>JAQPPZ010002185.1:1100000-3900239 GCA_028583015.1 Wollemia nobilis | reverse complement strand
TACTCTTTAGAGGTGCATCACCTGTTACTATCATACACTCTATTATCTATAATTTTATAGTCCTATTAGCGATCTTGGAAGCTAATGGACATTAATATTTAAATTACATTAAATATAAGTATGTGGATAAATAATACATTGCACACTTTTTCTTTTAGCATATGTATGCAATATGTTTGTGTTTCTGTATATTGTTGTGATTCATAAGCATACATGTGGTTTCCTCTTGTGTTAAACTAGTACTACTAAGATCTTGTGGCATCTTGTAGGTACAATGGGTAGCCAAGCTAGGAGTGAGGTGAGTAGGTATCTTGAGCATGAGGTTGGCAATTTAGATATTTATGTATTTGATGGAAGTCTCAGGATACCCTCTCACCTCATCTCTAAGGGTTGGAGCAGGTAGGGATGTTTGGACATCTGCTTGTTATATGGAGGGCTCAGGTTTCCAAAATGAGAATTGAAGCCTTATGCTGCATTTTAGACTACCCAAAGTGGCAAGACCACCTTGGAACTAGCCCTGTGTAGGGACCTTGCAGTCAAATGTATTCATTTTGCATTCTCTTAGTAGTACGTGGTATCATGATAATATTTTATATTTGATGGTGTTATCTCATTTGGAATTTTTGTTGCTAGATTTCCTAATTCTATGAAATTAGCTAATGCAAATAGTTGTTGAATTCAATACACAGTTGATGTCCATAGTTTTTGAATTGATATTTTACTATGCAATCTCTCTTAAATAGATTGTGATATACCCATTTGGGGGGAAATCATCCAAACAAGTCAATTTTTTTTCCAAATAGGATCTCATTCTCAAATTTCCTAATTAAATGAATGTTGTGCTTTTTTTATTGAATTTTGGTTTTAGCACAAATGTTCCTCTTGCACCAAAGTAAGTTGTAGTCATCCTTTATTTTTTACCCTATTTCTGTGGTAGTGCACATCTTTGTTATTCTTTCAACCAAAGACTAACAATAAAATTTCACAATTGATTGATGTTATTTGTGTTCTCTTCTTAGTATACAATTTTTTTGAAGGAGATAATAATTTTATTAAATTTATGGGTTATATAGCAATAGAGAACAATTTAGAAAAGATCATAAGTAGTTCAAAATATATTTCTTAAAGCAAGCCTCACAAGAAGAAGAGGAAAAGCAAGAAAAGAGATAATAACATTTATGACATTAACAAGTGCTTTGACTTTGGTTTTATATGTTTTCTTTTTTAACATGTATGTGGGATGGAGGAAGAAAGATACAATATTGAGCATTGGACCATCTAAAATGAGTCAATCCAATTTTTTTGGCAGGTTTGTTATCAATACATTCAAGCAATTGCCTATTTTGTATCTATCACTTATAATAATATATACCATTTAAATTAAGATTTCCATCATTAAAATATTTGCTTATGCGAAAGAAGAGGAAATTTTGATTTGAAATGCAATAATAAGTATAATTTTTCTATTAAACTCTCCTCAAGGGATTAGAGTAAACAACTCTAATTTTTATCATATGTTAGAACTTAGATGTCTACCAGATTATATCAAATAACCTTTGGTCTTCTTGTTTCTCTTGACTAGCTTGCGGTATAGAAGGTAACCATATGTTTCCCACATTGAACTTTGGCTTTAACCTTCCTTACATGTAATGCATTTTAAGTTATAAACAAAATCATGAATGTGCTTTGGTTAATAAACCAACTCAGGTACCAATCTAATGGTTTCAAAAACTAATGTTCATGGTTATTATTGCATGCATGTGGCATAACCTTCAATGTCACGTATCAGTATTAGTTACGTGTTATTTCCTCCATGCACCACTCTACCTTCTTTCTACCACTTTTCCCATGTTCTTGCTTGCAATAACATGGACAAGAGTTAGGTTCATTGAAGAGTGTCGTGTAAAATTATATATTGAAGACAAAGCTTTGTATTATGTAATCTAAGAAATTGTAATGAATAAAGAATCTAAGAAATTGTAATGAATCAAGAATCTAAGAAACATAGCTACATGCATGCTTTTGTAGATGATTTATTTCAATAAATATTTAATTCATTAAACTTATACCACTTAATCATATCTCATCAAGATTTAATTGATTAAATTTATATATTTAATTATGTCTATAATATTAATATATTTATATTATAAAATTTATAACTTTTAATATTAAAATTTACTTTTTAAAGTTGAAATATTAGTTTTAACTCTGAAAATATTATGCGGGTTTAAACTAAACTTTAAAAAAATAGTATTTACTATGTCAATAAAGTATTATAATTGAATTTTTAATAAAAAATGTTTCTCATATTATATTAAAAAAAAAAAAATATGACTAATTATTATTATTTAAAGCGTTTTTTATAGCAGGAAGAGGGTTGTTCGTAGCCCACTCACTATACTTAGGAGTATATGAGAATGGAATGGAGCGAAAGGGTCACAAACCTAGGTGTTGTCAAGCATTGTAGGAAGAGGGTTGTTTGCAGCCCACTCACTCGTACTCAAGAGGATATGAGGATGGAATAGAGTGAAAGGGGTGCAAACCCTAGGTGCAATCAAAAATTGTAGAAAGATGGTTGTTTGCAACTCGCTTGTTGTATTCAAGAGGATATTATTCACTCTTCAATATGTGAGAACTCCTCTTCGGTTAGAAAAATTGTCCAGTAAAATTAATATAAGTAAGGCAAGATTGGCTATTTCGATGAATATTTTAGTTCCCTGACCTCAATCCATTACTATCTCTTCAAGCAAAGGGGAATGGATCCAAAATATTTAATATGAAAACTTCTCCCTAAGATGTTATGGCTATCAACAATATGGCCACCTGAAGAAGAAATGCTCAGTCATCATATCATGCTTTGATTCCTCCTTGGTGGAGGAAGAACCTATGCTATAGAAGAAAAACAATCAAAAGACCCATCGGCTACGAATTTCGTAACATTCCCAATGGTTCTTTACAATTGTTTTTATCATGATTGGGTGGTAGCTACAATTTTTTTAAGTTGTTATTTTAGAAGTGGTCTACCAATATGTCATGTTTTGGAATTTGTTTTGTCAATATACGGTATTCTAAGGTTCAGTCATAGTAATAAGTGGATGATAGTATTTTGTAAGGGTGTTGCAGCATATTGTACTATCTTACATATGTACAAGTTTGAGGACCCTAAAACCCTTTTTATCCTAATGAAAAAAAGTTAATATTTTTTATAATCTCAATAAGAACATTGTAATGGCAAAAGGCGCTTGGATCTCCTAACGGAGACCCAAGTTCAATTCATGAAAAGGATGGCGTGCGATGTACCCCAAATTTTCTATATATATATATATATAATCACAAAAAAATAGTCCCTATCTCTAACTATATGCTTCTACTATTATCATATGTTAAAAAAAATCTTAATAATATTAAATACATACAATAACTCATATTGTATGTATTTAATATGAGTTATTGTATGAAGCCAGCGGGGTGAAGTCCATGTGGGTTCTCTGCACACCTTCCGACACCTTCCGACGCGGGGTACACGTCCTATTTCTCGACCTTAGACTTTCTCCCCTCGGGATTCCATGGCCGTATATCGACGGAGGACCGAGGGCTTGTCCAGCTGGGGTGGGCACCGCAGCTGAGCATTCTGGCGCACACTTCCACCGGGGGTTTCCCTCTCACTGCGGATGGAACGCCGTGCTGGAGGCGACCACCATGGGATTCCCATGATCGCATGGCTGCTGTACGTGGAGAAGTATTTTAAATCAAGTTTGTGGTGGATGAGGTACAAATTGTTACAATGTGCAGGTGCCTTAGTGGAAAGTTCATGGAATTTTTTTGCTGAGACTTTATGTTTAGTATGGGTTAGAAGATTTCAAAGATTAATAAACTTTAAAAGATTGTTTGGATAAGAAAATTAGAAACCTTTTATTTTGTAATTATTAAAAAATGTTGTATGTAATATAACATTGGAGAGTTCCTTTCAATAAATATATATTCATTAATGTATGCAATGATATGTATTGCTCACGTTGTTGGTATGATTAACAAATATATGTCCAATCTTACAAACGAATATTAGACTGTTGTAAAAAGAATTTTCAAATATTTACAAAGTATTAAAGATCATGTTTTGTGTTATCATTTCAAGAAGAATGAATAGTTTAGGGGACACAAAGAGAAGAGGTGTACCTTGCAGGATTGGAGCCTCGCAATTACTAGCGAATATGCTTTTTCTTTTATACCCTTCCTCGTTCATGGTTTGAGATTCTGGTGTCCCAGGCGTAGAGGAACCACACCAATCCATCCCGAACTTGGTAGTTAAACTCTACTGCGGTGACGATACTGTAGGGGAAGCCCTGCGGAAAAATAGCTCGATGCCAGGATGATAAAAAGCTTTATGTCTCTTATTTCTATTCAGAGGTCCTCTTCTTTTCAAAACCCCGACATTCCTTCTTTCCCGCTCCACACTTCGGAACGCAAGTTTGATTGTGTTTGATCGGCGGTAGAAATGGGACCAATTCCCACATTGTCTATTGGTACATAGAAATGATAAAATATTTCAGCTTATCCTTGCTGCTATTATGAATAGAATTGTTTTGAAACTGTTCCATTAATGGCCTCGAATAGATATTCACCTTTGAGATAAAGGTTTAGTTCCATAGCATGATATTTTCTAATGCGAGAAAGCTACATAGTGTCTACTTTTTCTGATAAAGGGGTATTTTCATGGGTTTGCCTTGGTATCGCGTTCATACCGTCGTATTGAATGATCCTGGCCGGTTAATCGTTGTGCATATAATGCATACAGCTCTAGTTGCTGGTTGGGCTGGTTCAATGGCTCTTTATGAATTAGCAGTTTTCGATCCATCTGATCCTGTTCTTGATCCAATGTGGAGACAAGGTATGTTCGTTATACCTTTTATGACTCGTTTAGGAATAAAGGATTCATGGGGTGGATGGAGCATCACCGGAGAAACTGTAACTAATCCAGGTATTTGGAGTTATGAAGGTGTGGCTGGAGCACATATTGTGTTTTAGATCATATAAAAAAACATGAAATTTTCAAAAAAGGGTTTTGTGAATTTTTCAGAAGATTCTGTCATTAAACAAGAAAAACATGTAGCACTTGCACATTGTAACAAACTTTCACTTGATGCAAGATTTTTCTGCAATCTTTTATCCCAATCTCATTGATGCTTTTGAGTTGTTAAAAACCTTAGTAAGTGCATTTGTTGCATTCTTTTGAATTTTGCATTTGATCAGGTTGAGCATTCCACTCTCCACCGTATCTTGCACAAAATAATATTTCATTGTAATGTGTTTTATCCTTTGCATGATGAAGGATATGCAAGTGCTATTGCACTTTGGCTGTCACATTTTATTCCAACATATTCTTGGTTCAAATTTAACCTTTGCACAACCTCACCAACCAAATAGCTTCTTTTGCAAGATCAATGGTGACCATATATTCTTCTTCTAACATTTACAAAACTATAACAGTTTACTTTTTACTCCTCCAACTCATTACACGATCATATAAAGAGTGGAGACATATCTTCTTGTTGACTTACGGTTGTCCAAGTCACTTGTCCAATATGTGTCTACGTGTCCTTACAAACAAAACTATTCATTCTTCTTGAAATGATAACACAAAACATGATCTTTAATACTTTGTAAATATTTGAAAATTCTTTTTACAACAGTCTAATATTCGTTTGTAAGATTGGACATATATTTGTTAATCATACCAACAACGTGAGCAATACATATCTAAAAAATTCTAGAAGACTAATAAACTTCAGAAAATTCGAAAAGATTGTCTAGTTGAGAAAATTAGAAACACTTCCATTTTATGATTAAAAATGTCGCTGCCAAATGTTTTGATGACGTGTTCGACAGCTATTTCTTATGAAAAAAGAAAAACATGGAATGTTCCTCTATTGAAATTTGATTGTTAAAAGGCCCTTTTCCCGTCAACATAAGTTCAATTACTTTTGGTTTTTTTTACCGTCAACATAAGTTCAGTTACTTTTACAAGCCGTCAATCAAAATGGGTAGTGTATCTTCAGCTTACGTAGTTGTCAAATCACATGTACATCGCACATTATAATTTTATTTAGATAGATATATATTATCCTACATTATAATTTTTAATACAATTTACAGTTTTATAAAAAATTAAAATTCATTATTTTTATTAGAAGCATATATAAAATGTTGATTTCTTTTCCATTCTAATTAATTATATAGATATCCACACATTCATAGACGTTTAAATTTACCTTTATTTTATAATTATTATTAATTATTTTCAAAGCATAAATAAAAGATAGTGTTGATTTTTTTTTTAATTCATAATTGATTATATAAATACTAACCAATCACTTATAATTAAATAAAAATAATGTTGATTATTTTTAAATTTGTAGTTGATTATATAAACATTCACTAATCATTTTATTTATTTTGAAATTTCAAATATTTTAAGTTAATTTTACTTTTAAATTTTTTAAAATTAAACTAATTAATTATAAAATAGTTATTATTTCAAGTTTTTTATTTTGTATAATTAATTGTTGATCTTTAAAATATTGTATCATATATTTTTATTAAATATTATTTTACATTATATTATAAATATTTAATTATATTAACAATCAAACTAAAATATTCTAGAAATTTATATTCTTATTTTTTTTTGTTTTCCCTGTGTTTAAACGAAGTGAAGTCAATTTCACACTAATTTTAAGTATTGAATATTACAATTATTAGAAGTATAATATTAAGTAAGGCAATTGAATTGTGAAATAAGGATAACACATAATTTAAGAAATTATAGTAGTTTTCTTAATATTTGAGATGAAATTAACTATATTTTAATTATTTAACTATTCTCGGAAAAAAATCTATCAGTTGAAAGGCTGGAATCAATTCATTTAGACGAGAGATATACCTTTCAATAATTGAAAAGAGTTAAACGTGGGCGTTATCATCATGATTCCAAATCCTTTCAATACTCTCACAAAATGACGCAGAGATGACGACATCATTACGACGATGGAGCAACAAGTTTGTCTACCATACTATGACCAGTTCCCACAAATTGCATTATTCGAATTTTTGTTTAAATGGGATTTGGTTTACCATCAGACGACTCCATCTTTTGCATTATTGTTTTCTACACGGCAAATATTTGTCTTTTCCATCTAGTTGCGCAAGCAGCGGGCCCCACCCCAGCACACCTTCGCGAACATATTAATAAAACAGATGAGTGATCATAACCATAGAACTCGTTAAATATCGACCAAATTTTATGTTTAGAATAGTTTTTAGGATTGTCGTTGAAATTAATTAAAAATTAAAATATATAATTATAATTGTAAAAAAATAGGTTGGTAATTTAGTGTTTGATAAAGATAGTAAAGATTTCTTATACAAAACCAAAAATAATAAAATTATAAATATATAAATTATTATTATTTATATATTTTAACATATTAAAATATAATTTAAATTATTGTAAAATATTTTTTAAATTTTTAATTGAAACAAACCCTACCTCAGGATGTGCGTCGCAGGTTCCGCTACGAGGATGGACCACTCCGATGATAACGGGTCAAGGATGTTGAGCGTTTGACCGCCGACGTTGAGGATTTGAAACGTGGTGGTGTCTTCGCTTTCGTGGGCATTGACGCAATAACCACGTCATCCCAACTCCACCGGCGAGGGCTTTGAATCCTATATATAGGGTGAGTCATAAGCATTGGCCATCGTCATTTCACCGTTTATTGTCGAATCACCTTTGTTTGTTCACTCTAGCCGTCCTCGTTTTTGGAGTTCACCAAACACAGAAAGAAAGGAAAGAAAGTAATGGTGCCTGCTTATGGTATGGAGAAGGCCGAGGCAAAGGCGAAAGCGCATGTGATGATGCTGCCGTCGTTGGGCCACGGGCACCTCATTCCGTTCATGCAGTTGGCCAAGAAACTCGCAGCGAAGGGCCTCACCATTACCTTCGTCACGACATTTCATCACATCCAATCTCTGCAGGGCAAGGTGAACGCCGCCCGGGAAAGCGGACTGGACATCCAGCTCGTCGAAGTGGAAGTCCCCAAAGACCATCTGACGCTGGGCAAGGTCAACAGCAACAGCGTGCAGCAGCACAAGCTGCCGCCTCTTCTCGCCGCCAACGAGCGCCTCCAGCCCCACTTCGAGATCTTCTTGGGGCGCTTCCTGGGCGGCGAAATAAGCCCCTTGCCGAGCCCTCTATGCCTTATTGCAGATTTTCTTCTTGGCTGGTCCTCCGCCGTCGCCAAAAAGTTCGGTATTCCGCGGGTGAGCTTTGAGACGTCGGGCATGTTCGGGGAGTCGGTGCAGCAGATCGTGTGGGACGAGCTCCCGCGCAACCTCCCGCGCACCGCGTCCAGGCGCTACTTGGTGCCCGGCTTGCCGAGGGAGGTCAGCCTAAGCCGGTTGCAGATGCTGCCAGAGCTCCCGGAAGCTACGGCGGAAAACGGGACACATCAGTTCTGGGTGCGGCAGCGGCGTGGGAACAAGCAGAGCTGGAGGACGCTTGTGAACACATTTTACGAGCTGGAAGGGGAATTTGTCGACCATTTCCAGAGAGTCAACGGCACCCTGCGCACGATTGGGCCCCTGCTGCCGCTCGAGGCCTTCGAGGACCGCCGCCACGGTAGGAGAATCGCGCCCGCCGTAGAAATGGGAGCGAACACAGACGAAGAGAAGTGTTTACAGTGGTTGGACGCGCAGGCACAGTCGTCCGTACTTTACATTTCCTTCGGAAGCGAGAATTCCATCTCGACTGCTCAGATGGAGCATCTGGCGCTGGGGATCGAAGCCAGCGGGGTGAAGTTCGCGTGGGTTCTGCGCACGCCCTCAGACGCTGGGGACAGGTCCTTTTCCTCGGCCTTGGACTTTCTTCCCCTGGGGTTCCACGGTCGCATGGCGGAGACGAACCAGGGGCTTTTCCTGCTGGGATGGGCGCCCCAGCTGAGCATTCTGGCGCACCCTTCCACCGGGGGGTTTCTCTCCCACTGCGGATGGAACGCCGTGCTAGAGACGACCACCATGGGGGTTCCCATGATCGCGTGGCCTCTGTACGCGGAGCAGCATTTCAACTCTAAGTTTGTGGTGGACGAACTGCAGGTTGCCTTGGAAGCGCCTCAGAGATTTGATGAGGGTTGGCTGGTCACCAAAGAGGACGTGGAGAGAATTGTGAGGTCGTTAATGGTGGAAGAGAAAGGCAAAGAATTGAGAGAGAGGGTGCAAGGGCTTAAAGCTAAAGCGAGAGCGGCGGAGGCCGACGGCGGGTCGTCTTCCAAAAATTTCGATCTCTTCGTTTCCGAAGTTATGGCCCTTCAACGGGTTTAATACAGAAGAGTAGTGTGAGGTGTCGAGACACTTGCGTGACGTCTCAAACTTCGTGCGTCTTTTAAGTAGTAGTTTTTTGAATCCTTCGACATTTCCCAATAGACGTTCTTATCCTCAGGAGTTTAATTTTATAAAAAGTTTATCGGACGCTAAAATCGAGAAACCTACGCGTCCTAGCAAAGAATAAAAGGACTTATAAAGTATTTTTTAATTTGTTGTAATATATGGTTATTTAACCGAAACGTGATGTATTATTTCATAGCTAATTTTTAATTATTCAAATTACACATTATAATTTAATGTTTATTATAAGTAATTGTTTTAGAAAGTCACTCAACAATTATTATATTACGTAACATTTTTTTCTTTAATATTTTTTTTAGAAAACATTTAAAAGGGATGCTACTTTCAAGTAAGATTCAAGGAGGGAGGGGTATCCATTCCACCAAAAATGCTCAGGATTCGGACTTGGCCTATCACCTTTGACATACTCAAGGAGCAAACAAACATACAAAACAATTTAAAATTAAGTAAATAACAACAAAAATAATAAAATAAAATAAAAAACATGCTCCTTGAGTGTGTCAAAAACAAAAGCACAACTAAACACGCACAATAAGATAAAAAAAACCACAACACGAACCACATAGAAAAACACAAGAACCACATAACAAAACACAAACAAGACAAAAACAACATAACACTACAAAGACATAACCCAAAAAAAAAATAACTTGAAAAAAAAACACAACCAAAACTTAAAAAATTAAAAAAATAAAAATAAAAATAAAAAACAACCAATAACAGACAATAAACAAAAACAAAAAACATAGAAAACACTCCACATAAAAACATGAATTAACACAAACAAAGAAAAACCCAAGAACAAGAACGAAAAAAACACAAAAACAATAAAAAAAAAACACAAAACACAAGTAAAAAAAAACATCGATGAAAAAAATTGTGCCCGCTGTTCAAATGGGGGAAAACATCGATGAAGAAAATTGTGTACAATGGTTGGAAGCGCAGCTAGTCGTCGGTGCTTTACGTTTCCTTTGGTAGCGAAAACTCCATCTAGACTGCTCAGTCGGAGCACCTGGCGCAGGGCCTCGAAGCCAGCGGGGTGAAGTTCGTGTGGGTTCTCTGCACACCTTCCGGCGCGAGGTACAGGTCCTATTTCTCGACCTTAGACTTTCTCCCCTCGGGATTCCATGCTCGTACATCGACGGAGGACCGAGGGCTTGTCCAGCTGGGGTGGGCACCGCAGCTGAGCATTCTGGCGCACCCTTCCACCGGGAGGTTTCTCTCCCACTGCGGGTGGAACGCCGTGCTAGAGGCGACCACCATGGGGGTTCCCATGATCGCGTGGCCTCTGTACGCGGAGCAGCATTTCAACTCTAAGTTTGTGGTGGAAGAACTACCTAACATTCTTCTAATTAGTGTTTCTTAACACTATGAAGTATACAATAATTAACAATTAAAACAAACGAAATGATTCATTACTTGTTCATAATTTTTTTTAAAATGAAATTTATACTAGTGATAAGCTATATAATATAAGGGTTGAAAATATATTAATTATAAGTAATGTATCAATTACAAGGTTTTAAGTTTTGCAAATTAAATTGTTTTAGCTCATTATAATGTACGCCTTTTAAGCCTTATACTACTATAAAATATCACAATAATATAGGTCAAGATAATAATAATATAATAATATGAGCAAATTAATATGTACATCAAGACTTATAATAAATCAAATCACATTTATTTATATGTTGAAATATGAATGTAAATAGCTTGAATCATTCATGTGTTATGCATCAAGGCTTATAATAAATAAAATCACATTTATTTATATGTTGAAATATGAATGTAAATAGCTTGAATCATTCATGTGTTATGCATGAAGAAAAACTTACAATATTAACTACTCAAAATGTATACAAGTCTTATTGCTCCTCTTTTCTGTTACAACTTGAATAGGAATCCTTAATTCTTCTCTTGATTGAATTTGCATTGTTGTCCTATGGAGCATTATCTCCATAATATAGCCACAGTAACACAACTCTTTACACACTTGACTATTGCTCTCCATATGCCAAGTATCATGACTCTTGGCTTATCAACTTGCCACTTGCATACTTGATGAACACTTAACTCTATAATACTTGCACACCTTTACATGACTCTTACACTTCTACTTGCACTCCTAATCTAGGACACTTGTGCACATATTTACATTATATATTTGCACTCTTACATACAAGACACTTGTGCACATTTACTCAACCTACACTTGCACTCTAACTTACATGACACTTGTGCATTTCTTGCACATTACAACTTTACATGACACTCGTGCATTTTTTTCACATTCACACTTACATAAAAAGGAAACATAACTTATGCCTAAACTATAGATTCAACCTAATCTATTATATATTTACAAATGTACCATGAAGGTACAATGGGGGTGCATTAGCGTGTGCCAAATAATGTACCCCCATAGTACCTTCATGGGGTTAGATAATGTACCTTATCAGGAATATCCCTTAGAATGAATGTCCTTAATAGGTTTTTATTATTGGGTACATTAGCATGTACCAATTAATGTACCCCCATAGTACTTTCATGGGTTTATTTGCTATTATAGTTTGTCAATGAGAAAAAAACCATTACTATTTGGAAAGATGAAGGTCCTACTTCTTGTTAATTTGAGAAGAAAATTCAAAGGAAGGGATTAGATGAGAATTCAACTATTTATAATGGATGGCTTATAAGGAGTAGTTGTTCCACCATCTTCAATCAAACTTAGAGGATATAATAGAGCAATTCATTTTGATAGTTCATTATACGAGCTGGTGTATTGTAATGTACCTATGGATATGATAATGTAGTATAAATAAGGATCAGGGGTTCATATACTTTATAAATCATCCCACTAGTTAATTAGAATAAATATTTTATCCCACATGTGTGCGTAAACAATAGTGGCTAGTAGTTAAGGGTTATATAATGTAGGTAAGAGACACATATTGGTGGGCATGTTATGTGTTGGATCTCATATTAGAATATAGTGTGGACTGACTTCCTTCCATTAAGGAGCATTGTTCAGTGTTACCTTGCTTCAAGGGTTTGATTTATATTTTGAATACAACGGAGTATAATTTTATTATAAAATCTATATATTTTTATTATTGTATTGCTAATATTTTATCTAGAATTATAATGAGTGGTATCATAATGCTTTCCAAGGCAAAGTGGAAGGACTTTGTTGTTGATTTTTTCAATTTAAGGTTAAATATTGCAGAAGTTTATGTGCTACATATATGTCTTCAAAAAGTGAAATCTAGATTCACTAGAAAGAAGACTTCGAAAGCTTTTCAAAAAGTTGTCACATTAAATTTTTGGATCAATATCGAGGGAGATATGATGATTTGAAGTTGACTATACCTTTTAGATTTTCTTAGATTTGGACACACTCTAAATTAGGATTGAATCTTCCAGAGGGTCATGTGCTTCACATAGGTCTTTAAAATAGGAGCACATGAAATATTTGGACCAATATCAAGGAAAAATGGTGATTTGAAGTTGACCCTATGATTTAAAATTTTTGTAGATTTGGATGCATTATTTTTGCAAAGTGGGTGAGAAAATCAAATTTTGTTTTTGCAAGTGGAAAGAATTTTGTTTTCTAATGGGTTATATGGGATTGAAATGGGCTCCACCCTTATTAGATCATCACCATATAACGATATTAAAACAAAGATTGGATACTATCCATGTATCATTTGGCAATATTGGAACTTGGATCTCCTCCTTGAAATGTTGAGGAATCTAACTAGTTGAGCTAATACCACTTGATAAGTGGAAAGAAATAATTTGTATCTTTCTACATTATCTTTTTCAGATCTATGGTAGAAAGGCAATATTTTTCATGGTGGTTCCTCCATTTGATGGAAGTACTAATTCCAAGAAAGGAAGATTCCAATTTTCAATTTCATGGGTGCATGTAAAAAATAAGGTTATTGTATCTATAAACCCTAGTAGTAGATATAAATTCATCAACAAGGAAATTTCAAAACAATTATTAGTTCAAGAAAAGAAGATCTTGGAATCTCAGATAGAGGGTAGGCATGTTCAAATTTGTGCAGTTTTGAAACTTATCATGGAAAAATATGTTTTGCATTCAAATTTTTATGGTGTGGATATGGACAAGTTAGATATTGTTCTTGGAAATTTGTGGCTAGATGCTTTAGGAACAATAAACATGAATTTACAATTTTTTTTTATGAAACTATGGTATATAAATATTTACATTATAGGATATTACACATAATGGAGCCCAAAGCAAAAATAAGTTCGAGCAAATTTAGGACTCTAATGAGCCATTCACAAAAGAATTTTCTGGAGAACAAGAGGACAAAGAAGAAAAGTAACAAGTGAAAATGACTATTTCCCTTCCTAAACCAACAAAAAAAGTGGTAAAAAGGATTGAAGAATCAAACAAGGCTTCAAATTTGAACAAAGGTGTACCATAGAGACATCCACATCATTGTGAAAAGCAACCTTCATAGAGGCATGCTACTACAAGGAATCACACATCAATCACTATGGATGTACATGGAACCAAAGTCAATCGAATCATATTTATAATGCATTACAAAAGTTTTATTTTGTGTTCTTCACATATTTTGAGGACACAACATATTTAAGGGGGATGGAATATAATGTTCCTAGGGATATGATTATTTAATATAAAATAAGGATTGGGGGTGGATATGCTTTATAAATAATCCCACTAGTTAATTAAAATAAATGTCTTTATCCTACATTTGTGGGTAAACAATAGTGGTAGGTTGTTGATGGTTATATAATGTAGGCAAGAGACTCATATTGGGGGGAATGGTATGTGTTGTATCTCATATTGGAATATAGTGTGGAGTGGCTTCCTTCAAATGAGGAGCATTGTATGGTGTTGCCCTACCTTAAGGGTTTGATTTATATTTTGAACATCTTGCAGTATACTTTTATTGTAAGATTTATTTTCTATTATTGGAGTATTGATAATATTTTATGCATGACCATAACATATATGGTGTTATCAAAAAATATTCATTGGGAGATTGTACTAGTCCCTACAATTGTAAATAGATTGCTATTTAGAAATATGATGATTCCATTTCTCTTTAAGTTAAGAAGAGAATTCAAAGGAAGGGATAGATTGAAATACAACCATTTAGAATGGATGGCTTGTAAGGGGTAGTTGTTCAACTATATCCAGTAAATTAAGGAGGAAAACACCAAGCATTACATTTTGATAGTTCATTTTGTGAGCTATAAAATGGTCTTATTCAAAGACATGCTAGACCCTTGGAAGTTTGTACTTGTCCCTATAATTATAATCATTTATATCGATTAATTTTTATTGTATTTAATATTAAATGATAAGAAATATTCTTTGGAGTATGCTCAAAAAAGCTTTATAATGAATGCATACACACTTATGATCTCATAATAAATAATGTCTCAAATTTTATTAATAATCTAGATACTAAAAATCTTATAACACTAGTAGTATTAATCAGTGCCTAATAATCACTGAAAAACTTACAAAAACCTTTATATAATTATCTCCACTGAAATAAACATATGTACCCATCTATTTTGAAGATACATGGTGCCTAGCATGGTGAGTACCTCTTTTATAACACCAAAGCAATGTTCCTTCTCAATGTGATTCATCATGAATCATCTCTTGTTTTACCAAAATGCTATGAAATGTTTGTTTGCTTTAATTCCTTTTCCCCATAAATTTTGGACAATAACTGACCAAACACCCTCGCCTGACATGTTCCCATTGGTCGACTTAGCAGGTTATGTCTACATGATACATGTTTGGTTACATAACTTACTAACAAACCATGTTATCATAACTCCAAATTAGCCAAAATTGTATTCAACTATGGTTGTAATAACTCAAGTCAACAAATACCTCTTGATCACGTGTATCCTTAGTAGCATTTACTCAACTAATCCAACTAGAAACATGTAACCATTGGCTAGACACGATAACTAGTAATTACATGGCACTATCTTATTGGATGGTTATGTAGGATTTGTTGCCTTGGCACACTGAGCCAATCATGCACAATCTTGATATAGTGGACTTGTTTCCATTGGAATTTTCCATGCTTCATCTAAGATTAAAGAGCATTTATGCATCAATTATGCCTAGTGTGATCTTATTTGTTATCCTCTTAGGTTGGATATCGACACCATTTTTTGAAGTTGTATTGATCCAACCGTGTTGTCGACTAGATATTTTTTTATTGGCCAAGCTGGATTGCCATGTGATGACTTGGTGCATTATTATTTGTTGTTTACATGTATTGAATCTACATACATTTCCTAAATATTATTCAATATGATCAAACCTATAGAGTGGAAGACCACATAAAACCTATTGATCATCTCTACAATGGCTCAAACTACCTCTATAAATATCTTCCTTATGATAGCACAACATATAGAACAAAATTCATGCTAATGAAGTGCTACTAGATTTTAAATAGGAAACTTGTGTACTAATAAAATATTATTCCAAACACTTATTGGTGCCATTCTTCAGAACTTGCCAATCACACAAAAGTATATCTACTAAATACCAAACATAGTGTCGGCTATGTTTCTCAAAAAAAGACATTTTAATATTTATATGCTTTGATTTTATTTTATTTATCATATTTTTGCTTATTACGTTTATTTCATCTGCATTTATCGCATTTGCCTATAAGGCAGGGATCTGCCCTCCTCAAGAGGCAACATATATTTAATTCTTTTAACTTCTTTGCTCGATCCATTGCAATTTATTGGGAAAAAACTATGCATGCATGTTGTTATGATTGTTAGTATAATTGTTGTTACTCGACAGTCACACCTCCAAGGTTGCTCCATGTGGTATCAATAAATAGGTTTGGATAGGTTGATTCCACAACCTTCACTTGACCTTTCGTAGTGTTGCTAACAAAATTTTGAAGAAAAACGAAGCAACCGGTTCATTGCAAGTATCCACGCTACTTGGTTCATAGTGCATCCAAGCGAGCATTCAGTTTGTTGCATGTTATTGGACATCAGACACCAGGTTAGATTCAAATGCCCAGGTAGCCTAGGCAGACATGATAGTGCCACCTCGTATCTAATAAAATGCCACACTGGTTATATCGAAATCCTTCGCTGCACTGGTTATATCGAAAGTCATCGTATGGGGGAGATTAAACGTCTGGGCAAACAACGTCACCTCGTGTCACAAACAAACACATTAAAAAAAATTGTGAAGACCTGACCCATAGGCTAAATCATAGGCTAAGTCATAAGAAATCTAATGTAAAACAATTGCAGACTGCATAAAGTGTTTTCAACTCTGTTGTGGTTGATCCACAACACACCCCAAGATTGGGGACCCACCTTTTTGCAGGCTCACAGGGAAGGATCTCAGTGACCCAGATGCCAGAATTGAAAAAAAAAGAGAAAATGCACAAGTGTAGAAAGGGGTCGCGAAATCGCGACATGTAGCGAAATCGCGACCGAAATCGGAGAATTGTCGCGAAATCGTGACATGTCGGAAAATCACGGTCAGCGCGGTCAGCGGCAACAAAACAGAAAAGCTGTCGCGAAATCGCGACGTGTCGGTGACAAGGAAGAAAAAGGTGTCGCGAAATCGCGACGTGTCGGTGACAAGGAAGAAAAAGGTGTCGCGAAATCGCGACGTGTCGGTGACAAGGAAGAAAAAGGTGTCGCGAAATCGCGACGTGTCGGTGACAAGGAAGAAAAAGGTGTCGCGAAATCGCGACGTGTCGGTGACAAGGAAGAAAAAGGTGTCGCGAAATCGCGACGTGTCGGTGAGGAGAAGATGAAAAGTGTCGCGATTTCGCGACGTGTTTTGGAAAGGTGTACGGAAGCGGAAAAACGTCGCGATATCGCGACAGGAAAGACGTCGCGATTTCGCGACCGATTGCAGCAAAGGTGTACGGACGGAAAAATGGTCGCGATTTCGCGACGGGTTTTGATGTAATAAATGGTCGCGATTTCGGGTTTTGCGAAGCGTCGATGATGAAAGTGTCGCGATTTCACGATTTTGGCAAACAGTACGGACGGAGAAAATGGTCACGATTTCGTGACAGAAAGCTGCATGAAGGTCCGAGAGGGAAAGGTGTCGCGATATCGCGACAAGTTTTGCCAAGGCGTACGGAAGATAAGAACGGTAGCGATATCGCGACGGTTTGTCGAAGGAAGGCGAGAGGATGATAATGGTCGCGATATCGCGACATAAAGTTGCCAAGGAGGCTCGAGGCTAGAATGGTCGCGATATCGCGACGTAAAGCCGAAATCGCGTACGGCAGAGAAAGACGTCGCGAAATCGTGACATGTCGCGATTTCGCGATTTCGCGATCGGGAAGATGAACGGGCGGACTTGCAGTTTTGTCGGTTCTGTCACAGAAAAGCGGTACGGCAGGCGCAGAAAGTGCGTGACACGTGGCGTGCAGGTGTCAAACTTGCAGGGGCGTTACATGCAGAGTGAATTTCGGGACTTTCCAAATTTGAGCGTGAATCAAAGCGGGAAAAAGCAGGAATTTGAAGGGTCGCCCACAGGAAGAGGAAATGAAGCGACAGAGGAAATCGAAGAGCCATAACCTTGCTATAAAGCCGAATTGCAAATCGAAGAAAGGGTTGGAAATTGCCGAATACGGAGTTGCAGAGACGAAGGCTTTGTGCTATTCTGGGCCCGTACTTGGGCAATTTCCTTCTTTTTATTCTGGGATTTTCTTTCACACCCGAACATTTTTGAATGTAATTGAGATATCATTTAAATACAAATACAGAGAGTTGGCATCTTATTGGATGAGAAAGAAGGAGTAACTTTTGCATGCATGATTTAATGTTTATATTTCCCTTCCAGATTTCTTAGGTTTTTAGGTGAAGTTAATGCAAGATCTCTTGGTTGCTTCATGCGAATGCCCGTTTTCTGGAATTACCACAGAAACCCTCGAGACTCGCACCTAGCCTATTTGGATTGTGTGGATGTGCAGGTTCATTAGGTTAGGTTGCATGTAGAAAGCCTCATTATCTTCGGTTTCATCTGATTAATTACAGCTTTCTGACTGTAATCTATTTTTATTGTTACTTTTGTTTATTTTTGTCTTTGCTTTTCAAACCCATATTTTATTTTTCAGCAGTTTAATTACTGTGTTTGAATAAATCACTGAAAATCCATCAGAATTAAAGGTTAAAGCAGATTTTATTCATTTTGAGTCCATTGAAAGTTCAAAATTAATAAACCACAGTGCCCCTTGTTAACATCCACTTGCAAACCCTAAGGTGTTCTTAGCATTTCATTTTAGGCAGCATTCTTGATAATTAATAATCAGCATAATAAGAACCTTGGAGAAATCGTTTTTCTTTGCAAGCAGAGGATTTAGGACTCGGATCCTACAGGAGAGTGTGTTTTCACAATCGGGTTAAAACACCACTCAACAGATTGGCGCTAGAAGGAGGGCGGATCGGTTTATTTATTTTAATTTTTATATATCTGAATATTTTATTTTAATTTAATTCTGAAATAATTTACGGCTAAACTGCAACACTATTTTTTTTTGTTTGTTGCAGGTTTTCTTCGAACTAGCCGAGGGTTTCCTCAGGCAGGCTGGACCCACCACGCCGTATTGCGACCAGGTCTCAAACAACCGGAGAAACCATTTTTCATGACCTTACTGGTACTCCCAAGGGTAAAATCAAGCAAGTCGTAAGCACTCCGGTAGCAAAAGGACTGTTTTCTCCAGGAACGTCGAGTGGACCTACGCCAGTAGTATCTGTTGCCCCTAGTGCGCCTATAGTTTCTAACATTTCTTCTGCTATTGTAGGTCTGTCTACATCAATTCTGAGTCAAATGGCTCAAGCTCCAACAGCTCCTTGGTATGGAGCTAACAATACTCCTTTGAATATTGTTGGGGATATCCATGAAATCCCCAAGAACATTGAAATATTTTTGCCTAAGTACAAGCCAGATGGCCTAAGAACAACAGAAGAACATATCCAAGCCTATAGGGATGTTTTAATTAGACTGCAAGTTCAGCATGAAGATGTAGCCTACAGACTTTTCCCCATGAGCTTGGATCCAATAGCATATGAATGGTATATATGCTTGCCAACTGGTTCAATCACCTCTTGGACACAAATGGAAAATGCATTTGTCAATCAATTTAGGTCTCCCTTAGATCCCGCAACTATTTACAATCAGTTTATTACATGCAAACGGGGCCAAGGGGAACCAATCCGAATGTTTAATCATAGATTCCAAAAGAACTATAACAGAGCAATTAGACATTTTGCCATCGATCCTGCAGTAGCTTTGCAGATATATTTTGGGGCATTGGACCCCATGACAGCCATGTTTGCAAGGCGTAATCCTCATGTCACCACGCTTGCTTTGGCCTATAATGAAGCCATGACTATTGAGCAGCAGTTGACACCGCAAGGCTACGGGTTTACCCAAATGCCTATGTTGGGACAGGGTGCTCTATATGGTCAAATTCCCCAGGAAAATCAGCTCATGGCACCACAAATGCCAAATATGAACGCATTCCCATATCCGTAGCCGTATCCATCAGCACCCGCATATGCACCCATTCCAATCCAACCAATCGCAGCCATTCCACCTGTTCCTGCATTTTTGCAGAACAGTCAATCAACTACGCAGGAACTAGTCAAGTCAATCCTCAAGCCATAGTCCCTGTTCCGAATCCAATCCCAATTCAAGGTATCAATCCATTTGGGAATCCAATTCCTCATAACCCCACCCAAATGTGGAATCAAGACCCCATCAATTATGCAAATCCAATGGGGGTTAATAACAATGTGGTTCCACCGAAGGATGTCTTTTCGGAAGTCGAAGAGCTCAAGAAACTAGTGCATAAACTAAGTAATGACAGAGTTCAACAACAGAAGCATGAGTCCCGTGCCCCTCACCCAAGTCAGAATTTTAACAATAGAGGGAGGCACTGGAACACTAAGCCAAACAATGGGGGAGTTCCTGCTCCCATTGCTAATCAATTAGATGCTTCTACAGGCCCCAGCCAATCCAATTCTCTTTTGAATCTTTCAGATTTGGCATGGGAAAGAGGGTGCAGGTTACATAACACAAAAGAACACAATGAAAGGAATTGCCCTGAGATAGCTAGATACACTCATTGTCTTCGTGCACAAGTTGACGATTTGGAACTCGTATCAAATGAGGATCCATCGTATCGAAGAAGATGAAAATATTATGGTGATGGAAACAGTATATCACCAAGAGGGTGAGAGCGAGGAGGAAGAAGATGAAGTATTGGAGCAGGAGGTGCAAGCTTTTCGAGATTTCAGAAAGGGGACTCATGGGTACCATTTGAGGAGTAAGTCTAAAACCCCTAAAACCTCATCAACACCTCCAAACAGTTCTATTCTTCCTCCAGATACAAAGGCAAGTAACAACCCTCCCCCTCCACTCGTAAGAGAAATGTCTAATGACGTCCATAAGACAGTCAAATTTGAAAAACCAAATTATGACGTAGTGGAGGATATGAAGAAGTCCAAATCTAGCCTTTCATTCCTGGACGTAGCTAGATTGCCCGGTCAAAAGGAGGCGTTGATAAGAGCTTTGAACTCACCTGATCCGATGTGGAAGGAAAAGAAAGTTGAATCCCACCTAATTTTGTGAAAGGAAAGAAGGGATGTCCCGCCATTCTTATTAACTCTGAGAATTGCGGGTAAGAACTTGCATAACTGTTTGGTAGACACAGGAGCCACTAGCAACCTCATGCCTACGGAGATATGTCAAATGCTGGGTCTACAACCGGTTTCATCCAAGTGCACGGTCTTGCAATTGGACCGTTCAGAGGTAAATGTAGTAGGGACCTTATATGATGTCAAGATTCAATTAAATTCTGGAACCCGTGGTCCAAAGCAAGTTGTAGATATTTTGGTGGTTAACATCCCGAGTAGGTATGGAATGTTACTTGCGAGAGATTGGATGAAAACGCTGAATGGCTATTTTGCAACAGACTGCTCGCATATGTGGCTGCCATGGAAGGGCATTGCTAACCAAATCAGAGTGGAAAACGAACCGAGGCTTAAGGAGATTATAACAGATTTTAACAAGCCGAATGAGGTTCAGTTTTCTGAGCTAGACCTAGGGGTCTATGCTCTTGATGTTGAGAAAGCCGCTGATGAACTTAAAGAAGAAGTGTGTCATGGTGGTTCTTCTGAGGAAAAAGATCACACGTGGTTGCTCAAGTTTGATGGATCAAAATCTAGACAGGGAGCAGGAGCTGGAGTCGAGCTCACCGGTCCAGGAGGTAAACCATTATTGGTTGCCTATAGATCGCAATTTCCTTGCACAAACAATGTGGCGGAATACGAAGCATTGATCTACGGTTTACGTCTAGCATTGAGCAAACATGTTAAATGCTTGAAGGTTTTGGGTGATTCTGAGTTGGTTGTCAAGCAAATCAAAGGACAATATACATGCCGCGACAAAATACTGAGCCTTTATAGGACTAGGGTTATGGATCTCATGGAGGAGTTTGATGCATTCAACATAGCCCTTATTTCTAGGAGAGGGAATCGAATAGCAGACTCTCTTGCAGTCGCCGCGGGCATGTTAAACCCGGTGGATATAAAAAGATGTAAAAAGTTTTCCATTGAGTTGGTTCCTTGTCCATCAATACCTGATAATGTGAAGAATTTCCAGGTTTTTGAGTGTGACAGGCACATCTTCAAGTTTGTCACAAACTCAGGTATTTTTGAAAATCAAGTGATCGATGAGGAACAAAGGTGGCAGGATGAAACAGAAGAAAGTGAAACTGCGTATCAATCCAACAAAATCCCTAAAGACGTGGTTTCATTAGAAAAAATGTTCGACATGGAATGCAAGAACAAGAAAAGAAAAAGAGTCCCGCTCCCCAAAGATGCATGCGATTCAATTAATTTGGGGAGTGCAGACAATCCAAAGGAGGTGTACATAGCAAAGGCATGTACAGAGGAAGAAAGGAGCAATATAATGCAGACTTTGAAGCATTACATAGATTGTATTGCTTGGAACTACAATGAGCTAAAGACTTACAATCATAACATTATCACGCATACCATACCTTTGAAGCCAGACTCCAAGCCTTTTAGGCAAAGACAACGAGTTGTTAACCCGCTATTGGAGCCTTTGATCGAAAAGGAGGTTAAAAGACTTTTAGAGGCGAAAATCATTTTTCCCGTTAGGCACTCAACCTGGGTGGCTAACCTCGTTCCAAGTGAGAAAAAGAGTGGAGAGATTAGGTCGTGCATAGATTTTCGAAATCTTAATAAGGCCTCCCATAAAGATAATTATCCATTGCCATCAATCGATGAAATCTTGCAAATGGTAAATGGATCAGAAATGATGTCCTTTCTCGATGGATATTCTGGGTACAACCAAGTTCTTATACATCCAGATGACAGGATGAAAATGGCCTTCACTACCAAGTGGGGGACATTTGCATATAAGAGAATGCCATTCGGACTATTAAATGCCAGTGCAACTTTTCAATGCGCCATGGATTACGCATTCAAAGGACTAATAGGCAAATGCATCATCGTGTATGTGGATGATATCCCAGCTTTTCTCGAAGAAGAGAGAGGATCATGTTAAAGACTTAAAGAAGGTGCTTCAAAGGTGCAGGGAACATGGAATTTCATTAAATCCCAAGAAATGCATTTTTGGAGTGACAGAAGGGAAACCGCTAGGTCACATTATTTCAAAGGAGGGAATATCCATCGACCCGTAAAGGATACAAGCTATCCAAGACCTACCTCTCCCGAGCAAAAAAAAGAATTGAGGTCTTTCTTTGGGCAAGTCAATTTTGTGAGGAAGTTCATTTCTAGCTTTGCTGAGATAGCTAAACCTCTAAACCAGATGCTCAAGAAAGATGTGGACGTAAGATGGAACGAGGAAAGTAGAGTAGCTTTCCAGAATATAAAAGACGCCATTTCCAAAGCCCCGGTCTTGATAAGCCCAGACTATTCCAAGCCTTTTTACATTTATGCTTTTGCATCGGAGCACTCCTTGGCGAGTGTATTAACCCAAAAAGGCGAAGATAATGCCGAAAAGCCCATTGCGTTTTTAAGTGCCCCCTTAAAAGATGCCCAATTAAGGTATTCAATCCTTGATAAGCAAATGTACGCACTTTTCAAAACTGTGAAAAAATTTAGGCATTACATCGTACACAGCAGAATTATTGCCATTGTACCCGATTCTGGTCGTCAAGACCATGTTTTTGCGTAATGAACTAGGTGAAAAGAGAGGAAAGTGGATTGCAACCATCCAAGAATTTGATCTCGAAATCCAACCAATGAAACTAGTTCGAGGACAAGGACCGGCAAAGGCGATCGCAGAAAATGATCCGCAAATAACGGGTCAATGCTCAAATACATAATACATGGCTAAGGAGGACTGGTATGTTGATATTGTGCAATTTTTATTGACTGGTAAGTGCCCGTCTAATTTGAATTCAACACAAAGGAGAGCTCTAAGGCTTAAATCTATTAACTATCTAATAAATTCTGGTGTACTTTACAGGAAAAATCACGAAGGTATCTACCTGAGATGCTTGAGCAAAGACGAAGCCGCCAGGGTGTTGCAAGAATTTCATGGCAAGCACGGAACTGGTCATGGTGCAGCCAATCCTACAAGACACCAAATCCTCGCGAGCAGGATATTACTGGCCTCATATATTCAAAGATGCGCATGCTCATGTGCGATCTTGTCACATCTGTCAAGTGGCTGCAAATAGAGAAAGAAATGCAGCCATGCCGTTGCAGCCTGTAGTTGAAATGAGACCGTTTGCACAGTGGGGACTGGATTTTATCGGGGTTATTAACCCAAATTCTTCTGACTCTCACAAATTTATTTTGATAGCTACAGACTACTGTACAAGGTGGACAGAAGCGATTCCCACTAAACACGCCACCACAGACGTTGTGATTAAATTCCTTGAGGATCAAATTATCACAAGATATGGAATGCCCGATTCTATTGTCAGTGACAATGGTAAAGCTTTCATTTCCACACAATTTGCAGAATGGGCATATGATAATAAAGTGAGCTTAAAGTTTGCATCCAATTACTATCCTCAAGGAAATGGGTTGGCCGAATCTTCAAATAAGAATTTGTTGAATACTATTAAGAAGTTGCTGGAAAAGAATCCCTGGATTGGCACAGTCAACTAAAGTTTGCCCTTTGGGCAGATAGGACCAGAGTGAAAGAATCCATAGGGAATACTCCCTATCATTTGGTCTATGGGCAAGACCCGATATTTCCAGCAAATTTGGAGCTGCAGACCTTACATTTCATACAAGAGTACATGGGGACAGATGATCAAGTTGAAGCTAGATTGAGCCGGTTATTGCACCTGGATGAAAAGAGAGAAGAAGCCATGAATCACATGAACAAACACCAGGAAGTCATCAAGAGATGGTTTGATAGAAGGGCCAAAGTTAAATCATTCAGAATTTCAGATTTGGTGTTACTATGGGACAAAAGACATGAGGAAAAAGGAAACCATCAAAAGTTTGATTGTCTCCGGTTAGGCCCATATCAGATTTCAGAAATACTTGGGAAGAACACCTTCAGGCTAAAAACCTTAGAAGGGAAATATTTCATGCTGCCAGTTAATGGGCAGATTCTAAAACATTATTTTAGCCCTTAGGTTGAGAGACTTTGATATTATTCTGTTGGTATTGGTGAAGGATTTTCAGATTTTGTTTTTATTTTTTTTTAGGATTGTTAGTTTAGTTAGGATTTTGATTATGGATTTGATTTCAATTGACATGTGTGTTTAAAAAAAAATAAAATAAAAATAATAATAATAATAATAATAATAATAATAGAAAATTGAGATGTCAACTTATGCTTAGGATTAGGAGAATATGAAATATTGGAATTGTCTTGTAAAAGCTCCACAAGTTGCACAAAACTTTTTAAGTTATATTGTTTGACTTTGTGATATATGAAAGAATCAGATTTGCATGATAAATCATTTCATTCACAATTCAAGAAGTAATGCATTCATATTCCATCTCACCTCACATACATTTCATTTTAGTTGCATATGCATCTTATGTACAAGCCATGAAAGTATGTCAAATCCTCTTAGGGTTGTGTTATAACATATATGTAAGTAGCTCCTAAGGTTGGAAACTGAGTCTTGAGATATCTAGAACTAAGCACGTATCATAAATTAAAAAAGATCTTGAGTAAAATGATCAAAACCTAACTTGGAAGGAAAGGTTGAGCGAAAGTGGTTTTCATGTCTATCCTATTATGCAGCATGATCCTTAAAACAGTGGTTTTTACCACTTCCATAAAGCTTAAAGCTTAAAATCATAGTAGTAAGGATAGGGTTAAATCCTCATCAAACTTAGGTTGAGGATCCAATTCCCCAAAGCTTTGATTTGACCCACATGGAGTAGTAAGGATAGGGCATAAATTCTCATCTTGGTTGGTTGAGAATTTCCCCAAAGCTCTTATGTCTCATTTCATAGTAAGTCTTGGATTGTAAGGATCGTACTATTTGTCCTCTGCAAAGGATGGGTAGTCATCCCCAAGGTTTAAGCAATAGAATTAATGATTTATATCTAAGGTTTGGATTGTAAGGATCGTACTACTTGTCCCTAACCAGGATGGGTAGTCATCCCCAAGGTCCAAGAAATAAAAAAATAAATAAATTTTTCCCATCTCATCTTTATTTTGGATTGTAAGGATCGTACTACTTGTCCTCTCGCAAAGGATGGGTAGTCATCCCCAAGGTCCAAAGAAATGAAGATATGTTCTGGATCGTGGGGTTAGATATGCCCATGCATGGCATCATGTCTTGCCTAAAAACAAGACCACCGATTGTCTAGAGGGTTAGACTAGCATGACCATTTCTTCCATAATTGGTTTAATTATTTTGCTTAAAGTGAGGTAATAAACTCCAAATCAGAATAGTAAGGATAGGGTTAAACTCTCATCTCGGTTGGTTGGGAGTCTGATTCCCCAAAGTTCCGATTTCACATTCACTTGCACATGGGTTCTAAATAGTAGGGACTCATAACCAACTTTGGGATACAATAAGGAAATGAACTTGTGGGTCCTAAGAGGGTTTGGCAATCTTGAATGCTTGTACATAATAGTAGGAGAATGATCATGCTTATTAGGAAAAGCAAAATCTTCTAGCTCATTCATTTAGGACCACAAATCATTCACCATCTCATATATGCATTCATGCAAAACTGATAATGGAATGTTGATCAATTTCAAACGATAGGGAATGAAAACACATTGCACACACTGAGCTAATACTTGATGATTCTGATGATTCATGTACTTTTGATCTTTGGGCATTTGTTATTTTGCTCATGTGCTAACATGTATTTACGAGTTTGTGATATGTTTCAGGTTGGGTTCTTACTAAAATGCTCAAGAGCATTTGACAGCAGAGTCGCCATTTGTTGTGGTTGATCCACAACACACCCCAAGATTGGGGACCCACCTTTTTGCAGGCTCACAGGGAAGGATCTCAGTGACCCAGATGCCAGAATTGAAAAAAAAAGAGAAAATGCACAAGTGTAGAAAGGGGTCGCGAAATCGCGACAGGTCGCGAAATCGCGACATGTCGCGAAATCGCGACCGAAACCGGAGAATTGTCGCGAAATCGTGACATGTCGAAAAATCGCGGTCAGCGGCAACAAAACAGAAAAGCTGTCGCGAAATCGCGACGTGTCGGTGACAAGGAAGAAAAAGCTGTCGCGAAATCGCGACGTGTCGGTGACAAGGAAGAAAAAGGTGTCGCGAAATCGCGACGTGTCGGTGACAAGGAAGAAAAAGGTGTCGCGAAATCGCGACGTGTCGGTGACAAGGAAGAAAAAGGTGTCGCGAAATCGCGACGTGTCGGTGACAAGGAAGAAAAAGGTGTCGCGAAATCGCGACGTGTCGGTGGAGGAAGAAAAAGGTGTCACGAAATCGCGACGTGTCGGTGAGGAAGAAAAAAGTGTCGCGATTTCGCGACGTGTTTTGGAAAGGTGTACGGACGAAAACGTCGCGATATCGCGACGAGGAAAGACGATCGCGATTTCGCGACCGATTGCAGCAAAGGTGTACGGACGAAAAAATGGTCGCGATTTCACGACGCATTTTGGACGGACGGAGAAAATGGTCACGATTTCACGACAGAAAGCTGCATGAAGGTCCGAGAGGGAAAGGTGTCGCGATATCGCGACAAGTTTTGCCAAGGCGTACGGAAGATAAGAACGGTAGCGATATCGCGACGGTTTGTCGAAGGAAGGCGAGAGGATGATAATGGTCGCGATATCGCGACATAAAGTTGCCAAGGAGGCTCGAGGCTAGAATGGTCGCGATATCGCGACGTAAAGCCGAAATCGCGTACGGCGGAGAAAGACGTCCCGAATCGCACATGTCCGATTTGGACATGTCCGATTTCGCATGTCACGATTTTGCGGCCGGGAAGATGAACGGGCGGACTTGCAGTTTTGTCAGTTCTGTCACAGAAAGGTGGTACGACAGGCACAGAAAGTGCGTGACACGTGGCGTGCAGGTGTCAAACTTGCAGGGGCGTTACATGCAGAGTGAATTTCGGGACTTTCCAAATTTGAGCGTGAATCAAAGCGGGAAAAAGCAGGAATTTGAAGGGTCGCCCACAGGAAGAGGAAATGAAGCGACAGAGGAAATCGAAGAGCCATAACCTTGCTATAAAGCCAAAATTGCAAATCGAAGAAAGGGTTGGAAATTGCCGAATACGGAGTTGCAGAGACGAAGGCTTTGTGCTATTCTGGGCCCGTACTTGGGCAATTTCCTTCTTTTTATTCTGGGATTTTCTTTCACACCCGAAACATTTTTGAATGTAATTGAGATATCATTTAAATACAAATACAGAGAGTTGGCATCTTATTGGATGAGAAAGAAGGAGTAACTTTTGCATGCATGATTTAATGTCTATATTTCCCTTCCAGATTTCTTAGGTTTTTAGGTGAAGTTAATGCAAGATCTCTTGGTTGCTTCATGCGAATGCCTCTTTTTTGGAATTACCACATAAACCCTCGAGACTCGCACCTGGCCTATTTGGATTGTGTGGATGTGCAGGTTCATTAGGTTAGGTTGCATGTAGAAAGCCTCATTATCTTCGGTTTCATCTGATTAATTACAGCTTTCTGACTGTAATCTATTTTTTATTGTTACTTTTGTTTATTTTTGTCTTTGCTTTTCAAACCCATATTTTATTTTTCAGCGATTTAATTATCGTGTTTGAATAAATCACTGAAAATCCATCAGAATTAAAGGTTAAAGCAGATTTTATTCATTTTGAGTCCATTGAAAGATCAAAATTAATAAACCACAGTGCCCCTTGTTAACATCCACTTGCAAACCCTAAGGTGTTCTTAGCATTTCATTTTAGGCAGCATTCTTGATAATTAATAATCAGCATAATAAGAACCTTGGAGAAATCGTTTTTCTTTGCAAGCAGAGGATTTAGGACTCGGATCCTACAGGAGAGTGTGTTTTCACAATCGGGTTAAAACACCACTCAACACAACCAATTACATCACGCGTATAACAATTATTAACCACCCTAACCTAAGGTACAATTTTTTTAAAATTTTTTCTTTGGGATATTTAACCCACATTTGTTATGGAAAGGTAAGCAAAGCATTTATATAGGGTTCGTCACACCTTCAAGGGTGTGACTTCGATCACACACCCATTACTTGTCCTATGTGCTTTAAACTCAGTCGCTTGTATTCGTTGTTGTTTGTATTGTCACCACCTGTCTATTGGTCCAGTCGTATCGCATCAGCTATTTCCATTCCATGGTGTCTTTAGTTTCATGTATGGATTGTATTCACATGTCGCTTGTTTGTTGGTTTAGTCATATTGCATCATTTCTTTGGGGTCTCTAGTCCATGTCGAGTCAGTATCAAGTCTTGTTGCTCAGGTCATATTCAGGTTCTGTGTCCTGAGTCACCTTCGGTCCTAGTTGTCTTCGAGCTTTGATTTGGTCTCATATGTTCACTCACGTGTCTTATGTGTGGTCCGAGTTCGTGCGTCCAAAAGTCGCTAACCAAAAATCATCGAAAAGTCATCGAAAAATTGCTAACCAAAATATTGCACGAAGACCCATCACATTCGTGTCATAATTGGAGTGACATTGAGAGTAGAAATTAAACTAAAATTTTTTCCCAATGTCATAAGCATTTTGTAGAATCAAAGGTGAAATAGGGTCAAAGCAATTACTAGCGCATGAGTGAAAAGTGGAAAAAAAGACCAGATAGGTGACTATCAAGTTTCAAGGATCCAACCGAGAGGATTTTGGAATCACCAAGAAGACCTCGTAGAAGCAAAGGTACACAAAACTCTTCTTCTTCTATAGGAATTGTTAGCTATAACCCGGGTCATCCTTTGATTAACAAAATGACATCCAATACCTCCCCAAATTATTCTCATGAAAATATCACTCAAGTGGAAATATGAAGTCCTAAGGTTACCAATGAGACCTTAATCCACTTAATAGATAGTATTCAGAAAATGACTGACAACGTATCCCTACTAGTCCCCAGGAAATCCCAAATAAATCCTCATAATCCAAACCATTGGAGTACTGAGCATCAGTACAATGAATATACACACATTCCCCAAATCTCAATGGCTAAAGAAATAATGAGGATATGGGAAACAAAGAAGTTTTTGAGTGACAAAAGGGTTTTGGTAGACCATACCAAAATTGCAACTATAGACAGGAGAATAATGAGGACCAATATAGGCACAATTCTTACCATCAAAGGGATCCTACTGGAGTCAATTTCCCATGCATTGATATGCCTACTTTTGAGGGTCATGATCCACATGGGTGGATAGCCAAAATGGAAGGTATTTTGGAATTATATCAATTTTGTGAGGCAAAAAAAGTCCCTTTTGCTGCAACCAGGTTGGGCATTGAAGCTTATCAATGGTTTACATGGTACAAACGTGAGAATGACAATTAGGCTCTCTTTTGGGATAATTTTAGGGATGCCTTTCTTCACAAATTTTATGAATGTCCCACAACTTCCTACATAGTGTGACTTTTGTCACTCAAATAGAATGGATTAGTAGGGGACTATATCTTAGAATTTACTAGTATGCTTCACTATGCAATAGACTCACAACCAGAGGTGGTGGTAGCAGTCTTTTAAAATGGGTTGAAAATGAATATCAAATTCGAAGTGGACCTACAAAACCCATCCAGGATAGATGAGTGTATAAGGATTTCCAAGATTACAGATACGAAGGTGCAATTAGGTACATCCACACAACGTGAATCATATGATCGACCTCAATTCTGAAAGAACTCTTTTCTCAGGAACAATCAACCATCAAGATACTTCTGCTATAAATATCGCAATTATCACCCAAAATATCAAGCATGTATACCACGATAGAACTTTCAAATTGAATATGCTGACAAGGAAGATGTAGAAGAACACAGTTCACCTAAGGATCCCACAGTTGATGACCAGAGTGAATACAAGGAGGTTGTAGCTGAAGAAGATACCATGACTATTTCAGTACATGCTCTTATGGGGTTATCCTCTCACCATACAATCAAGGTAGCAAGATTCATTTAAAAAAGGAAGGTAACAATATTAATTGATTCAGGAAGTACTCACAATTTTATTGATGCAAAAATTGCAAGGGCATTAAATTTGCACATCTACTCTTCGAGTCAAGACAAATTTCAAGTTAGAACTACAAGCAGGGAAACTTCTCAATGTCTAGGTAAGACCTCTTCAATTTCATTACAAATGGGTGGTTATATTTTGCAGGGTCCCCTTTTTGTCATGGAACTAAGGAATTCAAAATTTATTTTGGGCATTGCATGGATGGAACAACTGGAAACCACGGTTGGTTTTAATTACAAGCAGTGCTATGTGGAATGTCAAGCAAATGGGAAGACCATTCGTCTTCAAGGAATGCCAACACCTCCATCAAAAATAGTAAGTTCACATAGCATGGAAAATATATTAAGAAAATATGGCTACAAATTCATAGCCCAAATTAATTTCCTGGAAAAATTAGCACAAGATATGCCAGAAATCCAAGCAGAATATCTCCAAAACATTGTTGCCAACTATGAGGAGGTTTTTAAAGAACCAAAAGGACTATCGCCCAAAATATCACATGACCATGCCATACACCTTGTTCTAGGAAGTCTCCCACCTAATGGTCATCCTTATCAATATCCCCAACCCCAAAAAACAAAAATTGAGAAGATTGTCCAAGAACTATTAGAACATGGTGTCATCCACCATAGTACTAGCCCTTATTCTTCACCAGTAGTTTTGGCTCGTCGAAAAGACAATTCTTGGCGTATGTGTCCTTATTCTTCACCAGTAGTTTTGGCTCGTCGAAAAGACAATTCTTGGCGTATGTGTCTAGATTTTTTTCCTCTCAACAAAATCACCATCAAAGATAAAATTTACTAACCCTATCATTGATGATTTACTAGATGAACTACATGATGCAAAATTTTTTCCCAAATTAGACTTACATTCAGAATTTCAACAAATCATAGTTATGGAGGAAGATATTCCCAAAATAACTTTTCAAACTCATGGTCATTATGAATTCTTGGTCATGCTCTTTGGTCTCATTAATTTCCCATATACATTCCAAAGTCTCATGAACCATGTGTTTCATCCATTCCTCCGTAAATTTATCCTAGTCTTCTTCGATGACATACTCATATATAGTAAATCATGGAAGGATCATTTATCACATGTGGGAAGAGTTCTTAATATACTACACAGGGAAAATTTGTTTGTCAAATGATCTAAATGTTGCTTTGGTGTTCAATAAGTTGAGTACCTAGGTCATATAGTATCTCAAGAAGGTGTCAAAGTGGATCCCAATAAGATTAAGGTAATTCAAGTTTGGCCTTTGCTTAAAACCATCAAGAAACTTCATGGTTTTTTAGGTCTCACTGGCTATTATCGCAAATTTATACGTAACTATGGTAAATTTATAGCTCCTCTCACAACACTTAAAAATAAGGATGTTTTTTATTGGTTTGAAGAAGCCACTCAAGCCTTCGAGTCTCTCAAAAAATCAATGTGTACTACACCAGTTTTGGCAACTCCATGTTTTAAAACCCTTCGTCATCGAATGTGATGCATCAAGAATAGATATTAGGGCAGTATTAATGCAGGAAGGTCATCCCTTGGAATTTAAAAGTAAACAAATTCGGGAAAGAATTTGGGAAGATCCATATATAAAAAAGAAATGTTGGCTATTCTACATGCAATGGATAAATGGAGACACTACTTAATCAATAGTTGTTTCATTATAAAAACGGATCATAGTAGTCTCAAACATTTTTTGGAACAGAGGTTCTCTTATCGAGAGCAAAACAAGTGGTTGACTAAATCGTTGGGATATGGTTTTGTGATTGAGTATAAAAAAGGAAAATAAAATGTGGCAGATGATGCATTATCTAGAAAATACAAATATGAAGTGGTCATTAATACCATTTCAGGACCATGTTCTCAAATGGTATCCCAGTTACAGGAAGAACGGTTGTCCAATAGTGAAACAACTCAAATAATTCAGGAATTATCAAGGGGTTCATCCAAGCACCCTCTTTTATCCTATGATGACAACATATTGTAAAAGAAGAATCATATTCACATTCCACATAATTCAACAATAAAATCAAGGATTCTATATGAGTCACATGCTTCCCCATCAATAGGACATTCAGGTTTTTTGAAAACTTATATGCGGGTCAAACAATCCTTTTGTTGGAAAGGATTAAAAGTAGAAGTCAAGCAATGGGTAGCTGAATGTGAAGTGTGCCAATGTAATAAGGGAGAAACAATCAAATCACTAGGGTTGCTTCAACCATTACCTATTCTATATCGCCAGTGGGAACATATTTCCATGGATTTTATTGAATGTCTTCCTAAGTCAGAAGGAAAAATAGTAATTTTCATGGTGGTTGATTGCCTCTCCAAATATACCCACTTTCAAGCTTTACAACATTGACTCTCAGCAAGCAAAGTGGCTAAGGTATTTATGGATTCAATTTCTAAATTGCATGGAATGCCCAAAATATTGTAAGTGATTGAGATCCCATCTTTACTAGTAATTTTTGGAGGGAATTATTTCAACTTAGTGGTACCAAATTAAATATATCTTATACATACCATCCACAAACAGATGGTCAATCAGAGGTAGTTAACAAATGTTTGGGTACCTACCTAAGAAGTTTTGTTCAGGATAAACAATATCAATGGTGTCAGTGGCTATCATTGGCAGAATGGTGGTACAACACTTCTTACCATTATTCCATAAAGATGTCCCCTTTTGAAGCATTGTATGAAACTAAGCCACCAATAGTAGCAGATTATGTACCAAGATCCTCCAAAGTGGCCCAAGTAGATGATCTATTTCAATAGTGACAATCAATGCTCACTATTCTAAAAGATAATTGTCCAAGAACAAAATCATATGAAGTAGTAGCAAGACATGCATCATTCAGAGAGGGCATTCAATATTGGTGATATGGTGTTCCTGCGTCTTCAGCCCTACAAAAATTTGTCATTGAAGATCAAATCTAGTCAGAAGTTGGCCCTTTGATTTTATGGTCCTTACAAAATTGTACGTCGCATTAGAGAAGTGGTATATCAATTATAGTTACCTACTTCATCATGAATACATCTAGTATTTCATGTCTCTTGTCTCAAGAAGGTGATCGGTCAAAAAGTACACTCTCAATAAAAATTACTAGTATTGGATGAAGAAGGGCATATATATCTCCAGCCAGAAGTAATTTTACAAACTAGAACATGCACATTGAGATCTCATCACATTCAATAATTTCTCATCAAATGGTAGGACTTACTCAAAGAAGATGCTACATGGGAACATGAAAGTATTTTCTAGATATTTCTAGCTTTGAGGACAAAGCTTTCCGAGGAGGGGAGTCATGCTACATACCAAACATAGCGTCGACTATGTTTCTCAACAAAAGATATTTTAATATTTATATGCTTTGATTTTATTTTATTTATAATATTTTTGCGTATTACGTTCATTTCATCCGCGTTTATTGCTTTTTCCTATAAGACGGGGATCTGCCCTCCTCAAAAGGTAACATATATTTTATTTAATTATTTTAACTTTGTTGCTGAATCCATTGTAATTTATTGGGAAAGCATTGTGCATGCATGTTGTTATGATTGTTAGTATAATTTTTGTTACTCGACAGTCACACCTCTAAGGTTTCTCCAATCTCAACGATAATATTCCATCCCTCGTGTAGCTTGTTGGTTCAAAAATTTACACCTAACAAAAAGGTAAGAGAATTTGAAGGTTTGTGCACCTTGTAAACCTCGATTGACATTGAACATCCATGGGGCTAGAGGGTCCGTGGTCAATCTTCGAATAAGGTTGGTTCCTCCAGTCCTAGCTACCTACACCTAGAGGAGGAAAGGGAGAGGGAAAGAGAATAAAAGGAGGTCATGGCTAGAACTCACAAGGATGGATTATAGCTACATCAAGACACGTTTAGGACAAGAAGATGCTATTGCTGAAAACACTAGCCTACACCTAACAGTTCAACCAATATCACCCCCGATTACCCTCTTATCATCCTAGCTATGAGCGAATTTAAAAAATTATGAAATAAAACGTATGAAATCTATATATAAAAATTAATTACGTATCCATTCAAAAATATTTAGTAGAAATAAACCCACAACATATAAACACACATTCAAGAATAAATTTGGAGACCAAACAATAATGAACTTGTATTAACATAATGGCAAATGCCTTACACATGAATTGTAATAGCTAAAGAGTCATCACATGAAATGACTAACATTCCAATGTTTATAGAAAGTTTTACAATAAATTCAAAATTAAGCATTAATGGCACTAGGAAGGAAAACACTATTGAAACAGACAGATGCTCAGTTGGTACTCTACTCCTCGAGGGGATGGCGATTGTCTGAAAGGATTTAGGTACTTCTACATAAATATAAGCCCTTAATCATCCTAAAATCCATGTTAGACCATAAATTTTCATCTGCTTTACCCCTTCATTTAGATGGTGGGCTTCGAGTTAGGTAGGTGGGAAACCAAAATTAAATTACCGCTGAAATCGTGCATTTCAAATTGCCAGCTTTGCACTCATTGATGACTTGTACTTGGATAGTTGAGATCATTGATGCTTTTTTATGACACTCTCTCTTGATGGGTAGAGATTCTGGTATCGAACAGATGCTCAAGATTTCTATCCTACCTATCATCCTCCAAAAAAATTGCTTGATGCAATATTGCAAAAGGGCGGGTGATTGATCTTGATTCTTGATATTCACCTTCCCAAAAATTTTCCCGACCTACCACCTAAGCGGGGTGGGTTTTTGGGCACAAACCATGCCATGTTGACTCCTAGAACATCTACCCTAGGTAGGGTCGACCTTTGAACTATATCGAAATTCCTTCTATCCACTCAGGTGAGATCTGAGGAAGGTCATTGGCTCTTTGTCTAGGTAGAAATTTGGGAGCATGAACTATTGTAATACTATTCTATTCTTCTACCCATCTACTGGATGGAGATCCCATTTTTTTTATCCAGTCATTGGGGTAGGGATTCAAAATATATCTTGAATTCTTGCCTACCCAAATTTTCACCCAACCTCAAACTTAACCAAATTTTATCCATTAGGGCTATTCATCATTTCTCCACCTTTTGTGGACTTGTCAAAGGGTGGGACCTTAGGATTTCTCCTTGCTTGGTGGAGATCAACCTATCCACCCATCCAAAATTTTCCTCCATCCTATTATAATCATCATGAATGTCATATAACTTTAACTTTTAGTCCCATATAAAAACCAGGCTGCTTTATGGATCATCATCTTTCATGCTAAAAGGAAAGGGTGGGTGAAGGTTATAAAATTTCACCCACACTATTAGCAAATTACGAGGGATTTTAACTTGTGGAAAAGCATAATCCAGAAATTCATCGCTTGGAAAAAAGAACTAACGAATAGGAAAGAGGATGGAAAAAAGAGGGCATAAATAAAGGCTACAAGATAAAGGAGGAAGGCGGTCAAAGGTAAATGGAAAACAAGGTTGAATACGGTATACAAGAAGAAAAGGAGGACTATAAGTGGAAAAAACAAGCAAAACTAGGAAAATAGAACAAGAGGGCATGAGGAAATAGAGGAAAACACAAGAAGTAGTAGAGGCAAGGCCACATTTGATACTAAGTAAGGTAGTTAGTATCAACAAACGCACATGGGAAAGAGAAGAAGAAAAGGATGTAGAAAATTAACAAGAACAAAAGGGAAGGAAATTCATGGGACACCCCCACAAATCGTGCTCCCACAAACATACCCCACTAGGGACCAAGGCCTATTCAAGAACAGTCAAAATTCTAGGAGCATTTACACAAAATTATGATGTGACTTGTATGTTGCAACCAATGATTCACCCTAGAAATCATCTAGTAAATTTGCAATGGCCAGACAAAATTTTACTAAAATTGAGGTGTTCTTTGTAGTTTGGATGTGTGGGTGAAATTTTACACTTTCTCACCCATTTCTTTTTAGAATATAATGACATTCTAAGACTAGTCAATTTTGAAAGCATTATGGATTAGGTGGAAGATGAAGACTAGACAGATAAATGAGGCAGGGGTATGTTCAAATTAATCCTGAATCCCTGAGCAAAAGAGTTGAACTACAACATAGTGATTATGAGTCCCAATTTTCCATTCCCAAAGGTGGGTAGGACCTCAAAAAAGCAATATCGAGGGTTTGACCCTGATCACCCATCCAAGGGATGAAAAACTGAGGAGTTGATGAAGAAAGATATCTACCCAATGTTCTATCCAAAACATAAGCCATCATTGGGAATCCCTAGGAATGGATATTAATGACCTTGGATGCCTCTGTGCAAATGGTCAATGGGTGCAAAGAGGGATATTTTGAAATACACAGATCCTGAGGCAATTAAATTTAGAATTTTGGGCTTCTCGAAGGGGTAAAGTAGATGAAAAATGTATTGCATAACAGGTCCAAAAGAATGATCAAGTGCCCAAATTTGTGTAGAAGCGCTTAAATCATTCCATATGACCACAATTCCTCCTAGATCAGAACATCAATAGATCTTTCTATCACTCCAGTGTGATCCTTCTCACCGAATGCCATTAATGCTTGAATTTGAATCCATTGTAAAATATTCTATAAATAGTGGAATGCTCACCATTCCAAAGCATAGCTCTATGGCCATTATAATTCATATGTAATTCTTATTCACCTTGTAAATAATAGCATATCATTGTTTGATCTCTTAATTTATCCTTCTATTTTTTTTTAAGTTTGGATGTTTATTTATACGATGGCCATTTGATCTAGTTCACTTAATTTTGTTATCTATATTTTATGGGTCTCGTTGGGTGATTCTAGAATTCACATCCATATTTGGGCATCGGGGTTTTATTTCTACTAAATATGACCAGGTGGGAGTGCTCTAATTTTACAATCTAGATTTCATGCACCCTCTCACTAGTTCTAAAAGTCACCCTTGTTCGTTGCATTGAACGATAAAGTGAGGATGAGATGAGCTAATATGTTAGGTGGTGTGCCACTGTTTGCATTAGTGATATTGAATGCATGTGTCTTGATGCATCCATACCCTATACTTATTAGTTCTAATTATGACCTCCCTTTTCTTTCCCTATCATTCCCTTTTATCCCTTACTCTTTGCGATGTAGGTAGCTGGAACTATAGGAGATGGACTTATTTGAAGATTGATCGCCCTACCTCTCCAAAGCTAGGTGACCGTTCAATGTTGGTCGAGGACCATTGGATGCACTCTCGCTCATCTAGTATCCATTTTTACACCAATATTTTTTGGTGACACTACTGGGGAACTCATTGAGTTTCTATGTTTCAGAAAGTTAGAGTTTAGGGATACTGTGACTTGCCCATATTATTTCAAAATCACATGGTAACTCTAACTATGCAACATGTCCAAATCATGAAATTCGTTTATTTTTTCATGCTACAAGATCCATTTCTTAAAGGACTCAAGGTCCAATGAACAACCTTGACCTTGATAGCACTGATAGTATGTTCATTTGATAACTTCGACTCTAACTTCAACCCTAATAGGATTTCTAAAGACCAGTGCCACTATGGTTTCACTAATTTTTTTACATTGGAATGAATCTGGTCCTCTCAATCTCCCTGATTGGCATGATATTCTAGAATTTATCTTTAATGCCTTAACAAAATATGATGGCATTAAGATAACATTGAAGGAACACATTGAAAATATGGCTTCTTTAGCCACCTTCAAAATACCATACACAAGGATGTAATGATCATGTTGTTGGTTGCTTCTCTCGAGGGTAAAACATGGCTCTAGTATAAAACCTTGTAGCCTAGGAGCATCTCTACATGACGAACCTAGAAAATCCTCTCATGGATACGTTTGGTGAATTGGAGGGCCTCTTCTAGCCTCTAGATCAATTCACATTTATCAAGAAGAGCCCTCTTAAAAGTGTGATAGAATTTAATTTCCATTTTGAGAAAAGTTGGAGAAGGATCCGATGAAAAATCCTCCTAACATCCGCCCAAGCATATCTCTTCTACATCTGGGCTCTTGGTCTTGAAATCAACCTCCTTCTACATCAATTCGAGAAAACTAGGTTTTCTGAGCTCTATAAGAAAGCCATCAAAGCTAAGCAGGTGTTGATGTGGATGTTTCATTCAATAAGATCCTTTTAGGAGCCATCACCAAGATGCACAATGGATACACCTTAGGGAGAAGAATGCCATGATGTCCACACCTACAAGGACAACTCAAAAGATCAACCTTAGATCCATTTGGGTTTAAAAAACAAGGATGTGAATGCTTGTGAACAAGAAGATGATCTAATAGTAGAGGATTCAACCGTGAGATTGGTGCAGCCAACCAACCTCAAGAAGGAGCAGTATGCAAATTTATTCCCTGATAGGTCACCACCTGAAAAGTGGAATAGGATGGTAAAATTTATTTTTGCTCTAAAAATTGTAGGCCTAAGTATCCAAAAACATAGGAAAAGAGAAAAGAATTACAATGTCATCATAATTCTAAGCCAGTGTGGACGATTCTAGAAACAATACAAGCAGTGACTCAAATATTATGTAATCTAGTTTGATCACTATAGATTCATAGGATAATTTCATGAGCATCCTTGGTTCAGGCATACCTGTCACATCATAATTTTAAGGCTAGTAAATAAACATGCACTATGTGCGACCAATGCAAGGGGTATTATCTATTTTAATAGTGACCATTAAGAATGCAAAGCCTCGTAAAATATTACCACCTATTTAGGCACCAAAAAAAATCAGGGAAGGTTCTCCAGGATTTGTCTTGGAAATATAATATTCTTCCATCTTCGTGTTATCTTCCTAGTTTTTGTTTCTTCCATGTGTTGTTGTTTTGACCTCGTAGCCCAATGGATGCATCCAATAATTATCAAGATCTCTTATCTCATCCTCGAGAGCTACATCAAGAAGCCTTGGAACTAGCAGCCACAAGCACAAGGTGAGACGAGCAAGTTATAAATAGCATCCCAAAGGTAGATGTAGATAAGACTAGGAAATATAAATTACAAAGTGCAATTGAAGCATAATGGTCTCCTGGTTGATAATAGTCAGTAAAAGAGGGTCATTATTGGATAGTGTAAAAAAGAAGGTCTAGGAAAAGAAAGAAGAATATCAGTTGTAATATATCTGCTTTTGGAATATTTTAGATCCTTGGTGGGCTATGTGTAAGGGAATGCAATCTGAGAGAGTGCCTCATGAAGAAGAGTTTATGACCTATCAGTTTCAATTGATAATATTTGGATTGCTTTACCTTTTCCCTTTGTGTCTCCCTATTTTCTTACCCTGCCCTTTCTTCCCCCTTCCTCTCCCCTTTGTTGCCTGTATTTCTTTGGGTTGATGACAAATACTTCTTTATCTCAATCGTTTGCTATTGTTCCTCCCTCAACTTTGTGTCCCTCACTTTCCTCGCTTTTACTTAATGTTTCCACTATTTGTCTTCGTGCTGCTCTTATTGTTTTGAGTACTCTTTGTGTTTTTCATTTTTACCCTGATTCTCTAACATCTCTTCTTGCCTCACTTCCTCCTTGTGTTGTCTCCATCCATGCATATTCCTTTCCTCTCCATTGATCCCTACTTTTTCTCTCTTTCTAGGTTTTTATATCTCCTATCCTTCTAGGTTCCTTTTTTCTGCAATATAGAAAACCATTGGAAGTTACCCAAAGTGCGGGTGAAATTTTACATCTTCTCATCCACTCTTATTTTTACAAGATAATGACATTCTAAGACTAGCCAATTTTTGAAGCATTATGGATTAGGCATAAGATGAATATTGGACGAATAAATGGGGTAGGGGCATATTAAAAGTAACCCTGAATCCCTAAGAAGAAGAGTCACACTACAACATAGTGATTATGAGTCCAAAGATTCCATCCCAAATGTGGGCAGGACTTTGGGAAAGTAATATTGAGGGTCCAAGCCTGATCACCCATCCAAGGGATAAAAAATTGAGGAGTTGGTGAATAAAGAGATCTGCCTAATATTCCATCCAAGACATAAGTCGTTGGAAATCCCTAGAAATAGATATTAATGACCTTGGATACCTTTATGCAAATGGTCAGTGGGTGCGAAGAGGGACATTTTGAAATACATAGTTCTTGAGGCAATTAAATTTAGAATTCAGGCTACTCGAAGGGGTAAAGTAGATAAAGAATTTATTGTGTAACAAGTTTGATAGAATGATCAAGTGCCCAAATTTATGTAGAAGATCTTAAATCCTTTTAGACTACTACCATCCCTCTTAGACCAAAACATCAGTAGATATTTTGATCTCTCCAGTGCGATCCTTCCTGTTGAACACCATTAATGCTTGAATTTGAATCCATTATAAAATATTCTATAAATAGTGGAATGTTCACCATTCTAGAGCATGAATCCATGTCCATTACAATTCATATGTAATTCTTCTTCTCCTTGTAAATAATAGCATATCATTGTTTGGTCTCTCAATTTATCCTCACTTCTATTTTGTTTAAGTCTATATTTTTATTTCTACAATGACCATTTGAGCTAGTTCACTTAATTATGCTATCTAGATTTTTTGGGTCTCATTAGGTGGTTCTATAATTTGCATCCATATCTGGGGATCAGGGTTTTATTTTTTCTAAAGTCAAATGGGTGGGAGTGCTCTAATTCTGCACTTTGGATTTCATGCATCCTCCTACTGGTTCTGGAATTTGCCCTTGTCCATTTCATTGAATAATAAAGTGAGGATGAGATGAGCTGATATGTGAGGTGGTGTACCATATTTTGCATTAGTGATATTGAATGCATGTGTCTTGATGTGGTCATATCCCATCCTTGTCAGTTTTGGGTATGACCTCCCTTTTCTTTCCCCCTCGTTCCTCTTTCCTCCTCACTCTTTGTAGCATAGGTAGTTGGAACCGAAGGAGCTGGACTTCTTTGGAGATTGAACTCCCTACCTCTCCCAGGCCATGTGGCCATTCAATATTGGGGTAGGACTATTGGGCATGCCCCCACTTATTTTATGCCTATTTTTGCACCAACAGGCTCACACTACCCCAAAACTTTCCAAGCTATACCATATCCATAACTTGGTGAGCCATCATGTATACTAGTACTTATGCAATCAATGGTCAATGTAGCAATAAATCTTGCCATGTGAGAGCTCCTATCAGATACTGGTTCATATGGTGATAGAATCTAGTGTTTCCATTCTTTGGGATCCACCTACTATGCAATCCCTATCACGTGATCCTTTGATATCCATGCAAAATAATGACAACATGGCTCATTTAGTAATAACCCTACTACTAGGATCTCCTCAGAACCTATATTTTGATTGGCCAAGATCTTCATAGCATGACTCAGTATCTGTTCAGTGTGCTCTTGGATACAAAAAGGGTGTAAATTTGTGCTCTTTTTGAAAGTGGTATTCTCCATTTGGCCTTCTTATTGATTTAGGTCCTATGGGTGCTGGAGAAAACTGCAAGTAATGAATTTATTCATTACAAGAAATGTGCTTGCATTTTATCTATGCAAGCCTAGTAAAGGGTCCAATCTTTGTACTTTGTATAATTATGGCCTTCACTCTTGCATAGCTTCAGATAATAGCCATTATAGACACTATGTAGTCAAAAAGGGGGTAGAAGCAATTGGAGAAGGAAATTGGACAAAAAAATATCTTGAAGGTATTTTTCCTACTTGAAGTAGTATTCAATCAACCTGTAAAGATTCCTGAAATATTTGAATAAATATATTTTCCTTGGATTGATGTAGGAGGAGCCTTATATCTTAACTAAAGTTTCAAATATAATACAGGTGGGCCTAGGCAGGAGACGACTGGTATTCAAGGGGAATCCTTTCCTAGATCCTATTGAATCAGACATTAAATTTCATGATGCATTCAAAAGGATCCCTCTTTATGAATGAGAAATTCATCAAGAGTTGGAAAGGATCCCTAAAGCCATCAAATGTGTCAACAAGCATTCTTGTAAAATTTGCCCATGAGTAGATACTTTTCTACTCAAGATATCGATACCACAATAACACCCTCCCTTCAAGAGACAAGACCAAGAGCCTAATCATGCCATATTAATGAGTAATACCATGGAGGGTCATCAAAGCAACAATATCTTCAAGGTGTTCTCGAGTAGTTCCTTTAGTACCATCATATCTTGTTAGGGTCTTCAGGGCAGTTTTAGTAATCTCATGCTAGCATTGTAGATTAAATGAACCAGGATCATCCCATTGGGGATAGCAGTGCTCAACCATTGTGGCACTGGTATTCAAAAATATTGGTTATTTTTTTGGATTTGGATTCTCCAAATGAACATACTTTCTTTTCCAATGAGGTCAAGACTACTCATCAAATCTTGAGTTCTTCGGGATATTCAAATATTTGAAAGCATTAAATAGCTAATTGATCTTAGAATCTAGATTTTGTTTCTTAGAGGAGTAACTAGGTGATTGGACCAGATTAGGGCAAACTAGAGCATAACCAAACTCTAATTTCTTTGAACAATGGAGACCTTTTGAGTCCATAGCAGAGTTGCCAAAAGTTGTTGGTTCAAAAATCTACACCTAATGGAAAGGTAGAAGAATTTGAAGGTTTGCGCACCCTAAGAACCTTGACCAACATTGAATGACTGTGGGAACGGATGGTCCATAATCAACATTTGGAGAAGATTGGTTTCTCAAGTCCTAGATACCTATGCTTGGAGGGAGAAAAGGGAGAGGGAAAAAGAATAAAAGGATGTCGTAGCTAGAACTCACAAGGATGGGTTATAGTCGTATCAAGACATATTCATACCAAGAAGACATCACTACTAAAAATACAATCCCACGTATAACAGATCAACCAATCTCATCCTCGATTACCCTCTTATCATGCTAGCTACAAGTGAAATATAGAAATATGAAAGAAAATGTAGGAAATCTAGATAGCAAAATTAATTGTGCATCCATTCAACAAGGTTTAGAAAAAATAAACCCACAGCATACAAACACACATTCGAGAATAAATTTAGAGACCAAACAATAATGAACTTGTATTAACAAAATGGCAAATGCCTTACACATGAATTTTAATAGCTAAAGAGCCACTACGTGGAATGACTAACATTTCAATATTTATAGAAAATTTTATAATAAATTCAAAATTAAGCATTAATGGTGCTAGGTGTTGTTGATGATTTATGCAAAGTTGAAAACCTTCGTAGAGTTAATCTGAAAATATGACATAATTAGGCGCTCAAATTTGTGTTGCATAATTGGCATTTCAAGAAAGGGTACACTGGAGATAAATGGAAGGTAACCATTATAAATTCACGTTCGAGCATGGCAGATTTAGGTACGATGCAATGCTAGGAAGGACATGTCATCAAATAAAGTAACAGGTAGTGTGATGAATCAGCATCAATGGCTAATGAGCAACACCCACTCAGGTACCGAATGACAATAGGGCATTGGCGTAGGGTTGACCGAAAGATGCACAATAAATCATAGCACACCAGTTGAAATGTTCGATTTAGTAGACGTTAGGTGAGATGTCAGCCACATCAAGGCTAAATCATTGGTGCCTGCAATAACACCTGACCTTAATAAGTATTCATGTTTTTAAGATGCTTGTATACCATACCGAGAAGATCGAAGCCTCATGGAGTTTTAGTATTAATAGCCGCTCATGAGAGGGGTTATTTTTGGTTAGTAATATCAGGTCATGGCACTAAGAGCAGAGGAATTTTTTTTATGCAACATGACGAAAAACATTGTAGGATCGGGAGGCATCCGCTGTCACAGAGGGTCTTGATGCAGATATAGTCACAGATGGGTGATAGACTGTAACCTGGGAATCACAGGTGGTGAGGGTTTGTGTTCTTTCGTGTCAAAATTTTTCTTTTTTTTTTGTTGAAGGCATTCGAAGGTTGTGTAGTATTTTAATTTTAAATATTTTTCTTTACATGTTATAATGTGGAGCATAGGAGATGTGAGGGATTAAAGCCCTTCCAATATTTTATGAAGAGGAGATTTAGGGAGATATAAGAGAATAAAAAATATTGGTTTTGTTTTATTGTTTTACAATGTAAAAGGAAAGTATAAGGAAATAAAATATAAAGTTTATGTTTATATTTTACTTTCCCTTATTTGCTTTATGTTGACAATGTAATAAGGTGGGAACTCCTTTGTATTTTATGACAAATATTCCTACGTGATTCCAATGAAGAAAAAGGAAGGGGAAACGAGCCATTTGGGGAGAAATTTAAAAGCCCAATGAGGTCATTGTACAAGGGCTGGAAATTTTTGTAAACAAGATTATTTTGAAGAATCAAATGCTTCCATTTTGGCAAGAACAAACCTTGTGAGAAAAACCAAAAGGAGATTACGTCTAAGACTACTGAATTTATGGTTTATCTTTATTGCATTTCATTTCGATTTGTATCTATGTGTTGATGCCATTAAAGGGTTACACTAGGTGAATGTTGAATAAAATGCAAATGTGCTTTGTCCTTGGAGTCTCGCACTTGGTCTAACTTGATTGTGTTTTCTGCAGGTCCTTTAGATCAAGTTATCTATCTATCTATCTATCTATATATATATATATTTATATATTTAGCGAAAAACCCCTTGTGGGGCCGCCTTGGTCTGAGAGACCACAAATAGGGGGTTCTACATCGTCAAAGTCACCCGAGAGTCGCACCCGACCTTGCCCGCACTACCATTATCAATTGGATTTTGGATACCCAATTCAGCTTTTTGGTAGGGTGGATATTTGAACCTGGGACCTCCCTTGGAGGATTACCCTCTCCTCTCCAACTCACCTACAATACCTGAGTGAGATCAAGTTATCTATAGATTCATCTTATAACTTGGGGTTTTGCAAGGAGGGGATTGTGACACCAAAATATGATGTCATTTTGTTGTTTTCCAACAGTTTGTAAATATTTTTGTTGTTTTATTTTCTGCAATTAGTTTAATTTATTTTCACTTTAGCTTGTTATTTTTTCTAATTCTGGTCAATTCCAAAAATTTTGCACATAGTTTATTTTTCATTCTAGTCATTTCCAGAATTTCTACATTTATTTTCTTTCCATTCTGGTCATTTCCAAAAATTTTGCATCTAATTTCAGTATTTTATTCTGGTCCATTTTCCAGAATTTCATTTTACATTTCTGTTCATTTACTTCCATTCTGGTCCTCATCCAAAATTTTTGCACCTCCAAATTGCACTAAGTTAATTTTCAAGATAAAATCAATCTTAGGAGGGGGTTACTAACGCCAAATTGACATTAATGGTAGATAAAGCAAATGAACACTAACATGCTAACTTGCTAACAAGTACTAACACCAAATTCTGACTAAATTTTAGTAGAACGCTCATAATGAAGATCAAATGAATCTAGTAACTATAAAAATAAATATCACATTAAAGGTATGGAGTCTAAAATAAAGTGGACTATTCCACACTTTTATATTTTACACCTTTAATTTGAAGATAAAAGAGTGAATAATTGGGATTCATGGTAAATCAGATTAATATCAAGAGCATTAAAAGAAATCACTTTCACACAAGTCGAGTTCACGGACACTTCAAGGATTAAAGAGTCATGATCACTAAGAATTGTATGAATTGAACCGTAAAGACCCCTTGTTAATTGTCACTTTCATTATGTGAGACTATTCTGGAATATATTTTGTTTTAATCATCATCAATTACATGTATGTATGCGGAATGTTTGTCTATCAGAACCTTGGAGAAATTGATGTTTGTATTTAATTTCTTTGCAAGAGGAAGTTTTCATTTAATACTCTTATTGTGGTGACTATTTTGCAATAGGGAAAAATATTCAATCAATAGATGGGAAAACACTACTGAAATAGATGGGTGCTCAATTGGTACTACGATCCTTAGGAGGATGGTGATTTTTCAAATGGATTTAGGTACTTATGCATAAATATGAGCCCTTAATCATCCTAACATCCATGTCGGACCATAAATTTTCATCGGCTTTACCCCTGCATTTAGATGGTGGGCTTCAAGTTAGGTAGGTGGGCAATCAAAGTTAATTATCTTTGAAATCATGCATTTCAAATTACCATCTTCACGCTCATTGGAAACTTATACTTATACAAATGAGATTATTAATGCTTCTTCCTTATGCTCTCCCTTAATGGAATGTTATTATGGTACTGGATGGATGCTCAAGATTACTCTCTTACCTGTAATCCTTCCAAATATTTGCACGACACAACATTGCAAAGGGGTGAACGATCAAGCTTGATTATTGATTTTTTCCTTCCAAAAACTTTACACAATCTACCACCCTAAGTAAGGCATGTGTGTAGGCATAGACCATCCCATGCTGACTCCCAAAAGCTTTACCCTAGCTAGGGTGAGCCTTTGAACTATGTCGGAGCCCCTTCTATTTGCCTGAGTGTGATTTGAGGAAGTCCATTAGCTCTTTTTTTGGGCAAGAATTTTGGAGCAGGAACTACTGTACTGTTATTCCATTCTTCTACCCATTTATTAGAAAAAACTTGGGATCCTATTTTTCCATCCAGTCATTGGGGTGGGGATTCAAGATCTTTCTTGAATGCTTACCTACCTAGTTGTCTACTTGAACTTAGACTTAACCAGATTTGATACTTCAAGGCTATTCATAATTGCTTCACCTTTCATGGCCTTGTTAAAGGACAGACCCTTGGGATTTATCCTTGCTTGGGGGCAATCATCCTATCCACCCATCCAACATTTTTCTCCATCCTATTACAATCATCATGAATGCCATTTGATTTTAAATTTTAGACCTATCTCAAAACCTGGCCACTTTATGGATCATCATATTTCGTACCAAAATGAAAGAGTGGGTGAAGGTTGCAAAATTTCACCCACATAGCTCCACGTTCATATCACCTCTCTAGCCTAGTGCATATTCGACTCAACCATATTACATACATAGGTCATTGAGAATATTATTTATGAGCAAAGGATAAGATTCTACCTCCATAAACTATAGTTCATCTCTCTTGGAACTAGGTTTTAGGTTTATCCCAAGTGAAATATCCATCCTTTGAGCACCATTAGACTCTCGTCACCCATTAGATCCCAACTCTCTAATCCATCCTGATGATGATCGACTGTAGAGTTTACATTTAATTTTATCAATCCGAGGGAAATCAAGGTTAGATTTAAAGAGTAGGAATCCTGTATATATTGTACCGTGGGGATTAATACTAAGCTTAGCTCAAGTTTCTTTTTGAGGTTTCACATGCACAAGAAAGTAATAAACAAAATAAAACTTGTGCAGAAATAAATGATGCAGAGTATAATAAATAATTGATGCAATGATAATTTACTTTTATTGATGAATTGATTTACTAATGCACCTAATTATTTGTAAACTAATTTATTTATGACATGATTTAATTTATTTGTGAGGATCATCGTGCAATCTATCTTATTTTATGTAAATTGGAATGCAGTTTAATTTTTTTTTTAAAGCAAAAAACCCCTTGTGGGGCTGCCTTGGTATGAGAGACCATGAACAGGGGGTTCTACACCGTCAAAGTCACTCGGGAGTCGCACACGACCCTGCCTGCATCAACATTATCAATTGGATTTTAGATACTCAATTCAGCTTTTTGGCAGGGTGGATATTTGAACTTGGGACCTCTCTTGGATGATTTCCATCTCCTCTCCAACTCACATACAAAAACTAGGTAAATGCAGTTTAATTTAAGGCTAACTAATCCTAACCTATTGCAGGGGTGAGAGCTCAGGGACTAGCTATAGGAGTGGGCCCTACCTCCTAGAAGGCAGTGTAAGTCTTTCTCCCTTAGTTTACTTTATCTCAGTAACTAGATTTTATAACTAATACTAACATTATATCTATTCTATAAATGCAGGTAACAGATACACACAATTTACATAACAAAAATTAAACAACACATGAAATTGATACAAATTACCATTTTCTAAGAACAAAATACTACTTTTATTACTAGATATTCAGTTGTATATGCGGGCGCGTTTCTTCAAAATTTTAAACTTAGAATAGACAATAATTTCTTGTATTTTTCCCGCAGACCTCTTTCAAGGTCTCTCCTATGTATATTATATTGTAATTAATACAATTCCAAACAATATTTCTCCACATATTTTGCCATGCAGATTTTGTGGATTTCCAGATGCAACTATGCATCAACCCAAAATAATCTAAACCTAACATAATACATATTCCCATTTGGACTTGATAAATATTACGACTGGTCCAAGTGGCATCCTAAAAAAAAACCTAACAAGACAATACTATTTTGAATGATTCGTAAGATATACATTAGGACCTCATGTCCTATATTCTAGGAAAGGTCTAACAGTATTGCACCTATATCTAAAACTTCTCATAATAATCTGATTACAAACTTTATTAAGCAAATAATAACTTTATCAATTGAAATATTCTCGCAGATAGTATGAGATAAATGAAATATTTTTCTAAGTAAAAATTTGTGTTGTCATCCAAAATTGACATGCTGTCACTGATGTGGCATGCTATGCAAGTCAACAATATTTATTATCCTTCAATAACTGCTGGTAAAATATTCTTCAGTAACTTTCTTTGGTAGTTACCTTTAGTAACATGCTTCAGTAATATACTTCAATAATATACTTCAGTAATATACATATGTAACATACTTCAGTAATATACATATGTAACATGCTTTTGTAACATTTCAACTAATGTTATAATTGAGCTCTACTTTTATCCTGGATCCTTTTATTCATCCTTCTTCTCATCTGAGGCGCACTCCAAAGCTCTGCAATCTCTTCATCGATCATCAACACTTTTTCCTGCATTTTTCTCAAGACTTGGATGAATTTTGTATAAATCAAATACATTTGTTAGATTACTACAATTAATCATATTTACTAATAATTCACACAATATTCAATAATAATTCATATAAAACATATCATAATCACTGAATAATTATAACAATAAAACAATTCTGATATAGAAATATGTGTCAAATAACCACTCATCATTTCCCCCCAGACTGAAGTCTATGTATGTCCTCATACATGTGGGAAGATAAGATGAATAGAATATAACAGACCTATACATGCATTAGATATTCAGAATTTTATGAATAACTAAAAATTCTAAGTACATTGATATTTGTATAGAAAAAATAACATAAATCATTATAATCATTACTAGAATTTCAGAGAATACTATTTACAGAATTTATAATGATTTTGAAACATGCATATGCTTTTTCCAAAAATCATCTAAAATAAATCAAATAGATATATTTAACAAAATCATGCTAAGTTTCTCAAAGAAAATAAGAAAAATAATCAGTTATCCAAAATATAGGAAATATTTATCAATTCAATTTATCAAAAATTATTAATTTCACAAAACTAAGAATAAATAGTTATATCAGTAAATTACAGTTCAACAAAAATATTTCAAATATTAACTGTACATATTATGTATGTCATCATATAAAATTCTACAGATAAAATACCATGGATAATATACTACAAATATGATCAATACATAAAAAAAATTATAAGTCTGAGTAATTAATAAAGTTTTTTCATTGTTCATCCAACTGGTGCATGTTGAGAAGAAATCTAGGATGATCATGGTCTTAGTTATGGTAATTTATGCTCTCATTTTACTCATTGTATCTATTACTTAGCCCGCTGATCTATAGTTTTTTCAACTGTTGCAACTGGTGTTTCCACCATAACTTTTTTGATGTGCTCAACCTCCTAAGCACTTCCTTTATGCTCTGTGTCCTTTGTATTAGAAGGATGAAGTTCATCATCATTAACCATAAGATAAATCTCCAAAGGTATCCCTACATCCAAGACAAGACCTTTTAATGTTTTTCCTTTCTTGGCGGGCAGATCCAATTTTGTAGGTTGATTTTGGTGAGTAATACTAAGAATTTACTGTAAACTATCCTCCTAAAGGATCTTTGAAAAGCCAATTGATTTATTAGTGTACACTTGTTTGCTAAAGTTTATATATTTTTTATGCCTTTTACCAGAAGTAGAAATTTTATGCGGGGAGACTTCGACAGGTGATGACCGGTTGATAGAGTCCATAGAATTTGGTGTCTTATCTACAGAAAACTACTTAATCAAATCTATCTGAATAGCAAGGGCTCTCTGGATAATTTTAGAGTGTTCTATAAAATCTTCCCTTAATCTATCAATTTTCATTTGCAAAACTGTATTCTGCACACGAAGGTAGGATAAGGTCTCTACAGTAGACTCAATTTCTAAGTAATTCATATTCAGGCCCTTTTTCATCTTCATGTTCAAAGTTTTCTATAATCTTCTTTTGATGTCTGATATTCGGTAAAGATTGTTTATTACTTTTCAAAGTCTTACATTTTCATTTTGGACTTTTAGGCTCTTCTTCTTGACTATCAGAGTCATTTTCTTCCTCTATCAAATGTTTCCCCTCAGATCCGGTAGATTTCAAACTGTAGACACTTAAAATGCATCATGTCGAGGGTGACTACTCATATGGACATACTACAATACCATATGGAGGATCTTGGACAAAATCCAAGATAAAGCAGTGGTTCTAACCACTCAATTTAGGCATTTTGGCCTAATCAATCTGAATCGCAGCCTAGACCTATGGTCTCTAGTATAAATCGTTGTTGACACCTGTGGTCTGTAGTCTGGACCACAACTGTAACCTACGGTCTTAACTAAAGTTTAGCTAGGCCTTCCCAAGCCAAATTGGTTGGAATGGCCAGAATATCTAGAAGAAGGCAGTTGAAGGATGAAATATTCTAGAGGCTTCCATCCCAACTATCCTAACCACCCTTCTTGGTCTTGGCTTCTCCATGAAGCCACACGTAGACCTAGGGGCATGCTATAAATACCCCCTCCAAATGGGAAGAAAAAAGAAGCAAGCATTGGATATTTGAGCAGCGAAGCCCTGGTGAATTGTACACTCAAATTGAGTATACTAAGAGATAGAGCTATTGCACTTAATCCTTGACCCTTTTGCCAAAATTTATGATGAATTACATTATGGATGCCCTTGGTTCCTAGGAGGATCAAGAAAAGAAAATCTGGGAAAACGAAGGCCATTCACATTGAATTTACCACCAATTCGTTCTGAGGACAACAAAGGTGACCCTTGAACATCAATTTGGACAAGGAGATCAAGCCCACTAACCCTGATTTTGAGGGTAAACCCACTAGAGGTCAAACCATAGTTGTCAACTATGGTTCATAGTGTAGACCGCTCACCAGAGCTACAGTTTGCAATAGGTGACAGATCACCTTACTCTTTTCATTTCTATCCGGTTAAATAGGTTAGATTAATCATTTCTTAGGTTTAATTGCAGTTTAGAAGAATTTTGACCATAGGAATTAGCTTAGAATAGATAGTTCATGCTTTGCATTAATTAGGAAATTTGTGGATCTTTTATGCACCTCTATGCTTCTATTTTGTTATCTGATCCATGCATTATTTGTCTAACAATCTCCTTTATGCTATATTACAAATCTTGATTCAATTAGCATAGTTTAAAGGTTTTCTTTATGTTTTCTTGGTCATTAGTGTAAATGGCATTATCATGTATGTTTCCTTGAAGGGCCTCATTATGAGAGGCTATCTATATTTTTGATCATGTGTTGTTGTTTCTTGATCGTAGGAAGACAGGTACAAGAGGAGTCCATATCATAATCCTTCCACAACATGAAGAACAGGGTCAACTCCACCCCAAGGTAGTTTGTGACTAGTCAAAGGGTAATATTAATGTGCCTACCCTATTGAGGGCATTGAAAATTGTATAAATTGTATCATAATTCAAGTGACCCTAAGAGGGGCATATTTGTAATAGAGATTCATTCATAATCAATATAAGAAATATCATTTTATTGAATTTATGCAATGTGTCAAGCTTTTACGCTTTTATGATGATTATAGATTAATATAGTAGATAGGTGCATGCTTTTTGGTTATGTCAAAAGGTGATCATGATGGACCTCTGCATTTGTAGCCCTTGAGTGCTGACATTCTTGAGTTTTCTTATCTCAGGTTCTAACTACAGCTAACAACTGCAGTTATTTGTTGGCCCACAGATTTCACCCATGGTTCATACTGCAGCCTGTATACTAGAGCTACGGTTTACAACAATAGTAGACAGTAGAAAAACCACTTGGCATCAGATCTGGAGCTGAGGTAGGTTTTTTTTTTATTCTTTTTTTTGTATTTTCTTTTATGTATTTTTACAGTGAGCTTTAAATCGATTACAAATTAGGTACACTAAAAAAAAAGGGGTGAATGGATAGTCCTAGTTTGCTTTCATATTCCTTCCATTAGAAATGTGCTGCTAGGAACAACAAACCTCTGATTGTAGTCCGCCCTAGAATACAATGACCTTCATAAAAATTGAGTGGCTGTTTGCATGCTTGAGGTCCAATTAGAGGCCAGGTCATCGTAATAGCATTTTCATAACATCATGTAGGACATAGCATGCATAGCTTTCTGAATTTGAAATGTTCCTTTTATTTTTATTCATATCATGTAGGAATGGTCATATGAATGTTCTTTTATGCATTTGTCTTTATGCAAAGTAAAACGAACCACACACACCATGTTTCATTTAAATATCGATAGCGTTGGGCTCTCACATCCAACCCATTTTATTAAGGCCAATAGTGGATATCATTACCATTTGGTTGGCTCATTTGAAATTGTATTATTAGGACTCGCTCGTTGCCAAGGCTGACCCAAGAACTGTCCTATCTGTGCAAAATAGCATGCACTTATCTTCAAAATCATGTATCGTTGCACACAGTGTGTTGGGTGAGGGTTGGTAGTACCTATGCTAACTCGTTGAGTATGAACTTCATTCCCATATTTGGCTTGTGTGAGTATATAGGTGAAAGACAATTAAAATGAGAGTAAAATTCAATGATTTTGCAAAACACGTGAGAGTTTCTCATACTAATACAACACATTTGGAAACAACATCAAACATTTTAGGAATCATTTCAAAATTTAAAAATAATATAAGCAACATTGTATACCTTGTTTGATAATAAAAGATACATCTGGACGTTAGGTAAACTATTGTGGATACACGAGGTGGTTGGCAAAGGCACAATCCTAAAGCCAATGACCAAGCCCCAATTGATTCACAAATACACATGTCTAGTCCTCAACCACATGAGAAAACCAAACGACGTTCGACGAGCATTAGAGGAGACAACTCAACATGAGGGGATCCCATTGAGTGTACCCCTGATAGACTAGCATAAGTGCATTTTGTTAGACATAGATTAGAGCATGGAGCTTCTAATCCTGAGGGTGCTCCACTCGAAAGCCATTACCGAGACCATAGTGCATGCACATCCATGAGATTGGTCTAAGAGTATGTCATGTAGGGGACCATATTGGTACCCATTCACACTAAGTCTATAGGGTGTACTATACCCCCACCTTCTGAGTATAGAAGGAATAGAGATTTTCCCATTTAGGGGAAAGTAGATGGGCTCCCTGTTGAGTGCAAGTATACCCATACTCCCACATGTACTATAGCATGCAAGATCACCATCGATATGTTGAAGGTGGGAGCTAATGGAACACCACCCCATGAGAGGTGGAGGTCTAGACAACTAGACGGTCTAGGTAGTGTGTTAGAGCAGCTAGGCTACAAGCCTTTGGCTCCGCCCACTCATGCTCCGAGTGAGCATAGCGGAAGCACCATTAGAACTACTAGAGAGCATGGAGAGGCTTTTAAGTGCCCTCATATCTCATGTCCACCATCCATGCATGGTGGCATGTAGCACAAGATACAACATGATGCCGATGTCATCTTCACAAACAGAGGCAAAGGTACAACACATCAGTTTGATGGGTATAGAACCCACAAGGTCGCTCTTATAGATCAAGCATACCAAAGGCCTCCTACGGTTGACCAGGTCAAAATATCATATCAACTAGCCTCTGAACATAAATGCCAACTCCTCTAAGATAAATTGGAGGATGCTCACCTAGAGAGGTAGTGCATTGAATATGAAGATATTCAAGCACAAAGGCTAACTAGATAGAGTTTGTATGAGCAGCGCTTGCGCGAGGAGCGCATCCTTGTCCAGAACAAGCATATAAAGTAGGAAGATAGGTTGGCTAGGGCCAATTTATATTCTTAGGATGAGCGTAGAGAGAAAGTGCATAGGAAGGTTCTTTCGCAAGTCGACATGCACCATGAGCACATAAGCGTTCACACTCATATCACTGCCCATAACAGAGAGTGACCTCCCTTAGTCAACAATCAAAGGCAAAAACATTATGAGGAACAAGAGGGGAACATATGAAACCAAGAATATCTTGATAGCTTTCAAGCTGAGGAGGAGGAAGAGAAACACACTCCACTTCAATAGCAGAGGAGTGTACCTCCCAAACTACCTCCATGTCTACTTAGGGAGTAGGACTTTATGTCTTCTAAGGCTTACAAAGCTTTGGCAAAGAAAGTCAAAGCAATTGAGATACAAGGCATGACTGTCCAAAATTTGACACTGAGGAAAATTCACAAAGAACCTTTAGATCCCTCAATGCCAACGACCCCATACCCTAAGCATTTTGAAACACCCAGGTTAGACAAATTCAAGGGTGATGAAGAGGTGCAAGAACATGTCATGAGCTTTCTAGATGCTTGCTTCCAGATAGAGAACAATGATGCAGTGTTATTGCGTATGTTTGTCATGAAACTCTCTGGGCCAACTCAAGAGTGGTTTAATTAGCTAAAGAAATACATCATAATAAATTTTGAGCAATTAGCTGATGCATTTCTTGAACGTTATTCCTTCTATGTCAAGAAACAGGCCAACCTTTTCAATTTGGCTATGCTAGCTCAACACGATGACGAGCCATTAGAATAGTACGAGAAGAGGTGGATGAGATTAATAGTAAAGTTGTCATTCTTGATTCCTACCACAAAATTAACCTGAATGTTTACAAAGAGTTGTGCCAACCACATCTCGCTACTGTTGCAGTTGTAGTATTATTCTACATTCGAAGAAGATTTGGCACAAGCCAAGGTAATTGAGGACATCAAGTTGCAGGAGGGCAACTTGAAGCTCAAAACTAGGAAAGAGGGATATAGGAAGAGTACCTCAAAGAAACAGGGCAAGCAGGCCCATGTGAATCAGGTGGTACTAAATCTCCAAAATGAGGATAAGGGGCCAAAGAAACAGATTTATCAAGCCCATCCTCCTCCTGTGTAATACGACCAACGCAGGAATAACTACAAGGGCAAGAACAAATAACAACGTCCACCTCACATATTCATGCCATTGACGAAATAATTAACATCAATTTTTTGTCAGCTCTGTGAGGCCAAGGCAATAAGATTACCCAAAGTCAAGATGGTTGATCCTAATCAGCCCAAGCCCAAATATTATTAAGAAGATCTGTTTTGCATATTTCATAGAGCGAAAGGCCATGACATCGAGGTATGTTGGTATTTAAAACATATTGTGTAAAATATGATAGAAATGGGAGAGCTTGTGGTACCAGGAAATCCCCAGGCACCGGACAACCAAAACATGGGGATTTTTAAAAATTCGTTACCAAACCATGAGGTGCCCCATAACCATGCGGGCCATGTCAATCAAGTGCAAGTTGAACCACCTACCCAGGGGTTCGTCGATATGGTCATTGTTGTTACCAGACATGGGAGGTATGAATGGCTAAATCAACCTCATGCTCCCATTCAAATACATACCATACCCCAACAACGACAGGCACAAAATTTTCCAATCCCACCAATGAGATCGGTGGTGACCATTAGGAGAAGGCTAGTTCAAAACCTGTAGATGAATCTTGCAAATTTGTCAATATATAAGCTTATACAGTAGTCCCCCAGGCACAGGGAGACTATTATGGATATTATGAGGTCTATTAAGGTACAGTCCCAAGATGCACATGCGTTCACAAACTTTGTGGGGCACGTACAATAGTGCCAAGAACTAATGATCCAATTCTACGATCATGAAGTGAAAATGGTTTCTGCAAGCATGGCTAACCCACCACTACATATCATTGCATGTGTTAACCATGTGCCATTAAAAAGGGTCTTGATTGGCACTAGTTCATCGATCAATATAATCATGACTAAGGCATTGCACCATTTGAAATTACCTAAATCACTCGTCATACCAACCACATTTACATTAAGAGCATTTAACAATGCATTATACTCTATGGTTGGCACGATTGTCCTACCTATTCAGGTGGGACTAAAGACCATTCCCATAATGTGTCATGTGATAGAGGGCACCTTGTAGTATAACATCCTGTTGGGGAGACCTTGGATTCACAAAATGCATTGTGTTCCCTTGATATTGCATGAATGTGTCAAGTATATACACGAGGGACAAGTTCAAATGGTTTCATCAGATGAAGAACCATTCAAGTTCATGAACTTAGCAAATTTTATAGGGGGCTTCGTACTCCCATCAACACACTTGGACATACGACCCACGTCATCGATAAGAGTTCCAAGAGGTAAACAGGTGGTGCATGTTCAACCATCGGTATCTGTATCAAAATTATTTGAACATACCATTGCAACTTCTCTGAGATCGAGTGCATCAGCAATGTGTCGGGATGATGAGAAATTAAAGGTGAAATTGGGTAGGAAAGAAGCAAAGAACACACCCAAACCAGTCATCACTGAGGCTACCACTCCCATGGAGGTGGAGGAAGCCCAGGATCAAGTCAAGGAGGCACCTCAACCTACTTCTCCTGCATCATCAACAGGGTCATACGTACGGCGGGTGACTGTTCACCTAGCCAATATAGGTATAGGTGAATATCTTATGCAAAATGTGACCTTTGGTCCTATTTTAGAGACTGCACAAGACATGGGCCGGTCGATAGCCCATTGATACCCAATTGGATCCATAGTGTCATTGGGTGAGCCACCCAACCAAACAAACTTCATCTATGCCAGGTTGGATCAAGTTCCAACGTGAGTACCCATGGAGATGGATGATGAGGAACAGTTCATGGTGAATGCTCGATACTTCTCCAACCTAGAGTATGCCATGTGCATTTTTAAGATCTATCATTGGCATGGATACAACCTTGGTATTTTAAAACAAGGACAAAGAACCCCTCTTGAACTACGTTATCAGTTGACAACTGATAGGTTTGGATTGGGATTGCCGATTTAGGGACATGATGATTTACTAGCTGCATCATTGAATTGTTTATACCTGAGTCTAGGGGACGACGTGGATTTTAATCCATATCATCCCAACATGTCTAGTCTTCAGGGCAACAAACCAATGGTGTCAGTCATCACCATCGACAGATCGTAGCTTGAACATGAAGAGTTCTCATAGTAGAACCCAAGAGGCAACCTGGGTCATCAAAACCATATCACAATCGATGATATTGGCATGCAGGGGCACAACCCAATTATTCTAGGTGATCTTGAGTCAGGAGATCCTTGTACTGAATATGGAAAGGAGTACACCTCAAAAATAAGTGGACCAAGTTATGATGCTAACGGTGAGTCCTCAACTAATGATCAATATGAAGAGGAAATTGACCAAGCCTTCGTGGTTCTGGTATTTCTATGCCATTTGATTCCTAGAGAGTAATTGGATGAGATACAAGAGCATTTCATAGTCAATAGTGATTATGAAGATGAGAAATAGTAGGCCTACTTAAGGCCTTGTCCAGCTAATATACCAATATTTATGGACACGATAGAGTGGTCTACTCATAGTAGTAATCATAGCGATGAGGTTGAGATGACCGATCCGAGGCTAGTATATCCGCTACATCTATTGTCTACGGAGTCAAAGTATGTTATAGAAGAAGTGCCTCTTAACACTAATTGCTCTAAAGAGGAAGCAGAGCCAATTTTGTGTTGGTATCGTATATACGATCATTTTATCTGGTTTATCTGGATAGTGATAGTGACGGCAGAATCAGATACATGGGACCATATCTAGTAGATAGCCCCTTGCATATGGGGGGAAGTGAAGGATTATATATGTACAGTGATGATGAGGATTCATTGAATATGGCCTATTTTGGGCCTCATCACCTACGTAATCAAAATCCAGCTCGGGGTTCACCACCTATTATAGCTGTAGGTTTGCATCAAGAGATTAATCTCCAGTGTTGTCTTAGAGAAAAAATAAATCTAGAAGAGGAATGTCAAAGACTCTTTCCTCATCCTCCTACTTATGCTGAGCTACTTGATTTGAGAGATCCCATTTTGTAGTTAGTACACAAAGAGGATCCAGTTGTCCGAGCATCCCACAGGGAGGATCCGTTCATCCCCGTACCATTTGATCTAGATCTTGGGTATGAAAGCTACACAGATGATGTAGAGTTCAGTCCATGTGGTCTTAGAGATCAATTCCATTCCATAAACATGGTCTCCATTGATTTGACCATTCCATTCTAAAATCCAGTAGATCCATCCAAACCATTGCATCTAAACATGGATGCTATTGATTGGGGTCACGTTGATTCACCAGTAGAGCCTGAAGACTTCTTCCTGAATGAAGAGATGCTGTAACCATTTCATTTTGGACCAGGTTGCACTTACGATGTCTATCATGATAAACATGCTTTCGACGAAGAACATATAAATCCAGTCGATGACATCCATTTGATCCCTATGCCTCATTATCTTGAGGAGGGATCCCATATGTCAGTAGAGGAAACCTTCGAAGTGGATATCGATAATGACCCCACCAATCCAATGAAGGTTAAATTTGAAATGAGTCTCACTCCAGATGAGCGTGCTAGCATAATCCCTCTGCTGAAAGAGAGACCTAACCTTTTTTCTTGGACATACAAATATATGCCTGGTCTAGACCCGAATTTGGTTACTCATAACATTTCGCTAGACCTATCCAAGAAGCTCATCAAGTAGAAGCTTAGAAAGATGCATCCAACAATAGCCTTAATGGTGAAAGACAAATTACAAAAATTGTTAGATGTAGAATTTGTCATTTCCATCAACTATCCAAAATGTGTATCCAATATGGTGCCTGTAGGAAAACCAGATTGAAGGATCCATATTTGTATGAATTTTAGAGATCTCAACAAGGCAACACCCAAAAATTCATTTTTGTTGCCCAATATCGATGCTCTAGTAGAATCTACTGTCGATCACGAAATGATCTCCTTAATGGATGGTTTTTTGGTTACAATAAAATTTGGATTACACCCGAAGACCAGCACAAAACCACATTTATAATGCCATGGGAAAAAAATTTCTACAAAGTTATGCCATTTGGTCTAAAAAATAATGGTGCCACATATCAGTGGGCCATGACATACATTTTTCATGACTATATGCACAAAATTATTGAAGATTATATCGATTATTTTCTAGCCAAGTCATTGCTACGAGAAGAGCATGCAAAGGTCTTAAGAAAAGTCTTCGATCGCCTGATAGAGCACAATGTCAGACTGAATCCTAAGAAATGTGTATTTGGCGTTACTTATGGAAAATTACTAGGGTTCATTATCTCCAAGAGAGGCATCGAAGTAGACCCAGTGAAGGTCAAGGTCATTTTGGAAATGTGTCCTCCCACCAATATTAAGGAACTAAGTATCCTTCAAGGTAAGGTAGCCTCGATAAAGTGATTTAAGCCCAACTATGAAATAAATGTCGACCCATGAATTGACTGCTACATAAGGGTGTCCCATTCAACTAGGACGAGGACTACAAGGTAGCCTTCACTGAGATAAAGCAATACCTGGCGATGTCGCCAGTGTTAGCTCCACCAAGGCTAGAATGGCATTTTCTACTATATATATCAACAACAAACTTTTCTTTAGGGACCATGTTGGCCCAAAAGAACAAACAAGGCAAAGAGCAAGCCATATATTACATTAGTTGAACCTTGGTGAGTTATGAGCTAGGATATGCATATGTGGAAAAACTATGTTTAACAGTAGTGTTCGCTACCAAGAAATTGTGGCACTACATGTTAAGTCACATGACATATGTGATATCAAAACAAAATCTTTGCAAGTATATGATGAGCAAGACATATCATAATACACGTACTGCAAAGTGGATCATGCTATTGATAGAATTCGATCTAGAATTCATAAGCTAGAAGTCCATTAAGGGACATGTCATAGCAGATCAGTTAGCTGAGGTGCCACTGTCCAATAGTAGACCTCTAACAATCGAGCTTTCGAATGATGTAGTGTTTGTAGTATCCAAAGCTCCCAAACCTGAAGAAGTAGAGAAAAATTCCGATATGACTTTGTTCTTTAATGGTTCAAAGTGCAAGCAAGGAGCTGGTGTAGGGATAGTGTTTTTCATGTGACAAGGAGCTCTAATACCCTTGTCATTCAAACTAGACTTCCCATGCACCAATAATAATGCTGAATATGAAGCCCTAATTTTGGGCCTACATATAGCCATCGCCATGAATATCAAGAAAATAAACATCTTTGGCGATTCCTTGCTCATAATTAACCAAGTGAAGGGACTATTCAGTGTTGATGTCTGGTACTAAAAGCTTACAAAGATTTTTTTCTCACATATCTGGCTAAATTGGAATGGTACGACATCAAGGCAGTCTCTCATTTGTCAAATAGGTTCACAAATACCATGGCATATTTGGGATCCTTGATCCTTTAGAATTTGTCTGCTGACTTCACTACCATCCACATCAAGACTCTCTCGCATCCTATAGCAGAGCGTGCAACCTTTGATAACAAAGAATCAATCAACATGATTAGTGTGGAACCAAAAGCTGATTGGTTCTGCGAAGTTGAAGAATTTCTCAAGAAAGCACCCTGGGGGTCCTTAACCTCCCAGAGTCCTACAGGAAGTGGCACCACCATTCACCACCAAGTTGTTTCCCAGTCTACATTTGCAAAAGTAAATACACAGGGGGTATAGGTTGTCTTAGAAGTCGAAGCTGGGGCTCATCAGAATTGGAGGTCACATATTCAAGACTTTCTAGGACTTAGTTTTTTCTTGGAGGGATTGTCACATATTCAAGACTTTCTAAGACTCCCACTGGGGCTACTCCATTTTCACTAGTATATGGCACTGAGGCCATTATACCCTTAGAGTTGGAAATTCCAACACTGTGTGTTGCATTGAAAGAGTTCATCAATGACGACACCGCACGGTAAGCTCAACTAGACCAATTGACGCTACTGGATGAACATCATGTGAATGCCCTGGAGCATCTCCATGTCTATTAAGAGTGATTATAATGAGCTTACAATATTAAAGTCCACCAGAGAGACTTAGAAGTTGGGGATATTATGCTGAAAGAAAACCAATAGAACTCAAATTTGTCACCCGATATGCAGGACAAATTTGTGGCTAATTGGCTAGGACTCTATATCATATCTAAAAATATTAGTCTAGGTACCTATCACCTGACATTGCTAGGGGGTGTTGAAGAGCCTAAAAATCTCAACATAATACATCTTAAGGCATTCTATGCCTAGAGAGTGTAGTAGAAAAGGCTCCAAAGGCATCTGTAAGCCCTTTGGTCAATCCAAAAAGGCACCAAGGATTTATAAAAATTGCTTGGCCAACCCAAAGGCTCTGAGAGTTACTAAGCCACTCGATCATCCCAAAAATGCACCAAGGATTTCTAAAAATCACTTGGTCAACCCAAAAGGATTCGAGGGTTGCTTAAAGCCACTCGATCATCCCAAAAAGGCACCAAGGATTTCTAAAAATCACTTGGTCAAGCCAAAGGCTCCGAGAGTTCCTATACTTCTCGGTCATCCTAAAAGGCTCCAAGCTCTCTTGCTGAGATTTTGGTCAACTAAAAGGTTTCAAAGACATCTGTAAGCCCTTTGGTCAATCCAAAAAGCTCCAAGGATTTCTAAAAATTGCTTGGTCAACCCAAAAAGCTCTAAAGGCATATATACTCGTTGTTCGATCAAATATGAAAGCTCAAAAAATCATAAATATTTGAAAATATATAAAATTCCAAAAAAAATGGTAAAGCATAAAATCCCAAAGCATTTGCTTTTGTAGTTTGCATTTTCATACATGCATTCACCTCATCATATTGCATTTAGGTATTTGTCATTTGTTGCATTCCACAATAGAGTGTAATGTGTCTATCAAAATCTTACAAATGGTCACACGTTTGTGTTTCAATCATGCACCCTTACATTTATCATAATTCATTGCATTCATACACGATACCTGTTACAAAGAAATATGTATGTATATTAAGTTTTCCAGTCATTCAAACATACCTAGTGGGTTCTTTAGATATTGTAGAAAGCTTGTTTTACTGTTATATATGAGGTTATTAGTTGGGATAGTGCTTCAACATATCAGAATCCCTTCACTAAGAAAAAAAATATAAAATCCTACTAAGACAAGAGATGATGAAAGCTACGAAAGCAGTCTTAGGTATCTAGAGATATGGATTTCATGACCTCCTTATCTTGCAAATAGTTTGGTCTAGAGTGGTGAACTTTGGCAAAAGGACAAGAACTTATCCTATAAATCCTAAAGTTACAAAGTTTAAATCCCAAAGTTACAAAGTGCAAATTTCAAAATACAAAGTTCAAATCAAATGTAAAGTGACATAGTGAATCAAAAGCACTATAAAAATCCCTTGCTCAAAGAAAACAGTAACAGGTGGACTAACAATTATTTTTATCACTACATATGAGAAAGTAAGAAGGGTGATAACTTGAATCCCTGGATTGTCCACATTTTGAAAGCCATAGAGTGATCCCCAATCGCAACAATGGGTTGGAAGAGTCTCACCTGCAATCGGAGGGGTAGTTCTATTGGGTGATCCCCAAACATAGCAATGGGTTGAAAGAGTCCTGCCTCCATTTGGAGGGGTAGCCCAAATCAATTTGCATTATGAGCTAGCTCTAGGTGCCTAGGTTTGCCTAGTTGTATAAGTCTAATCAAAGCTGAAATAAGGATGGTATGATCATATGAGGAACCCTATCTCACATATGGGTTGAAAGAGTCATGACTGACATACAAGGTATGCTTATGGTCTATCTGAAAATACTCACATGCACACATAAGTATAATGAATAGTTGGGTCAGTCACAACAAAAGCCTTGTGCAATAAAAGCCTTGTATAGTTAGTATGTAATTTTTGGAGAAGTCTACTAGGGTGTTTGAGTCTCATGGAAAACCTCAAAAAGTTCTCTAATAGCAACAAAATACCAAATATCATTAGAAATAAAAAATACGAGTCATTCACTTATCAGAATGCATTTTACAAAGCATAATCAAACATATAGGATAGATACCGCATGAATATCAGAAATGATGTTTAGACGACCACCGACTATATGGTGTAGCAAAGAAAAATATACAGAATGACATATTCATTCATTAACATTATACCAATCCATTTCACTATATTTCATATATGGGTGATTAATTGATTAAGTTCTTGTAATGAGAATTATCAATTATTTTGCATGATTGTCATACATTTTGTGGTGTCATATTTTAAAATTGATATACACAGTTTACATTCATTCCTTATGTTTTAAGTTATTTAAGCATACAAGTTCATTCCCATTATATTACGATTATGTACATAATGCATTACCATACATTGCATAGCATACCATAATTTCATAAAAATAAACACATGTCCACAAAGAAAAAAATAAATATGCATTCAAAATAAACAGTGCATCCATATGCATGCATCATACATGGCACATCTAATTATCTAGATCATTGCATTTCATCAACATCATCATAAATAAGATAGATATCTAGTGCATGTCATCCATACATTGCATCATATAAACATAGCATCAACATAAGAATTACATCCATGTGCATCAAATAAACATAAAATCAAAAATAAATATCGGTACACATAATGAGCCATAAATGATCAAGTCGTATATATATATATATATATATATATATATATATATATATATATATATATATATATATTGTGTGTGTGTGTGTGTGTGTGTGTGTGTCCAAAAGAGTACATAGGGAGTGTATCAAAATTCCCATAGGCTACAAAGTGTGTAGGTCCTCGACCTTACACCCAAAATAAATGTGGCATATCAAAAATATAGTCTGCATCTAACAAAGCCTAGATCTAGTCTACTCCCCCTGTATCGAATCTCTCACCACCTCCCTTAGCACTGTGCTCTAGATCCTACTCTCCTGTCTACTCTAGAACCCATGGTGGATCCTATTGTGGATCCTACCTACCTCCAAATCCTAAGGAACCTATCCCATGAGAAAATGGTAACTACAACAGGCTAGTCCTCTGATCGGGGGGCCCTGAAGTCTACCCTACATCTCTAGGACTGGCACGTGATGTCACACCATATGAGCTAGAGGACCTATGCATCCTCTCAGTCTTATGAGTCCTATGACTCAAGATCACCATAGACTGTACAGAGGTCCTAGAACTGGTCCACTAAGACTATGAAGTGAAAGGATCCTTAGGAACTTGTAGCCCATGCATCTCAATGTAGCTGACTAGCTGATCAATGCAAGCAAACCAGGCTTCATGCATCTCATTGATCCTCATGACCATGCTACACAATCACTCTAACTCAATCATAAAATATTAAACACCTGCTGGAGCTACCACTGGTGCTACTGGAGGCCCCATAGTAATCTGAGGAGGTGACATAGCCCCCCTCGATACTCGAAAGAGATCCCTCTTTGCCTCTGCTGCAGTCTACTATATCTGGGCTAAATCTAGTGCAGTCTAAAATCTCTGAACTTGGGCCTCTGCATTTGTGGCCTATGTAGTAATATCCTATATATGACCCTGTGCCTCAGTCAAGCACCTATCCCTATCAGTCACTCTTGCCTCTAGAGTGGTGATAGTAGTATCTCACTCTAGCTACTATATATGGAATCATCCAAGATGACTCTATAAGTTAGCCACCTGAGCTAAGAGTAGACCCTCTACACTGTTGGGAGGGACCTCACCCTCCTCTGGAGCCTCCTCATCTGGGTAAATCTTGGGAGCCTCATCAATGGTGGACTTTGCACCCCAGCTGCCCTCTATCCACTAGTGCACCCTACGCTCGTCGAGATCCACCTCTATCTCTGCCTAATTTGGCTCTCTACCTAGAGGCCCTGTGCCATACCATCTAAACATGGACCACCACCTGTCATACTCTAGAGTGGTCCCAACATTTTCAAATCCAGTCTCATAGTAGTCATCAACATCATATCCTAGAGGCTCAAAAATGATCCACTGTAGATTGTGCTCCATGACCAAGCGTTTATATCTGAATGGGATATTTGGAATATCCTATATGAGCCCAAACTACCGTAGGACCTGATAGTAGAACTGATACTCTCAAATATTGGCCTTACGATCAATCAACCATCAATTATGGTATGCCTATCTTAGCCACTGGCCCTCCTTCAATCATGTTGGGTAATCCATATAGGATCGCTACTGAACATCATTCGAGCCAAGTGCCATGAATTGAGTGATATAATACTGGACGTCACTAGCATGGATCTAACTACGGGTACCCTCCTCCTCACAATGCCAACATGAAATATAAAACTAATGCTCATCAGCAATAGAAGTGATGCGTAGTGGAATATCTGTAGGATGCTCGATCCAAATGTGCTGCCACCCCTAGATTTGCAACAGAAGACTGTAGTTGAGGCCCTTACGACTATGCTTAGTAATATGATACAGCTCCCTATAGAGCTAACATAGTAGGGTGCTCTCCCATGATAGAAGTAAGGGCTCCTCTACAAAACTCTAAATAAACCTCCAAGTAAAGGAAAAGAGGTTCTAGGGAATCCTCACACCCGAGGAGTCTGGAAGGACAATATGTACTATGAGGTGCATGAAGAGGGCTTCCCGTGCAAAGAATACATCCTTGTGATACCACTCACCGATGTGCACCCCTCCATGGTCAATCACATATTAAGCATCCTCACTTTGGTCATCGAAGATAGAATAAAAAATAGCCTCCTTTACCCTAGAGGTAGAGGAGACGATGGCCTCACCATCAATGGGGATCTTGAAAATCCTGTAGACATCCTCCAAAGTAATAGTCATTTCACCTATAGGTAGGTGAAATGTGTTGGTCTGCGCATTCCAGCATCAGGTCAATGCAATAAGGTAGGCTTGATCTACCCTAATAGTGGGAAAATCCATGACATAGCTAAAATCGACAACTCAGAACCAATCTTGGTCATCATCAAACATAACCTCATAGAGAGTCTTCAGAATTTCAGGCTCCTGAGCTTTAAAAGTCAACCTCTAAAATAATAAGCATAATGTAAAAAAAAATCTAGCTAACCAGAGCTAAAAACAATGCTAAAAATGATAATAACATAAAAAAAAAATTGTGGCTGAAACTTACGATCTACAATTTGCCAATTCGAAACCGCAATTGAAACCTGCGGTCCCCAATTTTCCAATTGGGAATTGCAACTACCAGTTGTGGTTTAGGAGAGGCACCCATTTTGGGTACCCTCCTAGTCCACTAAATCCAAAATTAAACACCTGAGCTAACCTAGACTAGTGGGGTTCATTACCAGCAGTTTAGAGAGGTTCATTATCCGCATTACTTAATGTGGTTCATTTTACTGGTATTGAGTTCGAGGTCTCAATTTCGAGTTACCTTGCCTACACCCTGGCCTCAGCTAGTAGATGGCTTATTAGCATCTTCCATCAAGTTATATGAGCGTAATTATGGTAGAGTGTGGTAGCGTTTTGGATCAGGGAAGGTTCTCTCACTCTCAGAGCTCTCAAATTGCTAGTGCCTACAAGAAAATAATAAAAAATTTCAAATGGGAATTCAATTTATAGATTATCCTAGTATAGGAAAACCATAGTTGACACCTACGGTTTTGGAACTAGGGTTTTTTGCCCATAGGTCTAACCCGTGGTTCTTAAAATTTGAAAAATGAAACCATAGACCGTACCTACGGTCCACAACTAGCATTAAATGCACTCAAAACCCACCGTGGAAAGGTCTAAAAGAGAAAATTAATGACTCCCATTGGATAAAAATTCAAAATCAATGATTAAAATTGTAAATTTGGTGATGTTAAAATCACTGGGATAAATCAAATAAATACCAAATTAAAACAAAAAAATCAAATAATTAAAAACCAAATGCACCTCGTATTCAGTGATTTATCCTATACACTTGGTGGTTGTAGCGAGTTGTGATCCATGCAATATGAAAATATGAGTAAATCACCATAATGACATTTGGGGTAAAATTGTCATTTCTTAAATGACATCTTTCAGCAAATCATCGACAAATATGATTCAACACAAGTCTAATTGCATTTGTATCATTTAGATTCCTTAAGACGGCTATTGCAGCCTGACTGCTCCATGGGATAGAAATGTGCAAATACTACTAAGAGTTGCAATCATAAGCTGAACTAGGCCTAGCCAAGGCATTAAAAGGCTCGAATCTAAATTTCTTCAGGATCATTCATTATGGTCAAGCAATTTTTTTGCTTCATACATTATCATTACCCTCATCGAATTATCGCTTGAGGGGGTAGTCATAATTTCATAATCATAATCAAAGTCAGTAGAAGATCCCTAAGATCGTAGATCCCTTGATATTGTCAAATTTGCATTCATTCTTGCGAATCATTGTCAGAAACTATCATAAGATTCTCCCTTTACTTGGGTCAAACAACAAATATGATAATTTATTTGTAACTCTCATCCTTCAGATTTATAGGTTAGAAGATACCCATACTTGGCATTGATGCTATCCGAACATTTGATGATGAGTGCATAGTTGTCAAAATGTGAGCCTTTCACGAGTTGGAAGCAATGATTCTAAGATGCACATACTTTTGCTAGACTTGGGGTATCTAATTTTTATCCAACTATTAATAATCATAAAACCTTAGGCATTGTTTTAGGATGTATATTTTTGCTCAGTGTTGTTCAATCTCACAATACATCTCAAAAGAGGCATCTATAGACACCTAAAACATGTAATGCCAAGGGCAACTACTCATATGGACATGCTACAAGACCATATGGAGGATCTTTGATAGACTCCAAGGTAGAGTAGTGGTTCTAACCACTCAATTTAGGCATTTTGGCCTAATTAGTCTGAATCACAGCCCAGACCTATGGTCTCCAGTCTAAACCATGGTTGACACCTATGGTCTACAGTCTGGACCACAAATATGACCTGCAATCTTGGTCTTGGCTTCTATCCCAATTTTCCTAACCACCCTTTTTGGTCTTGGCTTCTCCATGAAGCCACCCCTAGCCCTAGGGGCATGCTGTAAATACCCCCTCCAAATGGGAAGAAAAAAAGAAGCAAGAATTGGAGATTTGAGCAGTGAAGCCCTGGCGAATTGCACACTCAAATTGAGTATATTAAGAGATAGAGATATTGCACTTAATCCCTGACCCTTTTGCTAACATTCATGATGAATTGCATTATGGATGCCCTAGGTGCCTAGGAGGATCAAGAAATGCAAATCTAGACAAATGAAGGCCCTTCACATCGAATTGACCGCCAAATCAGTCTAAGGACAACAAAGGTGACCCTTGAACATCAATTTGGACAAGGAGATCAAGCCCGCTGCCCCTAATTTTGAGGGTAAACCTATCAGAGGTCAAACCGTGACTATCAATCGTGGTTCACAGTGTAGACCGCTCACCAAAGCTATAGTTTGTAATAGGTGACATATCACATCACTCTTTTCATTTCTATCCGATTAAATAGGTTAGATTAATCATTTCTTAGGTTTAATTGTAGTTTAGAAGAATTTTGATCGTAGGAATTAGCTTAGAATAGATAGTTCATGCTTTGCATTAATTAGGACATTTATGGATCTTTTATGCACCTCTATGCTTCTATTTTGTTATCTGATCCATGCATTATTTGTCTAACGATCTCATTTATGCTATATTATAAATATTGATTCAATTAGCATAGTTTAAAGGTTTTATTTATGTTTTCTTGGTCATTAGTGTAAATGGCATTATCATGTATGTTTCCTTAAAGGGACTCATTATGAGAGGCTATCTATCTTTTTGATCGTGTGCTTTTGTTTCTTGATCGTAGGAAGATTACAAGAGGATTCCATATCATAATCCTTCCACATCGCGAAGAAGGGGGTCAACTCCATCCAAAGGCAGTTTGCGACTAGTCAAACAACAATATTAATGCGCCTACCCTATTGAGGGCATTGGAAATTGTATAAACCGTATCATCATTCAAGTGACCCTTAGAGGGGTATATTTGTAATAGAGATTCATTCATAATCAATATAAAAAACATCATTTTGTTGAATTTATACAGTGTGTCAAGCTTTTACGCTTTTATGATGACTATAGATTAATATAGCAGATAGGTGCATGCTTTTTGGTTGTCACGAGTATTTGGGTAAGTTGGATTCATCCACGATTCGATTCTAGGATACTTTCACTTCATGAGCTTTTTTCAGGACAATCAATTTAATTAAACCATGGTGTGCAATCAAGTGCAGTCTTGGTTTTCCTTGAGAATTTTTGGGTTTAACTCGCAAAACAATCGATTTCAGTGATTGGAACAAAAAGTAAGGTAGATTAATGACACAATATTTATTATCCAGGAATTTTAAGTTCATTAACATACGGATGTGGTAAGCTGATAAGACATACATTCATCCCTCAAGAGTGAAGAACTTAATAATAATGACAACTGCTTCTTGCCATAGGAGGGGAAGTGTAGAAGTCGAAACCCCTTTTATCCATCCCTCCTTGTCTCTAAGAATTGTACACTTCTCACCAAATTTTATCACCAACTGAGCGACGCTTTTAGATGGGTTTTTATAATAAGGTAGACCAACCTCAGGTAAACCCAACACCTCAGAGATCAAGCTAGGGTTTAAGTCTAGTTGGAGTCCTCCAACATAGGTAGACATTGTGTTGGGGTTACAGTTCATTATGAAATGTCTAGCCACCCCTAAATCATGGCCTTTAAACTTAGTCAATGCTTCCCACCATCGGGTGTTTTGGAAAAGTTCGACTACAAAGTCGCTCGGGTTTTGGGTCTCAATAGATGATGGCTCACTATGTTTTTGAAACACGGGTGGAGGCATGGTGATGGCTAAGGGTTGAGAGAAGAGGATTTCAAATTTATCAAGCCAATAACCCTGCAATTTATATATAAACAGAATTTCCTCAAAAGTCGGCAGAGCCCTTAAAAATTTACTATTTTGTATATATTATTTTTTTAATTTAGAATTTTATTCTATTTTATGGTTAAAAATAAAATACATCCTCAAATAGTTGTTTGAAACCCTACTGTAATCATACCAGATCTAAAAATTTTAATACATATGATTTTCTTTTTTTTTCCTATATTTTCAAAAACCCTAATTTTATAATCTCTGTATATTTTTTTATTTTTAAAATCTCTATAATTTACCAGATAAACGATTTTCTGTATTTTTGAAATCTCTGTAATTTACCCTAATTTTATCCTAAAAAAAAACTTTTGTATCTATTTCTTGTTGTATGTACAGAATGAAGTAGAGAATATCTATTTTGTATACAGGAAAACAATAATAAAAAAAAAACAAAAACAAAAATCAAAATTTAAAATTGATGAGGATATTTTACCTGTCGCTTTCACCACAGGTTTGCCACCTTCCGACGTTCTCAACAAACCCTACAATTTTGACCTAATCCGGTGCTAGCACATGCAAAATCATAGACTATTTTGACCTAATCGACACAATTTTGACCTTTTTACTTAGACTATTCTCTCAAATCCTCACAATATTCTCTGTATTTTGCAACTGGATTCGGGTTGGGGCTGGTTTGTTTCATCTGCATGGCTGCATGCAACATCGTTATGTTTCTTCCGATGGTGGATACTTTTTTTCTTTCTATCGACGATGAATATGACTTGAAAACCTATCAACGGTGGTGGTGTTTACCCTAGTTTTGATGGTGAATAGGGTTTTTAAATTCTGGTGCAATATCGTTCGTCGATCTTGTTTCAATCGACGATGATCATCCAATTTCTCATACTTTTTGCTCGATTGGGCAATAAAGGGGGCACGTGTCGATGATCGATCACAATAGCAGGAGAGGGTCATGTTTCTTTACCTGTGTTTTCTCTTTTCCTCCTCAACCCTTGATCTTATGTTAATCAACGATGAAAATCCTTAATCCACGTAACCTCTCACGATTGGTTGGACAGAGTCACGTGTCCCGTGCTAATATAATTTTTTTGCGGTTTAGCTTTTGTCAACTTCCCTTAACACCTCGCATGGTGGGAGTAAAAATCTATCGCGTTTTGATTGGTTCGGATGACGGTTGATCGTCGGCTCAAGCACATTAATACGTGGCATTTGATAGCTATATGAACCAAGGGTTCATATCATATAATTTTAATTTCCCTTAGTTTAATTTTGGAAGAAAAAATATTATTGTCGCACTTTCTTATGCTTGTCGTTGTCGCGCGCTTTCATTTGCCCTATTACTTCTTAAGTCGCCACGTGTCCTTAGTTTAAATTTTTAAACTTACAATTTTTAGCGCTACAAGTACGAATGACAGCTACAGAAGGGTGTTACTAAATAGTGTTACTGATGATGCCTTCAGATAGTGTTTACGGATGATGTCTTACAGGAAATTTTTATAGAAGATAATTACGAAAAACTTTTACAAAAGGTATCTATGGAATATATCTACAAAAGACACCTACGGAAGATACTTACAAAAAATACTTACAGAAGATACTTACGGAAGACACTTACGGAAGGTACTTACGAAAGACACTTACGGAAGGTACTTACGGAAGACACTTACCGAAACCACTATTTAGAGTCAAGAAAATACTTTACCTATTTTCTTCCCCCAAACTGTATTATGAGCTGTATATGCCTTTATTTATCCCCCCCCCCCAAACTGTAATTTTGGCTATATAGCCAAAACAAAAAGGAAGGGTGTTTATTTATATTTATGGATAATAGAAGGATAATTTTATGAATGGGGTTTTATTATAATTTTTGGTGAGTATGCTTCTTGTATGTCATGAAGAAGTTTCTAGGATAGAAAAATAATTTATATAAAATCTGATTTCAGCCTTCTAGGATATCTTCAATCATGGGAAAAAGTGAAATAGTTATTAAGATGGCTTTTAAAGGATGAAAATGTGATGGACACAAGCCATGCTTTTGTAGAAAAAATTGAAACCATAGTACTTTCATGAGGATTGTCTTTGGACTTTTACCCGCATGTGATGTTTCTAGGGTTATTCTTCAAGGACTTCAAACATTCTAGCAATTTTGAAACAACTTCATTTACTCCTCTCACAAACCAATTTAATGTCAAAGTTGTCCTAGTATTTTCAAGCCTCTTTCAAGACCAACTATGTGTGTAGTGAGGATTCATTCCCCATTATGAGTAAGGATTGAAAAACAACAAGGGTTATGTATGCCAAAAAGCTAGCTGATCTTATGAGCATCTAGAGGTCTTATCCAGACTTAGTGCTAATACGTAAGGATACTTCAATAAAGAGTATCCCATGGTGTTTGAGATACTAAGAATTCCAAGGATTCAAGCTCTTTTACCCTTTATTTACTTTTGTGTTATGTGGGATACTTGCTCATTTTGGAAGGAGCAAGGGATTTTTAGTGTTTTTTTGGGGTTCTTGCTTATTTTGAAGAGAAGCAAGAAGAATTGTATTGGAATATTTTTTTGGGGTTCTTGCTTATTTTGAGGAGAAGCAAGAAGATTTTTATGGGGATACTTGCTCGATTAGATGAGGAGCAAGGGATATTTTTTTTTTTTTTGAAGGGTGAAGGGCGAGCTTGTCCTTTTGCCAATTTGTTAGTATTCTAGACCATGCGTATAAATAGATAAGCAAGGGAAACTATTCACTTATGGCAAAAATAACACATGAGTTAATTTCTCCAATATTTCACAATGTTTTTAGATGTGCAATTGTGCGTGGTCAAAAGAAAAACTTGATCAACTAGGAGTAACTTATAACATTTTAAAATATTTGCTTTATTTTCAATGAAAATTTTGCTCAGGATACCAGATATAATTTGAGTATTTGAAGAATACCTAGATTTCATCTAGCAACAAGGTACTATGCATCATGTGGTAATCATCTTCCTTGAGCTATATTTAAAACATTAAGACTGAAAATGGAAGGGAATACAAATACTTCATGATGAAATAAAGGAAGCATAATCATTTTTATTTTTATAAATTAATTTTTTTCAATTTTGATATATATATAATTATATTATTATTATTATTTTTCTTTTCAAAGAGAGATTTTATTGGATAGTAGCTGGTTGCAGTTCAAAAATACACTACAAATTAGTTTGTTGTCTAAACTGGTGTATGAATTCTTCCTTAGATAATGGCTTCTTATAAAGTTTAAGCCTATGTCCATTTACTAGTAGTTTCCTTGTTGAATCATCTATGGGCTTAAGCTTGACTGTACCATTTCCAAATATTTCCTCAATTTCATAGGGTCCTAGCCATCTTGTTCTTAATTTACCTTGAAAATATTGATAACGAGAGTCAAATAACAAGGCCCAATCTCCTGATTGAAATGTACGTGGTACAATGTGTTTATCATGCCATTTATTTCATTGTTGTTGGGTTATTTCAGTTCTATGCAATGCTTCTAATCTTCTCTCATCCAAAATATTTAACTTTTCCAACCTTTCTTTTTGTGCGTTATCCAAATTCATGTCAAGTTGTACCGCTGTGCGAAGGGTTTCTATCTCGAATTCAATGGGCATGATGGCTTGTTTTCCATAGACCATTTCATACGGTGATAATCTTGTGGTAGTTTTCCAAGTTGTATTATATGCCCATACAACTTCTTTTAATATCTCATCCCAATCACCCCTATTAATAGTTACAGTTTTTGTAATAATATTTTCAAGTTCTCTATTTGTAACTTCTACTTGTCCATTAGCCTGAGGGTGATATGGTGAGGTTTTCTTGTGTTTTATTTGATATATGTTAACAAAATGATCAATCACATTGGAGGTGAATTGAGGTCCATGATCTGAAACTAATTCTCTTGGTGCTCCAAAGCGTTGCATTATGCTTTCATAAAGAAAATCGGCCACTGGTTCAGCTTGAGCTTGTGGGAGAGCTCTAACTTCAGCCCACTTGGTAACATAATCTGTACATACAAGTATGTGTTTATTACCATCACTTGGAGGGTCTATAGGTCCAACAAAGTCAATTCCCCATTTTTCAAATGGTTCAAGTACTATCTGTGGAACCAAAGGCATTTCCATAGATGGTGTAGGCTTGCTAGCTCTTTGACAAGCATCACATCTATCAATAAATTGATGAACATATTTAGTCATAGTAGGCCAAAAGTACCCAGTTTGAAGTATTTTATTAACCATTCTTTGGGTGGCATAATGACCTCCACAAGGTTCTTCATGTGCTGCCCTAATAATGTCATATACATCATTTTCTTGCACACATCTCCTAATGATTTGATCAGGACATTTTTTAAACATAATTCCATGAATCCACATAAAAGGAATACTTTGATGTATTAATTTCCTATGCTCATGCGGTGTATAATTTTGAGGTATTTTTCCTGTTACTAAATAATTTACAATATCAACGTACCAAGGGGTAAAAATAGAAAGAGCAAACAAATGTTCGTCTGGAAAATTATCAGGAATTAACTCGTTATCATCAAAGATTTGCATGCGAGATAAGTGATCTGCAATAACATTATATTTTCCTACCTTATCTATAATTGTGACATTGAACTCTTGTAGTAATAGAAGCCATCTAATCACTCTACCACCCACTGTTGCTTTGTTCATTAAGTATCTAATGGCAGAGTGATCAGTGTGAACAAATACTTCATACCCTGTTATGTAATGTTTAAATTTATTGAGAGCATGAATTACAGCTAAAAATTATTTTTCTGTAATAGTGTAGTTAAGCTCAGCTCCATGCAAGTTTTTACTTACATAATAGATAGCATAAGGTATTTTGTTTTCTATTTGTTGCAATATTGCTCCTATTGCATAACCTGAAGCATCACAATGAATGTGGAATGGTAATTCCCAATTTGGTCCTCTCAATATTGGAGCAGTAGTCAATTTTTATTTTATTTCTTCAAAGGCTTCTTGACATGCGTTTGTCCAATTGAATTCACTATCTTTAGTTAAGAGCTTAAACATGGGAGTAGCAACTTTTTTGAAGTCTTTAATGAACCTACGGTAGTATCCTGCGTGTCCTAAGAAACTTCTCACCTCTGTTTGTGTTTTTGGAGGTTGAAGGGTTTGAATAATTTGTATCTTTGCAGGGTCTACTTTAACACCTTCTTCTGATATATAATGTCCTAGAACAATACCTCCTTTCATCATCATAAAGCACTTTTCATGACTTAGAGAGAGGTTTTGCTCTTGGCATCTTACCAAAACTTTTTGCAAGCTTGATAATGTTTCTTCAAAGGTAGTACCGTATACTGTGAAGTCATCCATATAAATTTCCACACATTCATTAGTTAAGTCAGCAAAGATAGCCAATACAACTCTTTGAAAAGTTGTAGGTGCATTGCATAGTCCAAAATGTAGAACGTTATAAGCATAGGTTCCTGCAGGACATGTGAAAGTTGTTTTTTCCTGATCTTCCTCAGCTATGGAGATTTGATTATATCCACTAAAACCATCTAAAAAGCAGAAATATTTCTTTCCAGCCAATGTATCTAAGACTTGATCAATGAATGGCAAGGGAAAATAATATTTCTTGGTTACTTTGTTTAATTCTCTATAATCAATGCAAATTCTCCATTTACCATTTTTTTTAGGGACTATCACCAAAGGTGACACCCATTGGCTATCGAAAATTGGGTATATAAATCCTGCCTTTAAGAGTTTAATGATTTCCTCTTGAACTACTTCTTTCATAGTTGGATTCAATCGTCTTTGGGGTTGTCTTACTGGATTACAACCTTCTTGAATAAATATGTGATGGGTACAAACATTTGGGTGGATACCCGTCATATCCTCATAGTTCCATGTGAATGTTGATTGATGCTTTCTAAGCACATCTACCAACTGTGATTCTTGCATGCTTGTGAATTCATTACTAATGTTAAGAGTTTTTCCTGGTATAATATCTATTTGTTTACACTTTTCTGTATTTGCATCTATCCCATTTACCTCATATCCAAGAATGTTTAAATCATAGCCATATGGTTCTATTTGAGATTGACTTGTGCTTGCCTCATCAATGGAAAATTGAGATGAACAACTACTATCTTGATCTTGATTCTCTTGTTGATTTCCTAACAATAATGGTAGGGGCCCCTCGACTTCTTGTTGAAGTTGTTCATGTAGAACATTAATTGATAAGGTTTGGATATCATCATACTCATGAGGGAAATCATACCACAATTGCTTTGGAAATTCTTCTTCTATTGCTGATCTAGGGAATAAACTAAGGTCTTTAGTATTCTTGCCATTAGAAATAGTCATATTTCCTGATCTACAGCTAATGTAAGCATCATTTGTTGCAAGCCATGGGTGTCCTAGGATTAAGGGATGTCCCCCTAACTTCTTTTTGGGTTGTAAGACTATAAAGTCTACAGGATATTCCCATGAACTTATAGAGACCATAATATCTTCTAGTTTTCCTTCTGGCTTAATAGTAGACCTATCGACGAGTTGAAGCACAATAGAAGTTGATTGTAGTTTATGCATCCCTAAGGATTCTATTGTTTCTTTGGTCATGACATTAATAGCGACTCCTAAATCAATCAAAACATTTTGTAAGGTTATGTCTCCAATATGTACTATGAGTATAGGTATTCCAGGATCTATGTATTTTGGTAATAACCTATCTCTTATCATTATCTCAGATAATTGTCCAATGACTTGAATAGTTTGGAATTCATTCTTCTTTTTCTTCCCTGAATTTGAACATATATTTTTAATAATCTTGGAATAGATGGGTATATCCTTGATAGCTTGTAATAAAGGAATTTTAATAATAACACCTTCTATTTCTTGAAGGAAGTTAAATGTTGGCTTAGATGGTTCTTTTGGTATTGCCATTATTTGAGGGAATGGTACTTCTACTTCCTTCCTTATTTGGATTTCTTGTTGCTTTTTTGGAATATTTTTTGGTGGATTTTCTATTTCCTTTTTGTTGTTATCCTCTTTTTCAAACAAATTTTTGATAGAATCATCAAGTTCTATGAGAGTAACATTATTTTCCAACACCTTTCTTGATCTTAATTGAATCTGTTGACATGGTGCTACGGATATAGAACATGTCTCACTAGCCTCATAAACTTGTTGGACATTCTTATTGTTGTTAGGGTTAGGAATTGGTTGAGTTGGAAGAGGTGGTTGCTTAGGAGGATTATTATTATTGGTCGGAGGTGGTAGAAGTCTATTTTGAGGTGGGTTTTGAGTGTTTTGTCCCCTAAATTGAGTTTGAAGGTTTTGTTGTTGTGTTGTATTTGGGGACCAATTGGTGCCACCTTGATTATATTGGCCACTATTATTCCAACTAGGCATGTTCTGACTTGGTGTCCCTTGATTCCACGGAGGTGGTCCTCCATAAGAATTAGCCATAAATTGAGCCCATGGGGGTATGTTCCAGTCTTGATTGTAAGAGTTCCAATTTGTCCAATTCGGTGCATTAGACCATTGATTAGGCCTTTGCTGGTTAGAATAACTAGGGTTTGACCAATTTTGTGGGCCATTAAATGGACCATTTCATATTTGAGTGACAAAATAAACATCTTCCGCTTCTTCCACTTCAGGTTCTTTTATGGCAGCTTTAACAACGGAGATATACTTGCAGTTTTCAGTTTTATGATTCTTATCACAAATTTGACAACAAGCGGAGATATTGGATATATTTGTTATGTTGAGAGGACATTCTCTCAAATTGTGCTTTTTCCTACACCTATGGCAGTAAATTTCTTCAGTGTCCTTTGATTTTTTATCCATTAAGTCCAAGGATGAGGTCAAAGTACTCAACAAATCAGTTTTTAAGCCTTCCAACATATTTCCAATTTCTACTCTTGTCACTCCTCCTATGGATGTATATTTATTGCTTCTTAGAGGTTTGTTTCTTGAATAATTTCTGCAAATATTGATAATCTCCTCAAATGACATAAGATGAATGTCTCCTTTTGCCATAAGATTTAAAATCTCAAGAACATCTTCCTTCAACCCTTTCAGGAAAAGTTCTTTTAGGATTTCTTCATCAAGGTCTATATTTACTCTAGACCCTACAAATTGAAATCTTTCGAGATAATCCTCCAAATATTCTTCTTCTTTTTTATTCATACGAAAAAGCTCAGCTTTCTTATCCCTAACTCTACAATAATCTTGATATCTTTCAAGGAATAGCTCTTTTAATCCATTTTCTCCATCCCAACGATTACAAACTCCTTCTCCTAGACCCATAAACCATCTTAAAGTTGCATCTTTAAGAGTAGATGGAAACAACCTTAGCTTTTGCTCATTGGTGGTGTAAAAGTAAGCTTGACATACTACTTCAAATTCAAAAAGAAAAGCATCAGGATCTTCATGGGGTTTTCCATGAAAGGTAGGCAATATAGAAATAGAGACTGATTTAGGTTCTCTTGTTGTTCCTTCTGTATGTAATATTGGGAAAGCGAACATTTTTCTTTGTCTGTTCTCTCCCTGATCTCTCTCTTGCCTTTGTCTCCTATTTCCATGGTTTTCTCCTTCCTCTCCCAAACCACTTTGCTCATCAGCCATACCTGAATATAGGATTTCAAGAATTGGATCAGGTATAGGTTCGAAAAAGATAGAAGAAGGATCTACGTAGTTGTCAAATTCTGGATCGGGCAATAAATATGAATTGGGATCTTGATCTAGGATTTCAGCTTGATTGGTTGATGTTGTAACCTTGGTGTCTACTAATTTATAAATTCTAGGCTCTCTAAAGTCTCTTTGGGAATTTCCTTCTGTCTTGTTAATTTTTATGAATCTTCCTTTAGAGTCTCTAGGTCTACTCATGAATGTTCTAAACTTCTTGTTTTTGCAATATGTCTAATATTCTTTGAATAATTTATGAATATCGTTGACTGGATCAAGTTGTTCTGGTGTCATAAAATGTTCCTCTTCAAAGTTGAAGTAGTCTACCAACAATTGAATCAACTGAACAAGGAAATCTTTGGTTGCAACAGGATCAAGAATTCCAAATTGTAGCTCGTAACGCAACTCTTGGCACAATTCTCTAAAATGTACAACTCTAGGAATCCTGCAGTATCTCTTATTGTATTGTAGGGCTAATTATTTCCTTTCTATGTCTGCAAGGAAGTTGTGAATGGTGAGGGAATCCTCAAGGTATTGATTCCAAGGATAAATTACTGGATTTACTATTGTTCTCCTATCCCAAAGCCAATTCTCACAACTTCTTCCAAGATCTTGATAAGGTGAAGAATGGTTTACCCTTAGATTTTTTGCTATATTTATCCTCTTGATTTTCTTTAGTTCGTCTGATCTTTTATTGATAGTGTCAATGCGTTCACATAGTTCTTCCCACTCTGGTTTGGTTGTTTTGTTCCCTTGTTCAAAAAGAAGATTAACCTCCTATTGTATTAATAATTTTCTAAGGTCTATAAATTCAGTTTGACTGTTTTCCACCATTTATTTTATTTTATTTTCTCTCTTTGATTTTATATTATTATTTTTTTATTTTCTGTTTGGGTTTTGATTTTTGTGTTTCAATCCTACTGTCTGCCAAGTTTAAATATAAATTTCAGAACTTATAAATACTCTTAACACAACAGAAAATAAATAAATTTAAAATTACTAAACAGTCCTAATGCTACTAAAATTAGATGCGTTTATACAACTAATTTCAGCATACTTAGGAAAAAGTAAAAATGCTTGGAAAGTAAATTTTTACTGGAAGTAAAATTGCTGAAGTAAAAGGTAAATTACTACTATTCTTTGACTATTAGGAGGGATTTCATTACAGTTGTGTCACTCAACGTAACTACTTCCTACTAAAAAAAATAGGGTCCTAAGCAAAGTTTAGGTTGTTTTCAGCGTTCACCTACTTCCTATTCTTTTTCATAGGTCCTAAATCAAATTAACAATAGTAATCACCCAAAGCAAGGAAATTGCAAAAAATAAAATTTGCTGAAATTGAAATTTGTAGAAAATAAATTTTTAATCTATGAAAGCAATAAAAATGAATCCTTTAAGAAAAATGAACCTGGCAACGTCGAATGGAGGAACTTGTTGGAACCATATTTGGGCCACTCTGACTCGTATGCACACCAAGGTCTCGTACGTACCCCTTTTCACATACAAGTAAGCCTCTCTCTTTGCACTGCCAAACAACTTTTCTGACTAACCACTACGACGCTACTCTCCTCGACAATGATGCCAAAAATGATCGGTTGTAGAGCTTACATTTAATTTTATCAATCCGAGGGAAATCAAGGTTAGATTTAAAGAGTAGGAATCCCGTATAGATTGTACCATGGGGATTAATACTAAGCTTAGCTCAAGTTTCTTTTTTAGGTTTCACGTGTACAGGAAAGTAATAAACAAAATAAAACTTGTGCAGAAATAAATGATGCAGAGTATAATAAATAACTGATGCAATGATAATTTACTTTTACTGATGAATTGATTTATTGATGCACCTAATTATTTGTAAACTAATTTATTTATGACATGATTTAATTTATTTGTGAGGATCCTCATGCAATCTATCTTATTTTATGTAAATTGAAATGCAGTTTAATTTAAGGCTAACTAATCCTAACCTATTGCAGGGGTGAGAGCTCAAGGACTGGCTATAGGAGTGGGCCCTGCCTCCTAGAGGGCAGTGTAAGTCTTTCTCCCCTAGTTTACTTTATCTCAGTAACTAGATTTTATAACTAATACTAACATTATGTCTATTCTGTAAATGCAGGTAATAGATAAACACAATTTACATAACAGAAATTAAACAACACATGAAATTGATACAAATTACCATTTTTGAAGAACAAAATGCTACTTTTATTACTGGAGATTCAGTTGTACATGTTGGCACGTTTCTTCAGAATTGTAAACTTAGAACAGACAATAATTTCTTGTATTTTTCTCACAGACCTCTTTCAAGGTCTCTCCTATGTAATTTATATTGTAACTAATACAATTCCAAATAGTATTTCTCCACATATTTTGCCATGCAGATTTTGTGGACTTTTTGATGCGACAACTATGCATCAACCCAAAATAATCTAAACCTAACATAATACATATTCCCATTTGGACTTGATAAATATTCTGACTGGTCCAAGTGGCATCCTACAAACAAACCTAACAAGACAATACTATTTTGAATGATTCGCAAGATATACATTAGGACCTCATGTCCTATATTCCAAGAAAGGTCTAACAGTCTTGCGTCTATATCTAAAACTTCTCATAATAATCTGATTACAAACTTTATTAAGCAAATAACAACTTTATCAACTGAAATATTCTCACGGATAGTATGCGATAAATGAAATATTTTGCTAAGTGAAAATATTTGTTGTCGTCCAAACTTGACGTGTTGTCACTGATGTGGCATGCTACGCAAGTCAACAATATTTATTATCCTTCGATAACTACTTGGTAAAATATTCTTCAGTAACTTTCTTCGGTAGTTACCTTCAGTAACATGCTTTAGTAATATACTTTAGTAATATACATCTATAACATACTTCAGTAATATACATCTGTAACATGCTTTTGTAACAGGTCAACTACTGTTGTCACCGAGCTCTACTTTTATCCTGGGTCCTTTTATTCATCCTTCTTCTCATCCGAGGCGCACTCCAAAGCTCTACAATCTCTTCATCGATCATCAACACTTTTTCTTGCATTTTTCTCAAGACTCGGATGAATTTTGTATAAATCAAACACATTTGTTAGATTATTGCAATTAATCAGATTTACTAATAATTCACACAATATTCAATAATAATTCACATAAAACATATCATAATCACTAAATAATTATAACAATAAAACAATTTTGATACAGAAATATGTGTCAAATAACCACTCATCAGATGACTTCCTTTATTCTCTACATCCTTTGAGAATGGTGTACAATTAACATTTGTATTAACATAGTATCATTTTTGTACAATTAGTTAATAACTCACTATTTATCTAACAAACAATGACTTTGCTTTAGTTAGTTTTTACTCTATAGATATTTATATTCTTACATTTATTTATCATTTATTTTCAATATCTCTCTAAAAATGGATGTGGATCTTACCTAGTGACCAAGGAAGCTTATTGCTTTTCCTAGATCTTGGTAGAGCCCTTTACACTAATCATTTTTTTCTTGTAGTTTTGTTTTTCTATCAATAGGAAGTTTCTACATTACCAGAGCATAACTAGATTGCTACTAGGTTTGTGTACCTCATAGTAATCCCACCAACTTGCTAGGTCTAGGTGCACATGTTTCATACATTATTGTATGAGATTATATAAGTTTTTGCTACTCTAATACTATTAGAGTTCATAAGGGAAAATTAACTAATCTAGCATAACTTGTGTACAAAAAGTGATATTTTTTATTATTCATAGGCATCTGACTTGAAACACATATAGTTGCATTAGGATAGGTACTTGAATTACTGCATTCCATGTCTTTGAATTTTTGCATTGAAAATGAAAGAGATAATTTTCTATTTTAGCTCGCATAAAGATGAAAAGTAATATAGTTTAGAATTTGTTTCTACATTTCTTGATTATCTATATTTTATCTTGCTATTAGGCTTGTAAGGCTTAGATCAAGGATATCAATAAACCCGAAGCATAGGTGTTTATTAATATACACATAAAATGAAGTGTAATTTATCAATATACTTAAACCTTACATATATTGAGGTAAGGATGGTATTTTTACCTCACATTTTTGTGAACCCAACATGAAACACCACCGTGGATCTCCAAAATTTCTTGAATTTAGCCTTAGCCTAATCAAGGTAGAAAATTTGATGAACTTTTTAATCAAGACCGCATAATATTTGTTTTTTTAGATTAACAAACATTAAATAAGATTAATAATAACATAACCAACTACTAGCCCTACCAATGGTTGTACAAAATCTCTCTAGTAACCACCATATGAATGCTTAGGCTACATTAGGTATATAGTGGGCCTAGGATGTCAATCTTGCACATAGGGTTCCATGCGTACTTTAATCCTATTGAGGAGTATAATGTGGTGGACTAGTGAGAGTCATAAGGAGGATATTCTATTACCTATCACATAAAATCTTGGGTCACATACCTTGGAAGGTCACTTCTACATACCATATCTCTTTCATGTACCTTAAGTTCTCTCTCATGTATAACCATATATATCAATAGGACTTGCTTCTTTCGCATACTCATAAGTATATCAAAAGGGAAAATATATCAAAATTTTTTGGTATATATGGAGGTCCTAGGTATATCAATCTGATCGATATATAGATAGAAGGAGATATAAGGAGTTGTATCGCTCCAATTTTTTTGCATCCTTACCTGTAGGCTATAGGATCCACACCCGAAAGGGGGATGTGAAAAGGATGGGACAATACCTTAGACTGAGAGGCCCTTTGAAGGTCCTGCCTTTCAGGGGAGGGGTATTAGGGTGAATTTTCAATGGATGGTGGGTTCACTAGGAAAATTTTGAATGGCATTTTCCATGCCTAGGTTGACAGTGAGTTTGATGTGTTCATTTTTATACTCGATCATTCAACTCCTAGGTTTGGCCAAGATGAATCTAAACTATTCTATATGCCAATGCTGATTTAAATGAATACATAAAATAGGAATGAATGCAAATAATAAAGAATATGCTAGCTAGAATGTGTCATACCTGATTCTGGATGTTTGATGAAGGTTCTGAGTCTTGTAGCAGTTCAGATCATCTCAATTCATACGTAATCATCTGATATTTCATAGGATCATCCCAAATCACAGAAGGTAATATGAAATCAGACAAAATCGTCTTAAATCTAATGAATTTGTCAGATGAATTTGTCAAAAACCTGCAATCACAAAAATAGACGCAAAATACCAAATATGCAAGTGCATAAGCAAAGGAGAATGGTAGAAATAATAGCAAACATTCCTAAATAATTGATTCCAATAACAAATAAGGAAATACAATAGATTTAATGATTGATTTTAACTTTATCATGCGGTTATGCTAAATGAGGTGAACTCCAAGATGCATAAACATAATAATTTAATACAGTGTAGAAATACAATAGGAAAAATGCATAGAAAGCTAAGGAAATGCAAAATCCAGACTCTGATTGCATTTGGACTATAGTTAGGATCACCTCCAATCGTACAAGATTGTATGCGCTCCTCAAAAAAATCATCCGTAATCATCCGATATCGTCTGCGACAATCCAAGCTATCTTTGACTAAAAAAAATAGTAGATTTCCAGCAAGAAAATGCAAAATACAGAATACAAACAGTAGTGTGAGGGAATAAGGAACTAAATCTACAGGGAAATCCATCAGCTAAGGGGTTTAGGGGGATAAACTAGAAAAATCCTATTTTATATAGGATTAGGAAGAGGTTAGGAGGTTGGGGATCATCCCAATCTGGGAGATCTCCAACAGGGAAATCTCCAACTACGCAGACGCGTTTCTGCCCAAGTTGGAGAGGCTATTGAAACAGAAGCTAATTATGAAAATTCGATGTTGGGACATTCTGTTCTAGATGAATTCATCAAATTAGGGATGATTTCATATAATCTACGATGATATCGTCCAACGGTCAAAACAAATCCTAAAAATGGCACAAAAAATGGGGAAAGTGGGTAACAGGCGGTTTAACGGGCAGTTTGGGGTTAAAATTCAAATTTTTATCTTTTATCTTTTTACTAAGGTTTTAACCGTGCCAATTTTAGGGTGCTACATTTTGCCCCATATTTAGCGAATTTTTTGAAGAAAATACGTTAAAGACGAGTTTTTCCCGTTTTACAAGAAAGCAAAAATATACTCAATTTTTTAGACGACGATTCTTGTTCGAATCGTACGAAGGCTGACTATGGTGCCCCCTCCATGTTTTTACCCAAATCGAACATTTGAGGTAAAAACATGAAAAAGAAAAAATTAAAATGTTGATGGTTTTTAAATAAAATTAAGAAAATAGGGTAAAACCCTAATTCATTTTTACTGTTCATTTTTACTGTTCCAGAGCTCTGCAGAGAGAAAAATGGTGGAGACAGCACACAGAGCGACAGAGGTCCGATGCGGGCTACGGGTAAGGATCTAATCTTAGTAGATTAGGTTTGATTTAACTTTGTGCAAGTTTTTGGATTTAAATTTGATTGTTTGGGGCATCGCATCCGTTTTTAGGCCGTCGACGACGTCGAGACGAAATCGTCCCGATTTCGCCAAAATCATCCCGATTTCGCCGAAATCGTCTCTAAATCGTCGATTTCGTCTGAGGGCAAAATCGACAAATTAGGGGCGATCTCGTCCAACAAGGGGCGATCCCCAAGTTGCAAAATCAAAGATGATTTCATCCTCACAAAGGACGATTTTGCCCAATTTGGGACGATATAATCCAATGGTGGACGATATCATATTGAACTTGATTTTAAAATGTGTTTAATTTGATTTTAATGATTGAGTTATTAATGATTTTGTTGTTTTATTATTTGTTTTGTAGAAAGGGTTACTAAAGAGCCAAGAATGGAAATACAGAGGACTAAGAGATGACATAGCCATGCTCGACCAGGCAGAGTGCGATCGACTAGCATAGGTCGGTCTACAACATGTGGCAAAGATGCCACAAGTATCGAATGACATGGGGCTACTGATAGCCCTAGCAGAGAGGTGGTATCCGGGGTCATCCTATTTTTGGTTATCGACAAGGGAGATGGCTCCCACTCTAGAGGACGTATAGAGGATCATGAGGATCCCCATACAAGGATGGCTGATGACGCGTGTGACCAATCAAGGCTAGATGATGATGAGGCTGATTGGAGACCCGAGCTTCACCCTAGAGAAGGGCAAGGTGAACATCGAGTCTCTACGATAGATGCTTGGGGCATCTAGGCTGACTCAGGTTTTGGTAGGAGTGGTTGATGGCTTACTGTTGTGCCACCAGAGCAAATGCAGACTACCGTGGGTGCTCTCAGACATAGTTTGCGACATGAGAGACCACGGGTACAGATTTGCATGGGGCAACTTTGTGCTATGCTGCTTGTATAGGATCCTGCATGGGGTCATATACAAGGAAGGTCGATGTCTGGTTGTGACATCACTACTACAGGTTTGGTGCTGGGAGCACATTGCGATGCAAAGGCCGATAGGGATCCCATTGATAGGGGTTGACTGGGAGAGGACTCAAGTTTTCTACTAGTGGCTACAAAGGGGGTCACAGCGGTGGATAGATCTGTCGATGTCACGAAGGTTGCTAGACAACCTCATCCCGGACCAGATCACTTGGAGGCCATGGTGAGAGCACCTCGGGTGGGCAGAGGATGGGCAGGAGCTGGCTCGCATTAGGCGAGTCTACTGGCTGAGGATGGAGCAGGGAGAGGTAGAGCTCAACCGCTATGACCAGGTACTATGGTAGTTCGATCTACAATAGGGGATCCCTTCTCTCAGGGATTATGAGTACTCTCGGACTATTCAAGATAGTACTACACTGAGCGAGGCTCCAGACATGCAACGATTCTAGAGTCAGGACACAGACGATGCCCCAATCTAGCCAGTGGATGGTGATGATGTTGAGGTTATAGAAAACTACGATGCCTGGTACGTAGGCATCCACCCTCCTCAGATGATGAGGGCACAAGGTCCAATGCACACCATGGTGCACCAGATGGAGAGGCAATGGTAGGTTGCTATTGAGGCAGCATGGGGTCGCGAGGGGAGAGAGCAACGGTGGTCCCCATAGGAGAGACACCAATGGATGGGTTAGGCTCCACAGAGGCCGTGGGAGATAGGGCGGAGGGAGGAGAGATTCCCTTCGTAGTAGAGGGAGAGACCACCATCACCTGATAAGGGCAAGGGTGTTGACATAGGGGAGAGCAGCGAGACGACGACTCTCCAGGATGAGGCTGCTCACCTCCGATCTCAGGTGCAGTCACTGTAGGATGAGGCCACTTAGCTCAGGGCATAGGTACAAAAATTGTAGGATGAGACTACATGGCTTAGAGTGCAGAGCGAAGGGGTGAGCAAGGACGAGCTAGTGTGGTCTATGATGCAGACTGCATTCTACAAAGGAGTATACTTCTAGCTGGTTCCAAAGAGCTAGAGGGTACAACTGCCAGCCAACATTACAAAACCAATTAGGATGGGATCAACGAGGACATCCTCATGATCAATGATGAGGACCCGAGATATAGCCTGAACCTCTATGGGACCACCTCCTCCACATCAGGGTGGGGGAGGAGATGAGGCTGAGAGCTCGAGGGCTTCTCGAGGCTAGGTGGCTATGGACTGTATAGATTTTTATGCCAGGGTATAGATTGTGGCATACCAAGCCAGATTTTATATGATGTATATAAGTTTTGATATATATATATATATATATTTATGATCTTTTTGATATGACTTGTTCATATGTTTTTATGATGCTTTTAATGTTTGAATTGTTTGCTTGTTTGATAGATGATTCATGTAATTATGTCGTTTGGAAATATTATAATTTGATGTCATGCTGTGAAATTTAAATGAAATAATCTGATGTAAACAATTTGTTGTGATGTGATTTGATGAGAAATAAAAGGGACCTCTAACAATAATTTCAAAGGACATTGTCACTGTTATAGACCATTTCATTGAGTCGTTGTTCACTTGGTCGTCAAGCTAATCCCAGTATAGAAATATTGTTAAAAGTAAAAGAGTGCTTAAGAGACTGTCTTAAGACTTTGTGTTGTGATGATGGAGATGATGATGGTTTCATGATTTATTTTTAGATTTTCATAAAAATAGTATGCATGAAATACTAAAAGAAATATGATTTTTCTAGGCATAAATTCCTAAGTGTGATAAAATTTTGAACAATTCCTTAGGAATTATACCATGATTTCAAAATTGAATTTTGACATAATGACATGAAATAGAATAAGTGTTCATTCGTTTGTAAAGCATAATTGTGTAACATAATGATGCAAGTCATATGAATTTGTTTTTATGCATTTGTTTTAAAAGAAATGGAAAATACAATTAGAACAATGGTTTGCGCTAGGCATAGAATTGATAGGTATAGACTTATACCATCATCGTGAAATCCAAAGAAGAAAATAGATATTTTAGTTTTATTGCATGATTGATTTTTGATTTTTGATAAACAAGAAATTAATAATATGAAAATTTTGTTTGAAATCATTTTTGTGATTTTGTGAAAAGATGTATATATTTGCTTTTATACAAAACAAAAATTCTAAAAATAAAAGGGTAAAATTATTTCGAAAAGAATTACAGAAACATTCTAAATTATCTCAAAGACAAATGTAGATTTATAAGGGATCCTCATGTGCAAATGTGAGTTCATTACCGATCTTGATTTATCATAATGATACAAAATATCTCAGATACAAATGTGTGTGTGATTGTATTGTTCATTCACCAATTTTGAGCAAGATAATCTGATACAAATAATTTGCCTTAACCAAATGAATGTTCGTTGACCATGATTTATATGCATGTAATCGTACCAAGATACTATGTAAATCGGGTTATCAAGAGCTAGCTAATCCATAAGCTGACATAGGTCTATACAAAATAAGGTCGCTAATGTGACAGACATATCACCACGCTAGGAATTACCCAAGGCCAAGCAGGTTGGGCACAAACCACCTGTTATGGGGCTTACCTCACAGTTTTTAAATAATTGAGAATTCCAGGGATTCAATCTCATTCACCCTTCTTTTCTTTTCAAGGGATAGGGAAAGGATTTTATTGCATTTTGCTTTTGCATTTTTCTTTTGCTTTTTTTGTTTTGGTACTTTTGTATTTTTCTTAATATTGAGATAATGTTGAAATATTGCTGCGATGGTACAAATTAATAGTTTTCTTTGTTATCATTTTCTTTGACTTTTCTTTTTCTTCCTATGCTAGGGATACTTGCTCGGATTGGCTGTAGAGCAAGGGATTTTTATTCTGGGTAGGGGTGAGCTTGTCCTTTTGTCAATTCTCAAAGATTCTAGACCATGTGCATGATAGGATAGCAGGGGAAACTTTTTGCTCAAGAAACCATTTCTATGATGTAGCATCATATCGAATGTGCAATGAAATCATTTTAATGTGAAAAGATATACTTGGTTCAAGTAAATAACAAGATCAGTTCTCTATGCTCAAAACTTTATTTAATGCCAATGTGGACTTTGGTATAAGAGAGATTAATAATCATACCAAATAAAATCAAGATATTTATTCATGTGAGTGTGAAAGTGCAGGATTCCCAATAAATGCTAATTTGTCCAAAGTAACTGAAAATATAACTGCAATACTACACAATTTGACAGGTGCAAAAAAAATAAAAGATGTTTTTGAAGATTTTGATGATTTTGATGTTTTTGATGTTTTTGATTTTAAGTTATGAAGTGAAAGAATAAATACTATTACTGTTTTTGAAATTTTTATATGGATGACTAAAATGAAACAATATGCAAAATAACAATATATACAATGATGAAATGACCATATTTTATGCATAGTAGCGTTTAAGATGCATAATGTTCATAGGTTCTTTAATTTATTTACCATCTAAGGTAGATAATTTGTATGCTCCCGATCCAAATTTAGCAGTGATGACATATGGTCCAAGCCATTTGGGCTCAAATTTGCCTTTAAGGTTTTTAGTTGCATTAGTATTTTTTTGATTTTCTTTTAAGACAAGGTCACCGATCTCAAAGGATCGATGATAACTTTCTTAAGGTATGCGCACTTAAGCTTGTTTTGGTAGGCACAAATATGCTCCAAAGCATTGATGCACTTTTCATCTAAGAGTTCCAACTGAATAAATCTGCCAGCACGATATTAATCCCCTACTTCAGTATCTTGAAGTAGTAGAGCTAAAGAAGGAACTTCTAATTCAAAGGGAAAAATGGCTTCAACACCATAAACCAAGACAAAAGGTGAAGTTCCAGTGGGGGTTAGAACACTAGTTCGATAAGCCCACAAAGCAGGATATAATTGAATGTGCCAATCTCGACCAGATTTATTGACCCATTTTTTGAGAATTTTGATTAAGGTTTTATTAGATGCTTCTGCTTGGCCATTACCCCGAGGATAATAGGGAGTGGACCAACGATGTTGAATTTTATATTTTTGACATAATTTTTTAACATATTTATTTTTGAAACAAGTTCCATTATCTGAAATGAGATTTGTAGGAATTCCAAATAAACTTGGAAACTTGGGTTCCAGTGCAAGAAGCTAATGGCATAGCTTCAACCCACTTCGTGAAATACTCAGTGGTAGTTATGATGAATTTGTGTCCATCGGATGACACAGGGTTGATTTTTCCAATGATGTCTAAGCCCCATTTTGAAAAGGGCCAAGGAGATGAAATAGCCTGCAGTTCTTGTGCAGGTGCATGGACAAGGTCAGCGTGTTTTTGGCACTTGTCGCAATATCGCACATAATTATGTGCATCATTTTCTATGGTAGGCCAAAATATCCTATCCGAAGGAGTTTCTTAGCAATGGCGCTACCACTAAAATGTTCCCCATAAAATTCATTATGGGCTTCATTCAAAGCTGATCTAGATTCTTCTAGATTCAAACATCACAGTAAGATGCCTTCAAAAGATCGTCTATACAAGGTATTACCAATAATAACAAAGTGAATTGCTTGTATATGTAATAACCTACGCTGGTTTCTAGTACAACCATCAGGGAGGGTTCCATGTTGTAGAAAATTAAAGATATCAGTGTACCATGGTTCAGGAGTTGTTTCATTGATAAGAAACACATACAAAGGTTCTAAGCATGATTTTATTGAAGTGGTTTCCTGGAGTCGACGAATAATGATGGTAGCATATTCATAATCTAACTCCAAGGGTAAAAGAGACGCAACTGCAGCCATAGCGTCAGCCGCACGATTGCTAGTTCGAGGAATAGCTTCCAAAGTAACTTGATCAAACAAGGATAATAATTGCAAAACATATGCTTTATATGGGCGTAATTTATCATCTCTCGGTCTGATAAACATCATTAATTTTATTTATGACAAGTTGAGAGTCATCAAAAACCAATAAATTTTTAATTTTCAATGCCAAGGCAGCTCGTAATCCAAGGATAAGAGCTTCATATTCAGCAGTGTTATTGATGCAAGCAAATTTTAATTTAAAGGATAGAGGTATAAGATGTTTTTGCGAAGATATTAAAATAATACCCACACCAGCCCCACTCATGCATCGGTCTTTGTCAAAGTATAGGGACCATTGCTCTAAATGGTCTGCCTCTAGTTTAAGGCATTCATCAGGAAACTCAATGATGAGGGGATGAGTAGATTCTAAGGGTGCAGCAGCTAATTGATCTGCTATGATTTGACCCTTAACAGACTTCTATCCTATGAACGTGAGTTCAAATTTGCTTAGCACAAGAACCCACTTGGCTGTGTGACTAGATAAATACGGTCGACTCATGAGATATCGCAAAGGGTCAAATTTGGCAATGACATACGTTTTCTGACTGAGCATATAATGTCATAGTTTCTGTGTAGAAAATATGACTGCTAGATATAATTTCTCTAATATGGTATAGCGAGTTTCATAACTGATTAAGTTTCTGCTGATGTAATAATTAGCATGTTCTTTCTTCTCATTGTCAAGCTGAGCTAACACAGCTCCTAAGGCAAAATCAAAAGTAGAAATGTACAAGATAAATGGATGATCAGATCTAGGTGGGGAAAGCACTGGTGGTTTAAGGAGATATTGCTTAAGGAGTTCAAATGCTTCTTGTCATTATTCCTCCCAATGAAAAGAGACATATTTCTTAAGAAGCTTAAGGAAGGGTCCAGTTTTGTCCGCCAACTTATCGATGAAGCAGTGAATATCTTGAAGCTTACCTTGTAAACTTTGTAATTCCGATATATTGGTGGGTGCAGGCATATCTATGATAGCCACAATCTTGAGAGGGTCAATTTCAATGCCACGTAAAGAGACTATAACCCCTAATAATTTATCGAACTTGACTCTGAATATGCATTTGGCTGGATTTAGTCGGATAAGATATTCCCTTAACCGATAAAATACTTTTCTCAAGTCATTTAAATGATCATCTTCTTGGATAGAATGAGCTATAATATCATCTACATAATCATGTAGGATATCATGCATCATATCGTGAAAGATATAAGTCATAGCTTGTTGATAGGTTGCACCTGCATTCTTTAAGCCAAATGACATCACTTTCCAACAAAAGGTTCCCCAAGGGGTAATAAAGGTTGTTTTAGCCTAGTCTTCAGGAGCTATCCTGATCTGATTATAACCAAAAAATCCATCCATTAAGGATATCATTCCGCTTCCAGTAGTAAAGTCAATGATCTGATCCATGTTGGGAAGGGGAAAATCATCTTTAGGGCATGCAAAATTAATATATCTAAAGTTTGTACAAACCCTAACTTTAGTGGCTTATTTCTTAGTTACTGGAACTACATTTGAGATCCATTCAGCATAATCAATAGCTTGTATAAAAATGACTTTCAACAGTTTTTCTAGCTCTCCTTTGACTAGTAAGGCCACTTTAGGATGCATTTTTCTAAGTTTTTGTTTAATAGGTTTAGCATCTGGATGGACTACTAGATGATGCATAACTACAGAAGGTTCCAAACCTGGCATGTCTTCATATATCCAAGCAAAGACATCTTCATAGTCTTTAAGAAATGAAATGTATTTATCTTGTTTTTCTTGACTTAATTCTGATCCAATATTGATTATGTGAGGGTTATGTTCGGTTCCAATGTTAATTTTTAGAATGTTTTCAACTTCCATATGTAAATATCTCTCAAAATTAGGTGGTGCGGGTGAAACACCCAATTCTTGTAATTCTTCCAAGGTTAACTTGGTAATTTGTCTTGAGGAGTCGTAGCTTCATGCTGGGCTATACTCGGTATAGAGCCATCAAAATAAAATTCATTATATAAAAATTCCTCAATGGAAACATCATGAAAGATATCGCCCTCCAACTCATCGTCAGATTTGGAAATCATTTCAGGGTAAGCTATGGATAGCATATGGCAGGTAAAGGAATTATTCTTTGCACGCAAAGAATCTCATTTATCCAGATAATCTTGGTAACAAACAAGATGGTCATCATCCTCAAATGGGAAGGGCTGACCTTTACTAGAAATTAGGCCCACACCACAGTGGGCAGGCCACGATTCTACCTCAAAAGGTTCTTTCATACCATTTTGGAAAGGTCCCAAACCTTTCCCTTTATATCCCAATTTAAGCATTATGGGCTTAGCTTTACTATACTCATTAGCAAAATAGCATCTAGCATATCTATCATAATGTGTCTAAATGTTTCTGGGTATTCTTCCCCAATCATATCCCTTATAAATAAAGGCACAACTCCCGACTTGGTAGATACTTCCCATAGGCTATGGGATGCCCAAGGTACGAGGAGAGGATGAGAGTTTATTTAAAAGAAGGGAAGTTTGCATGGCAGTGTTGGTTTCTTCTGATATAAGAATTTTAGATAAATTGGGTAAGAGCTCATCAGTGAGAGCATAAGAGGTAGAAGAAAAATTTCTTACATTGTCAGACATGGAAAGGATGCCTGTAGTGGATGTAGATGTTATAGGGATACTGATGGGTGAGTCTATAGGTATGGAAGATATAGGAATAAAATAGGAAGCATTGGTTGTAATTTTGGGATCTTTTCAAGGTCCTAATGTGGTTTGTTTAGAAGATGGTTGAGCTATATGTATAGGTGTAGTTGAAAGAGTAGATGATGTTATGGGTGTGTGTTTCACATGTTTGGGCAGATGATGAGAATTAGGATGTGTGGATGACAGGGTAGGGCAAAATTGAACTCCAACAGGTTCTACCAAAGCACACATATCAAAGGGTCTAGGATCACCATGAATGGTAACCAACTGATTTTTAAATTCAAATTTCATGCACTGATGTAAAATGGATGGAACCGTTCGCATCGCGTTGATCCAAGGGTGAACCAAAATTATATTGTATGATGCAGGGCAATGTACAATAAACACGATCGTATCTAGGGTTCTAGGACCAACTTGCAAGGGTATAGTAATGAATCCACACGTTTCTTGTGTTTCATCATTGAAGGCTTTTATAATCATATCAATTCTTTTCATTTCGTCACTTCTAAACCCAAATCATTGGTAGAAGTCAAAAGTGCATATGTTTAAAGATGAACCATTATCAATAAAGACTCGCTTAATGGCTACATCTCCAATTAGGGCAGTAATATATAAGGGGTTATCCTTATGTAAACTATGTTGCAGGATATATATATCTCGAAAGTCAATACAATCGACTTCTCGAGTTATGATAGTATTGGACATGGCTTCAGGTTGAATATTTTGTGGTACCATCATTTGGCTTAATGTAAGCATTAATTCATCCCTATGGGTAGGAGAAGATCTTAACAGGTCCAAAAGGGAAATTCTAGTCGTAGTATTGGATAATTGTTCATTAATATTATAATGAGGCTTAGGTTGAACATTAGGCACATAATTCCCTTTATTGGGATTTTTCAAAACAAATGGAGCCGATCCATCGTTCTGAGTTTGATCCTGTTGAGATTTTTGAGCCTGTTGTCTGGTAACGACTCTGATGGTTCCTACAATATTATTTTGAGGATGATGAATAGGTCTTGGTCTAGCATTTATGGCTTGTTCATTAGAAAGTATTTGGTGAGAAGATGGTCTAGTAGTGACTCTTCTAGGAAATGGTTCTTTTGGAACCATAGAACTTGTGATAGGTTGAATAGGATATGATTCATCTTCAAAACTATTCGATTGATTTGAGGTGATTTCCATGTCACTTTCAGTCACATATTCTGTGTCACTAAGATCAAGTATCCGAATATTATGTAGAGGTCTAGTCGTAACTATGGATAAAGTTGTGTCAAAGACTTGAGGATCAAGAACAGGTAATTGCCCACTAATAGTCCCTACATATCGGGTAGGAGGGGAACATTATGATGCTCAATTTTATTAGCCACCTCTTTACCATGCTTTGGTAAAGGATGTTGAAATATGTCCAATGATTGATTGGCATTTTGATTCTAATTTTGGGGAATGTTCTTTTGAGCATTATTAGCAGGATTTTGTTTAGGTTGGAAGGCTTGCACCTCCATCTCATTATTATCAATCAGGTCTTGTATTTTATGTTTTAATATTTTACAAGAGTTGGTAGCATGTCTAGGTCCTCTATGGAAATCACAATGTAAATCAGCTCTGTATCCGGGTATGGTTGGATCAGGTTCCCGGATATTTGGTAATTGGATCAAACCTTATGCCAGTAATTGTAGGAGAATGGTTGATAAAGGTTGATTTAACCTAGTAAACTCTCGAGGTGGTTTATCAGGAGGTTTCAATATAAACTTATTTGTTGTTTTCGTAGTATTAACATTAGCAATGTTTCTGCTATCAGTGACTCCGTCACCCACAACTTGTTTATTTTTATATTGATTTCTGGATGTTTTCTCATCATCTTTCTTTTTGAGTTGACCTCTTCTAATGAGAGCATCTTCCACCCTTCAAGCTAAATCTATAGCTTGATCGAAGGTGGTCAAGGTAGTAGTTGATAATTCATAGGATAGTTTTTCTTGTAAATTATTGATAAAAATATCCAACATTTCTTGATAAGTTAACACAAAGTGTAATTTTCCTATCAACTGCCTCCATCGAGCTAAGAAGTCAGCAAAACACTCATCTTTCTCTTGTTTCAAGTTGTACAAATATTTAATGGTTACATGCCTTTCGATATAGGCACTAAATTGATGCACAAAAGATTTGGCGATCTCTTCAAAATTTCTCAAAGAATGAGTGGGTAGTTGATAATACCACTCCAATGCCATCCCCCCTAAGCTTTTTGGGAACATTTTTAGTAATAACAAGTCATCATGTGATATGTCATAACATGCTATCCTAAACATACGAAGATGTTCTATGGGATCTTCAGTTCCCTTATATATAGGTAGGACAGGCATAGGAAAGTGTGTGGGATATGGTTGTGCTACAACTATAGGGCCTAGAGGTTGACTACACATCTCTCGATAATTGTACAAGGGACGATAGGGATCTATCTGGTCCATGCGAGAGACTAATTGTTTCACCATGGCTTCCAAATTACCAGTTTGTCCACCATATTGGTTTGGTGGTACATGAATATGGGACTTGTGAGCATAGGAAGGCGGGACATAAGGATTAGATGCTATATTGTTGTTATGCAAATGATTGGTAGGAAGAGTATTATGAAGAAGATTTGTTGTCGCATTCTGTTGTATCCCAGATTGTTGGAAATTGGTATTTGGTTTTATTTTAGGCTTTTGTTGATTTGAGGTATATTGATCAATAGCTTGGTGAAATAGAGCAGTGAATGAAGGTTTCTTTTGTGTGGGAATAACCCTTGGCTTGGTAATAGGCACTCTAGGTGGTTGGGTAACCTGTTGTTGTTGCATGTTCTAGATTATAGTAGCCATGTCCAAATTAGACGGTCCAGCTTGATAACTTTCTTGATCAACAAAGGACAAAGGATTAGTGCATGTGTGATAGATGTCTTCTAGGGTTGCTTGAGTGTCACTAATTTGATCTTTATCCATATGAACTGCTCTATTAAGAGTGCCAATATTAGTATTGAGGAATTTCCAAAAATGTTCCATGTTCTCAAAAGTAACAGCTCCTTCTGGAGTTATTTTAGGAGATGAGGATCCTTCCTCTCTATCATTTTATTTTTGTTCATTTGCGTCCACAAATTCTTCTTCTTGTTGGTTTAAGGTTCCTTCTTCTTGAATTGGGTCTTTAGGAAGAACATCTGGGTTATTTTCTGGTTTTCTTAACCAATCTTCTTCTACTTCAATTTGTTTTCCATTCCTGAGTCTAGTCATTATGTCTAAATTTAAATTTTAGAAAATATATATTAATATATTTGTAACAGGTTTGGGAGGTATGTATTTTAATTATATACCTACTATAATACTTAAAATAAAATGTTTTGATTTTTTGTTATGATTTTTGTTTTGTTTTTGTTTTTGTTTTTATGCTTATAAAGGCAATAAACAACACACTAAATACAAGAAATAACAATAATAAAATAATAGCTTAGTTTTCTATAAATATTTTATAGATATCATTGATAGGATCAAGTTCATCAGGAGTCATAAAATGCTCCTCTTCAAATTGGAAATGGTTTTTCAAGAACTTGATAAAGTGTGCTATAGTGATATTATCTGTTTTAGATTCTGTTTTGTAAAAATAAATTTCATGACAATACTCTCGATATAACACAGCTCTGGGAACTCTATTCCATCTTTGACTATCTGTAAGATTGACCTCTTGGTCCTCTATACGATACATAAATTTATGTACTACAACTGCATTATCGAGGTATTCCTCAAAGGTATACAACTCATAAGACACAAGGGCTCTTTTATCTGCTAACCACCTATGGAAAGCTCTCTGAAGTTCATGATACAAAATCACTTGATCGGGATCCAGGATTCTATCCAGGACAAACCTCTTGATTTGCCTAAGTTCGGTTGCTCTAGATGAAATGAGATTCAATCTCCTATCAAGTTCATCCCACAAAGGTTGAACCCTACTTGTTTGAGGTACTCTAAGCACAGAAGTAATCTCTATAGTTGCTAATTGATTCTCAACATTAATGGTGACAACTCGTCTTTTATTATAGTCTACCATCTAAATATGATGTGCAATTTTTTAATTCTAAATGCATTTATGTTTTGTTTTTTTTTTTAGAAGGTTTTTGTTTTCAAAAGGTTTTTGTTTCACATTGGGTTCACCAAAATGTATCGCTCCAAATTTTTTGCATCCTTACCTTCAGGCTATAGGATCCGCACCCGGAAGGGGGATGTGAAAAGTATGGGACAATACCTTAGACTGAGAGGCCCTTTGAAGGTCCCACCTCTCGGGGGAGGGGTATAAGGGTGAATTTTCGATGGATGGTGGGTTCACCAGGAAACTTTTGAATGGCAGTTTCCATGCCTAGGTTGACAGTGAGTTTGATGTGTTCATTTTTATAATCGATCATTCAACTCCTAGGTTTGGCCAATATGAATCTAAACTATTCTATATGCCAATGCTGATTTAAATGAATACATAAAATAAGAATGAATGCAAATAACAGAGAATATGCTAGCTAGAATGTGTCATACCTGATTCTGGATGTTTGATGAAGGTTCTGAGTCTTGTAGCAGTTCAGATCATCTCAATTTGTACGTAATCGTCTGATATTTCACAGGATCATCCCAAATCACAGAAGGTCATCTGAAATCAGACAGAATCATCTAAAATCTAACGAATTCGTCAAAAACTTGCAATCACAAAAATAGATGCAAAATACCAAATATGCAAGTGTAGAAGCAAAGGAGAATGGTAGAAATAATAGCAAACATGCCTAAATAATGGATTCCAATAACAAATAAGGAAATGCAATAGATTTAATGATTGATTTTAACTTTATCATGCGGTTATGCTAAATGAGGTGAACTCCAAGATGCATAAACATAATAATTTAAGACAGTGCAGAAATACAATAGGAAAAATGCAGAGAAAGCTAAGGAAATGCAAACTCTAGACTCTGATTGCCCCCAAGCTAGACTACAGTTAGGATCATCTCCAATCGTAGGAGATCGTTTGCGCCCCTCGACAAAATCATCCGTAATCATCCGAGATTGTTTGCGATGATCTGAGCTAGCTTCGACTAAAAAAAATAGTAGAGTTCCTACAAGAAAATGCAAAAGATAGAATACAAACAGTAGTGCAAGGGAATAAGGAACTAAATCTACATGGAAATCCGTCATCTAAGGGGTTTAGGGGGTTCAAGGGGATAAACTAGAAAAATCCTTGTTTATATAGGATTAGGAAGAGGTAGGAGGTTGGGGATCATCCCAATCTGGGAGATCTCCAACAGGGAAATCTCCAACTGTGCAGACGTGTTTCTACCCAAGTTGGAGAGGCTGTTGAAACAAAAGCTAATTATGAAATTTTGGTTTTGGGACGAAATCATCTGGACATTCTGTTCTAGACGAATTCATCATATCGGGGATGATTTCATCTAATCTATGATGATATCGTCCAACGGTCAAAACAAATCCTAAAAATGATACAAAAAATAGGGAAAGTGGGTAACAGGCGGTTTAACGAGCAGTTTGGGTTAAAATTCAAATTTTTATCTTTTATCTTTTTTTTTTAAACAAAAAACCCTTTGTGGGGCTGCCTTGGTCTAAGAGACCACGAACAACGGGTTATACACCGTCAAAGTCACCCGGGGTCGCACCCAGCCCTGCCCGCACCAACATTATCAATTGGATTTTGGGTACCCAATTCAGCTTTTTGGTAGGGTGGAGATTCAAACCTGGGACCTCCCTTGGAGGATTGCCCTCTCCTCTCCAACTCACCTACAACACCTAGGTTCTTTTATCTTTTTACTAAGGTTTTAACCGTGCCAATTTTAGGGTGCTACAAGAGTCAAAACACTTTCTTCTTCTAACTCTTTAAAATTAATAAATTGAACTCTTCTTCCCAATCTAACCCTATGGCTAAACACCGTTACAACACTTGTAGGAGGGGATTTCTAGGGCCCTCCTATGTTCCCCATTTTAAAAATGACTATGAAGAAGACAATCGTTTTGCCAACCCCAAATTTTATGGGGATGAAAACAATACCCCTCTTGAAGAAGATATCTTAGATAAAATAACTTTTGATTCTATAGTCCATCTAAGAGATTTTATACAAGAACATAGATACGTTTTTATAAATGTCTATAGATATGATAATAGTAACAAAAATATTTTTGTTGGAGAGGATGTTTTGAGTCACTCTCAACCACCCAATTCTAATTCGATTCCCTCGTATACACTAAATACAAATAATAATCAATTTAATAATCAATTGAACAGCAAAGTTAATCAAATAAATGAAAACCTTAATTAGGTGAATACTTCTGGTCTTAATGCATATATCACCCACTTTGTAGACTCTACCACTCCTATTATTTCTTACATAGGTTATAGGAATCAAAACATCCTATCATCTTAAAAATATCACATACTCACATCATATGTAGATTATTTATATCCCAATGTAAGTCAATTCGCAACCCATTTAATTTTTAATATGCCTACCTTTAACCTTTTCCTTCGTGTTGCTCCTTCTCAAAACTACATCTCTCTTAACTAAAATTTTACCTCTACTAACCCTCTTCTATCATGTGGTTTGGGTACAAGCTATATGACACCACCTTTGGTGTCAAATCATGTGACACTATTGTTGGAGGTATTCTATTATTTGGTAACTTGAGTACAACTATAAATATTTAGATTAGAATTTGTGTTTATTATTCTAGTAAATAGTATGTGTCAAGTTGTGAAGTAGGTTTATGTGTCATGTAATAAAGTGTGAATCATGAGTGAAAGGTGTCATGTGTGAAAGTGAGGATTTGTACAAGGTATCTTGTATATAAGTGAGATTTATGAGTGTGAAGTGTAAAGTTTAGAAGTAAGGAGTCATTAGTAATCATGATTGATTTTGTCATTATGTATTATGTGAGATTTAAGGAAAATATGAAAGGTTACATCTCCCATGATTTTGAGGGGATCAAAGGTCAAGAGTTTGGTTCATTGAAGAGTCTTATGTAAAGTTATATATTGAATATAAAGCTCTATTTTATGTAATCTAAGAAATTGTAATGAATCAATAATCTAAGAAGCATTGTTATATGCATGTTTTTGTAGATGATTTATTTCAATAAATATTTTTTAGTGTGAAATTTTATTGTGGGTGATATTCTTTTGATCTTAAGAATTATTAATATGTGAGTTATATTATTGTGGATATGATTATTTTGATTCTAAGAAATTATTAATATATGAGTTCTTTGAGTCCATTTACTAATAGTAGTATCAGAGCCATCTTGATCATAGCCTTGTTGGTGAAATCCATTTGTAGTTGAGCCATATTGGAAGAAGAGAACATGAGGATTTGATAAAACAAGATCTACTAGAGTTGATGAAGGACATGAGAGATAGCTAAAGTAGGATGTGAATAATTTACATAAGAGAAGATAGTTTTATAAGGTGGATATTGGAGAGTTGGAAGAGATATTATTGGAGTGGAAGACAATTAAATGACTACTAGAGTTATTAGATGATTGATTACTTGAGTGATAGACATTTACTGCATTGAATACAATGATAAAATGGGAAATAACGTGCTACAAACAAAGAGGAAGAGACTTGGCGAAGATAGTGTAGACACCTAAAATACATCATGTTTAGGAGACTACCCATATGGATACATTTGCAGACCATATGAATCCTCTTGGACCTCTCCGAGAGTAATCAGTGGTTCTAACCACTCAAAAATGGTAGTTCTAGCCCATCTAGGCTTAGTCTTTCTCAAGTAGAGCGGTCGCCACATCTAGCCACTAAAGACTACAGTGGTCACACCTAGCTGTTGAACCTGATAGTGGCTAGCACCATGCACATTCTGGCCATGAATACGAGCCCAGATCATGGAGTATGACTACACTTTACAATATTTACAAGTGGATTATTGTGAGGAACTACCTGAGTTCCTCCTAACCGCCCCTTTAATGCCAATTTTTGACTGATGCTTTTCACCAAGGACGGTCAGTCGTATGAGATTTGTATTGAAGCTTCTCCAAGAAGCTAAGGTCTAGATCTAGAAGAGAGGGAAGTCTACATATGGACTCTCCCATAAAGAGCAAAGGAGATATGTAATTTTTATAGTTTATGCAATGAAGCCCTATCAGATTGAAGAGCAAGTTTATGCACCCTTGAGGAGCCATGAAGTGATATTTGGTTGAGGAGAGACTATGCACCCGTTATTCATATCCATTATTATTCATCACCAACCTGTGTACCAAGACACAAAGGAAAACCCTTGAACATGAGGACCTGAGTACTACATCCCTTGGATCGAGAGGAGAGAGGTTTATTTCATGGTCGATGTCCTAAACAGTGACCCGCAGGTGTAACCTAGTATTTTAAACACTAGTTTCCTTTGTTCTAGCATTAGATCCAATTGCTTTATTCTTCAATATTATTCCTAGTATATATCTAACTTATTTATACATTTACATTATTGTTCCCTGAGATATTCACACACTATTTCATTAGTTTCATTGCATTTAATCATATTATTCTTATTTATCTTGCTTATTAGATTAGATACAAACAACCTCATCCGAGGAGGCAACCAGACTACTAATTGTGCTCTATTGTTTTCATACTCGTAGATATAGGTTCACAAAATTAGTTCAAGGTATCCAGAGTACGAGATCCCTCTAGAAAAAAATTGGTAGAAGGAGGCATTTGTAAGACCTCGAAAAGTTTGGTGTGCAAGATTGGAAGGCCTATGAAGACGCATCGTCCCCTTACAGGGGATACATTCACCGTTGCCTCACTTGTAATAAATTGTATCAAAATGAGTATTCCTCAGAGGGACGTACATGTAATCAAGATTTGGAAGTATTAATAAAAGAACCTCTCTTTACTTATTACTTCCATGTTATATGTGCTTGTGTGTTTTCTTCATTTTTGCATTTGATCTAATAATAACATTGCAAGTAGGGCTAGTTATGGTGCATGCTTCCTGAGGTCACATAGATGGCAATCATGGTGGGACCCCCACCAAGTTTTTATTTTTTGTCAATTTACTAATATTTATGAGTTTTTTGTGTGCAAGTTCGGCCACTCTGGTTGACAGTGACAAGCAGGTTTTGGCCACTCTGGTCGATAATAACAAGTAGATCTTAATCGCTCCTGCAGTAAATGGCCAGAAGTAGCCACTTTAGTCAACATCGATCGATAGAAAAGTGTGGCAGAGGGCAGAATTTACATCACCAGATCAGGATTTGAGGTTGGTTGCACTCTCTATTTCTCTATGTTTTTCTATAGGTAACTTTTTTTCAAAAAACAACTTAAATCACTTTTTTTAGAAATATATAAAGAAAAATAGAAAAAGAAAATGCATTTGATGTTTCCTTTGAATTTTTTAATTTTCTCTAGGCACTTTTAGGAATAGCGGGCCTCTTTTTGTGAGGTCTACCCTAGTACCTAGTGTGCTAGGCTTATGTGTGTGTAGTTTGCTTACATGCAGCCCAACCAATGGCCATTAATTCATAAAATAAAATGTATTATTTTGAAATTATATAAGTTGAATATATGCATCTTTCTAAAATGAAACATATTTTATCTTACGCATATAGGAAATATCATGTTTTCTTGGTAATATATTTTGTTTACATGCAAGGTTAAAAAGAACCCACACACATCACATCTTATTTATCACATTAGTGACATTGGGCTCTCACATCCAACCTGTTGATCAAGACCAATAGTGGATGTCATTACCACTTGGTTGGCTCATGAGAAAGAGTATCATTGGGACCCATCTATGGCCAAGGCCGACCCAAGAACTGTCCTAACCATGCAAAATAGAAGGCACTCCTCCTTGAGGGGTGTATCACTATGCATGGGATGCTAGGTGAGGGTTGGTAGTACCTATGCTACCTCGTTGAGTATGGAATTCACTACCATATTCAGCTTGTGCAAGTATATAGGTGAAATCCCTTTAACAATATAAGTATATCATCAACAAAGTGTGAAACACGATGAGAGTTAGCTTATACATCCAATGAATCAAAACACACCAAATAATTTAGGGAACACATACATAAATACTTAAATGAGATAAACATCTACTTGTTTTGTTTGTGTGGTTTGGAATTTACCTAAGATAACTCATAAGTTACCATGGTATACACTTAGAGCAACAACCCTCGATCCACCACTGAGGAAAAAATAGATGCTCCACACACTCACAGTCACACTGGAATTGAGTCACCCACTTGTAGTATCAGAAGATAAAATTCGACAAGTCTTAGGGGCAACAATTCAACCCTTGGAGGGACTCCTCGAGAAACCCCAACAAGAGATCCACATCATGGTTCCTCATAACATAGACATGAGGAGACCTACTGGTCTCTTTTTTCACTTAGACACATAGAGGCATCATGACTTCCTTCATCACACAAATATTAGGAGGCTTCAAGGCCTTCTTCATTGTATCGACATGTGGAGGCATCATGACCTCTCTCGTAACATAGGTATATGAAGGCTTCAATACCTCCATCATCATGCTAACATGAGGAGGCATCGAGACCTCCATCATCGCATAGGCATGTAGGGGTTGCAATACCCTAAGCTTCAAATAATACACATAGGACAAATAAGCCCATTGAGGGGTAAGACATGTGGCATGGTAGTTAGGTGGAGCAATAGAAAAATGTAAAGTATTATTAATTCACAAAAATATAGTGTTTACAATGCTTAAATAATAGGAGAATTAACTACCTTAGAAAACTTAGGGAATAGATAGGAAAGAAGAAAAATAGGGAAGAAAGGAGGAAAGGAAATAGGAGTCAAACTCCCTGCCATCCATGACATCCAATCTGCCCAGTCAGATGTCATCCAAGCCATCCAATCTACCCAGTCAGCTTCCGTCCAAGGAGGTAAAAGGGTAAGGTCCAAAGCTTACCTTTTTCAAACAATTTTTTTTACATTTTACTGCTTTAAATTCCAACATTCTCCCCCTTAAAGTTGAGAGGACTGACTATACAGTCTCTCAGCTTTATATATTTAACTTTAGCTATACCTTTGGTGAAGATGTCTGCAATGTTATCCAAAGTGTTGCAATATTGAAGCTCAACTATCTATTGTTCCACCATGTCTCAAATGAAGTGATACTTCATATCAAAATGCTTTGATCTACTATGGTGGATTGGATTGTATGCCAACTGAATGGCACTTATATTATCACAATACAATTGAGTTGGACCACTTTGAATTTCTCCAATCTCTTTAAGGACTTTTCTCAACCATAGGGATTGAGTACTAGCATGTGTGATGGCTATATACTCAGCCTCAGTAGATAACAATGCTACAATAGTTTGTTTCTTGGTACTCCATGTAATTAGTCCTGAACCTAGACTAAAACAATTTCATGATGTAGATTTCCTATCATCTATATTGCTTCCCCAATAACTATCATTGAAGCCAACTAATTTCACAAAATTACATTTTTGGTAATGGATTCCAAAATCCAATGTACATTTTACATATCTTAAGATTCTGTTAGTTGCTTGTAGATGTAGCTCAGATGGACTTGCCATAAACATTGAAACTAGAGAAAAAAATAATTGAATATTAGGCCTTGTGTTGGTGAGAAACATCAAACTCCCAACCATGCTTCTATAAGTGGTCATGTCAACCTTTGATGCTCCGTCATCCTTGCTCAATTGGATCCCATGTCTAGTTGGAGTTGCAACTGATTTGCACTACTCCATGGAAAATTTCTTGATCATGTCTCGAGCATACCTGTGTTGACATATGAAGATCCCTTTGTTTGATTGATGCACTTTCATGCCTAGGAAGTATCACATTGTACCAAGATATTTCATCTTAAACTGTTTCATCATGGAGTTTTTGAATTGTATATTCATTTTAGTGTTACTACCCATAAATATTAGATCATCCACATACAAAAAAACTATGAGAATGTCTACTCCATGCTTTAGGTAGTACAAAGTTGGTTCACTTTTACTTCTTGTGAATCCATACTTGCTTAAATAGCCATCAATGCATGAGTATCAAGATCTTGGTGCTTGCTTGAGGCCATAAAGTACTTTTTTCAATTTATAAACAAGGTTCTCCTTTCCCTGTTATTGAAATCCTTGAGGTTGTTGAACATAAACCTCCTCTATCAAGTATCTATTCAAAAAAGTACTTTTCACATCCATGTGTTGAACATTCCATCCTTTATGGCATGCTAAGGAAAGAACAGATCTGATTGTCTCTTGTTGTGCAACTGGAGCAAAGGTTTCCTCGTAGTCAATGTCAAATTTCTGAGTAAAACCTTTTGCTACTAGTCTCACCTTATGCCTCTCAATGCTTCCATAAGAATTGTATTTGGTCTTGTAGACCCATTTACATCCAACACAGTTTTTTCCTTTGGGTAGCTTTACTAGCTCCCATGTATCATTATTTTTTATAGAGATTATTTCCTCTTTCATGGATTCTTGCCATACATTTTTAGTACAAGCCTTCTCATAGCTAGTTGGTTCTATCTGAGCATTAGCCAATAAAGCATAATTGACTACATATCCCCTAGGATCATGGGAGTCATCATCCCCATACAATTGCAAATTTTCAAGTTGCTACAAAACTATATTCATTTCACTAGCTTGGCTTCTAGTGAATCTTCTCTAGAAATTTTGATCCAACATTTGAAAATATGGATGATGTTGTAATGTTCTTTTACCTCTTTATGGAGATTCAATGTCCATAAGAGAAACTTACTGATCTCTATGGAGAAGGACTTGGAGTGGCAGTTGAAGTACTTGATGTAGTACTCGTGTATGGGCTTCGAGGGGGTGGTGTAACTTTGTTTTTCTTGGGAGACACCTATTGTACCTGTGAAGAACTTACATTTTGGAACTCATCATCAACAAAAATTCTTTGATGACCCCATTATCTCCCTTCATCAAAAATTACATCCTTGGAGAGTATAATTTTATGAGTCTTGGGGTTGTAGAGTCTATATGCTTTTGTAGACTCACAATACGCTACAAATATACAATCTTGACTTTTGGGATCAAGCTTCTTCCTTTTCTCATCAGGAATGTTTGCATATGCTAAAGAACAAAAAAATTTGAAGTGCTTTACATTTGGTTTCTTTTCGTACCACCCCTCATAAAGAGTGACACCATCTAAGCTAGAAGTTGGACTTCTATTTAGAATGTATACACTGGTTCTTACAACATCAGCCCAATACATATTATTTAGATGCTTAGTATGAAACATAATTCTCGCCATATAAACTATGGTGCGGTTCTTTCTCTTAGCAACACCATTCTATTGTGGGGTATAGGCAGTGGTGAATTGCCTTTTTATCCCACTTGCTTTACAATATTTCAAGAATACTTTTGAGGAGTACTCACCTCCTCGATCTGTCCTAAGATATTTTACATAATTCCCACTTTTATTCTCTACATTGTTTATGAAATCTATGAAGTAATCAAAAGCTTCATCTTTATGTTTCAAGAAATAAATCCAACACATTCTAGAGAAATCATCTATGAAAGAGAGAAATCATCTATGAAAGTGAGAAAATAAGAATTGTTTTTGAGACTCTGTGTTTGCATTGGACCACAAATGTCCAAATGCACTAACTAAAGTGGATAGTTGGATATTTACACTTGTCCTTTTAAATTTTTTTACCTTGAGTGCTTTCCCAAAGTGCATCCTTCACAAACATCCTTCTGTTCATTGATTTTTGGAAGTCCTGTCACCATAGCTTGAGAAGTGAGCAGTTTCAAGCTAGCAGAATTAATGTGACCATATCACAAGTGCCAAAGCACACTTGGATTTGTTATAGCTACATTTGCAAGTTGAGCTCCTCTTGGATCACCAAATTTGAGATGGAATAATCTATTCTTGGTCATGGGGACCTATGTGATGACACGATTACAATTGTTTTTATAAAAAATGATACATTGTCCTTCATCAAATACAAGTTTGTAATTGTTCTACATAATTTACCCAACACTTAACGTATTGTGTTGGAGATTTGGAGTGTAATAGATGTAATTCACTTTCTTTAGTCCTTATTTGGTTGCAATCTTCATGGTTCCAATTCCCTTTACTTGCAATGCTTTATCATCCCTTAATTTTATTTGGAATTTATAAGTGGAATCTAGAGTTGCAAATAAATTTTCTTTGCCACTCATATGATTTGAGCAACCAGTATCCAAAATCCATGTGTCATTTAGATTATGTTCTGATTTTCCATATGAAATAAATATATTAGAGGTATCATCTTCTTCTCCATAATTTCCATATTGACTATTGTTGCCTTGTGAATATTTTGATCAGCAGTCATGAGCAAAGTGACCTGGCTTGCCATAGTTGAAACAAGCTATTTTGGACTTGTCACTTCCTCGTCCTTGATTTCCACTTTGTCCTGGATTTCCTCCTCGATTTTGATTTCCACCTCTATGCTGATTGCATCCTCTGTATGAGTTGCCTCCTCTGTTGGAGTTGCCTTCTCTGTATTATTTCTGGTAATTCTAGTTCTAAAATTTCCATTGAAATACTATAGTGTGTATATTCTTATTCTTGTGGTGTGGCTTGTACAGATTTTGATTGTTCAAATTAACTCCTGAAAGAGTTATCTTCAAAGTCTGCCTCGTACCCTGATTCAAGATGCCTTTGATGTGTAATTATTGTATTATGAAGTTGGATAAACACAATGTTGATCCCATAACCTCTTACTTTTTCATCGAATCTCTCTGCACCTTCTCTTGCTAAAATTGCACATAAGGCATGATAACAACCATTTGGTCTTATCATCAATGCCTCTTTAAAATTTTACAATTTTGATTCTTTATCTCTTTTACAAAAAAAAACTAAGCCTCTTAGGCTTATTACACAAGATTTCTACAGTTTGTGATTCCTCGAATCAAGTGAAAAATGAACGCTTCTATTACAATGAATTGCCTCTTAGGCAATATTTTCTTTCTTTTATAGTATTAAAAAATATATATATTGCTATTTAATAAAAAATAATAATTGCCCTTTAAAAAACAATTTTTTTTAAAAACAACTATATTTAATTTATTAAATATAATATAAATAATTAATTTAATAATATAAAGAAAATTTTCAAAAAAAACTTAAAAAAAATTTAAACCCTTGCAGGAATCGAACCTGCAACCTATATCATTCAACAAATCATGCTTAAAAACTTGGCCACCATCGCTGATGAGAACCAAAGGCAAAGAACATCAATTTCAAGACTTTCAACTTTTGCTTTCATAAAAAATTATTGAAAAAATGTTACCTCTGGGTTTCGAACCTACGATCTATCAAGGACGGGTGCCTTAAGGCTGGATCCTCGAGCCAGTCGAGTTGCGTGGCCTGATAGGAAGGCAAAGGAGGCTTGCCTCCTTTATCTTGTTGCGGCCATGCACAAGACAAAAAAAAAATTAAAGGGACTTTAGTCCCACATCCACTTTGCAATGTCATTTAAGGTGTTTAAAACCCTCAATGTGCACAATGTCACTTGATTACCTTCAGGTAATCAGTGACCATATTTTTGCCTATTTCTCGAGCCTATTTCTCATTGCCATGTTTCCTGTCACCTTTTCTCACCATGTAGTCTGTCTTCTGGTCTGCCACATCACCTGTTGTCTGGTCTTTGATCTGCATCGACCTTGCTCTCTCCTCGCCACATGTCGATGTTTGGTTAACTTCTTCTATGGTTTGATCCTCCTTCTTGCATGCTCTTTGAGAGGGCCTTCTTTCTACCTCACCTTGGTTTGCAATTCATGGGCCCTCTCGACCTCACGTCGGTTCACATGCTACGGGACCTCTCGATCTTACCTCGATTCACGTGATGCTGGTCTCCTTCGACCTTGATCCATGGGCCCTCTTCAACCTCACTTTGATACCATATGTGGCATGGTAGTTAGGTGGAGCAATAGAAAAATGTAAAGTATTATTAATTCACCAAAATGTAGTGTTTACAATGCTTAAATAATAGGAGAATTAACTACCTTAGAAAACTTAGGGAATATATAGGGAAGAAAAAAATAGGGAGGAAATGAGGAAATGAAATAGGAATCGAAATCCTTGCCATCCAATATTTCCAGTAAGATGCCATCCAATCCATCCAATCTACCTAGTCAACTACCATCCAAGGAGGTAAAAGAGTAAGTTCCAAAGCTTACAGTTGTCAAACAAATTTTTTATCTTTTACCACTTTAATTTCCAACAAGACATTAGGGTTACATCTAGTCATAGACCCAAGACATCCTATAACCTCCCTGTAGATGGGAGAGTATACTTAGATTATGAACTCATTGGTTCCAATGGGACTCTGTAGGATCAACCATGGAAAACCAGACAACTTTATGACTTGGATCGAGTTCCCTCGAGACAAGCTCCAAGAAGCACTGTTATCGAACATTCTGCTTTAGAAATTTCATGTAGCATAGCCACTAGATGCACCAAAGAACTAGGGGTAGCTTCAAAGTGACCTCATAGCATATACACTACTTCTGATCATGGGGGTACTCAACAAATAATACAATGCATAGAACAAGTCACCCTAGTGGAAAAGGGTAAGAATACAATAGGAGCCTCTTCGAGGGGCCTAAACATTAGAACTCCTCACATGGAGTTAAAAAGGCATGCACTTTCAATAGCAAGTTAGTCTAACCATATACATAGGTTAGAGGAAGTGCTATGCATCGAGCGAGAGCATGTAGAAGCTCTTGAGTAGGAAGAGTGAATGAAGAGACATCTACACCTATAAGAAAGATTTGAGTGTGAAGAGCTAGTAGAGAGGCTAGCTCGAGCAGATGCACACATAGGTGGTGAGAGATACCAACATGAGAGACATGATGATTCTTAGCAGGAGAGAAGCACTAGGTAAATAAACAAGCTTACTCACCATGCTTCACAGTGTCAACAATACCTAGACCTCGAACAAACATAATTCAATGATGAACAGGTAGGGATGGAAGGTCAGGAACAAATATATCTTGAACTTCCATCTATGATTATGAGGGACAAGTATAGACACCCAAATAGGGCAAACACAAAATTACCTCCCTTACCACCACGAGTGAACCTTCAAGGATAAGATATTACCTCTTTGAAGGTATATACTCACTGAGAGGGTCAAATATCTCAAAAAATAGGACACGGGTGGATAGAAGTTGACATTAAGCAAGATACACAACCATCCTTTGTACCCCTTAGTCCTGAGTCCTGCATATCCTAGGCACTTTGAGATGACTAGGCTATACAATTTTAAGGGAGAGGAAGACACACAAGAACACATGATAAAATTCATGAATGGGTGCTTCCACCTTGAGCAGAATGATGCCCTCATACTGAGTATATTCATCATGACATTATTGGGCGCAATGAGTCAATGGTTTAATTTTTTGCCCAAGCATAGCATCACCAGTTTTGAGCAACTAGTAAATACATTCCTTGAATTCTTCTCATTTGATACCAAGAAGAAGGTGAACCTATTCGATCTGGTTAATTTATAGCAATATGATGATGATCCAGTTATGAACTATGGGGACAAGTGGAGAAAAAATATGGCAAAACTATCATTCTCCATCCCCATTGAAGAAATCATCTGAATGTTCACAAAGAGCTATGCAAAACACATCTCTTTGTTATTGCAAATGCAATAGTATGAATCATTCAAAGATGCATTGGATCAAGCCAAGCTTATTGAAGACATAAAGGTCGATGGACCTCAAGATCTGTAACAAGAAAGAGTGGAGCAAGAATTATTGAAATGATAAAAATAAGCTAAACCAGGCCAATCTTGCTCAGGTTAATCAGGTTGTATTAGCCATGTCAAAGGATGGGAATGTACAATGACCCCATAATTATCAATATCATCCCTCGTCATCCAATTATGATCCTAAGAACAACCAAGGCTGAAACAGGGAATGTTTGCCACCTCACTATTACATGCCATTAACTGAATCGATGAAATCAGTATTTAATTAGTTGAGTGAGGCACAGAGGATCAGATTTATTGATGTATAAGTTCTTGATCCTAATCATCCCAAGCCCAAATGATATAGGGAAGATCAATACTACCCATATCACATAATACAGGGGTATGATATCAATATATGTATCATATTCAATAACATCATGTAAAACATGATTGAAAAGGGTGATCTAAAATTTGACAACCTGCTAGCTCCTGATATTAGAGATATGGGTATATTTAGGAACCCATTACCAAATCATGAAGTCCTTAGATATCATAATTCCCAAATCAACCAGGTCTAATTCGAGCCACCCATTTAGGAATGCATCAAAATGGTTGATATAGTTAACATGGCAAGTAGGAGTCAGTGATATGGGTAACCACAACCTCCAATGGCTCCCATTAATATCCCAGCTACACCTCCATATATATAGGTGTAAAAAAATCCTCCAGGTCCACCAACATGGCTTGTGGTAACTGTTCAGAGTAGACTTGAACAAAACCTACAAATGAATTTTTCCATGTTGTCCATTTATGAGCTCATACAACAATATCCTAGGCATAGGGAGATCTTGATGGAGATTTTGAGATCAATCAAGCTCCAGCTCCAAAACATAGATGTGTTCACACACTTTATGGAGAAAGTGCAACAGTGCCAAAAGCCCATGATTTATTTTTATGATCATAAAATTAAGGTAGTTTCTACTACCTTAGGAGACCTGCATCTACATATTATTGCATCAATCAATGTCGTACCATTCAAGAGGGTTCTGATCGATACAGGCTCATAAATTAACATCTTAACTAAAAATGCTATAGGGAACTTGATGATCTTTAAGTCCAAAATTATCTTGACCTCCTACATATTAAGGGATTTCAACGATGCACTCTACTCCATAGTGGGTATAGTTATTTTACCTATAAACATAGGACATAAGACCATCCCTATGATGTGTCATGTGTTGGAAGGTGTGATGCAATACAAAATCCTTCTAGGGTATCCTTATATAAGGTACATGTAATGCGTACCCTCAATCCCGCACTAATGCATCAACTATGTGCATGAAGGACAAGTTCATGAGGTTTCATCTGATGAAGAGTCGTTTAAGTATGTGCATCAAGTCTACTTACTGGAGGACTTTGTCCTTTCATCAACACATTTGTCCATAATGTCTTCATCCTCAACCACACAGCCAGATAACAGAATCATATCAATACGATGTGACCCATCCACATCGATACCACCTCCTGCATCTAAGACTACTGGCACTTTTGAAAAGCCTTTGATAGCTAAATCAAAAGATACTCAAAATCTAAAAGCTCCCCTAGTGGAGGAAGGACCCAAGGAAATTTTGACCATAGAATTTGCAAGAATGCATACTCCCATGGAGGAATAACATTCCCAAGAAATAGCCGAGGAAGTACCTCAACCTACTTTACCTACATCATCAATAGAATCATCTACACGTTAGGTGATAGTTCACCTAGCCCACACAAGGTTAGGTGAATATCTTTTGCAGAACATGACTTTCATGTAAATTATTGAGTCTACACAGGACATGGGATTACCAAGAATCCCAAATATGCTAGTAGTGACAGTAGTGCCATTAGGGATTCCCCCTAATCAAACCAATTTTATATATGGTGGTTTAGATTACACCCATATTTCTCCTGATATTGAAAGGGATGAGGATGAACCATTCACCATGATTTTTTATTACTTTTTAAATTGTGAGTTTGCTCTAAAGTAATTTGAGCAGTATTAATGGCATGGATATAGCTTAGGCCTATACGAGCAAGGGCACTGACTTCCATTCCAGTCATAGTACCAACTACCTGCTGATAGGTGTGGTTTAAGCTATGAAATGTAGAGTCACGATGATTCTTTGGAAGTAGCCCTAGATAAGCTAAGCATTAGGTTTGGGAAGGACATTGACTGAAATACCTATCAATCCCCTAGCAAAAATCTTCTAGCATGACAGATGGCTGTTGATGGTCAATATCACACCACCTGATAAGTATCACCCTAAATCCTCTCTTGAAGTGCTCCCATCATGAGCCATCCTATGGGAGGAAGAGCCAACACATGGACATGAGTGAGAGGAGTATGATTATATCCCAAGAAATAACAAAGATGAAGACGGTTTGGCCTACCATGGGCCTCAGTATGTATAAAATATTTCTTGGATAGGCCACATAAAGAGTGGGTATATCTCAAGAAAGAGTAGATATGTCTTTGATGAGGGTGGATACATGTTATATGAGAGTGCTATGGGTCATAGGACTCAATGGAGATGGCCTACCTAGGGCCTAGGCGTGCGAGTCACATATTTGGTCCAGAAAAAAATGCCAATGGATTCTCAATAAGTGATGATGACTATAAATATGAGACTAATATTGCCTATCTTTGGAATCAGTAGGTATGTCACCATCCTATCCTATGGCAAGAAATGAATGCCAATGGTTTCCTCATAAGCGATGATGACTTTGAATATGAGACCGAGATGGCTTATATTGGACCTCATCACTTACGTCCATTCAATTTGCTTGTTGAGAGAGAAGCGAAGCTTCACACCATAGATCTTGATCTTCACTTCTTGGAAAGACCCCCTAATCCAAAGGTCATCTATAACATGGTCTTCCTGGACCCACCAACATTTAGAGAGCAATTATTGCCTAATGATCCCATCATCTCATTTTTCCATAGACTAGATCTTGATATCCTTATAATCCCAGAGCCTCACCATGATTATGAAGGATACATATTTGATGTAAATCTTCACCCGCATAGTCCTAGAGATTTCATTTCATCCATCAACATGATCTCCATTGATTTGACCACTCCAGTCCATAATCTAGCAGATCTTACAAAACCATTATGTCTTAACTTAGACGCTATTGATTGGGATCATGTTGACTCACCCCTAGAGCCTAAAGATTTATTCCCTAATGAAGAGATACTACAACCATTCCATTTTGCACCAGGCTATGCACATGATGTCTATCACACTGGTCTCAAACCTGAGTCAGTGGTAACTATAAATCTAATAGACAACATCTATTTAATATCACACCTCACTAGCTTGAGGAGGGTTCACATATGGCAATAGAGGAGACTTTCAAGGTGGACATCAACGATGATCCTTCTCAACCAAAAAATTCAAGTTCAAAGAAATCTTATATCTAGAAGAGCAAGCCATCATTATTCCTATATTACAAGAGAGACCTAATCTCTTTGCTTGGACCTACAAAGACATGTCGGGGTTAGATATAAAATTGGTTGTCCACAACCTTTCTCTAGACCCTGCACAGAAATCGATCAAGCAGAAGCTCAAAAAGATGCATCCAACCGTCACTTTGATGGTTAAGAATGAGTTGCAAAAACTATTGGATATAGTATTTATTATTCCCATTGAATATCTAGAGTGGGTATCAAACATGGTACCCATAGGAAAACTTGCTGGAAGAATCCAAATTTGCATGGATTTTAGGTATCTCAACAAGGCAACACAAAAGGATTCATTCCTGTTGCCCAACATAGATCCTCTTTTAGATACAAATGTAGGTTATGAGATTCTCTCTCTAATGGATGGGTTTTTTTAGTTATAATCAGATTTGGATTAAACTTGAAGACCAACATAAAATTGTGTTCACCACTCCATGGGGACATTCTTTTACAAAGTGATGCCATTTGGCCTTAAAAATGTTGGTGCTACATATCAACAGACTATGACATACATTTTCCATGATCATATGCACAAGATATTAGAAGACTACATTGATAACTTACTAGCCAAATCATTGCTACGAGAAGAGCATGCTGAGACCCTCAAAAAGGTCTTTGATCATCTGATTGAGCATAATGTCAGGTTGAATCCCATAAAATGTGTCTTTGGAGTAACTTCTAGAAAACTCTTGGGATTCATCGTTTCTAAATGAGGCATCGAGTAGACCCAACAAAGGTAAATTCTATCCTAGAAATGGCCTCACCCATGAACATCAAAGAACTAATAAGCTTACAGGGTAAATTAATGTCCATAAAGTGATTTATCGCACAACTATCGAATAAATGTTGACCCCTAAATTGACTTCTACACAAGGGGGTCCCATTCTAGTGGGATGAATAATGTTAGCAAGCCTTTTCTAAAATCAAGGAGTACCTGGAAACACCGCCAGTCCTAGCTCCATGAAGGCCAGACGTGCCATTCCTACTGTATATATATGCCATCGATGTTTCTTTGGGCATTATGTTGACTAAAAATAATATGCAAGATAAGGAACAAGCAATATATTACATCATCTGCACCTTGGTGAGATACGAGATAGGATATACATACATAGAAAATTTGTTCTTAGTAGTGGTATTTTCAACCAAGAAATTGCGCCACTACATGTTGAGCCATATGACATATGTAATATCCAAACAAAATATTTTGCAGTATATGATGAGCAAGATATATCATAACACATGTACTGCAAAGTGGATCATGCTATTGATAGAATTTGATTTAGAATTCATAATCCAAAATTCCATCAAGGGACAAGTCATAGTTGATCATTTGGCTAAGGTGCCTCTACAGAACAACAGGTACCTCACCATAGGACTACTTGATGATGTAGTCTTCACATTATCAGAAGCAGCTAAACTTGAAGAACCAGAAAATGAAGCTAACATGTTTTTATTCTTCGATGGTTCAAAGTGTGAGCAAGGAGGCGGTGCAAGGATTGTATTTTGCACACCACAAGGTGCTCCAATACCCTTGTCATTCAAATAGACTTATCTTGCACCAATAAAAACATTGAATACTAGGCCATAATCTTAGATCTCCAAACAACCATCGCCATGAGAATCAATAGGCTAAATATCTTTGGTGACTCCATCCTCATAGTCAACCATGTCAAGGGACTATTTCAATATTGGGATCCAATCTTGAAAGCTTAAAAGGAGCTTGTTGACACCAATTTAGCCAAACTATAATGGTATGACATCGAGGCAATCCATCGTTTATCAAATAGATTTACAAACACCATGGCATCTTTAGGATCCTTGATCCCTCAGAATCCATCTGTTGATTTCACAACCATTCATGTCAAAATTCTCTTGCACTCAATGATGTAGTGTGAGGCTTTTGATAACAAGAAATCAGTCAACATGATCCATATAGAGCCAAACCATGACTAGTTCTGTAAATCTAAATACTTCTTAGAGAAGGCACCTTGGGGATCCTTGATTTTATAGGGTCCTATGGAGAATGGTACCAGTATTTGCCATAGGGTTGTTTCTCAATCTATATTTGTGCTAGGGTTATGCATAAAGGTTAAGAATAGAAACGTAATTATAAAAATATGGCTAATCCATTGTGAAACCTTGGCAAATCCCAACTAAATTCATGTAGGAGGACATGGCAAATTACCCTATTTTAAAAAAAATATATAAAATATTGGTGAATTTGAAATTTCTAGCTCGATAGGGTAGAAAAAGATATTCAGGAATGGGCTGATGCAGAAAATGGTTTGACCTTGAACTAGGTGTAGAAAAAGATCTGATCTCAAACTAGGTATAGAACATGGTATTAGTTATGGATCTTAATTTTCTCTATTTTGGAGGTCTTATTTTCAGCCACACTTGGACCCACTCCACAAAGGGGGTGTAGCTACATCGTTGGGGGTCCAAGGGGGCTAGCGCCATCGAAGCCAAAAATAGATGTATTTTTTCCTTTGTAAAATAGGGTTTGATAGTCTGATCATATGCAAAATAGGGTCTAGATATCAGCTTTGTGCAGAACAGGGTTCGATAGTCCATTCAGATGCAAAATAGGTTCTGAATAACATTCAAATGTAAAAAAGGTATGAATATCATCTGGATGCAAAACAGGGCCTGGTAGTCCACCCGGATGCATAACAGGGTATGGATGTCATCCAAATGTAGAATAGGATACAAATGTCGTTCAAATGTAGAACAGGGTTCAGTAGTCCGTTCGGATGCAGAACAGGGTTTGAATATCATTCGAATGCAGAAAAGGGTCTGGTAGTCCATCTAGATGTAGAACAGGGTCCAGATATCATTCGAATGCATAATAGGTTTTGATAGTCCATCCTAATGTTGAACAGGATTTAGATATCATCCAAATGTAGAACAAGGTCTGGTAGTCCGTCTGGATGCTAAATAGGGTTCGGTAGTCCATACAGATGCAGAATAGGGTTTGGATATCATCCAGATGCATAACAAGATTTAGATATCATTTAGATGCAAAATAGAGTTTGGTAGTCTGTTCGAATGCATAATAGGGTTCGAATAACATCCAGATGCAAAATAGGGTCTAGTAGTCTATCTAGATATAGAACAGGGTTTGGATAACATCTAGATGTAGAACAAGATCCGCATATTGTTCAGATGCACAATAGGGTTTGGTAGTTCGTTCAGATGCATAATAGGATCTGGTAGTCCATCCAGATGTAGAACAGGGTCCATATATTGTTCGGATGTAGAACAGGGGCTGAATATCATCTGGATGTAAAATAGGGTCTGATCTAGTGCAAAAACATTATCCGATCTAATGCAAAAATAGGGTCCGGTTTGGTGCAAAAATGGCTTTGATCTTGTTTGGTGTAGAAATGTGTCTGATCTAGTGCAGAACTAGTTCGAGATATTCATCTAGTATAAAAAAGGGTCTAGAAATAAAAAAGTATTGATGGGGTGTTAGTTATATATAGTGGTATACTTGGCTAATTGGGCGGGATAATTTCAAAATTTTAAAATTTTAGGGCGAAAAGGGTCCTCTATTTAGGTGGGATTGCTAGCGAATTTTTAAAAATATTCATGATACTATTATCAACACATGGCTAACCAAAAACTAAACTTTTGTTTTGATTTTTTTTGGCTAAATGGTCGATGTTTGAGTCCCCCAAATTTACAAATTTGAATTTTTGAAAATGCCAATTTTTGCCCCAATGGTGAAGTTTCATCGCTATGCATAACCCTGATTTGTACAAATTGAATTGTAGGAGGAACAAGTCATATTATTTGTTGAGGCTGTAGCCTATCAAGATTGGCTTTCCCAGTTACAAGATTTTCTAAGGCTTGGAATCATCCCATAGGGATTGTCGCATGCTGAAAGATGAGCATTCAAGAAAAAAGTGACAATATATGTCTTTCTAGGAGACATATTATATCATCGAAGCTACGATGGAGTTATACTTCATTTCTTGGAGCCCCAAGTATTATCTTGGGTAATTTCACAAGCTCATGATGGTACATGCAACAACCACTTTAGCGGCATGGCCATCTGTAAGCACATCCTTTGAATGGGTTATTACTAGCCCACCATGGAGAAGGACTATTACGAGTAAGTCTAGAAATGTGCTAAAATGTAAACAACATACAAATCTAATGCACTTGCCATCTCAGGCCCTATTGCCCATTCAAGCAGCTTGGTCATTTTCTAAGTGGGGTTTCGATCTGATCGAAAATATTTCTCCCCCATATTCGATCTAACATACATTTATCTTAATTACCACTGAGTACTTCACCAAATGGGTGGAAGAAATCCCCTTAACCTTGATAATTGGACCTCAAATTATGGAGTTCATACTTCACAACATCATCTATCATTTTGGGTTACCCTTCAAGATAATATCGTATAATGGTACATCATTCAAAAATAAGAATGTGTGAGATTTAATGACCAAATACAACATTCAACACAATTTTGTGATACCATACTATCTGTAGGAAAACATGCAAGCAAAGGCCTCTAATAAAATGATAGTAGCCATATTAAAGAAGACAGTTAAGTAAAATCATAAGGATTAGCATCTGCAATTGCCCCTAGTATTGTGGGCTTACAAGACTAGCGTACGGATGCCCACTAGGGCAACACCATTTTTGCTTGTATATGGTGTTGAGGCCATTATGCCCTTAGAGTTGGAAATTCCAACATTATGCATCACATTGAAATAGTTCATCAATGATGATACTATGCGGTAATCTTGCTTCGATCAATTGATCCTACTAGAAGAATATTGCATCAATGATCTAGAGCATCTTCATGTTTACCAGGATTTTCTAATGTGAGCTTATAACAATAAAGTCCATCTGAGAGACTTTAAAGTTGGGGATCTTATGCTTAAATAAAACCAACATAAATCAAATCTACCATCGTATTTGCAAGACAAATTTATGACCAATTAGATAGGTCCCTAAATCATCTTTGAGAATATTGGGCTTGGGGCATATCGCCTAACAATTCTAGAGGGTGTTGAGGAGCCAGAGCCTCTCAACATTATTCATCTAAGGGCGTTTCACACATGAATCAACAAAATATCAAACATTCAAATAAATTTGAAAACTACAAATACAATAGAAAACTTCAAAATAAAATACTCCAAAGGTATCTTAAAGCCCTTTGGTCAAATCATGAAAATCTTCAAAGGCATCTTAAAGCCCTTTGGTCAAACCACAAAAATCTCCAAAGGCATCTTAAATCCCTTTGGTCAAACTACAAAAGGCTCCAAAGGCATATTAAACCCCTTTGATCAAACCACAAAAGGCTCCAAAGGCATATTAAAGCCCTTTGGTCAAATCACAAAAGGCTCCAAAGGCATATTAAAGCCCTTTGGTCACAACAATTTTAAATCAAAAAGTTCAAAAATATTCTGAATAATCAAAACTCAAAAAAAATTGAAAGCATTAAAAATAGAAAAATATTTACATTATGCATTCACACTTGCATCCATATAGTTGCATTGCATTAGGCACGTTGCATCTGTTGCATTTACATTTAGATACATATGTGTTCACAATCTTACAAATGACACCACATTTGTACATCAATCATGCATCATAAAAATCCATCATCATCCATAACCCATATGTGTAACTATGTTTTTCAACACAACCCCTCCTATTTTTATAAGGAATATACTAGGGTTTTTTGATCCCTCAGCCATACCTAGTGGTTTTATCAAACTTTGTAGAAAGTCATCTTAGATTTTAATAGGTAAGGTTTAGTTGTGATAGCACCTAGAATATTTCAGAATCCCATCACTAATGAAAACACTAAAATCCTAGTTGGAACAAGGAAATATGAACACTACGAAGCGGTATTAGGTATCCTAAGGTGAAAAGTTTATCTTGCTCATCCCCTTGTGCGATCGGTTAGGAAATGCTGAATATTGGCAAAAGGACAAGCTCCCCCATACCAAAATAAATCCCTTGTTTTAATCAAAACAAGCAAAAATCCTAAACAAAGTAAAATTCAAAATCAAAATAAACAGTGATTATTATCACTACATAAATCCTTTGCTCAAAAGAAAACAAAAATTCAAAATAAATAGTGATTTTTATCACTAAGCATGAGCAAGTTGTTAGTATCACAATGACACTAAGAGGGGGGGTGAATCAGTGTAGCTCTTTTAAACTTAAATCTTCAACTCTTAAAGCTGAAACAATGAAAACTTAAAACCAAATAAAGCAAGTATAACAAGAGAACATCACACAACATAAGATGTACCGAGGTTCACCGATTTGGCTACTCCTCAAAATGACTATTTGGACTCCCATCCAAATCCAACCTTAGCAAAGCACCAAATTTACAATCAATTTACCAGCACCCACTAGAAGGAGCATCAACCCCTGATTTACCAGCACCAACTAGAAGGAGCACCAACCCCTGATTTACCAGCACCAACTGGAAGGAGCACCAACCCCTAATGCCAAGCACCAACTTGGACTTCCATTTTGAAACTAGAATATTGACATAAAAATGCCTTCACTTTTACAAGACCCTGACTGGTCTATTGCTTACCCAACATCTACCACAATTCACAAAACACACACGCTTATTCGCGCTTCACAAAATAATCCCCGACCATAAATTCTCAAAGCAACACTCCTTTTATAACTATCCTTTCTCTTTGTAACTCCAGTTGTAACTCCTTTTGTATATTTTGAGAAGGCATTTCGTCAAACAAGTCACATGCAAATAATTGACACCATATTCTCCTATCATGACTGTTCGTTTTCTCGGTCATGACTGTTCGTTTTCTCCTTTGATGACTATTCGTTTTCTCCTTCGATGACTGTTTGTTTTCTCCTTCGATGACTGTTCATTTTATTTTCCCTTGTGCATGCATTTGTTTTCTCCTTTGATGACTATTCATTTTATTTTCCCTTGTGCATGCATTTGTTTTCTCCTTCGATGACTGTTCGTTTTCTCCTTCATGACTGTTCATTTTATTTTCCCTTGTGCATGCATTTGTTTTCTCCTTCGATGACTGTTCATTTTCTCCTTCATGACTATTCGTTTTCTCGATCATGAATGTTTGTTTTCGAGTCGTGAAAATGTGACATGTCACGATATTGTGACACTTTTGTTTCTCTACCTGCTTGCCATTTTTGAGTCACAAAAATGTGACATGTCTTGATATCGTGACACTTTTATTTCTTTGCCTGCCTACCCTTTTTGAGTCACAAAAATGCGACATGTCGCAATATTGCGACACTTTTGTTTCTCTGCCTGCCTGCCCTTTTTGAGTCACAAAAATGCGACATGTCGTGATATCGCGACACTTTTGTTTCTCTGCCTGCCTGCCCTTTTTGAGTCGCAAAAACGTGACATGTCGCGATATCACGACATTTTTTCCTTCTTGCTCTTTCTCTTTGCTTTGGCCCGCAAAAATGCTATATGTCACGATATCTCGACACTTTTTCCTTCTTGCTCTTTCTCTTTGCATCGGACCGCGAAAATGCTACATGTCGTGATATCGTGACACTTTTTCCTTCTTGCTCTTTCTGTTTACATCGGATCGCAAAAATTCTACATGTCACGATATCATGACACTTTTTCCTCCTTGCATTTTCTCTTTGCTTTGGATCGCGAAAATGCAACATGTAGTGATATCACGACACTTTTTCTACTTGCATTTTCTCTTTGCTTTGGACTGCGAAAATGCAACATGTCGCGATATCGCGACACTTTTTCTCCTTGCATTTTCTCTTTGCTTTGGCCGTGAAAATGCAACTTGTCGCGATATCACGACATATTTTTTCTCCTTGCATTTTCTCTTTGCTTTGGCTGCGAAAATGCAACATGTCGCAATATCACGACACTTTTTTCTCCTTGCATTTTCTCTTTTCTTTGGCTGTGAAAATGCAACATGTCACGATATCGCGACACTTTTTTCTCCTTTATATTTTTCTTCTCTTTTGGCCGCAAAAATGCAACATGTCATGATATCATGACATTTTTTTCTCCTGGCTTTTTGGCTTCTCTTTCTTTGATCTTTAGCATATGAGCCACTTCGGTCTTCTTGGACAACCTGTAACAACTTCATCCAAACATCAAAAGCATCCTCATAAGTATTTAACATCACTGTACATACTCTAAATAACCTCTGAGCTCCTGTCCACTACATCAATCGATTTATCTAACTGTGTTGACAATAATGACAATACTGTCGTTGCACCTTGCTCAACAATCTCCCCCTTTGGAATTGTTGGCAATACACATGCAATTTCCTGTAACTCTTGTGCAATTTCCTATAACTCTTCTTCCCATTTGACAACAATACCAAAGGGCTACTGTAAACTCCCCCTGAGTCCATGCACAACATTCTCAGGAAAAAATTATTACACTTAGCAAAAAATCACAAACATGAGCAAAAAGATAAACAAATACACAAATGCTCCCCCTGATAATGTGGTCCCGATAGCTAGTCAATTCTTGGGAAGCGTGACCACTCCCAATTTATTGCAAAGGTACTCAAAGACTTCCTTGGAAAATGGTTTTGTGAAGATATCCGCTACTTGCTTTGTTGTTTGAACAAAATCCAACTTAACCTCACCTTTCGCAACTTTCTTCTTCAAAAATTGATACCAGATAGCAATATGTTTTGTGCGAGAATGCATAACCAGATTCTTTGAGATGTTAATGGCACTGGTGTTATCACACTTAATTGAAATTGTCTCACTAAAGTAAATACCAAGATCTTTCAAGGTTTGTTTCATCCATAATACCTATGTACAACATGCTATCGCTGCAATATATTCTGCCTCTGCTATGGATAAGGAGACTGACTCTTGTTTCTTACTATGCCATACGACCAACCTGTATCCAAGATAGAATGCACCTCCACTAGTACTCTTACTCTTTTTGTCATCTACACATCCTACCCAATCTGCATCTAAATACACAATAAGGGTGAAGTCCTTACCTTTCGGATACCATAACCCATACTCCATAGTACCCTTGAGGTACCGAAGAATCCTCTTCACTGTTGTCACATGAGTCTCCTTGGGACTAGCTTGAAATTGTGCGACCATGCATACTGTCTGCAAAATATCTGGTCTAGTAGCTGTCAAGTACAATAAGCTCCCAATCATAGATCTGTACATGGTTTGATCAATATGTGGAGATTTGTCATCTTTGCTCAACTTACAACCTTTCTTGAATCCTTATTGAGTAAGATAGTTGTCTAGCCTTGCATACCATACTCGGGGTGCCTGTTTTAAGCCATATAATACTTTCTTCAACTTGCAAACCAAGTTGGGATCATCAAAAAGTTGGAAACCATCTGGCTGCTCAATATAAACCTCTTCTTCAAGTTTCCCATTGAAAAATGCTGATTTCATATCCATTTGATAAACTTTGAAATTCTTGTAAACTGCTAAATCTAGAAACATTCTAATTGCCTCTAGTCTAGCCACAGGTGCAAAGGTTTCCTCAACCTCATCTCCTTCAATAACCTCTTCATAAATTGGGTAGTTCTTTTCATAGCTAATTACACGTTCCCTACCTTCATCAACTTTAACATCAACACTATCCACAATTTTCCTTAGATTCTTGTTGTAGCATTTGTAAGCTTTGCTTTTTGATGAATAGCCAAGAAAAATACCTTCATCAGCTCTATCTTCAAACTTACCAAGGTTTTCTTTAGTTCTTTTGATGTAACACTTGCTACCAAAAACTTTAAAGTATCTTACTATTGCCTTTTTACCGAACCACAACTCATAAGGAGTTTTTCTTTCATGTGTCCTCAACATGCACCTATTTTGGATGTATACCGTAGTATGGACTGCCTCTTTCCAAAATTTGTCTACTACTTTACTCTCAGTCAACATAGTCTATGCCATTTCTGCCATTGTCCTGTTCTTTCTTTCTACCACACCATTCTGCTGAGGTGTCATGGCTGTTGAAAACTGTCTCCCTGAATATTTGTACTCAATTTGTATTGATGTCACTTCCTACTCATGTATCCGCTTTGAATGTAATAATAAAATGTGAGCTTTCTTATTTTGCACGCGAATTAAATATTTTCACCAAAGCATCATAATAGATATAACAATCTTCACATCAATGTGTAGTACAAATACACACTGCTTTTATCGAAACACATATATGCAGCTAGGGCAACATTCTTTCACTAAACCAAATTATCAGAATTGTTATAATCCATAACTTTGAACAATGGAAGTAAGAACCATCAAAAGTACGACACTGACATATAGAAATACTACCAATGGTGACAACTCTCAATTTAATCACCACCCTTCATGGTACCTCCACAAACAACTACATGAACTGAAACACACTTTGAAAACTATACGACAACTGTGCCTGACTCCCTTCCTTTCATCCTAAGATAACCAAACAAATAAATAGGATCATTAAAATAAAACTTTAATATTGCTCCCCCTGAGGATGTGCTACTTGGAGTTGCTTAGTGCAATAGAGGAGTAGTCTCCTTTAGTCCAAGGAGACACGATTTCATTTCTTCTTTATTTCTCCAAACTTTCTTAAACTTGGGCTTGAGTTTTTCAACTACATCCCTATTTCATGAACTTGAACATTTCTCTTGGGTGGTTGTCTCTTGTGCATCCTTGATGGATGATTATTTTCCTTTTCTTTATGCACATGATTTATTCCCTATCTGTATTTCATTCTTTGTGTCTGATGAAATCTACTATCTTGCCTTAGATTAGATACAAAAGTGCTTGGACAAGACCTTGCTATGTGCCCATGACCTTTACATTTAAAACATTGCATATGGTGTTCAATCAATAAAGCAGATGTATTTCTACCATCTTAACTCTTTGATCTATTATTCAATCCATAATAAATTACCTTGTGACCATAATGGTTGCATCTAAAACAATAGCCATTAAAAGCATTATTATGAATAGAGTGAGAGTGATAGAACCTCTTTTGTTGTGGTTTCTTTGTTGTAGATCTCCTTTGATATTTTCTTCCTTTTGAAGATTCAACTTCAAACTTTTCTTGCTTCGATCCTTCAACAGTGAACTTCTTCTTCTCTACATATTTGGAAGATGAAGGTTGTTTAGCTTCATATCCAAGACCAAGCTTAGCCTTGGAGCTTCTTTTTTGCATTATCATTTCATCTAGCAACTCTGTGCTCTTCTCAAATTTGAGATTTGTATTGGCCTCTTCTAGTTGTTTCTTCAAAAAAACAATCTCTTCTTCTTGTTTGCAGCAAACAATCTCTTTCTTATTGATCTATGACCTGAGAGTTTCTTCAATCTTTTTGGACTCTTCTACTTGCAGCTTTAGATCACTAATAACTTTGTTAGATTCCTCTTCACGTTTGCTACATACATCAACTTTATCATCCAGGTGTGACTTCAAGGCTTCTTCTATTTTCTTGGCTTTATGAATTTGTAAGAAGAGATCTTCAATATTATCCCCATATTCTTCCAACTTCTTGGATAGTATTTTGTTTGTTTTCCTTTCTATATTCAACTCTTCAAGTGTAACGATCAACTCACCTTCTAGATCTACTTCAACCTCAAGGTTTTCATCACATACTTTAGAATTCACTCATTCTATCTTTTCTAGTTTAATTTTCTCTTCCATAGGAACTAAAACTGACTGAGATGCCTTATTGAAGGAGGATCTATTCTTCTTACCCATTGCGTACTAATCCAATATCAACCCTAGCTGATTTAGCCTGACAAGGGAAACTGGCTCTGATACCAATTGTTAGTATCATAATGACACTGAGAGGGGGGTGAATCAGTGTAGCTCTTTTAAAATCAAATCTTCAACTCTTAAAGCTGAAATAATGAAAACTTAAAACCAAAGAAAGCAAGTATAAGAACATCACACAACACAAGATGTACCGAGGTTCACCGATTTGGCTACTCAAAATGATTTTTTGGACTCCCATCCAAATCCAACCTTAGCAAAGCACCAACTTTACAATCAATTTACCAAAACCCACTGAAAGGAGAATCAACCCATGATTTACCAGCACCAAATAGAAGGAGCACCAACCCCTGATTTACCAAAACCAATTGGAAGGAGCACCAACCCCTAATGCTAAGCACCAACTTGGACTTCCATTTTGAAACTACAATATTGACATAAAAAATATCTTCACTTTTACAAGACCCTGACTAGTCTATTGCTTACCCAACATCTACTACAATTCACAAAACACACATGCTTATTCGTGCTTCACAAAATAATCCCCGACCATAAATTCTCCAAGAAAAACTCCTTTTATAACTATCCTTTCTCTTTATAACTCCAGTTGTAACTCCTTTTGTATATTTTGAGAAGGCATTTCGTCAAACAAGTTACATGCAAATAATTGACACCATATTCTCCTACCATGATTGTTCGTTTTCTCGGTCATGACTGTTCATTTTCTCCTTTGATGATTGTTCATTTTCTCCTTCGATGACTGTTCGTTTTCTCCTTCGATGACTGTTCATTTTCTTTTCCCTTGTGCATGCATTTATTTTCTCCTTCGATGACTGTTCGTTTTCTTTTCCCTTGTGCATGCATTTGTTTTCTCCTTCGATGACTGTTCGTTTTCTCCTTCATGACTGTTCATTTTCTTTTCCCTTGTGCATGCATTTGTTTTCTCCTTCGATGACTATTTGTTTTCTCCTTCATGACTGTTCATTTTCTCGGTCATGACTGTTCATTTTTGAGTCACAAAAATGCGACATGTCGCGATATCGTGACACTTTTTTTTGTTTTCCTGCCTACTCTTTTTGAGTCGCAAAAATGCGACATGTTGCAATATCATGACACTTTTGTTTCTCTGCTTGCTTGCCTTTTTTGAGTCATGAAAATGTGACATGTCGCAACATCGTGAAACTTTTGTTTCTCTACTTGCCTGCCATTTTTGAGTCACAAAAATATGACATGTCACGATATCATGACACTTTTGTTTCTCTGCTTGCTTGCTCTTTTTAAGTCACAAAAATTTGACATGTCGCAATATCGCGAAACTTTTTCCTTCTTGCTCTTTCTCTTTGCTTTGGCCCACAAAAATGCTACATGTCACGATATCACGACACTTTTTCCTTCTTGCTCTTTCTCTTTGCATCGGACCACGAAAATGCTACATGTCACGATATCGCGACACTTTTTCCTTCTTGCTCTTTCTCTTTGCATCGGACCGTGAAAATGCTACATGTCGCGATATTGCGACACTTTTTCCTCCTTGCATTTTCTCTTTGCTTTGGACCGCGAAAATGCAACATGTCACGATATCGCGACACTTTTTCTCCTTGCATTTTCTCTTTGCTTTGGACCGCGAAAATGTAACATGTCGTGATATCGCAACACTTTTTTCTCCTTGCATTTTTTCTTTGCATTGGCCGCGAAAATGCAACATGTCGCGATATTGTGACATTTTTTTTCTCCTTGCATTTTCTCTTTTCTTTGGCCGCAAAAATACATGTCGCGATATCGTGACACTTTTTCTCCTTCCATTTTCTCTTTGCTTTTGCCATGAAAATGCAACATGTAGCGATATCGCGACACTTTTTCTCCTGGCTTTTTTGCTTCTCTTTTTGCTATGAAAATGCAACATGTCGTGATATCATGACATTTTTTTCTCCTTGCTTTTTCACTTCTCTTTCTTTGATCTTTAGCATATGGGCCACTTCGGTCTTCTTGGAAAACCTGTAACAACTTCACCCAAACATCAAAAACATCCTCATAAGCATTTAACATCAATGTACATACTCTGAATAACCTTTGAGCTCCTATCCACTGCATCAACCGATCTATCTGACTATGTTGAAAACAATGACAATAATGTCGCTGCACCTTTCTCAACACAAGTATCCCAAATAAATATGAATAAAATAACAGAGTATTGAAGTTGAATCCCTAGAATTCTCAGAATGGACGAGCCATAAGGTATCCTTATGTACGATGATATGTCTATGTATCGCCCAAATTTTTTGTACCCTTACCTTTAGGCTAAAGGATCCATACCCGAAAGAGGGGTGAGAAAAGGATGGAACAATACCTCGGACGAAGAGGCCCTTTGAAGGTCACGCCTCTCAAGGGAGGGGTATAAAGGTAAATTTTTGACAAATGGTGGGGTTCACCAGAAAACTTTGAATGGCATTTTCCATGCCTAGGTTGATAATGGGTTTGATTTGTTCGTTTTATGTTCAATCATTCAGATTCCTAGGTTGTCCAAAATGAAGCTAAGCTATTCTATATGAAGATTCTAATTTATATGAAGACATTAGACATAAGTGAATTCTAATGTGATTGAATATAGAGAATATATAAAATGGAGAAGAGTACACATGATTTATGATGTCTGATGAAGATTCTAAAGCTTGTAGGAGTCCAGATCATCCTAGATATGATAGGATTTTTTGTAATTGTACAGAATCATCCCAAATCACAGGCGATCATCCGAGATCACCCAAGATCGTCAACGACCTAACGAATTCGTCAGAAACCTGTAGTCAAGAAAAAATACACCAAAAACCAAAAATACAATTGCAAGAATGATGCAAAATGATAGAAATAAGAGTATAGATGTTTGAATGATTAATCCAGATATCAAATTAAATGAGATGCACTATTTTGGAAACTTATTTTGAATTTTATCATGCAATTATGCTAAATAAGGTGAACTCCAAGATGCAAAACAGAAGTAAATTAATCTAATGCACCAATAAATAAGGAAAATGATATAGAGAATGCAAACTCGGGGCTCTGATTGCCCCCAAGTTGAATTGCAGACCGAATCATCTATAATCATACAAGATCGTCGCTAATATTGATAAGATCATCTGAAATTGTAGTTGAATCACCTGCGATGATCCAAGCTACCTCCAACTGAAATACAATGAAATCTTGCAACAAAACTTGAAAACACAAGTGCAAATGATGGGAGATCACAACAAAAACTAAAATTGCAAGGAAAATAATCAGCCAAGCATCCAGGTAGGGATTTAAGGAGGGAGTCAGGGAGGGAGTTAGGGGATAAACTAGAAAAATCCTAGTTTATATAGTATTAGGGGGAGGTTAAGAGGTTGGGGATCACCCCAATTTGGGAGATCCTCAACGTGGGAATCTCCAACCGCGCAGACATGCTTCTGCCCAAGTTGGAGAGGTCGTTGGAACATAATCTAATTGGAAAAATTTGGTTTTGGAACGAAATCATTTGGACGTTCTGTTCTAAATGAATTCATTCGATTTGGGATGATATCATCAGATCGACGACGATATCGTCCAATGATCACAACAACCTCTAAAAATGGTGCAAAAAATGAGGTAAGCAATTAACGGGTGGTTTCGGGGTTAAAATTCAAATTTCTACTTTTTACTGATGGTTTAACTATGTCAATTTTAGGGTGCTACATTTTGCCCCCTCTTTAGCAAATTTTTTGAAAAAAAAAAAGCGTTAAAGACAAGTTCTTCACGCTTTACAAGAAAGCAAAAATGTATTCCATTTTTTAGACAATGATTCTATGTCAAATCGTACGACTGTTTGCTGCCCCCTCTGAGTTTTTACCCAAATCGAACATTTGAGGTAAAAGCACGAAAAAGCAAAAAAAAAAAAAAATGTCATTTTGAATAAAAATAAGAAAAATAGGGTAAAACCCTAATTCATTTTTACTATTCACTTTCTTTATTTCAGAGCTCTGCAGGAGAAATGGTGGAAACGACACACAAATCGATAGAGATCCGATGCGGGTTACGGGTAGGGATCTAAACCTAGTTTTACTATATTTTTAACTTGATTTACTTGATTTTTGACTTAAATTTTAATTGTTTTTGGGCATCGCAGCCTTTTTTAGGCCGGTGACGAAATCGTCTCTATATTGCCGATTTCATCTAGGGAAAAAATCAAAGAAATAAGGGTGATCCTGTTCAATAATGGGCGATCCGATTTCCTCCCTTATTGGGCGATCCCGTCCAATAAGGGGCGATCCTATTAAGGACAAATTTATCTAAATTTGGTACGATATCGTCCAATAATGGGTGATATCAAATTTTATGGGATGATTTAATTTTAATTGATTTTTAATGATTATGTACTAATAATTTTTGTTGTTTTATTGCTTATTTTGTAGAGGGGATTTTTAAAGAGTCAGGAGTGAAAATACAAAGGTCTAAGAGATGATTTGGCTGCGCTCGATCAAGTCGAACGAGACATATTGGTAGAGGTAGGACTATAGCATGTGGTAGAGATGCCATAAATTATTACATACATGGGGCTACTGATAGCCCTAGCAGAGAGATGGTATTTGGAGTCATCCTACTTCTGGCTACCGACAGAGAAGATGACTCCCACGCTAGAGGATGTATGAAGGATCTTGAGGATCGCCATACACGATTGATTCATGACCCCTTTGACCAATCAGGGCCATGTCATGATGAGATTGTGAGAGGACCCAAGTTTTGTCCTAGAGAAGGGTGGAGTGAACATCGAGGCGTTGAGGCGGATGCCTAGGGCATCTCGATTGACTTGAGTTTTGGTAGGGGTGGTGGGTGGCCTTCTTCTATGCCACCAAAGTGGATGTAGATTATCGTGGCTACTGTTATATGTGGTCTGTGACATGAGAGACCACATATACAGGTTTGCTTGGGGTAGCTTTGTACTATGCTGCTTGTATAAGATCCTTTACGGGGTCATATATAAGGGGGGTCAATGTCTAGTGCTGACATCACTTCTACAAGTTTGGTGTTGGAAGCACATTGTGGTGCAGAGGCCGGTAGGGCTTCCACTAATAGGAGTTGACCAGGAGAGACCCCAGGTTTTCTACTGGTGGCTCTAGAGAGGATCACAGTAGTGGATAGACCTATCGATGTCCCGGAGGTTGCTAGATGACCTCACCCTAGATAGGATCACCTGGAGACCATGGAGACATAATTCAGGGTGGTTAGAGGATGGATAGGAGTTGGATCGCATCAGGCGAGTCATATGGTTGAGGAAAAAGCAAGGAGAGGTAGATCTACACCACTACGACTGAGTTTTGAGATAGTTTGATCTATAGCAGGGGATCCCTACTCTTAGGGTTTATGAGTACTCCTAGACTATGTAGGATAGTACCACACTTAGTGGGGCTCCAAACATGCAGCGGTTTTGGAGTTAGGATGTTGACAATGCCCCCATTTAGCCAATGGATGGGGATGATGTAGGGATAGCATATAGATATGATTCCTGGTATGCAAGCATCTACCCTCATCGAATGACGAGGGCACAAAATCTAATGCACGTTGTAGTGCAACGAATGGAGAGGCAGCACCAGGCTACCATCGATGCAACGAGGTGTCATAGAGGGAGGGATCAGCAATGACCTCCTTAGGAGAGATGCCAGAGAGTACCATAGGCTCTGAAGAGATAGCAGCAGTTAGAGAGGAGGGATGAGAGGAGAGAGGAGAGGAGAGAGGAGAGGAGAGACAGACTCCTTCCTCAATGGAGGGATAGGCCACCATCACCCGATAGGGGCAAGGGTGTCGAGGTGGGGGAGAGCAGTGATATGGTAGCTCTCCAGGCGAAGAATGCCTGCCTACGAGCTTAGGTACAGACTCTACAGGATGAGGCTACATGTCTCAGGGCTCAGAGTGGAGGGGCGAGAATTCTAGAGCTGGCACGATCGGTTGGTCAGACCACATTCTATCAAGGAGTGTACTACTAGTTGGTTCTAGAGGGCTAGAGGATACAATTGCCAATCGACATTGTAGAGCCGATCAGGATGGGGTCATTGAGGACATCATCATGATTGACATCGAGGACCCATAATACATTATGATCTTTGATGGGACCACCTCCTCCACCTCAGGGCAATAGAGGAGATGAGGCTGAGAGCTCGAGGTCTTATCGAGACTAGATTCACATTGTACATAGACTATTTTTGAGATGATTAAGTATGCCAAAGTATAGATTGTGGCATACAAATCCGTTTTGATATGATGTATATACTTCTTGATATATATATGTTGTTCTTTTTATGATATGAATTGTGCATATATTTTATGATGCTTTAATATTTAAATTGTTGATTGACTATTCATATAATTATGTCATTTAAAATAGTATAATTTTATCTCATGCTATAAAATTAAATGAAATAATATGATGTAAACAAACTGGTTGTGGTGGTGTATTTTGATGAAAATAAAGTGACTTCTAACAATAATTTCAAAGGACATTGTCACTGTTACATGACCATTTCATGGAGTCACCGCTCGCTAGGTCATCAAGCTAATCATGGTATGAGAGAAATATTGCTAAAAGTAAAAGGGTGCTTAAGAGACTTTCTTAAGACTTTATGTTGTGATGATGAAAAATGATGATAATGATGATTTGTCTTCAGATTTCCATGAAAATTTTATACTTGAAATATTAAAAATATGATTTTTTCTAGGCATAAAATACCTAAGTATGATAGAAATTTGAACAATTCCCTAGGAATTATACCATCGTCGTAAAAAAAACAAAAAAAATGAATGTTGACATAATGAAATGAAATAGGAAAGTTTTCGTTCTTTTTAAAGCACAATTGTGTAACATAATGATTTAAGCCATATGCTTTTATGGATTAAATAAATGGGAAATAAAATTAGAACGATGGTTTGCGCTAGGCATAGAATTTTAGGTATAGACTTATACCATCATCGTGAAATCCAAAGAAGAAATTGATATAATAGTTTTATTGCATAGTTGATTTTTGATTTTGAGATAAATAGAAAATATAAAAATGAGGACTTGCATTAGGCATAAAATTCCAATTTAGGTTTAGGAACTATACCATCATCACGAAAGTCAAAAAAATATAAATGTGACTTTATTGCTAGATTTTTGAATATGTTTTGCAAGAAAATTTTGGATTTTTGAAAAAAATGTATTTAATTGATTTTACGTTAAGCAGATATTCTTAGAAGATTTGAATAAATATTTTAAATTATCTCAAAGACAAAATTTAGAATTATAAGGAAACCCGTGTGCATACGTGAGTTCATTGCCAATCTTGATCTATCATAATGAAACAAAATCTCTCAAACACAAATGTGTTTGCAATTGTAATGTTCATTTACCAATTTTGAGCAAGATAATTTGATACAAGTAATTTGAATTAACCAAATGAGTGTTCGTTGACCATGATTTATATGCATGTAACTGTACCAGACTACTATGTAAGTCGGGTCATCAAGAGCTAGCTGATCCATAAGTAGACATAGGTCTGTACAAAATAAGGTCGCTAATGTGACAGACATATCACCACACTAGGAGTTACCCAATGTCAAGCAAGTTGGGCACAAATCACCTGTTATGGGGTTTACCTCACAGTTTTCGAATAATTGAGAATTCCAGGGATTCAAGCTTCACACTTCCTTCTTTCAAAGGGGGGGATTTATTGCTTTTTTCTTTTTATTTTCTTTTCTTTTTCTATTTTTTTTTTTTTGCATTTGTTTGACATTGAGATAATGCTGAAATATTGCTGAGATGGTACAAAATGATACTAAAATAATGCTTCTGAATAATTTCTCTTTTTCTCATGATTTTTCTTGATTTTTTTTTTCTTTCTTTTTTTCTTCCTATACTAGGGATACTTGCTCGGATTGGCCGTAGAGCAAAGGATTTTTATTCTGGGCAGGGGTGAGCTTGTCCTTTTGTCAATTCTCAAATATTCTAGACCATGTGCATGATAGGATAGAAGGGGAAACTTTTCACTCAAGAGACTACTTCTACTATGTAGCATTGTTTTAAATTTGCAATGAAATCATTTTAATGTGAAAAGGTGTACTTGGTTCAAGTAAATAACAAGATCAGTTCTCTATGCTCAAAAATTTATTTAATTCAACTATGGACTTCGATATAAGAGATATTAATAATCATACCAGATAAGATCAAGATATTTATTCATGTGAGTGTGAAAGTGAGGGATTCCAGATAAATGCTAATTTATCCAAAATAACTGAAAATATAACTGCAATACTTCAAGAATTGACAGGTCTAAAATAGAAGGTGTTTTTGAGGATTTTGATGATTTTGATTTTTTTATATTTTGATTTTAATTTATGAATTGAGAGAATACATAATATTACTGTTTTTGAAATTTTTTTACATGAATTACTAATATGAGACAATATGTATAATATATACAGTGACGAAATTACCATGTTTATGCATAATAGCGCTTAAGATGCATAATGTTCATAGGTTCTTTAAGATATTTACCATCTAAGGTAGCTAATCTGTATGCTCCTGATCCAAATTTAGTAGTGATAATATATGGCCCAAGCCAGTTAGGCTCGAATTTGCCTTTAAGGTCTTTAGTTGCATTAGTATTTTTTTGATTTTCTTTTAAGATGAGGTCATTGATCTCAAAGGATCGATTATGAACTTTCTTGAGATATATTTGTTTGAGCTTGTTCTGGTAGGCACAAATATGCTCCAAAGCATTAATGCACTTCTCATCTAGGAGTTCCAGCTGACTAAATTTGCTAGCACAATATTCATCTCCTACTTTAGTATCTTGAAGTAGCAGAGCCAAAGAAGGAACTTCTAGTTCAAAGGGAAAAATAGCTTCAGCACCATAAACCAAAACAAAAGGTGAAGTGCCCATGGGAGTACGAATGCTAGTTTGATAAGCCCATAAAGCAAGTTATAATTGAATGTGCCAATCACGGCCAGATTTATTGACCAGTCTCCTAAGGATTTTAATTAATGTTTTATTAGATGCTTCTGATTGGCCATTACCTTGAGGATAATAGGGAGTGGATGAACGATGTCGAATTTTATATTTTTGACATATTTTCTTTACATCTTTGTTTTTTAAACAAGTTCCATTATCCGAGATGAGATTTGCAAGAATTTTGAACCTACAAATAATTTGATTAAGAATAAACTTGGAAACTTGTGTTCTAGTGCAAGAAGCTAAGGGCATAGCTTCGACCCACTTCGTAAAATACTCTATGGTGGTTATGATGAATTTATGTCCATAAAATGACATAGGATTGATTTTTTTGATGATTTTTATGCCCCATTTTGAAAAGGGCCAAGGATATGAAATAGCCTGCAGTTCTTGTGCAGGTGCATGGACAAGGTCAGCGTGTTTCTAGAACTTGTCACAATGGCACATGTAATCATTTGCATCATTCTCCATGGTAGGCCAAAAATATCCTATCCTAAGGAGATTCTTAGCAATGGCGCTACCACTGAAGTGTCCCCCACAAGATCCATCATGGGCTTCAATCAAATCTAATCTAGACTCTTCTAGATTCAAACATCTTAAGAGGATACTTTCAAAAGATCTCCTATATAACATATTGCCAATTATTACGAAGCGACTTGCTCGTCTACGTAATAACTGGCGATGGTTTCTATTAAAACCTTCAGGGAAGGTCCCATTTTGAAGAAAATTGAGGATGTCAGTGTACCAAAGTTCAGGAATAGTTTCATTGATTAGAAACACGTCTAAATGTTCCAAGCATGATTTAGTTGAGGCGGGTTCCTGGATTTGACAAATAATTATGGTAGCATATTCGTCATATAAATCCAAGGGTAAAAGAGATGCAGTTGCGGCCATAGCATCAACCGCATGATTGCTAGTTCTAGGAATAGCTTCCAAAGTAACTTGATCAAATAAAGATTTAATTGTAATACATATGCTTTATATGGGCACAATTTATCATCTCTGGTCTGATAAACATCGTTAATTTGATTTATAACAAGTTGAGAATCATCGAAAACTAATAGATTTTTAATTTTTAGTGCTAGGGCAGCTCGTAATCCAAGGATTAGAGCCTCATATTTAGCAGTGTTATTAGTATAGGAAAACATTAATTTAAAGGATAGAGGTATGAGATGTTTCTGTGGAGATATCAAAATAATACCTACACCAGCCCCACTCATGCATCGAGCTCCATCAAAGTATAGGGACCATTGCTCTGAATGATCCGCCTCTAGGTTAAGGCATTCGTAAGGAAACTCAATGATGAGGGGATGGGTGGACTCTAAGGGTGTTGTAGCTAATTGATATGCTATGATTTGACCCTTAACAAAATTCTATCCTATAAATGTGAGTTCAAATTTTCTTAGAGCAAGAACCCACTTCGCTATGTGACCAGATAAATAAGGTCAACTCATGAGATACCGCAAGGGATCAGATTTAGCAATAACGTATGTTTTCTGACTAAGCATATAATGGCATAGTTTTTGTGTAGAAAATACAACTGCTAGACATAAATTATCTAATGCTGTGTAGCGGGTTTCATAACTAATTAATTTTTTGCTAATGTAATAATTAGCACGCTCTCTTTTATCATCATCAAGTTGAGCTAACATAGCTCCTAAAGCAAAATCTGAAGCAAAAATATACAAGATAAATGGGCAATCAGGTTTAGGTGGCAAAAGTATAGGTGGGTTAAGGAGATATTTTTTGAGGAGTTCAAATGCTTCCTTACATTTGTCGTCCCAATGGAAAGAGACATCCTTCTTAAGAAGCTTAAGAAAGGGTCCAGTTTTATCCGTCAGCTTATCGATGAAGCGACGGATAGCTTGAAGCTTACCTTGTAGACTTCGTAATTCAAATATATTTGTAGGTGCGGCATATCAGTGATAGCCGTAATATTGAGAGGGTCAATTTTGATTCCACGTAAAGAAACTATAACCCCCAATAATTTACCTGAATTAACTCCAAATATACATTTGGTTGGATTCAATCAGATAAATATATTCCCTTAACCGATCAAATACTTTTCTCAAGTCATCTAAATGGTCATCTTCTTTAGTAGAACGAGCTATAATGTTGTCTACATAATCATGTAGTATATCATGCATCATATCATGAAAGATAGGTTGCACCTGCATTCTTCAAACTGAATGGCATCACTTTTCGACAGAAAGTCCCCTAAGGGGTAATAAAGGTTATTTTAGCTTGATCTTCAGGAGCTACCTGATCTGATTATAACCAAAAAATCCATCCATTAAGGATATCATTCCACTCCCAGTAGTAAAATCAATGATATTATCCATATTAGGAAGGAGAAAATCATCTTTAGGGCATGCAACATTAATATCTCTAAAGTCTGTACAAACCCTAATCTTAGTAGCTTCTTTCTTAGTTACTGGAACTACATTCGAGATCCATTCAACATAATCAATGGCTTGTATAAAAATAACATTCAGGAGTTTTTCTAACTCCCCTTTGACTAGGAAGGTCGCTTTAGGATGTATTTTTCTAAGCTTATGCTTAACAGGTTTAGCATCCGGATTCACTACTAGGTGATGCATAACTACAGAAGGGTCTAAACCTGGCATATCTTCATATGTCCAAGCAAAAATATCTTCATATTCTTTAAAAAATGCAATGTATTTATCCTATTTTTCTTGACTCAATTCTAATCCAATGTTGATTATGTGAGGGTTATCGTTGGTTCCAATGTTAATTTTTATGACATTTTCTATTTCCATGTGTAGATCTCTCTCAAAATTAGGTGGGGCGGGTGAAATGCCCAATTCTTGTAATTCTTCCAAGGTTAGCTTGGATAATTCGTCTTGAGGAGTCGTGGCCTCAAGCTAGGCTATACTAGGTATAGAGCCATCAAAATAAAATCCATTATGTAATAATTCCTCAACGGAGACATCATGAAAGATATCTCCCTCCAACTCATCGTCGGACTCAGCGATCATCTCAGGATAAGTTATAGATAGCATATTACATGTGAATGTCTTATTAATTAAATGCAAAGCATCGCGTTCATCTAAATAATCTTGGTAACATATAAGATGGTCATTATCCTCAAATGGGAATGGCTGACCCTTACTAGAAAATAGGCCCACACCACATCGGGCGGGCCACGCTTCTACCTCGAAAGGTTCTTTCATACCATTCTGGAAAGGTCCCAAACCTTTCCCTTTATACCCCAATTTAAGCATTATAGGTTTGGCTTTAATATACTCATTAGTAAAATAACAACGAGCATATCCATCATAATGAGTTATGATGTTTCTGGGTATTCTACCCCAGTCATATCCCTTATAAATAAAGGTACAGCTCCCAACTTACTTCCCATAGGCTATGGGAGGCCTAAGGTATGAGGAGATGGTGGAAAATTATTTAAAATAAGGGAATCTTGCATAGAAGCATTTTTTTCTTCTGATATAAGAATTTTAGATAGATCGGGTAAGAGCTCATCAGTAAGAGCATAAGAGGTAGAAGGAACATTCCCTATGTCTTTCGATGTAGAAAATATAAATTTTGTGGATGTAGACGGTGTAGAGGTGTCGATAGATGGGTCTATTAAAGGTATGGAAATTATAGGAGTAGAACAAGAGACATTGGTTGTGGGATTAGGATCTTTCTTAGGTCCTAATGTGGTTTGTTCAGAAGATGGTTGAGCTATATGTGGAGGTGCAACTGATGGAGAAGAAGTAGATGACATTGTGGGTGTGATTTTCACACGTTTATATGGATAATGAGAATTAGGATGTGTGGATGACAGATCGGGGAAAAATTGAACTCCAATAGGTTCTGCAAAAGAACACATATCAAAGGGTCTTGGATCACCATGAATGGTAACCAACTAATTTTTAAATTTGAACTTAACACATTGATGTAAATTTGAGGGAACAACTCGCATCACATTGATCCAAGGATGACCCAAGAGTATATTGTATGATGCAGGGCAATGTACAATAAACACGGTCATATCCAAGGTTCTTGGACCAACCTGCAATGGAATGATAATAACTCCACATGTTTCTTGTGTTTCATCATTGAAAGCTTTTATGATCATATCAGTTCTTTTCATTTCATCACTTCTAAACCCAAATCTTGGGTAGAAGTCAAAAGTGTAGATATTTAAATATGAACCATTATCAATAAAAACTCGTTTGAATGCTACATCTCCAATTAAGGCAGTAATATACAAGGGGTTATCTTTATGTAAACTATGTTGCGGTATGTCTCTATCCCGAAAGTCAATACAATCAACTTCATGAGTTATTATAGTATTGGCCATATCTTCAGGTTGAATGTCTTGTGGTACCATAATCTAACTTAATGTGAGCATTAATTCATCTCTATGTGTAGGAGAAGATATTAAAAGATCCAAGAGAGAAATTCTAGTTGTAATATTTGATAATTGTTCATTAATATTATAATGAGGTTTAGGTTGAACATTAGGTGAATGATTCCCTTTATTAGGAACCTTCAAAACAAATGGAGTTGATCCACCATTTTGAATTTGATCTTGTTGAGAATTTTGAGCCTGTTGTCTAGTAACAGCTCCGATGGTACCCACAATATTATTCTGTGGATGATGAATGGGTCTTGGTCTAGCATTTATAGCTAGCTCATTAGAAAGTAATCAATGAGATGATGGTCTAGTAGCGAATCTTCTTGAAAATGGCTATTCTGGAACCATATAACTTGTGATAGGGTGAATAGGATTCAATTCATATTTAGAACTATTCAATTGATTTGATGTGATTTCCATATCACTCTCAATATCGTATTCTATATCACTAAGATCAGGTATCTGAATATTATATAGAGGCCTGGTTGTAACCACGGATAAAGTTGTGTCAAATATTTCCAGATCATGAACAGGTAAATGCCCACTAATAATTCCTACATATCATCCAAGAGGAGGGACATTATGATGTTCAACTTGATTAGCCACCTCCTTACCATGTTTTTGTAAGGGATGTTGAAATATTTCCAATGACTGATTAGCATTCTGGTTCTGGTTTTGTGGGGTGTTCTTTTGAGCATTATTAGGAGGATTTTTCTTAGGTTGAAAGGCTTGCACCTCCATCTCATTGTTATCAATCAAGTCCTGTATTTTATGTTTTAATATTTTACAAGAGTTGGTAGTGTGTCCAGGTCCTCTATGGAAGTCATAGTGTAAATCTGCTCTGTATCCGGGTATAGTTGGATCAGGTTCCCAAATATTTAGTAATTGAATCAAACCTTGTTCTAATAATTATGGTAGAATATTTGATAAAGGTTGATTTAACCTAGTAAATTCTCTAGGAGGTCTATCAGGAGGTTTCAATACAAACTTCTCCGTTGCCTTCACAACATTAACATTAGCAGTATTTCTGCTATCAATGACTCCATCATCCACAACTTTTTTATTCTTATATTGATTTTTGGATGTTTTCTCATTGTCTCTATTTTGAAGATAGCCTCTCCTAATGAGAGCATCTTCCACTCTTCGAGCTAAGTCTATAGCTTGATTGAAGGTGGTCAAGGTAGTAGTTGATAATTCGTAAGATAGTTGCTCTTGCAAATTATTAATAAAGATGTCCAGCATCTCCCTATAAGGTAACACAAAGTGCAATTTTCCTATCAACTGTCTCCACCTAGCTAGAAAATCAGCAAAGCATTCCTCTTTGCCCTGTTTTAAGTTATACAAATATTTAATGGTCACATCTCTTTCGATGTAGGAACTAAATTGATGAACAAAAGACTCGGCAGTTTCTTCGAAATTCCTCAAAGAATTAGTGGGTAATTGATAATACCACTCTAATGCCATTCCTCCCAAGATTTTCGGGAACATTTTTAGTAATAACAAGTCATCATGTGATATATCATGACATGCTATCCTTTAAATATGGGAATAATAGGCATAGGAAAATGTTTAGGATATGACTGTACTACGACTATAGGATCTAAAGGTTGACTACACATATCTCGATAATTGTACGAGGGACGATAGGGATCTATCTGGTCCATGCGAGAAACTAATTGTTTCACCATGGCTTCCATATTGCTAGTTTGTCCACCATATTGGTTCGGTGGCACATAGGTATGGGATCTATGAGTGTATGATGGTGTGACACAAGGATTAGATGTTATATTGCTATTATGCAAAGTGTTGGTAGGAAGAGTATTATGAAGGGGATTTGTAATAGTATTATGTTGTACCTTAGATTGTTGGTAATTGATATTCGGTTTTGTTTTAGGTTTTTTTTTATTTGAGGTATGTTGATCAAGAGCTTTGCAAAATAGAGTAGTAAATGATGGTTTATTTTGTGCGGGAATGACCCTAGGCTTGTTAATAGGTACTTTAGATCGTTGGGTAACCTGTTGTTGTTGCATGCTCTGGATCACAGCTACTATATCCAAATTGAATGGTCCAGCTTGATCACTCTCTTGTTTAATAAAGGACAAGGGATTAGTGTGTGTTTGAAATACTTCTTCTAGAGTTGCTTGAGTGTCACTAATTCAATCCTTTTCCATATGGGCTTCTCTATTAAAAACACCAATATTAGTGTTAATGAACTTCCAGAATTGTTCCATGTTCTCAAAAGTGATAGCTCCTCCTAGATACATTTTAGGGGATGAGGATCCTTCCTCTCTAATAGTTTCTTCTTGTTCATTTCCTACAAAAAGCTCTTCTTCTTGTTTGTCTAGGGTTTCTTCTTCCTGAACTTGGTCCTCAGGAGGGACATTTTGGTCAGTTAATGGTCTTCCTAACCAATATTCATCTTCTTCGATTTGTTTTCCATTCCTAAGTCTAGGCATTGTGCTAAACTTAGGTTTTAGCAAATATATATACTTATATATATATATATATATATATATATATATATATATGCGATAGGGTTGAGAGGTATATATTTTAACTATATACCTACTATAATATTTTAAAGGAAATGTTTTGTTGTTTTTTTTTGTGATTTTATTATATTATTATTTTACGAGAATAAAAATAACAAACAACATGCTAGTTGTAAGAAACAATAGTAGAAAGAATCACTTAGCTTTCTATGAATAGTTTATGGATATCATTGATAGGGTCAAGTTCATCAGGAGTCATGAAATTCTCCTCTTCAAATTGGAAGTTGTTTTTCAAGAACTTGACAAAGTGTGCTATGGTAATATGATCTATTTCAAACTCTGACATGTAAAAATAAATTTCATGGCAATACTCTCGATACAAAATAGCTCTAGGAACTCTATTCCATCTATTTCTATCCATAAGAATGACTTCTTGATCCTCTACACGAGATAGAAATTTATGTACTACAACTGCGTTCTCAAGGTATTCCTCAAAGGTGTATAATTCAAAAGACACAAGTGCTCTTTTATCTGCTAACCACCTATGGCAAGCTCTCTGAAGTTCATGATACAAATTCACTTGATCAGGATCCAAGATTCTATCTAGGACAAACCTCTTAATTTGCCTAAGTTCTATAGATCTAGATTCAATAATACCCAATCTCCTATCAATTTCGTCCCACAAAGGTTGGGCTCTATATGTTTGAGGTACTCTAAGCACAAAAGTAATCTCTATGGTCGTTAATTGATTTTCAACTTTTATAGAGACAACTCATCTTCTATTATAATCTACCATCTAAGTATGATATGCAAATTTAACAGTTTTCTAAATATTCTAGATGTCCTTAATAATGCGTTTTTTTTTATTATTTTCAAAAGGTGTTTTTAGTTTCACGTGGGGTTCACCAAAATGTATCACCCAAATTTTTTGCACCCTTACCTTCGAGCTAAAGGATATGTACCTGGAAGGGGGGTGATAAAAGGATGGAACAATACCTCGGACGGAGAGGCCCTTTGAAGGTCATGCCTCTCGGGGGAGGGGTATAAAGGTGAATTTTCGATGGATGGTGGGGTTCACCAAGAAAATTTGAGTGGTAGTTTCCACGCCTAGGTTGAGAATGGGTTTGATTTGTTTGTTTTATGTTTAATCATTCAGACTCCTAGGTTGGCCAAAATGAAGCTAAGCTATTCTATATGAATATTTTGATTTATATGAAGACAACAGACATAAATGAATCCTAATGTGATTGAATACAGAGAATATATAAAATGGAGAAGAGTACACCTAATTTTTTATGTCTGATGAAGATTCTAAAGCTTGTAGGAGTCCAGATCATCCCGGATATGATAGGATCATCTGTAATTGTATAAAATTTTCCCAAATCATAGGCGATCGTTCGAGATCACCCAATATTGTCAGCAACCTAATGAATTCATCAGATGAATTCATCAAAAACCTACAGTCAAGAAAACAAACACCAAAAACCAAAAATACAATTGCAAGAATGATGCAAAATGATAGAAATAATAGTATAGATGTTTGAATGATAAATCCAGATATCAAATTAAATGAGATGCACTATTTTGGAAACTTATTTTGAATTTTATCATGTAATTACGCTAAATGAGGTGAAATCCAAGATGCAAAACATAAGTAAATTAATCTAATGCACCAATAAATAAGGAAAATGAGATAGATAATGTAAAATTAGGGCTCTGATTACCCCCAAGCTGAATTGTAGACCAGATCGTCTATAATTGTACAAGATCATCGTCAATCTTGATAGGATCGTCTAAAATTGTAGTTGAATTGCTTGCGATGATCCAAGCTACCTCCAACTGAAACACAATGAAATCCTGCAACAAAACTTGAAAACACAAGTGCAAATTATGGGAGATCACAGCAAAAACTAAAATTGCAAGGAAAATAATCAGCCAGGGAACCAGGTAGGGAGTTAGGGAGGGATTTAGGGGGATAAACTAGAAAAATCCTAGTTTATATAGGATTAGGAGGAGGTTAAGAGGTTGGGGATTACCCCAATCTAGGAGATCCTCAATGTGGGAATATCCAACTGCGTAGACATGATTCTGCACAAGTTGAAGAGGTCATTGGAATAGGAGCTAATTGCAAAAATTCAATTTTGGGACGAAATCGTCTCGACGTTTTGTTCCAGATGAATTCATCTAATTTGGGACGATATCATCATATCGACAATGATATCGTTAGATCGATGACGATATCGTCCAATGGTCACAACAACCTCTAAAAATTACGTGAAGAATGAGGTAAGTGGTTAACGGGCGATTTCGGGGTTAAAATTCAAATTTCTACTTTTTACTTATGGTTTAACTACGCCAATTTTAGGGTGCTACAGTCTATCACATGAGCTTCTCACTTTTATACAGACCAATATTTGTATGTGGAAGAGCTAGCTTTAGGTGTCCTGTACCACCTAGTGGTCTAATACAATTGAGTCCAACTTAGGATTAGGATAAAATTTTGAGGATACCCAATACAAAAATGGGATGAATGAATCCCACCTTGAACTGGGGTATGCTTATGTTTTATCTAATATATTCATTTGCACACATAAGGATAATGAGTATATAGGTCTTCATAACAAAAATTTATCCTTCAAAATATCTGTATGATCTATATACAACTCTTGATGGAGAAATTAGGGTGTTTGAGTCTCATGGAAAACCTCAAAAATCCCCTCATAGCAATAATTCATATCATCACTCGTATTATCAACTTTATTTAGGAGGTTTTGTTCATTAAAGGGCATTTATAAAATAGGATATATAACGTATGAATGTCATCAATGACATTTAGACGACCACTGACTATTTTGGGGATATCTTTTAACTTACATAAGCTTATAAAGAAAGTACATACATATCACATTATCTTATTTCACATTTGGATGAGTAAATGATTAATTCTTATGAAAAGATTTATTATTTATTCATAATTTTTATATATTCTATGGTTTCACCCATTATATTGTAGAAATCATATCACATGCATTTCTTATGTTTTAAGTTATTAAAGCATACAAATTCATTCACATTAGTTCATCAGCATAATGTATTACACGCACTTAATTTACATATCATAACAACATAAGTTAGAATACAATAGACCAAAATTAAACATGCATTTAACCATAAACATTGCATCCATATATGCATCCATCATCACATTTAAATCATGCCACTTAAGAATCCACACCATGTAGCATAAAATCATAAAGTAGCCTAGAACACATCCATGTCATATCATCATAACATATAAAGCATCACATCACATCATATCACATGAGATCATAATACTACATCACATAAACACAAAAATATAATCATAAAAGATACACATAATGAGTCTCAAAGTCTAGATATCATATAAAGTGTGTCAAATATATACGTGGAGGTACAAAATCCCTATAAGGCTACAACTATGTAGGTCACCTAACCTTACACTCAAAATGAAACCAATAAGGTCATCAACTTAGGCCTATGCCCCCTACTTCATGTCCATCCTTGGCTTTGTCCCTGTGCGAGCGGTAGGAGCTAGTACCTATAGTTATCTCTATACGAGTCTTGGTCCTATGGCTAGGACAAACCAAAGACTGCCCTGAAATAGTCTGCATACTGTGTTGTGACCCCCCTAATATGGGTCTCTCCATAGGAGTGGCACCTATTAGCCAAATATAAGATCTTAGAGTAATGATGTAGGCAACGTATGATACCATTTGGTCCTCGTTCTCCTCTATTATACCCTGTAGTTGCCTCACCTCGATCCCTACATCAAAACCTGTAGGCCCCTACACAAAATGAGTGACTAATACAAGCTGGCTCAGGGTGATGTCTCTCTTTGTAGTGATCTATGCAACCTGTATCTAGAGTGCAGCAATAGTAGAATCCCACTATTGTACCTAGATATGAGCTGACTAAAACTCAGCCTCTACCTGGTGCAACTAAGCCCAGTGAGGGGACTCTTGCTCCTTAGGAGCTAACTCCTCCTTCTCCTCGCGTGTGACCTGCTCCTCTTCCATCTATTGCTCTACCTACCCCCAATCCTCATTTTGAGCCTTCACTTAGTTCCCATCAATATTCTTAGCCTCTACCTCATCCACAGACCACCCCATGTAGTTGTCACCGTGCCATAATTGTTTATACCACCATCGGGTATATGCCTCAGTCACCCTAGCATTAGCAATGCTCGCATCAACTATTGGAGGGTCATCCTCCTCAAAAACTACTAAAACTTGAGGTTGTAGAAGGTTCTTATTTATAGTGATCCATCTAGACACAACTGGCTCAAGATGCACATCCTGTTGTATGCCAAATTATCAAAGCACCCTAGAATAGTAGAACTCCCTGATGCCATCCTTGCAACCGATAACCCATCGATCATGTTGAGTTCAAGCTACGAATCTGTCAACCTCCTCCTAGGTGGGGCAAGTGTGATAAGATCTCCAAATAATATCTTGGACTTGCAAGCTAGTCAGAATAGCCATGTAGTAGGAAAGATCCCCTACAAAGCATTGACTCTTGTGCTCCTCACACTCTTGAGTCCATATGGATTCGTAGCACTGGAAAACCTATGCTATATTAGTAAACTCAATGGGTAGAACTCCTGGATGATCCACAATTATATGCTTCCAAGCCTAGATTTGTAGGAGCAGGCTGTAAGCAATTTTGGCTCATCCCCATCACTGGATATTATACAAATCATATTAGTATTGTGCCAAGAAAGTGCTACTCCAAGCATAAATAATAGGTGTCTCACTACCAATCAGATCCTAAAACATCACCAAGAGGTTCCATGGAAACCTAACTCTAGAGCTATTAGGTAGAAGGATATTACAAATAACCATTAGTAGGACAACATGTCTCTGATAAAAGACACACTCCCGATACCATCGAACAACAAAAATCCCATCAGACTAGGTTTCTTGAAATGCAACAATGACATATCTCCAAAAAACTCTAGTGAAGACAACATCCCTGGCACTCATCGAGGAAGACACAATGGGGACTCCATCAAGGAGGATCCTGAAGATCCTGTACATATCCTCTGGTGTAATGGTTATCTCGCTAGTAGGGAGGTGGAATGTGTTAGTCCTACAGTCCCACTTGTGGGCTAAAATAGTGAGATAGGCATCATTCGATATGATAGTTGAAAGCCTAGTTATGTACTAGATCCTACAAGCATTGAGCCAATCCCAGTATGTGTCATACATGTGGGTCAAAATATCCACAAGCAATTTTGGGTCTTGAGCCTGTGCAAAAAAAATCTAGAAGTATAAAATCAAAGCCTAAATTAAATGCACTAACAAAAATGGTGCAAGATAATCTAATATGAGCTTAAGGCTATTAGAATAGTAACTAAAAACCTAAAAATCAAATACTACACTTTAAAACTATAAAAAAAATCAATTAAATTTCTTCAAAATAACAAAAATCTAAGAAATAAATATAAGGCCTGGTGGCTGCTCGTGCTAGGAGCAGCCATGAAGTAATTGATGACACTGACAATGGCCAATTTCTAATAGCCACAAATTTAACCATTGGATGTTATACTGGTCGCTAACAGTGATGACGGCCAGGCTCAGGACAGGTAATCTGCTCGGAGTAGTAGTGGCCAATGGGCGACATGCCAATGGTGTTCCCCTTGGGCAAAAAATCATAAAAAAACTAAAAAATTCTTAAAACTAGCATGGAACCACTACACCTAAACCTATATTAGACCTATTAACGATATCGGTTCATTTCCAATAGGTTTATTGAGTTCATTTATACAATTAATTAATTAGGTTCATTTTATCGAATTAAATAAGCAATTCAAGGTTGGTAGAGTACCCATGAAGCTCCGACTACTTCACTCATAGATGCCTCCCCCTGTTTGGCCATCATGTACAATCAACAACAAGTTTGGAAGCACTCTATATCACAATTACACTTTCTCACCTCAGAGCTCAAAAGTGTAATTGACAACTGGAAATAATGAAGGGTAAAAGCCTAAAATTTACTTTTATATTTTCAAGTCGCACCTCGATTGTTGTTGTCGTCAATGAACCATAATTTCTAGCCATTGGACCTTACAGTAGCCATGAATTAGCAATTGGGGGTCACTAGGCCTGATAGAGGCTGAGAAGCCAAAAAAAATTAACTCAATTTCTCACCATAAAGTACCTCAAAATAAGTCAATAACCACATTTATCAATCATTAACAATCAAAATGTGCACAAGTACCAAAAAAATTACATACATCAAAATCTAAAAACATCATAAAATATAGATTATCACAAACAAAATCAAATAAACAAAATCTCAAGTGAGCCTCGTAATCAATTATTTGTCCTATACACTTGGCAATTGCAGTGACTAGTGCTCCATGCAATTTGACAAGATGAGTAAATTACCATAAGGCCACTTGGGGTAAAACAATTAAGATAGAATTGAGATGATTCACTTCAAACTCGAAGAAGGCCATGATGAGCAGACTGCCCTACGGGAGCGAGGATCCATCTCATTTCTCCTATAAAAAATAATTATTCAACACAAGCTACAATAGAATTTCTATCACCTTGAATCCCTAAGAAGGCCATTACAGCCGGACCGCCCCATGGGTAGAGATGTGCAGTTACCAAAGATGGTTGAAATCACACTTGGATGAGAACAACCCTACAAAAAAAAAAGAAACCCTCTAAAGATGTCCAAAACATTCATCTTGGTCAAGTGACTCGTCACTTTATTAAATCCTTTCCTCATCGACTCATCGCTTGAGGGGGTAGTCAAAATTTTCAAACAATCATAATCAAAGTCAACAAAAGATCACTTGATCATGTCAAATTGCATTCGTATTACAAATCATTACTAAAAACTATTATAAGCTTACCCTTTATTGGGAAAAAAGGAAAACATGATAGTTAAGTTTGTAGATTTTCTCATTTCGGATCTATAGTTGCACTAAAGCCTATAGTAGCGATCAAGCTACCCAATTGTCTTATGAATGAGTGCAATATTTTGCAAAAATTTAAGCCTTTCACCCTATTGGAAGCAATGATTCTAGGATGCATCTCCTTTCCCATGGCTTGGAAAATCCAATATTGACTAGATAAATGGTCATCACACAACCTACAATGTGATCCTAGGTGGTTTATTTTTGCTTCACGGCCACCAAATCTGGCCACTAAATACTACAACGAACACACCTAGATGGTGAACCTAATAGCGGCTAGCACCATGCACAGTCTGGCCATGAATATGAACCTAGATCATGTAATCTGATTGCAACTTGCATTGTTTGCAGGTGGATTTTTGTGAGGAACTACCTAAGTTCCTCCTAACTGCCCTTTCAATGCAACTTTATGACTGATGCTTTCCACCCAAGATGGTTAGTCGCATGAGATTTGGATTTAATCTTATCCAGGAAGCCAAGGTCCAGATCTAGAAGAGAGGGAAGTCTACATATGAACTCTCCCAAAAAGAGCAAATGAGATCCATAATTTTTAGAGTTTATGCAGTGAAGCCCTAATTGGAGAGAATGTTTGTGCACCCTTGAGGAGCCACAAAGTGCTATCCTACTAAGGAGAGACTACGCACCCGTTTTTAAATATGTTATTATTCACCACCAAACAATGTACCAAGACACAACCGACAATACTTGAACATCAATTGGAGTGAGGAACTGAGTACTACAACCCTTGGATCAAGAGGAGAGGTTTATTTTATGGTCATTATCATGGACAGTGGCCTACAAGTGTAACCTAGAGTTTTAAACACTAGTGTCGTTTGTTCTAGCATTAGATCTGATTGCTTTCTGCTTCAATATTTATTCCTAGTATAGATCTAACTTATTTATGCAATTACATTATTGTTCCTTGAGATATGCACACATTTTTTTATTAATGTCATTGCATTTAACTATATTATTATGATTTATCTTGCTTATTAGATTTGATACTAACAGACTCATCCGAGGAGGCAACCCAGACTACTAATTTTATCTATTGTTTTCATGCCTGTAGATACAGGTTCATAGGATCAGTTCAAGGTATCTAAAGTATGAGATCCCTCCAAGATAAAATCAGGAGAAAGAGGCATCAGTAAGCCCTCAGATAGTTTGGTGTACGATATCGAGAGGCCTGCGAAGGCGCACCATACCCTTGTGGGATACATTCACTATTGACCCACTTGTAATAGATTGTATCAAAATGAGTATCCCTCAAAGGGATGTACATGTAATCGATATTTGGAAGCATTAATAAAAGAACCTCTTTGCTTATTACTTCCATGTTATATGTGCTTGTGTGCTTTCTTTATTTTTACATTTGATATAATAATAACATTGCAAGTAGGGCCAGTTGTGGTGTGTGCTCCTCAGGGTTGCATAGATAGTGATATTATGTCTATATTTGAAAGAAGATACAATGGAGAAGAGAATCTATGAGGAAGTAAAAGTAGGGGGAAGTTAAGGAGATATGGTGGATAAGTATCTAAACAAAGAGTTACATTTAGGTGAAGGAGGAGGACGACATTCCATGCAAAGAAGAGAAGCTAGCACTAGGTGATAGAGCAAAGACAACATGTGAGAAGGATCAGTAGTAGTACAAATTCAAATAAGGAGTAGTTCAGCTTGAATAGACTAGTCATAGAAGAAAGGTGCATTCGACCTAAGTAGACTAGACATAGAATAAAGGAATTCAACTTGAGAAAATTTGATAAATAATTGGAGGTAAAAATTAAACATTTGCATTATGATGAGTGTCATTGAGTCTCATCATTTAATCTCAATGATTTATCAATCCGGGGTGGTGTCCAAGGCTGTCTACGATAGAAGGCTAGGGCAGAGTACAATTCAGGCATTCAGATTTCAAGCATTTATTGGTGAAGCAGATTTTGGTTTAGCCTTTTGGTGTCACACTAAACCTAGTCTGAAGAATGGAAACTGAAATAAATTACAGGAATTGAAAACTAATTCTAAGTTGCAAGAATTGAAATCTAACTACAATTGCATGAATTGAAATTGCTAAATTGAAATCTAATCTACTTTTGCAGAATTGAAATTGCTAAAATGAAATCCTAAGTTACATTTGCAGAATTGAAATCTAGTTACTTTTGCATAATTGAAATGATGCTTGTAAATGAAACTTATTCTAAAAACACCTGTCAATGCCCTGCCACAAAAGGTCATCAAGCTTTCGCTACAGGAATTGACAACAAAATGAAATATGCTAGAAAATGGAAAGTTGCTAAAATAGAAGCAAGGAAAACATGGAAAGCAAAGGAAAAATGCGTAATATAATTTGTCAGCTGACATACACACAAATGCTATACACAAACATAATAGAAAACATAAATCACATAATACAAAATAAAAACAAGAAAATGAAATCGGCAAGCAATCTATTAATTCTACTGTAGCAAAATTACAGATTAAAACCTGCCATAAAATCCCTCCTTCTAGATCTGAAAGTGGGCCCATACTTCTTGATCTAGAAGGAGGTGAAAAGCACTCCTTAACTAATTAACACTCAAAACAAAAAATGATAAAATAGCTACACTTTTATTGATGACAAAACATGCTGAAAACTGTTACAAAAAATTACTGTACAGTCCTAATTGCTGCAATTGAAAACTCTCCTCTATTCTAATTCCTAACTGGCTCAACCAAGGAGGGAGCTATGTTATTTATATAAATATTTACAACATATCCCATGCTCAAATCAGCCTATGTGCTGCTTTACAGTGATTTGCCAATAATTCTGGATCTGAAATAAATGCAAATCTGGACAGTTTGTGTTGCAGTAGTAGTCATTGGCCCTTAGAAAGCATCTTCAATGGTGGAAGTACATGGGAGGAGTCTAGAAATATCTCACACATCATTCTCCACTTCAGAATATGCCATTCCTATCTTGCAAACAACTTTCTATTATGCTGTAGTTTTTCTGGGTTTATCCTAGAAGAGGATCAAAATTGATCTTTTCCATGAATGGTGGCTTTGGACGGCAAGGACGGCAAAATCAGATGGGAGATATTTTCCCTTAACTTTATCAACCTTCTTATCCCATTTTCCACCACCAAAATTCAGTCAACAAGTCAAAAAGTACATTCTGTTTTCATTTCGAAGATAAGTGGCTCATTTCGAAGATATTGCAATTCTCATTTCGAAGACATTGTGTTCATTCCAAAGATCTTTAGAATGACCAACTGTGTTGACTCCAAATGGTTTTGGCTGCATTTCTAAGGTGGATTAGCCCTCAGGATCAGATTGCAATAGTCTTCATTCTTCCTTGGATGTGAATTTCATGCCTTGCCATTCATTGGTAGCTTGCTTGGAATTTACATGGTAAATTACTTGCATTTTCCAATTCTGCTGCACAGTTGTAAAATATTGGCATTTCTTGCAAATTCAAACAAATTAGAACATGGAAAAATTATTCAAATATCAACATGAAGGAGTACATCAAGTTGCTACTGAATTTATACACTTCATTCACCAAGTAACCATGCTTGAAATAGTGCAACAATGCTTTGCACAATTGTCCCCGCTTCTGTTATACCTTGTTGCTGCCTATTTAGACCATGTGGGAATGCTTCTAAATAGGTCAGATGTCTTCTGTAGTCCTTCTGAACTCATTCCATCCATATCCTCATGCTTTTCTTGACAACTTCAAGGTGTTCCTATAAAGTGACAGCTTGCTGATTTTTATATGGCTATTTTTTCCAGATTTTCAGATTTATGACAGTCCTAAACTTTTGTCTTCAATGTGGATTTGAAACAAGTTGAAGGGCAGGAAAACATTCAAAAACCATTGAGAAGTTAATGGATATCAGCATACCACATTTGGTTAATTGAAATGCATGTTCTTACTTGCTACTTAATCAAGCAAAATCAGTCACAAAATGCTGAAAATAGTCAAAAATAGAGATATAGTATTCCTAACATAAAATCATGTAAACACTTAACAAATAGTATATTTTAGTCAACTATTTGGCAATTAACTTATCATATGGTAGTCAAACATTGTGCAATAATGAGGCATTTTTGGGCCTCATCATCCCCCCAACTTGAACTGATGCATGCCCTCATGCATCTTAGTAGGCCATAGTAATATGCAGGTTTTATTCTTGTGAACAACATCCTTTGCTACCTACTAACTGAGAAATTCCTCCTTGTTGCACTATATCAAGTATTTTGCAATTAAGCACATGTATGACTATTTTTCTATTTTTCTACAAGTTTTAGTGCTGCAAGGTACCTCTTAAAGGCTTGATATCATATGATTCATCTTGCAATAGTCTTATTGTGGAACCGTATTTGGCAGATGCACTACTATTGATGGAATTTTCTGTTCTTAACAACATTTCAGCTCTGAATGCTTATTTTTGTTGTTTGCACCTTTTGAACAAAATTGATATTTTTTTTTTTATTTGAAATGCTTGAGGGATGTACTTACTTGTGGTAGAGCCTTATAAACCTCAATATTTGATGTACCCTACTCTTTTTGCTATTCTGTAGCATTTTCAGCAATTTTGGTACAGTTTCTGCTCATTCCGAAGATATCCTGCTCATTCCGAAGAGACTGTATTCTCATTCCGAAGATGTCTGTTCATTCTGAAGAGACTGCATTTCTCATTTCGAAGATGTCTGTTCATTTCGAAGAGACTGCATTTCTCATTTCGAAGATGTCTGTTCATTTTGAAGAGACTGCATTTCTCATTTCGAAGATGTCTGTTCATTCTGAAGAGACTGCATTTCTCATTTCGAAGATGTCTGTTCATTTCGAAGAGACTGCATTTCTCATTTTGAAGATCTTCAAAAAATGCAGAAATGACCTCCTATGCAAAAGTTAGCTATAGATTCTATTGTGGGTCCATATCTAGAGTGTATAAGCCTTCCATAACATCAAAAATCCCTTCTTCATCCTTTTGTTTAGATGTTATTCTTTGTTTTGTATGTTGTTGTTTTATTCCAGTAGTACTAAAATAGAACCTTCAGGTGCATTTTGTTGATTATCCTCCTTCAATTTATCAGACAATTATGAGATATAAACTTGCAGTTCTCCTTCTAAAATTTGCCCTACAAATTGAAATAGAATTGCTGCCATGTCTGTCCCAAAATCAGGTTTTTGCATAGTTTTGGAATTTCCATGCAATTAAGGGCATAAGGGGGTGTTTCTTGACATCTTGAACATGTTCCTTTTTTCAACTTGTCACTATTGTATGAATAGTTTATGCCAAATACCGACTATCATACACTAAATGCTAAATGTTTACTATGAATTAAATGCAAGAAACACATACCTTACTGTCCTGAAAATTGGTCATGCACCTTACAAGCTGCTTTTGATGATTGTTAGCAGGCTATCTGAAAACATAAACAAACATAACACATGTGCAATGTGAGATTTGTACAATGGTGGAACAATGATGGGTAGATCAACAAGGCAATGCATGCCGAAAAATTGGTTTTCATGCAAGCCAACTCAGTAGCGCCTCCAAGAAGGTTTTCACTACTGAATTATTCATTTTTTTATATATATATTTTTTCATTTTTTTTTCATCTCTTTTTTTCATTTTTTTCATCAGAAGAGGCTGCCATTTCTGGTTTTCAACCAACTTCTATCCTCTTTTTTTTTTTCAAGTGCTTCAATGAGAGAGAAAATATCTCACTCTTATTTGGATAAGACCAATCCTTATTCTGCAAAAACATGTCAATTGTTGTATGAAAACACCATCTCTTTCTGTTGAAACCTGCAACATTGATGCAACCTTCCTTACTAGATGACCGTAGTAAGAATCTTCTTACATCATCATTGCCTCCTTATTGCTTGGAAATGAAGTATTGGCTCCATTGTTCCTCTTTCTTGCTGAAATTGATGCTTGTCCTCATGTATCCCCATTTTGTGGGACATGCCTTTGCTGCAATTTTTTTCTCTTTTTTTTTTTTTCAAATTTTCTTGTCTTGCTTGTACCCAAAAAGGAAGTTCACAAACAAGACTATTCTTCTTTTTGCTTTTCTTGTATTTTTTTCTTTTTTTTCTTTTTGTCAGACTTTTTATCATCACTCTGAATCGATATTGAAGAGAAATTCTCTTCCATTATGTGTACATCCAATGGAATCTCCTTCAAGAACTCCTCCTTAGTTAATGGTGCATGGTATACCCGAAGGCAATGTCCATTCACCACTAACATCCTCCATGAATTACCAATGGGAGAAAGAAGCATTGCTCCATATCTGAAAACTTCTTCAATCAAGTGTTGTCCATGGCTCCTAGTCTGCAAAATCTTGTCAATCTGTTCTTGAAACAATTAAATACCAATTCCCAAAAGATGTTAAGTGCTTACATCAAGATAAAATCTTGATATACCCTTGTAATTCCATGTAAAGGGATTGAAATATTGTTTCAAAATAGCAACAATTTTGCTTTTTGTTTATAAGTCAACCAACTAATAATGTTCAAGAATTTTCTTGGCTGCACTTCAATTTGTTTCATTCCTAGGAGGACATAATTTACCCCTTTGTAAAATGGAAGTAAATTTTCTATGTGCAATTTTTCTAGTTTTTCTCCTTTATCCAAGGCTAATTTCTGTGTGTTTGGACTAAAGGTTTTCTGTGTATCTCCATTGATTTTTGTCTCTTCAAGCTCAGGTAAGTTCTTGTTTTAGCACAGTTGGATGTTGCTTGCAGTCAATAACATTTCCTGTAGGTTTTTTTTTTATACCAGATTCAGCTACATAGACAAGGGTTGCCTATCCTGTATTATTCAGACTGATCACAGGTTGTGCTAAAAAAAATATTTTTGGTTTGCACAATAAGACAAGAAGTGTACAACTTTAGCAGATCAACTACTTGTCAGGTAGGATCACCTCTAATGAGATCAACTATTGTCTGTGTAGGCTAAGAATTGCTAGGTTGCGGTTTAGCACGGTAAAATCCTAACAATATTTAAGTAATAATGGAAAACTCTAGGATCATCATTAAGTTGTAAACTCCTATTTTGATTGTGCAAAAGTTTTTATGATTTTTTTTTTAGCTTACATAGACAGGGGTTGCCTGTCCTGTATTATTCATATTGGCCACAGGTTGGGCTGAAGGTGGTGGTTGATTTACTTGCCCTATTTGTTGTTGTTGGGATCTCTCTTTGAGAAGAATTCAAACTAGGCAATTTAACCCCCAAGTGTGAAGATCACCTCCCTGTGGTTGCTTGTTTTCTAAATGAACTGAAATGCAACTATCAATAATTATTATTTATACCAACTATTACATTCATATTTAACTCTGAACTTCATAACTTAGCACAATAATAATTATTTGACTACTTTTACCCTCTAACAACACCATGTTCCCCAACAATGATGCCAAAATGATGAGTGTCATTGAGTCTCATCATTTAATCTCAATGATTTATCAATCCGGGGTGGTGTCCAAGGCTGTCTACGATAGAAGGCTAGGGCAGAGTACAATTCAGGCATTCAGATTTCAAGCATTTATTGGTGAAGCAGATTTTGGTTTAGCCTTTTGGTGTCACACTAAACCTAGTCTCAAGAATGGAAACTAAAATAAATTACAGGAATTGAAAACTAATTCTAAGTTGCAAGAATTGAAATCTAACTACAATTGCATGAATTGAAATTGCTAAATTGAAATCTAATCTACTTTTGCAGAATTGAAATTGCTAAAATGAAATCCTAAGTTACATTTGTAGAATTGAAATCTAGTTACTTTTGCATAATTGAAATGATGCTTGTAAATGAAACTTATTCTAAAAACACCTATCAATGCCCTGCCACAAAAGGTCGTCAAGCTTCTGCTACAGGAATTGATAGCAAAATGAAATATGCTAAAAATGGAAAGTTGCTAAAGCAGAGAAAACATGGAAAGCAAAGGAAAAATGCGTAATATAATTTTTCAGCTGACATACACACAAATGCTGTACACAAACATAATAGAAAACATAAATCACATAATACAAAATAAAAACAAGAAAATGAAATCTGCAAGCAATCTATTAATTCTATTGTAGCAAAATTATAGATTAAAACCTGCCATAAAATCCCTCCTTCTAGATCTGAAAGTGGGCCCATACTTCCTGATCTAGAAGGAGGTGAAAAGCACTCCTTAACTAATTAACACTCAGAACATAAAATGATAAAATAGCTGCACTTTTATTGATGACAAAACATGCTGAAAACTATTACAGAAAATTATTGTACAGTCCTAATTGCTGCAATTGAAAACTCTCCTCTATTCTAATTCCTAACTGGCTCAACCAAGGAGGGAGCTATGTTATTTATATAAATATTTACAACATATCCCATGCTCAAATCAGCCTATGTGTTGCTTTACAGTGATTTGCCAATAATTCTGGATCTGAAATAAATGCAAATCTGGACAGTTTGTGTTGCAGTAGTAGTCATTGGCCCTTAGAAAGCATCTTCAGTGGTGGGAGTACATGGGAGGAGTCTAGAAATATCTCACACATCATTCTCCACTTCAGAATATGCCATTCCTATCTTGCAAACAACTTTCTATTATGCTACAATTTTTCGGGTTTATCCTAGAAGAGGATCAAAATTGATCTTTTCCATGAATGGTGGCTTTGGATGGCAAGGACGGCAAAATCAGATGGGAGATATTTTCCCTTAACTTTATCAACCTTCTTATCCCCTTTTCCACCACCAAAATTCAGTCAACAAGTCAAAAAGTACATTCTGTTTTCATTCCGAAGATAAGTGGCTCATTCCGAAGATACTGCAATTCTCATTCCGAAGACATTGTGTTCATTCCGAAGATCTTTAGAATGACCAACTGTGTTGACTCCAAATGGTTTTGGCTGCATTTCTAAGGTGGATTAGCCCTCAGGATCAGATTGCAATAGTCTTCATTCTTCCTTGGATGTGAATTTCATGCCTTGCCATTCATTGGTAGCTTGTTGGAATTTACATGGTAAATTATTGCATTTTCCAGTTCTACTGCACAGTTGTAAAATATTGGCATTTCTTGCAAATTCAAACAAATTAGAACATGGAAAAATTATTCAAATATCAACATGAAGGAGTACATCAAGTTGCTACTGAATTTATACACTTCATTCACCAAGTAACCATGCTGAAATAGTGCAACAATGTTGCACAATTGTCCCTCCTCTGTTATACCCTGTTGCTGCCTATTTAGACCATGTGGGAATGCTTCTAAATAGGTCAGATGTCTTCTGTAGTCCTTCTGAACTCATTCCATCCATATCCTCATGCTTTGCTTGACAACTTCAAGGTGTTCCTATAAAGTGACGACTTGCTGATTTTTATATGGCTGTTTTTTCCAGATTTTCAGATTTATGACAGTCCTAAACTTTTGTCTTCAATGTGGATTTGAAACAAGTTGAAGGGCAGGAAAACATTCAAAAACCATTGAGAAGTTAATGGATATCAGCATACCACATTTGGTTAATTGAAATGCATGTTCTTACTTGCTACTTAATCAAGCAAAATCAGTCACAAAATGCTGAAAATAGTCAAAAACAGAGATATAGTATTCCTAACATAAAATCATGTAAACACTTAACAAATAGTATATTTTAGTCAACTATTTGGCAATTAACTTATCATATGGTAGTCAAACATTGTGCAATAATGATGCATTTTTGGGCCTCATCACATTACGGGAATAACATTGAGGAATATGAAATATTTTAGAGGAACATTAATGATAACGTTAAATAATGCTTAAGGAGATAAGGACATATGTTCTAATGGTAAGCATAAGGTATATTTATGTATTTCTTCATATTAGCATTGAGATAGAGGGTACAACGACCCAAAGCTAAAGCGAGAGCGACGAAGGCTAAGGGTGGTTTATCTTCCAAAAATTTTGATTTCTTCGTTTCTGAATTTTTGGCCCTTCAATAGGTTTAACACAGAATAATAGTGTTACATTTATCTCTATTAATTTTCACTTAAATATTCCATAAAGAGTTGTAGTTGCTATGAGGTTCGCGTGACATCTCAAATTTCGTGCATCTTTGAAGTAGTAGTTTTTTAAATCCTTCAATATTTCCTAGCTAAGAGGCACTTAACAGGTGGTCTTATCATCAAGCATTTAATTTTATAAAAATGTTATCGAATGTTAAAATCGAGAAACCTATGCATCCTAGCAAAGAATAAAAAGGAATTGTTCAAAAGGTAAAGTTTCTTTTATTGTTTTTAAATTATAAGTTATGTCTAGTAATATTATGTGTAACTTTATCTTATAATATTTGTACAATTTTATCTTTTAAGATTTGAATTTTTAACTTTTATTAAATTTCTAATTTTTCTACTATTAAACCTATTTAAATTATACATGATAATTTAATGTTTATTGTAAGTAATTGTTTTAGAAAGTCACTCAACAATTACATAAGTAAATATTAAGTAACATTCTTCTAATTATTGTCTCTTATTATTAAATATACAATAATTAAGTACAACAATAAAAATAAGTGAAATAATTCATTATTAGTTTATATTTTTTCAGGGAACTTTATATTAATGATAAGCTATGTAATATATAAGGGTTGAAAAGGATATTAACTATAAGCAATGTAATATATTTAATTACATGGTCTTGGGACTTGCAAATTAAATTGCTTTTAATCCATCACAATGTTTACTTTTTAAGTCTTATATTACCACAAAATATCACACATCCCAATATAAAATAGCCATAATAATATAGGTCAAGATAATAATAATATGAGTAGAATAATATGAGCAAATTAATATGTATATCAAGGCTTATAATAAATCAAATAACATTCATTTATATGTTGAAATATGAATGTAAATAGCTTGAATCATTCATGTACTATGCATGAAGAACAACTTACAATATTAATTGCTCAAAATGTATACAAGCTTTATTGCTCCTCTTTCTATTACAACTTGACTATGAATCCTTGATTCTTCTCTTGATTGAATTTGCATTGTTGTCCTATGGAGCATTGTCTCCATAATATAGCAATAGTAATATGAATCTTTACACACTTGAATATTTCTCTCCATATGCCAAGTCTCATGAGTCTTGTCTTATCAACTTGTCACTTGTGTACTTGATGAAAACTTGAATCTATAATACTTGCACACCTTTACATGAATATTACACTTCTACTTCCACTCCTAATATATAACACTTTTGCACATATTTACATTACATATTTGCACTCTTACATACAAGACACTTGTGCACATTTACTCAACCTACACTTGCACTCTAACTTACATGAAACTTATGAATTTCCTACACATTCACACTTATATAAAAGATAAATATAACTCACACTCTAAACTATAGAATCAACCCTTATTACATATTTACAAATGTATCATGAAGGTACTATGGGGGTACATTAGCATGTACAAAATAATGTAATATACCTCAACACAAACTAAAATAGTAAAAACATAAAGTATCTAAGTTTATACACAATAGGGATTAGTATAAGAAAAAATCTAACTAGGTCCTTCAAGATAATAGTTTGTCATATATTATAACTGCTAATATATAAACACATCAGAAAGACCACAAGGTAAAACAATAGCCAATATATTACCAACAATTCTTGATACAATATTTTGACGAGAATTGTAGACCAAAAATTTGCACACCCCTTTCCCTCAGGCTAATGGATTCGTGCCTATAAAGGATGTGGGAAATTAAATATCTACACCCTAGTATCATGCCTACTTTGGTGTTTATCAACGAGTTATGGTAGGTTCACTAGAAAATATTTATAGACCATTTACATGCCTAGACAAGGGATGGTGTTTGATGAGTCTTTTAATAGCACATGCTTAAGTTCAGGATAAAATGTAGATACAATCTATGCTATATGCATTTCAATTTTCATGAAGATAACAAACAATTGGAGTAAGCTAAATGTATTATAGATTCATGCAATCTATATATATTTTGTATTTTTCTTATTATTTTTAGATGATTTAAGAAATAAGAAATGTGAATTAGTAATATACTTAAAAATAAATCAAATCAGATACTTACATGATCCAAATTGTTGAACGAAGTAGATTCGCTGCCTATTGAGCAAATTCACTCCCTGTTATCCAATTTACTATCTGTTTGAATCAACGAGAGAATCTGCTATCTTAAAAGTGAATTTGCAATAGATATTCAACTTGTCAAATAAAACACTAGAAATTTAAAATTAGGATTTAGGGATCTACTTAAGCCACTGTAGATTTTATCTCGATGGCATAGCAGTCAGATACTTTCAAACTCTTTAACCAACCATGCATAAAATAATGAAATTGTAAAGTTTATTTACGAATAATAAAGTTGAGAACAGTGTCACGATATCACGACATGTTGCATTGTCACGGCCAAAGGAGGAAAAAGTGTCGTGATATCGCGACATGTTGCATTTTCATGGCCAAAAAGAGAAAAGTGTCATGATATCGTGACATGTTACATTTTCACGGCCAAAAAAGAGAAAAGTGTCGCGATATCGCGTCATGTTGCATTTTTGCAGCCAAAAAGAGAAAAGTGTCGCGATATCGCAACATGTTGCATTTTCGTGACCAAAGGAGAAGAAAGAAAAAGTGTCGCGATATCGCTACATGTTGCATTTTCACAATTCAAAAGGGGCAGGAAAGCAACCAATCCCCCTAGCAACAACTCACATTGTGCAAACATTGAAACTTGTAGGATCGTTCCTTAGGCCAATGGGGAAGGAGTCTTGCCACACTTGAATGTCAGATTCGCTGACTCCCCTGTTAGCTAGCCAGTCTGCAGCTTTGTTTCCTTCCTAGTACTGATGCTTAATGACTAATTCTGGGTAATTGCCAACTAGAGCCTTGCATTCTTGGAAAATTGAAGCAAGGGACCAGGAAGGCTTAGTTGTACCTTTGAGGCAATTGATACATTGCAATGAGTCTCCTTCGATGATAAGTTTATTGAGGCAGTTGATACTTTTTCCTCCTTTGGCCGCGACGATGCAACATGTCGCGACATCGCGACACTTTTTCCTCCTTTGGCCGCGACGATGCAACATGTCACGATATCGCGACACTTTACTCTTTTGGCTGCAATGATGCAACATGTCGCGATATCGTGACTCTTTTTCTCCTTTGTCTGCAACGACGCAACATGTCACGATATCACGACATTTTTTCTCCTTTGGCCGCGACGATGCAACATGTCGCGATATCATGACACTTTTCCTCCTTTGGCCGCGACAATGCAACATGTCACATAATCGTGACACTTTTTTCTTTGGCCATGATGATGCAACATGTTGTGATATAGTGACATTTTTTCTATTTTGGCCGTGATGATGCAACATGTCACGATATCACGACACTTTTTTTCCTTTGGCCACGACGATGCAACATGTCACAATTTCGTGACACTTTTTCCTCTTTTGGCCGCGACGATGCAACATGTCGCGATATCATGACACTTTTTCCTCCTTAATCGTGATGATGCATCATGTCATGATATCGCGACACTTTTTCTATTTTGGTCGTGATGATGCAACATGTCACGATATCGCGACACCTTTTCTCCTTTGGCCATGACGATGCAACTTGTCGCGATATCATGACACTTTTTCTCCTTTGGCAGTGACGATGCAACATGTCACAATTTCATGAAATTCCTATATATTGGCGTCAACGATGCAACATGTTGCGATATCATGACACTTTTTCTCCTTTGGCCATGAAGATGCAACATGTCAGGATATCGCGACACTCTTTCTCTTTTGGCTGTGACGATGCAACATGTCGTGATATTGCGACACTTTTTCTCCTTTGGCCTCGACGATGCAACATGTCGTGATATAATGACACTTTTTCTCCTTTGGCCATGACGATGCAACATGTCACGATATCACAAAAAAAAATTTCCTTTGGTTGTGACGATGCAACATGTCGCGATATCACGATACTCTTTCTCTTTGGGCTACGACGATGCAACATGTTGCGATATTGCGACACCTTTTTCTCCTTTGGCCGCGACGATGCAACATGTCGGATTTCATGACACTTCTTCCTCCTTGCTTTCTCCTTTTTCTTTGGACTGCAAAAATGCAACATGTCGTGATATCGCGACACTTTCCTCCTTGTGGTGGTTTACTTTTTCTTTGATCTTTAGCAAATGGGCTTCTTCGGACTTCTTGGAAAACATGCAAAAAAGGTGGGTCCCCAATTTTGGGGTACGTTGTGGAGTAGCAACAACACTTCCAAATGGTGAATTTCTTTGTTTAAGTTTTGCTTCCCCTTTTCTGATTAGCCTCTAGTCATGTTTCCATTTAGTTAGTTCTTCTTGTTGGTTCCTCTGGGTGCCTTTACCTTAGGTGGCCCCTACTGTTTTCAGGCTATCTCGTTCTGCTATTGTCGTTCTTCCCCTCTGCCTCCCTCTTCGGAGGCCCATGGCTGTATTGTACAAGGTTTAGGGACCTTTCAACACCCTTTCAATCAATAAAAAAAAAATAAAGTTGAGAACAAATGATAATATGATGCAATAGATGATATGGCATGCAATACAAGATGATATAGTCTGATGTGCAAAGTGAAATAATGGATCTAAATTAAAAAGTTACCCCCAAATAGATATCTACATGAATTAACTTTTATGTGAGCAAATCCGCTTCTATGTAAGCGAATTCATTCTATTGTGAGAGAATATGCTACTAGCAATGGTAGCCTATGAATCTACTTGATTTTTGTTAATGTCTAAGGGTATACACAAAAATATGACTGAAATATTTGCATAAAGAAAATGAAATAGGTTTGTTTACAGCGATCGGATGGTTGGTATCATGAGGTGATGGTGGCGAAGTAAAGTGGATCATCAATGAAATGAGCTCTAGAGGTATCTTATAGCCATCGAGGAATCTACTCTATAACTCCACCTATAATAAACTCCATCTCAAAAACCATTTTTCAAAAATAAAAATAGAAAGCTAATGCTTGGTTCAATTTCCACCATCAACCTTTTGGAGAGCCAGAGGGCTCATTTTATCCTTTCTCATCAATGAAGGAAGAGTAGACAGTTCGGATAATTTGTGGTTGTAGTTCGGCTATTAAACCAGGCTGAGAAAATGGCTAATCTATGTAGGTTTTTTGAACAGTTTTAGAATTGGCACAACTAAAGATAGATTTTGTTAGAATAGATTTTTTGACCAGTTTTAGAATTGGCACAACTAAAGATAGATTTTGTTAGAATGGAATTTGACGTTTTTCCAATTTAAAACAAACTACCGAATTTAGTGATTTCGCTCCCAAATTATGCGAGGAGAAAATTTGCTAAGAAGATTCACTTCCTAACAATGTGGGAAGCGAAATCACTACAAGGGGAGAGAAATCACTAAAAGGGGAGCAAAAATGAGAAAATAAAGGCAATGTGTGATTAAAATAAACACGTGCAAAAAACAAGAGGTGGGAGAATAAAAGGTTGACTTTAGAGGTTAGGGAATTTTGATGTGGGTCAAAATTTCGTGTCTACATTTTACTCCCTCTTTGGCACATTTATGAGCAATAAATGCATCAAATAATGTAGACATTTTAAGTGGTAGTGTTGATAAAAAATATTGATGAAAAGGAGCAAATGGTTCAATATGAAATGTTGATCAAAATAATGTCATTTTAAAAGTTATATAATGATTTTTTTTCTTTTGTACGCAAATTAATGCATTAAAATATGTGTTAGGGGTGCCCCATCGAGTTTTTAGAGGAATATATTATTCCTCATGGAACTTGAAATGATAGCAGAAATAAAATGATGAAAGGCAAAAAGGATAAATAGGGTTAAAAATGGGATAGGGTAAAAACCTAATTCATTTTTATTGCATGATTTACTGACTTTGAGCTTTGGAGAAAATGGTGTGATCGGTTAAAAAAGTAGATCTCATTTGAATGAGAGGTGATGGAATGGATCCAAGCATGTGGGTAAGCTATATTTCATGCTTTTCCTTGAATTTAATCATTCTCTTTCAATTTTCTATTGAGAAATCTAGATTTTTGGCCTGATTTAGGATCAAGCGATTGTCACAATGAATTTGTGCTCTTTTAGAAAATTCATGCCATGACAACTTGATCCTACTAGGGATTCACAAATTCACAAAAAACCTATAAATTCACGAAAATACTATGAATGTGACAAATTCATAGGATAAGAGCTTGGATGAGTAAATATGCAGACTATCTAGCGAATATGTAGACTAGCTAGCGAATTTGGATGATTATGCATGTTTGTTTTTACTGAGTTGAGTTTTTGATAAATATGTTAACTAATAATTTATAATATTGATGTGTTTTTGTTGCAGTATGGCACTCTCAAGAATCGTAATTGGTGGATTAAAGACTGTGAGGCTTAGCTAGGAGATCTAGGTTAGGCAAGTATAGATCGATTGCAGTAGGTGGTGCTTCTAGATATAGCAAAGATATCCCAGGTTGAGGTAGACATAGGTCTACTGATAGCTTTGGCAGAGTGATGGTACCATGAATCATCTACATTTTGGTTACTAATATGAGAGGTTACTATGATCCTATAGGATGTGTGATGCATCCTTTTAATTTTAATCAAGGGGATGAGGCTATATTAGCGCATGACACAATAAAGAGCCTTAGAGTAACTGATCGAAAATCCATAATTTTTGGTTAATCAGAGTAATATTAGTGTGAATCACTTGGTAGAGACACATGGTGTGTCTACTTTGATAGTGGTTATAAGTGAAGTAGTTGTTGGGTTGATATTCAGCCATATGAGTAGGTGATATCTACCATGGGCCTTGGATAGATTTATTACAGATATAAGGGATATAGAGAGGCATTTCATGTGGGTCCCATTTACCTTATGCTTCCTATACAAGATATTATAGAATGTTGTGTATATTCATCATAGTTGCATTATAGTCACCACTCTGATCCAAGTATGATGTTGGGAACACATAGCAGTGAGGAGACCCGATAGATTACCTTGGGAGGAATGAGATGATGGGCATCCAACTATATACCGATGGCTACCTTCGAGAAGAGGTTGTAGAGGACAAGGTGGAGGATTGGATGTAGCGAGGTAAGCCATTGAGGATTTGTTGCCTTGTCATATCATATGGAGGCCTTTAAGGATGCATCCAAGGTGGAATATTGATGGATTTGAGCTAGCTCAGGTGCAATGGATATGGTGGCTATAGTTCGAGAATGGAGATATGGAGTTTTATCACTTTTATTGGGTATAGCAATAGTTTGTATTAGTGTAGGGTGTACTAGTATTGAGAAATGTTTAGTTTTAGTGGGTAACAAGAGATTCTGATTGTGGTAGGAGAGCCAAATATTATCCAATTTTGAGAGCTTGAGGATGATGACCCACTTATCATGAGTCTAGGGGTGGATGATGTAGGGTCAAGGATAGAAATTAGGAGTGGTATGATGGGATCAGGACCTAGAGGATTACTACAATGCTAACCAATAATCCATTGATATTACAAGTGATATGACATGTTGCTCATTATTGAGATGAGTAGGGGATCATATCAAGATGCAGGATACCACCATGGTTTAGGGAGGCAAAGGTGCATAGACATAGGAGAATAAGGATGTGCATGTAGAGATATAGAGGTACACCAAGAGCAGGATAGGGGGTAGCGATGTAGGAGGATTCCACAATGGTCATAAGAGGAGGGAGAGATAGGGGAGAGAATTACAACTGATGTTGATATGGTAGAGTCAAGTGGATAGGACCAATAATGGATTGTTGAGCTGGAGAGAGAGGTAGAGGTTTAAAAGGGGGATATAGCAACTCTAAGGGTTTAGGTCGTGACCCATGCACAAAATATATCCATCCATATAGGATATATCTAAATAGTTGAGGGACAACTATCACAGGCACATTTCCAGGTATAGTAGTAGGCTAGGGATGCACCCTATTTGAGTAGGCCCACTCATTCTATGAGTAGCAACATGTAGATATATCTTCAAGATGATCTTCAGGTAATTCAAGCAGAGGCATCATTGGCTAGTTTATGAGAGGTATTTTCTTAGGCTCTCTACTTCCACTTGGTTCCAGAGGGACAAAGAGTGGCTTTACCACAGGAGCCCGTAGATCAGAGTTGTGCATGATCATCTTCATGGATAGTGAGTCATTTTGTGCATATGTGCCAACCCTAATCACCACATGATAGGGGAGAAGACCAGGGATCTAGAGCATCTAGAGGATGATATTCTAGATTATATCTTGTTGTAGCATACTCTCCTTATGATTGAGTATGCCAATTTTTTTAATTATAGCATACCAATCTATTATATATATGTACATTTCTTTTAAAGTAATATCATACTGCATTTTATATATTTATTGATGATGTACAAAATGTGGAATTTTTTGTTGTTCTTATTTGTTTATGGGTGATTTATATGACGATGTGTTATATCAATGGTTATAATTTTTTGGTTTGATGATTTTGAGATACATCTATCATGCTTTGTCAAATGTGATTTATGGGAATGGATTGTGTTTGATAAATTGTGATTGACATTGTAAAAGTGATATGTTAGGTGATATATCCTTACAATTGTGATCTATTAGCAATAGTCCTTAAGGATGTATTCTTATGTAAGACCGAAATAGAGGCTACTCCTCACTTGTGGTCTATGAAACAAGTCATGTATAAGGGATGTTTGTTATGTTGACATCGAAGGTATATGACCTAGAAGAATGTTTGATTTTGGTAATCAAGGTGATATTGTGAACAATGAATAATGTCGACATTTTAATATTTACTTCAAAAATTAAGGATAAAAATGATATAAATGCTTAGGCATGAAAGATGTAATAAAGGCTTTTTTCTAGGCATAATATTCAAGCATATTCCATGCCATCCATGCAAAAATTCTGATGTGATTGAAATAATTGTGTATGAGCATGTGAAATATGCAATATGTGAATGCATTATACTAAGGTGGTATTGTAGGAAATGCAAGTTTTATTATGAATTTTAGTATCCTCAGTTATCTATGATAATGTAATGCAAGGCTACTTATTTATTCGGCCTTAATTGCCTATGATGATGAAATGCAAGGCTAATTATTGATTTGGTCTAAATTACCTATGATAATGATCATACAAATCCATGAGAATATAAGGACTTTAGCTAATCAAGGCTCATAGAAAATCTTGGATATTCAAAAATGAAAATCAAGCCTATCAAGAACTAGTGTGTGATTTGTAAGTTCATTTCTTATCTTGAACTTGATTATGGTGTGAAATCTATCAAGAACCAATGTGTGTGCTTATGAAATTTATTTACCAATTTTGAGTAAGGTAATGATGCAATCCAATCAAGAACCATTGTGTGTGCAAAATAAATTTGTTTACCCATATTATGTGAGGTAAGATTAAACCGATGATGGAAGGAATCAAGAAGCTAGCTTGTCCTTATGTGTGGTCAGAGGTCTCTTCAAGAGATATGTGTTGCCATGAATGAGCATACTCCACTACAAATCAAGCATATATAACCCCAATGGATATTAGATCCATAGTCCAATGTGAAAACACGAGATTCCGGAAACAAAAAGGAAAAACTAAACAAAATTGCATTAAAAGGAAAGAACACAAATGAATGAACACAAGATATAAAAGCAATATAAACTATAGCCCTTTTTATTGATATTCTTTTCAATTCGTGTTACAATACGTCTCCTTCCTTTTTAGGGGATAGGAGCGTTAGATATTGATCTCTACAATTTGCTTCAGAATTCCTCTTCCGCGTGCCCACATATAAAATGGGCGAACCAAAACGTTGTCGCCGCTTGCGTTGACAAAGGTCGATTCCTCGCTGCTCCTTCAATAGACCTGAAATCTGCGTTCAAAGAAACAAACAAAGAATCAGTAGCACCTGTGTATGAAAAATAAAAGATAAATCTTAACTATAGCTGAAATGAATCTAAATGAACCGAAAACTTGATAAATGCATAAACATGAAACTAGCTAAAATACTATAAAAGAAATAAAGCGGGGAGGTGCCCGAAGGCGAACCACCCGCGGATAAAACCTTGCTTCGACACCAATCCGCTTGAGATGGGTCCGAAACCTGATGTGATGTGTTGTCATCAAATTGATAGAATATTGTGGTCAAAAGATTGGGGTTTGGGTGCAAATCGCAAGTAAGTGAATTAACAGCACTTCGTTGCTCAGAATTCTCCTGCTCGGTATCCCTTTTGGATGAGGAAACTCACCATTTTATAGACCCAAGGGGTCTCTTTGAATTAACATGCGAAAGTGTTTCTTTGCATGAATGCTTTTGTTTGTGAAGAGAAGACTTCTTCTTGATCAAGGGCTTCTTAACTGCCTTTGTGCATGTCTTTGTGTGTTTTAGAAAAGCTCACTTGCACTCCCATGCAATGAAGGGATAACTAAGTGGCAAATCTGAGTTGTCTTAAAAAGCTTACTCTCATTCCCATGCAGTGAAGGGAAAGTCAATTGGCAGATATGAGTTGTCAAAAGAACTCACTCGCACTCCTATGTCATGCAGGAAGAGCTAAGTGGCAGTTCTGAGTTGTTTATATGCCAAGATTTGACTTTTTTCCGGTCAAACCTGACAATCATCCCACCCCAAAGCGAGTGCTTATAATCGTCCCTGGGTGAGACGAGTATCAGTCAGCACTCGTTCCTGGGTAGGACGAGTAAAATTTGCACTCGTCCCTGGGTGGGACGAATAAGCAATAAAGTGTCTAAAAAGGTGCCAAATTGGTTTTTGACTTGCAAAATTGCTGTGTGAGTGGTTAGAACCACTGTTTAACCTCTGAGGGCTGCCCTAGGGGCTGTGTGTGTTGGTGCGATCAGTGCTTGTAATCACATAATCGGATTGGTGCTGTTTTGGTGTCTACAGATGCCCCTTTTTGGGAAGCGTTGTGCAAGGCGCAGCGCTGAGCAAAAATATAACCAAAGCACTAATGATTAAGGTTTTCAGTAACCTAACCAACTCTTGATGCCCCAAGTATGGAAAGGGCACACATTCTTGAATCCTTGCTTCTGACGAGCTAAGGAACTTAAATCAAGCATTAACCTGGTTCGGTGAGGTATTACTTGAACTTAGGCATTGATCAGTCATGAATAGGCAAAGGGCACAACCTTTTGTTGTGGGAACCTTGAGTTCATGATTCACAAATGCTAAGTATATGATCAGTTTGTGATGATTGCTTGTTTGCTGCCCCAAGCAGGGGCGCGATTGTCTTTTGCAATGATCCTTTGAATGCGTGTCTTTTCCAAGACTAGGTATAATGTTGTTGATTGGCAACTAAGTGTGACTACCCCCTCAAGCGACGAATCGATGAGGGCATGACCGACATGAGAAAAACGACAAGTCGCTTGACCCAAGATGACGTGTGCAAGGGTGCCTTTAGATGGTTTACCGCTAAGCATGCTCGAGCAGTTCTCCGACTGTGTTGACCTATTTTTGGTTTTGTTAGCATTGGTCATTTTTATGTTGTGGTTGTTTTTAATTTGTTTTTTTTTATTTGTCCCGTGGTGGGACGATTGTCGTGATGTTACTCGTCCTGGGGTGAGACGAGCATACCAGCAAACAAAAACTATAAATATGCGAAAATGACGGATTTGGTTCATTTGCACTATTCATCGATTGCGATTTGGAGCTCTGGGAGGAGGAGGTAGATTTATGACGCGAAGCGCTACCGGATTATCTAGCCACCATGAGTACATAGACCGGGTCGTCGAGCGGAGGAGCCGAGGCGAGACCAGTAAGTGCACTATCTCCTTGATTGTGAATTTCAAAAAAATGCAAATGTGTTTTTATTGTTTTACGTTTATGAAAACACGAAACCCTACTTAATTAAATTAAAGGTAAATGAATGAAACCAAAGGAAACATGGATGCAAACCTATGGAAACTTAGATGAAAAATCGGATGAGAAACCCAAAATGAGACTTAGACGACAAACCGGATGATAAACCCAAAATGAAACTTAGAGTAACAACCTAGGGTAACCATGGTTAAAATGTTTTTCTATGTGAATGGTAAAACTTAGGGCGAAACCGTAGGTAAACCACACTCATATTTTTATGTTATGTTTATGGAATTAAAATGGAAAATGAATTTTTTTTTTTTTTTTTGTTTTTTGGTTGAAATGGTAAACGTAGGTAAAACCGTAGGGAAACCATGTCAAATTTTTATTGTTTTGGATGAAATTAAAGATGAATTTTTTTGGTTGAAATGGTAAACTTAGGTAAAACCGTAAGTAAACCATGTCAAAATTTTTCATTGGTTTGGATGAAATTAAAGATGAATTTTTTTTTGTTGAAATGGTAAACTTAGGTAAAACCGTAGGGAAACCATGTCAAATTTTTATTGTTTTGGATGAAATTAAAGATGCAAAATAAATGATTTTTTTTTTTTTGAAGTTTTGGATGTACATGTGAATGAAAAATAGTACGGTATAGTTATGCATTTTTGTACATGTGATGGTGATGTGATGCATGTTTTTGATGTTTGTTGTTTTTTTTTTTTTTTTTTTTTTTGTGATGTGCAGGTGGTGAAGAGTCGACATCGAGTGCCGACCATTTTTTCTAATGCCCGCGAGGCGTTGACTGATGATGACTGGGAGTGGCTTGATGCCTTAGGGCTCAAGCATGTGGCTCGGTTGGATGCAGTTGTGGCAGATCGGTCATACATTATAGCATTGATTGGCCTGTGGGATGCTCGGACGAACACCTTCCATCTTCCGATAGGGGAGATGACTGTCACCTTGGAGGACGTGTATCGGATCTTGTGGATTTCGATAGATGGGGTTCCCATTCGGACGACTCCATGGGGCCAGAGGACAGTGGTACTGACACGGTACTTTGGACATGGAGGGGAGGGGGATGGGATGACCTCGTTGGAGAGGGCGGAGCTGGATTGTCAGATTGGGGGGATACTGGTACGGTGGTGGTACGCGAGGAGAGTGTTGGGAGTGAGGCATGCAGTACTCATGAGCCTCATTTCCAACATGCTCCTGCCAGATTCATCAGGAGCGAGGTTCCCATGGAACCTAGTGGAGGTAGTATGGCAGTTGGTGGATTGCCCGATGACAGAGCCGGTTATTATGAGGTGGGGCCAGACGCTACTAGCGCAGTTATATGATGAGTTGTACGAGGTCCGCTGTCAGAGGTGGAAGGGGTTGGGGTGCAGTTTTTTATTGCAGTGCTGGGCCTGGCAGCACATAGCCATAGAGCGACCACGAGGGTTGCCCTGGACTACCCGAGCGGAGATGGTGGATAGGGACATTGGGTATGGTGCACTATGGTATCGGTCTGAGGAGCGAGGGCACAGTCGACGGTTTGCGGGAGACGTCGACCATTACAGAGATGCCTTTGCATGACTGACTCCCAGGGATGTGGTATGGATGCCATATCGGGATTGTCCCGCATGGCCAGAGGTGGAGGATTGACTTCGACGGGTTCGAAGGGGGAGATGGGTGATTGGGCGACATGCGACAGAGCAGGAGTACTTCCATTACCTCCGAGTGACACGACAGTTTGGGGTACCTTAGGGGTTGCCTGGGGAGCCCGTAGCCTACCGACGCCGGAGTGATGAGAGGACCCTAGCGGTGCCGATCCTCGAGCCACTAGGGGAGGAGTCAGATGCTGTGCTGGACATTTCGGATGTTGATGATGTCGGCATGACAACCGAATATCAAGAGTGGTGGACGCTATGACAGTGGCAATGGGAGGGGCCCTTGGGAGGAGAGGAGGCAGCGGGAGGTGGAGAGGGTGCAGAGGCACCAGGAGAGGGTTGGGGAGCACCTGCAGATGTAGAGATGGTGGAGGTGGCAGAGGTGGGAGATGACTTTGGGGAGGAGGAGCAGCCGGATATGCAGGAGGCGTCAGAGTCGGCTAGCTCGGGGGAGATAGAGGCAGGGTTGCGCGCTAAGGTAGCGCATTTGATGGGATTGTTGCAGAGGTAGGATGGAGAGCTGGCAGAGATGAAGCAGGAGAGGGATCTCCTATGGACACAGTTGGCAGGGCAGGGGATCGCAGTGGCTACGTCTCACCAGCAGGTGGGAGATATAGATGCTGCATGAGAGAGAGATCTCCTACAGGTGCAGCTAGTACAGCGCAACGACGCCATCGCGTATTATCGTAGGCGGGAGGCAGAGTCGAGGCTACAGGAAGAGGATTGGAGGCGACGAGAGGTCGTGTGGGGGCGGCATCGATCAGAAATGGAGGGTGAGATTATCCTCCTGGGTGGGCGAATACCAGAGCCTCCGGCCAGTGGCTCGTCGTATAGGACGAGAGACAGCAGGACGGAGCAGTCGGCATCATCCCATCATCGGCGACGAGATGAGGGAGGCACGAGTGGGCGGGATGCAGGGGCGAGCAGTCACCCTGAGAGATCTTAGAGGATGGATACCGTAGGGGGTAGCTCTCATCGCACTGATCCTGCATGATCATGGTGGCCGATGCCCTAGGCTGGGGATTTTGGGATTTTGGATGATGGGAGGGAGGTCTGAGGACCAGTTTTGTAGCCTACGGGCAATTTTGTTGTGATATATATACAGATGATTCTTTTTGGTGCTTATCTGTTTTGCATGATTTATGTTTTTACATTGATGTATGCATATGCGATTATGAATGTGATGATTCTAATTTGTATGATGTATGCATATATAATGAATGAAATGAATTGTGGATGATTTGTCGATGAACCATATACTGTACAAAATTGGAGTGATTTTCTATAATAATAAGATAACTTTGTGGAATGCTTGTGCATATGAAAACTTTATTTTTGTATTTTGTTTATTTTTTTGATGGTGAGGTATGGAATGAAATGTATCGGTTGTTGGAAAATGTAGTTAAGCTTTTCTGAGATGCAGATATTTTTCACTAACTAGCCAAGACTATACATTTATCTCGTAGGACTTTGGAACAAGGTCTAAATCTGACTTGAATTTAACCAAGTTATTTCACATCCCTGTGTGTGCAATTGAGTTCGTTTATGTGTTATTCATCAGGATACCGCCAGTGCCAGATGGGCTTTCAACCGAACCTGTAGCTCCACTAACTCCTGTATTGTATTTAGTCAGATTTGTCTGCGATGTTATGTAGGATACCATAAGCTAGCTCATCCACATGCAAACATTGATCTATACACAAGTTAATGTGACAGATATATCGTCATGCGGGAGGTTTAATGCCAGTGACTGATAGGCTATCAACCAAACCAGTACTGAAGCTTGCCTCATGACCTATCGAAATGCTGAGAATTCCAGGGATTCAAGGTCGACTCCCTTCTTTTCTTCAAGGGTATGGGGATACTTGCTCATTATAGTGATAAGATCACTGTTTATTTTTGTTTTATTAATTTTTTTTTTTTTTTTTTTTGGAGCAAGGGATTGAAATATGAAGTGACGAGAATCACTATTGTTTGTGCCTTTTGATGTGTGCCCTGTAGGATGTCAAATTTTAGTGTTTTGACATTTTGCAAATGTTTGATGTTTTTGCAACTTTTGAGAACTTGGGATTCATGGGGAATTTGGTAGGGAGGATGCTTGTCCTTTTGCCAACTCTTAGCATTTCTAGGGTCAATTGCACAGGGGGATAAGCAAGATAGCCGTTTCGCTTATGGTAACCGGGATTACGGTGCAGGTTTCATCTTTCGTTCACACAACTTAGGAATTATTTTATGTGTGTTAGTTAGTGTTGGGACGTGACGTAACAAGGTGTGATCCAAGTAAAACTTTCCCGTGTAAAATCTGTTGAACTGTGTACAGTTTTTGGCTAGAAATTTAAAGACATCTGAATGACGAAAACCCTATATACATTAGGCGACACGGACGATGCTAAAATAAAAGGATGATATGTGAGATGTAAGTGTTTATGAAAATGGATCGGAGGTGGAAATGATGGAGTTGCAAAATAATGACAGTCTATGGTGCTTTTGACTTGTATGACCTAGCGAAGTATGCAATGTATGGATGCAATGCTTAATGGAACCTATATTTTTGTATTTTGATTTTTATGAGAATGTATGGAATTAAAATGCAATTGTTTTTGTAATTTTGATTGATTTTTATGGGGATGCATGAAATTGAAATGCAATTGTTTTTGTGATGATTGATTTTTTTTTAGAATGCATGGAATTGGAATGCAATTGTTTTTATGATTTTGATTTGTTATGAGAATGCATGGAATTGAAATGCAATTGTTTTTGTGATTTTGATTTTTTTTTTTTTTTTGAGTATGCATGAAATTGAAATGCAATTGTTTTTGTGATTTTTGATTTTTATGTTGACCAAGCAGTTGTGGTAACGCTTGGAGCTTTTGGGTTGACCAAGCGATTATGGGAATCCTTGGAGCTTTTGGGTTGACCAAGCGATTGTGAGAATCCTTGGAGATTTTGGGTTGACCAAGCGATTGTGGGAATCCTTGGAGCTTTTGGTTGGACTATGGCTCTCTAGCTGTGAAATGGCCTCAAATGAATGATGTTCAAGGGTTCTGCTTCCTTGATTCCTTCAAGAGAGGCAAGCCGGTATGTTCTGGGTCCTATTCTACTGTCAATTATGTAAGGACCTAAACAGTTTGCTACAAACTTATCCCGCAGATGGGACGACAAATTAGAATTCTGCTGGTTCTCTTTTAAGACCAAGTCACCAACCTGAAATTCCTTGAAATGGACTTTCATGTTGTATGCTTTCTTAAGTCGCTCTTGATAGATACGCAAATGCTCGAGAGCATTGATGCGTCGTTCGTCAAGCAACGTCAGTTGATCTAACCGGGCCTGTCGTGCAGTGTCATCATCGATGAACTCTTGCATTGAAATACGAAGGGAAGGAATCTCCAACTCAAAAGGCATGACTGCCTCAGAGCCATACACCAACGAAAATGGAGTTGCCCTAGTGGGCGTCCGAATGCTGGTGCGATAAGCCCATAGGGCAAGCGGGATCTGAATGTGCTAGTCTTTATGATTGTCTGTAACTGTCTTTTTGAGAATGGCGACTAGCGTTTTGTTGGACGCATCTGCTTGCCCATTTGCCTACGGATAATAGGGTGTGGAAAAGCTATGCTGAATCTTGTACTTTGTGGTCAAAGCATGCACATCTTTATTCTTGAATGGTGTCCCATTATCCGAGACAATTTTGGATGGAATACCAAAACGACATATGATGTTATGCAAAATAAACTCCGCAATGTGGGCTCCAGTCGTAGTGGTCAGCGGAATTGCTTCCACCCATTTGGTAAAGTACTCTGTGGTCGTTAAAATGAACGTGTGATGACCAAACGATGCAGGGGAGATATTTCCAATTAGATCAAGGCCCCACTACAAAAAAGGCCAAACCGATTGAATCGGCTGTAAGGCCTGAGAAGGTACGTGTGTCAAATTAGCATGGTGCTGACACTTCATGCACTTCTTCACATATGCACAACAATCTCGCTCTAAATATGTCCAATAATAACCCATGCGAAGAATGCGCTTTGCGATGGCCATACCGCTAAAGTGGCCACCACATGTACCATCATGAGCTTGGGTGATCGCCCAAGCGGACTCTTTCTGGTCCAAACAACGAAGGAGGATTCCTTCATAATTTCAATGATAGAAAATGTCTCCTAACAAGACATGCTTTGCCGCTTTCTTTTTGAATGATCTTTTTGCGGCTTGTGTCAATCCAAGTGGGAGAGTACCTAGCTTGAGGTAATCCCGAATGGGTGTATACCAGTCTTGCTGATCAGAAACCTCGATAGTATGAACGGCCAATCCCTTTTGAAGTTTATCCCGAACAAAAGCTGAACAGGAAAGAACTTGTAAAAACGTGGTGTTGCTAGCAAGAGGGGCCGAGGAGAACAAGGACCCCCAGTTGGCTTTAATCAAACAATATCGAATTCGAGAGAACTTATCCGGAGATGGTTCAATCTGGATCATGTGGATTTCTGGCATCGAATCAGAGCTTGCATGCTCCATCGCAGATTGCGATAATGTTTTAACCTGAATGGTTGTCATTTCACCAGAAGGGTCTTACGAAATAAGTGACCCCAAGGAGGCCATAGTATCTACAAAATGATTTTATGATCGAGGGAGTGCCTCGATATCATACCATTCGAATTGTGCCAAGAATTTATCCACAAGGTCTTTATAAGACTTCAAAACTAGACATTTACATTGGTATATCCCTTTTACTTGGTTGACAATTAACAACGAATCACCAAAGATGTTCAATCATTTAATGTTCATGGTGATTGTTGTCTGAAGACCTATGAGCAAGGCTTCATATTCTGCATTGTTATTGGTTAGCGGAAAGTCTAATTTAAAAGACAAGGGCATTGGAGCGCCTTGCGGAGTGAAGAATACAATTCCCGCACCACCCCCTTGCTCACATTTAGAACCATCGAAGAATAGGGTTATGTCAGCTCGTGACTCAGGCTCATCGGAATCTGGCGACTCTGAAACATGGAAGACACCATCATCTGGTAGTTCTATAGTCAGAGGATGATTGTCTTCAAGAGGAGCCTCAGCTAGTTGATCGGTGATGACTTGACCTTTTATAGATTTCTGTCCAATGAACTCTATGTCAAACTTCGTCAACAACATGATCCATTTCACCGTGCGGCTACTATGATAAGTATGACTCATCATGTATCGCAATGGATTCTCCTTAGACACAACATACGTCTTATTACTAAGCATGTAGTGGCATAGCTTTTTGGTAGCAAACACCACTGCCAAGCAGAGTTTTTCAACATATGCATAGTTAAGTTCATAACTGACCAGGGTGCGACTAAGATAGTATGTAGCCTATTCTCGATGAAGTTCATTTTTCTGGGATAGCATGGTGCCCAGTGCCACCTCAGTGGCTGAGATATATAAATAGAACGACACTCCTGGTCTGGGTGGTGCCAATACTGGCGACGAAGCCAAGTACTATTTAATGTCGTCAAAGGCCGATCGGCACTCGTCATCCCAATGAAATGTGACCCCTTTATGCAATAATTTATTCATGGGTCGGCATTTGTCAGATAACTGTGCTATGAAGCGCTTGATCGACACAACCTTTCCCTACAGACTCCTACGCTGCTTGATGGTGGTTGGGGGATGCATTTCAAGGATTGCCTTGACTTTGTTTGGATCAACCTCAATTCCTCGTTTGGAGACTATGAAACCCAAGAGTTTTCCAAAGGTGACACCAAAGACGCACTTCTTGGGGTTTAATATGACTTTATGCTCAATGAGGCGATCAAGGACCTTGCTCAAGTCATCGATATGATCTGTGCGCAAAAGAGATTTGGTCAACAAATCATCCATGTAATCTTCCAAAGTTTTGTGCATGTAATCGTGAAAGATGTATGTCATGGCACGTTGGTATGTAGCTCCGGCATTTTTAAGGCCAAAAGGCATGACCTTATAGCAAAATGTCCCCCAAGGCATTGTGAATGCCGTTTTTAGTTGGTCCTCAGGATTAATACGAATCTGATTGTATCCTGAGAAACCATCCATAAGGGAAAGCATTTCGTGGCCTGTTGTAGCGTCTACCAATGCGTCGATGCTTGGCAAGGGAAAATCATCCTTAGGACTCGCTTTGTTAAGATCTCAAAAATCGGTGCATATGCGAATCCTCCCGTCGGGCTTCTTGACGGGAACCATGTTAGATAACCATGGCGGATAATCCACACAGATGACAAACTGGGCATCCAACAACTTTTGCAACTCATATTTTACCATTAAGGCCACTGTTGGATGCATCTTGCATAGTTTTTGCTTTACTGGCTTGATTGTCGGATCAAGCGTTAAATTATGTGTGACTAGCTGTGGGTCTAGTCCCGGAATATCCTTGTATGACCATGCAAAAACTTCCTTCTTTTCCTTAAGAAGGGCAACATAATCGGCTCGCTCTTCAGGGGAAAGACTTACCCCCAGCTTGAGAATCCGTGGATTCATGGGATCTGTGCCGATGTCTACATCAGTCGTTGCTTCAACTGACATATGGGATCTGTCTTCCAACTGGTGTGGAATTGGGATCAGATGCATATCGTTTGCTAAATTAAGATCGTCATTAGGAACCTCAAGTTCCTCTTCAGCATGGAAGACATCCTGAGTTTGTCCTGGAGTGAAATGAAACATCCCACCGCAAGGCCAAACTCTAATGGAGATGGTGGTGTGTCAGCGCGATCCCAATTAATAGCTTCTATGTCTAGATGCAATAATCATGTTGGATTGGCTGGATCATGGATGGGGGCGGTCAAATCAATGGAGACCATGTTAATGAAATGATTGTAATCTCCATTACCACAAATGTGACAACTATGATATTATGGATGTTCTTGGAACTTTGGATCTGGCTCTGTGGGCACTGGCACAAAGGGATCAGACCTATACGCAGTCCTGTAAACAAGGTCTGCCCTAGGCACTGATGAGTTGATAGGGTCTCCAGGCAGAAGATGTTCGTTGTATGCCTTGAGTGGGGGGTGCAGTAATTGCTATAACTGCACCAGGGTGAAATGTCTCCTAGGTCTTGGATCTATGTGTAAGTGTTCCAACCTGTCATCTATGTCTAAAGGATCTTGTAATCTATGCTCACTAGGATCATTCAATGGGAACATCCTCAGGAATCTTTCCTGATCGTCATTCATTTGATAGTCATGCGAATGATCGTCCTCCGACTCATCTTCAAAAGACCCTTCCTGGTCTTGTCCATCTTCCCCTTGTGGGTGAGTCCATGAGGTTTCTCCTTGTTCAGCCGTAGGGAAAAGGTTGTTGAGGTCAACAAGGTTATTTGTTTGCAATGGGAAATAATCCCCTAATGTATAAGTTGTATTTGGATTAGCATATGGATCTGATGCCAACCCATCCTTGTTGCCTATCCCTAGGCCTTGCATGTTTTCGACCAAGATGTCGAGGGTAAAAGGGTGATTAAACCCTACTTCTGACTTATCATAAGGCATTTGGTATCTTTGTTGACACAAAACACGCATTCCTTGTTCATACCAACCTAACCCGTATCCATGCCAATTGCATTGGCTAAGATATCTTAATGCGAAGTCTGGGTTAGCCAGATAGTTGACATCTTCCACAAAGGGATCTTCATCTTCCTCTTCTTGTCGGGAAGGTTCAACGCCATGATCCAGGCCCCCAAAAATGAAGTTTGTCTAATTAGGTGGGTAGCCTAAAGGAACCATGGAGCCTATGGGGAGTCGAGGTCTTCCCATGTCTTGCATAGACTGAAGTGTGGGCATTGCAACAACATTGTGCACTATATACTCCCCCATGCATGTGTTAGACATATCAACAGTAATCGTTGGTGATTGAGAGGGGTCAAATGGGAGTTCTCCTTGAGTCCACTCCATGTGGGGTGAACTAGGTGTCTCAGCTTCCATTCTATTAGGTGTCTTTTCTGTAGAGATGTTGGAAACGAGAGGTGGTTCTGCTTCTAGGGGCTTCTTTCCTTTATCCGTTGGTGTGGCCACCGTAGGTGGCATCATTGTGGGAGGACAGGATGAAGAATATGAACCCACCTGGGAATGTAATGGAGTTTGCAATGAAGATTCTTGCTTAGTCGAACCCCGTTTAGATGGATTTAATTGGAAATCCACATGCGTTGAAGGAAGGGTTGACTACGACATGATTTGCACTGAGTTGCAATACTTAAAAGGTTCCAAATCTACGGGGACCATGTGCACTTGTCCTTCAAATGTATATTTCAAACATTGATGAGCAATTGAAGGGAAACATTTCATATCTCGGATCCAAGGCCGCCCAAGTAAGATATTATAAGCCATATCACCTTCTAAAATGTGGCACAATGTATGAATGGTCTTTTGTCCCACTTGTATGGGCAAGATAATTGTGCCAACTGTCGAGCATATCGTATCATTAAATGCTCGAAGGGTATAAGTAGAAGGTGCAATGTGAGAGGCTGGCAGTTTCAAATTTTTCAGTGCAGCGGTTGTAATAAGATTACTGGACGAACCAGTGTCTATCAACACCCGTTTGTATGGAGTCTCGTTGACCCGCACAATAACGTGCAGGGGTGGATCTGTTACATCGCCAGTCATCATTTTTAGCTCATCTTCTCTGAAGGTAATGACTGGTTTAGTACATTGTTTGACATGCCCCACAAAATTGTTGAACGAATCCGCTTCATGGGGTTGCAATTCAATTGCCTTTAATATCTCCATAAGAGCTTCCCGATGGGGCGCCGATTGTTGAATAAGCTCATAAATGGAGAGCCTAGCCGATGTGGTCCTTAGAGTTTGAGTAAGTCTAGATCGAATCATGACCACTGGTCTAGGTGGGGGCAACTGTGTAGGATTTGGTTGGTGTTGTGACGTGGATGAGGCTTCCCTAGTGGCTGTCATAGGGACAACTCCTAGGTGTCTTTTGTTTCTTGTCACAATACTTATCATTCCAACATACCCTTCCATGGGGTAACTCTGTTGCACTTCATTGACATGTAAAGGTTTTGTTTGTGCATCATGTCTGGGTAAAGGATCTTTGAAAACACCCATATGTTGGTTGTTGGGTGCGATGGGATTATCCACTACCAATGTGTGATTGTCAATGAGATCTTGCACTAAACCTTTAAACGCCCAACAAAAATTAAGGTCATGCCCTTTCATTCTATGGAATCTACAGAAAAGATCCTCTCTGTAGCCCTTAGGCTTTGGCACATTAGGATCAATTGTTGGAATATCTGGCAGATTAATCAAGTTTGCCGCTGACAAACGGTCAAACAAGGAATCTCTAGACTCAGTGTATGGTGTAAACTGTCGCTTTGGGCGACGCTGCTGATTTTGATCTTGCTTCTTGTTATCTTTCTCATAATTATTGTGAGGCATCGCCTGATAGTTAGCTTTTGAAGGCTGTGTTTCTTGGGCAGGCGTAGGGGCATTAATAGCAACTTGATTGACCGTGACGGGTTTTTGTTGCATATTCCCTGTTTTGGTATTCTTGTTCCACTCTTTTTTCTTAGGCTTGGCAATTTCGCCATCCTGTATCTTGATTTCTTCGATACGTCTAGCTTGCGCCAGAGCTTCTTCCAAAGTGGTGTATTGCTGTAGCTGCAATAGCACAAAGATCGATCGTAAACAGCTCTTTGCGAACATTTGAGTTAAATTGGACATAGGAGGGAGGTAAGACAACTTTGAAAGCACTGTCCTCCATTGATTCCCATATGCGACCATAGACTCCTCCTCATACTATTTGAGGCTAGCTAGATCACTGAGTGACGTATTTTTCTTTGTATTGAAAGCAAAACATTCTAGGAACGTGTCAACTAGTTGATCTAAGTTGTAGATTTTGTGCTTCGGGAGATGGGTAAACCAATCCGAGGCAGATCCTACGAATGTGGTTATGAATTTTCTCAATAATAATGCATCATTGTCTTGTATACCAAAGCACTGACTCAAAAATCGAGTCACATGTTCTTGAGCATCTTCATCCCCTTTAAAGAGTGCCAACTGGGGCAGCTTGAAATGTTCGGGGTATGGAGGTGCTGGCACGGATGGATGTATCGGATGACTACGAAGTTGGCGTAAGGTAGGCTTTTGAGGCCCACCAGTCTTAAGTTCCATATTCTCTAAGCATTCTAATAACACTTTGTAGGCATCGAAGGATATAATTTCCTCCTCCTTATTTTGTTCCTGCTGTGGGTTGCGGGGAACTTGAGGCCTTTGAATGACTAAATGGTTAGCATCCCTTCTGCCTAGATAAGGCGTTTCAGCCCGCTCTTCTTCTTGGTAATAATCCTCATAATCTTCTTGAGGAGTGTTTGGCCTAGGCCTATAAACATGGATGGGTGCCCACAGAGGATGCCCATCATGGTCACGAGGAATGGCCTCCCGCTCAGTTCTAGGAGGTCTAAGAGGCAATGTTTGCTGATGTCACGGAGACCTTTCTCGTGCTAAGGGATTATGCCTCACATACATCTCAGATTGCTTTGCACAAGGGACTGGGGCTTTCTCAGTCACATAGTTGTAAAACCTTTCAGCAGTTTGACGCTGAATGCGCTCTTGATCAAGGCGACACAAATGTTCTAATTCCTGATGTTCTTGTTGAAGCCACATGATTTGTTCTTGGCGGGCAGCTAGTTGTGTAAATGCCAAGTTACTTTGTTCTATTGTATCTTGTTTGATAGGCCTAGATGTTTCTCCTACATATTTGTTTTGATCATAATACTCTGAGACTCCTATATGTTGCTTCCCTCTGTCGAGGTTGGCCGCATTGACTTGAAACTCTGGTCTCAATAAGGGATCTGGATATAATGCAGGTGCAGACGTGCATCGTTTTGGCACTGGAAACTGACTTGGAGGAATGTAGTGATCCTCCTCTCTCTCTCTGTGATATGCATAAAAAGTGCGGGCAGAATTGCCTTGTCTTGTTGGGAGGACTTGTCGTTCTGGATATGGTCTACTGTTTTTGACATTAATTGGGGGTAAATTAGGAACCACAAAATCATGTGGTCCTTCCTTTTGAACCCTTTGTTGTTCCATAGCATTATACAGTGCTTCATCACTAGGCCATCCATAATGAGCTTCAAAAGGAGGCTTCGTGCTTTGACCAGGTGGTATATATAAGTTATTGTCTTGAAAAGATTCTTGTTGCTTAGGAGTTCCCCTTATAGAAGGGGTTCTAAAGTCTCATCTGTTGAAGGCCTGATTTGGAGAGCCACTCCTTGAGGCACCTCTAGAACCTTGTTCTATGACTGTATGGGTTGGAGTACCCCTCAATTATGGGGCTCTAGAGCCATATTCTGCATGATGTGAACTAACTGTTGTACCCCACCGGTGAAGCAGAATGGCTAAGTCTTCAATGCTATATCGAAGACGAGTTGTCTCTCTTGGTGCATGTTCTGCAGCTTCTGCCCGTGATTGGGCTTGGCTACGAGTATTCACCATGATAATGCTAACCTAAAAATGCAAAAGTTATTTTTGTGATTTTCTTTTTATGATGTTTTTGGTCTAAACAGAAAATAGCATACACACTCACAAGCAATGATTATCTCTTTTAAAGATTAATAGTGTGCCCTAAATTTGGTTTAGTGTGTTTTTGTTGTTTGTTTTGTTTTTGAAGATTTTTGTGAAACGTTTAAATGCAAGTATGAAGGCTCTTATGACTCCCAATATGGTCACCCCTTCAATATACCATTGCCGGACCGATATACCAACCTCTCTATATACCCGCCCTTACGTGAGGGAGACTATAGGTACGTGAGAGCAGATGATACGTGGAACATAGGTGGTACAGAAGGGGAATCGCTCTGTTTATGACACCTACCATAGAAGACTTATCATCGCATGCTGGGAATCACCCCAAGCTACACTCGGTCAGATTTCGTCAGGATTTACGTCTAGCAACAGTCGCGATCGAGGTAATGGATGCAATATATCAAGCCAAAGTGATAATGGAATCCACCTTTGGTCTTGTTCAAGGGTTGGGGTTTTACGACCAACGCCTTGGTTTAAAATACCTCGTGATGTGTGGGGTTCATTTTAATTGTGCAAAATTGAAACAGGAAAACGAAAAGAAATCTTTCCCTAAGCCATACAAACTGAAAACCAGAAAACAGAAAAACAAAAATTTGACAGAAGCTGTAAAAACCCCTACCTCTTCTCTGCCTAACAGGATGTCTCTGATTTGCTCTGAAAATTGCACAAAATTATAATCATCCCTGGGTGGAGCGAATAACAGACCGTAATTGTCCCAGGGTGGAACGAATAGTTTATTCGTCCCGGGGTGAGACGAGTGACAATTCTGTAATCATCACGTGCAGAGACGAATAACAGTCCAAGGTTAAAAAATAGGTACCTGTAAAAACAAGCAATTTTAGATTAGTAAATTAACCTAAAAAAAATAGAGGACAATGGTCCCACCATGATCGCCATTGAAAACACGAGATTCCGGAAACAAAAAGGAAAAACTAAACAAAATTGCATTAAAAGGAAAGAACACAAATGAATGAACACAAGATATAAAAGCAATATAAACTATAGCCCTTTTTATTGATATTCTTTTCAATTTGTGTTACAATACGTCTCCTTCCTTTTTAGGGGATAGGAGCGTTAGATATTGATCTCTACAATTTGCTTCAGAATTCCTCTTCCGCGTGCCCACATATAAAATGGGCGAACCAAAACGTTGTCGCCGCTTGCGTTGACAAAGGTCGATTCCTCGCTGCTCCTTCAATAGACCTGAAATCTGCGTTCAAAGAAACAAACAAAGAATCAGTAGCACCTGTGTATGAAAAATAAAAGATAAATCTTAACTATAGCTGAAATGAATCTAAATGAACCGAAAACTTGATAAATGCATAAACATGAAACTAGCTAAAATACTATAAAAGAAATAAAGCGGGGAGGTGCCCGAAGGCGAACCACCCGCAGATAAAACCTTGCTTCGACACCAATCCGCTTGAGATGGGTCCGAAACTTGATGTGATGTGTTGTCATAAAATTGATAGAATATTGTGGTCAAAAGATTGGGGTTTGGGCGCAAATCGCAAGTAAGTGAATTAACAGCACTTCGTTGCTCAGAATGCTCCTACTCGGTATCCCTTTTGGGTGAGGAAACTCACCATTTTATAGACCCAAGGGGTCTCTTTGAATTAACATGCAAAAGTGTTTCTTTGCATGAATGCTTTTGTTTGTGAAGAGAAGACTTCTTCTTGATCAAGGGCTTCTTAACTGCCTCTGTGCATGTCTTTGTGTGTTTTAGAAAAGCTCACTTGCACTCCCATGCAATGAAGGGGTAACTAAGTGGCAAATCTGAGTTGTCTTAAAAAGCTTACTCTCATTCCCATGCAGTGAAGGGAAAGTCAATTGGCAGATATGAGTTGTCAAAAGAACTCACTCGCACTCCTATGTCATGCAGGAAGAGCTAAGTGGCAGTTCTGAGTTGTTTATATGCCAAGATTTGACTTTTTGCCGGTCAAACCTGACAATCGTCCCACCCCGAAGCGAGCACTTATAATCGTCCCTGGGTGAGACGAGTATCAGTCAGCACTCGTTCCTGGGTAGGACGAGTAAAATTTGCACTCGTCCCTGGGTGGGACGAATAAGCAATAAAGTGTCTAAAAATGTGCCAAATTGGTTTCTGACTTGCAAAATTGCTGTGTGAGTGGTTAGAACCACTGTTTAACCTCTGAGGGCTGCCCTAGGGGCTGTGTGTGTTGGTGCGATCAGTGCTTGTAATCACATAATCGGATTGGTGCTGTTTTGGTGTCTACACAATGATATGATATTATTTTTTGTATATTTATTTGAGTCTTCAAGCTTTGGAGAATCAGATTCTCAAAAAGTCCGATGAAAATTTTCACCCAATCCTTACTACTTGGAGTTTTATTATTATTTATTTATGTCACCAAGTTTTGGGGAATTAGATTCTCAACAAGTCTTATGAGAATTTTGTCCCTATCTTTACTACTTGAAAATTTTTGTTTCTATTATTTTGTGTAAGATTTTGGTAAAACACACACACACACATACATATATATAATTAATTTTAATGTTGGACTATGTGCATAATGGGACAAGCAAGAAGAATTTTTGCTTCAAGGTTGAATCCCATCATGATGTCATCTTTCCAAATGTAATATTTTATTCATAAATGTAATTTGTGTTTGGTTCAAGCATGACAAAATTGATTCCCATAACTCAAAATTTTTCTTTGTGCAAAAATAGTGGTTTTGGTTCAAGAGAGACTTTTAATTAATATCAAGAATCAAAATTTTATTAAAAGTGTGATTTAATTGATTGGTTCAAAAATAGACTCTTGATAATTTAGGAATACCAAGATTAACTAGGAACATGATAACATCTATCTAAAATTTAAAATAACATAATGATTGGATGTGACCATATTTCATATGCAATTGGACTATTCAAACTTAGGATTTGCAAAATGCAATTATATGCTATATGATGTTGGCTTATGCAATATGTTGAAGTTAGAATATGAGGTATAGTATGACGAATTTAAAATATTATCTTTAAATAAACCCAAAGACTGCAATTATGCAAATGTAAAGTACCTTATGTACAAATTGCAAGGTTTTTATGTACAATGGTAAGACATGAGTTTATGCATAGTATTTGTTGAGATGCATTATGCTCATTGGATCCTTAAGCTCTTTTCCATCTAGTGTGGCCAAACAATATGCACATGATCAAAATTTAGCATTTATAATGAACGATCCTAACCAATTTAGTTGAAACTTACCTTCAAGATATGTTCAAGCATTAGTGTTTTTATGATTTTCTTAATGAACAAGGTCACCAAACTCGAAGGATCTATTATGAAATTTCTTTGAATATGATATTTTAAGTTTTTTCGATAAGAACAAATATGCTCTAGGGCATTTATGCGCTTCTCATCTAGTAATTCTAGTTGATTTATTCGTCTAGAATGATACTCATCTCCAATTTTTGCATCTTGAAGAAAAATCCCTAAAGAAGGTACTTCATGCTCAAAGGGGAAGACAATTTGGGTGTCATAGACCAATACAAAAGGAGAAGCACCTGTAGGAATTCATATACTGGTTCCATAAGCCCATAAGGTAGGATATAACTAAATATGCTAGTCTCTACCAAACTTATTAACTAATATTTTGAGGATTTTGATTAAGGTTTTATTATATTCTTGTGTTTGGCCATTTCCTTGTGGATAGTAAGGAGTAGACCATCGATGTTGAATCTTATATTTTGTGCAAATATTTTTTATATATATATTTTTTGAAAAAATTCTATTATATGAAACAAGTGTAGAGGGGATCCCAAATCTACATATAATTTGATTAAAAATTAATTTAGAGACTTGGGTCCCTATACAAGAAGCTAATGGCATGGATTCTACCCATTTCATGAAGTACTAGATTGTTGCTATAATGAATTTATGGCCATCAGAAGAGATGGGATTGACCTTCCCAATGATATCAAGACCCCATTTGGAAAAGGGCCAAGGGGAAGAAATAAATTAAAGACTTTGAGCTAGAGCATGGATAATATTTGTGTGTTGTTAAAATTTATCACATCGATGCACATAATTAGTTGCATCCTTCTCCATGGAAGGCCAATAATAACCTATTCGTAAGAGATTTTTGGCTATAGCACTACCATTGAAGTGACCACCACAAGATGCAAAGACACGACACTTGAAAATAAAATGGCAGAATCAAATAAAGCAATGAGACAAAATAGATTGCACAAAAGAAATATGTATTCAATGGGGGGGCCAATAGACTCCTTTGTTACAATCAGTATCCAATGCGGATATTTGATACAATAATTTATAGCAGAACTAGGGTTCTCCGAAACCCTAGTTAGATATAACAAAAGTGTCTTCAGATCTGAGTGTGTCCTTGATCCCAACAGGTTGAGTGGGCTTTGAATATCCAATGTGGGGCCACTCCAACTTCAACAACCATCAAAGAATATGTTGAATTCATAGATCTGCATGCAAAAAAAACACAAGAGCATCAGTAATACCTATGAGGGCTCCACAGTGTGAGACCCTCAGATATTAACAAAACCCTAGCTTAAGAATCAATTTAAAATGCATGCCAAACCAATGAATAAATGAAATAAAACAATACTAAATATACCTTGCTTCGTTGTTGCAGATTTCGTGGTGTAGCAGATTCAGATCTTTGTTTCAGTGTCATAGTAAGCTCTGACGTGAGCTTCACAAGCTCTGGTTCACACTTGGGACTGTCGTAGGCTCTGGAAGGCGCTAGGCATGCTCTGTAGCAAGCTTGGCAAGCTCTAGTGTGCACTTGCAGATAGGGTAAGCTTTGGTGGGTGCTTGGCAAGCTCTACAGCGAGCTTCACAAGCTCGACACAACGCTCGTAGGGTAGGGCAGATCTACAAAAATAGATCAAGAAGGATGGTGACGGAGGCGACGGATGGAATACGGCTATGGCGACGAGCGAGGATGGATGGATGATGGCTAGAATGGTAGAAGTATTGTTGGCTTAGCTAGGGCATCAGATCTTCAATTCTCTCTATCTCCGCTTCACTAGGGCATCAACAAATGCTTCTCCAAGTATATCTCTTAATCTCCAGGTTCTAGGGTTTGGGCATTTGCAAAATACCCTATTTATAATCCAACCTAGGGTTTTCTTAGGGTTTTAGCCTTGCACTTTTGATCGTGTGGCTAAGATTAAGTCATATCCTAGGGTTGAGATTACTTTTTGAATGTGACATGGATTAATGAAAATGGATGGTGGAGATTAAATGAAATCGGATGGCTAAGGTTAATTGAGTTTATTTATATATATTTTATAATAAATATATTAAAATATAATAAAATATTATATAAAATATAAAATATAAAATATTATAAAATAATATTAAAATAACCCCAATTAGGCTAGGAAATGATGGGAAGGTGGATTTGGGCCAAATAATTGGTGGGAAGGTGGAATGGAAGACAAGTGGGTGGTGGGATGGTTAGGATGGAGGTTTAGTGGCTATGATTTGGTGTCTATAGATGCCCCTTTTTGTACCATGTTGTGTGAAACACAATGTGGTGCAAAAATACGAGACACCTGCTTGGGCTATGGGCATAGAAGTAACTTCTCTCTGTTGTTGGATTTGCGCATTGATGTTGAAGACAAAAGAATAAAGAATTTTTTTGGAGTTTTTGTAGCTTACCCCCTCAATTGGCGAATGAGTTACGAATGTATCTCACAAGCCAATTGAAAATGAATGATGTAGTGAATTTGTGCAATTGATGAATGAATGATGTGAAATGCAAATGATTGTGGATGATATGAATGATGTAAAATGTGATACCGTTTTTGTCCCAACGGTGGGAAGGGGGTTGGTGTATGATACCATGTGAATGTAGATGATATGAATGATGTAAAATGTGATACCATTTTTGCCCCAACGGTTGAGAGGGTAATTTGTCCAGTGTAGATGTTATGATCACGTGAGATGTATCCCATCATGGGAAAATCATAATGTAACGTGGTTGCCCCAAATTTTGGGATGATTCGATGCTTGTTGAATAAGTTGCCACAATGGCGTCATTGAGTATGCAATGTATGAAAGATGCATGATGACTAAGTCAATCGTAGGGGTGGGGTAGTGACTGTAGAAATTTCTTCATCAATTCCATCATGGAACCAATCAACCTACCGACATGTCCTATACTTTGACTGTTGTCGAATGAATGAGTGTTTGAGATTTTGATTTATCTGTGTTTTCTTGCCCCACAGACAAGGACATCAATGATTGATTGTGAGCAAATTGTTCTTGGCAAGGTTGCATTCAAAATGTGAGGTGCCAAATGTGATTGTGATTTTTGATGACGAGATAATTGATTATGATCATGAGCAAGTGTCCTTATTGTACATTATTCATCTTACCAAATTGCATGGATTATCATCGCTGCAATCGCCAAGTTTATAGAATAACATACTAGATACGAGGTTCGCTTGGATGGCCTGGACAAAATAAAAATGATGAATGATATATGCATAATGATGATGGAAGAATGTGATGACGTAGATGATGAAGAATTGTGGGATGTTGATTTTGTAAAAATGTGACCTTGGTTGGCATGTTTTATGCAATGCAATATGTATTTGTGAAGAATTTTGCTTTTTCTCGAAAAATATGCATGCAAAACTATTTGTAATTTCACAAAATCAACTTTTATGATGTACATGATGTATGGATGAATTTTGGTTCAGATTTGATGATGGGAGCTACCATTTTAGGAGTTTTTGTCCTCATTCTCTTTTGCTTCTAGGCACGCGCCTGCACCTGGCATGTTCTGTAGGCACCCGCATGTGCCTGCATGCGCCCGTAATGTTCAAGCACAACTCTGCGCCTGAATGCGCTAGTTAAAGCTATAAAAAGATTTTTGAGGAATTTTTAGGCTCATTTGTGCACTGTAAACTTTGAGAAGCTATGTCTGAGGAGGGAAGTGACTTAGTGAGCTAAGTGAGGCTTACGAGTGTGTGGAGGCGATGGTGGTAGAGGGCCTTGGTGCTACTGGTGGAGCGGAGGCGACATTTATCCCGGTAATACCCTTTGTTTCCTTTGTGCAAAAATTTATTTTTAGTTTATTTTTGAATTTTTTTTTTTTTTTTTGAATTTTTAAAACTAACAAAGTGTTTTTGTTTGTTGCAGTTGAGGGATATTGAGCCTCGACATCGCTTCTCTCCTCTCATTTTGGGGATGAGGAAGAAGCTTTCAGAGGAGGATTGGGGGCTGCTGAGTAGGGTAGGCCTAGATGGTGTGGCCCGATTGGATGTGGTGAGGGCTAATGAGGGCTACCTCTCGGCTTTGATCGAGAGGTGGGACCCGGATAGAGGGACTTTCTAGCTGTCGACTGGAGAGGTTACTGTCACTCTTGAGGATGTTTATCGCATTCTCAAGGTGCCAGTAGAGGGAGAGAAGGTGATGGTGGGGAGGGATAAGAAGGCGGAGATGGAGAAGATGCTTGGGGATCAGTGGTGGGAGGCCCGAATAGGGGATGGAGGGATACTATACCTGAGCATGTACAAGGTGAAGGAGTTAGATGCACTCCCCACCTTGATCATGTTCGTGTTGGCCAACATAGTGCTACCTAATAGCACTGGGTGTAGGTTCCCTTGGAACCTATTGGGCTTAGTGAGTGATCTACTAATGGATCCTCGGGAGTACGCATGGGCACCTGCTTTATTGGCGCAGCTATACCGAGAGCTATATGAGGTGGCACAGAGGGGGAGAAAGGGGATTGGGTGCAGATTTCTCCTTCAGTGTTGGGCTTGGGAGCATTTTGTGGTAGCTTGGCTCGAGGGGTTGCCATGTGAGTCATGGTGGATGGATGAGCCGTATGCGAGGCGATGGGCTATGGCTGAGGAGGTTCAACCTAGTCGAGAGGTACACACTGGGTAGTGGTACCGAGACATGTGGTTAGGCTTGGCTCGGGTGGACGTGCGGTGGAGGCCATGGTGAGGAGCTAGGTGGGATGGATATGGGAGATAGCTATGGTGGGTGTGGTAGGGTCAATGGATAGTTGGGCGGAGGGATGAGGAGGTGGAGTACTTCCAGTACTCATGGGTGCTAAGGCAGTTTGGTTTGCCTCAAGGAGTTCTTGATGAGCCGATGTTGTATCAACGGGTGAAGGATGAGGTGACACTACCTTGTCCCGAACCATGGTGGGTGCCATTGGAGGACGATGAGCAGCTGGAGGTGGCTGATGTGGATGATGTCGGTGTGACTCCGGAGTATGTGGAGTGGTTTGGTGCCTAGCCAGTATGGGTACCAAAGGTGGCAAGTGAGGATGCGACAGCGATGGGGTCGAGGTCAACTCTGAAGAGGACGAGGCCTCAACGGTCGATGGGATGGAGACGGTCGAGGGTAGTGGCCCAACAGGCTCTAGAGGTGGGTTTGGTGATAGGGGAGAGGGAGGATGATGAGGATATGGGCAAGATATCCAAGGTGGCTAGGCTACGGGCTGAGCTTGAGCAGCTACGGGAGGAGTGAGAGACTATGCTAGAGTCTCAGAGGGAGGCCAGGGTGACTATAGCTCAGGAGCAGGAGATAGTTACGAGGCTACAGGCAGAGATTTTGGTGAAGGAGCAATGACATCAGAAGGACTTGCGACGACTTCAAGCTAGTGAGGCATACACACATTCCTTGGAGGATGTGTGTATGCAGCATCACATCACCTTGCCAGATCCTCCTTCTTCATCTATGGTCGAGCCATCGAGGCAGACAAAGTCGAGGTAGAGTACTAGGCCGAGGGCTCCTACCGGGTCTCAGGGGTCTTCTCATGGATAGTTGATGTAGTGCTTATATGCACTCTTTTGTACATGTGAGCCTTGGTGCTCCCTTTTGTAGCCTTCTTGGCACTCTATTGTATATTGGATGCTTATATATATACATGGCCTTTTCATATATGTGTGTTGTCTTTTTGTGTGGATGTTTTTATGTGTTATGCAATGCTTTATTTAATGTTTATGATGATGTATGCAAGCTAATGATGAGTTATTATTGTAAGTAAATGCATGACGACTGTAAACTATATGCAATCTTATGAGAATTTGATATGATTAATGCAAGTTAATGCTAAATGAATGCAGACTTACATGATAGGAATGCATGTTGTTCATATGATCTATTATAGTTCAGAAATACTATTGGCCATTTTTGTTGTCCATTGTTTGACAATCGGGAGTACCCAGTTTTGTTATGTTTTGCAACTCGACTTACCATGAAGACATGAATGTGGACATGTCAAAAAATATGGACGTTGATGTGGAAGAAAATATGGAATTTGACACGAAAGAAGATATGGATGTTGATATGGAATGAGTACGGAAAAATTTTCAAAGACTCAAACATACTAGTGTTATCAACCAAACTCACTTGGGTTGTCTAACTTTCTTTAGGACCAATGTGTGTGCAAGTGAGGTTCAATTACCAAATCTTTGAGTGTGACAATGACCCTATCAATCAAGAACCAGTGTGTGTGAATGTGAAGTTCATTGACCCACTATGAGTAAATTGGGCATGACCTGTTATGAAGATTACCTAAAGCTAGCTTGCCCTTATGTGCGGTCAGAGGTCTTCTTGTTTTCCAAGGAGACATGTCACCCCGCATGAGCTTACTCCACTGCCAGTCAGGCATCTATAGCCCCGGTGAAGATTCACTCCATAGTCCAATGGGATTTGATATTTTAGGCCTTGGGGATGACTACCCATCCTTGTCAGGGGCGTGTAGTATGAATCCTTACGACTTTAGGGATCAAGGGTATTTGGGAGTTTTATTTGTTAATTTTGTATAGAGCTTTGGGGAATCGTATTCTCAACCGAAGTGTGATGAGAATTGTGACCCTATCCTTACTACTCTATGTTTTTATGCTTATATTTGAAGAGTAATTGTGGTAGTGGTGATAACCACTATTTTTGCTTTGGACTATGTTGCATGATGGGACAAGCGAGGATTATCCCTTTTCGCTTCAAGGTACTACCCAAGTATGGCACTAACCCTCCTTGACTCATAATGTTTTTAAGATGTGATGGAATGTGATTGGTTCAAGATTGCGTTTGGAATCAATTGACATCGCTCAAGACTTTCTTAGTGTGTAAATTGTGCTTTTGGTCCTAAAGAAAATTGGACATCCACTTGGAGGTTGCTTTCGACACTAGTAATGGTTGAGTGACTAAAAATTTTAGGCTTTTGTGATTTTGACATGTGATGTTGTTGGCTTATGAAAGTTGCATGATTGTTTCAAACTAGGTACCCCCAATTTCTATAACTTTGACTTTTTGTTTGTGGCCATATCATCATTACTATGCCAGATCATTGAGCATGGGATGGGATGAATGCAAATGTGTATGCCTAGTGTAATGACTGTTAATATGCAAATGGAAATTGTACAATGTAACCGAATATGTATGATTGAATGTAAATGCCTAAATGCAAATGAAATGTATGCAATGTGGAAATGCCTATGTAAGAGCATGCAATTTGTTTGTTTTGTTTTGTTTTTTGTATGTACATATGTTACAATTCTTGGCTTATGTGGGGCTCAAGGTGGATTGCCAGGTGGATCATCTTGCTCTTGTGGAAGAAGCAAGCGAAAAATGGGATGTTGGATGGGAAACATTCGGAGGTAAAACTCTTCCTGTTGGGTGATGGGGACAATGGGGAGTGATTCCTCTTCAGAATCGTCAGAAGCATTTGACATGACTTCAAATTCTTCATAACTTTCATCATCAGAATCAAAGATCGGATAGGAGAAATTGATGGGATCATCCTCGTCTACTTCATCAATGCGAAGTTCTTGAAGGGCCTATTCAAGAGAGGATGTTGATGGCAATGGATGCATGGAGGGCTCTTCATCATTGAGGCTAAGCTTTTTGAAGGCTTGCTCAAGAGAAGTGATGGAGGACAATGGGGTATAACCTAATCCGAAATGATCATGAGCACCTCTATATGGGACATCTAGGATATCATGCATTCCTTGTTCATGGGAACCTAAACCTTGACCTTGCCAATGGAACATGTTGAAGTATCTGGCTAGAAACTCTTCCACGTGAGGTATATTGGTGCACCTAGGCTCTTTTAGTTCTTCAGGTGGGTTTGCCCTAATTGAGAAATCCAACCCTCCATAAACAAATTTAATGCTATTTGGAGCGGTACTCATGTCGTAGACAGAACCTATGGATAGAGAACGGTCTTTGGGACGTCCAAAATCCTTGGCTATTGGAATGGCTAAGGGGGTGATGGTGACGTCTTGGACCACATACTCACCTATACCAGGATTGGTGATGTGGACTTCGACTTGGGTTGATGAGGTGGATGGTGAAGGCTCGGATGGCTCTAGATTGGTTGTGGATGGCAGGGAATTAAATATGTCACAATCAAAAAGTTTGACTTGTGACACATCGACTGATGGAGTTGGATTGGATGGTGGCAAGGCATGATGAGATGGTGGTGTGGAATGATGAGATGGCCTAGAAGAAGTGGTTGTAGTGGAAGAAGTTTTTGCGATGTACGATGTGCTAACGAAAGCTTATCCGCAATTACATGTACAAGAAGAAATGGATGATTGAGAAGATGATGTGATGGGTAGCTCCTCTATGATGGGAGCCTTAGAAGAAGATGAAGGTGGATTAGAGGAAGAAGACGGATTGGAAGATGACGTTGATGGATCTGATGATGGTGCCAAGAACAAATGTGTGGAAGGTAACATGGATTCATAGGGATTTGAAATGAAGTTACAATACTTAAAGGGTTCAACATCCGTGGGGATGCAATGGACTTGTCCATCATGAACATATTTTAAGCATTGATGAAGAATTGATGGGACACATTTCATTTCCCTCATCCAAGGTCTACCAAGGAGTATATTATATGCCATGGCACCTTCCAAGATGTGAAACATGGTGTGCAACATTTTGGCCCCTACTTCTATAGGTAAAATGACAGTGCCAACTATGGTACACAAAGCATCATTAAATGCTTTGAGGGTGAGTGATGACTTGGTAATGTGGGATGGCGGTAAGTTGATATGGATAAGGGTAGCGGTAGTAATGATGTTGATTGATGAGCCGATATCGATTAACACTCTTTTGAAGGGCTTTCTATCTATTAAGGCCATTATATGCAATGGAGGGTCCACCGATTCTGAACTCATTGGTTTTATCTCAAAGTCATAAAAGGTGATTGATGGGTCCATGCATGTTCTAACACTCCCTACAAAATTGTTGAAGGCATTGGAGTCTTGGGATTCTAACTCAATTGACTTGAGTATTTCCATAAAAGCTTCTCTATGCCTAGGGGATTGTTGAATGAGCTCATAGACAGAAAGTTTGGCCGATGCCATCTTCAAACTAGTGGTTAACCGGTTGGTTAAGGTTACCGCTGGCCTAATCGGATGAAGGATAGGTGGATGGGATGGGTTGGACAGATTGATGGGAGGAGATGGATTTGGTGATGTTTGGATGGGTGGTCTATTTGAAGGTTGTTGATCATGTTGTTGATTTTGCCTTTGCCCTCTAGTGACCACATTGACTACTCCGACAAAGTTTTGATATTGTTGGACATGATTTACTTGATTAGGAGGTTGTTGTTGATTGTTACCTCCTTCATTGTGTTGAACCTCCCCATGGTTAGGTAGAGGTGTCTGATATATGCCCAAATTTTGATTTTGTGGAGCTAAGGGGTTATCCATGTTGATGGCCCCTAAGTCTATGAGGTCTTGCACTACATTTTTGAACACATTACATGAATTGATATCATGCCCATTTTGTCGATGGTATGGACAAAACAAGTGCTCTCTATAAGTCCTAGGCCTTTTGGTGGGATCAAGGGGCCTAATGTCTGGTAAGGCTAATTTGTTGGTTTCATACAACCTTCTAAATAGGGATGAATACGACTCATTTAATGGAGTGTATTGTCTTTGGGGGTGATTGAATTGGTGGCGGATAGGTTGTTCCACAGTTGGCGTTGTGTTTTGAACCATTGGTGCTTGGGTAACTGATGGGACCACATGATATGAAATTTGTTGTTGCACCAATTTTTGAGCCACTACGGGTTGGCTCATCACCACTTGATTAACTTGGTTTGTTGTGTTAGCCGTTGAGGCTTGTGTGGATTTATTTTGGCCAGATTGGTTATTTCGGTATTGGCCCTTATTTTGCCATTCTTTCCTTTTAGGCTTAATGACACCCTCTTGGATTTTGATCTCCTCAATGACACTAGCCTATGCTAAAGCTTCTTCAAATGTTCTATAAGTGTTTAGCTGTAGCATCCAAGAGATGGGTTTTAAGCAACTCTTGGTAAAAAGCTTTATAATCTCTTCCATTGGTAGGGAGAATGGCAATTTAGTTATGACTGCCCTCCAATGGTTTCCAAAGTCATAGATAGGTTCCTCATCCCATTGTTTCAAATAATAAATATCTGATAAGGATACCTTCTTTTTAATATTTAGGGTGAAGCGCTCTAAGAATAGATCTATCAATTGATCAAAAGTGTATATACTATGTGTGGTCAATTGATTGTACCATTCTATGGCATCCCCCCTAGCGTTTGAGGAAATGTTCGGAGCATGAGAGCGTTATCATCGCTAATCCAAAAACATACGTGGACAAATGAGCTCACATGCTCTTTGGGATCCTCAGTTCCCCTGAACTTGTCAAATTTTGGTACCATAAAATCTGCCATATGGTGGTGATGGTACCAATGGATGAATTGGTTGATGGATCAGTTGGCTTAATGTGAGCTTTTGGCTCGTTGTTCCTGATGAATTTTGCATCAACTGATCGATTTTCTTTTGCATTGCTTGAAGTCTAAGGTCTTCTGCTAGAATGTGAGGACCCTGGATTAGGTGGTGGTTGGTTGATGGGCTTGATGATGGATGTTGGGGTGTGACCAACATGGTGTTGTGGAATGGATTGGGTTGGGTGTGTGGAGAAGATGGATGATTGAAGGATGGGGATGATTGATGAGGATGATGGAGGAAAGGATTGGATTGTTGATTGGTGGCAATGTTGATTGGTATGGTGGATGTGTGGAGTGGTGGTGGGTTAGGGATGGTCACTATGGGGGATTGAGGGACCCATGAGGAATTTTGATTGATGAGTGGAGGTTGAGTTGGAACTCCTTGAGTCATAGGGTTTGTGTTAACTGGTTGCTTTCCTTTTGTTCATTGTGAAAGCAATCTATTTATGAGCCCTAATGTATTCGTGAGTTCTTGATTTGACCATGTGTCGAATGATGGGGTTGAGGTTGGATGAGATGATGGTTGGGCTAATGATGATGGAAGATTAGGCATGGTCATGTTGGCTAAGTGAGATGATGGAGGGATGGATGACATGGTCATGTTTGCTAAATGAGATGATGGAGGTGTGGATGACATGGTCATGTTGGCTAAATGTGATGATGGAGGTGTGGATGACATGGTCATGTTGGCTAAATGTTATGATGGAGGTGTGGATGACATGGTCATGTTGGCTAAATGTGATGATGGAGGTGTGGATGATAGATGAGAGGTCATGGGTATGGTGCAAGTTGCATTTGATGTTACAAATTGAAGGTTGGGGACTTGCGAGGTGGCATTGACATGCTCCTCATACAAGGGGTTGGTGTAGGTGGATGTGAAGTAAGTGTTTTGAACACTTGGGCTTTGTGGTGGTTGGCTTGCGGTGGAAGGCATACCATATTCATATCTTGAATTAGGATATCCTTGGGTAAGGTAGGTGGTAGCCAATTCAGGTTCTTCAAAATCATCTTGGCTAAGGGGCTCCATGACATAGTTAGAGGCCTTGTAGATGGCCTGCACTCTATCCATGTCTATGTAGGTGGTGGCGGCTTCCACATTAAGTGGATGGGACTCCTCTTGAGAGCGGGATGGATGGGCTGATCCAAAAAAAGTAGTCTGAATCATAGTGGATGGGGCTACCGAAGTAGTAGGCTCATGGGAATTATTTTCCATTAAATTATTTTGGTTCATTACCTTCTTTTGTTGACGTGTTAACACCATAAAGCAATTAAACCAAAAATTCAAGATTAATCTAGATCACACAAATTAACAATTTCCTTTCTAAAGAAATAAAGCAAAGAAAACAACCAATCCTAGGTTTCACCTTGTGTGGCTTACCTCAGGTTCATTAATTATTTTCTTCCTTTAATGTGAAGTTCCTTTTAAAATTGTTGGGTTTGTGTGTTTCGGTGTAGCCTAATCTTGTTTAATGAAAAACAAAGGTAAAAACTATGGTTGGCCAAGGCAACGAGATTCTTGTTGGTAATGACCTCCAACAAGTTTGCTCGGGGGTATTCCTATGGTGTCTAGGGGTAGATATTTGATGGATGGAGATGAAATCCACCATCACCAAACCTCAAGCAATAGTTGGTGATGAAATCCAACTATTACTATTAAAAAGTGTAGCGTGCAAGTGTGTGATTGATTAATTTTATGTTCCTTGTTCTTTATAGTGTGCAAACAATATTAAAAATTACCAACCTCACTAATCTAAATCAAAATCCAACATAAAGACGTAAATTTCATCGATAGAGCACAAAGTACACCCTTAAAACCCCTGCCTACAAGTGATAAAAATCACAAGAGCACCGGAGGGTTCGTCCACCTCTCTGCCAAAGGGGCCAGCCTAGGGTAGGATTACTTTATGCTTCTAAATGTTGTTCCTATTTAGATATGCAAGTTTGAAATAATTTTTAACCCTAAAATGCAACTCTAAGATGCTTTTGCGTTTTATATGCACTCAAAAATGTAGACAAATCACCTAGACTTGCAATTTCAAAACAAGAAGTATATTTTATATCCTAAATCACACAAAAACCCTAGATGTAACTTACTACTAATTCTTTCCCTGATTTCTTAATGTGAACACAAAAACAATGAAAAAATAGCAGCAAGAAACAAAATACGTAAATTGTTGAATGGCAAACTAGGGTTACATAACTCACTTGGAAGCCTCAGCTCTGCTTCAAATTAATGCCAGGTGTAGCTATGCACCTGCTCAGGTGTAGGAGAGCGCCTATGAAGCATGGAAGGGCACCTACGTGATCCTTGGAACTACTACAGAATGCTTCAGAAACCCTAGCAATGAATGCGGTAGTTTTTATGCTTTCTGAAAAACCTGCAACAACAGCAACAACAAAAAATTAGCAAGGTAGATCTATCAAATTATGAAACCCTTGTGGGGTCCCACCGTGATCGCCATTTGTGGATGCAAAGACACGACACTTGAAAATAAAATGGTAGAATCAAATAAAGAAATGAGACAAAACAGATTGCACAAAAGAAATATGTATTCAATGGGGGGGCCAATAGACTCCTTTGTTACAATCAGTATCCAATGTGGATATTTGATACAATAATTTATAGTGGAACTAGGGTTCTTCAAAACCCTAGTTAGATATAACATAAGTGTCTTCAGATCTGAGTGTGTCCTTGATCCCAACAGGTTGAGTGGGCTTTGAATATCCAATGTGGGGCCACTCCAGCTTCAACAACCATCAAAGAATATGTTGAATTTGTATATCTACATGCAAAACAAAACACAAGAGCATCATTAATACCTATGAGGGCTCCACAGTGTGAGACCCTCAGACATTAACAAAACCCTAGCTTAAGAATCAATTTAAAATGCATGCCAAACCAACGAATAAATGAAATAAAACAATACTAAATATACCTTGCTTCGTTGTTGCAAATTTCGTGGTGTAGCAGATTCAGATCTTTGTTTCAGTATCACAGCAAGCTCTGACATGAGCTTCATAAGCTCTAGTTCACACCTGGGACTATCACAGGCTTTGGAAGGTGCTAGGCAGGCTCTGTAGTGAGCTTGGCAAGCTCTAGTGTGCACTTGCAGATAGGGCAAGCTCTGGTGGGCGCTTGGCAAGCTCTACAATGAGCTTCACAAGCTCGGCATAGTGCTCGTAGGGTAGGGTAGATCTACAAAAATAGATCAGGAAGGATGGCGATGGAGGTGACGGATGGAATACAACTATGGCGGTGAGCGAGGATGGATGGATGATGGCTAGAATGGTAGAAGTATTGTTGGCTTAGCTAGGGCATCATATCTTCAATTCTCTCTATCTCCGCTTCACTAGGGCATCAACAAATGCTTCTCCAAGTATATCTCTTAATCTCCAGGTTCCAGGGTTTGGGCATTTGCAAAATACCCTATTTATAATCCAACCTAGGGTTTTCTTAGGGTTTTAGCCTTGCACTTTTGATCGTGTGGCTAAGATTAAGTCATATCCTAGGGTTGAGATTACTTTTTGAATGTGACATGGATTAATGAAAATGGATGGTGGAGATTAAATGAAATCGGATGGCTAAGGTTAATTGAGTTTATTTATATATATTTTATAATAAATATATTAAAATATAATAAAATATTATATAAAATATAAAATATTATAAAATAATATTAAAATAACCCCAATTAGGCTAGGAAATGGTGGGAAGGTGGATTTGGGCCAAATAATTGGTGGGAAGGTGGAATGGAAGACAAGTGGGTGGTGGGATGGTTAGGATGGAGGTTTAGTGGCTGCGATTTGGTGTCTACAGTATCTATCTCTATTCCTCACGTGGAAATGATAAACCCTAACAACTTTCCATATTTGATCCAACAAATGCACTTGTCTAGATTTAGATAGACTTTATATTCTTAGAGTCTATCAAATATCCATAAAAGGTTGGGAATGTGGTTTTCCTCATCAATAGAACGTGAAATTATATCATTGACATAATCATGTAAAATTTCATACATAATATCATGGAACACTTTAGTCATGGCTTGTTGATAGGTTGCACCTGTGTTATTCAAACCAAATGGAATTACTTTCTAACAAAAGGTTCCCCATGGTGTGATAAAAGCAGTTTTAAGTTGATCTTCTAGTGCTATGCGGATTTTTTGATATATTGAGAAGCCATCCATAAGGGATAACATACCACTCCCAACTGTAAAATAAAAAAATTTGATGCAATTTGGGAAAGGGAAAGTCATCTTTGGGACATGTGGTATTGTTGTCCCTAAAATCAGTACATACCCTATTTTTCTTAACCTCTTTTTTAGATACTAGAACAATATTGGATATCTAGTCAAAATAATCGATGGCTTGGATGAAATCCACATCTAAGATATTTTGAAGCTCTTATTTGACTAATAAGGTGATTTTAGGGTACATTTTTCTAAGATTTTGTTTTACTGGTTTGGCATCAGGATAGGCTACTAAATGATGCATAACTACTGATGGGTCTAAGTCGGGCATATCTTCATAAGCCCATGCGAATACATCAGGATATTCTATGAGGAGGCATATATATTTGGCTTGATTTTCTTCATTTAAAGTAGCTCCTATTTTAACCATGCGAGGATTGGCTTCAGTGCCAATGTTAATCTTCAAAACATATTTTTTCACAATGTTTAAATCTCTTTTAAAATTGGCAGGGACAAGTGAAATGCCTATTTGCTTAGAAATTGTGTTGTCTAAAAAATAACAAAGAGCAAAAATACTCTCATCAAGGATTAAGCTTGTTATATTAATGATAATTTTATATGTGGAGCATCCAAAATAAATAAATGTATAACTATCAACATGATATACATCTATTTCTTGCAGGGTAATCATGTCATACGTGAATATGGTGGTAATTGAGATAATATGATAGAAACTTTCATGGAAAATTTCTTATTTTTAGATGGAGATAGTATGGTAGATAAATCAGTTAGCACCTCGTCTGTGAGAGAATAGGATGTGGAGGAATCTATTGTATGTGTATCAAAAAAATGTAGAAGGGATAGATGAAGAAGGTATATTTAATGTAGATGAATGTGGGCAATGAGTAGAAGGTAATGATGATGATAATGAGGGACATAAAGGAACATTGACTAGCTCAACCATCACACACAACTCAAAAGGATTGGGGTCCCCATGGATGGTGACAAGTTGATTTTTAAATTCAAATTTTACACATTGATGTAAAGTATAAGGGACTCTACTCATTGCATCAATCCATGGATTCCCTAGAAGAATATTGTACGATTTTAGGTAGGGTACAACATAAATAGATGTGTTTAAAATTCTAGGGCCAACTTGTAGTAGGATGGACATCACACCACAAAGCTTCTTGAGTTTCATCATTGAAGGTTTTAATGATAAAATATGTTGTTCTTAAGTCCTTATTTTTGAATCCAAACCTTTTGAAAAAGTTGTAAGTGCAGATGCTCAATGATGACCCATTGTCTATCAACACCCTTTTAACACAAACATCTCCAATTAATGTTGTTATATAGAGAGGATTATCTTTGTGTAAAATTTGGGGAGGAATATCCTTATTGGAAATCAATGCAATATACTCTATGAGAGGTTACAACATTGATAACAATAGTTGCATCTATATCTTAAGGCACCATACTATGATTTAAGAAATTCATCAACTCTTCCCTATGGATAGGGAAGGATTGAAGAAGCTCCAACAGTGAAATTTTTGCCATTGTTTTAGCTAATTGTTCTTTAATGTCGAAAGGTATTTTTTTGAGGTTTAAATACATTATTAATTTTATGAGGTGCCTTCAATATTAAAGGTCATTGAACAGGATCACTTGATTGAGATGAAGTTGTTTGAGGTTGAGATGCTTGGGCTTGATCTTGTTGCTTGGTTGTGGCTCCAACCATGCCCACTCTATGATGTGATTGAGAGAGGATGAATAACAATGGGTGATGAAATTGGGATAGCATGAATGGGATGAGGTTTTTGAGTTACTACTTGCTCTAGGGAAGCAATTGACATGAATATGGGTGAGTTGTTAGTATTCTCATAAAGGGTTCCTCGAAAACTAACAAATATATGATAGGTATTATTGGTCTTGATTCATCTATAAACTATAGGAGTGAAGGAAACAAATGTCAATTTTTGGATCTGATTCACTTTTGAATAATCAAAAGACAAGGGTTGAGATTATTTCTCTCGAAAAATTTTGATTATAACAAAATATGACATATGCACACATACATTTTGTGAAATTTGCATATTTAGGATGCTACTAATCATACCCATGTGACATTTTGGATGGGGTACATTTTTATAATCCACTTGATTTACTACTTATTTACCCCAATTGGGTAGTGGATTTTTGAAAATTTCCAAAATTTGATTTACATTATGTTCCTGTTATGCAGGAGTTTACGTATTTGCAAGGGGATTGGGATTTTGAGAAGCACTTTCTACCTCCAACTTACTATTATCAATCAAATACTACACTAAGTGCTTCAATATCTTGCATGAGTTTATCAAATAACCATCAAATCAATGAAAATCACAATTTTGGTCGGGTCTCTACCAGTTTTGAGTGGTGTTTGGTTGCCAAATTTTTAGCAATTCTATTAGGCCTATTTCCACAACTGTGGCTATACCATTGATAGTGGTTGATTTAATTTTGTGAAATTACATGGTGGGGATTTTTGTGGTGCTTTTAATACAAATTTCTTTGTAGTATTGATAGTATTGACATTTGTAGAGGTCCTATAATCTGTGACCCCATCTCCCACCACATACTTATTTTTGTATTGGTTTTTAGAGGTCTTATCTTCTTATCTACTTTTTAATGTAACTTTCCTACTAGTTTCCTCCACCTTGGTAGAAATTCAGAAAAACTCTCATCTTTACTTGTTTGATATTATACAAATCTTTGACTATTACATGCCTTTAAATGTATTCCCCAAACTGATGCACAAACAACTTGACTATTTCTTCAAATTTCCTCAAGGAATGTGTGGATAATTAGTAGTACCACTCTAAGGCCATGCTCCCAAGACTTTTAGAAAATATTTTTAATAACATGTCATCATATGCAATGTCATGGGATGTTTTTCAAAACATCCTAAGATGTTTAATAGTATATTTAGTCCTTTTGTAGATAGGTAAGACTAGCATTGAAAAGTGTTTGGGATATGGCTTGGCAGAAACTACAAGGTCTAAAGGTTGGTTACATATTTCTTTGTAACTGCATGTTTGATGATATGGGTCTATATGATCTAATCGTGATGCCAATTATTTTACTATATTTTCCAAATGTGCATTGTGAACATTTGGTACTACTATATTTTTGTGAGGAGGATAATAGTTGGATTGTGTAGTTTGATGAGAATTCATATTTGGCATAGTAATACTATTATGCATGGGATTAGAAAAATAAGCATGGGAGAATGAATATGGATATGTAATATTGATGGAGGAATATAGGAGTGGGTAATAATATGAATATGAATTTAGTTGAGAAACTGATTTAGGAGGTTGTGACTAGTATGTCGATATGTAAGAATATAGGTTGGAGGTTAGTGGGGGAAATAGTTGGGAAGAAGTGGTTTGTAAATGAATTATCTAAGAAGAAACAATGGTGGAGGCTTGCAAATATGGGTTATAGAATTTATGGGTATGTAACATGTAGATTATGATAGTGATGAGCAAATAAATTACTATTAGTTGAGGAAACCTATGGTATTTCTCCAACATTAATAGTAGTAGAAGTAGCATAGACATGTTTTTTTTGTAGTGCTTCCTGAGACTTGATTTGTGATCTAAAAGAAGATTTACCCTAGGTGAAGTATTGAGGTGGAACAGAGCTATTTGGAATGGTTCCTACAAATATTTCAAGGGGAATTTGAGATGAATAGGGGAGCAATAAAAAAGCCTCTTCTAAAGATGTTTCCACTGAAGTCTCACCCCTTTTGATGGGATCTTATTCCACAAAAGCTTCCACTAGGGAAGCACGATTGTGTTTTTTGAAACCTTAACAATACTTCATATTTTAAAAATGGATCCCTCCCCTAATATCCTATTGAGGTTCAAAGTAAACCCATCTAGTGTGCTTAACCTTTTCAGTTTTTTCCTCCTTGTTTTCTTGGTTTTCTTTATATTTTTGGTCCTTTTGGTTTTCTTGATTTCCTTATGCTTCAATGTTGTCCTTGTCATTGTGATTTTCAACATCAAGTTCATCCTTAGGAGTATCTGTAATATATTTACTATTTCTTAAATGCATTGTTAGCTCTTGACGATCCCTTTGTTCTTTTAAGATCGTCAAGACTCTTAGTAAATATTCGTCCAAGATTTTTCTTTTTTCTTTTTGGTTTTTTCTCTTTTTCCTAATTAAACTTATTAGTAATGTTGATCACAAGGTTTTTCTTCACCAATATTAAGTGCCACACTCAATATTATTTAAAGAGCTTATGAATATTGTTAATTGGTTTCAATTGTTATGGGTTCGTATAATTCTCCTCCTTGAATGTAAAATCTTGTCTCAAGAGATGAATTAAGTGGACAATAAATTTTTTTTTTTGAATAGTTGTAGAGATTTTAAATTGTAAAACGTGATAGAATTCCCTAAAGAGTACATCTCTCGATGCTCTGTTGTATCTCTTATTATATTCTAAGGTCACCTATTTAATTTCCATATCTTCTATGAACTTTTGAATGGTTAGGGAATCCTCAAAGTAGCTTTTCCAAGGATATATCATTGAATGGACACTAGCTCTTTTTTCTATCAAATGTTCACAGCTCCTCTTGATATCAAAGTAATGTGAATGGTAATTTTTAGCTAGATATTTAGCTATGTTGATTCTCTTGATTTTGCTTAACTCTTAAAAAATTCTCCTAATGTAATATAGGTTATCCCACAAATGATATCACTGTTCTTTGTCTTACCTAAAAATAAGATCAACTTCTTGTTCTATGAAGTCTTTCCTAAGGTCTATGAAGGTAGATTTTCTAATGTGATTATCCACCATTTAACTAGTTCTATCTTCTTATTTTTTTGAAATAAAAATAGTATACATCAAAATATTTTTCCTATCCTATTGATCACAACTATAAAGAATCCATATAAAAACCTTTTGAAACTATTGAAGAAGTTGGATAGGTATAGTTATCTCATTTGAATGAAGGCCTTCACCTGGATGCCTGTATACAAATGCTTGGTGATAAAATCCAAGTTGTGATGAATCCTAGGTCCTACCAGTCCTCACCTAGCTCACTGTGGTTAGCAATACACTTATTTAAAAATAAATGTGTGCTTTATTCCAAAGCTATAATGATTGTTGGATTGGTCAAATTTTAAATCCTGATTAAAAAAATTAATATTTTCGAGCACATGAAAAAGGATAATGCCATTCTAAAGGTTCATGGTTATGGCTAACCCCATTCACTATATATTCTCATTATGTCCAGACTAAATTTACCTTGCTGGACCTTTAATGTAAATTTTCCACCATCGAAATGGCGTCCTATTGTAAGACTCAACTACGAAATATGGCGTCGGATATTATTTTTAGGGAATGATGTATAAAAATAAAACGTGAATTGATCTAACTCAAATTTTTCTTTTCATGTTTTCTAATATAAGCACACAATTTTGAATGGTCTTGTTTAGTTATTTTTTGACAAATAAAATGAAAATAAAAAGGTTGGTGTTTACATCGGGTTCACCAAAGAATGTAGATCAAAAATTTGCACACCCTTGCCATCAAGCTAATGGATCCATGCATAGAAGGGGGGTAGGAAATCAAAGATCTACACCTCGATATGAAAGGCACTTGGTGTCATGCCTCCTTTGGTGGTTGTCAATGAGTTATGGTGGGTTCACTAGGAAATATTTATAGATCGCTTCCACGTCTAGACAAGGGATGGCATTTGATGAGTCTTTTAATAGCACATGCCTAATTTTAGGATAAAATGCAGCTATAATCTATGCTATATGCATTTCAATTTTCATGAAGATAAAAAAAAATTGGACTAACCTAAATGCATAATAAATTCATGTGATCTATATATATATTTTTTTCTTGTTCTTTTTAGATGATTTAAGAAATAAGAAATGTGAAATAAATATAATTAAAAATAAATCAAATCATATACTTACCTGATCTGAATGGATGAATGAAGAATAATTACTGCATGTTGAGCGAATTTTCTCCCTGTGATCAAATTTACTATCTGTTTATGAGCAAATTTTTTAGCCTGAAAGCAAATTTGTGATGGACTTGCAACTTGTCAAATAAAACACTAGAAATTTGAAATTAGGATTTGGGGATCTTCTTAATCCACTATAGATTTGATCTCGGTGGCATAGCAATCATATCCCTTCGGTATCTTTAACCAACCGTGCATAAAATAAAGAAATTGTAAAGTCTATTTATGTAAAAAAAGCTAAGAATAAATGACAAGACATGCAATAGATGATATGGCATGCAATACAAGATGATATAAATATCATATACAAAGTGAAATAATGGATCTAAAGATAAATTTTACACCCAAACTATTATCTACATGAATTCACTTCTATGTGAGCGAATTTACTTTGTTGGGAGTGGTAACCCATGAATCTGCTTGATTTTTATTAACATCTAAGGGTATACACATAAAATATGACTAAAATATTTGTGTAAATAAAATGAAATGGGTTTATTTATAATGACTGGGTGGTTTGCATTGTGAGTTGATGGTGATGAAGGTAAGTGGATCAACGATGAAACGAGATCCAGAGGTATCTTACATCCATCGAGGAATCTACTCTGTAACTCTATCTGCAACAAAATTTGAAGGACACAAGCTTATACTGAGATGGGGGGTGAATAGTATAAAACCACTTTTTATTTTTCTTTCCCAATCAATATTATGCAATATAAATATAGCAATATCAATAGCAATAATAAAATCAATGCACAAATAACCACACACAATAGATACACCATAATTTACATGGTTCACCCAATGTGGACTACTCCACGGAGAAAATATTTCACTAAAATTTTCTCAATCAATCTCTTGGGAATCCTTTCCCTATTACAATATTTATGGACCTCTGTCCAAAGGAGATACCAATCTCCTAAATCAAGTTTGTGGATATCTATCCATAGGAGACACCAATCTCTTAATCTCTACTCTAGCTGGTGATCTTCTAGAAAACATCTACCTCCACTACCCTTAGAAAATGAAACTCTATCCACAGACGACACCTATCTTCCCTACCCTGGATAATGGATCTCTATCCACTTTAGACTATCATCCTCCATACTCTATCACCTCTAAATATTACACTTAGCTTTGTCTCAAATCTGTACCAAACAAAGTCCTTCGGTCTAGCACATATTTTCTCTCAATATCTGTCTCTGATCTGGAACAAATATGTCCTCAAATCTACACCAAAATTTGTCCTTAAATTTGTGCTAAACACAGTCCTTTGGTCTAGCACAAATTTTTCCTCAATCTCTGTCCTCAAGCCTTAACACAAAGCTTGACTTAATCTCAAATCAATTCGGCTAGATCTACCATAAACCTTAACTCAAGGTTTGAACAAATAAATCAATCAAATCTACTCACAAGTCTTATCAAAGACTTTTCTCAAATATGCCTTGTAAGCTTCCACAAAAGCTCACACCAATTTGTCCATAATTCCTCTCTAGAACTTTGTCCACTCTGATCAATAAGTCCTCTCAAGAACTTATCCAAATATACTCAATAAGTCCTCTCAAGAACTTATCCAAATCTACTCAATATGTCATCTCAATAACTTATCCAAATCTACTCTCAATCTATATTGTAAGATTCCACAAAAGCTTACTCAAATCTATCCACAAGTCTTCTCAAAGACTAACCTCAAATATGCTCAAAAAGTCCACTCTAGAACTTGTACAATCTCATATAAACATAAAGATAATTTTTAGAGACCCAATATGATCTATACTCATCACAATGCTCAATCACTTTCAATAAATCTTTTAGAAACATATAGATAATTTTTAGAGACTCAATATGCTTCAACTCAATAACTTTCTCAATTCAATTTAGAATATAGAATAGTTTTTTTTATGGAACTTGAACAATCACTTCACACATCCACTTGACTAGGCTCAACCAACTCTACTCAATCAATCACTCAATGAAATAATCCTTGCTTACAAACCCTAGTCCAAGCATATTAACACTCACTCAAAATGTTTCCAACAATACTTATCAGCCAATACTACATAAAAATTATACTCATGTTCTCTCCAAACCCTAGTTCAATTTTTTCACTCAACAACATGCTTCAACAAAAATGCTTATAATATAATCTTCACATAACAATGATACTAATGTTCTTTGCAAATCCTAGTTCAAGTTCTTTGCTTAACAACTTACTTCAACAACAATGCTTATAAAACAAGGTTTCAATAACAACTCCTTATTCCATAAAACCTTGAAGCATTAACTCAAACACACTCAATAAGTAAGCCCTAATAAAATCCTTTTAACTCCAAACTTATTTTCCAGAAAACCAACCAATCAACTCAATTATGGAATAATGTGCTCATACCTTTTTATTGATTATGAAGGGATCTCATAAATCTGCCATAACCACAAATACTTCTTTACCAGTCTCAAAGAAGGTTAGATGACAATACAAAATAAATAGCAACTCAAAAATGCACCTTATTACTCCATCTTGATTAAGCATCCATCAACACATAAATAAATGACCAATTACACCTTATATTATCCAAATTGAAATAATATCCACCACTAGAAAATAATTTTAAAATAATTACTTTCTCAAAACTTCTTAATGGCAATAAGACATCTTCAATAATAATCAACACTTAAAAGCATTTATCTCTCCAATAAGCTAAATATATTAAAAGGCTTTATAAAATAATTAACTCCTTATTACTCCTAATTTTTAACCAAAAACAATTACCAAGAAAAAACATATTTTATCTATCCCTTATAAATCCGACATCACTTTATAAAACCATTTAATAAAGCCAAAAATTAAATTTAATTTTTCAACAACCTTCTTCGAAAAACCTGACGCTCAAATAATGTGTATACCTTTTCGTTGATCCCTAAAAGGGATTCGATGAGAATCGAACCGTCATCTCCACAAGCCTAAGCACCTTAGCTCTTGGGAGTCCACCGCGTGGGCTAGTAATGCCCATGTGAAGGAAGTGGAGCTTCCTTCACCTTATGCTCTTCTTTGCACACGTTGACCTCCTTCGAACACCACACGTCATCCACTAGTCGTAGATCTTTAATCACATGAATATCATAGATACCTTTCATAGGTGATTCGAGAGCATTAAATCTAAAATAATCTTGGTACTTTCTAAGGTGAAATGATCCACCTTTTATGCACGAATGGAGGAAATTTCTCACACATTGGCACATTAGAAATTTGAATTTTGAATATTTGAATTAACTTTAATTATTATTTATTTATAATAATTTAAATTCTCTTTGGAATTTAAATATTATAAATTAAATAAATAAATAATCTTTGAGCTTTTTATTTTTGCCCATCATGGATAATTAATCTTTGATTTTTTCCCACCATGGTTTTTATAAAAACCTTTGATCATGCTTCCCATTAAACTCTTTTAGAATCAATAAAAATGCAATTCTTCTTAGAACCTTTTGACATCAATGACAACCAACATTCCTCAAAATATCCAACAATCTCCCCCTTTGTCATTGATGGTAACCCAAATTCTTTTTGCCAAGAACTTAAACTTTTCTGGGTTCTGCTCCACTTGGGACATTGTTCCCCTTGGATCAATGCTCTTGTAAAATATCTCCTCTTTGCTAAAATACCAAATCTCTCTCCCTCACTCAAATATCTCCCCCTTTGACATCCATGGCAAAGGGTCACCTTTGGGGCTTGGGACTAAGAATGAGCCTATTATCTTAGCCCCTCCCCCACCTCCTCTTGAGGTGGTTAATTATAGGGTGGGAGTATTTCTACTCCCAGAAAGCACTGTTATTTATATTTATCCTCTTTTATTCTTATCTTATCCTTCTAATTCCTTTGACTATTTATTTCCATATCCATGTTCCTATCCATGTCCATTTTATTGTTCCTATTCCTATTCTTGTTCCTATTCATATCCATGTTCCTGTTCCTATTCTTATTTCTGTTCCTGTTCATGCTTTATTCTGGAATGTCTGCTCTACACCATTTTGCTGTGTGACCATCATTATTGCACTTATAACACTTAATGTTATTATTCCTTGAAGATTCAAATGTCTTAGGATTTCTCCTAGTGAATCCATATCCTCTTTTTCCATGAACACTACAATTCATTGTCTTGTGACAAAAATGATTACATGAGTAGCAATACCCATTGTAACATTATCTATTCTCATATTCATGTATTTCATGTGTCCTACACCATGAAGCCATGTGCCCAAACCTGTGACATGAAAAACATATTCCATTGAAGTTTTCTTGTCTTGACGTAATCGGTCTCTTATGTATCTTCTTTGTGCATTGTTCCTGTTCTTGTTGAAATTTCTATTGTCCAACTCATCCTAGGATGTCTCACTTTCTTTTACACTATCTTCTTCTGAAGTTTCTTCTCCTCTAGAAGTTGATATTGTCTTCCCTTCCCATTTCTTTTGTTCTTGTTCAAATCCAAAACCTATTTTTCTTTATGTAGGCCTTTGTATCTTGATGAACTTATCTGAATTATTTGAGTTGTTTTTGAATCCTTTTATCTTGAATTTTGAGTCTTCTAAATCTTCCCTTAGTAGGTCTACTTCTTGTGCTAACCTTTCACATTCTAATACCTTTGCTTCTAACTTATCCTTGAACTTATTTGTCTTAGCCTTTGATTTTTCTAGATCCTCTATAAGCATCCTTCTCTCTTCATCACATTATTGAAACTGAATTTCAAGCTTACAGTTTTGCTTTCTTACTTTCTTCACTATGTCAAGGGCATAGATAAGTTCTCCCTTGAGATCATATCCATATTTATCTAAATATTCCTCTATTTGTTTACCTTTGTTTACATATTCATTTCCCTTTGACTTGTCTTCTATAGGAACACCTTCTCCTTCTTCTAGTGCCATTAGAATATTCTCTTCTTGTACTTCAAGTGTATCTTCATATTCATCATCACTAAAACTGAAACCATTTCTTGTACAACTATCTTCAAGATGTCCAAAGTTATCACATCTAAAACACTTGAGAATTTTTGGAGTCATTTTCTTAACTTGTTCTTTTTCTTCAATCATAAATAGGACTTCATCTCTATTATTGCCTAAAAAACTAGCATCACTATAACTTGAATACTTACTTGCCTTATCCGCATAGTAGCTCCTCTTTTGTCTTTGGAAGAACTTCTTTCTTGTCTACTTTGTCCATCCTTACTTTTATTTTGGTGTTTGTATCTTTTGGATTCTCTATTTATGTGATTCTATTTCTCTTCACCATTATTATTCTTAGCTTCTTGAAAATTTGTTGCATAATGACCATACTTTCCATAATTGAAAAATTTAACAGATTTTAGATCTCTAGATCTTCTAGAATCCTTATCCCTTCTACCATAATTAGCTTCTTCATCACTTTATGACTCGTTGCTTGATTATGAATTCTTACCCTTTGTCTTCTTGATTGCTTTGAAGGATACTTCCTTCTGAGGAATAGGTTCTTTTGTTCTTAACTCAAAAGTTGTAAGAATACCAAGAAATATATCTCTTGTGAAAGAATCACCATACTTTGACTCTTCTATAGCAGAAATATTTTCACTGAATCTTTTTGGAAGAGATCTTAAGACCTTATCACAAACATCTGATTCATCAACTTTCATTCCAAGTCCTTGCATGGCATTAACAACCTCATCAGTTCAAAGTAGATAAGTACTAATTTTTTCCTCATACTTCATCCTTAACTCTTCAAATTGCCCTTTGATATTTCATATATTTTCTTTCTTGACACCTTTATCTCTTTCATATATATATTGCAACTTATCCCATATTCCTTTTGCATCTTGATAATGCATAACTTTTATGGACTCTATTCTATGCAAACCTCTTAAAGGTGCATTGATTGCTTTTGAATTTTAATGTTGTAGAATTTTACCTTCCTTATATGTAGGTGGATCAATTGGTGATACGTATCCATTTTCAATTACTTCCCAAACTTCATTTCCAAGTGCCTTCAGGTAGATATTCATTCTCAATCTCCAATATACATAATCACTTCCATAAAATACTGGTGCTGAATTATCTGATAATCCATTCTTAGAATCCATTGTTTTCTTGTAAGATTTTTATTCAAGTTGTTAAACTCTTTTGAAGGAACCCGATTTGATATCAATTGAAGAACACAAGCTTATACTAAGATGAGGTGAATAGTATAATACCACTTTTTACTTTTATTTCCCAATCAATATTATGCAATGTAAAGATAGCAATATCAATAGCAGTAATCAAAGCAATACATAAATCACCACACACAATAAAGACACCATAATTTATGTGGTTCACCCAATGTGGGCTACTCCACGGAGAAAATATTTCACTAAATTTTTCTCAATCAATATCTTGGGAAACATTTTCCTATTACAATGTTTATGGACCTCTGTCTAAAGGAGATACCAATACCCTAAGTCAATTTCATGGATCTATATCCATAAGGGACACCAATATCCTAATATCTGCACTAGTTGGTGATCTTCTAGAAGACCTCTGTCTCCACTTCCATTATCAAATGGAACTCTATCCACAAAATACACATGTCTTCCCTACCTTGGCTAATGGATATCTATCCACTAGATATTATAATCCTCTATATTCTGTCACCATCAAAGATTACACTTGGCTCTGTCTTAAATCTATACCAAACACAGTCCTTCGGTCTAGCACAAATTTTCTCTCAATATCAGTCTCTAATTTGGCACAAATCTATCCTCAAATTTACACCAAACTCTATCATCAGATCTATACTAAACATAGTCCTTTGGTCTAGCACAAATCTATCCTCAATATCTATCCTCAAGCCTTAACACAAATCTTGACTTAATCTCAAATCAACTTGGCTGGATCTGACCTAAACATTAACTCAAGGTTTGAACAAATCAATCAATCAACTCTACTCACAAGTATTCTCAAATACTTATCTCAAATATGCCTTGTAAGCTTCCAAACAATCTCACACAAATCTATCCACAAGTCCTCTCTAGAACTTTGTCCAGTCTGTTCAATAAGTCCTCTCAAGAACTTATCCAAATCTGCTCAATAAGTCCTCTCAAGAACTTATCCAAATCTACTCTCAATATGTATTGTAAGCTTCCATGAAATCTTACTCAAATCTATCCACAAGTCTTATCAAAGACTTACCTCAAATATGCTCACCAAGTCCACTCTAGAACTTGTCCAATCTCATAGAAACATAAAGAGAATTGTTAGAGACTCAATATGCTCTATACTCATCACAATGCTCACTCACTTTCAATCACTCTTTTAGAAACATACAGAGAATTGTTTGAGACTCAATATGCTTCAACTCAATCACTTTCTCAATTCTATTCAGAATATAGAATAGTTTTTTTTATGGAACTTGAACAATCACTTCACACACCCACTTGACTAGGATCAACCAACTCTACTCAATAAATGACTCAATGAAATAATCCTTGCTTACAAACCCTAGTCCAAGCATATGAACACTCACTCAAAATATTTCCAATAATACTTATCAACCAGTTTCACATAACAATGATACTCATGTTCTTTCCAAAACCTAGTTCAAGTTTTTCACTCAACAATTCACTTCAACAACAATGCTTATAAGACAATCTTCACATAACAATGATACTCATGTTATTTGTAAATCCTAGTTCAAGTTCTTTGCTCAAAAACTCATTTCAACAATAATGCTTATAAAACAAGGTTTCAATAACAACTCCTTATTCCATAAAACCTTGAAGCATTAACTCAAACACAATCAATAAGGAAGCCCTAATAAAATTCTTTTAACTCCAAACTTATTTTCTAGAAAACCAACCAATCAAATAAATTATGGAAAAATGTGCTCATACCTTTTTCTTGATGATGAAGGGATCTCATAAATCTACCATAGCCACAAATACATATTTTCCAAGCTCAAAGAAGGTTAGATGACAATACAAAACAAATAGGAACTCACAAATACACCTTATTACTCCATCTTGATTAAGCATCCATCAACACAGAAATAAATAACCAATTACACCTTATAATCTCCCAGTTGAAATAATATCCACCACGAGAAAATAATTTTAAAATAATTACTTTCTCAACACTTCTTAATGGCAAGAAGACATCTTCAATTGTAATCAACACTTAAAAGAATTTATCTCTCCAATAAGCTAAATATATTAAAAGGATTTATAGAACAATTAACTCATTATTCCTCCTAATTTTTAGCCAAAAATAATTACCAATCAAAAACACCTTTTATCTATCTATTATAACTCCCACATCACTTTATAAAATATTTTAATAAAGCCAAAAATTAAATTAAAATTTTCAACAACCTTCTCTGAAAAACCTGATGCTCAAATAATGTGCATACCTTTTTTTTTATCCCTAAAATGAATTCAATGAACCCGAAACTCAAATAATGTGCATGCCTTTTTTTTAATCCCTAAAATGGATTCGATGAGAATCGAATCGCCACCTCCACAAGCCTAAGCACCTTAGCACTTGGGAGTCCACCATGTGGGCTAGCAATTCCCACGTGAAGGAAGTGGAGCTTCCTTCACCTTATGCTCTTATTCACACATGTTGACCTCCTTTGAATACCACACGCCATACACTAGTTGTAGCTATTTAATTGCATGGATATCAGAGATACCTTTCATAGGGGATTCTGGAGCATTAAATCTAAAATAAGCTTGGTAATTTCTAAGGTGAAATGGTACACCTTTTATACACTAACGGAGGAAATTTATCACATGTCGGTGCATTAGAAATTTGAATTTCGAATATATTAATTATTATTTATTTATAATAATTTAAATTCTCTTTGAAATTTAAATATTATAAATTAAATAAATAATTAATCTTTGGGATTTTTTAACCAAACGAAAAGCCACCTTGGTTTTTAATAAAAACCTTTTATTTTTACCCATCATGGATAATTAATATTTGATTTTTTCCCACCATGGTTTTCATAAAAACCTTTGATCATGCTTCCCATGAAGCTCTTTTAGAACCAATCAAAATGCAATTCTTCTTAGAACCTTTTGACATCAATGCCAACTAACATTCCTCAAAATGTCCAACAAACTTCATCTCAAAAACCCTTTATCAAAAACAAAAATAGAAAGCTAAGGACTGGTTCAATTTTCACCATCAACCTTTTGGAGAGCCAGAGGGCTCATTTTATCCTTTCTCATCAGTGTAGGAAGGGTACGTAATTGATATAATTTGGGTTTGCAGTCTAGATGTTAAACTAGGCTAGGAAAATTACCAATCCGAGTAGATTTGTTGGCCAATTTTAGAATCAGCATAGTTGAAGACAGATTTCATTAGAATAAAATTTGACATTTTACCAAATTCGAAAAAAGTACCAGATTTAGCAAATCTGGTCCCAAACTACGTGGGGATAGAATTTGCTAAGTAGATTCACTTCCTAAGAACACAGGAAGCAAAATTTCTACAAGGGGAATAAAATCACTAAAATGGGAGCAAAAATATAAAAATAAAGGCAAAAATCGATACGTGCAGGAAAAAATAGGTTGGGGAATAGAAGGTTTACTTGAGAGGTTATGGAATTTTGACATGGGTTAAAATTATGTGTCTATAAGAATCATGGTAAATTTAGATTCTAGGCCACCGCCTTAGTAATCAAAACATCACAAGACTACTCCTTTACACTAGGATTATTGCGACTAGAAATGGAGCTCTAGGGTAGCATTATTTTCATTATGTGTTTTCGGTTTAGCCCCACAATTCTAAGCCTATCATGGATCTTCTTTATAAGGTATCCAATAACCTAGTTCTGATTATGAACCTGTTCACCTATAATAGGATGTCATGCATGAGGGAGCTACGCCTAGTCCAAAGGGACAATGCCCTCCTATAAATAATTCTAAAAAAGTCCCATATCATATTATAAGGATCAAAATCACTTGAGAGAGCAAGAAGATAGGTTTTCTAGTTAACACATGTGAAGAAGGGTGAGGTAATATCATCAAACTCTTCCTAGTCTCCTTTTATAAGAGGACAAAACCAAAATAAGTGATTGATAGATTCCACTAATTCATAGGTGACGCAAAAGGGTTGAGTTGGGTTGAGCTTTACTAGGTATTGAATAGAAGAGATTTTGCATTGAAGGACTCTCTAGGAAAACAATAGATCTTAGCCAACAAGTGACACTTTCCATAGTTTATCAATGAGAAAATTCTATTACTATTTGAAAATATAAAGATCCCACTTCTTGTTAAGTTGAGGAGAGAAGTCAAAATAAGGAATTAGGTGAGAATACACCTATTTATAATGGATGGCTTTAGTTTTTCAACCATATCCAATAAAAATAAGAGGACATAATAGAACAGTTCATTTTGATAGTTCATTATGCGAGATGGTGTATTGTAATGTACCTATGGATATGATAATGCAGTATAAATAAAGATTGAGGATTCATATTCTTTATAAATCATCCCACTAGTTAATTAGAATAAATATCTTTATTGCACATGTGTGGGTAAATGGTAGTGGTAGGTAGTTGAAGGTTGTATAATGTAGGAAAGAGACTCATATTGGGGGGCATATTTTGTGTTGGATCTCATATTAGAAAATAGTGTTGAGTGGCTTCATTCCAATAAGGAGCATTGTTTCGTTTTGACCTACCTCAAGGGTTTGATTTATATTTTGAATACATTGAAGTATACTTTTATTATAATATCCATATATTTTGTTGTTATATTGCTAATATTTTATTCAAAATTATAATAAGTGGTATCAATGTGCTTTCCAAGGCAAAGTGGAAGGAATTTACTACTAATTTTTTTTCAATTTAGGATTAAATATTGTATAAGGTTATGTGCTACACATATGTATTCAAAAAAATCTAATCTAGATTCATTAGAAATAAGACTTTGAGAGCTTTTCAAAAAGTGGTTACAATAAATATTTGAATCAACATTAAGGGAGATATGATGATTTGAAGTTAAATGTACAATTTAGATTTTCATAGATTTGGACATAGTCTAAATTAGGGCTGAATCTTGTAAAGGGTCATGTGCTTCACATAGGTCATTAAAAAATAACCACATTAAATATTTGGACCAATATCAAGGGAGTTATGGTGATTTGAAGTTGACCCTAAAATTCAAATTTTTCATAGATTTGGACATGTAATTTTTGCAAACTAGGTGATGACATCAAATTTTATTTTTTGCAAGTGAAAAGAAATAATTTTTTTAATGGGTTATATGGGATTGAAATGCACCCCACTCTTATTACATCATCACCACATAACAATATTACAAAAAATCTTGGATACTATCCATGTATAATTTGGCAAGATTCAAACCTGGATCTCCTCCTTGAAATGTTGAGGAATCTAACCAGTTGAGCTAATACCACTTGATAAGTGAAAATAAATAATTAAATCTACCTTTCTACATTATTTTTTTCAGATCTATGTCAAAAAGGTAATGTTTTTTATGGTGGTTCCTCCATTTGATGGAAGTGCTAATTCCATGGAATGGTGGTTCTAGTTAAAAAATGCTCATTATCAATCTAGGTTATGGGATTTAATACTCATTGGTAAATTGAGAGGTGCAACTCTTATATGGCTTCTTTCATTACCTATAAACTATTCTTAGGACCAAATTGAATAAGCTTTCTTAGATAGATGGACATAAAACAAAGAAATAATTGATGCAAATAAAGACAAGGAAGAGAAGGATGAGAATGAAGAAGCATAAAGTAAGGATAGAAACAATGAAGATGAGATGAAAGATAATTGTACATGCAATTTAATTCCAATAAAGGAATATTCTATTTTTCAATTTTACAAATGCATTCAAAAAAATAAGGTTATTGTATCTATGAACCCTAGTAGTAGATATAACTTCATCAATATGGAAATTACAAAGCAATTGTTAGTTCAAGAAAATAAGATCTTGGAATCTCAAATAGAGGGCATGCATGTTCAAATTTATGTAGGTTTGAAACTTACCATTGATAAATATGTTTTACATTCAAATTTTTATGGTGTGGATATGGACGATTTAGATATTGTTCTTGGATATTCATGGCTAGATGCTTTAGGAACAATAACCATGAATGTACAAAATAAGTTTATGAAACTATGGTATAGAAAGATTTACATTATAGAATATTACACATAATGGAACCCAAAGAAAAAATAAGGTCAAAAAAATTTAGGACTCTAATGAGGCATGCACAAAGAATCCGTTGGAGGACAAGAGGATAAAGAAGAAAAGTAACAAGTGAAAAGGACTATTTTACTTCCTAAGCCAACAAAAAATGTGGCAAAAAGGCTTGAAGAATCAAACAAGGCTCTATATTTGAACAAAGGTGCGCCATAGAGACATCCACATAATTGTGAAAAGCAAACTTCATGGAGGTATGCTACTACAAGGAATCAAAATGCCAATCACTATGGATGTACATGGAACCAAAGTCAGTAGCATCATATTTACAATGCTTTGCAAAAGTTTTATTTTAGCTTCTTTGTATATTTTGAGGATAAAACATATTTAAGGGGGATGGAATATAATGTTCCTAGGGATATGATTATGTAGTATAAAATAAGGATTGGGGGTGCATATACTTTATAAATAAACCCACTAGTTAATTAAAATAAATGTCTTTATCCCATATTTATGGTTAAACAATAGTGGTAGGTTGTTGATGGTAATATAGTGTAGGCAAGAGAATCATATTAGGGTTATAGTATGTGTTGGATATCATATTAGAATATACAGTGGAGTGGCTTACTTTCAATAAGGAGTATTGTACAGTGTTGCCCTATCTCAAGGGTCTGATTTATATTTTGAACACATTGCAATATACATTTATTGTAAGATTTGTTTTCTATTATTGGAGTGTTGATAATATTTTATGCATGATCATAACACATATGGTGTTATCCATAAATACCCATTAGAAGATTGTACTAGTCCCTACAATTGTAAATAGATTGCTATTTAGAAATATGAAGGTTCTATTTCTCTTTAAGTTAAGCAAAGAAGTCAAAGGAAGGGATTATATTGAAATACAACTATTTAGAATGGATGGCTTTTAAGGGGTAGTTGTTCCATGAGGACAACATCAATCACTATATTTTGATAGTTTATTTTTTGAGCTAGCAAATGGTGTTATCTAAAGACATGCTAGACCCTTGGGAGTTTGTACTTGTCTCTACAATTGTACATAGATTGCATTTTGTCATTTATATCAATTAATTTTTATTGTATTAATATTAAATGATAAAAATATTTCTTTGGAGTATGCTCAAAAAGAGCTTTATAATGAATGCATATACACTTATTATTTCATAATAAATAATATCTCAAATTTGATATAATATAGATACTACAAATATTATAACGCTAGTAGTATTATTCAGTGCCTAATAATCACTAAAAAATCACAAAAACCTTTATAGAATTATCTCCATTTAAATAAGCACATATGACCATCCATTTTGAAGACACATGATACCTAACATGGTGAATCCCTCTTCTACAACACCAAATCACTGCTCCTTCCCGACGTGATTCATCATGAATCATCTCTTGTTGTACCAAAATGTTATGAAATGTTTGTCTGCTTTAGTTTATTTCCCTCCATAAATTTTGGACAACAACTTACTTCTACATGATACATGTTTGGTACATGCCTTACTAGCAAACCATGTTATCATAACTTCAAACTGGCCAAAATTATATTCAGCTATGGTTATAATATCTCAAGTCAGCAAATCCCTCCTAATCACATGTGTTCTTAGTAGAATTTACTCAACTAAGCCACCTAGCAATATGTAACCATTGGCTATACATGATAACTAGCACCTAAATGGAATTATATTATTGGATGGTTATGTAGGTTGTGTTGCATTGGCACATTGAGTTGATCATGCACAATCTTGACATAGTGGTCTTGTTTCCATTGGAATTTTCCATGCTTAATCTAAGACTAAAGAAAATTTATGCACTGACTATGCCTAATGTGATCTTATTTGTCATCCTCTCAAGTTGGATATCGACACCACTTTTTTAAATCGTATTGATCCAAACATACCATTGAATAAATATTTGTTTATTGGCCAAGTTGGATTGCCAAGTGATGACTTGCTGCATTATTATTTTTTGTTTACATGGGTTGAATCTACATATATTTCCTAAAATTTATTCAATATGATCAAACCTATAGAGTGGTAGACCACATAAAACATACTGATCATCTCTACAATGACTTAAAATACCTCTATAAATATATTCCTTATGATAGCACAATATATAGAACAAAATACATGCTAATGAAGTACTACTAGATTTTCAATAGGAAACTTGTATACTAATAAAATATTATTACAATCACTTGTTGGTTCCATTCTCCTGAACTTTCCAATTGCACAAAAGGATCTCAACAATAATATTCCATTCCTCATGTAGCTCCACTTTCATATAACCTCTCTAGCCTAGTGCATCTTCGACTCAACCATATTACATACATAGGTCATTGAGAATATTCTTGATGAGCAAAGGATAAGACTCTCCCTCCATTAACTATAGATCATCTCTCTTAGAACTAGGTTTTAGGTTTATCTCAAGTGAAATATCCATCCTTTGACCACTGTTGGACTCTCATCATCTATTAGATCACAACTCTTTAACCCATCCCATTGATTTCCATTATTCTCTACATTCTTTGAGATTGGTGTACAATTAACTTTTGTATTAACATATTATCATTTTTGTACAATTAGTTAATAACTAACTCACTATTTATCTTACAAATAATGACTTTGCTTTAGTTAGTTTTATTACCTATTACACATTTACTCTATAGATCTTTATGTTCTTACATTTATTTTCAATATCTCTATAAAAAGGGATATGGATTTGACCTGGTGACCAAGGAAACTCATTGCTTTTCCTAGGTCTTGGTAAAGCCCTTTACACTAATCATTATTGTCATTTTGCTTGCAGTTTTGTTTTTCTATCTATAGGAATTTGCTACATTATGAGAGCATAACTAGATTTCTACTAGGTTCATGTACCTCATAGCAATCCAACCAACTAACCAGATCTAGGTGCACACATTTAATATATATTTTTTTGAGATCATATAGATTTTTGCTAATATAATTTTATTAGCATTCATAAGGAAAATTTAATGAATCTACCATAACTTGTATGCAAAAAGGGATATTCTTTTATTATTCATAGGCATCTGACTTGAAATACATATAGTTGCATTAGGGTAGGTACTTGAATTATTGCATTCCATGTATTTGAATTTTTGCATTGAAAAGAAAAGAGACAATTTTCTATTTAGCTCACATAAAGGTGGAAAATTATATATTGTAGGATTTGTTTCTGCATTCCCTAATTTTCTATATTTTTATCTTGCTATTAGGCTTGTAAGTCTTATATCAAAGATCTCAATAAACCCAAAACATAGGTGTTTGTTAATATACACTTAAATGTAGTGTAGTTTGTCAATATACTTAAACCTTACATATATTGAGGTAAGGATGGTATTTTTACCTCACATTTTGGTGAAACCAACATAAAACATCACTATGGATCTCCAAAAAAAATTGACTTTAGCCTTAGCCTAATCAAGGTAAAAAATTTGGTAAACTTTTTAATCAAAGACCGCATAATCTTTTTTTTTTAGGTTAGAAAATATTAATCAGTATTAATAATAACATAACCAATTACTAGCCCTACTAGGGGTTGTACACAACCTCTAAAGTAACCACTATATGAATCCTTAGGCTACATTAGGTATATAGTGGGCCTAGGATGACATACTTGCACATTAAGCCTATTGAGTATAATGTGGTGGACTAGTGGGAGTCATGAGGAGGATATTCTATTACCTATTACATACTATATTGGGTCACATACCTAGGAAGGTATCTTCCACATACCATATGTATTTCACATACCTTAAGGTATCTCTTATATATAACCACATATATCGAGAGGATTAGCTTCTTCCATGTACTATCGAGTATATCAAAATACTTTCTTCTTCTAAGTAACTCTTTAAAATTAATATTTTGAATTCTTCTTCCTAGTCTAACCCAATGGCTAAACATTGTTACAACACTTGTAGGAGGGGATGCCCATGGCCCTCCTATGTTCACCATGTTAGAAATGACTATGAAGAGAAGAATCCTTTTGCCAACCCCAAATTTTATGGGAATGAAAACAGTACCCCTCTTGAAAGAGATATCTTAGATAAAATAACTTTTGATTCTATAGACCATCTAAGAGATTTTATACAAGAATATAGATACGTATTTATGAATATATTTAGAGATGACAATAGTAACAAAAATATTTTTGTTGGAGAGGATGTCTTGAGCCACTCTCGACCACCCAATTCTAATTCAATACACTCTTATAAAATAATTTCAAATAATAATCAATTGAACACTAAAGTTAATAAAAAAAATGAAAACCTTAATTAGGTGAATAGTTTTGGCATTAATGCATCTATCACCCACTTTGTAGACTCTACAACTCCTCTTATTGTTTCTTACATATATGATAGGGATCGAAACCTCCTATAATCTTCAAAATACCACATGCTCACATTATATGTAGATTATTTTTATCCCAATGTAAGTTAATTTGCAACCCAACCAATTTTTAATATGCATACCTTTAACATTTTCCTTAGTGTTGCTCCTTCTCAAAATTACATCCCTCTTAATTAAAATTTTACCTCTACTGACCCTCTTCTATCAAGTAGTTTGAGGGTAAGCTATATGACACCACCTTTGGTATCGAAGCATGTGACATTACTGTTGAAGGTATTACATTATTTGGTAACTTGACTACCACTATAAATATTTAGATTATATTTTGTGTTTATTATTTTAGTCAATAGTATGTGTCAATTTGTGAAGTGGGTTTATGTGCTATGTAATCAAGTGTGAATCATGAGTGAAAGGTGTCATTTATGCAAGTGAAGAGTTGTGTGAGGTGTCTTGTATGTAAGTGAGAGTTATGAGTGTGAAGTGTCAAGTTTAAAAGTAGGGAGTCATGAGTAATCATGAGAGACTTTGTCATTATGTATTATGTGAGATTTAAGGAAAATATGAAAGGTTACATCTCCCATGAGTTTGAGGAGAGCAAAGGTCAAGAGTTAGGTTCATTGAAGAGTCTCATGTAAAGTTATATATTGAAGACAAAGCTCTATTTTATGTAATATATGAAATTGTAATGGATCAAGAATATAAGAAGCATTGTTATATACATGCTTTTGTAGATGATTTATTTCAATAAATATTTTTTTTAGTGTGCAATATTATTGTGGATGAGATTATTTTGATCTTAAGAATTATTAATATGTGAGTTATATTATTGTGGATATGATATTTTTTATTATGAAAAATTATTAATATATGAGTTCTTTGGACCCATTTACTAATAGTAGTATCATTGCCATCTTGGACATAGCATTTTTTGTGAAAGCTATTTGTAGTTGAGCCATCTAGGCAGAAGAGAACATGAGGAGTTGATAAAACAAGAGCTACTAGAGTTGAGGAAGGATGTGAGAGATAGCTAAAGAAGGATATCAACAATTTATAGAAGAGAAGATAGTTTTAGAGGATGGATATTGAAGAGTTGGAGGATATACTATTGGAGTGGAAGATAATTAAATGACTACTGGAGTTATTAGATGATTTATTGCCTGAGTGATAGATATTTATTGCATTGAAGATAATTATAACATGGGAAATAACCTGCTACAAACAAAGAGGAAGAGAATTGGTGAAGATAGTGACCTTGTTTCTATATTTGGAAGAAGATATAATGGAGAAGAGAATACGTGAGGAAGAAAAATCATGGAGAGGTTAAGGATATATGGTTGGATAAGTGTCTAAACAGAGGAAGAGTTACTTTTTGATGAATGAGGATGTCATTCCATGCAAAGAAGAGAAGCTAGCACTAGGTAATAGAGAAAATGCAACATGTGAGAAGGATAAATATGAGTGCAAATTTAAATAGCATATTGAGAAGCAGTTTAGCCTGAGTAGACTAGTCACTGCAGAAAGGTACATTCAACCTAAGTAGACTAGACATAAAAGAAAGGAATTCAACTTGAGCAAATTTTATGAAGAATTAGAGGTACAAATTAAACATTTACATTGTAGGAATGAGGAATATGAAAAATTATGGAGGAAAATTAATGATAACGTGAAATAATGCCTAAGGAGATAAGGACACATGTTCTGATGGTAAGTAAAAAGTGTACATATTTATTACTTCATATTAGCAAAAATATCAGGTGTTATGTTATTTTTGGAAAGTAATTTGAGTTTGAAGTATTCAAAAGACATAAGAAAGTATTATTTTTAATTAATTATAATGAATGGGAGACAAGGAAATTAGATAATCTCTACACCAAAAAAAGGCTTTTAAGGGCGACTAAAATATGATGGTTATTTACAACAGTAAAAAACCACCCTAATGGATCCTAAGAGGGCGGTTTAAAACTACCTTAGATTTTAAGGGTGACTAAAATATGACTATTTTTACGATGATAAAAACCACCCTAATAGAACTAAGAGGATAGTTTAGAACCACCCTTAAAACAACACCAAATTATTTTTAGATAGTTTTTAGCCACCCTAATAGATCTAAGAGGGTGGTTTAAAACCACCTTAAGACACTACACCAAAAAAAAATTATGGCAATTTTAAATCGCCCTCATAGACTCTAAGAGGGTGGTTTAAAACCACCCTTAAAAATCACCCTATATATGTGTGGCTTCCTGTGTGTGGGAGGGAAAAATAGAAGCTTTTAGAAGCGAGTAAGCGCTATAACCGAGAGATTGAACCGCTATTCATGATTTACCGAGCCTTGTGAAAAATAGATGCTTTTAAAAATGAACCAATAATACTAATTTATCAAGCCATTTGAAAAAGAGAGGCTTTTAGAAATGAGATGTTATTCCTGATTTACCAGTTGACCTTTCCAATTTCATGGATCAGTCGAAAGCACTTGTGCAGTAAAAAAAGGGGGGATGACAGATAGGCACAAGGGGTTTTTTTTGTGTAGGAGAGGAAAAAGGAGAGGTGAGACGTAAGGTCCAGCAAGAGGGGTATGCTAAGGATGGCCCTTAGGAGGCAAGGTCATGCAGTCGATCCATCACAATATCTATTCAGGGGTGATATTTGGTAAGCACCCATTTAATAGATTTTTATTCAATTGTTTTGGTTCTTGTTAGTTTAATATCAACCATTTAACTGCCTGGAGTTTACTATGTTATCTTTACCCCTTTTTTTTTTAATCCTTGAAATGCTAATATATGGTAGCCCAATTACACCTAGGGTTTGTTCCATATTTTCTATCCATGGGATAACTTGTTATGTTATATAGATCAAATTTTAAAATAATGTGTAGCTAATAATTTAAAAAATTTAAAATAATATGGAATCCCTAGAAAGAACATGGAAATTATACTAACAATCATTTATATAGAAAACCCATCTCAAGCCTTAAATGTTGTAAGTCCCTCTTCATACCCAATTTTATTTTGGGATTTCTTGCTTATGGAAAATTCACACCAACTTTTTTTGCATTGAGTTCTTTAGATTTCTTATAGTGGGTACCAATTTTTTTAAAATGTTGGGTGACTCTTCAATGTTATAATCTAGATATTTCTTTTGCAATTCATTTCAAATTCAAATAGACAATCAGGTGGGCAATGTTGTTTACTATGCTTATTCTTGTTGTTGGTCAGCTTTAGAGACAACATAATAAGAGTGGGTCTTTAGTTGGAAGTTTTCTTGAAGTGGTGTTCTTATGCATTAGACACAGGTCTAAGAGACATAACCATTGATATATACATGAAGTTATAAATTGGAGATCAACTATCTTATGATACTTTTTATCATTTGGAGTCAAACTCATGGCAGTGAGACTAGAGCCCTTACTTCAAGTAATAGGTAATAAGGTGGATTTTTAGGTCTTACTCTGGCCGGGATGTCTACCTGGTGTATGAGATCCCTTGGATGGAATAAGGGATATTTCACTTTATGCAATTTCATTTTTCAAATTGTATGTCTCTATTGGTGACTTTGAAGGTCGTAGTCTAGCCAAAAAGCCTATTGGAGCTATGAGATTCCTTTGTCACAATGATGGATATTTCACTTTACCTTTTATATTGTTTCAATTTATATACTTTCTAAGCTATGTTTTATGTTCTTAGTCTAAATTTCTTTGGTCTATATAGGGACCTTTTGCCTTACCTTATTAATATTTTAGATCTTAATATAACAAGCAGACCTACTTTTAGGTCTTAATTTAGCAAACATGCTTACTTTGAATATATATACCATATATGGGATGAAACTAACCCCCTGGGCCTATATTATATGATGACTGCAAAGGATTTGATCTTGGGTCACACACATACAATCACATCATTTACCATTTTCTCCACAATGCCATAGAGTGTAATGTTTAATGTTATTAAGGAGTTTTCTTTCTACCTTGTTACCCCTTTTAGTGAGTAGAGTTATAGATAAAGTGAGTGAAATAGGCTCATGCATCACATCATGACTGTAACAAATTTTATCTTGGATCACTTGCAAACAATCACATCATTTACCATTTGCTTCACAATGCCTTGGATTGTTATGTTTAATGTTATCAAGGAAATATCTTTTCATATTGCTACCTCCTTTTTTGGGAAAAAAAAAATAAAGTCACCTAAATACTTGTCTTCCCCATATCTAGTTCTTGGTACTCATATTGGATAGTAATATTCATCACAATATCTATTCAAGGGCAATATTTGGTAAGAACCCATTTAACAGATTTTTAATGAATTATTTTGGCTCTTGTTAGTTTAATATCGGCCATTTAACTACTTGTAGTTTACTATGTTATCTTTACCTATTTTTGTTTTAATTCCTAAAAGGCTAATCCACGGTAGCCCAATTACACCTAGGGTTTGTTTCATCTTTTCTACCTATGCAATAACTTGTTTTGTTATATAGATCAAATTATGGGATAATTTGTAGCTAATAATTTAAAAATTTTAAAAGAAGATGGAATCCTTGGAAAGAACATGGAAATTATACTAACAATCATTTACATAGATTGTGTATTTTCATCCCCTGGAATCGAGAACATAATATTGTTCCTAATTGTTAGTCATATATAGAATAACATAAATCCATCAAATTTTGAATTTAGACATCATATAGAAACAACTATCCTTTGTCACCCAATTTGTAAAATAAAATCCTAATAATACACTCACTCTTTAAATCCATAACAACATAAAGGAAACTCACATTCTATGGCTACCTTTACTTTCATGGCAAAAGGTTAAATAATACAATGCAACATATCATATATCAATTTCCAGTTTTATTTCCACAAGGGAACACAAAGTATGTGTTACAGTTGGATCAAATGTCCATAAAGAACTTGTGATTTATTCTTGTGAGACAGTTGGATACAATGTAATGACAACATTGTTAGAGCAAATCTATACAAGCTCTTTGAATTGCAAGTATACCTCTTTCTATTTAGAAATTAATTCTTAGATTTGACAGATATCCATTGAGGTCCTTATTCACATGGATTAATTCAATAGCAACATTGAACAACATAACTTAGAATATGCCAAAGTACCATTATACCCAGGTTGTACAAACTATAGAAAGCTATCAACGATCACTAAATTATATAAAATCAAAGCAAAACATGGTTGGTCGAACAAAAGCTTTGGTGACTTACTAGAGCTACTGAAAGATATTCTCCCAATCGACAATAGAATTCCAAAGTACACATATGTGATGAAGAAAATAATGAGGTAATTGGGATTACATTATGTAATGATACATGCATATCAATGATTTTATTTTCTATTGGAAATATCATGAAAAGAAGTAAGCTTTCCCAACATGTGGTCCATCTTGATGGAAGTTGACCCTCATTCACAAAAGGTATGCATTAATGTTCCTATGAAGGTGTTGAGGTATTTCCTCATTATACCGAGGTTGAAGAGATTGTATAGGTAAGCAATTTTATTATATCATTAGCTTTTTTAGGTTTGTTTCTTTCAATATTGTTAGGCATAGCTGAAGTGAGTTGCTTTCTTCCTATAGCTTTAAAAAGGATACAAATAACATGAGGTGGTATTCCCAACACAGGATTTTAGATGGTAATATGCGATATCCAGTTGACTCCCCAACATGGAAATGTATAGATGAAATATTTTATTGACGATCCATGCAATGTATGACTTGCAATGGCAATCAATGGGTTTAACTCTTTTGCTGAATTTAGTACTACTTACAATTGCTGGCCCATTGTTTTGGTCACTTACAAACTCCAACCATGGATGTGGATGAAGAGGAAACATTCAATGATCACCTTGTTAATACCTGGTCTCAAGAAACCAGACAATGATATTGATGTTTATCTATATCCATTGGTTGATGGCATGCACAAACTATGGACTAAATGAGAATAAATGTATGATGCATTTTACAATACTATGTTCAATATGATAGCAATAATGATGTGGGCCATGGGCCACCTGTGACTTTCTTGCTTATGGAAACCTATCATGATGTATGACAAAGAGAAAGGCAACATGTCTAATATGCAGGGAGAACACCTATGTAAAATATATTAAATGTAGTAGAAAGATCGCTTACATGGACCACAAGATATTATTTCCTCTAGATCATTCATTTCATAATTAGAGGACATCTTTCAATGGAAAAAAAGAGCTCGATAAACCACCCAAAACTTTAAATGAGATGGAAATACTAAAGTAGTACAGGGAATTCCAAAAAATTGGATAAAGAGCAACTTAAATAAAAGGAAACATGACATGGATGATGATAGCATGTTTGTTCCTATAGCAATATGAAAGAAGAAATCTATATTCTTCAACCTACCATATTGGGAAGTATAAAATGCAACTTTCTTTCTGTATCTATTGTTATGTCTTTCAATGTTGAGTAATTTTAGTTTGATGTTTTTATCTATGAACAACATCTTCTAGCTCATCACAACTTGGATGTGATGCATGTGGAGAAAACTTCTATGAAAGCCTATTCGAAACACTGCTAGGTATCGATGAAAAGTCAAAGGATGGAAAAAACTACCATGAAGATTTAAAAAATATGGGCACCAGGAACACATTATAGTCAGTAATGGATGGAAATAAGACATATATTCCACTAGCACACTACAATTTATTGAAGTTGAGAAAGAAAGGTTATGTCATACACTATACAATATGAAATTACCGAAAGGATATAGTTCAAATATTAGAAAACATATCTCTATAAAATAACTTAAGATCTAGGGCCTAAAATCACTTGATTGCCATGTTCTCATGCAACAACTTCTTTCGGTAGAACTACGTTGTGTGCTTGATAATCTAGTACAACAAACCATTTATTAGTTGTGGATTTTCTACAAGGATATATGCGCTAAAGTGGTGGATCCTATAAAAATAGAGTAATTATTGATAGAAGTTGTGGAGACGTTATGTTTTCTCGAAAAGTACTTCCCCCTTCATTTTTTGATATCATGGTGCACCTAACTATTCACTTGGTGTGAGAGGTATGTATATGTGAACTTGTACAATATCAATGGATGTACCATTTTGAGAGGTTTATATGTGTTCATCAGTTTCATAAACTACTATTTTTCTAATTTTTGTATAGTATCTCATCTATTCAAAATTGTTTGTTTCCTTTCTCACAATTAGATATATTTTTATGGGCTATATAAAGAACCGAGCTAGGCTCGAAGATTATATAGTCAAGCATTATCTTATCAAGGAATCTATTTCATTCTATGCATACTACATGATAGGTACGAAAGCAATTGAGGATCACCTTGATCACAATGAGGTATGGAGTGATGAGGATGAAGAAAATATAATCGATGAGAGGCATTTGTTCAGTGGTAAAGATCTTGATTTAGATGAAACTTCTCATGAGAAATCCCATTGATGCACTCTTTAACATTGATGAAGTTCAACCTTGGGTAGAGTTAGTAGATGTTTATTTATTGTTGTTATATATGGCCGAATATTATTTAGATCCAACTATGGTTGAAAAAATTTAGGTGAAATCAACAAGCACCTGAAGAGTATCAAGGAATCCAAACATCATATAGTAAGAGATGAAGGGGTGTTACAAAAAATCCATAATCAAACATTCATCACTTGGCTACAAGATCAAGTTATTTTCTACTCTCTTGAATATAATATTTGATATTTGTATTGATCATCATGTACTAAACATCATGTAATGTTCTACAATCATATTTAAACTATTCTTCTTTGTTTTAGTTTCATGGAGATGGAATGCAACATAATGACAATGACTCCAACATAGTAAAATTATTGTCACATGGTCCGAGGAAATTTGCAACCAAATATTCAAGTTATATGATCCACTATTATAGATTTCATATGAAAGATAAATAGGAATAAATAACTCAAAACAATGGTGTGTGTGTGTCTATGCTACTACTTTGTGCAGAGCAAGTGTAAAAGACAAACCCAGTGCTTCAAACAATCACATATTATGGTGTTATTAGGGAAATAATCTTGTTGGATTACTATGAGTTTTGGTTACCCCCTTATCAAATGTGACTGGATGAATGTTCTTGATACAAGGAATGGATGTAGAAAGGATAAAATGGGTTTCACACTGGTCAACACGAAAATATTACTTGGTTGGGATAAACTAAAATATGATCCATTTATCCTAGCATCGCAAGCCAAAAAAGTCTTTTATGTACATGATTAACTTGATACTAGCTGGTATGTGGTTTTCACATAACCTCCAAGAGGGATCAATGACATTGAATCATATGAGGCAAAATATGTGAATGTCTTTGGAGCAACATATTTTTTTGGACCTAAAATTGCATAAGATAAAAATGCAAACAATGACAACATTCAATACATCCGTGAATAATGTGAGGATACATGGTTGGAAGCATGAAATGGTAGGTTGGATGACAGCCTAATTACTATACTTAAAATGTATTTTTCCATCCATTATTTTATTTTCAATTTCAAGTGTTTTTATATTTACTACAGTGAGTGGAATAGCTGATCTCATTGCCTTAATTTGAAGTACTAATTTTTAAATTTCTTTGCATATTATGGAAGTAGAGATTGATAATTTTATTGAAAATATTACGACTTTCTCATTTCTTTGGTACAATTATTCTCACTTTGTATTCGTTGTGCTCTTCTCTCAACTAATGAAAACTCTCATGGTCCCACCATCCAAGGTTTTTTATATGAGCTTTAAAGTGGTAAACATTATTTTATTCTCCTTTTTAAACTAAGGAAATGACAACATAGACTTTAGAGACCTCAGACAATGGACAACATGAATCTCTTCACTAATATTTTCTAGAGTTGGGTGTTAGGATTATCGTTGGTTGATGCTATGCAAATCATTGCTACTTGTTAACTCTTTTAGAGATTATTTGTATGTCCTTTCTTTTTGGTAACTCTTTGTACTAGTTTCACTTTTTATTTTGATTTTTTTATATTTTTCTTCTTTATATTTCTTGTATAGCTCACATTTTTGTGTCTATTATTTGCGTGTCCAATATTAATTTTTAGAGGTGCATCACCTATTACTATCATACACTCTATTATCTATAATTTTATAGTACTATTAGCCATCTTGGTAGCTAATGGACATTAATATTTAAATTACATTAAATATAAGTATGTGGATAAATAATACATTGCACATTTTTCCTTTTAGCATATGTATGCAATATGTTTATGTTTCTGTATATTGTTGTGATTCATAAGCATATATGTGGTTTCCTCTTATGTTAAACTAGTACTACTAAGATATTGTGGCATCTTGTAGGTACAATGGGTAGCCAAGCTTGGAGTGAGGCGAGTAGGTATCTTGAGCATGAGGTTAGCAATTTAGATATTTATGTATTTGATGGAAGTCTCAGGATACCCTCTCACCTCATCTCTAATGGTTGGAGCAGGTAGGGATGTTTGAACATCTGCTTGTTATATGGAGGGCTCAGGTTGTCAAAATGAGAATTGAAGCCTTATGTTGCATTTTAGACTACCCAAAGTGGCAAGACCACCTTGGCACTAGCCCTGTGCAGGGACCTTGCAGTAAAATGTATTCATTTTGCATTATCTTAGTAGTACATTGTATCATGATACTATTTTATATTTAATGGTGTTATCTGGTCTGGAATTTTTGTTGCTAGATTTCCTAATTTTATGAAATTAGCTAATGCAAATAGTTGTTGAATTAAATACACAGTTGATGTCCATAGTTTTTGAATTGATATTTTACTATGCAATATCTCTTAAAGAGATTGTGATATACCCATTTTGGGGGGAAATCATCCAAAAAAGTCAAAGTTTTTTACAAATAGGATCACATTCTCAAATTTCCTAATTAAATGAATGATGTTGTGCTTTTTTTTTATTGAATTTTGGTTTTAGCACAAATGTTCCTCTTGCACTAGAGTAAGTTGTAGTAATCCTTTAGTTTTTACCCTATTTCTGTGGTAGTGCACACCTTTGTTATTATTTCAACCAAATACTAACAATAAAATTTCACAATTGATTGATGTTATTTGTGTTCTCTTCTTAGTATACAATTATTTTGAAGGAGAGAATAATTTTATTAAATTTATGGGTTATATAGCAATAGAAAACAATTTAGAAAAGATCATAAGTAGTTCAAAATATATTTCTTAAAGCAAGCCTCACAAGAAGAAGGGGAAGAACAAGAAAATAGATAATAGCATTTATGGCATTAACAAGTGCTTTGACTTTGGTTTTCTATGTTTTCTTTTTTAACATGTGTGTGGGATGGAGGAAGAAAGATACAATATTGAGCATTGGACCATCTGAAATGAGTCAATCCAATTTGTTTTGGTAGGTTTGTTATCAATACATTCAAGCAATTGCCTATTTTGTATCTATCACTTATAATAATATATACCATTTAAATTAAGATTTCCATCATAAAAATATTTGCTTATGCGGAAGAAGAGGAAATTTTGATTTGAAATGCAATAATAAGTATAATTTTTCTATCAAAATCTCCTCAAGGGATTAGAGTAAACAAATCTAATTTTTATCATATGTTAGAACTTAGATGTCTACCAGATTATATAAAATAACCTTTGGTCTTCTTGTTTCTCTTGACTAGCTTGCAATATAGAAGGTAACCATATATTTCCCACATTGAAATTTGGCTTTAACCTTCCTTACATGTAATGCATTTTAAGTTATAAATAAAATCATGAATGTGCTTTGGTTAATAAACCAACTCAGGTACCAATCTAATGGTTTCAAAAACTAATGTTCATGGCTATTATTGCATGCATGTGGCATAACGTTCAATGCCACGTATCAGTATTAGTTACGTGTTATTTCCTCCATGCACCACTCTACCTTCTTTCTACCACTTTTCCCATGTTCTTGCTTGCAATAACATGGTCAAGAGTTAGGTTCATTGAAGAGTGTCGTGTAAAATTATATATTGAAGATAAAGCTTTGTATTATGTAATCTAAGAAATTGTAATGAATCAAGAATCTAATAAATTATAATGAATCAATAATCTAAGAAACATTGCTACATGCATGCTTTTGTAGATGATTTATTTCAATAAAGATTTAATTAATTAAACTTATACCATTTAATCATATCTCATCAAGATTTAATTGATTAAATCCATATATTTAATTATGTCTGAAAATATTATGCGGGTTTAAACTAAGATTTAAAAAAAAAGTATTTACTATGTCAATAAATTATTATAATTAAATTTCTAATAAAAAATATTTCTCATATTATATAAAAAAAAATTAAAAATATGACTAATTATCATTATTTAAAGCATTTTTTATAGCAGGAAGAGGGTTGTTCATAGCCCACTCGCTATACGTAGGAGTATATGAGGATGGAATGGAGCAAAAGGGTCACAAACCTAGGTGTAGTCAAGCATTGTAGGAAGAGGGTTGTTTGTAGCCCACTCATTGTACTCAAGAGGACATGAGGATGGAATAGAGTGAAAGGGGTGCAAACCCTAGGTGCAATCAAAAATTGTAGAAATATGGTTGTTTGTAACTCGCTTTTTGTACTCAAGAGGATATTATTCACTCTTCAATATGTGAGAATGCCTCTTTAGTTAGAAGAAGTATCCAGTAAAATTAATATAAGTAAAGCAAGTTGGCTATTTGGTTGAATATTTTAGTTCCCTTACCTCAATCCATTACTATATCTTCAAGCAAAGGGGAATGGATCCAAAATATTGAATATGAAAAATTCTTCGTGAGATGTTATGGCTATCAACAATATGGCCACCTAAAGAATAAATGCTCAGTCATCATATCATGCTTTGATTCCTCCTTGGTGGAGGAAGAACCTATGCTATAGAAGAAAAACAATCAAAAGACCCATCGGCTACGAATTTCGTAACATCCCCAATGGTTCTTTACAGTCGTTTTTATCATGATTGGGTTGTAGCTACAATTTTTTTAAGTTGTTATTTTAGAATTGGTCTACCAATATGTCATGTTTTGGAAGTTGTTTTGTCAATATGCGGTATTCTAAGGTTCAGTCATAGTAGTAAGTGGATGATAGTATTTTGTAAGGGTGTTGCAGCATATTGTACTATATTACATATGTACAAGTTTGAGGACCCTAAAACCCTTTTTTATATTTTTTATAATCTCGATAGGAACATTGTAATGGCAAAAGGCACTTGCCTGCTCTCGTAACGGAGACCCAAGTTCAATTCATGGAAAGAATGGCTTGCGATGTACCCCAAAATTTCAACCTATTCAATATATATATATATATATATATATATATATATATATATATATATATATATATATATATATATATATATATATATATATATTTGCAATAAAATAGTCTCTATATCTAACCATATGCTTCTATGTTAAAAAAAAATCTTAATAATATTAAATACATAAAATAACTCATATTGTATCTTTACCTCTTTGTACGCACCAAATAAAGAAAATACAAATGGAACTAACAAAGAATACATAAATTGCTTATTTGCATTCATTAGCAAACTTGGGACTTTTAGAGGAAAGATGCACAATTTGGTAGGAGGATTTCCCAGATGGATTATATCAAATAGACAATGAAATCTCAAGGAGATAATTTGTGCTTTTAAATAGCTCTGGTCTGCAACAGTAAGGATCCCCTAGAATTTTTTTTATTTGTCCTACTTAACTATTATCTAGCTTTGTTGTTTCTCTGTTTTGTAGATTCTTTTTTATTTGCTATATTGATATTTTTATTTCTTGTTTCCAACTAATTGATTGATCCACTATTATAAAAATTTGAAACACCTTTCAAAACCCCTTCATCCATCTTATTAAAAAAAATTACTATAAAACTTCATTAAAATTCTTTAAAAAAAAATAGCTACTCACTATTCACCCTACCCATTCATCTAAGTACACTAAAATGAACATTCAACAATAAGGTAACATTCAACAATACTATATATTCTACTAAATTTAATAAGGTAATACACTATTTTTATTTTTATTCCAAGTTTATCTTGGAAAATAAACATTGCAACGAAATATCTTCTGTCAGCATAACTATGTCCATGAGGAGCGATCGTTTGTAATAATCTTATTAATCGTTGAAACTGCGGCTTGACTGCCAGGTTTGTGTCTACCACTCTATACTCTCTACGATTTTTCTGAGAACACAACCAGAACCAGGACACTCCACTGTCGGGTTGTTTTTCTCATTCCAGAGCGCGCAACAAGCTATGCCGTCTAGAAACGAGATGGAGAAAGCCACGGCTCATGCGAAGTTGCATGGTATGTTGCTGCCCTCTCTGGACCACGACCACCTCATTCCCTTCATGCAGTTGGCCAAGAAACTCTCCGCAGACGGCTTCACCGTCAGCTTCGTCACAACCTTTCACCACATCCCAATTCTGTAGATCAAAGTGGACGCTGCCAGGGAAAGCGGACTGGACATCCACCTTGTCGAAATGGAGGTCCCCAAAGACCATCTGACGCTGGGCAAGGTCAACAACAACAACGTGCAGTGGCACCTTATCGAATATTTTTTATCCATTCTTCATCTTTTTACTTACAGTGTGTTTGTTTTAGCATATGCTCTGTTCCAGCTGAGGTGAGGTGAGTGCCGCAACTGAGTATTTTGGTGCACCCTTCCACCGGGGAGTTTCTCTCTCACTGCGGAAGGAACGGAGGCAACCACCCCATGATTGCATGGCCGCTGTACGCGGAGTAGCGTTTTAACTCCAAGTTAGTGGTGGACGAGGTACGGATTGCTGTGGAAGCGCCTCAGAGACTGGATCAGGACTGGTTGGTCACTAGAGATGACGTGGAGAGAATAGTGAGGTCGCTCATGGTGGAAGAGCAAGGCAGAGAATTGAGAAAGGGCGTGCATCTGCTGAAGGAGGCCGCCAGAGGCGCCGTGGTGGCAGATGGATCTTCTACAGGAAATTTCAAAGTGTTTGTTTCAGAAATTAAAAATGTCGCTGCCACATGTTTTTGATGACGTGTAGTGCCATGAATCGTCGACAGCTATTTAGTATGAAAAAAGAAAAACATGGAATGTTCCTCTATTGAAATTTGATTGTTAAAAGGCCCTTTTCCCGTCAACATAAGTTCAATTACTTTTGGTTTTTTTTACCGTCAACATAAGTTCAATTACTTTTACAGGCCGTCAATCAAAATGGGCAGTGTATCTTCAGCTCACGTAGTTGTCAAATCACATGTACAATCGCACATTATAATTTTATTTAGATAGATATATATTATCCTACATTATAATTTTTAATATAATTTACGATTTTATAGATGTTAAAATTCATTATTTTTATTAAAAGTATATATAAAAATGTTGATTTTTTTTCCATCTAATTAATTATATAGATATCCACACATTCATAAACGTTAAAATTTACCTTGGTTTAAAATTATTATTAATTATTTTCAAAGCATAAATAAAAAATATATTGTTGATTATTTTTTAATTTGTAATTGATTATATAAATATTAACTAACCATTTATAATTAAACAAATAATAGTGTTGATTATTTTTAAATTTGTAATTGATTATATAAACATTCACTAATCATTTATATTAATTTTGGAATTTTAAATATTTTAAGTTAATTTTACTTTTAAATTTAACTAATTAAATATAAAATATTTATTATTTCAAGTTTTTTATTTTATATAATTAATTTCTGATATTTAAAATATTGTATCATATATCTCTATTAAATATTATCTTGCATTATATTATAAATATTTAATTATATTAGAAATCAAACTAAAATATATTCAAATTTATATTATTATTATTTGTTTTTTGTTTTTCTTTTTAAATTCATGTGTTTAAACTTGTTTTTCCTTTTGAATTAATGTGTTTAAGCAAAGTGAAGTGAATTTCACACTAATTTTAAAGTATTAAATATTACAATTAGTAGAAAATATAATATTAACTAAGGCAATGGAATTGTAAAATAAGGATAACACAAAATTTAAGAAATTATAGTAGTTTCCTTAATATTTGAAATGAAATTGATTATATTTTAATTATTTAATTATTTTTTAAAAAAAATTTACTTAATAATAGTTTGAAGATAACAAATCTTGATTTATCACTTTATTCTTCCAATTTTCATAGGTCACGACCAGAAAGCGTCAGGGTGATCACAGAGATATAACAACATCGTCGACCACAGATCTTGTATATCATATGTCATCTTGTATATCATATGTCATCTTGTTTACTGTTTTTCTTACTTTATTTTCTGTGGAACTGCATTAAGCACTCCCGTTGCTTTGCATATGTTATACTTTACAATCTTATTGATCTCTTTTGATCACCGATGAACATTAATACAAATTCAAATTCAGTTGAAAAGCTGGAATCAATTCATTTAGACGAGAGATATTCCTTTCAATAATACGAAAAGAGTAAAACGTGGGCGTTATTATCATGATTCCAAATCCTTTCAATACTCTCACAAAATGACAAAATGACGACATCATTACTGACTAAATCCATTTAGACGGAGATATTCCTTTCAATAATACGAAAAGAGTTAAACGTGGGCGTTATTATCATGATTCCAAATCCTTTCAATACTCTCACAAAATGACGACATCATTACGACGATGGAGCAACAAGTTGTCTACCATACTATGACCAGTTCCAACAAATTGCATTATTCGAATTTTTGTTTAAATGGGATTTTGGTTTACCATCAGAAGATTCCACCTTTGCATTATTGTTTTCTACACGGCAAATATTTGTCGTTTCCATCTGCTGGCGCAAGCAGCGGGCCCCACCCCAGCACACCTTCGCGAACATATTAATAAAACAGATGAGTGATCATAATCATAGAACTCGTTAAATATCGACCAAATTTTATGTTTATAATAGTTTTTAGGATTGTTGTTGAAATTAATTAAAAATTAAAATATATAATTATAATTGTAAAAAAATAGGTTGGTAATTTAGTGTTTGATAAAGATAGCAAAGATTTTTTATACAAAACTAAAAATAATAAAATTATAAATATATAAATTATTATTATTTATATATTTTAACATATTAAAATATAATTTAAATTACTGTAAAATATTTTTTAAATTTTTAACTGAAACAAACCCCTACCTCATGATGTGCGTCGCAGGTTCCGCTACGAGGATGGGTCAAGGATGTAGAGCGTTTGACCGCCGACGTTGAGGATTTGAAACGTGGTGGTGTCTTCGCTTTCGTGGGCATTGACGCAATAACCACGTCATCCCAACTCCACCGGCAAGCGCTTTGAATTCTATATATATAGGGTGAGTCATAAGCATTGGCCATCGTCATTTCACCGTTTATTGTCGAATCACCTTTGTTTGTTCACTCTAGCCGTCCTCGTTTTTGGAGTTCACCAAACACAGAAAGAAAGGAAAGAAAGTAATGGCGCCTGCTTATGGTATGGAGAAGGCCGAGGCAAAGGCGAAAGCGCATGTGATGATGCTGCCGTCGTTGGGCCACGGGCACCTCATTCCCTTCATGCAGTTGGCCAAGAAACTCGCAGCGAAGGGCCTCACCATTACCTTCGTCACGACATTTCATCACATCCAATCTCTGCAGGGCAAGGTGAACGCCGCCCGGGAAAGCGGACTGGACATCCAGCTCGTCGAAGTGGAAGTCCCCAAAGACCATCTGACGCTGGGCAAGGTCAACAGCAACAGCGTGCAGCAGCACAAGCTGCCGCCTCTTCTCGCCGCCAACGAGCGCCTCCAGCCCCACTTCGAGATCTTCTTGGGGCGCTTCCTGGGCGGCGAAATAAGCCCCTTGCCGAGCCCTCTATGCCTTATTGCAGATTTTCTTCTTGGCTGGTCCTCCGCCGTCGCCAAAAAGTTCGGTATTCCGCGGGTGAGCTTTGAGACGTCGGGCATGTTCGGGGAGTCGGTGCAGCAGATCGTGTGGGACGAGCTCCCGCGCAACCTCCCGCGCACCGCGTCCGGGCGCTACTTGGTGCCCGGCTTGCCGAGGGAGGTCAGCCTAAGCCGGTTGCAGATGCTGCCAGAGCTCCCGGAAGCTACGGCGGAAAACGGGACACATCAGTTCTGGGTGCGGCAGCGGCGTGGGAACAAGCAGAGCTGGAGGACGCTTGTGAACACGTTTTACGAGCTGGAAGGGGAATTTGTCGACCATTTCCAGAGAGTCAACGGCACCCTGCGCACGATTGGGCCCCTGCTGCCGCTCGAGGCCTTCGAGGACCGCCGCCACGGCAGGAGAATCGCGCCCGCCGTAGAAATGGGAGCGAACACAGACGAAGAGAAGTGTTTACAGTGGTTGGACGCGCAGGCACAGTCGTCCGTACTTTACATTTCCTTCGGAAGCGAGAATTCCATCTCGACTGCTCAGATGGAGCATCTGGCGCTGGGGATCGAAGCCAGCGGGGTGAAGTTCGTGTGGGTTCTGCGCACGCCCTCAGACGCTGCGGACAGGTCCTTTTCCTCGGCCTTGGACTTTCTTCCCCCTGGATTCCACGGTCGCATGGCGGAGACGAACCAGGGGCTTTTCCTGCTGGGATGGGCGCCCCAGCTGAGCATTCTGGCGCACCCTTCCACCGGGGGGTTTCTCTCCCACTGCGGATGGAACGCCGTGCTAGAGACGACCACCATGGGGGTTCCCATGATCGCGTGGCCTCTGTACGCGGAGCAGCATTTCAACTCTAAGTTTGTGGTGGACGAACTGCAGGTTGCCTTGGAAGCGCCTCAGAGATTTGATGAGGGTTGGCTGGTCACCAAAGAGGACGTGGAGAGAATTGTGAGGTCGTTAATGGTGGAAGAGAAAGGCAAAGAATTGAGAGAGAGGGTGCAAGGGCTCAAAGCTAAAGCGAGAGCGGCGGAGACCGAGGGCGGGTCGTCTTCCAAAAATTTCGATCTCTTCGTTTCCGAAGTTCTGGCCCTTCAACGGGTTTAATACAGAAGAGTAGTGTGAGGTGTCGAGACACTTGCGTGACGTCTCAAACTTCGTGCGTCTTTTACGTAGTAGTTTTTTAAATCCTTCGACATTTCCCAATAGACGTTCTTATCCTCGAGAGTTTAATTTTATAAAAAGTTTAGCGGACGCTAAAATCGAGAAACCTACGCGTCCTAGCAAAAATAAAAGGACTCGTAAAGTATTTTTTAATTTGTTGTAATATACGGTTATTTAACTGAAACGTGATGTATTATTTCATAGCTAATTTTTAATTATTCAAATTACACATTATAATTTAATGTTTATTATAAGTAATTGTTTTAGAAAGTCACTCAATTATTATATTAGTTAACATTTTTTTCTTTAATGCTTTTTTATTATTATTATTTGTGGAAAACATCCCAAAAGGGATGCCACTTTCGGGTAAGACCCAAGGAGGCAGGGGTATCCATTCCGCAAAAAACGCCCAGGACTCGGACCTGGCCTACCACCTTTGACATACTCAAGGAGCAAACAAACACACAAAACCAATTTAAAAATAAGTAAATAACAACAAAAATAATAAAATAAAATAAAAAACATGCTCCTTGAGTGTGTCAAAAACAAAAGCACAACAAAACACGCACAATAAGATAAAAGAAACCACAACACGAAACACATAGAAAAACACAAGAACCACATAACAAAACACAAACAAGACAAAAACAACAGAACACTACAAAGACATAACCCAAAAAAAAACATGAAAAATAAACACAACCAAAACCTAAAAAATTAAAAAAAATAAAATAAAATAAAAATAAAAATAAAAAACAACCAACAACAGACAATAAACAAAAACAAAAAACATAGAAAACACTCACACATAAAAACATGAAATAACACAAACAAAGAGAAACCCAAGAACAAGAACGAAAAAAACACAAGAACAATAACAAAAAACATAAAAAAAAAAAACACAAGAACAACAAAAAACAACACAAAGAACACAAAAACAAAACAAAACAAAAGAACCCACCCACCTTAAAAAACTAAACAAAAAAACAAAAAACAAAAAACAAAAAAAAAAAAATTGAACATAACAATGACCTATCTAGACCAGAAGACTATTAAGGCAAGAATCAACAAAGGAAACAAAATAAAGAATAGAATGAGCTAGGGAACTAAAAAAAACTAAATGAACCAAAGAGAAGCAAAAAAAAAAACAAGAAAAAACTAGGTACCTTCAGAATTGGAGCCATCCAAAGAAATGATAGAAAGAAGAGCTTCCCTAATTTGAGAAGCCCACCATCTAGGAGGGTGGCCATAACAAGTAAGATCACCTTTGTCCAAAGCCCAATTAGCTAAAGCATCAACACTCTTGTTTTGATCTCTGACCACATGATTGTAATCAACTTTCAAAAATCCCATCTGGATTAATTGAATCTTCTCAATAATTCTTTTTATTCTCCAATCCACCTTATGATTCTTAGAAGGAGTCTTCAAGAGATTAATCATAAGTTGAGAGTTTAGACTCAACTAACACCTTTTCCCATCCAACCTTAGTAGCCTCCTGAAGGCCTCTGAGGATACCATACCCCTCAGCAAGGTTATTGGAAAGAATACCCAAATTCTCAGCAAAAGTAAAAACCAGGGAGCCATCCGAAAGTCTACCAATTCCTCCCACCTTGGCTTTTCCAGGGTTCCCTCTAGAGGCTCCATCGGTATTGACTTTTCCAAAATCCTTAGGAGGAGGTTGCCAATTTCTAGTCCTATCCATCTTACTAATACTCACATTCCCTTTAAGTTGGTTGCCCTTAGAAGATTTAATCTTCAATCTTTGCATCACTTGATCCCATCTTTGGTGGGAGTTTTGGGGGTGATTAAGGAGTTGATGGACTGATTCAACTAAGTTGGCTATGGTCTTTTGCCAAATATAGTGAATATCCTTCCTATCTTGATTAAAAATTTGGTTGTTCCTTTCATTCCAAATATTCCAAAGAAGAATGGTAGAACCCATCCAAACTAACTTGCCTAATAAAATGATCAACACCCTCTTGATTAGGCCAATCCCTCCAAAGTTGTTCAAAAGTAAAAAAATTGGACCACTATAAGCCAAGTAAAGTGGCCATTCTCCTCCATAGCTCGGAGGCTAAAGTACACTCAATAAAAATATGGTTGAGAGTTTCTACATTCTCTTCACACATTTCACATCTAAAAGGGCCATGAAAACCATGCTTCATAAGTTGCTCACCAGTAAGCGCCCTACGATGCAATAAAAGCCAATTAAAGAACCTCACCTTAGGCCGAGCTTTTGAGCCCACAATCGAGAAAATATGTCAAAAGAATGGTTGGGATTATTATGGCATAAGGTCAAATAACCTTGAGCAACTGAATACTCACCCTTAGTAGTGTTGTTCCATCCAAAACAATCTTTTTCATGGGACCAAGAGAGGGATCTCATATGAAGGATGCCTTGGATATCTTGTCTTTGCCTTTCTGGGATTTGAATAGGCCAATCCTCAATAGGGATCCAATATCTACCAACCTTTGAATTACTAGTATGGTACCGATAGTAATTAGCCACCTTTATCCAATTAGCTCGATGAAGCTCCTCCATCCAAGGCCTCCAATCGGGATACTGAGTTATCAAAGGCTTGTGACCATCCCAAGAATCTATCCAAAAATTTCATGTTGACCATTATGAATGATCCAAAATAATTTTTTCTTTATCAAATCCTCACCAGTATTAAGAACTGCTAAAATGGGAGAACCTTTGGTAGGAAGTTGATAGCGAACAAGGTCTTCAGGACTTTTGTTCTCAACATATTTAGCACGAAGATTATTGGCCCAAAGAGCATTGGGGTTATGCAACATCCTCCAATATAATTTAGCAGCTAAAGCTTTGTTGTTATTAATAGAAGACCGGAATCCTAACCCCCCTTCACTCTTAGGAAGACATAAAGTATCCCATTTCACCAAGGCCCATTTTCTTTTCTCCTTAGTACCACTCCAAAGGAAACGATGACTGATTTGATCCAATTCTTGAAGAACAACCTTTGGGATATTCAAAATAGAAGAAACATAAATAGGAATAGCTTGAAGGACTGATTTTACCAAGGTGATTCTACCCCCAGAAGAAAGCCACTTGTTGGTCCACTTTCCAATTTTCTTCTTGACTTTGTCCAACAACCAATTCCAATATTTATTTTTTTGCCTTTGAATATTTATGGGAATACCTAAATAAGTGATTGGAAGGGAGGTCTTCTTATATCTTAATTTATCCAAGACCATGGATTCATGTCTAGTAGAGCAGTGAAAGAAAATAACTTTAGATTTGTCTTCATTGATCAAGCGCCCTATAGCCTTAGAAAAACAGCTAATGATTTGCTTAATATTAGAAGCTTCCTTAAGCGTAGCTTTACCTAAAAGAGTAGAGTCATCCACAAATTGAAGATGAGAGATAGGTCTAGCTCCATGAGCAATGGTAACTCCCTCAAGGGTTTTGTTTTCCCTCTTTTTGGTTATAGTCCTACCCAAGCATTCAACAAGAATGATGAATAAATAAGGGGATAGCGGGTCACCTTGCCTAATACCTCTGGAAGTTGGGAATGACTGAGAAGGCCTGCCATTGATAAGAACTAAGTAGGAAACTAAAGAGATACATCCCATAATCCAATCCATCCAATCCTTAGAGAAACCAAATTGCCTCAAAAATTTGATAAGGAAGTGCCAATCCACTCTGTCATAAGCTTTGGATAAGTCTAACCGAATGAACATGGAAGGAGATTTTTGCATATCCATGGAATGGATGGCTTCTGAGCAAGAACTATCTCATCTACTATTTGATGTCCTTCCACATAACCCCCTTGCTCTAGGGAAATAATCTTATGCAAAAGAGGCTTCAACCTTTTTGCCATGATTTTAGTAATGATTTTGAGAAGAACATTACATAAAGCAATAGGTCTAAAAGCTGAGATATGATCAACCTCTTGAGATTTTGGAACAAGAGTAATATAATTTTTATTGATAACCTTCAAAATTTCTTTGGCTTTCCTGGCTTCTTCCACCACCTCTAATAAATCAACATGAAGGATATCCCAGAACTCTTGGTAGAACTCAATGGGAAAACCATCAGGACTTGGGGTTTTCCATTTTTGCATTTTAAAAACTACTTGTTGAAGCTCATTGATAGTAATAGGAGCACTCAAAATAGAGTTCTCCTCAGAAGTGATAAGAGAAGGGATTGCTTGAAGAACATTTTGTTGTGAAGCTGAGTCAAGAGGAGTAGCAGCAAAAATATTGGAAAAGTAATCAACAACAATAGAGTTCATGCCATCCCAAGTATAAACAACATCTCCAGAATCTGATTTTAAGGAAGAAATAAAGTTGTGAGATCTTCGAGCTAGAAGAGATTTGTGGAAGAAATTTGTGTTTCGATCTCCTTCTTTGAGCCATTGAATTCTAGATTTTTGCTTCCATAAGATTTCTTCTCTTTTTCCCATTCCTCTAACTGAGTTGTGAGTTTAATTTCATCTGCACTTCTCTTCTCTGTGAGGCCATCTAAATGGATTTTCTTATTCAAATTTTCAAGATGAGCAATAACTTCATGTTTTTTTATGAACATCCCCAAACTCTTTCCAGTTCCGAGTCTTGATTTTGGATTTAATGTATTGCAATCTTTTGGAAAAATAGAACATCTTAGTCCCATGCCTAGGTTTACCTTCCTTCCACCATTGTTGCACACGAGGTCTGAAGGAAATGTCTCTAAGCCACATTAATTGAAAACAAAAAGGAGAGAAACTCACATTGGTTTTCCACATTTCCACCATGATTGGCCAATGATCCGAACCAGCATTATTAAGAGTCTTCACTTTAGGAATGTGACCATGGATTAAGAAATTTTTAGAGAGAAAAAACCTATCCAATATCTCCATTATACAAGCTAAGCCTTGCCTTCTGTTAGACCAAGTCATAAGGCCATTATCTGGTTGGATATCCACAAGATGGAGGTTTGCAATATATTCGCTCATGAGGTCAGTTATTTTGTCCAAATTTCTATTTCCCCCCTTTTCTCATCCAGAGAGAGGATGGTATTGAAATCTCCTCCGATCAAGATCCAAGCTTTAGGAAAATGAGAGATAATATGAGTAATATCCTTCCACTATCTTCTTTTTTCCTCCAAAGAAGTTGGAGCATAAACAATAATGCATAGCATAATTTGGTTGGAATGTCTACTTTGAATAGCTATAGCCAACAAACCCCAACTGCAAACCATATGGTGAATAACTACCTCTTTTGGGTCCCAAAGACAAGAAATGCCACCAGAAGTCCCTTGGGAACTGAGGGAAACCACTTTTCCAGTGGCCAAATTTTCTTGGCAATTGAGTCCATATCCTCCATTGACATCTTTGTTTCTTGAAGGAAAACAAGATGTGGATGATTTATCTGAATCATTCTTCTAATTTCATTTTGTTTTGAAAGACTCCCTTTGAGTCCTCTAATATTCCAAGTGATGATATTCATTAATACCAGGGCTAAAAAAGTTGGGAAGGGCATTAATATTACCTTCCTCTACAAGATTTTCACCTTCTTTTACCATATGATATTGATTGGTCTTGCGACTTGCTTTTTGATTAGAATCCATCTTCAATTTTTTTCCCTGTTTCTTGACTTATTCCAATTGAATCTGAGATGGCTTCTAACCTTGAAGAATGCTCATACACAACCAAAATTTTACTAGATGGTTCAACGTAGTCTATATTGGGACCTGCATTATTTGAAGTTTTGACATTTGAAAGATTGTTTTTCTTGTGTAAATTTTCTCCTTTTTTTTTTTGTTGAAAACCTTTGATTTGTTGGTTTGTCTCTGAGTTCTTCCCTTCATATTTAAATTGTGTTTCTAAGATTTCAGTTTCCATTATTTCCTCTTCCTCACTTGGGACATCATTTGTGGAAAGGATTTCAAACATATTAGTAGATGACTTTGATTGATCCTTCATAACTGGTTTTTTCTGAGTGTTCTTCTTCTTAGGTATTTGGAAACCTACTGAGTTTATATCTTCTTTCTTTTGATCAGGAATTTTATTTGGGCAAGCACTGGCAAAATGACCATATTCATGGCAAATTCTACAACGAAAAGGAATGTTCTCATAGTCCACTACTTTCTCCCAAGTGTCTTCCCCAAATTGTAATGTGATATTTTTAGGTAGGGGTTTGTCAAAATCCATTAAAACACAAATCCAAGCATAAATAATATGTTCAAAATTTTGAGTACAATCAACGATCATCATAAAAGTTCCTAAAGAGTTTCCAATTGAAGAAAAAATAGTAGGATTCCAAAATTCAATAGGGAGGCCAAAGAGTCTAACCCACATGGGAGCTATAGAAGGCATCTCTTCTTCGGATTTAAATTTAGTATGCTAGGGCTTCATGAAAAGCCCTACCCTTCCAAAAAACCAAGGACCCCCTTGAAAATTTTTCTCTCTATCTTCATTATTAGCAAATAAAACAAGAAAATAACCATTTGGATAAATAGATATTTGTAACTCACCTTTAGTTTTCTAGCTTTTTACAGCCCAGAATTTGAAAGCAGATAGACTCGGATGAAAACCCATGAACCAAAAAATTAGTCCTCTTTTTTTCCAAATCTTCAATGCCAGTATGAATGTTACCCATATCAAGCTTAACAATAGGAGTTCCATCAGCTTCTTTAAGACATCCTGACTCCGTTTTCCTAGGATCAATCTTAGGCATTCTTAGAGGTTTATGGGAAGCCCTAAGATTGATATTAGCATTGGGCTGAGGCTTTCCACCATGAAGGGCATCCCTAAAATTCATTTTTGGGACTGAGTCTTCGAAATTCTTACCCTTGACAAGGGTTTTCATAGTAGAATTATTTTGTGGGTGCACCTTAGCACCAGATTCACTTGAGATATGAGCCATTTTTTGATCAACTACTTGAAACTTGTTTCGTGATCTCTTTAATCCTTGCCCTAGACGCCATGGAAAGGTATGGTTTTCACTTTTATTTTGTGCAGCAAATTGGAAGCCATTGTCACTCAAGTTCACAGTATGATCTATTGAAAGACAAATTTCTAACCCATATTGGATCCCTTGCAACATTTCTTGCTAAAATATTGAGCATAAACCACAAAAATATTGGCCGCTAGGGCCCGAAGGCCCTAAAAACCAACCTCTGGAGCTGCTTGCACTCAACCCAGATGAAACCCTCACATAGCTACTTGCCAAATATCTTGTTCACACATAGGGATGTGCTAGGATATGTGTTGCTCCAAATGATATGAAAATTGGTGGAGATGTTCTAGGGTTTTTCAGGCATCTACCCTCAAAATTTTAGCTCAATCCAAGTCCGAATGAGTGAGATATGGCCAAAACAAGTTCAAAAGTTTGGGCAGTCCTATTTTAACCCCTAATGCTTCTTATTTTTTGTTTTGATTGGTTGAAAGGGTGTTGAAAGGTCCCTGAACCTTGTACAAGTGTTTTTACATGTTTTCCAAACCGACTGAGGAGGCCTAAGAGCTAAAGATCAAAGAAAAAGCAAAACACCACAAGAGGAAAGGTGTCGCGATATCGTGACTAGTTGTGTTTTCACGACCCACAACATAGGGAAAAAGTAAGGAGGAAAAGATGTCGCGATATCGCGACATGTTTCACCGTTGCAGCCAAAATAGGAAGAGATGTCGCGAAATCGTGACAAGAAGCAGCATCGCGACCGAAGGAGAGAAAGTGTCGTGATATCGTGACATGTTGCAAGGTTGCTGCCAGAAGAGAAGAAGTGTCACGATATCACGACATGTTGCAAGGTTGCTGCCATAAGAGAAGAAGTGTCGTGAAATCATGACATGTTGCATCATCGAGGCCAAAGAAGAAAATATGTCACGATATCGCGACATGTTACATTGTCGCGGCCAAAGGGAAAAATGTGTCGCGATATCATGACATGTTGCATTATCGTGGCCAAAGAGAAAAAGTGTCGCGATATCGCAACATGTTGCATTATCATGATCGAAGAGAAAAGGTGTCGCGATATCGTGACATGTTGCGTCATCGAGGCCGAAGAGAAAAAGAGTTACGATATCGTGACATGTTGCCTCATCGCGGCCAAAGAGAAAAGATGTCGCGATATCGCGACATGCTACATCATCGCGGCCGAAGAAGAAAAAGTGTCGTGACATCGTGACATGTTGCAAAATCACAGTCGAAGAGAAAAAGTGACGCGATATCGCGACAAGTTGCAAAATCGCGGCCGAAGAGAAAAAATGTCGCGATATCGCAACATGTAAAATTGCGGTTGAAGAGAAAAAGTGTTGCGATATCGCGACATGTTGCAACATTACGGCCGAAGAGAAAAAGTATCACGATAATGCGACATGTTGCATTATCGCGACCGAAGAGAAAAGGTGTCGCGATATCGCGACATGTTGCGTCATCGAGGCCGAAGAGAAAAAGAGTTGCGATATCGTGACATGTTGCGTCATCACGGCCAAAGAGAAAAGATTTTGTGATATCGTGACATGCTGCATCTTCGCGGACGAAGAGAAAAAGTGTCGCGACATCGCGACATGTTGTAAAATCACGACCGAAGAGAAAAAGTGTCGTGATATCACGACATGTTGCAAAATCACGATCGAAAAGAAAAAATATCGTGATATCGCGACATGTAAAATCGCAGCCGAAGAGAAAAAGTGTCGCGATATCGCGATATGTTGCAACATTGTGGCCGAAGAGAAAAAGTGTCGCGATACCGCGACAATGCTTCTTATTATTAAGTATATTAGGTAACATTATTTTATTTAATGATTTTTATTATTAAGTATACAATAATTAAGTATAAAAATATGTGAAATGATTCTAGTTTATATATATTTTTTATAAGGAAGTTTATTTTAACGATAAGCTATGTAATATATAAGGGTTGAAAAGGATATTAACTATAAGCAATGTAATATATAAGGGTTGAAAAGGATATTAACTATAAGCAATGTAACATATTCCACTATAGGGTTTTAGGCTTTATAAATTAAATTGCTTTCAATTTGTCACAAACTAAAATAGCAAAAATATAAAGTATCTAAGTTTGTACACAAAAGGGGTTAGTATAAGGCATGACCTAACTAGGTCCTTCAAGATAATACTTCATTGTATATTATAACTATTAATATATAAACATATAAGAACAAATATAAGGCAAAACAATAGCAACTATATTACCAAAAACTCTTGATACAACAGTTTGATAAGAATCATGATATATTTAGATCTTGAGCCATAACTTCAACAATCAAAACATCACAAGGCCACTCATTTGTAGTAGATATCTTACGACTAGAAATGAAGCTCTAGGGTAGCACTATTTTTATTATGTGTTCTTGGTTCAACCCCATAATTCTAAGCCTATCATGGATCTTCTTGATAAGGTGTCCAAGAACCTATTTCTTATTATGAACCCTATTCACGTACAACAGGATGTCATGCATGACGAAATTGTTCCTAGACCAACGAGCCAGTGCCCTCCAATAAATGGCTCTCAAAATGTCCCAACTCATAGTATAAGGATCAAAATCAACCAAGAAACCAAGGAGAAAGGTTTTCCAGTTAACACAAATGAAGAAGGGTGAGAGAATATCATCAAACATTCCTAGTCTCCTCTAAAAAAAGGACAAAATAAAAATAAATGCTTGATGGACTCTACTTGTCCACAAGTGATACAAAAGAATTGGGTTAGGTTAAGATTTACTAGGTTTTTGTAGCAAGGATCAATGCTATGTATCTAAGCTCAACCACATGAAATAAGAAAAAAAAGAGAAGATTTTCAACAATGGAGGGAAATAAAAAATCACATTTCTCCCTTTGTGTTATGGAATTATATAGTGAGAAAAATGAAATTAAGGTTAAGGTTCCCAAATCCATATTACATGAAATTCAAATGAACATGAAATGACATTACACATTAAAATAACCTATTCTAATGAGGTCTTATTAAAGTCTCGTAAAAATTAATTTGGAACGTAACTAATAGACATGACCTTGTAGCATTAACATGTCTTCAATCCCCCCTTAATGGTAGAAGGTCATTTTATTTCAATAGATGAGTGGCCCAGGTGACTCTTTGTGTAGCCAATTAGCCAATTGTGTATGAAATGTAGCTCCAATATTTTTGGTCTCCATATACCATTTGGTCATTCGCCATACCATTTCGTATTTTCATAGGTTTAAATTTTTCAAAACTAGTACAACCCTTATCCTTTTGCACCCATAAGGGTTTTCACAAATGGGATAGAGTAGAGATCGACTAATACTTTTTGCCCACACGAAGGTGGTTTTACAAACAAGCACTAGCTTTGTCGGTCATATTGCATCTCCATTTTTAGGGGGAGATGGAGGCTCTCAAGCCTATCTGTTGTTTGAATTGTTCAAACTTCACCCTCTAGAGTGGCTTGGTGAAGATATCGGTAATATGATCTATTGTTGGACAATAGTACATTTTTATTGTGCCATATTGAACAAGTTTTTCAATCCTATGGAATTTTATATTGATGTGTTTGATTTTGTCATGAAAAACATGATTTTTGCCATGTGGATTGTTGATTGATTATCCACATGCAGTCTTGTAGGACCTTTTTGAGTGATATGGAGTGTGTAACAACTTTCTCAACCATACCACTTCTTTGCTTGTCTCAGTTGTAGCAATATATTTAGCTTCTATTGAAGTATCTATTATAGTATTTTATCACTTTGATCTCCATGAAATTGGTGTTGAGCCAAGAAATTTCAAGTACCCAGATGTAGATCTCTTAGTATCTTTATCTCCTGTAAACTCTAAGTTTGTGTATGCGATGAGTTTAATATCAACATTCTTTTCATATAACAGGTCATAATTATAGGTTGTCTTTAGGTACCTCAATACTCTTGTTGCCACTTTCCAGTGACTTTCATTTGGATTTATTAGCTTTTGAAGCTATAAACTTATAGGAAATGCAACCACAAGTATGAAAATAAGCATACAATTTTATAACTATGATAATGGCTAGCTAATATGCATGAAAATATGATAGAAAACTTGATATAATGTTCAAGAAATGCTCATATATGAAAGTTCATGAAAATATACAATGTTATTCAATAGAGGATACAACCTCTCCATTCATAAAAATGGATCTACATTGTATCTATTTCTACTCTACATATACTCTCCACAAACCTCACACTCTTCTACTCTATGAAGACCTATTTATAATAAGATGCAACTCTTTGCTTTAAACATTCCTATGACATATCACTATGCTATTCTAAGTACTTATGTACATGTGGACTACATGCACATTTATATCATTACACATTCTAAAAATTGCACATTTATTACATTTCTTTAATCAAATTACTTAAATTCTAATAAACTCCTAATCTAAATATGTACCTGTGATGGTACATTAAAAAGAACCAAATAATGTAATATATTCCAACATCCCCTTGTATTACATGATTTGGGTATTGAAGACTTCATCTTTATATTTTCTTTTGTATTATATTTAATTTACCTTGCATTGTATACCTCCTTGATTGGGTTCCTTTTCTTCTTATTTATTATACTTGTCTTTAGGTCCCATTTCTACACTTTCATAAGTGATTGTACTATCACTTGTTTCCTGCAAGAATATATTCTCTTTGTCTTTGTCCTTTGTATTACTATCCTTGTTGTATACAACGACTTCTAAACAAAAAACTTAAGGCATCATGATGGGATCTTGAGTTAGTATAACTTGAAGTATTAATATTGCATCAAGATTGAAACATCTTCTCTAAGAAGGTTTTATCTATCGTTGTTTTATTTTTGAGTAATTCAATTATTTATTTCTTCTTTGCATTCTCTTTGTTAATTCAATCAATTTAATTTATTCAATTTAATCCTCTTTTAGTTTGAGTAGACTATTGCTTCTTGTAGACTTAGTATCTCTAAATTTTAGGTTGAGTCAATCCTTGTAGAGTTTGATTAGTAAATGGAATTCTAGCTCTTTAGAGTTTTTGAGAATATTCTTGGTAAATCCTTTGGAGTACTTTACCTTATAGCTCCCTAGCTATTAATAAAATTTCCTTCTTCAATTTGTAGAATTAAATCTTGAAAACACTTTTCCAATTTTCAAGCTTTGTAAACTTGGAAAAATATTCAGCTTCTATCACTTACAATCAACTATTTTATCTCTTCTTGTAGAAATATTATAAATGCAATTTCAAAAGATAAGATTCCAATTTCTTTGAGATATTTAAGTTGGATTTTCTATGTCTCTTCAATTCAAGTATGAGACTAATAAAATCAATCTTCCAACTAGAGTTTGACTTCCTTCTACCTTTGTATAATGAAGTTTCTAAATTTCTATGATTTCAATTTGAAGTAGGATTCCTTGTATCTCCCAAGTTAGAAATTTAGAAAGACTAAATACTTGCTACTTAGATTTCACTAACATTATTAAAAATAGTTGAAGAAATAATAATAAAGATTTTAATGCTTCAAATTTCTATTTCTTTCTCAAGATAATCAAAATGCTTTCTAGAGATTAATCATTCAATATCTCTAGAGTATAAATTTTAGTTGATTTTTACATTAATAAACTTGCAATATAACTCTTACCTTTCCAATAATTAATTCAGACTTGCAAGTTCTCTATAATCAACTTGAACTCCTGCAACTTGATGGCGGTTTATTCCTTGTCAACTTTGAGATGCTATGTAAAACTCTCACTCCTTCTTCGTCATTGAATTGCGTGCCTTATTCAATTTTCACAAACAACCCTATGCTCTTATCTTCAACCTATGAGCTTGCTTCTCTTTGAAGTCTATATTTTTGTCTGTGCACTTCTTCTTCAACTAGTAAACTAAAATGCTTTATCACTCCTCGATCTTCATGTGCTATAGACTTTTTAATGTTGCCTTAATTTCACTCTATTATCTTCGAATTGAAGTCCCTCCTATGAGCATTGCACAAGTACTTCTTTTAAAGTGTGTTTCTATAGGATTAGAACATAGTGTAGGAAGGATGGTGCCAAGTGGCACTTGCTTTATCTAACTCCTTCCAAATGCTTCTATTGCACCTTCTTCCAATGTCAAATTAAAAGTGGCATTAAAATAATTATCCATTACCTTCAATGCCTTGGACATGTGACTAACGCTTCTTCAAGAGCATTATACAAATGATGTTGCATCCCGGTATTCTTCTATGCTGAGTGCTTGAGGTATCTTCAATTTAGTGGTGACTTTCTACTATTTGCATGAGATGCCTTCTTCCACATGGTGTAATTCCTTCACCACTTTACCCTTTGTCCCTTGGATATACAAACACTCTCAACTTGCTAGCTTAATGTTTGTTCATTAAAGGTTTTGATAGTAGTCCAATGCTTAAATAGATCGATATTCTCATAATGCTTCTATTAGAGATAAATTATGGTGGTTCTATCAACGCTTCTCTGGTAGATATGATTATCCTTCCAATGATACTAAAGAGTGCCAACCAGATGTATGTGGTGGCTTCAAAGATTGGTAACTCCTTGAATATGACTTAAACATGGAAGATCTACATTATAAATTTGATGTGTCTCTTCCTTGTCTAGATGGTATAAATTTATTCGAGTTTGCTTTACCACTAGTAAAAAATTCCATGTTGTATATCTTAGCTTAGTGCAATGCTTACTTTGGTGTAAGTTTTATGGGTAAAAATATGCTTACTCTTGGTGCCAATGATGCTACTCTCAATGCTTCTATTACATGGATAGAATCCTATGATGTTTTGTTTGATTTACATTGCTGATTTTAATGCAGCAAGAGGGTTTTCATAGCCCAAGAGGGTTCAACATCTAAAGAATTTTATTTATCATTATTTAAAGGAGTTTTTTATAACATTAAGAGGGTTGTTCATAACCCACTCGCTATAATTAGGAGAACATGAGGATGGAATAGAGCGAAAGGGTCACAAACCTAGGTGGAGTCAAGCATTGCAGGAAGAGGATTGTTTGTAGCCCACTCATTGTACTCAAGAGGACATGATGACATAATAGAGCAAAAGGGGTGTAATCAAATATTATAAAAAGAGAGTTTTTTGCAACTTGCTCATTGTACTCAGGATGATATTAGTTGCTCTTCAATCTATGAGAATACCTCTTCATTTAGAAGAAATACCCAATAAAATTAATATGAGTAAAGAAATATTGGGTATTTGGATGAATGTTTTCCCTAGCCTCAATCCATTACTATCTCTTCAAGCAAAGGGGAATATATCCAAAATATTGAATATGAAAACTTCTCCTTGATATGTTATGGCTATTAGCAATATGGCCTTCTAAAAAATAAATGTTCAATCATCCTATCATGCTTTGATTCCTCCTTGGTGGAGGAGAAGAACCTACACGTGAATGATCTTGAACATTCAAATATCCTAGTTCACAAGGAAGAAGCTCATTGTCCAGCTACACCAATTGATAAAAGTGAAAAATATAAGACTCAATCTCAAAAGGAGAATTCAAATCAAATCATTCATAAAATTCAAATGGTTACTAAAGACCATCCAGTTAATTCCATACAAATTGAAAATATTAGCACCTTAGATAGTATTCTTGAAGCTAATTATGAAATAATCAGTGTTAGTCAATTTTCTAAAATTGAAGATCATACAGAATGTGTTACAACTAAATATTATCTTAGGATCTTGAAGTGCAAAAATGCATTCTCAGATCTTGCCACTCTAAAAAAGGAAGAACCTATGCTATAGAAGAAAAAAAATCAAAAGACCCATTGGCTACGAACTTCGTAACAACCCCAATGGTTATTTACTATTGTGTTTGGTATGATTGGGTGATAGCTACAATTTTTTTAAATTGTTATTTTAGAAGTAGTCTACTAATATGTCATGTTTTGGAAGTTGTTTTATCAATATGCGGTATTCTAAGGTTCAACCATAGTAGTAAGTGGATGATAGTATTTTTTAAGGTTGTTACAATATATTGTACTATCTTACATAGCTTGATGTATAAGTTTGAGGATCCTAAAACCTCTTTTTACCCTAATACAAAAAAATTAATGTTTTTTATAATCTCGACAAAAATACTACAATGGCAAGAGGCACTTGGCTCTCCTAACAAAGACCTAAGTTCAAATCATGGGAAGGATGGCCCCTGATGTACCCCCAACTTTTCAACCTATTCAAAAAATATATATATTATAATCACAAGAAAATAGTCTCTATCTCTAACTATATGCTTCTACTATTATCATATGAAAAAAAATCTTAATATTAACTCATATTGTATATTACCTCTGTACCTCTCTATAGTAAATTATTTACAGAGTGCCAAAGTAAAAAAATACAAATGAAACTAAAAATTAATACAAAAATTGATCATTTGCATATATTATCAAATAGGGCTGAACAAAGTTACTATAGAGATTCATTAGGATTATTAAAAAAATATCTACCTCACTATTCTCCCTACCCATTCATCTAAGTGCACTAAAATGAACATTCAACAATACTTTATATTTTGAAGTAAACATTCACTAAATTTAATAAGGTAATACATCATTTTTATTTTTATTCCAATTTTGAAAGAATAGTGAAAATAAGAGTTTCGCTAAACAACTTCACCAACGAAAAACGGCTTGAAGAAGTTTCGCTAGCAAAACAACGATTGAGGAGTTTCGCTAGCGAAACAACAAAATCGCTAGAATAGCACAACGATATCTCTTTTTGGAGTAGCTTGCCCAAAAATGATTTTTTGAAAGAGAAATGGGTGACAAGGGTTATTTCGCTACCTAGAAAAATTTCTCCAGCGAAAATGGATTTTCGCTAGACAAAATAGTGAAATTGTTATTGAAGGAATTTTAGGAGCAAAAACACGGAGAATCGCACAAGGGTTTCTAAAACATAAGGGCAATGAATTGAATGTATATATATTAATAAAAAATGAACTATGTCGTAGGTTTACAAAAACTAGCAGACATAACATTTCACACTAGACACTTCTCATAGGAAATGCTCCAAAGACATCTGCAAACAGAGTTGCAGGGTAAACACATATAGGAGACTTTGAATGCTACCGCTTTAGCTCCTTTCATTGCTTCTACTATTGTTTCATTTATGGACCTTCGTTACTTCTCTTCTCATTCATTCTCTCACTTCTATTTTACCACTTCTCATTTTCTTCTATGCTCTATGGAGGACACTGAATTATATAGTCAGGTGAGAGATGGATAAGACTAATATTTTGACACGCCTTTATCTCCTTCCAATCTACAACTATCAATAATAATTGTGCATGCTATAAAAAATATGATCAATTTTGGTGATAAGATCTATCAGAGATCTTACCGATGTGAAATTGAGTTTAATTTCTAAAGGTTTTGTGAAGATATCTGCCATCTGGTATTTGGACCTGCAAAACAATAATACTTCATTAAACTTTACCAAATATCTAATGAAGTGGTAACGAATATCAATTTGCTTGGTCTTGCCCTAAAAAATTAGATCCTTCAATAGTGCTATGGTGGAATTATTATTACAGTAAATCATTGTTGCCTCTTCCTGATGATGATTGAACTTACCCATAAATTATTTTTAGCCATACTACCTTGCATGTGGCTGAAGTTGCGGTAATATAATCTACCTCAACAGTTGATAGTGCAACAATTGGTTTATTCTTTGATGACCATGATAATACACCTGATACAATGTGGAATGCAAATCCCAAAATGCTCTTCCTATCATCTATATTGCCAACCCAATCGCTATTTGTGTAGTCGATAAGTTCCAGATAGTCTTTTTTGGCATAAAATATTCCATGGTTCCTAGTCCCATTGACATAATGTAAATTATCTTCCCTATCTGCAAGTGAATGTTCTTTGGTGCTTCCATAAATTTGCTAATCAGACTGACTACAAACATTAGGTTTGGTCTGGTTACTATCAAATACATGAGATTTCCAACAAGTCATTTGAAGAATGTTGGATCAATATTGTTGATGTAATGTATCTTGCTCAACTTTAGGCCTATTGCAACCAATGTGATCACTAGTTTGTTGTCCTCCATTTTGAACCTCTTCAAGATATCTACTACATAATTGTATTGAGAGATGAAGATGCCATTCGTAGACTGGTTAACTTCAATGACTAGAAAATATTTCATCAGGCCTAAGTCTATCATCTCAAACTCCTTCATGGCACTTCTAAATTGTTCAAACAACATATTGCTATTGCTAGTATATCATATCATCTACATACAAGCAGACAATTATCATTTTCCCCTCTGCACTTGTCTATATGTACAAAGTGTGCTCATATGGTCATTTAATGAACCCATTCTCCTAAAATTAAGCATCAATTTTGCTATACCATGCCCTGGGTGCTTGCTTCAACCCATACAAGATATTCTTCAATTTCAAGACCTTACCTTCTTCCCCTTCCAACACATAATCGAGTGTTTGGTCTATGTAGACCTCCTCTTACTCCATTGTGTTGAGCAAGGTGCGGCAAAAGCAGTGCAAAATGATTGTAATTGTTGTCAACACAGACGAGTGATGCGATTGAAGCGATTCGAGAGGTCGGTCGGATCAAGTGCAGAAAATCTCAAGAAAAACGAGAGGGGACCCAGATCCAGAAATTTGCGAGAAAAAGACAAGGAAGAAAAGCGTCGCGATATCGCGACATATCGGAGGAGAGAGAAAGTGCATAAGAAAATGTCGCGATTTAGCGACATATCGAGAGAGAGAAAATGCATTGAAAAATGTCGCGATTTCGCGACATATGAGAAAAAAAAAAAGAAATGCATTGAAAAATGTCACGATTTCGCGACATATCGGAAGGAGAGAGAAAGTGCATTGAAAAATGTCACGATTTCGCGACATATCGGAGGAGAGAGAATGTGCAAGGAAAAATGTCACGATTTCGCGACATCTTTGGAAGGAAAGAAGCCAAATCGAGAAAGCGATCACGATTTCGCGACAAGTTTGAAGCAAAGGCACCAAGGATGAAAAATGTCACGATTTCGCGACACATCGGAGGAGAGAGAAAGTTGATGAAGAAGTTGTAGCGATTTCGCTACATGTACGAGTTTCGCCAGCATAAGCAAAGAAAAAGCACCAAGTAAGAAAAGCGTAGCGATTTCGCTACAAGCTTGAGACACTAAGGACAAAAGTGCGGCGACTTAGATACGACTTCGAGTTGCAAGGTGAAAAGTAGTAGCGATTTCGCTACATGGTCAAAGTGCAAGGCAGAAAGATGTAGCGATTTCGCTACAAGTTGAAAGTGCAAGGTAAAAAGGTGTAGCGATTTCGCTACAAGTTGAAAGTGCATAGTGCGAAGGTGTAGCGATTTCGCTACAGGTTGAAAGTGCAAGGTAAAAAGGTGTAGCGATTTCGCTACAGGTTAAAAGTGAATAATGCGAAGGTGTAGCGATTTTGCTACAGGTTAGAAACACATGTTGGAAAGGTGTAGCGATATCGCTACACGTCGGAGTTTCACTAGCAAGCAGCAAAGAAAAATGCTAAGGCAACAATGGTGTAGCGATTTCGCTACATGTAAGGTTTTCGTGGCTGCATGGAGTAAAAATTGTACGGAGGCCAGAAGCGTCGCGATTTCGACACATGAAGATGACGTAAAACAAATGTCCGGGTGAACGAAGAGCCATTGCAAGGAACGTCGATTTCGCGACATCATAGAAGATGACGTCGGACAAAACCAAAATGTGTCAGGATTTCGCGACAGGGGTGAACGAAGAGCCATTGCAAGCCGAAACGTCATGGATTTCGTGACATCTTTGAAGATGACGTCGGCAAGTCTAAAAATGTCGCGATATCGCGACAAGTTTTGGAAAAGCCGTTGCAAGCCGGAAGCGTCGCGATTTCGCGACACCTTAGCGGATGACGTCAGCAAGACAAGAAAATGTCACGATTTCGCGACATGTTTCCGGAGAAGCCTCATGAAGCCGAAACGTCGCGATTTCGTGACATCTTAGAGGATGACGTCAGCAAAACCAAAAATGTCGCGATATCGCGACAAGTTGCCAGAGAAGCCTCAGGAAGCCGACAGTGTCGCGATATCATGACAAAGTTGAGGATGACGTCGGCAAAGCGGAAAACGTCGCGATATCACGACAGGTAATGTTTTGGCGGGAAAAAGTCAAAGATACATGCATTGTGACAGGTGTCAAAAAGGTGCCAGTTACGAAAAGTTAACTGGAGTCAGATCTGCAGTTCCAAGTGACAGGTGGTGAGAATGCATAGGAGAAATTCATGCTGCAGTTAACGAAGTTAAAAGGAAAGTTACGAAGCATTGCATTTAAGAAGAGAACGGCTGTTGCAGGGCCGTGTTGCAGCATGGCTGGCAAAGGTGGCAGTTACAAAGAGTTGCCACGGAACTATGCATTGAATGTAGAACGGCTATTGCAGGGCCGTGATACAGTATTCTCGATGCTTGTGCTTGACTCACAAGAAAGTAACGGGTAGAATAGAAGGATTGACACCGTTTAGAATAAAGTGCAAAAGAATTTTAAAGAGCAGTTTCGTAGAGATAATAGAGCATCGAAACGCGCAGAAGGGTTGTCAGTATATGCAGAGAAGAAGTAGAATATGCGGTTGCCAGAGAAAAAGGCTGTCAGAACGTCAGAATGTCAGAAAGAAAGCGGCTAAAAGGCGGATCAGGTCAGAGAAAGATTTGACACGTCAATTACAGTCGAGAATGCATGAAAAGTTGGAGGGAAAGTTAAACCGTTTGAAATCGAGCCGTTCGAAGAAATCAAGAATAAAAGGATCGAATTGGCATAGTGAGAAGGTTACTGTGACTGTGTTTTCATTGTGCATTTAAAAGGTCTCAGTTAGTAAGGGTGCTGTAAGAAAACAGCCTTAGATCAAAACCTGCTATTCTATTGAATATTCAAGAGAAAGGTTTTAGATTAGATCAGAAGATATTGAGTCTCTAACAATTCTCTCTATGCTTCGTGAGATTTTTGTATGTCCTATAGACCGGTGAGGGTCTTGCAAAAGAGAAGGCATTTTTATGTCAATTTATTTTGCAAAATAGAAATCCAAGTTGGTGCTTGGAAAAAGGGGTTGGTGCTCCTATCCGTTGCGGCGAGATAAATCGGGGGTTGGTGCTCCTTCCGGTGGGTCTTTGGTAAACAGATTGTAAATATTGAATCCTTGCAAAGACTTGGATTTGGATTGAAGTCCAAACAGTCATTATTTGAGGAGTAGCCACATTGGTGAACCTCGTAAAATCCTGTGTTGTGTGATGCTCTTGTGTGATACTTGCATTATCTAGTTTCAAGCTTGCATTATTAGTTTTAAAAGTTGCAGATTTAAGTTTTTAAGTAGTTACAATGATTCACCCCCCTCTCGGTGTCATTGTGAGAATATCAATTGGTATCAGAGCCGGGCACCTGCACAAGCTTAATCAGCTAAGGTGTTCTTGGGAGATATACAATGGCCGGTGGTGAAGGTTTCTCTTCTAACAAAGCTCCTCTGTTCGATGGAACAAACTATTCTTTTTGGAGGCTCAGAATGCAGACCTATCTCTGTGCATTGGGTTATGACATTTGGGAATCTGTTGAAAATAGATACACCACTCCCACTTGTTCCTCCAACGGATCTCTGCTGAAAAGAAAAAGTTTGAGAACAACTCGAAAGCCAAGAATGCGATTATGTGTGGATTGGTCGACGGTGAGTTGATACGCATCATGAGCTGCAAATCTGCTAAAGACATATGGGACAAGCTGCAAAGCATTCATGAAGGAGACAGCAAAATCAAGGAAGCTAAGCTGCAAACACATCGTGCCCAGTTCGAAGCATTAAAGATGACCGATGATGAAAACATAGAAGCTTACATGTTGAGAGTAAACGGAATCATCAATGCAATAAGAGGACTGGGGGAAGAAATGGAAGATGCAGTTGTTGTGAAGAAGGTACTGAGAAATCTCAACAAAATGTTTGATGCAAAGGTTTACGCCATAGAAGAAGCAAAAGATTTAAATTTTTTCGAGTATGGATGAAATGCATGGTTCTCTAACGACTTATGAAATGAGGATTGGACAAACTAAGCCCTCGACGGAGAAGCGACCTTCCAAGCACGAGAAAAATGTAAAATCTAAACAAGAGTCGAGAGGAAGAAGAATCTACGAGATGAAAATGAAGCAAACTTTGTTAGGAAATTAGTAAAGGGAAAAGGAAAGTACAGAGGTAAGCTACCGTTCAAATGTTTTAACTGTGGAGGCATCGGGCACTTTGCGGCAAAATGCCCAATGAAGGAGAAAAATAAAAATGATGAAGGAACACATCCAGAAAGAAATGTCTGGAAAAAGAAACCGCAGTTTAGAAAAAGAAACTTCAAGAAGAAGAGTTTCATTTCCCAGAATATCGATTCTTACGAAGACAGTTCCAGTGAGGAATCAGAAGAAGAAAGCTGGTGAAGCCCTATTCATGGCTTTTGAAGAACAAACAAGCGAGGAAACACGGGAGTGTGAAGAAAAATTAGAAGATGAGGTTGAGATAGATCCGGAAGGTGAGTTAGTTCCTTGCTCTTGAAGAGTTAAGTGCGAGAAAGGAAAAGAAATAAAAAGATTACAAGAAAATTTGAGGAGGCCGACAATGTAATAATAAGTTTGAAAGTACAAAGCTGAAGAATACAAGAAAAGGTCCGAAGATGTTGAAGCTCGGTGACCAGTGAAAATAAATGAGAGCAATAAAGCTGGAAGAGGAAATAGTTGGATTAAGAGTCTATGGCTAGAAGAAATGAATCGAAAACTAAGTTGTCATCAAAAATTTGAAGACAGTTCTGAGAAACTGAACAAAATGTTGAATAATCAAAGGCCCACAGGTATCAAATTTGGCTTGGGCTTTGATGAAGGAGAAACCTCAAAGGACTCAAAGGCTGTAATAGTAGATCCAGTAAATAATAAAGACAAGATTAGAGTTGATCAAGATAAACCGTATCATGCAAAAGAAAACAACAAATCCAAGCTCGAAAGGAGTGTTGCAAATGATGGATTCACCAAAGTCTCTCATCAAAGAAGAAGGAGACCCATGGCTCCTACCTCCACATGGCAACATCCATTTCCCAGGTACACTCATTCCTTTTACGGTTATTGTTTTAAGTGCAATGCATATGGTCATAAAATTTCTAGTTGTAGATATAATATAGAACAAAGAAATTTCACTAGGAGAAATAATTTTTCACCTTTGATAGATTATCTTTGTAGAATGTTATAACTGTCATAACTTCGGACATATTGCAAGAAATTGTCGTAGCTCTTTTGCAGGAAATAAATATCGGGAAAGAAAATATCACTCAGTTGGATCAAAACAGTACAGAAAATTTCCCAATAAACTGTCACAAGCAAATGAAAGGGAGAAGGTGAAGAAAGTAACCAGATCTGTTGTCAAAACTCAGTGGAAAGAAAAGGGACAACCGAAGAAAGACAAAGAATCCCTGATCGTTCAAACAGCTCTCAAAGCACAGAATAAATCTGCTCCCTGGATTCTAGACGGTGGATGCTCCGGTCACATGACGGGAGACAAACGGAAGTTTGATAAGGCTGCAGACATACGAAGGTGGTTATGTGAAATTCAAAAACAATGATGGAGCAAAGATAGTGGGTAAAGGATCGGTTAAGTTAAGTGACGGTAAAATCAACTCTAAGGAAGTTCTTTTTGTGGTAGGACTGAAACATAACCTACTGAGTGTAAGTCAGATTTGTGACAGAGGTCATGAAGTAATTTTCAAGAAGGAGGGCTGTGAAGTAAGAAAGACAACAAATGGAAAGTTAATAGCCATTGGACTGAGAACTTCTAGAAATTTGTATACTCTCTCGGAGACTTCGGAGGGAGCTTGCTTGGTTGGATAGGAAGAAGAAAAGCTGGCTGTGGCATAAAAGACTCGGTCACATAAGCTTTGATAATCTGGTAAAAATCAGCTCGAAAAGAGCAGTAAGAGACATACCCACTATTGGCAAACCATCAAACAGCATTTGTGAGTCATGCCAAAAGGGGAAGCAAACCAGATCTACCTTCAAAGCAAAAGAATATTTCACTAGCAAGCCATTAGAACTGATTCACACTGATTTGTGCGGACCCATGAGGACAGAAAGCATAAATGGATACAAATATTTTATGTTGTGCATTGATGATTTTTCCAGAATGACATGGGTACTCTTTTTGAAACAGAAGTCAGAAGCCTTTGAGATGTTTAAAACCTTCAAAAATCTGGTTGAGAATCAATGCGGAAAAAGAATTAAATGTTTGAGATCTGATAGAGGAGGAGAGTTTATTTCAAATGAGTTTGCTGAATTCTGTGAAAAACATGGAATAAGAAGACAGGTTCTCGGCGGCAAGAACACCTCGGCGAGAATGGAGTAGTTGAAAGAAAGAACAGAAATGTACGGGAAATGGCAAGGACCATGTTAACGAGAGAGCAAAATTGTTGACGGGTTACGGAAAGAGGCGGTCCATCTGCGAGTCTATATTCGAGAATAGGTGTATGTTGAGGCCGCATGAAAGCAAAACACCATATGAGCTGTGGTTTGGCAAAAAGGCTACGGCAAAATACTTCAAAGTGTTTGGCAGCAAGTGTTACATTAAGATAACTGAAAGCAATCTTGGCAAGTTTGAGGACAGAGCTGATGAAGGAATATTCCTTGGGTACTCAACTAAAAGCAAAGCCTATACATGCTACAACAAAAGACTTAAGAAAATAGTGGAGAGTGCGGATGTGAAGGTTGATGAAGGTGGGAAACAAGAAATCAGCAATAATGAAAACTACCCAACCTATGAAGAATTTATTGAAGAAGATGAAGATCAAGAAAAATAAGAGAGACAGAAATCAGATTCGAGAGGACTTAGAAAGAGATGAAAATAGAAAATACGAGAACGGGCGGTTGGCGAGAAAAATCATCCCAAAGAGCAGATTATTGGGGACCCTACGGTCGGCATTCGGACAAGAAGAAGAGTAGTAAATAACTATTCTCTGTTATCCGAGTATTGAGCCCAAGAATATTATTGAAGCAAGCACGGATGAAAGGTTGGATGGAAGCGATAAATGAAGAACTAGATCAAATTGAGAAAAACAAAACACGGGAATTAGTACCAAGGCACTGAAAATAAAAACATAATTGGTACTAAATGGATATTTAGAAACAAAGCTGAATGAAGATGGACGGGGTGGTAAGGAATAAAGCAAGATTAGTACTGCAAGGGATATGCCCAAGTTGAGGGGATTGATTTTGAAGAGACTTTTGCACCCGTGGCCGAGACTTGAAGCAATAAGACTATTTTTGGCTTTAGCTGTTCATAAGAACTTCAAGGTTTATCGAGATGGATGTAAAATCAGCATTTACGAATGGAAATCTTGAAGAAGAAGTATATATTGAACAGCTTGATGGTTTTCAACTTTGTGATAATCCTGACTTTGTTTGCAAGCTGAAGAAAGCATTGTATGGCTTGAAACAAGCACCTAGAGCTTGGTATGCAAGGTTGGACAACTATCTCACTAAGCAAGGATTCAAGAAAGGTATGGTGGATAGCAATTTATATGTGAAAACTGAAAATGGCAATTTCATTGTTCTAGTTGTTTATGTAGATGATATAATTTTTGGGAGTAGCAATGATGAATCATGCAAAGACATAGCAAACAAAATGCGAGAAGAGTTTGAAATGTCTATGATAGGTGAACTTTCATATTTCCTTGGATTACAAGTTAATCAAGCTGAAAAGGGGATCTTTATTTCTCAAATTAAATATGTGAAAGAAATGCTGAAAAAGTTCACTATGGAAGATAGTAAGCCAGTGAGCACCCCCATGACAACAAGCTGCAAGTTGAGCAAGGATGATAAATCTCCGGATGTTGATCAAACAATGTACGAGATCAATGATTGGGAGCCTGCTTGTATTTGTCGACCACTAGACCGGATATCTTACAAGTTGTTTGCATGGTTGCAAGATTTCGAGCTAGCCCAAAAGAGACTCATGTGACGACGGTGAAAAGGATTTTTAGGTATCTCAAAGGTACTATGGAGTATGGGCTGTGGTATCCAAAAGGAAAAGACTTCACTCTCTTTGCATACTACGATCTCGATTGGGCGAGGATGCATTGATGACGAGAAAAAGTACAAGTGGAGGAGCATTCTTTCTTGGAAACAAATTGGTTGCATGGCACGGTAAGAAGCAAGAATCGGTCTCTTTATCCACGAGTCGAGGCCGAATACATTGCGGCTACTACATGCTGTACACAAATACTATGGATGAGACAAACATTGAAAGATCTAGGCATTCACTTCAATGAGCCCATTTCAGTCAAATGTGACAACACAAGTGCAATCAACATTTCAAAGAATCCGGTAATGCATTCCCGCACCAAGCATATTGCAATCCGGTATCACTTCTTGAAGGATAAGGTTGGAGAAGGAGAGGTCAGATTGGAGTTTGTTCCCACTACAGAGCAAGTAGCGAGACATATTCACCAAACCTTTACCAAAGGAAGTATTTGAATACCTTCGGAAGAAGTTGGGAGTAGTCACACTTCCCAAGCATCGACTAGCTATGGGAAATACATTCTCGGGGGGAGCATTCAAGTTATTTATGCTCGAGAATGTTGTGCATAGACTCGGGGGAGTCTGCGGCAGCCCTTTGGCATTATTGGCAAAGGGGAGAAGAATTTGAGCAAGGCTACAAAGTGTTGCCAACAATTCCAAAGGGGAGATTGTTGAGCAAGGTGCAGCAAAAGCGATGCAAAAGGATTGTAATTGTTGTCAACACAGACAGAGTGATGCGGTTGAAGCGATTCGGAGGTCGGTCGGATCAAGTGCAGAAAATCTCAAGAAAAACAGAGGGGACCCGAGATCCGAGAAATTTGTGAAAAAAGACAAGGAAGAAAAGCGTCGCGATATCGCGACATGTTTCTGTCGCGATATCGCGACATGGTTCGAATGTCGCGATTTGCGACATATGGAGGAGAGAGAAAGTGCATAAGAAAATGTCACGATTTCGTGACATATCGAGGAGAGAGAAAAATAAAAAATGCATTGAAAAATGTCGCGATTTCGCGACATATCGGAGAGAGAAAATGCATTGAAAAATGTCACGATTTCGCGACATATCGGAGGAGAGAGAATGTGCAAGAAAAAATGTCACGATTTCGCGACATCTTTGGAAGGAAAGAAGCCAAATCGAGAAAGCGTCGCGATTTCGCGACAAGTTTGAAGCAAAGGCACCAAGGATGAAAAATGTCACGATTTCGCGACACATCGGAGGAGAGAGAAAGTTGATGAAGAAGTTGTAGCGATTTCGCTACATGTACGAGTTTCACCAGCATAAGCAAAGAAAAAGCACCAAGTAAGAAAAGCGTAGCGATTTCGCTACAAGCTTGAGACACTAAGGACAAAAGTGCGGCGACTTAGATACGACTTCGAGTTGCAAGGTGAAAAGAAGTAGCGATTTCGCTACATGGTCAAAATGCAAGTGCAAGAGTTGTAGCGATTTCGCTATAGGTTGAAAGTGCAAGGTAAAAGGTGTAGCGATTTCTACAAATATAGCGATTTCTACAAGTTGAAAGTGCAAGGTAAAAGGTGTAGCGATTTCGCTACGGGTGAAAGTGCATAGTGGAGGTGTAGCGATTTCGCTACGGGGTTGAAAGTGCAAATAATGCGAAGGTGTAGCGATTTCGCTACGGGTTAGAAACACATGTTGGAAAGGTGTAGCGATATCGCTACACGTCGGAGTTTCACTAGCTAGCAGCAAAGAAAAATGCTAAGGCAACAATGGTGTAGCGATTTCGCTACATGTAAGGTTTTCGCGGTTGCATGGAGTAAAAATTGTACGGAGGCCAGAAGCGTCGCGATTTCGCGACATCTGAAGATAAAAGTGAACAAAAGCCATTGCAAGCGAAACGTCGTGATTTGACGTCATGAAGATGACGTCAGCAAAACCAAAATGTGTCGCGATTTGTGACGGGGTGAACGAAGAGCCATTGCAAGCGAAACGTCACGATTTGTGGACATCTTTGAAGATGACGTCAGCAAGTCTAAAAATGTCGCGATATCGCGACAAGTTTTCGGAAAAGCCGTTGCAAGCTGGAAGCGTCGCGATTTCGCGACACCTTAGCGGATGACGTCAGCAAGACAGAAAATGTCGCGATATCGCGACATGTTTCCAGAGAAGCCTCATGAAGCCAGAAACGTCGCGATTTCGCGACATCTTAGAGGATGACGTCAGCAAAACCAAAAATGTCGCGATATCGCGACAAGTTGCCAGAGAAGCCTCAGGAAGCCGACAGTGTCGCGATATCGCGACAAAGTTGAGGATGACGTCAGCAAAGCGGAAAACGTCGCGATATCACGACAGGTAATGTTTTGGCGAGAAAAAGTCAAAGATACATGCATTGTGACAGGTGTCAAAAAGGCGCCAGTTACGAAAAGTTAACTAGAGTCAGATCTGCAGTTCCAAGTGACAGGTGGTGAGAATGCATAGGAGAAATTCATGCTGCAGTTAACTAAAGTTAAAAGGAAAGTTACGAAGCATTGCAATTAAGAAAAGAACGGTTGTTGCAGGGCCGTGTTGCAGCATGGCTGGCAAAGGTGGCAGTTACAAAGAGTTGCCACGGAACTATGCATTGAATGTAGAACGACTCATTGCAGGGCCGTGATACAATATTCTCGATGCTTGTGCTTGACTCACAAGAAAGTAACGGGTAGAATAGAAGGATTGACACCGTTTAGAATAAAGTGCAAAAGAATTTTAAAGAGCAATTTCGTAGAGATAATAGAGCATCGAAACGCGCAGAAGGGTTGTCAGTATATGCGAGAGAAGGATGTCGAATATGCGGTATGTGAGAGAAAAAGGTTGTCGGGAACGTCGGAATGTCGGAGGAAGAAAGCGGCTAAAAGGCGGATCAGGTCAGAGAAGGATTTGACACGTCAATTACAGCCGAGAATGCATGAAATGTTGGAGGGAAAGTTAAACCGTTTGAAATCGAGCCGTTCGAAGAAATCAAGAATAAAAGGATCGAATTGGCATAGTGAGAAGGTTACTGTGTGATTGTGTTTTCATTGTGCATTTTAAAAGGTCTCAGTTAGTAAGGGTGTTGTAAGAAAACAGCCTTAGATCAAAACCTGCTATTCTATTGAATATTCAAGAGAAAGGTTTTAGATTAGATCGAGAAGATATTGAGTCTCTAACAATTCTCTCTATGCTTCCGTGAGATTTTTGTATGTGCTGTAGACCGGTGAGGGTCTTGCAAAAGAGAAGGCATTTTTATGTCCATTTATCTTGCAAAATAGAAATCCAAGTGGGTGCTTGGAAAAAGGGGTTGGTGCTCCTATACTGTTGCAACGAGATAAATCGGGGGTTGGTGCTCCTTCCGGTGGGTCTTTGGTAAACAGATTGTAAATATTGAATCCTTGCAAAGGCTGGATTTGGATTGTAGTCCAAACGAGTCATTCTTTGAGGAGTAGCCACATTGGTGAACCTCGTAAAATCTTGTGTTGTGTGATGCTCTTGTGTGATACTTGCATTATCTAGTTTCAAGCCTGCATTATTAGTTTTAAAAGTTGCAGATTTAAGTTTTTAAGTAGTTACACTGATTCACCCCCCCCTCTCAGTGTCATTGTGAGAATATCACATTGAGGAAGGCAAATTTGACATCCATCTAGTAAGCATTCCAACCTTTCTAGGATTCTATGTCAAGTCTCTCTATAGGTGCATATAACTCATGATAGTCAATCCCTGACGTTTACTTGTAGCCTTTATGACTGTCAATTTCTTCTTGGGTATTAAACTTGGTTTTATATACCCACTTGACTATAATGGTCTTCTTCCCTGTTGGAAGATCCAGTATCTACCAGGTTTGATTCTTCTCTATGGCTTCAATCTCATCATCCATATCTTTCAACCATTTTCTATTCTTAATTGCATCTTCAAATAAAATTGGATTACATTCAAAAAATAAAGCAAAATCAGATTGTTTTGCTTCTTCAATTTCATTTCTAGTTACCTCATAAATATATTACAAGTTCTTTATCTTGGATGGTGTCTTCAAGTTGAGGATCTTGCTTGCAAGTGGAGGTGACCGTGATGATGAGGTTGTGCTACTGCTAGCTCTAGTATTACTCCTTGAAGCTATAGGTTGATGCACTTTGTTTTCCTCCAAGTCTTCAGACTCAATAACTGCTACTCTTGCTAACCAGTCTTGGATTTCCAGTTCTAAGCTTCATCTTCCATGAAATTCACATCTCGATTGATGATTAGTTTCTTTGTTATAGGATTATACAACCTGTAAGCCTTCAGTTATTCACTATAACCAGTGAATATGCATTTCTCTACTTTGTCATCCAGTTTATTTCTCATATCATTTGGGATGTGTGCATATGCTATGCACCTAAAAATTCTTAAATGAGCAACACTTGGATTTTGGTTACTCCAAACCTCTTAAGGAATCTTGTCCTTCACATTCTTTGTGGGAAATTTGTTCAGCAGATAAACTACACAAACTATAGCTGCCATAACTCATGTGGTAATTATTTTGCCTTCAACATGTTTTGTGCCATATCCATTATGGTTCTATTCTTCCTCTCTGCAATACCATTCTACTATGGTGTGCATATAGCTATGAATTGTCTTTGAATTCTATTTTATTTGTAGAAGTTATGGAATTCATTGGAGATGTATTCATCTCCACCATTTGTTCTGAGAGTCTTCACATAATAGTCGTTCTTCTTTTCAACCAAAGCCTTGAACTCCTTGAATTTACTAAAATATTATATTTTTTCTTAATGGAATATACCCATGTCCTTTGATTGAAGTCATCTATAAAATTTAAGAAATACTTTTTACCAAAAAATATGTTGGTTTGCATAGGATCGCAAATATCTGAATGCACCAGATACAATGGCTATGAAGCTCTCCAAGACTTTTTTGAAGGGAATGCATCCCTGTGCTACTTGCCAACTAGACAACCTTCACATGCTTTAATTTTTTTTTTATAAGGGGTAAACCCTTCACCATATGCTTCTTGTGCAACAAGTTTAGGCCACTGAAACTCAAGTGAATGAATTTGAGATGCCACAACCATGTAACATCCTTCACTATTGCACTAAATGATAGTAACAATTCATTTTGAATCTGCAAGGGAAACATTTTTTTCTTTGTCATATGGCTACCGTTGTAATGAGTCCATTATATTTATCTCTGATGATACAAGATTCATTTTTAAATTGCATAGTGTGTCTCTTTTGCACAAGTTATCCAATGTTCAATAGGTTATGTTTCAACCCAAGCACATAATACACATCAAATATGTGCTTCCTTTCACCTTGTTGGGTATGGATTATGATTTTCTATTTACCCATGATAGGAACCTTGTTGTTGTTTCCCATATTCACCTCAAACTTGATTGTTTTTCAAGCTATGAGAGCATCTCTTTGTTCCCAGATATGTGGTTACTACAACCACTATCAAGATACTAGGTATTATTTTGGCTTTCCTCCTCAGTACTGCAAGTTAACAATAAATTTCTACATGCATCTCTACTTTCTACATTTTATTTCTCATTTGTATAGTGGGCTTGATGTTTATTATCCTTGACCATCTTATTTCTACACTTAGAATTATAATGACTAAATTTCTTGCAGTAGTAGCATTGGATCTTTGATTTGATCCTCCTTGCTAATTTTTACCATTGCCTCTTTCTCCTGCTTGATGGAAGTTGTAGCTATTCTCTCATTCATTGGATTTTGACCTTCCTCCTCACTTTTTACCTCTTCCACACTTGCCTCTATTGCTATATCCTCTTCCTCCTTGAGAACTAGAGGTACATTGGTGGGATTCTTATCTTCTACTATTATCTCAGAATGAGACTTACATCTTAAACATTTGTTGTAGTAAGGACTGAATGATCTTCTCAATCTTTGCTCATGTTTTTCTAGATAACCCATGAGATCATCCACTAAGAGGGTTGTTAAATCCCTTGATTCTTCAATTGCAATCACCACTGAGTCAAACCTTGTTGGTAGGCTCCTCAATATCTTCTCCATAATTCTCTAGTTCTTCACATTCTCGTCATTCAACCTCATCTGGTTGATGACACCCATTATCCAAGTAGAGAAATCGCTCATGGAATCTAACTCACTCATCTGTAATTTCTTGAATTCCCTTCTCAACATCTACAACCTCACCAATTTCACTTTGTTGGTGCCTTGGAAGGAGCTCGATAAAATTTCCTATGCCTCATTTGATTTGGTTGTTGCTACAATTCTCAAGAAAAATGTTTCTTCGACTACCTACATTATGTAAAATAATACTTTCTGGTATTTATTTTGATTTTTCTTCAATAGATCTATCTTCTCTTGGGAGAGAGTGCTCAACACTATGTTGAGTGAATATTTTTCCCTATAGCAAAATTATCACCACAACTAGAGTATCAAATAGGAAACTCTCTCTTGCAAAGAAATTAAGTAGCATTATTCATTTCTCCAAGGTTCTTGTGAAAAAACATTCATGTGCATATAATCAATCAAGACTAAAGAAAATAAATGAATGTATACCAAAATAACTTAAACCATGCAAGTAACAGTTAACAAGGGGCCTTTAATGATTCGAACAAGTACTTTGCAACCATAATCCATTAAATCAACCAAATGTGAAGATAGCTTCTTTTAATGTTCTTGAGATTAAAGTGATCTACCCGAAACCCAGTTAGTAACCCCTTTTTATCTTCAGCTTAAAAAGATTCCAAATGAGAAAGTGTGTGGTATAAACCACTTCATTTTAAGCTACATGCCTTTAACATGAGGTTCATTTTTTTAGAGTTAGCGGGTTTGTTTTATCTTCATTTAAAAGTGTTCCACTATCCCTATGTTAGCATTTGGTGTTAGTAAAGTTAGCAATGTTAGCAAAAAATTAGTAAGTTAGAAAGTTAGAATTCATTCACTTGATCTGACTTAATGTGCATTTGGAATTAGTAGCCCTCCTAAACCCATATTTTGTCTGAAAATTAGATGAAGGTGTTTGGAGATGCAAGAATGAAAATATATATTAAAGAAGTGGATCTAGAAGCGACTTTCTCTTCTCTGCTATTAAGCCCTGGTTTTCTTTGGGAAACACTAGATCTGTAAACAAACCCTCCAATTTTTGGTGCGAGCAGATCGCTTTCTCAAGCGCAGATGCAAATCATACTCTTGGCAAATTTATTTACCTTCTTTATAACTTAGATTATTCATGGCAATAAATGAACTATTTATGCACATAAATTCTGGAATGAACCAGAATCAAGAAATCATCTACATACAGAAATCTTGGAATGGACTAGAATAGAATTAAAACAATTGCAAAAAATTTGGAATGGACCAGAATCAAGGAACAATTAGCAAAAAATATGGGATGGACCAGAATAGAATGAAAACAAATGCAAAAAGTTCTAGAATGGACCAAAATCAAGGAACAGTAGATTTTAAGGTAAGATTAATCTAAATATCAGAAAAATAAAACAGAAACATTATTTACAAAAGTTAGCTGGAAAACCAAAACAGAACATTAATTTGGTTGGCAATCTCCTCCCTGCAAAACCCCAAGTTAGGAGATGAAATTCTAAAACAACCTGACCTAACTGACCTGCAACATAAACACAATCAAATTAGATCAGATGCAAGACTCTAAGGAAACAAATCATTGCATCATTCTATCATTCACCTATCGTAACCCACTTTATGGCATAAATGAATAGATACAAGAAGTAATAATGCAAAGGAAAGGTTTATAGAAATAACAACAGTCTTGGTTTCAGTCTCCTTTTTATTTCACACACAAAAGTTGCTCTTGCCAAATAAAATCTCATTTATTCCAAAATATAGTCTTTTTTTTCTACAATTTCCAGCTCCCTTGTACAATGACCTCCTTGAACATTTAAAGTTTCCAAAACCCTTGGTTCATTTCAACTTCCCAAATATGACTCTTTATTTTCCTTATATCTCCCCATATCTTACATAACCTAAATAATAAAACTAAAAGAAATAGTATCTTATTTCTTTTTTTATTTTATTTCATTTTTTTTTTAGAACTCCTTATACCTCCTCTATCAATATTATAATATTGAAATTTCCAATATTTCCCTTATAACTCTCTTAATATCATAATATTAAAAATAATAATAAAAAATTTGAACTTCGTTTCATACCTTATGACTCCCATGGACCCTTTGTAAAGCATAGATTTTAAAACAAAACCCACCATAGGTTATATTTACAAACCACCTTATACCTTGGTGGTGAATCTCTCGAATCAAACCACATTCCTTGCTTGCTCATTCGATCACCATGAATCTCGACGACCTGCAGCTTCAACGTCCTTGGCGGCCTTTCATTCTGCGCCCTCCATTCCTATGACCTATGGCTTTGACGTCCTTGACAACCTTTCATTCTGTGCCATCCATTCCTATGACCACAAATGCCCATCCTTGGCTCCTTGTTCGGTGTATTTTCCTCTTGGTGATCAGGAAAAACAACATTTGTCTATGTCCTCTGCTGTTTGTTCACTACCTATTTTCGTTTCAACCTGGCTGTGACCCATTTTCATCTGTGTAGTCTTCAATACGCTTTGCTTCGCTGGCATAACTAGCCCACAATACAAGCTTTACTGGCACCTTCTCCTTCTGGCTTCAGATGCAACGATAAATATCATTGATCCCTGGCTCGAGCTGCATCCTCCACTCCATTACCTCCTCATAAAGCACCTCCATTATGTAGTATGGTTATTTTTTTTGGATGTCATTGATGCTGTGATGTTGGGCTACCTTGGTCTCAACTGGCGTGTGAGAATAACATGTCTAAACCTTAACGCCTCTTGCTAAACTGCAAATACCCTACGTTATCTTCTGCTAGCGGGAGCCATTAGCTCACTATATGTCTTCCTTGGATTGGGAGTGCTCTGACCGTGTAAGGTATGCCAGTCTATCCACATTTTGGGTGTACCAAGCGAATCTCCACATAAATGATCCCTGCCACCTAAAGCCTATCATTGCCATGCTTGGCATCATGTGACCTGACCTCGATCATTGATGTTACCACGTGTATAGCGTATGTGTTTTCATTGATTGGAGTTTATCCCTCCTTGGCTATGTGAGAGGCATTGGAAGGTTTAAATGCAATCTGTTGCCAGTATTACATTAGCTACCTTTGGGTAGCCTAATGTCCTCATGCTATGTTGAATGTCGCCTCACACCATTGACTACTCCCGCATCGCCACGTGTCCTCGCGTTGTGTGCTATCGCATTTCCTTGTGCGCTGTATTCTCTTGCCTTTCCTTATTGGTCGCCACATGTCCTCGCGTCCTCGTGCTGTATGCTCTTCGATTTAAAGGCCTGCATAACACAGAAGGCTAGTGATGTTAATATGGTGCATATAATCTACGAACAAGCTTATGATAATATAACTTTATAAAAAATGGACTAATATAACATTATAAATTATGGGCCACTGTATTATAATGTGTATAAGTTTCTTTATTTTGTTCATTGTTTTATTATTATCATTTTTTATTTTCATTTTAAATTGTTATTATTATTATATGTAGGACATATAATAATAATGATAATATATTTTTGTTTTATATATATATATATATATTTTATTCAAATATTACTTTTATGGTTTTATTTAATATACATTATCATTATTATATATATAAAATATATATTAATGATAATATACATTTTATTTTATTTTTTTATTGAGTAAATATTTCTTATACATAAACATATCTGCCGTGGGATTGAACCCGAGTCACATCACCGATAATGCAAGTGGCGTCCTTATCTGTAGACCACAATACTATATATATATATGAGATGTATATACCCAAAACCATTTGTTATTTTCATCTTCTACTCTATGACCCAAACAAATGAAAGAAAACCCCACAACTTGACATCAAACTCTCAAAAATAAAAAACAAAAAGGTGGGTCCCCAATTTTGGGGTACGTTGTGGAGTAGCCACAACAAATGGCGACTCTACTGGGAAATGCTCCTGAGCATTTCGGTGAGAACCCAACCTGAAAACCTACAACTCAACTGCAAGCATTAGAAAATATCCAAAGAATGTAAATAGACCATAAATACATGAAACATTGGAATTATTTAGCCCCAGCTCAATGTGTGCACAATGATTCATTGTTTATCATTTGAAACAGTTCCACATTCTATTGCCAGTTTCACATGAATGCATATAATGAATTGCAGAGGGTCTATGCAAGATCGAATGTACTGCCAGAATAATAAACCATGACTGGCCTGCTTTGCAAGGACTCATAGACTTTTAGTAGCATGAGTAGAAACATTAAAACTATCAAACCCTCTCAGGACCAATCATGCATGAATTGAGTTCATACACCCAATCTCAAGGTTGGTTATGCGCCATTGCCATATTGAATCAATGTGCATGTGTAAGTGAAATTAGAACTTTGGGGAATCAGATTCTCAACCTAAGCATGATGAGAATTTAACCCTATCCTTACTACTTTGATTTGAGTTTATTACCTCATTTTAAGCAAAATGATTAAACCTGTTATGGATAAAACTACCAGGCTAGCCTGTCCGTGTGAGTGGTCAGAGGTCTTACTTTTAAACGAGACATGTCACCATGCATAAACCTACTCCACTGCCAGTCAGGAATCTATAGCCCCAATAGAGATCAACCCCATAGTCCAGGCTTTGGATTTGGCTTTCTTGAATTTTAGGGATGACTACCCATCCTTGTGAGGGACATGTAGTACGATCCTTCCAATCCAAATTATGTGATGGAGATGGAGTAGTAATGGCTTCCTTGAACCTTAGGGATGACTACCCATCCTTGCAAGGGACATGTAGTATGATCCTTCCAATAAAAATGATGTGATGGAGGTGGAGTAATAATGGCTTCCTTGAACCTTAGGGATGGCTACCCATCCTTGCAAAGGACATGTAGTACAATCCTTCCAATCCAAATTATGTTTTAAGTATTGCGAGAGTGGTGAAAACCACTGTTTCATAGACTATGTTTTGCATGATGGGACAGAGAAGAAAAATTCTTTTTGCATCACTTTTCTTCCATGTATGGTTTCAACCATTTTTCCCAAGATGTTATTTATATGTGTAGAACGTGTCTAATTCAAGACAAGGCGGTATCAGCTTCCAACCCCAAGACCTTACTTAATGCTTATTGTGCAATGATCCTAAGAGGTTCTGACATGCTTTTGGTGGTTTGCCTTTGAAATATGGAATGGAATGAGACTCAAAGTTATTATGCAATGTATCCTGAAAACAAATGAGTAAGATGGATTATACAAAATAATTCACCCTATCTTGTAAAATTGACAACTTTCATGTATCCCAAATTTCAAACGATATTCTTTAATGTGTTTTCAATACTCTTGGAGCTTCCTATAATACAATTTTGTTGTTTCATATACTTCTAGTCTTAAAAAATTGATAAGGATACAGACTAACATCTTCGCTATCCCCATTTTTTTTTTATATCAAGCCCAAAACTGGTCCAATGACCAACACACCAAGCTAAGAGAGAAAAAAAATCAAATCTACACACACAAAACAAAGCATGACATATTTACATATAATACAAGGCCTTGCCATTTCAGGTCTGGAAATAGTGTTTTAAATGCAGCCCATTGATGGGTAAAGCTAAATTTTTTTCATCCAAGGTTTTTAGTCTAAAGCTGTTTTCACCTAGGACTTCTGAAATTTGGTAAGGACCCAACCATAAGTAATAAAATTTATCATGATCCCCTTTCCTCTCATGTCTCTTATCCCACAACAACACTAAATCTAAAACTTTAAATGTTTTGACTCTAGACTTTTTATCAAACCACATTTTTACTACATCTTGGTGTTTACTAAAGTGAAGCATAGCCTCATCCCTCTTTTCATCCAGATGCATCAATTGTGTTAGTCTAGTTTCAAGTTTATTATCAGTTCCAAGGTAATCTTTCATGAAATGTAATGTTTGTAACTTAAGATTTGTGGAAAAAATAGGATCTTGGCCATAAATTAAGTGGTAAGGAGATGTTCCTAATGATTCTGATTCTATCAGCCCAAAGAGCCAACTTAAGTTTGTTATGCCAATCTCTAGGATTTATTTCAAGCAACTTTTTAGTGACACAACAAATTCTTATTAGAAGACTCATCAAAACCATTACCGTGTGGATAATAATTGGAAGAAAACTTCAAACTCACCATGTTTTCGAATGCCCAATTTGCAAATTCTAGAGAGGAGAAAGCGGAACCGTTATCACTTACAATGGAGTTAGGCATTTTGAATCGAGTGACAATGTTATCCTCTAAGAACTTAATAAAAACTTTCAAAGTGGCATTTTTAGTGAGAATAGATTATGTCCACCTTGTGTAATAGTCTGTAGCTATGAGAATGTATTTATAGAAATCGGATGAATTGGGACTGATGATACCAAAAAAATCCAGACCCCATTGTACAAAAGTTCTAGACTCAATTACAGATTGTAATGGCATAGAAGCACCCCTTTCTCTATTTTCCGTAATTTGACAAGTATGACATGACCTCACATGAGCATGAGCATCTTTGAACAATTGAGGCCAATAGTAACCAGCTCTAAGGATTTTATGGGTTGTGGCATTAGCAAACCCATGTCTTGTCCCATACTTACCGTGGAATTCCTCAAGTACTAGTGCTGCCTCTTTTCGATCAATGCAACGAAGGTAAAATCCTTCATGGTTTTTCTTTTATAATGCACCAGATATGATTAGAAAATTAGTAGATTTTAGATGCAAGGATCTTCGTTGAGTAGAATTTAAATGTGGTTGACACTTACCATTTAGTAAAAAATACACAACATCTACGTACCTCTCATCTTCAGTTATATCTACTATTTCATAATGCTGATATGAAACTAAGGGATCATTTTTTGCTATGGCATTAACCAACCCTTGTCCTCACACTATCTTCATAGGTTGAATTTCAAGATCAAATTCTTGAAGAGTTGAGATCCACTTACCCCATATTTCACCCAGTTCATTCTATATAAACATGGCTTTAACTGCAGGATCTGGGACTATAGCAAACACCCTACTGTGGACTATATAATGTCTAAATTTTTTTACAGTCTTAAATATGACATACATTTGCTTGTCCAAGATGGAATATCTCAATTTCGCATCTTTGAGAGGAGTACTAAGGAAGGCAATAGTATTTTCAATGTTGAGGTTTCGCATAATCAGGACTCACTAAAACTGGGGCTCTAGAAATCGCATCCTTGATTCTTTTGAAAGCATCTCTGTTTTCATTTGTCCATTTTATTTGGACCTCTTTCTTCAACATATCATTCAGAGGTTAAATTTTTTTGAAAAACCTGAAATAAATTTTCTAACAAAATTAATTTTCCCAAAAAATGATCTCAGCTCTTTTTTGCTATTGGGAAAAGAAATCTATTGTATGGCATCTATCCTTTCAGGATCAATAGAAATTCCATATTTGGATATTACATGTCCTAATAATTTTCCTTCCGTTACCCCGAAAATGCACTTCTTTGGGTTGAGTGAAATGCCATGTTCCCTACACTTTCCTTAGATCCTTGACATGGTTTTCCCTGTTCTTAGAAAATACAAGAATACCATCTACATAGACAATAATGCACTTACCGATGAGCCCCTTAAATGCAAAGTCCATGGCTCATTGGAATGTGGCACCTGCATTCAACAATCCAAAAGGCATTCTCCTATATGCAAAAGTGCCCCATTTTGTGGTGAAGGCGGTTTTCATCCTATCATTAGGATGGATGAGGACTTTATTGTATCCTGAATAGCCATCCAGGAATGACATCATTTCTGACCCATTTACCTTTTGAAGGATTTCATCAATGGTAGGTAGAGGGTAATTGTCCTTTTGTGAGGCCTTATTCAGATTTCTAAAATCAATACATAGCATTATCTCTCCACTCTTTTTCCTCACAGGGACCAAGTTAGCAACCCATGTGGAATTCCTAACAGGAAAGATGATTTTAGCTTCTAATAGTCACTTCACCTCTTTCTCTATCAAGGGCTCTAGCAACGGATTGACTGGCCTCTGTCTTTGCCTAAAGGGTTTGGAGTCTGGCTTCAAAGGAATTGTATGCATTATAACATTCTGATCATAAGTTCTCAACTCCTTATAGCTCCAAGCTATGCAATCTATGTATTCCTTCAATGCATTGGCAATGGAATCCTTTTCATGTTTGGTACATGCCTTTGCAATGAATATTTCGCGAGGGTTTTCTGCACTTCCAATATTGACTAAGTCACAAGCCTCTTTGGGAGGTGGAAATTTTCTCTCTCATTTTGGTTGGTATCCAATATCAAACATTTTATCCAATGAGGCCATCCCATTTAGCATCTCATTCCACTTTACAGTAGCTTCCATTTTCAAATCTGCCTCTTCTTGCCCTCTCTTGTCTTCATCAATAACCTAACTTTCAAAAATACCATAATTAGTGACAAAGTTGAATATGTGTCTGTCATTAACAAAGACTTGGAAATTCTTGACGTTATCAGGTATCAAGGGGTAAGGGACTAATTCTATGGAAAATTTCTTGCACTTCTTGTGATCCATTGGTTTAAGCATGCTAGCAGCTACGACTAAAGAATCTGCCAAACGATTACATTTTCTAGAGATTAGGGATATATTAAAAGCATTAAATTCATTTATTAAATATCTAACTCTAGTTTGGTAAAGGCTGAGCCGCTTGTTCTTACATGCATATTGTCCTTTAACTTGTTTTACCACCAATTCAGAATCACCTAAGACTTTGATACATTTGATTTTCTTTCGAAGGGCCAATTGGAGTCCGAAAATCAAGGCCTCATATTCTGCCACATTGTTGGTGGTTGGGAACTGTAATCTATATGCAACCAACATAGGTTTTCTGTCTAGACATGAAAGTTCAATACCAGCTCCTACCCCTTGTTTGAAATTGGATCCATCAAATCTTAGAGTCCAAATCTTATAGTTTTCTTCAGAATCATTGCATCCAATACTTTCATTTCAAGAATTCTTAGGAATTTCTACGTCCAAGCAATAGGCTCCTAATTCAGTTTCAATGTATTGAATCTCATTAGGTTTGTTGTATTCTATTATCATTTCCTTGAGCCTAGGTTCACTATAAATTCAAATTTGGTTGGCCACTCCTCTCCAAGGTAACCACATATGTGAAGAGTCTGTTACAATGTATCCATTTAAGTTCTTGCTCCAATTTCTTCCCAACACCATGCCATATTTGATAGGAATGTTAAGTACCAATATATCTATGTGATATTGAACCCTAGGTTTTGAGTTGACCTAAATAAGAACATCAGTTAATTCTCCCACTACCTCCATGACCGATCTATCCAGTTGCACCACCTTGATTTTAGAAGGTTTTGGTGTAAGTCCTAATTTTTGACAGATTTCTAGGGGCATAATGCTAGCAGAGGCCCCTAAATCTATTAGACAATTATGTAGATTTCTACCAGCAATTCTAATGGTTATAAGAAAGGGGGGTACGTCTCATTTTTCCCTTTTCAAAACCAATTGGGACTCAACACCCTTAGCTTCATGAACTTGGGTAGGTGGATCCAAACCTTTTGGTGGACTTACTTCTTGGCCTAAAAGTTGGGACATATCATACATTGAGACATTTGCCTTAGTTTTCTTCATGTCTTCTATCAATTCATAAGTGGGTTTTTCTGAATTTGACATGTTTTGCACCAACTTAGACTTCTCCACCATTGATGGAGGATGCGGATTAACATCTCCTTTGAAATCATGAGGAAGTAATGGGTTGTTTGGAGGGGTAGAGGAAGTTTTGGGATCCTTAGAAGTCCTTGTGTAATACTTGTGATTTCCTTTCCCAAAACGTTTATTGGCATGAACTTCCAATGTTTCTTCATCTTATTTTCCAAAAAACTCAACATCCTCCTCTTCTTCACCTTCTTGGGGATGTATAACTTCAGTCAATATAGACTCCTGCTTTCCATGGCAATAGTGAGGGCAATCATTATCACAAGATCCTAACTCTCCAAAATATTTTGAGACATCTGCCTGATTGGCCATGAGATTGGGTACTTGTCCATTATTAGGATGTGTGTTGTATGTTCCTTTTCCTCTATGGTTATGAGGTCGGTTATGACCAATGACTTGGTCAAAATTTTTATTAACATTTCCCATAGTAACCAAAAATTTGGCCAATGTTTCCTTCATGTTTTCTATCATGAATTCAGACCCTTGCAGTTGGGGCACTGTAATTTTGGGCCCAGTTGTGTTTGCTGCATTAGCCACCTCTAGAACAGGTACAATGGCTTGGGTTTGGGCACTTTGATTTCATCATGGATTCACACTTTGAATAGGAGTGATTTTTGGATAAGTTGTTGGACTTGGCATATTAATCAGAGTAAGCCCAAGTATAGTCAACAAATTATTACCCATACTGAACCCAAACAAGGTCATCGGGTTATTTGGAATCAATGCCTATATTGGAACAGAGGCATTAGGATAAGTGGGAAATGATGCGACTTGAGATGATTGTTGGAAATTATTCATTGTTGGAACTTGTGGTGCCATTAATTGATTCATCATGGCGAATTGACTGAATGGACCATATTATCCCATCACAGTCAATTGAGACAACCCTACTCCTAGTAAATTCATTTGTTGTTCAAGGGCCATTGTCTTTGCATAAGCTAACGAAAGCGTCGTAACCTAATGATTCCTTCTAGTCAACAAATATGTTAACGGATATAAAGCTCCAAAGTATAGTTGCAGGGCCACCACAGGATCTACTGCAAAATGGCGAGTCAAATTTATATACAGTTTTTGGAACCTTTGATTGAATGTTCTTATGGGCTCATTGGGTAACCTTTTGCATGATACGAATAAATTATAAATTATGGAAGGATCCAACAACATTTGAAATTGGCTAATAAAGGCAGTTTCTAATTGGGCCCATGAAGTAATGGACCCTACTAGAAGATTCCTGTACCATTCATTGGTTGTACTGTCTAGACTAGCAGGGAAAATTTGACAAGCGATATCTTCATGGGTAACTCCTTGTCTAAACATGTAATCCTTGTAAATTTGGACATGTTCTTTGGCTATTATGGGACCATCATGCACGAATTTAGGCAAACCCCTTTCGATATTTTTAGGCAAGTCATGGGCTACCCTAGGGATATCCAAGGGAGAACTTTGTGCACCATACCAAAGGGCAGGTGGTTGTTATTGTTGTTGTTGGGCCATGTTATTCAAGGGTGTCGACCATGTAGGAACAATGGCAACACTTGTAATAATGGGGATAGACGCACTTGGTGTAGTTTTCACACTTGAAACTGAGGGATCAAACCCACTAGATGTACTTGAGTCTAAAGAAACTCCTAACTCAAGTATACTAGGTGATATTTCAATCTCTAATGTTTTCCTAGCAGTGGGAGAAAGGCTTTAAAAAATAGTTTTCCCTGTGGTTTTGGACCTAGTAGTTATGTACTCAGGTTGGGCAAGCTTGAAAACTCTAGAATTCTAAAAGACTTCTCTCAACTCACTTGCAAAATGAAAACAAATAAATGTTATACCTACAAGCACAATAGGTGGAAATAAAACTACCCACGTTAATCGTTAGAACAGATCGCAATCACAAAGTAATAAAGAAGGCCCTCCTTCTAGCATTAAAATGTTTAGTGAATATTTTTCCCTATAGCAAAATGATCACCACAACTAGAGTATCAAATAAGAAACTCTCTTTTGCAAAGAAATTAAGTAGCATTATTCATTTCTCCAAGGTTCTTGTGAACAAACATTCATGTGCATATAATCAATCAAGACTAAAGAAAATAAATGAATGTATACCAGAATAATTTAAACCATGGAAGTAATAGTTAACAAGGGGTCTTTAATGATTTGAGCAAGTACTTTGTAACCATAATCCATTAAATCAACCAAATGTGAAGATAACTTCTTTTAATGTTCTTGAGATTAAAGTGATCTACCCAAAACCCAGTTAGTAACCCCTTTTTATCTTCAGCTTAAAAATATTTCAAATGAGAAAGTGTGTGGTATAAGCCACTTCATTTTAAGCTCCGTTCCTTTAACATGAGGTTTATTTTTTTAGAGTTAGCAGGTTCATTTTATCTTCATTTAAAAGTGTTCCACTATCCCTATGTTAGCATTTAGTGTTAGTCAAGTTAGCAATGTTAGCAAAAATTAGTAAGTTAGAAAGTTAGGATTCATTCACTTGATCTGACTTAATCTGCATTTGGAATTAGTAGCCCTCCTAAACCCACATTTTTTCTAAAAATTAGATAAAGGTGTTTGGAGATGCAATAATGAAAATCTAAATTGATGAGGCCAGGAATTACCTCATCTATGAACACTTTTTGGATACGTTCTAATTATTTGAATCACCATTTTTTTATTATGTTTCTATGCTAATTTTGGGTAAAATGCATTATGTATTGATATTTGCATATTCTAAAATGATAAGTGCATATATTCTGTTTTACTGTTTCTTTTTGTAGTTTCACCTATTTTTCAGCTAATTTATCAGTAGTGATTCAGAATCAATAGTAATTGTTGAATGTTTGGTGCTTAATAGTAATATTCCTCTGTTTGAACTAATTCAATTGCAAAAGGTGCCAAAGACCTTGTCCCCTGTAGCTGACTGTGTAGGAAAATAGACTGTGACTGTGACAGTTCCAGCTAGTTGTACATTTATAGTAGGGCTTGGAAATAGTCACTCCAGCACGTGCCACCAATGCAAAAAGGATGTACAAGATAAAGGAAAACATTCTAGGTGGTCAAATACTTCTTCCCTATGCGTTTGGAGCATGAAATAATAACTAAATGTCACTTCCTGTTATTCCGGAGCAGTGCAAGAATAATAGCGCAGGAACAACAGAAGATGGTCAAAAAGCGATAGATCGATAGAGGAAAGTATTGACAATTGACCAAAAATTTGTCCCAGCTCATGTTAACTGATTTCCTCAATGAATGCAGCTTAATAAGGTTGAATAGATCATGTTGACAAAGCAAGCTCATGCATTCTAGGAAACAGTTGTGCAAATAGTTGTAAATCCCTACAAATCAGTAATCAAGTATATCAACATAATATTATAAATAAGAGAGCTCCCATTACGGTTGAGCATATAGAATATAGGCATATAGTCATATAGGAGACATAGAGAAATAGAGAGTGCAGTTGTTTTTGTAGCAGAACAGTAATCTGCAGGTTTTTCTTGCATTACTGTAATGCATTTCCAGATTGAATAAAAAGGTGCAGTTTTTAGTTCTCAATTGGCATGTTGAGTTGATTATTAGTATTTAGGTTTTCTTAGCATAACTCTTCACCTTCATATAGTTCTAGAAGCAAGGGCCACTTGCAAGACCAGAGGAAGGCATCTTCTAACAGAATACATTGCTAATTCCTTGATGTAGCAGGTTAGCAGAATTCTGCCAGTTTCATTTCTTTAGCAGCTTTAAATTCAGATTTCAGTCTTGACAACATTTTTCCATCATTCCATGCAATTTCAACATTTTTGTTCAGATTTGCAGCAACTTCAAGTTTTCTATCATTTTCTAGATTTGCAACAATTTCCAGTTTTTTGTCATTTTACTGCAATTTCCAGATTTGTGACATTTCCAGTTTTGCAATAGATGTTAGTTTGAATTTCTAGATTTAGAACATGCTCAGAGAATTGTAGTTAGTTTATTTTTCTGCAACTGTGTGTGATTTCAATTTTATAATTTGCCTTTTTGACAATTTCAATTTAGCAATATTTCATTTTCTACAATTTTAGATTCTGTCATTTCATTTCCTGTAATTCTGTTTCTATAAAAGTAAATAGGAGTTCATTTCATTTCTTAGGAGTTAAAGGTCACAACAAAACCCCCAAAATGCTAACTGATCCACCAATAAAACCTTGTTCTTGAATGAATTGAACCTGCAACTGTGACACCTCCTATCGTATACAGCCTCTGGACACCGCCCTGGATTGACACACATAATGATTAAATGATGAATGAACAATGACCCTCATCATTTTTGGCACCATTGCCGAGGAAAAATCGGTGTTGTTAGGAAAAGTGAAACAGGTCAAGAATTGTGTTGCAATTTTTGAATTACTGCATTTTAGTTTATTTAGTGAATAGGCATGAATGCATAGGCCAAGAGATGAAAGAGGGAGGTTTATCAGGACTAGTTCTGAACCACCAAGGCATTCTTCATGATCAGATGAAGAATTTCCAGAGCAAGAAATACCTTCTTCACCAACTAAAGCTTTGGACAGATTAGAGCAAGAACTTTTTACAGCACTTTCTGCTAGACATTCCCTTAAGTCTGAACCATCCACATCAAACTCAAGAAAGAAAACAACTATGGTAGCACCACTACCACCACTAGGTGGGTATGTTGATGATCCTCCTAAGACTTTTGAATATCCCATACGGTTGGATCCAACTTTAGATGCTCCCATGAAAACTATTTCTCCATCCATATTGCCAATTTTTAGGGGAACTATTTCGGAAGATCCTGATCAATTTTTGTTTGAATTCAAAGTGTTATGTCAGACTTATGACTACATAAATGATAATAAAAATTTGAAATTGTTTCCTTCTACACTTAAGGATGCTGCTCTCCGATGGTTTATGAGTAATCTTGAACCTAATTCAATCCGTAGTTGGGATGACATGGAGACTGCATTCTTACATAAATATCAAGATTATTATAGAGTACGAAATAGAAAAGATGAGTTGTTTCGGATCAAGAAAGAAGAAGATGAAAGTTTAGAGGATTACCTTGATCGCTTTGCCTTTGTCCAAAAGAGATGTGGTCCTGTAGAACCTGATTTCTTAAAGCCTATCTTCTTAAGAGGATTGCAGGATGAATCTAGGGAAGTGTTAGATTTAATGGGAAAAGGAGACATAGATCAACTTGACCTTGAAGATATTATGGAGTTATGTAGAAACTATTCCCGCACTCACCAACGGAGAAAGAAAAGGAATTCTTGCAATAATGACATAAAGGAGTTAATGGAGGAAATGGCTAATTTAAAAACTGATATCCTTGTTCAACTCAATTCTGCATTAGGTGAGAGAAACACAAAATCCAATTCTACACCACCTTTGGTAATTTATTGCCCAAGATGCAGGAATAAGCATGCCCTGCAGGATTGTCCTTTTAGCAAAACTTCTATTTTTGGAATTTGTTCCATGGAACATTCAACAGATAGATTTCCTTTGTTTCCTCATCTAAAATCTGTCTTAGGCACCCAAACAAAAGAACTTAATGCTATTGGGCAGAGATCCGATGGTGGCTATACACAATATCCCAATGCTCCTCGGTTTCCAAACTGGGGACAATCTCCTTGGAATATGAACATGCCATGGGGACATGCAGAAGTCCCTGCACAACCTTGGAACCAACCTTGGATAGCTTCTCCAGATTGGTCACATTTTGGATGGATGAATCCATCGTGGAATGCAACTCATCCACAGTGGACACAACAAGGACAAAGATGGGGACAACAATATCCACCATATCAAGGACAACAAAGGTATCAAGGGCAAACTCAAAACTTGCTGCCAGCTCCTAATCCAAATTTTTAGGGAAGAACACAACATCAACAAATGCAACTAGTAAAACAACCTCCACTCCCAGCTCAACCTGTGACTAACCCAAATAATGCCAGAAAAATAGCCCCTGTTTATGAGGCTAAGTTTGAAGATTCTGCTGTAGTTCATGTACTTGACTGTAGTAACATCCAGCTGCATTTAGGGAAGGTTTTACCTGAACCTATTCCACCCACCATTGAAGAAATAAGTGAGAAACAAGAACCTCCAAATTAGGAGACAATGCAACAAAAACAAAAATATGAAGTAATAGAAAAAATGCAGGAATCTTCTCCAGTAGCATTACCATACCTTGAAAGGTTTGATCATATTGATACTACCCCTGAATCAGAATTAGTGATAGAACTTAAAAAGATGTCAATTTCTCTCCCTTTGTTGTAGGCAATAAGGGATGTGCCTTCACTCAAAAAAACTATTCAGGAGTTATGTATCAAGAAACTTGGTAAAAAGAAGGCCTTTCCTAAAACTATTCAGGTAGAAGGAAAATTAGCTGATTTATTGTCCGGGAAACTAGTTCCTCCTAAATATAGTGACCCCGGTAGTCCAATAGTTACAATTACTATTGGATTAATGCAAATTCCTAATGTGCTAATTGATCTTGGAGCTGCAATTAATGTTATGACTAAGGACACAATGCAAAAATTGCAGCTCAAGAATCTCAGTCCTACTACCACAATTTTGGAAATGGCAGATAGGTCAGTTGCTAAACCTGAAGGTATCCTAGAAGATGTAGCCATTGAAGTCTCATCTTGGGAATATCTTGTAGACTTCTTAGTGTTGCAACCTAGGAAATCAGTCAATGGATACCCTATCATTCTAGGACGAACTTGGTTGGCTACTATAGCTGCTTTTATAGACTGCAGGTCAGGAGAAATGACCATTTCTAATGGTGTTGACCTAAAGAAAATTTATTTGTATCCACTAGCTCAACCTTCAACTAAATTTTTTGGACAAATTTGGTATCCTAAATCTGATGAAGAACAGGAAACCATTGCTACTTTGGCTACAGTTGTAGTAAAAGAACATATTGAGGAAATCACAACACCTGGGAGAGAAATATTTGAGAGTGAAACTGTCCTAATTGAAACATTACAATCGGAAGGACTAATTGATGATCAAACTCTTGTTCATCGGTTGTTGTGGCAAGAGGAGGAACAAAATTCTGAACTTCTGTCATCCATGCCTAATCAAGAAAGATCATTCATTCTACCACATGGATGGCATCATCATCTCCTTAACACCTTCAAATGTCCTCTGATTCCATCAGGTATCATTTTTGAGATATATTCTAGAGTATTTCATACTCTACAACCACACCATTGTCCATTAAATGCATTAATTAGTAACTATGAAGTAGCTAGTTCTATCTATCTAGGGATCAAACAAATTGAAATCCATCCTGAGTAAATTTTTGCAAACATTAATAGCTAGCTAACCGAGGACGGAAGCCAAGTTGCTTGCAGTCTTACAAAAACATGTTCAAGCTTTTGCATGGAATTATAAAGACATGACTGGCATTCATCCTGAGGTATGTACACATAGGATATACACAAAAAACGTAAAACCAATAAGGCAACCTTAGAGACATTTGAACCCTGCTCTAAAGAAAATTGTGAAAGAGGAAATTGAAAAACTCTTAGATGTTGGATTCATTTATCCAATTTTTGACAGTAAATGGGTTTCACCACTGGTCATTGTTCCAAAGAAAATGGTAAAATGAGAGTATGTGTAGATTATAGGGAGTTGAATAAGGCACAATAAGGATAATTTTCATTACCATTCATATACCAAGTATTGGATACCCTTATTGGAAGAATTTTTTATGTTTCCTTGATGGTTTCAGCGGATATAACCAGATATAAGTTGCCCCAGAAGACCAAGAAAAGACTACCTTTACATGTAAAAACTTGACAGGAGCTGAGAAAAACTACACTACTACCAAAAAAGAATTCTTGGCTGTAATCTATGCTATTAAAAAATTTTGACACTACATCATAGGGTACCAAGTATTCATCCATACAGATCATACTGCAATCAAATACTTGATGAATAAACCATTGGTTAGTGCAAGAATTATTCGTTGGTTGATTCTATTGCAGGAATTTGATGTTACCATAGTAAACAAGCATGGGAAATCTAATGTAGTTGCAGATTTCTTGTCAAGAATACCAAATGCAGATACAGGGGAAGTTGTAGAAGATACCTTTCTAGATGAAAAGTTGTTTGCTATTTTTGTACAATCTCCATGGTTTGTAGACATAGCTAATTACTTGGCTACAAGGAAGATTCCTCTTCACTTTACCCCCAAACAAAAGAAATAGTTAATTAAGCAAAGTTCTTCTTTTCAATGGATAGAGGGCTTACTGTTTAAATGCAGTCCTGATCATGTTTTACGTAGGTGTATCCACCAAGATGAAATATATGATATCCTACGGGCATGCCATGATGAACCATCAGGAGGGCATTATTCAGTCAAAAGTACTATTCAAAAAATCTTGGGAACCGGATATTATTGGCCATCTTTGCATAAAGATGTAAAGAAGTACATTAGACATTGTGATGCTTGCCAGAGAATGGGAAAACCTACCTTTACTAATGAAATGCCATTACAACCTCAAATAGGAATAGAACCATTTGAAATATGGGGTTTAGATTTCGTAGGACCCATTAATCCCTCTTCCCAAGGCAAAGTGCATATCTTGGTATGTACTGATTATGTTACCAAATGGGTAGAAGCTCGTGCCTTTAAGCATGCTAGAGAAGAAAAAGTTGTTGATTTTTTGTATTCACAGATTTTTTTGCATTTTGGAGCCCCACAATCCATCACAACTGATCAAGGACCCCAATTTACTTCAAAAGTTGTTGAAGCCTTCACTCAACTCTATCAAGTCAAACACAAAAAATCCTCACCTTATCATCCACAAGCCAATGGCCAAGTTGAAGTGACCAATAGGGAATTAGAATGAATTCTAACCAAAACAATAGTAGTCCATAAAAGAAATTGGCTGGACAAATTACCAGAAGCTATTTGGGCTTATAATACCACTTGGAAATCTACCATTGGATTTACGCCCTATGAATTGGTCTATGGAAAAAAACCACTTTTGCCTATTGAGTTTGAATTACTAACTCTTCGAATTGCTCTGGAAGTAGGTATTGATCTGTCACAGGCACAAGAAGATCGCATTCTGCAACTTGATGCATTGGATGAACTACGCATGGATGCCCTACATCAGATGGAGATGATCCAAGCACAAAGAAAGATGTGGCATGATAGTCACATTCAACAGCGAAGATTTCAGCAAGGTGACTAGGCCTTGTTGTTTGATTCACACTACAAGGACTTCCTTGGAAAGTTGCAGACCATATGGCTTGGGCCATACCAAATTGAGGAAGTGTTTGAAAATGGAGTTGTTCGCCTTACACCTATCGATGACTCACAACACAAATTGGTGGTAAATGGACATCGTCTTCGTATGTACCATAAACCACAAAACAAGGAGGAATTTCTCAAGCAATTGGGAAGTTTGGATGTACACATTTGGGAAGAAAGCTCTTCTTCCATCTCGAATTCAGCAGAATGATACAAATTATAAAAAAAAAAAAGAAAAAAAGAGAAAAAAAATAATAAATAAAAACTCAGAAAGTGAAAACCTCTTTGAGGCGCTCCTGAGTTGGGTTTACATGAAAACCGGGGTTCCGGCATGTTTACCTAGTTGGTTTCACCCTCATTGTTCCATGACCATTGTTTCATTTATTTTCAGATTGCACCTGCCTTAGTTCAAAGATTGATTTGCTGGAAATTTCAGCAGGAGCATCCTGAAATGTAGATAAAATGGTTTTAATAGGTATGTGTCTTTTCATTTTCTAAATAGAGTAAATCATTAGTATATAAGTGTATATATCCTTGATTAGTATAAAGCATGTAAAAATTGGAATCAAAAGTAGAAAGTGTTTTACAAATGCCTCTGCCTAATTCTGCTATAGAATGCAAAAGTGAAAACTGCGCTAGAATCAGCAAACAGAAAGCGCAGGAATAAACTGTTTTATTCCCAAAGCGCAAGAATGAACTATTTTATTCCCAAAGCACAGGAATGGATTATTTTATTCCCAAAGTGCAGGAATGAACTTGTTTAAATCACTAAGCATAGGAATAAGTCATTAAGGGCAGGAATGGGTTTCGTGTAAAAATTTATGACACGTGTCCTACGGTGATTTATTTGGTGGAAAATGGAAAGTTCAAGTCTTGGATTCCGTGCAGCACGCAAAAGTTGACAACCATAACAAAATCAAGCAAAAATTAGGGGTTGACGATGTCGTAAACACTGCCACGACATTCTGCATGTTTCAAAGCAGTTTCGATGTTGAAGATTAAAAAGCCCTAAAAATAGAGAACACAAACGCAGGTCGTAAAAATTTATAGCCATCGACACATAGAAAGTAGTAGAAGATACCATGGGTGGAAATAAGGTTAGAGAAAAACCTGAGAACATCAGCTACCTAGAAACAGATGTTGCATCCCTGCAAATTTTTACCAATGGAGGATTTCTATCATTTTTGCGCAAATTCGATGGTTATTCTGAGGGCCTGGCGGCAGAATTCGCACGCACCTTCCGAAATGATAGAGTACATATTGCTGGGATGTTTATCCAGGTAACCCCCGAAATACTTAGTCAAATTACTGAATTTCCCCTTCAAGGTTTGTAAATTGTTAAAACCAGCATAAATACTTTACCAGACCTAGTGAATCAATTTACGGAAGAAGGGGATAGGCAAATCAAATTTTTGATGAATAAAAATATATGTAAATGGGTAAAGAGGTCTAGTTTGTAGTCTCCTTGGGATGATGTCGCAATGTGGGTAATGCGGTACATTACCTATGATGGCTAGTTTCCTATTGTGTCTGGCCCACACCTCCGAATCCTCAACCATTTGTGCCATGGAGCAGCTAGACCAAAATGTAGGGTCAAAATTCCTCTGTATCTTTACCAGGAACTTAAATCCATGGCCCTAAAGTACCAAGCAGGGAAGGGAAGCCCTAAACATCATGGGCTAATTAAACTCATTTGTAAATACCATTTTAGGGGAAACCCTAGGAACTTTGAACGTTTTTTCTCTCCCTGGGCAGAAATTAATGATGCAAACTCAGCACCAGAGGGAGAGGAAATAGAAGAGGAAATAGAGGAAGATGCAGAAGAAAATCCTCAGCCAGAACCCTCTGAACATAGAAATTCCCCTTCACCTGATAGTCCCCCATCTTCTAGAATTAGGAGACAACATGCATCAACATCTGAATCTCGGATAAAAATAAGAAGGGTGACATTTGCAGACAATGTACAACCCAACAGAGAAACTAGGGGTTCCAGTGAGCAGGCATCTACTCCAGAATCAACAATAGAACCCATGTCTGTTCCTGACCCAACAGAATAATCTGCAGTTGCTCTAGAACAAGTAGAAGCTGCATCTGCTTAGGAACATCCAAAACCTACAGGGTTGAGAAGGTCTACAAGACTTTAGAAAACAAAAACCTTGTCAGATACACCAATACATATTGTAGACCCAATCAATTTGTCAGAAGAAGAAATTAGGACAGATAGTTCACTGGAAACAAAAATATAGCCAATGGAATTAGACCTAACAATAGAAGAAACTATAATAATCCCTATCCGTCCATTGGTTGATTATACTAATTTTGAGTCTGAGGAGCATTTAGACTTTAATGTTGAACCAGCTAGGATTGAGGAGCATACTCCCATGTATTCTACGTCTGACAAATATTCCAAATTTGAAAAATATACTGAGTCTGAGACGCATTCTGAGTCTGAGACACATTCTAGGTCTGAATCTAAGGAGGAAGTTGACATCCACACTTAGTTGCATGCTGCAAGGAGTGTTATTAAAACCCAGACCAAATGGATTGATCATGCTAAAGAGGCCATGAAAGAAAAAGATCAACAAATTTTTTTGCTGCAATAGCAAGTTCAAGAATTGCAAAACAAATTGTTGCAGCTGGAAAATTAGTCTACAGGGTTGATAGAAATAGTACCTGATGAATGGGCTCAAATTCTCCTAGATTTGGCTGGACAATCAGAATATGACACAGCACAGGCATAGGAATCACCTGTTGCAGATGCAACAAGAGTAGAAACATCTGATGATATGCTTTTGCAAGAAAATCCATCTAAAATTTTGATGAAGAATGACAGTTCCCCTCAGCAGGACATTCAAACATTTCTTGTGTAGGACCAAATAGTTGTAGCTCCAAAACAAGTGTCCACACTCTCTCCTCTGGCACAAATGCTTCCTCATGAAATTCCAATCACTATAGTTACAGTAGAATAGGGGACACAGATAGATTTGCCAATAGCAACATCAACTATGGAAGTTGGTGTACAGGTCAACATAGTGGCACAGATGCAACCGATTTTGAGGCCCCCAAACATAGTGCCCTTGACTAGGTACAATGAAGACCTAGCCTATTGGATGACTCAGTGTCATCAATTAGAGGGGAAAATTACAACTTTGAACTCTACCACAACCAAACTAGTAGAGAAATAAACAGAAGTCAACAAGTTGAAAACATAGGTAAAAGATGTATGTCAAATTGTAGAGTATGCAATACAGTGCAGAAGACCACCTAGGTTCTACAGCCTCCTACTCAAGGAGAGGTACCTATGTTGGCAGATTATGAGACTGGTTTTTGAGCTCCCTCACCAGTTGACCACTCCTGCAAAATTTGTGGAAGCCTTTGTGCAGAGTCCAGCAGAGCAGTAGAACTTAATATGTGAGTTATTCTTACATAACTTCTTTTTGCCCACAAAGAGTATGTTTTTGCCTCACCTATATACAGGAGATTTACAACTAAGGGCTTTTATGTCCACCTTACAAAATCATATTTATTGGGACTCAGAGAAGAAGATAGCTAAGGACTTAGAATCACTGATTTCTTTGATGATGCTGTGGCAACATGTAAGAACAAATGGGGTGAATTGTCTATCTCCCTACAAAAATGGGAGCCAATTTCTCCCACTAACCTATTTTGGTCAAGGAGAAGGGCAAAAGGTATTATACACATTATTTCAGAAATCAAAGAACATTGGATAGGGCTAAGATACAGAATGCCCATAGTCATCACTCATGTCCCCTATTTCTTTGATAATGATCCACAGCCTGATGAGCACTTCCAACAATGGTTTCAGTCTATAAAAACAGTTAGTGGATTCTACAAAATTGGTGGTGCATTGTTAAAATTTCATGAAAGATGTCTGGATCTGGACCTATGTGCCTCAATAGCTGCACAAAATGCATGAGGACATGCATTACCATAAGTTGGGAGGAAAATGATGAGGCCAGGAATTGCCTCATCTATGAACACTTTTTGGATACATTCTAATTATTTGAATCACCATTTTTGTATTATGTTTCTATGCTAATTTTGGGTAAAATGCATTATGTAATGATATTTGCATATTCTGAAATGATAAGTGCATATATTTTGTTTTACTATTTTTTTTGTAGTTTCACCTATTTTTTAGCTAATTTATCAGTAGTGATTCAGAATCAGTAGTAATTGTTGAATGTTTGGTGCTTAATAGTAATATTCCTCTATTTGAACTAATTCAATTGCAAAATGTGCCAAAGACCTTGTCCCCTATAGCTGACTATGCAGGAAAATAGACTGTGACTGTGATAGTTCCAGCCAGTTGTACATTTACAGCAGGGCTTGGAAACAGTCACTCCAGCATGTGCCACCAATGCAAAAAGGACATACAAGATAAAGAAAAACATTCTAGGTGGTCAAATACTTCTTCCCTATGCATTTGGAGCACGAAATAATAACTAAATGTCACTTCTTGTTATTTCAGAGCAGTGCAGGAATAATAGCACAGGAACAAAAAAAGATGGTCAAAAAGCGACAGATCGATAGAGGAAAGTATTGATAATTGACCAAAAAGTTGTCCCAGCTCATGTTAACTGATTTTCTCAATGAATGCAGCTTAATAAGGTTGAATAGATCAAGTTTGACAAAGCAAGCTCATGCATTCTAGGAAACAGTTGTGCAAATAGTTGTAAATCCCTGCAAATCAATAATCAAGTATATCAGCATAATATTATAAATAAGAGAGCTCCTAGCATGGTTGAGCATATAGAATATAGACATATAGTCATATAGGAGACATAGAGAAATAGAGAGTGCAGTTGTTTTTATAGCAGAAATGTAATCTACAGGTTTTTCTTGCATTACTATAATGCATTTCCAGATTGAATAAAAGGTGCAGTTTTTAGTTCTCAATTGGCATGTTGAGTTGATTATTAGTATTTAGGTTTTTTTAGAATAAATCTTCACCTTCATCTAGTTTTAGAAGCAAGGCCACTTGTAGGACCAGAGAAAGGCATCTTCTGATAGAATACATTGCTAATTGCTTGCTGCAGCAGGTTAGCAGAATTCTGCTAGTTTCATTTCTTTAGCAGCTTTAAATTCAGATTTCAGTCTTGACAACATTTTTCTATCATTCCATGCAATTTCAACATTTTTGTTTAGATTTGCAATAACTTCAAGTTTTCTGTCATTTTCCAGATTTGCAACAATTTCTAGTTTTCTATCATTTTACTACAATTTCCAGATTTGTGACATTTCCAGTTTTGCAATAGATGTTAGTTTGAATTTCTAGATTTAGAACATGCTCAGAGAATTGTAGTTAGTTTATTTTTCTGCAACTGTGTGTGATTTCAATTCTACAATTTGCCTTTCTAACAATTTCAATTTAGCAATATTTCATTTTTTGCAATTTTAGATTCTATCATTTCATTTCTATAATTCTATTTTTGCAAAAGTAAATAGGAGTTCATTTCATTTCTTAGGAGTTAAAGGTCACAACAAAACCCCCAAAATGCTAACTGATCCACCAATAAAACCTTGTTCTTAAATGAATTGAACCTGCAACTGTGACACCTTCTATCGTATATAGCCTTTGGACATCGCCCTAGATTGACACACATAATGATTAAATGATGAATGAACAACGACCCTCATCATAAATTAAATAAGTGGATCCAGAAGTGGCTTTCTCTTCTCTGCTATTAATCCCTAGTTTTCTTTGGGAAAAACTAGATATTTAAACAAACCCTCCAATTTCTAGTGTGAGCAGATCACTTTCTCAAGCACAGACACAGAGCATACTCTTGGTAGATTTATTTACCTTATTTATAACTTAGATTATTCATGGCAATAAATGAACTATTTATATACATAAATTTTAGAATGGACCAGAATCAAGAAATCAACCACATATAGAAATCTTGGAATGGACCATAATAGAATGAAAACAAATGCAAAAATTCTGGAATGGACCAGAATCAAGGAACAATTAGCAAAAATTCTGGGATGCACCAGAATAGAATGACAAAAAATGCAAAATTTTTTGGAATGGACCAAAATCAAGGAACAATAGATTTTAAGGTAAGATTAATCTAAATATCAAAAAAATAAAACAGAAACATTATTTACAAAATTTAGCTGGAAAACCAAAATAGAACATTAATTTGGTTAGCAATATCCTCACTACAAAACCCCAAGTTATGAGATGAAATTCTAAAACAACTTGACCTAACTAACCTGCAACATAAACACAATCAGATTAGATCAGATGCAAGACTCTAAGGAAACAAATAATTGCATCATTCTATCATTCACCTATCATAACTCACTTTATGGCATAAATGAATAGATACAAGAAGCAAAAATACAAAGGAAAGGTTTACATAAATAACAACAGTCTTAGTTTCAGTCTCCTTTTGATTTCACACACAAAAGTTGCTCTTTCCAAATAAAAGCTCCTTTATTCCAAAAGATAGTCTTTTTTTCTACAATTTCCAGCCCCCTTGTACAATGACCTCCTTGAACATTTAAAGTTTCCAAAACCCTTGGTTCATTTCAACTTCCCAAATATGACTCTTTATTTTCCTTATATCTCCCCATACCTTACATAGCCTAAATAATAAAACAAAAATAAATAATATCTTATTTTTTTTTTTTTTTATTTCATTTTTTTTTAGAACTCTTTATACCTCCTCTATCAATATTATAATATTGAAATTTCCAATATTTCCCTTATAACTCTTTTAATATCATAATATTAAAAATAATAATAAAAACTTTGAACTTCATTTCATACCTTATGACTCCCATGGAACCTTCGTGAAGCATAGATTTGTAAAAACAAAACCCACCATAGGTTATATTTACAAATCACCTTACCTTGGTGATGAATCTCTCGAATCAAACCACATTCCTTGCCTGCTCATTTGATCGCCATGACTCCCAATGACCTACGGCTTTGACGTCCTTGATGGCATTTCATTCTGTGCCCTCCATTCCTATGACCTACAACTTTGACATCCTCGATGGCCTTTCATTTCGTGCCATCCATTCCTACGACCACAGACGCCCATCCTCGGCTCCTTGTTCGATGTCTTTTCCTCTTGGCGATCAGGAAAAACAACATCTATCTATGTCCTCTTTTGTTTGTTCACTGCCTGCTACCGTTTCAACCTGGCCATGACCTATTTTCATCTGTGCAGTCTTCAATATTATTTGCTTCACTGGCATAACTAGGCCATGACCCAAACTTTACTGGCACCTTCCCATTTTGGATTTGGATGTGATGATAGACGTCGTTGATCCCTGGCTCAAGCTGCCTCCTCCACTCTATTAACTCCTCACAAAGCACCTCCACTATGCGGTATGGTTATTTTTTTGGGACATCTTTGATGCTATGAGATTGGGCTACCTTGGTCTCGGCTGGCATGGGAGAATAACATGTCTAAAACTTAACGCCTCTTGCTAAACTACAAATACCCTATGTTATCTTCTGCTAGTGGGAGACATTGGCTCACTATATATCTTCCTTGGATTAGGAGTGCTCTAACCATGTAAGGTATGCCAGTCTATCCACATTTTGTGCATACCAAGTGAATCTCCACCTAAATGATCCTTGCCACCTAAAGCCTATCATTGTCATGCTTGGCATCATGTGACCTGACCTCGATCGTTGATGTTACCATGTGTATAGCGTATGTGTTTTCATTGATTGGGATTTATCCCACCTTGGCTATGTGAGAGGCATTGGAAGGTTTAAATGCAATATGTTTCCAGTATTACGTTAGTTGCCTTTGGGCAGCCTAATGTCCTCGTGCTATGTTGAATTTTGCCTCACACCATTGAATACTCCTGCATCGCCATGTTTACTCATGCTATGTGATGTCACCTTTCCTTATGCGCTATATGCTCTTGCCTTTCCTTATTGGTCGCCACGTGTCCTCATGTCCTCGTGCTGTATGCTCTTCGATTTAAAGGCCTGCATAACACAGAAGGCTAGTGATGTTAGTATGGTGCATATAATCTACGAACAAGCTTATGATAATATAAATTTATAAACTATGGCCTAATATAACATTATAAATTATGGGCCACTGTATTATAACGTGTATACATTTTTTTATTTTGTTCATTGTTTTATTATTATCATTTTTTATTTTCATTTTAAATTGTTATTATTATTATATGTAGGACATATAATAATAATGATAATATATTTTTGTTTTATATATATATATATATATATTTTATTAAAATTTTACTTTTATGGTTTTATTTAATATATATTATCATTATTATATATATAAAATATATATTAATGATAATATATATTTAATTTTATTTTTTTATTGAGTAAATATTTCTTATACATATACATATCTTCCGTGGGGTTGAACCCGAGTCACATCATCGATAATGCAAGTGGTGTCCTTGTCGGTAGACCACAACACTATATATATATGAGATGTATATACCCAAAACCATTTGTTATTTTCATCTTCTACTCTATGACCCAAACAAATGAAATAAAACCCCAAAACTTGACATCAAACTCTCAAAAATCAAAAACCAAAAGGTGGGTCCCCAATTTTGGGATATGTTGTGCAGTAGCCACAACATGCTATTGCATCTACTGGTTCTACATAGCCATTCAGTACCAGGTTCCATAGCTCCTAAGAACCAAATAGAATCTTCATTCGGATGCTCCAGTAATCGTAATTCTTGCCATTGAAATGTGAGATATACAACTCCAAAAAGTTACCTTTAGAAGCCATTGCTTATTATCTTCCATGAATTTTGTGCTAGCTCTAATAAGTTACTTTAGCTCCTTTCACTGCTTCTACTGTTGCTTCTTCTATGATCCTTCACCACAACTCTTCTCCCTCATTATCTCACTTCTATTTCACTGCTTCTCATTTTCTTCTATGCTCTACAGAGTACGTCGACTTATATAGTTGGGCGAGAGAGGTATAAGGTTTATCTTTTGACCCTCTTTTATCTCCTCCCAATCTGCAACTGTCGATAATAACTGCGCATGCTATAAAAATGATGATCAAATATTGGCGATAATATCTATCAAAAATCTTACCGATGTGAAATCGAGTTTAATTTCTAACAAATTTATCTTGGAAAATGAACTTTATAAATGAAATATATTCTGTTAGCATAACTATGTCATGTCCATGAGGATAAATTGTTTGTAATAGTCTTATTATTTTTTTAAAATACGATTTGACTGCCTGATTTGTCTACCACTCCATACTCTACACTTTTATTGAGAACCCAACCAGAACCAGAACCAGGGCATTCCACTATCAGGTTGTTTTTCTCATTTCAAAGCATGCAATAAGCAATGGCATCTAAGAATAGGATGGAGAAAGCCATGAATCATGTGAAATTGCATGTTATGTTGTTGCCCTCTTTGGGCCACAACCACCTCATTCTCTTCATGTAGTTGGCCACAAAACTTGTCACATAGGGCTTCACTGTCAGCTTCGTCACAACCTTTCACCACATCCTAATTTTGCATACCAAAGTGGATGATACCTGGGAAAGTGGGTTGGACATCCACCTTGTCAAAATGGAGATACCCAAAGACCATATGATTTTGGGTAAGGTCAAAAACAACAACATGCAGTGGCACCATCTTATTACCTATTCTCATCGTTGATGAGCACCTCTAGTCCCACTTTGAGCTCTTATTGGAACGCTTCTTGGGCATCAAAATCAGCCCCTTTCCTATCCCCGTATGCCTTATTGCAGATTTTCTTCTCAACTGGTCCTTTGTTGTGGCCAAAATTTTTAGGATTTCATAGGTGATATTCCAGACCTCTGGCATGTTTTTAGAGTTGTTGCACTAGATCGTGTGGGAGGCACTCCTAAAAAACCTCCCATGCACATTGTCGAGGTGCTACCTGGTACCCAAAATGCTATAGGAGGTATGCCTGACCTATTACCAGATGCTACTAGAGCTGCCTAATTCTACAATGGAGAATGAGAGGCATTAGTTCTAGTGGTAGCTTCCACGTAGCAATAGGCGGTCCTAACGGACCATCACTAACATGTTCCATGAACTTGAGGGAGGATTCATGGACCATTACAAGAGGGCCAACACCAACCCCATCAGAATAATTGGATCCTTTCTACCACCTGAGGTATTCGAGGACCATCACCATGACAAAAATGTTATACCCGCTATCCAATTGGGAGAAAACATCGATGAATAAAAGTGTATATAATGGTTGGATGCACAACAAGAATCATCAGTACTTTACATTTCCTTTGGAAATGAAAACTCCATTTGGACAACTTAGTATAAGCACCTAGCATAGGGCCTCTATGCTAGTGAGGTGAAGTTCATGTGGGTTCTTCGCACACCTTTCGATATGGGGAACAGGTCATATTTATCAACCTTAGAGTTTCTCCTCTCAGGATTCCATGATTGTATATCCGTGGAGGATCAGAGGCTTTTCCATATGGGTGGACTCCTTAGTTGAGCATCCTAGTGTACACTTCCAACATGGGGTTTCTCTCTCACTGCAGGTGGAATTTCATGCTAGAGGTGACCACCATGGGGATTCCCATTATCGCATGGTTTCTGTACATGGAGTAGCATTTTAACTCCAATTTTTTGGTGGACGAGGTATGAATTGTTACAATGCGTAGGTGTTGTATGCTTTTCATGTTTAATGATGAAATATTTTGAAAAGTTTATAGAAACCTCTTTTTGGAGACTTCATTTTTTTTGGTATGACCTAGAAGATTCTATAAGACTAGTAAATCCTAGAAGATTCCAAAAAATTGTTTGGGTGGAAATATTAGAAACCCTTCCATTTTATGATTATAAAAAGAGATTTGCATGTATGTAAAATAGCATTGGAGGGTTCCTTTGAATAAATATATATTTTTCTAAAAATATTAAGTCCTCTTTTTATATGTTGTTCATGTTTTTGCTTGTAGTTTTTTATTTTGTGTTTGTTTTAACATATGCTCTATTTATTTTTTGTAGTATGAGAGCACTATAGTATAAAATATGTAGCTGTATATGCTTTGGAGTGAATCGTGGTCTCGCTCTCTGCAAAATTAATTATTGTCTCTTTATTTTGGAGTGCTCCTCAGGGTTGGTCCATTGTTTCATAGTTTGAGTGTGAGAAGAGAACGATTTGTAGAAAATGAGCAAAAAACTAGATATTGAGAAGTTCAATGGATCGAACTTCACATTGTGGAAGATCAAAATGGAGGACTTACTGGTGGAAAGGGACTTGAGGGTTGTAGTCACTAGAAATCCCACTAAAATGGTACAAGAGGAGTTTAATAAGGTGGATAGAAAAGTAATGACCCTTATTATACTAAGTTTAGCAAGCTGTAATTTTAATTGCGATAGAAGCACAATATGCTCAAGAAATTTATGTGGAAAAATCTGGAGAGAATCTACACTTCCAAGTCAATAGTGAACAAGTTAATGTTGTAAAGAAACTTGAAAATATCAAGATGAATTAGAATGGCAAGTTATCAGACCACTCAGAACAAAAGGATATAGATTATGAATTTTTAATGAACACAAAAGTGTTTTCAATAGAGATGTACTTGTAATGAAATTAAGACAATTGGGGATATTCAAAAATAAGAATTACAAAAATATTTGAAAGAGAATGTTAGTGTGCATGAATGCACTATGATAAGTCAGCCTTCAAGTGAAGCACATGTTCAACCCTATAAACCTTAAGAAACAATATATTTTGACATTTTAAATAGATTTTCCAGCCTATAAAACCTAGTAAATATTTGAATTCTTATGTATTTGAAGAGGTGCATCAAGAGAATCAACAAATTTTACAACCTGATTCTCCATCTTGCATAGAAGATGTCCAAGAATCAATGGAGCAGCCTAGAAGAACTAGAAGAGAGAAACATCTTCCCAATAGGCTTCAAGATTATTTTTGTGGATTTACAGCTGCTTGTGATGATCCTCTAACATTTGAAGATGCCATGAATAGTCTAGAGAAAGAGCACTAGAAGAAGACCATGCTAGAAGAAATTGGTTCAATGAAGAAGAACCGTGCGTGGGATTAGTTTAGCAACTTGTTGGGAGAAAGATAATAGCTAGCAAATGGGTTTTCAGAAATAAGGTAAGGCTCGATGTGTATGTGGAAATATACAAGACCAAGTTGGTTGCAAAAGGGTTCTCTCATATCCTGGGTATCGATTTTCATCAAACTTATGCTCCCATTGTGAAGTTATATTATATTAGACTTTTGCTTGCATATGTTTTTGCTTTTGATTTAGAGATTGAACAAATGGATGTAAAAACTACATTTTTGCATGGATATTTGAAGGAGGAAATATACATGCAACAACCTAAAGATTTTGAATTAGGATGTACAGGTGTTTTCTATAGGTTGAAGATATCCCTCTATGGATTGAAGCGGTCTCCTAGAGAATGGTACCAAAAGTTTGACAGTTACATATTGTAGATTAAATTTTTTCATAACTTTGCAGATCTATGTGTGTATTACAAAACATAAAGTAAATTTTTTGTAATTTTGGTTTTGTATGTGGATGACAACTTCCTGATTGGAAATATTAAATATTTGATTCTAAAAAATAAGGATTTATTGTCAAAGAACTTTAATATGAAGGACTTGGGTTAGCCACATCATTGCTTGGGCATTGATATTGTTAGAGATCGCAAGAGCAGACAATTATGACTTTCTCAAAAGGATTACATTAACCATATTTTGAAGGAATTTGAAATGCATAAGAGTAAACCTACCAAAACTCCTATGCAACCTAGAGTTAAATTATCTACAAAAATGTGTCCAGCTACAATTGAAGAAAAGGAAAGGATGAATAAAATTTCATATGTAGAGGCTATGAGCTCACTGATGTATGCAATGGTATGTACCAGGCTTGATATTGCTCATGTTGTTGGTATGGTCAACAGATAAATGTTCAATCCTAGAAAAGAACATTGAATTGTTGTAAAAAAAAATTCAAATATTTATAGGGTACTAAAGATCATGTTTTGTGTTTTCATCCCAAGAAGAATGAAGAGTTTTTTTTGTAGGGACATGTATATGCAAATTGGACAGGTGACATGGATAACTGTAATTCAATAGGAGGATATGTCTTCACTTTGTATGGTGGTGTAATGAGTTGGAGGAGTAAAAAGTAAACTATTATAGCTTTGTCAAGTGTTGAAGTAGAATATATCGCTGCCACTGATGTTGCAAAAGAAGCTATTTGGTTTATGAGGTTGTGCAAAGGTTTGCATTTGAACCAAGAATATGTTGGAATAAAATATGATAGTCAAAGTGCAATAGCACTTGCATATTATTCATCATTCAATGAAAGGATACAATATATTGCAGTGAAATATCATTTTGTACGTGATATGGTGGAGAGTGGAATGATCAACCTGATCAAATGGAAAACCCAAGAGAATGCAATAGATGCAATTACTAATATTGTCACAACTCAAAATCACCAATTTTGCAGCAATGATATTGGGATAAAAGATTACAAAAAAATATTGTATCAAGTGGAAGTCTATTACAATGTGTAGGTGTTGCATGCTTTTATTTTTTAATGAAATAATATTCTAGGAAGTTTACGAAAACCCCTTTTTGGAGATTTCATGTTTTTGATATGACCTAGAAGATTCCAAAATACTAGTAAACCCTAGAAGATTCCAAAAGATTGTTTGGGTGGGAAAATTAGAAACCCTCCCATTTTATGATTATAAAAAGAGAGTTGCATGTATGTAACATAGCATTGGAGAGTTCCTCTGAATAAATATATATTTTTCTAAAAATATTGAACCCTTATTTTATCTATTGTTCATGTTTTTGCTTGCAGTTTTTATTCTATGTTTTTAATTGCATTTTTTATTCTGTGTTTGTTTTAGCATATGCTTTTTTTGCGGGTGTCACAACTGAGAATTTGGGCCCACCCTTCCATCGGGGAGTTTCTCTCAGTGTGGATGGAATGCCATGCTTGAGACGAACACCATGGAGATTCCCATGATCGAAGCACCTCAAAGACTGGATCGAGATTGGTTGGTCATTGGAGATGACATGGAGAGAATGGTGAGGTTGCTCATGATGGAAGATAAAGTAAGAGAATTGAGAAAGCACGTGTAGTTACCGAAGGAGGCTACCAGAGATACCATGGTGGCAGATGGATCTTCTACTAAAAATTTCAAAAATATCGTTGTTACAAATTTTTGATGATGTGTAGTACCATAAATCATCGACATGACAACTATAAAAAAGAAAAACATGAAATGTTCTTCGCAGGTTCAACTACGATCAATGGACCACTCTGATGATAATGGATCAAGGATGTAGAGGATATGACCACTGATGTTGAGGATTTGAAACGTGGATTACATTTTTTACTGGTGACTTTGCTTTCGTCGACATTAACAAAATAATCACGTCATCCCAACTCCACTAGTGAGCGCTATGAATTGTATATTTATAGAGTGAGTCATAAACATTGGCCATCGTCATTTCATCATTTATTATCGAATCACCATTGTTTTTTCACTCTAGAAGTCCTATTTTTTGGAGTTCACCAAGCACAGAAAGAAAGGAAAGAAAGTTATGTAATATATAAGGGTTGAAAAGGATATTTATTATAAGTAATGTATCAATTACAAGGTTTTAAGTCTTGTAAATTAAATTGTTTCAATTCATAGTTTAAGCCTTATATTATCATAAAATATTATAATAATAAAGGTTAAGATAATAATAATATGAGTAGAATAATATGAGCAAATTAATATGTATATCAAGGTTTATAATAAATCAAATAGCATTCATTTATATGTTGAAATATGAATGTAAATAGCCTAAATCATTCATGTATTATGTATGAAGAACAACTTACAATATTAATTGCTCAAATGTATACAATATTTATTGCTCTTCTTTTCTGTTACAACTTGATTATTAATCCTTGATTGTTCTTTTGATTGAATTTTCATTGTTGTCCTATGGAGCATTGTCTCCATAGTATAGCCATATAGTAATGTGATTCTTTACACACTTGACTATTGCTATCCACATGCCAAGCCTCATGAATCTTGGATTATCAACTTGCCACTTGCATACTTGATGAACACATGACTCTATAATACTTGCACATATTTATACGACTCTTACACTTCTACTTGCACTCCTAATCTAGTATACTGATGCACATATTTACATTACATATTTGCACTCTTACATACAATATACTTGTTCACATTTACTCAACCTACACTTGCACTGTAACTTACATGGTACTTATGCATTTCTTGCACATTACAATTTTACATGACACTCATGTATTTTATTCACATTCACACTTAGATAAAAAGGAAATATAACATATGTTCTAAACTATAGACTCAACCTAATCTATTACATATTTATAAATTTACCATGAAGGTACTATGGGGGTACATTAGCATGTACCAAATAATGTACCCCATAGTACCTTCATGGGGTTATATAATGTACCTTATCAGGAAGATCCCTTAAGATGAAGCTCCTTAATAGGTTTTGATTATGAGGTACATTAGCATGTACCAAATAATGTACCCCATAGTACTTTCATGGGTTTATATAATGTACCTTCATGGGGTTATTTGCTATTATAGTTTATCAATGAGAAAAATCCATTACTATTTGGAAATATTAAGGTCCTACTTCTTGTTAAATTGAGGATAAAAGTCAAAGGAAGGGATTAGGTGAGAATAGAACTATTTATAATGGATGGCATATAAGGAGTAGTTGTTCCACCATATCCAATCAAACTTAGAGGATATAATAGAGCAATTAATTTTGATAGTTCATTATACGAGTTGGTGTATTGTAATGTACCTATGGATATGATAATGTAGTATAAATAAGGATTGAGGGTTCATATACTTTATAAATCATCCCACTAGTTAATTAGAATAAATATTTTTATCCCACATGTGTGTGTAAACAATAGTGGCTAGTAGTTGAGGGTTATATAATGTAGGCAAGAGATACATATTGGTGGGCATGTTATGTGATGGATCTCATATTAGAATATAGTGTGGAATGACTTCCTTCCATTAAGGAGAATTTTTCAATGTTATCCTGCTTCAAGGGTTGGATTTATATTTTGAATATAATGGAGTATACTTTTATTATAAGATCCATGTTTTGTTATTTTTGTATTGCTAATATTTTATCTAGAATTATAATGAGTGGTATTAGAGTGCTTTCTAAGGTAAAGTGGGAGCATTTTGTTGGTGTTTTTTTTTCAATTTAGGGTCAAATATTGCAAAAGGTTATGTGCTACATATATGTATTCAAAAAATATAAATATAGATTCATTGGAAAGAAGACTTCAAGAGATTTTTAAAAAGTGGTCACATTAAATATTTGGATCAATATCAAGGGAGATATGATGATTTGAAGTTGACTATACCTTTTAGATTTTAATAGATTTGGACACTCTAAATTAGGGTTGAATATTCTAGAGAGTCATGTGCTTCACATAGGTCTTTAAAATAGGACCACATGAAAGACTTGGACCAATATAAAGGAATATATGGTGATTTGAATTTGACTCTATGATTCAAAATTTTTGTAGATTCAGATGTATTATTTTTGCAAACCAGGTGAGGAAATCAAATTTTGTTTTTTGCAAGTGGAAATAATTTTATTTTTAATGGGTTATATGGGATTGAAACGGGTCCCACCCATATTACATCATCACAAAATAACAATATTACAACAAAGTTTGGATACTATCCATGTATCATTTGGAAAGATTATCACAATCTCAAAACCACACATTAAATTTTTTTTTAACTCAACCATACATTGCTTGATAATCCCATGTGAGTGTTAGTTCTTGGCATACATATATGATGCACTTCAATATTATTCACTCCTGCAACTAGTGTCTTAAGTGCTCGAAATTGGCCAGATTTCACGGGTCGCCTTATTGGATTTGGCTCATCACTCGAGACTCTTAGGAATCCGGTGAATGGTTATCCGTTTAGGGCCCATATCACTTGAATGGGGTACGCTATACCCATTTTCCAAGGTTGTAATGCTCACCCCTTGTCCAAGGTTGTAATGCTCACAAATTTTTAAGAGATCTTAGATCGATGCCTTGGAACTAGCATTTGTATGTTGGAGCTAGTCATTGACCATCTATTTGACTAGAGTCCACCTTTGCAAGGGTGAGGGACTAGATAAACACCACCCTTCCTGAACTGATGGTAATGCTGCCCATAACCATATGTCGTTGGAAAGCCCTTAACATGAGTATCATCCTAACCACGTGTTATATACGCATTTCCCTAGTCCGAGTGAATTTATGAATATCACCACCACTAGCCGGCTGACCACCTAGAGTGATACCCCATCCCATCACTCATTACACTCCTTAGCTCAGACTCTCCAGTCCATAGAGCTGAAGTACAATGGTGCAATCTCCACAAAGTCACCGTGTGATTGAGTGACATGAGTGGAGAAAGTCTTCTTGATTTTCTCTAGTCAAGCAAAACTAATTTCCACTTAAGACATCACATGCCTTAATGGTATGAGTGGAGACGACTTCACTGATTCATAATAGAGTTGGATAACACTGATTTTCAATAGTTGCTACCGCAAGCTATGATATCATAACCACTTGGTGATATCATATACCATATTACAATTATTCCTCTCAATGGATGAAGGGTTAAGTCCTCCATATATATAGTTAGGTAGTCTCAGTGTTTTGGGCAATATGGTTTATACAAAGATAAGGTCCTTTTTGAAGTAAAGTAAAGAAATCTCCATTCAAAATCTTACAGCAAAGAATATTCTTTCAAGTGATTGTTTGAATTTTTCTAAGTTCTAAAACAAAATTCCATTGAAAATCTCCCATAATTTCATTTTCCTTCTTCAATTAATTTTCATGTATTTCAATCTATAAAATTTCCTTTTTAAAATCTTTCTTTAATACAAGTAAAATCTCTATACTACAAACATTATCTCATAACCAACTAATATTCATAATTAAAAACATTCATACTTAACTATTAAGTAAACAAATAACTTATAATATTAAAAGTTTTCAAATTCCAACTTTAAATAAGAAATAACCTCTAATAGTATTTATTTTATTCATAAAAACCCTATCAAATATCCCATTCTTATAAATAAAGTAAGGAAACCCTAACTTTATTTTCCATTACAATACTTCTATTCACTATAGTAAAAGTAATTTAATTCGCTATCTTTTATTTTTCTTTAACCCATAATTCTACTAGTGAATACCAAAATTCTAATGATATTGAAACTAACCTTCCCTCTACGACTATATTAAACAAATTGTCATCTTATGAAAACAAAGTCATAATATAACTTTTCATACGACTGTAGTTGCTAATGACATATAATTTTGGACTTCGAAGTATATTTGTTCAACATAAAAATCAAAGCAAAGTATTTCTTTTAAAAGTGTAGATAAACTATAGCAAAGTAGTCCAGATATATACAATCGAAACTATAAAATTAAACCATAAATTCATTTCGTCTCCTTTCTAATTAAAACACAACGTCCGTTGTGTAAGATATTGTAGGTTTTAAATAATCTATAAAGTCTCTGGTGTAAATAAGATTTTAATAATTTCCGAACTCATGTTTTACAATACTTTAATCATGTTTACCTCGGTTTTATACTATCAAGATCACTTTGGTTGGTTTACTTCTTTTATTTGGGCACAGTTTCAGGTTTATGTCTAACACACATTTCTTTTTAAGTAATACTTATTATATATATTATAATATATATATATCCGTCATGAGGATTGAACCCGGATCATATCATCGATAATGTATGAGTGACATCCTTACTTGGGAAACCACACTCACAAAAATTTGTTTGACGTCTTCAATTTCGCTTCAGGCACTCACTGCTTTTCTTATACAGTCCATGGTGTGAAGAGAATTTCGTTAGCGTGGAAGCATTATGGTTATTACTTGACTCACTCTATTTTAGCCGAGACGTCTTTGGTTATACCAATAGTTGAGAGGTTTTAATGTTCTCCTAAGTAATATTTATCAAAAACTCTCGACATAATCTCCATTTGATTATTTCCTTAACAGAAAGAGCAAGGTTTGGCAGTTTAAATAATGCCTATAAAATTTCACCTAATTCATACATTTTAAATACACATACATTATAAAAGCGTAGGAACATTGTTTAGCGACTCGAGGACCCAATGTCCATATTCCATATTTTATTTTCATTCTGAAAGCATAGGAAAATTGATGGCAGAACAGTCATGTAAAGACTAGTTATTATGAGCTTAAATTTGAATGTCTTTCAATTAGAAATTTACCATTTTAAAAGACGATGGCTTTCCATTTACTCAAGGACATGTTTAGTTCCTTCAGCCAAGATTGTAGATGGAAACACTTTACTACACTCTTGATTTATCAATCGTATAACAGCAAATATAAAGAACAAACTTACCTCCAACACCAAATCAATTAATAATTTTTCAATGTATTAACAACCATACGATTTATTTAAAGTTTTGTGTATATATTTTTTTATAATTTTAGAATAAAGGAAAACTATCTTCCGACTACGTAAGGTATTGAGATAAAAAGAATTACAAAGGTATACACTAATGCTCACCCATTTATAAACATAAAAACACATTTTCTGAGAAAACATATCTTCTATTGGACTATGTCTTATTTTCAAGCCAGAGCCGCGTTATTGCTTTTCTGGAAATCAACACATTTAGTTTACTAAAATAAATCCCAAAAAAACCATCGTTGGTAGACTACGTGCTTCTTTTAAGCTTAAAATATTTACTGATTGATTTCCATGATCTAGCATATGTACAACCTGATACATAGTCACATATAATGACAAGCCCATCTTATAGTCAGTTCGCTTATTCATATTCCAAATATTCTTTTCTACGTAGAATTAAAGTTCCTACCTTAAAGCAGGTGTGCTGTTTCTTTTTAAAACAGATACCATGGTCTTTTTCCTTCCTATAAATTCCTTCCTATGGCCAGATATAGTGAAGGAGTGCGTTCATGGGTCACCGAGGCTCAATGATATGCAATGTATTACTATATGCAAACAGATTTTACATTAAAAGTTAAAACCATATATTAAAAAAATCTAGAGGTAGTATCTCACTAATTTCCATATAGTGATTTTAATACAGTTTGCACTCGTTAGTTTATTCCCTTGTTACACATTTTTATTAAATTTTCTAATAGGAAGTATACCATCCTATCAGCACACATACAAACAAAACTTCCACACATAAATTAACCAAAAATCCAACCTCATAGTCGCTGGTGAAGTATTTCCCTTCAACTATCAGCACGTATTACTCCGAAACAACAGCGGTTTCCTTCACGCAGAAATGTCGATCGTCAAACATGTCTTTCCATGCTCAAGAGGTCATTTTAAAAAGAGATTGAAATTTCCCTTAGTAAGATACATAAGGCTGTTCTTTAGTCCAGTTGTCATGACCTAAAAATTCCATTTGGAACACGTCTCCACCACCAGGTGGAGAGTCTTCTTTTTATTATATTTTAAAAACTTTCTTTTACTTTTACTTTCATACTTTTCATAGATTAAATTGCACTTATATGACCAATATAAATATATTTTCACAATAGTTTTTAATTAAATTATTTACTTCATTTTTATTATTTTATTATTATTATTATTATGTTTTTAAACAAAACATATTTTCAAATCAAAATCAATTTATATGTTTGCTTTATGTGTTAGTTCAATCAGCAAGCAGAATGCAAGGCATGCAAGCAGGCATAATGCAATTACAATAAATATGTTCTATATGAAATTTTTAGTGGGCTTCCATGTACCCACGAGCCTCGGTGCCATAGACACAACGTCATTCCCACCTTACCTGACGCTTTTGATCACTATCTCCACCAGGAGGTGGGTGTCTTCTTGCGCCTCTGCACGTATACCTGTACCTGCATCACAAAACTTATCGCAAAATTATATTCTTCCAAATAAATTTCCTCTAAATTGCGGGGATGTGACATACTTTCCCCCTTAGATTTAACACATTCCTGTGTTACCTTATTATTATTTTTTGAAATTCATATATATATACCAGATAATTTATTCATGCAGTGTATTTTTTTTTACAAATTCAATATAGCACATATATAATAATTTCATTATGAAACTTGTGCAAAAGAGAGTAATACAACAAAACAATAAAAAATAGATATATACATCCAATTTAATCACAACAATTTTTTTTTTTTTTAGGGTTGCTTGGATCCAATTCCCAAAAATTTCGATTAGTCGATCTTTAACAAGTCACGGTTTTGATTAATTCAGGCTCTATTAGGTTATTTTTAATGGAATTTTTATCACTCAAGGCAAATTATTAGGGTGTTTATTTTTAGGTTAGCATAGCTCTTTTGACAATTTGTGGCTTCATAGGTCTTTGGCGGATTAAATTCCCATTATCAAGATCGATATTTTTCTGGTCATCAAATTTTCCCAAGATAGTGGTGTCACGCACCCAAGTCCTTCTTATCATCCTTCACAATTCGTTCATCTATCTCAAGATGACAGGTTGTGCTAAGCCTTGTCCTACAAAGCTTGTTAGTCTGCACAAAGGAATTCTCGAATCTCTATCCGAGATAATTTATTTTGGGAAAATTTATTTTTATTTTACAATTTCTTAAGCATATATTTATGTTTGCCCATCTTACTTATCCACGATTACAAGATTCACATTTTGCTGGAAAATCCAACTTTGTATTCCAAACAGAGCAATTCTATTATTGAACGTAACCATCTAGGATTAATTTTACTCACAAATCAAGAGATTTTTATTATACTTATAGTATCTTATATAGATTACTGGTGAAAATTTAAAAAAAGGGGCTTTCGTGCCCTGATAACTTTCTTCCCTTAGATTTTTTGGAAAGGGCATTCATATGCTTGGTGTGGTTCTCCACAAGTGCGACATATTAGCTTTTGCGCCCGAGGGTTTACACTCGAGGTTTCACTTTCAAGTTTTCTGATGTTATTATCCTTATTTGGTTCAATAAAGTCTTCCAATGTCTTTTGTTGTTGTTCAATTTGTTCTACTAATGTATTAATTACCGACTCTAGTTGCTCTATTTGTCTATGGAGCATTTTAACTATTGATATAAGCCCATCCATTTTCCTGAAAACATATCAGTTTGTAAGTTAACCTGTTATTTCTATTGAAATGAACAACTTGAATAGATTGCGGTGCACAAAATTATTCTCTCTACTCCTCCCCTACCAGGTTCTTATTAATCAATTGTTGAAAATTCATCATATCATAACTGAGAACATAATTTACTTCTTTCCTAATTTGCTCCATTTAGTGATGGCATAGTAGTCCTATCAGAATAATGCTTCTATTGGGATTTAAGTTGGTTAAATTTTGAAACAAAATAAGCAAAATATAATTTTTTTTGTAATTTTTTTTAATATATTTAAGAAAAAGTAGGACATGGTATCTTTTATCCTTATATTGTTCACATATTTCTAGTATGTTTAACAAAATTCCCTTTCTAGTGGGAATCCTATCTCAAAAATAACTCGCTCTTATTTATAGTAGAACTATCTTGGGATTTGTTTCCTCATTATTTATCTCCAATCGTAACTTGTTCATCCAGGTGCGGATATTCGGCTAGCATTTGTGATTGAGTGTCAGATGCTTGCTCATAATTTACCCTTAAAGGGAAATTTCTGGCATAATGTACCCCTGCACATGTGAAGCAACATATTTTCTTTCTTAATGGGCACCTCCTTGCATAGTGGTCCTTACCGCAGATGACATCTCAACACTGGTGTTCTACCTTCCTTTTTGGTGCACTTGTGGCATTTTTTTGCATTTTTCTCTTTTCTAGAGGTTTTTATTTTCCTTTGCTTGGTTTTATTGTTTTGCTGCCTTAATAAAAGTTTCATGATTCCTTTATGGATTTCCATTCTATCCGCAAGTAGTTTCATTAATGAGGATATATGGTCCATATGGTATTGAAATATTTCTATCTTGGATGCAATATCCTCCATATGTTATATACAAGAAAACAATATTATTACAAAATGAGTTATGCCACATTAAACCACGAGAGCTAGGGTGTCGCAACCTCGGCTCTGATACCAACTGTCACAATCTCAAAAACACACATTAATTTTTTTTTTAACTCAACCATACATTGCTTGATAATCCCATATGAGTGTTAGTTATTGGCATACATATATAATGCACTTCAAGATTATTCACTCCTATAGCTAGTGTCTTAAGTGCTCAAAATTGTCCAGATTTTATGGGTCACATTTTTGGATTTGTTTCATCACTCGAGACTCTTAGTAATTCGATGGAGGGTTATCCGTTCAGGGCCCATATCAACTGAACGGGGTATGCTATGCCCCTTGTTCAAGGTTGTAATGCTCATAACTTTTTAAGAGATCTTAGCTCGATGTCTTGGAACCAATTTTTGTATGTCGGTGCTATTCATTTACCATATGTTTGACTAGAGTCCACCTTCGCAAGGGTGAGGGACTAGATAAACACCACCCTTCTCGAACTAATGGTAATGTTGCTCATAAGCATCTATCACTGGAAATCCCTTAGAATTATTAGCATCCTAGCCACATGTTATGTAGGCATTTCCCCAGTTCGAGTGGATTGATGAATATCACCACCACTAGTCGACTGACCACCTAGATTGATGGCCCATCCCATCACTCGTTACACTCATTTCCAATAGCCTATCTATTTCCAACCACCATCCACCTTTACCCAGGTGTATACTAACCCTATTTTTGAGGCATCGGTTGCACCTTCATCCCATACATCCATTCCTCAACCCTCAGGTTCTCCTAGCACTTCATATACGTACACCTACACCAACCCCTTGTATGAAGCACAAGTCAATGCTACTTTACAATTCCTAGCCTCACAAGTTGCTATACCTAGTGTAACTTGTATCCCAACCACATCTTCCATACCATATACTTCCATAACCCTAGCCTCTGATACATATATTAGTGAAGCATGGGAACATCTTAAAAAATTGCTAAGATAGCATCAAAACACTCAATGACAAGTACAGGTTAACCATACACTCTTACATAACTCTACTCAGACTCCCCTTGTAAATCAGAGTCCATCATGGGTACCTCAGTCCTCTGTGGTCTCTATCCTGGTTCCCCCATCAACCCATATGATTACCCATCCTAGCCATAACCTTCATCCATCAAAATCATTCCATAATTCCCTATCTTTTCAACAACAATCCTCCATTCATCATATACCATCCAATTTTCCTAATCATAAATACCAATCTCTTCACAATTTAGTCACTCCACAACATTTCTCCACTCCACCACAAGGTCATCAAGTGATTTAGGTCTTTCACATTCTTGAGAAATGCCCTAGAATCAAGGCCATGCAAAAAAAATAGATCAATTGATGCAATTCACTCATGGATTTTCAAACCAGAAACCAACCTTACGCCAATTGATCAAATAACCAATTCATCCTTTGGTACCATCCTCGCCATATTTGAAAGATTTTACAGTACCTAAGTTTGACAAATTTAAGGAAACTAAGGATCCCAAAGAACATGTGAGCACCTTTGTTCATGCATGCTTCATAATTCAAGATGATAATTCTCTCATGCTTCGAACGTTTTGTCAAACATTAGGAGGGGATGCCATAGAATGGTACAATCAATTGCCAAGACATGGTATCTATACTTTTGAACAATTGATTGATCAATTCTTTGATCATTTCATCCTAAATGTCAAAAATAAGATCTCATTATCTGATGCCTATGCCTTAAGACAACAAGATGATGAATCTATCTATGATTTTAGAAACAATTGGAGGGTTATCATCACTAAATTACCATTCACCCTACCAATGGATGAGCTAATTAAGTTATTCACCAAGAGTTGCTTAAAACCCATCTCTTGGATGCTCCAACTAAGAACTTATAAATCCTTTGAAGAATATTTAGCTTAGGCTAGTGTCAATGAGGATATTAAAATCCAAGAAGGCATCATTAAGCCCAAGAAGAAAGACTGGTAAAATAAGGGCCAATACAAAATTAATTATTCAGGCCAACAGAAATCAACACAGGCTACCCTAGCCACCCAATCCAATCAAGTCAATCAAGTTGTCATGATCCAGTCGGTAATGGCTCAAAAAAAAAAAACTTGTGCAACAAGTATTGTAATAAATTTCCTATCATGTGGTCCCCTCAAGAACACAAGATCCAATAGTTCAAAACACAGTGCCACTTGTGGAAAATCGTCATCAACGATAGTTTGTCTGATAAAATCACCAATATACTCCATTAGATGAGTCTTATGCCTCTCTTTTTAGAAGGATATATGAGACAAATAAACTTTCTTTGCCCAACATTAGACCGCATGACCCTACCAAACGTAGTAAAAATTATTGAAAATACTTATTTTACCCCTATCATAGGAAAAATGGGCATGACATAAAAAATTGCCATGTGTTCAAAGACATATTCCAAGACCTTATTGAATTGGGGGTGATCAAAGTCGGTAATCCCCTCACTCAATAAAACCAAAACCTTGGTATATTCTAGTTACCACTTCCTCATCACGAGGAGGTGCAACCAAATGTAGAGGGAGCTAACACTAAAACTCCCCCTAACCAAGTCAATCATATTCAACAATACCACGGGCTTGTATGGGACATTCATGTGGTCACTAGAGGTCAACAGAATAACCAAAAAAGGCAACCATCTCAAGCAAGCGTCCCACAACCATCTACATTACCACCCATATAAGTTTCTTCCATTCCATCATCACCCATTCATATACCTAGTCAATCGAATCCATCAAATCCACCCATAAATCATCCACCTCGACCAGTCATCTCATTGAGTAGCTGGTTAACCACAAGCTTGAAAATAGCATCCATCAAATTATCAATATATGAGCTAATCCAACAATATCCCTCACATAGGGAGGCATTAATGGATATTCTAAAATCCATAGAATTACAATCGTAAGATCCTAATGCCTTCAACAAATGTGTGGGAAGTATCCAAATGTACATGGAGCCTTCCATAACATTTTATGACTTTGAAATTAAGCCAATCTCATTGGAATCAGTAGACCCTCCATTGCACATCATGGATCTAATTGATAGGAAGTCTTTTAAGAGAGTCCTAATTGATACGGGTTACTCTATCAACATTATCACCACATCCACTCTCCATAATTTGAACATTCCTCCATATCACATAACAAAGTCATCCTTCACCCTCAAAGAATTTAACAATACTTTGTGTTCCATAGTTGGCAGTCATTTTTCCCATTGAAGTAGGGGTTAAAACATTATACACAATGTTACACATCTTGGAAGGATCCATGGCATACAATGTACTCCTTGGAAGACCTTGGATGAGGGAAATGAGATGTGTCCCTTCAATACTCCATCAATGCTTGAAATATGTTCATGAGGGATAGGTACATTACATACTAGCAGATGTCGAGCTATTTAAATATTGCAATCTCATCTCAAATCCTTATTAGTCCATGCTCCCTTCCACTCATATTTTCCTATCTTCGTCATCCAATCCATCCACCATTACACCAACCTCTTCATCAAAGGATCCCATTCCTGAAGAGATCCCCATAACCAAACCTCAAAAAACCACCATACCCTCATCATCGTCATCAATGACTACATGCACATGTGTTCATAGTTATACCATGTCATCAACATCATTATTATCCAAGTCATAATCATCCATTCCATAGCCTTCCCAATCTAATACATATCCTTTGCCTAATGTCTCACAAGTCAAATTGATAGATTGTGAGATACCTCCATTTCCACCATTTCCTGATCCATTGCTTGACCATGATCCTCCCATACCATCCCAAGTTGAATTCCATCTCACCAATCTAGGTATTGGTGAATACATGGTCGATGACATCACCAACACACCTCTCACCATTTTGGTCACCCACGTGACCAAAATTTAGCAATAGGAGCAATCTACAATATGGGTTTAGCTCCAAACAACATTAATTTTTTATATGGGGGTATTGAATCTTCATCAAGCCCAACACCCATAGAAGAGCCCAAAGAACCAAAACTTACCAATATTTCAACATGTCAGGATTTCCATATCAATATTTCCATATTGTCAATTGGCAAGGCCATGGTATAGGATTACATGAAAAGGGTGTGTATCAACCTATTGATGTTACATATAAATAGGTGCTTGATGTTCCATATAAATAGGTGCACGATCGTTAAGGTTTAGGTTTCCACCCACTTCCTACCATATCTTCTGTTGAACAAGCTTTCCAAAGGCTTAATCTAAATTCAAGAGAAGTTGCCTTCCATCTCGATAATTATGATGAGGAAATATATGAAGAATTCAAGCTTATGTCGATAATTTTAGATGAATCTAAATAAGAATCATATCCCACCATTTTCCATTCCAAAAAGGATGAGTTTTATCTCTACATGTTCCCGATCCATGAGCCTATCTTTCGCTTGCTTTTTACACAAGAGCGAGCTTCCCCTACCGGTGAACCACCACCTTCATTCCACTAAGACATTCCATAAGCCAACTTGTAACATATGTACATAACAAAAATAGTGGTTTTCACCACTACCAAATAAAAAAATAAAAATCAAAAAATCAAAAAATCAAAAACAAGTTTTCTTTTCTTTGCATTGCATATGTAAATACATCATTTAATAAAATATGTGTTGTGTTGCTTGTTGTTGTTTAGGATAACAAAGCTCCTAGCACTGGTTCCTAGGTTCCATCCATTCCATATAGCTTTATCCACCTTGCCCATAAGTCAACATGAATCTTGTTTATTTATTCACCTCTCTCCGCAATCCATACAATCTGGATAAGACAATTCCAATTGACATAAGCCTCATTGATATAGATCATATTTCCTCATATCCAACCTTTTCTAAGTTTGTCTTGTTTGAGCAATTTTTAAGGGCTTCCTCTAACTACATTCCTCCATCCCATTCACCTTCGCCTTCGCCTTCACCTTCTAATCCTAAGGTTTTCCAAGTAGATATAGATTAGGATAAGCTAGAAGAGTTTGATGACATATTAGATGATATTCATTTGATCCCTACACCCCATAAAATTGAGGAAGGTTCCCACATGTCTATTGAAGATACCATCAATGTGGACCTTATTTCAAACAAAGACAATCCCCAAATTGTCAAGCTTGGCAAAATATTATCACTCGATGAACAAGAGCAATTCATTAATATCATCAAGAGGAAGAAGGGTATATTTGAATGGTCCTATAAGGACATGCCCAATATTGACCCTATTCTAGTGGTCCACATTGTCACCTTATAGCCTAATGCTAAGTCGATCAAACAAAAGCTTAGGAGAATGCATTCTACCATGGCCCTCTTGGTAAAAATAAAGCTTCAAAAACTCTTAGACGTGAACTTCATTGTTCCTATCAAATATCCTGAGTGGCTCTCAAACATGGTACCCATTTGCAAGCCTAACGGGATGATACATGTTTGTACAAAATTTCGAGATATTAACAAATCATGTCCTAAGGATGAATTTCCTCTCCCAAACGTTGATACCCTTATCGATACCTATGCTAGCCACAAAATGCTTTCACTCATGGATGTTTTTTTAGGATACAACCAGATTTGAATAAATACTAATGACCAACATAAAACAATTTTCACTACACCTTGGAGAACTTTGTGTTATAAGGTGATGCTCGTTGGACTCAAAAATACAGGTGCCACTTACCAACATGCCATGAAATACATTTTCCACGACTACATGCATAATATTATCGAAGACTATGTAGATGATCTATTGGTTAAATTCAAAACTCAACAAGAACATATTGGTGTATTGGAGAAAGTTTTTGACTGACTCCTAGAGCATAATGTAAGGTTTAATCCCAAGAAATGTGTCTTTGGTGTTACCTCGAGCAAAATTCTAGGATTCATTATCTCCAAAAGAGGCATTGAGGCGGACCCTAATAAAAGAATCAAAGAAACACCAATGCATTGCCGCATCTTCGTGATAAATTCATGGCTAATTGGTTAGGTCTATACATCATCACACAAATATTGGTTGATGGTATTTATAGGCTTGCTAGTCTAGAGGGAGAGGAAGAATCTGAACCACTTAATGTTATACACTTGAAAGTATTCTATGCATGATATGATTACTATATATGTATATATATGTCTAATACACAAAAAAATTTACATATATTTCATTCATAACATTGCATTTCACTTGCACCTACATTCCAAAAATAATTCATTGACCTACATTTCATATTGCATTCCACGTTTTATAAAATTGCATGTCATACACTGCATTCACATCCACATTCCACACTTCATATAGGGATCATTTATTCAAGGTCTTAATTGGTCCAACAAAAGTCATGTTGCCTTAATCAAGGGAACCTTACCAAAGTCATCCACATAATTCCACAAAGATAAATTGCCATGCACACAAGCCACATTCACAAAGTCCTAGGTGTTTTCGGTCACTCAACCACTAAGAAAATATTGAGTTTGGGAATTGATTCCAAAAAAATTCTTGAACCAAGTACAATTCTCACATCTTAAAAACATTTTGTGTCAAAGAGAGATAACACCATACTTGGTATGAACCTTGAGGTAAAAAGGGTCATCCTTGCTAGTCCCATCATGCAAAATAGTCCATAAGAACAATGGTTTGCACCACTATCACAATTTATCCAAATTAAAAATACAGAGTAGTAAATATAGGGTATAATTCTCATCACACTTAGGTTGAGAATCCGATTCCCCAAAGCTATAAACATTTTACATAACACACCACTTATTAATTAGGTTGTAAGGTTCGTACTACTTTTCCACTGAGACGGTTAGGTAGTCATCCCCAAAATTCAAGAGATAAAAAAAAATCATGGACTATGGAGTTAGCCTCCACCGAAGCTATAGACGCTTGATTGACAGTGGAGTACGCTCATGCGTGGTGACATGTCTCTTTTAAAAATAAACCTTTGACCGTTCATACGGATAAGCTAGCCTCTTGGTTTCAACCATAATAGGTTTACCCCATTTACTCAATATGAGTTAATGAACTCACTTGCACACACTTTGGTTCTTGATTGTCTCGGGTCATTACCTTGCTCTTGATTTGGTAAATGAATTCATTGTACACACATTTGGTCCTAGAAGGATTAGGTAGTTTTAGTCGGATTATTTGATACCACTAGGATATTTGAGTCTCTGCAAAACAATAAGTCTTCTATATCAACATCCATATCTCCTTCCATATCAAAATTCATATCTTCTTCCATATCAACATCCATATCTTCTTCCATATCAACATCCATATCTTCTTCCATGTTAACATCCATGCTAGTTCAGAAGACATTCATCCCATATGCCACCAAGTCTGGTGCCCCTGATTAAACAAGAATTCCAACAAAAGGGTCAAGAAAATATCTAAACCATAAATTACCATTAGCACATGTCATCTCGCTTAATCATCCATATACTCCATCTTGCATTAATCATCCATAACATCTCATATGCAATAATCATAAACATAAACATGCATTTCACAAAAACATTCACACAAAAATATAAAACAAAAATAAAAGCCATGTATATACATACATATATGAATATCACATGTACAATGAGTGCCAAATGGCTACATACAATGGAGCACCAAGGCTCATATACAAAAAGTGCATCTAAGCACTAGCTACATCCTCCAAGAAGACCCATGTGACCTAGCAGGATCTTGTGACCTAGAAGGAGTCCTAGACCTAGAGCTATTCCTAGACTGACTATGCCTAGCACCTCTGTTGAGGATACTTAGGCTTATCCACTTAAGCCTAAGTTCATATTTCATTATTTATTATTATTTCTTATTTATTACACTTTGTATGCATGTAAGGCATAGTATACCCACATAAACATTAGTTATTATATTGTTAGATGTTAGTTAACTGTTAGAGATCTTGTTTATCTTCTAGTAGTTAGTGGACATCCATAGTAGATTGTTAGCTATTAGTTAAGTGGTTGGCCATGTTTGGCATATTGTTGCAACCACTTAACCTACGTGAGATTATTTGTAAGCACTATATATTTGCACTATGTTATGAATAAAATAGCTTCACATTGAGTTATCTACATCATTGGTATCAATTAGCCAAGGAGATTTTTGCAGGAAGGAGGACACATCTACCACTTCACTACTAGATCCTAGGTAGGTGTTGTTTGGAGTTATCTTGGAGCCACCCGTAGCATCAGGTGAAGCTAAGGTAGCAGAGGGCAAAAATTACCCCTGCACCAAATATCCCTGGTAGAAACAAGAGGATAAAGCTATTTGTCTATTTTGAAGACCAGCAGATCAGTTGCACATATTGAGGAAAAGTCCTTTAGTTGAAGCCAATTTGAGTCCCAAAAGAAAATAGTTGCAAGTTTACTCCAAGTTGAAGAAGGAGAAGATAAAAAATTATTATATTAATATTAATATTCTTATTAATATTTAATTTTCAAAAAAAGAAGTGGAGTTGAGTTTGACAGGAGTTATTTCTTTTTGTATGAAAAAATTTATTTTCATAAAATATTAATGTTTTATTAAAAAAAAAAGAACCATGCATATATATTTTTAATAGTCTTTAGCCTATTTTTGGGAGTGGAACAGGTCTAGATGTCAGTCGACCACCAAAACTCAATTAAGCGATCAACAACACCAATGATCGGTGACGCCAATAATTGGTGGCACCAGGCATCGATGCCGATCGACCACCACAGTGAGGTAGCCATCGGTCAGCCACCAACCATCTTCATGGCCTGACCATGGTCTATCGAAGATGGGGCATCCACCCGATCATAGTCCATCCGGCTATAGGCAATCCAACTGCGGCTTGTCCATACACAGGCAGATTGACCTTGGCATACCACAGTCGAGCAATATCACAGTATTGACAGTAGTTGATGATAGCCCCAGAACCAATCAACCACCAGCCAAAAACATAGTAACCAATCGATTGATTATAGAATATTTTTGGTGAAGACTTAAAAAACTTCTCGGTATCCGCAATCGAATTCTTAGGGTTGTGAGCATACTCGGTAGGACATTCTAGTTACAACGATTTTTTGTGATAAATGATATTCTAGAAATATTTTTTGGTTGTGGTGATTAGTCACTGATTACCGACCATAGAATCAGTTTTTCATCACAGATTACAATGAAGAAGCACAAAGTTTCTGATTTAAACCTGAGATCAAACATGGAAAACCTTACTATTACAGTAGACATTTTAGCAGAGAAGGTAAAAGACATTGTGGTGCATTTAAACCCAGGAGATATAAGAATTCATCACAATCATGCAAGTAAAGCTAAATGTGAGGTCAAATTGTATGACGGATCTAGGGATATGGATGTCTTATCTACATGGATTTTGGATATGCAAACTTGGTTTGCTTATGCTGAAATTCCTGAGGATGAACAGGTTGCATTTGCTACAGTCAAACTTACAGTCTTATCAAAAGTCTTAATTGTAGAAATATAAAGCCATAATGCCATAATGAATTAGAAATAATTAATCCAAATTCTAAAAACACATTCTTTCCACCAAACTACCAAAGTGACCTCACTACCAAGTGGTATAGATTGAGGTAAACCTATGGGATGTCTATTTCTGACTACATTTTCCAATTCAATAGGCTAAGGGTATTGCTTGGTGTGAGATATTCAGAAGAGGACTTGATTAAAAATTCACTCGTGGCTTGAAATATCAAATTTTTAGGGAAATAAAATTCAAATTTTTTCTCACCTTGGATGTGGCATTCAATCATGTCATTATTGTAGAGGAGAAAGTTGGTGCATATCACAAATCTCGTTCATCACAAGAGAGCTCTTCCATAGGTGGGAATCAACATCAACAGAAGGTGAAGAACAATTCTCATTCTTCCCCTCATTCTTCTTCTCCTCCCATTTATCCTAAATCACGTTCTTATTATTTTCATTCTAAAGATCCTTCTTCTTCATTGTATTGTGAATTTTGTAAAAAGCATGGTCATGTAAAATCAAATGCTTTACTTTTGAAAAATTTAAGAAGAAGGAATCCCTATTTGTACATCCTACACATGAGGAACCACATGATGGTCCCATTTTGGCTACAGGGATAGAAGAAGAGTATCATGATTTAAATGGTAAACTAAAAAAAGTTACCCTTATGTCAAATATATTTGCTCAAGGGGATCATGACAATTTGTTTGTTACTAGAGCCCACCTTACAAATAATTACTATGTTGATTGTATCATAGATAATGTATCATAAAAGAACTTCATTGCGAAGTCTATTATGGAGAATTTAAAACTTCCCATAAAGCCACATCACCAACCATATGCACTTGGGTGGAAAGATGTAGACTCCACATCTAACATCACCCACATTTGCACCTTGACTTTTGCTTTTGGTGACAAGTTTGTGGATAAATTCAGGTGTGATGTCACAAAGATGGATTGTTGTGGGCTATTTCTAGGTAAACCCTATAAATTTTATAGGAATTCTATTTATCATGCTAAAAAGAACACCTACACATTGGATTTTCATGATAAAACCCAATTGATACAAAGCACTACACCTACTTCTAATTTGATGTTAAGTTGTAGGCAAGTAAGTAAGCCATTAAGTCAAGCACTCATTTTGGCTCCTACTAGAATCAGTTCCACACAAAATTAAGAACATGCACTATCTAAGGAATAGGAAAAGAAATAAGTTTCACTCCCACCTAATGAACAATTATAAGAGCAAGTGGTTAAAAAACCCACCATTCTCACTCATGAAAAATATGTCATTCACTCCATTGGTATCATTTAGGGTACACCTTCAGCTACACAACCACTTTTTCCATAGAAGTTACCTTTGGCTTTGCCCACTACCACCATTGAACACATGGAGGAGAAATCTAAGGTTACTTCATTCATTAAGCTCCAGTAGAGCCTTCTAGGTAAGATACCATAGGACTTGTAGGAGACTCCATATGGAGTGGTGCATAAGCATCATAATCCTCACTCATCGTAGGTTAGAGACAGAGTTTGGGTTCCTTTGGATAAGTGCCACTTTCCAAAGACACCATTTTAGGATCCTCTTTTGGTACTTGATCCTATTTTCAGCCCTACAATAGTAGTGGCACCTGATCGTTAGCTTCTACTCATTACAGATAAATTTTTTGAGATGAAGACTCATCACACTAGATAGGGTTCTTCCACTACATACCTTTTCGCTCATTATGATCACATTCCACACATGGCTTGCTTAATTCCTCACCATGAGATGGCCCATGACTTTACACATTTGTTGAGAGCATTGGGGTCCAATGCTTATATGGTTAGGAGGAGTGTTGAGGATACTTAGGCTTATCCACTTAAGCCTAAGTTCATATTTCATTATTATTTATTATTTCTTATTTATTGCACTTTGTATGCATGTGAGGCATAGTATGCCCACATAAGACATTAGTTGTTATGTTGTTAGATGTTAGTTAACTGTTAGAGATCTTGTTTATCTTCTAGCAGTTAGTGGACATCCATAGTTAGTAGATTGTTAGCTATTAGTTAAGTGGTTGGCCATGTTTAGCAGATTGTTACAACCACTTAACCTATGTGAGATTATTTGTAAGCACTATATATTTGCATTATGTTATGAATAAAGTAGCTTCACATTGAGTTATCCTAAATCACCCTTAGAAACATATGAGGTTGGAGGATCAGGAAGTGAAATATGATGTTCCATCAACCTATCCTCCAATGCCTCGATATATCTATGTTGATAGCAAAGATGTTGTATGTTGACCTCATACCGGTGCTCCCTCTCCACTAGATCTGCTTTGAGAACCATAATCCTCGCATATCGCTCCACCACCTACTGCTCCAACTATGACCACTCCTACTTACCCCATCTTGGAGGTATATCTGGAACCTCCTCCATATCCTTTGCATCTCTACCATCTCCACCAACCTCAGGTGCTTGCTGAGCTTCATCCTTCATCTTCCACCTTCAATTGTTAGATTGAAGGTGTCGCTACCTCTTGTGGGTATCTTGGATCCCCTAACCTTGAGTCTCCTAGGTACACTCATCCTAGGTCTCTTGGGTACCCTCATACCTAGCCTCTCCACATCCATCCCCATCAGTTGCTCCCCGAGGCAACACACATACTAGCTGATCCCAAACCATTCATCATACTCTACGATTGTTCCCACATCCTCCACATCCGGGATGTCCACCTCCTCATAATCCTTCAGGACTATCCTCCATGGTTCCATGCATGGTAGCCATATATCCTCTCAGCATTTCCTATACCACACTGGCTCATCAAGGACATCCTACCATAGCCCAAACTGGTAGAGCATTCATGAGAACTGGAAGTACTCCACATCATTCCTATACCTCCCAATCACCCACCTACCCTATCGAACACATCGTAGATGCTCTCCATCCCTAGTACACTAAGCACCAGGCCATTGCCTCCAAACCACTTGGGTGGATATCAATCTAACCCATAAATCCCTGTACCACTAACTCTTCCTCACTAAATGACTCGGATACACCTACTCTACAAATTCCCATCACCTATTGTAGGGTGGCTCCATCACAAAATCCTCCATAGGTAAGCCCTCTGATCGATCAACTTTGAAGTACTCACATCCCCAGTATTGCAATAACAAGCTGCACCCTAATCCCTTTTACCCCTACCTCATCATATCGTATAGCTCCTGGTACACCTATGCCAATAAGGTGGGATCCCATGCATACACCTTACCCATCATGAGCATATCACTCACCACCCCTATTAGGTTCCAATGGAACCTGCATACGATGTTGTTCTGAGCCACAATGTTGGCCAACACGAACATCACCAATGCTTGAATGGGATCCAACTCCTTGTCCACATACATGAACAAATAAGGTATGCCTTTGCTCTCCACCTTAACCCCTTTCCATGTATTTCAAAACATCCACCTCATCTCCATATTTTGGTTGAGCCCAACCTCAACCTGGATCCCCTCCATCGATACCTTGAGGATGTGGTACACATCCTCCAAGGTAACGATAACCTTACATGTGGGAGCTGAAATGTCCCTCTATCTGCATCCCACCTATTTTCCAAGATAGATAGGTACCCATAATCCACCCTAACCACATCCAGCTAGGCTACCTCCACTAGCCCCATCTCCCTAAGTAGCTCCCACTCATTCCTCATCCCAAGGATATAAGATGAAAACTGATATCGAACCTCCAAAACTCTAAGCTACAACACAACACAAAAAATTGGTTAATAAGTTGTTCATACTTCAAAAAAAACAACCAAAAATTTTACAAACATAATCCATAATGGATTACCTCAGCCACTCGTGCTCCATTCATAGTTCTAACCCCCACACCAGCTCCCTCTTATGCCATAGCTTCCATGCTCTAAACGCCTCACCTCACTTTCCTCTTCACTCACCCTTCACTCCTTAGACATAGCTTCTCAAACTCCATAGGTTCACAAATGAGCTTCAATCTTACCTAGTAAGCTATTTATAGTTGTTTCAGGCACTTTGGAGTGCACATGGGCATTTCCTAGCACACTGAAGCACCTGTGGGTGTTTCTGCCCGCAAGCACCCATGGGTGTTTCACGTCAACATGGAAAAAATTCAAATCATCACAAAATAGTAGCTTTCCCCAACCAAATCACTCCATATTTCATTCATCAATGCATTCCATCATTTTATCAAGTTTTGTGAAGATTATAACTGGTTTGGATGCATCAATCTCATTTGTGACCACATTGACAAAAATTCACCAAATAGATTCCAAAAGCATATAAAATGGTCTAAATATTCACAAAATGATGATCATCAATATTTTGAGCAATCATACATCATATCCACTTTATTTCACATCATCATTTATATATTTAGCAAGTTCACATAACATGCAAGTGAATCTTGTATCTAGTGGGTTATTCTACACACTCGGCAATTGCAACAATTTACATCCATGCAATTTGGTAAGATGAATAGCTCACCATAAGGACACTTGACCATGATCATCATCACTTATATCATTTCTTGAAATCACAATTATATTTGGTAATTCCTCATATTTATAGTGAAACATTACCAAGAAAAATTTGCACAACCGCTATCATTGATGGCCTGGTTTGTGGGGATTAAAACATGAACGAAAACTCAAATTTCATCAATAAAAATATCCTTAATACCAAATAAATAGGCACTATCTAAGATTATTGGTTCCATTGAATTAAGTGAAGAATTTTCCATAGTAACTAGCAGACCATCCAAGGTTGATTCTTTTTTCTTTGCATCATGATTTTGCATATTAATGATGCCAAAAAGGTAAAGTGTTTCAACAGCATCGGAACACCCAAAATTTGGGATAACCACTTGTGGTTTTAAATTTCCCACAATGTGATACATATTACATTATCATGGCATCTACACTTGACAAAAATTCCTTCTTATTTTGGGGTAAAAATAGACACAATCATATCGCCAGATTACAAAACTCCCCTTCCCACCATTGGGGCAAAAATAGTATCAAATTTTACATCATTCATATCATCCTCATCACCTCACATTTGCACAAAACCCTTCATATGTTGGAGAAAAAATAGAAACATCATATCACATTTCTCACCAACCCCCTTCCCACCATTGGGGTAAAAATGGTATCACATATTCCATCATTCATTTGCACAGATTTTTCAATTGGCTCATGAGATTCATCCGTAACCTCATTTTCCAATTGAGGGGGTAAGCTATGCACAACTCCAAATTCTTTTCTTATTTTATCTTCAAGATCGTGCTCCACATCCTCAAAGAAGCTACTTCTACACCTAGCCAAAATAGGTGTCTTGTATTTTTGCATTACATAGTGTTTCACGCAAACATAGTACAAAAAGGGACATATGTAAACACCAAAATCTAGCCATTTGCCTTCCATATCAGGCTTCCCACCATTTCCACCACCAAAGCTTAGCCAATTTGTCCACCATTCCTATTTCCCACTATTTTCGATCATTATTCACATTTATTTATATATTTATTTTATATATATTTAAATATAATATTTTATTATATTTTTAATATATATTTAATAAATATGTATCTATTTTAGTGAAGTAACCCCAACCATCCATTTTTATTTAATCCTGAACACCCATTTACATCAATCCATGACACACCCTATATTTATTATCTACCCTTGGATGTGCTTTTATATCAGCCACATGATTAGTGTCGTTGAAACCCTAGCATGCCCTAAGTTAGATTATAAATAAGAGCCATTTTGATGGCTCAACCCCTATATTTTCTATGTCTGATTCCATAGTTCCAAAATCCTTGTAACAAGCCCTTTGTACCCTATACCCTTTGTACCCTATACCTATTCTATTCATCGCATTCCAAATCCCTCGTTCACCATCACTATCATCGCATTTCGCACCCTTGCCTGATCTGCTTCTGAAAAAATTCTCATCAGCTATCAGGCACCTTCGAGCATGTCCTATCAACTCCAGGCACCTATGGGCACCTCCCTACCATTTCCAAGTATCCATAGGTATTTTTTGCAGCTACCAAGTGCCCACGTGTGTTTTATGCTCCCATTCTTGAAGTTCCCCTAGCCTTCGAGTGATGCTAGGGCATCATCGTACCAGTCACCTGCATTAGATTCTTCACATCAGAATGCAGTACATAAGTAAGATAGATCTACCCTTTATTTATTTATTTTATGTATGTATTCTAGCTTTTGTTCACTTTATTGGCAACATATAGTGTTTTATCATTGCATATAGATGGTCTCACACTGTGGAGCACTCACATATACTACTAACTATCTTTGTTTCATTGTGTGCAGATCTAAAGCACTACATAAACATCTGGAGTGGCCCAACCTTAGATACCAAAAATCCCACTCAACCATGTTGGGATCAAGATACGCTTGAAGACACCACGACGTTACTTCTTAGGGTTTTGAAGAACCCTAAATTGTTATAATATTGTATCAAAAAAGAGTCAAGGATCCAAGCTTGTAAACAATGGATTTTCTAGGCTCCCCCCGTCAATGAAAATTATTCTATTATGCAATATTTTATCTCCTTGTATTTTATTTTGTTCAAAGCATTGTTTGTGTGTTACGTTTTGCATCTTTCACAAATGTTATGATATGAAATGGTTTTGAATAAGGTCCTTATGGTAATTTACCCATCCTAATGGACTACATGGATAACCAATCGCTGCAAATTCCAGGTGTCTAGAGTAAATTACTAGATACAAGGTTCACTTGAGATGATGATGATGTAATATTTTTATTTGAATACATTTGTGTTGATTTGAAGGGGTTTTTGAATCCATTTGCATTTGAAGGAGAGTTGTGTAAGATGGTCACAAATAAAAGTCAACGTGAGTTACCCCAATATTGGAAAATATGCACATTTCCAAATCATTACTTTCGATAAATTGATGAATTTAATTTTGGTAAACCTTCCATCCATGGGTAGACATGCTTGAGTCTACGCTTTAGGCTTTTAGGTATACCAAGTGTTTGTTTGATTGAGATTTTTGCTTGTGATCTTCCCTAGCAAAAAGGGTGTATGATAGTCTTTGGTAATGATTCTTGAATGAACAACATTCTAATATTGAGTGTTTTGAGTATTGACTTGATTTGAGACTAGAATTTGTAGATATTATCTACCCCCTCAAGTGATGAGTCGATGGAGAAGAGATGAAATTATGAAAGTGACGAAGTTGATGACAAAGGTGAAAATGATTAGAATGAAGTGGATGTTTTTGTTTTTGTTATTTTATTTTTATTATTATTTTTTTGAAGAAGTGCCCTTATGGTGAGCTACCCATCCTACCAGATTGTATGGATAACCAATCCCTACAACCACCATGTATCTAGATTAAATCACTAGATACAAGGTTCACTTGAGAATTTTGATTAGCTAGCATAGAAAGAAAAAGCTATTCTAGATGTTGACCAAAGGTGTTTGGTGCCTCTAGAGCCTTTTGAATTGAATTGACCAAAGGATTTTGGTTCCCTTGGAGCCTTTTGAATTGAATTGACCAAAGGAGTTTGGTTCCCTTGGAGCCTTTTGAATTGAAATTGACCAAAGGAGTTTGTGGTTCCTTTGGAGCATTTTGGATTGAATGTGACCAAAGGAGTTTTGGTTCCCTTGGAGCCTTTTGAATGGAAATTGGCCAAAGGATTTTGTGGTTCCTTTGGAGCATTTTGGATTGAAATTGACCAAAGGATTTTGTGGTTCCTTTGGATAATTTTGGATTGAATGTGACCAAAGGAGTTTGGTTCCCTTGGAGCCTTTTGAATGGAAATTGACCAAAGGAGTTTGTGGTTCCTTTGGAGCATTTTGAATTGAATGTGACCAAAGGAGTTTGGTTCCCTTGGAGCCTTTTGAATGGAAATTAACCAAAGGAGATCACAAAAGTCCATCCTTACAAATTCCAAATAGGATATCTCATTCTTAAAGAGAATCAATAGAACACCAATGCATTGCTACACTTGCAAGACAAATTCATAGCTAATTGGTTAGGTCCATACATTGTCAAGAAAAAGTTGGGTCTAGGAACATATAGACTTGCAAATTTAGAGGGAACCTTGGAATCTCAACCACCAAATATTATACACCTAAAGGTGTTGTATGCTTAGTGTAGATTGTAAATATGTACATATACATGGTTTAAAAAAAATCACATTGTTGCATCCATTCATGCATTCCATATACATTTCATATACGTATTTCATTCATTTACATTTGTTCATACCAATCATCATATTAGTGACCATTTGATAAATTTGAATAATTGCTAATCCATTATGTCTAGTTGCCTTAATTAGGGGCACCTTATTTCAAACATTAATCAACAATCCATCAGCCACAATAAATTACAACTTTCCTTATGATATTTTGATGACTAAGGGGTTCACATAAACTAGGATGATTAAGGGTTTATTTTTGGGTGATTTTTAGTCAGTACCAATAGAGATCGATAAAATAAAATTTGGCAAGGCATTTAGGTTTAGTTTTTATGCTTTTTGCATTGTACTTTTGATTTCTACATGCATTCATTTAAGGATCTATTGCATTGGTTTTCAATCATATATGCAGGTGCTACTAAATTGAAATGCCTTGGCAAATTTTAGCTTATCGATTGATGCGTAGTCATTATACCATCATTAATTCTCAATGAATTTGTCAATCCAGGGCTGTGTACAAGGCTATCTACGGAAGAAGAAGTGAAACAACTATAACTTAGGTCAATCTAGAGCAACAGGTCTTATTGGTGGAACCGGTTGTGTGGGGGGTTTTAGGACATTCCTATCTCTAATTGCATAAATTAAACCTTAATCTAATTGCAGAAATGGAAACTAATCATTAACTGCAGAAATGAAATCCTGATTTACAATTGCAGAATGAGACCTAATTATGTTGCAGAAATAACAGTTGCAGAATTGAAAGTCTGATTCTAATTGCAGAAAGGAAATCTATTTACTTTTGCAGCAATGGAAATCTAATTATAGCATGGAAAATAAAACCCTGTCAAGACTCTGTAATAGAAGGTTGTCAATCTTCTATGCAGGGGTTGACAACAAAACACAGAATGCAAGAAATTGCAAAAAACAACAAATTCTAGAAATAACAGTCTGAAATAAAATGGAAGCTTTGCTGAAAGTAAATATTACAGCTAAAACATTAAGCACAAGATTAATCTAAGCATAAATAAACTAAGACTACAGATATTGTCAGTTGTTTACAAGCAATTGAAATAACAAGTTCTACAACTCATTCTACTACAGCAAAATCAGAATAAAAACCTGCTGTTAGTCCTCCTCCTAGGTCTGGAAGTGGCCAACCTCCTTGTCCAGAAGAAGGTATGAGTCTCTCTCTCTCTAGATCTTAATCACACTCATTTACAAGCAATATGAAATAGAACTGGTGCACTTTATTGATGAAAGAACATGATTACAAGAATTCTACTGAAAAACTATTACAGGAGACTGTAACAGTCAATTTCTACCTATTCTCTGTATTTTCTGCTTTCTCCTAGCTTCCTTACTCTTTTCTCACTACTTACTACCTACTAGGCTCAACCTGAATGGGAGCAATATTTATAGCTGTCCTATGATCTGATTACAAACAAAGAATATCTCAAAAGATCTAATCCTACTATGCTGCAACAAATTCTGGGTTTATTCTTTGATCTTTCCATTAATGATGGCTTTGGTCGGCAATGACGGCAAAGACAGATGGAAGATCTTTTCCTTTACCTTTTCCGACCTTTATTTCCCTTTTTCCAGCTTCAAAAATCGGTCAACAAGTCAAAAAAATGCATTCTATTTTCATTTCGGAGATAAGTGGCTTCATTCCGAAGACAATGCAATTCTCATTCCGAAGATCGCTCATTTCGAAGATACTGCATTCTTCATTCTGAAGATCGCTCATTCTGAAGATATTGCATTCTTCATTTCGAAGATCCGCTCATTTTGAAGACACTACATTCTTCATTTCGAAGATCCACTCATTTCGAAGACATTATTTTCTCTCATTTTGAAGATATCTGTTCATTCGAAGATACTTCGGAATGAACAAATGTGTGCTTTTCCAGTGATTTCTTCTGCATCTCTCAGGTGGGTTATCTCTTAAGATCAAATTCCAATGGTCTTCATCTCTTTCCACATGTGAATTCCATGCCTTGCTATTTATGGACAGTTGGCTGGAATTTACATGGGAAAGACCAGTTTTTGCTGCACAGCAATAGTCTGCTTGCACTGTTGCCAGATTTAGGTGAAATAAATGCTTAAGACAAATCAAAACATGATTAGTGAAATGCTGCTATTATTCTAAGCATATCCCATTTTAGCAAGTCATAGCAAAAAGAACACAAAACTATGCAAAAAGCTGTAAAAATCAGCATATAATATTCCAAATACATTGATCATGCAAAATGGTTAATATACGACATATTGAATCAACTTAACTAACATATCGAGATAAAACATAAGAGTTTATAGGCAATTTTAGTGTTCAAAACATGTTATGATTGAGGCATTTCCAGGCCTCATCATTTTCCCCCCAACTTATATTAATGCATGCCCTCATGCATTCTATTGGGCTATGGAATCACATATGTCCATGTTTAGATTCCATGACCTCTAGAATAATTTCTTGCCTATATAATACCCCCTATTTTCCTGAATGTTTCTGAGCCAGTCTTCAAACTGTTCATCAGGTTGGGCATCGTCCTCAAAATAGAATGGAACTGGAGTAATGATGGTTGGAGGTCTAAACCTAAGACCTATCCAGTTATGTTGCATGATTTCAATCAGTTGGACTACACCTTCTGCTCTTCTTCTGGACCATTCTAAGTTGATGGGGGAGATGGGTTCTCTTTTTTGCAAAGACATGGAAAGTTCATCCCATCTATTTTTGCACACTGACAATGCTGGGAAAAAATTGTGATCACTAAAATTTTTGAATCTGGCCACATAGTCCCTTAAGTTGTTCAAGTACATCCTCTTTACATCATCCCTGTTCATCATTGAGAAGTGTTGTCTGGTGATAACTGGGTGGTTTGGCTGGATTGCTCTGACTAACAATTCAGCCCTTGTTTCAATCTCTTTATTCTGCTTTTTCTCTTGATCCCAGTAAAGTTGATTCTGCAAAGTAGACATAAATGCTCTCAGTTGAACATCTCCAATGTAGATTTGAGGATGAAACTCTACTTCCTCTGGAATGAAGAAACTATGCAAAAATAGTTCACATAGGAGATTTTTCTGTTCTATGGGGCTGTCAAAATATGCCTCCAAGAAATCTGTAGTTGTGTCCAATTTATATGGGAGGTTTGAACTAATCCTCATGACCTGCCATCTGAGGTATTTCTCCTTCAAAATAAGGCTGTAAAATCTGGCTGGTCGTCTAAATTGAACTAAAAATTCAGCAATTTGGCATAAGTCAGACACTTTTTCTTTTAATGCTTGGTTTTCTTTTTCTTTTGCCTCTAGCTGTTTCCTTTCCAATTTGAATTTCTCAGTCTTAGTGGCAAGCTGCTCATATCTAATCATCCAATTGGCTATGTCTGCATTATACTGCTCTAGAGACACAGTATTAGGTGGTCTGACTATAGGGGGGATCCTAGGCAGTAGATCTACCTGAACTCCTTTTTCTGCCACTTCCACTGGTTGACTATCTACCAATAATTCTACCTGTACCCCCTTATTTGCTATTTCTATTGGGTTGTCATCAGATAGTAATTCTACTTGTACCCCCTTATCTGCTGAAAGTATAACAGTTTGAAATACAGGGACCTCAATAGGAGTACTTACTTGAACATTTTCTTGTTGTTGGGACTGTTCCTGTGTTGGTGGCTCATCTTCAACATCCTCTGCTATGCTTTTTACCATTTTTGAAGCATCTTCAGAATAAGAAGGCAATGCTTCAGAATGAGATGGTGCTGCTTCAGAATGAATAGGCACTTCTTCAGAATGAAGGGGTGCTACTTCAGAATGAACACCCATATCTATTTCAACAGAGTCATCTGCCTTTGATAGACCCAAAAGCAATTGAGCCAAATTGTCTTCATCAATGGATACAGTTGGCTGTGACAACATTTTTCTCAATTCTGCCACTTCCTGCTGAAGCTCTACAATTTTTCTTTCTTGTATCTCAATGATGCTTTCTTTCTCCTCAATCCACTTGGTTTGTGTTCTGACAACACTTCTTGTTGCTTTCAGCTGCTCTGTGATGTCTTCCACTTCTTTTCTGCTTCAGAAGCTGATGCAGACAAGTCAGCTATAGTTGGTTGTTCAACCAATATCTCTTCTTCTGCAACAATTTGTTCTTGTTCAGGAGGCTCTATAAAACTGTCTATAAGGGCATCTACCATATCTGTAGCCTGTTGAACTGTAGCCTCCTCCAAATTATCCTGCCCAGTTTCTGCCTCAGCTATCTGTTCAGGGAATTCTAGAAAATTTTTAGAGGCTGGTTGTATTTCTGTGACATCTGGGCTGCTTTGTCCTTCTTCTTCCTCCATAACCTGTTCTGTTGTTTCTTTCAAATGGATTCTAGTGGACCTCCTAGTTCCAGATGCAAACTTCTTCTTTTTGCTCTGTTTCCTGGTGTCAGCAGGGGTTGTGGGGAGAGTTTCAGATGCCTCTATTTCCCTTGTTATTTCTTGCTCTGTCAAATCAGTAGTCACTCTAGAAAAATGAACCTTCTTTTGTTTTTCTGTTCTGCTGCTAGTTCCAGATCCTCTTTTTCTTTGTTTCTTGGTTCGTGAAGTTGAGGGTTCAGGAGCAAGGTTTTTTGTTGTTGTTGTTGGGTGTGGTTCTGTAACAGCTTCTGTGGCAATTTCTGTTTCATTTTTCTACAAAGCTTCTGCAGTAGTTGTTTCTTCTTCTACAGTAATGTCAGCGAGATCTGGTTCTTCTTCTTCCTCATCTTCATCCCTAAAAATGACATCGTTTAGGGTAGAGTAAAACCTATCAAAACTCCTAGGGTTTCCTCTAAAATGGTGTTGGCAAACTAGTTTGATGAGGCCATGGTGGCGAAGGCTTCCTTTGCCCTCTTGATATCTCTTTGCCATGTTTTTTAATTCTTGATACAGATACAGGGGAAGGTTTACCCTAACTTTCGGTTGCTGCTCACCATGTCTGAGATGGTTTAAAATTCGTAGATGATGCCCTGACAACAGCACATACTGCCCTTCACAGGTTAGGAATTTAATTACCCAGGTGGCTACTTCATCCCAGGGTTCCTGTAGGCTGGCCCTTTTTAACCCTTTGCATGCGTTGTTATGGGTTAAATACTCTGGCTCTCTATCATTTTCTTCTACAAATTGATTAACTACACTTGCCAATGTATTCTTGCCAGATCTAGAAATTGAAATCCCTTCTAATGGCAGCTCAGTAATCTGACTTAAAATTTTAGGGGTTACCTCAATAGTCATGTCGTTAACATGTGCTCGGTTGTTTCTGAATGTATGGGCGAACATGCCAGCCAAATCTTCAGAGGACCCATTAAACTTATCCAGAAATGGCATAAGCCCTCCATCTTCAAAAATCTGTAGGACTGCTAGATTTTCTCGGAGGTAGGTGGTATCTGCTGGTTCCGTTCTGATCTTTCGCCCCATATTTTCTGTTTAAAAACCATTCACTGCTGCTGCTATTCCTCTGCTGGATCTCTGGTTTTTATGTTGCAGATTTGCAGGGTTTAGCTCTAAGTCTTCGCTTGCCCTGTTTCTCGTCTGCTTCTTCGAAATGAACCGTAACCTGAGCACTGTACTTCACAAACACGTCTTCGAAAAGAAAGGTGGCACGCATTTCTACTATTGCATCGAACACCTATCCATCAATGATTGCATGGACGTCCTTGCCATCAGATCCACCTCATTTGGTTTTAATTTTTCTGTTTAGTCCATAGATTCTCACGTGCAAAATAAACCATGTCTTCCTTGATTCTAGTACCATGCAAAATAAACCATATCCTTGCTGACACGTGTCCCTTTTTATCGTATGTAGCTAAAAGAATTTGATTTTATCGTACCTTGTCTTTCTTGGATGCCACGTGGAAATGCTCTTTCGAAGATTATAGTTTCATTGCAAAAAAACTTCATTTCGAAGATTATAATTTCATTCCGAAGATAGGCCTTCATTCGAAGACAAATCTTCTCTGCAAATTTAAATCTTCATTCCGAAGATTAATCCTCATTCTGAAGATCAATCCTCATTCCGAAGATCAAGCTGTATTGCGAAGGTAAATCGTCATTGAAGAACAAGACATTGAAGAGATCTTCATTCGAAGACAGATCTTCATTCGAAGATAGAACTTCATTCTGAAGACAGATCTTCATTCTGAAGATGATGCAGCAAGTCGTCATTCCGAAGACAAAGTTTCGTTTCGAAGACAAATTGTCATTTCGAAGACAAAGCTTCTTTCTGAAGACAAAGTGCAACATTCATTCTGTTGTCATTCCGAAGACAATTTCAATCCGAAGATAATACAACAGGCACTGTGTTTGGCATTCTTGTTCCGAAGATTAGGCAGAAATCAATATTTTCATTTTCAAAACATGTTTTAAGTATGCCAACTCTTATGAATACCTTTTATGCTAATGGTTAATCGTCATATACTATATACCAATCATTTTACAATGAAGAAATGTAAGAAATATATACCTGATAAAAATAGTTAATGCCAGTTTTGAAGAATGACTGCCTTTGTTGATGTTCTGCTGAGATTTTCTGCAACATTTCAAAACAAGTGCACTTGGTGAATTTGTACAATGATGGTTCAAAAATTTCTCAAGGTTATACATGCCAGAAAACTGGTTTTCATGCATACCAACCCAGTAATGCCTTAGAAAAGGTTTTCATTGCTGAGTTATTCATTTTCTCTCTTTTTTTTTTTCTTGATTTTTTTTTTTTTTTTTTTTTTTTTTACCTCTCCTTTTCTTTTTTCTTTTTTTTTCTTGATTCTGACTATGCCCATGAAGGAATTTCATGATTTCCCCTGAAATCATGCCCGTGAAGGAATTCATAATCAGAATTTATTCATCTTTTTGTTTTCTATTTTTCTGATTTTTTTGTATTTTCTATTTTTTTCTTGAAATCCATGATCATGCTGATTGTTTTGAAGTGGAAGAGGGAATCTCTTCCACCTGTTGTGTATCCAAACTATCAAGTTGTTGCAAGAATTCTTCTTTAGTCAGAGGTGTATGGTACACTCTGAGGCGATGTCCATTTACTACCAACTTCCTTTGTGACCCATCAATAGGAGATAGACGAGCTGCTCCATTGTCAAATACCTCTTCAATCCAGTAAGGTCCCAACCATCTAGTTCTCAGTTTTCCAGGGAAGTCTTCATAGCGAGAATCAAATAGTAAAGCCCAATCTCCTTGTTGAAGTTTCCTCTGTTGAATGTGACTGTCATGCCACAGCTTCCTCTGCTCCTGAATTACCTCAGTTTGGTGCAGAGCATCCAATCTAAGTTCATCCAATGCATTCAGCTGTAGAATCCTGTCTATCTGTGCCTGCGACAATTCAATTCCAATTTCCAATGTTGTGCGCAATGTTAGTAGCTCAAATTCAATAGGTAAGAGGGGCTTTTTACCAAAGACTAGTTCATAAGGTGTGAATCCAGTAGTGGACTTCCAAGTAGTATTGTAGGCCCAAAGCTGCTTCAGGTAATTTATCTAGCCAATTCCTCCTATGAAAAGCTACTATTTTTGTCAAGATGCGTTCTAGTTCCTTGTTTGTTACCTCAACCTGGCCATTTGCTTGTGGGTGGTAAGGTGATGATTTCCTATGTTTGATTTCATACAATTCTGTAAATGCCTTTATGACTTTGGATGCAAATTGGGGTCCTTGGTCTGTGGTGATAGACCGTGGGGCTCCAAATCTCTAAAAAATCTGAGTATACAAGAAATCAGCGACCTTCTCTTCACGAGCATGTTTGAAAGCACGCACCTCTACCCACTTTGTCGGGTAATCAGTGCATACTAGAATATGCACCTTTCCTTGAGAAGGTGGATCAATAGGTCCTACAAAATCAAGCCCCCACCTCTCAAATGGTTCTAAAACCATTTGAGGCTGCAGTGGCATCTCATTTGTATGAGTGGGTTTCCCCATTCTTTGGCATGCATCACAATGCCCGATGTACTTTTTCACATCCTTGTGAAGAGATGGCCAATAATATCCTGTCCCTAAGATTTTCCTAACTGTGCTTTTTACAGAATAGTGTCCACCGAGGGTTCATCATGACAAGCTCTAAGGATATCATACACTTCATCCTTTCGGATGCACCTACGTAACACATGGTCAGGACTGCACTTAAAAAGCATACCCTTAATCCATTCAAAAGAAGAACTCTGTTTGATCAATTGTTTTTTTGTTTTGAAGTGAAATGTGGAGGAACTTTCCCTGTGACCAAATAATTGGCTATATCCGCAAACCAAGGTGATTGGACTGATATAGCAAATAGTTTTTCATCAGGAAAAGTGTCATCAACTAATTCCCCTTCATCTGTGTTCTGCAACCTGGACAAGAAATCTGCCACAACATTAGCTTTCCCTGGTTTGTTGATTATAGTGATATCAAATTCTTGCAGCAACAGCAACCAACGAATAATTCTTGCACTTACCATAGGTTTATTCATCAAATACTTAATGGTTGTATGATCTGTGTGAATAAATATTTGATAACCTGTGATGTAATGCCTGAATTTGTTGATGGCATAAATTACTGCTAGAAATTCCTTCTTAGTTGTATAATTTTTCTCGGCTCTTGTCAAGTTCTTGCTAATGTTGTAGATGGTATAGTGTTCACCATTGTCAATTTGTCCTAATGCTGCTCCAATTGTTGTATTGGAGGCATCAGTCTGTATGTGAAATGGTAATGTCCAATTAGGTCCTCTGAGCACAGGTGGAGTTATTAATTTCTCTTTCAGAGCTTCAAATGCTTCCTGACACTTTGCAGTCCAGGAGAATTCAGAATCTTTAGTCAATAGGGCAAACATAGGACTGGCTATTGTACTAAAGTTGGGAATAAACCTACGGTAAAAACCAATGTGTCCTAGGAAGCTTCTGACATTAGTCTGAGTTTTAGGAGGAAGGAGATTCTTGATAATTTCCACCTTCTTTGGATCAACTTGGATCCCTTCAGGAGAGATGTGATGACCAAGAACTATCCCTTCCTTCATCATCATGAAGCATTTTTCTGGATTCAAGGATAACCGGTATGTTTCACAGCGAGTTAAGACTTTGTCAAGATTTTCCAATGTAAAATCAAAAGTCTGTCCACATACTGTGAAATCATCCATGTATATTTCAACACTTTTGGTGGTCAGATCAGCAAAAATTGCTAGGACTGCTCGCTTGAAAAGTTGCTGGGGCATTACACAAACCAAAAGGTAAAACCCTATAGGCAAATGTTCCCCAAGGACATGTAAAAGTTGTTTTCTCTTGATCTTCGGGTGCAATCTGAATTTGATTATATCCACTAAATCCATCAAGAAAACAAAAGTATCTTTTTCAGCAAGAGTATCTAACACCCGATCTATGAAAGGTAATGGAAAATGGTCTTTGTATGTCACCTTATTCAACTCTCTATAGTCTACACATACTCTCATTTTTCCATTTTTCTTAGGAACTATTACCAATGGAGAAACCCATTGGCTATCAGAAATTGGGTAAATGAATCCTACTTCCAGAAGTTTTTCAATTTCTTCTTTCACAATATCTCTTAAGGCAGGATTCAATCTTCTCTGGGGTTGTCTAACTGGCTTGACTTCTTCAGTATAGATTCTGTGGGTACATATATCAGGATGAACTCCTGACATATCTTTGTAGTTCCAAGCAAAAGCATGAACATGCTTTCGCAAGACAACTATCAATTTTTCTTCCTCTTCCCTAGTAAGCTGGCTGTAAATGTTCAAAAATTTGCTCAGTTTGGACTTCTATTTGTTTTGTATTTAGAAGGACTGAATTCACTCCTTCATACCTGGTGATTAGGGGATTAAGAGGACATTGTTGAGTTGGGAGAAGAGAAGCAGTTTCTATTTTATTGCTGCTTGAGGGAAGCATATCTTGTATGGAACAGTGAGAAGGAAAAATTAGATGATGGTGCCATCCATGTGGTAGTGAAACAGAGTTTCCTTGTGATAGTACGAGATGGTTCATCTTCAGATTTTTTATTCTCCTCATTACTTAACAACTGTTGGATATTTGTTGCTTCCCCTTCTAAACCTTGTTCATGTAGAACATTCATCAGGATTGTTTCATTTTCTAAATTTTTTGTGTCACTGAGGTCTTCTGTGTGTTCTCTTACTACTAAGGTAGCTAGTGTAGAAATGACCTCTTCTAGTTCTTCATCTGAGTCAGAAAACCATAACTGACCTAAAAATTTGCTAGATGGTTTTGTAGGAGGATATAAAGAAATCTGTTTCAGATCAATACCATTTGAAATAGTCATATTTCCAGATCTACAGTCTATGAAGGCTGTTGCAGTTGCAAGCCAAGGTCTTCCCAAAATAATGGGATATCCATGTGCTGAATTTCTTGGCTATAAAACCAAAAAATCTGTAGGGAATTCCCAAGAAGAAACTTCTATAGGGACATCTTCAATGATACCTTCAGGTTTTGCAACTGACCTATCAGCCATTTCTAAAATTGTAAATGTGGGGTTGAGATGTTTGAGCTGTAATTGTTTCATTGTATCCTTGGTCATGACATTTATTGCAGCTCCTAGATCTACTAAGACATTTGATATTGGTACTTGAACCTATGGTGACTGTGATAACTGGGCTTCCTGGATCACTATACTTTGGAGGTACTAGTTTTCCAGATAAGAGATCAGCTATCTTCCCTTCAACCTGCATAGTTTTAGGAAATGCTTTCTTTTTTCTTCCTGCTCTTTTAATGCACAAATTTTGGATAGTACTGTTAATCTCTGGTATTTCCTTAATGGCTTGCAATAAGGGCAATGATATAGTTAACTTTTTGAGTTCTTTGACCAGTTCTGACTCAAAATTTTTTGGTATTGCATTGAATCTTTCAGGATATGGAATTATCCTTGGTAACTGTTACTGCCTGTGGTTTTGTCTCTTTCTCTATTGTTGGTTGGATTTTCTCTGGTTCCAATTTTTCTTCTGTCTCTATTGTTGGTTGGACTTTCTCTGGTTCCAATGATTCTTGCTCTTCATTTTCTTTAATTTCATTTGAAACTGGTTCAGGTACAACTTTTCTTGAACGAAGTTGGATGTTACTACAATCAAGAACATTAATTTCAACATTTTCTTCAACTTTAGCCACATAGACAGGAGGTGTCTGTCTCATGCTGTTTGGATTAGTGATTGGTTGAGCTGGCATTTGAGGTTGTTTCACTTGCTGTGTTTGCTGCTATTTTTCTTGGAAATTTTGATTAGGTGCAGGCAACAAATGCTGAGTTTGACCTTGATTCCTTTGCTGCCTTGGATAGGACTGGTATTGCTGACTCCATTGTGGTTGGTTTTGCATCCAATGTGGATTAGTCTGATTTTGATTCCAAGTTGGATTGTTTTGATTCCAAGATGGGTTGTTTTGATTCCATGAGGGGTTGTTTTGATTCTGATTCCAGGCTGGGTTACTCCAATTTGCTTGTGGCCATTCTTGGGAATTTGTCCATTGAGGATTATTCCAAGGACGTTGGGGTGGTTCTGGTTGTCCCCAAGGCATAGTACCAGGATTATGCCCCCAATTTGTAGGAAAACGAGGGGGATTTTGGTATTGAGAGAAATTTCCCCCTTGTTTTGGTCCAATGTAGTTGAGTTCCTCAGTCTGATTTTCTAACACAGTTTTGAGTTGTGGTAGCAGGTGGCATTGATCAGTTGAATGCCTTTTTGAACAGATACTACAAATGGCTGAGATAGATGTTTTATTCAAAGGACATTCCTGCAAAGCATGTTTATTTCTACATCTTGGGCAATAAATTGCCAAGGGTTCTATGTTTTTTGCTTTTGCAGACATTTCCCCCAAAGTAGTGTTTAGGTGCACTAGAATATCAGTTTTGAAATTTGCAAGTTCCTCTATCAGGTCCTTCACATCAGTGCCATTTGTATGACTTTTTCTTCTTCTCTGCTTAGTGCGAGAGTAATTCCTGTAGAGATCCACAATTTCATCATTACTGAGAGTGGTTACATCCCCTTTTCCCATCAAATCTAGAACTTCTCTGGATTCATCTTGCAATCCTCTCAAAAAGATGGTTTTACATAATTCTGGTTCTACAAGTCCACATCTCCTTTGAACAAAGGAGAACCTATCAAGATAATCTTCCAATGTTTCATCATCTTCTTGCTTAATTCTGAATAACTCATCTTTTCTATTCCTTACATGGCAATACTCTTGATATTTATCTAAAAACACAGTTTCCATTTGATCCCAGGTTCTTATGGAATTTGGCTCTAAACTCATGAACCAGCGTAATGCTGAATCCTTGAGTGTTGAGGGAAAAACCTTAAGTTTTTGATTGTCATTTATATAATCATAGGTCTGACACACTACCTTGAATTCAAACAAAAATTGATCAGGATCTTCAGATACAACACCTCGAAAGGTTGGAAGTACTGAAGGTGAAATGGTCTTCATGGGAGAGTTTTGTGTTGGATTCAGACGAATAGGATATTCAAATGTTCTGGAAGGTTGGGGCATATCCTGATCATCTCCTTCATTATGGACATAGCCATGTTGGCCATCTATATTGCCTCCTTCTGCCATAGTTTCCTGTTTCTTGGGAGAAGTTAAAGCTTCCCAAATTGTTCTCTCAAGAGGTCCAAGCCTCTCTGTTGATGATGAGTCTGATGAATTTTCTTCCTTAGGATATTTGATGATGATAAAATTGGTGATTTTCCTTTCTCAAAATGTTCTAATGATGGTGAGACTGGTGATTTTTCTATCAATCTTTCTGGTAGTTCAAACACAGGTGATTCACCCCTTAGGCGTGAAGATCTCCTTAATGGAACAAGCCAGGGATCCTTTGGGGTAGTTCTAGACTTACTCATTCATCCCTAGACTTATTCATTCATGTTTACTCTTGAGTGACATAAATTAAATCAATAGTTGTTACCTTACTCAGCTGTTGTATTCAGATTTTAACTTGAATTTCATAGCTTAGTCTGATTACAGCTATTGGACTATTTGTTTTTTTTGGCAACACTATTCCTTGACAATGGTGCCAAAATGATGCGTAGTCATTATACCATCATTAATTCTCAATGAATTTGTCAATCCAGGGCTGTGTACAAGGCTATCTACGAAAGAAGAAGTGAAACAACTATAACTTAGGTCAATCTAGAGCAACAGGTCTTATTGGTGGAACCGGTTGTGTGGGGGGTTTTAGGACATTCCTATCTCTAATTGCATAAATTAAACCTTAATCTAATTGCAGAAATGGAAACTAATCATTAACTACAGAAATGAAATCCTGATTTACAATTGCAGAATGAGACCTAATTATGTTGCAAAAATAACAGTTGCAGAATTGAAAGTCTGATTCTAATTGCAGAAAGGAAATCTATTTACTTTTGCAGCAATGGAAATCTAATTATAGCATGGAAAATAAAACCTTGTCAAGACTCTGTAACAGAAGGTTGTCAATCTTCTGTGCAAGGGTTGACAACAAAACACAGAATGCAAGAAATTGCAGAAAATAACAAATTCTAGAAATAACAGTCTGAAATAAAATGGAAGCTTTGCTGAAAGTAAATATTACAACTAAAACATTAAGCACAAGATTAATCTAAGCATAAATAAACTAAGACTACAGATATTGTCAGCTGTTTACAAGCAATTGAAATAACAAGTTCTACAACTCATTCTGCTGTAACAAAATCAGAATAAAAACCTCTTGTTAGTCCTCCTCCTAGGTCTGGAAGTGGCCAGCCTCCTTGTCCAGAAGAAGGTATGAGTCTCTCTCTCTCTGAATCTTAATCACACTCATTTACAAGCAATATGAAATAGAACTGGTGCACTTTATTGATGAAAGAACATGATTACAAGAATTCTGCTGAAAAACTGTTACAGGACTGTAACAGTCAATTTCTACCTATTCTCTGTATTTTCTGCTTTCTCCTAGCTTCCTTACTCTTTTCTCACTACTTACTACCTACTAGGCTCAACTTGAATGGGAGCAATATTTATAGCTGTCCTATGATCTGATTACAAACAAAGAATATCTCAAAAGATCTAATCCTACTATGTTGCAACAAATTCTGGGTTTATTCTTTGATCTTTCCATTAATGATGGCTTTGGTCGGCAATGACGGCAAAGACAGATGGAAGATCTTTTCCTTTACCTTTTCCGACCTTTATTTCCCTTTTTCCAGCTTCAAAAATCGGTCAACAAGTCAAAAAAATGCATTCTATTTTCATTCCGGAGATAAGTGGCTTCATTCCGAAGACAATGCAATTCTCATTCCGAAGATCGCTCATTTCGAAGATACTGCATTCTTCATTCCGAAGATCGCTCATTCCGAAGATACTGCATTCTTCATTCCGAAGATCCGCTCATTTCGAAGACACTGCATTCTTCATTTCGAAGATCCGCTCATTTCGAAGACACTGTTTTCTCTCATTTCGAAGATATCTGTTCATTCCGAAGATACTTCGGAATGAACAAATGTGTGCTTTTCCAGTGATTTCTTCTGCATCTCTCAGGTGGGTTATCTCTTAAGATCAAATTCCAATGGTCTTCATCTCTTTCCACATGTGAATTCCATGCCTTGCTATTTATGGACAGTTGGCTGGAATTTACATGGGAAAGACCAATTTTTTGCACAGCAACAGTTTGCTTGCACTGTTGCCAGATTTAGGTGAAATAAATGCTTAAGACAAATCAAAACATGATTAGTGAAATGCTGCTATTATTCTAAGCATATCCCATTTTAGCAAGTCATAGCAAAAAGAACACAAAACTATGCAAAAAGCTGTAAAAATCAGCATATAATATTCCAAATACATTGATCATGCAAAATGGTTAATATACAACATATTGAATCAACTTAACTAACATATCAGATAAAACATAAGAGTTTATAGGCAATTTTAGTGTTCAAAACATGTCATGATTGAGGCATTTCCAGGCCTCATCATCGATCTCTATTATGATTGACTAAAAATCGCTCTTAAGTAACCACGAGCATGCAAGTGGGGTTGTTCAACCATGGATAGGTGGTTAAATAATTACAGGAGGGCAATTGTGATTGTGTTACCGTCTATGGGTGGTTGAGTTTGGATGGTAAAAACCTTCAAAATGGTGTTGCAGGCTTCGAATCCTCGATCTCTTCAGGATGCGTACAAGCTGCTAGCATGATTTTAGTAATGTAACAATGTGTTTTTTCAACCTCCTTTGGTTTATGGGATGGAGGTGCCTTTAGAGGCCCCTTGGGGTTTTGGAGGGAAAGGAAGGTGGTAAGCCAAGATTTCCAAGTGGAAAGCTAGGGCTGCCAAATGGAAGGGGTAGTTACAATGAGTCATCTCATTCCTACTCCACATTAGTTAGAAGAAGGTTCTCACATGCTTATTGAAGAATACATTTATGTGAACCTAAGTTAATATGTGAACAATCTCCAAATTATGAAAATAGAAAAATATCTATCCGTAGAAGTGAAAGAGCACATCCTAGATGTATTGATAAGGAAGAAATAAATGTTTGTGTGGTCATACAAAGATATTCCTAGCCTTGACCCCAACTTGGTGGGCTATAACCTCACCTTAGCTCCCAATATAAACCGTTCAAGCAAAAATTGAGGAAAATTCATCCTACCATGGCCCTCATTTTCAAATAAGAGCTAAAAAAATTACTAGAAGTGGGTTTCATACAACCCATTGATTATCCCTAATGACTCTCAAACATGGTACCCATTCATAAAATGAATGGGGGAATATGCGTATGCACATATTTTTAAGACTTAAACAAGGCATGTCCCAAGGATAATTTTCCATTTCTAAACATCAATCAACTTGTAGACTCTTGTGTAGGCTATGAAATTCTCTCTCTAATGGATGGTTTTTAGGATACAACAAAATTCGAATCAATCTTGATGACCAAAACAAAACAACATTCACCACACCTTGGGGCACTTTTTGTTACAAGGTGATTCCATTCGGTCTCACAAATACAAGATCTACTTACCAGCATGCCATGACATATATCTTCCATGAAAATATACACAAAATCATTGAATACTATGTGGATGATTTAGTCACTAAATCCAAAACACATCTTGAGCATTTTGAAGTACGATAAAAAGTCTTTGATTGATTACTTGAACACAAGGTGAGGTTAAAGCCTAAGAAGTGCGTATTCAGAGTCACATTAGGTAAAATCCTAGGATTAATTATCTCCAAGCGAGGCATTGAAGTGGATCCTAATAAGGCCGAGGCCATTATTGAAATGCCCCCTCCAAAAAATCTTAAAAAGTTTTACAGTTTGCAAGGAAATATCCAATATACTTGTCGATTCATTGCACAAATATCAAATAAATGCAAATTATTCAATCGCTTGCTACAAAAGACGGTCACATTTTCTTGAACAAAATAATATGAAGAGGATTTCGATGAAATCAAGAAATATTTCGCTTCAACACTAGTACTAATGCCACCTCGTCTAGAAGTCACTTTTCATATTTACATCTCTACCACATATTTTGCATTAGGAACAATGCTTGCACAAAATAATTAAAATCAAAGAGAGCAAGAAATCTATTACATTTGTTGAACGTTGGTGAGTTATGAAACAAGACATGCTTATATTGAGAAGTTGTGCTTAGTAGTGGTTTTTGTCACTAAGAAATTTAGAAATTATATGCTAAGTAACACTACTTATGTCATAGCTAGAGAAAACCCTTTGTGTTATATGATGACTTGCACATAGAACAATACCCAAACCAAAAAATGAATAATGCTCTTAATAGAATTTTATCTTGAATTCAATAGCCAAAAATCATCAAGGGTTAGATGATAGCCAATAAACTCACAGAAGCTCCACTTCCAAATGATCAACATCTTTTTATCGAGCTTCTAGATGATTTTGTATTTTTCATCACTGAACAAGAAGCACTAGTCCCTCCTGAGAATTATTTTGATGGGTCAAAGTAAAAAAAAGGACAAGGTGTTGGAGTTGTGTTTTATATACCTGAAGGAATACCAATTCCTTTATCATTCAAACTTGAATTTCCATGCACAAATAACAATGCAAAGTATGAATCCCTAATCTTGGGGCTTTAATCAACATTAGCTATGGGTATTAAGTGTATAAGCATTTTTTGTGATTCCTATCTTATCTTTTGCCAAGTGAAAGGAGCTTACCAATGTATAGAACTAGTCTTGAAACAATACCATGAAATAACAATCAAATTACTAGCAAAATTTGATTGGTACGAGATTGAAAACTTACCTTGTTCAACTAATAGGTTTGCAAATGTGATGGTTTATCTAGGATCATTGATTCCAAAGAACAAGAATGGATAATTCCAACTGCTTATCATCACAACAATGTCAAAATACACAATATCATGAGTATAATCTAAAGGTGAAAATAGTGTTTATTTTATTTATGTAGAACCATATGAGTCTTACCTTGGTCAAATAAAGGAATTTCTCAAGTTTGGGACCCTCCCATCAGATTTGACATGAACTGCAAAGAGAACATTAAAAAAAAAAGTAGTTCATTACACTTTCTTGGAGGGTGTGTTGTATAGACATGGCTATGATGGAATCTTACTTCGATCTCTAGATCCCGTAGAGGCACAAAGAGCCATAAGTGAAGCCCATGATGGTATTTTTGGTGGCCACTTTAGTGTAACAGCCATTGCAAAACATATTTTTTGCATGGGTTATTATTGGTCCACCATGGAAAATGATTATTGTCAATATGTGAAGAAATGTCAAAAATGTCAACAACATGCCAGTTTGACTCATGTATCATCGCAGGTGTTGCAACCCATTCAAAGCCTTTGGCCTTGTTTACAATAGGGACTATATTTTATTGGAAAATTTTCACCCACCTCTTTGATAAAATACAAATTCATCATAACTGCCACAAAATACTTCACCAAATGGGTCAAAGTGATCCCAATGACCACTATGATTGGACCTCAAATTGCAGAGTTCATACTCCAATGTATTATCTATAATTTTGAGATTCCTTCAAAAATCATTATTTATAATGGCAAGTCTTTCAAAAACAAGGATGTTCAAGAATTATGCAACAAATATAATATCCAACACAGTTTCTTGACTCCTTATTACCCACAAGAAAATGGATATGCTGAACCAACCAATAAGACTTTGATAACCATTATCAGAAAACTTGTCAAAGAAAACCATAGATATTGGCATACTCAACTCTCCTTAGTATTATGGGCTTATCAAAAAAGTATATGAATGCCAATAGGGGAAAATCCATTTTTATTGTTCTATGGAACTGAAGCAATCATACCTCTTGAGCTCGATATCCCTTATTTATGATTTGCGTTACAAGAATGCTTGGATGATGACACAACTAGACAAGCACATCTTGAACAACTCACAATCCTTTATGAAAGGTGAATCAATGACTTAGAACATTTACGAGTATATCAATATCACATAAAAATACTTATAATACAAAAGTCCATCCTCATAAATTCCAAATAGGAGATCTCGTTCTTAAAGAGAATCAACAAAACACCAATGCATTGCCACACCTACGAGACAAATTTATGGTTAATTGGTTAGATCCATACATTATCAAGAAAAATTTGGTTCCAAGAACATATAGACTTGCAAATTTAGAGGGAACATTGAAACCTGAGCCACTAAATATTATACACCTAAGGACATTCTATGCTTAGTGCATATTGTAAATATGTACATATACATGGCTTAAAATAAAATTTATATTTTTGCATCTATCCATGCATTCTATATACATTTCATATATGCATTTCAATCATATACATTTGTTCATACTAGTCATCATATTAGCGATCATTTGGTTAATATGGATAATTGCTAGTCCACCATGTCTTATTGCCTTAATTAGGGGCACCTTACATCAAACATTAATCAACAATCCATCAGTCGTAATAATTTGCAACTTTCCTTATGATATTTTGATGATTAAGGGGTTCACATAAACTAGGATAGATACCGTATAATAATTAGCAATAATTATTATGCAACCAATGACTATTTTATTTACACCTTTTAATTTTTAAAATATTGCAGTGAAAGTATCACCAAATTTCATATAACACATTAGTCGATAAGCGAAATCTAGTAGTTTTCAGTCACTTAGATACTCCTTGTGTTTTGAGCAACCTCCATTGAAAATCAAATAATCTTTAGATGTAATAAGTTGTTCCTAGTAAATCAAGTTTCCTCTTAGACCATGCACATAAAACACATTAAAAACATTATGAATCTTAGGAATGACGAAGTCATAAGTTGATATTTCCATAAAGCAAAAGATTTCCCCTATTCATCCAATTATGTGCACGGTCTAGAATGCTAAAGATTTGACAAAAGGACAAGCACCACCTTCATCCTAAAAAAAAAAAAATCCTTGCTCTTCCTCAAAATGATTAAGTATCCAAAAAGCATCCCAAAATCAATAAAATTCCCTTTCTCTTCCTCAAAATGAGCAGGTATCCAAAAAACATCCCAAAAGCAATAAAATTCCCTTGCTCTTCCTTAAAACGAGCAAGTAGCCAAAAAGCATCCCAAAAGCAATAAAATTCCATTGCTCTTCCTCAAAATGAGCAAGTATCCCAAAAGCAATAAAATTTCCTTGCTCCTAAAAAATAAGCAAGTATCCCAAAAGTAATAAAAATCCCTTTCTCTTCCTTAAAATGAGCAAGTATCTAAAAATCATCCCAAAAGCAATAAAATTTCCTTGGTCTTCCTAAAAACGAGCAAGTATCCAAAAAACATCCCAAAAGTAATAAAATTCTCTTGCTCTTCCTCAAAACGAGAAATTATCCCAAAAGCAACCCAAAAGCAATAAAATTCCCTTGATCTTCCTCAAAACACGCAAGTATCCCAAAATCAGCCCAAAAGCAATAAAATTCCCTTGCTCCTCCTAAAAAATGAGAAAGTATCCCAAAAGCAATACAAATACACTTTGCTTCAATACAAAAATGAGCAAACTCAAAAATAAAATCCAAAAATCTAAAATCCAATACAATAAAAGAAGGAAAAGGAGTTTGAATCCCTAGAATTCTTAGTGTTTCTAAAACCATGCGATGATCCTCATTATAGCAATGGGTTGAATGAAACCCACATGGCAACGGGGTGTCCTTATGCATGGTGCCATGTCTATCACATTAGTGACCTTCTTTTGTACATACATATGGATGCTCATGGATGAGCTAGCTTTTTGGCATAAGTCACTAATGGATTAGTTTACCCTTAGTCATAATGAGAAATGAACATTTATTTGCACACACAATTGGTCCTTGAAAAAGTTGAAACCACTAGGACAACCTTAGCATCATGAAGATTTACGAGATACATAGATGACTTTTTTTGATATCACTAGGATGTTTGAGTCTTTGTAAAATAACTCTAGATACTTTATCCAAACCATTCCATATCATTTCCATTATTACATTTCATAATCCATTTCGTTTATATGCATCCATCATTTTATTGTATGTATGGATGCATATAAAATGATGTAGTGATTGAATGAAATGAATGGTGAATGCTATGTTCTAATGATCATTTGTGTATGTTTTAGAATTTTTCTTGTTAAAATTTATCTTAAAAGCCATGTATATGTATATATATAAATCACAATACAAAAATCACCCAAGAGATTGTATACATTAGAGCACTAAGACTCGTAAGCAAAAATTAAAACTACAAAAAAAGGTTATAAGTGATCCTAGATAGCACCACCATGATACCTAGGAGGACCATGAGTTGATCCTTGTGAACCTGAGAGAGCATGAAAACTAGGAGCTCGAGAACGTGAACCACTAGGTCTAGAATTGACCTACTTGCTAGAGCCAGAAGCTAATGAAGAATGTTGCACAATTAGTGGGATGTGATGTTGAGCAAGTGTGTCCTCAAGAAAATGAATATACCTAAGATATGATTGTGAAATAGACATATCTCAATTCTAATGTGCCTATCGCTATGTTATCTCATAATTGAGAGCCACAACCTTAGAGCCATCACCACCTCCACTAGGTTCACTTTGTATCCCATCCACATCACTCCGCAGTCGAGCTATCTCGACATCTTGAGATTCTAGCACACTCTATAATCTCACAATATCTACATCATGAGCCACTATATTTTGTCCAAGGTGATCCTGCTCCTTTTACAAGCTATCCCACTCATCCTGAAGGACATCCTAATCCTCTTTAGTGCGGTATGAAGGTAGATCCTACCCTCCATCATCGCCACCTCCATCACCATCACCTCCATCCCCATATCCATATACACCACCCTCAACCTCAATGTCTATATGTTGGTCCACATATACCCCACCTTGCCCCATACTACCACTACCTGGATAATATTTTTGCTACTAGGGAGTCTACTCAATAATATCCCACTCATCACCACTCACCATGTCATCAACAGCCTAACTCGGTGCCTATGGAGGCTATAAAGTAAACTATACATCATACTCAACTGTAGTCCCAACATCATCTACATTTGGGACATCCATAGCCTCATCATCATGATCATCATCCACATTCTAAGGATCAAGAGTAACATGAAGACTAAGCTCATCACCCAATGCCTATATAAAACTAGAGCATCAAGTACTCCCTACACCAAACCAAACTACCGCATCACCCAAGGAAAATTAATAAACTTCATCTTGCATCCATGTCACCCAATCACCCACCTACACCACCTTTTCTATCAAAGTTGTGCCACATCACCATCCCAAGTGAGGCCTCGAAATGGTTACCAAATGATGTCACCACTGGTCAAAGTCGTAAACATATCCTGATAATCCTAGCCACTACAGCTAGGATGACTCAAAAAATCCTCCTTATGGGTCCACCAATGAAGAGCATAAGGCAACCAGTGATCCCACTCACAAGGTAGACCCTCTGGCTGAGCAATCCTAATGTACTCCCAATCCCAAAGCTGAAGAATAAAATTACAACCGAGTCCCTTTCACTCCTGCCTCTTCATCTCATAGGGCTCCACATACAAATGGAAAAGTAGGGTGAGGGCCCAAGCATAAACCTAAGACTCATCAACCAGATAAAAAATACATCTCACCTGGTTCCAAGGGAACCTAGATCCCATACTATTAGGCAACAACATGTTACATAAGATATACATCATAAAGGTAGGAAGTGCTCCTAGCTTCCCATATTTATACAACTAAATATACTGAATGCCACCCTTGTTGACATCCACATCACCCCATCCATCACCATATATGGGTCTCAGCTAATGCTCCTTATCATGGCCAACCCAGACTGGTAAAACCTCGATAGGAACATGAAAGATGTGGTAAACATCTTCTAGGATAATAGTAAGCTTCCATGTTGGAAGCTGAAGTGACCCCCTATCAGGGACCGACCTCTCCACCAAAGTAGACAAGTACTCCTCATATGCCCTAACAACCTCCACCCACCCACACCCATCCAATATCACCACCTCCAACCACTTCCAATCATCATTAGTTAGTTCCTTTCGCACACAAGATATGATACGAGGCCATCGATGTCAAGCCTCAATAAATTTCACCTACATAAAGCATAAAGCAAATCCATATTAGTGCATACATCATTTCAAAAAAAACATAAAAACACAAAAACATTTTAAAAACATTCTTTTCATTTCAAAAAACATAAAAACACAAAAATATTTAAAAAGCATTCTTTTCATTTCAAAAACATAAAAAAACAAAAACATTTTCATGCATTCTTTTCATTTTAAAAATATATATAAAAATAACACTATTCTGCATTATGTTATCATCAAAAAAATTTACCTCCTCCTTTTTTACGCGGTTTAAAAAAAAACAACATACACCCCCCTCAAATCAATACAGATGCATTAAAATCATCATATTTAACCATAATCAACATTTAAAGTGAACCTCGTATCAAGTGATTTACTCTTGACACCTGGCGGTTGCAGCGATTGGTTATCCATACAATCTGGTAGGATGGGTAGCTCACCATAAGGACACTTGTTCAAAATTATTCAACATCATCATGCTAGAAATAAGATCAGTTTGATACCTCAATTTTTGAGTGTGATTGTGTTCAACCAAATTTTCACAAGGTTATCATTAAGCCCTTTCCGTTGGGTTACAAAAGCAAAAAATAATCAACTCATAATTTGGTAATAATTACTAAAATCACTAAGGTGTCCGAGCTCCCAGAGTGCTTGGTTCCTTTAACACCATATCATTTGGTAGGAATTGCTACAATCACATGGGCACCCAAACTCCTAGAGTGGTTGGTTATTTTACCACATCATTTTGCACTTCATTGAAACCAAAGGAAAATTTGCAACATCACAAAACCACTCCAAAACTAGGGCATCAAGTTCATCTTGAATTTGAAACATTTGCATCCATCACATACACCCCTTTTCATCATCCATATTTGGTCAATTGGCTTATGGGTTTCATTCTTTACCCATTTGCTAATTGAGGGGGTAAGCCAAAAATCAAAATTATCAAAAATCATTCATTCTTGTGCATCGATAATATTTGAGTCCATTTATCCATCCAATAAAGAAATATGTCTCTTGTTTTTGCACCATATTGTGTTTTACGCAATACAGTACAAAAAGAGGCATATATAGACACCAAAATCTAGGTATTTGCACTTCACCACATAATAAAATATATGCCTAAGTATAAAATTAGGTATATTAATCCTTGCACATCCACCCCACATTGCACATCATAATTTTGCATAATATATGCCTAAGTCTAAACTTAGGCATAAAAATCTACACATTAAAAAGTATTTTCCAGTTTTTCTAAATTTGGAAAATCTGCCTATAATACCCTGCCTATTCACTAGACATGTATCTTGGCCACATCACCACCATCCCTTACCACCTCTCACACACCCATGTCACCCTTGTCCCTTCACATGGGACATCCCTCACACCTCACTCCACTTGCACCTACCCACTAGCCACATCATCCGAATTAAGTGAGACACCCTAGGTGACTCACTGTAACTACCCCTTCCATTTGACAACCTTAGCTTACCACCTCCATTTCCCTCCAAAACCCCAATGGGCATATAAAGGCACCTCCATCCCATCAACCAAAGGAGGATGAAATAACATACCATAATGCTATCCAAATAATATTAGGAGCTCACATGCATACTAAGGAGATCAAGGATTCAAAGTATCAGACTGCCATTTGAATGTTTCTACCATCCAATCTCAACTACCCATTGGTGATTACACTATCACAACCACCCTCCCATGGTTCTCCAATTGTAGACACAAAAACAACACCAATCTAATTATGTGACTATAAGCACTGATCGAATTGGCATACATACCCCCTAAGGCAACCTCTAGAGGTTAAACAGTGGTCCTAACCACTCCCAAATCAGTTTTGGAAGGTCAGAGGTCAATTTGGCACCTTTTAAGCACTTTGTTCCTTATTCGTTCCACCCTGGGATGATTAGAATCCTATTCATCCCACCTTGGGACAATTAGAATCCTATTCGCCCCACCCCGGGACAATTAGCAACAATCACTCCAGGGTGGGATGATTAGCAGGTTTTACTGGCAAAAAGTCAAACCTTGACAATGGCAACCCAGATCCACCACCCAACTTTGCCTTCAAGGCATGTAATTGCAAGGAACGGTTTCAAATCAAAGAGAGACTTCAGTCAAGCATGCCCTGATCATGGAGGCCCTAAATCAGGGAGGAATCTTCTCTCCCCCCACAAAAGGCATGATGAGCCAAGTTGCGCCCTCACATGCACATTCAAAGGAGACTCTTAGGTCTATAAAAAGGTGATCCCACTCACCCCAAAAGGAGAACATATCTAGAGCATTTGGAGCAATGAAGTGCTGTCGAACTATACCCCCATTCCCCTTTGTGCTTCTTACATCCCTAATTTCTCTTTTGGAAGAGAGGTTATTGGGTGAACACCAGGAACATAATCTAGACACAAAACCCAAGCAATTGGCCACAATCCCACACCAAACTCGTTGACACAATTCCCTAGGAGGTTTTGGACCCATCCCACTTGGATTTGTGTCAAAACCAGGCCCCAAACGGTGGGCGTCCTATCCCCGGGTGCCCCCAAACTATTGCAGTCCTAATCACCCCACCCCAGAGTGATTAGAAATCCATGCATGATTTCTTTACTATTATTTTTGCATTGTTTTAGATCTGATGTAGTTATGTTGTTGTCCAAGTTTCATTGCTTTCTGACATGATTTGACCTTGTTTTTATCATTTTATGCGTTTACTAACCTACAGGGAGTGCCTTCGGATACAAGACAATCTGGGTAGAATATTCCAAATCTGACCTTTTGGGTCATCTCAAAATGCCCCTTTTAGTCTAACCCTAATTTTGCAAGAGTTTGGAGGCCTTTGGGCAGGACATTTGCAAGGTCTCTTTTGCACATTTTGGGATAGTCCCCAGCGTCCCACCCCGGAGTGATTAGAAATTTATGCATGATTTCCTGACTGTTATTTTTGCAATATGTCCCTGATGATGTCTCCATGTGTCTATCAAAGTTTGAATTCATTATGACATATTTTGACCATCATTTCATTCTTTTTTATATATTAACTAGCCGGAGGCCTTGGGGATTGCATGTTTTCCTATATCCGCATATGCTATTAACTATTTGATGTTTTTTTGTGCATAGGATATCACCACCAGGAACACCAGAGGGGAAGCAAGGAACGACGAACACACGAACACAAGCGACGACAACTTTTGGCCCGCCCATTTCGAATGTGGGCATGTGGAAGACACTAGAAGCGTACCATCCATTGATGTAATGAATTGTATCAAACATTCTAAGCCCTATAGGGGGTATGTATTGTAACTATATTAAAAGAAAACATTAATAAAATAGGCCCCACTTTATTTTTCTTACATCTCATTTATGCATCATTTCCTTCATGCATTGCTTCTCGCATTCGTAGGACTTAGCATTTGTATCAACTTTTGTTTGCATCATATCTGGTACGCCGTCCTTCTGCATTCGCTTTCAATGACGATCATGGTGGGACCCTGTACCCTACTATTAATATCAATTTTCTAATCCAAAATTTGTGGTTTCTTTGCAGGTGTTACTCATTCGGGCGTTGGACTGCTACTCGTGCCACCCTAAGACGAATACATATTCGTCCCACCCTATGACGAATACAGACCTGCTATTCGTCCCACCCTGGGACGATTAGAAATTTGTGCATTTTCTAAGAATAAAATCAATGACATCTATTTTAGACAGAGAAGAGGTAGGCCTTCTGAACATCCTCTGAGTTTTTCTGCTTTCTATTTCTGCAATTTTCTGTTTTCTTTGCTTTATTTTCAGACACTTGCATAGAAAGGTTAAGTAGTTTGTTTCCCTTTCTTGCAAATAAAGGAAAAAAATAAAAACATAGAGTAAATTAAATGGAAGGAACTTGATTAGGAACGCACTTTTCTCTAGTTTTCTTGCATGGCACTTGCACAAATGACAAGTCTGCATTTTAGGTTTCAGTTCTAGTTAGGTTTTGAGATTTCCTTTTTGCTACTAATTGTCTCTGAAGGATAAAACAATGTACTTTAAAGCATTCCATTAGTGAAAATCATATTTTGTTGTATGTTTTCTTTCTTTATACAATTAAAAGGAACCACACACACCACCTAATAATATTAACATCAAGGAGTTGGTCTTAATACCCCAACACTTGATCAAGACCAACGGTGGATTTCATCACCACCTTGGCTTGGATTTTGCATACATATACCCTGATCGCGACTGTTGCTAGACGTAAATCCTAATGAAAGCTGACCAAGTGTAATGTGGGTGATTCCCCATGCATGAGGATAAGTCTTCTATGGTAGGTGTCAAAAATAGAGTGATCCCCCTTCAGTACCGCCTATGTTCCACATACTGTTCTACTCTCGTGTACCAATAGTTTCCCTCACGTAATGGCGGGTATATTGAGAGGTTCGGTATAATGGTCTGGCAATGGTATATTGAAGGGGTGACCATTTGGGAGATACAAGAGCCCTCATTATGCATGTATAACAAAGTTTTCTTTACAAGCTTTACATAACAAAAATAAAACACACTAAACCAGATTTAGGGCACACAGTTAATCTGTAAACAAGATAATCATATATTTATTTTTGTGGTCCCCTTTTGTTTGGTGTAGCATAAAAAATTGTAAAGGAGATAAAAATATATGTATATTTTTAGAAAAACCACCACCATGGTGTATACCTATAGCCAAGCCCAATTACGAGCAGAAGCTGCAGAAAGTATACAAGGAGGCACAAGTCGCCTCCGTTATAGCCCTAAGGACTTGGTTATACCACCTTGGCAGCCTCACCCACAACATAGTCCACACTATGCCACTATAGAAAAGGACTATAGAGGCACCCCTTTGAGGGGCACTCCCATTCAACACAGACCCTCTCAAGAGGAGTACACATATGGGAAGGCCCCCTTAGACACTCATTATGAGTGGCCACTATGCGATGAGGCGCTAGAGCAACATAGGGTTCATAAGGAGGGGACATGTTATTATATCATTCCACCTCCACCCCTCATTACTGTTAGAACTAATAGACCAAATCTAGAGCCTAGGGATCTTCAGATAGGGCGATCCAACTCTGCCCATCCCCTTCACATGTATGAAATGGGGCACGAGGAAAACCAGTATATTCCTCAAGAATAATACACTACATGGGAGCAATGCGCCTCCGCACCCACTGATTATCAAGATCACCCATTGAGGCTAGAGCCTTGGGTGAATGATGCTAACCTCGATAGAGGAAAGTGACCCATAAAGATCTCGAATCACCACGACCAAGATAGATGTGTAGGGGAGGCATCTAGGCCTCCTATACCTAGGACGATGGAACAAATCGACTTGGTATTTGCCAAACATGCTGCCCACCAAGTGCAAATCACACAGCTTAGGCAAGATCAATAGCAGTTAGAACAACTATATCATCTTAACAAAGTGCGCATTTAGCGCTAGACAAATGAGTTACTCCAGAACACTATGCATGAGAGGATTCCAACCCCTCGAATGCATAGAACAAAAATTTATGAGAGGCACAACCCCTTAGTATGAGATAGGTCTCCACAAACTTATCAAGTGTTGCCTCTAAGACCTCCTAGACTTGAGTGGGAAGCCACTCCTAGAACCAATGATGGGTGCCTTCCTCGGGCACCCTTCCACGTTTATAGGTCACGCCAAAAAACTCCTCAAGAAGCCTATGAGGAATTTGAGTGAGAAGAAGAGCGGGCTGAAATGACCTACCAAGGTAGGGGGGAACCACCCGACTACCCCTCCATAGGCCTCAAGTTCCTCATAATTCACAATGGGAACAAACCAAGGAAGAGGAAATAAAATCCTCTGATGCATAAAAAGCATTGTTAGAGCACTTAGAGTCTATGGATACTAAGACTTTGGGGCCCAAAAAGCCCACCTTACGTTAGCTCCGTAGCCACCCTGTGCGTCCTTCAATTTTGGCACCCCCATACCCCGACCACTTCAAAAAGCCTCAATTGGCAATTTTTAGAGGGGATGAGGATGCCCAAGAGCATGTAACAAGGTTCTTAAGTCAATGCTTTGGCATTCAGGACAAGGATGCATTGCTTCTAAGAACATTTATAACCACATTCGCAGGACCTACCTCAGATTGGTTTACCCAGTTGCCGAAGCATAGCATCAATATTCTAGATCAGCTAGTGGACGCATTCCTGGAACGTTTTACCTACAAGACCAAGAAGAAGGCATCCTTAAGTGACCTATCTAGCCTTAAGAAGTATGATGATGAGACCATGGCTGCTTAAGGGAATCAATGGAGGACACTACTTTCAAAGTTACCTTACCTCCCTCCCATGGCCGATATGACTCAAATGTTTTCAAAGAGTTGCATAAGGTCGATCTCTGTGCTATTGCAACTGCAGCAATATGCCATCCTCAAAGAAGCCCTAGCGCAAGCCAGGATAATTGAGGAGATAAAAATACAAGATGGTGAGATTGCCAAGCCATGCAAGAAAGAGTTGACCAAGAATGCTAAAACTGGGCCCATGCAACCGAAACCCACCACGATCAATTAGGTTGCCATCAATATACCAAAGCCTGCACAAATGACATAGCCCCCAAAGGCTAATTATTAGGTAGTTACTCTTGAGAAATATGAAAAGGAAAATCATAAACAAGAGTAAAATTAGTCGACAATTCACATAATTTACGGAGTCTAGAGACTCCTTGTTTGACCGCTTGTTCACGACAAACCTGATAAACTTACCGAAAAGTCGACCCATATACCCCAATGCGTCAAAACCTAAGGGTTATAGGGAAGACTTATATTGTAGATTTCATTGATAGAAAGGACATGACATCTTCACTTGTTGGAAATTCAAAAACTTAGTGCAGGAATTGATAGACAACAAGATGCTTGTGGTAGATAATCTCATAGCACTGAGCAACCAATATATGGAGGTCTTCAAAGACCCCCTGACTACCCATGATGTGTAGGAAAAGACTTTACAAGTGAACGAGGTAACACAATACTACCCCATGCAAGGATATGTAGGAATGATAAGCATCATGAAACAAAACAAAAGATACCCAAACATGACTACACCCACTGCAGCTACAGGAGATGTTCCATCAACGTCAAAACCTCCACAACACCCTACACAACCTCCCTAGCCTAGACCAGTGGCCATGATTTGGACTAAACTTATTCAAAGTTTAAGGACCACGTTGGCTAGGCTCTCCATTTATGAGCTCATCCAATAATCACCGCCCCATCGGGAGGCTCTGATGGAGATACTCAAAGCCATTGAGCTATAGCCCCACGAACCCAATTATTTCAACAACTTTATGGGGCATGTGATACAATGCACAAAACTAGTCATAACCTACAGGGAAGACGAACTAAAATTGGTGACTGGTGATATGGTGGATCTACCCCTACACATCATCACTCAGGTCAACAGGATTCCATTCACGAGAGTGTTAGTGGACACTGGCTCGTCCAACAACATAATCACAACGGAAGCATTAAAACATCTTAAGTTGCCAACATCCACTTACACTTTTCGAGCATTCAATGACACGTTATGCTCGACGGTTGACACAATTCTCTTGCCCATCCAAGTAGGACAAAAAACCATTCCTATGTTGTGTCACATCCTTGAGGGTGAGATGGCATACAATATCTTGCTAGGTCAGCCTTGGATCAGGGACATGAAGTGTGTCCCTTCAATAGCCCATCAATGCCTCAAATACACATACGAAGGGCAAGTACATGTAGTCCCAACGGACCTAGAGCCCTTTAAGTTTTGCAATGCGGTGCAGTTGATGCCACAATCGACCCTCCCATCGACACATTTGGACTTTCAATTGAATCCGTCCACATAGGGTCCAATTTTACCTACATCCCCGCTATTAAGTCCCTCAATTTACCAACCTGGCCCATATTTGTTATTTGTTCCTTCACCAATGATGCCACCTATGGTGGCCACACCGAAGGACAACAAGAAGAAGCCCCTAGAGGAGGTACCACCATTAGTCTCAACCATCTCTATCGAAGATGTGCCCAGCCAAATGGAAGTCGAGACACCTGGTTCACCCAACATGGAGTGGACTCAGGGAGAACTCCCATTCCCTCCCACTCAACCACCAATTATTACCATTGAGATGGCCAATACGGTCCTTGGAGAGTACCTAGTGCAGAACATTGTGGCAACACCCGTGCTAGAGTCCATGCAATACATGGGGAAACCTCGCCTCCCCATTGGCACTGTCATCCCTTTAGGCTACTCGCCAAATCAGACCAACTTTGTATATTGGGGCCTTGAGAATGGCCTTCAACCCTACCTACAAGAGGAAGAGGACGAAGATCCATTTTATAAGAATTTTGATTATCTGTCCAACCCAAACTTCACCTTGAAATAACTAGACCAATGTAATTAGCATGGATATGGATTGGGCAGATAAGAACAAGGAATGCACACTCTTTGTCAACCAAGATACCAGATGCAATATGATAAATTAGGAGTAGGGTTCAACCACCCTTTGCCCCTCAACATCTTGGTAGAAACCATGCAAGGCCTAGGTCTAGGCAACAGGGATGGGTTGGCACAAGATCCATATGCCAATCCCAACACAACATACACATTGGGGGATTATCTCCCATTGTTAACAACAAACCTTGTTGACCTCAACAACCCCTCCCCTTCGATCGAGGAAGGAGAAAGTTCAAAAGGTAACCTCCCAAGGGGATATGAACAAGATCAAGGAGGGTCTTTTGAATATGAGTCAAATTATGAGGTAGCACCCTAGGACCCTTTTGAGTCCGATAGGAATCACTCGCAGGTGACACCCATTGGCAAATTTCCCATTTAATGTTCCAATTAGGAAATTACTACCTCTGAAGAATCCAACCCTCTTGTAGAGAGCGGAACAACCCAAAAGAGACCAAATCAACATGCTCAAACAAAACAAGCCTCCCATGTCGGCCATAAGGCCAAGTGATCCACTAGAGGAAGAAGATCCAAGTATCCTCTTCAACATCGACTACCTGTGTGCCAAATCTTTAGTTTTTGTAGAGAGTGAGGATAGTGATCAAGAAACACCTAGTGGGAGGCTATACCAGCCAGAGGGGCACATAGTTGTCAAAGCCAATGAAGGCCTATGGATCTCTGATAGCGACTATGAGGATGATACTGAGATGGCATATCTCAACCATATGAGGCAACAAGAATACCCCATAGACATCGATGGTATGTTTGAACATCTGAATATGGGACCAAGGCATAGGTTTCATTTAAATCAAGTACAATTAAACCAAGTGCTTCATCCATCACTTCGGGCATATAGGGAGCACCTCCCACGTAGAGACCCTATAGGGCCATCAGTGCCAAGGGTAGACCCTATCCTTCTATCCGCACATAGGGCCGATCCTTTTGTGCCAGTACCCACAGAGCTAGATCCGGGGTACAAGGATCACCAAGGATGTCTAAATCAACACCCACATGGTAATAGAGACCAAATTCATTCCATCAACATGATCTCCATTGATTTAATTGCCCCTATCCGCAATACAGTTGATCCAACATGACCATTGTATCTAGACCTAGATGCCATAGACTAGGATCGTGATAACTCACCACCATCCCCATCAGAGTATTGGCCTTGCGATGAGATGTTTCATTTCACCCCAGGACAGACTCAGGATATCTTCCATGCTGAAGAGGAACCCGATGTTCCCAACGTAGATCTAAACTCAACAAATGATATCCACCTGATCCCAACTCCACACCAATTGGAGGATGGATCCCACATGTCAGTCGAAGAGACGATTGACGTAGACATCGGTTCTAATCTAATGAATCCGTAAATCATCAAGCTAGGGGTAATTTTATCCCCCAAAGAGCAAGTCAATTACATTACCCTTCTCAAAGAGAAGGAGGTTTTTGCATGGACCTACAAAGACATGCCGGGGCTAGACCCATAACTAGTCATGCATAATCTAACACTTGATCTGACAGTGAAGCCAGTCAAGAAAAAGCTACGTAAGATGCACCAAAAAGTGGCCTTAATGGTAAAATACAAGCTAAAAAATATGTTGGATGCACAGTTTGTCATCTACATAGATTACCCACCATGGTTGTCCAACATGGTACCCGTCAAAAATCTTGATAGGAGGATTTGCATATGCATCGATTTTTGAGATTTAAACAAAGCAAGTCCCAAGGAAAACTTCCCCTTGCCTAGCATTGACGCACTCGTAGATGCTATAGCAGGCCACAAAATGCTTTCCCTCATTGATGGTTTCTTGGGATACAACCAGATTCGTATCAATCCCGATGATCAACTCAAAATGGCATTCACAATGCCTTGGGGGACATTTTGTTATAAGGTCATGCCCTTTGGCCTTAAAAACACTGGTGCCACCTACCAACGTGCTATGACATACATATTCCATGATCACATGCATAAAAATTTGGAAGATTATATGGATGATTTGTTGGCCAAATCTCTTTTGCACCAAAATCATCTTGATGACTTATGCAAGATCCTTGATCACCTCATCAAACACAAAGTTAGGCTAAACCCCAAGAAGTGCGTATTTGGTGTCACATCTAGAAAAATCTTGGGTTTCATAGTATCAAAATGAGGCATCGAGGTAGATCCAAATAAAGTCAAGGCAATCCTTGAGATGCTTCCCCCAACCACCATCAGGCAACTTAGAAGCTTGCAGGGTAATGTCACATCGATCAAGTGCTTCATAGCGCAGTTATATGACAAGTGCCGACCCATGAATAAATTATTACACAAGGGGGTAGCATTTCATTGGGATGACGAGTGCCAGTCAGCATTTGATGACATCAAACAATGCTTGGCTTCACCGCTAGTATTGGCACCACCTAGACCAGGAGTTCCATTCTACTTATACATCTCAGCTATTGAGGTGGAACTGGGCGCCATGCTAGCCTAGAAAAATGAATTACATAAAGAACAGGCTAATTATTATCTTAGCCACACCCTGGTCAGTTATGAACTTAACTATGCATATGTTGAGAAGCTATGATTGGCGGTGGTATTTGCCACCAAAAAGCTATGCCATTACATGTTGAGAAATATGATGTATGTTGTGTCTAAGGAGAATCCATTGTGGTACATGATGAGTCGTACTTATCACAGTAGTCGCATGGCAAAATGGATCATGTTGTTGATGGAGTTTGACATTGAATTCATTGGACAAAAGTCCATCAAAGGTCAAGTCATCATCGATCAACTAGCAGAGGCTCCTCTCGAAGATGATCAACCTCTGACCGTAGAGCTTCCTGATGATGGGGTCTTCCATGTCTCATAATCGCAATATTCTGATGACCTTGAGTCACAGGCCGACATAACCTTATTTTTTGATGGTTCTAAGTGTGAGCAAGGGGGTGGCATGGGAATCATGTTTTTCACACCGCAAGGGGCTCCAATGCCTTTATCATTTAAACTTGATTTCCCGTGCACCAATAAAAATTCCAAATATGAACCCTTGCTCATAGGTCTTTAGATAACCATCACCATGAACATCAAATGCCTGAATATATTTGGTGATTCGTTGTTAATTTTCAACCAAGTGAAAGGGGTATTCCAATACAAATGCCCAATTTTTTAGGCCTACAAAGCCCTTGTGGATAAATTCTTGGCAAATCTTGAATGGTACGACATCAAGGCACTCCCTCGATCATCAAATAGTTTTGCAGACACTATGGCATTCTTGGGGTCACTAATCCCACAAGACCCTTATGGTGAGATGACAACCATTCAAGTCAAAACATTATCGCAATTCGCGATGGAGCGTGCAAGCTCTGACATAACGACAAAAATCCACCTAGTCCAGATTGAACCATCTCAATATAGGTTCTCTCTAATCCATGATAGTATGAATCATGCCAACTAGGGGTATTTGTTCTCTCCAACCCCTCTTAATAGAAACACAACACTATTTTTACAAGTTATTTCCCGCTCAGCTTTTGCTAGGGACAAACTTAAAGAGGGATTGACCGTTCATACCATTGAGGTTTCTAATCAGTAGGATTGGTACACACCCATAAGAGACAATCTCAAGTTAGGTAGCCCCCCACTTGGATTGTTGCACGCTATGAAAATATCATTCAAACAGAAAGTGACAAAACATGTCTTGCTAGGAGACATCTTATACCGTCAAAGCTACGAAGGAATCCTCCTCCATTGCCTGTACCAGTAGGAGTCCACTTGGGCGATCACCCAAGCGCATGATGGTACATGCGATGGCCAGTTCAGTGGTATGGGCCCTGCATTGTGGAGTTCATCTTACATAACATCATATGTCATTTTGGTATTCCATCTAAGATCATATCAAATAATGGGACGTCATTTAAGAACAAAGATGTGCATGCTTTGACAACAAAGTACAAAATTGAGCACAATTTTTTGATAACTTATTATTCGCAGGAAAATGGGCAAGTAGAGGCGTCAAACAAAATGCTAGTTACCATCCTTTAAAATACAGTCACAGATAATCATAAGGATTGGCACTTCCAAATACAACTTGCCCTGTGGGCTTATCGCACTAGCATTCAGACGCCCACTGGGGCAACTCCATTTTCACTAGTGTATGGCTCTGAGGTAGTCATGCCTCTCGAGTTGGAAATACCCTCCCTATGTATATCAATGCAATAATTCATCGATGATGACACTACACTATAGGCCTGGTAAGACCAGATTACATTACTCGATGAACGATGCATCAATGCTCTCGAGCACTTACGTATCTATCAAGAGCGACTTAAGAAATCATACAACATGAAAGTTCACCTGAGGGACTTTCAGGTTGGTGACCTGGTCTTAAAAGAGAACCAACAAAATTCTAACTTGTTGCCCCATTTAAGGGACAAGTTCATGGCAAATTGGTTAGGTCCTTATGTAATCGACAGTAAAATAGGACTTGGAACATACCGGATCACCTCTCTTGAAGGAATCAAGGAAATAGAACCCTTGAACATCAGTCATTTGAGGCCATTCAACATTTAGAGAGCCATAGCCCACCCCAAAAGCCCCAAGGATTCTCGTAATCATTTGGTCAACCTAAAATACCCCAAAGGTATCTATAATTCCTATGGTCAAACCAAAATCTCCAAGGGTTCCCGCCACCACTTGGTCAACCTAAAATGCCCCGAAGGTATCCATAATCCCTTTGGTCAAACCAAAAGCTCCAAGGGTTCTGACCACTGCTTGGTCACACAAAATGCCCCGAAGGTATCCATAATCCCTTTGGTCAAACCAAAAGCTCCAAGGATTCCCATAATCCCCTGGTCAAAAATGAATATTCAAAAAAAAAAAAAACAACAGATAATCAAAAATAACAAAAAAATTGCATCTCACTCTCATGCATAATCTTAAAAATCAAAATACATAAAGAATTGCATTAGGCATCACATACATACATTGCATATTTGTTGTTCATACATGTCAAATGCACCATAAACTGTAATTAATCGGCAATGCCATCATTTTCCACATTTATCCATTTTGTAAATGATCCCACAAAAAAAAAAACAACAAATAATAAAAAATAACAAAAAAATTGCATCTCACTCTCGTGCATAATCTTAAAAATCAAAACACATAAAGAACTGCATTAGGCATCACATACATACATTGCATATTTGTTGGTCATACATGTCAAATGCACCATAGACTGTAATTACTCGGCAATGCCATCATTTTCCACATTTATCCATTTTGTAAATGATCCCACAAGAATAATGCCAATCACATTTTCATCATATCATAGTCAGTTGTCTTTTAATGTCTTTAGGGTTTTTTTCATTCAGTTGTCTTTAGATTTCTAGCCAAATTTTGTACAAAGTCAGACCAATTTTTACAAGGTAGAGTTTTACTTGGATCACGCCTTGTTACATAGCATCCCAGCACAAGCTTAAAACATATAAAAATTCCCAAGTTGTGTGAACGAAATATGAAACCTGCAAAGTGGTCCAGGATACCATACAGTGAAATGGTTATCTTGCTCATCCCCCTATGCGAATGATCCAAGAATACTGAGAGTTGGAAAAAGGACAAGCATCTTCCCTACCCAATTCCCCAAAATAAACAGTGGTTTTTACCACTATCAAAAATCCCAAATTCTCAAAAAGTTGCAAACATAAAAAAACTACAAAAGTCAAAGTACAAACTCCAAAGTTTGACATCAAAACCCTCAAAGTGCACACATCAAAAAGCACAAGAAATAGTGATCCCCATCACTCAAAATTCAAATCCCTTGCTCAAAAAAAAAAGAAAAATAAACAGTGATTTTTATCACTATATATAAGAGCAAGTATCCCAATAAAATTGAAGAAAAGAAGGGAGTCGAACTTGAATCCCTGGAACTCTCAGCATTCGAACGGTCATGAGGTGATCCTCAGTCCCGGTTTGGTGGATAGCCTGCTAGCACTGGTGGCAAACCTCCCACATGATGATATATCTATCGCATTAGTTGTTGGGAATATGTATAGATCAATGTTTGCATGTGGATGAGCTAGCTTGTGGTATCCTAGATTGCCCCATAGATTAATATTTCTATATGCAACAAAGGAATTAGTGGAGCTAATTAGGTGATCCTCAGTACAGGTTTGGTGGACAACCTACCTGGAACTAGTGGTATCCTTATGAATACCACATCAACGAACTCAATCACACACACAAGGATGTGAAATAACTTGGTCAAACTCAAGTCTAATTCGTACCTTGTTCAAAATTCTTGTAATATAATGTACAGTCTTGACTAGTTATCTAAAGCATCCGAGTCTCAGGAAAACCTTAACTACATTCTAAAATAATTTTTGTACATTTCATTACTTACATCTCCATCAAAAAATACAAAACAAATATTACAAATGCATAGTTATTTCATAAAGCAATCACATAGCATAGAAAGCCAATAAATCCTATATAGTCTATGGTGCCACTGCTTGTATACTAAAAAATTAGTCCATCCATTCCATATGCATACATCTATATCATATAATTAAAATCATCCACAGTCATAATAGTATATGCATACATCAAAATAAATAAACATCCATAAAAAACAATAAACCATGACAAGCATATCATCAAACCAAAAATGAGTCATGTATATATATCAAGTCAAAATGCCTTCAAGCTACAATAAGAAGGTCCTCTGACCTCACAAAAAACCAAAAACTCAAAATTCCCAAAGCCTAGGGAGTCGTCCACCATGATCATGCAGAATCGGTGTGACTGGTACTACCCCTAGTAGCATGGGTCCTATGGGACCTCTCAGGACAACTGCTGCCATCCCCCGCTTCCTAACCACCAACACTACCCTCACCTGGTCACCTGCGACAAGATGATGTAGACTACTCAGTCTCACTACCTCTCGTATGGTGTGACGACCCACCTCCATCAAGAACAGCAACTGTCCATCAAGACAGATAACCTTTGTCTCCAACTCCACCTGATACTGACTCCACTCTATATCTCATCGGTGATACACAACTAGTGCATTGTCTTGCTATGCCAACTGAGTCCATAGGATATCCCTATCCTATAAAACATCTCTATGCTCCTCCTCCCATCTTTGTAAGAGACCCTCCAATCATGCTATCTTAGCACAAAACCCAACCTCCACATCCCCTGAGATAGCCTAAGGCATGGGCACCTCCGGGATGGCCTGCTGCTTTGACACCCACTGGTTCAGGACATCCTATACATTTGACTACTCCAGAACCCCCAAATCATCTCCATCACCAATGAGGTCATCGATATCCACAATTTTCACATCATCAAGTGGATCCCCCCAACCCTCCATCGATGCCTTTGCACCCCTGCCTCCTACTGCTGTAGTATTTTTGCCTCCTAGAGGCTCGTCACCCCACCATAACCACGTAATCCACCACCGATCATACTTTGTAGTCACCCTAACATTATCCATGTCGAGAATGTCAATAACTATGTTAGACTCCTCGCCCAGTGGCTCAATGATAGGCCAGACTAGATTCCTCTCGTCACCACGACATCGATAGATCAAGGGATCACCAGGCAATCCCTAGCGCACCCCAAAATACCATGTCACCCAGACATAAGAGAAGTACTCCTAATCTATCCCATGTCACCCAATTAACCATCTACCCCTATGCACACAACGAAGCCACTCTCCAGCCTCAGGCCAGGCTGGACAGTCTCAGTATGGCCACCAAAACACCTACCCTGGCACTAGACGAGAGAAGGCATTAGTATAGTGACTTACGTCACTTGCCCACCACTGACTTTGCCCATTATCCTTTGACCTTCACCATAAAGTGGCATATCCAATATCCCGATCCACCATATCACCTCGGGTGGTCCAAGGTAAACCCTGCGGCCGCTCCATAACTATGTGCTGCCACCCCCAACACTGCAAGAGATAGCTGCACCCGATCCCATTTTGCCTCTGATAGCAAACCTTGTACAACTCGTTGTACAGCTACACGAACAACATCTAACCCCATCTCATAATAAAGTGGAGCTGATGTAGGACACTCCACCAATCTGAACACCAAATCAAGTAGGTTCCAAGGGAACCTCGCACCTGAGGAGTCAAGAAGCAACATATTGGAGATGAGGGTCATGATCAAAGCATACCTCATCCCTAATACGCCCTTCTCCAAACACCACCTCGCCATAATACCACCTAATTAGTAGTTAGCCTATACCATCTCCATAGCCCTATCCACCCCCCTCTCCACCGCCAGACCAAAACATCGTGTCAGTACCATCATTCGTTAGTCATGGTGGATCATCTGGATGGGCAATCCATCTATTGAAATCTGCATGATCTGATACACGTCCTCCAGAGTAACTGTCATCTCCCCTATTGGGAGATGAAAAGTGTTGGTATGGGGATCCCACAGATTGATTAGGGCAGTCAAATATGCCCGATCCCCCACCACAAGCTCCAAATGCATCACCTGCTTAATCCCAAGGGCATCAATCCACTCCTAATCCACAACTATCAAGGCATCCCAGGCATCAAAGAAAACTGTCGGCTAGCGGTACTGACTCTTCACAACCTGAAAAATAATAAAATGCAAAAATATATTAAGTACATACTTAATATAAACAAAAACATTAAAATAAAACTGTACAGCAGAAGTATAGACTACAATTTACAAATATACAGTAAAATTACAACATGAGAAGTGCATTAAAATAAAACTATATAGCAAAAGTATAGATCATGAAAATAAAACTATAAAGCAAAAGTACAGATCATTCAAATAAAACTGTACAATAAACAAACAACAAAGAAAACAAAAAAATCATATTAGGGGTTCAACATTAATGTGAACAAAAAAACAAAACACAACAAAAAGAATCATACTAAGGTTTCAGCCTTATGAACAAAAAAACAAAACAAAACAAAAAAAATCATACTAGGGTTTCAACCTTAATGTGAACAAAAAAAAACAATACAAAAAAATTAATATTAGGGTTTCAACCTTAATATTAACGAAAAAAAATATATATATAAAATATATATATATATTAGGGTTTCAACCTTAATATGAACAAAAACAACAAAATAAAAAACAAACATTTTGGGTTTTAAACCTAAATACAAACAAAAACAAAGTATAGATAACAGTTGTGTACTAATGTTTTGACCTTAATCTATGAAAATTAACAACAACAAAAAAAACAAAAAAAACAAAGCAAATAAAATTCCTATATTAGGTTTTTAACTTGATATACGAATAACAAACAAAATCACGCAAACAAGCATTTTATATGTGAATTTTAAAAATTCGTATAAAAACAAACGAATAATAGGTAGAAGGAAGGAACATCATACCGGTCTCGCCTCGGCTCCTCCACTCAAATATTAGGTTCTCGCACTCATGATGTCTGCAAAATTTTTGTAGCACTCTGCTATGCACACTCGCACTCCTCCTCCTCACTGCTCCAAATCACCAAGAAAAAATTGTTGCAAATGAGCCCAAAACCTAGTTTTGGTCCTTTTATAGGCTTTTAGGCCTGTAATAATTCCACCCTAGGACAAGCGCTCTAGTTAGCACTCGTCCCACCCTAGGATGATTACAAAATTGGTATTCATCCCACCCTGGGACAATTACAAAGCAAGAAATAACGCAACAAAAACTACATCAAAAAAATGCACCAAAAATAGCAATAAATCTGCCAAATAGAGGTGCCTTTGAACCTGACATTCATGGCATGAAAAACCACCATCGGGGTCACAAATAATCACTATCCTACTCCCTAAGAAGTCTAGCATAGCCGGACCACTCCACGGGAAGGAGGATTTTTGATAATTTCTACCCCAATAGGCATCCAAAAAAGGTTAAAACCCACCAAAAACAGGTCTGATTGTGGAAAAATGCAATACACGTTCAACGAAAACAACTGAAGGCACCCTTACAAACATCATATTGGGTCAATTGACTCATCGATTTTCTTATTTTTGGTCATTCCCTCATCGATTCATCGCTTGAGGGGGTAGTCACACTTAGTCACCAATCAACAAATACACACCCAATCAAATAAATGGCATGCATTCAAAGAATCATTGACAAAGACAATCACGCTCCTGCTTGGGGCAGCAAACAAGCAATAATCACAAGCTAAAAAAACACTTGGCATTTTGGAAGCATGAAGAAAAGGTTCCTCAAACAAAAGGTTGCACCCTTTGCCTATTCATGACTGAACAATGTCCAAGATCAAGTACACCTCACTAAAAAAGGTTACACTTGAGTTAAGCTCCTTAGCTCATCAGAAGCAAGGATTCAAGAATGCGTGCCCTTTCCATACTTGGGGCATCAAAATTTGGTTAGGTTACTAAGAAACCCTAATCATTAAGTGCTTTGGTCATCTATTTTTTCTCAGCACTGTGCCACACATAGCGCATCCCAAAAAGGGGTATCTATAGACACCAAAACATCACCAATCCGATTATGTGACTACAAGCACTGACCGAATTGGCATACATACCCCTTAGGGCAGCCTCCAGAGGTTAAACAGTGGTCCTAACCACTCCCAAATCAGTTTTGGAAGGTCATAGGTCAATTTGGCATCTTTTAAGCACTTTGCTCCCTATTCGTCCCACCTTGGGACGATTAGAATCCTATTCGCCCCACCCTGGGACGATTAGTAGCAATCGCTCCAGGGTGAGACGATTAGCGGTTTTGACTGGTAAAAATTCAAACCTTGACAAATGGCAGCCCAGATTCGCCACCCAACTTTGCCTTCAAGGCATGCAATTTTGAGGAACGGTTTCAAATTAGAAAGAGAGACTTCAGTCAAGCATGCCTTGATCATGGAGGCTCTAAATCAGGGAGGAATATTCTCTCCCCCCACCAAAATGCATGATGAGCCAAGTGGCACCCTCACATGCATATTCAAAGGATACCCTCAGGTCTATAAAAATTTGAGCCTCCTCACCCCAAAATGAGAATAGAGTTGGAGCATTTGGAGCAACAAAGTGCTGTCGAACTATACCCCCATTCCCCTTCGTGCTTCTTACATCCCTAATTTCTCTTTTGGAAGAGAGGTTATCGGGTGAACACTAGGAACGCAATCTAGACCCAAAACCCACACAATCGGCCACAATCCCACACCAAAATCATTGACATGATCCCCTAGGATATTTTGGACCCATCCCACTTGGATTGGTGTCAAAACCAGGCCCCAAACAGTGGGCGTCTTGCCCCTAGGCGCCCCCCAAACTGTTTCAGTCCTAATCACCCCACCCCAGAGCAATTAGAAATACATGCATGATTTCTTTGTTGTTATTTTTGCATTATTTTATATCTGATGTACTTATGCCGTTGTCCAAGTTTCATTGCTTTCTGACATGATTTGACCTTGTTTTTATCATTTTATGCGTTTACTAACCTACAAGAAGAACCTTTGAATACAAGACAATCTGGATAGAATATGCAAAATCTGACCTTCTGGGTCATCTCAAAATTCCCCTTTTAGTCTAACCCCAAGTTTGTAGGAGTTTTGGAGGCCTCTGGGTAGGACATTTGCAAGATCACTTTTGCACATTTTGTGATAGTCCCCAACATCCCACCCCGGAGCGATTAGAAATCTGTGCATTATTTCCTGACTGTTCTTTTTGCAATATGTCCTTGATGATGTCTCCATGCATATTTCAAATTTTGAATTCATTATGACATGTTTTGACCATCATTTCATTCTTTTATATATTAACTAGCCGGAGGCCTTGGGGATTGCATGTTTTCCTATATCCGCATATGCTATTAACTATTTTCTATTTTTATGTGTGTAGGATCTCACCACCAAGAACACTATAGGGGCATAAAGGAATGACAAACACATGGACACAAGCGGTGGCAACTTTTGGCCCGCCCATTTCGAATGTGGGCATGCGAAAGACACTGGAAGTGTACCATCCATTGATGTAACGAACTGTATCAAATATTTTGAGCCCTAGATGGGGGACATATTGTAATTGGATTAAAAGAAAACATTAATAAAATAGGCCCCACTTTGTTTTGCTTACATCTCATTTATGCATCATTTCCTTCATACATTGCTTCTTGCATTCATAGGACTTAGCATTTGTATCAACTTTTGTTTACATCATATCTGGTACGTCGTTCTTCTGCATTCACTTTCACAAATAACCTGATCATGGTTGAACAACACCACCCACATGCTCGTAGTTACTCAAGAGCGATTTTCAATCAACCACAACAAAGATCGGTAAGCTAAAATTTGGCAAGGCATTTAGGTTTAGTTTTTATGTTTTTTGCACTATACTTTTGATTTCTACAAGCATTCATTTAAGGGTCTATTGCATTGGTTTTCAATCATATATGCAGGTGCTACTAAACCCTTGTTTGCATTTTGTGTGTGCAAGAGATAGATCCTTGAGCAGCTACTAAAGCTGGAGTGGCCCTATTCCTAGGATACTCAAGCCCACTCAACCTTTGAAGTTGTAGCAGAGGAGCAAAAGACATCAGTTTAACATGCTTAGAGAACAAGAGACTATAATTTGAGCATTGTATTTTGTAAAATAAAGTATTGTAATACTTACCCCTCACATTGGGGCAACAACATTGTAAAAATGGGAGATCAAGGCTCCCCTATTTAATACAAAGATCATTCATTTTATTGCAATCACTTTATTTTCAGTTTATGTGTTTGGTGTAGGTGCAAGTGGAGTGAGGTGTGAGGGATGTCCCATGTGAAGGTACAAGGGTGAAAAGGGTTACATGGGTGTGTGATGGGTGGAAAGGTATGGTGGTGATGTGGCCATGACACATGTCTAGTGAGTAGGTAGGGTATCCTAGGCAGATTTTCCATATTTAGAAAATCTGGAAAATACTTTTAATGTGCAGATTTTTTTATGCCTAAGTTTAGACTTAGGCATATATTATATAGGATTGTAATGTACAATGTGGGGTGGAATGTTCAAGGATTAATATACCTAATTTTAGACTCAGACATATATTTTATTATGTGGTGAAGTATAAATACCTAGATTTGGGTGTCTATAGATGCCCCTTTTTGTACCATGTTTTGGAAAATACAATGCGATGAAAAAATAAGAGACACCTATCCTTATTGGATGGATAAATATAAACATGGAAGCCTTGATTTACACATTAAAAAGTATTTTCCAAATTTTCTAAATCTAAAAAATCTGCCTAGGATACCCTGCCTACTCACTAGACATGTGTCCTGGCCACATAACCACCACCCCTTGCCACCTCTCACATCCCATGTCACCCTTGTCCCTTCACATGGGACATACCTCACACCTCACTCCACTTACACCTACCCACTAGCCACATCACCCCAATTAAGTAAGACACCCTAGGTGACTCGCTATAATTACCCCTTCCATTTGGTAGCCCTGGCTTGCCACTTGGTAATCCTAGCTTGCCACCTCCATTTCCCTCTAAAAACCCAAGGGGCCTATACAGGCACCTCCATCCCATCAACCAAGGGAGGCTAAAAGAACATATCTTCACATTACTGAAATCACACTAGGAGCTCACACACATCTCGAGGAGATCAAGGATTCAAAACCTCGAAGTGCCATTTTGAAGGTTTTTGCCATCCAACCTCAAATTTCCTTATGATATTTTGATGATTAAGAGGTCGACCATGATCACCATTGTTTGTAGAAAAATAAATGACACCAAACACATAAACTAAAAATAAAGCAATTCAATAAAATGAATGATCTTTGTATTAAAAAGGGAGCCTTGATCTCCTATTTTTACAATGTTGTTACCCCAATGTGAGGGGGTAAGTATTACAATGCTTTCTTTTACAAAATACAATGCTCAAATGATAGTCTCTTGTTCTCCAAGCAGGTTAAATTGGTGTCTTTTGCTCCTCTGCTACAACTTCAAAGGTTGAGTGGGCTTGAGTATCCTAGGAATAGGGCCACTCTAGCTTTAGCAACTGCTCAAGGATTTGTCTCCTACACACACAAAATGCAAACAAGGGTTTAGTAGCACCTACATATATGATTGAAAACCAATGCAATAGACCCTTAAATGAATGCTTGTAAAAGTATAGTGTAGAAAACATAAAAATAAACCTAAATGCCTTGCCAAATTTTAGCTTACCGATCTATGTTGCGGTTGATTGAAAATTGCTCTTGAGTAACCATGAGAGTACGGGTGGGGTTTTTCAATCATGGGTAGATGATTGGAGAACCACGAGAGGTCGGTTGTGATTGTGTAACTACAAATGGGTAATTGATGCTAGATGGTAGAAACCTTCAAAATGACACTTTGGGGATTTGAATCCTTGATCTCCTTAGAATACGTGCAAGCTCCTAGTGTGATTTTGATAGCGTGATGATATGTCCTTTCAGCCTAAATTGGTTGATGGGATGGAGGTGCATTTATAGTCCCCTTGGGGTTTTGAAGGGAAAGAGAGGTGGTGAACCAAGATTTCCAAGTGGTAAGCCAGGGATGCCAAATGGAAGGGGTAATTACAGTGAGTCACCTAGGTTGTCTCACTTAACTGGGGTGATGTGGCTAGTGGGTAGGTGTAAGTGCAGTGAGGTGTGAGGGATATCCCATGTGAAGGTACAAGGGTGACATGGGTGTGTTAGATATGACAAAGGGTGGTGGTGATGTGGCCAGGATACATGTCTAGTGAATAGGTAGGGTATCCTAGGCAGATTTTCTAGATTTAGAAAATCTAGAAAATGCTTTTAATGTGCAGATTTTTATGCCTAAGTTTAGACTTAGGCATATATTATATAGAATTGTGATGTGCAATGTGGGGTGGAATGTGCAAGGATTAATATGCCTAAGTTTAGACTTAGGCATATATTTTATTATGTGGTGAAGTGCAAATGCCTAGATTTTGGTGTCTACACACAGGGATCGACTCATGGTCCTCCTAGAGGTCCTGGTGGTGCTAGCTAGTAGCACTCATTACCTATTTTTGTAGTTTTTTTTTTCTTACGATCCTTTTTTATATAATGTATACAACCTTATTGGTGATTTGTGTACTATGCGGTTCATATATATACATATAAATGGCCTTTATTTTGATCATTTCATGTCACACTTTTTTTTAATGTGGATGCATATGTAATGATGTGGATGTTTATGTGGATGCTTATGTAATGGTGTGGTAATTGTATTATGTTTAATTTATTTATGACTATGTATGCAAATGAAATATGGATGCTATGTTCTAATGGTCACTTGTGTATGTTTTAGACTTTTGCTTTATCAACTATATCTTCATTGTTTAATTAGGGGCACTAACATTTGATATTGACACATGATATGGATATGGAATATAATAATGAAACTGGTATGGAATGCTTTTGATTTCCTTGGGTATAAAATATCTAGATTTGTTTTTTTAAAGACTCAAACATCCTAGTGATCTTAAGAAAATTCATTAATTCATCTCCCCAAATCTTCATGATGCTAAAGTTGTCCTAGTGGTTTCAAATTTCTCAAGGATCAACTATGTGTGCAATGAATATTCATTTCTCATTATGAGTAAGGGTAGAGTAATCCATAGGTAGCATATGCCAATCAAGTTAGCTCATCCATAAGAGTCCATAGGTATGTACAAAATAAGGTTTCTATTATGACAGACTTGGTGCCACACATAAGGATACCCCATTGCCAAATGGGTTTCATTCAACCCATTGTTGTAATGAGGATCACCCCATGTTTTTTGAAACACTAAGAATTCCAGGGATTCAAGCTCCTTTCCCTTCTTTTATTGGATTTTTGGATTTTATTTGGGACTATGCTCATTTTGTATTGGAGCAAAGGGGATTTTTATTGCTTTTGGGGCTTGCTCATTTTTGGAGAAGAGCAAGGGAATTTTATTGCTTTTTGGGATACTTGCTCATTTTGAGGAAGAGTAAGGGATTTTGTTTTTTTCTTTTTGGGGATTGCTCATTTTGAATAAGAGAAAGGTGGTTTTATTTTGCTTTTGGGATGATTTTTGGGATACTTGCTCATTTTGAGGAGAAAGGGATTTTTGTTTGAAGAATGAAGGGGGAGCTTGTCCTTTTCTCAGCTCTTAGATTTCTAGACCATGCGCATAATTGGATGAACAAGGGGAATCTTTCACTTTATGACAACAGCAAATCATGACTTTGTCATTCCTAAGCTTCACAATATTTTTATGTGTCATAATGTGCATGGTCCAAAAAGAAAATTTGATTTTCTAGGAACAACTTATAACACCTAAGGATTGTTTGATTTTCAATGGAGTTTTCTTAAGACACTAGGAGTGGTTGAGTGACTGAAAACATATAGATTTTGATAGGCATTAGCAGATTTTATGTAAAATGTGGTGATACTTTCCTCAAAAGCTTTTGAAAATTAAAAGGTGTACATAAAATAGTCAGTGGCCACATAATCATTATTGCTAATGATTATACGGTATCTATCCTACCTTATGTGGACCCCTTAATCATCAAAATATCATAAGGAAAGTTATGAATTATTGTGGTTAACGATTTTTGTGACTAATGTTTAACATAAGGTGCCCCTGATTAAGGTAACAAGACATAGTGGACTAGCACTTACCCAGATTATGCAAATGATTTCTAATATGCTAAATGGTATGAACCAATGAAATGATTCAAATGCATGTATGTATAACAAGTGGAATGCATGAATGGGATGCAATTCTTTTAAGCCATGTATATCTACATATTTACAATATACACTAAGCATAGAATGCCTTTAGGTGTATAATATTTAATGGTTTAGGTTCCAATGTTCCCTCTAAATTTACAAGTCTATACATTCCAGGATCCAAATTTTGCTTGATAATGTATGGACTTAACCAATTAGTCGTGAATTTGTCTCGCAAGTACAAAAATGCATTGGTATTCTATTAATTCTCTTTGAGAACAAGATCTCCTACTTAGAATTCATGGAGATGGACTTTTGTGTTGTAAGCACGCTTGATGCGATCTTGATATACTCGTAAGTTCTCTATGGCATTGATTCATCTTTCATCAAGGAGTGTAAGTTGGTCAAGACGTGCTTGTCTAGCTATTTTATCATCCATGAATTATTGTAATACAATTCATAAGGAGGTAATATCAAGTTCAAGAGGCATGATTGCTTTGGCTTCATAGACTAATTAAAATGGGGTTGCCCCTATTGGTGTTCGAATTCTTGTGCGATAAGTCCATAATGCCAAGGGTATTTGAGTATGTCAATATCTATGATTCTCTTTGACAAGTTTATTAAGAATGGTTATCAAGGTCTTATTGGTTGCCTCAACTTGTCTATTTTCTTTGGGGTAGTAAGAAGTCAATAATTTATGTTGGATATTATATTTGTTGCATAGTTCTTGAACATCCTTGTTTTTGAAAGACTTACCATTATCAAAAATGATCTTCAAGGGAATCCCAAAATAACAGATAATATGTTGGACTATGAACTCTAAAATTCAAGGTCCAGTTGTAGTCCATTGATATTTCCTCGACCCACTTATTGAATAATTATGTGGTAGTTATGATGAATTTATGTTGTCCTAAAGAGGTAGGTGAAAGTTTACTAATTAAATCTAGTTCCCATTATGAAAAGGGCCAAAGGCTTGGAATGGGTTGCAATACTTGTGATGATACATGGGTCAAATTAGCATGTTGATATTTTTTATATTTATTCACATATTGACAAAAATTATTTTCCATGGTGGGACAATAATAACACATACATAAAATGTGCTTTGCAATGGCCATTCCACTAAAGTGGCCATCACAAGTACCATCATGGGCTTTGGATATGGCTCTTTGTGCCTCTATGGGATATAGACATCGAAGTAAGATTCCATTATAGACATGTTTATACAACACGTCCCCCAAGAGAGTGTAACAAACTACTTTTTGTTTGAATATTATTTTTGCAGTTTGTGTAAATTTTTATGGAAGGGTCTTAAAATTGAGAAATTCCTTTATTTGACTAAGGCAAGACTCATATGGTTCTATGTGAATGAAAAAAATACTCTTCATATTTAGAATCTTCTCATGAGATTGCAAATTTAGACATTGTTGTGATAATGAGCTATTGGACTTCTCCATTTTTGTTATTTGGAATTAATGATCCTAGAGAAGCCATCGCATCCACAAATCCATTAGTCAAATGTGGCAAGTTTTCAATCTCATACCAGTAAAATTTTACTAGCAATTTCATTGCTATTTCATGGTATTATTTTAGGACTGGTTCTCTACATTGGAAAGTTCCTTTCACTTGGAAAACGACAATCTAGGAATCACCAAAGATGCTTATGCTCTTAATGCCTATAGCTAATGTTGATTGAAGCCTCAAGATTAAGGCTTTGTGCTTTGCATTGTTATTTGTGCATGGAAAGTCAAATTTGAATGATAAAGGAATTGGTATTCCTTCGGGTGTATAAAACATGACTCCAACACCTTATCCTTTTTTGCACTTTGACCCATAAAATAATAGAGTTATGTCAACATCATCCTCAGGATGGACTAGTTATTCTTGTTTAGTGATAGAAAATACAGAATCATTTGGAAGCTTGATAAAAAGGGGTTGATCATTTGGAAGTGTATATTTTATGATTTGATCAACTATCACCCGACCTTTGATGGATTTTTGGCTAATGAATTCAAGATCAAATTCCATTAAGAGCATTATCCATTTTATGGTACGGGTGTTGTTGTATGTGCAAGTCATCATATAACATAGAGGATTTTCTCTAGCTATGACATAGGTAGTGTTACTTAGCATATAGTGTCTGAGTTTCTTAGTGGTAAACACCACTGCTAAGTACAAATTCTCAAAATAAGCATATATTGTTTCATAACTCATCAATTTTTGACTAATGTAATAGATTGTTTGCTTTATTTGATTTTTGTTCTTTTGCACAAGCATCATCCCTAATGCAAAATATGTGGTAGAAATATAAATATGGAAAGGGAATCTTGGATGAGATGACGTTAACACTGGTGGTGAAGCTAGATGTTTTTTGATGTCAAAAATATTAGAAATAGAGTCTATTCCATCATTTGGGTTATGTAAATGTATCTTCCAAGGTAATTACTTAGATTACTTTAGGGATAAGTTATCTAGTTACTTCATGCAATGTAATAAATGCACAAGTGTCAATGTGCAAGGGGTACATGTGCAAGTTATCCCTTGCACAACTAGATAGATTATTGGCCAAGTATCCTATTTTGCATATATAAGGATGGCATCATAGATAAATACAGATACAATGATAGATAGAGAGTTAGGGGACATAGTCTGATAGTGTAGCTTAGTTTTGTGTGTATCACCATCCATTGGTGATGGGTGCAATGTAGTTTAGTAGATTTATAATGGAGTGTTCATTTTCTCCATAGTATGTTGTATTATTTTATATCATTTCTATTTATTGCATATTTCAGTCATCTAGAAAATTTACTTTCTTTCATATTATTCTGCATCTTGTGATTCTTATCTCCCAGTGTTTGTTACATAAAAAGCTAATAGTGGTATTAAATCCATGATCGTTCCTATATAGGAATAGGGAAAGTAACCATTATAGAAACTCTTAGAATAGTCTAGTTGGTATAACTAGAAAATGATCTAGAAATCACTGCTACAAATTTTGCAAAACAGATGCACCTTTGGACCTACCACTTGTAAAATTTCATCATAGCAAAATTAGGGAGAGTCACAAAGTTAGGACTGAAAGAAATTTTTAGTTTTAGAAATACCGAGATTACATTTGACTAGAGTATTTCCACAGAGTTACAGGAAAAACTTGTGAAGACCAAGATTTAGCATTCAATCCACTAGATTGACAAATCATTCAGTGAGGATCATCCATGATATCTAGAATTTTCTAACTTGTGCCTAAAGTTTATTTTTTTTTAGAAAAATAATTTTTAGAGGATTGGGACTCCTCCTATAATAGAAATATAGGAGACTCCAAATTTGTTGCCCAAAGGTCAGTGTGCCCTCATAGTGCAAATATTAATTTATTGTGTAAGAGGAGAATACTGCAAAAGAATACTTCTAGTGAAGGATCATGGTGAATACATGAGACTAAATATCTCCATTGCTAGATTGAATAACTCCATAGTTGAATAATAGGCCATATAATACTTGATACAAAAAGGCCATAGTAGCCTTGAATAATAGACCATAGGAGCCTTGATACGAAAAGGCCATAGAAGCCTTGAATAAGAAGCCACAAAAGTCTTGATACTAAAAAGTACATAGAAGCCTTGATACTAAAAAAGCCAAAGAAGACTTGATATTGAAAATTGCCATAGAAGCCTTAGTACTAAAAAAGGCCATAGAAGCCTTGATATTTAAAAATGCCACAAAAGCCCTGATATTGAAAATGCCATAGAGGCCTTGATCCTGAAGAAGAATTTGAAGAGAATATATGATTAAAAAGTAGACTAAATATTTTAGTACATTTACTTTGTTGTAGGGAAAGAAGATTCAGTGATTTGGGAAACTTCCTACAAGAAATTTAGGAAGGGTATCTTCTTCAGAATAAATTCAACACCTGAAGCAAAATTGAAGATATTAGGAGAATATCTTATTATAGAACTTCTAGTCTTGGAAGAAGAAGAAGGACTAGGAGAGTCTTGCTTGAAGCTAGAAGTAGTATAATTAGAATATCTAGGAGAATATATCACCACCAACACTTCTAGGAGTAGAATTTTGAAGAGAAGATCTCAAGGAATACCATCAAAAGTTGCAAGATCAAAGACCTTGGGAAGGTCTCATCAAGCATCTAGAAAAAGGCTAGGAGAGCCTTGCATAAGATCATCAAGAGAGTTATTTCGAGAACGCGTTGGATAAATCTACTACCAAGGTGAATTTATTGATAGTGAAGGACTTGGGGTAATTGTTGCAATCCGACAACAAGCCCAAGATAAGAATATTTTGGTAAGGAGTTCCAAATCTATGAAGAAGAATTTGGCAAGGAGTGCCAAATATGTGAAGAGGAATTTGGCAAGGAGTGCCAAATATGTGAAGATAAATTTGGTAAAGAGTGCCAAATATTAGAATAATATTGTGCTTGAAATCAGAACTAAAAAAATAATGAGGGACATTTTTCACAGGATTTCCCAAACTACCAAACTGTTTTTGGCCATATTTCACTCATCCAAATTTAGATTGAGCTAAAATTTTAAGGGTAGATAACTGACAAACCATAGTGTGTCTCCATAAATTCTTAGATTATTTGGATCAACACAAATTCTAGCAAATCCCTATGTATGAATGATATTTTTGGCAAGCGATTGTGTGAGGGTTTCATATGGATTAAGTGCAAGCAACTCTAGAGGTTGGTTTTCGGGGCCTTCAAGCCCTAGTAGCCAATATTTTTGTGGTTTCTACTCAAGATTTTAGCAAGAAATATTGCAGGGGATCCAATATGGGTTAGAAATATATCTTTCAATAGATATTCATGCTATGAACTTGAGTGACAATGGCTTCCAATTTGCTACACAAAAGAAAAGTGAAAATCATACCTTTCCATGACATCTAGGGCATGGATTAAAGAGATCATGAAACAAGTTTCAAGCAACTAATCAAAAAATGGCTCAAATATCAAGTGAATCTAGTGCTAAGGTGCACCCAAAAAATAAATCTACTATGGAAACCCTTGTCAAGGATAAGAATTTTGAAGAATCATCCCAAAAAATGGATTTTTGTGATGCCCTCCATGGTGGACAACCTTAGCCTAATGCTATTATTAATCTTAGGGCTTCCCGTAAACCTCTAAGAATGCCTAATATTGAATCTAGGAAAAAAAAGTCAAGATGTATTAAATCAGTTGATGGAACTCCTATTGTTAAGCTTGATATGGGTAACATTCAGATTGACATTGAAGATCTGGAAAAAAGAGGAATAATTTTTCGTTTCACAGGTTTTCATTCGAGCCTATCTACTTTCAAATTTTGGGCTACAAAAAATTGGAAAGATAAAGGTGAGTTACAAATTTGTGTTTATCCAAATGGTTATTTTCTTGTTTTATTTGCTAATAATGAAGATAGAGAGATAAATTTTCAAGGGAGTCCCTAGTTCTTTGGAAGGGCGGGGCTTTTCATGAAGCCCTAGCATACTAAATTTAAAGTTGAAGAAGAGATGTCTTCTATAGGTCCCATGTGGGTTAGACTCTTTGGCCTCCCAATTGAATTCTAGAATCTGAATATTTTTTCTTCAATTGAAACTCTTTAGAAATATTTATGATGATTGTTGATTGTACTCAAAAAATTGAACATATTATTTATGCTCATATTTGTGTTTTAATGGATTTAGACAAACCCCTACCCAAAATGATCACTTTAAATTTTGGGGAGGACAATTGGGAGCAAGTAGTGGACTATGAGAAAATTCCTTTTCATTGTAGAATTTGCCATGAATATGGTCATTTAGCTAGTGTTTACCCAAATAAAATTCTAGATAAAAATAAAGAAGATATAAATTCAACAGGTTTCCAAATGCCTAAGAAGAAGAACACTCTAAAAAAACTAGTTATGAAGGATCAATCAAATTTATCTGCTAATATGTTTAAAATTATTTCCACAAATGAGGTTATATTAGTCAAAATGACCACACTTAGGGAAATAAGGAGCTATCTCCTAAAAAAATTTCTAAGTACAAAAAGGTCATGATTTCATGACATTTTGGGAGTCAGTGACCTAATTAAGGATAAAAGTCATGATCTCGTAACATATTGAGGGGTGAAGATTCATTCAAGGCTATAGGTCACTATTTCATGATATTTTGGGAGTCAACGACCCAACTAAGGATAAAAGTCATGATCCCACAACATCTTGAGGGGTGAAGATTCAGCTAAGGCTATAGGTCATGATTTCGTGATATTTTGGGAGTTTGTGACCCAACTAAGGATAAAATTCACGATCCCATTACATATTGAGGGGCAAAGATTCAGCTAAGGCTATAGGTCATGATTCCATGACATGTTGAAGACTAGGTGGACCACGATGTCAAGGGAGGTTACAAAATATCACCTTAACAAGAAAGATCTCAAACCACTTTTCGATTGAGGATCCCATATTTCTGCAACAAATTTTGAACCAGAATAAGCCTACGAGCATGATGTAATAACGTTTATTTGGTTATGTTATGTAAAAATATTATATATAGAATGAGTGACCCAAGCAAAAGGTCAGCTCTTAGGATTTTACAAGGCTATGTATACAAACTTATGAAATCTAAATAAAGATCTACATTCTAGTTTTGGGATCATTGGTGTTTTGAAATCAAGTATGTATGTGTTATCTATTGCTAATTAAATTTAGTTTGAATGTAACCCACATAAATTCTTAATCTGAATTCCTACATTAACATTTAGTTAGATCTACAATTTAAATTTGCAAATAGATTTGTATTATCCTTAAGCATTCACCAGGGGTTTTAGTTTCTATGTTTTGGTTCTATTATGCTTCTCTACAAAAGGTTGTGATAGTAGTTGTTGTTGTTGCTTAATCTGTACCATTTTAATCCTCTAGCCATAGCTATATTTCCCTCTATTTATGCATCTCTCTCTTTTCCATTTTCTTAAAAGAAACAATGGAACCATCCTCCTCTAGAGATTGAACTAGGTAGAATCTATTCTAATCTGGTCTTTCAATGTTGGCAAAGACTTGGATGCAAACATAACCAAAGGTGGATTTTGCTCCAAAAGTTTTTGGCATGCCCAGTGGGACCCAAATACCACGCATTATATAGATTAAAGCCCTGGTGAATAGCTTTTCTTTATTAATATTCTTATATCACCCGGTGACTCTGCACCAGAAAAGAACCTTATAAAATTCCTTATCCAGCTTCTGATCATGAACCGATTTTTATGATAACCAAATCTGAGGCTAAATATTCAAAAGAAACAATAGAATTTTTTGAACTACACCTTGGTAGCCTCCAAGCTAACCCAATTTTGGTTGCTAGAACAACTTCTACTTACATCAACAATCCAAGACACTTTGATACTTCCCATGTAGCCATCCCTAGCACTATTGCTAGTGGAAATTTAATTCTAGTTATCTACACAACCATAATGGTCGAGAATCTACCGATTCTACCTTATCCCACATGGAACCATATAGGCCCCTTGAACCTGGAAGCTCAAAATCTGATTCCTGTAGTAGCCCTAAAATTTTTACCCAAGTATGATGGTACTATAAAAATGACTTATGAACATTGTCTAGACATGGATGCGTTGGCCCCCATACATGACATCCAAGAAGAAGATGTCATGATAATATTGCTAGTAATATCCTTGAAAGATAAAATGATCTATTGGTATAAAGCTCTTGACAATTAATCCATATCTACATGGGCTTAGCTTAATAAAAAATTAGTCAAAGAATTCAACGAGCAAACAGATATCTTATCCCTACTGAACCAGTTCACTATTGTTCAAAAACATCCATAATAGGAGATCATAGATTTTAATATCAGATTCAATAGGACTTGGCAGAGAGTACCTTATGGTTTGAGACTAACAAATGAACAAGCAATGTATTATAATTTAAGAGCTTTTAACTCAAATATAAGTATGGCAATTATATAGGCTCATGTACACACTTTCCCTAAGGTTTATCAAGAAGTACAAAGGATAGAGAAGGACCTGATTGCTATTGGTCATTTTCCACCCAAATCAATGATGCCTATTTTTCTAAATTTGCCTTAGGCATTAGACGTCACTTACCCAACTAATACCAGTCTCCCTAAATAGACTGTACAACCTAACATCCCATAAATACAAGTTCCTACTATTCTTCCAATGCTTCCCCCAATCCCTGCACTCCCCACAGCTATGGTCCCATCAACTCTAGATCCCCAACTAGTACTTCTAAAAGATATGCAAGCTTCTTATAATACTGGAAAACAAATTCACATCCATTGAATGAAGATAGGTAGAGATAAATTCCCAACAAAGGATATTTCCACAAGTGACTAAAGATAAATCTTCTACGAGTGGTAGGAGCTATGATAAATCCAGTACAGTTTATGCCAATGAAGACAATGAGCCTGGTAACACTCTAGTAGAATAAATTTTTTGGTGTTCCCTATACAACGACCCTCATGGCAAGCCTCCTGCATGATTCATTAGCACCAAATACAAAAGGTAGCCAGAGAGAAAGCTGAAAGAAGCCTAAAAGGTCAAGTTAACATGGTCAGAGAAGAGAATCAAAATTTCATGATGCCTTCCATGGAAAAAATAGTTGTCCTTACTAGGTGAGTCAAGAAACCTTTGCAGGTTGATCCCCAAGATCTCAAACCCTTGAAAGTACCTTTGTATATAAGGAACCCTATTAAGAAAAAGACTTCTTATGAAAAACCTCCCCCGATTTCAAGCCAAAAAGATACAAAAACTCATAAGGAAGCACCACGATAGAAGGAATATGAAACATAGGATCAAGCCAGGGATAAATTGAGATATCCTTAACTTACTAAACATAAAATTATTAATGCTACTTAGGGGTATTGAAACAAGTATGACTCAATAGTAAAGGAAAAGAGTGTTGAACCCCTCCCATTTAACATAGTTGAAGAAATGAAAAAACTCCCTCTAAAGAAACTATGTATGAAGATCTACAACTTCTAGGATAGATTGATTTGCTTTAGGAGTCTTTGAGGTCTATTAAAAATAAGAACAAGACCCCCACTTAGATGGATTCTACACAGACTAGTCTAACATCCACTTCAAAAAAAACAACCCTCTCCCCTTTTACTTGTATCTCCAAATGGAGGGGTGGGTTGTTCACAACTGCATGATAGACTCTAGAGCTGCAACCACTGTGATGCCCAAAGTAGTGTGTGACATTATGGGTATGGAATATACAATAAGTATTCCTAACGTCTTATAGCTATATGGGACCCCATGAAAACTTTAGGGGTAATCAAGGATATTTCAATAGTACTCCATAGGTTGCCCCAACTCATAGTCATACAGGAAGTGGTGGTAGTGGATCTAGAGCCCTATTTTTGTATGTGTCTTTCCAGGGATTTCACAACCAAAATAGGAGGATATTTGTCGTTAGATTTCTCCCATTTAGAAATATCATTCAAAGGTAGAAGGGTGAAAACATTCAATGAGAAACCATCAAATTTCCATATCAAAAGACTCAAATATGAAAGTAAATAGTCCACCACAGTGAACATGATGACCGAAGAACTGGAAGACCTAAACTTGATGGAAGAAGCTCTAAATGTATTATAGGAAGAAGACCAGTTCTCCCTCCAAGATTTCAACGCCATGATAAAGACTGACATTGGGAGTTATATTATTCTGAAACTTGAAAAGAGCAATCCCATTACTCCCCTTCTGGTGAACCAACCCACTGATCAGCTTTGGAAGCTTTTCTTCAATGGGACCAGATGTAAAAATGGATCTGGAGTAGGAATTGTCCTAATTTATCCAACAGGTGAGGAATTTTTTTTTTCTTATTGGTTAACCTAGATTTGCACTAACAACACAACTGAGTATGAAGCACTCTGTTTGGGCCTTAAGAAGGCTAAAAATATGGGCATCAAGAAACTATAGATATTTGGTGACTCTGAGTTGTTAGTGAATCAGGTTAGTGAGAAATGTGTAAGCAAACAACATTATCTTAAATATTACTGAAACAAAGTTTGGGATCTACTAGAATCTTTCAAATATTTGAACATAAAGGCAATTCCTAGAGAGAAAAATACTCATGCAGACTTATTGGATTTAGTAGGTGCAAAATTCTGCCCTATAAGCAATGTCATACAAAACTCTAAAACAATCAGGTTAGTCTACAGACCTTCTGTGCTAGATAAAGATACCTTATGGCAAGTTTTCAAGAATGATCAAAAAATAATGGATTTCCTCATCCATGAGATGAATTAATCTAACAATATAATGGTTGAAGATGAAGAAGATGAGAACATCATCCAGTTGAAAAATAACCATATCCTGAAAGGATTGGTTACTCTTAAGAACTTATTTGATAATAAGGATAGGTCTATTGGTCACAAAATTAAAGTCAACAAACATAGGTACAAAGAAACTAAAATAGAGCCCAAAAAAGCCATCATTGCCTAGACCTACAGAGACCTAAAAGTCTATTCCAAATAAATGATCCAGCACATGATCGAGCTTGAGGAAGGTGCAAATCCATTTTAGCAAAAACAACAACTTAGTAAACCCCAAAATTGAAGCCTTAATGAAATAGGAACTGCTAAAAGTCATTGAATCTAAAATCATTTACCCAATCAAGCATTCGATATGGATTGCTAACTTGGTATCGATCAGAAAGAAGAATGGAGACATTAGACTGTGCATTAAATTTCACAATTTAAAAAATGCTTCACTAAAGGATCATTACCCTCTCCCATAGATATATCAAATCCTACACACAGTAGTAGGATCAGAAAGCTTTTCACTCCTAAATGGCTTCTTTGGGTATAATAAGGTATTGGTCAAAGATGAAGATCAATTCAAGACCACATATACTACCAAATGGGGAACTTTTTCCTACCAAAGAATTCCCTTCGGGTTATCCAAAATCGGGGTAACTTTTCAAAGAGCTATAAAATAATAGTGATATACCTATATGACATGACAATGTTCTCTCACCACAAAGGAGATCACATAACACACCTCAGAAGTGTGTTCGAGAAATGTAGAAAGTTTGGCATCTCCATAAACCCCAAAAAATACATCTTCCCTATGGAATAAGGACTCCTTATTGGCCATGTCATATCTAAGTTTGGTCTAGCTATAGATCCTGATAGGGCGAAAGCACTTTTATATCTTCCCATCCCATCAAACAAAAAGGGCTTGCAATCATTTTTTGGTCAGATCAAATTCATGCACAAATTCATAGCTGATTTTGTGCAGATCATCAAACCCATGATAGAACTATTGAAAAAGGATGTTGTGTTCAAATGGACAGACACAAGAAAGATAGCCTTCCAACAGATCAAATAATAAATAGCTCAAGCTCCCATCCTAGTGAAACCAACCTACTCTAAGGACTTCATCTTATATGCTATAGGTGAGCAAGGGAGCTATACGACAGTACTCACATAGAAAGGAACTGACAAAGAAGAAAGGACCATAGCTTTTCTAAGTCATACTATGTAAGAGCATGAAGAAAAATACAACTTCATTGAGAAGCAGATTTATGCAATAATGAAATTTTTAAAAAAATTTAGATATTTCTTATCATAGAGCAATATTATTGTCTATACAATTCACCTTTATGTACAAAGCCTCATCATTAAAGGGTAACTCGATGATACAAGAGCTAGTTGGGTGACTAAAATACAAGAGTATGATGTGGAGATACATCCAACCAAGATGGTAAGAGGTAGAGCATCATGCCAAGATATTTCTATACAAGCAACAACAAATTATATAGCTTGCCTAACTCAAAAGGGATCAACATATGAATATCAACCCATAGAACAGCTTGACTGGGTGGATGATCTGATCAAGTATTTCCAAACTAGGAAATTCCCAACCAAACTAAATGCTTCAGAAAGGAGATGGCACCAGATTCAGACCCTAAAATACACCCTACTCCCCTAAGGACTTTACAAAAATAAATTGGATGGGGTTTTACTCTGTTGTGTAAATGAAAATATGAAGCAGAATATCCTAGAGGAATTCCATGATGGCTCATAGGGAGGACACTATTCAGTAAGGACCACCACATTAAAAATCATCAAAAATTGATGCTATTGGCTGACTATTTTCATATACACCTTTAGAATAACAAATAAATGCGGAGAATACCAAAGGTACGTCGAATAAAACCATAATGCTTCAATGCCTTTAAAACCCATTCAGGTTGAAGAACCATTTCAACAATGGTGGTTGGATTTTGTGGGAATAATAGACCTAAATTCATTTTTTGGACATAAATATATTCTGATAGCTATTGACTACTTCATGAAGTGGGCAGAAGCAATATCTACCAAGAAAGCGGACCAAGAAGTGGTGATGGAATTTGTGGAAAGTTTAATCATAAGATTTGGTGTCCTAGAGGTTTTGGTCACAAACAATGGTTCATCCTTCATAGGTGCCAAGATGATAGACTTCACGTGAAAATATAGAATCTACTTGAAGGCATCCTCAAATTATTATCATCAGGGAAATGGATTAACCGAGTCCACAAACAAAAACCTACTCAGGATTTTGAAGTGAACTTTGAAGTATAATAAGATAAATTGGCACTCTTTGATAAATCAAGTGCTTTGGGCTGATATAATCACCATGAATAATTCCATAAAAACATCCCCCTACTCCCTGGTCTATGAAAAAGAAGCAGTCATTCCGATACACATAGAATATTGGCCCTGAAGCTACTAAACCAAGCCGACACTGAAGATGTAGAACCAATGGAGAATAGGTTGATCCAACTCCTACAATTGGAATAACAGAAGGAACGAGCCTACAACCACTACCAGGAACATGCAACTACTACAAAGGGATTTTTTGATGAAAGTACCACCCTAAGAAAATTTAAGGTGGAAGACTTAGTCCTCAAATGGAACAAGAAGAAGTTTAAACTAGAAAATCATGATAAATTTGATGAATTCTGGGAAGGCCATTTCGAAATAATAGAATAAAAGCAACACAATTCCTTCCAACTCAGAGATGAACAAGGCCAAGTTCAACCTATCCCTATCAATGGCTTCCATCTAAAACTATACTACAAGTAATGGGTTTCCTCCACATTGTATGTATTTTATGTAAATATTTGCTTTATTTCAACTTCCATGTAAAATGTTGCAATTTCGCGACTTTTGGGTAATTGATGGCCACTTTAGAGGAAAATGGCATGATTCCATGACTTTTCAGCAATCAAAGGCCCCTTCCATGTAAAATATCATGATTCCACAACTTTTGGGCAGTCGATGGCAACTTTAGAGAAAAATATCATGATTTTATGACTTTTCGGTAATCAAAGGTCCCTTCCATGTAAAATGTCATGATTCCACAGCTTTTGGGTAGTCGATGACCACTTCAGAGAAAAATTTCATGATTCCATGAATTTTTGGTGATCAAAGGCCCCTTCCATGTAAAATGTTGTGATTCCATGACTTTTGGGTAGTCGATGGCCACTTCAGAGCAAAATGTCATGATTCCATGACTTTTCAACAATTAAAGGCCCCTTCCATGTAAAATATCATGATTTTGTGACATTTGGGCAATCGATGGCCACTTTAGAGAAAAATGTCACGATTCCATGAATTTTGGTCAGTCGATGGTCACTTCAGATAAAAATATCATGATTTCGTGACTTTTGGACAGTCGATGGCCATTCTCAAGGAGCAGCCAAGAATTTTTTACAAGAAAAATAGTTTTCTTATTTTTTTCAAAAGGGCCCCATTTTTTAAAGTACCGCCATACCCTCTGATTGGCCACTAGTAGAGGTGATACTATCTTATTAGCCCAGGATAGTAGTGGAATGATATTATTGACACAATGGAAATACATGATAGGTAGTTTCTTAATGAGGCACTCGAACCTAAACGTCTAACAACATTTAAATTTGGCATAGGGATGCAGGCCACCCACTGTAGTTATTACACATCATCTTGGTAGTTATTACGTATGGATTTGGCACATGCATGTACAATCAATTTCATAAAAAAAGGGTTTTGATCACCTTTGTCATCCCCAACGTTCTTTCCATTTTGCTTGCTATTTTTTGCTCTCTTAGCAAGTTCTGTAACTCTATGCTAAGATCATTTGGGCAAGTTTTGTTACAAAAAAAGTAATCAACCATGACAACTACACCTCCAACTTCCTCCTCTAAGAGAAAATAGACTTTGACTAAAAGAGAAACCAGATTCGTGGACCCTCATAGCTACATCTTTGATACAAGGCTGACATGGAAGGACCTGAGACAAATTAGAAAAAATATAACAACTAGAATGACTACAAAGGTTTCTCCATTGAGTATGAGTACCTTTTATTACCATTCTCTACTTTACTGGTATGTCTGCCCTCAGGTTCACCCCTGTCCTGAGTTGATAAGGGCCATGGTAGAGTTTTATGATGCAAAAAACAAGATAGTAAGGAATTCCAAGAATGAAGTTATCTTCACCTTGGACGCAGACTCGATTAGGGCTACCTTTTCCCATGGTAGGAAATTTGTAGTTCCCACCATCTAGCTAGACCTAGCTAAATCTGCAAATTATTAGACTAATACAAAAAGCATTTGACTATTTTTGCAAGAATATTTATCGAACACAATCCCTAAAGGAGCTATGCCGAAAGCTCCAATTTCCTTGGATAAGTTAAAAAACAAAGATCTTTTTTCCATGTTGGCAATGGTGGCAATATTGGACACAAACAAAAATGTCTACGAATGGCAGATAGTAGTAGCACAGTGCATATCTAATCCAAGATTCTATGATGTGTCTCATACAAACCCAAGTAGAGTACCAGTTGTCTTCGATTGGCCATAATACCTAGCCCAACAGCTACACAAAGGACTTTTAAAGCTAAAGAAGGATATCCTTGATGCCTTCAAGTTCTCCTCCCATTTGGTATGGATTTTATTTTATTTTTAGGTGAATGTTTTAAATTTCATCCCCACTACACAAGTGGATCCTGAGGGGAATCTCTTGCCTTTCTATGAATGGATGCCACTTATTTTGAATGCGGGTTCATATTACCATTTTAATATGGAATTTTTAGGCCTGGATTTAAAAATTAAGTATGGTGTCATTTCAAGAATTCCTTAGTAATTGTGATATACCTCGAGGCACCCCCATGTGGAGGAGGGTGACTAGTTTGTTTTAACACAGGGGGTAGTCATTAGACTCTATGGTTTCACAGGGAAGCCTTTCTTGTTACCATATTTCATTAGCAAGAGATTATTTTCCCTGGAGTACATAAGACAAAAAGAATTTATCAACAACAAATACATCATGGGTGCACATTTGATAGGTACTTTCTTCATGCCTTTTCAATTTGAAGGGGCAATAGTGTCAAAAAAGGGGGATAACAAAAAAATTGCTTAGGTTCTAAGGAATTTGAAGTTAATACAACTACCCCAAAAATGGAAGTATGACCCTGAAGATAAGTTCACCCAGAGACAAGCCACCCTCAATAAGTCCTCTTTTAATAAATTTTATTTATCTGATAGGAAAATTGATAAACATGGCATAAATAATGATGAAGATCAACCTCTAGAGTAGCATGTTGAGAAAATGCAGCCATTTTTCCTGTGGAATTATTTCTATCTGCACTTATTGGATTGGTGCCCTGAGACAAATCTAGACCACAAGCTAAGTAGCAAGAAGATTGAAAATTCCAAGAAAAGAGGAAAGGACTAGGATCATGCCAAGATATTATCTTGGTGGCAAATGTGATGTCATATATAGACCTTCTCTAGATATGGAATGAAAATAGACAAATAGTTCTCTGATAAGTATGATGAACATCATAACAACTGGTTCAAGACATTAGCAGATAATGTTCCTTTAGGAATCAAAGGAATTCCACTTGAATAGATCAAAGAGGGCACTAAAAAGGACAAGGGGAAGCAAATCACCACTAATCAGTTAGACGTACCCAAAAGAAAATATCAAAATTTCATTCCGCCATCTGGATAAGACACATAATCTAAAGATAGCACCTGAATCAAATGCAGGAAGTATAAAGAAAAAGAAAATTTGAGTCAAAGGAAGGAAGAGATAAAAAGGAAAAAAAAAAGAGAAGACACACCCTTTGAAGTATCAGAAGAAAATGAAGAATCAGAAGTTTTCATAGAATCAAGGGAACAAGAAGGATCAGGAGGAAAAGAAGAAATAGAATATCAAGAAGGAACATGGGAAAGCTCTGAGCAAACTCCTAAAAACTAGGAGGCAGACAAACAAGCAGTCAAGAAAAAAGAATATGTCCCCTCAAAAGAAATCCTCAGCATGAAATAAAATCTCATGATAGGTGTTGAAACATATTATGGAAGTATACACTGAAAAATCACAAGGGACCAGCGGCACCATTCCAAAAAAGGACTCAGGTATGTCTCTTATTAATCTCATTACTCCTCCTTCTTCTCCTCATTAGAAGAATAATTCCCCTTACCATTCTAAACACCAAGGTAATACTTCCCCTCCACCATCTCCATCTCACTAGTCACCACCATCAGTTCAGTAACCTCCACCAGCATCCTCATTCACCCTCACAAGTTCTCCCATCGAGCAACTAAGTACAGAGGCCCCTCTGACCACCACTCCTTTCCCTTGCTACACCAACCTGTTGAGATTTCAAACCATGCAAATCACCTCTCCCTCCAACAATCCTACGATTGCTAAGTTCAAAAAGTTGAAGAAGGCCACCATAAATGTTGCTTCATGGTTGAAGTCTCAGATTTCCAAAATTTCTAATGATATGGCTTGAGTCAGAGAAGGGTCAGTTCTGGATCCTATCAACATGCAAAATTCTACCATGAATATGACCCCGCTCATACAAAATATAGAGAAAGACATGACCTTGGAATATTATCAAGCGGAGGTAACTATAGAATAAATCACCCAACTGCCAATGGATGATGAGTGGGGCAAGGCCTAAACTCACATGGGGATCATTTAATTAAACATTGAGTATTATAAATAAAAATACTCTCGGTATGAGCAATCAAGAAAGCGCTTAGAAGTAGCCTTGCGTCAGAAAAAGGAAATAGAGAAGGCTTTAAAAAATGAAGCCAAAAAATGGAAGTATTTGTTCGATGAAGCTGCTCCCTATAGGGAGAAGATAGCAAATGCTGAAGAGCAGATTCAATAATTACAACAACAATTCAAGGACCTAAAAAAGTATCTACTTGAAAGTACCAATAATGTTGGTATATTATCCAAAGAAAATGCAAGGGAGGTTAGAGTGAACCTTCTTGAAAATGTCCAAAAATTAGTCTCGAAGGCTAGGCCCACAGTTGCCTATCTTCTCAAAATTAGAGATACATTGGGCCAGGTAGAAGATGAAATAGAAGCATCAGTTAAGCTCTTGACAACAAGGATGTCAACGGCCAAAAAAATTCTAACTCTGGAAAATAGCACGTAGGCCATAATCGGATATAGAGTAGGAGATAAAAATTGATCTCAGGTCAAAATAATTGTCAGAAATTTCTTCAAAAGGCATAAGACGGTGATCAAAAGTGATAAAATCATACAAGAGCTCAAAGCAGATGTCAAAGCAATCCTAAAGCATGTGAGTATAGCTGAAAATTATGGCATACCAAATTTTTGGGATAAATATGCAAAACTCCTAATAGAAGATGAATTAAAAGTCGTCTAGAAGAAATTTATAGAATACGAATAAGAAATTGATAGCTAGAAAGATCCCATTGATGAAGATAAAATATTCATCATGGTCCAAGATATTACTCAGATGAACGCTTACCTGCATGAGCTGAGTATGAAATCTAAAATGTTATCATATGATAAGGTGGAAGAGCTAGAATATTTGTAAAGCATTTTGAAGGAAAAAACGATACTAATGAGGAAACCTGGAGGAAGGTTTGCATCACCTATAATGAATTTGTAAAAGAAAATGCCAAGAAAACTTTTTCAAGTAGTGCAGTAGCTCCTAGAAAAGGAGAAACTAAAAAATCCATTGAGGAAGATACTCCAGAAGAATGAGCATCCCAAATCATAAAAAATTTTGTACCTGGTATCATTCTCCTTCTTTCCCTTATTTTGTTTTGGGTTGTTTTGTTGACTCTGTTCTCCAATGGATAAAGGCTCTAGATTATGAAATTATGCTAACATAATTACCTTATGAGGCATCAAGAATTTTGGTCAAAATGACCACACTTAGGTAAATAAGCAGCTATCTCCTCAAAATTTTGCTAAGTACAGAAAGGTCATGATTCCATGACATTTTGGGAGTCGGCGATCCAACAAGGATAAAAGTCATGATCCCACGAAATATTGAGGGGTAAAGATTCAACCAAGGCTATAGGTCGTTATTCCATTATATTTTGGGAGTCAGGACCCAACTAAGGATAAAAATCATGATCCCACGACATCTTGAGGGGTGAATATTCAGCCAAGGCTATAGGTCATGATTCCATGATATTTTGGGAGTCGGTGACCCAACTAAGGATAAAAGTCATGATCCCACAACATCTTGAAGGGCAAAGATTCAGAAAAGGCTATAGGTCATGATTCCATGACATGTTGAAGACCATGTGGACCATGATGTCAAGAGAGGTTACAAAAGATTGCATTCACAAGAAAGATCTCAAACCACTTTTCGGTTGAGGATCCCATGTTTCTGCAATAGCTTTTAAACTAGAATAAGCCTACGGGCATGATGTTGTAACAATTTTTTGTTGGTTCTATTATGCAAAACTCTTATATGTATAGAATGAGTGACCCAAGAAAAATGTTAGCTCTTAGGTGTTTACAAGGCTATGTATATAGACTTCTGAAATCTAAATAAAGATCTACATTTTGGTTTTGGGATCATTGGTGTTTTGAAATCAAGTATGTATGTGTTGTCTATTGCTAATTAAATTTAGTTTGAATTTAACCCACATAAATTATTAATCTAAAGTATTACATTAACATTCAGTTAGATCTACAATTAAACTTCACAAATAGAGTTGTATTATCTTTAAGCATTCACCAGGGGTTTTAGTTTCTACGTTTTGGTTCTATTATGCTTCTCTACAAAAGGTTGTGATAGTAGTTGTTGTTGTTGCTTAATTTGTATGATTTTAATCCTTTAGCCATAGCTATATTTCCCTCTCTTTATGCATATCTCTCTATTTTCCATTTTCTAAAAGAAACAAAGGAACCAACCTCCTCTGGAGATTGAACAAGGTAGAATTTGTTTTGACTTGGTCTTTCAATGTTGGCAAAGTCTTTGGCACAAACGTAACCAAAGGCGGATTTTGCTCCAACAAGTTCCAAGTGAGGAAGAGGAAATAATGGAAACATGAATCTTAGAAACACAATTTAAAGATAAAGAGAAGAACTCAAAGACAAACCAACAAATCAAAGGTTTTCAACAAAAAAAAGAGGAGAAAATATTCACCAAAAAAACAATATTTTAAATGTTAAAACTTCAAATAATACAAGTCCCAATATAGACTTTGTTGAGCCTTCTGGTAACATTTTGAATGTGTATAAGCATTCTTCAAGGCTATAATCCATCTCAGATTCAATTGGAGTAAGTCAAGAAACAAGGAAAAAATACTAAATATGGATTCTAATCAAAAGTCAGGTCGCAAGACTAATCAATATCATATGGTAAAATAAGGTGAAAATATTGAATAGGAAGGTAAGATTAATGCCCTTCCTAAATTTTTTAGCCCTGGTATTAATGAAGATCATCACTTGAAATATTAGAGGACTCAAAGGGAGTCTTTCAAAACAAAAAGAAATTAGATGAATGATTTAGATAAATCATCCACATTTTGTTTTTCTTCAAGAAATGAAGATGTCAATAGAGGATATGGAATCAATTTCTAGTAAAATTTGACTAGTTGGAAAAGAGGTTTCCCTCAGTTCCCAAAGGACTTCTGGTGGAATTGCTTGCCTTTGGGACCCAAAAGAGATAGTTATTCACCATATGGTTGGTATTTGGGGTATTTTGGCAATAGCTATTCAAAGCAAATATTCTAACCAAATTATGCTCTGCATTACTATTTATTCTCTAACTAATTTGGAGGAAAAAAGAAGACAATGGAATAATATTACTTATATTATCTCTCATTTTTCAGAAGCTTGGATATTGATCGAAGGAGATTCCAATACCATCCTCTCTCTAGATAATAAAACAGGAGGAAATAGAAAGTTTGATAGGAGCAATGACCTCATGAGCGAGTATACTACAAACCTTCATCTTGTGGACGTCCAACCAGATAATGGCCTTATGAATTGGTCTAATAGAAGGCAAGGATTAGCTTGTATAATGGAGAGATTGGATAGGTTCTTGCTCTTTGAAAATTTCTTAATCCATGGTCACATTCCTAAAGTGAAGAATCTTAACAATGCTGGTTCGAATCATTGGCATGTCATGGTGGAAATGTGGAATACCAATGTGAGTTTCTCTCCTTTTCGATTTTATTTAATCTGGCTTAGAGATAGTTTATTTAAACCTCAAGTGCAACAATGGTGGAAGGAAGGTAAACCTAGGTATGGGACTAAGATGTTCTATTTTTCCAAAATATTGCAATACATTAAATCCAAAATCAAGACTTGGAACTAGAAGGAGTTTGGGAATGTTCATAAAAAAGACATGAAGTTATTGCTTACCTTGAAAAGTTGAATAAACTCACAGCCCAATTAGAGGAATGGAAAAAAAGAGAACTTTTATGGGAGTAAAAATCTAGAATTCAATGGCTCAAATAAGGTGATCAAAACACAAATTTCTTCCACAAATCTCTTCTAGCTCAAAGATATCACAACTTTATTTCTTCCCTAAAATCAGATTTTGGAGATGTTGTCTACACTTGGGATGGCATGAACTCTATTGTTGTCAATTACTTTTCCAATATTTTTACTACTACTCCTCTTGACTCAGCTTCTCAACAAAATGTTCTTCAAGCAATCCCTTCTCTTATCACTTCTAAGGAGAACTCTATTTTTACTACTATTACTATCAATGAGCTTCAACTGGTAGTTTTTAAAATGCAAAAAGGGAAAAACTGAGGTCTTGTTGATTTTCCCATTGAGTTCTACCATGTGTTTTGGGATATCATTCATGCTAATTTATTAGAGGTGGTGTAAGAAGCCAAGAAAGCCAAAGAAATTTTGAAGGTTATCAGTACTTATATTACTCTTGTTCCAAAAGATCAAGAGGCTGAACATATCTCAACTTTTAGACCTATTGCTTTACGTAATGTTCTTCTCAAAGTAATTACTAAGATCATGGCAAAAATGTTGAAGCCTCTTTTGCATAATATTATTTTCCCTGAATAAGAGGGTTATATGGAAGGGCATAAAATAGTTGATGAGATAGTTCTTACTCAAGAATCCATCCATTCCATGGATATGTAAAACTCTCCTTCCATGTTCATTCCGTTAGATTTATCCAAAGCTTATGATAGAGTGGATAGGCACTTCCTTATCAAAGTTTTGAGGCAATTTGGTTTCTCTAAGGATTGGATGGATTAGATTATGGGATGTATCTCTTTAGTTTCCTACTTAGTTCTTATCAATGGTAGGCCTTTTTAGTTGTTCCCAGCTTCTAGAGGTATTAGGCAAGGTGACCTCGTATCCCCTTGTTTATTCATCATTATTGTTGAATGCTTAGGTAGGGCTATAACAAAAAAGAGATAAGACACAACCCTTGATAGAGTTACCATTGCTCATGGAGCTAGACCTATCTCTCATCTTCAATTTGTTGATGACTCTACTCTTTTAGGTAAAGCTACAGTTAATGAAGCTTCTACTATTAAGCAAATTCTTAGCTATTTTTCTAAGGCTATCATGCAATTGAACAATAAATATAAATCTAAAGTCATTTTATTTCATTGCTATAGCACATAAGAATCCACAGTCTTGGATAAATTAAGATATAAGAAGACGTCCCTTCCAGTCACTTATTTAGAAATATTCAAAGACAGAAAAATAAGATTAGAATTGGTTGTTGGACAAAGTCAAGAAGAAAATTGGAAAGTGGACTAGTAGGTGGCTTTCTTCTGGGAGTAGAATCACCTTGGTAAAATCAGTCCTTCAAGCTATTCCTATTTATGTTTCTACCGTGTTGAATATCCCAAAGGTTGTTCTTCAAGAACTGCATAAAATCAGTCATTGGTTCCTCTTGACTCAACTTCTCAACAAAATATTCTTTAAGCAATCCCTTATCTTATAACTTCTAAGAACTCTATTTTTACTACTCCTGTTACTATCAATGAGCTTCAACCGATAGTTTTTAAAATGCAAAAATGGAAAACCTAATGTCTTGATGATTTTCCCATTGAGTTCTACCATACGTTTTGGGATATCCTTCATGCTAATTTATTAGAGGTGGTGGAAGAAGCCAGGAAAGCAAAATAAATTTTGAATGCTATCAGTACTTATATTAATCTTGTTCCAAAAGATCAAGAGGTTGAACATATCTCATATTTTATACCTATTGCTTTATGTAAAGTTATTATCAAAATCATTACTAATATCATTGAAAAAATATTGAAGTCTCTTTTGCATAAGATTATTTCCCCTTAAAAATTGGGTTATATGGAAGGACATCAAATATTTGATGAGATAGTTCTTACTCAGGAAGCCATCCATTCCATGGATATGCAAAACTCCCCTTCCATGTTCATTCAGTTAGACTTATCCAAAGCTTATGATAGAGTGGATTGGCATTTCCTTATCAAAGTTTTGAGGCAATTTGGTTTCGTTCAAGATTGGATGGATTAGATTATGGGATGTACCTATTTAGTTTCCTACTTAGTTATTATCAATGGTAGGCCTTTTTAGTTGTTCCCAACTTCTAGAGGTATTAGGCAAGGTGACCCCCTATCCCCTTATTTATTCATCATTATTGTTGAATGCTTAGGTAGGGCTATAACAAAAAAGAGAGAAGACAAAACCCTTGATAGAGTTACCATTTTTCATGGAGCTAGACCTATATCTCATCTTCAATTTTTTGATGACTCTACTCTTTTAGGTGTGACCACCAAGGAATCTCACACTCTGCTCTAACTATCACAATATAAAGGAAACACACAAATAAGCGTGCATAATTTGATAACAATAAATAATGTGAATATAATGAATTCTTTATTATTTTTGATGAAATCAAATTACAGATTCATCCCTCTTAGGGATACCCATTTGATATGTTAATTACAATAGTGTTTAATCCCTATCAAGGATAGGTGTGATCAAAATACCCTTTAGGGTGACACAAAATGCTCTAGGGTGTCGATGACCCTCTTATTCACAATGGGGAAGGGATTGAATTCTTTATCTCTCCTTTAGAACTATTTCTTGTGGTCAAGAAACAACAAGAATGTCAAAAATATAGGCAACCTCTCGTGATGAGTCCCTTTTAGATAAAATGTATAATAACACCATTAACATGCATAATCAAGAAAGCATAAAGAAAGCTTCTAAACTATGCAAAGCGAATCAAGATTCATGTAGTAGCATAAATTAAAATAACAACTACACTATTCATGGATCAAATATAGGAAATGAAGCATAAACATGCATAAAGAGAGCATTTTATTCCTAATTGAAACATAAGCATAAAATGTGAATCTAGCCTAGTTCTACAGTCAGAAGTCTTCTAAACTGCTATTAAATCAACCAGATAGCTAATCTAACCTAACTAACCAAACAGAAATGAAAAGAGTAAGGTGATATATCACTTGTTGTAAACCACAGCTCTGGTGTGTAGTCTATACTGTGAACCATGGCTGACAACCACGATTTGACCTCTGATGAGTTTTCCCTCAAAATCAAGGGCAGTGGAATCAATCTCCTTGTCCAAATTTATGTTCAAGGGTCACCTTAATTATCATCAAATTGATTTGGTAGTCAATTATATGTGAAGGGCCTTCATTTTCCTGGATTTGCATTTTTTGATCCTCCTAAGCACCTAGGGAATCCATAATGTGATTCATCATGAATGGTGGCAAAATGGTCAGGAATTAAGTGCAATAGCTCTATATCTTAGTATGGTTAGTTTGAGTATACAATTCACCAGGGCTTCACTACTTAAATCTCCAATGCTTTCTCCCTCTCGACTCACTCAATAATTCGTCAGTGCTTCACTATACAAATAATCCATATTTCTCTCTCCATTTTGAGGGGGTATTTATAGCATGCCCCTAGGGCTAGGGGTGGCTTCATGGAGAAGCCAAGACCAAGAAGGTTGGTTAAGATAGTTGGGATGGAAGCCTCTGGAATATTCCGTCCTTCAACTGCCTCCTTCAAGATTTCTTGGCCATTCCAACCGATTTGGCTCAGATGGAAGGCCTAACTGAACTTCAGTTAAAACTACAGGTCATAGTTGCAGTCCAAACTGAAGACCATAGGTGTCAACCATAATTTAGACTAAATACTGCAGGTCTAAGCTATGGTTTAGACTGATTAGGCCAAAATGCCTAAATTGAGTGGTTAGAACCATTGCTCTATCTTGGAGTCTATCCAAGATCCTCCATATGGTCTTGTAGCATGTCCATATGAGTAGTCACCCTTGACATGATGTGTTTTAGGTGTCTACAGATGCCCCTTTTGATATGTGTTGTGATATCGAACAATGCTGACCAAAAATAGACCTCCTAAAATGATTTCAAAGGTTCTATGATGATCATTAGTCAGATCAACATTAGATGCCCCAGGTCCAACAAAAAGATGTGCACATTGGAATCATTGCTTCCAGCTTATGAAAGGCTTACATTTTGACAAGTCTACCCTTGTCATCAGATGTTTAGATAGCTCTAATGCCAAGTATGGGTATATTCTGACCCATAAATCCAAAGTATGAGAGTTGCACACCAATTATCATATTTATTGTTTACCCCAAGCAAAGGGGTAAGCTTATGATAGTTGTTGACAATGATTCACAAGAACGAACACAATTTTGACAAGATTAAGGGATATACGATCTCAGGGATCTTTTGCTTACTTTGATTATGATTATGAAATTATGACTACCCCCTCAAGCGATGAATCCATGAGGGTAATGACAAAGTATGAAGTAATGAAATTGCTTGACCATAATGAATGATCTTGAACAAAGTAAGATTCAAGCCTTTGAATGCCTTGGCTAGGCCTAGTTTAGCTTATTATTGCAACTCTTAGTGGTATTGGCACATTTCTATCCCCTAGAGCAGTCAAGCTACAATAGTCGTCTTAAGGAATCAAAATGTGACAAATGCAATTAGACTTGTGTTGAATCATATTTGTCGATGATTTGCTGAAAGATGTCATAAAAGAAATGACAATTTTATCCCAAATGTCCTTATGGTGATTTACTCATCTTGTCGTATTGCATGGATCACAATTCATTGCAACTACCAAGTGTATAGGATAATTCACTAAATACGATGCGCATTTGGTTTTTTAATTATTGAAATAATTTTTTTTTTATTGATCCGGGTGCTTTTAACATCACCAAATTTACAATTTTAATCATTGATTTTGAATTTTTATTTGGTGGAAGTCAGTAGTTTGCTCTTTTAAACCTTCCCATGGTGGGTTTTGAGTGCATTTAATGCTAGTTGTGGACCACAGGTACGGTCTATGATTTATATTTCTAAATTTTGGGAACCGCGGGTCAGACCTACAGGCAGAAAACCCTAGTTCCAGAATCGCAAGTGTCAGCTACGGTTCGTCGAGACTAGGAAAACCTATAAATTGAATTTCCATTAGAAATTTTTCATTATTTCCTGGTAAACACTAGCAATATGAGAGCTCTGAGATTGATAAGACCCTTCCTGATATAAAATGCTACCACACTCTATCTTGATTACACTCCTCGACCTCGATGGCAGATCCTGATTAGCCATCCACTAGCCGGGGATAGGGTGTGGGCAAGGTAACTCAAAATTGAGACCATGCACTCAATACTAGTAAAATGAACTACATTAAGTAATGCAGAAAATGAACCTCACTAAACTGCTGGTAATGAACCCCACTAGTTTAGGCTAGCTTTAGGATTTTAAATTTATGACTTGGTGGTCTAGGAGGGTACCCAAAATGGGTGTCTCTCCTAAACGGCAGCTGGTAGCTGCGATTCCCAGTTGGAAAATTGGAGACCATAGGTTTTAGCTATGGTTCCCAATTTGCAAATTGGGGACCGCAGGTTTCAGTTGCGGTTCCCAATTTGCAAATTAGGGATCGTAGGTTTCAGCTATGGTTTGTTGTTGCATTTTTTTTTTTAAGCTCTAGTTAGCTATATTTTATCTTAAATTGTACTTGTTATTCCAAATACTAACTTTTAGAGCGTAGGAGCCAGATATTTTGAAGACTCTCCATGAGGCTTTATCCAACGATGATAGGGATTGGTTCTGAGCTGTCAGGTTTGAATATCTCATGGATCTACCCACTATTAGGGTAGATCAAGCCTACCTGACTGCATTGGACCGAAAATGGAATGCGCAGACCACTAAATTTCACCTACCTACATGAAAAGAATGTGACTCTAGAGGACGTTTATAGGATCTTTAAGATCCCTATTGATGGTGAGGCCATCATCTCCTCTACCTCTAGGGTCAAGGAGGCTATTTTTGACACTATCTTCGATGACCAGAGTGAGGATGCTCAGGATGCGATAGACCATGGCAAGGTACACATTGGTGAGTGGTGCCATGAGGATGTCTTCACTACATAGGAAGCCCTCTTTATACACCTCATAGTTCAAATTGTGCTTCTAGACTCCTCAGGCACAAGGATTCCCTGGAACCTTCTGTCCATCGCCTGGAGGGTTCTGTAGAGCTCTACAGAGGCACCTCTACTTTTAGCTTGGGGGAGCACCCTGCTATGTCAGCTCTATAGGGAGCTATACCAGATTATAGAGCATAGCTATAAGGGCATCAAATGCAGTCTTCTATTATAGATCTGGGGGTGGCAACACATTCGGATCGAGCATCCTTCAGATCTGCCCATGTGGATCACTACTATTATTGATGATCATCAGTGCTATGCCACTTGCTGGCCTTGTGAGGAGGAGGGTACCCATAGTAGGATCCATGCTGGTGATGTCCAACACTATATTACTCAGTTCATGGTACTTGGCCCGAACGATGTTCAATGGTGACCCTATATGGATTGCCTAGCGTGGCCAAAGGAGGGCCAATGGCTGAGATAGGCACATCATGAAAAATGGTTGATCGACTATAAGGCCAAGATTTGAGAGTACCAATTCTACTCTAGGGTCCTACGATAGTTTAGACTCATGCAGGTTATTCCAAATATCCCCCTCAGGTACTGATGCTTGGTTATAGAGCACGATCTATAGTGGATCATTCTAAAGCCTTTGGGAGATGCTACTGACAACTACCAGAAGATTGGAGTTGAGACTACTAGGACCACTCTAGAGTATGATTAGTGGTGGTCCATGTTTAGATGGTATGACACAGGGCATCTAGGTTGGGAGCTAGACCAGGCAGAGGCAAAAGCAGATCATGATAGGCATAGGGTGCACCAGTGGACATAGGGTGGTTGGGGCACAATAGCTACCATCGAGGAGGCTCTTGAGGTTGATCCTAATGAGGAGGCTCCATAGGAGGGTGAGGTCCTTATCAATATCATAGAAGGTTAGCTATTGGCTCAGGTGGCTGACTTGTAGAGTCAGCTAGGGTGATTCCACATGCGGCAGCTAGAGCGAGACACTACTATCACAACTCTAAAGGTGAGAGTAGCTAATAGGGATAGGTGCCTTTTTGAGGTACAAGATCAGATATAGGGTATGACTATGTGGGCCACAAATGCAGAGACCCAGGCTCAGAGATTGTAGACTACTCTAGAGTTAGCACAGGCACATCGGACTACAGTAGAGGTAGAGAGGGATCTCCTCTGGGTATCGTGGGGGGTATGCCATCTCCTTAGGCTACTATGGGGTCTTCGGCAGCACCAGTAGTAGCACCAATAGCTACACAAGATTTAATGACTAAGATAGAGCGACTATGCAGTATGGTCATGAGGATCAATGAGATGCATGTAGCCCAGCTTGCTTGCATTGATCATCTAGTTATCTATATAGAGATGCATGGGCTACAGGTTCCTAAGGATCCTTTCTTCTCAGAGTCACATAGTACTAGGTCTAAGACCTTAGGAAATTCTATGGCGAGCTCAGATCACATGACTCATAGGACTAAGAGGACACACAGGTCCTTTAGAACACATGGAGTGACATTGTGTGTTAGTCTTAGGGATGTAGGTCAGACTTTAGGGGCCACAAATCAGGGGACTAGCCTACTGTAGTTACCAATTTCTCATGTGTCGGGTGCTTGAGGATTTAGAGGTAGGTAGGACCCACAACAAGACCCACCATAGGTGCTAGTGCAGATAGGAGAGTAGACTCTAGAGCACAGTGCTGAGGGATGCGACAAGAGTTCCGATATAGGGGAAGTAGCCTAGACCTGGGCTCTGCTAGATGTAGACTATACTTTTGCTATGTTGTACTCATTTTGAGTGTAAGATCGAGGACCTACATGCTTTGTAGCCTACGGGTATATTGATGCACTATCTATGTACTCTGTTGGACACATATATATATGACTTGATCATTTTGGCTCATTATGTGTATCTGATGTTTAATTTTTGATTTTATGTTTATTTGATGCACATGGATGCAATGCATATGTGATGCTATGTTAATATGATGCAATGTATGGATGACATGCACTAGATAGCTATCTATTTTATGATGATGATGTTGTGCAATGATCTATATGATTATATGTGCTATATATAATGGATGCAAATGGGTGTAGTATTTATTTTGAACGCATATTTATTTTTGATTTGTGGGTATGCATTTATTTTTATGAAGTTATGGCATTTTATGCAATGTATGGTAATGCATTATGTACATAATCATAAGCTAATGGGAATGAACCTGTATGCTTTAATCACTTAAAACATAAGGAATGAATGTAAATTGTGTATATCAATTTTAAAATGTGACACCACAGAATGTATGACAATCATGCAAGATAATTGATAATTCTCATTACAAGAACTTAATCAATTAATCACCCATATATGAAATATAGTGAAATGGATTGGTATAATTCTAATGAATGAATATGTCATTTTGTATATTTCTTTGCTGCACTATATAGTCAATGGTCATCTAAACATCATTTCTGATATTCATGCGATATTTATCCTATATGTTTGATTATGCTTTGTAAAATGCATTCGGATGAATGAATGACTAGTATTTTTTATGTTTAATGATATTTGGTATCTTGTTGCTATTGGAGAATTTTTTTGGGGGGGTTTTCCTTGAGACTCAAACACCCTAGTAGACCTCTTCAAAAATCACATACTAACTATACAAGGCTTTTATTGGATAAGGATTTTGTCGTGACAGACCCAACTATTCATTATCCCTGTGTGTGCATGTGAGTATTTTCAGATAGATCATAAGCATACCCCATATGTCAGTCGGGACTCTTTCAACCCATATGTGAGAGGGTTCCCCATATGATCGTACCATCCTTATTTCAGCTTTGATTAGACTTATACAACTAGACAATCCTAGGTACCTAGAGCTAGCTCATCTTGTAAATTGATTAGGGCTACCCCTCCAAATGCAGGCGGGACTCTTTCAACCCATTTCTACGTTTGGGGATCACCTAATAGAACTACCCCTATAATTGCAGGTGAGACTCTTCCAACCCATTGCTATGATCGGGGATCACTCTATGGCTTTCAAAAGGTGGACAATCCAGGGATTCAAGTTCTCACCCTTCTTACTTGCTCATATGTAGTGATAAAAATCACTGTTAGTCCATGTGTTACCATTTTCTTTGACCAAGGGATTTTTATAGTGCTTTTGTTTCACTATGTCACTACATTTTGAACTTGAAATTTGTACTTTTGCACTTTGTAACTTGGGATTTAAGCTTTGTGACTTTGGGATTTATAGGGGAAATTCTTGTCCTTTTGCCAAAGAACACCTTTCTAAATCAACTATTTGCAAGATAAGTAGGTCGTGAAACCCATATCTCTAAATACCTAAGATTGCTTTCACAACTTTCATCATCTCTTGTCTTAGCAAGATTTTATATGGTTTTTCTTAGTGATGGGATTCTAATATGTTGAAGCACTATCCCAACTAATGACCTTGTCTATAACAACAAAGCAATATTTCTACAATCTCTGAAGAACCCACTAGGTATGGTTGAGATACTGGAAAACTTAATATACATACATGTTTCTCCGTAATAGGTATTGTGTATGAATGCAATTAATTATGATAAATGCAAGGGTGCATGATTGAAACACAAACGTGCCATAGTTTGTAAGATTTTGATAGACACATTACACTCTACTGTGGAATGCAATGGATGATAAATGCCTAAATGCAATATGATGGGGTGAATGCATGTATGAAAATGCAAACTACAAAAGCAAATGTTTTTTGGATTTTAAGCTTTACCAATTTTTTTTTTGGAATTTTATATATTTTCAAATTTTTATACATTTTTGAGCTTTCATATTTGACCAAACAATGAGTATATATGTCTTTGGAGCTTTTTAGGGTTGACCAAGTGATTTTTAGAAATCCTTGGAGCCTTTTGAATTGACCAAAGGTCTTACAACCACCTTTGGAGCCTTTTAGTTGACCACACTCTCAGCAAGAGGGCATGGAGCCTTTTAGGATGATCGAGAAGCTATAGGAACTCTCGGAGCCTTTGGATTGACCAAGAATTTTTAGAAATCCTTGGTGCATTTTTGGGATGACCGAGTGGCTTTAAGCAACCCTTAGAACCTTTGGGTTGACCAAGCAATTTTTAGAAATCCTTGGAGCATTTTGGGATGACCGAGTGGCTTTAAGCAACCCTCGGAGCCTTTGGGTTGACCAAGCAATTTTTAGAAATCCTTGGAGCCTTTTGAGATGATCGAGTGGCTTTAAGCAACCCTTGGAACCTTTGGGTTGACAAAGTGATTTTTAGAAATACTTGGAGCCTTTTGGGATGACCGAGTGGATTTAAGCAACCCTTCGAGCTCTTGGATTAACCAAGCAATTTTTAGAAATCCTTGGAGTCTTTTGAGATGACCGAGTGGCTTTAAGAAACCTTCGAAGCCTTTGGATTGACCAAGCGATTTTTAGAAATCCTTGGAGCCTTTTGGGATGACTGAGTGGCTTTAAGCAACCCTCGGAGCCTTTGGGTTGACCAAGCAATTTTTAGAAATCCTTGGAGCCTTTTGGGATGACCGAGTGGCTTTAAGCAACCCTCGGAGCCTTTGGGTTGACCAAGCAATTTTTAGAAATCCTTGGAGCCTTTTGACTGACCAAAAGGCTTACAGATGCCTTTGGAGCTTTTTTTGCTATGCTCTCTAAGCATAGAATGCCTTAATATGGATGATGTTGAGAGGCTCAGGCTCTTCAACACCCCCTAGCGACGTCAGGCGATAGGTACCTAGACCAATATTTTCAGATATGATATAGGGTCCTAGCCAATTTGTCTCTCATATCGGGCGGCAAATTTGAGTTCTATTGGTTTTCTTTCAGCACAAGATCCCCAAATTCAATGTCTCTCTTGTGGACTCTAATATTGTAAGCTCGTTTGAGTCACTCCTGATAAATGCGAAGATGCTCAAGGGCATTCACGTGACATTCATCGAGCAACGTCAGTTGATCTAGGCGAGCTTGCCACGCGATGTTGTCATCGATGAACTCTTTCAATGCGACACGCAGCGTTGGAATTTCTAACTCTAAGGGCATAATGGCCTCAATGCCATATACTAGTGAAAATGGAGCTGCCCCAGTGGGAGTCCGAATGCTAGTTCTATAAGCCCATAGTGCAAGGGGCAGTTGTGTATGCCAATCCTTGTGGTGTTCTTGCATTGTCTTTTTCAAGATGGCTACCACAGTCTTGTTTGAGGCCTCAGATTTCCCATTTACCTGCGGATAATATGGAGATGCAAAACTATGTTTGATGCGGTACTTAGAAGGTAAGGCTCGCATAGTTTTGTTCTTAAAAGAAGTTCCATTATCCGAAACTATTTTGGATGGTACCTCAAAATGACTTATGATATGCTCCATTATGAACTCAGCTATGCGAGCTCCCATGGTCGTTGTTAAGGGAATGGCTTCCACCCACTTTGTAAAATACTTAGTAGTCATAATGATGAATGTATGTCAGCCTGATGACGGAGGAGAGATCTTGCCAATCAGATCAAACCCCCATTGAGCAAATGGCCAAGCCACTTGGATGGGCTGTAAGGCCTATGATGGCAGGTGCATAAGATTAGCATGATGCTGACATTTGATGCACTTCCTTACATACACATTACAATCCTTCTCCATAGTGGGCCAATAATAACCCATTCGAAGGATGCGCTTGATGATGGCCATGCCGCTGAAATGGCCACCGCACGTACCATCATGAGCTTCTAAAATTACCCAAGATGACTCTTGGGGCTCAAGACAACGAAGGAGAACTCCATCGTAACTTTTGCGGTACAAAATATCTCCTATCAAGACAAATTTAGTCACTTTCTATTTAAATGTGCATCTTGCGGCACGCGATAGTCCCTCCGAGACAAAACCAAGTCTTAGGAAGTCTTGAATCTATGACATCCAATTTTGATGAGCCTCAGCTTCGATCGCTAAGACAACTTGTACCCCCTACATATTTAATTTTGTAAATGCAAACTAGGAGACAACCTTGTGGTGAATGGTGGTTCCACTCCCCGTAAGACTATGGGAGGTTAAAGACCCCCAGGGTGCTTTCTTGAGAAAGTCTTCAGCTTTGTAGAACCAATCAGCTTTTGGTTCCATACTAATCATGTTGACTGATTCTTTGTTATCAAAGGCTACACGCTCTGCTGTAGGATTCGAGAGTGTCTTGAAATGGATGGTAGTGAAGTTTGCAGATAGATTCTGAGGGATTAAAGATCCCAAATAAGCTATGGTGTCCACAAATCTATTTGACGAACGAGGGATTGCCTCAATGTTGTACCATTCTAGTTTAGCTAGATATGTGGCAACAAGATCTTTATAGGCTTTCAGGACCAGATATCAACACTAAAACAGTCCCTTCACTTGGTTAATTATGAGCAGGGAATCACAAAATATGTTTAGTCTCTTGATATTCATGGTGACGGCTGTATGAAGGCCCAAAAGTGGGGCTTCATATTTAGCATTATTGTTGGTGCATGGGAAGTCTAGTTTAAACGACAAGGGCATTGGAGCTCCTTGCGGTGTGAAAAACACTATCCTTGTGCCATCTCCTTGCTCACACTTCGAACCATCAAAGAATAGAGTCATATCAACATTGTTCTTTGGTTCTTCGAGTTCGGGAGCTTCAGATATTATAAAAACTGCATCATCCGGAAGCTTTATTTTTAGAGGCCTATTGTTGGACAATGGCACCTCAGCTAACTGATCTACTATGACCTGTCCCTTAATGGACTTATGGCTTACAAATTCCAAGTCAAATTCTATCAATAGCATGATCCACTTTGCAGTACGTGTATTATGATATGTCTTGCTCATCATATACTATAGAGGATTTTGTTTTGATATCACATATGTCATGTGACTTAACATGTAGTGCCACAATTTCTTGGTAGCGAAAACTATTGCTAAACATAGCTTTTCCACATATGCATATCCTAGCTTGTAACTCACCAAGGTTTGACTAATGTAATATATGGCTTGTTCTTTGCCTTGTACGTTATTTTGGGCCAACATGGTCCCTAACGCAAAGTCTATTATGGATATATATAGTAGAAAAGGCTCTTCTAGCCTTGGTGGAGCTAACATTGGTGGTGTTGCTAGGTATTGCTTTATCTGAGTGAAGGCTACCTTGCAGTCCTTGTCCCAGTTTAATGGGACACCCTTATGTAGCAATTGATTCATGGGTCGACATTTATCCGATAGTTGGGTGATAAATAGCTTTATCGAATCTACCTTGCCTTGGAGGCTCCTTAATTCCTTAATATTGGTGGGAGGACACATTTCCAAAATGGCCTTGACCTTCGTTGGGTCTACTTCGATGCCTCTCTTGGAGATAATGAATCCTAGTAACTTTCTAGAAGTTATGCCAAATACGCACTTCTTAGGATTCAGCCTGACGTTGTGCTCTATCAGGCAATCAAAGACTTTTCTCAAGACCTCCACATGCTCTTCTCATAGCAATGACTTGGCTAGCAAATCATTGATATAATATTCCAGAATTTTGTGCATATAGTCATGAAAAATGTATGTCATGGCCTGCTGGTATGTAGCACCAGTGTTTTTGAGACCAAATGGCATAACTTTGTAGCAAAATGTTCCCCATGGCGTTATAAATGCAATTTTGTGTTGGTCTTCGGGCTTAATCCAAATTTTATTATAACCAGAAAAATCGTCCATTAGGGAGAGCATTTCGTGACCAACAGTAGAATCTACTAGAGCATCGATATTGGGCAACGAAAATGAATCTTTGGGCGTTGCCTTGTTGAGATCTCTAAAATTCATAAAAATATGGATCCTTCCATCTGGTTTTCCTATAGGCACCATATTGGATACCCATTTTGGATAGTCGATGGAAATGACAAATTCTACATCCAATAATTTCTACAATTTGTCTTTCACCATTAAGGCTACTGTTGGATGCATCTTTCTAAGCTTCTGCTTGACAGGCTTCTTAGACGGGTCTAGTGAAAGGTTATGAGTAACCAACTTTGGGTCTAGACCGGGCATATATTTGTATGTCCAAGAAAAAAGGTTAGGTCTCTCTTTCAACATAGGGATGATGGTAGTGATGCGTTGTCGTGATGCACATCATTAATTCTCAATGAATTTTTCAATCCAGGGCAGTGTACAAGGCTATTTATGAAAGAAGGAGTGAATAGGGCTATAACTTAGGTCATCTGGGAGCAACAGGTCTTATTGGTGAAATTGATTGTGTGGGGGATTTAGGACACTTTTATCTCTAAATTACATAAATTGAACTTTAATCTAATTGTAGAAATGTAAACTAATCATTAACTGTAGAAATGAAATCCTAATTACAATTGCAGAATGAGATCTAATTATGTTGCAGAAATAACAATTGTAGAATTATAAATCTGATTATAATTGTAGAAAGGAAGTCTATTTACTTATGCAGTAATGCAAACCTAATTATATCATGGAAATTAAGTCATGTCAATGCTTTGTAATAGAAGGTTGTCAATCTTCAGTGTAGGGGTTGACAGTAAAACACAAAATGCAATAAATTGCAGAAAATAGTAAATTTTGGAAATGATAATCTGCAGTAATTTGAAAGCTTGTTGAAAGTGGAAATTAAAACCAAACCATTAATCACAAGATCATCCTAATCATAAAATAATATAAGGTTGCAAATACTGTTATCTGTTTACAAGGAAATGAAAGGACAAGTTTTACAACTTATTCTACCACAACAAAATCAGAATAAAAACCTATTGTTAGTCCTCCTCCTAGGTGTGGAAGTGGCCAGCCTCCTTGTCTAGAAGAAGGTATGAGTATTTCTTTCTCTAGATCTTACTCACACTCATTCACAACAACATGAATAAAAATAGTGCACTTTTATTGATTTAGAACATGATTACAATATTGCTGCTAAAAACCTGTTATAGGACTATAACAGTCACTTTTCTTACTATTACACTACTTGCCTATTTTCTCCTATTCTCCTCTCTCTCCATATCTCTAGCTCAAATTGCCTATTTTCTCCTATTCTCCTCTCTCTCCATCTCTCTAGCTCAACCTGGACGGGAGCCATATTTATAGATGTCCTAAGATCTACTTAAAAACTAAGAATATCTCATTTCTATCCTAAATATCTAATCCTATTATGTTGCAGCTTTTCCTGGTTTTATCCTAGAAGAGGATCAAACTTGAACTTTCCATAAATGGTGGCTTTGGTCGGCAAGGATGACAAAGTCAGATGGGAGATATTTTCCCTTACCCTTTTCAATCTTTTTTTTTTTTTTTCCAATGTCATAAATCAGTCAACAAGTCAAAAAGCACATTCTATTTTCATTTCGAAGATAAGTGGCTCATTCCGAAGAGACTGCAATTCTCATTCCGAAGATCCGCTCATTTCGAAGAGACTATGTTTTCTCATTCCAAAGATGTCTGTTCATTCCAAAGAGACTTTGAAATGAACAAATGTGTGCTCTTTAAATGATTTCCTCTGCATTTCTTAGGTGGGTTATCTCTTAGGATCATATTTCAATGGTCTTCATCTCTTTCCATGTGTGAATTCCATGCCTTGCCATTCATTGGCAGCTGGCTGGAATTTACATTGGAAAACCAGTTTTTTTGCACAATAATAGTTTGCTTGCATTGTTTGCTAAACTTAGGTAAAATAAATGCTTGAGACATATCAAAACATAATTAGTGAAATGCTACTATCAACCTAAGCATATTTCTCATTTAGCAAGTCATAACAAAATAACATAAAACTATGCAAAAAGTTATAAAAATCAGAATATAGTATTTCAAATACATTGATCATGCAAATAGTTAATACACAGCATATTTAATCAACTTAACTAGCATATCAGATTAAAAATAAGAGTTTTTAGGCAATTTCAATGTTCAAAACATGCTATGATTGAGGCATTTCCAATCCTCATCATTTTTCCCCCAACTTATATAAATGCATGTCCTCATGCATTATGTTGGGCTATGGAATCACATATGTCCATATTCAAATTCCATGACCTGTAGAATAATTTGGTGCCTATATAATATCCCCTATTCTCCTAAAGGTTTTTGAGCCATTCTTCAAACTGATCATCAGGTTGAGCATCTTCTTCAAAGTAGAAGGGAACTGGAGTAATGATGGTTGGAGGCCTAAATATGAGACCTATCCAATGATGTTGCATGATTTCAATCAGTTGTATCACTCCTTCTGCCCTTCTTCTAGACCATTCTAAGTTAATGGGGGAGATGGGTTCTCTTTTCTGTAAAGACATGGAAAGTTCAACCCATCTGTTTATACAGATTGATAATGCTGCAACAAAATTGTCATTACAAAAATTCTGAAATCTGGTCACACAGTCCCTCAAATTGTTCAAGTACATCCTCTTTACATCATCCCTATTCATCATGGTGAAGTGTTGTCTGGTGATAATTGGGTGATTTGGCTAAACTACTCTGACTAACAATTTAGCTCTTGATTCAATTTCTTTATTCTACCTTTTCTCCTAGTCCCAATAAAAGTGATTTTGCAAAGTGGACATGAATGCCCTCAATTGAACATCTCCTATGTAAATTTGAAGGTGAAATTCTACTCCTTCTGGAATAAAGAAGTTGTGTAAAAATAGTTCACATAGGAGATTTTTTTGCTCTACAGGGTTGTCAAAATATGCTTCCAGGAAATCTATAGTTGTGTCCAATTTATATGGGAGACCTGAGCTAATCCTCATGACCTACCATATGAGATATTTCTCCTTTAGAATAAGACTGTAAAATTTGGTCGGTCATCTAAATTGGACCAAAAACTCAGCAATATGACATAAATCAGTCACTTTTTATTTTAATGCCTTGATCTCTGTTTCCTTTGCCTCTAACTATTTTCCTTCCAATTTGAATTTTTCAATCTTAGTGGCAAGCTTCTCATATCTGATCACCCAACTAGCTATGTCTGCATTATATTTTTCTAGGGATATAGTATTAGGTGGTCTAACTATAGGTGGAACTTTAGGTAGCAGATCTACCTGAACCCCTTTTTCTTCCACTTCTATTGGTTGATCATCTATCAGCAATTCTACCTATACCCCCTTTTCTGCTAATTCTACTGGTTTGTCATCAGATAGTAATTCCACTTGTACCCCCTTATCTGTTATTTCTATTGAAGGTGTAACAGTTTGAAATACAGAGACCTCAATTGAAGGAGTACTTACTTGAACAATTTCATGCTAATGCTTGGACTGTTCCTGTGCTGGTGTTTCTTGCTATGACTCATCTCCAGTATCTTTTTCTATGCTCTTTACCAATTCTGGAGCATCTTCAGAATGAGAAGGCAATGCTTCAGAATTAGAAGGCACTTCTTCATAATGAAAGGGTGCTGCTTCAGAATGAGCACCTATGTTTGTCTCAATAGGATCATCTACCCTAGATAAATCCACAAGTAATTGAGCCAAATCACCCTCATCAATGGATACAGTTGGCTATTTTTCAGACTATGACAACCTTTTTCTCAATTCTACCACTTCCTATTAAAATTCTGCAATCCTCATTTCCTGCATTTCAATGATACTTTCTCTCTCTTCAATCCATCTGGTTTGTGTTTTGACAACACTTCTTGCTACTCTCAGCTATTCTGTGATGTCTACCTCCTCTATTTTTGGTTTAGAATCTGATGCAAACAAATCAGCTATAGTTGGTTGCTCAAAAACTATCTCTTCTTCTGCTTCAGTTGTCTTCTCTTGTTCAAGAGGCTTCATGAAACTGTCTATGATTGCATCTACAACTTATATGGCCCATTGAACTATAGCCACTTCAAAACTATCTTGCCCAATATCTTCCTCAATTATCTGTTTAGGGAATTCTGGAAAATCTTCAGGGGCTGGTTGTATTTTTGTAACATCTGGACTACCCTGTCCACCTTCTTCTTCTATCACCTATTCTGCTATTTCTCTCAAGTGGAGTCTTGTAGACCTCCTAGTTCTTGATGCAAATTTCTTCTTTTTGCTTTGTTTTTTGGTGACATCAGGGGTTGTGGGGACAATTTCAGATGATTCTATTTCCCTTGTTGTTTCTTCCCATTTTTGGCTAGGTACTTCACTCCCCTATTCTGATAGATCAGTAACAACTTCAAAAAAATGAACCTTCTTCTATTTTTCTATTTTGCTATCAATTCCAGACCCTCTCTTCTTTTGTTTCTTAGTTCGTGAGGTTGAAGGTTTTGGAGCAAGGTGCTCTTTTGGGTGTGTTTCTTTCTCTGCAATAGCCTCTATGGTAGTATCTTTTTCTTCTTCTGCAACAACATCTAAAACAACTATTTCTTCTTCCTCCTCATCCTCATCTCCAAAAATTACATCATTTAGGGTAGAGTAAAACCTATCAAAGCTCCTAGGTTTTCCTCTAAAATGGTGCTAGCAGACTAGTTTAATAAGACCATGGTGGCGAGGGCTTCCTTTTCCTTCTTGATATATTTTTGCCATGTTTTTCAACTCCTGGTGTAGGTACAAGGGAATATTTACCCTAACTTTTGGATGTTGCCTCCCATGTCTTAGATGGTTTAAAATTTTGAGATGATGCCCTGATAATAGTACATACTGCCCTTCACAGGTTAGAAATTTGATTACCCATGTGGCCACTTCATCCTAGGGTTCCTATAGGCTGGCCCTTTTTACCCCCTTGCATGTGTTGTTATGTGTTAAATATTCTGGCTCCCTATCGTTTTCTTCCAAAAATTGATTAACTATATTCACCAATGTATTTTTGCCAGATCTAGAAATTGGAAGACCTTCTAATGGAAGCTCAGTAATTTGACTTAAAACTTTAGGGGTTACCTCAATTGTCATGCCGTTAATGTGTGCCCGATTATTTTTGAATGTGTGGGCGAACATGCCGGCCAAATCTTCAGAGGACCCATTAAATTTGTCCAAGAATGGCATAAGTCCTCCATCTTCAAAAATTTGTAGCACTTCTAGATTTTCTCGGAGGTGGGTGGTATCTGTTGGTTCCATTTTTGTCTTTCACCCCATTTTCCTATTTTGGTATGTTAAAAAATACTCACTTCTGCTGCTATTCCTCCGCTGGATCATTGGTTTTTGGTGTTTGCAGACTTGTAGGGTTTGTTTCCAAGTTTTCAATTGCCCTGTTTTTCTTCTTTGAAATGAACTGTAATCTTGGCACTGTACCTCATAATCATTTTGTGTTAGCCAATATGTCTTCAGAAGGAAGGGTGGCACGCATTTCTATTTTTGCTCTGAACACCTATCTATAAATGGTTGTGCAGATGTCCTTGTCGTCAGATCCCTCTCACTTATTTTTAGCTCCTCTATTTTGCCCGTAGATTCTCACGTGCATGATTATTAGGATAAAAAAATGGTGGCATATTGTTGGTCATGTCCCTTGATTTTGGTACTTTCTTAATGGGTGCAAGATAAAACAAACCACATCCTAACTGACACGTGTTTATTTATCGTATGCAGTCAAAGAATTTTACTTGATCATATATTTTTCCTTCCTTGGATGCCACGTGGAAATATTATATTGAATGCTCATTCCGAAGATTATGATTTATTGCAAAAACAATACCTCATTCCAAAGATTATGATTTCATTCCGAAGACAAATCCTCATTTCAAAGATCATGCTTCATTGTGAAGGCAAATCCTCATTCCGAAGAGAAAGTGCAACATTCATTCTGCTGTCATTCCGAAGACAATTTCATTCCGAAGACAAAGTGCAATAGTCATTTCGAAGGCAATTTCATTCCAAATACAAATTACAACAGTCATTCCGGAGAAGATGGCAGACACTATTTTTGGCATTCTTGTTTCGAAGATTGGGCAGAAACTAATATTCTCATTCTCAAAACATGTTTTTAGTATGCCAACTCTTATGGATAACTTTTATGCTAATGGTTGATTGTTATATACTATATATCAATCATTTAGAATGAAGAAATGTAAGAAATATATACCTGATTAAAACAAGTTAATGCAAGTTTTGAAGAATGACTACTTCTGTTGATGTTCTGCTGAGATTTTCTGCAATATTTCAAAACAAGTGCAGTTTGTGAATTTTTACAATGATGATTCAGAAATTTTCAAGGTTATGCATGCCAAAAAACTGGTTTTCATGCATACCAACCTAGTAGTGCCTTAGGAAAGGTTTTCACTACTGAGCTATTCATTTTTCTCTCTTTTTTTTCTTGGTTTCCTCTTTTTTTTTTTTCCTTTTCTCTCTCTTTTTTCTTGATTTTGATTATGCCCATGAAGGAATTCATGATTTCCTTGAAATCATGCCCATGAAGGAATTCACAATAAGAATTTATTCATCTTTTTGTTTTCTGCTTTTTCTGATTTTTTTTAAATTTTTTTGCTTTTTCTTGAAATCCATGATCATGCTGATTGTTTTGAAGTGGAAGAGGAAATATCTTCCACCTGTTGTGTATCCAAACTATCAAGCTGCTGCAAGAATTCCTCTTTATTTAGAGGTGTATGGTACACCCTGAGGCGATGTCCATTCACTACCAACTTTCTCCATGACACATCAATGGGAGATAGACGAGCTGCTCCATTGTCAAATACCTCTTCAATTTGGTAAGGTCCAAGCCATCTAGTTATCAGCTTTCCAAGGAAGTCCTCATAGCGAGAATCAAATAGCAAAGCCCAATATCCTTGCTAAAATTTCCTCTATTGAATGTGATTGTCATGCCACAGCTTCCTCTGCTCCTGAATTACTTTAGTTTGGTGCAGAGCATCCAACCAAAGTTCATCCAATGCATTCAACTACAAAATCCTATTCGTTTGTGCCTGTGACAATTCAATCCCAATTTCCAATGTTGTGTGCAATGTTAGTAGCTCAAATTCAATAGGTAGGAGGGGCTTTTTACCAAAAACTAGTTCATAAGGTGTGAATCCAGTAGTGGATTTCCAAGTAGTATTGTAAGCCCAAACTACTTCAAGTAATTTATCTAGCCAATTTCTCCTATGAAAAGCTACTATTTTTGTCAAGATTCGTTCCAGTTCCCTATTTTTTACCTCAACTTGGCCATTTGCTTGTGGGTGGTAAGGTGATGATTTCCTATGTTTGATTTCATATAATTCTATAAAAGCCTCAATGACTTTAGATGCAAATTGGGGTCCTTGGTCTGTGGTGATAGATCGTGGAGCTCCAAATCTCTGAAAAATCTGAGTATACAAGAAATCGATGGCCTTCTCTTCACGAGCATGTTTGAAAGCGCGCACCTCTACCCACTTTGTCAGTTAATCAGTGCATACTAGAATATGCACCTTTCCTTGAGAAGGTGGATCAATAGGTCCTAAAAAATCAATCCCCCACCTCTCAAATGGCTCTAAAACCAATTGAGGCTGTAGTGGAATTTCATTTTTATGAGTGGGTTTCCCCATTCTTTGGCATGCATCACAATGCCTGATGTACTTTTTCACATCCTTGTGAAGAGATGGCCAATAATATCCTGTCCCTAAAATTTTTCTAATTGTGCTTTTTACATAATAGTGTCCACCTGAGGGTTCATCATGACAAGCCCTAAGGATATCATATACCTCATCCTTTTGGATGCACCTACGTAACACATGGTCAGGACTGCACTTAAAAAGTATACCCTTAATCCACTCAAAGGAAGAACTCTGTTTGATCAATTATTTTTTTTTGTTTTGAAGTGAAATGTGGAGGAACTTTCCCTGTGACCAAATAATTGGCTATATCTACAAACCAAGGTGATTGAACTGATATAGAAAATAATTTTTCATCAAGAAAAGTGTCCTCAACTAATTCTCCTTCCTATGTGTTCTGCAACCTGGACAAAAAATCTGCTACAACATTAGCTTTTCCTAGTTTGTTGATTATTGTGATATCAAATTCTTGTAGCAATAGTAACCAATGAATAATTCTTGCACTTACCATAGGCTTATTCATCAAATACTTAATGGTTGTGTGATCTGTGTGAATAAATATTTTATAACGTGTGATGTAATGCCTAAATTTTTTGATGGCATAAATTACTGCCAAGAACTCTTTCTCAGTTGTGGTATAATTTTTCTCTACTCATGTCAAATTCTTGCTAATGTAGTAGATGGCATAGTGTTCACCATTGTCAATTTGTCCTAATGCTGCTCCAATTTCAGTATTGGAAGCATCAGCTTGTATGTGAAATGGTAATGTCCAATTAGGTCCTCTTAACACAGGTGGAGTTACTAATTTCTCTTTCAGAGCTTCAAATGATTCCTAACACCTTGTAGTCCAGGAGAATTCAGAATCTTTAGTCAATAGGGAAAACATGGGATTGGCTATTGTGCTAAAGCTAGGAATAAACCTACGGTAAAAACCAATGTGTCCTAGGAAGCTTCTGACATTAATCTGAGTTTTAGGGAGAAAGAATATTCTTGATAATTTCCACCTTCTTTGGATCAACCTGGATTCATTGAGGAGAGATGTGATGACCAAGAACTATTCCTTCCTCCATCATCATAAAACATTTTTCTGGATTCAAAGATAACTGGTATGTTTCACAATGAGTTAAAACTCTGTCAAGGTTTTCTAATGTAAAGTCAAAAGTCTGTCCACATATTGTGAAATCATCCATGTATATCTCAACATTGTTGGTAGTCAGATAAAAAAAAATTGCTAAGACCGCTCACTGAAATGTTGTTGGGGCATTACACAAACCAAAAGGTAAAACCCTATAGGCAAATGTTCCCCATGGACAGGTAAAGGTTGTTTTCTCTTGATCTTCAGGTGCAACCTGAATTTTATTATACCCACTAAATCCATCAAGAAAACAAAAGTATTTCTTTCCAGCAAGGGTATCCAACACTTGATCTATGAAAGGTAATGGAAAATGGTCTTTGTATGTCACTTTGTTCAGCTCTCTATAGTCTACACATACTCTCATTTTTCCATTTTTCTTAGGAACTATAACCAATGGAGAGACCCATTGGCTATCAAAAATTGGGTAAATGAATCCTACCTCCAGAAGTTTTTCAATTTCTTCCTTTACAATATCCCTCAAGGCAGGATTCAGTCTTCTCTAGGGTTGTCTTACTAGCTTGACTTCTTCAGTATAAATCCTGTGGGTGCATATATCAAGGTGAATTCCTGACATATCCTTGTAGTCCCACGCAAAAGCATGAACATGCTTCTACAAAACTATTATCAACTTTTCTTCCTCTTCCCTAGTGAGCCAGCTGTTAATGTTTAGTAATTTTCTTGGTTGGACTTCTATTTGTTTTGTATTTGGAAGGACTGAACTCACTTCTTCATACTTGGTGATTAGGGAGTTAAGAGGGCAATAAGAAGTTTATGTTTCATTTATTTCTAATGGAAGCATATCCTGTATGGAACAGTGAGAAGGGAAAATTAGGTGATGATGCCACCCATGTGGTAGTGAAACTGATGTTTCCTGTGATAGTACGGATGGCTCACCTTCAAAATTTTGGTTCTCCTCATTCCCTAACAACTAATGGATATTTATTGCTTCATCTTCTAACCCTTGTTCATGCAAAACATTTATTAGGATAGTTTCATTCTCTAAAGTTTATGTGTCATGGAGGTCTTCTGTGTGTTCCCTTACTACCAAGGTGGCTAGTGTGGAAATAACCTCTTCTGGTTCTTCATCTGAATCGGGAAACCATAACCGACCTAAAAAATTGCTGGAGGGTCTTGCAGGAGGATACGAGAGAGATCTATTTTAGATCAATACCATTTGAAATAGTCATTTTTCTAGATCTACGAGTCTATGAAGGCTGCTGCGAGTTGTAAGCCAAGGTCTTCCCGAATGATGGGATATCCATGTGCTGAATTTCTTGGCTGTAAAACTAAAAAATCTGCATAGGAATTCCCAAGAAGAGACTTCTATAGGGACATCTTCAATGATACCTTCAGGTTTTGCAATTGACCTATCAACCATTTCTAAAAATGTAAATGTGGGACTGAGATGTTTGAGCTATAATTGTTCCATTATATCCTTGGTCATGACATTTATTGCAGCTCCTAGATCTACTAAGACATTTGATATTGGTACTGAGCCTATGGTAACTGTGATAACTGGACTCCTTGGGTCACTATACTTTGGAGGTACTAGTTTTCCAGACAAGAGATCAACTATCTTTCCTTCAACTTGAATAGTCTTGGGAAATGCTTTCTTTTTTCTTCCTGCTCTTCTAATGCACAAATCTCGGACAATACTTTTAATCATTGGTATATCCTTAATGGCTTGCAATAAGGGCAATGATATAGTTAACTTTCTAAGTTCCTTGATCAGGTCTGACTCAAAATTTTTTGCTGTGGTATTAAATCTTTCATGATATGGAATTATCCTTGATGAAGGTAATTGTTCTATCTATTGTTCTATTTTTTCTTCTTCTTTCTCTATTTTTGGTTTAAATCTAAATGGTTCCAAAGGTTCTTGCTCTTCATTTTCCTTGATTTTAGTTGAAACAGGTTCAGGTACAACTTTTCCTGAACGAAGTTGGATGTTACTACAATCAAGAATATTTATTTCAGCATTTTCTTCAACTTTAGCCACATAGATAGGGGATGCCTGTCTCATGTTGTTTGGATTAGTGACTGATTGATCTGGAAGTTGAGGTTGTTTCACCTGTTGTGTTTGCTATGGTTGGTTCTATTTTTCTTGAAAATTTTGATTAGGTGCAGGAAGTAAATGCTGAGTTTGACCTTGATTTCTTTGTTGCCTTGGATAGGACTGGTATTGCTGACTCCATTATGGTTGATTTTTCATCCAATGTGGATTATTCTGATTCTGATTCCAGGGTGGGTTGTTTTTATTCCATGATGGATTATTCTGATTCTGATTCCAGGTTGGATTACTCCAACTTTTTTGTGGCCATTCTTGGGAATTTTTCCATTGAGAATAATTCCAAGGACGTTGGGGTGGTTCTAATTGTCCCCAAGGCATAGTCCAAGGATTATGCCCCCAATTTGTAGGAAAATGAGGGGGATTTTGGTTCTGAGAGAAATTTCCCTTTTTTTTTGGTCCAACATAGTTGAGTTCCTCAGTCTGACTCTCTAACATAGTTTTGAGTTGTGGTAGCAGGTGGCATTTATCAGTCAAATGCTTCTTTGAAAAAGATACTACAAATGGATGAGATAGATGTTTTATTCAAAGGACACTCCTACAAAGCATGTTTATTTCTACATCTTGGGCAATAAATTGCCAAAGGTTCTGTGGTTTTTGCTTTTACAGACATTTCTCCTAAAGTTGTGTTCAATTGCACCAAAATATCAGTTTTAAAATTTGCAAGTTCCTCTATTAGGTCCTTCACATCAGTGCCATTTGTATTTTTTTCTTCTTCCCTGCTTAGTGTGAGAGTAATTCCTATAGAGACCCATAATTTCCTCATTACTGAGAGTATTTACATCCCCTTTTCCCATAAAATCCAATACTTCTCTAGATTCATCTTGTAATCCTCTCAAAAAGATGGTTTTGCATAACTCTGGTTCTACAAGTCCACATCTCCTTTGAACAAAGGAGAACCTATCAAGATAGTCTTCTAATGTTTCATCATCTTCTTGTTTAATCCTGAATAACTCATCTTTCCTGTTCCTTACACGAAAATACTCCTGATATTTGTCTAAAAACACAGTTTCCATTTGATCCCAGGTTCGGATGGAATTTGGCTCTAAGCTCATGAACCAGCGTAATGTTGAGTCCTTGAGTGTTGAGGGAAAAACCTTAAGTTTTTGATTGTCATTTACATAGTCATAGGTTTGACACACTACTTTGAATTCAAACAAAAACTAATCAGGATCTTTAGATACAACACCTCGAAAGGTTGGAAGTACTGAAGGTGAAATGGTTTTCATGGGGGAGTTTTGTGTTGGACTCAAATGGATAGGATATTCAAATGTTCTGGAAGGTTGGGGCATACCCTTATCATCTCCTTCATTATGGACATAGCCATGTTGGCCATCCCTATCTAGATTGCCTCCCTCTGCCATAGTTTCTTGTTCCTTAGGAACAGTTAAACCTATCCAAATTTCACTCTCAAGAGGTCCAAGATCCTTTGTTGATGATGATTCTGATGATTTTTCTTTCTTAGAATGTTCTAATGATGATGAGACTGGTGATTTTTCTTTCAATCTTTCTGGTAGTTCAAACATAGGTGATTCACCCCTTATGCATGAAGATCTTCTTAATGGAACAAGCCAGGGATCCTTTTGGGTAATTCTACCTTTTTCATCCCTAGGCTTACTCATTCATGTTTACTCTTGAATGACATAAATTATAGGTCAATAGTTGTTACTTTAACCAATTGTTATATTCAGATTTTATCCTGAATTTCATAGCTTAGTCTAATTAATAGCTATTGGACTATTGTCACCTTCCAGCAACACTATTCCCTGGCAACAACACCAAAATGATGCGTTGTAATTATGCACATCATTAATTCTCAATGAATTTGTCAATCCAGGGTAGTGTACAAGGCTATTTGCGAAAGGAGTGAACAGGGCTATAACTTAGGTCATCTGGGAGCAACAGGTCTTATTGGTGAAACCGATTGTGTGGGGCATTTTGGACACTTTTATCTCTAAATTGCATAAATTGAACTTTAATCTAATTTCATAAATGGAAACTAATCATTAACTATAGAAATGAAATCCTAATTACAATTGCAGAATGAGATCTAATTATGTTGTAGAAATAACAGTTGCAGAATTAGAAATCTGATTATAATTACAGAAAGGAAATCTATTTACTTTTGCAGCAATGGAAACCTAATTATAGCATGGAAATTAAGTCTTGTCAATGCTCTGTAATAGAAGGTTTTCAATCTTCTGTGTAGGGGTTGACAGTAAACCACAAAATGCAATAAATTGCAAAAAATAGTAAATTCTAGAAATGATAATATGTAGTAATTTGAAAGCTTGCTGAAAGTGGAGATTACAACCAAACCATTAATCACAAGATCATCCTAATCATAAAATAAGCTAATATTACAAATACTGTTAGCTATTTACAAGGAAATGAAATGACAAGTTTTACAACTTATTCTGCTACAACAAAATCAAAATAAAAACCTGCTGTTAGTCCTCCTCCTAGGTCTAGAAGTGGCCAGCCTCCTTGTCCAGAAGAAGGTATGAGTCTTTATTTCTCTAGATATTACTCACACTCATTCACAACAACATGAATAAAAATAGTGCACTTTTATTTATTCAGAACATGATTACAGTATTGCTGCTAAAAACCTATTACAGGATTGTAACAGTCACTTTTCTTACTATTACACTACTTGCCTATTTTCTCCTATTCTCCTCTCTCTCCATCTCTCTAGCTCAACCTAGATGGGAGCCATATTTATAGATGTCCTAAGATCTACTTACAAACTTAGAATATCTCATTTCTATCCTAAATATCTAATCCTATTATGTTGTAGCTTTTCCTGGTTTTATCCTAGAAGAGGATCAAACTTGATCTTTCCATAAATGGTGGCTTTGGTTGGCAAGGACGACAAAGTCAGATGGGAGATATTTTCCCTTACCCTTTTCAATATTTATTTCCCTTTTTCTAGCATCATAAATCAGTCAACAAGTCAAAAAGCACATTCTATTTTCATTCCGAAGATAAGTGGCTCATTTCAAAGAGACTACAATTCTCATTTCGAAGATCCGCTCATTTTGAAGAGACTGTGTTTTCTCATTTTGAAGATGTCTATTCATTCCGAAGAGACTTCAGAATGAACAAATGTGTGCTCTTTAAATGATTTCCTCTGCATTTCTTAGGTGGGTTATCTCTCAGGATCAGATTTCAATGGTCTTCATCTCTTTCCATGTGTGAATTCCATGCCTTGCCATTCATTGGCAGCTAGCTAGAATTTACATTGGAAAACCAGTTTTTGCTACACAGTAACAGTTTGCTTGCACTGTTTGCTAAACTTAGGTAAAATAAATGCTTGAGACATATCAAAACATAATTAGTGAAATGCTGCTATCAACCTAAGCATATTTCTCATTTAGAAAGTCATAACAAAATAACATAAAACTATGCAAAAAGTTGTAAAAATCAGAATATAGTATTTCAAATACATTGATCATGCAAATAGTTAATACACAACATATTGAATCAACTTAACTAGCATATCATATTAAACATAAGAGTTTTTAGGCAGTTTTAATGTTCAAAACATGCTATGATTGAGGCATTTCCAGGCCTCATCACTAGTGTGCTCATCTGGAGTGATACTCATTCCAAATTTGACCTACTTTGGATTGGTGGAGTCGTTACCGATATCCACTTCAAATATTTCCTCTACTGACATATGGGATCCCTCCTCAAGTTGATGAGGCATAGGGATCAAATGGATGCCATCAGTTGGATTTATAGGTTCTTCGCTGGAAGCATTTTCAACGTGATAAACATCATAAGCGTAGCCTAGTCCAAAATGAAATGGTTGTAACATCTCTTTTTTTGGGAGGAAATCTTTAGGCTCTACTGGTGAATTAGCATAATCCCAATCGATAACATCCATGTTTAGATGCAATGGCTTGGACGAATATGTTGGATTATAGAGTGAAGTGGTCAAATCAATGGATACCATGTTGATGGGATGAAATTTATCTCCAAGACCACACAGAATGAACTCTACATCACATGTGTAGCTTCTATACCCAAGATCTAGCTCGAATGGCATAGGGACAAAAGGGTCCTCCCTATGGGATGCCCAGACAATTGGATCCTCTCTATGCACTAACTACAAAATGGGATCTCTTGACTCAATAAAATTGACATAAGTAGGTGGCTGGGGAAAGATCCTTTGATACTCCTCTTCCAGATTTATTCTTTCCCTAAGGCAGCATTGAATATTTATCTCTCGATGCAAACTCGTACCTATAACAGGTGATGGACCTCGATGTGGATTCTGATTATGCAGATGATGAGGCCCCAAATAGGCCATCTCCAATGAATCCTCATCATCACTATAAAGATATAATCTTTCACTTCCCTCCATATGCAAGGGATGATCTGCTAGATGTGGCCCCATGTACCTGATTCGACGGTCTCTATCATCACTATCTGGATAGACTGGATAAAACGATCGTATATACAACACCAGTAAAAAAATGGGTTCTGCTTCCTCTTCAGAGTGATCTATGTTAGGAGGACCCCCTTCTATAACATACTCTGACTCTGTAGGAAATAGATGTAGCAGATATACTAGCCTTAGATCGGTTATCTCAACCTCATCACTATGATTGCTACTATGAGCAGGGCACTCTATCATGTCCACAAATATTGGGAGATTAGTTGGATGAGGCCTTCAGTAGGCCTACTCTGTCTCATATTCATAGTCACTATAGACCATGAAATGCTCTTGTATCTCATATAATTTCTCTCTAGGTAGAAAATGGCGTAGAAATGCCAGAACCACGAAGGCTTGGTCAATTCCCTCTTCAGATTGATCATCATTTGAGGACTCACCATCTGCATCATAACTTGGTTTGCTTATTTTGGTTGTGGAATCCTCTACATCTTCACTACAAATATCTCCTAAATTGAGATTGCCTTGAATGATGGGGTTGTACCCCTGCATACCGGTATCATCGATTGTGATATGGTTTTGATGACCCAAGCTACCTTTGGGGTTCTTCTCTGAGAACTCTTCATGTTTAATATTTGATCTCTCAATGGTGATGATAGAAACCATCGAGTTGTTGCCCTGAAGGTTAGACATGTTAGTATGATACGTATTAAAATCCACGTCATCCCCCTAATCCAGGTACAAATGATCCAATGATACAGCGAGTAAATCATCATGTGCCTGAATCTGCAATCCCAATCTGAACCTATCAGTTGCCAACTAATAACATGGTTCAAGAGGGGTTCTTCGTCCTTGTTCAAAAATACCCAAGCCGTATCCATGCCAATGATAAAGCTCAAAAATGTGCATGGCATACTTTGGATTGGACAAATACCGAACGTTCACTATGAACTGTTCGTTGTCATCCACCTCCATAGGTGCCCATGTTGGAACTTGATCCAACCCAATATAAATAAAGTTTTTTTGGTTAGGTGGCTCACCCAATGGTACTATGGATCCAACTGGGTATCTATGGGCTATTGGTTGGCCCATGTCTCATGCAGTCTCTAAAATAGGACCAAAGGTCACATTTTGCACAAGATATTCATCCAGACCTGTGTTGGATAGGTGGACAGTCACCTGGGGTGCAGATGACCCTGCTGAAGAAGCGGGTGAAGTACGCTAAGGTGCCTCCTCGAATTGATCCTAGACTTCCTCCACCTCCATGGGAGTGGCAGCCTCAGTGGCGACTGGTTTAGGCACACTCTTTTCTTCTTTCCTACTCAATTTCACCTTTAATTTCTTGTCATTTCAATGCATTACCAATGCACTCGGTCTCTGAGAAGTGGTAGTGGTATGTTTAGATCTATTTGAAATAGATACCAATGGTTGAACATGCATCGCCTTTTTGCCTCTTGGAACCCTCATCAACGACATGGGCCATATGTCCAAGTGCGTTGATGCAATCACGAAACCCCTAGAAAATCTACTAAGTTCATGAACTTGAATGGTTCTTCATCTGATGCAACCACGTGAACTTGTCCCTCGTGTACATACTTGACACACTGATGCAATATCGAGGGAACACAATGCATTTTGTGAATCCAAAGCCACCCTAATAAGATGTTATACTGCAAAGCATCCTCTATCACATGACACATTATGAGAATGGTCTTTAATCCCACTTGAATAGGTAAGACAATTGTACCAACCATAGAGCATAGTGCATCGTTAAACACTCGTAATGTAAAGGTGGTTGGTACGATGAGTGATTTAGGTAATTTCAAATGGTGCAGTGTCTTAGTCATGATTATATTGATCAATGAACCAGTTTCAATCAAGACCCTTTTGAATGACACATGGTTAACACATGCAATGATATGTAGTGGTGGGTCAGCCATGCTTGTAGAAACCACTTTTATTTTGTGATCGTAGAATTGGATCATTAGTTCTTGGCACTATTGTACGTGCTCCACAAAGTTTGTGAATGTCGGTGCATCTTGGGAATGTACCTCAATGGACCTCATAATATCCATAAGAGTCTCCTTGTGCCTAGGGGGCTGATGTATAAGCTCATATATCGACAACTTCACAGGAGTCATCTACAGGTTTTGAACCAACCTGCTCCTAATGGTCACCATCGGTCTCGTTGGTGGGCTTGGAATATTTTGTGTCTGTCGTTGCTGGGGCATGACCTATATTTGAATGGGAGCATGAGGTTGATTCAACCATTCATACCTCCCATGTCTAGTAATAACATTGACCATTTCGATGAACCCTTAGGTAGGTGGTTCGACTCGTACTTGATTGATGTGGCTGACATGGTTACGGGCCGCCTCATGGTTTGGTGACATATTTTTGAAAATCCCCATATTTTGGTTATCTGGCACCTGGGGATTGCCTAGTACTACAAGCTCTCCCTTTTCTATCATATTTTATACAATGTGTTTGAAGGACCAACACACCTTGATGTCATGGCCTTTCGCTCTATGAAATATGTAAAACAACTCTTCTTGATAGTCTTTGGGCTTGGGCTGATTTGGATCAACCATTTTGACTTCAGGTAATCTTATTGCCTTGGCCTCGTAGAGCTGATGAAATATCGATGTCATTAATTATGTCCATGGCGTAAATATGCGAGGTGGGCATTGCTCTTTTTTCTTCCCCTTGTAATTATTTTTGCGTTGGTCGTATTGCATAGGAGGGGGATGGGCTTGATAATTTTGTTTTATTTGCCCCTTATCCTCATTTTGGAGATTCAGTACCACTTGATTCACATGGGCCTACTTGCCCTATGGCTTTGAGGTACTCTTCTTATATCACTCTTTCCTAGTTTTTAGCTTCAAGTTGCCTTCCTGCAACTTGATATCCTTAATTACCTTAGCTTGCACCCAAGCTTCTTCGAATGTGGTGTAATGCTACAGCTGCAACAATAGCAAGATATTCTTGGCACAAATATTTGTAAACATTCAGGTTAATTTTGTGGTAGGGATCAGGAATGACAATTTTACCATTAATCTCCTCCACCTCTTCCTATACTATTCTATTGGCTCATCATAGCGCTAAGCTAGCACAACCAAATCAGAAAGGTTGGCTTGTTTCTTGATGCCGAAGGAATAGCGTTCAAGAAAGGCATCAACTAATTGCTAAAAAGTTGTTATGCTATGCTTCTTTAGCTTATTAAACCACTCTTAGGCTGGACTAGAAAGTGTCATGACAAACATGCACAATAACAGTGAATCGTTTTTCTCTATCTGGAAGAAAGCGTCCAGAAAGCTCATGATATGTTCTTGCGCCTCTTCATCACCCTTAAATTTTTCCAACCTGGGCATCTAAAAATGCTCCAGGTATGGGGGCTTAGGTACTGTTGACACCTTTTTGTCACATTATACAAGGGGTAGAAGAATAGTAGAATTTTGTATAATATTTCCTTGTTGAAAGTTTTTCTTTTATTTTAAGTTACAACAATTTTGACTCTCCCTATCGCCCCTTTTTAAAATGAAGAAGAAAGAAATTTGCTACCAAACAGGCCAAGGAAAATAGCTTTGCCAAAAGAAAAGGAGAATGTGAAAAAATCTTCGGGCCCAAAGCACTTTAAATCACCACTTCGGGGGAAAGCGTTGCGAAGTAATATCGCTGAAGGAAATACAAAGATAACGCTTTGCACCCGAAGCATTTGCAGCGGCCGCTTCGGGCGGAGGTTTTGTGAAGCAGCATCCAAACGACTTCATCGAAGGAGGAGAACATAATCCAAATCAGCTAAGATAAGGAAACTACTTTGGGCCCGAAGTATTTCTGACACCTACTTTGGCCAGTTTTCACCCAAAGTAGTGGTGCCCAAAGAAAAATGACAATGTGTCAAAAACAGAGAAGTTCTTTGGGAGGATATTCCTCGAATCGTAGTTTTGAGAGAGAATCGGGCAGAAACATTTTCTAGTCAAAGCAGTTTTGCCAACAAAGGACAAAGAGCCCCATTTCAAATATGGAATCCGCTCGAAACTCAACATCCCCGAAGTAGTTTTGCGAAGCGCTATTTTGCAAAGACCGAATTGAGGAGAAGCTACTTTGGTCCAAGGCTTTGGCAAGGTGGAGATGTAGCAAAGCACTTTTTGGGCCCACGTTCCAAGGCGGGCAGCTTCCCGAGGTGATCGAAGGCCCCTTATACATACCCCCTTTCTTGCCCGATAAGTCCATTGACCATTTTTGGCAAACGAAAGGGACGTAATAGTCCTTGAAGTAAAACCTGGTAGGCGTAACGATCACTCAAGCACAACATCCAAAATCCAGGGACACTCGAGCTGTGCATTAAATGAATGTTTCCATGGTTGACCCAGTCACAGTTGCCAGTTTTGGTAGCCGATTTGAAAGATCATTCGCAGCAACAGTGAGGCACCGATTTCTCAGGGCTTGAGGGTGTACTCCATAATTTTTTGTAATAATGACTTAGAGGGTTGGGTCCTCTATAAAAACTTAGGCTTTGTAATGTAAAATGGGGGGAAATTTTTGCTAGAAAGCTGCTATAACTTGATGTCCTGCGTCTAATACTAAAGATTTGTGTACTCCATTTCTCTCTTTTATGTTGCCTTCTATGCTTAATTCTTTTGTCTGTCTACACTCGTATATTGAGACTCTGAATCTTGAATCCGATGTGCGATTGGGGACTGTACCCTAAAATTTGCCCTGAAGGATACATAGGAGAGGAAAAACATCGTATAAGCTTTCTTTTATGCTGCCTGGTGGGTCATGGTTTTTGTTATTCCCTTGTCTTAATCGATGTTACTTTGAACCCTGAATTCCAGCGAGAGAGAAAGGAGAACCCTGTGAACTCTTCCAGAGGATACATAGGAAAGAAAGTATCATGTTTCTTTCGTCTATTCTTGGTGTTCTTTGCTGCTATTTGAGTTGTTAGTGAGTGATCATGCTTCCTGTTCTCTCCCACTTTAAATCATCATCTTCTAACCCTTACTTTTTTTATTTCTTTTTCTAGCCCTTACTCCTTTTTATTTCTTTTCCTAACCCTTACTATGTTTATTTCTTTCCTGCACTCTTGTCTTAAACCCCAAAAGTAGATTAGTATAGGAGTCGACCTTTCTCCAAAGATTGGCACGAGGGGCATCTCTTCCCCTCGACCTTTCAACGTTGGTCACAGGTTTAGGGCATGCAAACCCACCGAAAGTCCTTTCCTGTGTAGATTTGATGACCAATAGTTTCTGGCATGCCCGATGGGACCCAAGGTCCCACATTTGAGAAAATTTCTAGCCCATCTTCACCGGAGCCAGTAGTTCTAACAAGTTCTCGGTGAGATCCAATCAGTCTCATCTTTTGAGTAGTAGTGGGAATCGATGATCTCATTACTAAAAGACTCTTAGCATCTGGCGACTCTGTTTTACCCAAGAATCTCTGAAGTCATGAAGACCAGTACCTAAACCTAGTTTTCGTAACCAGGAGCCCCCATGTTTTAAGAAAGTTTGAGTTCGGTGAAGCTCTGGCTTGTCTTCATCCGATAAAATCACCTGGCGACTCAGTTGAGCTGAAGATCCATATTTCCTGGTCGTAGGCGCCTTTCAAATCTAAAAGAAGATATCCCAGAGGAATCAAGGTTCGGTGAGCAGCCTTGACCTCATAAGTGGAGAAATAATGCCCACCTAATGACTCCGACTCAACGATGACAACCGTGAGTTCCACAGGCTATTGTCATAATGGCTGGGAGAAGCTTTCCTAGCTAGAACGATCCAGGCCCCCTGAATATCCAAAGCTACCATGAGATTCCCAAAAGTGCTTTGAAATCATTGACAAAATACAGTGGCATCACGGGAATGGCCCGAGAGCTCCTTGAAGATGTTTTCGATTTAGCGACCCTCCATGACATTATCCACAAAGATGTCATGATCAAACTTCTTGTTCTATCTCTAGAAGGAAGGGCACTACGGTGGTACAGATTGCTTAGGCCCAAAAGCATCTGCTCATGGGATGACTTAGCGGGGGCATTGATCAAAATGTTCGATGGCTCTCAGGACTCATTCCATCTCTTTGCATACCTCTCCACCATAAAGAGAGCACCTTCAGAAGGTATCATGGACTTCAATGTTCGATTCTATAGAAGTTGAAAGAGAATTCCACTGGAGATCCAACCGACGCCCGCCCAAGCCCATCTCTTCTATGTTCGGGCCTTCCACCCAGACGTAAGCCTCATTTTACTGCAATCAGGGGAATGAAGGTTCCCTCAAATATTTTAGGAGGCAATACGAGCGGAACGACTTCTGCTCCTATCGAGAAAGTGGCAGTGGAGAGAAAATTTGTCACTCCCTCTAATAATTACTACTCCTATCTGACCAACACAGTACTCATCATGGGGAATTCCTCACACTGAGCCGAGGCCTGAGATGTAGTCATTTGGAGCTCAAGAGATAGACCTCATATTACCTCAACAATGAAAGTACGCAAGCGTGGCCCACCCAATGAACAACATGGCTGCTCGTGATCTCCATCAAGAGGTGAACCGAGGAGAGAAGCAGACTCGAGTGGTAGAACCTGAGAACAAAGAGGGCACATTTTTGCACCCTTTTTGTATCCCAAGAGATAGCATGCAAGTGTTCAGCCAAAGCTCATCAAGCCTATCTAATTTAGAGGATGAGCCCGAAGAGATCCTGGAGGACTACTCTTCGTCAGAGAAACCTTGTTACCATATAAGTGGGATGGAAGAACCTGTAGCCGACCTTCAATTGGAAGAATCTACAGAATTCTAGCTTTGGGTCTGGTATTGGTTCTGGCTATCCCTAAGACGGATGCCCCAAGAAGGATTTCAAGTGGCAAACTTCTTCGCCAATAATCTGGGCATTGGCAAAAATGAAATTCGGCTACGTCGCTTCCTCTTCGCAGCATGGAGAACTTCGAAAAGGTTCCAACCAAACTTCAAGGGTCTACTAAAGTACAATCAGATCTGGTCCGGACACTGCAGGTTTATCGGATAATTACCCAAAGCTAAGTTCATGGTGGCGGCATGCCTATTATGTCGTAAGCTTGTGAATAGTGTAAATAATTTGGCTGATAAATAAAGTGTTGCTTAGGGACTCAGGTCGAGTTTTACTTTGGCGACTGTGCTCTAAAAAAAAAAAAAAAATCTCCTTCGAAAAAGGTTCTCCGAAGTAGCCAATGGAAAATGGCTCGCAGCAATGACTCAGACCAGGGTCCAAGAGATACTTAGCCAAAGGGATTCCAAGAGAAATAGTTTTTGAAGGAGGACCGACGAACCACCTTCGGTGAAGAGAACTACTTCAGGTCTGAAGCATAGAGAAACAGCTCGTACTAAGGGTTCACCTCGAAGCACTTCAACTCTGACTTCGGCTTCACCAACCCGATGACAGAAAAGCCAAAGGCATTTAAAATGTGCCTAGGGGAACGTGTCGACAACCACCTTCAAAAGCGTCCGAAGTGGGCGAGTTAAATGAAAATGTGGTGGGTACATCCTTTAGGGATTTAGTTAAGATAAAATTTCATGCTCAAGTACAAAGTGGCAGAGGGTCATGCTTCCAAAGCAAGCCGTAATCATCATAACACACAACCCTATGTACCACTCCACCATGCGATGAATTAGATGAAGTGACGTAGTTTTAATTATGGTAAGTGCCATAAATATGGGTAGTTGCCTTCTAGGGCTATATAAGGCAGACTCCAGCAGTGAGGAAGCTATTTGCTCGATAATTCATGCAAACTTCGCTGCTAGCCTTCAAGCTCTCCTATCTTGCACTTCGAAGCCTCCAATCTCGAAGCCCTCCTCATTGTTTCTCCATTAACCCTAGAACTATGGGAAAGAAGAACTCTAAGGAAAAGGGGAAGGAACCAGAAGTGGTGGCCCCCGAATAGCCAAAGGCAAAGGTCCATGACAAAGGGCCAAAGAAAGTTGATTTTAGCCATCACCCTGAGAAACAAGTCATAAGAGAAAGAGAGGATTATGAGGATGAGTAACCTGAAGAACCGCCGCTTGATGCGTGGGATAGGATCAGAGACACCAAGCTGTCAAGGAGCATAGCTAAACTCAGGAGCACCATCGAGTTCATGAGAAGTAGGCTCTCGACAGACAACAAAAGAGTTACCACTTACTACTCCTAGATATACTGGTATCTGACACCCCCCACACATCACTGCCCTAAGCTGATTGATGCCATTGCGTGGAACTATCAGCCCACCTCCAGGCAAGTGGTAGATGCCTCCAACCATAAGCTATTCTCTATTTTGAAGGAAGATGTCCAGATAGCCTTTGCACCACAATAGGGCCCTCCTAAGGGGTACACAGTTTGCAACGTTATTCTTAGCGAACAAATGGAGAGGTTCAAGTCCTCCAATTACATGATCAATTTTTTGCAGCAGAGCCTCAAAAGTAGGCTCCCTTCGAGCAAATTTCCCCAAATGCCCCTACCCTTGGAGGCCTTCAAAAACATCGACATCTTCTCCATCATTGCATGGGTAACAGGCCTATCTATCGACACTTCGGTGCACCCATGGCAGGTGTCTTTGGCTGAGTGTATTTCCAAAGGGGAATTTTATGCCCTTGATGTTTTGAGGCCGAGCACCAACCCAATATTTTTTGACTGGGCAGAATGGGTGGCTAGGACCCTACATACGCGGCTCACCAGCATGAAGAATGCTGGGAAAAATGAGTACTTCTCCCCCTGTTCTCTTCTTGTTTGGTTATTTTTCTTTCATGTACATAAGAGTTTCCCTTATGTTGCTATTACGGCAAGTAGCGAGGATGGAAACCCTCTGCCTGTATACCAGTGGACCCCTCTCCTATTGAAGATGAAGTCCTATTATTCTTTTAACCAACAATTTTTGGGACCCGTGATGCACATGCTAACGGGGTCTTCCCCTCGGGTTCCCCTCCTCTTAAGGGACAAGGTGGTACAAGAGAAAAGGGGAGACATTTTTTAGCTAACACAAGGGCTCGTGATTCGCATATTCGGCTTCATAGGGAAGCCTTTCCTACTTCCAGTCTATCCCTCTGAATACCAATTCGCATTGGAGTTTGCTCGTCAGAGCGATGCGACAAATGCCATTTATGGCCATGGACGGAAATGGGCTCACACCTATGATTTCCCTTTCAAAATGGGATTTATTGAGGTGTTTTCCCTAAAAAAAATGTTTTCTTGGACGAGAAACTCACCAATTTTGGCCTAGTCTAGCTTCCTCAGCAATGGCTCTATGACCCTTGGGGGTAATGAGGGACCATCTTCGATTCAAGAACTTCCACGCTTGCCCCTATCCAAAAATTGTGGAGCAGAGGAACAATCCCAACGGGAGGGATCTGGAGTGGCACTTGGAGAAAATGGAAATGCTACCTCCCTGGCATGAGTTCTATCTGATGGAGGTCGCATATGACCCAGTTTAGCACCCTCTCTCGAGCCCCAACTCCACCTTCTGGAAGAAGGCAAAAGATGAGTTGAAAGAGGTCGCACAAGATTGGGACGTGGCCTAGCTGAGAGAATGGTGGATAATGAGGGTCCATCATCGGAAGACAAATTCTTATAGTTTTTTGGCATCTGACAAGGACTTCATGACGGTCTATGAGGCCAATACCGGGACATGGAAGCCCCTGTCCTTCGTCGACCTCATTCCTCCAGCTATTCCAGGTTCGGGTGAAAGTCCAAAAAGAGAAAATAAGACTTCGAGGCTGAAGAAGGAGAAGAAGGCCAAAGCCACACCATGTAAACCACCTCAGGTACCTATGGGAGGCCAAGACACAAGTTTCAAAGAGTCAGAACAACCACTAGTGAGGACAAAGAGAAAGAGGCCAAAATCAGTTCAAGTGCCTCCAAGCCATCCAAAGCGCCTTCGCACAGGGTTTCAAAGTCCTTCCACTGGGTGACCTACATCGGGCCCGTCCGAAGCAAATATTGAGAGTGCGACACCGCAAAGCATCGAAACTATCCCAGATATTAATGTCATCAATGTGGAGGAACTCCTCCAATTCGAAGGGGACACCGAGGAAGAAACCATGGAGGTTGAATATGCCAAAGCAAAAAAATAATAGGAGACGACTGCACCTGAAGTCACTATAGCCATTTTTCCAGGAGGGCACTTAGGTACGCATTCTTCACCCTATGCTCAAGACTCACCCATGTCCACTATGACTATGGCTGAAGGATCCCATCAGTCTCCCCTGCAGGGCCACTCATCCCCTCACACATCGCCCATAGCTAGTCCAGGTCCATCCCACGATCCTGACCAGGATAAGTCTATTGATATCACTTCGCCCACTCACGCTGCCACTCCCTTGATTCTTAGTAGAAGCGAAGGTATCACTTTGATGTCGAGCCCTACCACCCAATACCCTATCTCACATGATGTGGCAGTCATTGCCAAAATGCCCGCTACACCCATCGCCGGACCTTCTGATGAGACATCCCCCATCCACTCCTTGTATTTGTTCACTCCTTCGAATGGTGACCTAGCCTTGTTTGAATCTGAGATGTCCTTGATCAAGGAATGCCCCCTCACCGAGAAGCTGCTCCAAGCCCAATAGAATAGTAACAAAATCCTGAAGGATGCGAGAAAGAAAAGAGGGCAAGCGACGACTCAAGTTGAAAAATGCACCGTGTTTGATTTGAAAGCTAGGAAGATGCACAAGATCAAGAAGGTCCCTAAGGTTTAGAAGCCTCTGGATGAAATGACTCCAGTGAGACTATGACTACCAAGAAACACCTAAGGACCTAGTGCATCTTAATGTAGACAATGAATCGGCATCCATGCATGTCCAAATTGAGACCTTTAGGGCTCATACAGTCATCGCCAACCAGCATAGGATCGAGGTCGAGGCCGCCAATGTTAAGCTAGAAGAAGATTTGGCAAGGGTCTGCTCCAAGTTGATAGAGGTCAAGGAGCAGTGCAAGGCCATGAAAAAGGAAACACGTGCCCTAAAGCTGCAAGTTCTACAACTCTAGAATACTAAAGAAAATCAGGCACAAAGATAGGCCAAAAATGATCTAAAGGCCAAAGAGCTAGAAGGCAGAGTTGCACAAATGCAGGCCCAGCTGTATGAGCAGGAAGACCTGTCGGTGTTTGATAGGAGTAGAATTAAGGAGATTCGTGCCCATTTGCTCAAGAATTTCAGGTCTCAGTGTTCCAGCGCCCTCACGATTCTAACCTTTATCATCGAAGCCTAGTGCACTATTTCCGAAGGAGGGCCAATCATTGATGAAGTCACACAGAAAGCTAGGAGCAGGCTCAAGTTAGCCTTTGACGTCTATAATGTGAAATATCAAGAATTGCAGGTCACTGCAATGACTCACGGCTAGGGATTGGTCCAAAGCCTAGACCATAGTTCGTGCCTTCTTTTCCAAGGTGCGAAAAGCTCAGAAGGCAAGAAGACTCCAAGAAATTTTTGACAACGAGCAGCGTGCCTCGATGAATTATTTTAAGGACCTCTCTTCCTTGGGTTTCTTGAGTTTCACAGACGATGACGAGAACCTTCTGACTAAATATGACCTCAAACCAGTCTAGCTCCAGTTTGAGGGTGATGTCTCAGAGATAGACGGGTGGGCGGAGCTGATCTTGGAAGGGCAGATAACCGACTTCATCTTGAGATACTGCAAGATGGTAGCATGCCTAAATGATTTATTCATCAGGGCCAAACATGCTGACATCGGGAAAATTGATCGGTTTTGCATTTTGGTTAAGGCATTACAAGATCAAGAACCGTTCCAAAAGGGTGCCTGGGCTCATGTCCGAAGAACGATGAAGTGCATACGTGACCGCCTCGAACCATTGCCACAGCCAGAGGCCACGTCGAAGGAAGAAGAAGAAGAAGAAGAAGAGGAACAAGAAGAGGGACAAACCGCAGAAGCAGAATCCGGGGGAAACCAGTGACTCCGTAGCCCAATGGATCAGGACTAAAGGGTTATTTTGCCGAGACGAGCTCGTCACCCCGTGAGCCACCAAGAATGTTGACACCCTTTTGTCACATTATACAAGGGGTAGAAGAATAGTAGAATATTTCCTTGTTGAAAGTTTTTCTTTTATTTTAAGTTACAGCAATTTTGATTCTCCCTATCGCCCCTTTTTAAAATGAAGAAGAAAGAGCTTCGCTACCAAATAGGCCAAGGAAAATAGCTTCATCGAAAGAAAAGGAGAATGTGAAAAAATCTTTGGGCCCGAAGCACTTTAAATCACCACTTCGGGCGAAAGCGTTGTGAAGTAATATCGTCGAAGAAAATACAAAGATAACGCTTCACACCCGAAGCATTTGTAGTGGCCGCTTTGGGCAGAGGTTTTGTGAAGCAGCATCCAAATGACCTCGTCGAAGGAGGAGAACATAATCCAAATCAGCTAAGATAAGGAAACTACTTTGGGCCTGAAGTATTTTTGACACCTACTTTAGCCAGTTTTCACCCGAAGTAGTGGTGCCCGAAGCAAAATGACAATGTGTTAAAAATAGAGAAGTGCTTCAGGAGGATATTCCCCGAACCGCAGTTTTGAGAGAGAATCGGGCCAAAACATTTTCTAGCCAAAGAAGTTTCGCCAGCAAAGGACAAAGAGCCCCATTTCAAATATGGAATCCCCTCGACACTCAACATCCCTGAAGTAATTTTACGAAGTGCTATTTTATGAACACCGAATTGAGGAGAAGCTACTTCGGCCCAAGGCTTTGGCGAGGCGGAGATGTAGCGAAGCACTTTTTGGGCCCACATTCCAAGGCGGGTAGCTTCTCGAGGTGATCGAAGGCCCCTTATAAATACCCCCTTTCTTGCCCGATAAGTCTGCTGACCATTTTTGGCAAACGAAAGGGACATAACAGTCCTTGGAGTAAAACCCGGTGGGCGTAATGATCACTCAAGCACAACATCCAGAATCCAAGGACACTCGGGCGGTGCATTAAATGAATTTTTCCATGGTTGACCCGATCATAGTTGCTAGTTTTGGTAGCCGATTTGAAATATCATTCGCAATAGTAGTGAGGCACCAATTTCTCAGGGCTCAAGGGTGTACTCCACCATTTTTTGTAATAATGACTCAGAGGGTTGGGTCCTCTATAAAAACCCAGGATTTGTAATGTAAAAGGGGGGAAATTTTTGCTAGAAAGTTGTTGTAACTTGATGTCCTATGTCTAATACTAAAGATTTTTGTACTCCATTTCTCTCTTTTATGCTGCCTTCTGTGCTTAATTATTTTGTCTATCTGCACTCGTATACTGAGACTCTGAATCCTGAATCCAGTGTGCGATTGGGGACTGTACCCTAAAATTCACCCTAAATGATACATAGGAGAGGAAAAATATCATATAAGCTTTCTTTTATGTTGCCTGGTCGGTCATGGTTTCTGTTATTCCCTTGTCTTAATCATTGTTACTCTAAAACCTGAATTCCAGCGAGAGAGAAAGGAGAACCCTGTGAACTCATCTAGAGGATACATAGGAAAGCGAGTATCGTGTTTCTTTCGTCTATTCTTGGTGTTCTTTGCTGCTATTCGAGTTGTTAGTGAGTGATCGTGCTTCCTGTTCTCTTCCACCTTAAGTCATCATCTTCTAACCCTTACTATTTTTATTTCTTTTTCTAACCCTTACTCCTTTTTATTTCTTTTCCTAACCCTTACTCTGTTTATTTCTTTCTTGCACTCTTGTCTCAAACCCCAAAAGTATATTATTATAGGATCTGACCTTTTTTCGAAGATTGGCATGAGGGGCATCTCTTCCCCCTGGCATTTCAACGTTGGTCACAGGTTTAGGGCGTGCAAACCCATCAAAAGTCCTTTCCTGTGTGGATTTGATGACCAACAGTACCAAGGGATCTAAAGGTTCATTATGAATTTTCATCAGTGTCGGCTTTTAGACAGTTGTGCCTTGTCTCTCAATTGCCTTGACCTTCTCAGCCAAAACTTTGTAAGCCTCAGAAGACAGAAAGTCCTCCTCCCTAAGTCAACATGAAGTTGGTCTAGGAGGTACATTCCTCTTCTGTCAAGGTGGAGGGCATTGCTATTCCTCCTCCTCAGCTTGGGAAATCTTAGGATACTCTTGGTTGCACTTGTTCCCCTCTTGCTCTTCATAATTTTGCTACCTCTGATTGTCAACCGAGGGCGGTCGCTCTCTATGATGGGCAGTGATATAAGTATGAATGCTTGCATGCTCATGGTACATGTCAGCTTGCAAAAAAGCCTTCCTGTACACCTGATCTCTGTGCTTGTATTGAGAGTATAGGCCTGCCCTAGACAAACTATCTTCCTACTCTACATGCTCCTTCTAGATGAGGATGCACTTCTCATGCAAGTGCTACTCATATAGACTTTGTCTAGTAAGCCTTTATGCTTGAATATCTTCATCTTCGATGCATTGCCTTTCTAGGCAAGCATCCTCCAATTGATATTGGAGGAGTTGACATTTTTTCTCAAAGGCTAGTCGATATAATCTTTTGACATGGTCATCCATAGGAGGCATTTGATAATCTTACTCTGTATGAGCTACCTTTTGGGTCCTGTACCCATCAGATTAATGTGCTATGCTTTTGCCTCTATCTATGAAGGCGAAATCAACATCATGTTGTATCATGTGCTGCATGCCACCATACGTGGGTGGTGGACGTGAGATATTAGGGTTCTTATAAGCCTCTCCATGCTCTCTAGTAGTTCTAATTGTGCTCCTACTATGCTCACTTGGAGCAGGAGTAGGTGAATCTGAAGCCTTGCAGTCTAACTGCTCTAGCACACTACCTAGATCGCCTAGCTATATAGACCTCCACTTCTCATGGAGTGGTGTTCCATTAGCTCCCACATTTGACATATTGATGGTGATCTTGTATGCTATAGTACGCATGGGAGTATGGGTAGACTTGCACTCAGGAGGGAGCCTGTCTACTTGCCCTTGCATGGGTTGACCCCTATTCCTTCTATATTCAGAAGGTGGGGGTATAGTACATCCTATAGACTTAGTGTAGATGGGTACCAATATGGTCCCATGCACAACATACTCTTTGGCCGATCCCGTGGATGTGCGTGAATTGCGGTCTCGATAATGGCTTATGAGTGGAGCACCCTCATGATGAGAAGCCCCATGCTCTAATCTACATATAACAATATGCACTAATGCTAGTCTATCAGGGGTACACTAAATGGGATCCCATCATGTCGAGTTGTCTCCTCTAATTCTTGTCAAACATCGTTCGATTTGCTCATGTGGTTGAGGACTAGAAACGTGTAATTGTGAATCTATTGGGGCTTGGTCATTGGCCTCAGGCTTGTGCCTTTGCTGACCACCCCGTGTATCCACCATAGTGTACCAAACATCTAGATGTATATTTTATTATCAAACAAGGTATACAATGATGTTTATATTATTTTAAAATTTTACAATGCGCCATAAATTGTTTGATGTTGTTATAATATGTGTTGTATTAGTATGAGAAACTCTCGCATGTTTTGCAAAATCATTGGATTTTATTCTCAGTTTAATTTGCTTTCACCTATATACTCGCACAAGCTGAATATGGTAATGAATTCCATACTCAATGAAGTAGAATAGGTACTACCAACCCTCACCCAGCACACCGTGTGCAACGATACACCCTTTCGAAGATGAGTGCATGCTATTTTGTATGGATAAGACAGTTCTTGGGTCGACCTTGGCAATGAGCGAGTCCCGATAATACAATTTCAAATGAGCCAACCAAGTGGTAATGACATCCATTGTTGGTCTTAATAAAATGGGTTGGATGTGAGAGTCCAACGCCATTGATGTTTACAATGAAACATGGTGTGTGTGGTTTGTTTTACTTTGCATAAAGAAAAATGCATAAAAAAGCACTCATATGATCATTCCTACATGATATGCATAAGAAGCAACGTTTCAAATTAACAAAGGTATGCATGCTATGTCCTTCATGATGTTATGACAATGCAATTACGATGACATGGCCTCTAATTGGACCTCACGCATGCAAATGACCACACAATTTTTATCAAGTTCACTGTATTCTAGGGTGGACTGCAATTAGAGGTCCATTATTCCTAGCAGCACCTTTCTAATGGAAAGAATGCAAAAGCAAATTAGGACTTGTTCATTGATCCTTTTCCTTTAATGTTCCTAATTTGCCATCGATTTTCCACCTACTATAAGAATACAGAGGAGAAAATGCAAAACAAAGGATGGAAATAGAACCTACCTCAACTCCTGCTCTGCTGCCAAGTGGTTTCTCTGCCATCTGCTACTTCTACTATAAACCAGAGCTCTGGTCTACGGGTTGTAGTGTAAACCATAGGTGATAGCCACAGGACAAAAAATAATTGTAGTTGTTAGCTACGGTTAGCACCTGAGATGAAAAATCTAAAAATATTAGTACTCAGGGGCTAGAAATGCGAAGTTTCATCGTGATCGCCATCTGTGACCACTAAGGAAGCTCACACCCCACTCTAACTATCGCAATAGAAAGGAAACACACAAATATGCGTGCATAATTTGATAACAAAAAATAAAGTGAATATAAGGAATTATTTTTTATTTTTTATGAAATCAAATTACAAATTTGTCCCTCTTAGGGATACCCATTTGATACGTTAATTACAATAGTGTTTAATCCCTATCAAGGGTAGGTGTGATCAAAATGCCCCTTAGGGTGACACGAACTTCTCTAGGGTGTTGATGACCCTCTTCTTCACAATGGGGAAGGGGTTGGATGATTTATCTCTCCTTTAGAACTATTTTTTGTGGTCAAGAAACAACAAGAATGTCAAAAATATAGAAAGAGGCCCTTTTAGGTCAAATGTATAATGACACCGTTAACATGCATAATCAAGAAAGCATAAAGAAAGCTACTAAACTATGCAAAGCGAATCAAGATTCATGTAATATTATAAAGTAAAATAACATCCACACTATGCATGGATCAAATATAGGAAATGAAGCATAAACATGCATAAAGAGAGCATTTTAGTCCTAATTGAAACATAAGCATAAAATATGAATCTAGCCTATTTCTACGATCAAAAATCTTCTAAAATGCTATTAAATAAACCAAATAGCTAATCTAACCTAACTAGATGGACATAAATGAAAAGAGTAATGTGATATGTCACCTGTTGCAAAACACATCTTTGGTGCATGGTCTGCACTGTGAACCACGGTTGACAGTTGCGGTTTGACCTCTGATGAGTTTACCCTCAAAATCAAGGGCAGTGGGCTCAATATCCTTGTCCAAATTGATGTTCAAGGGTTGCCTTAATTGTCCTCAGACTGATTTGATGGTCAATTCGATGTGAAGGGCCTTCTTTTTCCTGGATTTGCATTTCTTGATCCTCCTAAGCACCTAGGGCATACATAATGCAATTCATCATGAATGGTGGCAAAAGGGTCAGGAATTAAGTGCAATAGCTCTATCTCTTAGTATGCTCAGTTTGAGTATACAATTCGCCAGGGCTTCACTGCTTAAATCTCCAATGCTTGCTCCCTCTGACTCACTCGATAATTCGTTAGCACTTCACTATAAAAATAATCCATATTTCTCTCTCCATTTGGAGGGGGTATTTATAGCATGCCCCTAGGGCTAGGGGTGGCTTCATGGATAAGCCAATACCAAGAAGGTTGGTTAGGACAGTTGGGATGGAAGCCTCTAGAATATTTTGTCCTTCAACTACCTCCTTCTAGATCTCTTGGCCGTTCCAACCAATTTAGCTTGGATGGAAGGCCTAACTAAACTTCAGTTAAAACCACAAGTCACAGTTGCAGTCCAGACTGATGACCGCAGGTGTCAACCATGATTTATACTAGAGATTGCAGGTTTGAGCTATGGTTCAGACTACTTAGGCCAAAATGCCTAAATTGAGTGGTTAGAACCACTACTCTATCTTGGAGTCTATCCAAGATCCTCCATATGGTCTTGTAGCATGTCCATATGAGTAGTCACCCTTGACATAACACGTTTTAGGTGTCTACATTAGGTAAAGCTACAATTAAGGAAGCTTCTACTATTAAGCAAATCATTAGCTATTTTTCTAAGGCTATCGGGCAATTTATCAATAAAGATAAATCTAAAGTCATTTGCTTTCATTGCTCTGCCAGACAGGAATCCATGGTCTTGGATAAATTAAGATATAAGAAAACCTCCTTTCCAGTCACTTATTTAGAAATATTCAAAGACAAAAAAATAATATTAGAATTGGTTGTTAGACAAAGTCAATAAGAAAATTGGAAAGTGGACCAGTAGGTTGCTTTCTTATGGGGGTATAATCACCTTGGTAAACTTAGTCCTTCAAGATATTCCTATTTATGTTTCTATCGTGTTGAATATCCCAAAGGTTGTTCTTCAAGAACTGGATCAAATCAGTCATTGATTCGTCTTGACTTAGCTTCTCAACAAAATGTTCTTCAAGAAATCCCTTCTCTTATCACTTCTAAGGAGAAATTTATTTTTACTACTCCTATTACTATCAATGAGCTTCAACCGGTAGTTTTTAAAATGCAAAAAGGGAAAACCTGAGGTCTTGATGATTTTCCCATTGAGTTCTACCATGCATTTTGGGATATCCTTCATGCTAATTTATTAGAGGTGGTTGAAGAACCCAGGAAATCCAAAGAAATTTTGAATGTTATCAATACTTATATTACTCTTGTTCCAAAATATCAAGAGGCTGAACATATCCCAACTTTTAGACCTATTTCTTTATGTAATGTTCTTCTCAAAATCATTACTAAGATCATGGCAAAAATATTGAAGCCTCTTTTGCATAATATTATTTCCCCTAAACAAAGGGGTTATATGGAAGGGTATCAAATAGTTGATGAGATAGTTCTTACTAAAGAAGCCATCCATTCCATGGATATGCAAAACTCTCCTTCCATGTTCATTCGGTTAGACTTATCCAAAGCTTATGATAGAGTGGATTGGCACTTCCTTATCAAATTTTTGAGGCAATTTGGTTTCTCTCAAGATTGGATGGATTATATTATGGGATGTATCTCTTTAGTTTCCTACTTAGTTCTTATAAATGGTAGGCCTTTTTAGTTGTTCCCATCTTGTAGAGGTATTGGGCAAGGTGACCCCCTACCCCCTTATTTATTCATCATTATTATTGAATGCTTAGGTAGAGCTATAAAAAAAAGAGAAAAGACAAAACCCTTGATAAAGTTACCATTGCTCATGGAGCTAGAACTATCTCTCATCTTCAATTTGTTGATGACCCTACTCTTTTAGGTAAAGCTATAGTTAAGGAAGCTTCTACTATTAAGCAAATCCTTAGCTATTTTTATAAGGCTATCGGGCAATTGATCAATAAAGATAAATCTAAAGTCATTTTCTTTCATTGCTTTGCCAAACAGGAATCCATGGTCTTGGATAAATTAAGATATAATAAGACCTCCCTTCCAGTCATTTATTTAGAAATATTCAAAGACAGAAAAATAATATTAGAATTGGTTGTTAGACAAAGTCAAGAAGAAAATTGGAAAGTGGACCAATAGGTGGCTTTCTTTTGGGGGTAGAATCACCTTGGTAAAATTAGTCCTTCAAGATATTCCTATTTATGTTTCTACCATGTTGAATATCCCAAAGGTTGTTCTTCAAGAACTAGATCAAATCAGTCATCGGTTCCTCTGGAGTGGTACTAAGGAGAAAATAAAATGGGCCTTGGTGAAATGGAACACTTTATGTCTTTCTAATAATGAATGGGGGTTAGGATTCTGATATGCTATTAATAAAAATAAATCTTTAGCTACTAAATTATATTGGAGGATTTTGCATAACCCCAATGCTCTTTGGCCCAAGAATATTTGTGCAAAATATGCTGAGAACAAAAATCCTGAAGACCTTGTTTGCTATCAATTACCTTCCAAAGTTTCTCCCATTTTAGTAGTTCTTATGATTGGTGAGGATTTGATAAAGACAAAAATTATTTTGGATCATTCATAATGGTGAATAGGTAAATTTTTTGATATATTCTTGGGATGGTCATAAGCCTTTGATAACTCAATTTCCTTATTGGAGGCCTTGTATGGAGGAGCTCCACCAAGCTAACTAGATAAAGGTGGCTAATTACTATCGATACGATATTGGTAATTCAGATGTTGGTAGATATTGAATCCCTATTGAGGACTAGCCTATTCAAATCCTAGAAAGGCAAAGACAAGATATCCAGTGCATCCTTCATATGAGATCTCTCTCTTGGTCCCATGATAAAGATTTTTTTGGATGGAACAACACTACTAAGAGTGAGTATTCAGTTTCTCAAGGTTATTTGATCTTATGTCATAATAATCCCAACCAATCATCTAACATATTTCCTGAGTTGTGGGCTCAAAATATTTGGCCTAAAGTGAGGTTCTTTACTTGTATTTTATTGCATCGCAGGGTGCTTATTAGTGAGCATATTATGAAGCATTGTTTTCATGGCCCTTTTAGATGTGAAATGTGTGGAGAGAATGTGGAAACTCTCAGCCATATTTTTATTGAGTGTAATTTAGCCTCTAATATTTGGAGGAGAATGACCACTTTACTTGGCTTACAGTGGTCCAATTTTTTTACTTTTGAACAAATTTGGAGGGATTGGCCTGATAAAGAAGGTGTTGATCATTTTATTAGGTAGTTAGTTTGGATGGGTTCTACCATTCTTCTTTGGAATATCTAGAATTAAAGGAACAACTAGATTTTTAATCAAGAAAGGAAGGATATTCACTATATATGTAAAAAGACCATTGCCAACTTAGTTGAATCAGTCCATCAACTCCTTAATCACCCCCAAAACTCCCACCATAGATGGGATCAAGTGATGCAAATATTGAATATTAACTCTTCTAAAAGCAACCAGATTAAAGAGAATGTGAGTAATTGCAACATGGATAGAATAAGGAATTGGCAACCTCCTCCTAAGGATTTTGGAAAAGTTAACACTGATGGAGCCTCTAGAGGGAACCTTAGAAAATCTAGTACAAGAGGAATTGGTAGACTTTCAGATGGCTTCTTGGATTTTACTTTTACTGGGAATTTGGGTATTCTATCCAATAACCTTTCTGAGGGGTATGGTATCCTTAGAGGCCTTCAAGAGGCTACTAAGGTTGGATGGGAAAAGGTACTAGTTGAGTCTGAATCTCAACTCATGATTAATATTTTGAAGACTCCTAAGAATCATAAGGTTGATTGGAGAATAAAAATAATTATTGAGAAGATTCAGTTAATCCAGATGGGATTTTTGAAAGTTTATTACAATCATGTGATCAAAGATCTAAACAAGAGTGATGATCCTTTAGCTAATTGGGCTTTGTACTAATGTGATATTACTTGCTACAACCACCCTCGTATATGGTGTGCTTCACAAATCAATGAAGCTCTTCTTTTTATCATTTATTTGGATGGATCTATTTCTAAAGGTACCTAGTTTCTTCTTGCTTTATTTTTGCTTCTCTTTGGTTCGGTCAGGGTATTTTAGTTCCCTATCTCAAACTAATATTTATTTTTTTTCCTTTGTTGATTCTTGCCTTAATAGTATTTTGGTCTAGAAAGGTCATTGTTGTGTTCTATTTTTTTCTTTTCTATTTATATGTGTGTTTTTTTGTTTTGTTTTGTTTTTGTGTTTTTTTGTTGTTCTTGTGTTTTTATGTTGTTCTTGTGTTTTTTTTTGTTTTGTGTTTTTGTTTTTGTTATTGTGTTTTTATTTTTATTGTACTTGTGTTTTTGTATTTTTGTGTTAATTGGTGTTTTTGTTTTTTGGTGTATGTGTGTTTTCTATGTTTTTGTTTTTATTTATTGCTTGTTGTTGGTTGTTTTTTTAATTTTATTTTATTATTTTTTAGGTTTTTGTTGTTTTTTTTTTTCATGTTTTTTGTTGTGTCTTTGTAGTGTTCAGTTGTTTTTTGTTGCATTTGTATTTTGTTATGTTCTTCTTGTGTTTTTTCTGTGTGATTTGTGTTGTGATTTTTTTATATATTATTGTGTGTGTGCTTGGTTGTGCTTTATCTTTTGACACAATCAAATAAAATGCTTTTTGTTTTTTTGTTTTTTTAATATTTTTGGGTGTTTGTGTTTGTGTTTGTGTTTGTGTGTTCTTGTTTTTTGTTGTTTTAAGTTTTCTCCTTGAGTATGTCAAATTTGGTAGACCAGGTGTAATCCCTGGGTGATTTTTGCGGAAGAGATACCCCTGCATCCTTGGGTCTTACCCAAAAGTGGCATCCCTTATGGGATATTTTCCACAAAAAAAATGTCAAAGCTCAACAAGAAGACTTGAAGACAGAAGAAGCTCACCAAATATTGGAGATCTAAAGATTACCTCTCATAGCAATAAGGCATCACTTCAAAGATAAAAACTTATCCAAATCTACAACAGAAGGAGGAGAACAGAAGAGGAGAACAAGCGACCAAATCATAGGCTCATGATAGAAATATCGATACCATCATTTGGTGAAGATGGAGTTGCAAGGACATACTCATAGCAACAACTTGGTGATTCTAGACACCAATATCTACATACTCTATAAAAACAATAAAAGAGATACTACAAAAAAGTTATGCAACTTTTTGGTGCAAGTAGGTTCATTAATTCATTTACCCATCAAATTTTTTAGAAGCACCTGAGTTTGAATGAAAGTTGCAAATAGAAAATTGGTTATAGTTTTCGAAAGTACAAAAAGAAAAATTCCTTTTAAGGTTAATTTGCACATTAATTAGGAGTTGATTAGATTTCAAAATTGCTTATATCAACTACCTATTATCTATTTTGGAAAAATAAAAAGAAGATAAAGTCCTACAGTATTAGTTGTAGTGAAATTGTAGAATAAATTTTAAAGATTCATTTTAGGTTATTCTTTATTAGTTGCAGTAAATTGTTAGTGCATTAATTTAAGAGTTCATTGGAGTGATAAGTTGTAATATTAGTGCATTAAAATTGAATGACTTGCACTATTATACTACTCTTAAAAAGAAATTAGTTTTGTCTTTTTTTAAGGGTACAAAATCTGATTTGTATCAAGTTTCTAAAGACACTATTGAAGCACACAAATCTGCAACTTGTAGTGGCCAAAAGAAGCCATCCAAAAAGGTTAGAATCCTCAAAAACTTGGATAATAACATAAATAACCAAAAACAGAAATATAAGCTTCAAATATTGAGACTTGGTGAGTCTCAAATCCAAAGCATTACAAGGTTGAATGCAAGAAAAGAAAGTGTAGAAAATTGCATAAATTAAAAAACTTCTATCTACTGATTCTAAGATTGGATTTGTTATCAAAGTTTCCAAGAAAAAATGGTAAGGTGTCTACTCATAAAATATGACCTCAAAACCCTTGCATTGTAGGAGGAAAATCTGCCATAAAACCAGAATTTCATATTTGAAATAAGAGTGCAAAAGAAGGTGCATCAAAGGAGGTTTATGTACAAATTATAGTACATTTTGTTGCACTACTTTAATATGGTTTTCTAATGGACATAGGGTAGATCGTAAAGTGCCTCAAAGGCACACTACATGCAGGTCAAATCAGCCAAAGGTGGTAGAATATTATCACTCTTCCAAGCATATCAAAAAGCCTTTCTTTTGGCTCATTCTTTATGGATCTTGGATGGCAGAACCTACAAAAGATAAGGCACAAGGGAAGATCAAGTAGTGTATAAAGCAAAATATAAAGCATACATAAAATAAAAGGATAATATCTATCAAAGCAAGCAAATGTCAAAGAAAAGGAGCATCTTATCAAAGCAAGCTACGGAGCATTTCTACCATAAGTGAATCATCAAGGAGTCTTTATTCGAGCGCTACCATTTGGACTTCATTAAAGTGCCACCAAAGCTTCACCAAATATCTTCCATATCTGCACAAAATCTCCATCATATCTCCACAAAATCTCAACCATTAGCTTTGCTTGGCTAGAGATATTTCAGCATCTACATAAAACAACAAAGAACAAGGCAGAAAATGCATTGAAGAGTCTTCAAGAAAGTATTGATAAAGAGAAGGGCCTATAACTGGCACTTGTCATTATATGAGAGAACCTCTATAACACTCACAAAGAAGACATTATATTTATTAGATCCCATAATCCATGCATAAGAGGATTTACATACACGTTACAACAAGGAAGTATTGTAGACATTGAGGAAGTAGCATTTATTGGATAGCACTCAAAGGAGAATAAAATATCTCAATCAAAAGGTGATATTTGTCACAAGCAGTGGAGTGAGTTCAATGCCTCCACCAAATGTTTGAAACTTCCATAAGCATTTAAAAATTCTACCATGGCACTTTTCACTCATCCAATAGCCTATTAAAGGCCCATTGGACCTTGGAAAGGAAGCACAATAGTTTGAAAGTGATATAGGCAATAGTTTGGAAGCTACTCAGTAGTGGGCTGATGATATTTTAGTAGATCGAAGATAGACGCTCGACGGTAGTTAGGCTTTGATTCGATAGCAATCCAAAGCAAGTCGGAAGCAATAGAAAACACTCTCGGTCAACCATCATTAAAGGAGAGTATTAATGCCAAAGCTTACCTTAGGGAATTTGTGCTTATGAAGGAGAGATTATTGCCATATTCATCCAACTTCATAAAGGTACAAAGCATTAATCAAAATTTCTCATCTAATTTGCTTTTATTTAAAAAAAAAAGGAATTATAAGGTTATAATATAAGGTTGAGATATTAATTGAAATCAATATTTTTTTGAAAGCAAAACTTAGGGAAATTAATATAATATTTGCAAAATATAACTTAGGATATATAAGGGATGCTACTTGGAAATAATCCATTTAATGTTTGCAAATATTAATGTGTTCTAGATTTCCAAATTTGGGAGTGATAAGGGTTACAACTTCAAACTAGTTTTTTGGAAATTAGAAAAACTTTAATAAAATCCTAAGTGTTTCAAAAATGGGTTATTAATTTTTTTTATAAAATTTGGAAATTTATATTCTTGTCTCAAAAATTTCTAAAAAGGGACAAAAGAAATCCAACATTAAAACCTCTTCAAAATTGACAAGTGCTTAGTTCAATAGGAGTAATAAGGAGTTAAGAAGTTGATTTTTGATCTTTAAAAAATCAAGCAAAATCGAATTATATCTTACAAAAGCACTAAATCATACGCCAAATTATTAGGGAGTCATAAGGGATTCTACAAAAACTTGATAATAATATCCATCAAAGATTGTCAAGTTGAGAAGATATAATATTTCTTCAAAAACCTAAGATTAGGTATTCAGACCCTCATTACTTGAGAGACATAAGGAATCCTACAATCTAAGGATTAATAAAGGCTTTATCAAATCAAGCTTATATACTTCAATTACGGAGCACATATCCTAAGAATAGGGAGCTATATAAGTATGTCTACTTCTACCCTCTAATGATAGAGTGAAATTATCCTCCTTTCTTAAGGAATCCAAAGAAGGTAGCTTTACAGCTTTGATTAACTACTTTCATGAAACTCTCTTCACAACATGGTGGAACTCACAAATATTGGTTATATTTTCACCAGAAGAATATCTAATAATTTATCTATCATTAATTGTGTTTGTACGTACTCAACACAAGAAACAAGTTGATGATAAAGAAGAATACTATTGTTATGATGGACTAACTTGTTATAAAGCAAAGATTTTACCTACATCAAAGTAGAATCACAAGAAGAGAAGAAGAAAAAGGAAGAAGAAACACACTAAAAGAGGCCTTTACATGAAGACTGAAGCAACATAAAAGGAACTAGATCAAGACTACTCTGAACAAGCAGATAACGAAGGAATACAATGCAAAGTCAATTGAAAGAAGAAGCCTTAGCTCTAGTTTACTCTGCATCATATGAAGACACAAATTACCTTCTGAACCTGAATACAAAGAATGCAGAGGAAGAATACAATGTTCAAAAAGAAGAAGAAGATCCATATTGAAGACTAAAGTCTTCAATACCCAAATAATGTAATATAGGGCGATGTTAGAAACAGAGTCTATTCCATCATTTGGGCTATGTAAATGTATCTTCCAAGGTACATACTTAGATTACTTTAGGGGTAATTTATCTAGTTACTTATGCAATGTAATAAATGCACAAGTGTCAATGTGCAAGTTGTCCCTTGCACAACTAGATAGAGTGTTGGCCAAGTATCCTATTTTGCCTATATAAGGATGGCCTCATAGATAGGTAGAGATACAATGATATATAAATAGAGAGTTGGGGGACACAGTTTGATAGTGTAGCTTAGTTTTATGTGTATCATCATCCATTGGTGATGGGTACAATGCATTTTAGTAGCTTTATAATGGAGTGCTCATTTCCTCCATAGCTACATTGTATTTTTTTATATAATTTTTATTTATTTCATATTTTAGTCATCTAGTAGATTTATTTTCTTTCATATTATTGTGCATCTTTTGATTGCAATATCTTAGTGTTCATTACATCAAAATCTAACAAGCAAAAGCCTCTTAAAATTATTTTGTCTAGAAAAATGTAACCCCATTTTGTAGTAGGTGGTTTAATGGCTTGCATTTTTTTGAGAGTTGTGCAATGAATCGACGAATGGATTGAATATTTCCTTGCAATCTGCACAACTCTTTAAGATATTTTTGAGGAGGCATTTTGAAAATGACCTTGATCTATTGGGATCCACTTCAATGCCTCGCTTGGAAAAAATTAATCCTAGAAGTTTACTTGATGTGACTTAAAATACACACTTTTTAGGATTTAAACTTACCTTGTGTTCAATTAACCGATCAAAGACCTTTTCTAATACATCGATGTGCTAAATATGTGCTTTAGATTTGGATATTAAATCATCCACATAATATTCAATGAATGTGTGCATATAGTCATGGAATATATATATCAAAGTATGTTGGTAAGTAGCTCCTGCATTTTTGAGACCAAATGGCATCACCATGTAACAGAAAGTGTCCCACGATGTGGCAAATGCTATTTTATGTTGGTCATCAATATTATTTGAATTTGGTTGTATCTTGAAAACCATCCATTAGAGAGAGCATTTCACGGCTAGTGCAAGAGTCTACTAGTTGATCTATGTTTGGCAATGGAAAATCATCCTTGGGACATGCTTTGTTTAGCTTTCAAAAATTTGTACAGATGTAATTTGGGATAGTCAATGGGTTGTATGAAACCCACATCTAATAGTTTTTATAGCTCTTCTTTGACAATGAGGTCTATGGTAGGATGAAATTTCCTCAATTTTTGCTTGAATAGTTTAGCTTCGGGAGCTAAGGTGAGGTTATGGACCACCAATTTGGGGTCAAGGCCAAGCATATCTTTGTATGACCACACAAAAATATCTTTCTTCCTTGTCAATACATCTAGGATGTGCTCTTCTCTTATATGGATAGATGTTTTGTTATTTTCACAATTTAGGGATTGTACACATCTCCTCTTATGTTCACATAAATTGCTTCTTCAATAAGAATTTGTGAACCTTCTTCTAAATGATGTGGAGTAGGAATGGGATGAATGTTATCCTCCACATTTTCAAAGGACTCGGGCGGTGCTTCCTCTACATTGGTTTGAAAAATATAAGTAAGAAAAGATGAATATTATTGAGGAATATAAGCATTGGAAGCTCTTAAAAATTCTTTAGACAGGATGGAATCGACTATGTAATATGGGGATGATATCCTATCTATGATGATAAGGCTAGTGTTGATTGGAATCAACTTCACTAAATCATATGAATTATAGAGTGGGATGAACAAGTCAACAAAAATCATGTTAACCTGGTTAAAGTGTAGTGGATGCGATTTAGAGAGTGAACTATCTTGCTCACTCTCTCTAGGGAGTAACTAATATATGACGGTTGGACAATGGTGTTGTTGTGTAAGCAACCAAGGTGGTGGTTGTGGATCTGGCTTAGGTCTCTCTCACAAAAGATGCAAATGAAAATAGGGTTGATGGATCAGAAACATTCTAATGTAGTACTCCTCTCTCTCAATGGGCTCTATATGGGCCACATCTTGTTCAGGACCATCAAAATGGTATTGATTATGTTCGTGTTTGGTCCAATTTCTAGAAAATTCTCAAAATCATCATCGAAAATGTAATTGACCATAGCTATATGTGGTATCATTTTTAGAAAGGCCTCATGTAAATAAGGCATAAACTTAGGATCTAAATACTCATACTCACTATCATCACTGTATTCATACTCTTCATCCTCTTCTTTAGACTCTAGGGTGAGTTTCTAAAATGTATGCTCAAAGGAGGAGTTTGAAGATGATTGTCTATATCCTAAGCCAGAGCGATCATGTGCTTCTTCATAGTGGGGCTCAATGATATGATGCGGACTTTGTTCATGTTTTCCAAGACCAAATACCTTCTAGTTAACCTGATGAAAATATGGCATGGGAAAAACTAGGTTGGACAAATATTCTAAGCTGGCACAAAATTCCTACATGGGTTTTCATTAGGAGGGAGTGGATGGGATGAAGAATCCACTCCTCCATATACAAATTTAATCCTATTTGGCTCAGAATCCATTATATACATTGCACCTATGAAAAAAGGTGGATTATGTGGGTTATCATAATCTCTAATAGACTAAATAGGTGGTGTTATTGTGACACTCTCAACTATGTACTCGCAAATACTTGGATTTGTGAGATGGACTACAACTTGAGTAGGCTCCAATATGGATGATTTGGGTATAGAGGTGGAGGCTTCAATGGTGGCATATGGTTCAGATGGAGAAGATGGCTCATTCAAAAATGGCTCTTCTCAGATAGGTGATCCTATCTATGAGATAATGGGTGGTAGGGTCTGAGATGGATTTGGTTTAATATATTGGTTAGATGTTGGTGGATTGGGTTGGGATGAAAATATGAAGGGCACTTGCAAAGCATGAGGTGTAGTGGATGAAGATGATGGTTGATTGGTGGTATGATTAGGTGTAATCAAAAAATGGTATGAAATGGATGAGGGATCTTGGCTTGGATTGATGGCTTGAGATGCAAAGGCATGATCAACAATTAGCAAAGTCTCTAGGATGGGTGCTTTGGATAAGGTATTGCTACTAAGGATAGTTTGAATGATGAGGGGCTGAATGGAAATATGAGTGGATGGAAGGGATGGCTCATGATTGGATGGTAGAACCCTGAAGGTTCTAGCTAATATTTAATAAATGAATAAATAAAATAACATTAAAAATAATAACTTTTAGGGTTGAATCATTGTTGCACTGGAATGGGGAATCCCTCCAATGGGTTTAAAAAAATATATATTCTTCTTCTTGGATGATTTTTGTGAATGGCCAACCTAATATATATATCTACCCTAAAGCTATGTTGGTGAAGATACATGATGGTTCATGTTATGAAGATATGTGATGGTTCACTTTATGAGTTAATAATATAATAATTAAATAATTAATAATAATAACTAATAATGCTAGGATGGAGTATCCTGACATGTCACCCTCCTTAAAAAGAGCTTTATCCCCAAAGATCAAAGTGAGGATCTTTGTCTTTTGTTTTCCAAGAATAATTTTTGTAAGTTCTTGTACTATTTTAATATCACTTTTCCGAAGGTAGGGATATCTTGAGGGTTGGAGTGTTAGTGGGGGTTTCCAGGAAAAATAGTAAAATCTTCCTTAGGAGAATCATGATGGTGATAGGAGGGAAACCCTTGGGGTTATTTAAACTCTTTATAATGATGTATGAAGATCGGGGGTAACACATCCATAAATTTCTAGTTTTCTTTGGGAGAGGTAACATAAAATAAGTGTGTAGCGACATTTCAACCTTATTTTTGGGTAGAGTTTACTAGGTGGAAATAACACACAGTTTGTGAGAAATTTGTGGGTAGTCGTTTGAGTGGAGTGCTCTCCTGCATTGGTCACTTCGTGTATGTCTACCTTATATTTTCCTAAGATATCGAGCACGTGTATATCGACCATATTGTTGTCATGGTGGTGATCAGGTATTTTGGGTAGTGCTTGCTCATGGTTCTCATTTTCCACATCTTCCTCATATTTCTCATCTTCCTCAACTTCCTCATCTTCCTTATCTTCCTCATCTTCCTCATCTTCAGTTTTATCTTTAGGTGTATCCGTAACTACTTCTACCTCAATCACATTTTCTTCATTGAGAGAACTACAAGGAATAGTTGCATCCAAAATATATAGTTTGGGTGTAATACATTGATGATTGCGAATAAATTTCCCATCGCAATGAAAAAAAAGGCTTTTTTCTCTTTGTGCCTTCATTTTTGTAGGATTGATACGTTTAATGGGTAAGATTCGGGTAAGTTTTGGGGTGGTGTATGTATTTTGTGATTCCCATACAGGTGGTTTTGTAATTGGGTCCTTCCATTGGCAAAAATCCTCCTTTGTAATAATTTTATTTGCAAGGTCATCCTTTTTTAGGGTTAACTCTGCTATTTTTGTTGCTATTTTTGTTTCAAAATCATCTTGCCATTTATTCATTACTTGCAGGATTTATTTTGAGATATATTTAAACAAAATTATCCACTTGTGTCCAGAATCAATGCTCTGATACCAAATGGTAGAACCCTGTAGGTTCTAGCTAATATTTAATAAATGAATAAATAAAATAATGTTAAAAATAATCACTTTTAGGGTTGAATCACTGTTGCACTCGAATGGGGAATCCATCCAATGGGTTTAAGAAAATATGTATTCTTCTTCTTGGATGATTTATGTGAATGGCCAACCTAATATCTATATCTACCCTAAAGCTACGTTTTTGAAGAGATGTGATGGTTCATGTGAAGAGACGTGATGGTTCAATTTATGAAGATATGTGATGGTTCACTTTATGAGTTAATAATATAATAATTTAAATAATTAATAATACTAACTAATAATGTTAGGATGGAGGATCCTAACAATTGAATATCAAGTTATAGTACTTGAATGGGTCGGTGTCATCTGGAATGCAATGGAATTTTTCCTCGTGCACATATTTTAGACATTGATGCAATATCAAGGGAACACACTTGATTTCCCTATTATAGGGATGTCCAAGAAGTATGTGCACTGCATGGCTCCTTCTAATATTTGAAAGAGTACATGGATTGTTTTCACCCCCATTGTCATGGGTAGAACTACATTTCCTACAGTGGAGCACAAAGCATCATTGAATGCTCGTAGGGTGATGTGATATGGTGGTAGGTTGAGATGTTTTATGGTTGGGGTGGTAATAAGATTGATAGAGGATCTGGTATCGAATATCATTTTTTTGAAAGGTTTTCAATCAATATGAGCTACAATATGCAAATGAGTATTGGGTAACTCTGATGATATGCTCTTTTCTTCAAAATTATAGAATGCAATTGAAGGTTCCATACAATTTTGAACACTCCTCAAAAAAATTTTGAAGGCATTGGGATCTTCTATTTTAATTTTGATGGATTTTAAGATCTCCATTAATGCCTCATGATGTGGGGGAGACTGTTGTATGAGTTCATATATGGATAACTTGGTTGAGGTCATCCTTAAGCTTTGTGTCAACCAGCTTCTCAATGTGATGATGGGTCTAGGTGGATGAATTGTGAAATGGATTGGTGGAGATGAAGTGGTGGGGTTTAGTTTTATGGGAACATTTGGTTGTGCTATAGAATTTGGTATTGCTTGATTTGGGTCATTTTATTGCATGCAATTTTATCTTCTTTACCCTCTGGTGACTATGTGAATAGCCCCCATAAAACCTTGGTCTAATTACAACACATGATTGGCTTGATTAGGGAGAACTATAAAAATTGATGCCCCTATTGTTTTTTGATTTACCTCATGATGAGGTAATGGTGTTTGATATATTTCAAGGTTTTAGTTTTTTTGGGCTAAGGAAATATCAATATTTATTTTTCCCTTTTCAAGTAGATCTTGCATAATGTTCTTAAATGCATAGCAATTTTTGATGTCATGGCCTTTTTGTCGATGATAGGTGTAGTACAAATGTTCCTTGTAGCTCTTAGGTTTTGGCTTGTTTGGATCTTCAAGCTTCATTTTTGGCAATGTGATAGCCTATGCATCATAAAAAATTTAGAAGAGATTTGAATATGGTTCAGGAAATGGTGTGTAATTGGGGGGTGGACAATTGTATTGATGCTAATGATTATCTGCAGGTTGGGCTTGATTTTTCATTTGTTGTGGGGGTGGAACTACTTGATAAGTCTATTGTTGCAGTTGTTGTTGCTACTGTAAGAGTTGTTGTACTTTTACTTGAGCTTGTTGGATTTTTTGTGGGTGTTGGATCAAGACTAATTTATTAACTTGGTTGGATTTGGATTGACCATGGTTATTCCCCTTTTGACCTTTCTTTGCCATTCTTTATTTTTCAATTTTATCTTTCCCTATTGGATTTTGATTTCCTCTATCACTCTAGCTTGGGCAAGTGCTTCCTTGAATGTTCTATATTGTTGCAATTGTAGTAACAAGGATATTGGTTTGGAACAACTCTTTGTGAATATTAGGGTTAATATTGCCATAGGGAGGGAGAATGATAATTTTATCATGACTGCCCTCCAATAGTTGCCAAAGTCATATACTGATTCATCGTCATATTGTTGTAAGTTGAACAAATCAGTCAATGTTATCTTACTTATAACATTCGGAGAGAAATATTCCAAGAATTGATCCGCTAGTTTCTCAAAAGTATAAATACTTTGATGTTGAAGATGATTGTATCAATATAGAGCATCTCCTTCAAATATCAAAGAAAATTTTGGAGCATAAGTACATTATTGTTTTGGATTCTAAAACATGCATTGATATATCCCCTCACATGCTCCTGAGGATCCTCATTCCCCTTGAATTTATCAAAATTTGATAACTAAAAATCTATCGGGTAAGGTGGTGATGGTACCAAAGCATGAATGGGGTGATTGATTAGCTACCTTAAATTAGGTTTTTGATATAGCATACCCAATGTTTGCATGGCTAAGCTATCAATCTAACTATGCAAAAACTAAAACTTAGGATCTTCTAACAAAGGGTTAAAACATTGATTTGAATGTTGTTGCTGAAAAATATGTGCATTATTAGTTGAGATTTGATGATGATGGATTCTATTGTGAAATATATTATGGAATGATTGTTGCTAATGATTTTTATGATGAGGAGGAGATGGGGGTATGATGGTATGCTGACCTGAAGAGCTAGCATACGTATGATAAAGTAGATTAGTGGGTATGGTTATGGTTGGCGCTTGCGACACCAAAGATGGTTCTTGAGTGAAGAAGGTATGTAGATGATATGTGGAAGGTTGGTTGGGATCTACCCTGTATGACTGTTGTTGTAGATTAGGATTAATGCTTTGGTTAGAATTATCCATAAGCAATTATTGTAAATATAGAAAATGCTTACTATAATGCAACTATGGATGAAGGTGGTATTGCCACATGAGGGGTAGATGATTGAGTTGGTTGGGTGGAAACTATGTGAGTGGATGTGGATGGAGGATAGGTGGCAAAAGGCATTACCACTAAATGAGGGATGGCATGATGCATGAGATCTATAGATGTGGTGGATGGGATGGATGTGGGAATATGCAAAGCAACATTGAATTTTACTTCATAGAGGAGGTTAGTACATATGATGTTTTGATTTGATGGGATGGAGGTGTGTTTATGAGATAAAGATGGATGGATGTTAGTCATGGTTGTAATATTTGATTTGAAAATTGGATTTGTAATGATTTCATTTGCATGCAAAGATGGTTTCTTACTGTAATTTGGGAATGTTGTGAGGTGGAATTTTGAGTGGAGTCAATTATGGAAATATCATACTAGTTGCATTTAGATAAGTCCTAACAACATTCATGTCCACATACGTGATACGATTGTTAGATGGCATGGGTGGCTCACTCCTAGGAGTTTCTGGATGGGTGGCATGAGTAGCCCTCTACATTATATTTATATCTAAAGTGGGTACATAACTGAATGAACCAATGGATAAGTCTATATATGTGGTATGGTCTACACTAACTTTCCCTACCATCGAAGAAACAGGAACTTGGAAAGACTAGAAAGAAAATTTCATGGATGAAGGCAAATGACTCTGGATTGGGATTGTTTTATATCTTGACCATGGGTTTTTACCATAAGCTAAGGGTGGGATGATGTGGAAAGTGTGAAGGTATGTATGTGAATATGTGGTGAAAGTGCAAATAAATAACACAAGGAAAACAACCAAACAAATTGGTTTCTAAGTTTTTGTAAGGTTTTGTTTTTTATTTGGTTTTTTTGGGGGGGGAGGATTTGAATTATTTTCTATTTTTATTTTTTTTCTTGTCTATGCAAGTCTAATTTTTTCACCCATGTGCTCACACACACTAAATTTGTAATTAAATCCAAGTTGTGAATCCCATTAGGGCTTGGTGATGAAATCCAAACCCAATGAAGGAGCTTAGGTCCTACTAGTTCTCACCCAGTTCACATCGGTCAGTGATATACCTATCTGAAGAAAGAGACCTACTCTATTCCTTGGTTACAATGGTTCTTGGACTGGTCTTATCCAAAAAATAATAGGGTGTCAATTGGGGGTTGGTGATGAAATCCAACCTTACCAATGTTTAAGTGAGTGTGTGTGGATGTATGAAGTTTGAGTTTGCTATGGTGTTATGCAAATCTAAAATATGATCTTGCTTTCATGTCTAAATACAAAAATGGAAAATAGACAAAGGGTAAACATATTTTTAGATCAGCCTCAAGCAGATGCAAATGACCTAGGTCCTAAGATGCAATTTTTTTTTTTGTGTTTAGCCTGACCTAAATGCAACCAAAAAACAAATATATGGACCCTTATTATTTTTTTTAGTACAATAATAAGACAAAAAGAGATAAAAGAGGGTTTTAATGTATGTAACTATGATCCTTTCATTGCTCCTTCCTTACTCTTCAAAAATTGAACTGCGGTTGTTTAGATCCAAAAATGTTGGTGCATAATTGATCATTTTTGTAACCACCCATCTGCATTTTCTTAGGTATGTAACCACCCATCAATGGTTCCTCAAGTTTGTAACCATATGTTTGTGGTTTCTCAACTACAAACTTGACCCAAAATGGGTCTCCAAGCTCTTAATTGTGATATTTTATTTCCACACAACTGAACTCCAATATCCTTCAACAACAAATAGAAGAAGATCAATATAGAAAATAGAAAGGCAAATAGTATATAAAACCCTGTCAGGGTCCCACCATGATTTTCATTTTGTAAGAAGATAAGATAACACCAAATAATGGAATAAAAAAACAAGCAATGTGCAATGAAAATAATCTTTGTATTAAATTCCAATGGAGCCTTGATCTTTGTTTACAATGCTTTTTCCCTGAGTGTGCAAGGGTATGATTATAAATTGCTTTATTTCAGAATACAATTGGTAAGAAGGAGGTAAAACTCCTTTTTCCAAGCTCAGACTATGATGGTGTCTTTGGTCTTCTCTGCTACAATACAGTTGGTGAGTGGGCTTGAGTATCCTGCAATGGGACACTTCATCTTAAGCAATTGCTCAAATACTTGTCTCTTGCACACATGTCCTACAAAAAGAGTGTTAGTAGCATATGAAGTGCTTTCATAGTGTGAAGCCCTTTTAATATAATTAAAATCTATTGGAACCCTAATGTAAATTCTTACAAGATAAATAAGTAGAATTTTGAAGATAGAAAAAAATATAAAATGAAAGCCTTACTGTGTTCTTTACCTTTATGAACTTGGTTTGTCATCGGCTAAAAGCACTTTTGAGAAATGAGTGCATGGGTGGGGTTTGCCAACCATGCGAGGGCATTTGAGCCATTATAGGATGATTATATCTGGGTAAATTATGGTGAGAAGTTGTGCAGGAAGGGTAGAAACCCCATAACTCTAATTCATGATCTAGATGGCTTGAAATCCATGAAATTTGATGAATTCCTACAATGATTTTGATAAAGTAGCGATGTATTTTCCAGTATTATTTGGGTGATGGAATGAAGGTTTCTTTATAGACCCCTTGGGAGTTTTGAAGGGAAAGAGAGGTGGCAAGCTAGCATTGCCAAATGGCTAGCTAGAGTTGCCACATCTCTAGGGAAGTTAGAGTGAGTCACCAAGGGTGTCTCATCCAAGTGGAGGGATGTCCCATGTGAAGGGACAAGGGTGAAATGGGTGTGTGAGAGGTGGCAAGGGGTGGTGGTGATGTGGCCAAGACACATGTCTAGTGGGTAGGCAAGGCATCCTAGGTAGATTTTCTAGATTTAGAAAATCTAAAAAATACTTTTAATGTGCAAGATTTATATGCCTAAGTTTGGACTTAGGCATATATTTTATTATGCAGATTTGGAATGTGCTATGTGAATGAACAATGTGCAGGAATTATATGCCTAAGTTTAGGCTTAGGCATACATATTATTATGTAGAATTGAAATATGCAATGTGAATGTGGTTTTGCAAGTGCTTAGGTTTTGGTGTCTACACATAACATATATGGTGTTATCCAAAAATATGCTATCCCATTGGGATATTGTACTAGTCCCTACAATTGTAAATAGATTTCTATTTATAAAAATGAAGGTTCCACTTATTTTTAAGTTAAGGTGAGAAGTCAAAGGAAGGGATTAGATTGAAATACTACTTAGAATGTATGGCTTGTAAGGGGTAGTTGTTCCACCATCTCCAATAAAATAAGGAGGAAACAACCAAGTATTACATTTTGATAGTTCATTTTGGGAGCTAGCAAATGGTGTTATCCAAAGATATGCTAGCCCCTTGGGAGTTTGTACTAGTCCCTACAATTATAAATAGATTGCATTTTGTCATTTGTATTGATTATTTTTTATTGTATTTAATGTTAAATGATAAGAAATAAATTTTTAATGTTCGGGATATGGTTTATCTAACATATATTTATTTATTCATACATTGGTTATGGAAGTATGTTTTACAACCCTACTTCCATTTATATTTAAACCTTAATCTTATTTTTTGAAATTTTAAGGCCTTTCTATTAAGCCCACTTAAGTTGCTATATTACATTAATTTTTAATATGTAAATATTTGAGTATTCATGAAATAAAAAAAATTAAAATAATTAGTGTAGATACCCAATTTTATGCACCTTAATTCACCACAGTATTTTAAGACATTAATGCCCACTACAAATCTACATAGATTCATTCTTTGGAGTATGCTCGAAAAGATATTTCTAATGAATGCATATATTCTTATGATATCATAATAAATAATGTCTCAAATTTGATTAAATATAGATACTACAAATCTTATAACACCATGATCTAACCAAAAAGTGTGCACCTATCTACTTTATTAATCGAATTCAATCATCCAAGCATAAAATAATGACAAGATTGCATAGATTCAATAAAATAAGTGTTTCTTGTATTAATATTTGCAAATAATACCCAATTACAATCATGCCCCTCTTAGTATCACTCAAATGATGATACAGTTAATACAATGCCAAAGCCCTCAACAGGGTAGGTGCACTAATGTTGTTTCTCAACTAGTCACAAACTGATCTAGGGTGGAGTTGCCCTCTTCTTCATGTTGGGGAAGGAACTTGATGGTTGAATCTCCTTCGAATATGTTCCCTGCAATCAAGAAACAACATAAAAACATCAAAAAGATAGACAACCTCTCATGATGAGGCCCTTTTGGAAAAAATGCATAAAGATACTATTAAAAGTGTATATTCAAGAAAGTATGAAAAGCATCTCTAAACTATGTTAATTGGATCAAGATTTATGGAATTGCATAAAGAAAGATAACAGCTAAATAATGAATGGACCAATCACGTGAAATAAATCATAAAATCACATAAAGAAACCATTAAATCCTACTTAATGCAAATGCAATGAAACTATTCTAAACCAAATTCTACTGGTCAAAAATATTCTAAACTACAACTCAATCATAGAAATGACTAATTTAAACTATATAGCCAAACAAAAATAGAAATAGTAAGGTGGTGATACATCTATTGCAAACCACATCTCTAGTGAGCGATATGCACTATAAACCATGGCTGAAAGCCATGGTGAGCTCTCTGATAGGTTTACACTCAATTTCAAGGGCAGTGGGCTTGACCTCCTAGTCCAAATTGATGTTCAATGGTCACCTTCGGTGTCCTCAGACTAGTTTAGCAGTTGATTTGCTATGAGAGGCCTTTGTTTGACCGAATATGTGCTTCTTGGTTCTCCTAGGATCCTAGGGCATCCATTATGCAATTCATCACGAATCTTGGCAAGTAGGTAGGGGATAAGTGCAATAGCTCTCTCTTAGTGTACTCGGTTGAGTGTACAATTCGACAAGGCTTCGCTGCTCAAATATCCAATGCTCTCTCTAATAGTTTGCCCTAATTTTGAGAGGTACTTATAGGACTATCCAAGGGCTAGGGGTGGCTTCATTGAGAAGCCAATATCAATAAGGAGTGGTTACGATAGTTGGATTAGAAGCTTCCGTTCTCTAACCACCATCTTTTAGATCAAATGGTTGTTCAAACCAATTTGGCTTGGATGAAGGACAACTGAACTTCAGTTAAGATCATAGGTTACACCTATGGTCTAGATTGTAAAACACAGGTCTCAGCCATGGTTCAGCCTGTAGACCATAGGTCTAGGCTGCATTTCATACTGATTAGGCCAAGGAGCCAAAATTGAGTGGTTAGAACCACTGCTCTATCTTGGAGTCTATCCAATATCATCCATATGGTCTTGTAGCATATCCATATGAGTAGTTGCCATTGACATGACGTGTTTTAGGTGTCTACAGATGCCCCTTTTGAGATGTGTTGTGAGATCGAACAATGCTGAGCAAAAATATACCTCCTAAAACAATGTTGAAGGTTCTATGATGATCATTAGTCATATCAACATTAGATGCCTCTTGTCCAGCAAAAGGATGCGCATCCTAGAATCATTGCTTCCAACTGGGTGAAAGGCTTATATTTGAAAAGCTTGCACTCACCATCAAGAATTCGGGTAGCATTTGATGCTACAATAGGATTTAGGCCTATATAACTGAAGGGAGAAGAGATATAAACAAATTATCATATTTGCTATTTTCTCCAAGAAAAGAGGTAAGCTTATGATAGTTGTTGACAATGATTCGCAAGGACAAACGTAATTTTGACAAGATCAAGGGATCTACGATCTCCGGGATCTTCTATTGATTTTTATTATGATTTGATATTATGACTACCCCCTTAAGTGATGATTCGATGAGGGTAATGACAATGATTAAAGTGACGATGTCACTTGACCACCATGGATGATCTTAAAAAATTTAGATTTGAGCAAATTAATGCCTTGGCTAGGCCTAGTTTAGATTTTGATTCCAACTATTAATAGTGATTGCACATTCCTATCCCATGGAGTAGTCAGGCTACAATATCTATCTTAGGGAATCGAAATGATACAAATCCAATTAGTTTTTTGTTGAATCAAGTTATCAATGATCTGCTAAAAAATGTCATAGAAGATATGACATGAAATGCCTCATTCCCATGGAGAAGTTCGATCATGAAGGCCTTCTTAGGGATTGAAAATAACCATATCAGATCAATGATGACAATTTTGCCCCAAATGTCCTTATGAAAATTTACTCATCTTGTCGGATTGCATGGATCACAAGTCACTACAACCTCCAAGTGTATAGGGTAAATTACTGAATACGAGGCACATTTGGTGTTTAATTATTTAATTTTTTGTTAATTTTTATTTTTTGAAATTGATCCTGATACTTTGAACATCACCAAATTTGCAACATTGATTGCTCTTTTTAAAAATTTGATCTAATGGGAGTCATTAATTTACATTTTTAGACCTTCCCACGGTGGGTTTTGACTAAATTTGCTACCAGTTGCAAACCGTGGCTAGGGTTTGCGGTTCCCTATTGCAATTTTGGGAACCACGGCTAGGGCATGCGGTTCACGTGGAATAAGAAAAGTTTTTAAAAGATTCATTTTTCAAATTTGTTTCATTATTCCTTGACAACTGACAATTGTAGAGCTCTAACAGTGATAAGTTAAACCTGACCTGAAACCCTAGCAAACTTTACACCCACACCTTACATACCGCACGATGGCAGATCATGGGCAAGCTTCATCCAATTGAGGCTATGGCAAGGGCAAGGTAATTCAAAATTGAGACCTCGCATCCATTACCAGTAAAATTAAACTCATTAAGAAATGGGCTAATTGAACCTAATTAAACTGTTGGTACTGAACCTCATGTTATATTAGGCTAGATTAGATTTTATTATAGATATATATATAGCCGGGGCAATGACCTCAGTAGGGTCTTAATAGAAAACCGCAGGTACCAATTGCGGTCCGCATTTGAACTCCCAACGATCAATTTTTGACCGAATGTGGACCGCAGGGTTGACCCGTAGTTCACGGAATTTAGGAAATTTTATCAAATTTTTTAATTTTCCTAAGGTTTTATAGGTAGTTAATGCTAATTAATGCATTTTTTACTTGTCTAAGTGAAATTTTTTTTTTTATGACTACCTGATGACATGTTTTTGTATTTTTATCAAATTTTTAGATGTTTTTGTCACTTTTTAGGTTGTTTTTAAATGTTTTTCTTGTTTTTAGTTAGCTTTTTTCTTATACTATGCTTTTATTTCAAAGGTTGACCTCTAGAGCTCATGAGCCCGACATCCTTAAGACTCTCCATGGACAACTTACCACTGGAGAGCGTAGATGGTTTGGAGCCATCATATTTGGCTACGTCCTGGATCTACCCATGATTAGGGTGGATCAGGCTTACTCGATTGCATTGGCCTAACACTGGAATGCACAGACCAACACATTTCACCTACCTATAGGTGAAATGACTGTGACCTTGGAGGACATTTATAGGATCTTCAGGATCCCCATTGATGGCGAGGCCATCGTCTCTTCTACTTCTAGGGCTAAGGAGCCCATTTTTTATGCTATCTTTTGCGACTAGAGCCAGAAGGCTCAGTGCAGTATCAATCATAGAGGAGTCCACATAGAATACTAGTAGGGGAAGAACATATTCTCTATGTAGGATGTCGTCTTTATGCACTTGGTGGTGCAAGTTGTTCTTCCAGACTCCTCAAGTGTGAGGATACCTTGGAACCTCCTGGATACTATTCAAAGAGTAGTTCAGAGCTCATAGGATCAGCCACTATGATTGGCCTAGGGGAGCACCCTGTTATGCCAGTTATACAGAGATCTTTATCATATTACTGACCAGAGACACTAGGGCATTAGATGCAACCTACTACTTTAGATTTGGGGCTGGTAGCACATTAGGATAGATCATCCTAGAGAGCTACCACTGCACATATTGGAGATTAATTATGACCACCAATGTTATGTTGACTACTAGAATTATGAGGAGGAGGGGTTTAGGAGCATGACCCATGCTGGTGACACCCAATATTATATTACCCAACTCATAGCACTCGACTCGAATGATATTGAGTGGCAACCATACATGGATTGCCCGACATGGGCTGAGGTAGGTGAGTGTCTTTGATAGGCTCATTGGAACAGGTGGCTACTCAGTCGAAAGATCAATATTACAGAGTATTAATTCTACTCTCGCATCCTGTGTCAGTTCGACATAGTGCAAGATATCTTGGAGATCCCATTTGTGTATCGATGCTTGGATTTAGAGTAGGATCTACCATGGATTTGGCCTTCGGCTCTAGGGGATGATTCAAATGACTTTTTGGAGTTTGGGGTTGACAGAGTTAATACCACTCCATCATATAGCTGATGGTGGTCCATGCTATGGTGGCATGGATAGGGGCCTCTGGGTAGAGTGTCAAACTGGGTAAGAGGTAGAGGTGGATCCTGATGGGTGCAGGGTGCACTAGCGGACAGAGGGTAGATGGGGCATAAATGCAATTGTTGAGGAGGCTCCTGAGGTCAAACCAAATGATGAGGCTCCAAAGGATTGTGAGGGTGATGTGCAAAGGGGTTACTCCTAGCCCAAGTTGCTAACTTGCAGAGTCAGCTCGATAGATATGTTACACAATAGATGGAGTGAGACACCACTATATCCACTATGAGGGCACAATTGACTGATAAAGATCACATACTGACTCAGGCATAGTAGCATATTACTAGGCTAATAGCTCAGGCTACGATAGTAGAGGCCCAGGTCAGAGAGCTCACCAACGCACGTGACTTGACACAGACACTATAGGGTGAGGCAGTGGCAGAGAGGGATCTACTCAGGGCATAGATGAGGGCTCCTCCACCCTCTTATGTGGTCATGGTACCTCCAGCTATTACTTTAGCTACATTACCAGGAGATGATGATCCTATGGCAGAGGTGAAACGACTCACTTCCCTCATAGAGGAGGGAAATGATTTATTTGATGCAAGGGCAACTCGCATCTCCCATCTAGAGGGTTATAGCATACTACGAGGCTTGGAGGTACCTAAGGATAGACATGCTACTAGGTCTTAGAGGACCAGGTATAGGACTTTAGGACAGTCCATGGCTAGCTCCAGCTAGAGGACTCATAGGATAAAGAGGATGCACAGGTCCTCCAACACACATGGCGACAACTCTCACAGGAGCCATAGGGAGACAGGTGTGATCTCAAGTCATAGGTCTAGCTGTGTAGACATACCAGTGTCCCATGTGCTAGGCCTATTTGAGCTAGGTGGTACATAGGGTCCTTAGCAAGATGCACAACATGCACCAAATATGACTGTAGAGTAGGCTCTAGGTCACAGGGCTAAGGGAGGTGGCGAGAGCTCTAGTTTAGGGGGAGAAGACCAGAGCTAGGGATCTATCTGATCATAGCTACATATTGCATATGTATCATTTTTGGTGTAAGATCTGGGACCTACATGATTGTAGCCTGTGAGAATTTTGTACTCTTCTGATGTACTCTAAGACACACACACACATACACACACACACACACACACACACACACACACACATATATATATATATATATATATGATTTGATCATTTATGGCTCATTATGTGTACTTGTATATATTTTTAATTTTATGTTTATGTTATGCACATGGATGTAATGCTTATGTTAATTTTATGCTATATGATGTGATGTATGGATGACATGCACTAGATAGCTATTTGATTTATGATGATGATTATATGTAGTGATCTAGATGCTTAGATGTGCGATGTATGATGGATGCATATGGATGCAATGTTTTCTCTTAACACATATTTGATATTGCTTTATTGTATGCATTAATATATGTAATGATTTATTTACATGATGGTCATCTAACGTAAATGAACCTGTATGCTTTAATCACTTAAAACATAAGGAATAAATACAAATATGTTTATCAATATAATGGATGACACCACAAAATGTATACAAATCATGAATGTAATTGAAAATTCTTAAGATAAAAATTTAATCAATTAATCACCCATTTATGAAATGCAATGAGTGCAGTTGTATGATGCGAATGATATAATGTGTCATTCTATTTATTTTGCAAAATTTGAAAAATATGCACGATATAGTCAGTGGTCGTCTAAATATTATTTCTAATATCCATCCGGTATCTATCCTATATTTTGATTGTGCTCTATATGATGATGTATCATGGACTTGATACTTTGCAATTTTATGATTTTATATGGTTTGCGATATTTGATATTATGTTGCTATGAGAGATATTTTTTAGGTTTTCCATAAGACTCAAACACCCTAGTAGACTTATCAAAAGTTGCATACTAACCACACTAGACTTCTGAAGTGTAAGGTTTTTGCTAGGATAGGCCCTAACTATTCATTATCCATGTGTGTGTACTTGATTATTTTAAGATAAGACACGAGCATTCCTCGATGTCAGGTAGGATTCTTTCAGCCCATTGCTAAGATAGGGGTACCACAAATGTCTTATCTAATCCCAAGTTTAGATTTTAGTTCGACTAAGGCACTAGGCAATGTAGGAAACCTGAAGCTAACTCTTCCACATTCAAACATTAGTCTGCATACAAAAAAAATGCAAGTGTATCAGACATATCATCATGCGTAAGGTACAGTAGTGTCAATAATTCCAAGGATTTAGGCTCATTCCTTTCTATCCTTTGATTTTTGGGATACTTTCTCATATGTAGTGAAGAAAGGGAGTTGATTCCATCTTTATTTTGAACTATCTCTGGATCTTTTTTTGATCTCTCTTCGAACTGGATTTTGGATCTTCATTTGATCTCCACTCAATTTTTGATTTATGATCTTCATTTCGAACTTGATTTGAGTCTATTTTTTTATCTTAATTCGATATTCACTTTTTGGCATTTACATTTGATAATTTTCTTCAGAAACTTTCCTTTGGGGTATTTACTTGGGAAAATTTGTTTTTGGTATATCGATCTTATGATATCAACATGGCATATCAATCTTGGGAAGTTGATCTATGATATCGATCTAGGGTATCAATCTTGAGGATTGATGTATGATACCACTCTAGGATATTGCTCATTTTATCGTAAGCAAGAAATTTTGAATAGGGAACTAACCTATCCTTTTGCCAACTACCAATATTTCCCATACCATCCACACAGAGGGATAAGCAAGAATAAATCTTTTCGCTTCAAGATACCCCGTCTTGCTTTGCGACTTTCATCTTCCCCTAGTCCTTGTTACGATTGTTTAATTTATTTATTAGTGATAGGCTTCTGATATGCTAAGGGCTATACTAATTGAACATTAGCTACAAAATCAAATAAATCTTTCTACCAACTCTTGATAAGACCAATAGGTATGGTTGAGTGACCAGAAAACCCTAGTATATCTCCATAGCAACATTATAGGTTGTGTTGAAAAACACGATTACTCACATGAATGAAGGATCATGATAAATGTAGAGATGCATGATTTAGACACAAACGTGCTATCATTTGTAAGACTAAAAAATATAATCCCTCCTACTATGGAATGCGACGGATGACGAATGCCTATATGCAATGCAGTAATGCAATGAACGCATGTGTGAATGCAAAAATGACAATGCAAAATGCGAATGCAAATGTTTTTGGATTTTATGCTTTACCAATTTTTTTGGATTTTATTGATTTTATTATTTTTATGAGTTTTGAGCCTCATATCTAACCAAACGACAAGTACATGCCTCTATAGCCTTTAGATTGACCAAACGATTTTTCAGCAAAATCCTTGGAGATTTTTAGGATGACCGAGCGGTTTTAAGCAACCCTCGGAGATTTTGGGGTTTGACCAAAGGGTTTATGAGTATCTTTGGGACATTTTGGGATGACCAAGAGATATTTTAAGAATTCTTGGAGCTTTTGGGTTGACCCAGCATTTTTTTAGAAACTCTTGGTGCCTTTTGATTGACCAAACTACTCAAAGGTGAGCTTGGAGATTTTTAGGATGACCGAGCGATTATAAGAAAACCCTCGAGGCCTTTGAATGACATTACCAAACGGTTTCAATAACTCTTGGAGCCTTTTGGGATGACCGAGCGGTTATAAGAAAACCCTCAAAGCTTTTTGGGGTTTGACCAAAGGGCTTATAGATGCCTTTGGAGCTTTTTGATTGACCAAACTACTTATGGGAGTGTTTGGAGCTTTTTAGGATGACCGAGTGGTTACAAGCAACCCTAGGAGACTTTTACTATGCTATTCAAGCATAAAACACCTTAATATGGATGATTTTGAGAGGTTCAAGCTCTTCAACACCCCCTAGCGATGTTAGGGGATAGGTACCCGGACCAATATTTTTAGATATGATGTAGGGTCCTAGCCAATTAGCCATGAATTTGCCTTGCATATCTGGTGATAAATTAGAGTTATGTTGGTTCTATTTCAAGACAAGATACCCAAATTCAAAGTCTCTATGGTGGAATTTAATATTGTAAGCTCATTTTAATCACTCTTGATAAACGTGGAGATGCTCTAGGACATTCACGCGATGTCCATCAAGTAGCGTCAGTTGATCCAATCGAGCTTGTCATGTGGTGTCTTCATCGATGAACTCTTTCAATGCGACATGCAGCGTTGGAATTTATAATTCCAAGGGCATAATAGCCTCATCACCATATACTAGTGAGAACAACATTACCCTAGTGGGTGTCTGAAAACTAGTCCTGTAAGCCCATAACACAAGGGGCAGCTAGATATGCCAGTCTTTATGGTTTTCTTGGACCGTTTTTTTCAATATGGCCACCATTGTCTTATTTGAAGCTTCAGCATGCCTGTTTGCTTACAAATAGTATGGAGTCACAAAACTGTGTTTGATTCTATACTTAGATGTCAAAGCTCTCATGGTTTTGTTCTTGAAAGATGTTCCATTATCTGATATTATTTTGTATGGAATACCAAAATCACTTATGATATGCTCCAGTATAAACTTTGCTATATGAGGTTCCGTTGTTGTTGTTAAAGGTATTGCTTCCACCCACTTTGTAAAATACTCAGTAGGCATGATTATGAATGTATGTCGATCTAATGATGGAGAAGATATTTTGCCTATAAGATCTAATCCCCACTAAGCAAATGGCCAAGCCACTTGGATGGGCTATAAGGCCTGTGATGGCAAGTGTGTAAGATTAGCATGATGTTGGAATTTAATACATTTCTTGATATATACATTGCACTCCTTCTCCATAGTGGTCCAATAGTATCCCATTCAAAGGATGCTCTTGATGATATCCATGCCATTGAAATGGCCACAACACGTACCATCATGAGCTTTCAAAATCACCCATGATGCCTCTTGGAGCTCTAGGTAATGAAGGAGAACTCCATTGTAGCCTCGTCAGTACAAGATGTCTCCTATTAAGACATATTTAGCCACTTTATTTTTAAATGTTTGCTTTGTGGCATGTGGTAATCCCTCTAGGATTATACTAAGCTTTAAGAAGTCTTTAATTTGTGACATCCAATTTTGATAAGCCTCAGCTTCGACTGCTAAGACGACTTGCTCCCCCTATGTATTTACTTTTGCAAATGTAGACTCGAAAACAACCTTGTGGTGAATGGTAGTACCACTCCCCATAGGAATATGAGAGGTTAATGACCCCTAGGGTGCCTTCTTAAGAAAGTCTTCAGCTTTGCAAAACCATTCAGATTTTGGTTCTACACTAATCACATTGACCTATTCTCTATCATCATAGGCTACACGCTCTGCTACCAGATGTGAGAGCATATTTACATGGATGGTAATGAAATATGTAGATGAATTATGAGGGATTAAAGATCCAAAATATTCCATGGTGTTTGCAAACCTGTTTGACAATTGAGGGATTGCCTTGATGTCATACCATTCAAATTTAGCCAAATATGTGTCAACTAGATCTTTATAGGCTTTCAGTACAATACATCAACATTGAAATAGCCCTTTTACTTGATTTACTATGAGCAAGAAGTCACCAAAGATGTTCAATATCTTAATATTCATGGTGACGGTTGTGTGGAGGTCCAGTAGTAGGGCTTCGTACTCAATGTTGTTGTTGGTGCACATAAAATCCAACTTAAATGATAAGGACATTGGAGCTCCTTAATACATGAAGAATACTATTCCAGCACCACCCCATTGCTCGCACTTTGAACCATTAAAGAATAGAGTCATATCAGCATTGCTCTTTGGTTCTTTGGGTTTGGGACCTTCAGATATGATGAAGACTGCATCATTTGAAAGCTCAATTTTTAGAGGCTAACTGTTTGATAGTGGTACCTTAGCTAATTGATCTGCTATGACCTATCCTTTAATGGACTCCTAGCTTATGAATTCCATGTTAAATTCCATCAATAACATGATCCACTTTGAATTATGTGTATTGTGATAAGTCTTACTCATCATGTACTACAAAGGATTTTGTTTGGATATAACATATGTCATATGACTTAACATATAGTGTCACAATTTCTTTGTAGCAAAAACTACTGCTAAAAACAATTTTTCCACATATGCATACCCGAGATCATAGCTCACCAAGGCTCGATTAATATAATATATGGCATGTTATTTGCCTTGTATGTTCTTTTGGGCTAACATAGTTCCCAGTGCAAATTCAATTGTCGATATATATAGTAGAAAATGCACCTTTGGCCTTAGTGGAGCTATCACTGGTGGCGTCACTAGGTATTGCTTTATTTTAGTGATGGCTACTTGATAGTCCTCGTCCTAGTTGAATGTAGCAGTTGATTCATGGGTCAACATTTATTCGATAGTTGGGCTATAAGTCTCTTTATAGATGCTACCTTACTCTGGAGGATCCTTAATTTCTTAATATTGGTGGGAGGACGTATTTCCAAGATGGCCTTGACCTTCGTTGCGTAAACTTCGATGTCTCACTTAGAGACGATGAATCCTAGTAATTTTCTATAAGTTATGCCAAATACGTACTTCTTAGGATTTAGCCTGACATTATGCTCTATCAGGTGATCGAAGACCTTCCTTAAGACCTATGCATGCTCTTCTCACAAAAATGACTTGGCCAATAGGTCATCGATATAATATTCTAAAATATTGTGCATATAGTCATGAAAAATGTATGTCACGACCCACTGATATGTGGCACCAGCATTTTTAAGGAAAAATGACATAAATTTGTAGCAAAACGTTCCCCATGGCATTATAAATGTGGTTTTATGCTGGTCTTCAGGTTTAATCCGAATTTGATTTTAACCAAAAAAACCGTCCATTAAGGAGAGCATTTCGTGGCCTACAGTTGCATCTACGAGAGCATCGATATTGGGAAATGAGAATAAATATTTTAGTATTACCTTATTTAGGTCTCTAAAATCCATGCAAATATGGATTCTTTCATCGGGTTTTCCCATGGGTACCATATTGGACACCTATTCTAGATAGTCGATGGAGATCACGAATTTCACATCCAACAACTTTTGTAGCTCATATTTCACCATTAAGGCTATTTTTGGGTGCATTTTTCTAAGCTTTTGCTTGACCTAATTCTTTGTCAAATCTAGCGAAAGTTTATGCATAACCAATTTCAGGTCTAGACCTGGCATATCCTTGTACATCTAAGCAAACAAATTTGGTCTCTCTTTCAATAGAGGGATGAGGATGGCCCGCTCATCTGGAGTGAGACTCTCTCCAAATTTAACCTTATTTTCACTGGCGGTATCATTACTGATATCCACCTCAAATATTTCCTCTACTGACATATGCAATCCCTCCTCAAGCTGGTGAGGCATAGGAATCATATGGATGTCATCAACCATGTTGATCAGTTCTACATTGGAAGAAATTTTGGCATGATAAAAATCATATGGAAAACCTGGTGCAAAATGGAAAGGTTGCAATATTTCTTCATTAGGGAAGAAATATTCAAGCTCAATGGGTGAATCAGCGTGATTCAAGTCGATAAAATCTTTTTTAAGATACAACGACTTGGACAGATTTTCTGGATTACGGAGTGGAGTGGTCAAATCAATGGATACCATGTTTATGGAATGGAATTGATCTCCAGGACCAAACGAACCAACTTCTATAAAATATATGTAATCCTCATACCCATGATCTAGCTCTAATGGCATAGGCACAAAGGGGTCTTCCTTATGAGGACTACAAAAAATTGGATCCTCCCTATGCATTGACTGCAAAATAGGATCATTTGGCTCACAGAGCTCCATGTAGGTTGGTGGAAGGGGATTAACCAACCGATGAATTTGATCCAAGTTTAACCGTATTGCTCTCAGATGAGGACCAACATGTAACTATCGATAGACCTCATCTATGTCAATGGCTTGATGACAATAACGCAAATGAGGAGGACCAAGGTAAGCCCTATCTAACTCATCTTCTTCATCACTGTCATAATAGAATCCTTCATTCACCCCTACTCCTTGGGGGTGCTCTGGTAAGTGTGGCCCCATGAATCTGACTGCTTTATCATTGTCATCACTATATAGATAAATCAGATAATTATATCGTAAGTGTGACATCGCCAAGAAATCTAGCTCCGCTTCTTCCCCTAAATGATTACTTTTGTGAAGGATCTCTTCGATAACCTATATCGATTCAATAGGAAGTATATGATGTGCCTACAAGGGCATCACATAGGCACCTTCAACTTCATCCCTAGATTCATCATCGTTTGAGAATTCCTCATCTGCATCATAGCATGGTATACTCATATCAGAGGTGGACTCTCCTCCATCTTCATTACAAAGATCTCCTAGCTCAAGATTGCCTATAGTAATGGGGTTATGCCCCTACATGTATGTGTCATCAACTGCATCACAGGTTTGGTGTCCCAAGTTACCTCTGGGGTTTAGTTATGTCTCAATATACTCAAGGAGCCCTTCATGATGATCTTCGAGTGGCTCAGCAATGACGAAAGATATCATAGGGTGATTCCTTTATAAACTAGAAATATCAAGATGATATGGATTAAAATCCACATCGTCCACCATACTAATGTACAGGTGATCTAGGGATGCTACGAGCAAATCAACCTACCCCCATATCTGTAACCCTAGAATGAACCTATCAGTGACTAACTAATAACGAGGTTCTAGTGGAGTCCTCCATCCTTGTTAAAAGAGACAAAGGTTGTATCCATGCCAATTATACAACTTGAAGATACACATTGCATACTAGGGGTTGGATAGATAATGAACATTGATAGTGAAAGGTTCATCGTCATATTCATCCATGGGCTCTCATGTTGGAATCTGATCTAGCCCTCCATAGATGAAACTAGTCTGATTAGGTGGCTCTCCCAATGGAACCACCAATCCAACCGAGTAATGATGAGTGAATGGTTGGCCCATCTCTTACACAGCATTTAGAATCAGTCTAAATGTTACATTCTGCACAAGGTACTCACCTAATACAGTGTTAGCAAGATGTACTATCACCTGTGGTGCGGATGACCCTACTGAAGATGTAGGTGAGGCAGGATGAGGCACCTCCTTGGCTTTGTCTTGGGGTTCCTCAACTTCCATAGGAGTGGGAACCTCCTTAGTGATTGGATCGGGCTAACGCTCCTTATTTTTCTCACCCATTTTCACCTTCAACTTCCTATCATGCTAACACATGACTGATGTCGATGATTTTAGGGAAGTGGTAGTGGTGTGCTTCGATATATGTGACACAAATGGTATTGGTTGAGCATGTACTACTGGTTTACCTCCTAGTTTCTTTATTGGTGATGATGGTTGGACATCCAGGTGCATTGACGGGAGTATGAAACCCCTAGGAAAATCCACTAGGTTCATGAACTTAAAAGGTTCTTCATTCGATGCCACTATGTGAACCTATTCCTCATGAATATACTTCACACACTGATGCAGTATCGAGGTAATGCAACACATTTCATGAATCTAAGGCCTACTAAGTAATATGTTGTACTGCATAGCCCCTTCTATCACATGACACATCACAGAGACGATCTCCATGCCTACCTGCATGGGTAGGATAATTGTGCCAACAATCAAACATAGTGCATCGTTAAATGCTCTCAATGTAAATGTAGTGGGCACAATGTGTGATTTAGGTAGCTCCAAATGACTCAACGCCCTGGTCATTATTATGTTGATATATGATGCGATATCAATCAAGAAAATTTTAAATGGCTTGTGATTAACACATGCAATTATGTACAACGACGGGTCAGTTATGGTTGTAGAAACTATCCTTATCTCATGATCGTAAAATTGGATCATCAATTTCTGACACTACTATACATGTCCCACGAAATTAGTAAATGTCTTCACATATTGGGACTATACTTTAATGGACCTCAAAATGTCCATAAGAGTATCCCTATGCCTCAAGGACTACTGTATTAGCTCATATATCAACAACTTCATAGGAGTTATCTACAGGTTTTGGACCAACCTACTCCTTATGGTCACCATCGATCTTTTTGGTGGTCCTAGAATATTCTGCATCGATCACTGATTCAATGTGGCTTGTATTTGAATGGGAGCATGAGGTTGATTCTATTATTCATATCTCCCATACCTAGTGACAATTTTCACCATGCCTATGAACCCCTGGGTAGATGGTTTGACTTGCACCTGGTTGACCTGGCCAACGTAGTTGCGAGGCACCTAATGTTTTGGCAAAGGGTTTTTGTAAATCCCCATATTTTGATTATCGGGTGCCTACGGGTTGTGCGACACTACAAGCTCATATTTTTCAATCATATTTTGCACCATGTGTTTGAAATTCTAGCACACCTCAATTTCATGGCCTTTCATCGATGAAAAATGCAAAATAGATCTTTTTGGTACCCTTTTGATTTGGGTTGATTGGGGTCTACCATATTAATTTTGGGTAATCTAATTGCCTTGGGCTCGCATAGTTGATGGAAAATTGATGTCAGTGATTCCATAAATGGTGTGAACTAGTGAGGTTGATGTTGATATTTGTTCTTACCCTTGTAATTGTTGTTGCGTTTTTCATATTGCGCAGGAGGAGGTTGGTACTGATAATTCTATTTATGTTGTCCCTTGTTCTCCCTCTAGAAATTCAACACCACTTGATTCACATGGGCTTGGTTACCCTGTTGTTTTGTCACACTCTTATTTTAACCCTCTCTCATGTTCTTGAGCTTCAAGTTGCCTCCCTGCAACTTGATGTCCTCAATCACTTTGGCTTGCACCAAAGCCTCTTCAACTGTAGGATACTACTACAGCTGCAACAATAACGAGATGTGCTTGACACAACTCTTTGTAAAAATTCAAGTTAACTCTGTGGTAGGAATAGGGAATGTCAAATTCACCATTAGTCTCCTCCATCTCTTTCCATATTGCTCTATTGGGTCGTCATCACACTGATCTAGCACAACTAGATCGAAAAGATTGGTCTTTTTCTTGATTCCAAAGGAATAGTATTCAATAAAGGCATCAGCTAATTGATCAAAACTAGTTATGCTATGTTTCTTTAGCTGATTGAACCACTCTCGAGCTGGATCAGAAAGTGTTGTGATGAACATACACAATAACAATGCATCATTGCTTGCTATCTGAAAATAAGCATCTAGAAAGCTCGTGACATGTTCCTGTGCATCTTCATCACCCTTAAAATTGTCTAACCTAGGCATATCAAAATGCTCAGGGTAAGCCAAAGTAGGCATCAAAATATCCAAAGGATCATTATGAATTTTACTTAATGTCATCTTTTGAATAGCCATGCCCTGTCTCTCGATGGCTTTGATCTTCTCGGCTAAGGCCTTATAGATATTCGAAGATAGAAATTCCTCCTCCCTAAGTTGACGTGGAGGTGTCTTAGGAGATATTATCTTCCTCATACAAGATGGAGGGCATTGATCTTCCTCCTCCTCAGCTTGGGAGCTCTCAAGATATTATTTCTCGTATCCGTCTCCCTCTTCTTCTTCTTCATGTTGCCTCTGCCTTTGATTATTAAGCAGTGATGGATGCTCCCTTAATTTGGCACTAGCATGAGTATGAACGTCTCTTTGCTCTTGATGCATATTTTCTTGTGACAAAGCCTTCCTATACACACATTCTCTATGCTCATCATGAAGATATAAGCTAGCCCTAGCTAACCTATCCTCCTACTCCATGCACTCCTTCTAGGCAAGGATATGCTCTTTATGCATGTGCTACTCATATAGCCTCTGTCTAATGAGCCTCTGTGCTTGAAGATTATCATCTTCAATGCACTACCTCTCTAGATGAGCATCCTCCAATTTATCTTGGAGGAGTTGATGTTTTTTCTCCAATACTAGTCGATGTGATCTATCGATCTGATCGATCGTGGGAGGCCTCTGGTATCCCTGCTCTGTACAAGTGACATTATGGATTATGTACCCATCGAACTAATGTGTTGTGTCTTTGCCTCTATCTGTGAATATGACATTGGCATCCTATTATATCCTATACTGTGAACCACCATGCATAGATTGTGGGTTTGTGACATGAGGGCGCTTAGAAGCATCTCCCTTCTCTCTAGTAGTCCTAATGACACTCATGCTATGCTCACTCGAGACACAATTCAGTGGAGCGAAAGGATTGCAGCCTAACTAATATAAGACACTACCTATACCCTTTAGCTATCTAGACCACCACTGCTCATACGACGATATGCCATTAATTCCCACCTTTGATATATCAATGGTGAGCTTACATGGTGGACCACGCATGGGAGTATGGTTAGACCTATGCTCGATAGTGAGCCTATATGCCTACACCTAAATGGGTTGATCTCTAGTCCTTCTATACTCAGAAGGTGGAGGTATGGATCCTCATATGGACTTAGTACGTAGGGGCACCAATCTGGTCCCCTGCATAACAAACTCTTCGATCGATCCCGTGGATGTGCGTGTAGTGCGGTCTTGGTAATGTCTCTCGAGTGGAGCACCCTCATGTTGATAGGCTCCTTGTCCTATCCTATGCCTATAGGAGTGTACTAAAGCTCCTCTATCTGGGGTATGCTCTACAGGATCCTCTCATGTCGAGTTATCTCCTCTAATGCTTGTCGAATGATGTTCGGTTTGCTCATGTGGTTGAGGAATTGACACATGATGTTGTGAATTGGTTAGGGGTTGGTCATCGGTGTTAGGTTTTGATCTTTGAAAACAACCCCGTGTATCCATCATTGTGTACCTAGCATATATATGTATCTTTTATTATTAATCAAACAAGGTATACAATAATGATTATCTCGTATCAAATTTTGAAAGTGAGCCCTAAACTGTTTGATGTGTTTTCAATATTTGTTGTATCACTGTAGAAAATCTTATCGTGTTTTGCAAAACTTGTTGGATTTTATTCTTAATTTAATGGCTTTCACCTATAAACTCGTAGCTCAAAAACTTGAATATGAACTCCAAGTTGCGTAATCCAACCTATAATGTGTGGTAATGAAGCCCACACACGGTCAGGGAGCATAGGTCCTCCCAGATCCTCACCCATTTTCCCCCTGTCAGCGTTATACCCTCCGAAGAGAATACATGCAAATTTTCTAGGGTAAAAAAGGTTCTCGGATCTAATATTGGTCTAGTATCCAAAAGGTTCGTGGGATTTGGGCCAACGGATGGAAGTTATGCCCATCGTTGTTGAACCCTACTAGTGGTTGGATGTCAAGCCCAACTCACTAGCGTTTAAGTGCCAAGTGGTGTGTGTGGTTCGTTTTAATTTACATGAAAGAGAAATGCATAAGATAGCATTCAAATGATTCTTCTCTATATGTAATGCAAAAAAAAGAACATTTCACATTAAGAGAGTATGCATGATTAATTTCATATGATATTTAGACAATGCATACTAACTATGAAATGACCATTGATCAAGCCTCAAGCAAGCAAACAAAATACAAAAGATATCCTAACACACTGGAGACTAGGGCAGACTACACTCAGAGGTTTGTTGTTCTTATCAATGCTTAGTAAAAACCTAAAAATGAAAGACCTAAGGACTTATGCACATATTGCCAATTATGTTGTCTTTCCTAATTAGTCGAATTTATTTTGCATTCTGGAATTCAACAGATAGTGAAAATAGATACAGAGAGTGACGGTGGGACCTACCTTAAGTCCCCATATGAATATGATCTATCCCTCTATTTTTTGTTGTGTCTACTTTAAAACACAGGTCTATTGCATGGTATGCACTATAAACTGTGTGTTGCATCTACAGACCAACAAATGAACTGTAGTTATCAACTATGGTATGTACCTACAATTTTAAAAATATAAGAAATGACAGTCAGATTGCTTGAATTATGAGGTTCCACTTTGATTGCCTTCTGATCTAACTAAAAAGCATGCACCTATCTACTGTATTAATCGAATTCAATCATCCAAGCATAAAATAATGACAATATTGCATAGATTCAAAAAAATAAGTGTTTCTTGTATTAATACTTGCAAATAATCTCCAATTACAATCATGCCCCTCTTAGGGTCACTCAAATTATGATACGATTAATACAATGCCAAAGCCCTCAATAGGGTAGGCACACTAATTTTTCTTTTCAACTAGTCACAAACTGCTCTAGGGTGGAGTTGCCCTCTTCTTCGCGTTGGGGAAGGAACTTGATGGTTGAATCTCCTTCGAATCTATTCCCTACGATCAAGAAACAACATAAAACATCAAAAATATAGGCAACCTCTCATGATGAGGCCATTTTGGGAAAATGCATAAAGATACTATTAAAATTATATATTCAAGAAAGTATGAAAAGAATCTCTAAACTATGTTAATTGGATCAAGAACTATGGAATTGCATAAAGAAAAATAGCAGCTAAATAATGAATGGACCAATCACATGAAATAAATCATAAAATCATATAAAGAATCCATTAAATCCTACTTAATGCAAATGAAATGAAACTATTCTAAACCTAATTCTACCAGTAAGAAATCTTTTAAACTACAATTGAACCATAGAAATGACTAATTTAAACTATCTAGCCAAACAAAAATAAAAACATTAAGGTGGCGATACCTTTATTGCAAACCATAGCTCTGGTGAGCGGTCTACACTGTAAACCATGGTTGAAAGCCATGATGAGCTCTCTAATAGGTTTACCCTCAATTTCAAGGGTAGTGGGCTTGACCTCCTTGTCCAAATTGATGTTCAATGGTCGTCTTTGGTGTCCTCAGACTGATTTGGTGGTTGATTCGCTATGAGGGGCCTTCGTTTGACTGGATATGTGCTTCTTGGCTCTCCTATGCTCCTAGGGAATCCATAATATAATTCATCATGATTCTTTGCAAGTAGGTAGGGGATAAGTGCAATAGCTGTCTCTTAGAATACTCGATTGAGTGTATAATTCGATAGTGCTTCACTGCTCAAATATCTAATGCTCTCTTAGATAGTTTACCATAATTTTGAGGGGTACTTATAGGACTATCCAAGGGCTAGGGGTGGCTTCATGGAGAAGCCAATATCAAGAAGGGGTGGTTAGGACAATTGGATTGGAAGATTTCGTCCTCTAGCCATCGTCTTCTACATCAAACGATCATTCAAACCGATTTGGCTCGGATGAAGGCCAACTAAAATTTAGTTAAGACCGTAGGTTATAACTACAGTCTAGATTGTAAATCATAGATCTCAGTCGTGGTTCAGCCTGTAGACCATAGTTCTAGGCTGCGGTTCAGACTTATTAGGCAAAGGAGCCCAAATTGAGTGGTTATAACCATTGCTCTATCTTGGAGTCTATCCAAGATCCTCCATATGGTCTTGTAGCATGTCCATATGAGTAGTCACCATCAACATGATGTGTTTTAGGTGAATACACACCAGTAGTATTATTCAGTGCCTAATAATCACTAAAAACTCACTAAAATATTCAATAAGCACATGTTCCCATCCATTTTAAAGACACAAGGTGCCTAGCATGGTGAATCCCTCTTTTGTAGCACTAAAGAACTGCTCCTTCCCAATGCAATTCATCATGAATCCCTCTTGTTGTACCAAAATATTTATTTCTATAGTTTCATTTTCCCCATGAATTTTGGACAACAAATGATCAAACACCCTCACCTGACATGTTTCCATTGGGTGAATTGGGAGGTTATGTCTACATGACACATGTTTGGTATATGGCTTACTAGAAAACCATGTTATCACAACTTCAAATTGACCAAAATTATATTTATCTATTGTTGTAAGAACTCAAGTCAGTAAGTCTCTCCTAATCACATGTGTCCTTTGTAGAATTTACTCAACTAAGTCAAATAGAAACATACCTGCATGACACTTTCTTGTTGGATGGTTATGTAGGCTATGTTGTCTTGGCACACTTTGAGCCAATCATGCACAACCTTGGCATAGCGGCCTTGTTTCCATTGGAATTTTCCATGCTTCCTCTAAGACTAAAAATCATTTATCCATTGACCAAGCCTAGTGTGATCTTAATTTCCCTCCTCTCAAGTTGGATATAGACACCATTTTTTGAATCCGTATTGAACCAACTGCACCCTCCACCATATATATATTTATTTGCCAAGCTTGATTGCAAAGCAATGATTGGGCATATTATTATTTTCTATTTACATGGGTTGAATTTTAATATATTTCCTAAACATTCTCCAATATGATAAAACCTATAGAGTGGAAGACCATGTAGAATCTGCTAATCATCTCTACAATGGATCAAAATACCTCTATAAATATCTCACTTACGATAGTACAAGATATAGAAAAAAATACATGATAATGAAGTGCTCTAATATTTTCAATAGGAAACTTGTGTACTAACAAAACGATATTACAATCACCTATTGGTGCCATTCTACCAAACTTTCCAATTGCACAAAATAGTCTCAATGACAATATTCCATCCCTCATGTATCTCCAGTTCCATATCACCTCTCTATCTTGGTGCATCTTCGACTCAACCATATTACACACATAGGTCATTGAGAATATTCTTGATTAGCAAAGGACAAGACTCTTCCTCCCTCAACTATATATCATCTCTCTTGGAACTAGATTTTAGGTTTATCCCAAGTGAAATATCCATCCTTTGACCACCATAGGAATCTTGTCACCCATTAGATCACAATTCTCTAATCCCTTTTGATGACTTTATTTATTTTTTGCATCCTCTGAGATTGGTGTACAATTAACTTTTTTATTAACATATTGTCATTTTTGAACAATTAGTTAATAACTCACTATTTATCTTACAATTAACGACTTTGCTTTAATAAGTTTTGCTATCTATTATAAATTTACTCCATATATATTTATGTTTTTGCATTTATTTATCATTTTTTTTCAATATCTCTATGAAAAGGGATATGGATCTCACCTGGTGACCAAGGAAACTCATTGACATTCCTAGATCTTGGTAGAGCCCTTTGCACTAATCACTATTGATATTTTTCTTGCAATTTTATTTTTCTATCTATAGGAAGTTGCTACATTACCAAAGCATAACTAGATTGCTACAAAGTTTATGTACCTCATAGCAAGCCCACCAACTAGCCAGATCCAAGTGCACACACTTCCTACATTGTCATATAAGATTTTTTAGGTTTTTACTACTCTAATCTTATCATAGTTTATAAGGAAAAATTAATGAATCTAGCATAACTTGTATGCAAAAAGGGATATTTTGTTTTTATTCATAGGCATCTAACTTGAAACACATATAGTTGCATTAGAGTATGTACTTGCTTACTGCATTCCATATCTTTGAGTTTTTGCATTGAAAATAAAATAGATAATTTTTTGTTTTAGCTCACATAAAGATGGAAATTCATATGGTGTAGGATTTGTTTTTGTATTCCCTGATTATATACATTTTCATCTTGCTATTAGGCTTGCAAGGCTTAGATCAAGGATCTCATTAAAAACAAAATATAGGTGTTTTTTAGTATACACATAAAATATAGTGTATTTTGTGCATATACTTAAACCTTGCATATATTGAGATAAGGATGGTATTTTTACCTCACATTTTAGTGAACCCAACATGAACACCATCATGGATCTCCAAGATTTTTTGACTTTAGCCTTTGCCTAATCAAGATAAAAAAAATTGGTAAAATTTTTAATCAAGACATATAATCTTTGTTTGTTTACGTTAGCAAACATTAATAAATATTCATAAGAACATAAACAACTACTAGTCCAACTAGGGGTTGTAGTAACCACTGTATGAATCCTTAGGCTACATTGGGTATATAGTGGGCCTAGGATATTAGCCATGCACATATGAACTCATGCATACTTTAAGCCTATTGAGTAGTATAATGTGATGGACTAGTGGGAGTCATAGGGAGGATATTCTATTACATATCACATACTATCTTGGATCACATACCTAGGAATATCACTTCCACATACCATCTCTCTTTCATGTACCTTAAGGTCTCTCTCATGTATGACCATGTATATTGAGAGGACTATATTCTTCCATATACTAACGAGTATATCAAAACATCTTGGTATATATGGAGGTCCCCTAAGTTATATTGATCAGATCAATATATATAGAAGGATATTTAAGGATTCAAAATACTTTCTTCTTCTATGTAAGTCTTTAAAATTAATAAATTGAATTTTTCTTCCCAATCTAATGCTATGGCTAAACATCCTTACAACACTTGTAGGAGGATATATTTAGGGCCCTCCTATGTTACCCCTTTTAGAAATGACTATCAAGAATCAAATCCTTTTACCAAACCCAATTTTAATAGGGATGAAAATAATACCCTTGCTAAAAGAGATATCTTAGAAAAATAACTTTTAATTATATAGACCATATAAGATATTTTATACAAGAACATAGATACATATTTATGAATGTCTCTAGAGTTAATAATAGTAACGAAAATATTTTTTTTGGAGAGGATGTATTGAATCACTCTCAACCACCAAATTCTAATTCAATAGCCTCCCATACACTAAATAAAAATTATATTCAATTGAATAATTGATTGAACACCAAAATTAATCAAACAAATAAAAATTTTAATTAGGTGAATAGTTCTAGCCTTAATGTATCTATGACCCACTTTGTAGACTCTAACACTCCTATTGTTTCTTCAATAGGTGATAGGGATCAAAACATCCCATAATATTTAGAATACCACATGGTCGCATCATGTGTAGATTATTTTTATCCCAATCATGGTTATGCACAGTAGCAAATATTCACAAATTGTGCAAATATTAGGATTTCTAAAATTGAAAATTGGTGAATATGAGGACCCTTGACGTCGGCCCATTCGCCTAAAATTTTTTAGGACCAATATTTTCTTAGGGTCAATTTGCCACAATATATATCCAAACATAGGCATATTTGTACTAGTTGGAAAGCTATTTTCAAGCGTGATCTAAGGGTGGTGTTTTTACGAAGTTATAAGATTATTTAATAGGTCAAAAGTGGTCCCAAAGATGACCTTACATTTTATGACTTCAAATACCTCAAATTTTGGTATGAAGATGCTTGATTTTATTTGCTTAGTATTCTCCATGATTCACCTTGATTTTGATTAGGATTCATAATTTTTTTACAAGTACATTTTGAGTCCAACCCCTTATGCATAACCCTAATCCCAAAGTAAGTTAATCCATAAGCCAACCAATTTTCAGCATGCCTACCTTTAACCTTTTTCTTAGTGTTGCTCCTTCTCAAAACTACGTCCCTCTTAACTCAAATTTTACCTCTACTAACCCTCTTCTATCAAGTGGTTTGGGGGTAATCTATATGACACCAAAATTGGTGTCAAAGCATGAGATACTATTGTTATAGGTATTACATTAATCGGTAACTTGAGTACCATTATAAATATTTAGATTAGGTTGTGTTGATAATTTTAGTCAGTAATATGTTTCATGTTGTGAAGTGTGTTTATGTGTCATGTAATCAAGTGTGAGTTATGAGTGAAAGGTGTCATGTGTGCAAGTGAAGATTTGTGTGAGGTGTCTTGTATGGAAGTAAGAGCTATAAGTGTAAATTTTAGAAGTAGGGAGTCCTAAGTAATCATGAGAAAATTTGTCATTATATACTATGTGAAATTTAAAAAATATATGAAAGGTTGCATCTCCCATGAGTTTGAGGAGATCAAATATCGGGTTAGGTTCATTGAAGAGTCTCATGTAAAGTTATATATTGAAGACAAGGCTTTGTATTATGTAATTTAAGAAATTTTAATGAATCAAAAATCTAAGAAACATTGCTATATACATGATTTTGTAGATGGTTTGTTTCAATAAATTTTTTTTAGTGTAGAATTATTAATCCATGAGTTATTTGAGCCTATTTACTAACAACTACCCATAGTGTATTTTATTGAAATCCCTCAAAACTATTAATATGTTCACCCATAACCTCTTTTAGCCTTACTTCAAGCACATTCAAATCCACCTCCTCTAGAACATCAAAACATAAATTCCAAATTAGAACACAAATTGGATAAACTAGAATGACAAATGACCTTCCTCCAATAATTCTCATTAAGTAATAATGAGGGCTTATGCAATCATCCTTTAGATCCTCTTATGGCTAGTCATCCTTTTCCTCCCAATTTCAAAACTCCCAAGTTCTAAATTTATAGAGGGAAAGAAGACTCAATTAATCACCTCAGACTCTTTCAAAGCACCTATAGTGATATTGCTCATAAAAATATATTGCTTCTCATGCTCTTCCCCAAAAGTATTTTTGGTCCTATCCTAGAATGGTATTTTCATCTACTCCATTAAATTAAAAGCTTTAGACATCTTCTAGAATTTTTTTTCCAATTAATTTCCAATTATATCAAATATAAAATCACAATTGGTGATCTTTACCAACTTGAGCAAGCCCAGGATGAACCTTTCATAGACTTCTTGGCCAAATGGTGAGCCCTAGTGAGGAGACTTCAATATATCCTCCCAAAGATGCATCTCTTGGATATATTCATATGGAATTTGTATGATCAATTGGCCTACACCTTTGAAACTATAAATATCTCTTATTTCAAATATTTAGTTAATTTAGCTAAATGTGTGGAAGACACTCTTTTGCATAGAGGATAACTTAAACTCAAGAAGGAAGAGGATAGATCATCTTTATCTAGCCATAAAGGATAACACAAGAATAGGCATGTAGTGCATGATGAAGTCATAGACTACCATAATTTTAGCTTTTGAGGTAGACCACAACAAGATATGGCAATCACAAGATGCAAAAATATGAAAGAAAGTAAATTCACAAGATTTCTGAAATATGTTATAAATAGAAATATCAGAAATGGATAAAATATTGCTGTGGAGGAAATTGACACTCCATGCAAGATGCTACATAACCATATTATGCTCCATTACTAATGGATTCACCCACTACTACTACTACCACCTACTAAATTGCTTATCGAACTCTTACAATAAGGCCTTCCTATAATGGAAGATAGATTCCTTGCCCAACACTCTACCTAGTTGTACAAGTGACACCTTGCACATTGGAACTTGTGCATTTATTACATTGTACGAAGTAACTAGATAACTTCCCCCTAAAGTAATCTAATGTCCTAAGCATGTACCTAGAAATGTACATTTACATGATCCAAATGATGTAATAGAATTTAACTCCAACACCCCCTTGTATTACATTATTTGGGTACTAAAGACTTTTTGTCTTCAATATGGATCTTCATCTTCATTATGAACTGTGTATCCTTTCTCTGGATTCTTTGTAACATGTTCAAGAAAAAATTTACATTTGCTTATAAAACTTTCTCCTCATACTTTTTTGAGTGTTCATCGAGTTCTTCAATTTCTTCTATCCTCTAAACTAGGTGCCCTTTTTATTTCCCTTTTTGTATTCCAATTGAGGATAATTGGTTGGTCACTGAAATTGTTGTTGATGAGAATTTATTTGATAATGTATTTATTGAAATGGGTTCTCATTTTTTATTTGATTTATGGGATTGTACCTGCAATAACCAATGCTATGACATTTATTTCTGTATATCTAACAATACCATGCTTCATCCTTTTGTTGATGAAGAAATATTTCCCTGTACATTATATTTTGATATCAATGTAGTGTTAGTCATATCATCTTTTATAGTATGTTCCACTTCATATTCCTGAAGAATATTGACTAAGTCATCAAAAGAAGTATCTTTAATTAATATTTGAAGAGATGTGACAAAATGTTGATAGTTGTCAAGAAGTGCTCTCATGGTTACTTAAGTAAGGAGTTCATATTTAGGATGCTATCCAAGAGTTAATAATTTTTCTTTAATATCTTCTACATTCCTTAGAAAAAGTTCTATGCTTTCTCCACTGCTCATTTTTAAGGAATGTAGTTGAGTTTGTAGATGAAGAATGGTGGCTTTATTCTTCCCTTCAAATATTCTTCTAATATTTTCCAAGCTTCAAAAGATGTTTTTTCTAGAACTAATATAGGGTTGTATTTCATCAGTGATAGCAAATGTTATGATCATTTGGGCTTTTGAGTCATTTTCCTCAAAATTTTTAATCTCGGTATCTCCTATGGAAGGTTTCTTTGTTTTCTCTTAAACAATATTCCAAAAAATTTCATATATCAAAATTGATTTTAATTTTTTATTCCTTGAGAAATAATTTGGCCCTTTGAGTAGTTGAGATTTAGCTAGGAAAAATTTACTGGAAGTCATTGTATTCCCCTTTAATTGAAGAACACAAGCTTATACTGAGAGGGGGTGAACAGTATAAGACCACTTTTTACTTTTCTTTCCAATCAATATTATGCAATGTATAGATAGCAATATCAACAACAATAATCAAACCAATGCACAAATCACCACACACAATAGAGACACCAATTTAACGTGGTTCACCCAATGTGGGCTACTCCACGGAGAAAATATTTCACTAAAATTTTCTCAATCAATCTCTTGGGAATCCTTTCCCTATTACAATGTTTATGGACCTCTATCCAAAGGAGACACCAATCCCCTAATCAAGTTCATGGATCTCTATCCACAGGAGAACTCCTTTCTCCTTAGCTCTGGCTGGTGATCTTCTAGAAGAACTATTACCCCCACTACACTAGCTAATGGATCTCTATCCACTGAAGACTCCTATCCTCACTCAAAATACCTATCCTCACTACCCTGGCTAATGGATCTCTATCCACTGGAGACTATCGTCCTCTATACTCTATCACCTCCAAAGCTTGCTCTCAGCTCTATCTCAAATCTACACTAAACACAGTCCTTCGGTCTAGCACAAATCTGCTCAAACTCTATCTCTAGTCTGGCACAAACCTATCCTCAAATCTGCACCAAACACTATCCTCAAATCTACACTAAACACAGTCCTTCGGTCTAGCACAAATCTATCCTCAATATCTGTCCTCAAATCTACACTAAAAATTTAGCACAAATCTTCTCAATCTTTCCTCAAGCCTTAACACAAAGCTTGACTTAATCACAAATCAACTCTGCTAGATCTACCCCAAACCTTAACTCAAGGTTTGAACAAATCAATCAATCAACTCTGCTCACAAGTCTTCTCAAAGACTTATCTCAAATCTGCCTTGTAAGCTTCCACAAAATCTCACACTAATCTATCCACAAGTCCTCTCTAGAACTTGTCCAAATCTGCTCAATAATATCTATCCTCAATTCTGTATTGTAAGCTTCCACAAAATCTCACACCAATCTGTCCACAAGTCTTCTCAAAGACTTACCTCAAATCTGCTCAACAAGTCCACACTAGAACTTGTCCAATCTCATAGAAACATATAGAGAATTGTTAGAGACTCAATATGCTTCACATTCACAACAATGCTCAATCACTTTCAATCTCTCTTTTTACCATAAAAACATATAGATAATTGTTAGAGACTCAATATGTTTCACACTCATAAACACTCAATCACTTTCAATCTCTCTTTTTACCATATAAACATATAGAGAATTGTTAGAGACTCAATATGTTTCACACTCATAAACACTCAATCACTTTCTCAAATCAATTCAGAATATAGAACAATTTGTTTCATAGAACTTGAACTATCACTTCAACACATCCACTCAAGTAAGCTCAATCACTTTCACTCAACCAATCACTTCAACAACAATGCTTATCAAGTAATCCTCACATAACAATGATACTCATGATCTTTGCAAACCCTAGTTCAAGTTCTTCACTCAACCAATTACTTCAACAACAATGCTTATCAACCAATCATAACAATGATACTCATGATCTTTCAAACCCTAGTTCAAGTTCTTCACTCAACCAATTACTTCAACAATAATGCTTATCAACCAATCCTCACATAACAATGATACTCATGATCTTTCAAACCCTAATTCAATCTTCAAACTCAACAACAAAGGATCTCAATCACACAACAATGAAGTATGCATTCACTCACTCAAAATCTCCAACAATGCTTATCAAACAAGGTTTATAGCATTTACTTCCATTTCAGAAAACTCATCAACTCAACAAACTTACAAAGGAAAACTTAATCAAATCCTTTTCACTCCAATCTTGTTTTCAGAAAATCTCAACCAATCAATTATTTCAACCAAAGAAGAATATGCCCATACCTTTTATTTTTTGAATAATAGACTTCAAAACCTGTCTCAATTATAACCACTTTCCTTGCCAAGCACAAAGGTTAGATGACAAGAATTATCACCCTAACACTTCTTCAAAAATATTTCTTCAATACAAAAATTAATATCCAAATACACCTTATAATCTCCAACTTTTAAAATAATATCCAACACCCTTGAATCTCAAAAATAAACTTTCCTTACTCTCTTATAACTCCTTAAACACTTAAAAATTCAATCCAGAAATCAAAGTTTTGCATTCCCTTTTAACTCCCCTAAACAACTTATAATCAAATTAATTATGCAAAAACTTTAATCAACATAAACCTTTGAAACAAAATATTTTCCCTTTTATTTTTTGCAAGCCAAGACAACCAACAAGCAAAATATTTCCCTTTTATTTTTTGCAAGCCAAATCAAACCTCACAACGTGCATACCTCAATAGTGCTGCCCAAAAGGCCTTGGCAGGATTCGAACCACCGTTGGTTCTCCCCCAAGCGCTTCCGCAGTGCTCGCGCCCACCAACTGGGCTGCATGGCTCCACAAGAGCCAAAAGGCACTAGCGTGCCTTTGACCTTCTCCCTCGAACGATGCAACCTTAAAACGTGAACCTTCCTTCACCAAAAATGACATGCATGGGATTCGAACCTGCACCAGGCGCCTAGCACGCGTCTTACGTAGCCCTTGGCTACCAACTCAGCTACGAGGGACTTCAAATATTTTTTTGGAGGCTAGTCACACTTGTCCTTTCCTTTTCTCGAAAACACATGCGAAAATCACACTTCTCTTTTGCACGAGCCAAAAACTATCGCATGGATAATTTTCCAAATGCCAACTTTGGCATTATTTATATGCAACCTTTAGCTTATTTCAACGTCGACGATTATTCGAATTTAGTTTTAATTCGAATATTAAAGTTAATTTTAAATATTAAATAAATATTTAAATTAACCTTAGCACCCATCATTATTTAAATTAAAATTTTAATCAAAGATTAAAATATTTTAATTTAAATTAAAATCTCTTTGTGGGTTTTTTCCAACTTGTTCCTTGATCTTTTTAAACTCGATTTTTGATCCAAAATAATAATAATAAAATATTATTATTTAATTTTGAACTTGCTTCTCCTTCTTTTGATCTTCATTCTTTGAACCCTCCTGGGTATATAATATTTAAAAATAAATATTATAACCTATTGCTTTTCAAGACCTTCTTGCTTTTGGAGGAAACACTTAATGTCCTCAAAGATGACGAACATAGCACAACAATGCTTTTGACATCAATGACAACAAACACTCCTCAAAATGTCCAACAATCTCCCCCTTTGTCATTGATGGCAACCCAATTACTTTTTACCATTTCCTTGACCTTTTTTTGCTCCCCTTGGGAAACTGCTCCCCCTGATTGAATGCTTTCCTTCTAACTTAGATCTCTCCCCCTTACTCAAATATCTCCCCCTTTGACATCAATGGAAAAGGGTCACCTTTGGGGCTCGGGGCTAAGAATGAAACTCTTAGCTTAGCCCCTCCCCCACCTCCTCTTGAGGTGGTTAATTCTAGGGTGGGAGTATTTCTACTCCCATCAAGCACTGATCTTTATCTTTGTCCACTTTCCTTCTCATCTGATCCTTCTGATTCCTTTATCTGTTCCTGTTCCTATTCATGTCCATGTTCCTATTCCTGTTCATGTCCATGTTCCTGTTCCTGTTCATGTCCATATTCCTATTCTTTCTTTTCTTTCATGTTCATGCCCATGTTCCTGTTCCTATTCATGCTTGGTTTTGGAATGTCTGCTCTACATCTCTTTGTTGTATGTCCATCATTATTGCACTTGTAACACTTAATATTATTATTCCTTGAAGGTGCAAATATCTTGGGATTTCTTCTGGTGAAGCCATATCTATTCCTATCATGGACCCTACAATTTATTGCCTTGTGACCAAATTGATTACATGAGTAGCAATACCCATGAAAAAGTTGCCTGTTTCTGAAGTTCCCATATTCTTGTCTTTCATGTGTCCTACATTGTGAAGCCTTGTGCCCAAATCTATGACATGAGAAACATCATCCATTGAAATTTCCTTGCCTTGACCTCATTGGTCTCTTAGTCTCTTTTACTCTATGTTGGTTCCTGTTCCATCTATTTCTTCTTTGTGCATTGTTCCTTTCCTTGTTGAACTTTCTATTATCCAACTCATCCTCAGAAGTCTCACTTTCTCTTACACTATCTTCTTCTGAAGTTTCTTCTTCTTCAAAACTTGAGGTTGACTCCTCTTCCTATTTCTTTTGTACCTGTTCAAATCCAAGACCTATCTTGCTTGATGTAGGCTTTTGTGACTTGATAATCTTATCCAAATTCTTTGAGCTTCTTCCAAACTTGTGTAGCTTTTCCTTAGAATTTTCTACTTCTTCCCTTAGTAGAGCCACTTCATGTTCTAACCTTTCACATTCTAAGACCTTTGCTTCTAACTTATCCTTGAACTTCTTTGTCTTAGCTATTGACTTATTTAGATCCTCTATAAGCTTTCCTCTTTCTTCATCACATTCTTGAAACTGAAGCTTAAGTTGGGAGTTTTGCTTTCTCACCTTCTTTAATGTGTTAAGAGCATAAATAAGCTCTCCCTCAAGATCAACTTCTCCTTTTTCTGATTCTTCCTCTATTTGTTTACCTTTGAAAACATCTTCATTCTCTTCTGACTTGTCTTCTATAGGATCACCTCCTTCTTCTTCTAGTGCCATTAGAATATTCTCTTCTGGTCCTTCAAGTGTATCTTCATATTCATCATCACTGAAACTGAAACCATTCTTTGTACAACTATCTTCAAGATGTCCAAAATTACCACATCTAAAACACTTGAGAATTATTGGTGACCTTTTCTTAACTTCTTCTTTTTCTTCTATCAAAAATAGAACTTCATCTTTATCATTATCTGAGAAACTATTATCACTATCACTTGAGTACTTACTTGCCTTGTCTGCATAGTAGCTCCTCTTTTGTCTTTGAAAGAACTTCTTTCCTTGTCTGCCTTGTCCATCCTTACCTTTCTTTTGGTACCTATATTTTTTTGATTCCCTGTTCTTATGATCCTATTTTTCTTCATCATTGCCATTTCTAGCTTCTTGAAAATCAGTTGCATAGTGACCATACTTTCCACAATTGAAACATCTAACATATTTTGCATCTTTAAATCTTCTTGAATCCTTATTATTTTTGCCATAATTTGCTTCTTCATCACTGGATGACTCATCACTTGAATCTGATTTCTTACCCTTTGTCTTCTTAGTAGCTTTGAAGGTTGCTTCCTTTCGGATATTAGGTTCCTCTTTTGTTCTTATCTCAAAAGTTGTAAGAATACCAAGTAACATATCTCTTGTCAAAGAATCACCATCTTTTGATTCTTCTATAGCAAAAATATTTTCACTAAATATTTTTGGGAGAGATCTTAAGATCTTATCACAAACATCTGATTCTTCAATCTCAAGTCCAAGTCCTTGCATGTCATTAACAACCTCGTCTACATGAAGTAGATAAGCACTAATATTTTCCTCATCCTTCATTCTTAATTCTTCAAATTGTCCTTTGAGATTTTATATCTTTACCTTTTTGACACTTTTATCTCCTTCATATATGCTTTGCAACTTATCCCAAATTCCTTTTGCATATTTGCAATGCATAACTTTTATGAACTCTGTTCTATGCAAACCTCTCAAAATTGCATTCATTGCTTTTGAATTGTAATGATGTAGAAGCTTACCATCTTTATCTGTAGGTGGAGTAGCTGGTGGTATGTATCCATTTTCAACTGCTTCCCAAATTTCATTGCCAAGTGCCATCAGGTGGATCTTCATTCTCATACTCCAAAATACATAATCACTTCCATAAAATACTGGAGTTGAATTATCTAAGGACCCATTCTTAGAATCCATTGTGTTCTTGTAAGATTTTCCTTCAAGTTATTAAACTCTTTCAAAGGAACCCGCTCTGATACCAATTGAAGAACACAAGCTTATACTGAGAGGGGGTGAGGAATAGTATAAGACCACTTTTTACTTTTCTTTCCAATCAATATTATGCAATGTATAGATAGCAATATCAACAATAGTAATCAAACCAATGCACAAATCACCACACACAATAGAGACACCAATTTAACATGGTTCACCCAATGTGGGCTACTCCACGGAGAAAATATTTCACTAAAATTTTCTCAATCAATCTCTTGGGAATCCTTTCCCTATTACAATGTTTATGGACCTCTTATCCAAAGGAGACACCAATCCCCTAATCAAGTTCATGGATATCTATCCATAGGAGAACTCCTTTCTCCTTAGCTTTGGTGGTGATCTTCTAGAAGAATTGTTGCCCCCACTACACTGGCTAATGGATCTCTATCCACTGAAGACTCCTATCCTCACTCAGAAGACCTATCCTCACTACCCTTGCTAATGGATCTCTATCCACTAGATATTATCATCCTCTATACTCTATCACCTCCAAAGCTTACTCTCATCTCTATCTCAAATCTACACTAAACATAGTCCTTCGATCTAGCACAAATCTTCTCAAACTCTATCTCTGGTCTAGCACAAACCTATCCTCAAATCTGCACCAAACATTATCCTCAAATCTACACTAAACATAGTCCTTCATTCTAGACAAATCTATCCTCAATATCTATTTCCTCAAATATGCACTAAACATAGTCCTTCGGTTTAGCACAAATCTATCCTCAATATCTGTCCTCAAGCCTTAATACAAATCTTGACTTAATCACAAATCAACTCTACTAGATCTACCCCAAACCTTAACTCAAGGTTTGAACAAATCAATCAATCAACTCTGCTCACAAGTCTTCTCAAAGACTTGTCTCAAATATACCTTGTAAGCTTCCATAAAATCTCACACTAATCTATCCACAAGTCCTCTCTAGAACTTGTCCAAATCTGCTCAATAATATCTATCCTCAATTTTGTATTGTAATCTTCCACAAAAGCTCACACCAATCTGTCCACAAGTCTTCTCAAAGACTTACCTCAAATCTGCTCAACAAGTCCACACTAGAACTTGTCCAATCTCATAGAAACATATAGAGAATTGTTAGAGACTCAATATGCTTCACATTCACAACAATGCTCAATCACTTTCAATCTCTCTTTTTGCCATAGAAACATATAGAGAATTGTTAGAGACTCAATATGTTTCACACTCATAAACACTCAATCACTTTCAATCTCTCTTTTTACCATAAAAACATATAGAGAATTGTTAGAGACTCAATATGTTTCACACTCATAAACACTCAATCACTTTCTCAAATCAATTCAGAATATAGAACAATTTGTTTCACAGAACTTGAACTATCACTTCAACACATCCACTCAAGTAAGCTCAATCACTTTCACTCAACCAATCACTTCAACAATAATGCTTATCAAGTAATCCTCACATAACAATGATACTCATGATCTTTTCAATTCTCAACCAATTACTTCAACAAATTATCAACAAAAATAAACCTAGTTCAAGTTCTTCACTCAACCAATTACTTCAACAACAATGCTTATCAACCAATCCTCACATAACAATGATACTCATGATATTTCAAACCCTAATCCAATATTCAAACTCAACAACAAAGGATCTCAATCACACAACAATGAAGTATGCATTCACTCACTCAAAATCTCCAACAATGCTTATCAAACAAGGTTTATAGCATTTACTTCCATTTCAGAAAACTCATCAACTCAACAAACTTACAAAGGAAAACTTAATCAAATCCTTTTCACTCCAATCTTGTTTTCATAAAATCTCAACCAATCAATTATTTCAACCAAAGAAGAATATGCCCATACCTTTTATTTTTTGAAGAATAGACTTCAAAACCTGTCTCAATTATAACCACTTTCCTTGCCAAGCACAAAGGTTAGATGACAAGAATTATCACCCTAACACTTCTTCAAAAATATTTCTTCAATACAAAAATTAATATCCAAATACACCTTATAATCTCCAACTTTTAAAATAATATCCAACACCCTTGAATCTCAAAAATAAACTTTCCTTACTCTCTTATAACTCCTTAAACACTTAAAAATTCAATCCAGAAATCAAAGTTTTGCATTCCCTTTTAACTCCCCTAAACAACTTATAATCAAATTAATTATGCAAAAAATTTAATCAACATAAACCCTTTGAAACAAAAATAATATTTTCCCTTTTATTTTTCACAAGCCAAGACAACCAACAAGCAAAATATTTCCCTTTTATTTTTCGCAAGCCAAATCAAACCTCACAACGTGCATACCTCAATAGTGCTACCCAAAAGGCCTTGGCAGGATTCGAACCACCGTTGGTTCTCCCCCAAGCACTTTCGCAGTGCTCACGCCCACCAGCTGGGCTGCATGGCTCCACAAGAGCCAAAAGGCACTAGCGTGCCTTTGACCTTCTCCCTCGAATGGTGCAACCTTAAAACGCGAACCTTCCTTCACCAAAAATGACGTGCACGGGATTCGAACCTGCACCAAGCGCCTAGCACACGTCTTACGCAGCCCTTGGCTGCCAACTCAGCTACGAGGGACTTCAAATATTTTTTGAAGGCTAGTCACACTTGTCCTTTCCTTTGCTCGAAAACACATGCGAAAATCACACTTCTCTTTTGCACGAGCCAAAAACTATCGCATGGATAATTTTCCAAATGCCAACTTTGGCATTATTTATATGCAACCTTTAGCTTATTTCAACGTCGACGATTATTCGAATTTAGTTTTAATTCGAATATTAAAGTTAATTTTAAATATTAAATAAATATTTAAATTAACCTTAGCACCCATCATTATTTAAATTAAAATTTTAATCAAAGATTAAAATATTTTAATTTAAATTAAAATCTCTTTGTGGGTTTTTTCCAACTTGTTCCTTGATATTTTTAAACTCGATTTTTTATCCAAAATAATAATAATAAAATATTATTATTTAATTTTGAACTTGCTTCTCCTTCTTTTGATCTTCATTCTTTGAACCCTCCTGGGTATATAATATTTAAAAATAAATATTATAACCTATTGCTTTTCAAGACCTTCTTGCTTTTGGAGGAAACACTTAATGTCCTCAAAGATGACGAACATAGCACAACAATGCTTTTGACATCAATGACAACAAACACTCCTCAAAATGTCCAACATTAACAACTCTTTAGATTTTGTGGGCTTCCTTATGTCTCCCTAATGATGATTTTACAAACCTAATAATCTTTTAGGTTTTGTAGCAAGCTTACATCTACCCAATAAATTCAAGACTTGATAATTTTGTATTGATGCTAATATTACCAAGTTTTTGTAGAATGCCTTATGACTCCGTAGGATGTTTTGGATAGAATGTATTATCAATATAGTACTTTTGTAAATTATAGTTAAAATTTTAGTTGATTTTGTAAAATTTTGTAGATACAAAAAACAACTTGTTTATATCCTTATCACTCCTATTGAACTAAGCACTAATTCTTTCAAGAGGTTTTAGAAGTTGGAATTTATTTTCCCTCATTTTAGTATTTTGCGATAACATATAAAAAATTAACTTTTGAAAACTTTTTAATAAACCTCATTAAATACCCCTCTTTGATAGATTTAATGTTTTAATTTCCATTTCCTAAGTTGAGGTTGTGTTCCTTATAACTCCCAAGTTTGGAAAAATTAGAAAATGATATTTGCAAGTTATTTTAATAATAATAATATTCCTTATTCCTCATTGATAACTTTTGCAAATAATAACAAATCTTAAAGTATTCTTGTTTAATATATTTTCTTATAACTCCATAAACCTTATGTTAAGACAAGCATAAATATTTTACCTCAATCGTTCCTCACTATTGTACGTTGGTAGATCCATAGCTACATGTTGTGTAGTGCTTATGGGCAATTTAGAGCCCTCTTTGATCAGTGTAGACCTATCCCTCGATTGGCAATCGAACACCTTTGCAATCTAATAGTTTCAAATATCTCTCACTGGTCTTATACAGATGCTAGCTTTATGAAAATATATTTACTATCTTCCTTACACCATTGAATGGTGTATAGACGTTTCACCTTGAAGCGTTAACTTTGTTTTGACTGCTTCTTAATTTTCTTGATTGCATTCTACTGCTGTGACTTTTGCTTTTCTATATTGGCATCTTAAGAAGGATGGAATTTGTGACAAGTGTCACATGAAGTGTTACAAGCCAACTCCCTTCAGCAATGATGAGTGTTATTTGGCAGTGAGCGTTTCTTTGGTAATGAGTGTTTCTTTGGAAATGAGTGTTTCTTTAGTGGATATAGATGTTCCTTCGACAATGATGAGGTTGGTGGTAACCTCCAATGAATCTCAACTCCATCCAACTAAGTGTAACTCCATTTATGTGAGCACTTGAATGTTGGTATATGTAGGGAGTTCGTGCCAAGTGTCTCGTGCATGCAATATTTCTTTCTAACACTCCAAGAAACCCTAATTTCTCCTTTATATTTGCACCCTAAGTAATCTTGTTGTTTCTTGGTATGCAAGATTTCTTTTGAAAGCTATCTTGGAGAGGGCAACAAACGACTACAACTGGATAGCTTCACGATTGTATGGGACACCTTCAATGTCTTCTATTGGTGGATGCTTACTTCAATGGATGCCTTAGGTATAGCTTCCTCTCTCTCTGCACTTGTTTGTAGATTTCTAATGTTGATTTCTTCCTTCCTTTGTCGGTGGTTAGAACACCCAATGATTTGTATTTTATGTAGATACTTCTTTAGTGAATATTGTCCTTATTTCTATGTACACATGAGTGTTAATCCCTTCTTCCAATGGCTCCACTGTTTTATGTGACACACTGCCTTATAAGACTGGTTTTGATGAAAGAAAAATGGTGTTTTAAACACCTCAAATCCTAGATGTGTGAGCTATTATGTAGCTCTTTATTTGGCTGCAACTCTATTTTTTGTATGGGCTCCTTCACCTAGATGCAACTCTATTGGACAAATATGTGCAAGCTCTCTGGTAACTCTTCCTTTTGGATGTAGATGTACTGATTGTATGAGCTTTGAATAAATTCTTCCCTTGGCCGTAAACCTATTATATGAAAAAATCCTTTTACCCCCTATAAATGGTAATTTATTTTTTCTTCAAAGGAACAAAAGAGGTGCCTTTTGTAATATGTAATTTTGCACCTTAAAATGAAGAATATTTTATAATTCTTCTTGATTTGTTTGGATGATATTCAATCCAAGCTATTGAAAATGAGGATTCTTACACTTTGTGCTTGAAGAAAGAATCCTTTTATTTTATTTGAGTCTTGAGACTACCAAGGTCTCTATTTGAGGCTTCCTTAAAGTATTTCAATGGTGGATTTTCTACTTCACCTTTCTTCTTGTAATGGCAGCTTATTTTACCCACTAAAGTGTTGCAAATTTCTGCTTCTTAATCAACACAAACAAATATAGAGAAACTAGTTAATAGTTTAACTAGAATAGTGCTTAATAGATGCACTATAAATGGTAACAAAAAATTAACCTTATTTCTCCATCGATTTCTTAAATATGCTCTTAATAATTCTAGTGCAACTTTTCACAATATAATATACTAATTTCACTACAAACACAATTTTAGAATCTAGTCTTCTTTTTCAAGATATAAGACATGTAGTTGATATATAGTTGTAATTTTGTAATCTAATCAACTCCAAATTAATGTGCAAATGAAATTTAATTTTTGCACTTCTTTGAATACTTATAATACAATCTTCTTATTTGCAATTTTTGATCTAACATAAGGTTCTTTAACAAATCTACTAAGTAATTTGAATAATGAATTCACTTGCACCAATAGTTGCTTACCTTTTTGATAGTTGTAGATCAGGCTTGTTGCTTTCTATACCTTTTGTATGCTTTTCCAAGTATATCCTCCTTCACCAAAAAGATATTTTGAAATTATTTTCACGAGTATAGGATTTGGTGATTTGGTCTTATCCTTTTTGTTGTAAATTCAGAGGATTATTTGGGCAATCCTCTAGTCTCTCGACTTTGACAAACTCCTTTTGTCTTCAAGTCTTCTTGTCAAATTATAACTTTAAGTAAGATCTTCTTCTTCTCAAGAGTCTAAATGTATTAAGCTATTCTATATATTATTTTGCACTCCTTGCCAATTCTTCTCCTGATTGGGCTTGTTTTTGGATGGCAATAATTATCCCAAGTATTTCTCTTGTGAGAAAGTTTCTCCCTGATGGAGAGTTTCTCCAATGAGTTCTTATATGATCTCTTTGATTATCTTGCTTTAGCAACAAGGCTTCTCCAAGACTTTTTCCTTGAGACCTCTCCTAGGTCTTTGATCCTAGGACTACTTTGGTCTTCCTTGAGGCCTTCTTCTTTTGGAATTGAGCCCTTCATGGATCTCTTGATTTTGTTGCTTTTGGATATGAATAGGGCCCTCCTGGTACTTCTTATCCTTCTAAGAATGGAAGATTATTCAATGAGATCTTCACCTGATCTCTTCACCTTTAAGTTTTCTTCAAGTGATGGATGATTCTAAAGGAAATAATCTTCCTAAATTTGATGTAGGAAGTTTATCAACTTCACTAGATCTCCTCTTTCCTGCAACAAAATATTAGGACTGAAATCTGAATATACTTTTGAATTAGGTACTCCCTTATGGAGCCTTTTTCAGGATCAGGGCTTCTATGGCCTTTTTTATTTATTAAGGCTTTTGTGGCCTTTTTTAGAGCAAGGATTTTGTGGCCTTTTTAGATTAGGGCTTTTGTGGCATTTTTTTAGATTAAGGCTTTTATGGACTTTTTATATTAAGGCTTTTGTGGCCTTTTATATTACGGATTTTGTTTATTTTGTGAAGTTGAATTTACTGATAGAGATATTCAATCTCTAGTATTCACTACGACTCTTTATCCTAGAGTCTCTTCTCTAGTATTCTTATTTTAAAACAACTAATCTCTACACTATGAAGGCACTCTAATATTCCAAAAATGAAGTTAAAATATCTTAGCTTTCTATTGTAGGAGGTGTCTCAATAATATAATATTTAGTTCCCTATAGTAATAATAACCTTCAGGTAATAGTTACCAAGTTCCAGATATTCTAGATGATCTTCACTAGATGATCTATCAATCTAGTGGGTTGAATACTGAGTCTTGGTCTTCATGAGTTTTCCTATAACTTTGTGGAGAGACTCTAGTCAAATACAATCTTAGTACTTTCTAAAAATAATATTTCTTTAAGTCCTCACTTTTGGCTCTTCCTAATTCTACCACCTAGACTCTTTTGAGATTTTTTTACAGTGACTGTTCTAATGGTGCATTAGGTTGACAAAAAATTTAGACTCGATAATAATGGTGGTATTCCTATTGATCTACTATGACTAGATCTATCGTGGCTTTGATACCACTATTATATTTTGAGGTAGATCACAATGAGATATGGAAATCACAAGATGCATAAATATGAAAGAAAGTAAACTCATGAGATTTCTAAAATATGCTATAAATAGAAATGACAAAAATGAATACAATATTGCTATGGAGGAAATGGACACTCCATGCAAGATGCTACAAAACCGTAATATGCTCCATTACTAATGGAGTCACCCACTACTACTACTACCTACTGACTTTCTTATCAAAATCTTTCAATGAGGGCTTCTTATAATGGAAGATAGATTCCTTTCCCAACATTGTACCTAGTTGTACAAGTAACACCTTGCACATTCACACTTGTGCATTTATTACATTGCATGAAGTAACTAGATAACTTCCCACTAAATTAATCTAATGTTCTAAGTATGTACCTAGGAAGGTACATTTACATGATACAAATGATGTAATATATTATAACTCTAATACATCAAACCAACAATGTAAACACAACTTCTCAAAAGCTTGTCTTGTCAAAAAAACGTAAGCTCAAATGTAATTTCACTAAGTTAAACCTACATCCTTTTCTCATATTGAAATAAATTCTTGATGTAAAATTAATAAAAATCCCATAAATAAAGTCCATAAATACCACAAAATAGATACCCCATTGGTATTGCCATGATGAATTTCATTGTGTTGATGGCCATAAGATCGATAGGTAAAATTCCTTGCATAACATAATCCAAAATCTCATAGGGGTTAGCCAAAACATCATCAATGACTTCAATACCCAATCCTCTTCCAATCAATACTTGGGGATATTTCAAAACCCTTTGCTCGACCATAATTAAATATTGAAAAATAATATCAGCTTCCAAAACATGGTAAGCACAATCAAATTTTCCTCTGCCCATGCTGTAACTTGACAATAGCAAAACAATAATCTACTTAACCTCTTAGACCTCCTCTAGTTCTACACCAAAGGAACATAAATTATTCATTTGAAATACCTCCTTTAATAATACAATAATATAATACTCATGTTTTTAGCTTGTGCTAATAGCTTGAAATCATCCCCACAAAAATTTCTCTCCTTGAGCTCTTAAAGACTTCTCCATTCCATGAGGACATACTTCTTAAGCTCTTGAGTGAACAAGTTGTTTCTCAAGACTTGCAACACAATGGTGTACCCAATATTATAGGTTACATTGGGATCTATTATAAGGGCCTTAGCAACTTCAAATTAACCAAGGTATTTTGAAAAATTCAACCTCATTATACGGGTCTTTGATATTGAAGAAAATGAGACCATGAGCATAATATCATTGCCTATGAAAATTTATCCCTGCATCCTTAATACCCTTTTTTATTATGCCTTGTGATTTAAGTTAAAATATCCTTTTGGGTAGGCCTTGGATCTACATGATGCAGGCTATCCATTCTACTTATCATGAATATCTCAAATATGAATACCAAGATAATAAAAACTTATGTCCCTACCAATCTTGAACCTTTTGGTTATTGTCAATCAATAGATCTAAACAAGATAAGAGAAACCTTTTTTTTTCTCCATACATATTTAATATCTTCTCGTCCTTATTCTATCGATAATACATTAAGGTCACTCATTTTAAATTACCAACCTAATTCAAGCAATAATACATCTAAGGAACCAAACCTCACTCCCATTGATACAAATAATAATAATCAATCTCAACTAAATAACCAAGATAATTCTAATAATAATAATCATAATAATGATCCATTCTTGGACCTAGTCAATCTCTTCCATTATCATTGAATTTTAGGTTTGCTTACTAAAAAGGGTACAACCATACAAATAAGGAGTTGCTTCTTTATTTATGTCAACACTATCAATGAAGAAAAAAATTGTTGTAGTAATGCTCTCATGACTAAATTATAATATGGTACTTGCTATTTTTATCCCTTATATCCAAATTTTAAGAAAATATTGGACAATATAGGATATCAAGAAAATATCTAGGCTACCATTAACAACATATCAAAAATGCCTTGGAGGCTAAAGCATGATCAGGTCATTGTGGGATAGGCTATATCCCTAGTAAGGGTGAACCTCTTCTTGCATCACTCTCATATGATAGTGATGATGAAGCTAGTTGCTTCTTTCAAGATTTTTGTGATGATACCATTTCACTAGATGGGCCACATTGGAACAAGGAAGATGAAAGGAAACTTTGGTATCTCCCTAAGTTCTAGTCCTTGTCAATTTGCACACTTTTCTAGTTTAATAACTTTAGTCCATACTAAATTGATAGCTAATAAACATGAATGTGAGATGTAAGCTATTTCCTATAGTCCTTCTAGTAAGGATAGCTCCTATGTCAAGGTATCTTTCTCCTAAATATATAATCTTACCACATCACAATATTCATATTAGGAACAAATATCTTTAAGTTTGGCCAATCTCGAAATCTTAGGAGTCTTACCTACTTCTCCTCAACTTGAGGATGATTCACATGTTCTCATTGAAGAAATCATAGATGTCAACTTTGGCATTGAATGAAATCCTAAAATATTGAAGCTTGGTAATGTCTTAACTATTGAGGAACGCAAATAATACACCAAAATTTTGAGGAAATTTAGTTACATATTTACTTGGACCTATGCCTACATGCCTTGTCTAGATCCTTTAGTCATTTATCACTTAGTCGTATGATTAGATATAAATCTTGCCAATTAGAAATTAATAAAAATGCATCCTAAGGTTCTCTTCCTTGTCAAAGAAAAAATTCAAAATCTCTTATATATAAACAAAAATATTAAGTCATCTATTATATCAATAGGACCTTGGTTATCTATGAGGTCTACTATACTCCTTTAGCAAAGCTTTACCTCAACATAGTGTTTCCCTCATAATATCTTAGATACTACATGTTGAGCCATAAGATATTTTTCATAGCAAGGGTTGATCCCTTACACTATCTCATATCTATGACACATATCTTTGGATGAATTTCCAAATAGACCCTTGTGCTTAATGAGTTTGAATTTGAATTTATCAATCAAAAATCCATAAAATATCAAGTAATTATCGACCAATTAGTTGGTACACTTTTGGAAGATAATCATCCTATGGTCATAGAATTCTTAGATGAATCAATTCTCAACTTAGAAACTAACCAACTTGATTCATCGATGTTATTATTCAATGGTGATCACTATATCAAGAGAGTGGGGGAGAGAATCATTTTGAAGACCCTAATTAATCCCACTCTCCTTTAAGCTTCAATTATCTTGTACCATTAACACTTCATAATATTAAGCCTTTATATTAGGACTTTGCATCACACTATCCTTGCAAGTCAAAATATTATCCATTTATGGAGATTCTTAGTTAGTTTTAAACCAAATCAACAACATTTATCAAACAAAAAATGAGAAAATAAAACCTTATAAGGCTATTATTGAAAAGTTGATGTCTTCGTTCGACAAAGTCACTATGGAACCCATCCCCAAATCAAGCAATCACCATGCATATTAGATGGCTATAACTGCTTTTTTTATTCCCCTATAACTAGAGGATGAATAAGATTCCATTATCATCAAGAAAATTCAAGAACTTGCTTGTTGGAAATATGAGCAGGTTTTCTTGTCATTGATGTCAATAAGTCAACACCAATTAGAGTCAGTTTCAATGAGCAACATCAGTTTCAGATTTCGTAATCAAGTGCAAAAGAAAGTTTCCTTCCAGGTGATCAGATGAGGTTTAAAGGACAAAAGGAAGGACCAAGTAAAATAATATTATAATAATTTATTATAATATTAAAGGTGCAAGATATTTAATTAATTATAAATTAATTATAATAGTTTTATTATAATTTAATTTATAAATTAATTTAATTATATATTAATTTATAGGTTAATTAAACTAACCCTAAGCATAGGGTTATAAAATTCATAATTCAAATTTTTGAATTATCGTTGATGTCATTGAAGGCATAGCCCAATGCATATAAAGGAGGGAAAGGCCTTGGTAAATATTTTATTTGTGATCAAAGTTTAATGGTGTGTTTCATGCACAAAGTAAAGGATCGATCATGTGTTTTTTAAAGGCTTATAGAGGCAGCAAAAAGGACAAGGAGAGGCTTTTGGTTTACATTCCAAGGTGCATTGTAGCGCAACCGACAGTAAGGGAAGGCGCTAAGTCTTGGCCAATGGAAGGTGCAGGGATCGAATCCCGTAGGCTTGAGTTTTTGTAAAGCAAGAATTGTTTTGAGGATTGCGAGGAAGGAGACAAAGGGAAGGTGTGAGCCTTCTCCTTTGTGTGGAGGCTCATAGCCCATGTGGTGGGTGTGCACCTTGCTAAGGCACCCAACTGTGGATAGGTTTCCCATTTGAAATCCACTAGGAACCTTTTGTGCTAGACCAAGGTATGTGCTAAGTCAAAAATTGTGGAGACCCAAAAATTACGAAAGCTCCAAATTTTACAAAGATTAATTTTTAAAATGTTTTAAATTTAATTTTGCATGGTGTAAGGTTGTTGTAAGGGAGATAAAAGATTTGGCATTTTTGTTAGGGTTTGATTTTTCTGAAGTGTGATGAGATTTTTAAGAGGAGTAATAAGGTGTGCCTTAGGTGTTAGAAATATTTGTTGAATACAAAGTTAATAATTATATTGAAAGTAGAAATAAGGTTAAATAAGTTGTGAGATTTTGACTTGATGAATTATTCTTGAAAGGATTTGTTGAGAATAAATATTTGCAATCTAACCCTAGTATTGGAAAAAGGAAAGGTTGTTATTGAGACAAGTGTTTAAAGACAAATTATCTTCAAACAAGAGGTAAGGGCACATTTTTTTATTGAGAGTGATTGTTGGATGTTATGTATGCTAAGTTGGAGTGAAAAGGGTTGTTTTTATGAGCATTGTTGAGAGTGATGGTTAAAGGTTTTCTGAGTGAAAGTTTGCTATAAAACCTTGTTTGATAAGCATTGTTGAGAAAGTATTTACATACTTTATTGGTGAATGCTTGAGTGAGAACTTGTGAACTATCTTGAATGCAAAGAATATGAGTATCATTGTTATGTGAAGTTGTGAACTATCCTGAACTAAGGTTTGTGCAAGATCATGAGTATCATTGTTATGTGAGATTGTTTGATAAGCATTGTTGGAAATAAGTGAGTAAGTGTTCATATACTTGGACTAGGGTTTGTAATTAAGGAGTGCTTTATTGAGTGAATGATTGAGTAGATTTGATTGATCCTAGTCAAGTGGAAGTGTTGAAGTGATAGTTCAAGTTATGTGAAACAAATTGTTCTATATTATAATTTGATTTAAGAAAGAGATTGAAAGTGATTGAGAATTTTTGTGAGTGTGAAGCATATTGAGTCTCTAACAATTCTCTATATGTTTATGTGATATTGGAAAAGTTCTATTGAGGATTTGTTGAGCATGTTGGAAAAGTTCTAGAGAGGACTTGTTGAGTAGATTTGAGGTAAGTATTAGTGAAGACTTGTTGAGCAAATTGGACAAGTTCTAGTGAGGACTTGTTGAGCAGATTTGAGGCAAGTCTTGGTGAAGAATTATTGAGCAAATTGGACAATTTATAGAGAGGACTTATGGATAGATTAGTGTGATCTTTAGTGGAAGCTTACAAGGTAGATTTGAGATAAGTTTTTAAGAAGACTTGAGAGTAGATTTGATTGATTGATTTGTTCAAACCTTGGGTTAAGGTTTGGGGTAGATCTAGCAGATTTGATTTGTGATTAAGTCAATATTTATGTTAATGGTTGAGGATATATTTGATGATAAATATTAAATATATTTATGCTAGATAAAAGGACTGTGTTTAGTACAAATTTAAGGATAGTGATTGAGCAGATTTGTGCTAGACCAAAGGACTGTGTTTAGTGTAAATTTGAGGATAGATATTGAGAAGATTTATGCTAGAATGAAGGATTGTATTTACTGCATATTTGAGGATATATTTTGGTGCATATTTGAGGATAGGTTTGTGCCAGACTAAAAATAGAGATTGAGCATATTTGTGCTAGACCGAAGGAATGTGTTTAGTGCAGATTTGAGACAGATCTAAGAGTAAGCTTTGAAGGTGATAGAGTATAGAGGATGAAAGTTTCTAGTGGATAGAGATCCATTAGCCAGCGTAGTGAGGACAAGAGTCTTTAGTGGATAGAGATCCATTAGATAGTGTAGTGGAGGCAACCGTTCTTCTATAATGTCACCAACCAGAGCAGAGGAGGAGTTCTCCTATAGATAGAGATCCAAGAACCAGATGAGGAAATTGGTGTCTCTTATGTATAGATATCCACGATCTTGATTAGGGGATTGGTTTATCCTTTGGGAATAGTTCCATAAGTATCGTAATAGGGAAAAGTTTCCCAATATATTTTTTGAGAAAATTTTAGTGAAATATTTTTTTCGTGGAGTAGCCCACATTGGGTGAACCATGTTAAATTGGTGTTTCTACTATGTATGGTGATTTGTGCATTTCTTTGATTACTTTTGTTGATATTGTTATTGATACATTGCATAATATTAATTGAAAAAGAAAAAGTAAAAAATGCTCTTATATTGTTCACCCCCCTCTCAGTATAAGCTTGTGTTCTTCATTTCTATCCTTAAAACTAGTCAAATCCCTTTAAAGGTATTCTATATTGATGCATATTTTGATAATTATCCTTGGTATAAGGATACTTTTAGATTTCTCAAATATGGGATGTTTCTTGAAGCACTAAATAACAACTAATATAACAATTTAGACAATGTGTCTACCACTATGTCATCATTAGATACATTTTATACCATCACTCTTTTGATGGCATCCTTATTTATTGCTTACCTTTTGATGAGTCACAAACAGTTGTGAAGGAAGCTCATGATGGATCACATGACAAGCATTTTAGAAGCATCACCATCACCAAAAATCTCCTAAGAATGGTACATTATTGGCCATACACGAAGAAGTATTATTGTGACTATGTCAAGAATTTGACAAGTGTCAAAAACATGACAACTTGATCCATGCTCCCTTCAAATATATTTAGCTGATCACTTCTACTTGGTCCTCCATTTAGGATCTACATCTCATTGAAAAATTCAACACACCTTTGCTTAATGGACACAATTTTATCATCACTACTATTTAATATTTCACAAAATTGTTGAAGCCTTTCCCTTGTCCTCAATTATCAAAGTGAAAATATCCAAATTTACCCTTAATTAGAGCCTTTGTTGGTACAACATTTTGTCCATATTGATCTATAATAATGGGATTTTTTTCAAGAATAAAAATATCCAAAATATTTATGCGAAGTATGAAATCCAACATCAATGGTCAACACCTTATTATCCTTAAGAAAATTGTGAAGCCAAAGAATCTAACAAAACTTTGATCAAGATCTTTAAAAATCTTATCAACAAAACTAGCCAATATTGACATTTGCAACTTTATCCTATCTTATGGGCTTATTGTACCAGTATTCATACATCTACTACTGCAATGCCCTATGATTTTATTTATAACACTAAGGTTATATTTACCTTTGAAATTTAAGTCCCCTCCTTGTGAGTCTTGTGACAAGACTCATTTGTCGATAATGAGTATAACTTAGATCACTTTAATAAATTAAATTTTTTTGATGAAAATTACATCCATGCTCTAGAGAACCTGTGGGTCTACCAAGATATCTTGCAATGGGAATATTATAAAAAAGCATGACTAAAATCCTTTGAAGTTTATGACTTAGTTCTCAAAGAGAATCAAAAGAATACCACTACCAAAGATGAGCTCAAAGGTAAGTTTGAGCCTAACTGGTTAGGTCCATTTATAATAATCACCAAGTTTGGTTTAGAAATTTATTGCCTAGCCAAAAAATAATTAAAATAACCCATTAAAATTAAACACCTCAAAATATATTGTCCAAATCTACATTGATTACCTATAAATTTTCTTGAATGTATGTGTGTCTACTTGTATGGTTGCTTGATATCATATCTACTTACATGCATGTTTTTGTATTAGCTTGGTTTACCTATTGTATATAGATTTAGGAGATCCATCGATATGCAATGATGATCCTAGTCAGGAATAACTAACATGCATTGCACTTGCACTAGGTGACTAATGCTAGAAAATCTCTCCTAGTCCCCTATTTATTCCACACTTGGTTCTCTCTATTAATATTCATTACTCCCCTCTTTCAAGGCTTGTTCTAAAACATTCAAATAATTTAATGCTCTAGCAACAATTAAGATTCCTATATTTGTTAACTTTAACCATTAAATCCATATTTTTCTCCTCTTATCTCTATGTACTCTACTATCATCCTAAGACCTCTTATAGATCCCATAGGAACAATCGATCATATTCATTATCATCGTGAATCTATAATAAGCCTAGGATAATTCCTAAATTACATTGAATCCATTTCATCAGATCATATAGATACCTTGTAGATGCCTTTAGAAAGTAATATAATATTTTTAGGTCCTCATCTTCACACAATTATGTAGAAAAATGTCGCAAATACAACATGCATATCATGCCAAACAATAAGCCAACTATGTTGTATTCTAAATGCATTTGTGAAGGTAGATTGTGTGAATAAATTATATTCTCTTCTAGACTTATTGATTATCCAACCAATATATTTTCTTTCATTGGAATACATGATGTACATTACAGTCATCTATAGTCCTAATTGCCCTATAAATATTCCTCTCATCACATAAGTTCCTTGTAAATTCCTTTTGAAGGTAGTATAACATTATCTAGATTTCATCACTATACATCCATGAAACCATTTCTATTACACACATCATGTCCAATGCTAAAGATAATTATTCTTCCTTTTGAAGGCATTTGTTAAGGTATCAAACATGATCCAATAAAATTTCTTTTATTTCATCAATAGGTTATATGATGAATACCATGACCATTCACACTCCTAATAGCCCAACCAATCATAACATTTCTTCCTTGTATAACGTCTTTATGTGAGGTTGTTACCATATCATCTATCTCCTCTACTAAATTATTTTGAATCACAATCATCTAGCGACATGATAATGTTCTATGAGTTTTCACATTATAAGTATTCTTGGCTCCTTTATGTGCTCACTAGGTGATGGACTTCAAAACCCTATTTTCTTATGGGTACATAAAGCACTTGGAGTACACTAGCACATCCTTTGACCTCTATGATGGATAAAAAAGTTCTCATAGCATTCATAGCAATATTATCCACTATTTTATTCCTATATTCTATTTCCCCCTATGTGGGGATATATGAGAGTTAAACTACATATCCCTCTAATTAGGGGTATCTAATCTTCAAAAACAATACATCAATCAATCAAAACTAGTCATCTAATGCTCTCTTAAGAGAAACCAAATTGTATATCATATTTATTTTATCCTATTGAAACTCTCCATCTATGGATGAGCATACACTTCACATTGAAACACCCCCTATTGGTGATCATATATTTCACATTGAAACACCTCTATGGGTGAGAATATAATTCATATAGAAATACCCCTCTATAGGTGAGAATACACTTCATATTGAAACATCCTTATAGGTGAGCACATTGGAACATCCCTTATGGGTGAGCATATTGAAACATCCCCTACAAGTGAACATACACCTCATACTGAAACACCCCCTGCAAGTGAGCATACACTTCACATTGAAACAACCCTCTATGTGTGAGAACATTGGAATATCCCCTATAGGTGAGCATATTGAAACAACCCCCATGAGTGAGCATACTAAAATACCCCTTTTGTGGGTGAGCATTGAAACACTCCTAAAGCACCTTGCTAAAGAATGAATATTTCTTGAGCTTGTGTATCTTTTATATGCTAAAATGTTGCTTAAGCACTTGTTCATTAATCAATCTAAGAGGCCACTACTTAAGGATGAATCACTATTTTGCATATATGTTTTATCAATATTTTTTTTTTTTATATTCTTTGTATCATTTGAAAATATAAAAACATATCATGAAACTAATGTGGTGACATTAATATATTGTTGTATTTATAATTGAGAGAGAGAGATATATAACTTATCAACATAATCTTAGGAAAATAGAATCAAATTTATCATTTATATTATAACTATATGTTCATTGTAGTTTCCAGCTCTCTTGTCAACCAATGTTAAGTTACCAATCACTAAAATTATTGAAACCCCTCTCAGGTGCCTCATCAGCTTGTTGGTATCCTCTAAATAACACATTGCTATGAAATTCATCCTCTATATCATCAGAGTTTTCATTAAAAACCCTCTTGTACTTTGATACTCTATGCCACAACAATGAAAACCTAAATTTCTATCCAATCTAGTAGATTCCTATTCCCCCAACTTTATAACCAAGCATATGGCCCTAGTTATAGTTATAGTAAAATTGGAAATTGATATTGAATTCCTCTTTCTCAATGATTATGGTAGCTCCTCAAACCTCCTCTTGCTTCCTTTCAATGCTCGACTCACAAACTAACTAAAAATCAAATGATAATTCTACATGCATAATAGTAAATCCTCCTCCATTTTCTTAACACAATTTGGGTTCTTTAGTAAAGCATCATATTCTATGATAAGCCATATAAAAACCATATGGTCAACCCTAATGATTAAACCCTTATAAAATTCATTCTGGAAATGCAACTTACCCTTGCTTTGGCTTCCTTTGCTCTAAATATCAACAAAAAATCCCTCAATTGCACATCATCCACAATTGGGTTTTATGTCCTATTAGTGATATGATCCACCACATAAATATGTAAGTATCACTCACATAACACATCTTGGTATTTTAGAGGACTGAGAAAAATGCCTCACAAAATTTCTAAGGAGTCCTCAGGTCACAATATATGCCTAAGATAATCCTAAAATCTTAAATAGGATATATATCTTCCTCATTCTAAAAGTGTATAATTTTGTCAATGATCAAAATCCTAGTAGCTCCAAATCAAAACTCCTACTATATTCATTTGTTCCTTGTACATTTCTTGCTCAGATTTCAAAAATGCAATTTCTTCCATTTTTTTCCTCGATCATGAAACCTTCTCTTTTACTTGCCTTGATTTATTAGAATTAAGCTTTGAATGCTTTGCATTATACCATGATAAGTATTTAAATTACATAGGATGCTTTATTTGAGCATAAAAAACTTGAAACTACTTCTATCCTATACCATATGCATGGACCTTATGAAGGGTGGTTAGATCACATGCCCTATCACATGGACTATGATGGTGGTTACACCTTTTTCCTATAGTAGACCATACAAACCATGTGTTTGAGTGGCTACTCACTTATAAATACCTACTATGATGTAATAATTTCTAACATTTCCCCCTTATTACATCATAGTCAAAACTCTATTTTAGATCTTTGAACTAGATAAATTTCTCAAAGGTGATGTAGGAATTTTAAGAGACAAAAATTCTCCTCCTTAATATAGACTTCCTACTATAATATTTAGGAGTGTGGTATTCTATTGATAATGCACATTAAATGCATAAAATACTTTATTCAATACTAAATGCTTGTAGTATTCAATGATTAAAGTATGGTTACTTCAATGTCTTCAAGTGTAGCATATGTTACAATTCATATTTAATGCTTGTATTTAGATCATCCTGCTCGTATTGTTGTGGACAACTAATATCTTGTTCCATAGGTTGTATTTGTAAAATTTTAAGTGATTATTTTCTCTCTATATTTACTTTCTTGAAGAATTTCAAAAATTAAGTCCTTGAGGCATTTTTGCTCTTCGTAGTTTCTTTTCTATATTTGTGTATGAAGTATTTGGAAAATTGCTCCATACCCATTCATTCATTCCTGGCTTGGTTGTATTGATCTATTGTTGGTGTGACATTGTCCCTATAATATTCAACTATTTTCCTTTTTACTGAAGTGTTTATTTTTTTATGGTCTTATGTTCCTTGTGTTTTTGCTTGTCATCTTGAATCTTTTAACATGGTTCATTTTCAAATATTTCTTTTGCTTTATTCTATTTTACCTCTAGATCTAGACAATAGTGGAATAGTCCTTGATAAATCATGTTAGAATATTTCTTTAAATATTCCTTTGTGGCTAGAATCATTTTTTATATTTTCTTGTGATGATCAAATCATCTAAACACATTTTGATGATTAACATTTTCTCAATTTTCATTTTGAGATACAAACTTAGATCATATGCGATATATTCATGTATCTTTTAATGTGTTATCAAATATTGAGTCTTATGTATTGATTTTTTATTTTCTTTGCTATCTTCAACTTCTTCTATAAATAGATATTGTATATCTTCAATATTGATATCTGGAGTCTGCTTCTTTTGAATTTTCAAAACTTGATCATCTATCTTATCTTCATATGGCTTGGAGTGATTATCTATTTTTTTAATGTCTCTAGTTGTATGACTTGAAAGGGTTTGACGTGGTGCAAGGTTTGAGGTTTTCACATGGTTCAAGGTAAAATATTGGCAAAATGGGGTGATCACTCGAAGGCAGTCATATTTAAAGGAAAAGAGAAACACCATCAGTAGAAATACAAACAATATTGTAAGATTTGTGATATGAATAACCATGATACCAAAATGTGTTGGTTTAAGAACAAATAATAGAATGACCAAGATCACAAGAAGAAGGGTAAAGGAAAAAAAACCACAAAATAAGAATAAACAACCCAAAGGGAATGTTTCTTATGCCGAATTAGACTTGGACTCAGATTCTGAGTGAGCACACAAGGTGCTCATGACTCATACTTCATCCTAGTAGAAATATGTAGTGTGGTATATTGATTCAAGTGCCAGTAAACACATGACTGGAGATAGATCATGGTTTGAGAAATTTGAGGAAAAGATAGGTAAGCTAGTGACAATTCCTAAAAATCAGACCTATCAAGTCTAGGGTGAAGGAGATGTTTTAGTCACTCTTCCAAATGGAAAATTTCATATTGAGAAGGTTATCTATGTTCCTGTATTGGCTAGCAATTTGTTGTCAGTCCCTCAGATCTTGGATCGAGACATGGATGTTGTGTTCAATATTGAGAAAGGCAAAAAGAGATGTTTTATCACCATAAAATGAGAAAATGTAATAATAGAATCATACAAGCATGGCTTGTTCATTTTAGATGTTATTTCAATGCTCCATGTTGCTATTGTAGCAACTACAAATAAGGCTAATTTTCTTTGGCATAAGAGATATGGGCATCTGAGTTTAGGATATTTGCTCAAGTTGAGCTATTGGTGAAAGGCCTTTCCAACCTTTCATCTATATTTCTAGTATGCTCGGATTGCTTAGCGGGGAAGTAACATTGGGCACCATTTGAGGTTAGCTCTTCAAGAGCTAAGAAACCTTTGGAGTTGGTACACACCGATCTGTGCGATACTATGCCCAAATACTATGGTGGAAAGAGGTATTTTAAATTATTTGTTGATTATTACTTACAAAATATGTGGGCTTTATTTCTTCAATTGAAGTTAGAGGTATTTTTTTACTTTCAGTAGTTTAAGAAGCTTGTTGAGGAGTCAAGATGTTCCATAAAAACTCTTCGCTCAGATCAAGGGGGAATATACCTCTAAGAAATTTTCATCAATTTTGAGTGAACATGAAATTAAGAGACAGCTGACAACTGCCTATACTCCATAGAAAAATGGAGTTGCTGAAAGGAGGAATCGTTCCATTATAGAAATGGTTTGATGTATGCTTAAGGGGCACATCTTGAGCAAGAGTATTGGGCAGAAGTAGTGAATAAAGCATCATACCTACTGAATACGACACCCACAAAAGCTCTATAGGGCAAAACTCCACAAGAAGCATGGAGTGGTAAGAAACCCTCCATTTCTCATCTAAGAGTTTTTTGATGTAAGGAATTCATGCACATACCAAAATAGAAGAGGAAGAAGTTAGATGAGAAAACCCTCAAATGTATTTTTCTTTGTTATGATGAGAATTCAAAGGAATATGGATTGATAGATCCTATGACCAAGAAAACACACATAAGTCAAGATGTGGTATTTGATGAAGATTTCACATCAGATAATACTTCTACAATTGTATACCTTGAGGAATATGAGCCTAAGAAAGAGGTTCCACCTCCACAGAATAAGATTCCAAAATGGTATACTAGTACATCGAAATATTCAAAGTTTACATCACTTCCAGATATAACTCTAGATCGACCTTGTACTCGTAGTATGACTCAGAAGATGAGAGCAAAGGCATCAACTTCAGAAATTGACGAGCTTTACCAATAATTTTATGAACTATATATAGACACAGAAGAAGATATAGAAATAGATATGGATGATGAGAGGGTTTATATGACAACATTAGATGAAAATGGAAGTCTATTTCTAGCCTTCTATAATTTTAATAATTATTTTGTTGTGATTCTACGTAAACCAAACCATGTATTGCACCAAAAAATAATCAAACCAGAAATATAATATGAAAGGATGAATCAATAGTAAACAATAATTTGGATTTAGCCTCTTAAAGAGGGTTGTTCCTCACCACTCAGAGGGCACAGTCCTTGCAAGAGCAAATGAAATAATTATGATGATTAAATATAACCTACACTTGGATAGCTAAACTATATAAGTAAGAATTAAAATAAATTTATGTAATATAGCTGATGGCTATAGCATTTGGATTGTAACATGGCTCCCCTCCTTAGAAATCTTTATCCTCAAAACTGGAAATGTTTGAAAAATACTTTCAGGTTCCCATGTAGCATCTTTTTCTAGTAGGTCCTGCAATTTGATGAGAAATTCTTGGATGTGATGAGATCTTAAAATGCGTGTTTTACTTTGTAGAATTGCTTCAGGCTGGAGATATATAAGCCCTTCTTCATCTAGTATTGGTAATTCTGACTAAGATTGCACTTTTTTTTCGATCACCTTCTTGAGATAGGAAACATGAAATACTAGATGTATATGTGATGAGGAAGGCAACTCTAGTTGATATGCCACTTCTCCAATGTGACACATAATTTTTTAAGGACCATAAAATCATGGAGCCAACTTCTAACTGTACTTGATCTTCAATGACAAATGTTTGTAGGGTTGCAATTGTAGGAACACCATATCACCAATATTGAATTCTCTTTCCAAACAATGTGTCTTGTTGCTGCTTCATACGATTTTGTGCTTGGACAAAATTATATTTAAGAATGGTGAGCATTGCTTGTCATTGCTAAAACCAATAATCTACTTGGTCCACTTTGGAGGATCCTGGTACATAATCTACTACGGTTGGTGTCTTAGTTCCATACAATGCTTCAAAAGGAGACATCTTGATGGAGTAATGGTAAGAAGTTTTGTACCACCATTCTGCCAATGAGGGCTAATGACTCCATTGATATTGTTTATCCTAAATAAAACATCTTAGGTAGGTACCCAATTTCTTTTTTAACTACCTCTGTTTGGCCATTTGTTTGTGGATGGTATGCAAAAGACATATTTAATTTGGTACCACTAAGTCGAAATAATTCTCTCCAAAAATTTCTAGTAAATATGGGATCCCGATCACTTACAATATTTTTTGGCATGCCATGTAATTTGAAAATTGAGTCCATAAATACCTTAGCCACTTTGCTTGCTAAAAATGGATGTTGTAGAGCTTGAAAGTGAGCATATTTGGATAGGTTATCAACTACCATGAAAATTATTGTTTTACCTTATGACTTAGGAAGACCTTCAATAAAATCCATTGAAATGTGTTTCCATTGATGATCTGGAATGGGTAATGGTTGAAGCAACCCTGGTGATTTAACTGTTTCACTCTTATTCCATTGGCATACTTCACATTCAGACACCCATTGTTTGACATCTGATTTTAATCCTTTCCAACGAAAGGATTTTTTTATCCGCATATAATTTTTTAAAAAACTTGAATGTTCTATTGACGGAGAGGCATGTGACTCATCTAGAATTCTTGATTTTATTGTCGAAGTGTGTGGAATGTAAATGTGATTCTTCCTTCTTGATATCTTGTCTTCATAGGATAAAAGAGGGTGCTTGGATGAACCTAATAAAAACTACTAAATTATTTGAGCAGTTTCATTATTGGACAACCATTCTTCTTATAGCTGAGATACCCATTGAGAATAAGGACCTAAAATAGCATTAATAACCACTTCATATTCATATTTTTTGGATAAAGCATCTGCTTCCACATTATCTTTCCCTTTCTTGTACTCGATAACGAAATAATATCCCAAAATTTTTGTTAATCACTCGTTTTGTTTTGGATAAGAAAATTGTTGTTCCAAAAAATTCTTCAAACTACTATGATCTGTATTTATAATGAAACGGTTACTGATTAAGTAGTGTCTCCATTTCTCCGCTACATGTAGAATAGCCAACATTTCTTTTTCATATGTAGATCTTCCCAATTTTTTCCTGAATATTGTTTACTTTCGAATGCTAAGGGATGACCTTTTGAAATTAAAACTACCCCAATACCTAATCCTAAAGCATCACATTCAATTACAAATGGTTTGTGAAAATCTAGAGTTGCCAAAATTGGATTATTACACATTGTTTCTTTGAGAGCCTCAAAGGCTTGAGTGGTTGCTTTCGACCAATGAAAAGCATCCTTTTTCGTAAGAGCTATGAGAGGAACTGCAATTTTTCCATATTTATGCACAAACTTGCGATAATAGCCAGTGGGACCAAAAAAACCATGAATTTTCTTGATAGTTTTAGGTAAGATCCAATTCAGAACTGCCTATATTTTATTGGGATCCACTTTAACACCTTCATGAGATACTATATGACCTAGGTACTCAACTTATTGAACACCAAAAGAGCATTTAGAGCATTTAAAAAATAATTTTTCCTTGTGTAGTATATGAAGCACCCTTCCCAGATGCAACATATGATCATTCCATGATTTACTATATATGAGTATGTCATCGAAGAAGACTAGGACAAATTTGTGTAGGAATGGATAAAACACATGGTTCATGAGACTTTGGAATGTGGATGGGACATTAGTGAGATCAAAAGGTATGACTAGGAGTTCATAGTGACATTCATGGGTACAAAAAGTTATTTTGGGAATATCTTCTTCTCTAACCCTAATTTTGTGAATCCTCGAATGTAAGTCTAGTTTTGTAAACATTTGCACCATGTAGTTCATCTAATAAATCATCAATGAAAGGTATAGGAAATTTATATTTTATGGTGATTTTGTTAGGAGGACAAAAATCTGGACACATGCACCAAGAGTTGTCTTTGTGATGCTAGTGAAGAATAGGGGCTAGTACTGTGACAGATGACTCCATGTTTTAATAGTTCTTGGATAATTTCCTCAATTTCTATTTTTTGAGGGTGGGGATATTGATAAGGACGACCATTAGGAGGAAGACTTCCTGGAACAAGGTGTATGACATGGTCATGGGATATTTTTGGAGGTAGTCCCTTTGGTTCTTAGAAGACCTCATAATAGTTGGCCACAATGTTTTGTAGATCTTCTAATTGGATTTTTGGCGTATCTTGTGCTTGCATTTACATACAACTAATTTGAGCAATGAATCAACAACTACCTTTTATCAATATTTTTTTCATGCTTTGTGGACTTACTATATTTTATGGAGGTGTAATTCATTGGAGGTGAATGGTCTTCCCATTTTATTTCCATTCAACAAAGCGCTGCTTGTAATTAAAACCGATTGTGGTTTCCATTTGTTCTAACCATGCGACTCCCAAGATAAATTCTTAATTTACCTAAGTTCATAACAAAAAGAGGACCATGCCAAGTATAACTTCCCATTTGTAATGAAATTGAAGATGTTTTACCTATACATTGAGCACTACACCCATTTGTAGTTATAACTTGAAATTTATCTTGATTGGAGGAGTGGATGTGCAAGTTTAATGCCCTGGTAATCTTTGCATCAATAAAGTTGTGAGTGCTTATTGAATAAATTAGTACATTTACCTTCCTCTGTCAAATTAAACCTACTATATTTATTGTATGGTGATCTGATAAACCCATAAGAGCATGTATTGAAATTTCCATAGTATCTTCCTCAACTACAACCTCATCGTGTTCAATTTGATCTTTGTCTATGGGATCATTAGGTGAGTTGTTCTCCTCTATTTCTTCATATTCCTTGTCCAAAAATTTAATTTGAAAGTTATATCATGGTACACATGCCTGATATTTTGGATGGTGATTACAAAATTTATAGCAAAAATATCTTGATGGTTGATCATTTCTATGAAAAGACTTGTTGCGGTATTGAGGTCAACCATATGAATCACACCATATGGATATCCCCATTTGTACCTTCTTCTCAACCAACTTGGAAATCCTTATATAGGCATCTATAGAGGATGCATATTTTAGATCCACTTCAACTTTAATATTCTCTTTCAACCCATTTCTAAAAGCAGCTACCACTACATCGATTTATAAATTTCTTGCATAGGAAAGCAGGCTAGTGAATTATGAGATATAATCCATTACCGATCCTGTTTTCTTAAGTGATAACAACCACACCATGTAATAATATGAGGATCCTTCGTCAAATATATTAAGAAAATATTTGGTGAAATCATCCCAGTAGATGGTGTTTCTCTTCTCGCATTTGAGCCATACAAACCATTGATAAGCTTCAGTACCTAGTTTGGAAGTAGCAAAAGAAACTTTTTCCGAATCTCAAATTCGGTATAAGTATAAAATGCCTTCCATTTTGGCTATCCACCCATGTGGATCATGACCCTCAAAGGTAGGAATATCAATGCATGGAAAATTGATCCCATTAGGACCTCTTGGTTGTTGGTAAAATTCATCTCTATCTTGGTCCTCATTATGCCTCTATCTATGGAAGTGATTTTGAGTAGGACCTCTTTATTATTCATAAACGTCTTCTATGTTGATGTCCTCATAATTTCTCCATCCATTGAAGTGATTTTTGGGACTACCATTATGACCTCTTTGATGTGCATAAACTTCTCCATCTGATACTCATTGATCCAGTGTCTATGGGGGTGATTAGGAATAGGAGGGATTGGTTGGCTTTGTCTATCCATAATTTGGGTCACCTTGACCATCAAGTTGTTCATATTTTCTAATAATGTTTGTATGGCCTTGGCGGTGATATTGGGGCTCCCTATTTCCTCATGTGTGAGGTTCTCATGGGAAGAATTTAGGGATTGATTGGATGCCATAGTGTTAAGCAATGGATGACCAGGATCAAAACTATTAATTCATAAAGGAGAAGAATAATGTGTACCTTTGTTTCTAGGAGGTCTTCTTTCTGAATTTTAAATTTCTTCATTTGAATTATTTGATCTAGATAATTGACCATTTGGACCTTTGGTCCATGTTCACTCATACACTTGCCAAGAAGTCCTGATTATCAATTTTACCTTTGATTTTTGCAAAAAAATTGGTGAATTTATCAAAAATTTATTTATTCTCCACTTCAACTATCGCTCCAACTACGACATGGATTTAATATCTCCCCTTGAGGCTTCCAAGTTTACTCAGCTACTTTCAAATTTTGAATTTTTAACACCAATTTGACCACTTAACACAATGATTTGACACAAAAAATTTGACACAATGATTTGACACACCAGTTTGACTACATTTGATGTGACCCCACTTTAACACACTGCCTTGATATGGATTTGACCAATTGACATGATGACTTGACGTACTGATTGCTATTAATATTTTAGTTATATGACACAAGAATTGAAATGTGACAATGTGATAGAGACGCGACAAACAATGTAGAAGACAACACGAAAGACTAGGTCGATGTAGAAGGCAACAACTAGATACGACCACTAAATGAAATGCGAGACTAGACCCAAGGAATGGAAGGACTAGACAATGGCAAGCTGGGACCTAAATAATGGAAGGACTAGATGATACACTAACCACGATGATAATATGGGCTATGAACATGATGCTGGACCAGGGAACACAAACCGAGGCACAAAAATGATAACTGGACCAAGGAACGAAAGACAACTGGGCTATGACAACCAAGGTAAACTTGCATGTACGAAGAGAGATGTTATGTGATCGAAGTCATATGTAACAAGATGCGGCTTGGTGGTTATAAACCATATGCCTTCCCCCACACATCGCATGTGGGATAAATGTCCCTGTAGAACAAAAAAAAATAATAATTGATTGCTTGTACCTTAGGTTATCTATATTTTACGATTAAATACGTGATGTTGATTGGTCAATTTTATTTGCCTATGTGTTACGATATTCTCCAATGGATTTTCTGGGTTTTAGACTGTGATTGGATGACAAATCACATTGTATGCCTTCCAATTGATGAGTATGCATTCCAAGTGTTCTTTATGGTACAAGAAGGCCAGTTGCTACGAGTTTTTAACATGGGTTTCAGACATTTGGTTCCTGATCAACCTGGTAGTGGACTCCGCATGTTCGTATTCGCTAAAAAAAACCCTGTGCTGAGTGTTGTTTCACTACGTTCTTCCTGGAACCACTATGCATATGTGCCCCTTATTGTGGTTTTAGACATTGTTTTCATGCAGTCCTCCTATTGCTAGCCTGCACGATGATAGTTACCTCTCACACATTCAGGGCCTGTATTTTTTATCTGCTATGGAATGCACTGAGCAAAAAATAATAATTTGTTTCCTATGCAAAATCGTTTACATCGTGATACCACTTGGAAGGCTATTTCTAGCCTTCTATAATTTTAATAACTATTTTTTTGTGATTTTACATAAACCAAACCATGTATTGCACCAAAAAATAATCAAACCAAAAATAGAATGCAAAAGGCTGAATCGATAGTAAAGAACAATTTGTATTTAGCCTCTTAAGGAGGGATGTTCCTCACCACTCAGAGGGCACATTCCTTGCAAGAGAAAATGAAAGAATTATGATGATAAAATATAATCTACACTTGGATAGCTAAACTATATAAGTAAGAATTAAAATAAATTTATGTAATATTGCCGACAACTATAACATTTGAATTGTAATAGAAAATGAATCCACAATATTTTAGGATGCACTTAGTGAGCCTCAGTGGAAGGCTACTATGGAAGCAAAACATACATCTCTCATGAAAAATCATACATGGAAGCTAGTAAATCTACCTTCAAGAAAGAAGCCCATTGGCTGCAAATGGGTGTTCAAAGTGAAGTATAAGGCATATGGTACTATTGATAAGAATAAGGCCCGTCTTGTTGCAAAGGGATATGCTCAAAAATAAGGCATAGATTATGAAGAGAATTTTGTCCCTACTACAAAAATGACTATCATTCGAGTACTTTATGCTATGGCAACTCATTTTGGGTGGAAGTTACATTAGATGGATGTAAAAAGTGCTTTCTTGAATGGTGACTTACAAGAATAAGTGTACATGACCCAACTAGAAGTATTTGTGGTTGAAGGGAAAGAACAGAAAGTTTGCAAGTTGATAAAATACTTGTATGGACTCAAACAAACTCCAAGAGCTTGGTACATAAAAATAGATAGTCACCTAGTGTAGCATGGATTCAAAAGAAGTCCTTTAGATGCAAATCTCTATATCAAGAACAATGGTTCTGACATAGTGATTTTGGTGCTATATGTAGATAATCTGATCATAACAGGGAGTTCAAATGATATGATTGATGTAGTAAAATATGATTTGAAATAATATTTTGAAATGATATATCTATGACTTCTTCACTATTATCTTGGTTTGGAAGTGGCTAAAAAAAGAACCATATCGGAGTAACACAAAAGAAGTATGCCAAGACATTAGTTAAAAAATATTGCATGACTAATTGTAAGTCCAAAGTGACTCCAATGGAGCAAGGACTTAAGTTATCGTGGTATGATAAATCACCACAAGTATATGGCACTCTCTATCACCAACATATTGGGAGTCTCATATATTTAACAAATACCAGGCCAGATCTGAGCTTTGCTATGGGCTATAGTTCAAAGTTCATGTATGAACCTAAAGTAAGTCATTGGAAACCAACAAAAATAGTTCTTCATTATGTCCATGGTATTATAGACTATGGACTGGAGTACAAGAAGAATGACAAGTTCTTATTATAGGGATACACAGACTCAGACTATGATGGATCCATTAATGATCAAAATTCAACTTTCAAATATATTTTCAATATTGGATCTAGACCTGTCTCTTGGCATAGTAAGAAGCAACATGTGGTTGTTTTATATTCTATAGAGGCAGAATATCACGTAGCCAGTGAAGCAATCTATGAGATAATGTGTTTAAGTTGCATTCTTACAAATATGGGTATTCCAAAGAATCTTCCACTTCATTTATTTTGTGACAATCAATGTGTTTTAAATCTTGTCAATAATTTAGTTTTTCATGAGCATACCAAACACATCGAAACTCGATGTCATTTCATTCGATATGAAGTTCCAAAGAACCACATATAGCTTCAGCATATTTCCACTGACGAGCAAGTTGTAGATATTTTTACTAAAGTACTTGGCCATGTCAAATTTGAATTGTTTCGTAATGCTATGTGTATTTTCCAATAATGCAATACGGGGGGATGTTAGCACATATGTGTTATATTACATTATGCAAAATAAGTGCCTATTAGGCGCTTCTCCAAGTGGGTAGTTCAACCGTTTGGGTGGTTAATTAACCACCTTAGCATTGTATATATTTCAATATCATTCTCAATATAATTTCTTGATTCTACGTTCTTATTACAAAGGATATTGATAGAATATAGGGAAAGGCACAAGAAGGATTGAGAGGATATAGGGAGATCTCATTTTCAAAAAATTTAGAATTGATTTTTGGCTAGAGTCTTTCCATAGAGTTGTAAAAAAACTCATGAAGACTAGGACTCAACATAGATCTCTTTCCACTAGATTGAAGGATAACTAGTGAAGTTTAATTTTTTTTTAAGATCTAGAGATTTAAATGCATTTGTTTACTACTATCTAAATTTTATGGTAGATTATTAATTTTTAAGTTGTAGCAAAAGAGAAAATTTTCTCATTGAATATTGAATATTTCAGATTAAATATTGAGAAGAGAGGAATAGGCCAAAGTATCCCTATTGAATATTGAAGAAATAGGAGACTCAAGAAATAAATCCCCATAGAATATTGGAGATTAGATATTAAGGAGACCCAAAAAGGATGTCCCCATAGAAGATTGAATACTGCAAATTATAGATTGAATAAAGAATAAAGTAACTCTATTGCATATTAAGGAGGAGATCCAAGAAAGAGGTCCCATTGAAGAACTTCTAAATTTGGAAGATAGAAGATTGAATATTGAAGATATAGGAGGAGTAGGAAAAATCCAATTGAATATTTGAGAAGCTGCAAAATTTGAAGATCCAAGAGAAGAGGTTTCAAGTAAACTTGGAAGGAGAAAGAAGAAGGCTAGAGAAGCCCTATTGAAGAAGTTGAAGAAGTGGCCATTGGAGAATATTTGAAGAAAGCTCAAGGTAGACTATTGCAAATAGGAGAAGCTCCTAAAAAAAAGAATTTGGGATAATTATTGTCATTCAACAACAAGCCAAAAGGAAAAATGATTTGGCAAGAAGTTGGTCAAATTTTGGAAAGGATTTTTGAAGATCTTAAGACATTCATATTCTTGAGGAAGAGACCGAAGAAAGAGGTCAGAAATGAAGATAAAATTCAGCAAGAGCTAAGGAGGAGAAAGGAGATAAAAGAGGCCACTGATTTGAGAAATTTAAAGACTGCCATTAGAAGCTTGAAAGCTGATTTGCAAATAAGGAGATTGCTAATTTTTGTAATAGAAGTTGAAAAGTCGCATGATAGCAAGTTAAAGGTGATATAAAGCTACGATTTGGAGAATATTTGGGCTGATTTTGAAGTTTTCGTGAACATAAAAATAAAGGAGGAATTGACAAAAAAATAAGGTAACATTTTGGAGAAGCTAGAAGAGATTATTGGACAGTAAAATAAGGAGGAGAAATTAGAGTTTTTGAAGCAACATTAAGAGAAGATATTAGAGCTATATTTTGGAGAATTTTGAGGTATATTACAAATATTTTTGGATAGCAAAACTTAGGAGGAATTGGTTACATTTGAAGCTACAAAAGTGTAGAGTTTTGAATAGTAAGAGGGCAACATTGGGAAGCACTAATAAATGCAAATTTCAAAGTATGAGAGAATGAATTTGGAGGAGAATTCAAGTCACAAAACCATATTTTTGGGGCAACAAATAGGTGAACCAAATCACCAAGAATAATAGCTAAAAAATAGGCCAAAAGGTGTGTAATAGTGGTTCTATGAAAGTTCATTATTTAAGCATTATTATAAAATTTTTTGAAAGCACCATATTAGAGTTATTTAAGGAGCAAAAGCTAGTTTAAGTTAAGTATCTCCAAGCCAAGGAAGGAGACATCATTATCATCATTGAGCTTGCAAAATAGAACAATAAAATATAGAGTTAAAATGATAAATGAGGAGGAAATATTAAAAGGTGAACATGTTGGAAGCCTATGTAGTACATAAAGAGAACACTGAATAAGTTTTATAAAAAGGGTAAGTTTTTAGATTATCTAAAGATACCAGAATTAGCATAGTAGAAGTTGTAGGAGATTGGTTTAGAAGAAGCACCACCACATTTGAACAATTTGATCCACCATTGAGATGTGGAACCACCAAGCCAATGTAGAGAAGCCACTGGGAGCATCATTTGAGAAACCATTAGAGAGAAAAAAATAGGTGCCATTAGAACACAGTCAAACAACCATCGAACAAGAATAAAAAATTTAATGAGTACCACTGGGTAACATATTCCTAAGCAAGTGAAGAAGATATTTTCCACCTGTCACCTCACAAAATAAGAAGAGCCAAATATGGTTGAATATTGCTCATTATCGAGCATTACATAGCAAGGTAGAGCATTGAAGAATCAATGCACTCATATGGTAGATAAGTTCACTACACAAAAAAGGGCTTTAATGGTAGATATTAACCACTCTTAAAGGTATTTAAAGGTGGTTATTCAACAATCGTCTATGAGGGCATCATAAAAATTCTATGATATATGACTATAGTTAAAAATCACCTCAAAAAGCTCCCTCTTAGGGTTTAAGAGGGTAGTTTAAAATTGCCTTATTAGACCTACAAGGGTGTTCATGAACCTCCCTCTTAGTTCTAAGAGGGTAGATAAAAGCCATCATCTTAGGATCATACCTCTTAGGTCTAAGAGGGCATTTTATAACTGCCCTCTTAGGGTCTCACCTAAAAAATATATAAAAAGGATACCTCAGCTAAAACAACAACACACTCATTAGTGGTTGCTTGTTTCAGTTGAGGTATCCCTTATTTCTCATGGTCATGTCATGGAAAAGGTAATTTTCCATTTGAATAAAGAGGAACAAAATTTTTAAACTACCTCCAAGGGACATAATTTTCCATGGAAGAATCAAAGTATGTATGAAGTCACAATGCACCATTTTTCTCTTATGAAGTCCGAACAATTTTTTAAGAAAGTATAGAAAATTGATAGTAAATGAATAAGAAAATATAAAATGCTTGTTATGTAATCCTACAACAGTCTATTCCTACAAATAAATCGATAGACAAATGACAAGAAATTTTTGAAATGTGAGGTTAAGTATGTAAGAATCCCTCTAGAGGAGTAAGTATCCTTGAATGCTATAGTAATACATCAGAGAAAAAAAATAAGAGAAAGAAGAAAGGTAATGCACTAGATCAAAGTGTTATGTAAAAATATGCTAGTTAATACATAAATATGTTGTGTGAGAATATCTAAACTAAACAATGAAATATATAACAAAAAAGGAAATGAGCAACGATAACAACTAGATAAAATGCCTAAACACATAAGTGTTTCAATGGTTATGGTAATATGAGATTAACAAACTAAGCACAATAATACAAGAAGAGGTTAGGTAACAAAAAATTTCTAGTAAAAATGAAGTGTTAAAAGCTATTAAATAATAATAGGGACAATTAAAAATAATAGAAAAAATAAAAATTTAAAAGATGTATGTAAACACAGGGTGATAATAACAATAAACAACAAAATATTAACAACTATAAAAATAAACAACAATATCAGGTAGTTTGTAAAATTCACCTACTATGGTTGAATTACACAACAAGGAATACACCATCCACCTTAAAATACCTTAAGACTGAGTCAGAATCTATCCCTCTAAATTTACTTGCCTTTAACATTCCCAGCAGCACTTCAACCCATCATCATGGCAACTGCTCCCCTTACCAATAAACCATAACCCACTGGCCATGGAAACGTTGCAGAAAAAATAAAAAGAATATACTTTTGGAAGAAAAATAGAGATTTTATGTTACCATAGAATATGGTTCGATATGAAAATGATAACATTGCCACTAAGCAATTTAAGTCACCAATTATTATAGTTGTGTTGGTCAAATATCTGCCTAATTATACAAACATGCATTTATGCACCCTAGACATGGCCAATATTGAAAGGCCAAGGGAAAGAAATGTCCTCATACCAATATCCAGAGAGGGCTGGCTCCCTTACTAATCCTAACTGGTTTAAGAATAGAGTTGTAGGAAAGAAATTGGAAATTACAAAAAGAAATGGGAAATATGGCTACAAGTCATAGGTGTAGGATTGGGGACAAACTAGCAGTAGGAATTCCAACCAAGCATTATAATAGCATGAAATAGAGAGAAAGGCAAAAGAATCCACTTACAGTTCCCTAGAGACAACTTCTAGAATTGCATTCCAGTATTCACACTTACACCAAAAATACCCAAATTCAAATGCAAAATTTAAACTTAATAGCAGATAGAAAACATGAATATAAAATAGAAATGCTTGATCAGAAAGAAATCATACAAAGATACTATTTGCAATATTAGAAGCCAAAACTTCTATTTATGTAGATAACTTGAATATTTTTTCTGCATAATGTCTGTCCTCCCTTTTTTACAATGAAATACTTAGTATTTATAGAGGATTTTGCCTCTTTCATTAAATGCACATGAAGACAAAATATTTATAGATTAGGAACCTTGGTGAAGAAATTCCTTCTCAAAAATCTTGAAAATTCATCCTTTTGAAACAACGATCCAACTTTTAAGGAAATACCTCTTGTAAATCAACACATTTGGGTGTCGGTGCATAGAAAACTGCAAAGGCGATTGACAACTTGGTACATTCGCAATGCCTCAAAAATTTATCCCTGTTCAAAATATCTTGGAACTAATAGCAATTGCCTTGTGATTGAAAAACTATAGCTCTTTTCAGCATGAAATCAACAATCTCAATAACATCTACTCCAATCATTAAATAACCTTCATTAATTTGGTCCAGTCACCTTTTAAAAGCCTTCACTGATTTTAAAAAATAAATTTACCCGAAACGGAGTAATGAGTGAAAATGACATCTGTATCACTACTCATTCGTGATCCCTGGTAGAGAAGGCACTTTTTGTATTCACATACAATCACTAAATTTATTTGAATTAAAATTTGGTGCATTACATTCCTCTCTTCGTTACGATAGCCATTAATCGAGCAAAAAGACTACTCTGAACCACTTTTGTGTTGTTTTGCTCCTAAAAGGAATAATTTAAAGTCTTATTTCTTCCAGAGTGAAAGCACCTTTGATAGGACATCATTCCTTTTAAAAATATATGTTCACCCCTAGAATAGGTGAAAGGCATTGTCACCCTCCACCTTGGGCGAACCTTGTGTTAACTCTTCAATGACAAATATATTCATATTCACTTCAGAGAAAAATACAACCTTTCATACGTTGTCGAACTACTGCCCTATAGATTCAACCCAATGAAGGGTGAATGGGATGTTCACCCCATATCTGAGGTGAAAAAACTTTCAATTTTCATTTTTCTTCCATGCTCCAAAGTGGGGCCCACAGCCTATCTTATATATATATATATATATATATATATATATATATTGTTCACCCTCAAAATGGGCAAAAGGCATTGTCACCCTCCACCTTGGGCGAACCTAGCGTTGACCTTTCAATGCAACCAAAGCACTTGTTATTTCCTTTGCTTTCACCAAAACTCACCATTCGTTGCACTTTCACCCATGGAAGGGACGAATGGGAATTTCACCCCGCCATCGGGGTGAACACGTTGTTGACTCATCACCACTTTGTGCTAAATGACGTTCATCCCAAAGTGGGGCGAACAAAGCTTTTGCCCCAACTTTGGGGTGAATGCACCCTTTCTTTAAATTGCCAAATTTTATTTTGGGTTCACCATAATTTTAAGGTGCTTCAATGTTCTTTCGTCCCAATGAGGGGTGAAAGGGACTTTCACCCCTCATTTGGGGTGAAAGCACTTCTTCATTTTAAACTTTCATGTTCACCCTAGAGTGAGGCAAACGGGCCCTTCACCCATTTTTGGAGGTGAACATGATTTTAACCTTCAACATTGCCTTTCCTTGGGTGCCATTTTCTCTGCAAATGTTTCAGGTGAAAACACATTTATCTTACGATTTCCCTTACGATTTCCACTGTTTCAAAGCACATAATTACATGAAAATACACAAAAATTATTACACACAAAAATATTGCAGTGAACGTTGGAACACAATTTTATTATAATTACCAATTTTACAAAAACAAATCTTTTGAAAAAATTTGATCAAAATATTAATGTGGCATAGTGAAAAAATTGCTAACAATTATGGTGGTTCATGGGATATCTAGCTTGCATGGATGCAAGATATCCTAGGCCTTTATCCATTGGGCACACTATTGAGTCTTCTTACCATCTGCTTTGGTTGGTGCTTCTGATTTGGATACATTTTTTTATGTCTATTGTTTTGTTGCCTTCTCAGCTGCCTCTGCCTCTACTGCTACTCGTAGCACTTATGCTCTCTCTACTTCAGTTGTTGCTTGCTCCACTATTGCTTTTTCTACTACGACCTGTTCTTCCTACTCCTTCAAGATTTCATGGGTAACTTCGTATACTGTGATCACATTAGCCCAAGCATGTGTAGTGAATAAGAAAGGAATACTAAGGGACTCATACACATACTACAAGTTTTGGACGTCCTCCAGGCTAAGGTGCTTAGCTCGTTGAGCTAGCTTGAATAGTGACAGATCCATGCGGGTAAATTTCTTCATAAGCAGAAACACCTATTTCTCTATGATGGCTCCTCCAACTTATCAATCTCTGAGATGTCTTCCACAAAATTCTTCCAAGCCACTTCTAATTTTTCCTTTGGTAGAGGCTCGCCCCATTCATCAGTGAAATATGGAAAGCCCATATCGATGAGAGCATCAAAATGGATCATGAAAATAGTATGCTCCTACTCTATGGAATTGTGGATCTTTTTGTCTTATCTCACTAGGTCCATTCTTTGAAAGTAGCAGCGTAGCGTGACCTTGGTGGCAGACCAAGCATGGTCCATTTTACTTAAGGGGTGAATGTGCATGTTGGACTAAGCCAGGGCTTGAATTTTTATAGCTATTTCTAAATAGGATTCCAACATCTCCTCAGTAGTGTCTATGACTTGTTGGCTCAAATGAATCTGGACCCCTGCTACATAGAGATACTACAAAACTTGAACTACTTTCATCGCTAGATTTGCACAACTCTAATTCGATCAAGGGTGAGCCTTCTTAATTATTTTTGGAGAGAAGCATGTAGTCTGTGTAGACTTCTCTTCCAACTAGTTTTGTATGGACTCAAGTTGCGCCTTCAACGACTGCACCTACTCCTCTACTACCTCCTTTCCCTTTTGATGTGCCCCTACCTACTAAAGCAAGTGTTCAATTTTTGCTACCATATTTTCTTGTTGTGGTCTACTTGCTGCCAAGGCATCTTCGAGTCTGGAGATTTTAGTTTTTGTGTCATAATATCTTTGCTTATAATACTCATCGTGAAGATAAACCGAACTCATATCAACCTGTATATTCTCCATTTTTTCTGTGGGATCAATTCCTGGTTAGGTCCTCTGTCATGATCTCATAAGTGTAATCACTTGGAGTCATCCCTCCTTGCGAATTCTAGACCAGGGGAGTGATCTTGGTCATGTGAACCTCCATGGCAACTGGATCAAATACAACTTTCTTGAGAGGCTAGGCTAGGACAAGTGCCTCTTTTCACCTATGACTCTTCATCCACTATGATGAACTGAGGTGTGCTCGATTTATTTTCTCTACATATGGCTACTTATATGCCACCTCAGTTACAAGTAGTACTTACAACTCCAAAAATAGTGTAAAAGAAATCAGGATATGTAAACGGTTGACTTCAAAGGAAGAAGAGGAGATAGCTAAGAGAGGAGGGACCAAAATAGTAGAGTGGATGGAGGAACCAGGCTCGACTGTAGTTACACTCACTCTTGGAGGACCTTTCGTACTTACAACCTTAGCAAAAGTGGTGGTAGAAATGGAAGGGGAAGGGCATGAAAATAGATTTGGCCCTAATGTAAATGAACTAAAATAAAGGGATGCCGAAGAGAGGGGAATAGAGGAAGGAGAAGTAGTGACTTGTGAATGGAAAGAAGAGGAGAGAAAAATCAATATAGAAGGCATAAATAAGGGGGGAGAAATTAACATAGAAACTGATGAAAATGAACTATCAGCCACTACATGCTCCAAAGTAGAAGAAGAAGGAAGAAAATATGTACCTTCAGGCATGGGTGTCGTGTGTCCTGGTGATGGAGGTGGCTGCGTAATAATTTCTTCTTGTTGCTCCTCCACTTCCACCTCAAGGTTAATGATGTCCTCTTGCTGGTCCATTGTCTTCTCAAGAAATAATGGAAATATTTGAGCAACACTAATCGAAGAAGCCGGCTCCAATAGAGGCGAATTAACAGTCGTTGTAGCAACTACAACTATAGAAATTGAAACAACTAAAATTACAACAATGGAAGAGGAAGTAGCACCAGTCCTTGGCCTCTTCACAACTTTCAAGAATGGAAGCACCTCTTTAATAGTATACTTCTCCAAAAAAGGCATCTCATATATTTTTCGTTTTGTTTGTTGCACTTAAACACATATTGCTGCTCCTCTTCCTCAGGTATCTTTTCTTCAAATATTGGGTGCTCTTATATTGTCACACTTTCACTGCTGTCAAAATGTTGAATAATTTGGGATAAAATCTTGGCAAAAGTGATGGGTTGATAGGCGTTGAAATACTCATCATAGGCTTTCGAAAATGCCTCATCCATTTTCAACCGATAGGGTGATGCAATATTTCCTCTATGGACCCGTATTATCCACCAATTCATAATTTTTCTTCAGTCCAAGGTAATTTTTCCTTCATTTTTCCAAATAGCCCCAGTGGAGGAATGTGATCTCTATGCACTATCATATTGTATTCAACCTCCTACTCGTAAAAATTGTGCCACGAAGGAAGCACCATCATATCCTCAACATGCCACTCTAAATCTCGTCCATCAAAATTGTTTCACATTTCCTAGATGTCGGGTCATGGAAAACAATGAAAGGTCTTGGCATTTAATATTTCTATAAATTTTTCCAATGGGTTGTATCACCACCATTGTGGCAGTTCTATCAAACCTAGGTATTGGAATGCCTCAGTGATTAGCCTATTTTTCCTAACCTAGTTTACTTCTATACTGTTGAACTTGAACATCATGGTGCAAGTTGTTCTTTTTCCATGCCTCGATCCATACACATCATTGGTATAATCTATTTAGTGCACCACATCCATGGTGAAAACATGCTCGATGGTGAAGTATGAAAGTAGGAAGGACTTACTCGTGAAGCCATAAATTCTTACGACCACACCTTGGATCAACAAAATATATCACCATTTTTGGATGTAAAAACCACCTCTTTCATTACCTGCAACACTCTCTAACTTTGGCCACAAATAAACTCAATTGTGGGCCCCAAAATAGGTTATTGAAACTATAGTATGACTCCCTCCTTGATAGAGCAGGAGTCCACATGTAAATAGGCAACAATGCATCCTTTTCATCAAATTGTTTTACTGCAATAAATGAAAAATATTGGTGCAAATGGAAGAAGAAATACCAAACGAGGAAGGACATATGCTTGAATGAAGTCTCTTCTACTATATGCATTTTCTCCAACTGGACCTGCATCTTATGATAAATGAAATCGGCCCAATCGAAATAAATTGGATTTATGTCCCTTCTCATGGCCCTTGGAGCATAAAACTCCCTTTGAGATATACATTGCACTAGAATTGCTTGGCACTTGTGAACAACATAATCCATAAAAAGACCAGAAATCCATGCCAACATTGAAAACAAGTCAAGACTCTTGAACTCCAACAAATATTTTGGTAGATTTGAAAGTTGCCCTAACTGTGGCTCCTTAATCAACTGTGTCTCCATGAACTGATGCATTGTCACTGTTGACACATATCTTTCTTCTTGCTTGTTGATGTGTAGCTTCTTAAAAATCATATCAGATGGGGTATTTAACCCACATGAAAAAAATTTCCTCACTTCAATGGTAGAGATAGATAAAAGCACCTCCCCATTCACCTCCCCATTCACCTTTCGAACAACCTTGGTAAGTGGATTATAGAATCTGGTAATTAATTTTACCAATTTTTGGCAAGAGTGTATGGGCGTACACAAATACCAAAATAGTTGTGTGTGAAATGGCACAATTAGAGGGCTCTCTACCTTCAATCCTTGACTTACTATAAATTCTACATCATATCAAATTTTTACCACACCCTTGTTGGTAATCACGCAGTCCCTAACCTCCGCAATGGTGTCAGAGTATGGGTCCAAATCAACATTTTTGTGTCTGTGGGTCTTCTTGGACTTTGACCCACCTATTTTTATTTTCGACTATTTGGGCTCTACAACTTCTTTCATCTCTTTGCTTTTCTTACCCATTTTGCAAACCCTAACAATTATGAAAGCACTCTACAATTTTTTTAACAAAAGCTTGAAAATACACCGATGGAAAATTTCTTAAAAAATTCAACTTTTGGGTGAATTTACCTGTGCTCTATTTATAGGGCATGTTCTCAACCACCAGAGTAAATGCTGCACTTTGTATTAGAAATTTAGTATGGGGGCGATCTCGTTTCACCCAACTGGCACTATTCTTAATGCTCAAATTGCAACTGAATGGTATTCACCAGAAAATCATTTTAGAAAAATGTGCCCTCCGTTTTGCATTATGTCTTCAAAAAATGTGCCATGTTTGCTAAAAATTGCCTTGAAAAAATAAATCTGCCACCTACAGACCAATGAGCACCTTTGCTTCCGATGTGGTGAAATTTTGGCTCTCGATATGGCAAAAACATCTCCCAACGCAACCCGAATGCACATTTTAAACTAAATACCTCAAAAATATGCCATAATGTGCTCCAAAAAACTACCACGTACTAAGGTAAAACCACTTCGAGGGATGCTCTAAAAAACTCGATTCACACTTGAAAAATTGTCACATGCCTAAAGAACAATGGGAGGTGAAAATATTACTGAGGCACACTTGATCTTCTTTTCTTTCACTCCAAAAATGTCTTGTACCTGCTTGATGTGATTCCATGGTGAATGTTCTTCTTTTAAAACAACTTCTTGCTTCTCTTTTTTACCCAAATTTAGAAAAAACATGAATTTTATTAAAAAAATCCATTGATTTTAGGTCTTTTTCTTTTTTATTTTTCTCTTTTCTTCATTTTCACATGCCATATATATATATATATATAAGAAAATAAAAATCCCTAAAATAAAATGCATTTAATGCTCTTTTTATTTTTTCAAAGCTTTTAATAATAGTGAAGCTATGACAACCCTTGCTTTTGCATTTTCCTTTATTTTATTTTTGCCTTCAATCCTTGCTTAAAACTTCCATAGAAATCTTTGTATGCAATCGCCCAAAAAGAGCCAAAGCACGCCTCTCACATTTTAAAACCTTTGTACATTGTTTAAACCAAGTGAAGGGTGAACAAAAATTTTCATCCCACACACAAGGTGAAAGTGCCTTTGGTCCCTTTTGATTTCTCTTTAAACTCTTGGTGTGGCTTTTAAATTAAATAACACGAGTTGTAGAATTTTTCAATGTTTTTGCCCCAATGAGGGGCGAACGAGGTTTTCACCCTTCATTTGGGGTGAAAGCCCTTTTGACCATTTTGTTACGTTGACTTGGCATCTTCGAATTCCCTTTTATTTTACAACATACGTTCACCTCGCCTTGGGGGTGAATGGGGTTTTTACCCCTTTATTCGATGAAAGATTTGCTGACCATATTTGAATTTGGATTTCGCCCTTCATTTTTAATGAAAATATTTTTTGATTATTAATCACGAGATTCAACATTTTCCTAGTTTTAGAATGCGTTCGCCTTACTGGAAGGTGACTAGGGATTTCACCCTTTCTTCGAGGCAAAAGCAGTTTTAGGTTTTTTCTTTCCATAATTTTGAAATTGGGGCCCTGTGCTTTGATTATTCAACTAGGAAATTTGCTTGTGCTCCCAAATATTGATGTTTCACTTTCCTAAAATATTTAAACTCAAAGACTTGCAAGGTAAAGCAACCTGTTAAAAATTTTAGAGCATTTTGAGCTTATCACAATTTTCTTCTTTTAGTGCAACTATTAATTCTACCTGAAATCATAATGTCTCTTCATCGAACCATTTCGGGGTGAAATTGATCCTGTAAGAGAGAGGAAGCGTATATATATATATATATATATATATATATATATATATATATATATATATATATATATAATTATATATATATATTACAAAAAATCAAAAAATACTGAAAATGAAATATGTACATATTTACAAACTTGTACCTCTAGATTGCCTCATTGAAAATAGGCCTTCATATGAAGATCATTAACTGGAATTGGTAGATCCCAACCATAAATATCTTGAAGATAATATGCATTCACTGAATTTACTGTAGAAATCTAAAATGGACTTTCCTAGATTGCATCAAACTTGTGGTGCTTCCCTACCTTGGCTTTGTTCTCATTCCATTTGAGGACTAAATCTCCCACTTGAAACTTGTGTTTTATTGTCTTCTTTCCAAACCACTTCTACATCATTTGTATATGCTCTATGAAATCCTCATACGCCTTTTCTATTTCCTCCTCTAGCTGCAACAACTGAGCTAGCCTTGCACTCGTCATATGAAACTCATCATCTTCATCTTTGAACAACTGCAATGTTTTGAGGATAGGTAATTTGATGTGAGTGGGAAGGACTACTTATTTCCCATACACCAAAGAATAGGGGGAAGCTTTAATAGAATTATTTATTGATATTTGATCTTCCCATAGAGCCTGGTTTAACAGTAGGTGACAACTTCTCTTATTGTTCCCCAGTGTCCTTTTCAAAATTTGCAATAAGTTTTTATTTTTGGATTCGGCAAATCTATTTCCTTGTGGATAATAATTAGAAGATATCTTAAGATAAATATTGTATCTGCTTGAAAATTCGGTGATCTTGGCCCCAATAAATGGAGTTTTGTTATCCATTATAATAGCATCTGGGACCTAAAAATGGGTAATCAGTCCTTCCAGAAAGGAGATAACTGTCACTTGATCTATTTTTTTAGTTGGAATGGCCTCTGCCCACCTAGTGAAATAATCAGTTACTATCAAGATATACTTGTGCTAAATAGAGGAATGGGGATCAATAATTCTAATTAAGTCTAGGCCCAACTATTTAAATGGTGTTTCCACCTGGATCAGGTGCAGGGGCAGAGGTGATTTCTTAGTTCTGTTGGCATACCTCTGATAGTTCACAACTTTGGATCACCTTGTGTGCATCGACAAAAAGGGTAGGCCAAAAATAATTGGCTCAAATTATCTTCAAGGTCATGGACCTTCCTGCATAATGTTCACCAGATAAACTAGAGTTGAATTCTTCCAAGATCTTCTCCTTCTCATAATCCTTCACGCATCTGAGGAGTATGCCATATATTCTTACGAAACAATCCACTTGGCAATAAGACATACTTAAGCACTTGCAGTATGAATATTTGATGTTGTGAAGCATCAAGATGGGATGTATATTTCCCATATGTAAAAATTTGACAAGGTCCTCTGTCCAATCATGATCACTTGTATCTCAATTTGTACAGTTGTTTTCGTTGATATCCTCATTATGTGTTGGAGCCAATGATTCTAAAGCTGCACTTTTGGCCAGTTCTTGGTAGAGAGCTCGTCCATGAACCAAATTAGTCGATCCGATGTCCACATCATATTATTGAATCTTTGAGACCCAACCTACTCTTTTTTCACCTAATTCCCCTTGAAGAATGAGATTTTTGACATTTGGGTGTATAACATAGAAAACTGTCTTATTTTGTGAAATGAAGTGTTGGAATTTCTTTAAGGATTTCATAACTGCATACACCTATTTTTCAATAAAATTATACTTTTCTTGGTGTAGTAAAATCACTTAGCTCAAGAAGGAAATCGACTTTTCATCTCTGTATTCTTGCTTCTATGTGAGAACAGTGGCATAATTCTCCTGTTTGCCTATTGCATAGAGGATGAAATCCTTTGAGTAGTCTGGGTTAATAAATATTGGCACTTGGATGATTATTTCCTTATTTTCTCAAAAATTTTGTCTTCTCAATTCCATCCATTTGAAGTCTGTATTATTTTTTAGAAGCTCAGTCATTGGCTTCACGACTTAAGTGAAATTAGCAATAAAATTCTGAATGAAGTTAATTTGGCCAAAGAATGATTACAGGTCTTTCTTGCTAACTAGCAATGATAATTTTAGGAGTACCTCAGCCCTTGCAGGATCAATCACCAGTTCTTATTATGAAATCACATATCCCAAAATTTTCACTTCTTTGACAACAAATATGGACTTCTTTAGGTTAATGAAAATTCTAAATTCTTAACATTTTTTGAACACTTGCCTCAAATGAGAGATGTGCTCTTCCCTGCGGTCTGCCACCAAGGTCACATATCATCAAGGTAGATTACAATAACTCTATTCAACAACTCACCAAAAGTAATATCCATCGTTATTTGAAATGTAGCACCAATGTTGGAAAGACCAAATGGTATTCTCTAATAAGTAAAAGTGCCCCATTTTGTGGTGAACGTCATCTTATGTTGGTCTTTTTCCTTTACCTAGATCTGATTATACCTAAAGAAACCATATATAAATGAAAACATGTAAGCTTCGGTGCCTACATGGAGAATTTGATCAATCTGTGGTAGGGGGTAATGATATTTTAATGATGCATGGTTCGAATTTTGAAAATCCATGCATAAGAGAATACCACTATTCTTATTTTGAATTGGCACTAAATTTGCAACCCATATTGAGTGCTTGATCAGATAAATTATTTTTTCTTCCAACATTTTTAATAGCTCTGCTTTCATGAGCACTTCAATTTTAGGGTTAATAGGTCGGTGTTTCTGTTGAAAAGGCTTTACTCTCTCCTGCAGTTCAATAGTATGCTAAATTATGCTTTTATCATATCCTTTTAAATCATGATAACTCCATGCAATGATATTGGGGAACTCAAAACATAAACTTTTGATATCTTTGAGTTCTTCTATTGTACAGTCTATTCAAACTTTGATAACATTCTTAGGCTCAAGTTGTATTTCCTTGTATTCCTTCACATCCACCTTGATCTTGTGTTTCTCTGATCAATCATTCTAATCAAACAAAATTTCAAGCAAAATCAGTCCCCTAGGAATGTGAATATTTTTCAATTGAATCATTCCTTCCATTTCCTCCTCAGCAAGTACTCTATCATCTTCACTTGCAACTTCTTTAATAAAAAAATTGATTATTTTTTCATTATTATCGAACACTTTCCAATAAATATTTTTACCAGGGACCGAGGGCCTATAAATTACCCTCACAGTCTTGGGTTTCCTGAATACTTGCTCCATGAGAGAAAAATTAGCACCAAGAGAAGCTAGAATATCTACATGTTTATTCTATTCTCACGAAATCGCTCGAATGTTCAATGCAGTAAATGACTCAAAAAAATCCCATACCTTGATATGGTAGGACTTCAAGTAGTGCTTCTTCAATACACATCTATTTGTAGTCTGGTTGACAATGAGATCATAATATCCAAATATTTGTAGTTGTTTTATGCCCAACTTTTTAGATTTTTTCAATCCAAGGCACAATGCTTCGTATTCTATGGTATTATTCATGCAACTCCAGGTTAACCGATATGAATAGGTTTTCTGTGATACTGTAGGAGAAAAAAGAACAATACCAGCCCTTGCACCATTTTTACACCTTACACCATAGAAATACAACTTTCATAGTTGGTCTGAGATAGGGTCTGGGAAATCAGAGACTTCTTCAGTTTGCTTAGTTTTAGTTATGGTGTAACAACCGATGTCAGTCTCAACCATCATTTTGAAATCCATTAGTGAAAATTCATCTTAAATGTGGAGCTCACCAAGCACTTCTTTTATCAAATCCACCTCTTGTAATTCCTCTGTCATCATGTTGACTGCACCAGTGGACTTTTATTTTGCTTCCAATTTTTCTATATGAAAAGTGGATGGCTTTTCATTATAGATACGGATTCATATTCCTTTGAATGGAATATCCAAATGTGAATTATCCAAGGAAAGGTATCCTCCTAGTTTCATTATGAATTCCCTCAAGAGGCACATGCTAAAGTATGGTTCCAAGTCAACCACCACTACTTCTTGAATGACATTGATTTGAGGTATGTTGTGTAGAACGATGGGAATATCATTTATTATTCCTACTATTTTGATAGGGGTAACATCCAACTGCATTAAACTTGGACTACTTATGTATTCCATTCCCATTACTTCACATACTGCCTTTGGTATGATAGTAGTTGCAGTGTCAGAGTCAATCATACAATTGTGCACGATCCACCCTTGCATTCTGAGAGAAAAATAGATTGAAGGTGGTCTATTCTTACTGGTGGTGGAGGTAGGTAGTGTCTATGCTAACACTATTTGGGAATAAATTTTCTTCTGATATTTTGCTGATTTGAGAGATTCTTGTAATAGATCAACCTGCCCAGGTAACTACAGTGCATTATATAGACTTACTTTCACAAGAATATTCTTCATCTCCTCCATGATATTGTAATAAAAAACCCTAGGAACCTTTTCTTCTACCACCTGCTCATACTTGTTTTAGTACTATTGAGTAGCTTCCACCCCTTGTCTCTTAGTTAATGATGGGTAGTTGATGCGTTAGCTTGCTTTTTTACCTCATTGTGTGATTGAGCGGCTATAGGTTGCAAAGTTGACACCTTTGTCTACAACTTCTCTTCAGATTTCTTAGGCAATAGTTCCTTCAATAAGATAGAATCTTACTGCTTTATTGTTGCACTAGACACTTTTGCATTAGGTGCTTTTTCTTGTGTTTGTATCTTTTAATTTTGTGCCTTCTGCTCAGAAAGAACTTTCAAAGGCTCTATTTCCACTAGATAAACAACCACCAACTTCTTTCCAGCCCTTGTGAGAACTGAAACTTGCTCCAAATATGGGACCATCAAGTTGTGATCACCTTCCATTATCATATTAACTTGTCCACCGATGGAAATTTTTGCTAATATCTATACATAGTTCAAATGAACCATGCATGTGTCTTCTCTATGAGGATAATTGCAGGTGGAGCACCAATATTCTCTCTCTGATGTGCTAGTTTCTTTATTTGCCAACACAATTGTGCTCCTCTTAGGGCCCTTACTAGTGGTTGGTTGCTTCCTAGTAATCAGCGGTATCTAACACCTTCTTGATCGAAAATCAGCTTTAGATTATTTCTTTCTAACTGTAGTGACAAAATTAACAGATTACACCTCTTGTAATAATTTCATGCAAGGGTCAGTATTTGAGGGCACATGAGGTGTTGGTAGAGGTAGGGGTACTAATGGAGTGGGCAATGATAGTGGAACAGCAGCGTTGGTAGCACTGGGAAAGAGAATGGTGCTGGAAACTGAGGAAAAACTAGAGCAAGTAATTACAGAATACTTAGAGTAGGGAGTTGTGGAATCGAGAATGGAGAAATTTGATATGAACTCAAAATCCATGAGGAAATGGGGTACATGGAAGGCATAGGCTATGAAAATGCACTCGAATACAAATGCTATGGAATATTAGGAAGGATATGCATGGTTACCTTCGAGGGAAGCTTACCTATGGTGATCAAGTCTACTTCAGCATTTTGTGCCTATGTGTATAATTCTAGAAATTTATTTACATTGGCCTGTCATATAGCCATGCCAATGTTAGAGTTTAAGTCTCTAAGATAATAAAACATAGCTTGCTCATGTGTGGGTTGAAGACCATCAGGGACTCTCTTCTAGCTTTGAGTGAATCTAACATTGAAGTCCACTATTTCCTCCTACGGATGTCTTTGGATATTCATGAATTGATGCAACAAGGATAATGGATCAACTTGCTCATGAAATTTCTTGATTAGCAATTTTTCCAACTGATCCCATGTGGTAATAGTGGTGGGTGGTAAGGACCAGTACCAATACAGTAATTTCTCTCTAAGTGACAATACCAACAACCTTACCATAATGTATTCTTTAGTAATGTCATGTATTATTGCCAAAGATGCCACATCTTGGATATGCTCATAAGTAGCCTTACCAATAACATCATAAGTAGGTAAATACTTCAAATCTACTTGAGGAACATGATTATGTGCTTGTAAATTCAAAGCTCCTGAGTTGTTCCATGTTGGGAACTACCTTGGTGGTTGTGGTTGTTGTGGTCATGGGTTTTGAGCCATTTGGAATGGTGTATGAGGTTGAGGATATGGGATGCTAGTAGTAGTACTAGCTGGACTTGAAGGAACGAAGAACACACTTGATATTTTTGAGGATGTTGTGGATGATGTATAATATGAAGGAACTAACCTAGGGTATTCCCCTAATCTTTCGATGTCAAGTTCGTAGAGCTCAACGGGATCTTCAGTATTCTTGGAATTCGATCTTGTGATCATGAAGTACAAGTTTTGTTGCCTTCATGTTCGGAGGCTTTTGGGTATAATTGAGTCGCCAAATATTCTAACTATATAGCATGAAGGAAAACATCAAACCTCAATATTGTTGAAAGTGGAACTTTTGGTGTCCCACCTGACGTGCCAAAAATTATTGGTCAAATATCTTCCTAATTATACAAATATGCATTTGTGCACCTTATACATGGCCAACATTGAAAGTCGAAGGGAAATAAATATCCTCCATGCCAATCTCTAGAGAGGGTTGGCTCCCTTACTAATACTACACTGGTTTAAGACTAGAGTTGCAGGAAAGAAATTGGAAATTACAGAAAGAAATGGGAAATATGACCATAAGCCAGAGGTGTAGGATTTGGGACAGACTAACAGAAGTAATTCCAACCAAGAATTATAATAGCATGAAATGTATAGAAAGGCAAGAGAATATACTTATATTTCCCCAGAGACAACTTCTAGAATCACATTCTAGTATTCACACTTACACTAGCAATACCCAAATTCAGATGTAGAATTTAAACTTAACAGTAGATAGCAAACATGAATATAAAATAGAAATACTTGAACATAAAATTATCACACAAAGAGAATATTTGCAAGATCAAAAGCCACAAATTTTTCTATTTACATAGAGAACTTTAATAGGTTTTCTACAGAATGTCTATCCTCCCTTTTTTACAATGAAATACTTAGTATTTATAGAGGATTTTGTCTCTTTCATTAAATGCACAAGAAGAAAAAATATCTACAGATCAGGAACCTTGGTGAAGAAATTCCTTCTCAAAAATATTGAAAATTCATCCTTTTGAAATAGTGATCCAGCTTTTAAGGAAAGACCTCTTATAAATCAGCACATTTGGGTGTCGGTGCACAAAAAATGCAATGGCGATTGATGACTTGGTACGTTCATGGAACCTTAAAAATTTATCCCTATTCAAAATATCTTGGAACTAATAGCAATCACCTTGTGATTGAAAAAAATATGGCTCTTTTCAGCACAAAATCAGCGATCTCAGTAACTTTTGCTCCAATTAGTAAATAACCTTAATTCATTTGGTCCAGGCACCTTTTAAAAGTCTTCACTAAATTTTAAAAATAAATTTACCCAAAATGAAGCAATGAGTGAAAACGATGTCTGCACCACTGCTCATTCACGCTCCCTAGTAGAGAAAGCACTTTTTGTAGTCATATACAACCATTGACTTTATTTGAATTAAAATTTGGTGCATTACATTCCTCTCTTCATTATAGTAGTGATTAATTGACAAAACTATGGGTGAAACGACTACTCTGAACCACTTTCGTGTTGTTTTACTCCTAAAATAAATGATTGAAATTCTTCTTTATCCTAGAGTGAAAGCACCTTTGATAGGATGTCATCTCTTTTAACAATATACGTTCACCATCAAAATGGGTGAAAGGCATTGTCACCCTCCACCTTGGGCAAACCTTGTGTTGAATCTTCAACGCCCAATCTCTTCACATTCACTTCAGATCAAAATAACAACTTTGATATATCATCGAATTGCTACCTTGTAGCTTCACCCCAGTGAAGATCGAATGGGACGTTCACCCCATATCTGGGGTGAAAGCGCCTTCAATTTTCATTTTTCTCCCACGCTCCAAAGTGGGGTCTACACCTTATCTTATATATACGTTCACCCTCAAAATAGGCGAAAGGTATTTTCACCCTCCATCTTAGGGAAACCTAGCGTTGACCTTTCAATGCAACCAAAGTACTTGTTATTTCCTTGCTTTCGCCAAAACTCACCATTCGTTGCGTTTTCACCCATGGAAGTGGCGAATGGGACTTTCGCCCCTCCATTGGGGTGAATACAAAGTTGACTCGTCAAAAAATTGTGCTAAATTATGTTCATCCCAAATTGGGGCAACTGAAGCTTTCAGCCCAAATTTGGGGCGAACACGCCCTTTCTTTAAATTGCTGAATTTTTTTTGGGTTCACCATAATTTTAAGGCGCTTCAAAGTTCTTTCGCCCCAATCAAGGGTGAAAGGGACTTTTACCCCTCATTTGGGATGAAAGCACTTCTTCATTTTAAACTTTTGTGTTTGCCCCAGAGTGAGGCAAATGGGCCCTTCACCCATTTTTGGAGGCAAACATGATTTTAACCTTCAACATTGCCTTTCCTTGGGTGCCATTTTCTTTGCAAATGTTTCGGGTGAAAACACATTTATCTTATGATTTCCCTTACAATTTCCACTATTTCAAAGCACATAATTACGTGAAAATACACAAAAATGATTACACACAAAAATATTGTGGTGAATACTGGAACACAATTTATTATAATTACCGCTTTTACAAACAAAAATCCTTTGACAAAATTCAATCAAAAATTTAATGTGGCATACTGCAAAAACTACCAACAAGTTGTTGCTTCATATATTCAATCCATTAAAAACACGTGGGAAACAAATAAAACAATAAAATAAATATAGTGCAGCTACTCTAATTTCAGATATGAATATGAACCATTTTAAATAGAGCAAAGAGAAGGAAAACATGCAAGTAACTTATTTAATATAAGGGATGGATATGAACCATTTTAAATAGGATCCAAAGAAATACACTAGAACAAATAAGAAGTGAAGGGCCAACAAGGATTCAAACACTAAGCATGCACAACAAGTTATACTTTTTAGGATGCCAACCTCAACTAGATAAAAGTTTCACATCGAAGTTAAATTTTTTTCCATATATTTTTCTTGTCATATTCTAATGGAAGGTAGATAACATTATTATTTTTTGTTATATCAGTCCTATTGGTAGGGTCTTATATACAATATGCACCCATTAATTGACTCTTGAGGATTGAAATTATGAATATAATCAATCTATTTTTCCATGGTTGCCAACAATGTAAATTGTAACATTCACCTACTATGGTTGAATTACACAATAGGGAATACACCATTAACCTTAGAATACCTTAAGGCCAGATCAGACTCTATCCCTCCAAATTTACTTGGATTTAACATCCACCATTTTGCTCTTATGAAGTCCAAAACTTTATTAATTTAATAAAGTATGGAAAATTGACAGTAAATTAATAAGAAAACATAAAATGCTTGTTATGCAATCCTACAACAATCTATTCCTACAAATGAATTGATAGAAAAATGACAAGAAATTTTTAAAATGTGAGGTTAAGTATGTAAGAATCCCTCTAGATGAGTAAGTATCCCCAAATGCAATAGGAATACATCAAAGGAAAAAATAAGAGAAATAATAAAGGTAATGCACTAGATCAAAGTGTTATGTAAAAATATGCTAGTTAATGCATAAATATGTTGTGTGAGAATATATAAACTAAAAAATGAAATATATAACAAAAAAGGAAACCAACAACGATAAAAACTAGATAAAATACCTAAACATATAAGTGTTTCAATGGTTATGGTAATATGAGATTAACAAACTAAGCACAATAAGACAAGCAGAGATCAAGTAACAAAAATTTTCCAGTAAAAATAAAGTGTTAAAAGCTATTAAATAATAATAGGGATAATTAAAAATAATAGAAAAAATAAAAAGTTAAAATATGTATGTAAACACAGGGTGATAATAACAATAAACAACAAAATATTAACAACTATAAAAATAAACAACAATATCAGGTAAATTGTAACATTCACCTACTATGGTTGAATTACACAACAAGGAATACACCATCCACCTTAGAATACCTTAAGGTTGGATCGGGCTCTATCCCTCCAAATTCACTTGGCTTTAACATGCCTAGTAGCACTTCAACCCATCATCATGGCAATTGCTCCCCTTAACAATAAACCATAACCCACTGGCCATGGAAAAGTTGCAGATAAAATAAAAAGAATAGACCTTTGGAAGCAAAATAGAGCTTTTATGTTGCCATAGGATATGGTTCAATATGAAAATGATAACATTGCCACTGATAAATTCAAGTCACCAATTATTATAGCTACTGTTTCATCTATTCAATCCATTAAAAACACATGGAAAATAAATAAAATAATAACATAAATATAGTGCAACTACTCTAATTTTAGGTATGAATATGAACCATTTTAAATAGAGTAATGAGAAGGAAAACATTCAAGCAACTTATTTAATATCAAGGATGAATATGAACCATTTTAAATAGGATCCAAAGAAACACACTAGAATAAATAAGAAGTGAAAGGTCAACAAGGAGTCAAGCACTAAGCATGCACAACAAGTTCTACTTTTTAGGATGCCAACCTCAGGTAGATAAAAGTTTCACATTTGAGTTAAATTTGTGTTTCCATATATTTTTCTTGTCATATTCTAATGGAAGCTAAATAGCATTAAAAAAATTGTTGTTATATTAGCCATGTTGGAAGGGTCTTATATACAATATGCACCCATTGTATGAACTCTTGAGGATTGATATTGTGAAGAGAATCAATCTCTTTTTCCATGGTTTCCAACAAGGTAAATTGTAACACTCACCTACTATGATTGAATTACACAATAGGGAATACACCATCTACCTTAGAATACCTTAAGGTCAGGTTGCGCTTTATCCCTCCAAATTAACTTGGCTTTAACATGCCTAGCAACACTTCAACCCATCACCATAAAAATTTCTCCTCTTAACAATAAACCATAACCCACTAGCCATGGAAAAGTTATAGAAAAATAAAAAGAACAGACATTTGGAAGCAAAATAGAGCTTTTATGTTACCATAAGATATGGTTTGATATGAAAATGATAACATTACCACTGAGAAATTCAAGTCACCAATTATTATAGTTGTTGCTTCATCTTTTCAATCCATTAAAAACATGTGGAAAATAAATAAAATAATAACATAGATACAATGTAGTTACTCAAATAAAACAAGAACAAAACTACTATAAATGTTCTCCAAGTATGTATGAACAACTCTAATTTCTATTTTCTACAGTGACCATAATTTTAAAAAAATATCACAATCCAAATAAGAAAATACATTACATCCTCCCTTAATTTGACATAGCACATCATTAATTAATTGGTTACAATAGCATCCCCAAACCCTAAACCCTTTGCATCCATCAACTCATAAGGGACTATTCACATTATGTACCATTATTTGTTCATTGTTGCTATAACATTGAAAATTTTATTCATAATTCATAGCTTCAATAACTTTGCCATATCCTTCTTATCAATATTTTCTAAGTATCAAGTTTGGGACATCCACGTTCTCTTTATGGGCTTGGCAGGTCCATAGAACTTGACAACGAGCATAACCTAGAATAAAGGAATAAAATATGTTCTCCAAGTATGTAATAACAACTCTAATTTCCATTTCTCAAAATACCCATCATTTAAAAAAAAATCCTAACCATCACTCCAAAGAAGAAAATTTTCTTAAATTTTGAATACAATTTTCCCCTACATCCCCAAGAAAATTTCCCTAAAATTTGAACATAGTTTCCCCTTGCATCCCCAAACCTTGAGTAGTGTGTACCACTTAAAATCTTGAACTCTCTATCAAAACCTATCTTGAGCTCTCTGTCCAATACTATATTGAGCTCTTTGTCTAGCCTTCGTTTGAGCGAATGCCCTAGCTCGAGCTCTTTGTCCAGCCTCTGTTTGAGCAAATTTATTATCTTGAGCTCTTTGTCCAACCTCCATTTGAGTGAACGCCCTAGCTTGAGCTCTTTGTTCAACCTTAATCTAAGTGAACACCCTAGCTTTATTTCTCTGTCTAGCCTCCATCTGAGTGAATGCCATATCTCGAGCTCTTTTTCCAAAGAGAAAAGCGAAATAAAATGCTTATTTTGCTTTTCCCACGATCTTTATATCTTTTTCGTTGAGACCCTAAGAGGGTAGTTTTAAATATTCCTATTAGGTCACCCTAAGATGACATTTTATAACCACCCTCTTAGGGTCACTCTAAGTGGGTTGTTATAAACCACCCTATTGGACCTAAGAGGGAGATTTATAACCGCCCTCTTAGAGTGACCCTAAGATGCCAGTTATAAACTACCCTTTTAGACCTAGGAGGGTGGTTATCCTAAAAGGGTAGTTATAACTACCCTCTTAGGATCTATTAGGATGGTTTTTACCACCATAAAAAAACACCTTATTTTAGCCATCATTAAAGCCTTTTTTCGGTGTAGTAGTTGGAGTAAAGTTTTTTCTTGCCACTTGGCACATCAAAAACATAGGGCCAATCATATGAAGTGAACTAAAACATATTTTGAGCACTAGGGAAGCCATACCATAATTTAAGAGGAGACAAACAAGTCTAGAATAGAGGAATTTTGAATGTTACCAAGAAGGAAGGAGTTTATAATGCTCATTGCCAAGTGTTACAAAAGTTGAAGGGTGTTAGAGACACTTGTCACCTAGGAAAAGAAGTGACAACCACCAAGGAGCATTCAAATTCCCTACTAGAAGCACCAAATTGAATACCAAATGTCCAATTGAAAATAGGAGTGCCAACCACCACATTAGTAACATCTTCTTACATGCAATAAAGGAATAGGTCAAAAATTCCACTAAATGATGACAATTGAGTGAGGCGTGTAAGAATATTGCACAAGCACTGCAAGAAGAGGAGAAAAGGATGCATTGAAGAGTCAAACTCTAGAAGACTGATTTTATGAGCACCAAGGAGCATTAAATGTAGGAAGAGCATATTTAGAGCACAGGTTGCAAAGTCAAAGAGCAACAAGTCAAAGTTTTACGCACCATATTCAAGAAGGTATGAAATATTTAAATTGAATTAAGAATATTTGCAAAGATTAAGGAGGTATAAGGCATAATAATTTTGAAGTCAATATTAATTAATTATATTTAAGGTTATTTGAATAATAGGAGAAATAAGGTGATGAATGATAACTTTAGAAGAACTATTGGATACCTTAGAATATCTTTGAAGTAAGAAGCATTTTTGAATTTTTTTGAAATTAATCTATTCAATTTTGAAATTCATATTGCATAGAAATATTTACAAATAGTTTAACTTGGAGGAATAAGGATTTCTACATAGAAATATTAATTTTGCAAATACATTATTTTCTAAATTTCCAATTAGGGAGTTATAAGGAATTCAACACCAATTTAAGTTCTTGAAATTTAGAAACCATACTATTGAAAATTGAAAGCTATAAGAAACACAACATAGAGTTGTTTGAAATTTGGAAAATTATTTTTTATATTAGTCTCTTGCTCAAATTAACGAGACATAAGGAATCCAACTTTAAGGTCTTGAAAATAGAGAATCTTATCAAAATTGAAATTGCATCAAAATTATATTTAGATTTCTATTCATAAATAGGGAGACAAAAGGGATTCAACTCAAAGAAAATTAAGAAAGCTAAGTATTTTATCAAAGCCATATTATACTCAAAAACACTTGAGAGATACAAGGTATTTTAAAAAATTTGAGAATTGAAAAGATATTATCAAATTTGATTATATACTCAAAACTAGGGAGTCATAAGGTAGTCAACCTCAACATTTTTTGAAAGTTAAAATATTCTCAATATATAATACTAGAGAGCTATAAGGAATTTTGCTTCAAATATTAAATTAGAAGAAGCATGGATGAAATATCAAAGAATGCATTTAATAATGAAGATCTATTTCATGAATCAAAGTTTTATTCACAAAAATTAATAGATAATTTTGATGGATACAAATATTTGTCTACTAGTTTAAAATAAAATTTTCTTTGTTTCTCAAGGAAGCAAAAAAAGGAAATTTTATGACATTAATTTATTATCTTCATGAAGTACTCTTCAAAGCTTGGTGGAATGCACAAACATAGTTATGCTTACTTCAAAAGAATGTTTGATGATATATCTATCATTAATTGTTTTTGAATTCTTTCAAGACATGAAACAAAAAGATAAAAATTTAGCAATGAAGTTCTGAATCCTGATCAATACTATTGTGATGATGTACTAACTCACCATGTTAAATATATATCACTAGTAAAGGTGTAGAAATGAAGAAGAAGAATAAGAAACAGGAAGAGGAAGCATGACAAAAAAGAAAAGATGAAGATGGAAGAAAATACTTTCAAGCTGAATCCAAATATCAATTTACAGGAGCTAGATCAAAGTGAACTAAAGAAACAAGATGAAGATCCATATTTAAGACTAAATTCTTCAATAACCAAATAATGTAATACATGGGGGTGTTGGAATATATTACATTATTTTGTATATGCTAATGTACCACCTTGGGTACATATTTATATTAGAAGTGTATCCTAGATTAGGGTTTGAGTATTTAATTTATACAATGTAATAAATGCACAAGTGTTACAAAGTACTTAATGATGTAAATGTGCATGTAGTCCATGTGCACATGAGTCCATAGAATAGGAAGGTGAAGAGTCATAGGAAGGTGAAAGGCCAAGAGTCACATATCATTATATATAGACCTTTTATAGGTGAGAGATAGATAGAGAGAGAGAGATGCAATATGATAGTAGCAACATTGTAGAGGATACAATGTAGAGGAAGAGTAGAGAGCAAGGTAGAAGCAATGTAGAGCATGTATGAAGTTTTAGGGAGTTTTGAGATCTCCATTTTATAGCAATGTATTATTTTTGTGAGCTTTCATTAATGGTAGATTTATGAGTAGTTGCAAAAGTTTTTTGAGTTTTACATGCTTTTTATATTACAATTATCACATATATAGTATTTCATACTCATTTTAGTCCTTGTGGTTGCATTTCATTAAGTATTTTATCATAAAAACTAACATGGATGAAGGGCCTAGTAGTTGGGTAGTGGTAAATGATAATAGTAGGAATACAAATTAGGATAATTTTTTTTTTTGTAGAATTAGGTGTTTATATCTCTCAAGTAGAAGAATTTGGGTCCATTGGATCCCTTGATGGTGATATTAATTATAGTTGAGAGGTTGTAATAAAGCATGGCTTGAAAAATAAGTTGGTCATCATCTAAGAGCTCACTAGCACTAGGAAATATTTATGGGTCTTTATATTGTTGAGCAATTGCTTTCCAATTACAAGGTCAATCATCCCATAGTTATGGTTTGCTACACCAATAAGGTATTGGATCAATTTCTATGAGGGATTTACAAGTATGAAAGTTGTCTTATGTGACTTGGGATAGGAAGAAAAAATCTAATTTTGTAGGACTTAAACCTTGAAAATTTTTGAAGGAAGTTTAGGATTAATCTCCCTTAAGATATTTGCAATGAAAAAGGTGGGCTCAAGAATATCTGATGAGATTGTTGTTAAATTGAACTTTTCTATAAGTACATGTATGCAGATTATGTGACTCGGGAAGCTCTTTTTAAGGTTGCAAAGGATGAGCACATGGAAAATTTTTACTTCTATTATTATTGTCATCATGATGGCATTTATAGGTCATGGGTTACTGGAAGTGATAAGATACATCCTAATCCTATGTGTCCTCACTCACCTGGTAAGTCTATAATTGGTCGTACAATTAAATGATAATATTGACGATTAGAAGGGATTAAAGATGAAGATGATCCTATAAGAATTGAGTTAATCCTTGAGTATGAGAGCTTCAATGATGTTTGGGTTTTGAATGCCTCCTCTAGGTAGAGGCTAGACTAGCATTGGTTGCACAAAATCCAATTGTATGGGAAAAAATAATTTTGGTATTTAGCTCCTTAATATGAAGATATATGCAATCAATTGATCAAGATGCAAAGAAAAATTCAATAGTACATACCTAGTCATGCAAATAACTTGGGCATGGACACTACTATAGCAACAAGGTACTTTGATATTTTATATGCTATAAAACCATAGGTTATGATAGTAGAGGAAGCAACAAAAGTCTTGGAAGGCCAATTGTTAGCTTGTCTAAATCCTCACATTGAGCATCGTATTCTGATAGGAGATCACTTATAGCTTTGTCCTTTTGTTGCTATCTCGCAACTAGAATTTGATTACATTTTTGGATATTTTGTTGTTTGAAAGGTTGTTTGTAAATAGAATAGAGAATAAAATATTAGAAGTGTAGAGGAGAATGAGGCCAACAATTACCTATTTTCTATCAATTTTCTATCCTAACCCTTAATACCATAGGTTCATTCAAACTCTAGACAATGTGAAAGAGATTCATCACAAAATATTTTTCTAGACCATACAAATGTGGAAATTTGTGTAGGTAACTTAGCTAGTAGATTGAATGTTGGGAAAGCTGATATAGTGTTTTAATTTGCCATGTATCTAGTAGAAAAATGTGGTTGTAAGGAGATAAAAATTCTTAGCATGTACAGATCTCAAGCTAGTGAGAAGTAGACAGTTCAAGCACCACTTCTCTAGGAAAGGATGGGACCATATTAATGACAATGAGGTAGAATCACCAAGGGTAAGAAGTGTAGATGAGTTTCAAAGGAAAGAAATTAGTATTATTATTATTTCCTTGGTAGGGAACACACTGTAAACCCATGAACTATTACTTTTAGACCAGTTTTCACCTATAGAATCTATAGGATTTTTGGGTACTCTCAATAGAATATGTGTTGCTCGATCTAGATCTTAGTTGAGGCATTATATGTTTGGGAATTCCATGAATATTTTCTTTAACTTGTAGTTCATTGATGACACTATTCATAAAGTATCCTTCGCATTCCATAGAAGCTACTAATTGTTGAGCCTTCCCAAAATAATTAAGTACAAACACAATATTGCCTACCAAAGTACTTGTCTCACCATTTATCTATATCAAAATCTTCATGACTTGTATGAGCCAATCATAGACACCATGGCATCATGAAGCAATCAAGAAACATGGTAACTCAAAGTATATGCTAGTAGGAATAACAAAATAACTTAGCGGGGGGTAATATTGTAAAATACATGGAACAAATAAATTATAATCAATATCAACAAATAACCAATAGATTGATGGGACTTGAGTGTTCAGCCAATAATGAGGAAGTGCTTATCATGTCTCACTATGAAAAGCAAGAAAATAAATAATTAAAGAGGGGACTTTACCAACAATAACATAAACCAAAAACACCTATAAAAAATAACCACCCTATGACACAAAATATGGTATAAACATGTGAACAAAGAAGCTCCCACTGAAGCACCACACAAAACAATAAGGCCATCAAGCATCTGTTAAGAAATGTTGTGCAAAATTGTGAATTCTATGTGATATGGATATACTAACAATGATCCCCTACTTACACTATCAACATGCCTATTCAAAGAGAGAACATGAGAAGGAGGATTGGGAGGAGAGGTGAGGTTCAATGCAAAATATTTTCACAAACAACATGAGGCCTCAACTTACCAAGACCATCCCTATAATGATAAATTGAGATATGAGTAGGAAGTAAAATCTTAAGAGTAAAAGGTAATCAAGGATACCTTTAACTCAAAACTAGAGTATGCTAAGGACTACAACCTAGGAACATCATAGTTAAAAGGTTTGGTTGAGGTTCAGTTTAATTTATCTTTTGGGAAGATGAAATTCAGTTCTCCTTGGTCCTTTCTTTAGTTTAATATATTTTTTATATATGCATTTTTATAGGAAATTAGAAAAATGAAAAGAAAATAAAAAATTAATGGTAAACTTTGACAAAAAACAATAATGGAACTCATACATGAAAGCATTATTGAATGCTAATACCTCATAAACAAATGTCTGATTACATGTATATTTATTTTCTTAAAAAATATACAAAATTTTACATGCTTATATTTTTTTTAAAACTAGACCATTAATATTTTTAGAATCCAAACCTCTTAATTTTTCCACTTCCTCTTGAACCAAGTGTTTTCATACCTCATCAATATGTTATGATTAAAATAACCATAAGGATATTCTCAAGATGAAATGTATGGGCATTACTTGTACAATGATATTTGGACCAACTGAGCTCATCATTGAAGCATAATTATTAATAACCAATGCTAATAAAAAACATAAACAATATGCTTCTATACCTCTAAACCATGGAAACAATAAGTTTAACGCTTGTTGTTGGAGGAGCATTGAATGTTATTTCTAACTCAATTTAATTGAAACTAATATATTTTCCATTCTTCAATTGATAAAGATATTGATGTTTGTTGAGGCTCTATATAAGCAAGAGAAGAGTAAATTGGCCTTCAATATAATATACTTTTGAAAGCCCTTCAAAGGGAGTCAAGGTTTCTAAAACCTAATTTTATATTCTATCTATTATTCTTTTCTATAATTACCACTTATGCAGGCACATATGTTTTTCTTGTGTGGTGAGTTGAGTAATGTGAATTAAGTAGTTTTGTTAAAGTTTTAAGGTTACTGAGGGTGGACCAGTTGATCCTAGGGTTCCAAAGTTTTAATTTTTTTATGAGATATTTCTTATATTTTCATTTAGATACTATTTTGGATCCTAATTATTCTCCTCAGACAACCTCAAGGTTGGTTGGAATCTAGTGGGATCTATGGTTTTATGGTGTAAGCCTTCATCGGATGCTAGCTCTTGAGCTGGAGGATTTTTCTATCATTGGTGTCCTCAGTTGTAGATCTCCTTTTACTGGTTGTTTTATTTTTATTGTTCACCCCTTGATAGGATTCCAATTGTTGGTTGGATCATGTTTCAAATGAAGGTTGGGTTCCTTGACTGGAATCTCCTACAGGGCAGGATTATTTTATTTTTTGAGTGCTCCTTACACTTCACAATTTTAAATTTTGAGCATTCAAGTTTCTTTCATTTGGTTTATTGGGTGAGCCTTGAGGGCTTTGAAGCAAGTGGAAATTTTTTGTTTAAATCCTTTTGTTGTTCTTTTCACTGGGTCATTTGAGGGTGTTCAAATTTAAAGCAAAAATTTGTGTTTATTTTCTCTTATTGGTTTATGTTAGCACCATACCCCTATTTTTTTATTGTTTCACCTTGTTCCATGGTTGTAGTTTATGAATGGTTGGTCATGGTTTGCTAGTTAGTAAGGTTCTTTCTGGGAAAAATTGTTTCGACTTCATTTTCGATTGAAAATATCATTGGTGTTTTCCTAGCCTTTCTCGAGTGCCTCTGAATTCATTGTATTTTATCTTTTGATGCTCTTTTTCAAATTTGAATTTTAAATTAGAGATAAGGTGGGATTTTAAGATCTATTTTTATTTGATTTCTAACTCTCTTTTTGAAATATGGATTCAATCCATTTTATGTACTTCCTTTGAGCTTATTGAATACTCTTTAGATTTGTAATTGTTTGGGGTCCCTTCAAAAATCCCTTTGTAAAGGTTTGGAGACACTTTCAAAACCCCTTCTACCACCTAATAAAAAAAATAGTGTTTGCAAACACTTGGTTTCTTCAACTTACACAAATCCTTGGTAGAATTAATATTTTAGTGTTTGCAAATACTTGGTAGCATTATGGATGAATAAGTGAAGGACTAAAGCATGGGAATGTCATAGTTAATAGGTTCGACTGAGGTTCAGTTTGATTTATCTTTTTGGGTAGATGAAACCAATTCGGTTTACTTTGGCCCTTTATTTAGTTTTAATATGCTTTGTATATGTGCATTCTTTATCTAAGGTGGAAATCAGAATAGAATAAAGAACCTTGTCAAACAACAAAATTGGCACCTATAAATGATAGCATTATTGAACCCTAATTCCACATAAACAAATGCCTAAATACATGCATATTTATTTTACTAAAACTACACAAAGTTTTAAATGTTTATATTTTCTTCAAACTGAACCATTTTTTTAATTCCAAAGTTGTCAATTTTTTCACTTACTTTTGAACCATTTTTTTCATACCCCATAAATATGGTTAAAGTAAAATGACAGAAATATGTTATCAAGATGAAAACGATGGGCACTACTTGTACAATGCTATTTGGAACAATTGAGCTCATACACTAGGCCTTTGAACCATGAGAAACAATAGGTTCAACACTTCTTGTTAGGCATAGTTAAAAGTTATTTCTAATTCAATCTAATTAAAATTATAATATTGCCAACACTTCAATCAATAAAGATATTGATGTTCACCATGGCTCAATATAAGCAAGACATAAATATAATATAAGTGTATCTCATTGATTTGATATAATATAATTTTGGAAGCCCTTCAAAAGGAGCCAAGGTTTCTCAATTCCAAATTTACATTCTACCTATTATTCTATTCTATAATTGCCTCTCATAATTGGCACATAATTTTTTGTTTTTGAGTTGAGCTGAGTAAATTTCTTAAAGTATTTCTAGAAGCTTAATGTAGACAAAAATAAAAGACAAGTATTAAAATATGTACAATTAATTTTGTTAATGAAATGAGAATAGATTAATAGCAATATACAAGAATCAAATCTAGCTAGTTAGGCTATTGTAGAAAATTTTGAAGATACAATGAATATTTATCTAGAGGTTATGGATTGAAGGTAGGCTAACAAATAACTTGTGATTTTAGAGGACAAAATCCTAGTGTTCTAGTATGTCTGATGAATTTTTAGGGCAAGTAGATTTATCTTCCAAAGCTATTTTATGGTCAATCTGGCTCAAGCACCAAATTTACCATATTTAGTGACAAGGATCCTAAAGAGTGTAACGTTCTAGGATACAAGGTCTAGAACATCCACATTTTGGAATTTATAAGATTTTGAGGAGTGATAATATTTAGTTGATGCATATTTTAGAATTGCGTGTAAGTTTAGGTTTTGTCTTGTAGAATTCAGGTTTGATACCTGCAAATCGGATTCAAGGAAACACATAAACTAATGTGATCAATGTTGCATAATATATTATTGTTAAGGATTTGAAGCTAAGAATATGTACATACTTAGTTATGAAATCCCTCGATGATAAAAAAAAATATGTTTTTTTCTTTTGAACTTGATAAAACTAATATTTGGTTCATCTTGATAGACACATCTATGATATGCACATAAGATAATGCTAAATTAGAAAAATATCATTAGGTTGAGTTAGAATAGCCCAAAATGGGCTCATTTTTCCATTTTTATCTAAATCAACTAAATCACCTAAATAAATTCCTTCTAGTTAGTTAAGATGCAATTTTAAGTGTCTACACTTGGTTTCTTTGCCTTGCACAAATCCTAGTAGCACTATGGATAAAAATGTTGAATATCAATTTAGCTTGACTCATATACAATCATGCTCAACAAATTTATACTATAGTAAAAACAATAAAATCTAGATTGTTGTTGATAATATATTACCCATATCAATCATATCTCAATCCATGATTGGAGATTCAAGGATTAATACATCCAGAACTACTGGAGAATTTTATGCAACACTTCAAAAAATTATTATTATTATTTTATTAGCAATAGTCTTGCTTAGTATTGGCAGGATGCTTGGGCAAATGTAATAATAGTTAGGGGTTGAAAGGTAATTATAATGGATCGACAAAGATGGAAACCAAGTTTATACATTTCATAAGAAGCATTCAGGGGAGTACACATATAACATGTATAGTTTGTATCTAGTAAATACATGATTCAAAGACCAATGCTTGAGTTTGTGTACTTGTTCCATCCCAAAGCATAAATACTAGAATTACAATGAATGCTACCGACTATATCAATGATCAATAACTACAAAATAAGTAAACTGGAATGTTGATGATATAAGGAAGTACTTTGTTACCTTTAGAAACTACATTTGGTGCATGGTAAATGATATTATTTAACTTATGATAATGAAATGTGATGGTTTGCAAATGTGAATTTCATAACCTAGTTTAAGTAGGAGTGCAAATGAGGAGAAAACTAAGTCTTGTATCCTAATTTCATAACATACTTGAAATAATTCAGAAAAAAAAATGAGCAAAATTAAGGGTTTAAGCAAAGTGCAAATGAGGAGAAAAATAAATCATGTTTATCTAAGAAAACAACCTCCTTTGGTGACTTAAAGTGAGCTTAGTCTTATTTTTCTTGCCCTATTGCCTACCCTAGTCTAAAGAAGCAACCAAATAGCAAATACTAGTGAGTTTGGATTCCATGATTGGTAGAGTCTAGTTTTTGTAACCCTTACATTAAAATTAACTAAATAACTTGAAGTTTGAAGTTATTTTATATGGATATGATAGTCTCAAATAAAATACTTCCATTAAATATATTTAAATATAAATATTAGAGAAGGATGTACCAATGTTAATAGTAGCCTGGTGATAAATGACCTCTAAAGAAAGAGGATGCAACTTGGTCACATAAAACTTGCTTACATCCTATTCCATTAACCCTCTCTAAGATATTTTATTTCTTTTGTGTTGTTGTAAACCTTACCATTAGCCTATGGAATTTATTTAAAATGAAAGAATATCATATTTGATGAAGAAAATGGTACCTTGATTAACTGAAAACATATGTGAATATCTTCTAAAGAAAGCAAACTCGATGTAAGGAAACAATAGCTTGGCTTAGCTGTGGATGGGGAAATTTTGGCAAAAATCATCCCTTATTGATGTGGATGTCAACTGAACTCTAATACATTCATCCAAGGTTATGCATAGCAGTGAATATTCATAAACTCACAAAAAGTAGCATTTTCAAAAATGGAAATTGATGAAATTTGGGGACCCTTGATGTCGGCCCATTCACCCAAAATTTTTGGATCCAAAAATTTTTAAGGGTTGGCTCGCCACACATTGATATTAATATTACCAATTTTTTTTTAAATCGCTAACACTCTCACCTAAACTGAGGACCCTTTGTACCTTGAAATTATAAAATTTTTAAATTATCCTACTAAATTCGACTATTATCCTAGTATATATAACTAACACGATAGTGATACTTTTTCATGTAAAACATTCAAACTATTAGATAATCAAGCTGCAACAGTAAAAAGTAAAACCTTCAAATAGAAAAGATAAGAACTAAAACATTCAATCTATTGCAAACTTCCACTGAAATCTGATCAAAAGTTGAACCAAGATCTACACCCAGATCGTATCTAGAACTAGCTTTGCACCTGGACAGGGGTTGGACCCTATTTTTCACCTGAATCATCTATCGAAGATTGATTTACACCCAGTATAGAGCTGAACCTTGTTTTACACTCGAAATATAGTCAAAGCATAATTTACACCTATATCAAAAGTGAGACCCAATTTTGCACTCGAACTGACTATCGAAGCTTGATTTACACCCAAATAGGGATCAGACCCAATGTTTCACCTTAACCATATATCAGAGATTGATTTGCACCCGAACCAAATTCGGACCCTATTTTACACCCAAATAGTAGCCGAAGCATAATTTACACTAGGATCGGAAGCCAAACCTAGTTTTGCACCCAAACTGGAGTTAGACCCTATTTTGCACTCGGAGACTAACTAAAGCATAATTTACACCCAAATTGAAATTCAAACCTAGATTTACACCTAATATGACTATCGAAGCCTGATTTACACTTGGATAGGGGTTGGATCTTTTTTTACACTTGAATCGATTATCGAAGCTTGATTTAGATCCGGATAGGGTCCAAATCCAGTTTTACACTTGAATCAACTATCGAAAATTGATTTGCACATAGATAGTACCTAAATCAGTTTTTGCACTCGGACAAGATCTAGATTATGCATCAGTTGTGAAAAATAGAGGTACACAATTTTACCTCTCTAAATTATTTTTAAAGAATATCATTTCAAGGAGTTGTAGTAGTAACATTTATTTATTTATTATAAAAATACATGTTTTTATTTTGTTGTTTTTCTCTATTTTCCCCTATTATCCTCTATTCCACACCCTTTATTCCACATGTGAGTGTTTTGATGCATTTTTTAGCTACCTGCCTCTTAAGACATTATGATCCTCTGTTCTCTTGTTTTTTAAGAGAATATGAGTTCAAACAGTTATAGAATTTTCTTTTCTTTATTGCAAATAAATTAATGCTCTATTTCCCATATTTTCTCTATTTTTATTTGTTCTACATGTGAGTGTTTTGATGTATTTTTAAGCTAATTGTATTTCTCTTAAGGAAATGTAATTCTTTGTTTCTCTTAAGACACTTTGATTCTTTGTTACTCTTGATTTTTAGAGAATATGAGTTCAAGGAGTTGTAGTAGAAAGATCTACTTTTCTATCATAAAATTACAAATAGATAAATGCTTTGTTTCTCTTAAGACAATGTGATTATTTGTTTCTCTTGATTTATATAGATTTTGAGTTCAAAGAGAATATGTTTTCTCCTTTAAGACATTGTGATTCTCTATTTCTCTTAAGATACTGTGATCCTTTGTTCTCTTATTTTTTAGAGAATATGAGTTCAAGCAGTTTTAGTAATAACATCTATTTTATGTTTCCCCTGTTTTCCCCTATTTTCCTTTGTTCTGCAAATTATTGTTTTGATGCATTTTTTAGCTCGTTGTCCTTATTTTAAATAAATTGAATTCTCTATTTCTCTTAAGACACTTTGATTCTCTATTTCTCTTGATTTTTAGAGAAAATGAGTTCAAGGAGTTGTAGTAGAAAGATCTGCTTTTCTATCATAAAATTGTAAATAGGTAAATACTTTGTTTCTCTAACAATATTGTGATTCTTTGTTTCTCTTAAGACATTTTGATTTTTTGTTTCTCTTAAGACATTTTGATTCTTTGTTTCTCTTAAGACATTGTTATTCTCTATTTCTATTAAGACACTATGATTCTTTGTTTCTCTTGGTTCTCTATTTCTCTATTTTTCATGGATTTTTTATCTAGTTGACCTTCCCTTATGATATTGTGATCCTCTATCTATTCCACTAATACTATGTGTTTCTAGGACATTTGTACTATAATCTAATATTTATCCATATTTGAATCTCCAATACTAGGAGTTACAAAAATTCCTATACGTGGTTATAAATTTTTATACATACAAAGTACTATCTCCAAAAAACATAATAGTGGCATGTAGTGAAAAATAACAATAAATATTGATTGGAAATTTGTATGTATTTTATACTAACCAACCATTTGTATATTCTAGTTACAATATTATATTGAGGCCTCATAATATTAAGATCTGTTCAACATTTTATTAATATTCTAAAATGAGAAACATTTTCGTTACAAGTAAAATGGCACCTACTGGCATTGGAAAGAAGGGAGGCAAATCTTCTACTAAAAAGAGTATCCTCAAATATTTTAGCCATATATCTCAATCCAATGAGCCAATGACATGTACTATATTTTAATTGTGTATTCTATAAATTATTGTAAATAATGCTTTCTTCCTCAAAAAGTAAATTTTTAGGATATGGATCTGGCCATATTGCATGTTTATGTGATTTTTTTTTTTTGTTTTTAAAATTTTGTTCTATTAAATCTAAAAATGATAAAGAATATTATTGTATGCATAATACTCTGTTGACCCTCATATACCTCCACTTGAAGATATTCCTTAGGAATAGATGTCTTCTAATGAAAATTCACTTAACAATGGCATGCAACAAACACTTGAAGATATTCCTCAAAATGGCATTCCACTTGAAAAAGAAAGTGATAAATAAAATACAATACAAACTTCTGGAGAATCATCAAGCCAAAAAACTAAACATAGAAAGTGAAGTAGATAGACTATTGAAAGGTCATTTTAGGTTGAATGAGCATCAACATATCTATTTATAGAGCTAGTCCAGCTAGAGAATGACAATGCCATTCCAACATAATATATAAGGATCATAAGATGCAACTGAAGAAAGATACAAAAGAAAAATTTTGTGGGAAAGTTTATTCAAAAGTTATGGAATAGTTATGAACATATTTAGGTGGAAGGATGCATCAAAATGCATGAATGTTATATATGCAATAGAATATGATAATGAATTAAAGCTACAACAATATTTTATTAAGAAACGTGGAACAATTCAAGCCCAATTTCATAAAATGCATATGACCACTTTAGCTTCAAAAAATTTATAGTTTTTTGTTGTATATAGTATTATTAAAAAGGGTAGACCCATATCCGATTTTATTGAGCACCTATTTCAACTAGCTGATGTGTAAAACCTTCCTAGTTCCCATTGGTCAAATTGGAGTGGTTGGAAAATTATAAAATGTTTGTCATTGGTTGAGAAGAAGGACCTAAGGGAGAAAATAAAACTTGTCAAATTTATTTCACTTTCAATTTATAAGTTGATGGTTGTGGACAATACATCTTGGATTTGCAAGCATGTGTACACATTTCAAAATCATATAAGGCAACCTAGTTTGCTAGCATTACATAAGATGGTGAAAAATAGTAATGCAAAAAATATCTATAATGTTTTTGTAACTAGTTTAAAATATATTGCAAGAATGAATGATAAATAAATAGCCACAAAGTTAATATGCGTTGGAGCTAACGGTGCTACTATAATGCAAGGACACATGAATGGTCTTTGTGTTCGACTACAATCTATCATGTCATATTTAATACTCATTTATTGCATGGCTCATAGAGTGAATCTTGTATATAAAATTGTGAGCACTTTTAAAAATGTTGTGAGAGTGGAAGACCTCATCCGTGAAACACATGCTTATTTTTTGTGTAGTCCAAAAAAGTTTGCAAAGTTTCAACAATTTGCACTAGGAGTTATAGAAGGAAAAAAATTGTTAAAAGATGTGGATACAAGGTGGATTTCATTGTATCAACCTACACATAGAGTTTATACAAAATATCAATTGTTAACGAGGTTTATGTACGCAAATCATAGTGCAGTTGATAAGGAAAAGTATTTGTTATACCTTATTATTGACTTGGAAACTCTTTTAACATTATATGGTATTATTCCAATGTTACAAAAAATTAATAGATTGATTAAACTCGCACAAGAAATATCCATTTATATTGTTGATTTCATGAGGGTAAGAAAACAATATGTATGATTATTGGTAGGTTATATGTCTCCAAAGGAAATTTTATAGATCCCTTGTTTGATAGTTGGAGAACATTAACTAACGTGAATGATCCAAAAAGTTTTTTGAATTTTGACATCAAAAATCATCTTTGTATTAATATTAGTGGAAAAATGATACCTCTATATAATTTTGAAAGGCATTCAAATATAGTTATGAACAATGTTGAACAAATTCCCACAACACACAATAGATTTGAATTAGTTTTACACAATACTAAGATTAAATTGTTAAAAATAGGAGTATCATTGACAAGTGAAATAAGAGATCGGTTTCAAAGATGAGTTGCTTGAGGTCATGGGTGTGGCTAAACTCATGTTTTGGGGTTCTTCTATTGACCACTTGTTAAACATTTTAGCAAAAGTGTGGAATTAAATGGTGTTGAAATAAAAGGTATTATCAACAAAGAAATTTTAACATAATAGTTATCACATTTTGAAATGACAATGGTTTATCAAATGCCACGTTTGTGGAAAAAATTGTATTAAAGTAGTGTCTTACAAGATATGACTAGTAAATTTTTTTGTTTATATGAATTATGTCAAACAATAATTTTGGGATCTAGGAAGATGAGAGGGTTTTTAGTGCACTATTTTTTATGAAATCTAAACTTTGTAATAGGTTGGATAAAAAATTGGAAATTTTTTTGAGATTTATGTGTCAACATATGAGTTGGAAAAATTTCCCTATGATAGAGCATTGACATATTAGAAATCTCTAACAGACAGAAGGGGTATCACTAATATGAATGATAATGAGGATAATGATACTTACAATGATCACATTGTGTAGACAGACACATTCGTTATGCTTCAAAGTGATTCTGGATAAGTTGAGGAGTGTTTGTTTCAACTACATCCATTGTAATTTTTATAAAATTTCACAACAATGATAAATTTGACTTTATTTTATAACAAATTTCACAATATTGTTATCAGATTTATTAGATTTCATAAAATTTGGTTATTCATAAATTTTATCTTTTATATCACATTGTTGTTTTAAAAATTATATGTTTTATATCATACCATTCTTAGTGTCTTAACTACCTTCATTGATAAATCCTTATGTTTTATATCATAGTATTGTTAATGTATGAATATTAATGTATTAGCACAATTGAGTTCTTTTTACTTTGCAAATAACTATTAACCAACAATAATATTTCTTTTGTTCTTTGAGATGAACATAATACATATAATTGGATCAACATAAACTAAAAAAACAACACAAAATTATAAACAAAAATAACCATTAAATTATAGAAGACACAAAATTAGAAAATGCATCTCTCATTAATTCGATTAAAAATATATTACATTGCACAAAATTGTTGACTACAATACAAAACAAAATGCAATTAACTAGGAAACATTTCATAGTTTCTTAAATATCAAATTGGGTGTTTGATTCCTCGGCTTCTCCTAGAGTTGTTCGTTTCTTTCCTTTTTCTCATTCCTCGACACCCTATGCTGGAAGTGCTCCTGATCTGACTAGGCCTTCCTTTATTTTATTGAAACTCCTGAGCAATACAACTTCTTCTTGGGTTGTATCTTCTTGCACTGTTGAAAGCAGTTCTTTCCATTTCTTCTCCTAAGGAGATTATAAACCTTTGCAGAAATTATTCAAGAAATAAACCTCTAAGAAGTAATAAATATACATCCATAGGAGGAGGAGTGACAAGAGCTGAAATTGGAAATATGTTGGAAGGTTTAAAAACTGATTTGTTGAGTAATTTGACCTCATCTTTGGACTTAATGGATAAAAAATCAAAGGATAGTGAAGAAATTTACTGCCATAGGTGTAGGAAAAAGCACAATATGAGAGAATGTCCTCTCAACATAACAAATATCTCCAATATTTCTGCTTGTTGCCAAATTTGTGATAAAAATCATAAAACTGAAAAATGCAAGTATATCTTCGTTGTTAAAGCTGCCATAAAAGAACCTGAAGTGGAAGTAGAAGATGTTTATTTTGTCGCTCAAATATGAAATGGTCCATTTAATGGCCCACCAAATTGGTCAAACCCTAATTATCCCAACCAAAAAAGGCCTAATCAATGGTCTAATGCACCAAACTAGACAAATTGGAATTCTTACAACCAATACTGGAGCATACCCCCATGGGCTCAATTTATGGCCAATTCCTATGGAGGACAACCCCCATGGAATCAAGGGACACAAAATCAGAATATGCCTAGTTGGAATAATAGTGGCCAATATAATCAAGGTGGCACCAATTGGTCCCCAAATACAATGCAACAACCAAATCTTCAAAATCAATTTAGGGGACAAAACACTCAAAACCCACCTCAAAATAGACTTCTACCACCTCCAAAAAATAATACTAATCCTCCTAAGAAACCACCTCTTCCAGCTCAACCAATTCCTAACCCTAACAACAATAAGAATGTTCAACAAGTTTATGACACTAGTGAGACATGTTCTATATCTGTAGCACCATGTCAACAGATTCAATTAAGATCAGGAAAGGTGTTGGAAAATAATGTCACTCTCACAAAACTTGATGACCCTATTCCACATTTGGTTGAAAAAGAAGATAGTAACAAAAAGGAAACAGAAAACCAACCAAAAAATATTCCAACAAAGCAACAAGAAATCCAAATAAGGAAGGAAGTAGAAGTACCATTCCCTCAAATACTGGCAATACCAAAAGAACCATCTAAGCCAACCTTTAACTTCCTTCAAGAAATAGAAGGTGTTACTATTAAAATTCCTTTATTACAAGCTATCAAGGATATACCCATCTATTCCAAGCTTATTAAAAATATATGTTCAAGGAAGAAAAAGAAGAATGAATTTCAAACTATTCAAGTCATTGGACAATTATCTAAGATAATGATAGGAGATAGGTTATTACCAAAATATACAGATCCTGGAATACCTATACTCATTGTGCATATTGGAGACATAACATTACAAAATGTTTTGATTGATTTAGGAGCCGCTATTAATGTCATGACCAAAGAAACAACAGAATCCTTAGGGATGCATAAACTACAATTAACTTCTATTGTGCTTCAACTCGCTGATAGATCTACTATTAAACCAGAAGGAAAGTTAGAAGACATTATGGTCTTAGTAAGTTCATGGGAATACCTTGTAGACTTTATAGTCTTACAACCCAAAAATAAATTAGGGGGACATCCCTTAATACTAGGATGCCCATGGCTTGCAACAGTTGATGCTTACATTAGTTGTAGATCAGGAAATATGACTATTTCTAATGGCAAGGATACAAAAGATCTTAGTTTATTCCCTGAATCACCAATAGAAGAAGAATTTCCAAAGCAGTTGTGGTATGATTTCCCTCATGAATATGATGATATCCAAACCTTATTAGTTAATGTTCTAATTGAACAACTTGAACAAGAGGTTGAGGGACCCCTACCATTATTGTTAGAAAATCAACAAGAGAATCAAGGTCAAGACAGTAGTTGTTCATCTCAATCTTCCATTTATGAGGTAAGCACAAGTCAATCTCAAATGGAACCATATGGTTATGATTTCAATATTTTTGAACATGAGATAAATGGGATAGATGCAAATACAAAAAAATGTAAACAAATAGATATTATATCAAGAAAAACTCTTAACATTAGTAATGAATTCACAGGCATGCAAGAATCTCAGTTGGTAGATGTGCTTAGAAAGCATCAATCAACATTCGCATGGAACTATGAGGATATGACGGGTATTCACCCAAATGTTTGTACCCATCACATATTTATTCAAGAAGGTTGTAATCTAGTAAGACAACCCCAAAGATGATTAAATCCAGCTATGAAAGAAATAGTTAAAGAGGAAATCATTAAACTCTTAAATGCAGGATTTATATACCCAATTTTTGACAGCCAATGGGTGTCACCTCTGGTGATAGTCCCTAAAAAGAATGGTAAATGGAGAATTTGTGTTGATTATAGGGAATTAAATAAAGTAACCAAGAAATATTATTTTCCCTTACCATTTATTGATCAAGTCCTAGATACATTGGCTGGAAAGAAATATTTTTGCTTTTTAGATGGTTTTAGTGGGTATAATCAAATCTCCATAGTTGAAGAAGATCAGGAAAAAACAACCTTCACATGTCCTGCAGGAACCTATGCTTATAACGTTCTACCTTTTGGATTATGCAATGCACCTGCAACTTTTCAAAGAGTTGTATTGGCTATCTTTGCTGATTTAACTAATGAATGTGTGGAAGTTTATATGGATGACTTCACAGTATACGGTACTACCTTTGAAGAAACATTATCAAGCTTGCAAAATTTTTTGGTAAGATGTCAAGAGCAAAACCTCTCTCTAAGTCATGAAAAGTGCTTTATGATGATGAAAGGAGGCATTGTTCTAGGACATTATATATCAGAAGATGGTGTTAAAGTAGACCCTGCAAAGATACAAGTTATTCAAACCCTTCAACCTCCAAAAACACAAACAAAGGTGAGAAGTTTTTTAGGACACGCAGGATACTATCGTAGGTTCATTAAAGACTTTAGTAAAGTTGCTACTCCCATGTTTAAGCTCTTAACTAAAGATAATGAATTCAATTGGACAAACGAATGTCAAGAAGCCTTTGAAGAAATAAAAGAAAATTTGACTATTGCTCCAATCTTGAGAGGACCAAATTGGGAATTACCATTCCACATTCATTGTGATGCTTCAGGTTATGCAATAGGAGCAGTATTGCAACAAATAGAAAACAAAATACCTTATGCTATCTATTATGTAAGCAAAAATTTGCATGGAGCTGAGCTTAACTACACTGTTACAGAAAAAGAATTTTTAGTTGTAATTCATGCTCTCAATAAATTTAAACATTACATAACAGGGTATGAAGTATTTGTTCACACTGATCATTCTGCCATTAGATATTTAACAAACAAAGCAACAGTGGGTGGTAGAGTGATTAGATGGCTTCTTTTACTACAAGAATTCAATGTCACAATTATAGATAAAGTAGGAAAATATAATGTTATTGCAGATCACTTATCTCGCATGCAGATCTTTGATGATAACGAGTTAATTCCTGACAATTTTCCAGATGAACATTTGTTTGCTATTTCTATTTTTACCCCTTGGTATGTTGATATTGTAAATTATTTAGTAACAGGAAAAATGCCTCAAAATTTTACACCGCATGAGCGTAGGAAATTAATACATCAAAGTATTCCTTTTACATGGATTCATGGAATTCTATTTAAAAAATGTCCTGATCAAATCATCAGGAGATGTGTGCAAGAAAATGATGTATATGATATTATTAGGGCAACACATGAAGAACCTTGTGGAGGTCATTATGCCACCCAAATAACGGTTATGAAAATACTTCAAACTGGATACTTTTGGCCTACTATGACTAAAGATGTTCATCAATTTATTGATAGATGTGATGCTTGTCAAAGAGCTAGCAAGCCTACACCTTCTATGGAAATGCCTTTGGTTCCACAGATAGTACTTGAACCATTTGAAAAATGGGGAATTGACTTTGTTGGACCAATAGACCCTCCAAGTGATGGTAATAAACACATACTTGTATGTACATATTATGTTACCAAGTGGGCTGAAGTTAAAGCTCTCCCACGAGCTCAAGTTGAACCAGTCACCGATTTTCTTTATGAGAACATAATGCAACGCTTTGGAGCACCAAGAGAATTAGTTTCAGATCATGGACCTCAATTCACCTCCAATGTCATTGATCATTTTGTTAACATCTATCAAATAAAACACAAGAAAACCTCACCATATCACCCTCAGGCTAATGGACAAGTAGAAGTTACAAATAGAGAACTTGAAAATATTATTACAAAAACTATAATTGTTAATAGGGGTGATTGGTCTGAGAGATTAAAATAAGTTGTATGGGCATATAATACAACTTGGAAAACTACCACAATATTATCACCATATGAAATGGTCTATGGAAAACAAGCCATCATGCCCATTGAATTCGAAATAGAAACCCTTCGCACCGCGGTAAAACTTGATATGAATTTGGATAATGCACAAAAATATAGGTTGGAAAAGTTAAATATTCTGGATGAAAGAAGATTAGAAGCATTGCATAGAACTGAAATAACCCAACAACAATGAAATAAATGGCATGATAAACACATTGTACCATGTACATTTCAATCAGGAGACTGGGCCCTATTATTTGATTCTCGTTACCAAGATTTTCAAGGTAAATTAAGAACAAGATGGCTAGGACCCTATGAAATTGAGGAAATATTTGGAAATGGTACAATCAAGCTTAAGCCAATAGATGATTCAACAAGAAAACTACTAGTAAATGGACATAGGCTTAAACTTTATAAGAAGCCATTATCTAAGGAAGAATTCATACATCAGTTTAGACAACACACTGATTTGCAGTATATTTCTGAACTGCAATCAGTTACTATTCAATAAACTCTCTCTTTGAAAAGAAAAAATAATAATAATATAATTATATACATATATATATATAAAAAAAACATTAATATATATAAATGATTATGCTTCCTTTATTTCATTATGAAGTATCTATATTTGTTTCCATTTTCAATCTTAAAGCTTTAAAAAAATAGCTCAAGGAAAAATTCTTTCTTTCAAAACTTTGTAAGAAAATGATTACCACATGACACATAGTACCTTGTTGTTAGATGAAATCTAGGTATTTTTCAAATACTCAAACTATATCTAGTATTTTGAGCAAAATTTTCATTGGAAATGAAGCAAATATTTTAAAATGTTGTAAGTGACTCCTAGTTGATCAAGTTTCTCTATTGACCATGCAAAATTACATATTTAAAAACATTGTGAAGTCTTGGAAAAATTAACTCATGTGTTATTTTTGCCAATCAGTGAAAAGTTTCCCTTGCTTATCTATTTTTACGCATGATCTAGAGTACTAATGAATTGGCAAAAGGACAAGCTCGCCCTTCACCTAAAAAAAAAAATCCCTTGCTCCTCATCTAATCGAGCAAGTATCCTAATGAAAATCTTCTTGCTTTTCCTCAAAATTAGCAAGAACCCCAAAAAGTCAAGAAAATTTTCTTGCTTCTCCTCAAAATAAGCAAGAACCTCAAACAACACTAAAAATCCCTTGCTAAGCAAGTATCCCAAATAAAGCATAAAGCAAAAAGGGCAAAAAGAGCTTGAATCCCTGGAATTCTTAGTATTTCAAACACCATGGGGTATTCTTTCTTAAGGTATCCTTTCGTATTAGCAGTAAGTTTGGATAAGACCTCTAGATGCTTATAAGATCAGCTAGCTTTTTGGCATATATAACACTTGTTGTTTTTCAATCCTTACTCATAATGGGAAATGAATCTTCACTGCACACACAGTTGGTCTTGAAAGAGGCTTGAAACTACTAGGACAACTTTGACACTATATTAATTTGTGAAAGAAGTAAATGAAGTTGTTCAAAGTTGCTAGAATGTTTGATGTCTTTGAAGAATAACCCTAGAAACATCATATGCAGCTAAGAGTTCAAAGTAAATTCTCATGAAAGTACTATGATTTCAATATTTTCTACAAAACCATGGCTTATCTCCATCACATTTTATCCTTTAGAAGAAAGCCATCTTAATATTCATTTCACTTTTTCCTATAATTTCAGATATCCTAGATGGCTGAAATCAGATTTTATATAACATATTTTTCTATCTTTAGAAACTTCTTAATGACATACAGGAAGCATACTCATTAAAATTCTAAATAAACCCCCATATTTAAAATCATTATTATATTATCTATAAAATAAATAAACACCCTTCCTTTTGTTTTGGCTATATAGCCAAAATTATAGTTTGGGGGGAGGATAAATAAAGGCATATATAGCTCATAATATAGTTTGGGGGAAGAAAACAGGTAAAGTATTTTCTTAACTCTAATAGTGGTTTTGGTAGATGTCTTCCGTAAGTGTCTTCTGTAAGTATCTTCCGTAAGTATCTTCCGTAAGTATCTTCCGTAAGCATCTTCCGTAAGTAGTTTCTGTAAGCATTTTTCGTAAGTGTCTTCTGTAGATAATTTTCGTAAATATTTTTTTATAAAAACTTCCGTAATATCATTATCAGTAATACTATTCCGTAATACCCTTTTGTAGTTGCCATCTATAAAAATCACAAATCTAATATATATATATATATTAATAATTAAAATAAAATATATTTAAAATCAAAATACGAAATAATATTATAAATAATAATACTTGTAATATATAATAATAATATATAATATATAAAATATTTAATAGAATATATTAAAATAAGATATAATATTAAAATTAGATATAATAATATATAATAATAAATTATAAAAGTTAAAATAACATAAAAAATAATAAATAATAAAATATATCGTCGCGGGCCTTTTTCATAAGCCACGATGAGTTAATAAAACACTGCCTAGCCACGAACACAACCGTCATGGATGCCAATTATATGTGGGTACATAGATCACGACTCCCTACCATTGATCAACATCGAAATCAACGATCATGGACGACAACGAAGAAACATAGACGCAGGACCAATTCCAACATGCCATGTGGCAAGACAAGAAACTGCGTGTCATGTCCGGTGGCAAATAACTCACCAGGAAACCGCCATGGAGAGATAGCATGTGTAAATCCTCCAACCAATCGTATGCTTGTATGAGGATCATGATTTTCTACCGTCGATTCCAAGCGGCATCAACGGTTATCAAAGGTGGAGAGAAAACACAACCACCATGCCAATCATAGCAAAAGGGGGGAAATAAAGCCAACACGTGTTTCTTCATGGACCAATAATGGATTAGGCCATGGATTACAAAGGGTAGCCATCGATTGAAGTGCATCGATGGCTAGCGATTGTATTATGTTTATCACCATCGATTTTAGGTTTAAAATTTCCATCGTAGATAGGTTTTCACCATTTAGATAGGACAATTACGATGCATGCGGCCATGCAAAGCCAACCCGTCTGTCGAACGAAGTTGCAGAGCTCGAATTTGCTCTGAAATTGCTGAACGAAGTAAGATTTTGAGGATTCTTTGAGAAATCACCGGGAATTCGACAAACGATAGTCTTCGATTCCTCAAATGATAGTCTTCGAATTCAAAGGAATTCGGCGAACGAGTTCGTAATTTGTAGAGAACGTCGAAAGGTGGCAGAATTGCGATGATAGCGACAGGTAAATTTTTTAAATTTTGATTTTGTTTTTTTTTATGATTGTTGTTGTTTTCCTATTTACGAAAAAGTTGTTTTCTCCATTTTTTTTTCTGTACATACAACAGAATAAATTAGGGTAACTTTTGAAATTAGTCAAAAATTAGGGTAAATTTTTGAATTAGGTAGAGATTTGGGTACAATTATGGAATTTGGTTTTAGGGTAACATTAGGGAAATTCATGAAATTTCATTTTAAGATAAAATTAAGGAAAATTTTGAGACTGTATTTTAGGGTAAAATTAGGGAAAAAGATGCAATTTTATTTTTAGGTAAAATTATGTTAAAATTGCAACGATTTTTACAAAAATTATTTTTCTTTTAGGGAAATCTTTTATTTGGTAAAATTACAATAATTATCTGGTAATTATTTGGTAAAAGTGCAGAGATTGTTTTTCTTTTTAGGAAATTTCTTATTTTGTAAATATTATAGAAATTTTCTTTTTAGTAAAATCTCTTATCTGGTAGAATTACAGAGATTGCCTGGTCAATTACACTATATATATATATACAATTCATGTAAATTAGGGATTTTTGCAAATAAAAAATATATATATATATATATTTATATTGTATTTTACTGTTTGAAGATATATGCTCAGTATTTACGTTTTTTTTTTGTTTGAGAATATATTGTATTTTATTTTTGTTGTAAAATAAAGAAAACATTTTAAATAATAAAAATATATATAATAATATAAAAAAAAACAAGACAATAGATTTTTAAGGGTTTTTGCCGACCTCTAAACAAAACTTTTGTTTATATATAACTTGTAGGGTTCTTGGTGAAAAAATCAACTCCTCTCAACCCTCAGCCATCACCATGCCTAAACCTGTGTTCCAAAAGCGTAGTGAGTCATCATCCATCGATACACAAAACCCGAGCGACTCTGTAGTTGAACTGTTTGAAAACGCTCGATGGTGGGAGGCACTAGACCAAATTTAGAGGCCATGACTTAGGGGTGGCAAGACAATTTATATTAAACTGTAACCCTACCACTATGCTCACCCATGTTGGAGGTTTGCAGTTAGAATTAAACCCGAGTCTGATTTCTGAAATATTGGGTTTACCTGAGGTTGGTTTACCTTTCTACAAAAATTTGAAAAGTGTCACCCAGTTGGTGACCAAATTCAGGGAGAAATGTACAATCCTGAGAGATAAGGAAGGGTCAATCAAAGGAGTTTCAACCTCTACACTCCCCCTTCTATGGCAAGAGGTCGTTGTCCTTATCATTAAATTCTTCACTCTTGAGGGATGAATGTCTGTTTTATCAGCCTATCACATTCGGATGTTAATAAATTTAAAATATCCAGATAAAATTGATTGTGTTATCAACCTCCCTTATTTTATGTTCCAATATTTGAAGTCAACTGTTTTAAGAGTAAAACCCAAAAGTTCTCGAGAAAAACCTAAGCCGCACCTGATTGCTCACCATGGCTTGATTAAATTAATTATTTTGAAAAAGGCTCATGAAATGAAAGTGTCTTGGAACCGGATCGTGGAAGAATCCAACGTACCTGAGTGTTCAAAATCCACTGAGTCTGAGGGAGAACAGTCAATAGAGGAAGAGCATGACTCTGATAGCCAGGATGAAGAGCCTGAAAGCCCACAATGAAAACGTAAATCTGGGAAATATAAATCCCGACCAGATAACAGAAGGCAAAAGAAAAACGTAGAAAATTTTGAACAAGAGGATGAACAAGGGCAAGAACTACCTGTAAACGAGTCTACTGTAGAGACCTTGTCCTATCTTCATGCACAAAATACAGTGCTACAAATGAAAATTGATAGGCTAAGAGAGGATTTTACAGAACAATCTAAAATTATCCAGAGAGCCCTTGCTGTTCATATTGAATTAATTAAGCAACTTTCTATGGATAAGACACCAAAGCTTGTGGACTCTGTCAATCGGCCGCCACCTGTCGAAGTCTCCCCACATAAGAGCTCTACTTCTGGTAAAAAGCCTAAAAAATTGGTAAACTTTAGCAAATAGTTGTACACTGATAAACCAATTGACTTTTCAAAGATCCTCGAGGAGGATAGTTCCCAGCAGATTCATAGTATTACTCAACAGAATCAACCTACAAAATTGGACCTGCCCACCAAGGAAGGAAATGCATTAAAAAGTCTTGTCTTGAATGTAGGGATGCCTTTGGAGCCTGATCTGATGATTAACGATGAGAAACTTGATCCTTCCCAGACCAAGGATGCAGAGCAAAAAGGAAGCCCCTAGGAGGTTGAGCATATCAAGACGGTTATGGTGGAAACACCAGTTGCAACAACCACAACATCTACAGATCAGAAGGCTAAGGAGCAGGTACAACGAGTTAAAAGGGAACACAAATTACCAGGACAGAGACCACGATCATCTCAAATTTCTTCTCGAATTTTATCTCAGCAGGCTCAAAATTGAATGAACAATAAAAAACCTTTATTAATTATTCAGACTTATATTTTTAATTATATCTGTAGTATATTTTATTTGTATGGCATATGTAATATGTACAGACAATATTTGAAATGTTTGTATCTGTATATTTTTATAAGTCAGTTTACGTAATATGTACAGTTAATATTTACAATGTTTACGTAATATGTACAATTAATATTTGAAATATTTTTGCTTTATAATTGCTAATATAAATTGTTTATTTCTTAGTTTTATGAACTTTGTAATTTTTGATAAATGAATTATTTTATGTACTTTAGATTAGTGATTATTTTTATTTTTCCAGAAGAAACTTAGTACAGTTATGTTAAAATTCAAGTTGTTTTGAAAGAATTCTGGCAAAAACATGTGTATGTTTTTAAAATCATTGTAGGTTTTGTATAACAGTATTCACTGAGATTCTGGCAATGATTATGATAACTTATGTTATTGTTTTTCTATAAATTTTAATTTTGAATATTTGATACATGCATAAGGTTGTTATATTATGTTCATCATTATCTTTCTGCATGCATGAGGACATGCATGGACTTCAATTTGGGGGAATGATGAGTGGCTATTTGACACATATTTTTGTACCAAAATTGTTTCATTATTACAATTATATGATGATTATGATATGTTTTCTATAAATTATTATTGAATAAAATGTGATTTATTAGGAAAACTGATTAATTACCATAATCTAACAAATGTGTTTGATTTATATCAAATTTATCCGAGTTCTGAGAAAAATGCAGGAAAAAGGTATGGATGATCAATGAAGAGATTGCAAAACTTTGGAGTGCACCTCGGACGAGAAAAAGAACCAACAGAGTTTGGTGACAACAGTAATTGATCTTGTTACAGATGTTGATTATTGAAGTATGTTACTAAAGGTAATAACTGAAGGTAACTACTGAAGGTAATTACTAAAGGTAACTATTGAAGGTAACTACTGAAGACAGTTACTGAAGAATATTTTACCAACAGTTACTGAAGGATAATAAAGATTGTTGACTTCAGCATGCCACAATAAGTTGGACGACAATTGATATTTTCTACCTAGAAAAATATTTCATTTCTCGCATACTATCCACGAGAATATTTCAAGTTGACAAAGTTATTATTTGCTTTATAAAGCTTGTAATCAGTTTATTTTGGGAAGTTTGAGATATAAACGCAAATATTGTTAGACTTTCCTGGAATATAGGACATGAGGTCCTAATGTATATCTTGCGAGTCAGTTAAAATAGCATTGTCTTGTTAGGATTATTAGTAGGATGCCACTTGGACCAGTCAAAATATTTATAAGTCCAAGTAGGAGTATGTATTATGATTAGGTTTTAGATTATTCTTGATTAATGTATAGTCATCAGTCCACAAAATCTGCATGTCAAATACATGGAGAAGACTATTTAGAATTGTATTAGTCATAGTATAAATTACATAGAAGACCTTGAAAGAGGTCTACACTACGCTACACTATGCCACATTACATTACACTTTACACTCTATTCTCTATTGTATCTATTGTTACATTATAGTCTGTTCTAAGTTTACAATTTTGAAGAAACGCATTCAACATGTACAGTTGAAGCTCCAGTAATAAAATAGCATTTTGTTCTTCAAATATGGTAATTTGTATCAATTTCATGTGTTGTTTGATTTTTGCTATGTAAATTGTGTTTATCTGTTACCTGCATTTACAAAATAGACATAATGTTAGTATTAGTTATAAAATCTAGTTACTGAATAAAGTAAACTAGGGGAGAAAGACTTACACTGCCCTCTAGGAGGTAGGGCCCACTCCTATAGACAGTCCCTGAGCTCTCACCCCTACAATAGGTTAGGATTAGTTAGCCTTAAATTAAACTGCATTTCAAATTACATAAAATAAAATAGATTGCATGAGGATCCTCACAAATAAATTAAATCATGTTTATAGTAATTAAGTGCATCAATAAATCAATTCATCAGTAATTAGATGCATCAGTAAATCAAGTCATAGTAAAAGTAAAACATAATTGCATTCATTTATCATATCCTGCATCATTCATTTCTGCACAAATTTAATTTTGTTCATTTACTTTTCTGTACATGTGAAGCCTGAAAAAGAAACTTGAGCTAAGCTTAGTATTAACTCCTATGATATAATCTATACGGGATTGTTACTCTTTAAATCTAACCTTGATTTCCCTCGGATTGATAAAATTAAATGTAAGCTCTACAATTGATCACCTTGTTGAATATCCTCTCTATTCACAACAAGCATGTCTATTTTTGTAACAAGGTTTTGGGATCCTTAAAACCCGTCTAGCAATGCAATCCTTTAACTTATCAAAAAAATTCCATTTAATTTTTCACTCCATCGTTACCCATAATTACTTCTCTTGTTTGATGTAAATCCTAATATCAATACCATACAAGTATTTAAAGGAAGTTATATCCTATGTATGAGGAGATATTTTTAAGTAGATGTTAAAGATAGAGTAAATTTCTTTTTGTACTGCATAAGAACCATGTATCATTATGCTTTCATGTACCTTAAGGTATCTCTCATGTATGATCACATATATCAAGAGGACTAACTTATTCCATGTATTGATGAGTATCTTGGAATGGAAGGTATATCAAAAGTTTTGGTATATCAAACTAGCAATATATAGACTTGGGAATCATTTGGAGAGATAAGGAATCCTTACAATATCTATTCCAAAAATCTCTCACAAATTCTCAACACTTGAGAGGTCCAAAATTTAGTCCATGGAAGATAAATATGGACACCATCTTGCATGTTAAACAATTATGGGATATTGTGACTGGCAGAGTCACATGACCTAAAGACTTTAATGACTATGAAAAATATGATGATCTAGATGTAAGAGCCCTCATGATTACCACTCTTGCAACTATTTATAAGATTCAATCTCATACTTGTGAATCATAGAGTTCCAAAGAAGCATATAAAATAACTGATTATTATTTATGAAAGGAAGAATTAAACAACTATTATTAACCTTCAATCATAGCTTTACATTTTGAGCATGAGAAAAGGAGAAAGCATAGAAGCATTTCTTTGTAGAGTTTTTGACTTGAAAGCAAGACTAAATGACATGGTTGAAATAATGGAATACAAGCTCTTAGTACCCACCATATTTAAAGCTTTACTATATTTCCTTATGTTAATCACCTTCCTCCAAGTGTCCAATAAGTAAGTTTCCTTTGAGAAATTGGTAAATTTTCTACAATAAGAAGAGGCAACAAACAACTTGAGTAATCAACTATCCAACAATGCATTCATTACCAATAAATTAATCCACAAGAAATCTCATATGGGTTCTTCACTAAAAGGTATCTAAAAGAGTTCTTCCACATCCTCATCATCATCCTCTTTGAAGAAATATCATAATTAAAAGAGGTACTAGCATATTTATGAGAGAGGTCATGAAACCAAATATTGTTGGTACAATATAGCAACTCAAGGTGATAAAGTCCATCAACCACAAAAGAAGAAGGAACAATACAAACCATGTACCAAGCAAAAGCAACCAAAGGGACATGTTATTTTTAAATAATTATATTTGTTGGAAATATGTTGAATATTTTCCATGTTATTCTATTGAGGTTAACTCTAAAATCAACTGGACACTCTCCATGTATTCTCTCCAAGGTTTTTAAGCTATTTTTAAACCCATATGGGTTATTTAAGGTTAAATATTTGAACCCATAGTTTTACACCTATGGTATTGTAAAATATATTCTTGTGTTATTTAATTCCATTTGCATCAGGGTTTGAAGAGAAGATGAACATTACTGTATTAGAGACGATAAATTTTATGCAATAAGGAGATATTACTATGTTGGGTTTTTACCCTTCAGGGTTTTACTAGGTGAAATAATTTGTTGTGTGTATTTTTTATCTTCTTAGTTTGATTATGCATTTACTACTTTTCTAGATTTAGTTTATCAGGGCTGCTCTTCATTTGGTATCAGAGCTAGGTTTTAGTTTTGTTCAAAGGGTAGGGGTTTCAACCTTGTGATAAAGTAATTCTTGAGTGGGAGTCATATGTAGAATAATTTAGGCAAAGAAAAATTATAGGAAGCACATGGATAGAGACTAAAAAATTTAATGGAAAAAAATTTAAGTTATGGAAACTCAAGACGTAGGATATGTTGGTTGATAAAGGTCAATGGATTACGGTCTCGAGAATAAAACCAACATTAATGACAAATGAGGATTGGTTGAAAATAAATAGGAAGGTAAGGATATCTATCAGATTTTTCTTATCTAATTCGATATTGTTGAGTGTATCGACAAAGACCACATCAAATTTGTTATGGCATAAGCTAGGAACTTTATATCAAAAATAGTTGTTGGTAAATAAAATATTTCTCCAAAAGAAGTTGTATTCACTTTAGATGAATGATGGTGACTTTGTTATTGAACATCTAAATTATTTTAACACTATGGTAAGTCAATTAAACTCTGTTGAAGTAAAAATGGATGAAGAGGAAAAGTGTATTACTTTACTTTGTTCATTACCTGATTTGTGGGATAACCTAGTTATGGCTATCACCAATACTACTACATTGAAAGTAGAGGATATAGTAGGAATATTGTTATTTGAGGAAATGAGATAAAAAAAATTGAGGATTATCATTATAAGGATGCCTTAGTTGTGAGAGGTTGTTCTCAAGAAATAAGTAAAAAGAAATCAAGAGAAAGGAAGTCAAGATCTAGGGGTAAATCTATTGCTATAGAAAAAAAGAAATTGCAAGTAGTGTGGTAAAATAGGGTATTATAAAATAGACTACATATCTAAAAAAGTTGATAATAGTTGATCATTTGATGAAGGAAATTTGTAGAAATGAAGACCATAAATAAAGATTCATGGGACTTATTCTTAGCTGCAACGTGCTCAAGTGAAAGCCACGATTCATGGCTAATTGACTTAGGTGCTTCCTTTCATATGACTCCTCATAGGGAGGGGTTCTATGAATATGAAAATATAAATAGAGGTGAAGTCTTCTTGGGAGACAATTCCATATATAAAATAATAGGTGAAGGAAGAACGAAGTTGAGGTTAAAATATAGAATAATTAAAATCCTTCCTGGTGTATTGCATATTTCGGGTTTGGCAAGGAATTTGATATCTATGAGTAAAATAAATTATGGGGGTGCGATTGTGGTATTTAAAAAGTATATTTGCAATATGTTTTATGGAGTGATGGTGTTGGCAAGGGGATTTTGTACAAGAATAATTTTCAAAATTGAGGCTCAAATTATAAGTATTTATTATAATAACTCTTCAATTGTAGAGGAGAATAATATGGTAGAAGTAGGTAGCAAATACAATGTTGTGGCATCAACACATAGAGCATATTCATGAGAAAGGCCTTCAAAAATTAAAATATAAGGTATGGCTAAAGGAATTTCTTATTGCCCATTAAATTTTGATTTTTGTGAGCATTGTGTTTTTGGAAAGCAAACCCGAGTCAAGTTTCCTAGTAGTGCTACAAGATCTGAAAGAATTTTACATCTAGTTCATAGTGATGTGTTTGGACCTACAAAAGTACCATAGTTAGGTAAATCTATCTATTTTGTTATATTTATTGATGAATTTTAAAGAAAGACTTGGGTATATTTTTTACGAAACAAATCTGATGTTTTCAATAAATTTAAATATATTAAGGCTCTTAGAAAATTAGATAGATAAAAAGATAAATGCTTCGAGAAGTGAATGGTGGTGAGTATTTCTCTAATAAATTTGAGTAGTTTTACAAGGACTATGGAATAGAAAGGCAAAAAACAACTCCGTATACTCCACAATAGAATGGGGTTGTAGAATGAATGAAAATAACATTGATGGATAATGCCAGAAGTATGCTAAATGGTGTATGGTTAGAAAGGAAATTCTAGGTAGAAGCTTATCTCATCAATAGATATCCTACCTCAAATTTGGTGTACAAGACTCCATAGGAAGTGTGGATTGGTAAAAACCTATCTCCCAGTCATATAAGGATTTTTTGTTGTGATGCTTATATGTATGTCCCAAAATATAAAAGGACTAAGCTAGACTATAAATCTAAAAATACATATTTATGGATTATCATACTAGTTTTAAAGTATTTAAGTTCTTAAACCCAAAAATATATAATATTATTTATAGTCATAACATGATATTTAGAGAAACAAAAAGGGTTCCAAAATAAGAAATGCAACCAAGAAAAGAACCTAAAATAGTTCAAGTAAAATTAGAATAGGATGAAGAATATATGGCAAAATCTGGTGTTGTAAAAGAAGATGAACTACAGAGAGAATCTAAAGAGGAAAATTTAGAGCAAGAAGGTGAGGAGAAAGCTGAAGATGTAGAACCTGGAACTCCAAATTTGAGGAGACCAGATTGAATGAGAAGACTCCCAAAAAGGTATATCCATTTAAATCTTTGTTTTGCATTTAATATTAATTACTGATGAAGAACCCAAGACTATAAAGGAGGTACCTCAATGAAGTGAGAATAAGTCTTGGAAAAGGGATATGGAGGAAGAAATGGAGTCCCTAGATAAAAATAAGATGTGGGATTTGGTGAAATTACCCCATGGAAGAAAACCTATAAATTATAAGTGGGTATTCATGAAGTACAATGTAGAAGGAAATTTGGAGAAGTAAAAGGCTTGGTTTGTAACAAAAATATTTTCTCAAGTTGACGAAATTGACTTTGATGATATTTTTCTCTTGTGGCTAAACTAACTTCAATTAGCTTTCTATTGTCTATTTTTTTTGCTTTTGACTTGAAATAGAATAAATGGATGTAAATACAATATTTATACATGGTGAACTTGATGAAGACATATATATGTCACAACTAGAATACTTAAGGTAAGGAAGACTTGGTATGCAAGTTGAAAAAGTCTCTTTACAGCTTGAATCAATCTCTAAGAATGTGGAACCAAAAATTTTATAGGTTTATTTTGATACTTGGGCTTGGAAAAAGAAAAGCAGATCCATATGTATATTTAAAACAAGAAGGTAAAATTTTAGTTATCATTATTTTGTATGTGGATGACATGTTGTTAATTGGTAACAATAAGGAGATGATAAAGATACTAAAATCTCAATTATCTTCTAAATTTTACATGAAGAATTTGGGTGCTACAAAATTTATTTTGGGTATGGAAATAATAAGGTTAAATCAAAAGAAATATGTTGATTTGATACTATAAATATTTAGGATGCATGATTGTAAACCAATATGTAATCCATATCCTATTGGTCAAAATTTATCTGCTAAACAATGTCCTAAAATAGATGAGGAAATTGAAGAAATGCATCATGTTTCTTATGCTAGCGTTGTTGGTAGTATGATGTATGCAATGGTATGTACTAGACTTGAAATTGCACATGTAGTGGGATTAGTTAGTAGATATATATCCAATATATGAGAGTAACATTGGACTGTTGTGAAGATGATCTTCAAATACTTGTGTGGAACTTCAGATTATGCTATCTACTACCAAGGAAAATATAGAGATAACAATATTGTAAATCTATAAGGTTTTGTGGATATTGAATAGGTTGGAGATCTTGAAAAGAAAATATCTAGGACTGCTTATGTGTTCAAATTATTTGGAGGGCCAGTAAGTTGGATGAGTAAAAATCAATCAGTGGTTTATTTACCCACAACAAAGGCAACATACATTGCAAAAAATCATGCTTGTAAAGAAGCGGTGTGGATATAGAGGTTATGTTTAATATTTGGTCTTAGGTAGAAGACTATGAAAATTGATAGTGACAATCAGAGTGCAATATTTTTGGACAATAATCTTGGTTTTCATGATTGGTCAAAACATATTGATATTAAGTACCATTTTGTGAGAGAGATGGTTAAAGGGAATCAGGTGATACTAGAGAAAGTTGATATAGATAATAATATTTTTGATTCATTAACAAAGGTTGTACCTGCTAAAATTTTTCTTGGTGTAGAAGATCTATGGGCTTAGTTGCCTCTGACAGTTAACAATGGTAGTATTTTACCCCTATGGAATGTATTCAACAAGTGGGAGAATTTTGGAAATATATTGAATATTTTCCATGTTATTCTAGTGGAGTTAACTCTAAAAGGTACTAGAAAATATCCATGTATTCTCACCACATTTCGACGCTGGGTCGAGACCCAAGCAGGGGTTTGGGGGTGGCAGTCATCAATAAACTTTTTAGGGTTTTTAAGCTATTTTTAGACCCATATGGGTTTTTTAGTGTTAAATATTTGAAGCCATGGTTTTATGCCTATGGTATTTTAAAATCCATTCTTATGTTGTTATTTAATTGCACTTGCATTAGGGTTTGAAGAGAAGAACATTATTATATTGGAGATGGTTAAGTATATGCAATAAGGATATATTACAATGCAAGGTTATTTTCCCATAAGGGTTTTACCAGGCGAAATATTGTGTTATGTGTGTATTTCTTATCTTTTTATTTTGATTCTGTATTTATTACTTTTCTATATTTAGTTTATCAGGGCATTTTTCTCTTCAACATTCAGATTTGGAGTAAAACTATTAGACATTTTGAGTCCTTAAGTCAAAGTTCTCAATGATGTCAAGAAATGAAGTCATCATTAATGTCAAGGAATTTGTCAAGAATCAAGTTATCAAAGTTGTCATTGATATCCAAGAAGAAGCTTATACTAAAGTCAAAGGTCAAAAGGAACAATGCAAAGGTTAAAGGCAAAGGGATCCATAATACTTTTAAAGATTATGTGGATGCATAAGTTAAAAGGTTTTCATAAAACCCAAGAAATTTTATTGCAAAGCTAAAACAAAGTTTAATATTTATTTAATAAAATATTTAAATTCAAAATGAATTTAAATTTTGTAAATAAATATTATTTATACCAAGGTGCAAAGTGAAAGAGGGTTTAAATAAAACAAAAGGGTTTTAAAGAATTAATTTATAAAATTTAAATTCAAATGAATTTAAATATTTTATAAATTAATAAGCTCCAAAGGAAATAAACATCGATGTCTAAAATCATTTAAGGTAATTCAAGCACCGACGTCATGCATGGAGGAAGGAAATTAGTATATATGCTAATGCCTTAGAGGATTTTTAATTCATTCTTTTGCTCGGTAATCGAATACGTGTAATTGTGTTTGAATTCGTGAGGAAGAAAGAGAAGCAACCATTCTGTTTGAGCACCAGTGAATAACATTTAAGGGGATTTGTGCCAAAATATCAAGCACCAATTGGGCAGGTGGCATAGTGGCAAAAATAACAACGTTAGGGTGTTGGGCGCAAGGAGTTCTATGTTTGAAACATAACGGCAATAGTTTTTGGTAGTTACATTGGTGTTGGAGAGCACCAAAGGAAAGGTGCACATTTTGCGTAAGGTAAACGGGGAAGGTTTTGGAGCATGTGGTGCTCATTAGTCCCCAAGCTAGCACCTAGCTTGCATGGCATTGGGAGCCGCAGCTAGAGTGCTAATTGAGGCTGCACGGTGTGTTCGAATCCCCTCCAAGGTAAGGTAATAAATTTTGATTTTAATTTTTATGTGTTGCCTAAATTTTGGAGCTAAAAGGGTGCATGAAAGGATTGTTAGTTGGAAATTATTTTTGATAACTTGGAGGAATAAGGTGTTAAGGTTTATTTTAATAAAGTGTTTTGTCATATTGAAGAGGGAGCTTCTTGTCTTAGGTTATTTTGAAAAGAAGAGTGCATTGAATATTATTGGGATATTATAAGGTGTAAATGGTAATTTACTTTTTGTAAATGTTGATGAATAATTTTTTAAATATGGAGTGATAAGGTGTATGTGTGTTTTGATGTTGACATTGTATTTTGAGGAAATTAATCATCTTATAATTTATTTGATCTTGGCAAGAAGTTTTTGAGATTTTGGTAGATTTATAAGATTTCTTCATCATCAAGAAAAAGGTATGAGCACATTTTCCAGAGTTATTGATTGGTTGGTTTTCTGGAAAATAAGTTTGGAGTGAAAAGGACTTGATTAGGGTTTCCTTTTGAGTGTGTTTAAGTTAATGCATCAAGGTTTTCTAGAATAAATAGTTGTGATTAAGACCTTGTTTAATAAGCATTGTTGTTGAAAACATTAGTTGTGTAAAGAACTTCAACTAAAGTTTGAGTATCATTGCTATGATAGAATTGTTTTATAAGCATTGTTGTTGAAGTGAGTTGTTGAGGAAAGAACTTGAACTAGGATTTGAAAATAACATGAATATCATTGTTATGTGAGATTTTTTGTTGAGCATTGTTGGAAATATTTTGAGTTTATGTTTACATGCTTGGACTAGGGTTTGTGAGAAAGGGATGTTTCATTGAGTAATTGGTTGAGTAGAGTTGGTTGAGCCTAGTCAAGTGGATATGTGAAGTGATTGTTCAAGTTCCATAAAACAAACTATTCTATATTCTGATTTTATTTGAGATTAAGCATTGAGTTGAAGCATATTGGATCTCTAACAATTATTTTTATGTTTCTATGATATTGGATGAGTTCTATGCGGACTTGTTAAGCATATTTGAGACAAATCTTTGAGAAGACTTGTGGACTAATTTTGTGTGAGATTTTGTGGAAGATTACAATACATATTTGGTTAAGTTTTAGAGTGGACTTGTTGAGCATATTTGAGCAAGTTATGTGTGAGATTTTTTATCATATTTAAGCAAGTTATGTGTGATCTTGTTGAGCAGATTTGAGCAAGTTTTGTGTGAGCTTGTTGAGAAGATTTGAGCAAGTTCTCTGTGGACTTGTTGAGCATATTTGAGCAAGTTATGAGTGGAATTTTGAGAATATTTGAGCAAGTTTTGAGTGGACTTGTTGAGTAGATTTGAACATGTTCTGTGTGGACTTGTGGAGCAGAGTTTGGTGTAGATTTGAGGACAGGTTTGTTCCAAACCAGAGATAGATATTGAGAAGATGTGTGCTAGATCGAAGGACTGAGTTTAGTGCAAATTTGAGATAGAGCTTTGGAGGTGACAGAGCAAAGAGGACAGTATTCTCTAGTGGATAGATATCCTTCAACCAGGGTAGTGAGGACATGTCTTCTAAGTGGGGATAAGAGTATTTAGTGGAGAGAGATCCACAGGCCAGTGTAGTGGAGGTAGTAGTCTTCTAGAGGATTACTAGCCATATCATAGGAGAATGAGTTCTCATGTGGATAGAGATCCACAAATTTGATTTAGGAGATTGGTATCTCCATTGGACAGAGGTCCATAAACATTGTAAAAGGGAAAGGATTCCCAAGAGATTGATTGAGAAAATTTTAGAGAAATATTTTCTCCATGGAGTAGCCCACATTGAGTGAACCACGTAAATTGCGATGTCTCTATTGTGTGTGGTGATTTGTGCATTGCTTTTATTACTTCTATTGATATTGCTATCTATACATTGCATAATATTTATTTGAAAGAAAAGTAAAAAGTGATCTTATACTTTTCACCCCCCCTATTAGTATAATATTTTGTTCTTCAATTGGTATCAGAGCAGGTTCCTTTAGAAGAGTTTAACAGCTTGAAGTAAAAGCTATCAAGAAAACAATGGATTCTAAGAATGTTTCCTCAGATAATTCAGCACCAGTATTTGATGGAAGTGACTATGTATTGGAGCATGAGAATGAATATCTACCTGATGGCACTTGGTAATAAAATTTGGGAAGCAATGGATATTGGATACGATCCTTTAATCAATCCTCCTATATATAAGGAAGGTAAGATCCTACAACACTACAATTCAAAAGCAACAAATGCACTTTTGAGAGGTTTGCATAGAACAGAGTCTATGAAAGTCATGCATTGTGGAACTATAAAAAAAATGTGGGATAAATTACAATGTATATATGAAGGAGATAAAAGTGTCAAGAAAGCAAAGATACAAAATATCAAAGGAAAATTTGAAGCATTAAGAATTAACAATGAGGAAAATATTAGTGCTTATATACTTTGAATTGATGAGGTTGTTAATGATATACAAGGACTTGGAATGAAGATTCATGAATCAAATGTTTGTGATAAAGTCATAAGAACTCTTTCAAAAATATTCAGTGAAAAGGTTTCTACTATAGAAGTGTTAATAGATGATGATTCTTTGACAAAATATAAGTTTCTTGGTATGCTTATAACTTTTGAGATAAGAACAAAATATCCTATTCCCCATTAGGAAGTAGCCTTCAAAGAAATCAAGAAGACAAAAGGTAAGAAGTCAAAATAAAGCAATGAGTCATCCAGTGATGAAGAAACTAATTATGGTAGAAAAGATAAAAATTCTAGAATATCCAGAGATATAAGATTTGTTAAGTGTTTTAATTATGGAAAATATGGATATTTTGCAACATATTGTCAAGAACCCAAGAACAACAATGGTGAAGAAAAACAGGATCACAAGAACAGGGAATCAGAAAGATATAGGCACTAGAAGAAAAGCAAGGATGGACAAAGCAGACAAGGAAAGAAGTTATTTCAAAGACAAAATAGGAGCTACTATGAGAATAAGACAAGTAAGTATTCAAGTGATAGTGATGCTAGTTTTTCAAATAATGATAGATATGAAGTCCAATTTATGATTGAATAAAAATAGCAAGTTAAGAAAAGGACTCCAGTAATTCTCAAGTGTTTTAGATGTGGTAACTTTGGACATCTTGAAGATAGTTGTACAAGGGATGGTTATAGTTTCAGTGATGATGAATATGAGGATGCACTTGAAGGACCAGATGAAAATATTTTAATGGCATTAGAAGAAGAAGTAAGTGATCCTATAGAAGACAAGCCAATAGAAAATAAATATGTGGATAAAGGTAAAAAAATAGAGGAAAATAATTGTTATGATCTCAAGGTAGAACTTATTTATGCCCTTGACATGGAAATGAAGGTAAGAAAGAAACACTCTAAACTTGAAATTCAATTTCAAGAATGTGATGAAAAGAGAAGATTGCTCATAGAGGATCTAGAAAAATCAAATGCTAAGGCAAAAAGGTTCAAGGATAAGTTAGAAGCAAAGATCTTAGAATGTGATAAGTTAGAGCAATAAGTGACACTACTAAGAGAATATTTAGAGTACTCCAATATCAAGATGAAAGGGTTCAAAAATAGCTCAAATAACTTGGATAATTTCATAAATATACAAAAGACTACATTAAGCAAAAAATGTCTTGGATTTGAATAGGTTCAAAAGAAATGTTAAGGAGAGTCAACCTCAAGTTTTGGAGGAGAAGAAACTTCAGATGAAGATATTTCAGAAGAAGATAGTGTAAAAAAAAGTGAGACATCTAAGGATGAGTTGGACAATAGAGAGTTCAACAAAGACAAGAAAAGTGCACAAAGAAGATACAGATGGAACAACAATTAGAACAGGTCAAGAGAGACTACGAGACTAATGAGGTCAAGACAAGGAAAATTCAATGGAAGATGTTTTTCATGTCACAGGTTTGGGCACATGGTTTCACAGTGTAGGACACGAGAAAGATAGGAATATGGGAACAGATAAATTTTCCATGGGTTTTTTTACTCATGTAATCAGTTTGGTCACAAGGCAATGATTTACAATGTTCATGACATAAGAGGATATGACTTCACTAGGAGAAATCCTAAGACATTTGCACCTCCAAGGAATAATAACATTAAGTGTTACAAGTGCAACAATGATGGTCACACAACAAAGTGGTGTAGAGCAAAAATTCCATAAATAGGTATGAACAGGAACAAAAACAGGAATATGAATATGAACAGGAACAGGAATAGGAACAGGAACAGGAACATGGATATGAACAAGAACATGGATATGAATAGAAATAGGAATAGGAATAAGAACATGGATATGAATATAAATAGGAACAAGAATAGGAATAGGAACATGGATATTAATAGGAACAAAATAGGAATAAATACATGGACAAGAACATGGACATGAAAAGAAACAGTCAAAGGAATTAGAAGGATCAGATAAAAAAGAAAGATGATAAAGGTAAAGAATAGTGCTTTCTGATAGTAGAGATACTCCCACCCCAAAATTAACCACATCAATAGGAGGTGGATGAGGGGCTAAGATAAGAGGCTCATTCTTAGCCTCGAACCCCAAAGGTGACCCTTTGCCATTTATGTCAAAGGGGTAGATATTTGGTATTTGAAGAGAGCATTGAGCCAGGGGGAGCAATGTCCCAAGGGAGAGCAGAATAGAAGAAGAAGTCAAGTTTTCAAAAAAATAATTTGGGTTACCATCAATGACAAAGGGGGAGATTTTTGGACATTTTGAGTCCTTAAGTAAAAGTTGTCATTGATGTCAAGAAATGAAGTCATCATTAATGTCAAGAAATTTGTCAAGAAATAAGTTATCAAAGTTGTCATTGATATCCAGGAAGAAGCTTATAATAAAGTCAAAGGTCAAGAGGAACAATGCAAAGGTTAAAGGCATATGGCTCAATAATATTTTTAAATATTATGTGGAAGCATGAGTTAAAAGGTTTTCATAAAAACCCAAGAAATTTTATTGCAAAGCTAAAGGAAGGTTTAATATTTATTTGATAAAATATTTAAATTAAAAATGAATTTAAATTTTATAAATAAATATTATTTATACCAAGGTGCAAAGTGAGAGAGGGTTTAAATAAAACCAAAGGTTTTTAAAGAATTAATCTATAAAATTTAAATTCAAATGAATTTAAATATTTTATAAATTAATAAGCTCCAAAGGAAATAAGTGTCAATGTCTAAAATTGTTGGAGGTAATTCGAGCGCCGACATCATGCATGGAGGAAGTAAATTAGTATATATGCTAATGCCTTAGAGTCTTTTTAATAAATTCTTTTGCTCAGTAATTGAATGTGTGCAATTGTGTTTGAATTCGTGAGGAAGAAAGAGAAGTGGCCATTCTTTTTGAGCACCAGCAAATAGCGTTTAAGGGGATTTGTGCCAAAATATCAAGCACCAACTGGGTAGGTGGCCTAGTGGCAGAAAGGATAGCGTTTGGGTGTTGGGTGCAAGGAGGCATGCATTCGAAACATAGCGGTATCAGTTTTTGGTAGTTGCATTGGTGTTGGATAGCGCCAAAGGAAAGGCACATGTTTTGCGCAAGGTGAGCAGGGAAGGTTTTGGAGCACGTGGTGCTCATTAGTACCCAAGCTAGTGCCTAGCTTGCATGGTATTAGGAGCCACGTCTAGAGTTCCGGTTGAGGCTGCACGGTGTGTTCGAATCCCCTCCAAGGCAAGGTAATAAATTTTGATTTTAATTTTTTTGTGTTGCCTAAAGTTTGGAGTTAAAAGGGTGCATGAAAGGATTGTTAGTTGGAAATGATTTTTGATAAGTTGGAGGAATAAGGTGTTAAGTTTTATTTTAATAAAGTGTTTTGTCATATTGATTTATTGAAATATTAAAAGGATAGAGGGAGATTCTTATCTTAGGTTATTTTGAAAAGAAGAGTGCATTGAATATTATTGGGAGATTATAAGGTGTAAATGGTAATTTACTTTTTGTAAATGTTGATGAATGTTTTATTAAATATGGATTGATAAAGTGTATGTGTGTTTTGATGTTTACGTTATATTTTGAGGAGATTAATCATATTATAATTTATTTGAGCTTGGCAATAAGTGTTTGAGATTTTTGCAGATTTAGAAGATTTCTTCATCATCAAGAAAAAGGTATAAGTACATTTTCCAAAGTTTAATTTGATTGGTTGGTTTTTTGAAAAATAATTTTGGAGTGAAAAGGACTTTATTAGGGTTTCCTTTTGATTGTGTTTGAGTTAATGCATCAAGGTGTTATGGAATAAAGAGTTGTGATTAAGATCTTGTTTAATAAGAATTGTCATTGAAAACATTAGTTGTGTGAAGAACTTGAACCAGGGTTTGAGTATCATTGCTATGAGAGGATTTTTTTATAAGCATTGTTGTTGAAGTGAGTTTTTGAGCAAAGAAATTGAATTAGGGTTTGAAAATAACATGAGTATCATTGTTATCTGATATTTGTTATTGAGCATTGTTGGAAATATTTTGAGTTGATGTTTACATTCTTGGACTAGGGTTTGTGAGAAAGGAGTGTTTCATTGAGTGATTGGTTGAGTAGAGTTGGTTGAGCCTAGTCAAGTGGATATGTGAAGTGATTGTTCAAGTTCCATAAAACAAACTATTCTATATTCTGATAGATTGAGCATTGAGTTGAAACATATTGGGTCTCTAATAATTCTCTTTATGTTTCTATGACATTGGACAAGTTCTATGTGGACTTGTTAAGCATATTTGAGACAAGTCTTTGAGAAGACTTGTGGACTAATTTTGTGTCAGTTTTTGTGGAAGCTTAAAATACATATTTGGTTAAATTCTAGAGTGGAATTGATGAGCAGATTTGAGCAAGTTCTATGTGAGATTTTTGAGCAGATTTGAGAAAGTTATGTGTGAGCTTGTTGAGAATATTTGAGCAAGTTCTGTGTGAGATTATTGAGCAGATTTGAGCAAGTTCTATATGGACTTGTTGAGCATATTTGAGCAAGTTCTGAGTGGACTAGAGCAGATTTGAGCAAGTTCTGAGTGGACTTGTTGAGAAGATTTGAGCAAGTTTTGAGTGGACTTGTTGAGAAAATTTGAACAAGTTCTGTGTGGACTTGTGGAGCAGAGTTTGGTGCAGATTTGAGGATAGGTTTATTCTAGATCAGAGATATAGATTGAGCAGATTTGTGCTAGACTGAATGACTAAGTTTAGTGAGGATTTGAGATAGAGTTTTGGAGGTGATAGAGCAGAGAGTACAATAGCCTCTAGTTGATATAGATCCATCAACCAGGGTAGTGAGGATAGGTCTTCCGAGTGGGGACAAGATTCTTTAATGGAGAGAGATCCACAATCCAGTGTAGTGGAGGCAGTAGTCATCTAGAGGATCACCAACCAGAGCAGAGGAGGAGTTCTCCTATGGATAGAGATACATGAACTTGATTTAGAAGATTGGTATCTCCATAGGATAGAGTTTCATAAACATTGTAAAAGTGAAAGGATTCCCAAGAGATTGATTAAGAAAAATTTTGTGAAATATTTTCTTCGTGGAGTAGTCCACATTGGGTGAACCACGTAAATTATGGTTTCTCTATTGTGTGTGGTTATTTGTGCATTACTTTTATTACTACTATTGATATTGCTATCTATACATTGCATAATATTGATTTGAAAGAAAAGTAAAAAGTGGTCTTATATTGTTCACCCCCCTCTCAGTATAATCTTGTGTTATACAAAAACAATAAAGAGTTTATGACTAAGGCTAAACCCAAACAAAAGGATAATGTTTGGTACATTGATTCAAGTGTTGGTAAGCACATGATAGAAGACAATGAGTGATTTGATTCTTTAAAAGCCAAAGAAGTGAAACCGGTGAAAATTATCAACAAAAAAATCTATCAAGTCAAATGCGTAGGTGTTGTCTTCCTTAATATTTTAGATGGAACATCCCACATTGAAAAGGTACTATATGTACCAAGGCCAAAAAAAAAATATTGTACATTCACCAAATCTTAGATAAAAATATGGTGGCTGATTTTAGAGTTGTTAATGGTCAAAATAAATGCTTCATCACAAAAAATGGAAAGCATGTAGCAATTGGTTCATACAAACATGGATTATTTTCTCTAGATGACCTATCCTCTCCTCATATTGAATTGATAAAAACCATAATATATCTCATCTCCTTTTGACACAAAGTGCTATGGGCATCTAAATTTGGTATATTTAATTCAACTATGTAAGCATAAAATGGTGTTAGGTCTACTTAACCTCTCATGAATATTACCAGTTTGCTTGGATTGCTTAGTAGGGAAGCAACACTGAGTCCCATTTTAATTGATCACTTCTAGAGCTAAAGCACCATTGTATTTGATTCAAAGCAATCTATGTGGACCCATGTCAAACAACTATGGTGGTAACAGATACTTTTAGTTGTTTGTTGATGACTACTCCAAAAAATATAGGTGTTCTTATTTAGCTAAATTCAAACACATTCTTGCATTTTTAGTAGTTCAAACAACATATTGAAAGATTCAAGATGTTTCATTAAAATCCTTTTCTTAGATAAGAGGGGAATATACCTCCAATAAATTCTCAAATTTTCTTGTGAATAATGAAATAAGGTGACAATTTACTACAACTTATACTCCACAACAAAATGGTGTTGTTGAATGAAGGAACCATTCCATCATGGAAATGGTTTGTTGCATGCTCACATGAGCTAATTTAGGGTAGTATTATTGGGCTAGATTTATATCCACTGTAGTGTATCTACTCAATACAACACCCACAAAAGTACTCCAAGGCATTACACCTAAATATGCCTAGTCTAAAAGGAAGACATCTATTGCTCATCTAAGAATATTTGATAGTAAAGCATATATGCATATTCCAAAGAAGAAAAGGACCAAGCTAGATGATAAATCCCTACCATGTATATTTCTTGGGTATGATGATGAATCAAAAGTGTATCAACTAATAGACCCCATCACCAAGAAAATTCATATAATTCAATATGTGATCTTTGATGGAGTTTATCCCAAATCCAATATAGTAGATTTTGAGAAGTCTAGGAATAACACATATCCTATTGTGAAAAATATTTTGTAAAAAAAATCCAATATGGCATTCCTATAGTTGAGTATGAAGTTGAGTTGGTTGCTCGATCACAACAACATCAAATTCTAAAATGGTACACAAGTATTATTAGAGATGCTAAACTTGATGTACCTCATGATCTTGCTTCCAGTCGCCCATGTACTCAATGTTACACTAAGAAGTAAATATGGGATTGATATCTTCAATAATGTAGCATACATAACCCATATTAGTAAAGGATACACTTAGCTCACCCCAATGGAAGACAACCCTAGAAACTAAATATGAGTCTCTATTGATAAACAAAACATTGAATCTAGTTGATCTACTTGAAGGAAGGAAGCCCATAGGCTACAAGTTGATATTCAATATCAAATATAAGGTATATGGATCAATTTATAAATACAAAATCCTACTTGTTACAAAGGTCTATGCATATAAAGAAGGCATTGACTATAAAGAAACATGTGCACACACAATAAAAATGATAACCATCCATGTTCTTTGTGCAATGGTAGCACAATTTTGTTGCAAGCTACACTAGATGGATATCAAAAGTGCCATCTTAAATGGTGATCTCAAATAATAGGTGTATATGGTTCAACTAAAAAATTTTGCTATTAATGGACAACATCACAAAGTATTCAAACTAACAAAGTAATTTTATAGGTTGAAGTAGACTCCCAAAGCCTGGTACATAAAAATTGACAATAAGCTATTATAGCATGGATTCAAAAGAATTCTTTTAAATGCAAATTTCTTTTACAAGAAAGTTAAATCTAAGATAGGTATACTTGTGTTGTTTTTTAATGATCTGATCATCACTGATAATTTAGATAAATTTATGGATGTTGTAAAGCATGACTTGAAAAAGTCTTTTGATATGATAGATCTAGGACTTTTACATTATTATCTTGGCTTGGAGGTCTGGAAAAGAAAGAATCACATCAAGAACTCACAAACAAATATGTCACTACACTATTAGAAAAATATTGGATGACGAACTGTAAATCCAAAGCAACTCTAATGGAACTAGGGTTACAACTATCCTAACATGCCAAAACTTCTTATTTATATAGAACTCCCTATTATTAATTGATTAGAAGTCTCATATATCTAACGTATACCAAGTTAGATATCAACTTTGTTGTGAGTTATCAAGGTTCATGTAGGAGCCTAAGGTTAGTCATTGGAAAGTAGCAAAGAGAGTATTGCATTATATCCATGGAATAGTATATTATGACCTAGAATAGAAGAAGATTGATGTATTCTTCCTACAAGGATATAGAGACTCTTATTATGCAAGATCACTAGATGATAGGAAATCAATATTTAGATATGTATTTCATCTAGGATCTATATTTTTTTTGTGGCATAGTAAAAAATAGCAAGCAGTTGCATTATCATCTATAGATGTAGAATATCATTCTACATAAGGAGATTTATGCAACTCAATTTGGCTACATCACATTCTTTCATCCATGGGAGTAGAAAAAATACCATTGCTATTGAAATGAGATAATCAAAGTGTTATTAAATTAGTCAAGAATCTAGTGTTTCATGAAATAACAAAGCACATTGAAGCTCAATGTCACATTATTTGAGATGAAGTTCATAAGAATAAGATTCAGCTATAATACATTCCCATCAACAAATTCATTATGGAACTTTTTCCAAAGGTATTTGCATGTGTTAAATTTGAACTGATTCATAGCTCTCTTTGTATTCCAAATAATGTAATAAGGGGGAATGTTAGAAAAGTAGTATTATTACATTATTTTTATGTAATAAGCTTCTAGATAATATTAGAAGCTCATTTAGTCTAATATTTTTGTAACAATGAGTTTTATTTAACTCACGTATTAGTAGGCAAGTATTATTTATTTTCTACTAGAACTATTCATTTCCATCCTAGGTGATTTGTTATAACTGCAAAGATTAACGATATACTTATAAATCACATGAATCAATACACTGTCAATGATTGTTTTTTCTCCAAAATTGGTATGGACATAGGAGTATTAGTTTACATTTTAGGGACTTGTTGAGTTAATAGTTATGGACATTTGTGTTTGATATATATCAATGATCGACCTTTTTCTAATATTATGATGCTTATCACCATTTTAACATATTTTTGTGGGTCTATTTGAATTGTAGATGTCTAAGGTTTTTTTCATTGTTTTTATTTTATCTTAGGCCATGATCCCTTTTTATTGATATACTATCTCATCTTGAAAATAATCTATCTTTGTTGCCCCCTATAAAAATATTGGATAAAATTGGGTGTTACTATTTATCATTGTATTAATTACGATTTTATCTATTTTTTAAACATTAAGAGTAGATTTATTGTTTATTGAGACATTGAAGATAGTTGAATTTCTTGGTTGCATAGCCATAGTGCATTCCATTGTTTTATGAGTTGTATTACACATGATGTACCATAATGTGTTTGATTTCATATTTTTATTTACTATCATATTGATATATTGTTTTGATCTTTGTTTATTGTATTACATTTTGTGTTGACCTATTTTCTTATTATGGGATTTTATATTTAGAATTTTAGGCAATATTTCTCTATTGCCGCCCTCCATCATGCCTCCTATCATATCCTTGTCAATTGTTGATCATTATTTTTTTAAACAAGTTCCTCATTACTAAGAACATTTCATCCATTTGCTTATCCACTTTGTCTAGTATTCCCCACTCTTGCATGGGTTGATTCTAATATGTTTGGGGAGCAGGTAAGGATGCTTTAGTTGGTAATTTAGGTAAGGATACACTACACCAAAAAAGTCTTTTAAGGGCGGCTAAAATATGATAGTTTTTATAGTGGTGAAAATCCACCCTAATAGACCCTAAGAGAGCGGTTTTAAACAACCCTCACCAAAAAATGCTTTTAATGGTTCCTAAAGATGACAATTTTTTACTATGGTAAATACCCACCCTAATAGACCTAATAGGTTGGTTTTAAACCACCCTCTTATAAACCATCCTCTTAAATTCTAAGAGGGCAGTTTTAAACTACCCTCTTAGACCCTAAGAGGGCGGTTTAAAACTGCCCTCTTATCCCTTAACAATCACCCTAGAAAACAATTATGAAGGATTCGGGTGGGATTTTTTATTTTTTAGATTCACGGGGAGGATTCTTGATTATTTAGATTCATGGGTAGGATTTTTGAATTTTCATGCATTAAAATTTTGAAGGGATTTTTTATTATTTAGATTTACAAGCGGTATTTTTGAATTTTTATGAGGAGTATTTGGTGGTCTATAGAACATCTATATGCACTTCAAATTTCTTAGGATTTATGAAAATCCATTTCTAAAAGTTTCAAGATATTATAGGTTGTTTGTTGATGATAATTGTAGTAAAATATAAAATTATATAGTGGTAAGTTCAAAATAGAGTGTCCTATCTTCACTTAACCTTCATGTATTAGCAATTTGGAAAAATTATAATTTGTTATTTGTATGTAATAGATATTAGAAATTTGTATACTTTATGTGTATATTTCTTGAGCAACCTCATTGTATATTTTTTGTATTGTGCTTTATAGATTTGATCAATGTAATATCTCACCACTTTCACTTCAGGCACTTTCATTAGAAGGATATGTGCATATGACAACTATGGAGAACACCATTCTTCTAGTTATTTTTGAAGGTTTCTCTAGATTCATTGCATTTAGACAAATATTGAATCTCAGTATTGGTACGATCTATCTTTATGGGCATAGGGAATGCATAGGAAATGCTTTGTTATAAATTTATTTAAAATTTGTATACCAATTTTGACTTGAGTTGTATCTTTGGGGGAACCTATTGTAGCTATCTACTTCATTGTAGTAAAGAAATTATATATTAATGTTATACCAGAAAGCATAAAACATTTTTATGTTCATGGAGGGAAGAATAAAGTAAGAACCATCATATTCTTGGACTTTGAGAATCCTTTTTCTTGTTGTGAGAAAATTTTTGACTTGACATTAATTTTGATAAATTTGATTAATATTTCCACATTAAGCCACCTTTGCAGTTAGTTCTAAACTTCAATGCTTACATATCTTGTGCTTGTGATGTATTTTGAATTAATTATTTGTTTGCATATGGATTCATCCAAGGCTATTGAGAGTGGAGTCATTTGTTAATTAGTCACTGTAATTTGTAAAACAAGACATTGAATCCAAAACTAACAAAGTTAACATACAGGAAATAGTTTCAGCACCAAGAAAGAGTAAAATTGGTTAAAATTTTAACTATTTGTAGACAACAAGATATTTTCTTGAGAGGAGCATACATAGTTATTTGCCTAACATTTCAGAGGATTTTGACAGCATTTCTAAACTTTAAAAAAATAGTAGTTGAAATTAGCTAGAATCAATCTAATATTTTCACGTGATGGATTCAGGAAAGGATGTGCTAGCCATAGTAATATCTGGAACATGCAAGACTCTAGCCATTTTGGTATGAAAGTAAAAATTTAAGTATAGTGTGAAATATAATATTACATGACTTGTTAAAGAATATTATTGTCCAAAATTTTAAGTAGAAATGTAGATATTTAGTTCTTTAACATGTTGAATAAACATTTGATTATGGTTGTGCTTTTCAACTTCCAACAATTGATGTAGTTGTAAAAATACCTCCTACTAGTTGATATCAAGAGAGACCTCCCATTGTGGTGTTGATTATTTTTCATACTCAAGAACTTGTTATCTAGATTTCTACAAATATTTGTTGGGAATGGTAAATGATGAGATATATACACATGAAAAGAGTGGCATAAGCCTATTTAAAAATGTGACAAGTGTCAAACTGAAAGAAGGTATAGTGCACATTAAAATATTCTAAAATTCCCCCTTAATGTACACTATCCTAACTATAGAGAAAAAACAAGTCAACATTAGGTAGCATTCCCCCTTAATGATGACTACCCTAAAATAACTCTAACATCCTCCTTTATTACATGATTTGGTCTAGGCTCGTGCTCTTTGCGCTTGGCTCTCCAACTATGAATAATGCTAGATCAATGATGTATACATCTTGGTTTGTTGCCTTAGGGTCAACCACTTCCTTGGATCGGTTACCTTTGGTTCAACTGTCTAAGTGCCTCAGGATCATCCTGTATGCCTTAGGGTCAACCACTTTTGGGTCTATTGCCTCTATAGGTCATCCTCTAGGTATGTTTCCTCTTGTAGGTCACTAACTAGGTTCACCATGAATATCATATCCTCCTCATGGTGAAACTCTATCTAGAAGGTGTCGATCTCTACCTAAAATGCTCCTTAATACAAAATAAATATGATCCATATAAGAGTGTCAGTCTCTACCAAAAATGCACTAAAAAAAATACAATAAAATGAGCCATATAATCCAAATGCGGAGGAGAAGAAGAAATAAGAGAATATAATATTTTGAAGTGTCTATGTTTGTACTCTTTAGAAGTTGATTCAAAAAATTTCCTTAGATAGAGTCTAGGGTGTCTTTGTCTATAGTCCCTAGAGTAGGTTTCCTTATGGTGACCTTCTCATCCTACTGGAATTCATGGGTAACCAGTCGCTACATCCTCCAGGTTTGTAGAGAAAATGATTAGATACTAGGATCACATACAAGTATCTTTGGAGTTTCGGGTTCAACCGAGAGTGCACTCAATGATACAATAATCTTTGAGCCTCAAAAAATCATAGAAAACAATCTCAAAACTGAAAATGAACCCCACCATTGGCTTTTGTTCAAAAAAATATTTCCAACGACTATATAAGGCTATAGTAAGATTTGAATGGGTCCTCCATATGTGAGAAAACAACAACGTGACTCTTTAGGCAATAAATAAACCTCAAGAATATTCTCCTGGCATTGCTCTCTAGTGGAATAAAAAAAAATAGATTTCAATTTTCCCTCATATGGGAATTACATGGGCCATGTGGCCTTCCAATATCCATGTGGAAAATCATTTAAAAAATGGCCAATACAAATGGGCACTTTAAGTTTCCATATCATTCTTTTTTTTTAAATAGTCCCCATTCTAGTTTATAAAAGAAGCCCATCAATAAATATTCCCCAAAAGAGAATAAAAAAACATTCTCCTCTAAAAAGAGTTGGCGGAGTTTTAATTTTTTTTAAAAGCATTCTCCTTTGAAAAGAGTTGGCGGCTATTTCTTTTGAGTCTCAGTCAACAAGCAACCATGTGTTCCCAAAACTAGGATGACCTCCCCACACTATGCTTCTCAGAGAAACTCATCCCCATGGGTCACATTCCATGACACATGTTAGTATTCTTCTCATCCATACTTACATTTTAGTTATCTGACGCATAAGGGGAGTGCATAGCAAACTGGGTTTCACAAGTAGGTGGCATCAATTTTGAAAAATTAGTGGTGCCACAACATGATATATTGATACCTCGATGGTATACAACATCAAAATACATTCGATTTAATATTTTAAATACTCCTCCGACCTCTCTGCACCATCAGCTACTGCCAGCAACAAATCAATGATCGGAGGCCCAAATATTTCAAAACCTAAGAGTCCCCATAGGTGGATATCATCACTCTAATACCGGATGTTGGGACACAATAAAAAGGCACCTATGTATTCACAAATATGTTACAATATATAGGCATCAATCCTATGAGGGATATTTGACAAGTGTCATAATCTCCACTCCAAGTGTCATGTAGAAGACACATAACTCCAATTGGAGAACTCAAACTGGAAACAAGACAAGTGGCATAACTGAAGTAAGGCATAGTGCACATTAAAATAATATTCTAACATTCCCCCTTAATGTGCACTATCCTAACTATAGAAAAAAATAAGTCAATATTAGATAACATTCCCCCTTAATGTTGACTTCTATTACATACATAGAGTAATTTGGTTAACTGAGAAAACTTGTCTTGCCCAAGTGACTTGGTGAAGATGTCAGCCACTTGATATTGAGTTGGTATATACTCCATGTGTATAATGTCTTCTTGGACCATTTCTTTGATGAAGTTATGATGGATCTCAATGTGCTTTGTTCTTGCATGGAAAACTGAATTCTTGGTCATCTTGATGGTACTTTGATTGTCACAATATATATATGTTGGACCATATATGAATAGCCCAATGTCCTAAAGTAATTGCATCAGCAAAATTTCCTCCTTAGTTCCCTCAATTGCTTCTCTATATTCAGCCTCTGCTAAAGATAATAAAACTATGTTCTGCTTATTGGTGCTCCATGAAATAGAGGCCTAGCCCAACTGAAAACAATAACCTAATGTGGATATTCTAGTTTCATGACAACTAGCCCAATCTGAATTTGTATATCCAATCAAAGTAAAATCATCACATGATGTTTACATAAGACCATGATGAGTGATGGCCTTGAGGAATCTCAAAATCCTCTTAGTTGTTATCCAATGGCTCTTCTTAGGATCCTACATGAATCTAGAAATAAGGCTAACATCATTGGAAATTTTTTGTTCTAGTTGAGGTTAAGTAGATCAAACTTTCAACTAGCTGCCTGTAAAGGGTGCCATCAACCCTTTCTTCATCATAACTATTAATAAATTTCAAACTTGTTTCCATGGGATTGAGGGAGGGATTACACTCCTTCATGTGAAACCTCTCTAGAATATACTGAATGTATTTATCCTATAAGATAAAAATATTACCAGTATTTTGCCATACCTCTATGCCTAAGCAATAGTGGAGAAGGCCTAAGTATGTCATATCATTTTTTTTGCATAAGTCATCCTTGAGCAACCTTATTCCTTCTGTGTCATCATCTGTAATGATAAGATCATACACATACAATGTAATCAAAATTATGTGGTTCTTCCAATGTTTCACATAGAGAGTAGATTCTGCTACAGATCTAGTGAAACCAAGGTTGATGAAATAGGAGTCAATATTTGCATACCAAGCTCGGGGTGCTTTCTTCAACCCATATAGAGCTTTCTTCAATCTGAGGACTTTTTTTCTTGGCCTTCAACTGTGTATCCTGGTGGTTGGTTTGCATACACTTCCCCCTTCAATTTACCATTGAGAAATGCATTTTTTAAATCCATCTAATATATAGGCTAATGCTTTTGGGATAATAAATCAATAACTGTGTGAAACATCGATGTCTGCTAATAATATTGTTTTTTATAGAATTGTTACTATGTTGTAATGTTGATGAAGAAATATCCATTGCATGTGTTGAATCATGTCAGGGTTTTTCATAGATGCATATATCTATTTGTTTTTCCAGTTTTAGAACCTCAAAGAAGAATGCAAAGAATTTATTGATCAAGCATAAAAAATATTCCGAATGTTGTTATATGGTTGTTGTTAGAGATATGGTTGTCATTGAATTCATATGTTGAGGACCATTAGAGACAGATCTAGTCACTCTATCTTCCTCTATCTTTGATAGTCTTTGAATAATTCTGACGCATTATAACACATGCTACAAAATAAGTGCTCTCCACAGCGTATTTGGGAGAAGCAATCACCAACCAACAATAATGGTCATCCATGTGAGAATATGACAAAGTGATATTTTGGCTCCTTCAATGAATAATGGCTCCTATCGAGCAATAATGACGTTGTAGGCAGCGTATGTGCACAACTTTCACTAATCTTCTCATGCACTATAAGAAATTGCATTTTGTAGGTAATCTACTTCTAGAAGATTCAAATCCATTAATTTAGTTTGTAGCACATCATGTCCACTCTGTTGTGGCTCAGAGCACATGCCTTTAATTTTACATACAAATAAATGATCTGAACTCCAAGATTGGGTGATTCAACAAGACTTGGATGCACAAAAAAGCTAATGTTAATGACATAGTGGATCGGGGTATTACACCAATGGCTGGGTGCATATGAGAAAAAATGGGTTGGCATCTCATAATGGATCAATGATGGGGAAACTAAAATAAAAAATAGATCTTAAAAATAATAACACCAAACCTTCCTTAAAATTTCTCTTAGTAACACAGAATCTTCCTACGGAGCTTCTAGTTTTTGATCCACTCGATGAGTGGAGAGCATACTCCATAGATCCATGCCTAAAAATAATTCAAAACCTAAGAGTCCCCACAAGCGGATCTCACCGCTCTGATACCAGATATTAGAAAACAATAAAAATTCACCCATGTATTCACAAATATGTTACATTATATAGGCATCAAGCCTATGAGGGATATTTGACAAGTGTCAAGAGAACACAACAAGAGTCAAAATGAAAGAAGGCATAGTGCACATTATAATATTATAACAAGACCAATGCACTGTGGAAATATCATTATGAGATTGGTGTATAGGTAGTCAATGATGGTACTAGATTACATTCAGAGAAAATACAGCTAGAAATAAACCCTTCTCAAGTTTTTGCATTTTATATCCATGAACTACTATATGGATAACATATATACAATTAACTTGGTTTTCTTACTAGGAATATCTCTTAGGTAAGGAGCTTTTATTATCCTTTCAAATTTAGGGTTGGATTTTGATTTTACAAAGTTTCATTGAGGGATACCTAAAGTAAATTAGAATCATTTATACTTAAATATCCACAAGTATTTTAACAAACTTTGCTAATTATCAATGACCATATATCTAAAGAATTGATCAGTGTGACTTGAAATGAAATACGCCAAACATATTTTTTTGTCATAGTTCATATTACTATAGCACTTGTTTTTCTTTTATTGCTAAAGACTTTTCTTCATTTATATCTATAAAATCACATAGAGCCATTAGAATATTTTTTGCTGGAGTTGGATGCTCCTCGAAAAACTTATCATTAAGTTCTATTTCAGCTCAATCATCATTGCTTATATTTTAGTCATAAGATGAGGGAGAATAAAATCATTTATAAGTTTCTTATCAATATGCATGCTATGTAATTCAAATTATTATTTTTCAAATTTTCTTATCATTTATAGTGTTATGAACACATAAATATAGTGGACCTTAAAAGGGTGTGGATGAAAATATTGATAAACAAAAATGGTATGAGAATTTACAAGGAAGTTCTTATGATACCCATCATGGGTAAAATCCTAAAGCTACTTCTATTCCTAAACACAAATCTAAATTTATATTGGAGACTAAATTTATATATATTTTCAAGGAGTAAATATGCCATAGAGAGAAGGTAAACTATATGCCTTGGTTACCAAGGTTCTTGGTAGAATAGTGGGAGGATACCCCTTCATTGGCATGCTTCTTAGACATGGCTCCTTTCATCTCTAGCCTATCATTTTATATGTCATTTGAGGCTATTATTCACTGTCTTGTTTTTTATGAGGGGGACTTGGTTGAAATATGACTTGAACATACAAAATCGGAGTTCCCTAGTATCCTCATTTGTTACATGATATGAAATTATATTTTTTTGTAAAAAGAGACTATTACCACTTCCTACTTCTTGATTTCCCTTTCTAGTATTGGTAGTAGCAAAAAATTGATTTTGAGAAGCATTACAGCAAATTCCAGTAATTATCACACCTAGGTCGATTTGTTTATCTTCCATATATTGTAAAATTAAAACCTTTTCTATAAAAATAAATGGATTGTCTTTATTTCCATGCAAATACATTCTATAGCATGTTGCCTTGACTAAGAGTTAGCCCACCCTCTTAGATGTAAGAGGTCTTAGCCTTAACAAGGTGGTTTTAAACCACCCTCTTAGGGCTAAGACCTCTTACATCTAAGAGGGTAGGTTATAACCACCCTCTTAGACCCCTAATAGGGTGGTTATAAACCACCCTTTTATCCCTAAGAGGGTGGTTTAAAACCATCCTCTTAGGGTCTATTATGGTGGTTTTAAACCAACCTAATAGTCTCAAAGAGGGCAATTTTAAATCGCCCTAATAGACCCTAAGAGGGCAGTTATAAACTGCCCTCTTAAGGTCTATTAAGGTGGTTTTCAAGGTGGTTTTTATCCACCCTATTAGACCCTAAGAGGGTATTTTTTGAGGCAATTTTTAATTATCATTGTATAACATAGACTTTTTATGATGCCCTCATAGATAGTGGTTGAATAACCACCCTTAAAGGTTTTTAAGGGTGATTAAAAACCACCATTAAAGACCCTTTTTGGTGTAGTGATAACTATTGTAATTGGTACAAGGTAGTTGTAGTCACAAATAGACTTAGGAAAGTCATAATATACAAGGTTATGGAGTGGTTGATGAAAATTATTAATATAAATGTATTTTTGATGGTTGTATATTTGGAAATTTATTTGAGAAGGGATAGGGTAGGCAATGATTTTTGGTATGTTTAGATACTAATAAATGGTGTTTTAGGTAGCAAAATAATCTATGAAGGTATGGTTTGAAACTATTGAGCAGGTACCTATATCACATTAGTCAAGTAGACCATTTAAGGTGATGGTTGCAATTTACCTACTTGTATGAGTATCTCTTCTACATAAGCAACTTCTCTAAATGCTCTTATTAGCATGACATGATTAACTACTCTTACCATTATTACTAAGTCATATTGTAATGTTCTTATATAATATATCACTACTCATTCATCAAATGGATGGAATGTTGGTTGAGATTCAATATAACATGTGCATAAAATTGGTGTTGAAATTATGAATAATTCTTGTCTGGATGACTCTACATAGCAATTAGTTAGAACAACACCAAATACACATTGATTAAATTATAAAATATTCTAACAAATGGATCTATTATTGTGGCCCAATTCATGACCTATCCATCTTATAAGCTACTACACCATAAAGTAACCTTTCCTCTTAGTTAAAATATTAGCAATATTATCATGATATACTCTTATTTTTTTGGTAGATAAGATACGATAGCATTAATACCGGGTTTTACAGGTGGACCCAAAACCTTTTACAAAAATCAGCCTAGGGTTGTTGATGAACATGTCCTTACTAAGGATCCTATATATGTAAAATCTACACGTCGCCAAAGCCATTACATTCGGTAAAGGCACATAGCCTATTATCAAAAAGAAACTTCCCATACAACATTTTGGGTACACCCCAAAAAAACACACCTGCATCATAATTACAAAAAAAGAAATAGATACGGATCCCTTCCTTGAAACAATGGAGAAACAAAAAGTTGTAGACACACATAATAGAGTACTGAAAAAAACTCCTACAAGCTATGTATTGACAGTTACTCTTAATAATTCTTTGGTAATTGCTTTATTCCGTATATGACATGCTTTGGGACCACATCCCATCTTGGCCAATCAGCCTTGGAGAAGTGAACCTGTTGGCTAGATTTATGGCGATGGCTATCTGGTGGTCCATGTGGCTCTAGTTCAAAGTCTTATATTGTCGTTTCTTTCCTTCCCTATGATTATGAACCAATCTCAAATTACTAATATGACTAGGAGTCATGTTATCTGACATGTGACTATCCCCATTAGTCTTTGTGGTATTTCCAAGCAACATCCACAAAGACTGACAACTCGGATAATTTTTATTGTGAGTCCATTTCAAAAAAGAGACGGGAATACTCCTAGCCTTTGAACTTACAGTGCCTTCCTTATTGGTAAATTCGACTATAATTCTTAGCATTCTTGTTGAATAAGCTCATCTACTTCACTCGGGAAACCGTGTTCCCATTTGAAAATTTTATCACCATCGACACCCAAATTGGCCAGCTTATCAGCAATTTTTTAGCTTCCCGAAAGACATGTTGGGATTTTCTATCCTATCTTCCCTGGAAAAGGATCCTAGCCTCTTCAAAAATTGTTTAATCCTCCAAGGAGGTGTTTTCAAATTATTGAGGAGATTTATAACATGCATAGAGTCTCCTTCTATGATCAAATTGCCTTCTAAGTCTCGAGTCATTCAAAGGCCTCTCCACATAGCTCTAGCTTCAACTTTATTGTTTGTTCTTGTTTCCAAATATTCAAAAAATACAAGCATCATATTCCCATTATGATCTTGCACAATGCTGCTAGTGCCTGCTCTGCCAGGATTATCCTTAGCCACTCCATCAAAATTAATCTTAAACCAACCCGTAGGATGTGGGGACCACTTAACATTGGCTTTGGTGTTGACTACCCTAGGCACAGACTAATATAACAAGGTTAAGCTTAAATATTGAGCAATATTGGTCTCCTGCAGATGAGGTTTACGACTATCAAAAGGGATAAGGTTCACATTCTCATTGGCAAAGGATAGGATCCTGGCAATGATAGTTTGATGATCATGGATAGATTCATTAAAGAATCTATGGTTCCTTTCTAACCACACCTACCAAATATAGTTATTGAGACAAAATTTTCACATTTATCTAAGTCTTTGGCTTGAAAATGGGCAAGGCCACTAAACAAAAAATCAAGTACAATGGTTGGTTTAACCAAGGAAATATTGAAGGCCTGAAAAACCCCACTTGGGACATTCAAGGAAAAAGGGCACTCAAGGGAAATATGATAAATGGTCTCCCAATTAGCCCTACATAGATAACAACGATTAGTGATACAAATACCTTTACGCATCATATTATCAATGGTTAGAATTCTTCCTTGGATAACCAGCCATGAAAATACTACAATTTTTGGAATTAAAATTTTTATCCAAACTAAGTCCTTTTGGAGGACAAAATCCTCGTCATCAAGTAGAAGCTTGTAAGTTGATTTAACAGTGAACTACCCATTTTTCGTAGGAGCCCAGGTCACTTGATATTCCTTGGGTCTCATGGGGATAAAATGTTTCTCAATAATGTTAAAAATATCATTTAATTCCGCTTGAAATCCCTGAATCCTTATTTGTTTCCACTTCATTCTGCCTCTATCCTCAACCATATAATTAGAGAATTTTATTCTAGTGATTTCTTCTGTTATATCTATGATTCGGGCTAAGTTAGGATATTGCATAAGTGGTTCATCCTTAGCCCACCTATCATTCCAACAATTTATCCTCTCACAATTGCCTAAAACCCATCTTAAACATTTTTTGATGATTTTCTTACAATTGAGAATTGCTTTCCAAAAAGCAAAACCTCTGATTGGAACTGAGTCACTTAGAAATTCCATATTTTGAAGATACTTTCATTTTATGATAGTTGTCCATTCATTTTCTTCACCAGAAATGATGTGCCACACCTTCTTAGCTAGTAAAGCTAAATTCATATGAGCAATTCTCCTCAGACCTAAGCCCCCATTTTCCCTGGGTCTGCACACTGTGGTCCACACTACAAGGTGTATCCTTTTTTTATCCTCTAATCTACTCCATAAAAATTCATTTTGGAGTTTCTCAATTTTATGTAAAACCTTCACAGGGGATTTAAAATGGAGACGAAATAGACTGGAATACTCTGAAAAGAGGCCTTAGTGAAGGTCAGCTTTCCTGCTTGAGATATGAGATGACATTTCCATCCAACAAGTTTTTTTGAATTCTTTCAATAACCTTGTCCCACATTGACTCTCTTGAAGAACCAATGAAAAAAGGGAGACCAAGATACGAAGTGGGAAGGTTTGCTATATCACACCCTAAAATTTTTACAATCCTTCCTTACCTTTGAATGGGGGTGTTCAAGAAATATAACTTGATTTTACTAAAATTAACTTTTTGACTAGCAACGTCCTCGTAAAGTTGTAGGATGTATTTAATTCTTTTGGCCTCAACCACTGTTTCATTAGTCAATAGAAGGGTATCACCAATGAATTGTTGATGAGAAATAGCCCTAGTGAAATATGTTGCCTTGATTCTCGATATTAGCCTTGAACTACAAGCATTTTTTATGGTTCTTCCTAAAGCTTATACCATAATGATGAATAACATGGGGATGATAGGGTCCCCCTGTCGAATTCCTCTATGACTTTGAAATTAACCAGTAGTTGTTCCATTAACTAGAATCGAGAACCATGCTTTAGAAATGCATTCTTTGATCAAATTAACCCATTGGTGGTGAAAACCAAACTTAAGGAGTACATCAATCAGAAAGTCCCAATTTAGCCTATCAAATGCTTTGTTCATATCAAGTTTGAGGGCAAAAACAGGCCTGTTAGTCTTATGAGTAGAGTACAGAGCTTCATAAATTGTGATAATTCCATCTAATATTTACCTGCCCTAGATAGAGCTTCCCTGGCATGGATCTATGATGCGGGGTAGAAGATCTCTTATTCTATATGCAATGGATTTAGTTAGGATCTTGTAAGGAACATTGCACAGACTGATTGGCCTGAAGTCAACCATAGATTTAGGGGTTTGCTTCTTAGGAATTAGAGAAATAAAATTAGAGTTGAGACATTTTGGGATATGATTGCTTGCTTGGAATTCTATGATAGCAAAAATTACATCATCACTTACAATGTCCCAAAAATCTTGATAGAAATGAAGGGGAAATCCGTCAGGTGTCGGGGCTTTGTTTGGCTCCATGCTAAACAAGGCTTCCTTAATTTCATCATCATAAAATGGAGCTAGAATCTTAAGGTTTATATCCTCATTTATTATGCTACGAATGGATTTCAAGAGAATATATTTTGCCTCCTCATTGCACTGTGATTCCTGACCAAGGATAGAATTGAAATAAGTTATTGCCTCCTTTCTGATTTCTTTTTAAGTCCTGAGTAATAGAACCATATGTTTTTTTTTTTTAATTTTATCTTGTTATTGCTTCTATTTCTAAGCATGGTGACGTGAAAAAAAATGGAATTTGAATCTCCATATTTCAACCAAAGAGCCCTTGAGTGTTGCCTCCAATAGATTTCCTCACAGGCCAAAATGTTATGAAACTCTGCTAGTTTTATCCGTTCCTCCTGCCTAGTAGTTTCATCAGCATCACCATGTTGAATCCTATGATCAATTATATTCAAAATTTCAACAACCTATTTTTTATTTTCAAATACATTCCCAAAGATCTCTTTGTTTCAAGTTCGAAGCTTTTCCTTAACAAAATTTAATTTGCCAGCAAGTTTAAAAGTTGCACTACCCCTGATAGGCTGTTGCCACCACTAAATTAAGTTATCTATGAAACTGGAATGTTTGATCCACATAGATTGAAATATGAAAGGTTTATTGAAGGACAAAGAGTTAGGGATCTCCAAAAAAATGGTATTATGATCAAAGGCAATTTTAGGAAGGGCTTGCAGGGTAGAATCATCGAATAGATTTGTAGCCTCCTTTGATAGAAAAACCTATCAAGCCTTTCTTGAATGAGATGACACCCTATTCATCGATTTCTCAAGGTATAATTTGCTTCTCTAAGTTTTACATCCATCAACATGTTGGAGTTCACAAAGTCATTAAACTCATCCATGCTCCTGATAGGTGGTCCATTTCCACCTATTTTGTCTGAAGGGTAAAGAGGAGTGTTAAAATCCCTAGCCAAAATATAGGGGACATTATGAAATATTTCACTCAGATTGCCTAATTACTCCGACAGTAGAACTCTCCCTTGAATTGAAGTTAGGGCATAAATATTTGAAAGGATTCATGACCTGTTGTTTATTTCTTTAAATAAAACACTAAGAACCCTATCATATTTTTGAATAATGATGCCTTCTACTCTGCAGGGATCCCACAAAGTCCTAAGGCCTCCAGATGCTCCTCTGGATGATTTGCAAACCATATCCCCTTGATTCCAAATTTTTTTGCTACTTTTTTTGACTAAATCTTATCATTTTTTGTTTCTTGCAACATGATAATAGTTAGATTCACTTGATTTATTATTGCACTGACTTCCCTGCATCGCACGCCATTGAGGCCTCTCATGTTCCATGAGAGGAAATTCATTTATATTGTTTGGGATTTATTCCTATCACCCTCCCTTGAGGGGGTTTTCCTAATTTGTTGTCTTCAGAACCTAGAATAACCTGTTGAAACAAGGTTATCTGTTTTCCATTGGCAATGTCATTATCAGTTTTAATTTTTTGATGCTCAACATTTGATATTCTCCCTCTTCTTTTTTCATTGTCAAAATCTATAGGAGACTTCACAGTGCTCCCGATTTTTTTAGGAATAAACTGGGGGGAGGCAATTTGTTGCAGAACCAAACTACCATATTCCTTAGTCTAAAGAGTTTCACATATCTCCACCCCTACATCCAAATCTTCTCTGTTTTTCTTGTATTCCCCTGGTTTGGGGATGGCCCCTCAGTAGGATTCACCTGGATCCTAGTGATGATATTAGGGAGATGAGATTTTTTATTTTCCAATGCCTCAAATTTCTTCCTAAGTTCTTCAACATTAGGGTTTGGCTTTGGGATGCCCACTGGGCTTGAATTATTTTCAGAATTGGGGTTTAAGGATCCCAACTTGGATGGGGATTCTAGATATCGGTCATTAGGGTTTGGATTTGTGATGCCCATAGGGAATACACTAATTTTAGCATTAAGGTTTGAGGATCTTGACTTGAATGGGGATTCTAGAGAGTCACAAAGGTTAGCCTGAAGGTTCTGGGCTTCCATGTCTTTCAATAATCCTCCTACTTCAATATTGGATAGAATTGAAAATTTATTTGAAACTAGAGGATTGGAACTTACCTGAGTATTTTGGTTGCCAACAACCTGTTATTTTCCTTTGTCTTGTTGGGATCCTACACCCTCTCTTTTCTTTTTCTAGTAGATATAGTTTGTCTGATTGAAATAGCCTCTGCTAGGGTAACTCCTCAAATTTCCTTTGTCTAGCATTCCCTGCTTCTGCTTTTCTCTATTCATTGCTAGGTTAGGGAACTGGTTGCATAGATGTCCTTGATTTTTGCATTATGTACAGAATTTCGATCAGTTCTCATATTCTATCGGTTGTTTTCCATAGTATTCTCCATACTCTAGCTCCATAAACCTTGGCAATTCATTATCCAAATTAGCATTTATGCATATTCATGCATGAGTCATCCTTGTCCTAGCCAAGGTCACATGGTCAATGGAGATCAGGTCCCCTATAGTTTTGGCTATGCCCTACAACAAATATTCATTGAAAAATTGGGCAAGTAGACTCGAGAGACGAACCCAAATAGGGGTAATGTTAATATTTTGCTTTTCAAGGTTGAAATATTCACCCCATAGATCTGAGAAAAAGGCTCCTTTTGCCCAAAAACCAAGGATCTCTTGTTAAAATGTGATTAGCATCCTCTATATTATTAAAATGAATAATTAAGAACCCTCGAGTTAGAGATACCAACTCCAAACTGCCTATCAGTTGCCATTTACCCGTTGCCCAAGCCCTAATAGTCTCCATGTTCGGCCTACCTCCCAAAAACTTACCTACTAGGGATAATTCTTCCATTGAAAGAAAAGGGCTCATGGAACTTGTCGGGGCCAAAATTTTATTATTTACTAGAACTAGGGGTGGAAGAGAGAGAACCTCCTTTATTTTTCCTCTAAGAGTCTCAGAAAAAGATAGCCACTTCTTGGGCCCCGCATTATCCTTCGTATATTTTTTGTCAAGGTCTTTCTGAGGAGGGTCGGGCCCCCGCATGATGCTCACCTCCAAATCTACCATAGCCTGAATGCCTTCCTCTAGATCCTCGCTTGATCCATGCTCGAGGTTCCCACCTACCCCTTCCATACCTGCTCTACCTTTGCTACCTTGGCTTAGATTCCTGCCCAAAAAATTCAAACCCTCACTCCCGTTGCACCCGCTAAACCTCAGCTCACTCATTCCTCTTGGTAGATCACTTCAAATTCTTCAAAAATAAAAATGATATCCTCTTCTTGAATTTAATGTATTGAATTCAATTTTGATAATCAATTAAGGTGTTCCAACATTATCTTTCCATCATCCCAAGTAAACATTTGTAAATTTTTTCATGTTATCTACAAAATAGGTAAGTAGATGGGTAGATTCAAAGGATCTTGGTGGTTCTAATTCAAAATAATAATTTCATATGGAATAGGAAATAAAATTATCATTTTTCCTATGGGATACTTATATTGCATTTATTACTTGTAAAATGAGTTATCCTATCAAGACGTGCTAGACTAGGATAACAACCTATAAGATTTATTGGATAGGTTAATGTATAACTTGTTATTTGTGTACATTATGTGTATTTTGGGCATTTTGTGCTTGTTTTTATGCATTTTAGGTTGCCTATTTCTACATGTTTTGTTATTGAGAATTTTTCTAATCTTGTTGTTATGTGTCCTAATTTAAACTTATGACATATTTTGCTATTATGTAGGGTGTTACAATTGTTGACCACTTAGATGCAATTGTTAAATCACGTGTTGCATAAGTGGTGTTTAGCCAAATTGGCCTAGTTGAAGGGGTGGAGACATATCTATTACTAAATTAGATGGTGAAATTAGTCTTTCTTCATTATTTTAGTTCTAGGTACTAATGATTTTTTATGCTTCTCTTATTTTTCAGGTAGGGGTTTGTTTCTCTTAGAACCCCTCTTTGGCTTCAAAGGTAATTTAGTAAAATGAAAAATCCCTTTAGTCGCTCAAAGATTAGATATCTCAAGCAAAACTTGTAAGACAATTGATTTTAGTAAAATCACCATAATATATATATAAAACATTACCCAAGCATAGATCTAGATAGGATTTTACCAAACACTTTCTAGGTATTTATTTTTTTTCCAAAATTTGAAGTGTATGCTAATATATTTGAAATTTTGAGTAGTGGATTGATCAAGGAATGGAGTAATTCAAATATTCATTTACTTGATCTATAAAATTCACCTAAATTCCATGTAAATTATAAGGTCTAGTTAGATAAATATAGAAAACTTGATAAAATACTAATAAAACACTTAAATCTATGTAAAAATAGTGGATTATTGGAAAATAGAGTCATCCTAGAAGGATAGTTTAATGGATACAAGCAAAAATTAGAAGGAAAAATAATGAAACCCTTGAATATCCACACAAAAATACTAGATATATTAATATATGGATTTTATTCACTATTCTATTAGTGAAAATTTCACTAGATCAATAAAAATATTTGTCGAAATTACTAGATCTAAGAGTATCTTCCAATCCTCAAGCGAATATATGGTAGCAAAACCTTACCCACTAGGCATGTTAAAACCATTGGAATGGGTGTTGTGAATGATTGTGATAGCACCCTCATAATGTGACCAAGATCAAATTAAAGGGTTTTAAACCTTTCAACCCATAGAGAAAGACAAATTCTTTTTGATCTCATGACCTAGTCTAAATATCTAGGGAAACGTTTTACAAAAGATAAATAGAAATGCATACAAGTATAAAAAACCATAAGAATTTGATAAATTTTATTCAATAAACATACTTAAAGAGATAAAATAATTTCATTTCATCAACATTAACTGATAGAACTGCAAATAAATAAATGGATAGGACTAATAATAGACAAAAGAGTAGAGCCAAAAATATCATTCTTTTATTTTTGAAAATGTAAGAAAAGAGTATACACAATCCAATAGAAAATACCGTGTATTATCCATTTGTTCATTCCAATTAATTTGTCTAGCATAATTCTGATCAAAATAAAGGTGTAGCCTTTGAAGTATGCTAAAATAATTCTTACAAATGAGCCCTCGTATCATATTTAAAGTGCGCAAAATTTGAGTCTAATTCTAATTAAAGTGAAGTTTATATCTAATTACATGAAATAAATATAATAATTTAGAAAATTTACATGGTATAGTAGTTGATTATCCAACCAAATTTGGTCTAATCCACTTTCTTCGTGCTTTTATACCTCTCAGTTTATTTTACTACCATTTTAACTTGATCAAGAAATTATGGTTCTCCTCATGACACTTTGACTATTTGACTAGTTGTATTCATACATTTCTAGGCTTGAAATCAATGAATCAAAGTTAATTTTCTTGAAATTCTAGTGAATTGGTTTCATGGGACACCATCATGTAAGAAATTAGTGTCTATGCATCAATTTGATGACTATTTAGTGAGTCAATCCATGTTAATGAATTGATGTAACTTTATAGATCGATTGGCCTCTTTTTGTTATTGGTATTCTATAGTACTTACATGGGAATCATGCATGTTGTAATAAATGGTTATTCTATGGCCCTCAACCTATCACAATTTGGTGTGCAATTGAATTCTCTCTAGCATTAGAAATTCAATGCTATAGTTGATGTAACTATGACATTATATTTGGAGTGAATCAGTGTCTAAGTGGTTGTGTATCCTTCCTTCCTTTCTCTCATGTTGATTGACTGTTTTGATTAGATATATGTTCATCACCTTGACATCATCAATAAATTTCTCAACTTTAGTGAATTAGGCTAGCTACTTGACCTCTTGTACACATTGTTGTTAGTGTGTTGGTTATACTATAGTGTGTTAGTCAACATGTAATGATTCAATCATCATGTATCAATTGATTATTTTGCAACAAATTGAGATAGCTAATTCCTTGGATTTTCTACTTCAATTCTCCACTTTGAACCTTCTACATGCTCCATTTTAAATTTCTATCAAGTCAATGAATGTCTTCTCATTTGTGTGATATCCTTGATTGGTTTCTCATGAGAGTGGTTCAAAGATATTGATATTTTCATATCCTCTATATAGTGCATTAATAAGTTATAAATGATATCTATAGTATATTAGAAACTTGAATTTAACATGAGTCCAAAGTTCATTATATGAAATATTAGGTTGATTTGAACATGTATACTTGAGAAATACATAATATGAGTTATTCATTTTATTAGGATTGCATCATCAAATATAATGAGATCATTTGGTTAAATACTTTGAATTCCAATGAGGATACCAAGGTTCAAATCATGTAGATAATATATGCATAGCTACCAAAATTTTGAATATTATTAGAAATTGTAGAAACCCAAAAGTCATACATGTCTACCTCTACATACTTATAGATCTATCCAAACACCTGTAGGTTTACATAGATCATCCTAGACCTCTCTAGGATATTTTAGACTAGTGTAGACCATTGTAGACCATTGTAGACTAGCGTAGACTACTCTAGACCAATGTAGACCGCTCTAGACTATCGTAGACCTTTGTAGACATACGTAGGACATATCATTGGCCTATAGGCACAAAAACCTACTAAACTGCACAAATCATGTCCTAACCACATTCTATCTATAAGGATATCACCTATCAGATCCCTAAGGCAACCTAAGCCATTTTCTACACCTAATTAGGACCCCATGAGACTATTACTTCCCAAAACTCCTAGTTAAATTAATTGAATTTCTAATTGTAAAGTCACTTTTCACTTAAGTGTACTTTATGAATTAAAAGGTTAATTAGGATTCTAAACCCAAATTAGTCCTAATTATTCCCTCACACGTGTGCACATTAGGTTAGTTAGGATATTTCCTAAAAATCCTAACTAAACCTTAATCTAACCTAGGATTTAGCTAACCCTAGTTAACCCTAATCTCTCCTCACACATGTGAGGATGATATATTCCTTTAGAGAATATGGATATGACACCTCCCCAAACCCTAACCTAACCTATCATGGAATAGACTCTAGGGTTTGGTCTACCTAACCACCCCTCCGACCTTGGATTTTCCTATAAATAGAGGGACCCCCTCTCATTACCTCTCTCTCTCCCTTTTAGCTAAGTTACATAAACTCTATCAAAATCTCACCAAAATCCCTTCTTTCGATTATGGATGGTACAAATAGCATCCAAGCATCCCAGGAGCCCATCCGAACAAAGGATCTCCATGAGAAGGCACTTATAGTTGGATTCACCCACTGACCTAGAAATCTAAGTTCCAGATCGCCCCCTGCCCTACAAATTGACCGTACAATTGATCTATAGTAGCATAAACTTTAGGTAACCTTCATTTCATGTTTTTATAGCATTTACACTTTATTTCAAGATTTTTTCATGTTTTTAATATCTTTTGGGTTTTCATCAATATGGGGCTTGGTCCATGACAAGCCCCCAAATGAACTTACACCATTTTTTAGGCACTCCAATAGCAGCAAACATACATCACAACAATAAAAAAAACAAAAATAACAACAATACACAATTATGGCACACACGCATCAAAGCCCACCTACACTCAAGGGGCCCCAATAGAAACCATCAGAGTGTTTCGCATCTTGTTGAGAAAGAAAATAAGATTCACCTTGTAATCTTGTATCAAAATATTAATAAAATGGGTTAAAAATACTTATGAGCATTTTGATTTGTTATAGTTAATTTGCTTGATCAAATGGTAGCCTTTGGTACACTTCATTCTAGCATACCCAACAGGACCACCCGCAATAGGTTATATTAGGTTATCTTACCATGAATTTGATATAATTTTGGTTTTCTATGATTGTTATAGGATCCCTAAAACCCTGAGATACCTCTTAGGTCATCAAAATAGGAGTTTTAGACTCCTAAACATGGTTCACCCCCTGGCCTACAAATTTAGGGTTAGTTCGCCCCCTACCCTATGATTTCTAAAAAAATTGCTCTATAGACCCCAAGACAAGGTATCATTGCAGGGACTTCAAAAAATTCAAATTTCACTTCAGAACATAGGTATTCTCCTTAGAACCATATGTGATGTCATTTATTTGTAAAACTAGTTCTCTAGCAAATGTATTGTGTTAGTATATCAAAATCCTAATTTAAATACAAAAAAATAGGGTTTCAAATTGATATAAACATGGTTACAATAGTTAATTTCAGAATTACTTTCAGACATAATTAGATTAGAATTTTGTAAATCACTTGATGTCTTTTTAAATCACTTTTCAATTTTCCTTTCAAATACATTTAGAATAAGCTTTTCTTTACATCTACACATGTAAGATTATATTTTAGGTCTTGTCCCAATCCAAATTGACAAATCACATTTCACATTATTCAACCATTTCTCTTCAAATTTACATCTAGGTTTAGATTCAAAATCTATTCACTTCACCTTGCAAAATTTTCTTTTCTTCAAAAATGCATTTCAAATATCCTTCTTTCAAAAATTGTATCTAACATAGAATGGTTAATTTTTTCTTGCATCACTTGCATCTAACAACACATCGAGGTTAAGAAATTTTTTTCTTTCACTTTATAAATCCTTAGGGTAACTTGCATTATCTTTACTCAAACATCTAAAGTAGAACTTATGATGAAGAACACAAGCTTATACTGAGAGGGGGGGTGAACAGTATAGCACCCACTTTTTACTTTCTTTCCAAACCAATATCAATTAGTGTCCTTAATTACAATAACAAAATATAGCAGTGTGTATTAATGACATAGATAGCAATAGTAAGAAAGAGCACAAATCACCACACACAATTGAGACACAAGATTTAATGCGGTTCCCCCAATGTGGGGTAGTCCATAAGATAATATCCTTATAATATTTCACAAAGAAATAAGGATCCTTATCCCAATACAAATGATTACTTTGATCTGCTCAAAGCTAGGCTATCCACTGATTTGCTTAGGTGGGAAATCCATTGATCTGCTTAGCAAGGCAATCCACTGATCTGCTCAGCTAGGCAATCCTGATCTACTTAGGTAGGCTATCCACTGATCTACTCAGTAAGGCAATCCACTAATCTACTCAGCTAGGCAATCCACTGATCTACTCAGCTAGGCAATCTTGATCTACTTAGGTAAGCAATCCACTGATCTTCTCAAGTAGGCAATCCACTGATCTGATTCAGCAAGCTCACCAAGAACCTACTCAAAATCTACTCGAGCAAGCTCACCAATAACTTTCTCAAATATGCTCCAACAAGCTCACCAAGAACTTGCTCAAATCTGCTCCAACAAGCTCACCAAGAACTTGCTCAAATCTGCTTAGCAAGCTCACAAAGAACTTGCTCAAATCTGTCCCAAATATGTCCATAAATCTATCCCAAAAGCCTTCTCAAAGGCTCAATAAATCATGCACAAAAGCTACCTCAAATCTATCCATAAATCTATCCCAAAAGCCTTCTCAAAGGCTCAATAAATCATGCACAAAAGCTACCTCAAATCTGTCCAAAAATCTATCCCAAAAGCCTTCTCAAAGGCTCAACCAATCATGCACAAAAGCTGCCTCAAATCTATCAAGAAATCTATCCCAAGCTGTTAGCCTTTCTGAAGGAACCCGCTTTGATACCAATCACCATAAGGAACAACTTTTTCTCACAAAACCTAGTTAAAGCATGAATCAATCAACTCAAAATGTTTCAAACAATACTCAAAAAATAACTCTCACATAAAAATGATTCTCATGTTCTCCTTTAACCCAAGTTCAAGTTCTTTGTACAAGCAATGGGCTTCAACAACAATGCTTATAAAATAAGGTTTAATCACAACTCTCAAACTAGAAAGCCTTGAAGCATTCAACCAACCACTTTTGAAAAATAAACCATAATCAATCCTTTTCTCTCCAATGATATTTCAGAAATCAACCACTATAAACAAAGTCAATGGAGAATGTTGCTCATACCTTTTTGATGCCTTATCAGTTGTACACTAAATCTGCCACACTCAACAAACTTTATTTTTAAAATTTCAATAGGGATTAGAGATATTTATTTAAAAAACAACAATAATATCCAAATAACACCTTATTACTCCTACTCAATAAAATACACCATGTCCCCTCATGAAATAATTAATTCCCTTTGAAAAAGAACAAAGCAACCTTCACTTTTGAACCCCTTTACAAAATCAGAAATATCTATTTACACACACCTTATTTCTCCATTTAAGCAATTTAATTAAATAGCCCTCAAAATAAGCTTTCCAACAATATATAATATGATATACTTCCAAAAGGAAAATCACCAAAAATCTCTCTTTTTCTTAAAGTGCATCACAACCCTTATTTCTCCTAGGGCAACTTTAGAAAAATAAAATATTAAAAAAATATATTAACTTGCCTTTGTCCTTGATGGGATTCTATCCCTCGATGCGTCCTTTCTCAGTGCCTTAACCGTGGCCAAGCTACTGCACAAGCTACGGGCTCGTTTGGGAGGGAAAGGCACCACGTGATTCAAAACACTCCTCCCTATCACACAAACCAAAAATGCTTCGTGCGCTCTTTCTTCCAATGCCTTCTAATGCAGCCAAGGGGATTCGAAACCTTGATGTTCATTCTACCACTTGCCTTAGACAAAATCCAATTGCCAATGTGCCACACTACCCAAGGTGACTAGGGTTTCACACGTCGTCCGATTTATTCTTCGCTTCCATCACTTAACCCTCTTTTGCACAAGCTCTTTTTGCTTTCCAACAATCACATTAATTCACGAGCGCTCACCCTTTGATTAATAAACCCTAGGAACTATTTTATATAGTTTTCTCCCTCATATTCGATGACATCGGCAAATTACTTTTATTTTTAATTTTAAAATTTAAATTTAAATTTTAAATAATTTAAAATTTAAACTAAATATTTAAAATTAAATATCTCCATCATCGGGGCACATTTTTCGATGAAACAAAAATCCAAATTTGGTTTTAAGAAAAATCCATTTCAAATATACCATCCATGTTTTTAAATAAAACCTTTTATTTTGCCTATCTTGGTTTTCACAAAAACCCTGTATATATCCATGCTCTCCAAAATATCATAAATGATTATTTATGAAGTGCTTTTGCCACCAAAACTCAATGTGATCCATGTGATATAAATGATCCATGTGACATCAATTTCAACATAAAATAACTCAAATTGCCAACATACAATTCTTTCTAATACATGTGGATATGTCATATTCCTTCTCATATGTTTTAGTTTGCCTATTTTCATGCTTTCCTAGATCAGTTTTCTTCTTAGAAAGGCATCTAAGATTAGATTCTCTTTTTCAAAAAGGCAATTAGATATTTAGTTTCTTTTCAAAAGATGCATCTAGGCCTATATTTATTTTCAAAAAGGCATTTAATTAGTTGCACTTTACTTTCACATCATCGCTAAATAACTTAAACCCACACAATCACACTCGAGATTGGTGAGGTAGGAGTTTTACCTTCCACCAACCCACCCCCCTAAACACATAGTAGCCCCATAGGAGCAATTTTTTGGACTTCATCACCAGAAAATCCCTCACTTTTGAGATTGGTCTTTCATATTTTATCATCGAAAGGAGCCTTTGGAGTGGGATAGGTTTAGATGCATTTTTTCATGATGCTTACATAATTAGTGAACACGGTAACTAAATTCATTGGCTAAGCTCACTCGAGAGTGAAGCAAAAACTTGGCTGGGCAAGTAGCAAGTCTTAGAAATTACCATATCTTATTGCAATATGTTATTGGACTCATTAGCACATCTTGAGTCCCCCCATTTAGGCTAAATTTTAATGTACCTTCCATACAAGTCACCATTCGCCTATTGAAGCATTGTTCTATTCTGTGCATATTTGGGTGTTGTAGGAGGTTCTGTGTTTACAAAATTTCTAATTTGTCTAGAAGTTTACCTCATTTCTTGTGATACTTCCTAGGAGATTCTAACATCAAAACACACAAAATAAAGCAACACTTTTAATTTTTTGCACTTAGAACTTCCTCCAGTTATACATTGTTTGCATTCTCACACAAACTAGTTTTATGATATTCACCTGTTAGCAACCCACCTAGGGACTATTTGTAGCCTATCATTTTTAGTTTTGTGTATTTTTCACACTCATAGTCCAATTCATCCCCTATCCTATGAATTCACTATTTAGATCACCCCTCAACCTACGATTTCAATTTTTAGACATAGAAACCTCTCAAATCCTACTAGGTTGCATAAAAAACCCACATAGATCATACCTAGAACATCATATTCCTATTGATGTATAGTTCTGAGCACCAATACCAAATAGGGAGAACAATATCTATTATCACCCACAACTAGACATGTGAGATAGCACACCTTGGGGAAGAAGTGACTAGCACTCCTTCCAGCCAGTCCATTCTCCCCCTTTCATCAATGAAGGGTAAGTATACGCTCATAGTAGATGTCTTTGCAAGACTAGACCCATTCAGTACTATGTCTCATGGCAATACCTCTATATCCAGAGAAGCTTTTACCACATCATATGAGGAGGGTCATCCACTCCTTTCCCATCCACCATCACCTCATCCTTCTACCACATTTTATGATCATGTTATCTATATGGCACTAGGACATCCACCTCCTTCCCTTGTTGTCAATGAGGAGGTTTATCCCACATACCCTACCTTTGCTAATCCCTTTTTCCAAAATTTAGCTCAATCTCTTTTTTAGAGTGATTCTTCATTACTCTATCGCACCCATCTAGATATTGTGTCATTCACCCCTACTGTAGGGATGATTTCCAACCCATCAATCTATACCACGAACATACATACATTCCTATCACAATAGCCTCCACTACAATAACAATGACCTAGATACTTAAACACATTAATACACAAAGGAAGCAACACCACGACCCCTTCCTCAATAATCCTTTTCTCATTGTTTAAGGCTACATCACAACCACCTTTGTAATCCCAACAAACACAATATCCATAATGTCAATAGAATTTATCTTCTCAAGCCGGTGTGAATACACTTGCCACACCACCTCCCTAGGTTCCTACCATGGAGACCTATGTCCCATCCTCATAATCACTACCACCTATATTTTAGTGATCGATATTGTATAGTATACCCTCTTTCAATCCATCATCATCTACACCTCCTTTTTGGTTGCCTCCACCTCCCTCATTTTAGACTTTTACTTTGAGATACCTATCCACATTCGAGCCTTGACATCCTTCATAGCCTACGTATCTAACATTTCAAACTTACCAGCCAATATTTTTCCCATATTTTTTGCCCATCCAGATGTAGACATCATCCTTATATACATCATCTTGTCAACAATTCACGTAGTCCACTTAGACATCTTCACATCCACCTATCTCTACCAGACCTATTTTATTCACACCACCTCCTTCTTGGTCATCACCTCCTATGACACAATCATTGTAGTAGGTTCCTCTTCAACAAACCCCCATACAACAACCTCATATCACTCACCTGTAATACTATTATCCTCTACAACCACCTGCTCTATAGTAGATTGTACCAGTTTCTTCAACATCTTATCCTATGCAGCAATAGTATCCCTAGGATTTATTACAATATGTTTCTTCCCCACATTGGGAAGAACAACAATTTTAATACCCCCCACATTTTCAAACTTCACCCCTATTAGCACCATCTCCTACGTCATTAACACCTAAAATTCAACTCTTACGAGATGAAGTTAAGATGTTAAACCTTTACACTACCAGTTATGGGCCACAAAAATGCACGTATGATGAGCTCTACAACGAGCCAATATATCCCTGAATTACCATTCCTCCTTACTCATATCACTTTGAGATACCAAAGTTTGATAAGTTTAAAATCAAGGAGGACCTGCATGAATATGTCAGTAAATACCGTTCAACTTTCTACCAGCTTTATAGTAGCAATCCTCTCATGTTACGTACCTTCTCCCTTTCACTTAGGGGATAAGCCTTAAATTGGTACAACATTCTCCCACACCACAACCTCTACACTTTTGAGCAGATGTCCAATTTGGTCCTTGAGCACTTTTCTATCAACATCAAAAAGAAGATAAATTTATCTAATGTCTATGCTTTACGATAAGCTAATGACGAACCAATAATAAAATTTTTCTCTAGATGGAGAGAGATCATACATGACCTCGCTCATAACCTCCCATCTAAGGATTTGGTTACACTCTTCTCAAAGATTTGCCATAAACACATATCCACATCCCTACAGCTTCACCAAAGTTGTACCTTTGAGGAAACTATTGCTCAAGTAAAAATCATTGAGGACATCAAAGTCCAATCTGGCAAAATCAAACTGATATAAAAGCCCTCATACAACTCTAAATTTTTCTTTAACATAAATACGCCCAATAAACCTTTCCCACGACCACCACAAGCCAACCAAGTGGTAATAGCTTATTCAGTTCTGACACTAATCCCATGACCTCCTCCTCCATAATGACAATTCTTTGAAATCAATGCATCCCTTCCACCTAGACCATAATAGGCTCAAGGACCTCATCCCCCACATCCATAGCATAAATTAACACCACTTTTTGAGCCCTTCCTAGATTTATTCTAGAGGTTATATGAGGTAGGTCACATCACCCTACCAAAAATTTGACCTCTCGATCCAAATGCACCTAAGTATTGGGATTACATTGAGCAAGCCTTCTGTGGATACCATAGATGATGCAACCATGATATCGAATCATGTCATTATTTTTGTGGTATGGTTTAATATCTCATCGATCAAGGAACCATTCAAGTTTCAAACCCTCTCATACCACAGAACCAGAACCTAGGGATATATCAAAATCCCTTATCAAAACATTAAGGGACTAACCCCTAAACACCTAAAAATAACCCCCTAGGGCCACCAAGATAAGTCAACAATATTTACTGCGACCCTTCTTCACGTGGTGTCATGGGCATGATCAATATTACCACTCAAAATCAACATTATCCTTCACATCAACTTGCAACAGTAACCTCTACATCAACACCATTCATTTCCCCACAAGAACCTATGGCTCCTCAAGTACCACCTCATCCTCCATAGAATTTCATTACCATTCATGGTAGCCTTACACATCAGCTACATAATACCCCTACTAGATTGTCTATTTTTAATCTCCTACAACATTCTCAACCCCATCGTGATGTATTGAATGACATCATTCACTCTATCGACCTTGAGACTCATGATACCAATGTGTTTGTTAACTTTATGGGTAATATCTCGCACTGCCTTCAACCATCTATTAGATTCCATGACCACAAGATCATATAACTCATAGGTAAATAAATGGATCCTCTCCTTCACATTCAAGCCACCATCAATTACATCACTTACAAACGTGTTCTCATTGATACCAGTTTCTCAATTAGAATTATTTCCACTATGGATTTGCATCACCTACACATTTCACTCACTCACTTATCCACACCCTCATTGGAAATTCATGCATTTGACAGTTCAATACAACCTACAATAGGATCCAGTATCCTACCCATTTGTGTAGGTGTACATACTATTTTGATTATATTCCATGTTATTCAGGGTGAAAGGTAGTATAATATCTTACTTGGATGTCTATTGATTAGAGATATGCAGTGTGTTCCATCTACATTGCACCATTATCTTAAATACATCTGCAACGGGCTCATCCATTGTGTTCCTACCGATGGGGACCCTTTCAAATTATACAACATCACAAATCTCCAACCTGGACCTTATTCATCTATGACATAGGTCCTTTCCATCTCTAATCCTCACCCACCAGGAGCATTCATACCTCCTCCCCCATCAGTGTCTTCACCACAACCTTCGTCAGGTACATGTAAGCACTCACCACTAGTAATAACCATACCACCATAATCATCTAGTATAGCATCCTATCCTACTACCATACCCTTTTCACCACCTTATTTGTGGCCCTCACCACCTTCACAATCTTCATTGTCTATAGATCCACCACCTATTTATGAACTAGTTAATTAATTCATGATATTGTCCCTCACACCTGAATCCCCATAGTGAAACATCACACTTCCCCTTTGTTGCCAAAGTATCCAACTAGACCCTCACACATGTGTCACCAACTCTGAAAATCCATGGCACATCCTCAATCGCCACCCATTGTCTTACGTTCACCGTTACATCTTTCTTGATGCTCACAAACTCATGAATTTTTGTCATCATATTTATCACTATTAGATTATTCCATCACTTACGGTAACATGGTTAATGTGGACCTCTTTATGCCACTTAAATACACATCTCACACAGATAGGGACAACATCCCCAACCCAAATTTTATTTACCTAACTCACATTTTGTTAATACCTTCTCCACACAACTTCCTATTATCACCACACGTTCTATGTGCAACAAATACACCTTCATCATCAAATCCACCTCAAATTCCATGCATCCATCATACATAAATATATTTAGATGATGAATATGACATACCTGAGGTCATCAGTGACCTCCACCTCATTCCAATTCTAGAGTAACTTTGTGATGGTTCCCACATGTTGATAGAAGAAACATTTGATGTTGACATTGGTGATGGTCCTGACAACCCCCATATCATCAAACTAGTTGTTGGCCTCTCACCTAAATAATGTGTGTTATTCACTACCTTCCTTAAAGAATAAATCAAGGTATTCGCCTGGTCCTACAAAGACATGCTAGGCCTTGACCAATATTTAGTAGTTCACAATCTTACACTGGACAAAGATGTTAAGCCTATCCAAAAAAATATGATGTATGCACCCTATGATTGCTTTGTTAGTCAAATTCGAGCTACAAAAGCTCCATGATGTAGACTTTATTTTGCCCATCGACTATCCTGAATGGGTGTCTAACATGGTGCCAGTACCCAAACCTTCAGGCGATGTTTGAGTCTGCACTAACTTTCTTGATCTAAATAACGATTGTCCAAAAGACTATTTTTTGTTGCCAAACATCGACTCCCTTGTCGATTCCATCATCGGCCATGAAATGATATCCCTCATGGATGGATTTTTGATTACAACCAAATTAAGATAAATCCTATCAATCAACACAAAACGTCCTTCACAAACCCCTAGAGGACCTTCTATTACAAGGTCATGCCATTAGGCATCAAAAATTCTAGCACAACCTACCAACGCACAATAAGATATATATTTAATTATTACATGCATAAAATTATGGAAGATTATGTAGATGACCTCATCACAAAGTGTAAAGAATAATCACAACATCTAGCCAATTTACATAAAATATTTTATCGTATCTTGGGGCACAATGTGCGCCTCAACCCAAATAAGTGCATCTTTGGTGTTACATCCAGAAAAATTTTAGGGTTCATCATCTCTCCACAAGGCATCAAAATCGATCCTAACAAATTCAAGGCCATCATTGAGATGCCTCCCCCCACCAAACTTAAAAAATTACGTAGATTTCAGGGTAAAATCACATCAATATGATGGTTTATCACCCAGTTATCAAACAAATGTAAGTCATTCAATAACCTTTTGAAAAAATGAGTCTCCTTCAAATGGTATGACAAATGTCAACAAGATTTTTACTCCATCAAAGCCTATCTCACCTCCTCACTAGTACTATCTCCTTCACACCCATAACTACCTTTTATTTTGTACATCACAACTACATACTTTGCACTTGGAACGTTATTAGCACAAAAGAATGCACTCAATCATGAGAAAGCCATCTATTACATTAGCCACACCCTAGTTCGATATGAGACATTGTACACATATATGGAAAATCTATGCCTATATGTAGTTTTTGCTACCTGGAAACTACACCATTACATGCTGAACCATACAACCCACTTCGATACATGATGAACAAAAGTTATCATAACTTTTGCAAAACCAAATGGATCATGCTTCTTACTGAATTTGATATAGAATTCATTTCACAAAAATTCATAAAAGGACAGGTCATCATAGACCAATCGACTTAAGCTCCATTACATGATGACCAACCACTTCTCATCCAACTCTCTTATGACTCCATCTTCCATATCATAGAAGCCAAAGAATATGTTGAACCTAAAGCGCTAGTGTATTTAATAATTTTCTTTGATAGCTCCTGCTGCACTCACATTGGGGGTGCAGGTATCATTTTATTTACACCAGATGGGGAACTGCTACCCTTTTCCTTCAAATTAGGCTTCCTGTGCACTAACAATAATGTGTAATATAAGGCCTTAATCCTAGGATTGAAACAATCTCACTCCATGCACATTCGATACCTTCAAATCATAGGTGATTCCCTCCTAATTGTTAATTAGGTTCAGAAGATTTGGAAATATCATTGCCCAATTTTACAACAATACAAACAAATTGCCCAACAACTTCTCACCCAGTTTGAGTGCTATGTTATCAAAGCTACCTTGTGCTCGTCAAACTATTTCATGGATACCATGGCTTTATTGAGATCACTCATACCCTAAAATCCCCTTTTTGACACCACACATGTGTCTGTTTACACCCTAGATCAATCCACCATCACACCTTCGCTCACCGTAGATGATGAGGATATTCATGTTGTCCAAACTGAACCTCATGATCCTTGGTTTTTGCAAATCAAGGACTATATTAAACTAGGTTTCTTACCATGCGATTTACCACATGCTCATCGTCGAGCATTCAAACAAAGGGAAATCCATTATACATTACTAGAGGACATCCTCTATCATCGTAGTTACAATTGCATCCTCTTGTACTACCTAGAACATATGAATCCCAATGAGTAGTGCAAGAAACTCATGATGGTACCTGTAGCAGCTACTTCAATGACATGGCCATCACAAAGCGTATCCTACGCATGGGCTACTATTGGCCTAAAATGGAACATGATTGTTATGAGTATGTAAAACAATGCATTAAGTGTCAACAACATGTAAATCTCACACATCTACCTTTGCAAGTGCTCCATCCTATCTAGTCCATGTGGCCCTTCTCCCAGTGGGACCTTGATATTATTGGCCAAATCACATCTACTTCATTAAGCAATCAGAAGTTCATCATAATCACCATATAATACTTCATAAAGTGGTTTGAAGCAATCCCACTTATCCAAACCATAGGCCAAAATCATGGTATTCATTACTGATCACATCATATGTTGCTTTGAGATCCCATACCAAATCATCTTGAACAATGGAAAATCCTTCAAGAACAAAACTATCCACCCTCTCTTTGCCAAATTCCAAATCCACCATATCTTTTCTACCCCATATTACCCTCAAGGTAATGGTCAAGTAGAAGCCACCAATAAAATTATCTTTTCTATCCTATGTAAGATAGTCACTAAGTCACACTATGATTGGAACAACCAAATGTCATTGGCTTTGTGGGCTTACCACACAAGCATTCGTACTCCCATCGGGGCAAATCCATTCTCATTAGTTTATAGATATGAGGCCATCATGCCCCTCCAGCTCAAAATACCCTATTTACAAGTGTCCATGAAATATTTCATTGATGCTGACACTACTTTTCAAGCTCACCTTGATCATTTAACACTATTAGATAAGTGGCATATCCATGCCATCGAACACACGCATGTTTATCAAGATCACCTTCATCGTACCTACAACAGTAAGGTACATTAGCACAAATTTCAAATTGGTGACTGGTACTCAAGGAAAATTAGTAAATCATGAGTCAACCCCACCAACAGCGAAACAAGTTCACTCCCAACTGGCTTGGCCCATATATTATTACACATAAATTTGGTTCTAGTTCCTATCGACTAGAAAATTTGGAAGGACATGTTGAACCTGAACCTATCAACATCGTACACCTGCATGCATTCAATGCCTAAGCCTACATGGGTTTATGAAATCATAGGTTATGTACACTGTCATTAAATTACAATTTAGACAAAATCACATACAACTCACATACAATGTTTCACTTTATGTTTAAGAGTAGGAATATTTTGCTTCTTTTTGCATCATATATATTGTGGGTATTTATATTTTTTTGTAGGTTTTTACATTTTCGACTACCACATCATCTGTAGATATACACTATTCCATGCATACACCCATAGTAGCTCTAGATATTACCATGTAGGACCTCATAGTATTACTCCCATTTCCAATCACTCCATTCGATATTACATGATCTCTTACCTCAACTCATGTTTGGCAATCCTCACCCTCTTCCCACTCAGATCATTGCCCATCACCACAATGCCATTCACCTATTCGTAGATACTCCTCCTATTCACCCTTATCAAGTTATAGTCAGATATCATTATCCTCCTTTGATGACAAGGAGGAGCACCCACATCCTCACCCACAAGGATCTCCACCCCTCCATCCCATTATGAGAGAGACCATTACATACCACTATCTTTGGCCCATCATCCCCCTTTAGGTTACTTCCCATATAATAGTGGGTCTACCTTCCATGTTTACCTCCACCTCTCCCGAGTGGTATGTCCCCATATGCTCAAACCCTCAATGCACATGCTACCCTACTCATCGCCAGGCAACCTATCCAAACTTGTCATTGATACTATCTCGAACCATCTCTTGCTCTTCCCATTCTATAGACACCACCATCTGCACTATGCGGTCTTCCATTTCAACCTACCTCATCATTAGTGGTGTAATTCCACTCTCCTTCCTCTTCACCTAGATCTTCACAGTTATACCACACTTTGATACATTCACCAAAATATCGATCCCCACCACCCTCGATTCCATCACCCTCTTCACTTGATATCCAACACATTCTTTCTTGCCTCAAAAATCTCAAAATCCATTTCAATAATTGTCCTTGCTATACTTATTTCCAACCTACCATGACCCAAATCTTCGCACCTCATCCTAGACCGACCACTAGACCTAAATTTTGATCATCTCCAAATTCCATATCCCTCTCCCAAATACTCACCTCTACTCCATCCCTTCCCTATTTTGCACTACTTGAACCTTATATTTACCCCATGCCAGTCCAATTTGCACCACTAGACCAAACATTTCATCAGTTACTACACCAAGTCCTCATTACCTTACCTAAAATTTATACTATGGACAAACTACACCCCAAGCCATGAAACTTTCATGAGAATCAATTTTGCATTTACCATCACCAACCAGGGTATGACATCAACATGTGTTGTACCTTTGAAACCTTGGTAAATGATATGTTATTTGAAGAAACAATCCAATCACCCAAATATGCTCCTTCATCCATCCAATTTCAAAGCCCTCCACATCACCTGGTTCTCACCCGTTTCCACTCCGTGAATCCAGTACAACATCATCATGCCAATTCCAAATATTGGCCAACTATACAACTCAACAACACTTGGATCGCCTTGTCACGTCACCAACCCGATCACGATCTGATCCCCACAATTTTCAAAATCTCTAGGTTATTTTTACCTTTCTTCTCTTCTTCTCCTCTTTCTTCTTATTTTGTTTATCAAGCATAATTATATGGTCATGCTTCGAGCAACTACATACCTATGCTACTTCTATCATCTTCTTACTCTTCCTCTATTTTTCTTGTATTTCTATTTTTTTCCTATTTCCTCCTATGCTTTTCTTTTCCTTTGTCACCCTTCCAGTTAGCATTTATTCAATCATTTTTATCACATACATCATCTATGGCTACATAATATCTTCAAGTTTGATACATCCCCCATAGTTTGGGGCAACCTCACTACATCTTGTGATTCTCATCACCATCAATACACACGATCACCTATAAATATGTATTTCAAAATTTTCATCTAGTTTCATCACATGCAAAATTCCTCTTGTAATCAAATCTTCCTCTTACATCCCATATTTTATTGCATATATCCATTACTTCTTCTATCTTAATTTTATTTAGGTTTGTATATTCTTCTTTTGAAAATGTGCTCATAATAGGAAATAACATACACACTTGTTAGCATCACCACATGGATGTCCACACCTTTCAATCATGATCATATATTATAGGGTATTGTATAATTTTTGACAATCTGATAGTTACCACTAATCAAGCATCACCTCTAGCTAATCGGTAATTACACTCCTTATAGCTTTCCATTATTGATTCAACTTCTTTAAGGGACCATTCGCACATGGTAGAAATTTAAAGCACCTTTTGATTTTAGGGAAGATAATACCTTGCATAGACATCACCATCTAGCAAATGATTTCCCCTATTCATCCTATCATTTGCATGATCAAAATACGATATAGGAAAAAAAAAAGGATAAACATAACAAAGCATCACAAATATGGGTAGAAAACAAAAACCAACACCCATACACACAAAAATAAAAGATAAAAAGAGCACCACAAATGAGAAACAAGAAATAATCGAGGGGTAAAAAATAAAAGGAAAAGCCTCTAGATATCATAATTGTTATGCTTCATCGTCTTTGGTCCTTAGGTTTAACATAACATCATGGGATGATTTCTATCGCCAGCTATAGGACCTAAGCACCTGCCTACTAGTGGAATAGTCTTATAGGTGGTGACACATTTGTCACATTAGTGACCTTATTTTGTACAGATCATTGAGTGCTTGTGGATGAGTTAGTTACCTTGGCTATGTTTACAATGGGTTCATCCTACCTCCCTCAAAATGGATAAATGAACATCACTCATTTCTACACACTGGTCCATGATAGACTTTGATCTAGCCATGTTAGTCATAAGTTGTCAATAAAAACCTAGTTCAGTTATTTAGGACATTTGATTGCAATAACTATGTTATTCAAGAGTCTTACACATACCCCTATACCATATTATATCCATGGTATTATAGTATGGATCACATCCACATAATTTTATGTTATGATATAAGTGTTTCCTCAATGTATTTCAAATCTCAAGATACATGCAACATCACATATATTAAAAATACATTTTATTTATATTGTATTACATATCAACATCTCAATCTCCATCATGCAACATCACATCTCTCCAATATGCATTCATCACTATCACATCACTAAGTAGTGTTATCTACGTTAAAATGATATAATTTTCCTATGTGTTACCCCATACACATAAATTCATCTATCATACAGGCACATACCAATATTCTACATTACACATTCATACACTACAACAATCACACACAAAAGAAACACAAAATGCTAATAAAAAATTCACACACACATATAAGAGTTGCAAAAAAAAAAGTTGTATATGTATATATAAAATCATCAAAATACCATCAAGCTATAAAATGGGATAGTGTCCACTATCTATCATAAAAAATACCTAATGGATACAATAGGGATCAATACCCATACATATAAACATCACCCCTACTGATCACCAGGAGTCTCTCCACTCCCCTCATGAGCCCCATATATCTGCTCCCCTCCATGCACTATTGTTGCCCTACTCAACTTAGCACCCACTCTAGATGCCCTAGTGCCTGCAACTGCTACAACTCCCTCTACTCGAACACCACCATCCACCTACACTGTTGGCAACCTACCCATCCCCACCTCTCTCCATACTATGTAATAAACACTCTGGTGAATTTTATCAGACCGAGTCTATACTCACGATCACGATCTTGACCTCAATATTGACCTATCATAATCTAGCAGTGCAATCCCTCAAACCATCAAGGCCATTTTGCAATCATACCTCATAAAAAAATCATCTCTCATTCTATCCACTAGATCCTAATTTCCATTTCTCAATCACTATATCTCAGCCTAAATATTAGCCTCATATGTAGGAACCCTCACCTCTCCTAACTCCTACCATAATCACTCCACTTTAGCACACAAATTGGTCACCTCAACTGCACAAGTAGCAAGTCCATATTGTATCTCTGCACACTACATCTCCAGATCCCTCCTCATCTTAGAACTCACTATCTCTAATGCTACCAACCTCTTTCATAGCTCTTCACACTAAAGCTTTAGATCTCTTGTCTCCACAGTACTCACAATTTTAGTTGCTATCAATCACTCCTCAAAATCATGTAACTCTCCCTATAAATGATGTACTTGATCACACAACATCATCAACTCCTCCTTTGAATCTATCCTCTCCTAATACTCTAATGAGATATCTCCCATATCTCTAAAATCAATCATGTCCTCAAAATCCACATCTACACCTACATCATCCATCACCACATCCTCCTCTATGAGCTGCTCACCAGCTACCACATATTGTGCAACCCCACCCATCTCACTAGGTACACTAGACTCCCCTCTCTAAATTTTCCTTGATTATTGAAGAGATGTCTTAGTACTCAACCCTGATCCACCTGATGTCTCTCCCTCTCATGAAGGTACCCCACCAACTAGATCCATCACATGCTCAACAATACTAGTACATGCCTCTCAATATTGCTTAGCCCACCAGGAATCATACTCAGGAGTGGTACCCATATCAGCTACATCAAGAATCACCATCGGTGGATCCCTCTCACCATCCCAAGGAGGTGCCACATGATGCATCCCCCTATCACCTCTCTATATTTATATCACCACAAGTGCATCTGGTATACCCTATCATAACCCAAACTACCTAATCACCCAACTAAAGGGAAAGAACTCAACCTAATGGGTATATCATCCTACAACCCATTGCCCATGTTGCATAGCCCTAAGCTGCTCATCATCCTTCTCCCACACCACCCCTTCCCTCCAAAGGTTCCACTCAATATCTTTTGACTCCAACTATCCAAAAGTAACCCTCCAAAATAATTAGTCACCCTCATGTAGTCTCACCATGACCTTCTCCTCATTCATCTGCCACCTCAATGCATACAGTAAATCCTTACTCTTATTTACATACACCAATTATGGCAATAGCACTGGTCGCTCCACTACTATGTGCTCCCATGTCCAAACCTATAGTAAAGGGATCCAATTCAGTCCCTTTCACCTTGTCCTCACCACATCATGCAACTCCTTGTATACCTAGGCTAGTAGCACAGGAACCCATGCAAACACAATCTTGTACTCTACCATATCACACACCACACCCGACATGTTCCAGGTGAACTTCACCTTGAAAGCATTAGGAAGCACCCATGACGAAATCATCAACATCACCGCACAATGACAATTAGACAACATCTTCTGATACCAATAATACTCATATTCAATACCCTTCTTGGTATCTACTTCCCTCCAACTCTCACAAAATGTACATTGTAGCGCTACATCCTGCATACCATCATCTACCACCCTCATAGGAACACCCTCGACTGGTAACTTGTAAATCATGTATACATCATCTAGAGTGATTGCCATCTCACCCGTCGACAAATGGAAGGTTTTACTATCAAGATACCATCTCTCACATAGAGTTGATATATAGGCCCGGTTAGCATGAATTCTAACACACTTCCTCACTCCTCTCAGCCATACTACATCCAACCACTCCAAATTAGCATCACTCCACAATTTCATTGGCATCGTCTTCATCGTTTGCATGTGATGACAAGGCTCAATCATTTTAACCTATTTAATTCACAAAAATCACCATAAATTTTTTTTTAGCATAAAAATACACAAATTTACCCTTATGATTACAATACAATCATCATACAAATGAGCAAAAAAGAAAAAAACATCTTCATGCATTTTGAGACACTACAAATGCACACCCTTCATCATACCTCAACACGAAAAAAAAATAGCACTTTCAAATACCCATTTCACCCTTTCATTGCTAAAGTGTGAACAAAATTAAAAAATAGTGCACAATCGACACAAAAAAGAGCAATTCACATTCATTCATACCCCCATCGTGGTGCGTAATTTAAAACATTACTAAATTACATCAAAACAAAATTAAAGTCATGTTTTTGGACACCCATTTACCTATTTCATGGTGAATGCATCGGGAAAATAATACACCATTTACCCAAAACACCCAACAACATATCAAACAACAATGTATTACATTGCATAATTTAAAACATTACCAAATCACATCAAAACAAACTAACAGTCACATTATTGGACACCCATTTCCCCATTTCATGGTGAATGTTCAAACACATCGAGAAAATAGTACACCATTTCCCCAAAACATCCAATGATATATCAAACAACAATGAATTACATCGCTTAATTCAAAATAATTACTAAACAAAATCAAAATAAAATAACAATCACGTTTTTGAATACTCATTTCACCATTTCATGGTAAAATTTCAAAAATATATAGAAAACAGTACATTGTTTATCCAAAAATAACTACATCCACATTTATCATTCACATCGTACAATGTGCAAATTCAAAACATCATCAAATCAAGTCCAAACACAATAGCAATCACGTTTTTGAATACCTATTTCACTATTTCATGGTGAAAAATTAAAAAAAACTTGGCAAATAGTACACAGTTTGGCATGAAAATCAAGGTCAAACTAGGTCTCTTATTGCTTATATCACATGGAATAATAACTGAAACGTGTCAAAACAAAAAAAGGGTAAGCATCCCAAATTTCCATTTGGCTTGGGTCACAATTTGTATTTTTATTTTAATCAATTTAACCATGCAAGTAACAAAAACAAGAAAAACAACTACCCTACAACATTTATTTTCGATTACGCGATTACCAAAATTCAATTGTAAAAGGTCTGAATACTTACCCGTGGCTCCCTACAATGATTTCCAATGCTAGTCTGACCCCTTGCCATCGTCAAATCCACTCATAAATTCATAAGCACTCCATGTCAAAATTCTTCACTCACACCTCACTCCACTTGCACACCGCAAAAATGACCCCACAGGTCTCTTATTGCTTAAATCACACAGTCAAATAATCACTAAAACAGGTCAAAACAAAAAAAGGGTAAGCATCCCAAATTCCCATTTGGCTTGGTTCACACTTTGTATTTTTATTTTAATCAAGTTAACCATGCAAGTAACAAAAACAAGAAAAAAACTACCCTACAACATTTACCAAAATTTAACTGTAAAAGGTCTTAATACTTACCCGTGGCTCCCTGCGATGATTTCCAATGCTAGTTTGACCCCTTGCCATCGTCAACTCCACTCATAAATTTATAAGCACTCTAGGTCAAAATTCTTCACTCACACCTCACTCCACTTGCACACCACAAAAATGACCCCACACGTGTGTCAAAAGGCTTTTATATGCCTCAAAACCCTAAATCATAGGTCATACTATGATTTCCACCCAAATCGTAGGTCACCCTGTGATTTCAACCCAAATCACAGGTCACCATGTGAATCCACCACCAAATTGCAGGTGACCTTGCGATTTGAACCAAACAACACAAAATTCCAATTTTCTTCCTTCCAAATGATTCTTCCCCTCCATATTCGTGCTAATTTGCAATTTTTTCATCCTTTTCAAACCATTTTCTTCTATCAATCAACTCATCATCATTTCACTACATTTCATTCACCTCATTATCGATTCCTCATTTGAGGGGGTATTCATATACAAAAGGTCAACTTTGCATGCAACCAAACAATCAAACATACAAATCATGGATATCACATCTATTTACACAAATTTTTGCTAAATATTATCTCAAGATAATACTAAACCCAACCAACCAGACATTTGTTAGATCATGATAGTTAAGCGCAACAATGGAGATGTCAATCTGACATTCATGTATGTCGACAACAATCACATAATGAATGACACATTTGAATAATCCATGCACAACATTCAAAGATGTCACTCTAGCATTCATGATACACAATGAATGACACGTTTGAATAATCCATGTCAATTAGCTCAGATGATTTGACACATGTCACCATGCACTCATAAATCAATCAACAACAAAAATTTAAATAGGCATTTGTTCTATTTGTACTTTGGACCATCTTGCATTGGTCTCCAAAGTAAAGTAGTCATAAGTTGCCCTCAAAAGCAACCAGTATGATATTGCAAAACATCATACAGAATAAACAAAATCATCGCATTGCATCCACAATCATCCACTTGCATCTATCATCAACATTTTCCATTTTCTTTCTCTTCTCTTTTCTCTCTTCTCCCTCTTTTCTTCTTTCCCCTTTCCTTCCTTTCTCTTCTTATTTATTCTTTCTCCTTTATTCCTCTCTTATTTCTCTAGATTCCCAATCAATGTTGTATGGTCATGCTTTGAGTGGCTACATAACTTTGGTTGGATTCCTATTCTTCTCTTCTCTTCCTAGATTCCCGATCAATGTTGTATGGTCACACTTTGAGCGGCTACACACTTTTGGTCGGATTCCTATTCCTCTCTTCTCTTCCTGGATTCTTGGTGAATTTTGTATGGTCACGCTTTGAGCGGCTACATACCTTTGATTATATTCCATTCTCCCCTTTCTTCCTTCACCTTCTACTTTCTCCCATCATATTTTTGTACTAAACTATGTTTCACACAACATGGTACAAAAGGGGGTAAATTTAGACACCCAAATGTTGCACATGTCTACCTCTACATACTTGTAGATATATCTAAACACCTTTAGGTTTGCATAGACCATCCTAGACCTCTCTAGGCTATTGGAGATCAATGTAGATCATTATAGACTGGCATAGACTACTCTAGACCAGCGTAGATTGCTCTAGACTATCGTAGATCTTCGTAGACCTACGTAGACCATCTCATTGGCGTATAGGCATGAAACCCTACTAAACAACACAATTCATGTCCTAACTACATTATATCTATCAAAAGGTCACCTATCAGCTCCCTAAGGCAACCCAAGCACTTTCCTACACCTAATTATGACCCCATGGGACTATTACTTCCAAAAACTCCTAATTAAGTTAATTAAATTTCTAATTGTAAAGTCACTTTTCACTTAAGTGTACTTTATGACTTAAAAAGGTTAATTAGGATTCTAAACCCAAATTAATCCTAATTATTCCCTCACACATGTGTGCACATTAGGTTAGTTAGGATATTTCCTAAAAATCCTAACTAAACCCTAATCTAACCTAGGAGTTAGCTAACCCTAGTTAACCCTAATCTCTTCTCACACGTGTGAGGATGATTGAAAAGTATTCTAGATTATGTTATGTTATATGAATAAGGTGGGTTAGTCATGGTAAACAAATTCTTAATTGTGTAATCATTACACGTGAATCCATACACTCTCTTTATTCAAAATAAAAGGTATGCTTACGAAATTATATATGAAGAAAGCATATGATAGGGTAGTTTGGCTTTAATCAAGGTTGTCGTAAATGGATTAAATGTTGTTATAGCACTCCAAAATATTCTACTTTGATAAATGGTTCTCCTATTGGTTACTTTAAGTCATCTCGTGGGCTCTGTCAAGGTGATCCATTATATCCTTATCTATTTATTATTCTTAGAAAGACATTAGAATATATTTCTCAAAGGAAAAAATGAAAGGAGAAACCAAAGGTACTCAGGTTGGAAAAAATGGTTCCTTTAAAAATCATCTTCAATTTGTTGATGACATTTTTATTTCAGGCCATCTCATAGTCAATGAGGCCATGGAATCTAAATAAATATTATCATGCTATGAGAGGATACTAGTAGTTGGTTAATTCTCTAAAGCCCTTGATTTTATTTATTAGCACTACCCTAGATTTACAATGAATTATTATGGATATTTTTAGGGATTAAAATGAATAATTTTTCATCAACCTAGTGTTAGAGTTAAATTATATTACATCATTTGGGTCATGTAAATGTACCACCTTAGGTACATAGTTAGGATAGGATATTAATTTAGGGGGAAGTTATAGTTAATTAAAGCAATTTAATAAATGCACAAGTGGCATGTGGAAGTTGTAATGTGCAAGGCGTCCCATTGTATAGCTAGGTAGAGTGTTGGCCAAGGAATCTATCTTCCTATATAAATGACCTCATAGTATTAGATCATATATATACTATCCATATTATTTCATCTCTTCATCTCATCTCTCAAGTACTCATGTATGGAGTACAATGTAGCTCTTTAGGTTATATTAATGGAGTGACCATTTCCTCCGTATTGCATTGTATGTTTTGTCATTTCTATTTATAGCATATTTTAGTCATATTGTTGTCTCACTTTCTTTCATATTTCCTATATTTCATTGGCACCTATGATAGATCTCTCCACAACATATATCCTCAAAATCTAACAATGGTATCAGAGCCACGGTGCTTCGATATAGGAGGACCTACATCCACATAAGAGAAATCCAGTAGTTCAAGAGGAATAGGGAGAGTTACCATTACAACTATTGACCTGCATCTTTGCAAATTGTATCTACCATTGAGTGTCACTACATATAGAAGTTGACATTAAGATTAATTGATAGAAAAATCCATAGTAGTCAGTAGGATTAGGAAAGTGAGGATTGAAATAAATCTCAATTGCAAAAAATATGAGATTACATTTGGCTAGGATATTTTCACAAAGTTGCAAAAAAACTCGTGAAGACTAGGAATCAAAATTCAAGCCACTAGTTTGACAAATCAAGTAGTGAATATTATTATCTCCATATTTACAAGTTATTTCATTCTAGTTTCTAATAGCTTTTTGCAGGAAAATAAGATTCAAGAAAAATTTGGAAATCTTCCTACAAGAGAGTTAAGAAGAACATCTTCAAGAATCATTCCAGCACTTGCAGCAACAAGGTAGAAGACCGAATATTTCAAATACCTCAAGAAAGGTCTCGTTACAAGAGTTGCAATCCTACAAATTATAGAAGTAAATAAAATACCACAATAACCTTATAGTAAAGGAAGATCAAGTGACTTGGGCTCCTATGGAAAATGGGCAGTTCACTGTTAAATCATCTTACAAGCTTTTGCTTGATGACGAGGATTTTGTCCTCCAAAAGGACTTAGTTTGGATAAAAAAATAAATTCCAAAAATTGCAGTCTTTTCATGGCTGGTTATCCAAAGAAGAATTCTAACCATTGATAATATGATGCGTAAAGGTATTTGTATCACTAATCGTTGTTATTTGTGCAGGGCTAATTGGGAGACCATTTATCACATTTTCCTTGAGTGCCCTTTTTCCTTGACTATCCTAAGTGGGGTTTTTCAGGCCTTCAATATTTCATGGGTTAAACCAGCCATTGTACTTTATTTGTTCATCCAGTGGCCTTACCCATTTTCAAGCCAAAGACTTAGATACATGTGGAAAATTTTTCTCAATCACTATCTTTGGTAGGTGTGGTTAGAAAGGAACCATAAAGTCTTTAATGAGTCTATCCATGATCATCAAACTATCATTGCCAGGATCCTATCCTTTGCCAACGAGAATGTGAACCTTATCCCTTTTGATAGCTATAAACCTCATCTACAAGAGACCACGATTGCTCAATATTTAATCTTAACCTTGTTATATGAGTTTGTGCCTAGGGTAGTCAACCCCAGAGTCAATGTTAAGTGGTCTCCACCTCCTACGAGTTTTTTTAAGCTTAATTTTTATGGAGTAGCTAAGGACATTCCTGGGAGAGCAGACACTGGTGGCATTGTGTGATATCATAATGGGAATATGATGCTTACATTTTTTGAATATTTTGGAACAAGGACGAACAATGAAGCTAAAGCTAGAACTATGTGGAGAGGCCTCCAAATGACTCAAGACTTAGAAGTAATTTGATTGTAGAAGGAGACTCTATGCATGTTATAAATATCCTCAATAATTAGAAAACACCTTCTTGGAGGATTAAAACAATTATTGAAGAGGCTAGGATCCTTTTCCAGGTAAGATAGGACAGAAAAGCCCAACATGTCTTTCTAGAAGCTAACAAAATTGCTGATAAGCTAGCCAATTTGGGTGTCGATGGTGACAGACTTACGGTGTCCCGAGTGAAGTAGAGGAGCTTATTCAACAAGAATTCCAAGAATGATAGTTGAATTTACCAACAGGGAAGGCATTGTAAGTTCAAAGGCTAGGAGTATTCCCGTCTCTTTTTTGAATTAGACTCACAATAAAAATTATTTGAGTTGTCAGTCTTCGTGGATGCTGCTTGGAAATACCACAAAGACTAATGGGGATAGTCACATGTCAAATAACATGGCTCCTAGTCATCTTAGTAATTTGAGGTTGGTTGATAATCATAGGGAAGGAAAGAAATTATAATATAAGACTTTGAACCAAATCCACATGGACCACCAAATAGCCACTGCCATAAATCTAGCCAACAGGTTCACTTCTCCAAGGCTGATTGGCCAAGATAGTATGTGGTACCAAATCATGTCATATACAAAAGAAAGCAATTACCAAAGAATTATTAAGAGTAATTGTCAATACAGAGCTTGTGGGATTTTTATTCAGTACTCTGCTATGTGTGTCTGTAGCTTTTTGTTTCTCCATTGTCTCAAGGAAGGGATCTGTGTCTATTTTTTTTTGTAATTATGATGCATGTGTGTTTTCTCGGGGTATACCAAAAATGTTATATGGGAAGTTTCTTTTTGATAACAGGCTATGTGCCTTACCATATGTAATGGCTTTGGCGACATGTATATTTTACATATATAGGATCCTTAGTAAGGAAATGTTCATCAACAACCTTGGGCTAATTTTTGTAAAAGGTTTTGGGTCAACCTGTAAAACCTAGTATTAATGCTATAGTATCTTATCTACCAAAAAAACACTCCAGGAAGAAGAGAATATAGAAGTTGAGTCATAGGAGGATATAGGATATTGATGATCTTGATTCAAGATCAATACATATAGAGTGTAGAAGAAGAATAGGCCAAAGAAGCCTAGAAGAATAAAATGCCAAAGAATCCTAGAATAAGAATAGGACAAAGAAGACTAAAAGAAGAATAGGCCAATGAGGCCTAGAAGAAGAATAGGCTAGAGAAGCCTTAAAGCATAAAAGACCATAGAATCCTTAATTCTAAAGAAAAATTTAGAGAAGGATTCCTTTTTTAGAAGGAAAATTCCCAATTCAGAAGTAAACTCCAAGGAAGAGTTCTTGAAGAAAACTTTAGAGAAGAATTCTTGATTCAGAATAAGAATACCTGACTCAAAAGAAAGACTCCAAAGAAGAGTCCAAGAAATAGGAGATTGGTGATCTCCATCAAAGCTTGCAAATTGATGCGTAGTCGTTATACCATCATTAATTCTCAATGAATCTGTCAATCCAGGGCAGTGTACAAGGCTATCTGCGGGGAAGAAGAAGTGAAACAGCTATAACTTAGGTCAATCTAGGGCAACAAGTCTTTATTGGTGGAACCGGTTTTGTGGGGGTTTTGGAACATTCCTATCTCTAAATTGCATGAATTAAATCTTAATCTAAGTTGCAGAATTGGAAACTAATCACTAACTACAGAAATGAAGTCCTAATTACAATTGCAGAATGAGACCTAATTATATTGCAGAATTAACAGTTGCAGAATTGAAAGTCTGATCCTAATTGCATAAAGGAAATCTAATTACTTTTGCAGTAATGAAAGTCTAGATCTAATGTGGAAATAAAAACTATCAAAATTCTGTAACAGAAGGTTGTCAATCTTCTGTTCAGATTTTGACAGCAAAACATAAAAATGCAGGAAATTGCTGAAAAACAGTAAATTCTGGAAATAACAACCTGAAAATAAAGTGGAAACTTTTCTGAAAGTAAGATTGCAACTAAAAGCTTTAAGCACAAGATTAAACTTAGCATAAATAAACTAATACTGCAATTATTGTCAACTATTTACAAGCAATTTGACATAACAAGTTCTAGGACTCATTCTCACTGCAAAGAAAATCGTAATAAAAACCTCGCTTTGTTAGTCCTCCTCCTAGGTCCGGAAGTGGCCAGCCTCTTTGTCCGTAAGAAGGTGTAAGTCTCTCTCTTTTTCTAAATCTTAATCACACTCATTTACAAGTAATTTGAAATAGAACTGGTGCACTTTATTGATCAAAAGACATGATTACAAGAATTCTATTAAAAATCGATACAGGACTATAACAGTCAATTTCTAGTTATACTCTTTATTTTCTGCTAGCTTCCTTACTCTATTTTCTATCTATCTGCTATTACTACTAGGCTCAACCTGAATGGGAGCAATATTTATAGCTATCCTATGATCTGATTACAAACAAAGAATATCTCAAAAGATCTAATCCTACAATGCTGCAACAAATTCTGGTTTTATCCTAGAAGAGGACTAAAACCTGATCTTTCCCTTAATGATGGCTTTGGTCGGCAATGACGGCAAAGACAGATGGAAGATATTTCTCTTTACTTTTTCCAACCTTTATTTCCCTTTTCCCGGCTTCAAAAATCGGTCAAAAGGTCAAAAACACATTCTGTTCTTCATTCCGAAGATAAGTGGCTTCATTCCGAAGACAGTGCAGTTTTCATTCCGAAGATCGCTCATTCCGAAGATACTGCATTCTCATTCCGAAGATCGCTCATTCTGAAGATACTGCATGCTTCATTCCGAAGATCCGCTCATTCCGAAGACGCTGCATTCTTCATTTCGAAGATCCTGTTCATTTCGAAGATACTGTGTTTCTTCATTCCGAAGATATCTGTTCATTCCGAAGATACTTCGAAATGAACAAATGTATGCTTTTCCATTGATTTCTTCTGCATCTCTCAGGTGGGTTATCTCCTAAGATCAAATTCTAATGGTCTTCATCCCTTTTCTCATGTGAATTCCATGCCTTGCTATTTATGGACAGCTGGTTGGAATTTACATGGGAAAGACCAGCTTTTGCCGCACAACGAACAGCTTGCTTGCACTCGCTGCAGATTTAGGTGAAGTAAATGCTTGAAACAAATCAAAATATGATTAGTGAAATGCTGCTATTATTCTAAGCATATCCCATTGTAGCAAATCATAGCAAAAAGAACACAAAACTATGCAAAAATCTGTAAAATCAACATATAATATTTCAAATACATTGATCATGCAAAATGGTTAATATACAACATATTAAATCAACTTAACTAACATATCAGATAAAACATAAGAGTTTATAGGCATTTTTAGTGTACAAAACATGTTATGATTGAGGCATTTCCAGGCCTCATCATTTTCCCCCAACTTATATTAATGCATGCCCTCATGCATTCTGTTGGGCTATGGAATCACATATGTCCATGTTTAGATTCCATGACCTGTAGAATAACTTCTTGCCTATGTAATATCCTCTGTTTTCCTGAATGTTTCTGAGCCAATCTTCAAATTGTTCATCAGGCTGGGCATCTTCTTCAAAGTAAAATGGAACTGGAGTAATGATGGTTGGAGGCCTGAACCTGAGACCTATCCAGTTATGTTGCATGATCTGGATCAGTTGGACTACACCTTCTGCTCTTCTTCTGGACCACTCTAGATTGATGGGGGAGATAGGTTCTCTTTTTCTTAAAGACATGGAAAGTTCATTCCATCTCGTCTCTTGCATACCGACAATGTCTGGGAAGAAATTGTGATCACAAAAATTGTTAAACTCGGTTACACAAATCCCTCAAATTGTTCAAGTACATTCTCTTAATATCATCCCTGTTCATCATTGAGAAGTGCTACTGAGTGATATTTAGGTGATTTGGCCGGATTGCTCTGACTAACAACTCAGCCCTTGTTTCAATCACTTTATTCTGCCTTTTCTCATGATCCCAATAAAGCTGATTTTGCACAGTAGACATGAATGCTCTCAACTGAACATCTCCAATGTAGATTTGAGGATGAGAGTCAACTTCCTCTGGAATGAAGAAACTATGCAAAAATAGTTCACACAAAAGATTTTTCTGCTCAAAAGGACTGTCAAAATATGCCTCTAGAAAATCTTCAATAGTGTCCAATTTGTATGGAAGGTTTGAAGTAATCCTCATGACCTGCCATCTAAGGTATTTTTCCTTCAAAATAAGGCTATAAAATCTGGCTGGCCGTCTAAATTGGACTAAAAACTCAGCAATTTGGCACAAGTCAGATACCTTTTCTTTCAATGCCTGAATTTCTGTGTCCTTGGCTTCTAGCTGTTTTGCTTCCAGTTTGAATTTTTTAGTTTTATTGGCAAGCTGTTCATATCTAATCATCCAACTTAGCTATGTCCGCATTGTACCGCTCTAGGGACACAAGTATTAGGTGGTCTTACTACAGTGGGGATCCTAGGCAATGGATTTATCTGAACTCCTTTTTCTCGCCACTTCCACTGGTTGTTCATCTCTCAATATCTCTACTTGCACCCCCTTATTTGCTATTTCTATGGGGTTGTCATCAGATAGTATTTCTACTTGTACCCCCTTATCTGTTGTTTCTACTGGAAGTGTAACAAGTTGAAATGCAGGGACCTCAGTAGGAGTACTTACTTGAGCATTTTCTTGCTGTTGGGACTGTTCCTGTGTTGGTGGTTCATTTTCAACATCTTCTGCAATATTTCTCACCATTTTTGAAGCATCTTCAGAACAAGAAGGCACTGCTTCAGAATGAACAGCACTTCTTCAAAATGAAGGAGTGCTATTTCAGGATGAACTTCTATGTCTTCCTCAACAGAGTCATCTGCTCTTGATAAACCCAGAAGCAATTGAACCAAATTATCTTCATCATGGGACATAGCTGGTCGTTTTTCAGATTGTGACAACAACAATTTTTTTAGTTCTGCCACTTCCTGCTGAAGTTCTGCAATTTTTCTTTCTTGCATCTCAATGATGCTTTCTTTCTCTGTGATCCATTTGGTCTATGTTTTGACAACACTTCTTGCTGCCCTCACCTGCTCAGTGATGTCTTCCACTTCTGTTTCTGCTTCAGAAGCTGATGCAGACAAATCAGTTGCAATCGGTTGTTCAACCAAATTTTCTTCTTCTGCTGCAATAGTTTGTTCTTGTTCAGGAGGCTCTGTGAGACTGTCTATAAGGGCATCTACCATATATGTAGCCTGTTGAACTGTAGCCTCTTCCAAACCAACTTGCTCAGTTTCTACCTCAGCTATCTGTTCAGGGAATTCTGGAAAGTTATCGATGTCAGTTGTATTTCTGTGACATCTGGGCTACTTGGTCTATCTTCTTCCTCCATGACCTATTCTGCAGTTTCTTTCAAATGGATTCTTGTAGACCTCCTAGTTCCATATGCAAATTTCTTCTTTTTGCTCTATTTTCTGGTGACAGTAGGGGTCATGGGGTCAATTTTTGATGCCTCTGTTTCCCTTGTTTCACTTCTCTGCTCTGATAAGTCAGTTGCAGCTTCAGCAAACCGAACTTTCTTTTGTTTTTCTGCTCTGCTGCTAGTTCCAGATCCTCTTCTCTTTTGTCTCTTAGCCTGTGAAGTTGATGGTTCAAGAGCAAGTTTTTTTGCTACTGCTGTGGGGTGTAGTTCTGTAACAATTTCAGGGGCACCTTCTAGCTTTCTTCTCAGAGATCCTCTGCAACATTTTCTACAGCAACTTCTGCAATACTTTCTAGCAGCTGTTTCCTCTTCTACAGTAACATCAACAGATTTGGCTCTTCTTCTTCCTCACTTTCATCCCCAAAAATGACATCATTTAGGTTAGAGTAAAACCTGTCAAAACTCCTAGGGTTTCCTCTAAAATGATGTTGGCAAATTAATTTAATAAGGCCATGATGGCGAAGGCTTCCTTTACCCTCCTGATATCTTTTTGCCATGTTCTTTAACTCTTGATACAAATACAGGGGAAGATTTACCCTAACTTCTGGTTGTTGTCTACCATGTCTGAGATGGTTCAAAATTCGTAGATGATGCCCTGACAACAGCACATACTGCCCTTCACAGGTCAAAAACTTAATCACCCAGGTGGCTACTTCATCCCAGGGTTCCCGCAGGTCGGCCCTTTTAACCCTTTGCATGTGTTGTTATGGGTTAAGTATTCAGTGTTCTCTATCATTTTCTTCTACGAACTGATTAACTACATTTGCCAATGTGTTCTTGCCAGATCTAGTAATTGAAATTCCCTCTAATGGCAGCTCTGTAATCTGACTTAAAATTTTAGGGCTTACCTCAATAGACATGTCGTTGACATGTGCTCGGTTGTTTCTGAACGTATGGGCAAACATGCCAGCTAAATCTTCAGAAGACCCATTGAATTTATCCAAAAATGTCATAAATCCTCCATCTTCAAAAATCTGCACAACTGCCAGATTTTCTCGGAGGTAATTGGTGTCTGCAGGCTCTGTTCTGATCTTTCGCCCCATTTTTCTCTGTTTAAAAATCGTACACTGCGGCTGCTGTTCTACTGCAGGATTTCTGGCTATTTTCTGTTGCAAATTTGCAGAGTTTTAAGTTAGAACCCTCGTTGCCCTGTTTCTCGTCTTCTTCTTCTTCGGAATGAGCCGTATTCTGTGCACTGTACCTCGCAACACGTCTTCGAAAAGAAGGATGGCACACATATCTACTTCTGCACTGTACACCTGTTCGTTGATAATTGCATGGATGTCCTTGCCGTCAGATCCACCTCATTAGTTTTGCAGATTCTCACGTGCATGTTAATTGACATTAAAAATTGGTGGCATATGGTTGCAGATTCTCCGTATTTCCAATGAGTGCAAAAATAGACCATGTGCTGATTGACACGTGTCCCTTCTTCGCATGCAATTAAGAAAAAATCTTGATTTTGTCGGACCTTATTTTTTTGATGCCACGTGGAAATGCTCTTTTCGAAAATGCAAACAAAATTTCATTCCGAAGATTATGACCTCATTCCGAAGACAAGTCTTCATTCCGAAGACAAATCCTCATTCCGAAGATTATGACCTCATTCCGAAGACAGGTCTTCATTCCGAAGACAAATCCTCTTTGCAGAATTTTTATTCTGAAGATAGATCTTCATTCCGAAGATCAATCCTCATTCCGAAGATTAATCCTCATTCCGAAGATCAAGCTGTGTTGTGAATCGTCATTCCGAAGACAGACCCTCATTCCCAAGATGATGCAGCAAGTCGTCATTCTGAAGACCAAGTTTCATTCTGAAGACAAATTGTCATTCCGAAGATAAAGTTTCTTTCCAAGACAAAGTGCAACATCCATTTTGTCATCATTCTAAGACAATCTTATTTCTGAAGATAATACAAGGAGTATTGTTTTTGGCATTCTTGTTCCGAAGATTAGGCGTAAATCAATATTGTCATTCTTAAAACATGTTTTTAAGTATGCCAACTCTTATGAATACCTTTTATGCTAATGGTTAATTGTCACATACTATATACCAATCATTTTACAATGAAGAAATGTAAGAAATATATACCCGATAAAAACAAGTTAATGCCGCTTTGAAGAATGACTCGCTTTTGTTGATATTCTACTGAGATTTTCTGCAACATTTCAAAACAAGTGCACTAGGTGAATTTGTACAATGATGGTTCAAAAATTTCTCAAGGTTATGCATGCCAGAAAACTGGTTTTCATGCACACCAACTCAGTAGTGCCTTAAGAAAAGGTTTTCACTGCTGAGTTATTCATTTTTCTCTCCTTTTTTTTTTTCTTGATTTTCCCTTTTTTTTTTTTTTTACCTCTCCTTTTCTCTTTTTTTTTTTTTTTGATCCTGACTATGCCCATGAAGGAATTTCATGATTTCCCCTGAAACCATGCCCATGAAGGAATTCATACTCTGAATTTATTCATCTTTTTGTTTTCTATTTTTCTGATTTTTTTGTATTTTCTATTTTTTCTTGAAATCCACCGATCATGTTGATTGTTTTGAAGTGGAAGAAGGATTCTCTTCCACCTCGTGTATCCAAACTATCAAGTTGCTGCAAGAATTCTTCTTTAGTCGTAGGTGTATGGTATACCCCGAGGCGATGTCCATTCACTACCAACTTTCTTCGTGACCCATCAATGGGGGATAAACGAGCCGCTCCATTGTTAAATACCTCTTCAATCCAAGTAAGGTCCCAACCATCTAGTTCTCGCTTTCCAGGGAAGTCTTCATATTGAGAATCGAATAAGAAAGCCCAATCTCCTTGTTGAAGTTTCCTCTCGCTGAATGTGACCATCATGCCACAGCCTTCCTCTCCTCCCCGAATTACCTCGCTTTGGTGCAGAGCATCCAATCTAAGTTCATCCAATGCATTCAACTATAGAATCCCGTCTGTCTGTGCCTGCGACAAGTCAATTCCAATTTCCAGTGCTGTGCGCAATGTTAGTAGCTCAAATTCAATAGGTAAGAGAGGCTTTTTACCAAAGACTAGTTCATAAGGTGTGAATCCAGGAGTGGACTTCCAAGTAGTATTGTAGGCCCAAACTCGCTTCGTGTAGTTTGTCTAGCCAATTTTTCCTATGAAAAGCTACTATTTTTGTCAAGATGCGTTCTAGTTCCCTCGTTTGTTACTTCAACCTCGGCCATTTGCTTGTGGGTGGTAAGGTGATGATTTCCTATGTTTGATTTCATACAATTCTGTAAATACTTTTATGACTTTGGATGCAAATTGGGGTCCTTGGTCTGTGGTGATAGACCGTGGAAGTCCAAATCTTTGAAAAATCTGAGTATACAAGAAATCAGCTACTTTCACTTCACGAGCATGTTTGAAAGCACGCACCTCTACCCACTTTGTCAGGTAATCAGTGCATACTAGAATATGCACCTTTCCTTGAGAAGGTGGATCAATAGGTCCTACAAAATCAAGCTCCCCACCTCTCAAATGGTTCTAAAACCATTTGAGGCTGCAAGTGGCATCTCATTTGTATGAGTGGGTTTCCCCATTCTTTGGCATGCATCACAATGCCTGATGTACTTTTTCACATCCTTGTGAAGAGATGGCCAATAATATCCTATCCCCAAGATTTTTCTAACTGTGCTTTTTACAGAATAGTGTCCACCCGAGGGTTCATCATGACAAGCTCTAAGGATATCATACACTTCATCCTTTCGGATGCACCTACGTAACACATGGTCGGACTCGCACTTAAAAAGCATACCCTTAATCCATTCAAAAGAAGAACTCTGTTTGATCAATTGTTTTTTCTGTTTTGAAGTAAAATGTGGAGGAACTTTCCCCGTGACCAAATAATTGGCTATATCTCCAAACCAAGGTGATTGAACCGATATAGCAAATAGTTTTTCATCGAGAAAAGTGTCATCAACTAATTCCCCTTCATCCGTGTTCTCGCAACCCGGACAAGAAATCTGCCACAACATTAGCTTTTCCCCGGTTTGTTGATTATGGTGATATCAAATTCTTGCAGCAACAACAACCAACGAATAATTCTTGCACTTACCATAGGTTTATTCATCAAATACTTAATGGTCGTATGATCTCGTGTGAATAAATATTTGATAACCTGTGATATAATGCCTGAATTTGTTGATGGCATAAATTACTGCTAGGAATTCTTTTTCAGTTGTTGTATAATTTTTCTCTGCTCCTGTCAAGTTTTTGCTAATGTTGTAGATGGTATAATGTTCACCATTATCAATTTGTCCTAATGCTGCTCCAATTGCTGTATTGGAGGCATCATCTAATGTGAAATGGTAATGTCCAATTAGGTCCTCTGAGCACATGTGGAGTTATCAATTTCTCTTTCAGAGCTTCAAATGCTTCCTGACACTTCGTAGTCCAGGAGAATTCAGAATCTTTAGTCAATAAGGCAAACATAGGACTGGCTATTGTACTAAAGTTGGGAATAAACCTGCGGTAAAAACCAATGTGTCCTAGGAAACTTCTGACATTAGTCTGAGTTTTAGGAGGAAGGAGATTCTTGATAATTTCAACTTTCTTTGGATCAACTTGGATCCCTTCAGGAGAGATGTGATGACCAAGAACTATCCCTTCCTTCATCATCATGAAGCATTTATCTCGGATTTAAGGATAAGTGGTATGTTTCACAACGTGTTAAGACTTTATCAAGATTTTCCAATGTAAAATCAAAAGTTTGTCCACATACCGTGAAATCATCCATGTAAATTTCAACACTTTTGGTGGTCGATCAGCAAAAATTGCTAGGACTCGCTCACTGAAAAGTTGCCAGGGCATTACACAAACCAAAAGGTAAAACCCTATAGGCAAATGTTCCCCATGGACATGTAAAAGTTGTCTTTTCTTGATCTTCAGGTGCAATCTGAATTTGATTATATCCACTAAATCCATCAAGAAAACAAAAGTATCTTTTTCCAAGGAAGAGTATCTAACACTTGATCTATGAAAGGTAATGGAAAATGGTCTTTGTATGTCACCTTATTCAATTCTCTCGTAGTCTACACATACTCTCATTTTTCCATTTTTCTTAGGAACTATTACCAATGGAGAAACCCATTGGCTATCGTAAATTGGGTAAATGAATCCTACTTCCAGGAGTTTTTCAATTTCTTCTTTCACAATATCTCTTAAGGCAGGATTCAATCTTCTTTGAAATTGTCCTCGACCGGCTTGACTTCTTCAAGATAGATTCTATGGGTACATATATCAGGATGAACTCCTGACATATCTTTGTAGTTCCAAGCAAAAGCATGAACATGCTTCTGCAAAACAACTATCAATTTTTCTTCCTCTTCCCTAGTAAGCTGGCTGTAGATGTTCAAAAATTTTCCTGGCTGGACTTCTATTTGTTTTGTATTTAGAAGGACTGAATTCACTCCTTCATACTTGGTGATTAAGGGATTAAGAGGACATTGCTGAGATGGGAGAAACGAAGCAGTTTCTGTTTCATTGCTGCTTGAGGGAAGCATTTCTTGTATGGAATAGTGAGAAGGAAAAATCAGATGATGGTGCCATCCATGTGATAGTGAAACAGAGTTTCCTTGTGATAGCACTGATGATTCATCTTCAGATTTTTGATTCTCCTCATTACTTATCAACTGTTGGATATTTGTTGCTTCCCCTTCTAAACCTTGTTCATGCATAACATTCATCGAGATTGTTTCATTTTCTAAGTTTTCTGTGTCACCGAGGTCTTCTCTGTGTTCTCTTACTACTAAGGTAGCTAGTGTAGAAATGACCTCTTCTCGGTTCCTCATCCGAGTCGAAAACCATAACCGACCTAAAAATTTGCTAGATGGTTTTGCAGGAGGATATAAAGAAATTTGTTTCAGCTCAATACCATTTGAAATAGTCATATTTCCAGATCTGCAGCCTATGAAGGCTGCTGCAGTTGCAAGCCAAGGTCTTCCCAAAATAATGGGATATCCATGTGCTGAATTTCTTGGTCGTAGAAACCAGAAAATCTGCAGGGAATTCCCAAGAAGAAACTTCTATAGGGACATCTTCAATGATTCCTTCAGTGTTTTGCAACCGACCTATCACCCATTTCTAAAACCGTAAATGTGGGGCCGAGATGTTTGAGCTGTAACTGTTCCATTGTATCTTTAGTCATGACATTTATTGCAGCTCCTAGATCCACTAAAACATTTGATATTGGTACTGAACCTATGGTGACTGTGATAACTGGGCTTCCCGGGTCACTATACTTTGGAGGTAGTAGTTTTCCACATAAGAGATCAGCCTATCTTCCCTTCAACCCCGCACAGTCTTGGGGAATGCTTTCTTCTTTCTCCCTGCTCTTTTAATGCACAAATTTTGGATAGTACTGTTAATTTCTGGTATTTCCTTAATGGCTTGCAATAAGGGTAATGAGATAGTCAACTTTTTGAGTTCTTTGACCAATTCTGACTCAAAAATTTTTGGTATTACATTAAGTCTTTCAGGATATGGAACTATCCTTGGTAATTGTTCTGCTTGTGTCTCTTTTTCTATTGTTGGATCCAATTTTTTCTGTTTCTTTTGTTGGTTGGATTCTCTCTGGTTCTGATGATTCTTGCTCTTCATTATCTTTGGTTTCCATTAAAACTGGTTCAGGTACAACTTTTCCTGAACGGAGTTGAATATCACTACAATCAAGAACATTAATTTCAATATTTTCTTCAGCTTCAGCCACATAGATAGGAGGTGTCTGTCTTACACTGTTTGGATTAGTGACTGGCTGAGCTGGCAATTGAGGTTGCTTCACTTGTTGTGTTTGTTGTTGTTTATCTTGAAAATTTTGATTAGGTGCAGGCAACAAATGCTGAGTTTGACTTTGATTCCTTTGCTGCCTTGGATAGGACTGGTATTGCTGATTCCACTGTGGTTGGTTTTGCACCCAATGTGGATTAGTCCGATTTTGATTCCAAGCTGGATTGTTTTGATTCCATGAGGGGTTGTTTTGATTCTGATTCCAGGCCAGGTTACTCCAATTTGATTGTGGCCATTCTTGGGAATTTGTCCATTGAGGATAATTCCAAGGACGTTGGGGTGGTTCCGATTGTCCCCAAGGCATAGTACCAGGATTATGCCCCCAATTTGTAGGAAAACGAGGGGGATTTTGATATTGAGAGAAATTCCCCCTTGTTTTGGTCCAATATAGTTGAGTTCCTCGACCTGGTTTTCTAACACAGCTTTGAGTTGTGGTAGCAGTGGCATTGATCGCTTGAATGCCTTTTTGAACAGATACTACAAATGGCCGAGATGGTTGTTTTATTCAAAGGACATTCCCGCAAAGCATGTTTACTTCTACATCTTGGGCAATAAATTGCCAAAGGTTCTGTGTTTTTAGCTTTTGCAGAGATTTCCCCTAAAGTAGTGTTTAGATGCACTAGGATATCGCTTTGAAATTTGCAAGTTCCTCTATCGTGTCCTTTACATCAGCACTCATTTGTGCGGCTTTTTCTTCTTCTCTCGCTTAGTGCGAGAGTAATTCCTACAGAGATCCATAATTTCCTCATTACCGAGAGTGGTTACATCCCCTTTTCCCATTAAATCCGTAACTTCTCTGGATTCATCTTGCAATCCTCTCAAAAAGATGGTTTTACATAATTCTGGTTCTACTAGTCCACATCTCCTTTGAACAAAGGAGAACCTATCAAGGTAATCTTCCAAGGTCTCATCATCTTCCCTGCTTGATTCTAAATAACTCATCCTTTCTATTCCTTACACGGCAGTATTCCTGATATTTGTCTAAAAAGACAGTCTCCATTTGATCCCAGGTTCTTATGGAATTTGGCTCTAAGCTCATGAACCAGCGTAATGCTGAATCCTTGAGAGTTGAGGGAAAAACCTTAAGTTTTTTATTGTCATTTATATAATCATAGGTCTGACACACTACCTTGAATTCAAACAAAAATTGGTCAGGATCTTCAGATACAACACCTCGAAAGGTTGGAAGTACCGAAGGTGAAATGGTCTTCATGGGAGAGTTTTGTGTTGGATTCAGATGAATAGGATATTCAAATGTTCTGGATGGTTGGAGTATATCCCGATCATCCCCTGCATTATGAACATAGCCATGCTGGCCATCTGCATTGCCTCCTTCTGCCATAGTTTCTTGTTTCCTTAGAGAAGTTAAAGCTTCCCAAATTGTTCTCTCAAGAGGTCCAAGCTTTTCTCGTTGATGAGTCTGATGAATTATCTTCCTTAAGATATTCTGTTGATACAATTGGTGATTTCCTTTCTCAAAATGTTTTACCGATGGTGAGACTGGTGATTTTTCTATCAATCTTTCGGTAGTTCAAACACAGGTGATTCACCCCTTAGGCGTGAAGATCTCCTTAATGGGACAAGCCAGGGATCCTTTGGGGTCTCCCTAGACTTACTCATTCATGTTTACTCCTAAATGACATAAATTAAGTCAATAGTTGTTATCTTACTCTACTGTTATATTCAGATTTTAACCTGAATGTTCACAGTTTAGTCTGATTACAGCTATTGGACTATTTGTTTTCTTCTGACAACACTATATCCCCGACAACGGTGCCAAAATGATGCGTAGTCGTTATACCATCATTAATTCTCAATGAATCTGTCAATCCAGGGCAGTGTACAAGGCTATCTACGGAGAAGAAGTGAAACAGCTATAACTTAGGTCAATCTAGGGCAACAAGTCTTTATTGGTGGAACCGGTTTTGTGGGGGTTTTGGAACATTCCTATCTCTAAATTGCATGAATTAAATCTTAATCTAAGTTGCAGAATTGGAAACTAATCACTAACTACAGAAATGAAGTCCTAATTAATGAAGTCCTAATTACAATTGCAGAATGAGACCTAATTATATTGCAGAATTAACAGCTGCAGAATTGAAAGTCTGATCCTAATTGCGTAAAGGAAATCTAATTACTTTTGCAGTAATGAAAGTCTAGATCTAATGTGGAAATAAAAACTATCAAAATTTTGTAATAGAAGGTTGTCAATCTTCTGTTCAGATTTTGACAGCAAAACATAAAAATGCAGGAAATTGCTGAAAAACAAGAAATTCTGGAAATAACAACCTGAAAATAAAGTGGAAACTTTTCTAAAAGTAAGATTGCAACTAAAAGCTTTAAGCACAAGATTAAACTTAGCATAAATAAACTAATACCGCAATTATTGTCAACTATTTACAAGCAATTTGACATAACAAGTTCTAGGACTCATTCTCACTGCAAGCAAAATCGTAATAAAAACCTCGCTTTGTTAGTCCTCCTCCTAGGTCCGGAAGTGGCCACCTCTTTGTCCGTAAGAAGGTGTAAGTCTCTCTCTTTTTCTAAATCTTAATCACACTCATTTACAAGTAATTTGAAATAGAACTGGTGCACTTTATTGATCAAAAGACATGATTACAAGAATTCTATTGAAAAACTGTTACAGGACTGTAACAATTAATTTCTAGTTATACTCGTATTTTCTGCTAGCTTCCTTACTCTATTTTCTATCTATCTTCTATTACTACTAGGCTCAACCTGAACGGGAGCAATATTTATAGCTATCCTATGATCTGATTACAAACAAAGAATATCTCAAAAGATCTAATCCTACAATGCTGCAACAAATTCCGGTTTTATCCTAGAAGAGGACTAAAACCTGATCTTTCCCTTAATGATGGCTTTGGTCGGCAATGACGGCAAAGACAGATGGAAGATATTTCTCTTTACTTTTTCCAACCTTTATTTCCCTTTTCCCGGCTTCAAAAATCGGTCAAAAGGTCAAAAACACATTCTGTTCTTCATTCCGAAGATAAGTGGCTTCATTCCGAAGACAATGCAGTTTTCATTCCGAAGATCGCTCATTCCGAAGATACTGCATTCTCATTCCGAAGATCGCTCATTCTGAAGATACTGCATGCTTCATTCCGAAGATCCGCTCATTCCGAAGACGCTACATTCTTCATTCCGAAGATCCTGTTCATTCCAAAGATACTGTGTTTCTTCATTCCGAAGATATCTGTTCATTCCGAAGATACTTCGAATGAACAAATGTATGCTTTTCCATTGATTTCTTCTCGCATCTCTCGTGTGGGTTATCTCCTAAGATCAAATTCTAATGGTCTTCATCCCTTTTCTCATGTGAATTCCATGCCTTGCTATTTATGGACAACTGGCCGGAATTTACATGGGAAAGACCAGCTTTTGCCGCACAACGAACAGCTTGCTTGCACCACTGCCGTATTTAGGTGAAGTAAATGCTTGAAACAAATCAAAATATGATTAGTGAAATGCTGCTATTATTCTAAGCATATCCCATTGTAGCAAATCATAGCAAAAAGAACACAAAACTATGCAAAAAGTTGTAAAATCAAGCATATAATATTTCAAATACATTGATCATGCAAAATGGTTAATATACAGCATATTAAATCAACTTAACTAACATATCAGATAAAACATAAGAGTTTATAGGCATTTTTAGTGTACAAAACATGTTATGATTGAGGCATTTCTAGGCCTCATCACAAATTACATAATAAAGAGAAAGGACCAACAAAGTCCTATTCTAGAATTTAGGAGTAGAATCAAAGATCCGAAAAGAAGATCTTATCACCAATACTTTCAAAATTATAAGGTTGGAGAAAAGGTCTTAGGCAAAAGACCAGATAAGCTACAATATAAAAGACCTTGGGGAGGTCTCAAAGAAGAAAAATAAGAAGCCTTGGAGAGCCTTTTTGCAGAGCTCGCAAAAGAATCGTCAAAAGAATTCCTAGGATAACTTGTTGGAGAATTCCACTACCAAGGAAAATTTCCTGATAGTGAAGGACTTGGGACATTTATCTCCATCTGACAACAAGACCAAGAGAAGAATAATATGACAAGAAATATCAAATCCTGAAAGAAGAATTTGGCAAGGAGTACCAAATTTGAGAAGAAAAATTTAGTAAGGAGTGTTAAATTTGAGAAGAAGAATTTTGCAAGGAGTGCCAAATGCCTAAAGAATATTCTAGTGAAGACCTAAAAAAAAATAGAATCTTGAGAAGAATAAGATCTTGTTTGAAGTCATAATTCAAAAATATGCTTGAAGAAAGATTCAAATAGAAGAAGCCTACCAAATCCAGGAGATTTGAAGATTACCTCTCACAACAAGAAGACACAACTCATAGAAAAGAGTTCTTTGAATCTACAATAGAAAGCATACAATCACTGGAAATATTAAGCCATCAAATCCAAGGCTCAATATAGAAATTTTAAGGCTATATATTTGTGAAGGAGAAAGATATTTATGATAGCCAACAAAGAAGCTGCATATCCATCTACTACAAGGCAATAACTTGGTGAATCAGAAGCACAAATATCTACATCATCTACTTCAAAATATATCAAAAAAGTAAGCAACTAAGGTACAACTACTTTAACTTCAAAGTAGGTTTCATTATCAAATTCCATTAAGCACGATATTTGGATTAAAAGTTTCATAAGAATAGATTACATTATATTCTTCAAGAAACTGCAAAAAGGGAGAATTCATTTTAAGGATTATTTCCATATTAATTTGGAGTTGAATAGATTTCAAAATTATAACTATCTATCAACTACCTATCATCTACTTTGTAAAAAGAAAATAATACTAGATCCTACAACTTTATTTGTAGTAAAAATTTGTAGAATACTTATTAAGGGTTCATTACAGATTACTCTTAAAAGTTGTAGATATTATTAAGTGCATCTAAAATTATTTTAAAATTTTATTGGAGTGATAAGGTGATATTGTTAGTGCATTAAATTGGTAGTATTATTAATATCATTTGCACTACACTAATTACTCTCAAAAAGATTAATTTGTGTTTGTTGATTGTTAAGGATTGAGAGCACAAAAACCAACAAACTAATCAAAGTATCTAGAGACACTATTTGGTGCATAGAACCTACAACTTTTCATGGACCAAAGAAGCCACCAAAATTAGATCATATTCCTCCAAGAAGTGGAGAAGAAATCCACCATTAAAATCAGCAAGAGAAGCTTCAAATAAAGACTTGGTGATTCTTAAGATTCAAAGTGCACCCAAAAAAAAGGGGTGCAGATATTACTTCTAAAAAATAAAGGAAGATTCTATATACATGGTTACAAGCTTGGGTTAATTAGCAAAATATCCAAGTAAAAAAATGGGAAAGTTGTCTTATCAAAAGACAACCTCAAAATCTCCCATTGCCTTTAAGAAATCTACCATAAAAATTAGGAAAAATAGATCTGCAAAAGGAGTGCAAAAGGAATGCAATAAGGGCATTCTTATATACAAAATATATTACATATTGGTGCACCAGTCTAATCTATTCTATGAAATAATTATGGTAGATTTTAAAGTACCTCAAAGGCACACTATTCACAAGGTGCAACAATCGAAGGTATTCAAAAATTAGCACACTCTAAGCAAAGCAAATAAACCTCTCAAAAGGCTCATATCCTCTACGTCTTGGATAGCCAAATCTACTAGAAAACACATCATATTACAAGGGTGAAAAGGATATAATAATATGTTGAAGCAATATCAAAGCTAGACATACATCCAAGGAGCATTCTATACCACTATTGGAGGTTAACCAAAGCTCCACCAAAGCATTGCTCTTCACTCCAGTTGGAACTAACTCACAAGGAAGCACCATTGAACAAATGAAGAGTTGAGAATATTACAACACTTAAAGGTGCTCCAAAGGTACATTAAATAAGCATTAGAGAAATAGCCCATGCATAAGTAGGAAGTGACACTTGTTACTTGAAAATAAATCCTAACATTCACTACATGAGCACCCATATTTCACACATTCAAGCAAAGAAACACTACTAGCAAGAAATTTGGTACGTTAGAACAAGTGAGACATTTGTCTTCAAAGGAAATAAGTACTCCTCCAAGGTTTTAATTCCTATAATTTACAAGCATCTTCATTCCCTCCAAGCACTCAAGAATTAACCAGTATGACACTTGTCACATAGCACAAGAACTCTCTTCTATTAAAAGGTGCTAAATACCAAGGAAGTCAACATGTTCAATATTCAAACATTTACTCATAGCACAGGCTAAATTACAATGTGGAAGAAAGGTGAAAGAGCATTAAAATCTCTGGTCAAGGAGGTCAAAGAAGTCCAATGTTGAAGCCAAGGGAAAATCAACACACATCATTCTCCATAAGTGTTCAAAGGAAAGGCAAATAAGTTGATTGTCATATATGACCAAGATCTATGATAAATACGTAGATAATACAACATCAAAGGTATGGTCTCTACTTTATTAATATTTGCTTTCGTTAATTTGGAGGTATAAGGTATAAAATTAGGTTGAAATACTTAAGGAAATCAGCCATATTTGAAAGCAATATAAAACAGAGAAACGCATATTAAATATACTAATATTTGCAATATTATAACATAAGAGAAATAAGGAATTCTACTTGGAAATAAGAATTTCTATTATTGCAAATAATTTTTTTCTAATATTCCATATTAGGGAGCTATAAGGAATACTACATCAAAGTAGGAAATTGGAAATTAGAAACAATAAATATCAAATTATTAAAGGCTATAAAAGAGGTTTATTAATGAATATTAAGAGTTGGAAATTAATTGGCATAGCTGTCTCAAAATATATCAAAGGGACAAAAGGAAATCAATTATTAAAACCTCATAAAATTAGAAAGTGCTTAAAGTTCAATAGAAGTAATAAGGTATAAAAGTGATTTTTGCTATTCTCAAAACTTTACAAAATCAACCCAAAATTGAACTATAATTCTCAAAATAACTTTATCTATCATATATAATTATCCAAAATCACTAGGGAGACATAAGGCATTCTACAAAACTTGATAACAACAACATTCATCAAATATTACCAAGTACTAAGGTCTCTATAAAGTCTATAAGGACTCTTCTGATTCATATTTATTAACTAGGAAGATATAAGGAAGCATACAAAGCCTAATATCTAAAAATGGTCTATCAAATCAAATCTAATAGTTAGGGAGTCACAAGGTATAACACTTTAAAAGAATCTATCTAGTCAATTACAATCACTTTGTTCCAAGAAACTATAAAGATATCTAACTCAAGTAATACAGTAAACAATGATGTGAACAACACTATTAGAAAATAAATAACAAGTGTCATAAAAAGTGAAATCAATGATTCACTTATAAAATCTAAAGGAAACTTAGATTCTATTTCAAAAAGGATACAAAATGAAGCTCTAAAAGACATGTTTGAAACAATCTACATGCTCGACTCACTGAAGCAATTTAGAAAGGAAATAATGGTATTCAAATTCCTTTATAATACAAAAGCATACTATACATGGCACTACTTACATTCAAATGTTATGAGGATGAAAATGTAGAATATAAAGTATTGATAGAATTACTTAAGCTAAAAATAGAGTTAGATGAATATTCACTAGTGAAGATATTTCAATCCTCATGCAGTATTAGTACCTCAAGTTCTACTAACTAAAAATCTTATTATGATGCTCTAAGTGTATGTTTAGAAGCTTCTACATAGCATACAAAGAATGATGACAAGGACAAAAGCAAAGAGGAAATTTCTTTGCAAGAAGCAGGTGATAGCACATCCACCTATAAAAGTACTGACTCCAATAAAGAAGAAGAATATGAACCAACACAAGAAGGTATACAATGCAATGTGAATTAAAGAGGACCAGATCAAGCTGAAGAACATATGAAGACAAAGATCCATATTGAAGACTAAAATCTTTAATACCTAAATAATGTAATATAGGGGGTGTTACATTTAGAGTATATTACATCATTTGGGTCATGTAAATGTACCACCTTAGGTACATAGTTAGGATAGTGTTGTGGCTGATCCACAACACACCCCAAAATTGGGGACCCACCTTTTTTGCAGGCTTGCAGAGAAAAATCTCAGTGACCCAGATGCTAAAGATGAGGAAAAGAGGCAAAAAAATGCACAAGTGAGGAAAGTGTCACGAAATCGTGACATGTCGCGAAATCGCGACCTGTCGCGCCATCGCTGTCGAAAAATAGAAAAACGTCGCGATATCGCGACATGTCGCTCCGTCGCTGGAAAAAATGAAAAGTTGTCACGATATCGCGACATGTCGCTCCGTCGCTGCGAATGAAAAAGTGTCACGAAATCGTGACATGTTGCTCCGTCGCGGCCCAGGTAGGAGAGAGAAAGACAAAATGAAAAGGTGTCACGAAATCGCGACATGTTGCTGCAGAAGTTGTACGGATGAAAATAGCGTAGCGAAATCGCGACAAGAAGCAGCCATGGCGTACGGAGAAGAGAAACGTCATGAAATCACGACAGCATTGAGCAAAGAGGTGCCGAGTGAAAAGACGTCACGAAATCATGACAGATTGCAGGTGGAAGGCATGAAACGAGAAATCGTCGCGATATCGCGACATGTCACATTTTCGCGACTCCAAGCAGCCAAAGGTGTACGAAACAAAAATGGTAGCGATTTAGAAAAGTAGGAAGGTAGTGCGAGCAAGAAAGACGTCATGAAATCATGACAGGAAGTGGCAAATGGGGCACGGAGAGAAAATGGTCACGAAATCATGATAGAATCGAGTGAGAAGGCCTGAAGTGCAAAAACATCATGAAATCACGACAGGTTGCAGCCCAAATGTACGGAATGAAAAATCATCACGATTTCATGACAGATTGCAGCCCAAGCGTACGGAACAGAAAGGCGTAGCGAAATCGTGACAAAAAGCAAAGGGGATGAAAAATGGGAAATGAGTTGCGGTTTGCGGCTCGCAGCGAAGTAGTACGGATAGAGGTAGCGTAGCGATTTCGTGATGGAAAATTGGCAAGTGTACGGAAGAGTAAAATGGTAGCGAAATCGCAACCGCATTGAGTGAAAAGGCACAAGTAAAAGAAGCGCGAAATCATGACAAAATTAGCAAAGATGCATGAAGCACGAAAATGGTCGTGAAATCATGACAGAATCTATCGGAAGGCATGAAAAGCAAAAATGGTTGAAATAGAAAGCATGTAGAAAGATGTGGAATAAAAGAAAAGCGAAATCGTGACAACATGCAGCAAAGGTGCCCAAAGCAGAAAAGCGTCGCGAAATCGCGACAGGTTGCAGTGAAGGAGCAAGAAGCGAGAAACGTCACGATTTCGTGACAGGTTGCGGGCAAATGGTATGAAAAAGAAAAGTGTCGCGATTTCGCGACAAGAAGCAGCCGAAGGCGTACGGACAGGGAAAGCGTCACGATTTCGTGACATGTCACGAAATCGTGACATGTTGCATTTTTGCTAGGAGTGACTGCAAGAAAGGTTGCTGATAGAAAAGCGTCGTGATATCGCGACATGTCATGATTTCGTGACATGTCGCGTTTTCGCGGCCAGGAAGGTGAACAGGTTGCATGCCATTTTTGTCATGATTTTCGTAGAAAGACGTTACAGAAGGCGCAGAGAACGTGTGACACGTGGCATACAGGTGTCAGAGTTGCAGAAGCATTACATGCAATGGAAGATTTCAAACGTTTCGGCATAAAGCATGGAATAAAAGCATCGAAAGGGCAGGAATTTGAAAAGAAGCATTCTGGGAGGTGAAACGAAGCGACGCAAGGGAACTGAAAGGCCGTGCCAGATAGTATAAAGTCGAAAGCACAGATTGGACTAAGGGTTGGAAATTGCTGCTTGCAGAGTTGCAGAGACAAGGGCTTCATGCCATTCTGGGCCTGCACTTGGGCAATTTCCTTCATTTGTTCTGGATTTGTAAAACCTGGAACATTCTGTAATTGTAATTGATACATCATTTTAATGCAGAAATACAGAGAGTTGACATTTCATTGATGAGAAAGGAGGAGTCATTTTTGCATGCATGATTCAATGTGTTATCTTTCCCTTTCAGATTTCTAGGCTTATAGGTGAAGTTGAATGCAAGTGTTCTTGGTTGCTTCATGCGAATGTCTGAATCTAAAATTACATTAAAAACCCCAGAAGCCCGCACCTAGCTTATCTGGATTGTGTGAATTTACAGGTTCAGTAGGTTAGGTTGCATGCAGAAACCTCATTAGCTTCGGTTTTATCAATCAGAATGGTCGCACTCTGGATATAATTTAGTTTTACTTTCATTTGCATTTCTCTTATTTTCAAACCCTTATTTTATTTTGCATTTTAATTACTGTATTCAAATAAACAACTGAAAATCCATCAGAACTAAGGATCAAAATATATTTATTTCTTAGATTTATTCTCTTTGAGTCCACTGCAAATTCAAATTAAAGTAAACTACAGTGCCCCTTGTTAACATCCACTTGCAACCCTAAGGTGTTCCCAGCATTTACATTGAACAACATCATTGGTGTTAAAGAATCAACATAACAGGAACCTTGGAGAAATTACTTTCTTTGCAAGCAGAGGATTTTGGGACTCAGATCCTACCGGAGAGTGTGCTTTCACATTTGGGTGAAAACACCACTCAACAGATTGGCGCTAGAAGGAGGGCCCGAATTGGTTTATTTTATTTTGATTTTCATACCTGAATAGTATTTTTTTGATCTAATTTTGAAATCATTTGTTAAATCTCACAGACGGCTAAACTGCAACATTTGTTTTTGTTTCTGTTGCAGGTTTTCTTTGAAATAGCCGAGGGTTTCATCAGGCAGGCTGGACCCACCACGTCGTATTGCGACCAGGTCCCAAACAACCGAGGAAACCATTTTTCATGACCTTACTGGTACTCCCAAGAGTAAAACCAAGCAAGTCGTAAGCTCACCGATCACAAAAGACCTATTTTCTCCAGGGAACATCGGGTGGACTTACGCCAGTAATATCAGTTGCCCCTAGTGTGCCTATAGTCAGTAATATTTCTACTGCTATTGTAGGTTTGTCTTCATCGATTTTGAGTCAAATGGCTCAAGCTCCAGCAGCTCCTTGGTATGGAGCTAATAATACTCCTTTGAATATTGTTGGGGATATCCATGAAATCCCCAAGAACATTGAAATATTTCTGCCTAAATACAAACCAGATGGCCCAAGAATAGCAGAAGAACATATCCAAGCCTATAGGGATGTTTTAATTAGGTTGCAAGTTCAATATGAAGATGTGGCCTGCAGACTTTTCCCCATGAGCTTAGATCCAATAGCATATGAATGGTATATATGCTTACCAATTGGTTCAATCACCTCTTGGACTCAAATGGAAAATGCCTTTGTTAATCAATTTAGGTCACCCTTGGATCCCGCAACTATTTATAATCAGTTTATTACATGCAAAAGGGGCCAAGGGGAACCGATCAGAATGTTTAATCAGAGATTCCAAAAGTGCTATAACAGAGCAATTCGGCATTTTGCCATCGATCCCGTAGTGGCTTTACAGATATATTTTGGGGCATTGGACCCCATGACAGCCATGTTTGCAAGGCGCAATCCTCAAGTCACCACGCTGGCTTTGGCCTATAATGAAGCCATGACTATCGAGCAGCAAATGACACCACAGGGCTACGGGTTTACCCAGATGCCTGTGATGGGACAGTATGTTCCATATGGTCAAGCTCCCTTGGCAAATCAAATCATGGCACCTCAAGTGCCAAGCATGAACGCCTTCCCATATCAGCAGTCGTATCCACCAGCACCCACGTATGCACCCATTCCAATCCAACCAATCACATCCATTCCACCTGTCCCTGCATTTTTGTAGAACAGTCAATCAACTATGCAAGGAACTAGCCAAGTCAATCCTCAGGCCATAGTTCCTTTTCCAAATCCAACCCCGATTCAAAGTGTCAATCCATACGGGAATCAAATTCCTCAGAACCCGACCCCAGTGTTGAATCAAGACCCCATTAATTATGCGAATCCAACGGGGGTTAACAACAATATGATTCCACCGTAGGAAATTTATTCAGAAGTCGAAGAGCTCAAGAAATTAGTTCATAAACTGAGCAATGACAGGGTTCAACAGCAGAAGTATGAGTCCCATGCCCCTCACCCAAATCAAAATTTTAACAATAGAGGGAGGCACTGGAACACCAAGCCAAACAATGGGGGAGTTCCCGCTCCCATTGCTAATCAACTAGATACTTCTGTAGGACCTAGCCAATCCAATTCTCTCTTGAATCTTTCAGATTTGGCGTGGGAAAGGGGGTGCAGGTTGCATAACACCAAAGAACACAATGAGAGGAATTGTCCTGAAATTGCTAGATACACTCATTGTCTTCAGGCACAAGTTGATGATTTGGAACTGGTATCAAATGAGGGTCCATCACAACATCAAGATGATAATATTATGGTGATGGAAATCGTATATCATCAAGAAGGTGAGAGTGAGGAAGAAGAAGATGAAATTTTGGAATAGGAGGTGCAAGCTTTTCGAGATTTCAGAAAGGGGAATCATGGATACCATTTGAGAAGTAAATCTAAAGCCCCTAAAACCTCATCGACACCTCCAAACAATTCTATTCTTCCTCCAGATACTAAGGCAAATAATAATCCTCCCCCTCCACTCAGAAGAGAAATGTCTAATGATGTGCAGAAGACAGTCAAATTCGAAAAGCCAAACTATGACATAGTGGAGGATCTAAAGAAGTCCAAATCTAGCCTTTCGTTCTTGGACGCAGCTAGATTGCCGGGCCAAAAGGAGGCATTGATAAAAGCTTTGAACTCACCTGATCAAACGTGGAAAGGAAAAGGAGTTGAATCCCATCTGATTTTGCGAAAGGAGAGAAGGGATGTCCCGCCATTCTTACTGACTCTGAGAATTGCGGGTAAGAATTTGCATAACTGTTTGGTGGACACAGGTGCCACGAGCAACCTCATGCCTACAAAAATATGTAAAATGCTAGGTCTGCAACCTGTTTCATCCAAATGTACGGTCTTGCAATTGGACCGTTCAGAGGTAAATGTGGTAGGGACCTTGTATGATGTCAAGATTCAATTAAATTCTGAACCCAGGGTCCAGCAGGTTGTAGACATTATGGTGGTTAATATCCCAAGTAGGTATGGAATGTTACTTGCGAGGGATTGGATGAAAACTCTGAATGGCTATTTTTCAACAGATTGCTCACATATGTGGCTACCATGGAAGGGAATTGCAAACCAAATCAGAGTGGAAAATGAACCGAGGCTTAAGGAGATTATAACAGATTTTAACAAGCCGAATGAAGTTCAGTTTTCTGAGCCAGAACTAGGAGTTTATGCACTTGATGTTGAGGAAGCAGCTGAAGAGCCTAAAGAGGAGGCGTGTCATGGTAGCTCTTCTGATGAAAATGATTACACGTGGTTGCTCAGGTTCGATGGATCAAAATCTAGACAGGGAGCAGGAGCTGGAGTCGAGCTCACTGGCCCAGGAGGTAAACCATTATTGGCTGCCTACAGACTGCAATTTCCTTGCACGAACAATGTGGCAGAATACGAAGCATTGATCTTTGGTTTACGTCTAGCATTGAGCAAACATGTTAAATGCTTGAAGGTTTTGGGAGATTCTGAGTTGGTAGTCAAACAAATCAAAGGACAGTATATATGCCATGACAGGAGACTAAGCCTTTATAGAACTAGGGTTATGGACCTCATTGAGGAGTTCGATGCGTTCAATATAGCCCTTATTTCTAGGAAAGGAAATCGAATAGCAGACTCTCTTGCAGTCACCGCGGGCATGTTAAACCCGGTTGATATAAAAAGATGTAAAAATTTTTCCATTGAACTGGTTCCTTGTCCATCAATACCTGATAATGTAAAGAATTTCCAAGTTTTTGAAAGTGACGAGACACATTTTCAAATTTGTCACGAACTCGGGTATTTTTGAAAACGAGGTGATTGATGAGGAGCAAAGGTGGCAGGATGAAACGAGAAGATGAAATTGAAACTGCGTATCAATCCAACAAAATTCCTAAAGACGTGGCTTCATTGGAAAAGATGTTCGACATGGGATGCAAGACCAAGAAAGGAAAAAGAGTCCCACTCCCTAAAGATGCATGTGATTCAATTAATCTAGGGAGTGGAGACAATCCAAAGGAGGTGTACATAGCAAAGGCATGTACAGAGGAAGAAAGGAGCAATATAATGCAGGCATTGAAGCATTACATAGATTGTATTGCTTGGAATTACAATGAATTGAAAACATACAACCAAGACATCATCACACATACCATCCCTTTGAAGCCAGACTCCAAGCCTTTTAGGCAAAGACAACGAGTTGTTAACCCGCTATTGGAGCCTTTGATCGAAAAGGAGGTTAAAATATTATTGGAAGCGAAAATCATTTTTCTTGTTAGGCACTCAACCTGGGTGGCTAACCTCGTTCCAGTGAGAAAAAAGAGTGGAGAGATTAGGCTGTGCATAGATTTTCGAAATCTTAATAAAGCCTCTCAAAAGGATAATTATCCATTGCCATCAATCGATGAAATTCTACAAATGGTAAATGGATCTGAAATGATGTCCTTTCTCGATGGGTATTCTGGGTACAACCAAATTCTTATACATCCAGGATGACGGGATGAAAACAGCCTTCACTACCAAGTGGGGGACATTTGCATATAAGAGAATGTCGTTCGGACTGTTAAATGCTTGGTGCAACTTTTCAACGCGCCATGGATTATGCATTCAAAGGACTCATAGGCAAATGCATCATCGTGTATGTGGATGATATCCCAGTTTTCTCGAAGAAGAGAGAGGACCATGTCAAAGATTTAAAGAAAGTGCTTCAAAGATGCAAGAGAACATGGAATTTCCTTAAATCCCAAAAAGTGCATTTTCGGAGTAACAGAAGGAAAATTGTTGGGTCACATCATTTCAAAAGAGGGAATATCCATCGACCCAGAAAGGATACAAGCTATCCAAAACTTACCTCTCCCGAGTAGTAAAAAATAATTGAGATCTTTCTTTGGGCGGAGTTAATTTTGTGAGGAAGTTTATCTCTAGCTTTGTTGAGATAGCCAAACCTCTGAACAAGATGCTCAAGAAATATGTGGATGTAAAATGGAACGAGGAAAGTAGAGTGGCCTTCCAGAACATCAAAGATGCCATTTCCAGGGCCCCGGTCCTTATAAGTCCGAGACTATTCCAAACCTTTCTTCATTTATGCTTTTGCATCAGAACACTCCTTTGCGAGTGTCTTAACCCAAAAAGGCGAGGATAGTGCAAAAAAACCCATAGCATTTTTAAGTGCCCCCCTAAAAGATGCTCAATTAAGGTATTCAATCCTTGATAAGCAAATGTACGCACTTTTTAAAACAGTGAAAAAATTTAGGCATTACATTGTGCACAACAAAGTTATTGCCATTGTGCCTGACTCTGCTTGTTAAGACCATGTTTTTACAAAATGAACTAGGTGAGAAAAGAGGGAAATGGATTTCCACCATCCAGGAATTTGATCTCGAAATCCAACCTATGAAACTAGTTCGAGGACGAGGGACTGGCGAAGGCGATCGCAGAAAATAATCCGCAAATAGCAGGCCAATGCTCGAATACAGAATACATTGCTAAGGATGACTGGTATGTTGATATTGTGCAAATTTTATTGATTGGTAAGTGTCCTTCTAATCTGAATTCAACACGAGAGAAGAGCTTTAAGGCTTAAGTCTATCAATTATCTGATGAAATCTGGTGTTCTTTACAGGAAGAATCATGAAGGAATCTACCTGAGGTGCTTGAGCAAAGAAGAAGCTGCCAGGGTGTTGCAGGAATTTCACGGGAAACATGGAACTGGTCATGGTGCAACAAATGCTACGAGCACATCAAATCCTGAGAGCAGGATACTACTGGCCCCACATTTTCAAAGATGCACATGCCCATGTACGATCTTGTCATATCTATCAAGTGGCTGCCAATAGAGAAAGAAATGCAGCCATGCCGTTACAACCTGTAGTTGAAATGAGACCATTTGCACAGTGGGGACTAGATTTTATCGGGGTTATTAACCCAAATTCGTCTGATTCCCATAAATTCATATTGACAGCTACAGATTACTGTACAAGGTGGACAGAAGCGATTCCTACTAAACATGCCACCACAGACGTTGTGATTAAATTCCTTGAGGACCAAATTATAACAAGATTTGGAATGCCCGATTCTATTGTCAGTGACAATGGTAAAGCGTTTATTTCTACGCAATTTGCAGATTGGGCATATGATAACAAAGTGAGCTTAAAATTTGCATCCAATTATTATCCTCAAGGAAATGGTCTGGCCGAATCTTCAAATAAAAATTTATTGAACATCATTAAGAAGTTGCTGGAAAAGAACCCTCGGGACTGGCATAGCCAATTGAAGTTTGCCCTTTGGGCAGATAGGACCGAGTGAAAGAATCTATAGGGAATACTCCCTATCATTTGGTCTATGGGCAAGACCTGATATTTCCTAGCAAATTTGAAGTTGCAGACCTTGCATTTCATACAAGAGTATTTGGGGACGAGATGATCAAGTTGAAGCCAGGTTAAGTCAGTTGTTGCATCTTGATGAAAAGAGAGAAGAAGCCATGAATCACATGAATAAGCACCATGAAGTTATCAAAAGATGGTTTGATAGAAGGGCCAAAGTTAAGTCATTCAGAATTTCAGATTTGGTATTACTATGGGACAAAAGACATGAGGAAAAAGGGAATCATCAAAAGTTTGATTGTCTTTGGTTAGGCCCATATCAGATTTCGAGAGATTCTTGGGAAGAATACCTTCAGGCTAAAAACTTTAGAAGGGAGAGATTTCATGCTACCGGTTAATGGGCAGATTTTAAAGCATTATTTTAGCCCTTAGGTTGTGAGATTTTGATATTATTCTTTCGGTTTTGGTGGGGATTTTCAGTTTTTGTTTTTATTGTTTAGGATTGTTAGTCTAGCTAGGATTTTGGTGGTGGATTTGATTTCAATTGACATGTTTTGTTAATTTTGATAAAAAAATATATATATATAAAAAAATAAAAAAAAGTGGGATGTCAACTTATGCTTAAGGTTAGGAGAATATGAAATATTGGAATTGTCCTGTAAAAGCTCCACAAGTAACACAAACATCTTAAGTTATATTGCTTGATTTTGTGATGCATGAAAGAGTCAGTTTTGCATGACAAATCATTTCATTTGCAAGTCAAGAGATAATGCATTCATGTTCCATCTCACCTTACATACATTTCATCTTAGTTGCATATGCATCTTAGGTACAAATCATTAAAGTATGTCAAATCCTCTTAGGGTTGTGTTATAACATAAATGTAAGAAAATCCTAAGGTTGGAAGCTGAGTCTTGAGATATCTAGAACCAAGCACGTCTTATACATTAAAAAGGATCTTGAGCAAAATGATCAAAACCTAACTTGGAGGAAAAGGTTGGGCGAAAGAAGTTTTTCATGTCTATCCTATTATGCAACATGATCCTTAAAACAGTGGTTTTGACCACTTCCATAGAGCTTAAAGCCTAAAATCGAGTAGTAAGGATAGGGTTAAATCCTCATCGAACTTAGGTTGAGGATCCAATTCCCCAAAGCTTTGATTTGACCCACATGGAGTAGTAAGGATAGGGCATAAATTCTCATCTCGCTTAGGTTGAGAATCTGATTCCCCAAAGCTCTTATGTCTCATTTCATAATAAATCTAAAGTTTGGACTGGAAGGATCGTACTACTTGTCCTCTGCAAAGGATGGGTAGTCATCCCCAAGGTCTAAGCAACAAAATTAATATTTTCATTTACATCTAAAGTTTGGATTGGTGGGATCGTACTACATGTCCCTAGCAAGGATGGGTAGTCATCCCTAAGATCCAAGAAGTAAAAATAAATTTTTCCCATCTCATATTTATATTGGACTGGAAGGATTGTACTACTTGTCCTCTGCAAAGGATGGGTAGTCATCCCCAAGGTCCAAAGAAATGAAGATAAGTTTTGGATTGTGGGGTAAGATATGCCCATGCATGGCAACATGTCTTGTCTAAAAAACAAGACCACTGATTGTCCAAAGGGTTAGACTAGCATGACCATTTCTTCCATAATTGGTTTAGTTATTTTGCTTAAAGTGAGGTAATGAATTCTAAATCAGAATAGTAAGGATAGGGTTAAACTCTCATCTCGGTTGGTTGGGAGTCTGATTCCCCAAAGTTCTGATTTCACATTCACTTGCACATGGGTTCAAGATAGTAGGGACTCATAACCAACTTTGGGATATAATAAAATAATTCATCAATAGATCTTAAGAGGGTTTGGCAATCTTGAATGTTTGTACATGATACTAGAAGAAAGACTATGCCTTGCATAAAAGCAAAATCTCCTAGCATATTCATTAGGTTACACAAATCATTCACAATCTCGCATATGCATTCATGCAAAACTGACAATGGAATGTTGATCAATTTCAAATGATAGGGAAAGAAATCCATGGCACACACTGAGCTAATACTTGATGATTCAGATGATTCATGTACTTCTGATCTTTGGGCATTTGTTTATATTGCTTGTGTGCTAACGCATGTTTTCAAGTTTATATGCGTTTCAGGTTGGGTTCTTACTAAAAATGCTCAAGAGCATTTGACAGCAGAGTCGCCATTTGTTGTGGCTGATCCACAACACACCCCAAAATTGGGGACCCACCTTTTTTGCAGGCTTGCAGAGAAAAATCTCAGTGACCCAGATGCTAAAGATGAGGAAAAGAGGCAAAAAAATGCACAAGTGAGGAAAGTGTCACGAAATCGCGACATGTCGTGAAATCACTGCCGAAAAATAGAAAAACGTCGCGATATCGCGACATGTCGCTCCGTTGCTGGGAAAAATGAAAAGTTGTCGCGATATCGCGACATGTCGCTCCGTCGGACAAAATGAAAAGTGTGGAATGGAATGAAGAAAAAAAAGAAAAGGGAGACATGTTGCTCCGTCACGGCCGCAGGAGAGAGAAAGACAAAATGAAAAGGTGTCACGAAATCGCGACATGTTGCTGCAGAAGTTGTACGGATGAAAATAGCGTAGCGAAATCGTGACAAGAAGCAGCCAGGGCGTACGGAGAAGAGAAACGTCGCGAAATCGCGACAGCATTGAGAAAAGAGGTGCCAAGTGAAAAGACGTCGCGAAATCGTGACAGATTGCAGGTGGAAGGCATGAAACGAGAAATCGTCGCGATATCGCGACATGTCGCATTTTCGCGACTCCAAGCAGCCAAAGGTGTACGAAACAAAAATGGTAGCGATTTCAGACAGAAAGCAGGAAGGTAGTGCGAGCAAGAAAGACGTCAGGAAATCGTGACGAAGCGCAAAGGGAGAAGAGAAAATGGTCACGAAATCGCTGACGAATCGGGTGAGAAGGCGCCGATGACAGTTGCGGTTTGGCTCCTAGTAGTAGGGAGGTAGCGATTTCACGATGAAAATTGGCAAGGGTACGGAAGAGTAAAATGGTAGCGAAATCATGACAAAATCAGCAAAGATGCATGAAGCATAAAAGGTCGGTGCGGGTCGTGAAATCGTGATGAGTGAAGGAGCAAGAAGCGAGAAACGTCATGATTTCATGACAGGTTGCAGGCAAATGGTATGAAAAAGAAAAGTGTCACGATTTCACGACAGAAAGCCGTAGGATACCCCAAGTGAAAAATCGTCGCGATTTCGTGACAAGAAGGAAGGCGTACGGACAGGGAAAGCGTCGTGATTTCGTGACATGTCAAAAGAAAACATGTTGCATTTTCGTTGGGAGTGACTGCAAGAAAGGTTGCTGACAGAAAAGCGTCGCGATATCGCGACATGTCACGTTTTCGTGGCCAGGAAGGTGAATAGGCTGCATGCCATTTTTGTCACGATTTTCATAGAAAGACGTTATAGAAGGCGCAGAGAACTTGAGACACGTGGCATACGAGTGTCAGAGTTGCAGAAGCGTTACATGCAACGGAAGATTTCAAACGTTTCGGCATAAAGCATGGAATAAAAGCAACGAAAAGGCGAGGAATTTGAAAAGAAGCATTCTGGGAGGTGAAACGAAGCGACGCAGGGGAACTGAAAGGCCGTGCCAGACAGTATAAAGTCGGAAGCGCAGATTGGACTAGGGGTTGGAAATTGCTGCTTGCAGAGTTGCAGAGACAAGGGCTTCATGCCATTCCAGGCCTGCACTTGGGCAATTTCCTTCATTTGTTCTAGATTTGTAAAACCTGGAACATTCCGTAATTGTAATTGATACATCATTTTAATGCAGAAATACTAGAGAGTTGACATTTCATTGATGAGAAAGGAGGAGTCATTTTTGCATGCATGATTCAATGTGTTATCTTTCCCTTTCAGATTTCTAGGCTTATAGGTGAAGTTGAATGCAAGTGTTCTTGGTTGCTTCATGCGAATGTCTGAATCTGAAATTACATTAAAAACCCCAGAAACCCGCACCTAGCTTATCTGGATTGTGTGAATTTACGAGGTTCGATGAGGTTAGGTTGCATGCGAGAAACCTCATTAGCTTCGGTTTTATCAATCAGAATGGTCGCACTCTGGATATAATTTAGTTTTACTTTCATTTGCATTTCTCTTATTTTCAAACCCTTATTTTATTTTGCATTTTAATTACTGTATTCAAATAAACAACTGAAAATCCATCAGAGCTAAGGATCAAAATATATTTATTTCCTAGATTTATTTTCTTTGAGTCCACTGCAAATTCAAATTAAAGTAAACTACAGTGCCCCTTGTTAACATCCACTTGCAACCCTGAGGTGTTCCCAGCATTTACATTGAACAACATCATTGGTGTTAAAGAATCAACATAACAGGAACCTTGGAGAAATTACTTTCTTTGCAAGCAAAGGATTTTGGACTCAGATCCTATCGGAGAGTGTGCTTTCACATTTGGGTGAAAACCCCACTCAATAGATAGGATATTACTTTAGGGAGAAGTTATCTAGTTACTTTAAGCAATGTGTTAAATGCACAAGTGGCATGTGCAAGGTGTCCCCTTGTACAACTAAGTAGAGTGTTGGCCAAGGAATCTATATTCCTATATAAATGACCTCACAGTAGTAGATCATATATATACTATCCATCTCATTTCATCTCTTCATATCATCTCTCATGTACTCCTGTATGGAGAACAATGTAACTCTTTAGTTTATATTAATGGAGCTACCATTTTCTCCATAATGCATTGTATTTTCATCATTTCTATTTATAGCATATTTTAGTCATATTTTTATCTTACTTTCTTTTATATTTCTTGTATTTCATTGGGACCTATGTTAGATCTCTCCACAACATATATCCTCAAAATCTAACATCTAACTAAGTATTTTTATCTCATAAAAGAAATAAAAAGGATCTTTGGCTCTCTTGTTTGGATAGAATGAAAGCTTACTTGGTAGGTTCTAAGGGTAATTTATTAACCATGATGGGAATGTTACAACTCATAAAAACTACATTGCAATCCATCCCTATTTATATTATGTGTAATGTTAGAAATTGGTAAAATTCAAAAAGAATTTGTTTGGAAAGAATGTGAGGAAAAAATTTGGTTTTCTTTTTATAAGTAGGATAGTGTTTATAAAGTAAATAATGTTGGAGGGGTAGGATTGCACAATTTTAGACTTATGAGTTTGTCCTTAGGGAAAAAAATTAGGTGGAGATTATTCAGAGATCAAGAAAAGAGTTGGAAAAAATGTTACTTCAAAAAATATATAGATTCTCTTTGATTCGGTAAAATTATTTAGGAAAAAATCCCTACCCAAATGATCACCAAAATGGGGATTCATATAAGATATTTTACAATTAATCAAGACATATTATATGGTTACATAATGAGGGGAATTATGCAAATTTTTGGTCTAATGTCTGGTTAATCCTTATCCTCTTATCTTTGACTCCAAATAGCAACCATTGGCTCAAGCACACATAGATTATAAATGTTCAAAGATCAAATATTACCTTAATGTGAGTAACAACCTCATATCTTGGATTTTTATTAGTAACCTAATTGAAGAAGAGGACCTTAAAAAGTTGTAGATAGCTTCAAGAGATGCTTCAAGAATTTTATTTGCCTCCTTTTACATGAAAGGATGAGTTTATTTGGAATTTAGCAAAAAATTATGGATACTCAATCAAGTTTGGATATAATGATTTAAAGCAATATAAATTTTCACTCCCAAATATTTCCCTTAGAAGAATGTTTGGTCACTAGAGGTTATCCCTAAGGCCTTAACATTCCTTTGGTTAGTAGTTCAAAGTAAGATTTTCACAAGAGAGATTCAAAAAAGAAGAGGATAACATAAACCTTTTAGATGTACCTTATGTCAAAAGGATTTAAAAACATCAAAAAATTTGGTTCTTCACTATCCCTTTTCTCAAATCATTTGGGGTTAATTTTTTGAGAATATGAGAATATATTTGGTATCTCCATAAACATTGAAAGAATTTATGAAATGTTGGATAAATTATTTTAGAGCTAAGTCATTATGTATTCTGTGGAGGATTAGTCCTACCATTATTTATTAGAATTCATAGCTTAAAAGGAATAATATATATTTTAAAATAAATCTTTAAATAATGCCTAAGTTTTGAATTATATTATTTCCTCTCTTGTAAAATATTTTTAGACATGGTGCTCATCATGGCAAGTCTCAAGTGTAGAAAAATAAGTGCTAACCACTTGGTTATAGGATTTGAATATACATGGAATATTTATCTACAAAAATGGCATTAAAACAAATGATATGCTTTGATATATGGTAAAATTGAAAATATTGATGGTTATACCAAAGGAATAATGGATTTTTAAGCCTTATACTACCACAAAATATCACAAGTTATATCTCATAGGATCCAAATATAAAATAGCCACAATATAATAAGGTCAAGATAATTATATGAGTAGAATAATATGAGCAAATTAATATGTATATCAAGGATTATAATAACTCAAATAACATTAAATAATATGCTGAAATATAAATGTAAATAGCCTAAATCATTCATGTACTATGCATGAAGAATAACTTACAATATTAATTGCTCAAAATGTATACAATATTATTGCACTTCTTTCTCTTACAAATGTATAGGATAGTAATGATCATGATCCTTGTGATACATTTTTATGGAGCATTATCTCCATAATATATCCATAGTAGTGTGACTCTTTGGATACTTGACTATTGCTCTTCATATGCCAAGTCTCATGACTCTTGGTTTATCTACTTGCCATTTGCATGATTTATGAACACTTGACACTACAACATATGCACACCTATAAATTACTCTTGAAATTCTACTTGCACTTTCTAATCTAATATGCTTTTGCACAAATTTACATTACATATTTTTTCTCATAAATACAAGACACTTGTGCATTTCCTGCACATTCACACTTACATAAAAGGGGAAATATAACTCACACTCTAAAATATGACTCAACCCTAATATATTATTCACAAATGTACCATGAAAGTAACGTGGGGGTACATTATGATGTATCAAATAATGTAATATACTCCACCAAAAAAATATAGGAGAAGCAAGTGGAGGTTGTCTTTTTTGAAATAATGAAGGTAAAGTTCTCCTCAATCATAATAATTTTAAACTATAACTGATAACTAAGAAGAGGCTAGGAAACTTCTTACAAGGATGAAAGTTGCAATTGTAAAGGTATGAAAAAATATTTCAACTGAGATAGATTCACAAATTATCATTAATAGTTATAAAAAAAAATGGATGTGGGTATTGGATAAGAAAAATATTATCGTTAATTTTTATCATATATTATTGAAGGTGATCTCTTGGAAATGTAAATATATCTATAGAGAAGGAAATTGATTAGTAGATAATTTAGCCAATCATGATGTTGATCTTTGTCTTGGTCAAATTTAAATTTTAGAAGGCTTTTGAATGAGACTTTATTTCTTAATGAAAATGATGTCAAGGAGTTGATTGTGAAAATATTACACTTCAAAGAAGATGAAGAATATATTTAATAAAAAATAAAATGAAAAGTATCTTTAGTAAAAGGACAAGTTAGATATGGTTCAATTGACCTATTAGAAAAAGTGATATTGTATCCCAATACAAGCTATACATAACTTATTAAAAAACTATAAGTTGTTTAAATAAATTAATCACATAAAATTGAAAGAACTATAAAATTGTTGAAAATTAATAGGCCTTACCATTTAAAATTATAAAATTTTGTTTCTCCTTGTTTTTGTACACTAAATATTCCTAATTATAAACTATTTCACTCATAAAAGGCCATATGGGTGAATTTTGGTATACTTTATGAAAGAAACCCAAGAATTTTTAATCAAAATTTTGTAAATACCTTCATTAAACTACTAGGGCTTGAATAGGATGATTAGAACAATATTAAACAAATTTGAAGATAAGAATCCATTAAATGTATTGTAAATTATAATTTATGAGGTTTTACAAGTTTACAATATGATTACATACCAACCTCAATTTATGGATGAATATAATATATTCTAGTTGATGTCCACATGCAATTTTATTTGGTGTCCTTTTGTAAAGACAAAATTAAAGGCTTGTTCATTTACAATTATATTGTTATCTATTTCCATATTAAATGGTGTATGTTAGAAGAATGTTAGACAAAGTGAAAGCAAGTATATTGGACACCGTTTTTTTATTCAACAAAATAACACTAGTGGCTTCTTTAAAATCTCGTGATATACATACAAACTTTTGAATATTAAAATAATTGTAAATATAACTATTAAGAAAATTGATGGTAGATTTAATAAAAGTTTGAAAATAATGTAATGTTGGTTTGATTTGATATATGTATTGTTATTTGGAAATAATATACATTGAAAAAATATCTATATCTATATCTATATGTATGTATATAATTTTTTTCGTATTACATTAAGATTAGTAAGCCTAAAAAACTACAAGAGAAATAAAGATAAAAATAAAAGAAAGTGCTGGTTAATTATTTTGTACATAAACTAAAAGTATTTAAAAATCAATATTATAGAACCTTCACTTCTTAATATTGAGAAATATTCATAGTAAGAAATTCAACTACATTGAAAGGTTGAAAAGGAGGGCAAATAATTATTGTTCAATGTTTATTTTCTTAAACATATATACAAACTTTTAGCTAGATTAAGATATAGTGTCATGGCCAACCAACACAATTTTAAAATATGCTTTTAAATATTTAAGAACATACACCATTCAAAATAGCCTTAGCACGCTAAGATATTTTTAGAATCTAAGATAATATTATAAATTTTTAACTTGATAAACAATAAGCTCATATCATTAATTAATTTTTCATTAAAATTTGAAGGGATGAAAATTCTAATAAAAAAATAATATATTTAGAACCAAAATGTATACACTATTAATAAAGTATAATATAACCCATCTCATCTTTCAAGGAATCTAGCATAGATACCAAAGATTAATTCAAATAATAAATAATGCCATGTATATTTAAAATCAAATGTGAAATATACCTTTTAGTAAATATCATATGGAATGACAATGTCTTTCTAAAGTGGAATGATGTCTTCACTTCATAACATGTCCTCTTCATAACATAAAAGTAGAGGCTAAGTAATGATGTATCTAAAGTTTAATTATGTCTCTCTTAATAATCTTGTATTCACTATGTAGATATTTTTATTTAGATCAACTCATAATGTTTGGTAAAGATTTTTTATTTTAAATAACTCAAATTTTATTATATGCGTTTATATATGTCTTTATATTATGATCACAGGGTTATCTTAAAATAATTAAAGAATAACAATTAATTTATTACAAGTAAGATAGATTAAATTTTCTCATCCACTTTAAATGACTTTTGTAACCAAAAGAACTAAACACAACAAGATATGAAATAGAAAAGAGAGATTGCAAAAATTGATCTTTTATATTAACAATGATACAGGGGAGCTTGAATCTCTCATTTTACAATGCTTTTCAAATTGCCCTAAATGTATTTGGGGTAATGTTACAATGCTTTGTCTCTTCTCTAAATACAATGATCTAATAGAAAAGGGGTTCTTCCAAATCTTCAACAAATTATGTGTTCTTCGTTCCTCTGCTATAACTTCAAGAATGAGTGGGCTTCTGATATCTGATAAGGGGGCCACTCCAGCTTCAATAGATTTCTATGTACCTATCTCTTACACACATGAAAAATTAAATGAGGGTTTAGTAGCACTTGTATATAAGAATAAAACCATGCAATAAAACACTTAAACTAAAGTTGCTGAAAACATAGAAAATGAAACTAGGCGTCTTGTTGAAGTCAAACTTACTGATCGAACTTGTCATGTTTTCCTATCTCTGGGCAATCATGGATGCATGGTTTTAGCTGGTAAACCATGAATGGGTGGTTAGGAAACTGCACGAGGGTGGTTGCGACTATGTAATTGTAGATGGGAGGTTTCAACTGAGTGGCAAAATTCTCCAAAAGATAACTCTGGGCTTCAGATCTCCGGTTTCCTCAGGATTCATGTGAACTCTTGGTGCTATTTAGGTAGCTTGATGGTGTATGTTCTTAGCCCCCTCTATTTTATGGGGTTGGGTTGCTTTTGTAGGCCAATTTTTGGATTTTGGAGGGAAATGGAAGTGGAAAGCCAAGATTTCCAAGTGGCAATCCAGGGCTACCAAATGGAAGGGGTGAGTCACTTGGGATGTCTCACTTAACTAGGGTGATGTGGTTGTAAGTGGAGTGAGGTGTAAGGGATGTCCCATGTAAAGGGAAAAGGGGAACATGAGTGTGTGAGATATGGCTACGGATGTTGGTGAGGTGGCTAGGACACATGTCTAGTGATTGGGCAGGGTATCCTAGGTAGATTTTCTAGACTTATAAATTTTGAAAAATACTTTTATTATGTAGGATTTATATGCCTAAGTTTGGACTTAGGCATATATTTTATTATACAGATTTGTGTGGTGGGATGCAAGATGTGATTTTGTGAATGCCTAAATTTTGGTGTCTACATATGCCCCTTTTTGTATCACATTGTGTAAAACACAATGCAGTGCAAAAACAAAAGATACCTATCCTTATTGGATGGATGAATGGACTCAAATCTTCTTGAAACTCAAGAGTGAATGATTTTTGAAATTTTAATGATTTTTTGATTTGTTTGCTTACCCTCAGTTGGCGAATGGGTAAATAATGAAACCCATGAGCCAATTGATCAAATGTGGATGATGAAAGGAGGTGGATGATTGAATGATGTGGTTGTGATGTATGCAAATGTATGACATTGAAATCAACTTGATGCCACAAAGCCACCACACACCCACCCCATCACACACTCGCCCACACCACGGTTTGAACCTTGGACCTCCAAGTTAAATCTATTTATTATTTTCATATTTTATATTTCTAAAATTCCAAAAATTAAATAATATTTTTTAACAATATCAAAATTAAAAATAAATAAAAATAACTTAACAATATTTTCCATGTTAAAAAACACAAAAGAATGCAATATTTTCCATGTTAAAGAACACAAAATAATGCAAAGATCATTTTGAAGTATTATTAGCAATCTTTGATTTTATATCTTGATTAATTATTTTTAATTTTATTTTTTAATATTAAAAAAATTAAAGGATTTTATTATTTTTAATAATTAAAAAAAAAAAATTATAAGTAGAAATATGTGTTTTAAATTTAAAATTCTTGCAATTAACAGATTAGAGATTAGAAAGGTTCTCTACTTAACCTCCAATTTTTTTTTAAAAACATTATTTTTTAAAATTTTATAAACATTATTAGGTAACACCTTCTATGACTATAACTAAGCACCTAAAAAAGTATTTGTAGGTAATAATATTATTATTACTTGAAAGTTTCCTTTTTGAATGCTCGTACATAGAATTGTTTCTTTTTCTTCCTCTTTGGTTTGTCTCAAACGAAACCAATGGATGAACAAATCCTCATCATAATTAGATGTATAGAAAGTAGCCTTCAAGGCTATGATCAATTTAACTCAAGTGATGATGAGATTATGAATGGTTTTCTCCTTAATGATTAGAATTTTAGCAATGCCAGACAATTTCAATTAGCAAAAGGAACCTTATCATCATCAAAGATTTGATTGTAGGTAAATTAAGTGTCCATGTTTAAGATCCAACTATTGAGCACTTAAGGATATCTAGATCCATCATAGACTTTGACCTCACATTTGAGGTGATATTGGGGATCAAGAGTACCGAATCTAGGTGAAGGAGGAAAAACTTGCATGTTATTCACATTATTAGCCAAATTGTTAACTACCTAAGCTAAAGTCATTATCTATTTGGTTTGCCAATGGACCATGGTTTGTCTTATGATAACTAGATGAGAATGGTTATTAAAACTTGCAAATAAACCATTAACCATTAGGAATATTGGGTACAATCGAAAATGCATTCCTTTTTACAACATAAATTTTGAGGTACAATTACATATATCAAATACTTACAAAAGATAACAATTCCACTTCTAGTAGATCAAACTCAAAATGAGCTGAGGAAAACCAAGTGCCTCTAAGTTCAAAAACTAGAAATACCTCCAAAGAGGAAAAGCTATAGAATTTATAAAGGTTTTCCTCTAAGGAAAGTATTCCCAAAATATGTTCCCAATATTAAAGGCCCCCTTTTACATATTAGGGTATTCAATGATACCCTTAGAAAAAATTACAAAAATACTTTTCAAATATACTTCATGCTTCAAATATGTGAGTCCATGAGTGCTTGAAGGCAATAAAGGACACAGGTATTCTTACACTAAAATAAAAAAAGGAAGATATTTACATTTTATAACTTCACAACTGTTGAACAGGTATTTTTGGAGGTGAACCAAATTTAATTCTCAAAAGGTAGCTATAGGCGAGTGGTAATCTTGAAGACATGAATATTTTTCCAAGGGTGCCCATAGAACATATATACCTGCATATAACCTTCGCTCACCTCCAACGAGAATATGGAAGCGGAATGTCTCCAAGAAGGTAAATGGTGGCTATCGAGCAACAAGTAGCCCTTTGGAGTCGACCTCCAATTTTTCTATGTGGTAGAATGGCTCTAAATGGACCAAGAATTTGGCTGCTAATGGCACTCGGGTTAACTTCAATGAACTGGTGCCTCTTTAGGGCAATTCACTAAATTATAAGTTATTGTATAATACAAGTGGAATTCATTTTAATCTAAAATAATCAATTTAAAATATATTTTATCATTTTAATGAGTAATGAAAATAATTTCATTCATATTATAATGATATTATAATAAATCATAATGGTATTATTCTAATAAATAGTCTCTACTATGGAAGTACTTAGGCAATCTAAGTGAAATATTCCATAATGTCCCCTGGATTCTGGATGGGGATTTTAACACTCCTCTTTACCCTTCAAACAAAAAGGGTGGAAATGGACCACTTATCAGGAGCATGGATGAGTTCAATGACTATGTGAACTCCAACATGTTTATGGATGTAAAAATTAGAGGAGCAAATTATACCTGGAGCAATCAGCACATAGGGTGTCATCTCATTCAAGAAAGTCTTGACATGTTTTTTCTATCAAAGGAGGCTACAAATCTGTTCGGTGATTCTACCCTACAAGCCCTTCCTAAAATTACCTCTGATCATAATCCCATTTTTTTGGAGATCCCTAACTCTCTGTCCTTCAATAAATATTTTAGATTTCAATCTATGTGGAACAAACATTCCAGTTTCAGAGATAACTTAATTCGATGGTGGCAGCAGCCTGTCAGGGGTAGTGCAACTTTTAAACTTGTTGGAAAATTAAAGTTTGTTAAGGAAAAGATTCGAAATTGGAACAAAGAGGCCTTTGGGAACCTCTTTGAAAATAAAAAATAGGTTGCTGAAATTTTGAAGATAATTGATCATAGTATTCAACATGGTGATTCTGATGAAACTACTAGGTAGGAGGAATGGACAAAACTAGCAGAGTTTCATAACATTTTGGCCTGTGAGGAAATCTATTGGAGGCAAAAATCAAGGGCTCTTTGGTTGAAATATGGAGATTCAAATTCCAAGTTTTTTCACATCACCACGCTTAGAAATAGAAGCAATAACAAGATAATTTTTTTTAAAAAGTAGATGGTTCTATTACTCAAGACTTAACAAAAATCAATAAGGAGGTAGTAACTTATTTCAATTCTATCCCTGGTTAGGAATTATAGTGTAATGAGGAGGCCAAAGATATTCTATTCTAATCCATTCCTATCATTATAAATGAGGATATAAACCTTAAGCTTCTAGCTCCATTTTCTAATGAGGAAATTAAGGAAGCCTTGTTTAGCATGGAGCCAGACAAAGCCTCGGGACCCGATGGCTTTCTCCCTCGTTTCTATCAAGATTTTTTGGACATCGTAAGTGAGGATGTAATTTTTGCTATCAGATAATTCCAAGCAAGCAATCATATCCCAAAATGTCTCAACTCTACTTTTATTTCTCTAATTCCTAAGAATCAAACCCCTGAATCTATGGCTGACTTCAGGCCAATCAGTCTGTGCAATGTTTCTTACAATATCCTAACTAAATCCATTGCAAATAGAATGATAGATGTTCTACTCCACATCATAGATCCATGCCAGGGAAGCTTTGTTCAGGCCAGGTCAATCTTGAATGGAGTTATCACAACTCATGAAGCTCTGCACTCTGCTCATAAGACTAACATGTTTGTTTTTGCCCTCAAGCTTGATATGAACAAAGCATTTGTCAGGCTAAATTGGGACTTTTTTATTTTTGTCCTCCTTAAGTTTGGTTTTCACCACCAATGGGTTAATTTGATCAAAGAATGCACTTCTAAAGCATGGTTATTGATTCTAGTTAATGGAACAATTGTTAGTTACTTTCAAAGTCGTAGAGGAATTCGGTAGGGGGACCCTATCAGCCCCATGTTATTCATCATTATGGTAGAAGCTTTAGGAAGAACCATAAAAAATGCTTGCAGTTTAAGGCTAATATCAGGAATCAAGGCAACATTTTTCACTAGGGTTGTTTCTCATCAACAATTCATCGATGATACCCTTCTATTGACTAAGGCATCAGTGGTTGAGGACAAAATAATTAAATACATCCTGCAACTCTATGAGGACGCTGCTGGTCAGAAAGTTAATTTTAGTAAAATCAAGTTATATTTCTTGAACACCCCCATTCAGAGGTAAGGAAGGATTGCAAAAATTTTAGGGTGTGATATAACAAACCTTCCCACTTCGTATCTTGGTCTCCCTATTTTCATTGGTTCTCCGAGAGAGTCAATGTGGGATAGGGTTATTGAAAGAATTTAAAAAAAACTTGTTGGATGGAAAGGTCATATTCTATCTCAAGCAGGAAAGCTGACCTTCACTAAGGCCTCTCTTCAAAGTATTCCATTCTATTTCCTCTCCATTTTAAAATCCCCTATGAAGGTTATCCATAAAATTGAGAAACTCCAAAAAGAATTTTTATGGACTGGATCAGAGGAGAAAAAAGGATACACCTTGTAGGATGGACCAAAGTGTGCAGACCCAGGGAAAATGAGGGCTTAGGTCTGAGGAGAATTGCTCATATGAATTTAGCTTTACTATTTAAGCAGGCGTGGTGCCTCATTTTTAGTGAAGAAAATGAATGGACATCTATCATCAAATGAAAGTATCTTTAAAATATGGAATTTCTAAGTGGCTTAGTCCCAATCAGAGGTTCTGCTTTTTGGAAAGCAATTCTCAATTGTAAGAAAATCATCACAAAAGGTTTAAGATGGGTTTTAGGCAATGGTGAGAGGATAAATTGCCGGAGTGATAGGTGGGCTAAGGACGAACCACTAACGCAATATCCTAACTTAGCTCGAATCAAAGATATCATGGAAGAACTCATTAGCAAAAAAAAATTTGATTATATGGTTAAGGACAAAGGTAGAATGAAGTGGAAACAAATAAGGATTTAGGGATTTCAAGTGAAATCAAATGATATTTGTAATATTCTCAGGCAATAGTTTATCCCCATGAGACCCAAGGAAGGTCAAGTGACCTGGGCTCCTACAGAAAATGGGTTGTTCAATGTTAAATAAACTTACAAGATTCTGCTTGATGACGAGGATTTTGTCCTCCAAAAGGACTTAGTTTGGATAAAAAAGTTAATTCCAAAAATTGCAGTCTTTTCATGGCTAGTTATCCAAGGAAGAATTCTAACCATTGATAATATGATGCGTAAAGGTATTTGTATCACTAATCATTGTTATCTGTGTAGCCTAATTGGGATACCATTTATCACATTTTCCTTGAGTGCCCTTTTTCCTTGACTATCCTAAGTGGGGTTTTTTAGGCCTTCAATATTTCCTAGGTTAAACCAACCATCGTACTTGATTTGTTCATCAAGTGGCCTTGCCCCTTTTCAATCCAAAAACTTAGACATGTGTGGAAAAATTGTCTCAATCATTATCTTTGGTAGGTGTGGTTAGAAAGGAACCATAGAGTCTTTAATGAGTCTATCCATGATCATCAAACTATCATTACCAGGATCCTATCCTTTGCCAACGAGAATGTGAACCTTATCTCTTTTGATAGTAGTAAATCTCATCTGCAGGAGACCACAATTGCTCAATATTTAATCTTAACCTTGTTATATGAGTTTGTGCCTAGGTTAGTCAACCCCAGAGCCAATGTTAAGTGGTCCCCATCTCCTATGGGTTGGTTTAAGATTAATTTTGATGGAGCATCTAAGGACCATCCTGGCAAAGCAGGCACTGGTGACATTGTACGAGATTATAATGGGAATATGATGCTTGTGTTTTTTGAATATTTGGAAACAAGGACAAACAACAAAGCTGAAGCTAGAGCTATGTGGAGAGGCCTTCAAATGACTCAAGACTTAGAAGGCAATTTTATCATATAAAGATACTCTATGCATGTTATAAATATCCTCAATAATTGGAAAACACGTCATTGGAGGATTAAAATAATTGTTGAAGAGGCTAGGATCCTTTTCCAAGGAAGACAGGATAGAAAATCCCAACATGTCTTTCAGGAAGCAAACAAAGTTGATGATAAGCTAGCTAATTTGGGTGTCGATGGTGATAGAATTTTCAAATGGGAACACTGTGTCCCGAGCGAAGTAGAGGACCTTATTCAACAAGAATTCCAAGAATGATAGTCAAATTTACCAACAGGGAAGGCACTATAAGTTTGAAGGCTATGAGTATTCCCGTCTCTTTTTGAAATGGACTCATAATAAAAATTATCCGAGCTATCAGTATTGGTGGATGCTACTTGGAAATACCACAAAGACTAATGGGGACAGTCACATGTCATATACCATGGCTCCTAGTCATCTTAGTAATTTGACATTGGTTGATAATCACAAGGCAGGAAAGAAACAACAATATAAGACTTCAAACCAGAGCCACGTGGACCACCAGATAGCCATCGCCATAAATCTAGCCAGTAGGTTCACTTCTCCAAGGTTGATTGGCCAAGATGGGATGTGGTCCCAAAGCATGTCATATATGGAAGAAAGCAATTACCAAAGAATTATTAAGAGTAACTATCAATACAGAGCTTGTGGGAGTTTTTTTTAGTACTCTGCTATGTGTGTCTACAACTTTTTGTTTCTCCATTTTTTCAAGGAAGGTATCTGTGTTTGTTTCTATTTTTTGTAATTATAATGCAGATGTGTTTTCTTAGGGTATACCCAAAATGTTGTATGTGAAGTTTCTTTTTGCTAATAGGCTATGTGCCTTACCGGATGTAATGGCTTTGGCGACATGTGGATTTTACATATATAGGATCCTTAATAAGGACATGTTCATCAAAAACCCTGGGTTGATTTTTGTAAAAGGTTTTGGGTCAACCTATAAAACCCGGTATTAATGCTATAGTATCTTATCTACCAAAAAAAATAGTTTAGAAATCTCAAAAAGTTGAAAGTTCCAATCATACTCTATACCATAAACCAACCAAAAATCAACAATTCAAATTATCCATTTAGCCATAAAGTCCATTCGATATCTTCTTCTGCTTTAGCATACAAAACTTCTACTCATTTCATGAAATCAAAGTCTGCTTTGCCAAATATGGATTGTTAATTTTCTCCAATGCAATGATCTATAAATGGATCTCCTTAAACATTTTGCAATCCTTCATAACATTACTTTGAATTTGCTTCTTTTATATTTTTCTTGTGAGATATAGCTAAACTTACTACTTCCTCTAACCATGGGAAAAATAAATTTAACTTCACGATCCTCTATTAAAACACCTATAGTTGATATCCTATCTACACATTTGCTCCCTTTCCTTATTATATATGTAAACCTGATTTCTTCAAACTCTATAACAAGGTATTGTATTTCCATAATGATATCTTGTATGTACCATGGAGACTTTGATTTCTTCAAACTTGCATTTATTACTATTAGTGAATCACCTTCCATCCTTTCTCTATTCCCTTTCATTTGTTTGAATATTTTTAATCCTTACAAAGTCTCCCAAGCTTCAACTTTATTATTTGTCTTAAATCTACTACTGAAAGCATAATGTATCAAAATCTCACTACTATTATTAATAATTATTCCTCCTCTTGCTGATCTTGGATTTCCTTTAGAAGGTCCATCAAAATTCAATTTGACCAAATTTGTTTCTAGAGGTTTCCGCTTTATATTTTTTGCCTTTGTTTTTTTTTCTTTTGTACCCACCATCATATTTCCAATTGATTACTTGAATCCATATATCAATACTTTTTGCTTCAATATTAGGGATTGAGTGAGTTCAGAGGGTTGGCTTAGACTCCAATTTATAGCTAAATAAATCTTTCTTTTCATTACCTCTAAACTACTTTCATTTCCTTTAAATATTCTTCTATTTATTTCTAGTCATACAAACCAAAGTATTGTACCTTTTTATGTATCCTAAATTATCTATAACACCTCACTTTTAAATGTATTTTACCATTGCTTTAACCATTATTTAATTTTATCACTGATAACTATGCATTTACCAAACATAATAAGAATCTGTTATCGTAGTTTCCAGACTATTGATCAATGTCCTAAGATATGGTATATACTCTCCTCCTCCTTGTTACATAGAACACATTGTGATGAGCCATGCAAACCCCTATTCATTAGGTTATCCTAGAATAAAATTTTCCTGTGACCTACTAGCCATACAAATATTTTAACTTTTGGAATGCTTGAGATATCCCAAATATCTCTCAGTATTCTTGTGGTATTCCTATTTTTTTGGTGCTTTACATTTCATCTACTTCTTGTTGTGTTATCCTGAGCTATTCAACTCATAATTTAGCTTATCCTTGGCTCCTCTTGGAATAATCATTATTGATATTTTTTTGCTCAACTATCTCCTAGTAACAATGTCTGGTATACTTGTAAAAAATCATCTTTCCATTTGTATTTTCCTTTCTGATCCTTGTACATAATGTTTGAAATCCTATCATCATATTTATCTTGAAGTAATCTCATATATGATTTCAAAATTGGATCTAATATTGAGTGGTATTTTATCACACCAAGTATCCATCCAATTTGAATTTTTTATCAAGTTACCACCACCTATCTTGGACCCTTAATAACTATATGAATTAATTTTTTTAAATAGTTCCATAGTGCAAAGTCATTTGGTAGTGAGAATGTAGTAAATATTGAGCCTAGGTCATTGGGATCAACATACTTAGATAAATTATTGCCCATTGTATTTGAATCTCTTTGTATCGTATCCAAATTATTTTTCCCCTTAGGGATAAGTTTACATGCATAATCAATATTAAACCAAGACCTACCCTAGTTTTATCAACACACACACCTTGCTCCATTTCACCAAAGGAAATTTCCTCTTATCGTGTAATCCTGACCACAAAAATGACTACATAATATAGATTAAAATTTTTCTACATATATTGGTATAATATACAAGGACACATAATATGTAGGAATGGCTTGCAATATTGATTTAATTAGTTGCATTCTTTTTTCTAATGATAACCATCTATCTTTCCATGTTGGTAGTTTATTCTAAACTTCACTTATAATTGGATTCCACAATTCTATCCATATTATCCCCTCAAATAAGGGCATACCTAGATATGTTGTTGGTAATTTTACCTTCTCCATTTGAAGTAACTTGCATATCTATGCTTTGATTCTAGCTAGAGTATTTAGGAGGTCAATTTTAGATTTTGTCCTATTAACTTTCTACCTAGATGTCAGGGTTATGCATAAGGGGTCGACCCCGAAATCTATTTATAAAATCTTGGTGAATCGTGTCCAAGGAGAAATGGTGAATTGCATTCATATTTCACAAAAATAAATAAATTGTGGTAATTTTATTTCTTTTGGAGGCTATGCCTATCGGTTGCCAAATTCTAGACCTATATGGCAAAATCAAAGGCTTTATATCGATAGGAAAAGCTATGCCAATCAAACTATACCTATAGAACAATACCGATAGAAAAAATCTATGTTGATCAATATAAGTCAATCGGTTGCAGTTATGATAGTTGAAAAATACCATTCGACTATAGACATGATGGTCAAAAAATATCGATTAGTTGCAGCTATGTCAATCGATCTAAGTCGATCAGTTCTAGCAATGATAATATGTTGCAGCAATGTCATTGCATTGTAGCAATACCAATTAGATGTAGCAATGCCAATCAAATGTAGTAATAATGATGCATTGCATTAATGTTGATCAGATGCAACAATGTTGATATAATGCAACAATGTCGATCGGATGCAACAAAACCGATCGAGTACAAAAATATCAATCGAATGCAGTAATGTTAATCGAATGTAGCAATGTCGATCGGATGCAACAATGTCAATAAAATTTAGAATACTGATTGGATGCAATAATGTCGATCGGATGTAGCAAAGTCGATTGGATGTAGCAATTTCAATCAGATTAAACAATGTCGATCGGATGCAAAATACTGATCGAATACATAATATAGATCAGATGTAGTAATATTGATTGCATACATCAATGCCAATTGGATGCAACAATTCTGATCGGATGCAGTAAATCTGATCAAATGTAGTAATTTTGATCGAATGCAGCAATATCAATTGGATGCAGTAAAGCCAATCAGATGCAACAAATCTAATCAAATGCAGGAAAGTCGATCGGATGTTGTAAAGCTGATCAGATGCAGTAATGACTATCTGATGCTGATTAGTTGCATTGATGATGCATTGCATCTGTGCCACATGTCAACCATACATTAAATTATTACATGTAGATGCCACGTGTCAATTATTTATTCGATGGTTTCATTTAGAAAGCTTATATAAAGACAAAAAATCATTGTTTTACCTTTTCTAACATAGTTTTCACCACACACCTTTTGTTTTAACCCTTTTCTAACACTCTCCATAAAGTTTCCAATACATTTCACCCTACCTCTTGATCCACAATCCCTAATACCATATGAAATAAACCAGTGGTGTCCCCTTCCACCCCTACAATATCAAAAATTAATTTCAAAAACCTTGTTTGCCACCTAATTTTTAAAATTTTAACAACACTAGGTTACAACATGTCATGGGTCCAAGACTCTGGTATTTGGGGTTTATTTTTGATGTCGTAGTTTGATATAGACATAAAATTATTGGTGAGGATGATTGCAGGTTATGACATTGATTTAGCCACAGTAAATGTTGTCATTGACAATAAAATTGTTAGCTTTTATTTCACAACCTTAGACATCTCCAGATTGGCAGGATTGCATCACACCAGTTGTGATCATATCACATCAAAATTCACTTTAAATGATGATGACAATCTCTACCTGGAGATCACCTTCAATGTCTAGTCAGAATATTTTGAAGGTATAACTACATATTTTTATATTTAATTGAATTTAAAGTCTAGGGTTTTATAATTACTTATTTTTTTTTGCAGTTACCACTACCAAGTCCAAAAGGGGTTTGACTATACCAGGTATTGAGAATAAGTTTCTTCAAGCATATTGTGAATTCTTCCTAGTTAGACTCATTCTGCAAGGAAGACTAGTAGAAATTATAATATGGACATTGGTATATTTGGTTCGTTGTATTACACACAAATAATTCAATTGGTCCACCTATGTCTTGCATCGCATCAAAATGGATATACAAAATGTGAAAACCCACACTTCATCATCTCCAACAATTAGCACATGCAACTACATTATTGGTTTTTTATGAATCATATAGTAATTTACAGAATACTATAGTACCAACTTCTTGGCACCTAGAACTATCCACTCTAGCCATGATAGTACGATAAGTGCATGTAATTTTTACTTAATATGAAACAAATATTTTTTTATATTCAATATGGTTGGCATTTTTATAATTTTAAAAATTTATACAAAATACAAAAAATGTCATCCTCTTCTTCTTCAAATCGGGATGTTGCTTTCATAGGTTATAATCTATAGGAATTAGGAGACTCTTAAACACTTATGGAGGAAACAACACCACCACTAAGAAAAATAACTAGGAAACATGTAAGATCTAATTCTCCTAATCCTTGAAAAAATCCACCTGCACGTTCACTTCCAATTGGTGTAGTTACGCAAGAGGTCTCATCTTCAGCAAGTAAGTTTTATAGTCTGCCTTCATAAAATTTGTTACCAAATTTTTACTATGTTTTTTATTAATTTTTATAATGTGTTTTTAGATGTATAGCACACCCACATTCCATTTGCAGTTGTGGTTGTGCAAGAGGTCTCATCTTCGATCAGTAAGTGTTATAAATTAATAGTAAATTTTACAGTCTACCTTCACAAAATTTGTAACCAAATTTTATTTTGATTTTTTAATCTCCTCAAAAATTTCATCAAGGAAGACAATAGTCGTTGTTGCCTCCTCCTCCACCATGCCAAACTCAAAGGTGAGGTCAATAATGGTTCCAGAGTGGAAAATATTTTCTTCCATCTAGGCCATAGGGAACAACATCCAAGCAATTTTCAAGATTTGAAAATATATCTTTTGGTAATTTTACAGGTGTATAGGAAGCTTCTGATGTTAGGTTAGATAATCCTTCACTTGATCAAGATTTTTTTTACAAGGTAACATAGCCACTAATTTTCAAGTAATAGATCTGCTTCTAGATCCTCAAAATTAAGCAGGAGCAAAATGTTCAAGTCCATCTCCTCCTAAGGAAACTGGCACCCCTCAAGCTCATCCTCTACCAGAGGATGAAAAAATATATTTTTTTAAAATGAATTAGTTTTTGATAATGTTCAAGAAACCATTAAAACTTCTTTAATTCAAAATGTAAAAGAAATGAAACAATGGGAGTATAATACCAAAGTTTTGATAAAGGAAATAATGCCCGATTAAAAAAAAAATAAAAAAGAGAAAACTATTTTTCTTTAGTTGAAAATGAATCATAAAATTTTTATGCTCTACTACATCAAGTTAAATCTGGTATGGTGAATGTTACAACATCTTACAATGATGAAATTTTAGGCATTGTGTTGAACATATTGGAGAACTTAAATGCTTAAGCCCAAGATTATTTTAATGAATGGGCATGTGATAAGAAAATGGTTGTTTTTGATGTAGCTACAAGGAATGTTTTTGAGGTTAGACTAATGTGTTCTAAATTTTTTTGTTCTCTTTTTTAAAAATTAAATATCTGTTGAATACTTCTTATTTTCTTTTGCAAGAAAATTTTGATAATCTAAGGAAGCAGGTTCAAAACCTACAAGACTATCTCCAAATGGAAAAGGATTTCTTAATGGATTCTATGACAATGAAAAAATATCTCAGAAAGTAGTTTGACAAAACAATGCTTTTAGGAAAATCATTATCTGAAACAGAATGGATTTTTATGTTTTGCTTAAGAAGGGTAAAGAAGTTCTTGTAACAATATCCGAAGATGTTGAAAAATAGGAAAACACCCTGCTCGAAGGCTTGAAAAGTGTAGACAAAATCCTTGTCAATATTGAAGCAATGGAGAGGACTAATAACCAGTGTGATGGAGGATCCCTTGAACTATAGAATGTGGAAGCAACAAAAAAGGAAAAATAAGCTGAAACTGCCTCTAGCCCCCCATCTAAGGAATGAAAAGGATAGCCTAGTTGTGTTATTGCTTTTAAAATTTTAATTTTATCAAAAATATAATTTTATGATATGTTTTCATTTGAAAACAAGAAATTTGTTGTTATTACTTGAGTATTATACTATTTACATTTATATTTGTGTGTTATTTTCATCACTTGAGTATTATGGTGTTTCAATTATGCTTGAGTTTATGAAGGCTATCTATGAATGGGTTTAAATTTTAATTTGATTTCTTTAGTATAGTTTTTTTTTGCAGTCAGTGACTTCTACTACGTTCACTCACATCTAGTAATAAGATACCTTAGATATCCATATATTGTCATAGTTAGTAGATTTCAACAAAAATTTCTTTACAACATAGCAATGAGCTACTCCAATGCAGAATAGCTTTTATCTCTAACTTCCTTAAAATTTATCTTATGACTTAATGGTCACTTCATGCTATTATCAACCCATTTTTTTAGCTTTTAGGGTAAAATCAACCCTATATTTTATCTTTTCATTAGTGCTCTATCAACTGATTTATTTTTAACTTTTCAAATTCACACCAGAATGCAAATTTGATGCTAGCTTCTCCAACCTACAAATTTTTCCTTCAAATTATTCTCACATAGAGTGAGGATATGTGGCTCTAATATCACTAATGGAATTTTAGCTTTTATTTAATCACAAGTCCAAATATCCAATATCTAATCAAACTTAAGGCTCATTCATAGAATAATATCAATATTAATGAACATAAAATTCATAAATATAACAATAATAATATTACACAATGAGCAAACTCATTGTATTATTGATGAATCAAATATACAAGATATGTATTCAATATTCATTACTCAATACAATACATGGAGCTTTATCTCTATAATATAACCTTAGAAGGTGACTCTTTAATACTTGACTATTGTTCTCCTCACATATCTAAGATATGCATCCTTTCCTATTTTATACATAAGATAAACCTCTCATGTCTCTTGACTTTACATCTTATCACATATATGTGACTCTTCACTTGTATACTTGATACCTACACACATGAATTTTGAATTATTTATATGATGTATTACACACTCTAAAATATTACACATTTGCACACTTTATTACATGACACTTGCACACTCTCACACTCTACACACTTGCACACTTTACTACATGACACTTGGACTCATCCTACACATCAACACACACTAATGTAATAACTCGTACTCTAATATAATATTTAAAACATGTACAATTGTACCATGGGGGTATATTAACCTATTCCAAATAATGTAATATTATCCAAAAAAAATAACTTGTATTTTGGTGGATCTTCTCTTCAAAACATGAATAGTTCTCTCTCACAACTAATCAATCATAATCATCCATCCCTAGATCCTAAATATCTTAAGAGCATTGAAGTGCTTCCAGCACCCTCTCAATTGGAATATGAGTCTTTCTTCTTGATTGAGGAAATTATGATCATTGATATTGGGATTCCTAAAAATCCAAAGGTTCTTAAGCTAGGAAAATTATTGACCCTAACTAAGCATAAGAAATACACCAAGTTTTTAATAGAGTTTAACAACATCTTTGGTTGGTCTAATGCTAATATCTTAGATCTCAATCCTTCCCTAGTTGTCCACCACCTTGTTGCCACTCCTAATGCAAATCCCATAAAGCAAAAATTACAAAAACTATATACAAAAGCCAATTTTCTAGTCAAATAGAAGCTCCAAAAGATTTTGAATGTTATATTCATCAAAGCAATCAACTATTTTGACAAGATCTCTAATGGTGTCCTTGTTGCAAAGAAAATAGGTGGTGTTAGAGTCTACATAGACTTTCAGAACATAAACAAAGCATATCCCAAGGATGACTTCCCTCTGCTCAACATCAATATGATCATTAATTTCACTATAGGGTGTAGATTGTTGTCTCTGATAGATGGAATTTCAAGCTATATTTAGATCAAAATTGCTCTTGATGATCAATAAAAAATAACTTTCACCACCCTATGGGGAAACTTTTGCTATCAAGTCATGTCTTTTGAATTGAAAATTATAGGAGCTACCTACCAGAGAGCCATGAAATACATATTTCATGTCATGATGCTTGACATCATAGAGGGATATGTCAATGATCTTCTTGGTGAGTCTTTAAATGGGGTCATTCCTATAATTACAAGAAAGGCACCATGCTAGTTAAGCTTTTGTACTGACATTAACCATGCGAATATAAATTTGGTTTACCCATTGATTAATACCTTGCCATACCACCTAATGCTTTATCAAGTATAGGGGTATTTTAGGGTTACCAATTTTATGGTTATTGCCACAATTGTTTTGTAGCATTATTCTAATTCACCAAGATCTTGGTTACCTCTAATATTTTTTTCATTATAAAGTTATTATTGGGCATATTACTAGGGTTATATGGGATAATAAGGTATGTAAGTTATGGGTGAAAGGCTACTATGGATGATGTGTTCTAGCCATGATGAGTAATGATGTATGGAAATGGAGAATGATAGATGGAGTTTCTTAGTTGGGGACTTGGGATAGGAGAAAAATTAGGTATTACATTTTTTTATTATACTAGAGGAATACGTAACTCGTTACAATTTTCTATGCCTCTTCATGGGTTTAAATTTTGCTCCTTTTTGCCACTATAACCTCCAATTGCATCGGGTAAACCTTTTACCTAACTAGCTACACTAACGTGACATGTTCATCGGTACTATGAGACCCAAGGGATTGGAACCCTGGTCTCCGTGCTCCTACAAAAGTATTTTGAACATTGAACCAAACCCTTGGACCTAGGTATTATATTCAATATTGATGTATTTTGGAAAATTTGGGTTTCAAAGGCCATTGATGGGGTAGGAGGTATTTTACCTGCCTTGATGAGAACATCTTCATATCTAGTTATTTCTACAAATATTGTAACTAGTGTTTGATGGTTAGCATTACAAACCATTATTGTTAAATTTGATTTCAAACCCTTGATATAGTATGGCAATGATTGTTCTTCATTTGGTCTAATATTACACAAAATTAAATTTAGAGTTCTCAAGAAATTGGTGTTGAAATTGTGAATGTTTTCTTTAGGGGCTCTTTGCATCATATTTAAACAAAAAAAGGTTGAATACCCATTTTCCTTACTTCTAAATCTATTCATGAATGGTTCAATTATTGATTTCCAACTAGTTGTTATATTGTTTGGCAATCCCCTATACCATAATGTAGCTTTATCACAATGAGAATATATTAGTAAATGTACTATTATGTCCTCTTGAATATGGTGGATTAACTTGAGTTTTGATAACTCATTGAGGTGATCCAATGTCATCTTGTTCCCATTACTATCGAAGCTAGGTAAAACCTTAATAACAATTGGAGGAAAATGAGAGTAGATCAATGAAGAACACAAGCTTATACTGAGAGGGGGGTGAACAGTATAAGACCACTTTTTACTTTTTCCTTCAATTCAACTTTCAATTCAATATTATGCAGTGTATAGATAGCAGTATCAATAGCAATAATCAAAGCAATGCACAAAACACCATACACAATAGAGACACCACAATTTACGTGGTTCACCCAATGTGGGCTACTCCACGGAGAAAATATTTTACTAAAACTTTCTCAATCAATCTCTTTGGGAATCCTTCCCAATTACAATGTTTATGGACCTCTGTCCAAAGGAGATGTTGATCCCCTAATCTCAAGTTCATGGATCTCTTCCATAGGAGAACTCTTTCCCCTTCTTCTCTGGCTAGTGATCTTCTAGAAGACTCTGTCTCTCTATTGCTCTGACTTGTGGATCTCTCTCCACTTGAAGACTCCTCACTCAGATCTATCTTCAATTGTCCTGGCTGCTGGATCTCTATCCACTGAGACTCTGTCCTCTGTACTCTGTCACCTCCAAAGCTCTGTCAATAGGTTCACTTAGAACCTCCTCAAATTTGCTCAATAGGTTCACTCAAAACCTTCTCAAATCTGCTCAATAGGCTCACTCAGAACCTGCTCAAATCTGCTCAATAGGCTCACTCAGAACCTGCTCAAATCTGCTCAATAGGCTCACTCAGAACCTGCTCAAATCTGCTCAATAGGCTCACTCAGAACCTGCTCAAATATGCTCAATAGGCTCACTCAAAACCTACTCAAATCTGCTCAATAAGTCCTCTCTAGGACTTGCTCAAATCTGCATAGCAAGCTTTCACAAAAGCTTACTCAAAATCAGTCCACAAGCCTTCTCAAAGACTTACCTCAAATCAGCTTAACAAGCTCACATAGAACTTGTCCAATCTCATAGAATCATAAAGAGAATTGTTAGAGACTCAATATGTTCTAAACTCAATGCTCAATCAATATATCAATTCAATCTCATAGAAGCATAAAGAGAATTGTTAGAGACTCAATATGTTCTATACTCAAATCCCAATCTCAACTCAAATCAATCTCAACTCAAATCAATCTCAACTCAGCTCAATATTATAGAAGCATAAAGAGAATTGTTAGAGACTCAATATGTTCTATTCACAAACTCAATTTCTTTCTCAACTCAATCTCAACTCAAATCAGAATATAGAATAGTTTGTTTTATGGAACTTGAACAACCACTTCACACATTCACTTGACTAGGCTCAAACAACTCTACTCAACCAATCACCACTAGGAACAACTCTTTCTCACAAACCCTAGTCCAAGCATGAATCAATCAACTCAAAATGTTTCCAACAATGCTCAACCACAAATCTCACATAACAATGATACTCATGTTCTTTTCTAACTCAAGTTCAAGTTCTTTGCTCAACCAATGGGCTTCAACAACAATGCTTATAAAACAAGGTTTAATCACAACACTCAAACCAGAAAACCTTGAAGCATTTAAACCAACACTTTCGAAAAGGAAACCACAATCAATCCTTTTCTCTCCAATGATATTTCAGAAATCAACCACCATAAACAATCAATAGAGAATATTGCCCATACCTTATTAATGCCAAGAAGTTATCCACAAAATCTGCCACACTCAACACAACTTTCCTTTCCAATCTCAATGAGGGTTAGTGGACTTCAAATAATAATCACAAAATAAAGCATAACTCAATTTACACCTTTTTACTCCAACTCAATAATCACATCCACCAAAGATATATTCAATAACCCTCAAGAAAAATATTTTTCTCAAGAATGTTTCAATAATTAAAAGCACTCTCCAAATAACATCTCAACAATGTGCCAAATAAGTAATAATCCTTATTACTCCTCAAACCACTTATACCCTAAAGAAATTAAAATCTATGCCTACCTACTTATCTCTCCAAAAACCACTTTTACTATAAAATTTATGCACAGATTTTAAACTAACTTTTAGCACCCAATAAAATAAAAATATTGTTTTAATTTTCTTTTACAACTTTAATGCATACCTTGGCACGAATTTTGGAATATCAAACACAACATATAAATCTTGGCAGCATGCGCATGAAAAACCACAACCAGCACACTATTTCCCTTTTACACAGCAAAAGGGAGTTTGCAGGATTCGAACCTGAGTCCTACGGCTCCTGCGTCCTAATGGCGCTTGCGCACCATGTGAGCTAGCACTCCACACAAGACCAAAGGTGCCTCACTCTCCTTTATCCTCCATGCAACAACCAATGCAAAACAGATTTCTCCTTTCTCAAACAAAATGAAGTGCACGTGATTCGAACACTCAACCACTTGCCTCCCAATACCTTTGCACTGCTCGAGTTGCCAATAGGCCACATTGCCCATGATGTCTTGGAATCTGACCACACCTCGATTTATTCGTTGCCTCTACCTTTAAACGTTTTTCACATGAGCTCTTTTCACTTTTTAATAATCGCATTAACCACAAGAGCAAGGATGAGGAATAATAAACCTTAGTCATCCTTTTATAGTCTTCTCCCTCATATTCGACGACGTCGATGGATTACTTTTATTTTAATTTTAAAATTTAAATTTAAATTTTAAATAATTTAAAATTTAAACTAAATATTTAAAATTAAATATCTCCATCATCGGGGCACCTTTTTCGATGAAACAAAAATCCAACTTGGGTTTTAAGAAAAACCCATTTCAAATCTGCCATCCATGGTTTTAAATAAAACCTTTTATTTTGCCTGCCTTGGTTTTCACAAAAAGACTTTCCTTGCACTTTTCACAAAACATAGTGCATGCCATCATAGATCCTTTTGACATCAAATAACCTTTTGACATCAATGACAACATTTTAGCTTAGGGACTCAAAATGTCCAACAATATCCCCCTTTGTCATTGATGGCAACCCATATTCATTTACTAAAATCTGACCTTCTTTTCTGCTCCCCCTGGCTCAATGCTCTCTCAAAAATCAAATCTCTCCCCATATCAAAACTTTCCTTAATATACACAAATCTCTCCCCCTTTGACATCAATGGCAAAGGGTCACCTTTGGGGCTCGGGGCTAAGAATGAGCCTCTTAGCTTAGCCCCTCCCCCACCTCCTCATGAGGTGGTTAATTCTGGGGTGGGAGTATTTCTACTCCCCGAAAGCACTTCTCTTTACCTTTATCTTTCTCTCTTCCTTTCTGAGTTTTCTGAATCCTCTCACTATTTCTTTCCAAGTAATCATCACTTCTGTTCCTATTCTTGTTCTTGTTCTCATCCATGTTCTTGTTCCTATTTTTGTTCTCATCCAAGTTCTTGTTCCTATTCCTATTCCTGTTCTCATCCATGTTCTTATTCCTGTTCATACCTACTTCTGGAATATTTTCTCTACACCATCTTGTTGTGTGACCATCATTATTGCACTTATAACACTTAATGTTATTATTCCTTGGAGGTGCAAATGTCTTAGGATACCTCCTAGTGAATCCAAATCTTCTTCTACCATGAACCCTGTAATTCATTGCCTTGTGACCAAAACCATTGCATGAGTAGCAATATCCTTGAAAAAGTTATCCTTTTCCATATTCCTATCTTTCATATGACCTGCATTGTGAAGCCATGTGCCCAAACCTGTGACATGAGAAGCATCTCCCATTGAAGCTTCCTTGCCTAGACCTCATTGGTCTTCTGTTCTAATTGTTGTTCCATCTGTATCTTCTTTGTGCATTGTTCCTATATTTTTTGAACTCTCTGTTGTCCAACTCATCCTCTGATGTCTCATTCCCACTTACACTATCATCTTCTGAAGTTTCTTCTTCATCAAGACTTGAAGTAGATTCTTTTTCTTGTTTCTTTCCAAAGCCAAGACCTGTTGAACATGATGTTCTTTGTTGTCCACAAATGAACTTATCCAAGTTCTTAGAGCTATTTGTGAAACTCTTCATCTTGATCTTGGAGTCCTTTAAATATTTCTTTAGAGTAGCCACTTCTTGTGCTAACTTCTCACATTCCAAAATATTTGCTTCTAACTTTTCTTTGAACTTACTTGCCTTAGCCTTTGACTTCTCTAAGTCTTCTATGAGCAATAATATTTCTTCATCACATTCTTGAAACTGATTTTCAAGCTTAGAGTGTTGTTTTCTTACCTTCTTACTTGTGTCAAGGGCATAGATAAGTTCTCCCTTGAGATCATAACCATTCTCTATTGAGTAATCCTCTATTTGTTTGCCTTTGTCCTTATCATTACTTCCTTTTGGCTTATCTTCTATAGGATCACTTACTTCATCTTCTAAAGCCATTAGAAGATTCTCATCTGGTCTTTCAAGTGCATCTTCAAAACCATCATCACTGAAACTATAGCCATCTCTAGTGCAATCATCTTCAAGATGTCCAAATTTACCACATCTAAAACATTTGAGAATAATCTAGAGTCCTTTTCTCTTTAACCATAAATAGGACTTCATCTCTATCATTGTCTGAAAAACTAGCATCACTATCAAATGAGTACTTACTTGCATTATCTGCATAGTAGCTTTTATTTTGCCTTTGGAAGAACTTCTTTCCTTGTTTGTTCTATCCATCCTTGCCTTTCTTCTGGTACCTGTGTCTTTTTGATTCCCTGTACTTGTGATCCTATTTTTCTTCATCATTGTTGTACTTTGGATTTTTGCACTCTGTTGCATAATGTCCATACTTTCCACAATTGAAGCACTTAATAGATTTAACATCTATGAATATTTTGGAACCTTTATCTCTCCTACCATAGTTAGCTTCTTCATCACTAGATGACTCACTACTCGATTCTATCTGCTTTCCCTTTTTATTTTTATCCACTTTGAAAGCAACTTCTTTCGAAGGAATAGGATCTTTTGTTCTTATCTCAAAAGTAGTAAGCATGCCAAGCAAAGAATTCCTTGTCAAAGAATCACTATCAATTGATGTTTCTATAGCAGAAACCTTTTCACTATACCTTTTTGGAAGAGTTCTCAAGATCTTATCACAAGCATCTGATTCATCAACCTTCATTCCAAGACCTCTCATCTCATGCACAAGTTCATCAATCTTACTGAGATAATCATGAATATTTTCATCATCTCTCATTCTTAAGTTCTCAAATTCTCCTTTGAGATTTTTGATCTTAGCTTTCCTGACACCTTTATCACCCTCATATATGTCATGTAGTAGATCCCACATATCTTTTGCTATTTTACAATCCATAACCTTCATAGATTCTGATCTACCCAATCCTTTTATAATTGCATTCATAGCTCTTGAATTTGCATGCATTAGAAGCTTACCTTCCTTATCTATCGGAGGATTGATTGTAGAATCATATCCAAGTTCCACTGCATCCCAAACTTCATTTCCAAGTGCCATCAGGTGAAATCTCATCAGCATACACCAATACAAGAAGTCACTTCCATCAAATACTAGTATTGCATTATTGAAGGGTCCATCTCTTTGATCCTTTTGATCCATTATGTTCTTAGACCACTTTTCCTTCAAGTTGTCAAACTCTTCGAAGGAACCCGCTCTGATACCAATTGAAGAACACAAGCTTATACTGAGAGGGGGGTGAACAGTATAAGACCACTTTTTACTTTTTCCTTCAATTCAACTTTCAATTCAATATTATGCAGTGTATAGATAGCAATATTCAAAGCAATGCACAAAACACCATACACAATAGAGACACCACAATTTATGTGGTTCACCCAATGTGGGCTACTCCATGGAGAAAATATTTTACTAAAACTTTCTCAATCAATCTCTTTGGGAATCCTTCCCAATTACAATGTTTATGGACCTCTGTCCAAAGGAGATGTTGATCCCCTAATCTCAAGTTTATGGATCTCTTCCATAGGAGAACTCTTTCCCCTTCTACTCTAGCTAGTGATCTTCTAGAAGACTCTATCTCTCTACTGCTCTGACTTGTGGATCTCTCTCCACTTGAAGACTCCTCACTCAGATCTATCTTCAATTGTCTTAGCTTTTGGATCTCTATCCATTGAGACTCTATCCTCTGTACTCTATCACCTCCAAAGATCTATCAATAGGTTCACTTAGAACCTCCTCAAATATGCTCAATAGGTTCACTCAAAACCTACTCAAATCTTCTCAATAGGCTCACTCATAACCTTCTCAAATCTGCTCAATAGGCTCACTCAAAACCTGCTCAAATCTGCTCAATAGGCTCACTCAGAACCTGCTCAAATCTTCTCAATAGGCTCACTCATAACTTGCTCAAATATTCTCAATAGGTTCACTCATAACCTACTCAAATCTTCTCAATAAGTCCTCTCTAGGACTTGCTCAAATCTGCATAGCAAGCTTTCACAAAAGCTTACTCAAAATTAGTCCACAAGCCTTCTCAAAGACTTACCTCAAATCAGCTTAACAAGCTCACACATAACTTGTCCAATCTCATAGAATCATAAAGAGAATTGTTAGAGACTCAATATGTTCTAAACTCAATGCTCAATCAATATCTCAATTCAATCTCATAGAAGCATAAAGAGAATTGTTAGAGACTCAATATGTTCTATACTCAAATCCTAATCTTAACTCAAATCAATCTCAACTCAAATCAACTCAGCTCAATATTATAGAAGCATAAAGAGAATTGTTAGAGACTCAATATGTTCTATTCACAAACTCAATTTCTTTCTCAACTCAATCTCAACTCAAATCAGAATATAGAATAGTTTGTTTTATGGAACTTGAACAACCACTTCACACATTCACTTGACTAGGCTCAAACAACTCTACTCAACCAATCACCTCTAGGAACAACTCTTTCTCACAAACCCTAGTCCAAGCATGAATCAATCAACTCAAAATGTTTCCAACAATGCTCAACCACAAATCTCACATAACAATGATACTCATGTTCTTTTCTAACTCAAGTTCAAGTTCTTTGCTCAACCAATGGGCTTCAACAACAATGCTTATAAAACAAGGTTTAATCACAACACTCAAACCAGAAAACCTTGAAGCATTTAAACCAACACTTTCGAAAAGGAAACCACAATCAATCCTTTTCTCTCCAATGATATTTCAGAAATCAACCACCATAAACAATCAATAGAGAATATTGCCCATACCTTATTAATGCCAAGAAGTTGTCCACAAAATCTGCCACACTCAACACAACTTTCCTTTCCAATCTCAATGAGGGTTAGTGGACTTCAAATAATAATCACAAAATAAAGCATAACTCAATTTACACCTTTTTACTCCAACTCAATAATCACATCCACCAAAGATATATTCAATAACCCTCAAGCAAAATATTTTTCTCAAGAATGTTTCAATAATTAAAAGCACTCTCCAAATAACATCTCAACAATGTGCCAAATAAGTAATAATCCTTATTACTCCTCAAACCACTTATACCCTAAAGAAATTAAAATCTATGCCTACCTACTTATCTCTCCAAAAACCACTTTTACTATAAAATTTATGCACAGATTTTAAACTAACTTTTAGCACCCAATAAAACAAAAAATTTGTTTTAATTTTCTTTTACAACTTTAATGCATACCTTGGCACGAATTTCGGAATATCAAACACAACATATAAACCTTGGCAGCATGCGCACGAAAAACCACAACCAACGCACTATTTCCCTTTTACACAACAAAAGGGAGTTCACAGGATTCGAACCTGAGTCCTACGGCTCCTGCGTCCTAACAGATGCTTGCGCACCACGTGAGCTAGCGCTCCACACAAGACCAAAGGTGCCTCACTCTCCTTTATCCTCCATGCAACAACCAACGCAAAACATATTTCTCCTTTCTCAAACAAAATGAAGTGCACGTGATTCGAACACTCAACCACTTGCCTCCCAATGCCTTTGCGCTGCTCGAGTTGCCAACAGGCCACACTACCCATGATGTCTTGGAATCCGACCACACCTCAACTTATTCGCTGCCTCTGCCTTTAAACATTTTTCACACGAGCTCTTTTCGCTTTCCAATAATCGCATTAACCACAAGAGCAAGGATGAGGAATAATAAACCTTAGTCATCCTTTTATAGTCTTCTCCCTCATATTCGATGACGTCGATGGATTACTTTTATTTTAATTTTAAAATTAAAATTTAAATTTTAAATAATTTAAAATTTAAACTAAATATTTAAAATTAAATATCTCCATCACCGGGGCACCTTTTTCGATGAAACGAAAAGCCAACTTGGGTTTTAAGAAAAACCCATTTCAAATCTGCCATCCATGGTTTTAAATAAAACCTTTTATTTTGCCTGCCTTGGTTTTCACAAAAAGACTTTCCTTGCACTTTTCACAAAACATAGTGCATGCCATCATAGATCCTTTTGACATCAAATAACCTTTTGACATCAATGACAACATTTTAGCTTAGGGACTCAAAATGTCCAACAATCAATAGGTTCAAGGGATCTTGATTGGTCTAATTAGGAAGTTGATTATAGGATCTAGTAGGTTGTCTTGATTTATTTTGTTGTAGAGGCATTTAACTATTTTTTTATGAGGAGGATACATTATATAGTTGGGAGGTGAATATGGGTGGTAAAGAGTGTATAGATATAGAGAAGTTTTGCTTTCTTTATCTAGAAGAACATGCTTCTTATAGGGAGTTAGTTATCACTTGAATACTAGTGAATTTTAACTTTACAAAAAATATGATCTTCTAAAGTTTGAGTTGGAGTCACCTTTTGTAAAGTACATGCAAAATCTAAGCACAAAAATTGAAAAATTTGGTGAAATTTCAACCAAAATTGTTCAAGAGAAAAAAATTTGAACAAATCGCTTTGAATTTAACATGTAAAACTACAAGTCAAACTACACAATTTGCTCACTAAGTTGAGCTATCTGGCAACTTTCAAACTTGCTTGCAAATTGAGCATATCACCCATTTTAATAAGTGAATTCCTTGCACAATCAAACTTAGTGAAATATTTTTCTAATTTTTAGCCAATCACTCTATTGATGATGAATGCATTTTTGGGCACACAAATTGAGGAATAATGCATAAAATTTGGGTTGTTTTATCAGACATGCCAAAAAATCTATTGATCTAGGGAATTACCCTTACTTCTAATAAAGTGTTACATCCAAAATCTAAGTTTTAACAAGGTTGGATAGGTTTTCCAAATGCTTCCCTTGACCATTGAATTAAGATCAAGTCTATACTTTTCTCATATTGATATCTAATCTAAACTAACTACTTTGCATGAAATTAAATGTGTGGAAAGGAAATGCATGAAAGTAAAAAGTAGAATTTTAAAATGCATAAAGTATGGAAAGTAAATTAATTAAGATTAGACTACAAGAAATGAAAATAACTATGGTAATTACATCATAGTGAGGATAGCATATGATCAATCAACATATGAGAAATCAAATGACATTAATGTCCACCCATTCATTTAATGATGAAATCAATAAGTGAATAATAAGGTGGGCTAGAAGGGTTGTACCCAAAAGTTATGCATTTAGCAAACCATGAGGGTAGATACACTAATGGTATGCATAAGGACTTGCCAATTCTTTACATCTTCATATGTAGAAAGCACAATGTGGGTTTCATAGAGTGTAGCTATGAATTTTCATGGTCAAAATATGATTACAATGAGGGCCCTAGATCCCTATTTATAAAAAAAGTATACCCTTGAGTTACCTAAGGTGAAAAATTATTACTCTTAGTGAAAGTAAAAATTTGGGGCATCTTTAGAAAAATGTTGCACCTCCAAATATTACATGACTCTAATAGGTTTACAAGGCTCCAAAATGCTTAATGCACCACAAAATGCCAAAAATATTGTTTTCTAAAAGCTTTTCCTTGAAATTCATGTTGATTTTCACTTTTGTGCCATGTTTGAGTGATTTGCTTGCTTTAATAAGCAATTCACTTACATTAGCAAGTAAACTATCCACCTTTGTCGAACAAATCACTCCTTCAGCCAATCGACACCTTTTTTGAGCAAGTCGCTCCTCTAAACCAATTGAAAATTTTTGCAAGTAAAGCAATACTTCACAAAAAAAGAATAAAATTTTAGGATCTTTATGAATTTCCTTACTATTAACCTTGTGTTGTTGTTTGTTGCTTTCAAAATGAGCAAAATTTGGCAAAGATAGTGCAAAAGTACTACAATATCATACCCACCTAGGTAAGGGTATTAATGGTAGATCACTTGCAAGAATTTATCATTACCTAATGGTTTAAATATGTTATTGAAAAACTAGCAAGAATATTTCCCTTTTCCCTTTTGGTTTTTAATATTACTACGGATATAAATATAAATAGAAAGGTGATGATATCAAAGTTATCCTTTATTGTAGTCATATATATTTCAACAAGATTACTTAATTATTAATATTATTAAAGTTTACTTTTTTCCTCTATACTTGTCTTTGCTTAAAATCCAAAATAATAAGAAGTTTTGTTTGTATTCAATTAGTTCTCTTAATTTACAGTTTGTATTAGTAGTTGTCCTTCATTATTTAAGGTCTAGTTATCCTAAAACATTAGGATAAATTTAAATTTTTACTTGAAAAATTGTAATAAATCAAAGATAACAAATACAAAGCCTCATCGTATCATATATAATTAATAGAACAAATAAAATTTAAAATTATATTTTTTTTTACTATTTTCATGTTTTATATTTTTTGAGCTTTAAAAATTGGAAAATATTTTGTAGCACTAACAAAATTCATATAATGAAGATAACAATAAATACATTAATTTTCAGAAATAAAATTTAGATAACCTATTAATTGTATACGATTGATATTACAACTAAATAAATATACATATCTGAATAAGATCCAAATTTCAATCCTCACCTCAAAAATTGATATATTTAATTGATTGAACTTATACCATTTAATCATAATTTATTTATCTTATAAATTTTTTAAATTTAAATTTAAATTTAAAATTTTATTTGAAATATAACAAGATTATGTGGGCTTACTCCAAATTTTCATAAGTTAAAGTACTATTTACTATTATAATTAAATTTCTAATAAAAAATCTTTCATTTAAAAAGACAATTGATTATTTTATTTAAAAACAAAAAATTTCATGGCACGTACACAATAACTTCATATTGTATCCTTACCTCTCTAGTAAATTATTGGCAGATCACCCAAATAAAGAACATTGAATACAAATGAAATGAAACTGAAAATTAATACAGAAATTGCTTATTTGCATTCGCTATCAAACAGGGCTAAACAAACTTATTATAGAGCTTCATTAAGATTCTTAAAAAAATATAGCTACCTGGCTATTCTACCTACCCTTTCATCTAAGTTCACCAAAAATGAACATTCAGAAGTAATTTATATTCTGAAGCGAACATTCATTAAACTGAATAAGGTAATACATTGTTTTTATTTTTATTCCAAGTTTATCTTGGAAAATAAACTTCATAACGAAATATCTTCTTTGAGCATAACTCCGCCCATGAGGAGCGATCGTCTGTAATGCATTAAAGTAGGGTTAAAAAAAATATTGTTAGTTGGCAATGCTGCTTGACTGCTGGTTTCCTTAACTGGCTCGTTTATCTACGCATTTATTATCACCACAAACACTATCAGTACAAGGGCACCAGACTGTGGGTTGGAAAGAGGGCACTAAAGCCAAAATGTACCAAATGGACTGGATGGGCATCCAAGGCTGAAAGTCAAGTGCTACCCACCATTAAAGCTATCTGCGCCATTGTGTTTTGCCTACTTCAAAACTTTACGGACACTTTTCAACATAAACAAATGGGCGTCACACCCATTTTCCACGTGTTCCATTGAATGGTTGTCAATTATGATAGCAAGTTTCCAACAGCAGTCCAAATTGAATGGTTGCCATTTATCATAGCAAGTTTCTAACAGCAGTCCAAATTGAATGGTTGCGTGTATGGTGAAATCGTTTAGTGAAGGATAGTTAAATTGTTTTAGAGTGGTATTATAAGTATTTCAAAAAATTTTAAAGGTTAAGTGGATTGGTAAGTATAAGTATGATTGGACATACCAAGAAAAGATTTAGGTTTAAACTTAGGAAAACTAACCCTTTGCAAAGGTAGTAGTTTGCTTTGAATCCTTTAAGTGTACATCAGACCTACTAACAACAACCAAAAAGGATAGATTTGTTGGAAATAGTTCTATGGTTTTTACACTGCTTCCTGCCAAAAACTAAAAATAATGAGTGTAACCAACTTTCATGTGTAAAAAAAAACCATAAAATTCGAATGATGAGTGTTGAAATGATGATTTAATATAATAAATAAATAATAAATAAAACAATAACAATTGTGAAAAATCATTAAAGTTAATGTTGAAAGTTATAATTGTGAATGATTAGATTGAAAAACAAAGGATTTGTTTTATTAAAAAAAATAATAATTTAGGTGATGTACGATTAATGGTATCTAATATTTTTATTATTGTGTTAAGGAATCACATAACTAATGTTTTTGAGATGCATGATCAGTGGTACTCAACATTTTTATAATTGTATTGAGGAAGATAGGTGCATGATAAATGATATTCATTTTTTATTATTGTGCTAAAAAGTAAAATGTGTTGTATATCTGGGATGCATAATGAAGGGTACCTAACATTTTTATTATTGTATTGAGGTGTTAAAAAGTTAAATAAGTGTTATAAATTTGGGATGCATAATCAGTAGTACTTAACATTTTTATTATTGTATTAAGGAAGATAGGTACATAATAGATGATATTCAAATTCTTTTATTATTGTGTTATAAAATTAAGTAAGTGTTGTATTTGGGGTACATGATTGATGGTAAAATAAATATTATATTTTAAATGTTGTATTTGAGGTGCATGATTAGTAATAAAATAAATATTATATTTAGAATGTATGGTTGGTGGTAAACATTTTCATTATTATATTAAGAAAGACAAATTTCAAAAATAAATATTATATTTAGAATGTATGGTTGGTGGTAAACATTTTCATTATTATATTAAGAAAGACAAATTTCAAAGGCGTTAGAAAGAAACATAAGAAGGAAACAAGACAAGACAAGAAGATATGGACACTTTCATTATTGTATAAGAAAGACAAATTCAAAAAAGTCATAAAAAGAAACATTTATATCAGGAAAAAGGTAAGAAAGTAAGAAGACCAGACAAAAAGATATGGGCACTTTCATTATTTATTAAGAAAGACAAATTTGAAAGATCATTTATGTCGTAAAAAAATAAAAAGAAATCAAGACGAGAAAAGGAAAAAAAATACTCTTCAAAAGAAACATTTATCTCATAGAAAAGAAGGAAAAAAAAAAAAAAAAACGAGCTAAAAAAATATTTATTTTTTGATGGTTGGTTATAAATCCAAGTTGATGCGCTAAAGGCTAGATAATGCTAGACGGTGTCGACCTTCTAGATTGTTTAGGCATCGACCATACCAACACAGCCTTCTAAATTGTTCACGCACTGACTATCTCAACTCTATAAGTATAGACCTTTATATTTGCATTTGGCAATAGATCTTCTTCCTCTCTTCCCTTCTAATCTCTGTCCCCTTCTAATCTGTGTGTAGTTTATGCTATATGTCTCTGTTGTGTATACAGCCCGTATGGTATAATACATTCTTGCTGTGGATTTGATAAATATTTTCAGATTTCTGTGTGAAATCTCTTTAATTTTTTCTCATTTTTCTCATTTCAGGCGCACAGAAAGCTATGGCGTCTAAGAATGGGATAGAGGAAGCCACGGGTAATGCGAAGTTGCATGTTATGTTGTTGCCCTCTCTGGGCCACGGTCACCTCATTCCCTTCATGCAGTTGGCCAAGAAACTCGCCGCAGAGGGCCTTACCGTCAGCTTCGTCACGACCTTTCACCACACCCCAACTCTGCAGAACAAAGTGGATGCTACGAGGGAAAGCGGGCTAGACATCCACCTTGTCGAAATGGAGGTCCCCAAAGACCATCGGATGGTCGGCAAGGTCAACAGCAACAGCGTGCAGTGGCACCAGCTGCCGCCTATTCTCACCGCCGATGAGGCCCTCCAGCCCTACTTCGAGCGCTTCCTGGGACGCTTCTTTGACTGCAAAATCAGCCCCTTGCCCACCCCCGTATGCCTTGTTGCAGATTTTATTCTCGGCTGGTCCTCCGCAGTGGCCAAAAAGTTCGGGATTCCACGGGTGAACTTCGAGACATCCGGCATGTTCGGGATGTCGATGCACCAGACCGTGTGGGATACGCTCCCGCGGAACCTCCCGCGCACGGCGTCGGGGCGCTACCTGGTGCCCGGCGTGCCGCGGGAGGTCCGCCTGACCCTGCGCCAGATGGTGCCGGAGCTGCCTGAAGCCACAACGGAGAGCGAGACGCATCAATTCTGGTTGCGGCAGCGGCGTGGCAACAGGCACTTCTGGCTGACCATCGCCAACACGTTTCGCGAGCTCGAGGGAGAATTCGTCGACCATTACGAGAGGGCCAACGGCAACCCCATCAGAACGATCGGGCCCATCCTGCCACCCGAGGCCTTCGAGGACCGCTGCCATGGCAGAAAAATTGCGCCCGCCGTCCAAATGGGGGCGAACTCCGACGAAGAAAAGTGTATACAATGGTTGGATGCGCAACCAGAGTCGTCGGTGCTTTACATTTCCTTTGGCAGCGAAAACTCCATCTCGACTGCTCAGACGGAGCACCTGTCGCAGGGCCTCGAAGCCAGCGAGGTGAAGTTCGTGTGGGTTCTCCGCACACCTTCCGACGCGGGGGACAGGTCCCATTCCTCAACCTTAGAGTTTCTCCCCTCGGGATTCCACGGTCGTACGGCTGGGGAGGACAGGGGGCTTTTCCTGCTGGGGTGGGCGCCGCAGCTCAGCATTCTGGCGCGCCCTTCCACCGGGGGGTTTCTCTCTCACTGCGGATGGAACGGCGTGCTGGAGGCGATCACCATGGGGGTTCCCATGATCGCGTGGCCGCTGTACGCGGAGCAGCATTTTAACTCCAAGTTTGTGGTGGACGAGGTACGGATTGCTGTGGAAGCGCCTCAGAGACTGGATCAGGATTTGTTGGTCACTAGAGATGACGTGGAGAGAATAGTGAGGTCGCTCATGGTGGAAGAGCAAGGCAGAGAATTGAGAAAGCGCGTGCAGCTGCTGAAGGCGACCGCCAGAGGCGCCGTGGCCTCAAATGGGTCATCTACTGAAAATTTCAAACTGTTTGTTTCAGAAATTAGAAATGTTGCTGCGTCAGTACTATTGTAAATCTTGAGTATTTAGTTTAGGGGGTCTGTTTAATATTTGCGTAAAGTATGTGTAGGGTACGAATGTGTGGAGTGTTTGGGTGTCTTATAATTAAATGTGAAAGGGGTCAAATGTGTAAAAATGTACATGTGAGTGAAAGGTATAGGTGAAGAGTAATTAGTAAGTATTACTTATCAAATGTAGAAATGAAGAGTCATATATGATCCGTTAAGATACTTAAAAGATTAAGGTTTGGTTATAGGGTGAGGCATGTAGAAGGTTGCATCTTTGATGTGTTTGAAAAAAAATAATACTTAAAAATATTAAAGAGTCGTTTGTAAAGTTTATATTGAAAACAAAACTTTATATAATACGATCTTATTATATAAAAAATTATGATTTATAAATATAATAAAAAAGTATTTTATTTGTAATACTTATTAATTTGTTAATCTAATTTGTGTGATTATTTTTCATTCTAGCGAAATTTACCTCAAATCTTTAGGCATATTTGAAAACAGTGACTTAGTTGCCATGAGTAGATGAGTAAATTTTCAGAACCTTGATGGTTCTAGATTGGAAAATTACTTTGGGTTGGGATAAGCATTGGCATTGGCATTTGTCCTATGGGATACCCTTGTTTTATGTACTGCATTTGTCAAATGGATTTTCGTATTAGGACATATGAGACATGGTTAAAAACCTATAAATTTTGTTAGATAGGTTATTGAAAATTTGTGAAAATTGTATATTCTATGTGTTTTTAGCATTTTGCACCCATTCTTGTCCATTCTATGTGGCATATTGTTGCATATTCTGTTGTTGATCATTTTGTTAAGATTATTGTTTTGTGGTCTAATTTGGCATGTTTAACATAGTTTGTTTTTGTGTGGGTTGCAAGAGTTGTTGCTCATTTAGAGGTACTTGAATCACATGTTGCATTATAGGCAATTTGCCCAATTGGCTTGGTTTAAGGGGTTGTCCATATTTATGGTTAAATTAGAAGGTGAAACTGATTTTTCTTGATTATCTAAGTTTTGGGTATTAACATTTTCTAATGCTTCTCCTTTTTTTCAAGTAGGGTGTTTGTTTCTCTTAAAAAATTCTTTCACTTTAAGGGGTGATCTAACAAAATTAATAAAACCTTTGAGTACCCCAAGCTTAGATCTTGCAAACATAAACTCATAAAATAATTACTTTCAATAGAATCACCATAATATGTATGTAAAAATTTCCTTAGACAGATATGGGTAGGAATTTACCAAATGCTTTCTTGGTACTAGCTATTTTGCCAAAATTTAAAGTGTACATAGGTAGATCTTACTTTCTAAGTAGTGGATTTGTCAAAGCAATATAACAATTTGAATATCCATTTGCTAAATATGTAAAATTCACTTAAATTTCAAGCGAATTTATGAGATCTAGTATGTTAAATATAAAAACACTGAAGAAATACTAATAAAACCTCAAATCTATGCAAAAATTATGGGTTCTTGGAAAATAAAGTCACCATGCAAAGAATATTTTAATGGATATACATACGTTTGGAAGGAAACATAATGAATACCTAAAATATACATGCAAGAATATTATATTTAGTAAAATATGGAGTTTATTCACTATTCTATCAGTAAAAATATCATTAGATCAAAAAATAACTTTATGGATACCACCAAATCTAAAACTTTCTTCAAAATCTCAAATCAATTTATGATCACAAAATCATAAGGTCATATTCATCAAGCTAGAACTATTGAACTAGACATTGTGATTGATTATAATAGCACCCTCATAATGCAATTGATATTGGATAAAAGTATAATAAAATTTTTAACCTCTAGAGAAGGACATATCTGTTTTATTCTAATAACTTAGTATAAATATTCAGGGAAAAGGATCACGTGAGATACACACAAATGCTTTATATTATTAACATTAATTAATAAATTTTTGTTAGAATTTCCCAAAATAGACATGCACAACATTACACAAAATATGAATAAAGAGTAGAACTAATTGATTTATTCTAAGGATCAACTTTGTATAAATAGCAAAGTTGATCATTGAGAGCCGTTTGATTACAACAACTCATCAAACCTGATGAAGAAACCACTGAGAGTTCTCCTGATACATGGAGGAGTGAAAAATCAAGTGTATCTATCCTAGTGGAACTTAAAATAATATTCACTTATTCTAACACCCCCCCTTAAGTGATACTAGGGGAGGTTTGTACAAATGAATCCGAACAACAAAGCCTGATGAGGTACTTATGTACATTGACTTATTTTTGAAGAGATGGTAAAAACCCTATGGGAAAAACCATCAATCAAAAAGGAAGTAAGGAAGAGGCTTGTCTTCGGATGGCGAAGATTATCCTCTTAATACAATAAGAATGACGAGTCCCGAAAATATGGCCTGATGAGATAATCATTTACAATATATAGATGGTGAAAAAACCCTTGGGGAAAAATCAACTATCATAAGAAAAGAGACTTGTCTTCAGATGGCAAATATTGTCCTCTTATTCAAAAGGAATGATGAGTCCCAACAACTTGGCTTGATTAGGTACTCATATACAAAGCATAGATGGTGAAAAAAACCCCTTGGGGAAAAACCATCTGTCACACAAAAATATCCAAGATAGAGGCATGTCTTCGGATGGTGAAGATTGTCCTCATAATATACATGCTTTTGGAGAGATGATAAAAACAACCACAAGGGAAAAATGATTCTCCAATCAATATAATGAGATGTGTAAGACCTTTGTGCCAATGCAACTTTATTACTCCAATTTTATCTCACAATTGAAGGTAATGCGAAGAAGGAAATGACTTGGTGAAGATATCTGCAATTTGATTCTCAGTTGGAATATAGTCCAAGTATATATCCCTGATCTGAATATGCTACCGTATGAAGTGCATGTGTATCTCAATGTGTTTGATGCACTGATGCTCAACCGTATTGTGTGCAATATGAATTGTGCCCTGATTGTCACACTAAAGAGTTATAGGATTTTCATGGGAGAAGTCAAATTCTCTCAAAATTTGATGAAGCCAAAGAGCTTCTTGACTAGCTAAAACTGATGTCCTGTATTCTGCCTCTATAGAATATAAGGCTACTGCTTGTTGTTTCTTGCATAACCAGACTATTAGTGAAGAACCAAGGCAAAATACATAGCCAAAGGTTGAACATTTGTATTCTACTGAACCTTCCCAATCTGAATCCGTGTAGCCAATGATATCCATGGATTTTCCCTTATATAAGAGCCCAAAGTGCGTAGTGCCTTGCAAGTAACGGAGGATTATTTTTGCTGCTTGCCAATGAATAAAGTGAGGTTGATGAGAGAATCTGGATATTAGGCCAACAACATATGAGATATCTGGGTGAGTATGAGTAAGGTATAACAAACTTCCTACAAGCTGATGGTATAGAACTACATCACATAGAGGGGATGAGCAGGAAGTACTCAGATTAATGCAAAATTGAAAATGGGTAGGAGAAGGTTTGCACTCTGTCATTTTAAACCTTTGAAGAATATCTAGTGTGTACTTTTGTTGACACAATGAAATTCCTGCATCTGTTTGACTTATTTGAATCCCAAAGAAATAATGAGCTAATCCTAGATCAGCCATTTCAAAATTTTTAGAGGGAGTCTTTTATAGTTTGAATATGAGTGAAGTTACTACCAGTGAGAAGAAGATCATGAACATATAAAACAAGAATGGTGATTTTGCATTCATCTCTCTATATGTAGACTGTGTTATCAGACTCACAATGAGAAAAACCTGTGGAAAGAAGGAAGGAGTCCATATTTTCATACCAAGCTCTAGGGGCTTGTTTGAGGCCATAGAGAGACTTTTTTAGCCTACAAACAAGAGAGGAGTCTTGAGTGAAACCATCAGGTTGTTCCATGAATATTTCTTCTTTTAAGTCCCCATGTAAGAAAGCATGTTTTACATCCATTTGATAGACAAACCATTTTTAAGAAGCCAAAGCAAGAACCAATCTAATAGATTCCATTTTAGCAACTAGAGTGAAGGTTTTTGCATAATAAATACCTTAAATTTGAGAAAAAACTTTGGCTACTAGGCGAGCTTTGTGTTTGTCTATTTCTCTATTAGGCCCATATTTTATTTTGTAGATCCATTTACAATGAACTAACTTCCTTCCTTTAGGCAAGGGAACTAAATCCCAAGTTTTATTTTTAATTAAGGAATAAAATTTGTTTTCCATGGCCTCATATGATTCTTTAATTCCTTTTGCTTCTTTGAAGGATTGAGGATAAAAGGAAATAGACTGACAGACAAGACCAGTGCCTATGGGGTTGGTTTATTTGGTAGAAGGAATATTTTGGATGTAAGAAGGAGCTTCTTTAACAATGGTGCGGGCCCATTTTGGCATAGTGGAAGGAGTAGAAGGAGTTGAAAGACATTGAGTTGGAGTTACAGGTTCCTCATATTGATTATAAATTTCCAAGTTAACTTCAAGAGTTGGCTCTTCATAATATTGAGGTTCTACTATAGGAGAAGGCTCAATGGAGGAAGAGGAGGTTTGAGGATATTTTTGAGGGAATGTTTCATAAAATTGGACATTCCTATGAAAGAAGACCTCATGAGTTGAGGGATCAAGAATCCTATAGGCTTTCATTTCTTCACAATAACCGATAAATATGAGGTTTTTGCTTTTCTTATCTTGAGCCTTCCTTTTCTTATTTGGGATGTATGCCCAAGTAGTACACCCAAAAATTCTAAAGAAGGAAACATCCGGTTTTGAGTCAGACCATGCTTCTTCAAGAGTTAAATGGTCAAAATATTTATGAGGTGTGTGATTTTGAATATAATTGGCATAGTTAATAGCTTCTGCCCAAAGAACTTTTGGAATATCTCTTGAATGGAGTATGCAATTTGCCATTTCCTTTAGTATTCAGTTTTTTCTTTCTACAATGCCATTTTTCTGAGGATTATGGGAGACAGAATGTTGATGAATAATGCCATGATTTGATAGAAATATGGAGAACTCATTACTGCAATATTCCCCCAATTATTAGTGCAAATTTGCTTGATATTGTAAGAGGCCTAATTTTAAACTAAGGCTTTGAAGACTTTGAAGTGGGATAGAACATCACTTTTATATTTTAGAAAGTAGACCCAAGTTATTCTAGAAAAGTCATCAATAAATGTTAGAGCATATCTTTCTCCTTTGAAAGAAAGTTCAGGAAAAGACATCAAGTCACTATGGATTAGTTCTAGAGGGATGAGGCTTTTAGAGAACTACTTGGGTGGAAATGATCTTGATGTTGCTTTCCAAGAGCACATCCAAGACAAACTCCATCAATAGAAGAGACTTGGGGTAAACCTGTTACCATATCATGGATGCTTAATTCCTTTAGGTAGTTGTAACTAAGATGACCAAACCTTTCATGCCAAATTTTACTTTCAAGATCTCCATGAGTCACAAAATAGGAGGCCCCTTCTAGATTTTAGAATCCTTTCAAGTGAAATAGGCAAGTGTTGTGATCTATATCTCCTTTGGCTATGAGAGACTGGGGATCTTGAAAGTCTCTTATCTCAACTCTTGTTGGAGATAAGAGAACTATTTTACCCTTTCCAAAAGTACAAATTTGATATACGGAGAGGATATTTGTGGCAATGTTTGGAACATAGAGAACATTATTTATAGAGCCACCATAAATTGTTATGTCCCCCTTTCCTTTGACTGGAATAAAGGAAGAGTAACCTACTTCTATGCTACATGTAGAACTAGAGGATATAGAAGAAAATGACTCATCTGAAGCAGTCATGTGATGAGTAGCTCCAGAATATAGGACCCAGTAATTAGAGGAAGAATTGAAGGTTTTCCCTTGAAAATTTAAGGCTTTTCCTATTTTCTTTTTACTGTCTATATTTTGATCCTTCACAGTTGCCTCTAGTTGTTGTAACCTTTTCCAAAATTTGTTTGTAGAATGACCATTATTTTTGCAGTGAGTACAGGTTATGGGATTCCTTTCCTTCTTTTTGAAATTTTCTTTAGAAGAGGTGGAGGCTACTAAGTCTTTTGAGGAAGAGGAAGAGGAAGAGGAATCATATCTTGCAATTTTAGTTTCTTCCCTTGTTAGTCTATCATAAAATTCTTCTAAAGATGGCATTTTAAAGGTTGCACCAAGAGCATATTTTGTATATAGAAAAGTGGTTGTAAATATTTTAAATGCACCATTTAGTTTAGAAAGAATTAGATAAATGCACTCTTCTTCAGTATTAGTCTTCCCACTACCTTTGTATTGAGAGAGGACTTCTTTGAATTTGGTGAGGAAATCAACAATACTATTAAAGGCTTTAGGAGAAAAAGTTGTTAGTTCTGCTTCTAGTTGCATTGATCTTATTTGATCTACTTTTCCAAACAAATTTTTTAGTTTCTCCCAGCTTTCATGAGGAGTTTTACAATTTGTAATGTGAAACCACAAACTTTCATGAACATTAGATCTAATAATACCCACTATTCCATACATTTTTTCTTTGTGAATAATTGTTTCATATTATTTTTCAAAATTAAGTTGATTTTCTTATAAAAGGTGTGTGAGCCCTTTCTGAGAAATGAGATTTAAAATTTTGGGCTTCCATGTATGGTAGTTATGAGGAGTAAGAAGATCAATTATATTCATCGAATTTATTTTAAAATGTAAGTTAACCCAAGGTTCCCCCATTTAAATTTAATTTGAGAATACAAGGGATATTATTTATAGAAGCATGAATGAAATACCAAGTCCCTAAAATTACCTGCCCTTACGAGAGGGAGACTATAAGTAATTTGAGGAAAATTGATATGAGTTTGAGGCTAATGAGAATAAATATGCCAATGTTTTAAGAAACAATAAAAAAATGCAAAATACCCACCCTAACGAGAGGGAAACTATAAGTATTTTGAGGATTGTTGAGAAAAAAAATAGATAAATAACAAATATGCCAGACCTATATATATCTTTCTCAAATACTCGCCATGACGAGAGGGAACTATAAGTATTGATTAGATATGATACTTGGAACATAGGCTATATCAACTAGGCCTATATTGGTAATCTTATTATCCCACCCTTGAGGTAAACTATAAGTTAAATAAGATGTCCAAGTTTGGTGAGTGGTGATAATCTATTTGTTTGTAAATCTTTAGAATAGATTAAAAGACTTATTTAAAAATTGATTATGAACTATTTTTTGGAAACTTTAAAGATATTATATAATGATATAAAGAAAGGGCTTTAAATAAATTTTAATTTTTGTTTATTAGAAAAAAAAATTCAAACATAATATTTTATGCAAGATTATAAAAAAAAAAATTCTTTTGATGCAAATGAGAGTGTTATGATAAATAGAGAGATTTTTAAGCACTTAATATATCTCTTTAATTAGAAAATATAATTAATGTATAGAGATATGAATATTACGGACTCTTTAAAAATCATATAGAAGAACACTTTTCAATAATATTGAATTGGATTATAGTAACCAAACATATAATTTTGTAAGATATTAAAAAAGGATTATTTCTTTAGATGCAAATGAGGGTGAATTAAAGCTTATTAATAGAGAGATATCCAAGAAATATATAAATCTCATAAATTAAATTTTATAATAAATTTAGAGAGATACAAAGATGAAGACTCTAAAAGATAATTAGAAGAGCACCCCCCAAAAGATAAAGAACGAATGGTGCAAGAAAAGGCATTGAAACCCCCCAGAATTTTGCAAGAAAAGGCATTGAAACCCCCCAGAATTTTTTTTTGTATTAATCAAATTTAAAAGAGATGTGCTTAACTTTTAAATAAGTTTTTGAAGACTTAGGAAAAAGGGAAGACTTAGGAAAAAGGGAGTGTGAAATTAAACCTTCGAAATGAAGGTATGCTAGAGAGGAATACAAAGGAATGAAAAAGGGAAGGATAACTTTGCACGATGACCAAGGTGCCTACGAAAATCTTAGAACAACGTTAAAAATTATACTCCTATGATTACGTTTTGGACTCCATAAAATAAATTAATGATAGGATATGAAGGATGAGACAGAGAGAGAATTTGGACTCCTTCATAAAATAAATTAATGATAGGATATGAAGGACAAGATAGAGAGAGATTTCACCTAAAAAAGGAGATTTTTCTTCCAGTAAAAGCCACATACCCAGCACGATGCAGATTTATTTGAATTCAAAGGCTGGTGTGACTTTGAGAGCATAGAAATGATCATTGCAGGAGATTTTTCTTGCTATGAAAAAGGAGATGCAGTTCGAATGATGTCAGTTGAAGCAGATGCCTTCGAACAAGGCTTTCTTTTTCTTGATAACTGGCTTTAAAATTTTCTTGCCCTCTTATGAAATACCTACAAAAAAAAGACAGAGGAAAAGGCAAAAATAAACAAAAATATATCTTGAAGAAAATAATATAAAACAATTGCAAATTGAAAGAGCTTTATTGAGATGTCACACTGGATCTTCGTGCATAATAGAAAAAATGAATGTTGTGCGAATGAAGGAGGCAAATGAGATATAAAGGATTTTAAAAATATTTTTTAGCCATCGCCAAAATGAAATCCTGAAATCAATGGGCTTGACGACGATCTGCCACTATCAAATCGAGAGACGTTATAAACAAACGACGCTTTAGAATCATTTTTAATAAAACTATTTTAAATGCAACTATTGAGGATGTCTCTCAAGTAAACCTGGTAGACAAACATGAATTAGAAAATATTTATGAACATTCGATAAAAAAAATCTAATGAAAGATGCATCGATGGAGAGGCGAAATAGAGGCAACACGAGAATGACGTAGGTGCTAAAATATATACCCTGTGTACGATTCGAGAGCCTGATTTTATCTCTGAGAGCTAAAGGAGAGGTGGAATAGAGGCAACATGAGAATGACTAAGGCACCACAAAGCCCTGTGTATGATTCATGAGCCTGATTTTATCTCCAAGAGCAAGCGTAATGAAAAATGGAAGCTGCCTGCAAGGAAGATAAACACAACTTATAGGAAATAATTTATCCTATGATGTCAAGCTTGATTAAAATATATTCAAATATATAAATAAAATATAATCGCTTGAAGAGGAGAGTTAATCTTATAAAGGATTATGTATGAATATTTTCATAGTAGAGAGTTCCTTTTTTTTTGAAAAAAGAAAACAGATCTATGAAAAATAAATGGGCAGTATATCTAAAAAAAAAATTATACTAGAAAAGTTTTTATAAGAAAAACCCACATACATAATTTAAAAAAATATATATAACTGAAATAAAAACTATATATAAGATCTTATTGAAGGCTTCAAAAAAAAGGAAATCCAACAGAAGATACAAAGAACCAGCTCGAGAACCTTCAAGAGGGAATGCTAGCAAAGTCTATCCTGCTCTGGTACCATGTTAGAATTTACCAAAATAGACATGCACAACATTACACAAAATATGAAGAAAGAGTAGAACTGATTGATTTATTCCAAGGATCAACTTTGTATAAATAGAAAAGTTGATCATTGCGAGTAAACCTAATGAAGAAACCACTGAGAATTCTCTTGACACATGGAGTGGAAACTCAAGTGTATATATCCTAGTATAACTTAAGAGAATATTCACTTATTCTAACAATGTTTAGAGAAATAAATGCAAAGGACTTGTAATAAGTATAAAAGCATAACCTCATATATTATTCATTCATGATTGAAAAATTATGATAATTGTATACATAATCTAAGAGCAAATACAATGCACTATCCATACATTCATTGCAATTATATTATCCATCATAAGTTTGAAAAAAGTAGATTAGTCACTTAATTTTACCAAAATGATCCTTGCAAATGATCCTTTTGCGCATATTTATAGTGACCAAAGTCTAACTTTGGTCATAACTATAGTAAAGAATGTTTAATTACATAAAATTATTGTATCAATTTATAGAATTCATATGGCAAAGTTTTTTCTTATCCAACCAAATTTGGCATGACAATCCTTCTAAATGTTCTTTTACAATTCTTTTCTTTCTCTTATTTTATTTAGAAAGTACTTTCTCTTGATTAGAAAATTATGGTGGTCCTCATGTCACTTTGACCCTTTGATTAATTGTGTTCCACATTTCTAGGCTTAAAATCAATGAACCAACCTCAAGTTACTAAAATTCTAATGAAGCAATTCCTCAAGAGATCGTCATGTAGTAAATTGGTGCCCATGCTATTATTAGATGACTATTTAGTGAGTTAGTCCATGTCAATGAGTCATTGTTTTTTGTCAATTGATTGGCCTGTTTTCATTCTTGGCATCCTATAGCGTTTTAATGGAAATAATTTAGAAGAATATATATGGTTGTCTAAGGTCCTAGACCTATTAAAATTTGGTGTCCAATAAAATCCCCTCTAGACTTATCAAAATTTTGTATCTAATTGATTTCCATTTGGTATTAACAAGACAATATTATAGCTAATGTGATTATGACATCATATTTAGAGTGAATTAGTTTTTGAGTAGTTGAATGTCCTTCCTTCCATCCTCTAATGTTGTTTGACTATTTTTATTGACCATGTATTTGTCACCATGACATCATTGATATAATACTCTTCTTTAGTGAATCAAGGTAGTGACTCAATCACTTGTAAGCATTATATTCAGTATGTTGTCCATATTGTAGTGTTAGTCAATATTCAATGATTAGGTTGTTGTTTGATTGGTTTTAAATAAATAAATATAGCCATTTTCTTGGATTTATCTTTCAAATATCCACTTTTATCCTTCTACATGCTCCATATTGAAGTTCTATTGAGTTTATGAGTCCCTCCTTTGTGTGATAGATCCTTGATCAATTGCTCATGGAAATTTTTTTAACTAGTATAGATATGATAGTAACATTATTACTCTAAACAATGCATTAATGAGTGTTAAATGATATCAAGAGTACATTAAAAATTTGAATTTAATATGAGTCCAAAGTTGATTATATGAAACATTAGGTTTATTTGAACATGTGTACCTAAGAAATATTCATAATATGAGTTTTAAATTTTATTAGGATTGTGTAATCAAATGAAATGAGCTCATGTGGTAAAAAACCTCAATTTCCAAGGAGAATAGTTAGGTTCAAATCTTGCCAACAACATATTTATAGCTATCAAAATATTGAATGATATTGAAATACCTTGGGAACATAGTCATAATGTAATAAGAGTGAAGCCCATTCCAAACCTATATAACCAATTAAAATAATAATTATTAGGATTGCCAATGAGATATATACCCAAGATTTGCTACTATGCCTTTTATGCAACTTTTATCTAATTTTTAAAGTAAATTATAATAAAAATATAGACAAGTACACAAGGATAGATTCAATCCATGTGACCTAAATATTTTTATAATCAATATATTGTATCTAGTAAATTGTATTTTTTGGCCATGGTAATATATTTTACATTATGATACGATTGGAATATTTAAAAAAATATGTTTTATTCAATATAATTTTTTTAATTTATGCCAAGTCATTGAATGTTTTTTCTTTGTTCCTCCATTTTTGTAAAATGATGGAAATTTCAAATTTTAGCATTGTTCTCCAATCATTTTCATATTTATAATTTTTTGTAATTTTTGTTTCAAATTTACTATATATATATATGTTTGCTAAAGGACTTTACATTATAATTTTGATAAAGGTTTTATAATGTTTTGAATCTTATGGTGATTGGACTACATATCTCCATAAATTTTAATATAATTTATTTTTGTAATATAAAATTTCAAAATTGAAAATATACAAACTATATGTTACTTAAAATGAATGACATAAAATTCATAGAATTAAAAAATTGTTGAGAAGTGATAAAATATATCACTGAAAATAATTTTTTTTTTGTCTCAACTCATTCTTGTAAGCTAAAAGTTCTTTATTGTCTACCTTATCACTCATAAAAGGTTATCTACATGACTTTTGGTATATTTGACAGAGGAAACCTATGATTACTAATCAATTTTTTCTAAATATCTTCATTAGACCAATTGACATAAACATAATATTCTAGGATTATGATGAAAATTTAAAATGAACTTGAAGTTAAAAATCCTTCAAATCTATTTTAAAACATAATTTACCAAGTTTTATAAGTTTAAAATATCATTATGTCACCCTTAGACGATATGCAAATATAATATATTCTAGATAATGAACATGTGTAATTAACTTTCGCATTCTTTCATATGGACAATGCCAAACGTTTCTTCATTTACAACTATTTTTTTTTTTTTATCAAATTCCAAAATGAATGACATATGTCAAAATAATATTGCTAAAGGTGAAAGCAAGTAGTTTAGATAGGTTAATATGGCATATTTTTTTTGAATTCAATAAAAAACACTAATAACTTCTATGAAATCTCATGATGTGCCTAGAAAATTTTAAAGGTTAAAATATTGAAAAATATAACTATTAAAATATTTTTTGGTAGGTTTAGTGAAATTTTTAAATTAATCTAATGTTTATTAAATTATGTATATATATATATATATATATATATATATATATATATATAAAAAAAATATATAGAGAGAGAGAGAGAGAGAGAGAGAGAGAGAGAGAACATGCAAAAGATTTTTTATTCATTTTATGTTTCTTCTAAAATGCATGATTGTATATGTCTAACTAGTTGTTAATCCACAACACCATAAGAGAAACCAATAACTATTGTTCAATACCCACTTGCACAAGTATACATACAAAATTTTAGTTAGATTGAGATATGGTGTCATAGCCATCCAACAAAGTTTTAAAACATGATTTTAGGATATCTAAGGATATATGCCATTACCATTTTCATGCTCTAATATTTTTAGAATTTAATATAATTTTATAGAAATCCCATATGGTTAATTGTTTTTTGAAGTAAAAGTTAAAGTTTTGAGTAATATAATGCAAAGCCTAATATAAAGACTAATAAATTCACAGGTTTACATGAAATTAAGAAATTTTAAGGTAATCCATCCCATATTTCAAGGGATCCAATATAGATACCAAAATTTCTTACAAATGATAAATGATGTCACTTATATCTAGAATCAAATGTGAAAATACATATTTTACTATAATCTAATATGAAATTATATTACCTCTTTAAATTGATAATGTTTCCACTTTATAACACTTGGAGTAGTGGCCAAATAAGGATGTAACTTTATATGGTTATGATTTTATTTTCACTATGTAGATATTTTATTTTAAAACTCAAATTTTATTGCATATCTTTATATATCTCTTTATAGTATGCCACTAAGTTATCTTAAAATAATTTAAAAAATGGAAAAGCAAATTGTTAATAATAAGTTATTTTCAATAGTGTAGATTTTATCATTAGATTTGGGATGACTTCTCTTTTTTTTAAAGGATCCATCGATCATGAATTTTGAGGAATACATTTTCAAATGGTGTTTATTTATACCCTATTAATGTTATTTGACTCTTTGACTTGATTTTAGTCATATAAACGTACATAGCTTTACATTTTACTATCATATCATATATGCTCTATTACCATAATTTCTCTATGGTTGCTTTTTCCAAATTGCACCTCTCATTAAGTGTTTCAAATTGCTCTTTTGTCATTCCATTCTCATACTACTTTATAGATTATCATGTTTGTTTTCTTATAGCTCCTATTTGTATAAAATATATTTGAAATATATGTTTACAAGGAAATTATATTAAATTCTAATTAAGTTTTGCACCCCCAAATCCATATTTCAAAAAGGTTAGATAGGTTTACCAAAAAAATTACTTGACCTTCAAATTAAGTCCATATCCCTAATTTCCTCATATTTATCTCTATTATAAATTAATTACTTTGAATGAATTTAAATCCTTGGAAAGGAAATATGTAAAAGTAAAGTGTGGACTTTTAAAATGCATAAAGCATAGAAAGAAAATTCATGAAGTTTAGAATACAAGAAATTAAAAAAATATGATTGTTACACCTTAGTGAGGATAGCATGTGATCAATCAACATATGAGAAACCAAATAACATCAATGTTCACCCATTTGTTTGATATGAAATTGATAAGAAAATGATAATATGGGCTATAAGGATCATACCCAACCATCACACACTTGGTAAACCAGGACGGTAGTGCCATTGATGGAATGTATAAGGATGTGCCAATTTATTATAAAATCATGAGTAAAAATGACAATATGTTTTTTATAGTGTATATTTAAATTCTCATAGCCAAAAGATGATTACAATGATGGCCCTAGGCCCCTATTTACAACAAAATTTTATCCCTAAGGTACCTAGGATTAAAAATATTTTCTCCTAGTGAAAGTAAATATTTGGGTTCAACTTTAGAAAAATTAAGTCCATATCTCTAATATTCCTTCTTAACTAGATTGGAAATCTAACTAGTGAAAATTGTTTTTTTCTATAGAGTCATAGGAATTTTTATTATCTCTGATATTTCATTGCAAGAGAGAAAAAGAAATTTTCAAGAAAACCATTGGGTTACTATCATCTAAGTTTTTCTTATTGCATAAAATTAACTCTCATAAGGTGGGAAGATTCCTACAATAGATAAATAAGAACTTCATCTTCGTTGCATGAAAGTCAAAGTTACTTTATTTGTGCAGGGATTGATTCTTTGTTGCATAAAAATGAGGATTGATAATGTGGAGGCCTAAGGAGAAATGTCTCATTGAAATATTTGTAGATTGAAGACTCCTAGTTGAAATATCGAGCAAAGAGCTAGTGGCCATAGAAGGCACATTGGAGATTACAAATCTAGGGAGGAGGTCCTAGAAAGAAGACCCCATTGAAGATCAAAGTGACTCAAGGAGAAGATTCCTAGAAAAAAAATAGATATTGGTAATCTCCATTGAAGACTAAAAACTTCACATTGAAAAGTGGTCCATTGAAAGCCCTATTGAAGAAGAGTTCCATTGGAGGCCCTATAGAAGAAATTCCATAGTGAAATATTGAGCATTGAGAAGAACTACCAAATTTTCTATTGTATATATTCAGTAGTAGTAGATTTAGGAGATCCAATGAAAATATCTCACTATGTAACTTCCATAGTTGAATATTGAAGAGGTCAAGGAAGGTCTCATTGAATATTTTTAAACTGTAATATTGAAAACCTTGGAGAGGTATCAAGGAGAAACAAGAATCTAGGAAGGATATCCTAGAAAGAAGACCCCATTGAAGATCAAAGTGACTCAAGGAGAAGATTCCTAGTAAAATATTGGATATTGGTAATCTCCATTGAAGACTAGAAACTTCACATTGAAGAAGATGTCCATTGAAGGTCCTATTGAAAAAGAGGTCCATTGAAGGCCCTAGTGAAGAAGAGTTCCATTGGAGGCCCTATAGAAGAAATTCCATAGTGGAATATTGAGCATTGAGAAGAACTACCATATGTTCTATTGTATATATTTAGTAGCAGCAGATTTAGGAGATCCAAGGAGAATATATCACTATGTAACTTCCATAGTTGAAGATTGAATAAGCCAAGGAAGGTCTCATTGAATATTTTGAAGTTGTACGATTGAGAACCTTGGAGAGGTCTCAAGGAGAAAAAAGAAGAAGACTTGGTGAGCCTCATTTAAGGAGTCCATAGAAGGACTCATTGAATAAATTACTACCAAAGAAGAAGTTAAGTAATTGGGACAATTATCACAATCCGAAAACAAGCCCAAAGGAGAATTTTTGGCAATAAGATTGTCAAATCAGAAGGTAGTATTAAATAGATCTTAATATTGATAGATTGTTTGAGGAAGATATCTACTTTAAAATCAGAAATTGGGAAAGAGAAAAGAGATAGAAGAACTATTAAATCTATGATATTTGAGGGCCATCATTGAAGGGTTCTTGAGAAAACATATCAACTGCGATTTGGGAAGAATATTACCAATTTTTTTGGATTCAAGGATAGTTTTTTAGTGACGGTATTGACTGCTTTACAATCTGAAAATTTTCAAATTTGAAGACAAATAAAAGGCAACACATTGACAACACTTAGAGTTACAAAATACAAAGTTCATGGACAAAAAAAAGGTAGCAAATCAAAGGAGTTAGAATAAAAATTTAAGATTGCATTTAGTGCTGAAAGTTTCAAAAATTTGAGCAACTTTAGTGACTACTAAAAATCAGATTCCAAAATTACAATATGAAGAAGTTTTGGATGCACCAAATCAGAATTTTGAGTAGCAAATTGGTAAGGATTGAAGCTGCAAAAAAGGTGAGCAAAGAGTTGTTTTTGGATATCATAGAAGAGCTACAATAACATCTACAAAGGGTATCCATTAAGGTGAGTTGAATCATCACAATATTCATCATCTACAATATTGAAAAGGTATGCAATAGAAAGATGCAAAAGTTCATTAGTTAAGATTTCATATTTGGTTTATATTAAATTTTTTAAAGCACCAATTAAAAATCTTAAAGGTTGCATCAAAAGTTTAATTTCAATTATTAAAAATAGTGCAAAAGTTATAGTTTACAAGGTTCAAACCTGTACATAGAAGAAAATAGAAGTTAGGTATATTTCAAGAGAAAGAAACATATCAACAGTCTATTGCTCATTCTAAATAAAAGAAGACTATACTTGCATTAGGAAAATTGCAAAATATTACATTGAATAGCTTGGATTTATAAGTGAAATAATAGCCAAGTAAGGAAGGAATTAGCAAAATTTAAAGGCAATAATATACTTCAACTCCTTTCCCGGTGCTTTCAGCGATGTAAAACATTAAAAATGATTGTGACATGGTGGTTATAGGGGCAGACTGTGCGAAGATCTGTGTGGTAGATTTCGAGGTGGACAATGTAGAATACTATGGTGGCCATAAAAGTTGAATAGCCTTCATGGATTTGTTGCGGCTACCGATTCCACCATGTAAATTAAAAAACAAAAATCTACTTCAGCCAAATCAATGAACAAATGCTGATTTATCAATAACTCTTTTGAAGAAGTTAAAGGAAGAATTTTGTGATAAGGAATATCCACAAAAATGGGTAACATTACCTCCAAAAGTTGGAGAATAAATACAACATATTATATCAAGGAAAAAATCTTGAAAGGAAGAAGGAATTCCAAGTTTAAGGTACAAGTAAAGGCCACATCTCCAAATGGATTTTACGGACAGTTTTGGAGAGGATTAAAAATAGGTTTTGGAAGTAAGCTTTGACCATACAAAAAAAGATCCAAAATAAAAAATTGAATCCCACACTTTGAGAAAAGTAAAGGATAAGTTACCAAGTACAGGGAGGTAGTCATAATATGCATTTAAGAGTCATCCAAAGGACTCTACAAGTGCTAGAAAAGAGATATAATTTATAAGGAGAAAGATATGTATTAGAAACTCCACAAAGGAAATTCTACAAAGCCCTAAAAGATAGACTTCAGAAAGTAAAATAAAGGACCATTTAAAAAGTTCTAAATTCTAGTTATTTGAGGTGTCAAAATAACACTGAATGGAGTGCCATAACCACCAAATTTGTCACGTACACAAAGGATGAAACCAAAATTGCAAAAGAGACAATACAAGTGAAAATACAAGAGTAAAAGTTGAGGTCATACTACAAGTCATTTGTCATCATAAAGGAGGTGTCATCACCATTGAATCTACCTAGAAAATAACAAGACTGCACATCCAACAACACCATAGAATATAGTCAAAGTATTCTGCCAAGGAAATATGTAGATAGCAAGAAAACTTACAATATTTGAGCATTGTAAAATAGATAGAAAGATCTAAGGATGTTGAAAAAATGGTAATGGTATCATAGCACTAGGTTGATTGATAGGAAATAGAGAGAGCCACAAGAGATATTGAGAGGATATTAGAAATATCATTTTTAGAATTTCTAAAATTGCATTTGGCTAGATTTTTCCACAGATTTGCAAAACAACTTATGAATACTAGGACTCAGCATTGATTCCACTAGATTGACAAATCAACTAGTGAAGTTAATTTTCTTTATATTTAAGGAAATTTATATTATCATCTTCTAATACTTTTTTGCAAAGAAGAAGAGATTAAATGAAAATTGGGAAGCTTCCAGCAAGACCTAGAGTAATATCTTCTTTGGAATCAATCCAATACTTGAAGCAACAAGTTGAAGATTGAAGTTTTTGGAGGCCTTAAAGAAAAATGTCCCATTGCAAGAGTTGTAGATTTTAGAAGCAATAGATTTTAGAGATCTAAGAAATATATCTCATTGCAAAACTTCCATAGTTGAATATTGAAGAGATCAAGGAAAGGTCTCATTAAATTTTTGAGAAGATAAGCTGCAAAATTTGAAGATCCAAGACAAGAAGGCCTCAAGCATACTTGAGAGGAGAAAGAAGTAAGCTAGGAAAGCCTCATTGAATATTTGAAGAAGGCTATTGGAGAGGAGTTGAAGAAGGCCATTAGAGGAGATTCGAGGAGAAATCAAGAGAGAAGATTGCTAGCAAGGAGAAGTCCCTAATAAATAAGAACTTGGGATAATTATTGGCATCCAAAAACAATTCCAAAAGGAAGAAATATTTGGAAAGAAGTTTACCAAATTCTAGAAGAGATTCATAAAGACCTCAAGATATTTAGATTATTGAGAACAAGGTCAACAAAGAGCCCAAGATTGAATTCAAAATTTGATAAGAGCTAAGGAGGAGAAAGAAGGCTAGAAGGAACCATAGACTTGAGAGTTCCATGGATATCCACAAAGGATTTGTAGGCTGACTCACAGAGGAGGAATTTGCTAATTTTTACAACAAAAAATTGAAGGTTTTTAAAAGGCAAGGTTCAATAGAGAGTTTCCTACCAAATATGAATAATATTAAGGATAACAAAAGAGTAGAAATTGGGTAGCATTAATAGATTCTAATTTCTAGAGTTCAGGAGATAACCTTGGAGAAGATTTGGAGCCACAAAACCATATTCTTGGACAACAATTTAAAGGAGTTATAGAGCTACCATGTAGATAGGTTTCAAGAAATCAGGTAGTACGAATTAAAGCTACAAATTAATCAAAAAAATGGAAGCAATTAGGTGATCCAAATAATCAAGAAATCCATCTAAAAATGGAGTCCAAAAGGTATGCAACATTGGCACAAAATTTTATTAATTAAACCTTCATATTTATCTTATTATTAAGTTTTTTAAAGCACCAAATTCAAGGTTTAAAGTTGCAAGAGAATTTTTTCTATTTTATATCTTCAAGGAGGTGCAAATATAGTATTTACAAATTTTAAAACCTACACAAAAGAAAGAGAGTTAGATATATTTCAAATGAAAAGAAAAATATCAACTTCCTACCTTCTATTGAAAGAAAAGAAGACAATTGCAAAGAAACAATTGGATACACAAATCTATCCAAAAGGTATAGTATTTGCATGATTAAGAATCTTGGAATCACCATAAGAAATACCATGAAGCATTCAGTCAACAAGGAGACAAATTTCAAGCATTTCCAAAGAGCATTAGGCAATGTAGAAACCATCAATACCACATATTGCAAAGCATAGAGACACCACCATCACATCCAAGAGGAGAAACCACCATCTCAGAAAATCCAAGGTGAAGATTGAAGCATAGGGGGACAAGAATCTTTACATTTATATGTATAACAACAATTTTGAATCACAATAATATCCATCCCATAGAAGCAAGAAAATATAAATTTCTTTTTTGCCTCGATATTTGAATCAATTACCACCAGGTTTTCAATGTCCTTTGCCACTTCCCTCAAGATATCATCATGCCAAAGGTGGTATGGCAGGATATGTAATCACTCCTAGAGAGGTAGAAGGTTAATTTTTAAGGTACTAGGATTGAATTCTATCCCCCATTGACACATAAATAGACCTTATTCACCATAAAACCAAGGGCCCTCTCAAATAATACACTTGGAATCATTAGAACAATTGAGATTAACAATGAAAAAGAATTTGTGGTAGCAATGATGTCTAGAGAGCCATGGGATCTTCATCTAGAAATAGTCCATCTCTTAAAATAGTCTAGATCATGCCTGCTTCCCTAAATTTTACTGATCAAGTTCCTAGACCCTTCACTCTTTGTAAGGGCAGTGAGAGAACTAGGGATATGGATTTCACCCATGACAAAGGAAAGTTCAAAACAACCTTATGACTAGACATCATTTCAAAACAACCTTTTAGTATAATACCATATGGAATGACATTTTATTTTTTAAGTGGAATAATGTCTTAACATCATAACATGCCCTCTTCATAATATAGAAGTAGAGGCTAAGTAATGATGTATCTAAAGTGGAATGATTTCTCTCTTCATAATCTTATTTTCACTAAGTAGACATTTTTATTTGGCCCAACTAATAATTATTGGTAAAGTTTTTTTAATTTAAATAACTCAATGTTTATTATATGCTTTTATATATCTCTTTGTATTATGATCATAAGGTTATCTTAAAATAATTAAATAATAATATTTAGTTAATTACAAGTAAGACTTTAAATCTTCTCATCCAATATAAATAACTTATTTTTTTTTAATAAATCCATTAATCATATTTTAAGGTAAATCCATTTTCACATGGTTTTTATTTATATATATATTATTTTCATTTGCACTTTTTTATTTGGTTTTGGTTATACATAACATTGAATTTTACTTAATATTATAATTGTTTTGTTGTTGCTTTATTTAAATTCTTTTTCTCTTTACATGCTTCAAATTGCTTTGTCATCTTATTTCATGCTACTTTTTGAGCTATCATATTAGTCTTGTTATAGTTCTTATTGGACAATATATGTAGAGAAATCATACCCACCTATGTAAGGATATTTATGACAGTTCACTTGTAGGGATTTGTCAGTATCTAATGATTTATCAAATTTTTTACTTTTGTTAATATTATTTTGATGATAAATGTAGATAGATATTTAATGATGCTTAATTTATCTATTATATTCATAATATATTTCAATAAGAAATTGGTTAGTATTTTATTTTGATAATATGGACAAAGGGGTTTTGAAAGGTGCCCTAAACCTTTTACAAGAGTGGATAAACCAACCAACTTGAAATAAGGAATAAATATATCAACATAGCAAACCAAAAAGGATCCACAAAATAGACAAACAACAAAGTTACATAATAGTCGAGTAGGACAAACAACAAATTTTTCCAAGGGATCCCTACTATCATAGATCAGAGCCAATTGAAAACACAAATTATATCCTTGATATTTCATTGTATATTTGATTTAATCCATCTAGGAAATCCTCCTACTAAATTATGCATCTTTCCTGTAAAAGTCCCAAGTTTGCTAAAAAATATGCCGATCTATTTCCCTCCTTGTAAACATGCTTAATTTGAATCACTTCGAGGGTTAAAATTTGTCTTTGGGTTTCAAAAAGTTCACTTGTGATCATCCAAGAAGGTATCTAAACACCTTTGAGCATATTAATGATATTTAGGGAATCCCCTTCAATAATTACCTTCTTGCCATTCAAAATTTCTAGTTGATAAACCCCTTGAAAGAGAGCTCATACCTCTACAAAATGACTTGTCTAACGATATAAATTTTTAGTGAAAGCGAACAAAATCCTCCCGTTAGAGTCTCTAAACAATCCCCCTACATCGACTGGTCCTAGATTCTCTTTATAAGCTCCATTTAAATTTAGATTCAACTAGCCAGGAGGAGGAGGCTTCCAAAAAGTAGTATGTCTAGCAGGAGCTTCAAAGCAATGCTCAAGAGAATAATATCTAAATCCAAGAGATGAATCCACCGTCAAATCCTCAACGAAAGTGACCTTATCTAAATAAATTGCATCCACATTCTCAATAATGGTAGCAACAACATGAAGTACCATAAACTCAATCAGATAGGAGATATTTTTAAAGGCTCTAGAATTCCTTCCTCTCCTTTCAAATATACCATCAAAATATGAGATAAACCAAAGGAAAAGAAATTCCAAAGGTACAAATATAGAAAGGGAGATCTCCATTTAATGATCAATTCAGACAACAACTTTGGAAAAATCTAACCCACACTAACAACCCTCTAGAAATGGAAGAAGATAGACTGAGAGAAGGAACAATCATACAACATGTGCACAGGTGATTCTTCAACACTACCACATAGGTAGCATTTATTCAAGATAACCAATCCTATTTTTTACAAATTATCTAATGTGAGGCACTTCCCTTGATCCACCAACCAAAAGAAAACATTAAATTTTGGGGTAAGACCTTTCAACTAGATATTACTAATGAGAAACCAGGGATCAAATGGAACATCTAACAATCGATAGACTGACTTAACAAAAAAGAAACCGTCCTTATCAGCCTCCCACATCAATCTATCTATCCTATCCTAGTTAGGAATAACCATCCAATTTAGGATGTCCATTAGATATTTTAACGTAATTTTTTCTTTCTATGAAATCCTCAGAAAAATAAATGATTTTAGTATTTTCTATTATTAATAGATAATAAAGTCACATACCTTCAACCCAAAAGCTTGGCTTGTGATTGGATCCACCAGACTCAGGTGAGGATATGGTTCTAATGGTATATCAACTGCTCATGTGTATTTCTAAAACTAAATGCTCTACCCATTACCTAACACCCATCTTCCACCCTCTACAATATTAGATCAAATTTTAATAATGCTACTGATGTACCTTGCCAGAGCCATAACTTGTGAACCATATGCCCGTTTGCCTTAAAATTTAATAGGTGGTTACACATGCGTGTTCTGCATCAAGATGATATTTGATACTCCTAAACCTCCTAAAATCATGTTTTTGGGACCTAAATGCAACATCTAGTGCCCCAAAATTAGCTTTTAGAATAGGTTCCTAAGTTTTTTGGGTTTTTTTGGCTGTTAGAATTTTATTATCTTTTGTTATACCTTAATTTGAGACCTAATATTTTAAATTAAGGTATATTATTGCAAGAGGGATATGTGCACCAAATTTCCAACTCATTTCTATTTTTAGCAGTTTTTAGGAAAAATATTTATATTTAGCAGTTTTTAGAAAAAAGATATTTTTAGCGTTTCTTTGGTTTTCGGTTGCTATATGATGGATTGTAATATTTTGTAGAAGGGGTGTGAATTCAAGAATGAGAAGAATATAAATTGAAAATTTTCTTCTATTATTGCATTTGTATTAAGTGATTGGAGTCCATTTTGTTGGTCTCTTGTAGCTGAGTTTACACCATTTGGTATCAGAGCGGGTGTGATCTCACTAGTTAAGGGAAGATGCAACCTAGAAGATATGCCCAGATGAATAGACATATTGAGGATCTAAATGCAAAAATAGCATGACTGACTAGTGTGATTGATCACATGGGAGAGAGACATCCCAGGGCACGTGCAGATCAAGGATCTGATGATGAAAATATACCTGAGGAACGTGGATCTGAGGTCCACGTAGAAGTAGAACCAGAGGGCCTAGAGGAAGAAGGGCACGATTTTGAAAATCAAATGATACGAGCTCTATATGGGCTTCAGATAAATCAATATGGGATCAATATCGAGGTTCCCGAGTATGCTGGTGGGTTGAAACCAGAGGAGTTGATCGATTGGATAAATAGCCTAGAAAAATATTTTGAATGGAGTAACATTGCTGAAGAGAAGAATGTTAAGCTCGCATGCACAAAGTTTAAGGAACATGCATTAATTTGGTGGGATCATTTACAGACTGCACAATAGAGGAATGGAAATGAAAAGATCAAGGATTGGACAAAGATGAAGAAGAAGTTATAGGAAAAATTTATACCTGTAGACTCCTCCCAAACCCTATTTTGTAGATTTCAGAATCTCCGACAGAAGATCAAAATGTTGAGGACTATACTAATGAATTCTACAAGCTATCCATTCAAGTGGAGCATAATAAGACAGAGGACCAAAAGGCTACCAGGTATGTAAATGGCTTAAGTTTTGTTGTTCAAGATGAGATGAGCATGCATCGCACTCTTACAGTGGAGGATGCATATCAAATGACCCTCAAGGCAGAGGAGAAATTGAAAAGGATTAATATAAGAGATAAGAAGGGATTCATACCCTCTTTAGGTTGGGGTCGAAATGGATCTAATTTTATCAAGTAAGAATCCTCAATATATGCTAAACAAGAAGAAGATGAGCATAATCTGAGAGGAAGAGGATACCAACGAGGTAGAGGTTACGATGATGGATGAAATGGGAATTATCCGAGGAGGTCGTATACCTATTATGGATGTGGTGAGGAGGGGCACAAAGAATTTGAGTGTCTCCAACATGATGTCCAATAAAGGGGTCAAGGAGGACAAGGAAGGGTCAATATGGTTGATATGGAAGAGCAGGATGAGGATGAAGTTGTTGCTAACATGGGGGAAGCACTTATGATAAGGAGGATGTTGATTTATCCTAAGAAAGATATGGTGTAGAGAAAAGCAAAGGGGTAGACCATATATGGTGAATATTATTGGTTGTGAGCGAACATATTTCGAACAAGGTGTACATCAAGAGGGAAGGTATGTAATATTATCATTGATGGTGGTAGCTGTGAGAATATGGTGTCAAATGTCATGGCTGATAATGTGAAAACATCATTATCCATATTGCATCTCATGGGTTAAGAATGGGAATGAGGTAACAGTAGATCAAAGGTGTTTAATTAAATTTTCAATTGGGAGCACTTACAAGGATGAAGTGTGGTGTGATGTGATATCAATGGATGCATGTCACATTCTATTGGGAAGACCTTGCTAGTACAACAGGGATACTAACCATAATGGAAAAAAGAATACTTACATATTTTGTAAGGATGGTGTAAAGGTAGTTATTGTACCTATGAAGGAGGATGGGATGAGTGCGAGCTTGTTGACGATGAAGGAGTTTCTTACAGAAATCAGGGATGCTAGCTTTTGTTATGCCTTAACAGCTAGAAAGCTAGAAACAGAGGAAGTGGTTATACCTATAACAACAACTAAGTTGCTAAGTGAATATAAAGATATCACACCAGAGGAGTTACCAGATGGGCTACCACCAAAAAGGGATATCCAACATCACATGGATTTGATTCCAGGATCAACGCTCCCAAATAAGGCAGCTTATCGGTTGAACCCGAAACAAAATGTAGAGTTGAGTAGGCAAGTGACAGAGTTGATAAAGAAGGGATTAGTTAGGGAGAGTATGAGTCCATGTGCGACTCCAGCATTACTGACCCTAAATAAATATGGTGATTGGTGAATGTGTGTAGACAGTAGAGCCATAAAAAAAATCATAATAAAGTATTGGTGTCCTATGCCGAGGGTGGATGACATGATGGATGTATTAGCTGGAGCTAAATAATTTAGTAAAATTGATCTGCAAAGTGGCTACTACCAGATCAGAATTCGAGAAGGGGATGAATGGAAGACAAATTTTAAGACAAAAGGTAGATTGTACGAGTGGATGGTGATGCCATTTGGGTTGTCTAATGCACCCAGTACATTTATGCTATTGATGAACAGAGTACTATGGGAATATAAGGGTAAGTTTGTGGTTGTGTATTTTTATGATATTTTGATTTATAGTAAAAGTGAAGAAGACCATTTGTTACACCTGAAATTAGTGTTAGATGTGCTCAGGAAGGAGAAATTGTATGTCAACCTAAAGAAATATATATTTCTTCAAAATAGTTTAGTGTTTTTGGGATTTGTAATATTGAGAGATGGCATGAGGATGGATGATGAGAAAGTGAAGGTGATTCTAGAATGGCCTCTTCCATGATCTATAACAGAAGTAAGGAGCTTTCATGGACTAGCTACCTTTTACAGGAAGTTCATCAGGAACTTCAGTAGTATAGTTGTCCCTATAACTAAGTGCACAAAGGGGAAAGAGTTTGTATGGAATACGACATCAACATAGAGTTTTTAACTCTTGAGGAAGAAGGTGTCGGAATCCCCTATTCTAGTGTTACAAAATTTTCGTAAGGTGTTTGAGGTTGATTGTGATGCCTCATTTGTTGGAATTGGTGGTGTCTTAAGTCAAGAGGGCCGACCTGTAGCATTTTTTAGTGAGAAGTTGAATGATGCAAGGAAAAATTATCCTACATATGATATGGAATTTTATGCAATTGTGCAAGCATTGCAACATTGGAGGCACTACTTAATCTCAAAGGAGTTTGTGTTGTTTAATGATCATGAAGCATTGAGGTATGTCAATTCTTAGAAAAAGTTAAATAGCAGGCATGCCAAATGGGTTTCATTTTTGCAATAGTATACATTTGTCCTAAAACACAAGTCAGGAAAATAGAATAAGGTAATTTATGCATTAAGTACGAGAGTCTTGTTGCTGACCACTATGGAGAATGAAGTGGTAGGATTTGAGGGGATTCAATATCTATATGAATCTGATGCGAATTTTAGGAATATTGTGCAACAGTGCAAAAGTGCGGTAGGGGGCAAGTCCCATACTATTTTTGAAGAGTATTTTTTATAGAATGGTTACTTGTTTAAGGGTAATCGGTTATGCATTCCCAATGGCTCTATGAGAGAGAACATCTTAAGGGAATTACATAGTGGGGGTTTGGCTGGTCATTTTGAAGTAGCCAAAACTACCACTCTTGTAGAGGAGAAGTACTATTGGCCAAAATGGAAGAGAGATATAATCAAGTTTATCTCTAGATGCAGAGTATGTCAAATGGCTAAGGGCCATACACAAAATACAAGGTTGTATATGCCACTTCCAGTTCCTATAGGACCATGGACCAATATGAGTATGGATTTCATGTTGGGGTTACCCAAGAAACAGAGGGGTAAGGATTCAATTTTTGTTGTGGTAGAAATATTTTCAAAAATGGTGCATTTAATTACTTGTCAAAAAAATAATGATGTAACTAGGACTACGGTAGTATTCTTTGATGAGATTGTATGGTTGCATGGTGTTCCAAATACTATTACTTCTGATCGAGATACTAAGTTCTTGAGTCACTTTTGGAGGACATTGTGGAAAAATTTGAATACCAGGTTGTATTTCAGTAGTGCTTACCACCCACATACCGATGGGAAAATAGAGGTAGTGAAAAGAAGCTTGGGAAATCTCTTATGATGCATAGTTGGAGAAAAAACAAAACAATGGGATTTAGCCTTATCACAAGCCGAATTTGCATACAACAGTTTAGTGAATAGGTCAACAGGTAAATCTCCTTTTAAAATTATTTATGGTCAAAATCCTATAAGTGTATTATATTTGGTTAAGTTACCAATTTGGGAATAATTTAGTGATGATGCAGAAGCATTTGTTGAGTATATCCATAAAGTGCAAGAGTCAGTGAGGGAAAACTTGTAGAGTATTAATGCTCACTACAAAGATTCTGTTGATGCACACAGAAGGGTGAAAGTGTTTCAAGAGGGTGATATGGTCATGGTTCATCTTAGAAAATAAATATTTCCTAAGGGGACATATAATAAACTAAAACTTAAGAAAATTGGGCCATGTAGGATTTTGAAGAAGATCAATGATAATGCATATAGAGTGGAGTTACCCGATGAATTTGATATTTCACCCATTTTTAATGTTTCTAATTTATTTTAGTATCCTGGTATTGCCGAGGATGGTGAATTATAGGATACAAAAAATTGGGCATGACAGATGCCTAAGAAGAAAAAATATAGAGTTGCACAGGTGCTCGATAAGAAGGTGATCACCACCAGACATGGGAGCTACAACAAATTCTTGGTTCAGTGGAAAGGATTACCACAGTTAGATAACACTTGGGTTTCAAAGTTAGAGCTAAAGAAAATTGATAACCGAAAGCTACAAGATTTCAATTCAGCTGAACTCGTAGGAGTTGAGTTCTTTTTCACCAGAGGAGATTGATGCACCTTGTCGGAGCCATAACTTGTGAACCGTACGCCCATTTGCCTTGAAATTTAACATGTGGTTCCGCATGCATGTTCTACATCAAGATGATATCTGATCCTACTGACCCTCCTAAAATCATGTTTTTGGGACCTAACTCCGACATCTAGTGCCCCAAAATTAGCTTTTAGAATAGGTTCTTGGGTTTTTTAGGTTTTTTTGGCTGTTAAAATTTTATTATATTTTTTTATACCTTAAGTTGAGACATAATATTTTAAATTAAGGTTCATTATTTTAAGAGGGATGTGTGCACCTTATAAAAAATATCTATTTTAGCAATTTTTAGAAAAAAGATATTTTTAGGGTTTCTTTGGTTTTCGATTGATATATGATGGATTGTAATATTTTGTAGAATGGTTGTGAATTCAGGAATGAGAATAATATCAATTGGTAGTTTTATTCCATTATTGCATTTGTGTTATGTGATTGGAGTCCATTTTGTTGGTCTCTTGTAGCTGAAATTACACCAACTATGCAAGAATGTTGAGCCAAGGGTAGGACTTGGGTCTGTGAGAAAATTACTAGTTTTTACTAAATATTTGGATTTCAATATTTTAATCCACTTAACATTATATTTTTGAATCAATCTCCAGTCCTATTTAGCTATTAGTGCTTTGTTTAATATTTTCATTCTTCTTAAGCCCAAACCTCCCAAATCTTTCCTACTACACACCTGATCCCATGCCACAAGCAAGAACTTCTTCTTCTTCTCATAACCAAACTAGAGAAAGGATCACTAAATTTGTTCAATTTTCCAAAGAATATTTCTTGGAATCTAGAAGAGAGAAAAGAAGTACACTAGTATGCTTTGTAGAGTAGACTTAGCTAGCATAATTTTACTTACTTGGCTCAAAAGTATCCCTTTCCATCCCACCAATTTTATTTGAACTCTTTCTAAAATCAGTTCCTATAGAGAAGTCCTAATTCCCTATTTGAATATTGGTAATCTCAAATAAACTGAAGGAAGGGAGTCAGTATCACATCCCAAGATCTCAACAATTTTCCTTTGCCTACTAGGAGGAGTATTCAGGAAGAACACCTTACTTTTCCTCAAACTCACTTTCTTCCCAACCACTTTTTCATAGTACTCAAGGATTTCTTTGACAACTCTAGCCTAAGGGATTGAACCTAAAAAGGATAATAATGTATCATCAAAAAATTGGTGGTGTGACTTTTGGTCAATGGTAGCTACAGTTTTGATTCCCACTACTATGGGATTCATCTTCAGAGCTCTTACCAAAGACTTGACCAATAAAATAAACAAATACGGAGATAAATGATCCCCCTAACAAATGCCTCTACAACTACTAAAGTAACCAATCTATGATACACTAATTAATATTAATAATTTTTTTATGATATACAAGCTCTGACCAATATAATCTAGTAAGGTTTGAAACCAAATTCCTCCAAAAATCTAAGAAAAAATCTCCATGAGACCCGATTGTATTCTTTATACATATCAAGTTTGAGGAAAGTTCTTGGCCTTCTACTTTTATCTACAAAATGAATCAACTCATGCACTACAATAATACCATCAAAAATTTGTTTGCCTACTATAAATCCACTTTGAGGATGGTCAATAATTATCGAAAGGTATACTTTGAGCCTATTCGCCATAGTTTTAGTGAGAATTTTAAAAAGTGTATTATAGAGGCTAATGGGTTTGAAATCAAAGAAATATTTAGCACCCACCAACTTCAGGATAAGAACTATAAATTTTGAGTTTACATTATCTAGAATTAAAATAGACTCTTGAATTTCTCTCATAGCTAAACAGATATCACCACCTACAATGTGCTAGAACCTTTGAAAGAAAATAAGAGGAAATTCATCTAGTATCAGAGCTTTCAGACCACCCATAGAGAAGACAACAATCCTAATTTTCTCATCCTGAAAGGGAGCACAAAGTCCTTCATTCATATCATCTGAAACCAGGATGGGGATGTGGTGCAACAACCTCTCTTCAGCTTGAAGATCCCTATCATCCCTAGATAAGAGGAGGGTTTTGAAAAACTTGATCACTTCTTCCCTAATTTTTATAATATACTTTGAGAAAATACCATCTAATTTTATAATTTCTCTAACTATATTATTGTTCATATGCCTTAAGGTGGATGTGTGAAATAGTTTTGTGTTCCTATCACCTTCACAAAGCCAAAGGGATCTTAATTTCTAATACCACAAAATTTCTTCATCCACTAGCACATTATGGAAATATCCTAACAATTTTCTTTCCCTGTGTTTGTCCCCTTCAGTCACCTATCTTTACTCCAAATTTAATTCAACTTCCTTTAACTGTTCAACCAACTCTTTTTTCTTTGGAACACATTCCCAAAAATGTATTTGTTCCAAACATTAAAATTAGATTTAACAAATCTAAGCTTTGAAGCCATTTAAGGAAAAAGAGGGCCCAAAAAACCTCAAGACCACCATTCCAAAATTTTGAATTCTAATCTCTGATGTTGTAGCCACATTGTCTCAAACCTAAAGGGTTTAGAAAAAAACTAGAGTTTGGAATTTTTTCAAATACTAAAGGATTATGATCGAACCCCACTTTAGGGAGGGATCAAAGAGATGCATATGTCAACACTAGAAGACCTTCCTTGGATACTAACACCCTATACAACCTTATCTAAATATTTTTATTACCTAGATGCCTATTACTCCAAGTGTATTTAGACCCTTTCAAATCCACATCCATAAAATCCTGATTATTAATAAATGTAGTGAAATACTCCATACTTTTATAACCAAAAATCACTACCACATTTTTTATTCAAAGTGTATAAGGAGGTATTGAAGTCCCCAACGAGAATCCAAGCTTCCCCTTGAAAAATTCTCTTATAGAGCTCATATACTCCCACAAAAATTGGTTAATATTGATATTGATTTTTTTATTCTTTTTTTATTACATATATGAAGGAGGTTTTGAAATGAATTCCAAACCTTTCACAAAGTGGAGCTAATCACCAAAAAGGTGACAAAAAACTACAACCATAAAACAAGCTACCAAACCTGAATCTACCAGGTAATACAAACAACGGTAGAGAAATTTTAAATTAAAAATAGACTACTACTCAACCCAGAGAGAAAATTGAAACAATTAAATGGTCCCAATATTGAAAATAAATATATACCAATCACCCAATCAATTGGATCTAAAAATTTGAATGGGCTTCACCCCCAATAGAATAGAAACTGGGTGCCAAAGAGAACATAGGCGATCCCACATTCTAAATTGAAATGCCCAAGCCAAGCACCATGGATATAAAACCTAAAAGAGAAACGAAGTTGTTGGAACTTGAAATAAAATTTAAAACTCTCGCTAAACATGGATCCGTGTCCAAAAGAAGATTGAAAATTAAAATCTTGATCAACACGAGAACCAAGAAACTCCTGCCTCCAACAACCTTACAATAGAAAACTACCCAAAGATGAATTCTGAAAACCTCTAATGAGAAAGAGAAACTGCAAATCACAGAGCCAACCCAACAAGAGTGAAACCAATAAACTATCAAAAAAATCATTCATGCACCGACCACCAGAGAAATAAAAATGGGAAGACCTCTTGAGTGCTGACCATCGGAAAATTTTAAAACTAAAAAGAGCCTCCGCCCATCAAACTAGAACCAGGCACCTAAAACCTTCACAAATATTAAACTAGAGAACATTGTGGTTTTACGACCAACCCACCAATATGCACAGAGCCCTAAACATCCCCAACAAGATGAGACAATATGGGAATCCAAATCCTAAGAGCACCATAGAAACTTGACTAAGAACCAGAGACCATCTACAATCCAAATGGATTACAACCATCGAACCCATGCTCCAACCGGTCCCAACCCAAAAAGGATTCTAAAGAAAGAAAAAATCTGACACCGAGATCCAAAACCAAAAATTAATAGCCCATGGACCTACTTTATGCTTCAAGCAGAGACCAAGTATGAGATAAACCAAACACACCCATCAATAGAGTGAATATGAAATGGAATAAAACACTCAAAAAATAAAGCACCAGAAACGTAAGAGTGCTTTAGAAGAAACAAAACCCAACCAGCCCAGGGAGTTGGGACAAATGGTTGACCCACTCCCAGTAACCCAAGCCCACCAATCAAAGTGGCCAAATAGTACCATCACATCTCTACTAACCATAAATATATAGGATCTTCCCAAAGAGATTCAAAGAAGGATCAAAACTAAAGAATAGTGTGGAGAGAGCCGTCTATCCACCACAAAAACTAGCCTCAAGGTCACAAGAGGGCAAAAAACTACTAGTGCAACAGACTCTACAACCTAGAGTGAAAAGCTAGAAAAACCTCCCAACTTCCAAGTAGTATAGATGGATTCATCAACTGCCCAGCCACCCCCAGCCCCCGAACTAGGAAACAAGCTAACTAACCTTCTTTCGAGCTGCAAAATGGAAAGAGAAAATAGGTCCAAAAACCAAAAAACATCACCCCCAAAGAGCCTTTGCCAAATTGTAAATTTGTAGTTTCCAAAAATCTCGGTCAAACCACCAGAGTAGGGCTCAATGTGCTGTGGAGAAAAGATACCAAAAACAAATTCCTATTTGTTAATTTTTGCTAGCTTTGTTTTTCAAAGTAACCAGAGGCTTTGTTTATATTCAATTTATTTTTTATTAATTTTCTTCCTTTATTTGTAGTTTGTATTAGTAGGTGTCCTTATTACTCAAGGTTTGAAGTAGTTTTTTTTATAATATAAATTAATTTACTAAATAGTTATCCTAAAACATTTAGATAAATTTTAATTCTAACTTGAAAAATGTAATTCAATTTTAAATATTTAAAATTAAAATATAAATTTATCGCTTTCAATTATATTATATATAAATAAGATAACTAATATTTAAGTTTAAATATATTTATTATTTTCATATTCTATATTTCTAAAATTATGAATATTAAATAATATTTTTTTAACAATATCAAAATTAAAAATAATAATAATAACTTAACAATATTTTCCATGTTAAGGAAGCACAAGAGAACATTGTGAAGTATTATTAGTAGGTTCTAATTTTATAACTTGATTAATTATTTTTATTTTTTAATATTAAAGAAAAAATTAAAAGTATTTGAAGTTTTTTAATTTTTTTTTTTTTATATCACTACATTTTAAATTTAAATTTTATCTAAAAAGGATAGTTAAGACATTTAGTTCTTCAATATACTATGTCTTTTAGATGTGCCTTGCATCACAAGGATTTAGAAACACCATACCATTTAGTTTTTCACTATCCCTTTGCTCACATAATTTGAGGTAATATTTTTTTAAATATGAGAATATATTTGGTAGCTCCATCAACATTGAAAGAATTGATGAAATGTTGGATTGATTAATTTTTTTTTTTGGTAAGTAAGAGAATATTTATGATTAACACCGGGTTTTAACTGGTTGACCCAAAACCATTTTACAAAATAGGGTCCACTGACCAACTGGACAAAGGCCAAGCCCTGAAAGTTTAAACTGACAACAAAAGGGCCAAGACCTACTCTTCCAACAGAATACAGCCAAACTAAACTATGGAAGCCTAATATTATGGCCATCAGAAAAGAAAGACAGAGCTAAAGCATTATGTATTATGTGGAAGATTAGTTCTACCATTATTTATTGGAATTTATGGCTTAAAAGGAATAATAGATTTTTTTTAAATAGATATTAAAATGATGCTCATATTTGAAATGATATTATTATATCTCTTGTAGAATGTTTATAGATATGGTGCTCATCATGACAAGTCTCATGCATATAAAAATAAATGCTAGTCACTTGGTTATAGGATTTGAATATACATGGAAAAGTCATCTAAGGCAATGATATATATATATATATTTTTAAAGCAAAAAACCCCTTGCGGGGCCGCCTTAGCCTAAGAGACCACGAACAAGGGGTTCTACACCGTCAAAGTCACCCGGGGGTCACACCCAGCCCTGCCCGTACCAACATTATCAATTGGATTTTGAGTATCCAATTCAAATTTTTGGTGGGGTGGAGATTCGAACCTAGGACCTCCCTTGGATGATTGCCCTCTCCTATCCAACTCACCTGCAACACCTGGGTATCTAAGGCAATGATATTAAAACAAAGGATATGCTTCCAAAGGAAATATGGGAGAAGTAAGTGGAGGTTGCATTTTTAAAATAATTAAGGTAAAGTTCTCCTTAATCATAATAATATTGAATTTTAACTAAAAAATATGTAGAGGCTACGACACTTCTTACGAGGTTGAAAGTTGCAATTTTAAAGGGATGGAAATATATTTCAATTAAGATAAATTCATAAATTATCATTAGTGCTATCAACAAAAATGGATGTGAGTATTGGATAAGAAAAATATTATCGTTAATGTTCATTATATATTATTAGAAGTAATCTCTTGGAAATGTGAACATATCTACAAAGAAAGAAATTAGGTAGTAGATATTTTAACTAGTCATGATGTTGATCTTTGTCTTGGTTAAATTTAAAATTTAGAATATAGTTGAGTGAGACTTTATCTCTTAATAAAAATGATGTCAAGGAGTTAATTGTGAAAACATGGCACTTTGAAGAAGATGAAGAATATATTTAATAGAAAAGAACATGAAAAATATCTTTGATAAAAGGACAAGTTAGATATGGTTCAATCGACCTAGTAACAAATGTGATATTTTTGTATCTTGATGGGGGTGGTCCCCAATACAAGTCTTACATAACTTATTAAAAAAACTATAAGTTGTTTAAATAAATGAATCACATAAAATTGAAGTAACTATATAATTTTTGAAAATTAATAGAACCAGAGGTCTGCATGTGTGCTTGCTATTTCAAACCGCTGCATAAATTTTGAGTTTGAGGAAGCCTCACCGGAAGTCTTGGTTTGGGTTGAGTTTCTTGGTCTCCCCATTCTGTGTTGACATTTTTGAAAACCTTAGACGCTCATTTGGGAATTTTTTTTTGCCTAAAATCTGATAAATTTTTTGTCCTCGTCCTACTAAGTGAGTTTGAGTAAAAGTTAACCTTTCCAAGGATTTGGTTGAACATATTTATATCACGCTAGATGGGAAAACTTATCGACAATGTTTTGTGTATATAAAATTACCTAATACATGCTATTGGTGTCATTTTTCTTCTCATAAAATTAGGGATTGCCCACTTATGATCGGTCGAGCTTAGACCCATACTTCGGTACCTCCTCCCACCACCACCTCAACGGTGAAACTTGAAGGGGCTAAGAGTGGAAAAGAGTGGATTATTGTATCCCATAATCGATGAAACAAGCACCCTAAGAATCAGATGCGACATGCAGTAGCTAGTTCTTCAGCTGCGGCTCAAGGTCTTCAAGAACCCATGGCCATTCCGCAACCTCAACCTAATCCCACAATATGGATTGGGCCTTCCTTTATGGATGTAGTTTCGGTTAAATATACCCTCTCAGCTCCCAATAATTCTTCCTCTCTAAAAGGTACAGGTCCAGAAGGCTTTGAGACTTACAAGGCACACCGCTTACGCAAACCTCCACATGAAAGGGAGGAGTATAATGTTGATAAGAGGCACCAAATAGATGATGTGCATCGACAATACATCAAGAAGTATAATGTTGATAAGAGGTACCAGATATATGATATGCATTGGCAGCAAGGCCTAGGGCCAGCTATAACACTTCACCACAAATACATTTGGGGATCTTGGGAAGCTCAGGGACTCCAAGGTTGTTGAGGATAGTATGCACCTCAACTAGGATTAATCGTTTTCTCTCATGGAATGTAAGAGTACTAACAGACCTAGTTCAAAAATACATAGTCTATGATAAGATGACTAAGGTCTCTCACATGTTTGGTAATCTTGACTTTATTTATCTGCAAGAAGTTAAATTTTTTTATTTTAATCTAGATTGTACCTATAATTTTTAGTGGCCGCATGGTTTCTTTCATGCAACCCGTCATACTCCTAGTAAGAGAGGAGTTGTTACTTTTGTCTCTTCTAAGTGGATGAGGAATATGGTTTCTTAGGGGTTGTACCCCTCAAATCAAGTTGTCTAGACTCTGTTTGAGTTTCAAGGTCAACCTTTTGGAATAATTAATCTGTATGCATCTAACGATGCTTTTGATAAGTGTAGTTTGTGGTGGTGGTTGGATTTTTCTCTGTCGCATGTTGTTTGGGTTCTTTATGGTGAATTTAACATGGTTGAGAAACCCCAGGATAAGGCTGGGCACATGCCAATGCGATGGAATATCGAGGAAACAGAAGCACGGTTTTTCATGAAGAATAAACTGGGGTTGTCAGATCCTAATTACTATTTCTCTCAATCTAAATTCCTTGAGAATGTTTGGTTCACCTGGTCTAATTTCCAAACAGGATTTATGAGGGTTTTAAAATGCTTGGATAGAGCAATGCTTACAGATTCCCATAACTTCTTCTTTAATAGGATTTCTATGTACTTCCCTTTTGTTCATGCCATTCCAGATACTGTCTTCTTTTATCACTCTCGATTATTTTTGACATTGCCACCTGAGATTCTCCTCATAGAAGATTTCAATTTTAATTTTACCTAAATATTTTTTTTCTTCAAAATGATGCTATGAGGGCTTATATTACCCAATTTTAGAATCTTCTCCCAAGACCCTTTCGCTTGGTTGGATAGATTGCTTGGTGGAATAAGGACATTCGATGTATGAATTCTATGCTTTGATCTATTGGGGTTGAAGTTGCAAAGTGCAAAAGGGTTGCAGATTTTACCCTCAAAAAAGAATTATCATATGCCTCTCTGAGACTTGAGTATTTCCCATTCAACCAGTATTTGAAAGCTCATGTTTTTGTCATTTGTCATGAGCTAAAGAAAGCAAAGCTTTATGAGGTCGGAGGAGCCTAGCTTCGTGCCAAAATGCATTGGCTCAATATTGGGGACAAGGTGTCTAAAGAATTGTTCAAATGGTTATGCCCCTCTTTGTTAGATATGCAATTTTAAGATCTTCAAATCGATGGGGATAGAATCACTAAGATTCCTGCTATAATCTCTACATTTTTTCGCTATTATTAAAAAAAAATTCTTCTCAACCACTCACCCTCACACAGCAGTAGGCCTTGGCTGAGTGTTGTGTAGCGGTGCTAGAAAAGCTCTCTTTCGAGCAAAAATCTAGTTGTGAAGCCCCTCTGTCTCTTGATAACCTTAATTAGGCTCTCTATCAAATGAAGAATGATAATGACCCTAGTTTGGATGGATTCCCCTATGAATTATTCAAAGAATTATGGGACTTCATTGGTCCAGACTTACTTAAGGTCTATCAAGAAGCAATGATCACAGGTTCCTTGGGTTCTATAATCAATAAAGGTAATATTCGATTCATATCCAAGGTTGGGGATCCTAAAATTATTACGAATTGGAGGTCGATCACTGTTTTGAATGTCAATTATAAGATCATTGCCAAAGCTTTGGCTTTAAAGTTATGTCCCATTCTGCCTTTAATTATCAGGTTTGAACAAATTGGGTTTTTTCAAGGTTGATAATCTTGGATAATGTCATGGCAGTATGGGAAGGTATGTAATGGTCTAGACAGTATCAACAGGATACTATATTCATAAAAAATTATTTTGAAAAATCTTATGATAAAATTGAGTGGAATTTTATTCTTACCATGTTACAAGCACTTGGTTTTGATCCGAACTTTGTTAAGTCTATTAATATGATCTTCTAGGATGCTTCAAATGTGCTCACTTTAAATAACACTCAGTATGATATCCTGGGCATATTTCATTTGGTGATGCAAGGCTTCCCGCATGCTCCTTCTTTATTTATACTAGATATCAAAGCCTTTGGATATCTCTTGGTTGCCCAAGTGTCTTAGGGAAACATTCGAGGGATTGATATTCCCAATTTTCTAGCTCAGTTGGTTAATGGACACTTTGTTGATGATTCTTTCCTAACCATTAGGGAAGATCAACAATCTGTGTCCAACACTTTGCATTGTGTTGATATCTTTTGTGAAGATTCAGGCTCTAGCATTTAGTGGCATAAGACTGCTTGCTTTTGATAGTCTGCTAATCCTTTCCCATATTGGCTTTCTCAATATCCCTGGTAATGGATTCAATATAAAAATGTTTTTAAGTTTTTTTGCATTCATTTTTCTTTTTAGAGTACCTCTGGTCAACTCTAGAATCATGTGCTCTAAAGATTTCAAAAGAAGCTTTCTTATTTGATTATCAATAAAATCTCCCTTGCAGGAAAATTCCAAGTTTACTCCAAGATTTTGGCTACCACTCGTGTATTTTTCTTCCTACTGGACTCTATCTCGGGCATGTTACAAAAATATAGAGAAGTTGTTGCAAGATTTTATTTGGGCTAACTCTTCCCAGAAGAAGGATATTCACAAAGTAGCCTAGGAAATTTATTATCTTCCCAAGTCCTCTGGCGGGAAGGGTCTATTTGACTATCAATTCTAGGGATTTACTCTGTGTGCAAAGTGGGTTGTTAGAGCTATTGACGACCCAAAAGCCTAGAAGATCCTAATTCAGCACTGTATTTCTACAGGCCTTCATTTGTGTAAGAAATTTTGGTGGGGGATGTCTCTCCCCTCTATTATTATAGCCCCTATGTCTATTAAAATTTAAAGCTTCAAAGTTTGGGAGGCTCTTAAACCTTGGCTCTGTTGGTCTGGTGATGGGCAAAAAAATGGGCTTCCATAGCCTCTATTAATGTGTGGTGGTCATCTATCATTACATACCAAGGCTTCGCTTTTACCTCATTTCAATGGATTCATGCTCAATGGTTTTTCAAGAAGGGATTTGCTAGCATTTCTGATTTCTTCTCTTCTCATACCAAATATTGGATTCCTTGGGAGGTTTTCATATGAATTCATAATATAAAACCATAATATAAGACCACATATGATACTATGCTAGATAGCATTCCCTTATCTTTTTGGCCAAAAATTACCAAGTATTTCCATATACCTTGGTTTTCGGACTGGACCTGGCTGAAGAACATCTTGTTAATTTAGTAAAAGGTCTGTTTGGGATATTCCTAGATTTATCCACACTTGACCATGGTGGGTTATTTGAATGAGTGCTAAGACTTAATATCCAGGCCTTCATAGTATAAATTACATTTTAACATGGTCTTGGCCTATTATCCTGAGCCAAAGTTGGCTTTTCTTGCTTGGAGTCTACTTTTTCAAGGTTTGCCTATGGGGCAATGATTGAAATACTTGGGTGTGGATAATTCCAAATGCTATTTTTGCAATGAACCTAAGATTACAATCATGTTTTCTAGTCATTTCATAAAGCTCAAATGGCTTGGACATGGTTGGAATATTTCTTTCGACCTTCTATGGCCACTTCTTTTTCTTGGCACCATTCCCTACTAGGCGATGCTCCTAATTTTTCTATTCCTCTTGTGTCTGTTTGGCATATTTTGAGTCAATATTTTTTTTCACTTATGGAAGACCAAAAATAATATAGCTTTTTCCAAAGACACAAATTTTGATTACTTTTCTTTAGCTGATAAGTATACTGTATTTTTTTACTCTTGGCTTTAGATATAAGTTCAAGTGAAAAAAATTATATTGGCATTCAGTACTTGAGGAATCTCATGGACCATTGGTCCAATACGTCATGCACTATCAGTCGGGTCCTCTTGGATTTGACGTCACAACACCATGCTGGCTCTCCGATCTCATCAGGGATGCATGACACTACTGCAGGTGGGGAGACACTGGTCTCAACCTCCACCGATGACCAAATGTCATTACTCTTATGGTGTTGGTAATTATACTAACCATAACTACATAGGATATCTCCAAAGAGAGTCAGATAAGTATCACAACTGAAGAATACCGTAGAGAGAGCCTGCCTATCCACCACAACAACTAGCCTTAGGATCATAGGAGGGCAAAAAAGTGCTAGCATAGAGGACTCTACAACCCAGGGTGAAAAGATAAAAAAAACCCCAAATTCTAAGCAGTACACATGAATCCATCAACTACCCAGCCACCCCAGTCCCCCAACTAGGAAATAAGCTAACCAACCTTCTTTCGAGCTGCAAAATGGAAAGAGAAAACATGTCTAACAATCGAAAAACATCACCCCCAAAGAGCCTTCACAAAATTGTAGATCCGTAGTTTCTAAAATCTCATTCAAGCCACACAAAGCAAGGCTTAATGTGCGGCAAATCAAAGACACTAAAAACAAATTTCTACTCGAAGAGCAAAGTCACCAAAAAAAAATTCCTATTTGTTGACTTTCGTTGGCTTTATTTTTTAAAGTAACCAGAGGATTTGTTTATATTCAATTTGTTTTTTATTATTTTTCTTCCTCTATTTGTACTTTATATTAGCAGGTGCCCTTATCACTTATGGTTTGAAGTTGTTTTTTTTTTATAATATAAATTAATTTACTAAATAGTTATCCTAAAACATTTTGATAAAATTTAATTCTAATATGAAAATTTTAATTCAATTTTAAATATTTAAAATTAAAATACAAATTTATGGCTTTCAATTATATTATATATAAATAAGATAACTAATATTTAACTTTGATTATATTATATATAAATAAGATAACTAATATTTAACTTTGATTATACTATATAAATAAGATAACTAATATTTAAGTTTGATATTCTTCATGAACTTTCTCATATGATCCAAGATCTTCAAAAGGTCCAATATAACAGACTATGAATGCTAATATCTGGTGTATTACAGCAAGATATATTGTTGATATTAACTTATATTCCTATGTATATTCCGTTAATGATAAATTTAATATTGTAATATTCTAGTTAATTATTGGAAATTTGAGCAAATTTTGTTGTCATTGATGTCAAGAGATTGATGTCCAAGTTTCATCGTCATTAATGTCATCAAGTTGTTTTTCCAAAAGGCAAGGAAGTGGTTAAAAGAAAATAGGATATAATATTTATTTTAAATATTATATGCCTAAAGAGACTTAAAAGATTGAAGACCCAAGGAAGGAGGAGCAGGTTTGAAAATAAATAATAATATTATAATATTTTATATTATAATATTCTCGGAAAAAGGTTGAGGTAAAGAAAAACAAGGTCCAACGAATCATTACAAAATAAATCCCTGAAAAGACCCATTGAGCAGATTTTAAAGGTCATTTTTTAATTTATTAAAATTAAATATATATATATATATATATATATATATATATATATATATATTGAAAAAAATTAAAATATTTTAACCATAGGTTAAAATTTTAATTTAAATAAATAATAAGGTGCCAAAAGGTTTAAACTTAAAATTTAAATTTGCTAAGCCAACGTGTTGGAGTGCAAAGAACAAGGTATAAAAGGGGGCAATAATTTTTATTTTAAATCATCCATGCAATTTGTATGCCCAAAGAGAAAAGAATAATCGTGTGTTGCATTAAGAGGGAAGAAGAGAATTCACATGTGTTAAAGTTTAAAGAGGTAGACTTCATATTAAGTTTGAGTGGAGCACCAAACCAATCCCAAAGTAGTGTGTGGTGCAACCGGTGGACAGAGGCTAGTTAAGATGTTTGCGCAGGGAAATTCAAGGGTTCGATTCACATCACCTTCGTTTTGAAAGCAACAAAGTATTTTGATTAATTTCAAAAATTGTAGAAAGCAAGGAATAAAGTGCAGATCATGTGCTTGGATTTTTGTGTTGGGCATGTAGACCAACGATAGCCTAGCATTGAAGACATAACAAGGCATAAATTTTTGAAGACGTGGGCCATCACATAAGGTAAGAACTTGATTTAATTTTTGGCCAAGGTTTTGAAAAGCGCTAGAGGCCACGTGATAGTTTTGAAAAGTGCTAGAGACCATGTGATTATTTTTGCATAGGTGAAATAATAGGGAGTCATAAGGTTCATTAATATTTTAATTTTTGATTAGAATTATAATTAAATATTGTAGTTATAAGGTGTTAAAAAAGGAATTAATTTTTATTTTGTTGAGTGTGAAGATTGGGTTTATAAGGTGTTATCAAAAGAGTTTGACTATTTATGTATTGAATATTATTTGATTTTTTTTTAGATTATAAGGTGTACTTAAGACTTGATAGTTTTTTTATGGTGAATTAATTATTGGGTAGAATAATTGTGTGGGGATTTTGAGATAAGTTGTTACTATATAACCTTGAAAGTGGCAAAGAAGTTTTGATTGTGATTAAGATAGGTTTTGAATAAAAATATCCATAAAAATAAAATGTACGGGCACATCTTCCTTGTGAGTGAAATATTGTTGGATTGAATGTTGTGAAATGCAAAGTTGGAGTGAAAAGGATTGTTTGATAAGCATTGTTGAAAATTTTTGAGCGATTTTTCATGTGCATGATTTGTGGATGTTGAAAGATCATGAGTATCATTCTTATGTGAGATTGAAAACTATCTTGAGCTAGGGTTTGTGAAAGATCATGAGTATCATTGTTATATGATATTGATAACTATCTTGAGCTAGGATTTGTGAAATAACATGAGTATCATTGTTATGTGAAATTGAGAACTATCTTGAACTAGGATTTATGAAAGAACATGAGTATAATTGTTATGTGAAATTGGAATTATCTTGAGTCAAGGTTTGAGATTCATAGTGTGAGTGATTGGAAGTATAGTGAAACACTTGGGTAGGATTGTAAGCACGTTGTGTTTCATTAAGTGAATGTTTGAGTGAATTTGGTTGAGCATTATTGATTGAAAGCATTGAAGTGATAGTTCAAAATTTGTGAAATAAATTATACTTTATTTTTGAATTTATTTGAAAGAGAGTTTAAAAGTGATAGAATGTTTTGTTGAGTGTGAAACATTGTGAGTGTGAAACATATTGAGTCTTTGATCATTCTCTATATGTTTCTATGGTTAAACAAGATTATAAGTGATAATTTTTTGTGTGATTGAAGAGGTTTTCTAAAAGAGATTAAGTTGAGTTTTGTATGCAAGTATTACAGTTGTTTGAGTAAGCTTTTGTGAAATATTGTGAGAAGATTTGAGTAAGTCCTAGAGGGGACTTAAGGATAGAGTTGAGTAAGCTTTTGTGAAAGCTTAAGGATATATTTTTGTGAGATTTTGTGAAATATTACAAGTAGATTTGAGATAAATATTTGTGAAGACATGGGAGAATATTGGACAAGATCTAGGGAGGCTTTGTTGAGAAAATTTGAGATAAGTCTTAGTTAAGACTTATTGAGTAGATTGAAAAATTTATTGAGAGGACTTGTGGATAGATTTGAGGCAAGTCTTAGTGAAGACTTGAGAGAAAATTGAGAATTTTCTTGAGATAACTTGTGGACAGATTTGAGGTAAGTCTTTGAGAAGACTTGAGAGTAGATTTGATTGATTGATTTGTTCAAGATTTGAGTTAAGGCTTGGGGAAAATCTAGCAGAGTTGCTTTATGATTGATAAAGATTTGTGTTAAAGCTTGAGGATAGATTTGAGAACAAATTTTGGTGTATATTTGAGGGTAGATTTTTTCTAGACTAAAGATATATTTCTGAGTAGATTTGTGCTAGATCGAGGACAATGTTTAGTATAGATTTGAGATAGACATTGAGTAGAGCTGAGAGTAATATTTGGAGGTGATAGAGTAGAGGAAATTAGTGTCTAATGTATAGAGACCCATTGGCTAGGGTAATGAGGATATATGTCTTTTGAGTGATGACAAAGGTCTTCAGTGGAGAGAGATCCACAAGCTAGTGTAGTGGAGATAGTAGTCTTCTAGAATATCACCAGCTAAAGCAGAGGAGAAAGAGTTCTCTTATGGATAGAGATCCATGAACCAAAAAATGGTAAAGAGATCTCCTATGGATAGAGATCCATGAACTTGATTAGGGGATTGGTATCTTCTTTGTACAAAGATCCATAAATATTGTAATAGGGAAGGATTCCCAAGAGATTTGTTGAGAAAAATTTAGTGAAATATTTTCTCTATGGAGTAGCCCACATTGGGTGAACCATGTTAAATTGGTCTCTATTGTGTGTGATGATTTGTGTATTAATTTTATTACTATAGTTGATATTACCATTGACATATTTAATAACATTGTTTGAGAAATAAAAGTAAAATTTGATCTTAGACTATTCACCCCCCCTCTCAGTATAAGCTTGTGTTCTTAAATTGGTATAAGAGCGGGTTCCTTTGGAAGAGTTTAATAGCCTGAAGGAAAAGCTTAAAGGATTACAAATGGATTCTCAGAGTGGATCTTTAGGAAGTAAGGCACCATTGTTCTATGGGAGAAATTATGCATTTAGAAGTGTAAGAATGAATATTTACCTAATGGCATAAGGAAATGATATATGGAAAGCAGTTGACGATGGGTACACACCGCCAGCTACTCCACCTACAGATAAATATGGTAAGCTCATACAACTGAATAATTCAAAAGCAATGAGTGGAATATTAAATGGTTTATGTGAATAATAGTTTGTAAAATTTATGCATTGCACATCATAAAAAGAGATTTTGGAAAGTTATAGAAAACATATGAGAGAGACAAGAAGGTCAAGATGGCAAAATTGCAAAATCACAAGAAAAATTTTGAAGACCTAAATATGAAGGATGGGAAAGATATTTATACATACTTAAGTCATGTGGATGAGTTTGTTAAATCCATGCAAGGACTTGTGTTTAAATTTGAAGAAACAAATGTTTGTCAAAGTATTTTAAGGTCACTCCCTAAGAGGTATAGTGAAAAGGTTTCAGCCATAGAAGAATAAAAAAATAGTGAAACTTTGGCAAGGGATGAGTTACATGTAACTCTCACAAATTTTGAGATAAGAATAGGAAAGGATCATATCCCCCAGAATAAATTTGCCTTCAAAGTTACAAAGAAGACAAAGGATAAGAAGTCAAATTCAAGTAATCAATTATCTACAGATGAAGAAGCAAACTATGGCAAAAGGAACAAGGACACAAGAAATTATAAAGGTATGAAAATAATTAAGTGTTTTAAATGTGGTAAATATGATCACTATGCATCTGATTGTCCAAAATTTGGAAATAACAGTGGTGATGAGAAACAGGATCATAAGAACAAGGAAGCAGTAAAATACAAGTATCAAAATAAAAACAGGGATGGACAAAGTAAGCAAGGAAAGAAGTTTTTACAAAGGCATAAGAATATTTTTTATGCAGATAAGACAAGCAAGATTTCAAGTGATAGTCATGAAAGATCATTAGATAATGAATAAGAAAAAATTATATTTCTGGTAGTAGAAAAAGATGTTAAGAAAAAGGTAAAAAGGGAGCCAATAATTATCAAGTGTTTTAGGTGTGGTAGCTTTGGTAGTCGTGAAGATAATTGTACAATGAATGGGTTCAATTTCAGTAAAGATGAATATGAAGATGCTCTTGAAGGTATAGAAGAAGAAAGTCTACTTATGGAAATAGGAGAAGAAGGAAGTACTCCTATTGAAGATAAATAAAAAATGAATGAAGATGATCTAAAAGATGAAGAATCATAAAATAAAGAGGAAGAAGAAGTTGATATTGAAGGTGAAATTATTTATGATCTTAAGTAATTAAGGAAGGTATGAAAGCAGAAATTAAAACTCAAGCTTCAATTTCAAGAATGTGATGAAGAGAAAGAAAGGCTTATACAAGAACTCAATGACTTAAAAGTTAAAATTAAAAAGAAAAAGGAGTTGAAAAGGACATGACTAAACAATTAAATATGAAAGAGCAAGAATGTGATATTCTAAGGAAATGAATTGAAAATTTTAATAAAAAGATATATCAATTTAGGAAAAGTTCAAAGGATTTGGATGATATTATCAAAACACAAATATCTCCATTAATAAGGACAGGACATGGTTTTGAAGAGGAACATAGAGAATGAGGAGATGAGTCAATATCAAGATCCAAAGAAGAAGAAGCTTCAAAAGAAGAGAGTATAAGAGAAAGTGATACTTCTGAGCATAAATTGGAAAATAGAAAGTTCAACAAGGAAAGAAATAATGCACAAATAAGGAACAGATGGAACAAGAAACATCATAGGGAAGAAGAGACTAAGATGCCAATGGGGTCAAGGCAAGATTTATTCAATGGATTGTGCTTCTCATGTCACAGGTTTGGTCACAAGGCTATGTAGTGCAGGACACATGAAAAACATGTATATTGTTTCACTAAAAGGAATTTCAAAAATAGGCATCAATTTCAAGTGTATTGCTACTCTTGTAATTAGTTTGGTCATAAGGCAGTAAATTGTAAGGTTCATGATAGGAATGGATATGGCTTCACTAGGATGAACTACAAGACATGTGCACCTTCAAGGAAGCACATCATTAAGTGTTATAAATACAATAATATTGGGCATATGGCTAAGTGGTGTAGAACAAAATTTCCAAAGAAAAGCAGGAACATAAATATTCAGAGGAATTAGAAGGATCATTTGAGGAAGAATGTGGACAAAGAAAAAGAGCAGTGTATGTTGGGAGTAGAGATACTCCAACCCCAAAATTAACCACCTCAAGGAGAGGATGTGGGCAGGGGGTTGAACTAAAAGTCTTATTTAGCCCCAAGCCCCAAGGGTGGCCCTTTGCCATTGATGTCAAATGGGGAGAGATTTGAGTTAGGGGAGAGGATTCAGTCAGGGGGAGCAAAATTAAAAAAGGTAAAATAAATGGTTAAAGGAAAAAGGGTTACCATCAATGACAATGGGGGAGATTGTTGAAAATTTGAGCAAGTTTTTTGTCATTGATGTCAAGAGGTTGTTGTCCATGTTTCATCGTCACTAATGTCATCAGGTTGTTTTTCCAAAAGGCAATGAAGTGGTTAAAAAAATAGGATATAATATTTATTTCAAATATTATATGCCTAAAGAGGCCTGAAAGATTGAAGACCCAAGGAAGGAGAAGCAGGTTTAAAAATAAATAATAATATTATAATATTTAATATTATAATATTCTAGAAAAAAGGTTGAGGTGAAGAAAAATGAGGTCCAAGGAATCACTAAAAAATAAATCCCTGAAAAGACCCATTGAGCATATTTTAAAGATCATTATTTAATTTATTTAAATTAAAATATTTTAACCATAGGGTTAAAATTTTAATTTTAAATAAATTATAAGGCACCAAAAGGTTTAAACTTGAAATTCAAATTTGCTAAGTCGACATGTTGGAGTGCAAAGAACAAGGTATAAAAGGGGGCAATGATTTTTATTTTAAATCATCCATGCAATTCGTATGCCCAAAGAGAAAAGAATAATCGTGCATTGCATTAAGAGGGAAGAAGAGAATTCACATGTGTTAAAGTTTAAAAAGATGCATATTTCGTATTAGGTTCGAGTGGAGTGCAAAAACAATCCCAAAGTGTTGTTTGGCGCAACCCATGGACAAAGTCTAGTTAAGACGTTTGCGTAGGGCAGGTCAAGATTTTGATTCGCGTCCCCTTCAATTTCAATTCAACAAAGTATTTTGACTAATTTTGAAAATTACCGAAAGCAAGGAATAAAGTGCAAATCGTGCGCTTGGATTTTTGTGTTGAGTTTGATTTTGAGTGCAATCATAACAAGGCGTAAGTTTTTGAAGATGTGGGCCATAGCATAAGGTAAGCGCTCAATTTAATTTTTGGCCAAGGTTTTGAAAAGCGCTAGAGGCCATGTGATAGTTTTGAAAGGTGCTAGAGGCCACGTGATTATTTTTGCAAAGGTGAAATAATAGGGAGTCATAAGGTTGATTAATATTTTAATTTTTTATTAGAATTATAAATAAAGATTGGAGTTATAAGGTGTTAAAAAATGATTTAATTTTTATTTTGCTGAGTGTGAAGATTGGGTTTATAAGGTGTTATCAAAAAAGTTTGAGTTTTTATGTATTGAATATTATTTGAAAATTTTAGAGATAATAAGGTGTACTTAAGACTTGATAATTTTTGTATGGTGAATTAATTATTGGGGAGAATAATTGTGTGGAGATTTTGAGATAAGTTGTTGTTATCTAACCTTGAAAGTGGCAAAGAAGATTTTATTATGATTAAGACAGGTTTTGAAGACATATCTCCATCAAAACACAATATATGGGCACATATTCCTTGTGAGTGAAATATTGTTGGATTGAACATTGTGGAATACAAAGTTGGAGTGAAAAGTATTGTTTGATAAGCATTGTTGGAAATGTTTGAGTGAGTTTTCATGTGCATGATTTGTGGATGTTGAAAGATCATGAGTATCATTGTTATTTGAGATTGAGAACTATCTTGAGCTAGGGTTTGTGAAAGATCATGAGTATCATTGTTATGTGAGATTGAGAACTATCTTGAGCTAGGGTTTGTAAAAGAACATGAGTATCATTGTTATGTGATATTGAGAACTATATTTAACTAGGGTTTGTGAAAGAACATGAGTATCATTGTTATGTGAAATTGAAATTATCTTGAGTCAAGGTTTGAGATTCATGGTGTGAGTGATTGGAAGTATAGTGAAACACTTGGTTAGGTTTGTAAGCAAGTTGTGTTTCATTAAGTGAATGTTTGAGTGAAGTTGGTTGAGCATTATTGATTGAAAGCATTCAGGTGATAGTTCAAGATTTGTGAAACAAATTATACTTTATTTTTTAATTGATTTGAAAGAGAGTTTAAAAGTGATATGATTTTTTTTAGTGTGAAACATTGTGAGTGTGAAATATATCGAATCTTTGATAATTCTCTATATGTTTCTATGGTTAAACAAGATTCTGAGTGAGACTTATTTGTGTGATTGAAGAGGTTTTTTGAAAGATATTAAGTTTTATATGCAAGTATTGCAATTGTTTGAGTAAATTTTTGTGAAAGCATGTGAGCTAATTTGAGTAAGTCCTAGAGGGTACTTAAGGACAGAGTTGAGTAAGCTTTTGTGAAATCTTAAGGATAGATTTGTGTGAGCTTTTATGAAAGATTACAAGTAGATTTAAGACAAGTCTTGGTGAAGACTTGTGAGCATATTGGATAAGTTTTAGGAAGGACTTGTTGAGCAGATTTGAGGTAAGTCTTAGTGAAGACTTATTGAGCAGATTGGACAAGTTCTTGAGAGGACTTGTGGACAGATTTGAGGTAAGTCTTAGTGAAGACTTGAGAGCATATTGAGCAAGTTATTGAGAGGATTTGTGGACATATTTGAGGTAAGTCTTTGAGAAGACTTGAGATCAGAGTTTATTGATTGATTTGTTCAAGCTTTGAGTTAAGGCTTGGGGCAAATCTAGCAAAGTTGATTTTTGATTGATTAAGCTTTGTATTAAATCTTGAGGAAAAATTTGAGGATAGAGTTTGGTGCAGATTTAAGGGCAGATTTGTGATAGACCAGAGACAGATTTGTGAGCAGATTTGTGCTAGACCGAGGACAATGTTTAGTATAGATTTGAGACAGAGATTGAGCAGAGCTAAGGGTAATATTTGGAGGTGACAGAGTAGAGGATTGTAGTCTCCAGTGGATAGAGATCCATTAGCCAGGGTAGTGAGGACACAGGTCTTCTAAATGAAGACAAAGGTCATCAGTGGAGAGAGATCCACAAGTTAGTGTAGTGGAGGCAGTAGTCTTCTAGAAGATCACTAGCCAAATTAGAGGAGAAGGAGTTCTACTGTGGATAGAGATCCATGAACTAGCAAAGGGGAAAGAGTTCTCCTGTGGATAGAGATCCATAAAATAGAAAAGGGGAAAAAGTTCTCCTCTGGATAGAGATCCACGAACTTGATTAGGGGATTGGTATCTCCATTGGACAGAGGTCCATAAACATTGTAATAGGGAAGAATTCCCAAGAGATTTGTTGAGAAAATTTTAGTGAAATATTTTCTCCGTGGAGTAGCCCACATTGTGTGAAGCATGTTAAATAGACGTCTCTATTGTGTGTGATGATTTGTGCATTGCTTTGATTACTGCAGTTGATATTGTCATTGATATATTGAATAACATTATTTGAGAATAAAAAGTAAAAATTAGTTTTATATTATTCACCCGTGATTATAAGTTTGTGTTATTCATTATGATATAATATAGATTTTTCTATATAAAAATAAATAAATAAATAAAAAATAAAAAATAAAAGTGACATATTTTAGTATAATATCATTTGGAATGGCATTTTCTTTCTAAAGTGGGAAAGATGTCTTCACTTCATAACATAGAAGTAGAGGCTAAGAAATGATGTCTTATTTCTTGGACGCAAACAACTTAAGCCTTCGAACACATAACAGCAACAGTTATTCTTATTTTCTTCAATTCAATAATAAGAAACAGTAGCAAATCGTTACAAGAGGACGTTTCAAAACGGAGCAACACTATGCTTCTGCTGAAAGCGTGTGCAGCTGCTGACGGTCGCCGTGGCGGCAGATGGGTCTTCTACTGAAATTTTCAAATTGTTTGTTTAGGAAATAAAAAATGTTGCTGCCACAGATTTTTGAGGACGTGGAGTGCCATGAGCGAAGGATGATCATTTTATAACTAGTCATTGGAATTTATGATGCTGCCTTCTGCAAGAGTTCGCACAGAATCATAGGAAAGTGGCATGGATCTTTCGCGGTTATGTCGCATCTTTGGTTTGGAACTCTGGAATCTGGATGATGTGTAAGTCCTGTGTATATCCGTAACTCTGATGTCAAGGCATATCAGATTTGTTGAAAGTATAACAGTTGTGTTTTCATCAGGTTTGGAATTGTCGCTTATCAGAAGAGTCGCTCTTTTTCAAAGAGTTTTTTTTAATGTTACTTAATAGGACATGCCATTACGGGGTTTACAATAAATAGCCGTCACCGTTAGGGTACCCCAATCTTTCATTATTCACATTGGTCCTTCCAGTCAGGCCTTTTAGGCTCAGAATATTACGTTCATCCTCTTAAGACATTATAGGAATGTTATCATATACCATATTATTGTGGAAGATATTTATTTTTTGTGCTCTTGTAATTTATATTGAACATTTTTAACCTGTACAATAATTTGCAAGAAAGTATTTATAGTATAACATGTTATATAAGGATATTAATTTAACTAAATATTATTTGAATGAAAAATAAATGGTAAAAATCTTTGATTCTAAAATTTTATTAGAACTTTGCATGTTCACTCTGCAACTCTGCATGTGGGAGATTGACTTTGCATGTGTGAGATCCAATTCACTACGGGATTGATTTTGTTCTGAGTGTGCTTTAACGCCGCCTTGGGCAGGGGTAAGGCTTTTTTTAATGGCGGCCGCTCATACGGCCCCCTCAATTGATACTGCAGTGGATGGAGCACAAGATGGCACTAGGGAAACATCCTCGGAAGCTTGTTCTGCAGAATTTTCACAAGGTAATACATCTGTTCCCACTGTGGTCATTCCTATTCAAGAATTTCATTATGCATGCCAATGGTTTGAGTCGCATACTTTAGTGGGCTATTTTCTGGGTCGTATCCCGAATGACACACTTCTACGTACCTGGGTTAATCAAATCTGGAGCCCTTATGGAGTTAAAGTCAAAAATGTCCAAAATTTGACTAAGGGGTATTTTCTCTTTCGTTTTGTGGATCCTGCTCATGTACAGAAGGTGCTCAATAAAGGTCCTTGGACTGTTTGGAATTCGTTGCTTATTCTGCAACCATATTCCAAGGATTTCCAAGTTGGCAAGGTTGCTGCCCTTGAGGTTCCTGTGTGGGTGGAATTCCCTGGTCTTCCAATTCCTGTCTGGAACTTCTTGCCTTCCTTATTTGCTCCATTGGGTCATTTTGTTTGTTTTGAACCTGTTCATTTTTTCTATGCTTGCCCCACTTGTCGTGTGTGTGTCAAGATTGATCTGACTAAAGACTTGCATGATTACATTGATATTAAAATTGGTGATTCCATTTTGCATCAGAGGGTTCAATATATTAATCTCCCCGATACTTGTTATCGTTGCCAATCTAAGGGCCACAAAATTAAGGATTGCCCTCTCATGATGGGTAAGTTTAATCAAGTTCCTGTCTCTTCTGCTAATCCTCCTCCTGTTCAAGCATCTAGTGCTACTAAAGAAACCTCTCAAGCGGATTGGCAAGTGGTTACTCGTCGACATAGTAAACAACATCAATCAGTTCCTCCCAGTTCTTCTCAGCCTCCTTCGAATTCTACTATTCCCCTGCTCCCTACTCCATCTGTTCTTCCTTCACAGCCCCCCATTTCTCCTTCTTCTTCAATTCCTCCAATTTCTAATTCCTCTCCCTCTCTAGTTCTTCCCCATGGTAATTATCTTTGGTCTGGATCTTCTTTTGCCTCAGTTGTTGCAGAAAATTCTATCCCTACTACAGTTAATGGATCCTCTTCTTCTCCTGAAGAGTTTGTTTTCTCTGTTTTCCAACAACCTATTGCAGAATATCGACAGGTTTACAAGGCTCGTCGCTCTCGCAATCCACTGAGAGTTGCGTGTAACCGACATTCTGATAATATGCATCCACTTGAAGAAGGGAATTTTAGCAAGAATTCTTTTGGGTCCCTAGATGCTTTGGAAGACTCAGAGGATGTTTTGGAGGCAGCCCACCCTAACCAATCCTCATGATTTTCTTCTCTTGGAATGTTAGGGGTTTGACGGACCCAACCCAAAAATATACGGTCAGTAGCAAGTTAGCTAGTGCTGCTCGTTTGTTTGGTGCTCTAGATTTTGTTTGTTTGCAAGAAATTAAGATTGTTGGATTTCTTCTGTAGTGTACATGTAGCTTTTTGTGGCCCCATGGGCAGTTTTTTGCTACTCATCATTCCCCTGGAAAAGGAGGAGCTGTCACTTTCATTGCATCTAAGTGGCAGTCTAATATTGTGACTTGGGGTGTTGATCCTTCACATAAAGCAGTATGAGTTTTGTTTGAGTTCAATGGTAAACCTTTTGGAATTATTAATATTTATGCTTCCAATGATGCTCCACAATGTTGTGCTTTATGGCGATGGTTAGCTTTTTCCATGCCTGCTGCCACATGGATTCTTTGTGGTGACTTTAATATGGTTGAGAAAGCTTCTGACCATTTCAGTCACGTGCCAATGAGATGGTGTGCTGGTGAGCGTGAAGCCTTTTACTTTATGAAGAATAAATTGGCCCTTCATGACCCCAATATTTGTTTTTCTCCTACTGATTTCTTAACAGCTCAGTGGTTTACTTGGTCTAATTTCCAGGCTGGGGAATCTCGTGTTCTAAGATGTCTTGATAGAGCTATGATTTATGAGAGTTCCTCTTTTCTTATGGCTCGCCTGTCCCCTTCTTTGCCTACTATTTCTGTTATTCCTAATACTTCACTTTCTTATCATTCCCCCATTCTATTTTCTGTTGAGTCTCATTCTCAATCTTCTAGCCAATTTCAATCCCAGTTCTATTTTAATACTTCATTTCTTCAAAGTGCAGCAATGAAAGCCCATATTTGTAGAATCTGGAATCTTATCCCCAGGAATTCAGGTTCTTCTAGTTGGATCGAGTGGTGGAATGATGCCATCAAAAGAACAACTTTTTTTCTGAGAACTTTGGGAGTTGAAGTTGCAAGAAGAAGAAAAAAATCAAATATGGTTTTGAAATCTAAGCTTGCCAGAGTCTCTGTCAGATTGGAATCTGACCCTTTTAATTCAGATCTTCAAGCCTTTGCAGCTTCTATCCGACATGAGATGAGAAAACCTGAGATTTATGAAGCTAAAGGTGCTCAGTTGAGAGATCGCCTTCATTGGCTTAAAGTGGGTGATCGAGTGTCTAAATAATTTTTTAAAAGGCTACGCCCTCCTCCAAATATTACTCAGTTTCAAGCTTTACAAGTGGATGGTGTCAGACTTACTTCATTGCAAGATATTTCTACAGCTTTTGTCCGACATTATCAACATGTTTTTGCTTCACAACCTTTAACTCTTGCAAGACAACAGGCTCTTGATGAATGTTGTGCTGCCATCCCTTCTAGGCTCACTCCAACTCAAAGGGATGTTTGTGATGCTCCTCTCACTTTTGAGGATCTTAAATATGCTATTTCTCATATAGCCAATGATAAATCACCTGGTCTTGATGGTTTTCCCTATGATTTTTATAAGGAGTTTTGGGACATGCTTGGGTCAGATTTACTCAATGTGTATAAGGAAGCAATATCTAATGGCTCTCTGGGATCACTTATCAACAAAGGTAATGTTAAATTCATCCCTAAAGAAGGTGATCTCGAGATTATCACTAATTTTCGGCCCATTACACTTTTGAATGTTAGCTATAAAATTATTGCCAAAGCTCTTTCTTTGAAACTCCGACCCTTGCTTCCTCTTATTATTAGACCAGAGCAAACAGGATTTGTACAGAGCAGGTATATTTTAGATAACGTTATTGTTGTCTGGGAAGGTATGGAATGGGCTAATGCTTCTTCTCAGGATGTCCTTTTTCTTAAGATTTACTTTGAAAAAGCATATGACAGAATTGAATGGTATTTCATCTTAGCTATGCTTAAGGCTTTAGGTTTTGGAGATAATTTTATTCATTCAGTTCAAATGTTGTTTCAAGATGCTTCTGCTGTTCTTACTCTTAATAAAGCTCAATCTGAAAGTATTCCTTTAGCTCGATCAGTAAGACAAGGATGCCCTTTAGCACCTTCTCTATTCATTTTGGCAGCTGAGGCTTTTGGTTATCTGCTAGCACATAGAGCATCTCAAGGGCTTATTAAAGGGATCGCCCTGCCTCACTCTTCTCAGCAGTTGATTAATGGTCATTTTTTTGATGACTCTTTTTTGACTTTATCAGAAGATGAGATTTTTGTTTCTCATGCTTTAGCTTGCCTTGAGCTTTTCTGTTTAGCTTCAGGATCTAATGTTCAATGGAGAAAAACATCTTGTTTCAGACAATCTTTGAAACCTCTTCCTCCCTGGTTATCTGATAATCAATGGAAGTGGATACAATCGGGTGAGATGTTTAAATTTTTGGGCATTCCATTAGCATTTCAGGGATCTCCTGCTCAGCTTTGGGGATATGTAGTGCAAAAGGTAGAGAAAAAGATAGCTTATTGGACTTCTAAAAAGCTGTCTCTTGCAGGTAAATTCCAAATTTGCTCTAAAGTTTTAGCTTCTACACATGTTTATTATTCTTCTTGTTGGGTTCCTTCCAAGAATTGTTACAAGAAACTTGAAAAGCTTCTTCGAGATTTTTTATGGTCTAATGTTGTTGGTAAAAGAGGATTTCACGAGTTGCTTGGGATATTTGTTGTCTTCCTAAGCACTCGGGTGGTATGGGTTTGTTTGACTGTCAAAAGCAAGGTTTTGCTTTATGTGCCAAATGGATAACTCGTTCTTTGCAAGGAGATGAGGCTTGGAAAATTTTACTTAGAAATTGTATTTCTTTTGGGCTTCCCTTGGGCATAAAAGTTTGGAAAGGCCTCAATCTTCATACGCTTATTACTGCCCCTGTTCCTGTCAATATTATAGGGTCCTTCATGGCTAAAAGCATTTGGAAATCCTGGGAAGCTCTCAAACCTTGGTTATCCTGGAAGGGCTTTGGTGGGAAAGTTGGCCTTTCTATCTCCTTTCTGAATGTATGGTGGTCTCAGGCTATTTCTTATGAAGGTTTGCCACTAGCACAAGTGCAATGGGTTAGAGCCCAACGATTTTATAAAAAATGAATTGCATTACTTTCTGATTTTGTTTCCTTTCATACTAAGAATTGGATCCCTTGGGGAGATTTTAAACACTATTATGGTTTGAAACAAGATGATAAATCCACTTATGAAGCTGTTATTGATCACACTCCCTTTTGCGTTTGGTCCAAGTTGTCTAGACATTTTCAAAAGCCATGGTGGTGTGACTGGGAATGGCCTAAACATGTTTCATTGCTTAAGTATTCTGCCTGTTTGGGTTATTCCTGGCTTTCCCCTATAGTTCCTATGGAAGCCATGCTCAATGGAAGATGGAATTTAAATTCTTCTCAGTCTGTTTGGAAATCTCGATTTCATACTATATGGGCTAAATATATTGAACCAAAGCAGTCTTTTTTTGCTTGGAGTGTGCTTTTTCAAGGTTTGCCTATTAGTCAGCACCTGAAATACTTGGGACTTGATGATGTCTCTTGTAATTTATGTGGTCAGGAGGAAAGCTATGTTCATTTATTCTGGGATTGTTCTCGGGCTAGACAGGCTTGGTCTTGGATTCTTTCATTTTTCAGACCTTTTATTGCTGGTTCTTGCTCCTGGAGGCATATCTTATTGGGAGACCCTCTTCAGTTCTCCACAAATATTTTAGTGGTTTAGCATATATTCATAATTGCTATTCTCTTCCACATATGGAAAACCCGCAACAAAGTTATTTTTTCCCAGCAAGAATCCTCTTTGTATTTTTCACTGTCTAATAAATATGAGATTTTCTATGATTGCTAGTTGCAGATTTTTGCCCAAATTAAAAAAGTCAACATGGAGTTTCAGTACCTTTGGAAACTTATGACCCACTGGCAGAACGCCCCGGGATCATGGATCTACAACTCCTCGTCACTGGTCTCAGTTCTTTCTACATGATTGTTGCTCTTATGTTTTCTGATAGTTGATTCCTGCTATTATGTACAGAGATATGTTAGGTGATATGTTTGTTGCAGTTAGTGTGACTTTTCTTCCTAATTGTAATAGTCTCTCTTGGTTGATTGGGGTGTGTTAATCCCACCCATACTATTTTGTATGATTAAGCTTTATTAATACAATTTTGGCTTTTTCATTCAAAAAATATATTATTTGAGTAAAATCGATACGTTTGTATTATATATACTATTAAATTAAAATATAATATATAATTATTAATTTATATTACTTGAGTATTTTAATGGTAGAGATTTTGAAACTTTAAATAGAAATTTAGCTTAATTCTTATTTTAAAAAAAGGTTGTATTTGAGTCCCCCACACTTACAAATCACAACTCTCTCCTTTAGAGCTTGAGAATTAATAAACAAATTTAATTTTTATTTTTTTTGGTTATATAGGAGAGTTGGTCACAACCACACATTTTTTAGTAATTGACAAGTGCAGGGTTTAAATCACAGGGGTTTCTTCCACATAACCTATTTTTCCTCATTATTTTTGACTCGACGTGAAGGGGACCATCGATCACTTGGGATTTGTATTGTCATTGACAGTTTGGCATGCACTCAGAGGATTTAGATCAGATTACTACCTTTCCAAATAGGCTACCCTCGAGGTTTGAACCTAGGTGTCTTCTTGGTAAGTGTCTGACCAAACAAGCACTTACCAATCCACCTAGTCCTCAGAGAAAAACCCTTTGTTAAGAAAAATCGTTCCTCGTATGCTTTGGGGATCAATACTTTCTATTCCATGGGGCCTATCCCATCAGGGTGAACCCCATAGGCTAGTTCAATTTTTTTTGTATCCAGCGTAGACTGTCAAGCTTGAACTTGGACATATTTTCGAGGAATGGGGAAACCTGTCAGTGAGGTACCTGGTACAAATTAAAACCTTTGTTGAGAAAATTTGTTCCCAATATCCCCTAGGGACTAGGACTTTCCATTCCATGGGGCTTGTACCATCGGGGTGAACCCCTCAGGCTAGCCGAGAGGGTATTTGTATGCGATGCAGGCTTCCAAGCTTAAAACCTGGATCACTTTTAGAGGATTGGGGGAAATTGCCAATGAGGTACTTGGTGTAGATCAAAACTTTTAGGTTAGAAGAAACCTCGAGAGCCACTCTTAGGTGATCGACAATGCCATCCCATCCGGGTATACCATTATCTAGAGGTAATCCAGAAGAGAATTTTTGTGTCCCCCTTCCCATCATAGAGGTTCAAATTATGGATCCCCTATTCAACGAGGCCAACATCACCTTCTCCACTTAGACTACAAAGGCAAAAAATACTTTTAGGTTATAAAGAAACCTTGAGATCCGCTCTTAGGTGGTCGATAATATCCTCCCATTTGGGTATACCACTATCTATAGGGAAGCCACAAGAGATTTTTTTGTGTCTCCTTTGCATCATAGAGGTTTAAATCATGGGACTCCCATTCAATGGGGTCAGGATCACCTTATCCACTTGTTCTACAAAAGTAAACTAAACTTTAAGGTTAGAAAGAAACCTTGAGAGCCGCTCTTAAGTGGTCGATAATGTTATCCTATTCAGGTATACCACTATCTAGAGGGAAGCCACAAGATATTTTTTGTGTCCCCTTCACATCATAGAGGTTTAAACTATGGGTCTCTTGTTTAACAGGGCTAGGCTCACCTTTTGCACTTATGCTACAAAGACAAGCAAAAGGGCTTATGGTAGCCAGTGTGATTTGAACCGGAGTTGAATGGACCCATGGTATGGATTGTAGACCTCAACTGGTAGCCTCACACCAACTCGACTACTCACTCACCCTTAAACCTTTGTTAAGGAAAACCGTTACACGTATCGCCTAGGGGCCATAACTTTCTATTCCATGAGGCTTGTACCATCTGGGTGTACCCGTCAGACTAGCCAGGGTTTTTTTTGTATCTAATGTAGACTGCCAAGATTGAACCCAGGACCTCCATTAGAGGATTGGAGAAACTTACCAGTGAGGTACTTGGTGCTATTATTGGATACCTACATCTTTTTCATAAATAATTTAAATTCTTGAATCTCAATTTTTTGATCTTCTTCAATTTTATTTATAAATATAAATATTTCAAAATTCAATATCCTTCTTAACATTTTCTTGCAACAACCTTAATAATACCAAAACTCCACCTGTACTGTCTACACTATGCATCTTAGTAGAGTAATATTTCTAAAACTCCACATTATCATAGTTCACTTTACTAGTTTTGGACTATTAGTTTCTTTCTTGAAGCATAAGTGCAACCACAAGAACTATAATAAATAGTTTATTAGTTTTAAAAAGTTGAAAGTTCATGATTAAATCTTATCAAGGAATATATGCATATTACTAAATTAAATTTCATTGTATAATACAAGTGGAATTTATTTTAATCCCAAATAATCAATTAAAAAAATATTTTATCATTTTAATGAGTTATGAAATGAATCTCATTCATATTATAATGACATTTTAACAAATCATAATGATATTATTTTAATAAATAGTTTAGCAATATCAAAAATTTAAAAGTTCCAATCCATACTCTATTCCATAAACCAACTAGCAACCAGCAACCAACAACTCAAATTATTCATTTAGCCATGAAGTCCATTTGATATTATCTTCTGCTTTAGCATACAAAAATTCTACTTATTTCACGAAATCAAAGTTTGCTTTACCAAATATGGATTGTTAGTTTTCTTCAATGCAATGATATATAAATGGATCTCCTTAAACATTTTATAATCCTTCAGAACATTATTTTGAATTTGCTTCTTTTATATTTTTCTTGTGAGCTCTAACTAACCTTACTACTTACTCTAACCATGGAAAAAAAGACTTTAACTTCATGATCTTGTAGTAAAACACCTATATTGGCTAGCCTATCTACATATTTTCTCTCTTTTATTATTGTATATGTAAACCTGATTTCTTCAAACTCTAAAACAAGATCTTGTATTTCCATAATGATGTCTTGTATGTACCATGGAGGCTTTGCTTTCTTAAAATTTGCATTTATTACTATTAGTGAATCACCTCCCATCCATTCTCTATTCCATTTCATTTGTTTGAATATTTTTAATCCTTCCAAAACCTCCCAATATTTAAATTTATTATTTGTCTTAAATATACTACTGAAAGAATAATGTGACAAAATCTCACCAGTGTTTATTTCTAATTATTCATCCTCCTATTGGTCTTGGATTTCCTTTACAAGGTCCATAAAAAATCAATTTGACCAAATTTGCTTTTGGAGGTTTCCACTTTATAATTTTTGCCTTTGTTTTGTTTCTCTTGTACCCACCATCATATTTCCAATTGATAAATTGACCCCATCTATCAAGTTTTTATACTTCAATATTAGGGATTGAGTGAGTTGATAGGGTTGATTTAGACTCCTTTATAGCTAAACAAATATTCCTTTTCATTACCTTTAAACTACTTTCATTTCCTTTAAACAATATTCTATTTATTTCTAGTCATACAACACAAATTATTATATCTTTTGATGTATCCCAAATTATATGTAACACATCACTTTTAAATGTGTTTTACCATTGCTTTAACCATTATTCAATTCTATCATTCATCACTATGAATTTACCAAATATGATAAGAATCTATTGTCGTAGTTTCTAGAGTATCGAGTAGTGTCCCAAGAGATGGCATATACTCTCCTCCTCCTTGTTACATAGAACACAGTGTGAGGAGTCATGCAAACACCTATTCATTAGGTTATTCTAGGATACAATTTTTCTATGACCTACTAGCCATACAAACATTTTGAATTTTAGAATGCTCGGGATATCCCAAATATCTTTCCATATTCTTGTGGTATTCCTATTTTATTGGTTCTTAACATTTTATTTGCTTCTTATTGTGTTCTCTTGAGCTATTCAACTCCTAAATTATATTATCCTTGTCTCCCTTGGAATAATTATTATTGTTATCAGTTTACTCAACTATCTTCTAGTAACAATATCCTGTATACTTGTAAAAAAAACATCTTTCCATTTGTATTTTCCTTCTTGATCCTTGTACATAATGTTTGAAACACTATCACCATATTTATATTGAATTAATCTCATCTATGGTTTCAAAATTGGATCTATGATTGAGTGGTATTTTATTACACCAAGTATCCATCCAAATTGAATTTTTCTCAGGCTCCCACCACCTATCTTAGACCCTTAATAAGTAAATCAATTAATTTTTTTAAATCTTTTCCATAATGCAAAGCCATTTTTTAGTGATAATGTAGTAAATATTGAGCCTAGGTAATTGGGACCAACGTACTTACTTAGATGAATTCTTACCCATTGTATTTGACTCTCTTTCTATAATATACAAATTATTTTTCTCCTTAAAGCTAAGTTTACATGCATAAGCAATATTAAACAAATACCTCCCCTATTTTTATCATCACACACATTTCTCCATTTCACCAAGGGAAATTTCCTTTTATCATGTAATCTTGACCACAAAAATGACTACATAATATAGATTAAACTTTCTCTACATATATTGGCATACTATACAAGGACATATAATTTGTAGGAATGGCTTGCAATATTGATTTGATTAGTTGTGCTCTTCTTGCTAATGATAACCATCTATCTTTCCATGTTGGTAGTTTATTCTAGGTTTTTCTTATAAATGGATTCCAAAATTCTATCCATATTATCCCCTCAAATAAGGGCATACCTAGATATGTTGTTGGTAATTTTACCTCCTCCATTTGAAGTAACCTGCATATCCCTGCTTTGAATCTAGCTAGAGTATTTAGGAAGTAAATTTTAGATTTTATCCTATTAAATTTCTACCTAGATTCTCTTTGATATTCTTTAAATATGTCATTCAAAGCCTTGGCCTAGTTTTTCCCTACCCTCCCAAAAAAGGGTTGTATCATCTATAAACTATTGATGGGTGATGTTGATATTATTAATAGCCTTAATTTCACTTATTATCCCATATTTGTATGCCCTATTAAGGTTATTTCCCAATATATTTACCATAATAATAAACAAATATGGTTAAATAGGATATCCATGTCTAAGATACCTCTTGGTTTTAAATAATTCGGTTACTAGACCATTGACTAACATTGAATATGATACTATAGAGACATAAGATTTAATCCATATGATCCATTTATTTCCATATTCAAAATTTTCTAGTACTACAAAAAAAAAATACCAGTTAATCCTATTATAGGGTTTATTCATATCAAGTTTTAAGATCATTGATCTATCTTTTCTAGAATTTGTTGAAAGCATTACTTCATGAGCTAGTATTTATTGTCTATAATCTATATCCTTTTAAAAAAAAAATCTTGCTATTTTGAAATAAATTTATCTAATAGTGATCTTAACTGATTCTCCAGCACTTTGGAGATTATCTTATATACCATATCACATAGGATTATGGGTCTAATTGAATCAAATAATTATGCATCCTTCTTTTTTGGAATCAAGGTATGACAAATTGTATTTATTTTATAAGGTATGCATTGTTTTATCCTATACCATTGCACTACCACCAATAAAGAATCCTTCACTACTTCATAGTTACATTGATAGTCCATTTGAACCTAGGGATTTATCTTTATCAAAAGAGAAAATAGTTGAATTAACTTCTTCCAAAGTAATAGACTCCATTACTTTGCTATTATCTTCATCTATTATAAATGAAGGAACTTCTTATAGTAAATTATCATTAAGAAATTCAATATCCCCTAATCCTAGAATATTCTAGTAGAAGAGTTGTCTTATTTCTAATTGTTCTTTCATCTTTAATCTAAATCCCTTCTACTTATTTAATTCTATTAATTCTAGATGTTTATTTTTGTACTATTTCCATCCTATGAAAAACTTTGTGTTTATATATCATTCTTTTAACAAAGTTTATCTTGATTTTAATCTCCAAAATTTATCTTCCTTGTTAGAATATATTACATTAATAGGTACATACCAATGTACCATCATGGGTACATCTATATATTAGGAAATAGTGTCTTAGATTAATATTTAATTTATGGAATGTAATGCACAAGTGTGCAATAATATTTTGGCACTGTAAATGTGCATAGTTGTCCCTATGTACATGTATCAATAGAGTAGGAATATGAAGAGTCATAGGAAGAGTGAGGGTCAAGAAACCTCCATATGAAGAGTCACATTCCATTCTATATGTATGTATTGATGTAAAAAGAGATATAGCGAAGGATAAAGAGTCACCTATGTAAGCAATAGAAGGTGATGTAGCATGATGTATTTTGAGCTCTTCATTCAATAAATATTTCTTGGTATTTTTGAGCACTTTTCTTTAGCATTCTTTGAGTTATTATATAGTTGATTATGAGTTTATATGCTCTATTGATCAACTTTATAAATCAAGAAACCATAGAAGATAGCATTTATCACTATGTTGAATAAAAACCAGTGATATTTAAGGACATACCTATTTCAAGAGCAAAATTAGAATAGATGAAGATAGAAAGGTATTGAAGACAAAATTTATCATTGAAAATATTAAGATACCCTTATAAAAGGTCCTATTGATAAGCTTGATAATAAAGTAAAGATTCCAAATTATTATTTATCTATAATCTTTCCATAGGGTTGAAAGGAAAACCTATGAAGACTAGGATCAATATAGATTTCATTCCATTAGTTTTTTAACATAGTTAGTGAAGATTATTATTTCTAGAACTTTGAATACATATGATTTTACTGTCTAATTTTTGTTGCAGAATATTTGTTCTTAGAATTTGAGAAGCTTCCTACAACAAATAGAGAATAATTTCATATTAGATTGTCTGAAAGTCTATGTACTTTCTTAATGCATGGATTAACTCTTTTGTTGTAGAAACGTAGACATTGAAGGAGGTCCATGAAGGACACCTTATTGAAGATTAAGAAGAACCAACAAGAAGGTTATCATTATAATATTGTAGACTGAATATAGAGAGCCAATAAGAGGTCACATTGAAGAACTTCTAAGGTTTGGAAGATTGAAGTTTGAAGATAGAGACCCAAGAATATGTCACATTGAAGAACTTCCAAGTTTTGGAATATTGAAGATTGAATACTGAAGATAGAGACCCAAGGAGAGATCATATTGAAGAAATTCTAATATTGGAAGATTAAATATAGAATATAGAAGAACTACAGAAGGTCCTATTGTAGACAGAAGCAATAGAGTCTAGAGATCTCATTGAATAATTTCACATATTTGGAAAATTGAAGAAACCAAGGTAAGGTTTCATTAAAGCATTTACTAAGAGAAATTGAAGGTTGTAGGATTAGAAGACCCAAGAGCAGAGGTCTCAAGAATATTTCATTGAAGAAAGAAAAGGCAAGAAAAATCCTTATTGTAGAATCTAAAGAATTGACCATTAGAAGAGATTTGAAGTAAAGTTCATGGTAGAATATTGCAAGTAAAATGAGCATCTCACAAAACGATATTGGGACAATTATCGCCATACAATAACAAGCCCAAAAGGGAAAATAATTTGGCAATAAGTTTATTAAGTTTTGAGAATATATTAGAGAGATAAAGACATCCATATTATAGTGAAGGAAGATAGATAAAGAGGTCAGATTTGAAGTCAAAATTTGGTAAGAAGTTAGAAGAAAGCAAGAAGATTGTAGAGGTCACAGTTTAGAGATATTTGAGGGCATCGACACAAGTTTTATAGACTGATTTATAAAGCATAAGTTGTTGATTCTTGATGAAGAATATGAAAGGTCACAAGATAGAAAATAGTAGAAGAAAAAAATTGCATCAGGAAAATTTTTAGAGAAGCTTTTGGAGCATTTTTGGATAGCCAAATAAGATAAGGCTTGAAAAAAAGAGAGCAGTAGATTTGTAAATTCGTGGACATCACCAAATTATATTTTATGAGCATTAATAAAAAGAGTTTAAGCTACAATTTTGGGTAGCATTGAAAGAGTAAATATAGCTATATTTTGGATTTTTTGAAACATATTTGGAATAGCTTTGGATAGAAAATCTCAAGAATTATTAGAAGCACCTAAGGAGGATATTTACTGTAGATTTGAATAGCAAAAGGGAAGCATTTTGAGCTGCAAATTTTAGAGATAGCTAGCACATATTTGAAGGAGAAAAAAAGTAGATTTTGGGCAGAAAATATAGCTACAAATTGAAGAGTCCACTAGCAACAAAATAAAGGTGCATTACAATAAATACAAGATAGCAAGATATAAAGAAAGGATCTACAAAAATATATGTTAAATTTGATGCCATATAAAGTATTATTGCAGATATTTTGAAGGTGCATATTAAGATTTTTTTAGAGAGTCAAATTTTAGAGCTAGAAAAAGGAAAGTGTTTTTAGAAGTGTCATTAAGCCAAAGAAAAAACACTATTACACACCATTATTTTAACAACATTAGTTAAAGATTTTAAAGGAGTGATAAGTGAATAGTATATGTTGTTTTTTATGTAAATTTAAGAGTAAATTTATTCTATGTTTGTGAGGAAGAATATCCCTCAAAATACAATAGATTTTGGAAAGCAATAAGTTCCAAATTTAAAGGTATATTTTAGGTGTTTAAAAATAATAGACGTGCAGTCCAAAGTGGTGAAGAAAACCATTAAAATTGTGGTGTGGATCACAACCATATTAAACACCATTGAGCAACATATCACAGCAGGATAATATCTTCATCAATGTCCACACATTTGCAGGAAAGAAGCACTAACAAGAGTGCTTAAGTAAATATCTATTAGGCTCAAGAATCGGCCAACCAAGTAGATAGAAGATGTCAATTGCAACCTATAAAATATTACCCTACATAAATCCTATGTAGCACAACCATTCTATCTACACAAAGCAAGGCAAATTGCAAATACAAGGTGCATTATCAAAGGAATAATACCAATAGATCAAACTATCAAAAATAAAGCACCATAGAGCCACCATTGGAGTGCTCTAAAACAATCACAGTTGGATCCAAACTTGGGAAAATTCATCATCATCCAAAGAGAGAAGAAACAACACCAATTTTTTTTACAAAGAAGTAAGAATACATTGGAGGAAAAGTGAAGAAGAAATACATTGGAATAATCTTGAAATTCCATACATTAGAGAAGGGAGTGCATGCATAGAAATATTTTTGCATAAGTAAATGAGAGAAGCATATATTGGGATTGCATTATTATTACCTATTTTTTTATAGCTAGTATGGTGGGTCTAAGTTGGAAGATTATTCTAAAGTTATTGATTACAATCTTGAAAGTGGAACATTGGTTGACATCTTTGATTGACATGATGATTGGATCATAAGCAACTACCAGCCAAGACAAAAGGTCATAGGAATAACATACCTTTGGGTAAACTATCCTTCCTAAGTTGGTAGTCCATTTGTTGTAGAATGTCTTAGGCCTATTCTGTGTATATTATGCCCTTTTTGAGTCCTTTAAGAAGTGCCGAGTACCTCTGATAATATTCCACCATAATATAATAAATAAATATTATTATACCTTCTACTTACCACTACTTCGTTGGAGTGATCTTCCTGTCAACCCCAAACTTCAAAAGATATATTACATATTTAGTGAGGGATTTCTCTAATATTTTTTCATATGGTTTAGCCTCTGTCATCCTTTTAATGTTGGCTATAGTTCCCATGGAAGTGCCTAAGAAAGTGCTTAGGGAGGTCATGATTGCTCTATGACTCTTTACAAGGATTGTAATTGCTCTACAATTCTCAGTATCTCAGCAAACCTTTCTACAAATGTTCTTAGCCCTAATATTTGTTAATGTTAGTGAATCTTGTCAAATTGGTAAGGATTTATAGGAGGCGAATTGTTTTACTTCACATGCTCCATCTATAATGGTATCAACCATCATAGTGTAGCAGTTATATTTTTTGAGGCGTTTAAAACATGCAACAATTTATGATATGTTCTTGTGTGGAGGTCTTATGCCAATCCTGACCATGTAATTGTATGAGAATTAAATCTGCACTTTTATTTTTTTTAATCCACTAATAGTTCATATATTTGTGGGCTTTTGTTTGTAGCTTTCAAAAGGGATTTTTATTTTTATTATGTCACTAGATCTAGATCTTTAATTCCTCGATCAAACCCAATTATTGTGTGCCTTTATTCTAACATGTGGTACTTTTTTGGACCATGGATGTTGACTTAAATAATCCTATACATTAGTTACCTCCAATAAAAATAAAGATAAGCAAATCATGAAGATTTTACTTGATGAACCATAACTATAGATGTAGGCTTGGATAAACCCAAACCACTCATTTTCTATTGAAGTTGGTCAACTTTATCATTAAAGAGGTGTTAGGTTTTGGCTTTGTCGACCACATATGTTCCCTTAGATAATTACAGACCATTCATTTTGTTTTATCTTCTATTATAGGCCATTTATTTATCTTTGATTTTTTTGTATGTAATCTTAGTGCTTTCTACATGTCTTATTCATGGTTGTTTTATCTAGTGACCCTAGAATATTGTAGACCATTAATATCATCAAATATTTACAATTTTTTTCATTGAACAATGCAATTCGTTGATTTTTTTTATTGTTGAACCATGCAGACTACACATTTTTTGACATGTCTGACCAAGGGATTCTTTCGTTTCTATTCGTCAATAAATATAGATCATAAATTATTTTGGAAAAAATATTTGGTGACTACGAACCATCCATTTAGCATGCTCCAAGATAAGGGGTAGTGGATTACACATGGCCATTGATAGGTAATTATGAATTTGGCTATAAATGAAAGCAACTCATTTGTTTTGTTGAATGAATGTGAACCATTGATTTTTTGGTGAATAGGACAAACTAACTTGTGTGACGCATATGGTAAAGGATTTTTGGTGTATATGGTTAGATGTTGATTTCTTGTGAACCATTTGTCTAATATGACATATGAATGTGGGTCATTCATTTATTCTAATAGTTTGGTCAACTACAAATGAATTATTATAAAATAATATTTAAGCTTAGTAGTGTACATCGTAGATCTCTTTGCAAATTGATGCAGGTCATCCATTATCTTCATTTGCACGTGCAATAATTAAAGTTGCATTTGGTTTATTTGGCATATTTTGAATGTGTGTGGGTCATTGATTTGTTTTGATGAATTAATGTGGCCTATCCATTTTAATCAGGGGATTTATAGGGCAAAAGTCTTTGACTTTTTAGGAGTAGATAGGTTAGTGGCTTGGATAAATTGGTTGTATGAGGATGAATGCAATCCATATATTATAAGGGAATCTGGGTGCTTCACTAATTGAAGGGGAATCTATGCTTAGGATCATTTATCTACTTTAGGAATGATTTTTTGAAAGGTTAGTGTATTAATATTTACATGTAAAGGAACTTGGAACCTTAGGAAAATAAGATGACCATGATGGGGGTATATTAGGAAAGCAATTTTAGATGACTTGGATAGGTTTTACTTGTGCAGGATAATGTAGTTCATAGGAGATGAAGAGAGGTGCAAGAGATTTAACGAAAACGGAGGGTCAATAGGGATAAACAATTGATTTTTATTTAAAGACCTTTATGAAAACAATCAATCTTAGGATGTTTTATTGATCGAACATCAGTTGAAGTAAAGGTAAGGACTTTAGACAAACATAAAAATTTAATTAATAAAATATGACAAACAAATATGGAGGTTTAAGATATAGAGACATTACATAGGAAAATAAATGAGCTGACTAAGATTAGGACTATTATAGACTTGAAAGTAAAATATCCAATTTAAAAGAACTTAATATTCGAATATCATAGACTTATATGTAATTTTAGACTTAACCTACACACATAGTAATAATATAACTTGGGCCTATGAATCCTTGAGATATATTGAAGTTTAAAATTAGGGGTGTCTTTCACGTTGGATTTTCAAGGATCCAACAAGTTTTTTAATATTTCAATTTATTTGAATAAGCCAACATTGAAGTCATAAGGTATAGAGAAGTATTTAATTTAATTAAAGGTTATTTATGAAGTAAAGGTTATTGGAGTAATAGTTTATTTTAAAGCATCTTATTTTTTTGAGTGATTAAATAGTAAAGTGTTCAAGGTTATTTTTTGGAGATATAAGATAGATAGAAGTTTTTTAATTCTTTCAATTTTGGTGTAATAAGGTTTTTAACTAGGATATTTAATTTTTTGAAGATTTTAGTTTATTTTGGTTTTATATTTTTGAAAAGGAAAATTTTGAAAAATAAAAGTTTTTAAATATTTGTAAATTTAGTTATTTGGGAGAGAAAAGAATTTCAACATCAAACTTAGAAAAATAAAAATTTTAAAAATTCATTCTTTATTTTCTAGAACTAGGGAGACATAAGGATTACTACTTCATAGGAATTTAATTTAGAAACTTTGACTTTAAACCTAGGAGATATAAGGTTGTCTACATCAAAGGAAATATATCTTAATATTGATTGCATATCATGGAAGAAATAAAAAATGCATTCAATAATACTAAAATACTATTTTCAAAGAATGATAGATGATCTTGATAGAGAAAAGAGAACAATAAGATCACAAAATATTCTTGAGGATATAAAATTGGATCTTGTTACTACAAAATCCTATTCTAGTAGTTCATCAATTATAAAATTAGAATCTACTAAAAATATTGAAGGTCATCATATACAAATTATCGACATAAAAAAAAAGGAAAGAATAGATTCAATTGTACATAAATGGTTATTTTGAACTTGAAGAACTAAGAAGGATGAATAAGACAATAAAAATAATTTCAAGGTGGATTTATTGCAATAGAATTGGTAATGAAAACATATTGTTGGAGTCTTCATCCATGTAAATATTGTGGAAGAAAATCTCATTCTTCTATTTTTTGTTGGTACAAGGACAAGTATTGTAGAATATTTGAAAGAGCATTAGTATTCATATTAGATTATATTTTTCAAATACTCATTTCTGAAGCATCTTCTAACAATGGATCCAAGTGTACAATCTCTAAAGTATAGGAAAAGAAAATATTCAAAAAACAAGGAAAAGGAAGATGGATCAAATATGGTCCAAATTTGTCTTACAAAGAAAGTAGATCTCATAGTCAATTTAAGGATAAATAAAAATGAAATATTCTTATGCAAGAATCTAATGACAATGAGAAATTTCAAGAGACTTGCAATCTTGAAGCTACAAATATTAAAGAACATGAAGATGATGATGAAATCAAAATAGAAACCAAGCAAGATGAAGAAGAACATGATGGATCTAAAGTAGAAGATCATATATATTGCAAGGTCACTTGAAGAATGAATATCAATATGAATACTATGATTGAAGACTAAAATCTTCAATAACCAAATAATGTAATACAAGGGGGTGTTAGAGTATATTACATTATTTGGTACATGCTAATGTACCCCATGGTACCTTCATGGTACATTTGTAAATAATAGATTAGGGTTGAGTCATAGTTTAGAGTGTGAGTAATATTTCCCTTTTATGTAAGTGTGTATGTGCAGGAAATGCACAAGTGTCATGTAAAGTTGTAATGTGCAGGAAATACACAAGTGTCATGTGAGTGTGTGTGCAAATATAATTTGAGTCTATGTGTATAAGTGTATTACATGTAAGAGTGTAAACATGTAATGTAAATATTTGCACAAGTGTATTAGATTAGAGTGTGTAAAGTGAAGATCAAGAGTCATGTCTAGGTGTATATACAATAGAGTCATGTGTTCAACAAGTATAAAAGTGTCAAGTAGAGAAGCCAAGAGTCATGAGACTTGGCATATGAAACGGAATAGTCAAGTATTCGAAGAGTCATTATATTATGGTTATATAGTACTCCATAGAGTGAGTATTAATATACAATATAGAGTGAGAGAGATCAAAGGTGAAGGATCAGTAGTAAATTTCCTGGCTAATATGGGTACTGAGAAGGAGGTAGGGGTTCAGTGGTATAGTGACATGGCTATTGATGATGAGATGATTAGGCAGGTTGGTGAGAAAATCCAGTATTTAGCTAATTTGAACAACCACTATAGAAATATGATTTAGGATATTTGGGTCCAATGCATATCTTCTTTTACAATTGTAAATAGGTGGACAACCATTGTAGGAATATGGTTTAGGATATTTCGCTCAAATGTAAATCTTCTTTTACTATTGTAAACATGTGTTCTCTTTGGATAAGGTTGGAGGAGTCTCATACCAAATTGTAAATGATCTTTTTTTAATATAATTTTTTCAAATTCTTTTTCAAAAAAAACTTTTCTACAATAATTTTTAAGCTTGCCTTTTTATTTAAAAGTTAGTTTTGAGCGTTTCTTAAATATAGTATTTAAAATTTTATATTTAAGCATAAAATTTTTGCTTAATTCCTTAGTCAATTTTATATAAGATAAATCTAGTATAATTTATCTTGTTATTAACTTTCCTTTAGTTAAATTATGTTTCATTATTAAGAATTCCTATTAATATAATTCTATTATAATTGATTGAAAGAAAAAAATGCTTCAAATCTACCATTGTTACAAAAATATCCTCTTTATTATTTGCTATTAAAAACTCACGACCTAAATAAAAAAATAAACAACTCCTCTTTGATATTTTAATACTCTTGTTCACATGAGAATGAGAGCCTGAAAATCATATTATCACTATCATTTTAACATAAACTCGAAAGTTGGAAATACCAACTTTATTTTGACCAAATTTTATCTACTTTAACTTTTTGTTTAATTTATCTCCTATTATCTGTTTCAAGTTAAAAGGGGTCATTCACTTAAGGACTTCATAAAATATAATAATAATAATAATAATAATTTTTTAGATACATTACATTGAGCATCAGTAAAATTTAATCACCTTTTTCAAGCTTGTTCTTGACATCACTCATTTGTATGCATCTTTCGACAAGCATTTACTCATTCTAGTGTTCGAAATCATTAGTTTAAAATTTAGCTTAATAGAACTTAGTTTATTTAAACTGAGATTGTTCTAACTTAAAACCCAAAAAAAGTTTTTAGAGTAAAACTTATTTTATTTAAGAATAAAATTAAGGCTTTGTGTATTTAGATTAAAGTACAAGATTGTTTAAATAATCAAATTTATGCCAACATAATTTTATCATTGTTAAAATATAATGGAGCCACTACCTATCTCTTTGTAGGAGGTGGATTTGTCTCAATAAGATTTATATTTGTTAAGTTTATGCATCAAAACTTTGTTAGAAAAGGTTGTTATATATTGTCACATAAAAAACTTCATCAATAATTAAAATTTAACTATTGTATATCTATATAAAAATCTAAAATTAAATTGTTGTTTTATGTAGCAACTTTATTTCTCACAATACTTGTAAGCAAAAGCACTACTCATCCTTTTACCAGTAGCACCCTCACTATAGTTAATATATTCTAGTTAATCACAACATTGTGTGCATATCTAATTAAACTAATGCGTTCTCTTTACTTTTAAAGGAAGTCATTATTTTATAGGTTATAAACAATGAATTTTTCCAAGATAACTCTTACAATAGATATTTTATAACTTTATTCAAGAACTAGGGGCCTGACCCAATTGCAAGGTGTATTAAGGTCTTTTGGAATGTCCTTGAATAATAATAATATCTCTAGTGTTTATATTCTTATAGATTTAGTGAAATCACTGGATGTTTCACCCAAGCAACAATTTCAACTCTCAATCAAAATAAAGTGTCTTCTTGTCTAATGTTTTATCATTTTACTAGAGTAGGTTGTTTGCTATTTTTCCTAAGATTACCTAAAAGAAAGTTATGATTTGAAAATTAAAGTATTGATATAAACATTAGCTTTTATTTATTTATTAATTAGGTATTAGATCCAAAATTATATAGTTTTGCATAGTTAGTCTAATATTGTGTGTGTATATTTCTATTGCACCTTTTCTTGAAAATAAAAAAGCATTTCTATTCCTATTTTAGTCTAGTCATTTGCAAAGAAATTAAAATAACATATATTTTAGCTTTGTTTTATTCACCTTTGTTTTTATATGCATTGGATTTTTAGCATATTACATAGCAGTTCCTACGATAGAATAAAATATAGGTGTCTATCAAACAAAAGAAAACATGAAACTAGATTAGGGAAATCTATAAGCCCTTGGTGAACCTGAAAAACACCCATTTTGCCAAAGATAGATAGAGCAAAGCACAACCTAACTATGAGTTAGAAACAAGGCTCTCTCATTTGCATGTGGATGACCCTTGAGGGAATGCATCAAGGGTCAGCATCCCCATGCACCTTTTTGCATCCAACAAGTCTATACCATTTACTTTCTTCGTTATATCCAATAAATATGTAGGTTTCACTCTTAGCACCAAGCTTTTTCCTAAGTTGATCAACAACATGAACATAAGATAAACATCTAAAAACTTTAAAATAAATGGCATTAGACTTCAAACCATACCATATTTCATATGGGGTCATTTTATGGAGTGATTTTTGTAGACACCAAAATCCAACCACTTGCAAGTCATCTATACCTTCCTGTCAGCCACATGTCAATCATTCATCCTTCCCGCCATTATTTGGCCCAAATCCACACTTTCCTGCCATTATTTGGCCCAATTTCACCTTTCTCGCCATTTTTCATCCCCAAATTTATTTAAATTAATATTTATATATATTTTTTAATATTTTAATATATTTTAATATATATATATATAAATATAGTTTAAGTGATTTAATCTAAGCCGTCCATCTTTCATTTAATCTCATCCGTCCATCCTTCTTAATCCGTTTCACAACCTAGATTTATTCTCTACCCTTGGATCCACTTTAATCTTAGCCACACGTTCAAAGTGTCGTTAAAACCCTAAAGTGTGCCCTAAGAGTAGATTATAAATAGAGCCACCTTGATGGCTCAAACCCTACTTCTATCTTGGCTATCTTTGCTATCTCTTTTCTGCTATCTTTTTGGACCTTTTCTATCTTCTTCTCCCAGCTATCTTATCTTTTTTCTTCCGCTATCTTTCACCTCATCCATCGTCGTCCTTTATCGCCGCATCCGTCGCCGACTTCGCCACCATCTCTTCTGCAGCATTCTGCAGAATTCCCCATTCTTGTCGCAAGTGCCCGCGGGCGTTTACCCACAGCCACAGACTCAGACCGGCATCTGAAACCTTGATCCAGAAGCACGCGGGCGTTCAGTGAGTGCACCAGGGTGCCTTCTGCAGTCGATTTGACAGCCACATTACTTCCAGGTGCCACCTGGTCTAGCCGCGTTAACAAAGAACATGTATAAATCAGTTTAAAGCAAGTAACTTATTTTCTTTTACTAATTTGTTGTTGAACTCCTGCATTCTATTTTTTTAGGATTTTAAATTGTTTCTAAGGGCTCACATAGTGGAGCCCTCTTATTAATTTCTAACTCCTTGATAGTGTTAATGTGTGCAGGATTTTAATGGCAGATCTGGTGTGTTGATAGCAGTTGTTTAAGCTGGAGTGGTCCGAGCCAAAGGATACAACAAAACCCACTCACTCTGTTGGGATTAAGGATACGTCTTTGGAAAACGCCACCACTTTGTGCCAGCTAGGGTTTTGGAGAACCCTAGCATGAATTGTAATTTTTGTATCACAAAAAGGGTTACAGGCCCTGTTGTACTCAAAAGGAGTTTCTAAACTCCATTGATAAATAAAAATCATTTATTTTGTACAACTGTGTTCTACATTACTTTTTATCGTGATTTCTTTATATTTTGTTTGGCGTTGTATTTTTAATCTACAAATGGCGATCACGGTGGGACCCCCTAGGGTTTCATGTTTTTAATACTTGCTTTACTGATCTATTCATGTTTTTGTTTTATTTTGCAGGTTCCAAAAATCATGAAATTCGTTATTCCAGCGAACTAGCGTTTCTGAGGAGTTTGCAGAAAACGTAGCAGACACAGAGCGGCGTCTGGAAGTCCGATCCAAAACGCAGAGGGGCATTTCAGCCTGCGCAGACTCCCTTGGGCGTTTGAAGGCAGTTTCACAGAGAAAGCGTAGGCTTCCGAGTAAGTGCGTTTTTTTTTCTTTGTTAAACTGTACTTTTTACGTTTTTGGTTTTTCTGCTATATTCTGTTTCTTTTTCAGATCATTACTTTAAAATGAACAAAAACTAAGTAATCTGGAAAAGAACAGTTATTTTTAGTTACATTTTTTTTTACATTGCATTATTGGTTGCATAAAAAAAAAAAATTTGCATACCTAGCTGCATATTAGAATAGCTACGAATTATCTGTTTTAGTCATCTAAGTAGGACTATTGATTGGATGTCAATAGTACTCCTACCATTGGGTGATTCCAGGCAGAGAAGTGGACGAACCTTCCGGTTGCTCATTTGATATCTGATATCATTGGTAGGCGGGGGTTTTAAATGGTGTACTCCACTTCTTCAGAGGAAATGGCATGTTTTCAGTAGCCTTTTGCTTAGATCATTAGAACTTTTGATTTATAGCTTTGTATGTATACATTAGACAACTAAAACACTTAAAATAAAATTCACTGCATTTCATATTGCATTTAAAACAGTAATATCTAGATTTCATCACCAGGTATTGCTTGAAGTTTAGTGACGGTGGAATTCATATCCATCCATTAAACTTCTGCCTTAGACACCATAGGTCACCCCCGAGCAAACTTGCTGGATTTCATCACCAGTAAGAATCTCGTTGTCCTTTCCTAGCCATAGTTTTTACCTTTTTTGTGAATAATTCAAGATTAGATCACATGCAAAACTCATAAATCGGACATTTAAAATTTACTACAGATTAAGATCAGAAAATAATTAATTAACCGCAGGTAAGACACATTGGTTGAAACCTAAGTTGTGACTGTTTTCTGATAATTTCTTTAGTGTAAATTTATCATTCCAGTTTTGCATTCTTCTTTTCTGAATTTTTTTAGATTTATTGCTTCATGGTCTTAACAAGGAATCAATCTAAAATGTTAAATATAAATAATCAAATGGGTAATTCACAGAACATCCCCACCACCAACATAGCCACTTATCCTAGTGAATTTCAGGCAGGTTCGCCTGCAGGTCTTTCACGTCCTTCTATCGTCTATCACATGGCCATGCCCATGGAGGAAGACAATTCCTATCATATTACCCACATTGATATGGCCCAAGTGCAAACTCACTTAAGAAATGGCACTGGCTATGTCCTTGAGCCAATCCAAGATTCCCCTATGCAAGATTCTATTTTTTAGCAGGATATTGCATCAACCATACCCGCTGGATTCACTCAGGTCTACACTAACTCTTTTTTTGAGGCTAATGTTGTATCTGCTCAGCCGGCTTCATCTTTAACATCTTCCTAGATGCTCAATTGTCCTCCTTTGGAGACAAATGTAGGGTCTTCCCGATCGCTTTCTCCTCCATTTACCCGGGTGTACACCAATTCTCTCTATGAGGCTGGTGGAACCTCCTCTAGCCATGACCAATTTCAACACTCTTCTTCCCAAAACATTTATGGTTTCACCCTACCAGGGCACGATCTCTTGTTTCTTCCCAGGTATCGCCTACGTCGACCACCTTCATTGCCCCCGCTATGCGGTCTTACGTGACTACCATGGCAGCCTGCCCTCCACCTTCATCCAATCATACCACCTCCCTTGGGTTAGAGATTAATAAGGTTAGGGAGTACCTCGACAAGTTGCTTCAGCAACAACAGCAACAAAATGCTCAACCACCTGTCGTAGTAAATCCTACACCTCAACCAATTTCTACCCAGCCAGATTTTCTTAGATCAGGCCCCACCTGGGTACCCCAATATTCGGTGGTGTCCATTCCTACCCCACATTTCTCCCAACCCAGTCCAGTTCATCATTCAAACCAATCACCTTCTTTTCGGTATCATCCATACCAACAACCTATCCATTCCACACCGCCTAATCCAGGCAATTTCATCCCATCTCATCATTTTTCAACTCCTCCATTGCATCCTCATAATCATCAAACAAGTCAAAATTTTCATGAAGATTATCGACTCCATGCGATACAACAACATATTGACAACCTTACGCTCAACATGCCTAGCGCATCTAGTCAGAAACCTACGCTAAGGTCGTTGATCAATCAACCAATTCATCCTTCGGTACCTTCACCGCCATATCCGATTGATTTCACATTACCGAAGTTTGACAAATTTTGAGGAACTGAGGATCCTCATGAACATGTGAGCTCATTCATGCATGCCTGCTTTAGAATCCAAAATAATGACGCTCTTATGCTCAGAACTTTTCCTCAGACATTAGGGGGATATGTTGTACAATGGTACAATCATTTAGCTCACCATAGCATTTATGCTTACGAACAATTGATTAATCTATTTTTAGAACGATTCTCCCTAAATATACAAAGGAAAGTTTCATTGTCCGACTTATACAAGCTCAAGCAACATGACGATGAGACTGTTTATGACTTTGGAAACCGTTGGAGGGCTATCATTAATAAACTTCCATTCTCCCTACCAATGGAGGAGTTAACCAAAATGTTCACCTAGAGTTGTCTAAAACCTATCTCTTGGTTACTCCAATTACAACAATATAGGACTTTTGAAGAGGCTTTGGCCCAAGAAAGTATCATAGAAGACATTAAAGTCCAAGAGGGTGTTTTAAAACCCCATAGAAAATAATGGCAACAAAAGGGCCAACAACGAAATAATAATTATGGCCAAAACAAACAAGCACAGGCTAGTACAGCCTCAAATGTTAACCAAGTTAATCAAGTGGTGGCGAGCCAGCCCGTAATGGCTCAACAACAACAAGTAATGCAAATTCAACCGCAACCAATTTCTTATCATGCGGTACCCGCCCCTCCTCAACCAGCTCACAATACTGAGCCAACCATGGAAACTCGACCTTGGCAAAAAAATCGTCCCAAGCGACAATTCACACCTTTAGATGAACCATATGCGGTCATATTCAATAAGTTATATAGCACAAATCAGTTAACTTTACCTGAGTTCAAACCTTTAGAACCATCTAGGAGAGGGAAGTATTACAAGGAGTACTTATTTTGTCCTTATCATAGGCAAAATGGGCACGATATCAATAATTGTATAGCTTTCAAACATGTGATCCAAGATCTTATTGAGATTGGAGCCATTAAATTGGATAGCCCCTTAGCCCAACAAAATCAAAATCTTGGTATATTTCAAACACCCCTTCCACATCGGGAGGAAGCTCCAACAACTTCAGGGGGAGTAACTCAGGTAACTCCTCCTAATCAAGTCAACCATGTACAACAATACCAAGGTTTTGTGGGTACTATTAACGTAGTAACCCGGGGTCAAAGGGAAAACCAACCAAATCGAGGTGAACCACGACCACTGTACAAACCCCGGTCCACCTCAGGTAACAGTGACCCAACGACGTGCTAGTACTTCTCAACAACCACTAAATCATTCTACTCAACGCCAACGACCCATCATGTCATTGAGTAGCCGGTTAACTACCAATTTAAAAATGGCTTCTGCCAAGTTATCGATCTATGACCTCATTCAACAATCTCCCCCACATAGAGAGGCATTAATGGAAATATTAAAGTCAATCGAGCTTCAAACTCAAGATACTAATGCCTTCAACAACTTTGTGGGGAGTATTCAAACATGCATGGAGCCCTCCATCACTTTCTATGATTTTGAAATCAAACCTATGTCAACAAAAGTATAGATCCTCCACTGCATATCATGGCCAAGATCGATCACAAGCCATTCAAGAGAGTCTTAATTGACACCGGTTCCTCAATCAATATCATTACAACATCGGCATTGAGTCATCTAAAGTTGTCGCCATCCCTTATCACAAAGTTGACTTTTACTCTTAAAGCATTCAATGATGCTTTATCTTCCACGGTTGGCACGGTTATCTTGCCCATTGAGGTAGGGGCCCAAACTTTGCATACCTTGTTTCACATCTTGGAAGGGACCATGGCATACAATGTATTGCTTGGATGGCCTTGGCTTAGGGAGATGAGATGTGTCCCTTCTATACTACATCAATGTCTGAAGTATGTATATGAGGGACAGGTTCATTGTGTACCTGTTGACATTGAACCCTTCAAACATTGCAACTATGTCTCAAATCCTTATGAGATTGTGTTGCCATCCACTCATATTTTCTTGACCCCATCTACTTCTTCTATACCATCTTCTTCTAAAGCTCCCATTCCTGAGGAGCTACCCATCATATCGCAACCATCTTCCTCTTTCGCTATTCCATCTCATTCACCACTTTCTTCATCAACTAATCTTCCTTCTTCTTCATCAGTGACCACATGCACATGTGGCCATGACCAATCATCTCTTTCCACGTCATTACCCCCTTCTTCTACACCTTCTTCAACATCACCTATTATTCCTTCTTCTTCCCAACCATCACCAGCTGATGTTTCACAAGTCAGTGAAGCATCAACCCAACCAAATCCTTACAATTCTTCTATCCCACATTCTTCTATTCCATCATCTAGTCCATCTCTCTCCCAAGTCAAGGTCCATATCATCGATGCGGTATTGGTGAGTATGCCATCCAAGATGTCCACATCACAGCGTTCAATGTGCAAACAGTTAAAGATTTTGTTCGTCCACATGACCAACATTTATCCATTGGATCGGTTTATAACATGGGTTCTATGCCAAATTCCATTAATTTTGTATATGGGGGAATAGAGTCATCTTCTAGTCCTATCACCATACTAGAACCTAAGCATCCAGTCCCTGCCAATATCGAAAGGATGGAGGGTTTTCCCTCTCACTATTTCCACAGACATAATTGGTAGCAATTTGGCCTAGGTCGATACGAGCAAGGGGTAACTGAACGCATCGATATGCCATATCAGAGACCCACTGAGCGTTTTGGTCTGGGCTACCAACCACTTCCATCCCTTTCTTCTTTTGAAAGAGCTTTTCAAAGCATTAATCTTAATTCAGAAGAAGAAATCCTCCACCCCGACGAATCCAAAGATGAAGCCTATGAATAATTTGATGTCATGTCAAATGGTGATGAATCTGAAGAAGAGTCGGCGCCAATTGTTACCCTCACTTGAACAAGACGAGTTTTATCTCCAATTGTTCCCTCTCCAAGAGGCCATCTTTCGCTTGCTTCTTCCACAAGAATGAGGTGAACCACCCCCTCCACCACATCCATAAGCCATAATCCAAACCTGTATTATATGTATATACTAAAATAGTGGTTTTCACCACTACCAAAAAAAAAAAAAAAAAATCAGAAAATTCCCAAAAAAAAAAAAAAAAAAAAAGAAATATAAAAATATATAAAAATACTTTATTGCTTTATGTATGTGTGTAATAGTGGTTTTCACCACTACAAAAAAAAAAAAAAACTGAAAAACTATTTTGTTTTGCATTTCAGGTCTTCCGAGGTCTTCACCGGTTTTTCCTTCCATTTCGCCCATCCTTTCTTCCATAAGTCGACAATGAATTTTGAAGACTTATTCACACCGCTCCATAATCCATATGATCCGGATAATCCAATCCTGATCAACCCAAGCTTGATTGGCATGGATCGGATTTCATCCCCACCAACTATTTTAGAGTTCATCCTTTCTGAGGAATTGTTAAGGGCTTCCGCCAACTACATTCCTCCTTCACCTCCACATTCACCTTCATCTTCTAAGCCAGAGGTCTTCCAGGCAGACATAGACGAGAGCAAGGCACGGGAGCTTGATGACATTTTAGATGACATAAATCCGATCCCTACTCCCCATCGGCTTGAGGAAGGTTCCCACATGTCTATTGAAGAAACTATCGATGTAGACCTTAGTACGGACCAAGATGGCACCCAAATTGTGAAAGCGGCTAAAAGTCTATCATCGGAGGAACAAGAGCAAATGATTGCTCTACTCAAGCGGAAGAAGGAGATATTTGCATGGTCTTACAAAGACATGTCAGGCCTAGACCCTAATTTGGTTGTCCATAACCTCACCTTACAAAAATATGCTAAACCTGTCAAACAGAAACTTAGGAAAATGCATCCTACCGTGGCCCTCATAGTTAAATCGGAGATTCAAAAACTTCTGGATGTTAAATTTGTTATCCCAATTGATTATCCTGAGTGGCTTTCTAACATGGTACCCATTCGCAAGCCTAACGGGGGGATACGTGTTTGCACTGATTTTTGAGACCTAAATAAAGTGTGTCCTAAGGATGACTTTCCTCTTCCAAACATTGATACTCTTGTCAACACTGCGCTGGTCATGAAATGCTTTCGTTCATGGATGGATTTTCGGGATACAACCAGATTCGAATAAACCCTGAAGATCAACACAAAACAACATTTACCACACCTTGGGGAACTTTTTGTTATAGGGTGATGCCCTTTGGCCTTAAGAACGCAGGTGCAACCTATCAACGAGCCATGACTTATATTTTCCATGATTATATGCATAAGATTATCGAAGATTATGTGGATGATTTATTGGAAAAATCTAAAACTCGACAAGAGCATTTTGATGTATTGGAAAAAGTTTTTGATAGGCTTCTAGAGCATAAAGTAAGGTTGAACCCTAAGAAATGTGTCTTTGGTGTTACCTCAGGCAAACTCCTAGGTTTTATTATCTCTAAACGAGGTATTGAGGTGGACCCAAACAAGGTCAAATCCATTATGGAAATGTATCCCCCAACTAATTTTAAGGAGTTGCGTAGTCTGCAAGGAAAGATTAATTCAATCCGTCGCTTTATTGCACAAATTTTTGATAAATGTAGGCCATTTTGCCACCTACTATAAAAGGGGGTACAATTTTCATGGACAGATGAGTGTCAGAAAGCCTTTGATGACATCAAGCAGTACTTAGCATCTCCACCAGTCTTAACTCCGCCTCGTCCAGGGGTCCCTTTCAATATTTATATCTCAGCAACGGACTTTGCCTTAGGGACAATGCTTGCAAAAAAGAATGAACAAAATCATGAGCAAGCTGTCTATTATATTAGTCGAACACTGGTAAGCTATGAAACCCGATATGCTTATGGGGAAAAGTTGTGCTTAGCAGTGGTTTTTGCCACGAAGAAACTTCGTCATTATATGCTTAGCCATACAACATATGTCATAGCTAGAGAAAACCCTCTGCGTTATATGATGTCTCGCACTTATAATAACACTCGTACCGCTAAATGGATAATGTTGCTTACCGAATTCAATCTTGAATTCATTAGCCAAAAATCCGTTAAAGGTCAAGTTATAGTCGATCAACTTGTGGAAGCTCCACTACCTAGTGATCATCCTTTGATTGTTGAGCTCCCAGATGATTCGGTATTTGCTATCACTGAACAAGAAGAGGACATCATTCCGAAGGAAGATGTTGACATCATGCTATTCTTTGATGGCTCTAAGTGCGTGAAAGGTCAAGGTGTTGGAGTTGTGTTTCATACACCTCAAGGGATTCCCATCCCTTTATCATTCAAACTAGACTTCCAATGCACCAATAATACAACAGAGTATGAAGCCTTAATTTTAGGTCTTCAATCAGCCATAGCTATGAGTATTAAGTGTATTCAGATATTTTGGGATTCTCAACTCGTGGTTAAACAAATTACAGGAGAATACCAAACCAAAGAACCTACCATTAAGCTTTATCATGATGTAGCAATGAAGTTGCTCTCTACGTTTGATTGGTATGAGATCACTAGTTTGCTTCGTTCGACTAATATATTTGCGGATGCCATGGCCTCTCTTGGATCATTGATTCCAAAGGACTCCCTTGGGTACAGCCCCTAATCATTTCCACAATCTCTAAGTCTACAATTGTTCGTGCTAAGTCTAAGGATGAAAAAGATGTTTACTTTATCCATTTGAATCCATATGAGCCTTGGTCTAGTGATATAGTAGCCTTCCTCAAGTTTGGAACACTCCCATCTGATTTGTCTCGAATTTCCTGTCGCTGTTTTTAGCAAAATGCAGCTCGTTTTGTTCTTTTGGTGGATGTGTTGTATAAATGTGGATATGATGGAGTACTCCTCCGCTGTCTAGAAGCAAGTGAAACACATAGAGCTATTGCTGAAGCCCATGATGGTACTTGTGGTGGTCATTTTAGTGGAATGGCCATTGCGAAGCGTATTTTACGTATGTGGTATTATTGGCCCACTATGGAACAAGATTGTTGCAAATATGTTAAACAATGTAAAAAGTGTCAAGAACACGCTAATTTAATCCATATACCATCACAAGCTTTATAGCCCATCCAAAGCCTTTGGCCCTTCTCACAATGGGGTCTCGATTTAATTGGCAAGATTTCACCTGCCTCTTTAGGACAACATACTTTCATCATTACAGCCACTGAATACTTCAAAAAGTGGGTTGAAGCTATTCCTCTAGCCAGTACGATAGGTCCTAGAATTGTGGAGTTTATACTTCACCATATCATTTGTCGTTTTGGTATTCCCTCTAAAATTATTTCTGATGACGGCAAGTCTTTTAAGAATAAGGATGTTCGAGCTCTTTGCGAAAAGTATAATATCCAACATATTTTCTCAACTCCTTACTACTCACAAGCCAATGGACAAGCTGAAGCTTCCAATAAGACCATAATTGCTATTCTTAAGAAACTTGTTAAAGAAAATCATAAATATTGGCATACACAAATCCCCTTGGCATTATGGGCTTACAGAACAAGCATCAGAACTCCCATTGGTGCAACGCCATTTTCTTTGGTCTATGGAGCTGAAGTAATCATGCCTCTTGAGCTCGAGATCCCTTCCTTGCGAATTTCTTTATAGGAATTTATCGATGATGATACTAATAGAAAAGCACGTCTTGATCAACTCACACTCATAGATGAAAAACGAATCAATGCTTTAGAGCATTTGCGAGTTTATCAAGACCGATTGAAACGTGCTTACAATGCCAAAGTTCATCTAAGAGAATTTCAAGTAGGAGATCTTGTCCTTAAAGAGAATCAACAAAACACCAATGCATTGCTACATCTTCGAGATAAATTCGCAGCTAATTGGTTAGGTCCATATATGGTCACTGAAAGAGTGGGTAATGGAACTTATAGACTTGCCAGTTTAGAGGGAGAGGAAGAACCCGAACCACTTAATGTTATACACTTGAGGGCATTCTACGCATAGTTTGAATTTTATATGTACATATATACATGGCTTGTACAACGAAAAAAAAAAAAAAACAAATAAAATAAAAAGAATTTGCATTTCATTGTTAGTTGCATGCATCTCATTCAAAAACATTGCATTTCATGTGCATACATCTCATTGAAAACCATAACATTTCATTTTCAGCCATAGTTGCATATCATGTTAGAGACCATTCTATCTTTTGGATATAAAATTTGGTCAAGCAAAAGTCATGTTGCCTTAATCAGGGGCACCTTCATAAAATCCATCAAACCGAATTGTCATTCGTACACCCATTTTCCATTTGCACATATTTACATTGCCAAAATGTTTTGAGTCACTCAGCCATTCCTAGTGTTTTAAGAAAACTTTGAAATGCATGTCAAAGTTCCTTAGGGCCATATCACAAATTACACTAAATAAAATCTTGAGTATTGGGAAATGATTTCAAAAGCGGTCTTGAACCTATCACATTTTCACATCTTAAAAACATATTGTGTCAAAGAGAGATAACACCATCCTTGGGTTGTGCCTTGAAGTGAAAAGAGTAATCCTCATTTGTCCTATCATGCAAACATAGTCCATAAAAAAGTGGTTCTTACCACTATCACAAGCAATCACAAAATATAAATATAAACAGAGTAGTAAGGATAGGGTAAAATTTTCATCATACTTTGGTTGAGAATCCGATTCCCCAAAGATCTAAGGAAATGAACATTTTTCACACACCATCGATCCCAAATAAGTTGTAAGGATCGTACTACTTGTCCAGTCAAACGGATAGGTAGTCATCCCCAAGGCTTACAAAGGTCAAAAACAACATGGACTATGGAGTTAACCTTCACCGGGGCTATAGACGCTTGACTGGCAGTGGAGTATACTCATTGCGTGGCGACATGTCTCTCCTCAAAAAGAGACCTCTGAATGCTCATACGGACAAACTAGCTTCGGGGTCTTCTCCATAACAGGGTTACCTAATTTATGCAAGATGAGATTAATGAACACACTTGCACACACACGAGTTTTTGATTGCCTAGAGTCACTACCATGCTTCTGATTTGGTTAATGAACTCGCATGCACACACATTTGGTCCTAGTTGAATTAGGCAGTGTTAGTAAGTTTGTTTGATACCACTAGCATGTTTGAGTCTTTGTAAAACAGTCTTCCATATCAACCTCCATATCTTCCTCCATATCTTCTTCCATATCTTCTTCCATATCACCCTCCATATATTCTTCCATATTCATGTCATTCTATACGTCATCCATTCACAAGCCACCAAGTTCGGTGCCCCTGATTAAACAATTATGATAACAGTTGGCTAAATCTAACTATCTAAAAGTATGAGTGCTTCTTAGTGCATATTTCATTTACTTAGTCTTGCATTAATCATCCATCGATTTACATATCATTTACTTAGTCTTGCATTAATCATCCATAGATTTGTATGTTATATACTTAATCTCGCATTAATCATCTATAAGTTTGCATACCATTCCATCACATATGCATCAAAAACATTAAAACATATAAAAACATGCATCACAAAAACATAGGCATTCACACAAAAGAGAGTAAAACACCAAATAAATAAAAGCCATGTATATATATATGTATAAATGTCAAACTGTACAATGAATTCCAAAAGGCTACAATATACAATAGAGCACCAAGGCTCATAAAGAGTGCATCTAAGCACTAAGCTAACCATCAAAAGAGGTACCCCTCATCCGCCCGAACTACCTCCAACCGGGCTGCCTCCGCTAGTCCCACTGCCTCCAATACCTCCCAGTCTGCCTGGGACAACGACCTCCTCATCCCCGAAATGATAGGGGAGAACCGGTGTCGTTTCTCTAACACCCTAAGCTACAAAACAACAAAACAAAAATTTGTTACAAATTTTTCCCAAAAAAAAAAAAAAAACTGCAAAAAAAAAAAAAAAAAAAACACATAATAAGTACTTGCTTAAATGAACAAATACCTCAGCTGGCTGCACTGGCGCGTCCGCTCCTATCTCCGCCATAGCTCCCACACAAACCTTTCACTCCACTCCCTCAGACGCACTTCTCTCAAGCTCGAACGCACAAATGAGCGAAATTCTCGTTGAAACTGTTTAAATAGCTAGTTTTGGCACCCTAAAACGCAGTGGGGTGTTTCATGGCACATTCAGATGTAGTGCTACGTCTGCAGAGCACCTAAACACCGGCGGGCGTCTCTGCCACCCCCAAATGTAGACCGAAGTTTTGTGGCAGTATTGAATAAAGGAACAAAACTGGCAAAATTGAAGCTTACCTCCTCCAAATTTCATCAAATTCAATTCATCCATTCTTCTTATCATAATAAAACATTTTGTGAAGGTTACAACGAGTTTTGGACACAAATTTTGTCATTTCGCTCAAAAAGTGCATCATTCATCATTGTTTTACAAATTGGGTTAAAAATATTCAAAACCTTCACAAAATTAACCACATTCATCAATTTTTCTGATCTATCGTCAATTTCATTCATTCTTCTTTCATCATGCATATTTTTGCCAAATAAAATTAAAGTAAACCTCGTATCTAGTGGTATATTCTATCACCTTGGCGATTGCAGCGATTTGAATCCATGCAATTCGATAAGAGGATTAAACCACCATAAGGACACCTACCATTTATCATAATCAACTATTTCACTGTTCGAAAATTTGAAATCAATTTTGGGTATTCTACTTTTCAAGTGACCTCATACCAAGATTAATTTGCTCAATAGTTGTCATTGATGGCCTAGTTCATGGGGCCTTAAACATGGACAATCTTTAAAATCATCATTATTTTGAGTCTTGCTAGAGATTGAGGCTACCTAGGTTGATTGGTTTCGACCCGAGGAATTATACATACAGTCACTAGGAGCATCTCTGAGTTCTGGACTCTTTCATGCATCTTTCATCTTTGCATATCAATGGCGCCAACAAGGCAATTTCATTAACAATATGGACTCACACATAGGAGTTGGGGCATCCGTTATCAATTTCTAATTTTCCTATAGTGGAATTCATCTTACATGATCATGGAACTTACAATTTGGCAAAAATCCCTTTATAACCATTGGGGCAGAAAACGGTCAATCTTTCACATCACTCATATCGTCTTCAATCATATTCTTTTCTGGTTTATACACCAACCCCTTTCCTGTTGGGACATAAACAGATGGTTCATACACCAACACCTTTTTTTCACCGTTGGGGCAAAAACGGTTCATTTTCTTCCGAATTTCATCCAATTGGCTTGTGAGAACCATTCTCGCTCGCCAATTGAGGGGGTAAGATGAAAATTTTTAAATATTCTTTTATTCTTTGGTCTTCAAAGTTGTGCTTTAATCTTGAGAGAGAGTTGCATCTGATCTAGCTTTTCAAGTGTCTTAAGTTTTTGTGCTGCATTGTGTCTTCACACAAAGCAGCTCAAAAAGGGGCATCTGTAGACACCAAAATCCAGCCACTTGCAAATCATCTATACCTTCCTGTCAGCCACATGTCAATCATTCATCCTTCCCGCCATTATTTGGCCCAAATCCACACTTTCCCGCCATTATTTGGCCCAATTTCACCTTTCCCGTCATTTTTAATCCCCAAATTTATTTAAATTAATATTTATATATATATTTTAATATTTTAATATATTTTAATATATATATATATAAATATAGTTTAAGTGATTTAATCTAAGCCGTCCATCTTTCATTTAATCTCATCCGTCCATCCTTCTTAATCCATTTCACAACCTAGATTTATTCTCTACCCTTGGATCCACTTTAATCTTAGCCACACGTTCAAAGTGTCGTTAAAACCCTAAAGTGTGCCCGAAGAGTAGATTATAAATAGAGCCACCTTGATGGCTCAAACCCTACTTCTATCTTGGCTATCTTTGCTATCTCTTTTCTGCTATCTTTTTGGACCTTTTCTATCTTCTTCTCCCAGCTATCTTATCTCTTTTCTTTCGCTATCTTTCGCCTCATCCATCGCCGTCCTTTATCACCGCATCCGTCGCTGACTTCGCCGCCATCTCTTCTGCAGCATTCTATAGAATTCCCCATTCTTGTCGCAAGTGCCCGTGGGCGTTTACCAAGTGCCCGTGGGCGTTTACCCACAGCCACAGACTCAGACCGGCGTCTGAAACCTTGATCCAGAAGCACGCGGGCGTTCAGCGAGTGCACCAGGGCGCTTTCTACAGTCGATTTGACAGCCACATTACTTCCAGGTGCCGCCTGGTCTAGCCGCGTTAACAGAGAATAGGTATAAATCAGTTTAAAGCAAGTAACTTCTTTTCTTTTATTAATCTGTTGTTGAACTCCTGCATTCTATTTTTCTAAGGTTTTAAATTGTTTCTGAGGGCTCACACAGTGGAGCCCTCTTATTAATTTCTAACTCCTTGATAGTGTTAATGTGTGCAATATTTTAATGGCAGATCTGGTGTGTTGATAGCAACTGTTTAAGCTGGAGTGGTCCGAGCCAAAGGATACAACAAAACCCACTCACTTTGTTGGGATTAAGGATATGTCTTCGAAAACGCCACCACTTTATGCCAGATAGGGTTTCGGAGAACCCTAGCACAAACTGTAATTTGTGTATCACAAAAAGGGTTACAGGCCCTGTTGTACTCAAAAGGAGTTTTTAAACTCCACTGATTAATAAAAATCATTTATTTTGTACAACTGTGTTCTGTATTACTTTTTATCGTGATTTCTTTATCTTTTGTTTGGCGTTGTATTTTTAATCTACAATTTTATAGGGCTCCTATTGAGGACATATACATTTGTAGCAATCGCCTCACCCCAAAAAATATTACTTACATATTTTATCTCTAACGAGTGTCATTAATACTCGCACTTCAATATTTATCAAACTAGGGAAACATCCTAAGTTTTTATACATTAGAGGTCTAAGAATTACATTTTGAATATCAGGATCCTAAACATGTCTATGAAAATAAGGAATCAAAATATATTTATAACATTCTTAAATAAAACCACACTAGATTTTGTGTCTTGTTAAATTTTTTTTTTATAACTAAAGATATCAGCACGGGTCTGTGTGTTGTCCTAGGGTTTATGGAATTTTTTGTTCATTCTCTAGGAGCTTGTGTTGACCTCCATGTTGCACTTGATTCATGGGTGTTATTATGTCGGATTCTCCTCCCCTAGCTTCATTTGAAGTTGACGATGATAGGAATGGCTCCGAAGGTGAACAAACGACCCAAGAAATTCATTTCCAAGGCGTACCAAAAGGTATTTTTTAACTTGATTTTATGATTCATCTGCATGAATTCAGTCAAGCATGTTCTTGGTTTGAAAGCAATACTCTTATAGGGTATTTTTTGGATCGGATTCCCCCTGAGCATGTCCTTAGAAACTAGATTGAGCAGTATTAGCGTCCGTATGGGATTCAAGTTGACCATGTCCAAAATCTCTCTAAAGGTTTTTTTCATTTCCATTTTGGTAGCCCCGACCAAGCCCAGAAGGTCCTCAATAAGGGTCCTAGTTACATTAATAATTCATTGCTCATCTTTTAGTCGTGGAGTCGAGATTTCATGATTTCTAATTCTATTTCCTTGGTCATGCCTATTTGGGTAGAACTCTCAGACCTCCCCACTACATGCTGGCCCTTTCTAAAAAAATTGGTGTCCACCCTTGGTGAATTAGTCTATGATGAACCCTCTCGGTTCATGTCGGTCCGCCCTAGTAGGAGAATGTGTATCAAGTTTGACCTAGCTAAAATCCTAAAGGAGTATATTGACATTTAGGTTGGTTCTACCTGTATTCATCAACGGGTGGTGTATATCAACCTCTCTAATACATGTTATAAATATCATTCAACCTTCTACCACATTAAGGATTACCCCTTGATGGCTGAAAATTTTAAGGCCAAGATGTATACCCTGGTAGCTGGTGTTGTTTTATCTCCCACAACCCCATACCCTCCATCAAAGGATGGCGAGTGGACTGAGGTTTCACGTAAGAAAGGGAAAGGTGGTAATTCCACTCAGGAGTGGCACACAGTGGTCATGTTTGCTCAGGCCCTTGCACCAAAGCCTCCCATGTAATCATCGATTAAGGAGTCAACCTTTTTCCACTATCCTCCTCTGGTCGTCGAGTATGTAGACCACGATGAAGGAATTTGGTCCATTGTACCCTTGGGTTCTCCAGATGAGGTAGGGACTGAAGGAAGTTTCTCTTAGAACTTAGGATGATGGTCCCATACCCCTCTACAAGGTGAGTGGCTTGCTCATTTGGACAAGCGATGATAAACTTCCTCCTTCGCCACCATGGACGCCTTCAGGAATAACCCCTATCACCTTCTAATGGATAATGTGACTAAGGCCAGTGGGGGTATATAACTCGACTCTTTTTAATGTTGTTTCTCTCTTGGAATGTGCATGGGTTGATAGACCTTATTCGTCATTACATGGTTCAGGATTAATTTTCTATCTATTCCAGTCTCTATGGTCATCCAAATTTTGTGTGTTTATAAGGAGTCAAACTGGTAGGTTTCAATTTACAATCTGCTTATTATATTTTATGGCATGGTAGTCAGATGTATACTACCAACCATAATAACAAAAATGGAGGTGTTGTTATTTTGCTTAATAATAGGTGGATGAGGAATTTTGTTACTTGGGGTTTTGACCCCTCTCACCATACGGTTTAGATTCTGCTTGAAGTTGGTGGTCTTTCCTTCAGGATTATTAATATTTACACCTCTAATGAGGTCCAAGACAGATGTTCCCTATGGATATGGTGTGATTTGTCCTTACCTATGGCAGTTTGGATGATGTTTGGTGATTTCAATATGGTCGAGAAGCCTTATGATAAAATGGACTAGATCCCCAATAGGTGGGCCTCGAGAGAGTGACATGCATGGTATTTTATGAAAAATAAACTGGGGGTATTCGATCCCAATGTTTGTTTCTCTATGGGTCAGTTTCCTGAGCATTTGTGGTTCACGTGGTCTAATTTTCAGTCAAGCCCCACAAGAGTTTTAAAATTTTTGGATAGGGCTATGTTGTCAAACCAACGTAAGTTTTCTTTTCCACATTGAATCCCTTCAATCCCTTTTTTTGAAACCATTCCTAGTATGATCTCTTCCAATAATTGCCCCATAATGTTCTCTTTTCATGTTTTCTCCACTCATCAATGGCCCACTCATGCTTAGTTTGTTCTTAACACTTTTTTCTTGTAACATGATACCACAGTTTATCACATCCAAAGGATCCAGAACATTGTACCTAGACCCAATGGAGATTTAGGTTGTATTGAGTGATGAAGTGATGCTATTTTTTATACCACTGCTCCACTCAGAATCTTGGAGAAGAATGTGGCATAGTTGCATCATCGCTCTAATACTTATTTGTGTAATGAGCTTGTGTAGGCATCTTTTCAACTTGAGGTCTCCCTATTTGACTCTGTTATTCAAGCCCAAGTCACTTAGCTCTGGCACGAGCTCAAAGTGGCTAAAGTGTATGAGGCCAGAGGGGCTCATATTAAATCTAGGCTACACTGGCGCAAAGTGGATGACCACATTTCTAAAGAGATTTTCCAGAGGCTCCAACCTTCACATCACTCCACTCAATTCAAAGCTTTAATGTTTAATGGGGTTCACACCACCTCTTTTCCTGAAATAGTAGTTGAATTTACATGATATTGTTCTCATGTTTTTTCTTCTCAACGATACACCCTTGAAATAGAATTAGCCCTTCAATGTTGTAAAGAGGTTATCCCAACGTGCCTCTCCCCAGTGGAACAAAATTATTGTGAATGACCCTTATCAGAGCAGGATCTTGCGGATGCCCTATTTAAAATGATAAATGTTAAGGCTCCAAGGTTTGATGGCTTCCCCTACAAATTTTACCAAACTTGCTAGGATTTTATGAAGAATTTCATGAAGCGATTATACATTGCATTTGATTTGAAATATAAATATTACAATGCGGTTAAAATAATTTGGTTTATGAAACCAACTTGGTGGTTATTCAAATCAAACTAGAGAGCGCCTACGTGCGCTATACTTTTGCTCTAATCCCTCCTTAATGCAAACCTATAACAATGATGTAATATAAGTATATGCTAACATCCCCCTTATTACATTATTGGCAAATTCCAATAGTATCTCGAAACTTTTCAAATTTGATACACCCAAGTGCTTTGGTAAAAATATTTATAACTTGTGCATAAGTGGGAATATATTGAAGCTATATATGGTGCTTTAGAACTTCATCTAGAATGAAATGACATCTGGTATCAACGTTTTTGGTACATTCATGAAAATTTGGATTTTTTACAAGATTCAAAACACCTTGATTATTGCAAAACAAATGAAGAGGTAGATTCTTTGGAAGGTCCATGTTTGAAAGAATGTGACTTAACCATATTATCTCGCAGACTGCTTCACTGGCTACGCGATATTCTGCCTTTGTAGAAGATAAAGCAACCACATGCTACTTCTTACTGTTCCATGAGATAGGTCCAGATCCCAGGTAAAAAACATATCCAGAAGTTGACTTACGATCATCAATGGATCCAGCATAATCTGAGTTCATGTATCCTAGTAAGAAAAACTTGTTCTTTTTGTATTCCAGGCCATAGTTTGTACTACCACGGACATAATGAAGAACTCTCTTTGCTGATTTCTAGTGACTCACCTTAGGTTCTTGCATGAACCTTGAAAGATAGCCTACATCAAAACTAAGATTTGTCCTGGTATTTAGCAGATATAGGAGACTCCCAATTAACTGGTGATAGAGAGTACCATCTACCTAAGGTCATTTATCATATTGTGATAACTTAAGTCCTTGCTCCATTGGAGTTGCTTTTGACTTACAGTCAGTCATCCGATATTTTTCTACTAAAGACTTGGCATACTTCTTTTGTGTTACTCTGATATGATATCTTTTTTGAGTTACTTCCAAACCAAGACAATAGTGAATAAATTCTAGATCTGTTATCTCAAATGATTGTTTCAAATAATTTTCATTGAATAAATAATTTTTTTTGAACTTTCTATTATGATTAGATCATCTACATATAACACCAGAATCACTATATCAAAACCATTGTTATTAATATAGAGATTTACATCTGAAGGACTTATTTTGAATCCATGCTGCACAAGGTGACTGTCTATCTTGATATACCAAGCTCGAGGAGATTTTTTCAGCCCATACAAGGATTTGATCAACTTGCAAACTTTTTGTTCTTACCCCTCAACCATGAATCCTTCTGTTTGGTTCATGTATACTTCTTCTTCTAAGTCACCATTCAATAAGGCACTTTAAACATCCATCTGATGCAACTTCCACCCAAACTGATCTCCCATGGCACAAAGTACTCGAATGGTATTCATATTTGTAGTAGGGGCAAAAGTTTCTTCATAGTCTATGCCTTCTTTCTGAGCATAACCCTTTGCAAAAATTTGGGCTTTATGCTTATCAATAGATCCATCTGCCTTATACTTCACTTTGAACACCCATTTGCAGCCTATGGGTTTCTTTCTTGTTGGCAGATATACTAACTTCCAATTATTATTTTTCATGAGAGACTAATGTTCTACATCCATAGCACCCTTCCACTATGGCTTATCAAGTGCATCTTGAATCGTTGTAGGTTCATTAGCATTCAATGCAGATATATAAACCTTTTCTTCATCCTCATCTTCTTCTCTATCATTTTTTTTACCAACTGACAAATCATCAAAGTGTTGGTAAAGTTTGCCAACCTCTAAAGTAGATGCCTTTGCTCTCATTTTTTGAGTCATACTGTGAGTACATGGAATATCTAGAGATATATCTATAAGTGAATTCAACTTAGCATCTCTCAAAGTACTAATATACCATTTTGGGACTTTCAACTATTGTTGTGAAAGTTGAACCTCTTTCTTAGGTTCATCTTCATCTAGGTATACTATTGTAGATGTGTCTTTTGATATGAAAGCTTCATTAAATACAACATCTCTACTTAAGTGTGTCTTCTTGGTCTTAGTATCAATCAATCGATATCCTTTTGAATGCTCATCATAGCCGAGAATGATACACTGTAGGATTTTCTCATCCAACTTCTTCCTTTTCTGTTTTGGAATGTGTATGAATGCTTTACATCCAAAAACCCTTAAATGAGAAATGGAGGGTTTCTTACCACTCTAAGCTCCTTGTGGTATTTTTCCTTGTAGATCTCTAGTGAGTTCTCTATTTAGGGGATATGGTGTTGCGTTTACTAGTTCTATCCAATATTGATCCTCAAGATGTACTCCCTTTAGCATACATCGAACCATTTCCATAATGGAATGATTTGTCCTCTCTACAACTTCATTCTGCTAAGGTGTATAGGTTGTAGTTAGTTGTATTTTAATCCCATATATATTAATAAAAGAAGAAAAATCTTCAGAGTTGTATTCCCCCCTCGATCTAAGTAGAGGGTTTTTATGAAACATCCTGACTCCTTAAAAAGTTTATTGAATTGTTGAAAGTAGAGAAAAGCCTTTGATTTCAACTGAAGAAAGAAAACCCACATATTCCGTGAGTACTCATCAACAAACAATTGAAAATACTTCTTTCCACCATAGATGGTTGGCATAGGACCACACAGATCAGTATGTACCAGATCTAAAGGGTTTTTAGCTTGAGATGAGATAGTTTAAAAAGGTACTCGATGTTGCTTCCTTGCTGAGCAATCCAAGAAAACTGGTAAGATAGATGAGAGATGAGGAAGACCTTTCACCATACCATATCTATGTAATGTAAGAAAATATCCTGAACTTAGGTGCCCATAATGTCTATGCCAAAGAGAGGTGGCCTTATTTGTAGTTGCAACTAGATCAACATGAGGATTTGAAAGAGCATTTAGAATGAACAAGCCATGCTTGTGGGATCTAGTTGCAACATGTTTACCACTGTGGGATATAAAACATTTCTTCTTGCATTTCACAACTCAAAACATGACATCCATATTTCTATCCAACATTTGGGTAACTAATAGCAGATTATTGGCCAGTCCTGAAACATAGAGAACCTTTTCAATATGTCAGTTACCATCAGGAAGGTACACAAAAACATCCCCTTCACCCTTCACTTGGTAGGCTTGATTTTCAGCAATAGTGACTGGCTTACCTTCTTTCTCCTCAAAAGTGCCAAACCATGATTTATCCCTAGTCATGTGTTTGCTATCTCCTAAATCAATATACCATACAAAATCTATCTGGGAAGATGAAGTATGGGTCATGAGCACCTTGTGTGTTCTTTCAGAGTCAAAATCTAAATTGAACCCAGGGGAATCTAAGTCTGAGTTGGAGTCAGCATAAGCAACATGGTCCTTAGGTTGCTTATGTTTCTTTTTGTATTTTTGTTTCTCTTTGCCCTTCTTCTTAGGACCTTGGTCATTTTGTTGCTTATTTTTTAAACAACACCTATTGGTGTCATGGTTATTCATATCACAAATCTTGCAATATTGTTTATCTTTATGTTGATTTTGCTTCCCTTTTCCTTTGGAAGAAGAACCCCCTTTTTGAAATTGACCTTGTTTCCTCCCCTTTTGTTGGGTAGAGAGGGAATTATCTGGCACTTCATATTTATGAACCTAATTTACTTCGTCAATCTTAAGCAAATTTACCAGTTCCACAAATGTTACTTGTCTACCAAAAATGTTGAGGGAAGTGATCAACATTTTGTAGGAATCTGGTAATGCTCTCAAAATGACAAAATTCAAGATATCATCATCTACTAGTTTTCCCATAGCATTCAACTTTGCTTTCATGTCTTCCACTCTATAGAGGAATAGATCAATTGTTTCCCCATAATTCATACTAAGGGTATGTAGTAGAGTTTGAAGGTTTAGAATAGTGGACTGACTCTTTCCTTCATATATTGTAACCAAGGCATCCCAAGATTCCTTATTGGTTTTTGCATCACAAATATGAGGTTGCACCTCATATGTAGTGGTAAGAAAGATCAATACGAGATCTTTTTTCTCCTTTTTATCCCAAAATTCTCGATCTGCTCCTGGTGTTTAAGGGCATTTTGTAGTGCTAATTACTATATACCATAAATATTCCATCTGAAGAATGGCTCTCATCTTTGTCTTCCATGGAACAAAGTTAGGTCCTATAGCAACTGTGAATCTGAGAGATATTTGTGAACAGTGGCCATTATAAAAGTTCCTTATATCACCAATTGGTCTCCCTTATTTATACCTGCCAAATCTATATATCGTAACCACTCAATATATACCCGCACTTACGTGAGGGAGACTTTAGGTATATATGAATAGCATACCACTCAATATGTACCCACCCTTACATGAGGGAGACTATAAGTACATATGAGAAGCACTATATATTAATTTTTGGCGATATTGAAAGGACGTCATGTTGTTAATTACACCTACCATAAAATGTTTATTCCTCATGCGTGGGGCGTAACTTCCCCTAAACACTTTGGAAAAAACTTCGTCAAGATTTACGCCTAACAAAAATCATGATGTGGATATGATATGGAATGAATAATAGAACTGGTTTGCCTTATTTCTCCTCGATGATTGATAGAGAACAAACTCAGACATCATTGTTGCAGCTATATTAGGCGATGAATACAGTAGTCCAAAGCACGATAGCATTACCTATAAGTGTGGACCAGAGGTATCTCAAATACCGAATGCTGTTGTGCAATGAATTACACAAATAGGGTATAAATTTGGGGTGTTATTTTTTTCTGTAATTTATGATTGTTAATGCAAGAAAATAAAATATTTAAATGCAAAAGAAACAATCACAAATACCCATAAATTTAAGCACCTATTACAAATCCAACAATTTTTCACTTCCAAATGATTTTATTTCCCTCAATTATCTAAAAATTTTGCAAATGAATCACGTGAAGACTGAGTTTTTTTGCCTTCGTTTTGCAAAATAGATAAGGAAGAAAAAACATTTGTACCTTCACTCCAAAAAAAATTGATGGGAGCCTTCAATGTGTCAAATTTGGACTACATAAGCGTCAAATGTAGTGCAGGAATTAATAGGACTATTTAGGGCATCAAAAAACACCATCTGTTGTCACAGCTTATGCGGGGCATAAAAAAAAACATCACCCACTATCAAAAAATATGCGCGGGGCATCAAAAACACCACCCACCATCAGAACAGGCGAAGTGAATGGAACCCGCGACCTGTCAGCTAGCATTCACAATGCATACCACGTGAGCTAGAGGGTCTGACAAGAGTGAAAAAGAGCCAAGAGGATGTTACCAAAATCAGATGCGGAGAGGAAAGAAAAAATATTAAAACCCCTTATACCTCCTCGAAGTGAATGGAACTCATGACCTTTCATCTAGCATTCACAACGCAGACCACGTGAGCCAGAGAGCCTGACGAGAACCACCATGAATCAAGTGGATCTTACCACATCGAGTGCGAAGAAGGATTTAAAAAATAATAATCCCACATGGCCTATGCTGCCACTATGGGGTTCTTTAAAACACATGAAAGCTACAATAGCTTTCGGTTACCTTTGGGCAACCACCCCACACTTTTGCCCCCACAACCGTCACCCAGTATCCTCTGTCTGCATCTGCATATCTTGGTCTATGTGTCCTCTAGTCTTCTATCAATGTCTATCATTATCCTCTATTTGCATGTCCTCTAGTCTTCTATTTGCCTCATGTGTCCATCAGTATCCTTCGATCCGATTGGCTCTATGTCTGTCAAGAGTCCTTTGTCTATGTGTCATCTAGTATTTTATCTATGTCTTGCATCCATCAGTATCCTTCAATCTGGTTGGCTAGTAGAGAAGTTGGAGTAGTTAGAAAATAAGGTAACCACCTTACCCAACATCTGTGATCATCCCAAGCTTTGATACCATGAAGAATTTCATGAAGTGATTATAAATTGCATTTGATTTGAAATATAAAGATTACAATGTGGTTACAATAAGTTGGTTTATGAAACCAACTTGGTGGTTATTCAAACAAACCTAGAGAGCACCTACATGTGCTATAATTTTGATTTAATCCCTCCTTAATGCAAACCTATAACAATGATGTAATATAAGTATATGCTAACATTGGTTCTAACTTGCATAAAGTTATTTGTAAGCCTTGCAAACTGGCTCCTTAGGTGCTATTATCAATAAGGGAAATATCAAGTTTATCCCAAAGTTTAGGGATCCAAAAATCATCACAAATTAGATGCCAATAACTTTGATTAATGTCAGCTACAAGATCATTACCAAAGTGCTTGGTTTGAGAATTAGGCCCTTGCTTCCCTTTATTGTGAGGTCTAAGCAAACTGGATTTATCTAGAATCATTATATTTTGGATAATGTTCTCACTGTTTGGGAAGGAATGGAGTGGGCTCACAGGTCCAATCAACAATTCTTCTTCCTCAAGCTTGACTTTGAAAAGGCTTATGATCGAAATGAGTGGGTTTTCATTATTTCTATCCTCGAAGCTCTTGGATTTGGTCCCCAATTTATTTCCTCCGTTAAAATACTTTTTCAGGATGTGTCATCTATTTTTTATCTCAAAAAGTTTCAAACTGACGCTATTAGCTAAAAAGGATAGCCAAGACATTTAGTCCTTCAACATACTATGTCTTTTAGATGTGCCTTGTGTCAAAAGGATTTAGAAACATCATAACATTTAGTTCTTTACTATCCCTTTGCTCACATAATTTGAGGTTATTTTTTTTTATATATGAGATTATATTTGGTAGTTACATCAACATTGAAAGAACTAATGAAATGTTGGATTGATTAATCTTAGAGCTAAAGCATTATGTATTATGTGGAAGATTAGTTCTACCATTATTTACTGGAATTTATGGCTTAAAAGGAATAATAGATTTTTTTGAATAGATATTAAAATTATGATCATATTTGGAATCATATTATTGCCTCTCTTGTAGAATATTTATATATATGGTGCTCATCATGGCAAGTCTCATGCATAGAAAAATAAATACTAGTCACTTGGTTATAGGATTTTAATATACTTTGAAAAGTCATCTAATACAATGATATTAAAACAAAGGATATGCTTCCAAAGGAAATATGGGAGAAGTAACTGGAGGTTGCCTTTTTTAAATAATTAAGGCAAAGTTCTCCTTAATCATAATAATATTGAATTTTAACTAAAAATTATGTAGAGGCTACGACACTTCTTATGAGGTTGAAAGTTGCAATTGTAAAGTGATGGAAATATATTTCAATTAATATAAATTCATAAATTATCATTAATGCTATCAACAAAAATGGATGTGAGGATTGGATAAGAAAAATATTATCGTTAATGTTCATTATATATTATTAGAAGTTATCTCTTGGAAATGTGAACATATCTACATAGAAAGAAAACAGGTAGTAGATATTTAACCAGTCATGATGTTGATCTTTGTCTTGGTTAAATTTAAAATTTAGAATATAGTTGAGTGAGACTTTATCTCTTAATGAAAATGATGTCAAGGAGTTAATTGTGAAAACATTGCACTTTGAAGAAGATGAAGAATATATTTAATAGAATAGAACATGAAAAATATATTTGATAAAAGGACAAGTTAGATATGGTTCAATTGACCTAGTAACAAATGTGATATTTTGGTATCTTTATGGGGGTAGTCCCCAATACAAGTCTTACATAACTTATTGAACAAAACTATAAGTTATTTAAATAAATGAATCACATAAAATTGAACTATATAATTTTTGAAAATTAATAGAACCAGAGGTCTGCATGTGTGCTTGCTATTTCAAACTGCCACATAAATTCTGAGTCTGAGGAAGCGTCACTAGAAGTTTTGATTTGGGTTGAGTTTCCTGGTATCCCCATTTCGTGTTGGCCTTTTTGAAAACCCTAGATGCTCCTTTGGGAAAATTTGTTTGCTTGGAATCTGATAAATTTTTTTGTCCTTGTCCTACGAAGCGAGTTTGAATGAAAGTTGACATTTCCAAGGATTTGGTTGAACATATTGATATCACACTATATGGGAAAAATTATCGACGTGTTGTGTATATAAAATTGCCTAATACATGCTATTGGTGTCATTCGTCTTCTCATAAAATTAGGGATTGCTCGCTTATGATCGATCGATCTTAGACCCGTACTTCGGTACCTCCTCCCACCACCACATCAATGGTACAACTTGAAGGGGCTAAGATTTGAAAAGAGTGGGTTACTGTATCCCATAATCGATGAAACAAGCACCCTAAGAATCAGATGTGACATGCAGTAGCTAGTTCTTCAATTGCGGCTCAAGGTCCTCAAGAACCCATGGCCATTCCACAACCTCAACCTAATCCCACAACATGGATTGGACCTTCCTTTATGGATGTATTTTTTGTTACATATGCCCCATAAGCTCCCAATAATTCTTCCTCTCCAAAAGGCATGGGTCCAGAAAGCTCTTAGACTTACAAGGCACACCGCTTATGCAAACCTCCTCATGAAAGGGAGGAGTATAATGTCGATAAGAGGCATAAAATAGATTATGTGCATGTGCATCGGCAATCCATAAAGGAGTATAATTTTGATAAGAGATACTAGATATATGATATGCATTGGAAGTTCACCGAGGCTCAGGGCCACCTAGAATGCTTCACCACAAATAAATTTGGGGATCTTGGGAAGCTTGGGGACTCCGAGGTTGTTGAGGATAGTATGCACCTCAACTAGGCTTAATGCTTTTTCTCTCATGGAATATAAGAGGACTGACAGACCTAGTTCAAAAATACCTGGTCTATGATAAGATGACTAAGGTCTCTCACATGTTTGGTAATATTGACTTTATTTGTCTACAAGAAGTTACTGATTTTAATCTAGATTGTACCTATAGTTTTTTGTGGCCGCATGGTTTCTTTCATGCAACCCCTCATACTCCTAGTAAGGGAGGAGCTATTAATTTTATCTCTTCCAAGTGGATGAGGAATTTTGTTTTGTGGGGGGTGGACCCCTCAAATCAAGTTGTCTGGACTCTGTTTAAGTTTCAAAGTCAACATTTTGGAATAATTAATCTATATGCATCTAACGATGCTTTTGATCAGTGTAGTTTGTGGTAGTGGCTAGATTTTTCTCTAATGCATGTTGTTTGGGTTCTTTATGGTGACATTAACATGATTTAGAAACCCTAGGATAAGGCTAGGCACATGCCAATGCGATGGAATTTCGAGGAAATAGAAGCGTGGTTTTTCATGGAGAATAAACTGTGATTGTCAGATCCTAATTACTATTTCTCTCAATATGAATTCCTCGAGAATGTTTGGTTCACTTGGTCTAATTTCCAAATAGAATTTTTGAGGGTTTTGAAATTCCTGGATAGAACAATGCTTACAAATTCCCACAACTTCTTCTTTAATAGGCTTTCTATGTCCTACCCTTTTGTTCATGCCATTCCAGACACTGTCCTCTTTTATCACTCTCAATTATTTTTGACATTGCCACCTGGGTTTCTCCTCATCGAAGCTTTCAATCACAATTTTACCTAAAAGTTTATTTTCTTCAAAATGATGCTATGAGGGCTTATATTACCCGATTTTGGAATCTTCTCCCAAGACCCTTTGGATTGGTTGGCTTGATTTTTTGGAGGAATAAGGACATTCGGCATATGAATTCTATGCTTTGATATCTTGGGGTTGAAGTTGCAAAGTGCAAGAGGGTTGCAAATTTTACCCTAAAAAAAGAATTATCAGATGCCTCTTTGAGACTTGAGTCTTTTCGATTCAACCAGTCTTTGCAAGCTCATGTTGTTGTCATTCATCATGAGCTAAATAAAGCAAAGCTTTATGAGCCCAGAGGAGCCTAGCTTCATGCCAAAATGCATTGGATCAATATTTGGGACAAGATGTCTAAAGAATTCTTCAGAATATTATGCCCCTCTTTGTCAAATATGCAATTTCAAACTCTTCAAATAGATGGGGTTAGACTCACTAAGCTTCCTGCTATAATCTCTATCTTTTTCCGCTATTATAAAAAAAATTCTTCTCAACCACTCACCCTCACTCAGCAGTAGGCCTTGGCTGAGTGTTGTGCAGTGGTTCCAGAAAAGCTCTCTTACGAGAAAAAATCCAGCTGTTAAGCCCCTCTGTCTCTTGATAACCTTACTGAGGCTCTCTCTCAAATGAAGAATTATAAGGCCCCTAGGTTGGATAGATTCCCATATGAATTATTCAAATAATTATGAGATTTCATTGGCCCAGAATTTCTCAAGGTCTATCAAGAAGCAATGATCACAGGTTCCTTGGGTTCTATAATCAATAAAGGTAATATTCGATTCATACCCAAGGTTGGGGACCCTAAAATTATTACCAATTGGAGGTCGATAACTATTTTGAATGTTAGTTATAAGATCATTGCCAAAGCTTTGGATTTAAAGTTGTGTCCTATTCTGCCTTTAATTATCAGTCTTGAACAAATTGGGTTTGTTCAAGGCTGATATATCCTGGATAATGTCATGACAGTATGGGAAGATATGGAATGGTCTAGACAGTCTCAACAGGATACTATATTCATAAAAATTAATTTTAAAAAAATTTATGATAAAATTTAGTGGAATTTTATTCTTACCATGTTACAAGCACTTGGTTTTGATCCAAACTTTGTTAAGTCTATCAGTATGCTCTTCCAGGATGCTTCAAACGTGCTCACTCTAAATAACACTCAATCTGATATCTTGGGTCTATTTCATTTGGTGAGGCAAGGCTTCCCGCTTGCTCCTTCTCTATTTATCCTAGCTATCGAAGATTTTGGATATCTCTTGGCTGCCCAAGTGTCTTAGGGAAACATTCAGGGAATTACTCTTCCCAATTTTCCAACTCAGTTGGTTAATGCGCACTTTGATGATGATTCTTTCTTGGAAATTAGGGAAGATCAACAATTTGTATCCAATGCTTTCCATTGCCTTGATATATTTTGTGTAGCTTCAGGATCTAGTATTTAGTGGCATAAGACTACTTGCTTTTGACAGTCTGCTAATCCTTATCTAGATTGACTTTCTCAATATCCCTAGCAATGGATTCAATCTAGAAAAGTTTTTAAGTTTTTGGGTATTCCTTTCGCTTTTTAGAGTACCTCTGGTCAACTCTAGAATTATTTGCTCCAAATATTTTAGAAGAAGCTTTCTTATTGGATTACCAAGAAACTCTCCCTTGTAGGAAAATTCCAAGTTTACTCCATGATTTTGGCTACCACTCATGTGTATTTTTATTCCTGCTAGAATCCGTCTCGGGCCTATTACCAAAAGCTAAAGAAGTTGTTGTGAGATTTTATTTGGGCTAGCTCTTCCCAAAAGAAAGAATTTGATAGAGTAGCCTAGGAAATTTAATTTCTTCCCAAGTCCTCTGGCAGGATGGGTCTATTTGACTATCAATTCTAGGGATTTTCTCTATGTACAAAGTAGGTTGTTAGAGCTATTGACGACCCAAAATCCTGGAAGGTCCTAATTCGGCACTGTATTTCTATAGGCCTTAATTTGGGTAGGAAATTTTGGTGGGGGATGTCTCTCCCATCTATTTTTATAGCCCCTGTGTTTATTAAAATTCAAAGCTCCTTTGTGATGCAGAGCATTTGGCAAGCTTGGGAGGCTCTTAAACCTTGGCTCTGTTGGTCTGGTGATGGGCAAAAAAAGGGACTTCCATAGCCTATCTTAATGTGTGGTGGTCATATATCATTACATACCAAGGCTCCCCTTTGACCTCATTTAAATGGATTCATGTTCAATTTTTTTTCAAGAAGGGATTTGTTAGCATTTCTAATTTCTTCTCTTCTCATACAAAATATTGGATTCCTTGGGAGGTTTTTTAGATGAATTTATAATATAAAACCAGAATATAAGACCACATATGATACTATGTTAGATAGCATTCCCTTATATTTTTGGATGAAAATTACTAGGCATTTCCATATACCTTGGTGGTCGGACTAGACTTGGCTGAAGATCATCTCGTTAATTTAGTAAAAGGTCTGTTTGGGATATTCATAGATTTCTCCACACTTTCCCATGGTGGATAATTTGAATGAGTGCCAAGTCTTAATATCCAGACCTTCATAGTATAAATTACATTTTAACATGGTCTTGGCCTCTTATCTTGAGCCAAAGTTGGATTTTCTTGCCTGGAGTCTACTTTTTCAACATTTGCCTATGGGGCAACGACTGAAATACTTGGGTGTGGCTAATCCTAAATGCTATTTTTGCAATGAACCTGAATATTGCACTCATTTTTTCTAGTCATGTCATAAATCTCAAATGGCTTGGAAGTGGTTGGAATCTTTCTTTCGACTTTATATGGTCACTTCTTTTTCTTGGCACCATTCCCTGCTAGGTGATGCTCCCGATTTTTCTATTCCTCTTGTGCCTTTATGGAATATTTTAAGTCAATATTATTTTTCACTTATGGAAGACCAAAAATAATATAGCTTTTTCCAAAGATAACTTTTGATTCCTTTTCTTTAGCTGATAAATATACTGTATTTTTGACTCTTTGCTTCAGATATAGGTTCAAGTGAAAATTTTATATTGACATTTAGTACCTGAGGAATATCTTGGACCATTGGGCCAATACGCCATGCACTAGTAGTTGGATCCTCTCATATTTGACATCATGGCACCATGCTGGCTCTCATTATCGATCTCATCAGGGACATAGGGCACTACCGTAGGTGGGGAGACACTGGTCTCAACCTCCATCGATGACCAAATGTCATTACTCTAAATGTGCTGGTAATTCTACTAATCATAACTACATAGGATATCTCCAAAGAGATTCAAAGAAGTATTAGAACCGAATAATACTGTAGAGAAAGCCTGTTTATCCACCACAACTAGCCTCAGGATCACAGGAGGGCAAAAAATAACTAGCATAGCAGACTCCACAACCTAGGGTGAAAAGATAAAAAACCCCAAATTCCAAGTAGTACACATGAATCCATAAACTAACCAGCCACCCCAGTGCACCAAATAGGAAACAAGTTAACCAACCTTCTTTTGAGCTGCAAACTAGAAAGAGAAAACAGGTTTGACAATAAAAAAAAAATCACCCCCAAAGAGCCTTCATGAAATTGTAGATCCGTAGTTTACAAAAATCTCAGTCAAGCCACACAAATCAAGGCTCAATGTGTGGTAAACCAAAGACACTAAAAACAAATTCCTATTCGAAGAAAAAAGACACCAAAAACAAATTCCTATTTGTTGACTTTTGCTGGCTTTATTTTTTAAAGTAACCAGAGGCTTTGTTTATATTCAATTTGTTTTTATTAATTTTCTTCCTCTATTTGTACTTTGTATTAGTAGGTGCCCTTATCACTCATGGTTTGAAGTTGTTTTTTTTATAATATAAATTAATTTAATAAATAGTTATCCTAAAAAATTTAGATAAAATTTATTTCTAATATGAAAATTTTAATTCAGTTTTAAATATTTAAAATTAAAATACAAATTTATGGCTTTCAATTATATTATATATAAATAAGATAACTAATATTTAACTTTGATTATATTATATATAAATAAGATAACTAATATTTAAGTTTGATATTCTTCATCAACTTTCTCATATGATCCAAGATCTTCAAAAGGTCCAATATAATAGACTATGAATGCTAATATCTGGTGTATTACAACAAGATATGTTGTTGATATTAGCTTCTATTCTTATGTATATTCAGTTAATGATAAATTTAATATTGTAATGTTCTAGTTAATTATTGGAAATTTGAGCAAGTTTTGTTGTCATTGATGTCAAGAGGTTGATGTCCAAGTTTCATCGTCATTAATGTCATCACGTTGTTTTTCCAAAAGGCAAGGAAGTGGTTAAAATAAATAGGATATAATATTTATTTTAAATATTATATGCCTAAAGAGACCTAAAATATTGAATACCCAAGGAAGGAGAAGCAGGTTTAAAAATAAATAATAATATTATAATATTTTATATTATAATATTTTGGGAAAAAGGTTGAGGTGAAGAAAAATGAGGTCCAAGGAATCATTAAAAAATAAATCCCTGAAAAGACCCATTGAGCAGATTTTAAAGGTCATTATTTAATTTATTTAAAATATATATATATATTAAAAAATAATAATATATTTTAACCATAGGTTAAAATTTTAATTTAAATAAATAATAAGGTGCCAAAAGGTTTAAACTTAAAATTCAAATTTGCTAAGCCGATGTGTTGGAGTGCAAAGAACAAGGTATAAAAGGGGGCAATGATTTTTATTTTAAATCATCCATGCAATTTGTATGCCCAAAGAGAAAAGAATAATTGTGTGCTGCATTAAGAGGGAAGAAGAGAATTTGCATGTGTTAAAGTTTAAAGAGGCAGAATTCATATTAAGTTTGAGTGGAGCACCAAACCAATCCCAAAGCGTTGTGTAGCACAACCGGTGGACAAAGGCTAGTTAAGATGTTTACGCAGGGTAGGTCAAGGGTTCAATTCGCATCACCTTAATTTTGAACGCAGTAAAGTATTTTTATTAATTTCAAAATTTGTAGAAAGCAAGGAATAAATTGTAGATCATGCGCTTGGATTTTTGTGTTGGGCATGTAGCCCAACGGTAGCCTAGCCTTGGGCTAAGGCACTACGACGACGGTAGGTTACGAGTTTGAGTTTGGGTGCAATCATAACAAGGTGTAATTTTTTTAAGATGTGGGTCATCACATAAGGTAAGCACTCGATTTAATTTTTTGCCAAGGTTTTGAAAAGTGTAGAGGCCACGTGATAGTTTTGAAAGGCACTAGAGGCCATGCGATTATTTTTGCAAAGGTGAAATAATAGGGAGTCATAAGGTTGATTAATATTTTAATTTTTGATTAGAATTATAAATAAAGATTGGAGTTATAAGGTGTTAACAAAGGAATTAATTTTTATTTTGTTGAGTGTGAAGATTGGGTTTATAAGGTGTTATCAAAAGAGTTTGATTGTTTATGTATTGAATATTATTTTGAAAAGTTTGGAGATTATAAGGTGTACTTAAGACTTGATAATTTTTGTATGGTGAATTAATTATTGGGTAGAATAATTGTGTGGAGATTTTGAGATAAATTGTTGCTATATAACCTTGAAAGTGGCAAAGAAGTTTTGATTGTGATTAAGATAGGTTTTGAAGACAAATCTCCATCAACACAAAAGTTATGGGCACATATTCCTTGTGAGTGAAATATTGTTGGATTGAATGTTGTGAAATGCAAAGTTGGAGTGAAAAGGATTGTTTGATAAGCATTGTTAAAAATGTTTGAGTGAGTTTTCATTTGCATGATTTTTGGATGTTGAAATATCATGAGTATCATTGTTATGTGATATTGAAAACTATCTTGAGCTAGGGTTTGTGAAATATCATGAGTATCATTGAGAATGATAACTATCTTGAGCTAGGATTTGTTAAAGAACATGAGGATCATTGTTATGTGAGATTAAGAACTATCTTGAACTAGGATTTGTGAAAGAACATGAGTATAATTATTATGTGAAATTGGAATTATCTTGAGTCAAGGTTTGAGATTCATAGTGTGAGTGATTGGAAGTATAGTGAAACACTTGGTTAGGGTTGTAAGCAAGTTTTATTTCATTAAGTGAATGTTTGAGTGAAGTTGGTTGAGCATTATTGATTGAAAGCATTGAAGTGATAGTTCAAGATTTGTGAAATAAATTATACTTTATTTCTGAATTGATTTGAAAGAGAGTTTGAAAGTGATAGAATTTTTTGTTGAGTGTGAAACATTGTGAGTGTGAAACATATTGAGTTTTTGATAATTCTCTATATGTTTCTATGGTTAAACAAGATTCTGAGTTAGACTTTTTTGTGTGATTGAAGAGATTTTATGAAAGAGATTACGTTGAGTTTTGTATGCAAGTATTGCAATTGTTTGAGAAAGCTTTTGTGAAATATTGTGAGAAGATTTGAGTAAGTCCTAAAGGGTACTTGAGGACAAAGTTGAGTTTGTGAAAGCTTAAGGATAGATTTGTGTGATATTTTGTGAAATATTACAAGTAGATTTGAGATAAGTCTTGGTGAAGGCTTTTGAGCAGATTGGACAAGATCTAGGGAGGACTTATTGAGCATATTTGAGATAAGTCTTAGTGAAGACTTGTTGAGCATATTGGACAAGTTATTGAGAGGACTTGTGGACAGATTTGAGGTAAGTCTTAGTGAATAATTGAGAGAAAATTGATCATTTTCTTGAGAGTACTTGTGCACAGATCTAGGGAGGACTTATTGAGCATATTTGAGATAAGTCTTAGTGAAGACTTGTTGAGCAGATTGGACAAGTTATTGAGAGGACTTGTGGATAGATTTGAGGTAAGTCTTAGTGAAGAATTGAGATAAAATTGAGCATTTTCTTGAGAGTACTTGTGGACAGATTTGAGGTAAGTCTTTGAGAAGACTTGAGAGCAGAGTTGATTGGTTGATTTGTTCAATATTTGAGTTAAGGCTTAGGGCAGATCTAGCAAAGTTGATTTGTGATTGATAAATATTTGTGTTAAATCTTGAGGATATATTTGAGGATAAAGTTTGGTGTATATTTGAGGGTATATTGTTTCCATACTAAAGACATTTTTTTGAGTAGATTTGTGTTAGAACAAGAATAATGTTTAGTATAGATTTGAGATAGATATTGATTAGATCTAAGAGTAAGCTTTGGAGGTGATAGAGTAGAGGACATTCATCTTCAGTGTATAGATATCCATTAGCCAAGGTAATGAGGATAGATGTATTTCGAGTGAGGACATAGGTCTTCAGTAGAGAGATATCGACAAGCTAGTGCAGTTGAGGTAGTACTCTTCCAGAAGATCACCAACTAGAGCATAGGAGAAGGAGTTATCTTGTGGATAGAGATCCACAAACCAACAAATGGGAAAGAGTTATATGGATAGAGATCCATGAACTTGATTAGGGGATTGGTATCTCCTTTGGATAGATATCCATAAACATTGTAATAGGGAAGTATTCCCAAGATATTTGTTTAGAAAATTTTAGTGAAACATTTTCTCCGTGAAGTAGCCCACATTGGGTGAACCATGTTAAATTGGTGTCTCTATTGTGTGTGATGATTTCTACATTGATTTGATTCCTATATTTTATATTACCATTGATATATTGAATAATATTGTTTAAGAAAAAAAGTAAAATTTGATCTTATACTATTCACCTCCCCTCTCAGTATAAGCTTGTGTTCTTCAATTGGTATTAGATCGGGTTCCTTTGAAAGAGTTTAACATATTGAAGGAAAAGCTTATAGGAATACAAATGGATTCTTAGAGTGGATATTTAGGAAGTAAGGCAGCATTGTTTGATGAGAGCAATTATGCATTTTTAAGTGTAAGAATGAAGATTTACCTAATGGTATAAGGAAATGATATATGGCAAGCAGTTGAGGATGGGTACACATCGCTAGCTACTCCACCTAAAGAAAAAATATGGTAAGATACTACAACTAAATTATTCAAATGCAATGAGTGGAATATTAAATGGTTTATGTGAATCAGAGTTTGTAAAAGTTATGCATTGCACATCAGCAAAAGAGATTTGGAAAAATTTGTAGAAAACATATGAGGGAGACAAGAAGGTCAAGATGGCAAAATTGTAAAATCACAAGAAAATATTTGAAGACCTAAATATGAAGGATGAGGAATATATCTCTACATACTTACTTCATGTGGATGAGATTGGTAACTCCATGCAAGGAATTGGGTTTAAAGTTGAAGAAATAAATGTTTGTCAAAATATTTTAATGTCACTCCCTAAGAGGTATAGTGAAAAGGTTTCAGCCATACAAGAATAAAAAAATATTAAAAATTTGAAAAGGGATGATTTACATGTAACTCTCATAAATTTTGAGATAAAAATAGGAAAGGATCATATCCCCCAGAAGGAAGTTGCCTTCAAAGTTACAAAGAAGAAAAATGATAAGAAGTCAAATTCAAGTAATAAGTTATCCAGTGATGAAGAATCAAACTATGGCAAAAGGAACAAGGACACAAGAAATTATAAAGGTACAAAAATAGTTAAGTGTTTCAAATGTGGTAAATATGGTCACTATGCATCTGATCGTCTAGAAGTCGAAAATAGCAGTGGTGATGAGAAACAAGATCATAAGAACAGGGAAGCAGGAAAATATAGGTATCAAAATAAAAGTAGGGATGGATAAAGTAAGCAAGGAAAGAATTTTTTCCAAAGACATAAGAAGAGTTTTTATGCAGATAAGACAAGAAATATTTCAAGTGATAGTGATGGAAGATCATTAGATAATGAAGAACAAAAAAATCTATTTCTGATAGTAGAAAAATATGTTAAGAAAAAGGTAAAAAGGGAGCCAATAATTATCAAGTGTTTTAGGTGTGGTAACTTTGGTCATCTTGAATATAATTGTACAATGAATGGGTTCAATTTCAGTAAATATGAATATAAATATGCTCTTGAAGGTCTAGAAGAAGAAAGTCTAATTATGGCAATAGAAGAAGGAAATGCTTCTATTGAAGATAAATAAAAAAGGAATGAAGATGATCTAAAAGATGAAGAATCAGAATATAAATAGAAAGAAGAAGTTGATATTGAAGGTGAACTTATTTCTAATCTTAAGGAATTAATGAAGGTATGAAAGTAGAAATTAAAACTCAAGCTTCAATTTCAAGAATGTGATGAAGAGAAATAAATGCTTATACAAGAACTCAATGACTTAAAAATTAAACTTAAAAGAAAAAGGAGTTGAAAAGGACATGACTAAACAGTTAAATATGAAAGAGCGAGAATGTGATATTCTAAGGAAAGGACTTGAAAAGTTTAATAAAATGATATATCAATTCAGGAAAAGTTCAAAGCACTTGGATGATATTATCAAAACACAAAGATCTCCATTTATAAGGACATGACATGGTTTTGAAAAGGAACATAGAGAATGAAGAGAGGAGTCAATATCAAGCTCCAAAGAAGAAGAATATTTAGAAGAAGAGAGTATAAGAGAAAGTGATACACCTGAGGATAAGTTGGAAAATATAAAGTTCAACAAGGAAAGAAATAATGCACAAATAAGGAACAGATGGATCAAGAAACATCATACAAAAGAAGATACTAAGATACCAATGGGGTCAAGACAAGATTTCTTCAATGGACTATGCTTCTCATGTCACAGGTTTGGTCACAAGGATACATAGTGCAAGACACATGAAAAACAAGTATATGGTTTCACTAAAAGGAATTTAAAAAATAGGCATCTATTTCAATGGTATTGCTACTCTTGTAATTAGTTTGGTCATAAGGTAGTAAATTGTAAGGTTCACGACAGGAATGGATATGGCTTCACTAGGAAGAACTACAATATAGGTGGACCTTCAAGGAAACACATCATTAAGTGTTATAAATATAATAATATTGGGCATATGGCTAAGTGGTGTAGAAAAAAATTTCCAGAGTCAAGCAGGAACAGGAATATTCAAAGGAATCAGAAGGATCAGTTGAGGAAGAAGGTGGACAAAGGAAAAGAGAAGTGCATGTTGGGAGTAGAGATACTCCCACCCCAAAATTAACCACCTCAAGGAGAAGATGTGGGGAGGAGTTCAACTAAAAGTCTTATTTAGCCCCAAGCCCCAAGGGTGGTCCTTTGCCATTGATGTCAAATGGGGAGAGATTTGAGTTAGGGAAGAGCATTCAGTTAGGGGGAGCAATTTCTCAAGGGGAGCAGAATTAAAAAAGGTAAAAGAAATGGTTAAAGGAAAAAGGATTGCCATCAATGACAAAGGGGGAGATTGTTGTAAATTTAAGCAAGTTTTTTTTCATTCATGTCAAGAGGTTGATGTCCATGTTTCATCGTCACTAATGTCATCAGGTTGTTTTTCCAAAAGACAATGAAGTGGTTAAAAAAAATAGGATATAATATTTATTTCAAATATTATATGCCTAAAAAGGCCTGAAATATTGAAGACCCAAGGAAGGAGAAGCAAGTTTAAAAAGAAATAATAATATTATAATATTTAATATTATAATATTCCGAAAAAAAGGTTGAGGTGAAGAAAAACGAGGTCCAAGGAATAACTAAAAAATAAATCCCTGAAAAGACCCATTGAGCATATTTTAAAGGTCATTATTTAATTTATTTAAATTAGAATATTTTAACCATAGGTTAAAATTTTAATTTTAAATAAATGATAAGGTGCCAAAAGGTTTAAACTTGAAATTCAAATTTTCTAAGCCGACATGTTGGAGTGCAAAGAACAAGGTATAAAAAGGGGGCAATGATTTTTATTTTAAATAATCCATCCAATTCGTATGCCCAAAGAGAAAAGAATAATCGTGTGCTGCATTAAGAGGGAAGAAGAGAATTCGCATGTGTTAAAGTTTAAAAAGAGGCAAATTTTGTTTTAAGTTCGAGTGGAGTGCAAAACTAATCCCAAAGTGTTGTGTAGCACAACCGATGGATAGAGACTGGTTAAGACATTTGCGTAGGGCAGGTCAAGGGTTTGATTTGCGTCCCCTTCGGTTTGAATGCAACAAAGTATTTTGACTAATTTTTAAAATTACCGAAAGCAAGGAATAAAGTGTAGATCGTGCGCTTGGAGTTTTGTTTTGGGTGTGCAACCCAACGGTAGCTTAGCCTTGGGCTAAGGCACTACGGCGGTGGTAGGTTATGGGTTCGATTTTGGGTGCAATCATAACAAGGCATAATTTTTTGAAGATGTGGGCCATAGCATAAGGTAAGCGCTCGATTTAATTTTTGGGTAATGTTTTAAAAACCAATAGAGGCCATGTGTTAGTTTTTAAAGGTGCTAAAGCCCACGTGATTATTTTTGCAAAGTTGAAATAATAGGGAGTCATAAGGTTGATTAATATTTTAATTTTTATTAGAATTATAATTAAAGATTGGAGTTATAAGGTGTTAACAAAGGATTAAATTTTTATTTTTTTGAGTGTGATTATTAGATTTATAAGGTGTTATCAAAGGAGTTTGATTTTTTATGTATTGAATATTATTTGAAAATTTTAGAGATTATAGGGTGTGCTTAAGAGTTGATAATTTTTGTATGGTGAAATAATTATTGGGGAGAATAATTGTGTGGAGATTTTGAGATAAGTTGTTGTTATCTAACCTTTAAAGTGGCAAAAAATATTTGATTGTGATTAAGACAGGTTTTGAAGACATATCTCCATCAAAACAAAATATTTGGGCACATCTTCCTTGTGAGTGAAATATTGTTAGATTGAATGTTGTGAAATACAAAGTTGGAGTGAAAAGGATTGTTTGATAAGCATTGATGGAAATTTTTGAGTTATTTTTCATGTGCATGATTTGTGGATGTTGAAATATCATGAGTATCATTATTATATAAGATTGAAAACTATCTTGAGCTAGGGTTTGTGAAAGATCATGAGTATCATTGTTATGTGAGATTGAGAACTATCTTGAGCTAGGGTTTGTAAAAGAACATGAGTATCATTGTTATGTGAGATTGAGAACTATATTTAACTAGGGTTTGTGAAAGAACATGAGTATCATTGTTATGTGAAACTGAAATTATCTTGAGTCAAGGTTTGAGATTCATAGTATGAGTGATTGGAAGTATAGTGAATCTATGTAGTCATTTATTCTTTTTCTCTTTCCTTTTGCATTCCTTCAATGATATGCGACAACATCCACCAATTGATATACTTCTTTCAATTTTTGAGCTTTAGATCACATATAAATATGCTTGCATTTGTGTGGACATAATATCAAAGGTTAAAAACTATATATATATATATATATATATATATATATATATATATATATATATATATATATATATATATATATATAAACCTATTTGAGGAATTCTATCGCAATTTTAGGTGACTCGCTTTCAAAATATAGTTTTTTAGTAAATTGTCAATTCGATTGATTTACAAGCAATTTTAGGTGATTTGCTTGTTGCATATAGCTTTTAATCAAACTAAAAAATTGAGCAATCTACTTGAAAATTCAAGCGACTCACTTGTTTTATCAAGCAATTTACTCATATTTATTAACATAATAAGAGAAAACTATCCAAGAAGATCACTTGGAGTGAGTCACTATCTAGATCTATCTTGACTATAATTTATCCTCTTTAGAGAAAATTGCTCCTTTTATCGAGTGAATCACATGTTGTGTTGCACTTATGTAAAATTGACATAGAATCTATCTTAAGTACTTCTGCTTATGGTAGATACACATATAAGGTCAGGTTCTAGTTTATTTACATCACTTGAATTCTAGTGAAATTTATATTTACAAAAATATGATCTTCTAAAGTTTGAGTTGGAGTCACCTTTCGTAAAGTACATGTAAAATCTAAGCACAAAAAATAAAAAAATTGGTGAAATTTCAACCAAAATTGGGTTGAAGAGCAAAATTTTTGAACAAATCACTTTGAATTCAACATGTAAAACTACAAGTCAAACTAAGCAATTTTCTCACTAAGTTGAGAAAATCACTCACTTCTGGAAACTTTCAAACTTGCTTGCAAATTGAGCATATCACTCATTTTCATAAGTGAATTGCTTGCACAATCAGACTTAGTGAAATATTTTCTTAATTTTTAGCCAATCACTCTATTGATGATGGATGTATTTTTGGGCACAAAAATTGAGGAATAATGTATTAAAATGGGGTTTGTTCTATCATACATGCCAAAAAATCTATTGATCTAGGGAATTGCCCTTACTTCTAATAGAGTGTTACATCCAAAATCTAAGTTTTAACAAGGTTGGACAAGTTTGTCAAAGGCTTCCCTTAACCATTGGATTAAGGTTAAGTCTATGCTTTCCTCATATTGATATCTAATCTAAACTAATTACTTTGCATGAAATCAAATGTGTGGAAATGAAATGCGTGAAAGTAAAATGTAGAATCTTAAAATGCAAAAAGTATGGAAAGTAAATTCATTAATATTAGAGTGCAAGAAATGAAAATAACCACGGTAATTACATCATAGTGAGGATAGCATATGATTAGTCAACATATGAGAAATAAAATGACATTGATGTCCATCCATTTGTTTTATGATGAAATCAATAAGTGAATAACAAGATGGGCTAGAAGGGTTGTACCCAAAAGCCATGCATTTAGCAAACCAGGAGGGTAGTGGCACTAATGGGATGCATAAGGACTTGCCAATTTCTTACATATTCATGAGTACAAAGAACAATGTGGGTTTTATAGAGTGTAGCTCTAAATTTTTATTTTCAAAAGATGATTACAATGAGGGTCCTAGGTCCCTATTTATAACAAAGTTTACCCTTGAGTTACCTAAGGTGAAAAAAAATTACTCCTAGTGAAAGTAAAAATTCAGGGGCATCTTTACCAAAATGTTGCACCTCCAAATATTACATTACTCTAATAGGATTACAAGGCTCCAAAATGTTTAGTGCATCACAAAATATCAAAAATATTGCTTTATAAAAGCTTTTCCTTGAAATTCATGTTGATTTTCGCTTTTGTGTCATGTTTGAGTGATTTTCTTGCTTTAATAAGCAATTCACTTACATTAGCAAGTAAACTATCCACCTTTATTGAACAAATCACTCCTTGAGCCAATCGACACCTTTGTAAATCACTCATCTAAGCCAATTGACAAATTTTGCAAGCAAATCAATACTTCACAAAAAAAAATGAATAAAATTTTAAGGTCTTTATGAATTTCCTTACCATTTGACCTCATGTTGTTGTTTGTTGCTTTCAAAATGAGCAAAATTTGACAAAGATAGTGCCAAAGTACTATAATAGCATACCCACCTTGATAAGGGTATTAATGGTAGATCACTCATGGAGATTTATCATTACCTAATGGTTTAAATATGTTATTGAAAAACTAGCAAGAATATTTCTCTTTTCCTTTTTTTTTTAATATTACATCGAGTATAAATATAAATAAATAATTTATAGTATCAGATTTATCTTTAATTATAGTCATATATATTTCAACAAGATTAGTTAATTATTATTATTGAAGTTTACTTTTTTCTCTATATTTGTCTTTGTTTAAAATCCAAAGTAATAAGAAGTTTTGCTTGTATGCAATTTATTTTCTCTTAATTGTCTTCCTTCATTTGTTGTTTGTATTAGTAGATGGCCTTCATTATTTAAGGTTTAGTTATCTTAAAACATTTGGATAAATTTAATTTTTTACTTGAATCATAGCATATATAATTAATAGAACAAATAAAATTTAAAATTATATTTTTTTACTATTTTCATGTTTTATATTTTTGAGCTTTAAACATTGGAAAATATTTTTAGCACTAACAAAATTCATATAATGAAGGTCCAAGGGAGATAGTGCAATGGGTCCAAGGTTCAAACCGTGACATGGGAGAGTGTGTGATGGTTGTGTGTTAAATTCCCTATTGATAAGTGTAGCTCTCGACTTTATGAGTCGAGGGGTTATGGGTGGGAGGATACTGTTCATTCCTATACGTCAGTTGCAGGGATTTATCACTCTACCCAAAAATAAATAAATAAATAAAATTCATATAATGACAATAACAATAAATACATTAATTTTCAATAATAAAATTTAGATAACATATTAATTGTATTCCATTGGTATTACAACTAAATAATTATACATCTCTGAGTAAGATTTAAACTTCAATCCTCATTTCAAAATTGATATAATTGATTGAACTTATACATGTTTGATCAAAATATTTAATAAAATAAATTTATACAGTTTATTTATCTTATAAAATTTCTAAATTTTAACATCAAACTTTAAATTTTAAATTTAACAACATTATGTAAACTTACTCCAAATTTTTATAAGTTAAAGTCCTATTTACTATTATAATTAAATTTCTAATAAAAATCTTTAATTTAAAAATACAATTAATAAATTTATTTAAAAACAAAATTTCTCGTACACAATAACTTCATATTATATCCTTACCTCTCTAGTAAATTATTGGCAGATCACCCAAGGAACATTGAACATTGAATACAATTGAAATGAAACTCAAAATTTTACACAGAAATTGCTTATTTGCGTTCGTTATCAAACACGGCTAAACAAACTTATTATAGAGCTTCATTAAGATTCTTAAAAAATAGCTACCTCGCTATTCTACATACCTTTCATCTAAGTTCACAGCAAAAATCAACATTCAAAAGTAATTTATATTGTGAAGAAAACATTTATTAAACTTTAATTTTTTTTTAGAGCAATTGATAAGCTTAAAATTCAAATTACAAATATTTATTAAATTGTAATTTTTTTAATAGAGTTTGTTACCATTACATTATTTTTAGTAGCTGATAAGCACAATTCAAATCACACGGGTTGCATTGACCAAACCTATTCTACCTATTTATTTTATAGCTCGGCATAAAATGAACCACAAGAGGTATTCGGGATTCATACCACCATCGACAGTCTCTACTCAGAGGATTCGGATCAGACTACTACCTTTGCAACAGACTTCCTTCTTGGTAAGTGTCCCGCCTTACCAATCCAACTAGCCCTTGGGGATAAAACTTTAAGGTTAAAAAGAAACCTCATAGATGGTGGCAATGTCATCTCATCCGGATATACCGCTATCAAGAGGGAAGGCACGAAAGAACATCGATAAAAATTCGAACCTTGAACCTCCCATTCAAAGGAGGCCAACAACATTCATTAATTTTTTTTATTTTTTATCTTAGAAAATAAACCTTATAACGAAATATCTTCTTTGAGCATAACTCCGCCCACGAGGAGAGATATTAAAACTTTGAAAAGGGATGATTTACATGTAACTCTCATAAATTTTGAGATAAAAATAGGAAAGGATCATATCCCCCAGAAGGAAGTTGCCTTCAAAGTTACAAAGAAGAAAAATGATAAGAAGTCAAATTCAAGTAATAAGTTATCCAGTGATGAAGAATCAAACTATGGCAAAAGGAACAAGGACACAAGAAATTATAAAGGTACAAAAATAGTTAAGTGTTTCAAATGTGGTAAATATGATCACTATGCATCTGATCGTCTAGAAGTCGAAAATAGCAGTGGTGATGAGAAACAGGATCATAAGAACAGGGAAGTAGGAAAATACAAGTATCAAAATAAAAGTAGGGATGGATAAAGTAAGCAAGGAAAGAATTTTTTCCAAAGACATAAGAAGAGTTTTTATGCAGATAAGACAAGAAATATTTCAAGTGATAGTGATGGAAAGATCATTAGATAATGAAGAACAAAAAAATCTATTTCTGATAGTAGAAAAATATGTTAAGAAAAAGGTAAAAAGGGAGCCAATAATTATCAAGTGTTTTAGGTGTGGTAACTTCGGTCATCTTGAACATAATTGTACAATGAATGGGTTCAATTTCAGTAAATATGAATATAAATATGCTCTTGAAGGTCTAGAAGAAGAAAGTCTACTTATGGCAATAGAAGAAGGAAATGCTTCTATTGAAGATAAATAAAAAAGGAATGAAGATGATCTAAAAGATGAAGAATTAGAAAATAAAGAGGAAGAAGAAGTTGATCTTGAAGGTGAACTTATTTCTAATCTTAAGGAATTAATGAAGGTATGAAAGTAGAAATTAAAACTCAAGCTTCAATTTCAAGAATGTGATGAAGAGAAATAAATGCTTATACAAGAACTCAATGACTTAAAAATTAAACTTAAAAGAAAAAGGAGCTAAAAAGGACATGACTAAACAGTTAAATATGAAAGAGCGAGAATGTGATATTTTAAGGAAAGGACTTGAAAAGTTTAATAAAATGATATATCAATTCAGGAAAAGTTCAAAGTATTTGCATGATATTATCAAAACACAAAGATCTCCATTTATAAGGACAAGACATGGTTTTGAAGAGGAACATAGAGAATGAAGAGAGGAGTCAATATCAAGCTCCAAAGAAGAAGAATCTTTAGAAGAAGAGAGTATAAGAGAAAGTGATACAACTGAGGATAAGTTGGAAAATATAAAGTTCAACAAGGAAAGAAATAATGCACAAATAAGGAACAGATGGATCAAGAAACATCATACGAAAGAAGATACTAAGATACCAATGGGGTCAAGACAAGATTTCTTCAATGGACTATGCTTCTCATGTCACAGGTTTGGTCACAAGGATACATAGTGCAAGACACATGAAAAACAGGTATATGGTTTCACTAAAAGGAATTTAAAAAATAGGCATCTATTTCAATGGTATTGCTACTCTTGTAATTAGTTTGGTCATAAGGTAGTAAATTGTAAGGTTCATGACAGGAATGGATATGGATTCACTAGGAGAACTACAATATAGGTGGACCTTCAAGGAAACACATCATTAAGTGTTATAAATACAATAATATTGGGCATATGGCTAAGTGGTGTAGAAAAAAATTTCCAGAGTCAAGCAGGAACAGGAATATTTAGAGGAATCAGAAGGATTAGTTAAGGAAGAAGGTGGACAAAGGAAAAGAGCAGTGCATGTTGGGAGTAGACATTCTCCCACCCCAAAATTAACTACCTCAAGGAGAGGATGTGGAGAGGAGTTCAACTAAAAGTCTTATTTAGCCCTAAGCCCCAAGGGTGGTCCTTTGCCATTGATGTCAAATGGGGAGAGATTTGAGTTAGGGGAGAGCATTCAGTTAGGGGGAGCAATTTCTCAGGGGGAGCAGAATTAAAAAAGGTAAAAGAAATGGTTAAAGGAAAAAGGATTGCCATCAATGACAAAGGGGGAGATTGTTGGAAATTTGAGCAAGTTTTTTTCATTCATGTCAAGAGGTTGATGTCCATGTTTCATCGTCACTAATGTCATCAGGTTGTTTTTCCAAAAGACAATGAAGTGGTTAAAAAAAATAGGATATAATATTTATTTCAAATATTATATGCCTAAAAAGGCCTAAAATATTGAAGACCCAAGGAAGGAGAAGCAGGTTTAAAAAGAAATAATAATATTATAATATTTAATATTATAAAATTTTGAAAAAAAGGTTGAGGTGAAGAAAAACGAGGTCCAAGGAATAACTAAAAAATAAATCCCTGAAAAGACCCATTGAGCATATTTTAAAGGTCATTATTTAATTTATTTAAATTAGAATATTTTAACCATAGGTTAAATTTTTAATTTTAAATAAATGATAAGGTGTCAAAAGGTTTAAACTTGAAATTCAAATTTTCTAAGCCGACATGTTGGAGTGCAAAGAACAAGGTATAAAAGGGGGCAATGATTTTTATTTTAAATAATCCATCCAATTCGTATGCCCAAAGAGAAAAGAATAATCGTGTGCTGCATTAAGAGGGAAGAAGAGAATTCGCATGTGTTAAAGTTTAAAAAGAGGCAAATTTTGTTTTAAGTTCGAGTGGAGTGCAAAACTAATCCCAAAGTGTTGTGTAGCACAACCGATGGACAGAGACTGGTTAAGACATTTGCGTAGGGCAGGTCAAGGGTTCGATTTGCGTCCCCTTCGGTTTGAATGCAACAAAGTATTTTGACTAATTTTTAAAATTACCGAAAGCAAGGAATAAAGTGTAGATCATGCGCCTGGAGTTTTGTTTTGGGTGTGCAACCCAACGGTAGCTTAGCCTTGGGCTAAGGCACTACGACAGTGGTAGGTTATGGGTTCGATTTTGGGTGCAATCATAACAAGGCATAAATTTTTGAAGATGTGGGCCATAGCATAAGTTAAGCGCTCGATTTAATTTTTGGGAAAGGTTTTAAAAACCAATAGAGGCCATGTGATAGTTTTTAAAGGTGCTAAAGTCCACGTGATTATTTTTGCAAAATTGAAATAATAGGGAGTCATAAGGTTGATTAATATTTTAATTTTTATTAGAATTATAATTAAAGATTGGAGTTATAAGGTGTTAACAAAGGATTACATTTTTATTTTGTTGAGTGTGACGATTATATTTATAAGGTGTTATCAAAGGAGTTAGATTTTTTATGTATTGAATATTATTTGAAAATTTTAGAGATTATAGGGTGTACTTAAGAGTTGATAATTTTTGTATGGTGAAATAATTATTGGGGAGAATAATTGCGTGGAGATTTTGAGATAAGTTGTTGTTATCTAACCTTTAAAGTGGCAAAAAATATTTGATTGTGATTAAGACAGGTTTTGAAGACATATCTCCATCAAAAAAAAATATATGGGCACATCTTCCTTGTGAGTGAAATATTGTTAGATTGAATGTTGTGAAATACAAAGTTGGAGTGAAAAGGATTGTTTGATAAGCATTGTTGGAAATTTTTGAGTGATTTTTCATGTGCATGATTTGTGGATGTTGAAATATCATGAGTATCATTATTATATAAGATTGAAAACTATCTTGAGCTAGGGTTTGTGAAAGATCATGAGTATCATTGTTATGTGAGATTGAGTACTATCTTGAGCTAGGGTTTTTAAAAGAACATGAGTATCATTGTTATGTGAGATTGAGAACTATATTTAACTAGGGTTTGTGAAATAACATGAGTGTCATTGTTATGTGAAATTGAAATTATCTTGAGTCAAGGTTTGAGATTCATAGTGTGAGTGATTGGAAGTATAGTGAATCTATGTAGTCATTTATTCTTTTTCTCTTTCCTTTTGCATTCCTTCAATGATATGCGACAACGTCCACCAATTGATATTCTTCTTTCAATTTTTGAGCTTTAGATCACATATAAATATGCTTGCATTTGTGTGGACATAATATCAAAGGTTAAAATCTATATATATATATATATATATATATATATATATATATATATATATATATATATATATATATATATATATATATATAAACCTATTTGAGGAATTCTATCGCAATTTTAGGTGACTCGCTTTCAAAATATAGTTTTTTAGTAAATTGTCAATTCGATTGATTTACAAGCAATTTTAGGTGATTTGCTTGTTGCATATAGCTTTTAATCAAACTAAAAAATTGAGCAATCTACTTGAAAATTCAAGCGACTCACTTGTTTTATCAAGCAATTTACTCATATTTATTAACATAATAAGAGAAAACTATCCAAGAAGATCACTTGGAGTGAGTCACTATCTAGATCTATCTTGACTATAATTTATCCTCTTTAGATAAAATTGCTCCTTTTATCGAGTGAATCACATGTTGTGTTGCACTTATGTAAAATTGACATAGAATCTATCTTAAGTACTTTTGCCTATGGTAGATACACATACAAGGTCAGGTTCTAGTTTATTTACATCACTTGAATTCTAGTGAAGTTTATATTTACAAAAATATGATCTTCTAAAGTTTGAGTTGGAGTCACCTTTCGTAAAGTACATGTAAAATCTAAGCACAAAAAATAAAAAAATTGGTGAAATTTCAACCAAAATTGGGTTCAAAAGCAAAAATTTTGAACAAATCACTTTGAATTCAACATGTAAAACTACAAGTCAAACTAAGCAATTTTCTCACTAAGTTGAGAAAATCACTCACTTCTGGAAACTTTCAAACTTGCTTGCAAATTGAGCATATCACTCATTTTCATAAGTGAATTGCTTGCACAATCAGACTTAGTGAAATATTTTTCTAATTTTTAGCCAATCACTCTATTGATGATGGATGTATTTTTGGTCACAAAAATTGAGGAATAATGTATTAAAATGGGGTTTGTTCTATCATACATGCCAAAAAATCTATTGATCTAGGGAATTGCCCTTACTTCTAATAGAGTGTTACATCCAAAATCTAAGTTTTAACAAGGTTGGACAGGTTTGTCAAAGGCTTCCCTTAACCATTGGATTAAGGTTAAGTCTATGCTTTCCTCATATTGATATCTAATCTAAACTAATTACTTTGCATGAAATCAAATGTGTGGAAATGAAATGCGTGAAAGTAAAATGTAGAATATTAAAATGCAAAAAGTATGGAAAGTAAATTCATTAATATTAGAGTGCAAGAAATGAAAATAACCACGGTAATTACATCATAGTGAGGATAGCATATGATTAGTCAACATATGAGAAATAAAATGACATTAATGTCCATCCATTTGTTTTATGATGAAATCAATAAGTGAATAACAATATGGGCTAGAAGGGTTGTACCCAAAAGCCATGCATTTAGCAAACCAGGAGGGTAGTGGCACTAATGGGATGCATAAGGACTTGCCAATTTCTTACATCTTCATGAGTACAAAGAACAATGTGGGTTTCATAGAGTGTAGCTCTAAATTTTTATTTTCAAAAGATGATTACAATGAGGGTCCTAGGTCCCTATTTATAACAAAGTTTACCCTTGAGTTACCTAAGGTGAAAAAAATTACTCCTAGTGAAAGTAAAAATTTGGGGGCATCTTTACCAAAATGTTGCACCTCCAAATATTACATTACTCTAATAGGCTTACAAGGCTCCAAAATGTTTAGTGCATCACAAAATATCAAAAATATTGCTTTATAAAAGCTTTTCCTTGAAATTCATGTTGATTTTCGCTTTTGTGTCATGTTTGAGTGATTTGCTTGCTTTAATAAGCAATTCACTTACATTAGCAAGTAAACTATCCACCTTTATTGAACAAATCACTCCTTGAGCCAATCGACACCTTTGTAAATCACTCCTCTAAGCCAATTGACAAATTTTGCAAGCAAATCAATACTTCACAAAAACAAATGAATAAAATTTTAAGGTCTTTATGAATTTCCTTACCATTTGACCTCATGTTGTTTGTTGCTTTCAAAATGAGCAAAATTTGACAAAGATAGTGCCAAAGTACTACAATAGCATACCCACCTTGATAAGGGTATTAATGGTAGATCACTGGTGGAGATTTATCATTACCTAATGGTTTAAATATGTTATTGAAAAACTAGCAAAAATATTTCTCTTTTCCTTTTTTTTTTAATATTACATCGAGTATAAATATAAATAAATAATTTATAGTATCAGATTTATCTTTAATTATAGTCATATATATTTCAACAAGATTAGTTAATTATTATTATTGAAGTTTACTTTTTTCTCTATATTTGTCTTTGTTTAAAATCCAAAGTAATAAGAAGTTTTGCTTGTATGCAATTTATTTTCTCTTAATTGTCTTCCTTCATTTGTTGTTTGTATTAGTAGATGGCCTTCATTATTTAAGGTTTAGTTATCTTAAAACATTTGTATAAATTTAATTTTTTACTTGAATCATAGCATATATAATTAATAGAACAAATAAAATTTAAAATTATATTTTTTTAATATTTTCATGTTTTATATTTTTGAGCGTTAAAAATTGGAAAATATTTTTAGCACTAACAAAATTCATATAATGAAGGTCCAAGGGAGATAGTGCAATGGGTCCAAGGTTCAAACCGTGACATGGGAGAGTGTGTGATGGTTGTGTGTTAAATTCCCTATTGATAAGTGTAGCTCTCGACTTTACGAGTCGAGGGGTTATGGGTGGGAGGAGACTGCTCATTCCTATACGTCAGTTGCAGGGATTTATCACTCTACCCAAAAATAAATAAATAAAATTCATATAATGAAAATAATAATAAATACATTAATTTTCAATAATAAAATTTAGATAACATATTTATTGTATTCCATTGGTATTACAACTAAATAATTATACATCTCTGAGTAAGATTTAAACTTCAATCCTCATTTCAAAATTGATATAATTGATTGAACTTATACATATTTGATCAAGATATTTAATAAAATAAATTTATACAGTTTATTTATCTTATAAAATTTCCAAATTTTAACATCAAACTTTAAATTTTAAATTTAACAACATTGTGTAAACTTACTCCAAATTTTTATAAGTTAAAGTCCTATTTACTATTATAATTAAATTTCTAATAAAAATCTTTAATTTAAAAATACAATTAATAAATTTATTTAAAAACAAAATTTCTCGTACATGATAAACACAATAACTTCATATTATATCCTTACCTCTCTAGTAAATTATTGGCAGATCACCCAAGGAACATTGAATACAATTGAAATGAAACTCAAAATTTTATACAGAAATTGCTTATTTGCGTTCGTTATCAAACACGGCTAAACAAACTTATTATAGAGCTTCATTAAGATTCTTAAAAAATAGCTACCTCGCTATTCTACATACCTTTAATCTAAGTCCACAGCAAAAATCAACATTCAAAAGTAATTTATATTGTGAAGAAGACATTTATTAAACTTTAATTTTTTTTTAGAGCAATTGATAAGCTTAAAATTCAAATTACATAATTTTTTAATAGAGTTTGTTACTACTACATTATTTTTAGTAGCTGATAAGCACAATTCAAATCACACGGGTTGCATTGACCAAACCTATTCTACCTATTTATTTTATAGCTCGGCATAAAATGAACCACAAGAGGTATTCGGGATTCGTATCGACAGTCTGTACTCAGAGGATTCGGATCAGACTACTACCTTTGCAACAGACTTCCTTCTTGGTAAGTGTCCCGCCTTACCAATCCACCTAGCCCTTGGAGATAAAACTTTTAGGTTAAAAAGAAACCTCATAGATGTTGGCAATATCATCTCATCCGAATATACCACTTTCAAGAGGGAAGGCACGAAAGAACATCAATAAAAGTTCGAACCTTGAACCTCCCATTCAAAGGAGGCCAACAACATTCATTAATTTTTTTTATTTTTTATCTTAGAAAATAAACCTTATAACGAAATAACTTCTTTGAGCATAACTACGCCCATGAGGAGCGATCGTCTGTAATTCATTAAAATAGGGTTTAAAAACAATTTTTTTTTCGTTGGCAATGCTGCTTCACTGCTGGATTCCTTGACTGGCACGTTTGTCTACGCATTTATTATCACCACCACAACAATCAGTACCCGGGCACCAGACACTGGGTTGAAAAGAGGACCACAATCAGTACCAAAATGTCCCAAATGGACTGAATGGGCATCCAAGGCTGAAAGTTACTGAAAGTGCTACCCACCATTAAAGCTATCTGCGCCAGTGTGTTTTGCTTACGGAGACTTTTCAAGAGAAAGAAATGGGTGTAAGAAAGAAATGGGCGTCACACCCGTTTTCCACGTTTTCCATTGAATGATTGCCAATTATGATAGCAAGTTTCCAACAGCAGTCCAAATTGAATGGTTGCGTGTATGGTGAAATCGTTTAGCGAAGGATAGTTAAATTGTCTTTTGTTAGTGTGGTATTATGTGTAATTCAATAGTGCATAAAGAGGCCCATGAGGAGCGATAGAGTTAACCTATTTTAAGCTTATCATGGATGGTATGAATCCTCCTTACCCACTTCCCAGATCCAGTCTTAGCCCTTACCTACGGAGCTCTTAAAATAAAAGGGTTCTTTGCCCCCCATTTTTGCCTTTAAAACCCTTTTCACTTTGCCTTTAAAATAATGTCTAATTTATACTACGGACTTATCTTGGCAACTTCGGAAACCCCGGCCTATGATTGGCCTCACCCTGATCATTGCAAACTTGGGATCCGAGGCCTAGGCAGCTTCAATTAAGCCTCACTTTGTGAAGTGATAGTTAATATCGGTTTTGATTGATTCGATTGACTCCAAGTCGAATCTGGGCGATCGGCCACTTGTCTTGATCACATAGCTTTGGGGCATGCGAGGCCTTACCTTTTATGGCAGAGAGCTCTCCTCCGCTGGTCTTTTCAGGCTTTTAAGCCGCGTGCGCATGGCCATAGGGCACCTTCTTCCTCTCATGGTGAAATAGCGGTGACATGGACCCATCCTGCATACATCTGTCTCCACCCGCGGGACTCCTCCGGCAATCTGATTTACGGATCCAATGGAAGCTCTTCAAAAACTCCAAGGGTGGGCTTCTCGAAAATGACCAACCCAACAATCGCGCTCATGCTTCATTTCTTTGTCACCTAAAGCATAGTTGGCTTAAAAATTATTATTTTTAAAATATTAATAATTTTATACTCACAACAAATGATGAAGGTTGGAATGATGGCTTTGAAGACAAGAGTTCAATGTAATAAATAATAAATAAATAAAACAATAGCAATTGTTAAGAATCATTAACTTTAAAATTTATAATGTTTTTTTTAGAAGTTCATTCATACACGCACACACCTTCACGGTGGTGAAAGTTATAATGTTATAATTGTGAATGATTAGATTGAAAAACAAAAGATTTGTTTTATTAAAAAAAATTGTTGATGGTATTTAATATTTTATATTATTTTGTTAAAGAATTAGATAAGTAATATATTTGGGATGCATGGTGAGTGGTAACTAACATTTTTATTATTATACTGAGGAAGATAGATGCATGATAGATGATATTCAACATCCTTTATTATTGTGTTAAAAAATTAAATAAGTGTTGTATTAAATTACATATTCACAGCTCGAGGGTTTCATGATGGAGCAGTGCGTTCACGAGGAGGGTGTGGGCCAACCACCTGATGGGTGTAGAGATTCTAATGATGCTAATAGCAGACAAAAGAAATCATTTAAGGATATCCTCTCTTTTGGGTTTAAGACTGAGGTCCTATGTGAAGCCATTTTCACTATTAAAGGTAAGAAACTTTCTAATTCTTCCTGCAAAGTCGTCCTTATACCTAGCAATGAAATTTTTACTGTGCTAAACAAGGAACAGGAAAGGCTTAAAACTATAGCGGTTTTCTTTGTTGCTTTAGATATCAATGTTTTACCTTCTAGAATATTTTTTGATGAATGGTTGTTGAATGTTTGGGGAAAATGGCTGGGCATTCAATTGTCTTTCTGTCGAATGATACAAAAAGGGTTTTTTCTATTTCTGTTTTAAAAAAATCAAATGCAGACTAGGGTTTTGGAAAAACAATTTTGGAATGTTGGTAAATCTATTTTTAGATTTATTGCTTGGTCGCCAGATGTGTTGCATGAAATTTTTTTGTTGTTTCTTATCCTAGATGGTCACGGTTAAAATGTTCCTTCGGTTTTGTGGGCGTTTTTGTTACAACTCTTAGTTCCATTTGGTAAAACCTTAAGAATGGAGGAATCTAAGGCATCACTTTCTCATATGGACGACAGGTTGTTGGTTTCTTTTTTTCCTGGGATTGATTTTCCAGATGAAATAGAAATTGACTGTGGTAATTTTTGTATTTCATCCAAACTGGAGCTTTTGGTGGGTATGAATGCTTGTTTTCTTTGTAAAAAAGGTCATTTTAGAAGAAATTATCCTCTTCTTAATAAATCTCGAGGAAAAGTCTCGCTCTCTCTGCTATCCCGGTTTCTCTTTGTGGGTCTGGTGCTTCGAGCTCATTGGTGGTTGATGGTTCTTCCCCTTCGCCTGAGTGTACCATGGTGGATTCTGTTAATGGGGATTCTCCTACACATAGTTCTATTGTAAATAATTTCTTTGTTAACATAAACAATGTTGATTCTCATGTGGGTAACGACTCTTCTGTTTCTGGGATGGTTAATCCAGTGAATATTGTTATGCCGTAATCTAGCTCTATTTCTACACCCGATATGCTTCAAGGTGTTCATCCCCATGTTGGTGTAGATATTCATAGTGACACAGGAAACTGTGTGGTTACTTTCATTGATACTAAAATATCAAAATATGGAAATACTAAAATTGATAATGTTGATACTATTTAGCAAGATGTTGTCTTGTTCATGTTGGTAATGGTTGTTTGGTTGATAATCTTAAATCATTTTATGAGATTCTTCCTCATAAGAATGATAATCATTTTTTTTTAAATAAAGGGGTAAAAATTTATTGATAAAAATTCTGGATTACAAAGTACAGTTGAGCCCCCACCCAGGACTCAAATAAGCAACAAGACAGGCTAAATCACCAGACAAGGTCAACTCCCAAAGAAAAAAAAAAAAAAAACAAACCACATTAAGTCTGAACATCCTTATGGATCAACTCCCATAGGTGTTGAGAATCCCCAGATGGGAGACTCTCCCAGTTATCAATACTCTATCCTGAATAAAAACCACATCTGGAGAATTAACATGAATCAAATCATGAATAGTTTTTTGTCTGGGGATGCTGTTCAACCCCCTTACATTCCATGAAAGTATAATGATTTTTGGGGATTATAAAAATGGGAGTCCAATGTTCTCACCAAACCTGACTCTACCAAAGTCTCCCCCATTAACTTAATTTTATCCTGGTCTTTCTTCTGACCCACCTTCATATTCTTATCTGAAGCATTTTTTTAATTATTTTATGCTGCAATCCTAGCACCGTAGGATTTTTACAGTCCATGGATGACTGCATCAGTGCCTAGGTAGGAGAGGGCACATCTAAATCTGTGCCATTTTCTAAGATAACTTCACTTCCAGGGCTAGGTCCAACCATATCACCTATACTCGAAACCAAAGCCCTTTGTTCTTCATTTAAACCCCCTGTATCTGGTTCCCTTGGTTCCACCTCATGAAGAGACAACTGATTTGGTCCTGTTATATCTATAACATGTAGCGATGTTTCTGGTATCTCCACGCACGATCAAGATTCTCTAGAATTTCAAAACGATTGAGTCGAGCATCCGGTCGGTTATCCTTAATGCCTCTTTTTTCCTTTCTTCCTTTGTTTTGAGGTTTTACCGTAACAAAGCCTTCCTTATCCTGATCCCCCTCCTTTATCGGGGATTTTCCTTTATCCATATTTTGTACAGCTTGAGAGGGCCCAGGATTTGAATCCACAGGCAGGACAAACTTAAGGCATTTTCTTTGTAAGTGGCCATATTCATGGCAAATCCAACAATGAAATGGAAGAGCTTCATAGTCAAGTTTTTGAACCCATGTGGTTGATCCGAACTGTATTTCAATAGAATCTGGAATAGGATTGTTTAAATCAATTTCAACACAGATACGGGCAACAGAGATTACCTTTTTATCTAGCGTCTGTCCTGACGGCCCAACCGGCTTCCCAAGTAGAAGGGCAATCATATGCAAGATGTCATTTCTCCAAAATTCCAAGGGGAGCCACGGAAGCCGAACCCACACCAAAACCCGTGACGACCGCTCCTCTGATGGGTTGAAACCCACATGCCAAGGTTTAAGAAAGAGTCCTGCTTGGTTTCAGAAATAGGACCTCCTTCAAATGCTTTGTTACGATCCGCAAGACAAGAAAAAACCACCATAAAATAGTTGTTTGCACTCAGCATCACCTCCACATCACCTTCAGGGTTCCAAGTCTTCCTAACCCAAGCCTCCACAAAGGGAAGAGAAATTCGGATGCCCATAAATTTACCAATAAGCGCATGTTTGGTTAAATACTCCACATCTTCTGCCACCGAGTTTGGTTGAACCACTAGAACCGGCCTGGCTTCACATCGTTCCAAACATCCATTGTTCTTTAACAAGCGATTCTCGGCATGCAATGGGAAATCCTGTTCCTTCCAATCATTTTTAAAAGAAATACCAACCCTAGCATGCACGCTCTGTGATGGACCTGATGCCATCACTACATTCCTCCAGTTGTTCATACCTCCTCTAGAAACGGTTGCCATCCCTGTAGAGCCCACCAGATAGGTCTCAAAAAAAATTCCAGGCAGCTTTCCTCATAAGAATGATAATCATGTTACTATTGAATCTCATAATTATTTTCATACTAAAGGTTGAAATAATTACTCAAACCATGATAACAATACTGTGATTGGTCATGATTAAATTCCCAAGAATTGGCCCTTGCTACAATTCATCAAAGGGCATCAGACTATAAAAAACTGTTGAGGCAGCTGCAACAATCGGAGATTCTCCAAACGAGAATACCTCTGATGTGAACACATTTCCCTTTGTTGAGTTAAATTCTCATACTACAGAATGTATTGTTAGTAATATTGTTGAAAATCAAGAAAATAATTGGTCTTTAGTGGCAAAGCAGAAATGTAGAAGAGATGTTGTACCATTTTACAAGGGTAAATCTATCAAAGCTGCCAAAGAGCTTTCCAGAAGCAGACATAACTCTTCTAATTCTGACAATGATGCTTAAGTATTTCAGTTGGAATGTTAGGGGTTTAGAATCCCCTGACAAGAAGTATTCTATTAGATATTATATTCAATCGATTAGAAAGCTTGATTGTCTATTTTTGCAAGAAATGAAAGCGACCAATATGCTTTTGAATATTTCTCTTAAATTCATCTGGAATGAAGCTACTCATTTTTGCACTAATCATAGTCATGGAAGGGGGGGGGGTGATGTGATTTTGTTATCCCCCTTTTGGTCTTCTAAGGTTATTGAGTATGTTTTTTCTCCTTGCAATAGAGCTGTTTGGGTGATAATTGATATGAATAACACTAAATTTGGTGTTTGTTATGTTTATGCACCCAATGATCATAGAGAAAGGAGTATTTTGTGGCAATGGTTTTTAATTCTTTTGAATATACCATTGATTATCTGTGGTGATTTTAATATGGTTGAATCACAAGATGACAAAAGTGGAGGTTTGAATGTAGAATGGAGAGGTGATGGACTTCATCATTGGATGAGAATGAAATCCTTTTCTCAGTTGATAGATCCTTTGGAAGGCCATAAATTTCATCATAATGGCCCTTGGTATACTTGGTGTAATATGCAAAAGGATGAAAACCAAATTTACTGTCATCTAGATAGATTTTATGCTTCAAATTCTTTATTTCAGTTTGCTCCTATCTCAGATGGTAATAGAGTTATAGTCACACCTAATGTTTTCTCTGACCATTATCCTATTCAAGATCATATAAGACTTCAGGGTGAACCTATGCATCATCACTGTCCCTTGTGGAAATTTCATTTAAATACTTATTAGAGGCTACAGATTACATTGATGCTATTTTTACTTTAAGAAAATTTAACCGTTGGATGTTCAAATTGTGGAATGCTATTGATATATGGAACCTCAATGTTCAAAGTTGGAAGAAAATTTTCCAAACAATAGGCAAACAACAAGCTTTAGATTCTATAAATCTGGAACATTACTTATAGTCAAGGTTGTTTTTTCTTGAAGTTAACTTGCAAAACAATCCAAGCAACATTACTTTGCATGAAAAGCTCAGTTCCATCAAGAAAATTTGAGATAATTATAGATGAAAAGAATTCAGGGTCAGAGACTTCAATCCAGACTTAATTGGCTCCATTTAGGAGATAAAGGTCCCATATTTTTCTTCAAATTCCTTAAAGAGAGGGGTATGATAGAGAAAAATGATGTAATATGGATGATCTTGACACTATAAAAAGCATTTTCTATCAGTTTTATAAATATTTGTTCACTTCTAAGGATAACGAAGCTAGAATTGATGATAGAAAATTTTGTTGCTCTCTTATTCCTCATGAAATTTTTGATCAGGAAGCTCTTGTTTTAGATGCTCTAATTACTAAATAAAAAATCATCAAGGCTATTCAGTCTATTAACAATGACAAGGCCCCTGGGTCTGATGGGATTCCTATAAAATTTAATAAGAAAATATTTCATTAGATCAGTGATGATTTGTATCAGGTTTACTCTGAGGCCATTCTTCATGATTCCTTGGGCAGGAATATTAATACTGGTATCATAAGGCTTTTGCCTAAGGGTGGTGATAAAACTTTAGTCAAAAAATGGAGACCAATAGCATTGTTAAATGTTTCATATAAAGTCCTTACAAAAATTTTGGCTTTGAGGATTGCAAATTGTCTACCTAAGTTTATTAATTCAACTCAAACAAGTTTTATAAAAGGAAGATATATCTTGGAAAATTTGATCACTAGTTGGGAAGCCATGTATTGGCCTAATGCTCTAGACAAAATGCAGGTATGCTTTTATTGGATTTTGAAAAGGCATACGATAGAATTGAATGGAACTATATTATCATGGTTCTTGAGGCCTTTGGCTTCCCTCCTCTATTTTACAAAATGGTTAAGGTGCTTCTTACTGATGCATCTACTTTTGTTGAGGTTAATGGGTCTCTTTATGATCCTATCTTACTTCAGAGATCTATATGTCAAGGTTTTCCCTTAGCTTCTACCTTGTTTGTTATTGGTACTGATGCCTTGTATTATCTATTAAGAGAGCTCAATTAGTCCTACTAGAACTTATTAATATTCATTTTGCTGATGATACCTTGGTTTTTGTTAAGTTGGTTGAGCAAAATTTTGATTCCCTTTTTCAAAGCTCTCTTGCTTTTGCAATGCTTCAGGAGCTAAAATTGCTATGTCGAAATGTATATTACTTGGGATTTTGTTGCTCCTCCTTGGTTATCCAAGTTTGATATACAGTGGGGAGGTCCTTCCAAACAGATCTGTTATATTGGCATTCCTTTCTACATTGACCCTTTCCTTAATGATATGTGGTTATGGGTTAAAGAAAGGATTATTAATATATTTAATAAATGGAATAATAAGCAGTTATTTGTTGTTGGTAGATTTCAAGTCTGTCAAAAAATCCTTTTTGCTTACTCTATCTATTTTTCTTTAGCTTGGTCATATTTTTCATATCATATTAATTATATTCATAAACATATACAAAATTTGTTATGTACCAGTGGTAATACAGAGATAAAAAACATAAGGTAAGGTGGAATTTTTGCACTGTTAATAAATATATTGGCGGCCTTGGGTTGAAAAATCTAGTTGTTTAAGGTATGTCCTTAGCTATCAAGTGGATAGTGAATTATATTAACAACAATGAGCCATGGAAAGTTCTTCTCGTGCATAATATTACTAAGGTTGTTCCTAAAAAAGCTCATGCTTGGAAAGATTTTCATATGATTGATATCATTTTTGGTAATTTTTTGGTTGTTCTAGCTGGATCAACAGTTTTCAAGAGCCTTTGGAAGGCTTGGGAGAATGTTAGAGGTTTACTATCTATTGCTGATTCTCAAAATACTTTCTTCTTGCATAGTTCTATCTAGTGGAATCTTTCTCATAATAATAAGCTGGTTGTTGTTACTCAAGGTTGTTCTACAAACAAATGGGTGCATAAAGGTATTGTATCATTTGCTGATATTATTAAAAATGGATGTCTTAAATCTTGGGAGTCTCTTAGTACTCAGTATGATATTCCTCACTCTCAATGGAGGACATACTCTTTACTTCGACCCTCGTTTTTGTAATTAAGAAGTCCTATATTTATTGATGATGATAAGACTTTTTATGGCAAGATTCAATGGCATGATGGCACACAATTGTTCAAAATCAAGCCAATTTTTTTTATAGTTTTCTCACTGATACTAATGATTTTTTACTCCATATTTATAATAGTTGATCTATGGAAGTCTTCACTAATCATGGGCATAGAGTTTTGCAGAATATATGGTCCAGATTTCTTGATCCTAAAAAGGAATGTTTTCGTTGGTTATTACTTCTTTAGAGGCTTCCTTTATGTAAAGATACTCAACCACCAATGAGTTGCACTTTATGCAAAGTTCCTGATATTGTCAAGCATATATTTTTTTATTGCTCTTTTGCTAATGAAATTTGGTCATTATTTTGCTCTAATATTTTAGGATAAAATATGAATGATAATGTTTTCAGGCAACATATATTGTTTGGCTATATTCCTACTATGCATAGGTGTTATAATAATTTTTGGTTGTTGCTTTCGATTGAAGTTTTATGGTATATTTGGTTGGCTAGAAATCTGGACATTTTTCAGGATAATCATAGGATTCTTACTGGGTATCTTAGGAGACTCACAGTTTTCAAAATCTCTTTATAGGTTGCCAGGTCCGTGCTTTGCTTTAAGGATATTTTCAAACACTTTCTTCAAACTTTCTAGGAGCATAATCATAGTGTGAACAACAATGCTATGGATGGATACAGACACTTTGGTGATTTTTATTTTAACTTATTCTAGCATTGTATAAATATGTTTCAAAAGAAATATGATACTTTGTATAATACTAGTGATATATGTACTTAGCGTCCTTTTAAGGACTTTTGTGTAGTTTGGTAGGATTTTAGTCTTGATCTTATTTCAAGTACTCTACCTTTGGGCTATTTTGTATTACTCTTTTATTTTAATATTATAGTTGCTAATTTTCAATTCAAAAAAAAAATAAGTGTTGTATTTGATTAGTGGTACTCGACACTCTCATTGTTGTATTGAGGAAGACAATTTTTAAAGGTCATAAAAAGAAGTATTTACATCATGGAAAAGGCAAGAAGGAAGCAAGACAAGAAACAAGTTGAATCTTAGAAGAATGTGATGCTAGATAAAGTTATTTATTTTCCAGCAGCAAGTGAATATGGAGAATTATTAGCACTTAAGTGCAACTTACAAATGGTTCTCAAAGAAGCTAATGTTTGTGAAGATTGCTTTAGGAATGGTATTACATTTCCTGTTGATTTTGTGAAGATGATATACAAGGCATTAATCACTGTTGACATGCTTAAAGAGGAGTGTAAAAGGTTAAAATATACAAATGAAAGGTTGAAGGTCAAGACTATGGTGGAAAACACTACTTGTGACACAAGTGATCTTATTCAATGGAAATATTTTTCTTGTGATGCTGAGAACTTAAATATTGTGTGTGATAGTGGTGTTTGTATTGAAAAAGATTATCATGATAGCATAATAATGGATGCTTATTAGTATGTTGACTGTGACAAAGACCATGTTGCTGAAGACCATAGTGATGGTGAAGAGATTGAATGATTGAAAAGCACACCAAAGGTATTGGATCTTAAGTAATGAAAAATGGGATATAATGGCAAAGGCTTGGTAAGGAATGGGCAAGGCATAAGAAAGTCCATAGAGCCAAACATAAGGTCAAAGAATGAAGACCTTGGTTATGTTGGTAAAAAAAAAAATGGTGAAACCAAGTTTGTGAAAGGAGAAACCTATGAGGTGGATGAAAATTTTAGAATAATTCATTGTAGTCATTGTGGACAATCAGGACATGTGATAGATCAGTGTTGGGATTTTTATCCATGTGAGATTTGTGGAGAAAATAATCACTCTAAGAATTATTGATGACATAAAGACAAAATATCCAAAAAAATACATGTTGATTGTAGATGGATAAATGTGATGGAATGGAGAAAAATAAATGTAGTGTTAGAGCCTACATAAATTTTTGGGACATCAACAAAGCATGTTCCAAGGATGATTTCCCCCTTATCAACATCAATATGATCATTGATTTAACTATAGGGTGTGGAATGTTGTCTTTGATGAATGGAGTCTCAGGCTATAATTAGATCAAAATCGCTCTTAAAAATCAATCCAAAATAGCTTTCACCATCCTATGGAGAACCTTTTGCTATCCAGTAATATCTTTTAAATTGAAAAATGTAGAAGCTACCTACCAGAGAGTCATGACATACATCTTTCATGATTTGATGCATGACATCATGGAGAGCTATGTCAATGATCTTTTTGGTTAGTCTTTAAACGGGGTCATTCCTATCATTACAAGAATGACACCATGCTAGTTTAGCTTTTGTACTAACATTAACCATGTGATTGTAAACTTGGTTTGTCCCTTGGTTGATTTCTTGCCATACCACCTGATGCTTTGTCAAGTATAGGGGTATTTTAGGTCTACCAATTTTATGGTTGTTGCCACTATTGTTTTGTAATATTATTCTAATTCACCAGGGTCTTGATTACCTCCAACATATCATTAATTACAAATTTTATTATTGGGTACATTACTAGGGTTAGATGGGATAAGAAGGGATGTAAGTGATGGATGAAAGGCTACTATGGATGATGAGTTCTATCCAAGATGAGTAATTATGTAAGGAAATAGGTAATGATAGATGGTGTTGCTTAGCTAAGGTCTTGGGATAGGAGAAAAATTAGGTATTGCATTCAATATTAATGTATTTTTAAAAATTTGGGTTGCATAGACCATTGATGGGGTAGGAGGCATTTTTCCTACCCTAATGAGAACATATTCATCTCAAGTATTTCTTCAAATATTGTAACTAGTGTTTTATGGTCAAAATTACAAGCCATTAATGCTAAATTAAATTTCAAACCCTTGACATAGTATGACAATGATTTTTCTTCATTTGACCTAATGTTTTACAAAATTAAACTCAAATTTCTCAAGAATATGGTGTTGAAATTATGAATGTTTTCTTAAGGGGCTCTTTACATCATATTTAAATGAAATAAAATTGAATACCCATTTCCCTTACTTCCAAATCTATGCATGAATGGTTCAATTATTGATGCCCAACTAGTTACTAAATTGTTTGGGAGTCCTCTATACCATAATGTAGCCTTATCACAACGAGAGTATATTAGTAAATGCACTATTATGTCCTTTTGAATGTGGTGGATTTACTTGAGTGTTGATAATTCATTGAGGTGATCTAGTGTCATATTGTTCCCATTTCTATCGAAGTTAGGTAAAACCTTCATAACAAATGGAGGAAAAGGAGAGTAGATCAATAGGTTCAAGGGGTCTTGATTGGTCCAATTAGGAAGTTTATTATAGGATATAGTAGGTTGTCTTGAGATATTTTTTTGTAGAGGTGGTTGACCATATTGTTGATGAGGAGGATATATCACATAGTTGGGAGGTGAGTATGGGTGGTAGGGAGTGTATAGATATAGAGAAAAATATGGTGGATATTAATGTGTTATATTTGGGATATCTCACTATTGATTAGGAGGTGGTTAAATGTTTTGTTGTCGAGGGTTGGAGTTTAATCATATCTATAGGATCTATTGATTTTAAGGAAGTATACGTTGCATATTTTATTGCACTTGACTGGTTGGAACTGGTGTTAATATCTAGATATTTCCTTGAGACACATGTGATATAAATTATCTAACCATCACTTGTGTATTTTGGGTAAGGTCCAGGTTTAAGCCTAATGATCCTATCAATGCTAAGAACTAAAATATAGGAAAATTGGAGGTGTTAGACTAGATTCAAGTGGACTATGTGTTGAAGGAGTATTCATAAAAGACATATTTTATTTAATAGGAACCATAGCCTGGTTATAAATTTGATGTATGAAGAGTGGATTATTTGTTAGGTTGTTTACATCAATCAACATCTAGTATATGATATTGGTGTGAGTCATCATAGGTGTTTAATTAGTCTGATTAGGGTTTATTATGGCAATCACATAACTTTTTTTGCTAGCTTAGATAACCTATTTGTAGTGGCATGAAGCCTTTGCTAAGTTGATCGACCATATTTATTTTGATGCGATGGGACTAGATAATGAGATATTTTCAAATTCATCCTCGTGATGCATCTATGCAATCATTTTTCTTTTCTCTTTCCTTTTACATTCCTTTAATGATATGCAACAACATCCACCAGTTGATGTTATTTTTCCACTTTTTGAGCTTTAGATCACGTATTCATATGCTTGCATATGTGTGGACATAATCTCAAAGTTAAAATTTAAAAAACCGAAAATTCCAAAAATTTACCTATTTGAGGAATTCACTCGTAATTTTAGGTGATTCGCTTCCAAAATATAGGTTTTTAGTAAATTGTCCATTCGAGCAATTTACAAACAATTTTAGGTGATTCACTTGTTGCATGTAGCTTTTATGCAAACTAAAAAATTGAGCAATCTACTTGAAAAGTCAAGCGACTCACTTGCTTTATCAAGCAATTTACTCATCTTTATGAACATAATAAAGAGAAAATTACCCCAGTATATCACCTGGAGTGTGTCACTATCTAGATCTATCTTGACTGGATTTCATCCTTTTTAGAGAAAATGACTCTCTTTATTGAGCGAATCATGTGTTGTGTTGCACTTATGTAAAATTGACATAGAATCTATCTTAAGTACTTCAGCCTATGGTAGATACACATACAATATCAGGTTCTAGTTTATTTACATCACTTGAATGCTAGTGAATTTTATCTTTACAAAAAATATGATCTTCTAAAGTATGATTTGGAATCACCTTTTGTAAAGTACATGCAAAATCCAAGAACAAAAATTGAAATTTTTTGTTAAATTTCAACCAAAACTAGGTTCAAGAGCAAAAAATTTGAACAAATCACTTTGAATTCAACATGTAAAACTACAATTCAAACTAAAAAATTTGCTTACTAAGTTAAGTGAATCGCTCACTTCTGGAAACTTCCATACTTGCTTGCAAATTAAGCATATCACTCATTTTCAAAAGCAAATTGCTTGCACAATTAGACTTAGTGAAATATTTTTCTAATTTTTAGCTAATCACTCTATTGATGATGGATGCATTTTTGGGCACAAAAATTGAGGAATAATACATAAAAAATGGGGTTTGTTCTATCATACATGCCAAAAATATGTTGATCTAGGAAATTGCCCTTCTAATAAAGTGTTACATCTAAAATCCAAGTTTTAACAAGGTTGTTAAGGTTTTCCAAAGGCTTCCCTTGACCTTTGTATTAAGGTCAATTCTATGCTTTTCTCATATTGATCTCTAATCTAAACTAATTAATTTGCATGAAATTAAATGTATGGAAAGGAAATGCTGAAAGTGAAATGTAGAATTTTAAAATGCATAAAGTATGGAAAGTTAATTTATTAAGATTAGAGTGCAAGAAATGAAAATAACTACAATAATTACATCATAGTGAGGACAACATGTGATCAGTCGACATATGAGAAATCAAATAACTTGAATGTCCACCCATTCCTTTTATGATAAAATCGATAAGTGAATAACAAGATGAGTTAGAAGGGTTGTACCCAAAAGTCATGCATTTAACAAAGCAGGAGGGTAGTTGCACTAATGAGATGCACAAGTACTTGCCACTTTCTTACATCTTCATGAGTACAAAGCACAATGTGGTTTTCATAGAGTGTAGCTATGAATTTTCATGATCAAAATATGATTACAATGAGGGCCCTAGATCCCTATTTATAACAAAAGTTAACCCTTGAGTTACCTAAGGTGAAAAACAATTACTCCTAGTGAAAGTAAACATTTGGGGGCATCTTTAGAAAAATGTTGTACCTCCAAATATTACATGACTCTAATAGGCTTACAATGCTCCATAATGCTTAGTGCACCACAAAATACCAAAAATATTGCTTTCCAAAAGCTTTTCCTTGAAATTCATGTTGTTTTCACTTTAATACCATGTTCGAGTGATTTGCTTGCTTTAATAAGCAATTCACTTACATTAACAAGTAAACTATCCACCTTTGTCGAAAAAATCACTCCTTGAGCCAATTGACACCTTTGTTGAGAAAATTGCTCCTCTAAGCCAATTGATAGATCTCGCAAGAAAAATAGTACTTCACAAATAACGAATAAAAAATTAGGGTCTTTATGAATTTCCTTGCCATTTGACCTCATGTTGTTGTTTGTTGTTTTCAAAATGAGAAAAAATTGGTAAAGATAGTGCGAACGTACTACAATATCATACTCACCTAAGTAAGGGTATTAATGGTAGATAACTTGTGGGGATTTATCATTACCTAATGGTTTAAATATGTTATTGAAAAACTAGCAAAAAATATTTCTCTTTTTCCTTTTTATTGTTAATATTACTGCGAGTATAAATATAAATAGAAATATTATGATATAAAATTTATCTTTTATTGTAGTCAGATATTTAAACAAGATTAGTTAATTATTATTATTATTGAAGTTTATTTTTTTCCTCTATACTTGTCTTTGTTTAAAATCCAAAGTAATGAGAAGTTTTGTTTGTATTCAATTTATTTTTTCTTCATTGTCTTCCTTCATTTGTAGTTTGTATTAGTAGATGTCTTTCATTATTTAAGGTCTAGTTATCCTAAAATATTTGGATAAATTTAAAATTTTTCTTGAAAAATCATATTAAATCAAAGATATAAAATATAAAGCCTCTCCTCATATCATATATAACTAATAGAACAAATAAAATTTAAAATTATATATTTTTACTATTTTCATGTCTTATATTTTTCGAGCTTTAAAAATTGGAAAATATTTTTTAGCTTTAACAAAATTCATATAATGATAGTGGCTTCCCTCTAGATAGTGGTAATATCCGGATTGGTTAGAGAAAAATCATGTGGTCAGAGAACATAACATGAATGCTGATGCTTTAGCTAAATTGGGCTTTGAACAAAGGTGTTCTTACTTACTATGACCACCCTCCCAAAATAAGGGAAACTCTTCTTTATATCATTTCTTTGGATGGCTCTAGTACTAGAGGTACCTAGTTCCTTATTATTTTTTAATTTTTCCTTCCCTTTGGTTCAGTTAGGGTATTTTAGTTTTTTTGCTCAAACTAATCATTTTATGTTTCCTCTGTTGATTCTTGCATGAATAGCCTTTTGTCCTAGAAACATCAAACTTGTATTTTGTTTTTTTCCTCTTTTTTGTTTTTCGATGTGTTTTTTTTTATTGTTTTATTTTTGTGTTGTTTTTGGTGTTTTTGGTTTTTTTTTTCTTTTTTTGTTTTGTGTTTTTTTTTGTTGTGTTTATGTGTTGTTTTGTTGTGGTTGTGGTTTTTACTATGTGTTTTGTGTTTTGTTGTTGTTTGTTATTTTATATATATATATATATATATATATATATATATATTTATATTTGTTTGTTTGTTTTTATGTTTTTGTTGTTTTAAGCATGCTCTTTGAGTGTGCCAAAAGAGGTAGTCCAAGTGTGAGCTCTAAACGTTTTTTTGGTAGAATAGATATCCCTACTTCCTTAGGACTTACCCAAAAATAGCATTCTAATTAAAATGTTTTTCACAAACAATTTTTTTTTGATGATACGTACACCATAACTTTATATTATATCCTTACCTCTAGTAAATTATTGTCATATCACCCAAATAAAATACATTGAATACAAATAAAATGAAACTAAAATTTTATACAAAAATTGCGTATTTGCATTTGTTATCAAACAGGGCTAAAAAAAACTTATTATAAGCTTCATTAAGATTCTTAAAATAATAACCACCTAACTATTCTACCAACCCTTTCATCTAAGTTCACAAAAGAAAATGAACATTTAAAAGTAATTTCTACCTACCCTTTCATCTAAGTTCACAAAAAAAAAATGAACATTTAAAAATAATTTATATTCTGATGCGAACATTCATTAACTTTTTTAAAGGAGAACATTTACAAATTACATTAACAACCATCTTCAAAAGGTTTGAACACAAAACCACTTAAGAAACAATCACCATCACCATATTTAGCCACTAAAGCAACTGCCTGTCGACAACTTTTACTCCAAGTTTATCTTCGAAATGAAACTTTATAATGAAATATCTTCTTTGAGCTTAACTACGCCCATGAGGAGTAATCGTCTATAATGCATTGTGTTAGGAATGGAGCCTAATTATGATGAGGCTAAACAGAGAAAGTTTCTATATTTACTACAGGATGGGTAGGAAAAGTTTCCAGATTTACAGTCTGTTAGTCTACCAAAGAAAGTTTTTGGATTTACAACAGGACAGCCAGGGAAAGTTTTTTTTGTTTTTATCAGTGTTAATCTTGGAATGTATTAAGAAAAACAGTTTTTTTCTATTTTTTTCTTCTATATAGTTGTGAGGAAAAACAGAGTATACAATGAAAAAATTACTGTGTTGATTCCTTGTAAATATAGAGAGGAAATTACAGCAAATGTTTGTTGTATGTTGTAACCCTCTATTGCTTGGATTGAGAAAGAAAAGACTGAAAATTATCGGTGGATGTAACCCACATTGGGTGAACCATGTTAAAATCATTGTCTCTTCTACTGTGTGTTTGTATTATTTTTTTAATTTTGCTGTTAAAGTTTGAAACACTATAATTGCTTTTCTATATTTTATATAGTGATTTACTCTAACAAGTGGTATTAGAGCGTTTGTTTTGTTGGGTGCACTTGACAGAAGGAGAATTTCTGGATCAAGTGGGAGCAATGGCGGAAGAAGGGAGGTTTAGAGTTTAAAAATTCAATGGCCAGAAATTTCAATTCTAGAAGATGCAGATGGAGGATTACTTGTACCAGATGGATCTTTACTTACCTCTTGAGGGGGAAATAGAGAGACCTTCAACTATGTCTGATGAGGAGTGGAGTCTCCTTGATAGAAAGGCATTGGGTACTGTGAGGCTGTGCTAGGAGCCACCGTAGCCTTCAACATATCCGATGAAAAGACTACCAAGGGAGTCATGGATAAGTTGGCCAAGATGTATGAGAAACCATCAACATCAAATAAGGTATTCTTAATGAAAAGATTATTTAACATGAAAATGAGTGAAGGAGGATTTGTGCATGACCATTTAAATGAATTTAATACTGTCACTAATCAATTGCATTTAGTAGGATTAAATTTTTATGATGAGCTTAGGGCCTTATTAATCTTATGCTCTCTTCGGAAAAGTTGGAATAGTTTGGTAATGGCGGTAAGTAACTCTGCTTCGAGTTCAAATAAATTAGAATTTGATGATGTGGTTGGTGTGATACTCAGTGAGGACATGAGAAGAAAAACCATAGGAGAATCATCTAGCATCGCCTTAACTATTGAGAATAGAGGAAGAGGAAGAGAAAGAGGCAAGAGTTCACATCGTGGAAAATCCAAATGCAGATCCAAATCACGTGGAAAAGGAAAGCTACAGTGTTGGCACTGTGGCAAAAAGGGTCATCTCAAGAAGGATTGTTGGCAAAGAAAGGGTGATAGAAATGAAGGTAATGATAATAATGGTAACACTTCATAAGCCAATATTACTGGACAAATTCTACAAGATGCTTTAATATTATCTCTTGATAGAAATAGTGATTATTGGGTAATTGATAGTGGTGCTTCATTCCATGCTACCTCACATAAGGAATACTTCATAGATTATGTTTATGAAGATTATGGATAGGTTCTATTGGGAAATGACCAACCATGTAAAATCGTGGGTATTGAAAAGATTTTGATTAAATCCCAAAATGGATGTCAATGGGCTCTTAAAGAGGTGAGACACATACCAGATTTAAAGAGAAATATTATATTAGAAAGTAAGCTTGATGGTGAAGGATACACGGTTGCATTCGAAGAAAATGCTTGGAAAGTTACTAAAGGTTCATTGATAGTAGCTAGAGGTAAATTGGTTGGTACTCTTTATTTACTTACTGATTTTTATCACTGCTCCATGAATTTAGTTTCTACAGGTGAGAGTGCATCTTTGTGGCACCAAAGACTTGGCCATATGAGTGGAAAAGGTATGGAAATTTTACATTCAAGAAAGTTATTGCCTAAGTTAAAAGAGATTGATTTGGAATTTTGTGAGGATTGTGTTTATGGTAAAGCAAAGAGAGTTAGATTTCTCAAGGATGGCAAGGAAAGGAAGAAAGAGAAATTGGAGCTTGTGCACTTAGATGTTTGGGGCCCAGCTCAGGTAACTTCTCTTGGAGGTTCCTCTTACTATGTACTTTTTATTGATGATGCAACAAGGAAAACATGGATATATTGCATTAAGAATAAAAGTGATGTTTTTAATACCTTCAAGAATTGGAAAGCATTAGTTGAAAATGAAACTGGAAAATTTTTGAAGTGTCTAAAGTTGGATAATGGTGGAGAATATTGCAGTAGATAATTTGATGTGTTTTGTTCTAAAAATGGAATTAGAAGAATCAAGGTAGTTCCAAGAACACCTTAAAAAAATGGGGTTGTAGAAAGAATGAATAGAACCATCGTGGAGTGTGCTAGGAGTATGAGAATACATGCAGGTTTACCATTATTTTTATGGGCTCATGCTGTTGATACTGCAGTATATATGATTAATAGAGGACCATCTAGTGCCTTGGATGGAGGAATTCTGGAAGAGCTTTGGACAGGTAAACCAGTAAATTATTCTTTCCTTAAGGTATTTGGATGTAAGGCTTTTATGCATATAGACAAAGAGAACAAAAATAAGTTAGATGCGAAGGCCCAAAAATGCTATTTTATTGGTTATGGTATTGATGGCTTGGGTTACAGATTATGGTATTGTGATAACCGAAAAGTCATTAGAAGTACGAATGTCATATTTAATGAAAAAAACTTGTATAAATATTGGTTGCAGGGAAAGAAACAGAAAGAGGAAATTACTGAATACATAGACCTTGATGGACACATAGAAAAGGTAAATCCAAAAGTGGTAGAAGATCAAAATGTACAACAGCAGCAACAAGCACCTCAATCTCCAAAAAGTGTTGTTAGACGATCTACCAGGATAAGTAAAATTCCTCAATGTTTCTCTGATTATGTTTTGTATACTGATGCTAGTGAGCTAGAATGTTTTCAGGAAGCATTACAGATGGATACCAGGAATAAGTGGGAGCTTGCAATGAATGAATAAATGGACTCTTTATTCCACAACCAAACTTGGGATTTGGTTGAGCTACCCAAAGGTAAAAGAGCTTTGACCAATAAATGGGTGTACAAGATTAAATAGGAGAATGAAGGTCATAAGAGATACAAAGCAAGACTAGTGGTCAAGGGATTCGCTCAAAAAAAGGTATTGATTTTGATGAGATTTTTTCTCCAGTTGTAAAAATGACCTCTATTGGAGTTATTTTGAGTCTTATAGCTATAGAAAATTTGTATCTGGAGCAATTGGATGTGAAGAACATTTCTTCATGGTGATTTGGAGGAGGAAATTTATATGCACCAACCAGAAGGCTTTCCGGTGAAAGGTAAAGAGGATTGGGTATGTAAACTGAAAAAGAGCTTGTATGGGTTAAAACAAGCTCCTAGACGATGGTATTTAAAATTTGATAAGTTCATGGCTAATCAAAGGTTTGAAAGATGTCAAAGTGATCACTGTGTAAATTTTAAGTAAATTGGAAATGGTAACTATGTTATTTTTCTATTGTATGTGGATGACATGTTAGTTGCAGGAACAAATATGCAAGATATAAACATGCTCAGAAGTTGGCTAAATCCTTTGCCATGAAGGATTTGGGAGAAGCCAAACAAGTCCTTGGTATGAGGATAACAAGAGACAAGGAGAGTCACACTCTAAAATTGTCACAAGCAAAATACATTGAAAAAGTGCTTAAGAGATTCAACATGAACAATGCAAAGTCTGTTGCTACTCCATTGGCAAAGCATTTCAAACTCACCAAAGATTTGTGTCTCAAGACACAAAATGACATATGGCTAAGGTTCCCTATGCATCAACGGTTGGAAGCTTGATGTATGCAATGGTTTTTACAAGACCAGACATTGCCCACGTAGTGGGAGTAGTGAGTAGATTTATGAGTAATCCGGGAAAAGGACATTGGCAAGCGATAAGATGGATACTCAGGTACTTGAGAGGAACTTCAAATTATTCTTTGAATTTTGGAGGCTCTAATATATGCTTCAAAGGTTTTGTAGATTCTGATATGGCAGGTGATCTTGATGGTGGAAGGAGCACTACTAGTGACATCTTTAATATAGGAGGAGGAGCGGTTAGTTGGATTTCTAAACTCCAATACGTAGTTGCCCTTTCAACCACTGAAGTTGAATATGTTGCTGCTGCAAAAGCAAGCAAAGAGATGGTTTGGTTGCAAAGACTAATGGAAGAACTAGGGAAGAAGCAAGAGGATAATAGGTTGTGGAGTGATAGCCAGAGTGCTATACACCTTGTGAAGAATTCAGCATTCCATTCAAAAACTAAACACATCAAACTCAGGTATCATTTCATTAGATTAGTAGTCGAATATGGATCTTTGAAATTAGGGAAAGTTCACACATCACAAAATCCAGCTGACATGCTTATAAAAGTGGTGTCAAGAGAAAAGTTGAGCTTTTACTCAACTTCAGTTGGCCTTAAGGAATAAGAGGCCAATGGAATTAGTCTCCAAGTGGGAGATTGTTAGGAATGGAGCCTAATTATGAGGAGGCTAAACAGAGAAAGTTTCTAGATTTATTGCAGGACGGGCAGGGAAAGTTTCCAGATTTACAGTCTGTTAGTCTACCAGAAAATTTTTTCGGATTTACAACAAGACAGCCAAGAAAAGTTTTTTTTGTTTTTATCAGTGTTAATCTTGGAATGTATTAAGAAAAGCAGTTTTTTTCTGTTTTTTTTTTCTATATTGTTGTGAGGAAAAACAAAGAATACAATGAAAAAATAACTGTGTTGATTCCTTCTAAATATAGAGAGGAAATTATAGCAGATGTTTGCTATAGGTTGTAACCCTCTATTGCTTGGATTGAAAAAGAAAGGACTGAAAATTCTCGGTGGATGTAACCCACATTGGATGAACCACGTTAAAATTGTTCTCTTCTACTGTGTGTGTTTGTCTTATTTTGTTAATTCTGCTGTTAAAGTTTGAAACACTATAATTGCTTTTCTATATTTTATATAGTGATTTTCTGAGATAGGGTTAAATTTTTATTATTATTCATTTGAAATGCTGCTTGACTGCTGGATTCCTTGACTGACACGTTTATCGACGCATTTAGTATCATCACAACCAGAACCAGGGCACTAGACTGTGCGTTGGAAAGAGGGCACGAAAGCCAAAATGTACCAAATGGACTGGATGGGCATCCAAGGCTGAAAGTTACTGAACGTGCTACCCCACCATTAAAGCTCCTTTTCTCCGATTGAATGGAATATGTTTGAATATTTGGTTTAGACATCGATCATCCAGCTCGACCTTTTAAATTGTTCACTAGGCACCCACCATTAAAGCTCCTTTTCTCCGGCTCGACCTTTTAAATTGTTCAAGCACTAGGCACCCACCATTAAAGCTCCTTTTCTCCGGCTCGACCTTTTAAATTGTTCAAGCACTAGGCACCCACCATTAAAGCTCCTTTTCTCCGGCTCGACCTTTTAAATTGTTCAAGCACTAGGCACCCACCATTAAAGCTCCTTTTCTCCGGTTTAATGGAATATGTTGGAATATCTGGTTTAGAAATTGATCATCAAGCTCGACCTTTTAAATTGTTCAAGCACTAGGCATGATGCAACAAAGGCTAGGCAGTGCTAGACGATGTCGATCTTCAAGATTGTTTAGGCATCGACCATCCTAGATCGACCTTCTAAACTGTTTAGGCACTACGCACTGACCAAGTATAGACCCTTGTATTTGCATTGTCAATAGTTCTTCCTCCTCTCTTCCCTTCTAATCTGTGTGTAGTATTGGTTGTGTATACAGCTCGTATGGTATAATACATTCATAAATATTTCCAGACTTCTGTGTGCAATCTCTTTTATTTTTTTTCCATTTTTCTCATTCCAGACGCACAGCAAGCTATGGCGTCAAATAATGGGATAGAGGAAGCCACGGCTCATGCGAAGTTGCATGTTATGTTGTTGCCGTCTCTGGGCCACGGTCACCTCATTCCCTTCATGCAGTTGGCCAAGAAACTCGCCGCAGAAGGCCTTACCGTCAGCTTCGTCACGACCTTTCACCACACCCCAACTCTGCAGAACAAAGTGGATGCTGCCAGGGAAAGCGCGCTGGACATCCACCTTGTCGAAATGGAGGTCCCCAAAGACCATCTGATGGTGGGCAAGGTCAACAGCAACGGCGTGCAGTGGCACCAGCTGCCGCCTATTCTCGCCGCCGACGAGGGCCTCGAGCCCTACTTCGAGCGCTTCCTGGGACGCTTCTTGGACGGCAAAATCAGCCCCTTGCCCACCCCTGCATGCCTTATTGCAGATTTTATTCTCGGCTGGTCCTCCGCAGTGGCCAAAAAGTTCGGGATTCCACGGGTGAACTTCGAGACCTCCGGCATGTTCGGGATGTCGATGCACCAGACCGTGTGGGATACGCTCCCGCGGAACCTCCCGCGCACGGCGTCGGGGCGCTACCTGGTGCCCTGCGTGCCGCGGGAGGTCCGCCTGACCCTGCGCCAGATGCTGCAGGAACTGCCTGAAGCCACAACGGAGAACGAGACGCATCAATTCTGGTTGCGGCAGCGGCGCGGCAACAGGCACTCCTGGCTGACCATTGCCAACACGTTTCGCGAGCTCGAGGGAGAATTCGTGGACCATTACGAGAGGGCCAACGGCAACCCCATCAGAACGATTGGACCCATCCTCCCACCCGAGGCCTTCGAGGAACGCTGCCATGGCAGAAAAATCGCGCCCGCCGTCCAAATGGGGGCGAACACCGACGAAGAAAAGTGTATACAATGGTTGGATGCGCAACCAGAGTCGTCGGTGCTTTACATTTCCTTTGGCAGCGAAAACTCCATCTCGACTGCTCAGACGGAGCACCTGGCGCAAGGCCTCGAAGCCAGCAGGGTGAAGTTCGTGTGGGTTCTCCGCACACCTTCCGACGCGGGGGACAGATTCGATTCCTCGACCTTAGAGTTTCTCCCCTCGGGATTCCACGGTCGTATGGCTGCGGAGGACCGGGGGCTTTTCCTGCTGGGGTGGGCGCCGCAGCTGAGCATTCTGGCGCACCCTTCCACCGGGGGGTTTCTCTCTCACTGCGGATGGAACGGCTTGCTGGAGGCGACCACCATGGGGGTTCCCATGATCGCGTGGCCGCTGTACGCGGAGCAGCATTTTAACTCCAAGTTTGTGGTGGACGAGGTACGGATTGCTGTGGAAGCGCCTCAGAGACTGGATCAGGATTTGTTGGTCACTAGAGATGACGTGGAGAGAATAGTGAGGTCGCTCATGGTGGAAGAGCAAGGCAGAGAATTGAGAAAGCGCGTGCAGCTGCTGAAGGCGACCGCCAGAGGCGCCGTGGCCTCAGATGGGTCATCTACTGAAAATTTCAAACTGTTTGTTTCAGAAATTAGAAATGTTGCTGATTCAGTACTATTGTAAATCTTGAGTATTTAGTTTAGGGAGTCTGTTTAATATTTGCTTAAAGTACGTGTAGAGTGTTTGGGTTAGGGAGTCTGGTCTAGGGAGTCTTTAATATTTGCGTAAAGTAAGTGTAGAGTGTTTAGGTTAGGGAGTCTGTTTAATATTTGCGTAAAGTATGTGTAGAGTGTTTGGGTGTCTTATAATTAAATGTGAAAGGTGTAATGTGAGTGAAAGGTATAAGTGAAGAGTAACAAGCAAGTATTATTTATCAAACGTAAAAATAAAAAGTCATAGTTTATGTAATTACGAAAGGTTTGAAGGCTGGCTTAGAGGGTGAGGATAAATTTTATTATATATTATAAATATAATAAAAAATAAAAGTATTTTATTTGTAATATTTATTAATTTGTTAATTTAATTTGTATGATTATCTTTCATCTTAGCAAAATTTACTTCAAATCTTTAGGCATATTTTAGGCATATTTGAAAACAAGTATATAGTTGGGGTGAGTAGGGTAAGTTTTGAAAACCGATGGTTTTAGTTTGAAAAATTATTTTGGGTTGGGACAAGCATTGGCATTTGTTTTATGGGATATCTTTGTTTTATGTATTTCATTTGTTTTATGGGATATCCTTGTTTTGTGTATTGCATTTGTCAAATGGATTGTTGTATTAAGACATATGAGACATGGTTAACAACTTATAATATGTATTTTTTTATTTGGTTATTGTGAGAAACTTCTATGACAGACGCACAGGGCTTAGCAGTCTCCTCCCAACCATGACCCCTCGTAAATTCAAGAGCTATACTTATCAATAGAGAATTTAAAACAAAGCCACCACATACCCACCCCCTCACACACTCGCCCACGTCGCAGTTTGAACCTTGGACCTCCCGAAGAATGAATTATAAATTTTGTTAGATAGGTTATTGAAAATTTACGAAAATTGTATATTATATGTGTTTTTGGCATTTTGCACCCGTTCTTGTCCATTCTATGTGGCATATTGTTGCATATTTTGTTGTTGAGCATTTTTCTAATATTATTGTTTTGTGGTCTAATTTGGCATGTTTAACATAGTATGTTTTTGTGTGGGTTGCAAGAGTTGTTGCTCATTTGGATGCACTTGAATCACATGTTGTATTATAGGCAATTTGCCCAATTGGTTTGGTTTAAGGGGTTGTCCATATTTATGTCTAAATTAGAAGGTGAAACTGATTTTTCTTGATTATCTAGGTTTTGAGAATTAACATTTTCTAATGCTTCTCTTATTTTTCAAGTGGGGTGTTTGTTTCTCTTAAAAAATTATTTCACTTTAAGGGGTGATCTAACAAAATTAATAAACCCTTTGATTACCCCAAGCTTAGATCTTGCAAGCATAAACTCATAAAATTAATACTTTCAACATAATCACCATAATATGTATGTAGAAATTTCCCTAGACATAGATATGGGTAGGAATTTACCAAATGCTTTCTTGGTACTAACTATTTTGCCAAAATTTAAAGTGTACATTGGTAGATCTTACTTTCTAAGTAGTGGATTTGTCAAAGCAACATAACAATTTGAATACCCATTTGCTAAATATGTAAAATTCACTTAACTTTGAAGCTAATTTATGAGATCTAGTATGTTAAATATAAAAACATTGAAGAACTACTAATAAAACCTCAAATATATGCAAACATTATGGGTTCTTGGAAAATGAAGTCACCATGCAAAGAATATTTTAATGGGTATACATATGTTTGGAAGGAAACATAATGAATACCTAAAATATCCATGCAAGAATAATATATTTAGTAAAACATGGAGTTTATTCACTATTCTATAGTAAAAATATCATTATATCAAAAAATAATTTTATGGATACCACCAAATATAAAATGTTCTTCAAAATCTCAAGTCGATTTGTGGTCGTAAAATCATAAGGTCACATTCATCGAGCTAGAACTATTGAACTAGGCATTATGACTGATTATGATAGCACCCTCATAATGCAATTGATATTGGATAAAAGAATAATAAAAATTTTAACCTATGGAGAAGGACATATCTATTTTATTCTAAAAACCTAGTTTAAATATTCAGGGAAAAGGATCACATGAGATAAACACAAATGCTTTATCTTATTAACATTAATTGATAAATTTATAGAAAAATAAATGCAAATGACTTGTTATAGGTATAAGAGCATAACCTCATATACTATTCATTCATGATTGAAAAATTATGATAATTGTATACATAATCTGAGAGCAAATGCAATGCAATATCCATCCATTCATTGCAATTATATTATCCCTTTTAAGTTTTAAAAAGGTAGAGTAGTCTCTTAATTTTACCAAAAGGATCCTTGCAAATGATCCCTTTGCTCATATTTATAGTGACCAAAGTCTAAATTTGGTCCTAACTATAGTAAAGAATGTTTAGTTACATAAAATGATTGTATCAATTTATAAAATTCAGATGTCAAAGTGGTTGCTTATCCAACCAAATTTGGCATGACAATCCTTCTAAATGTTCTTTTACAATTCTTTTCTTTCTCTTATTTTATTTAGAAATTACTTTGTCTTTATTAGAAAATTATGGTGGTCCTCATGTCACTTTGACCCTTTGATTGGTTGTGTTCCATATTTCTAGGCTTCAAATCAATGAATCAACCTCAAGTTACTAAACTTCTAATGAAGCAATGCCTCAAGAGATCATCATGTAGTAAATTGGTGCCCATGCTATTATTCGATGACTATTTAGTGAGTCAGTCCACGTCAATGAGTCATTGTTCTTCATCAATTTATTGGTCTCTTTTCATTCTTGGCATCCTATAGTGTTTTAATGGAAATCATTCATTAGAATATATATGGTTGTCTAAGGCCCTAGACCTATCAAAATTTAGTTTTCAATCAACTCCCCTCTAGACTTATCAAAATTTGGTATCTAATTGATTTTCCTTTGGTATTAACAAGACAATATTATAGCTAATGTGATATGACATCATATTTAGAGTGAATTAGTTTTTGAGTAGTTGAATATCCTTCCTTCCATCATCTAATGTTGTATGACTATTTTGATTGACCATGTATTTGTCACCTTGACATCATTGATAGAATACTCTTCTTTAGTAAATCAAACTAGTGACTCAATCACTTGTAAGCATTATATTCAGTATGTTATCCATATTGTAGTGTTAGTCAATATTCAATGAGTTGGTTGTTGTTTTAATGATTTTAAACAAATAAATATAGTCATTTTCTTGGATTTATCTTTCAATTATCCATTTTGATCCTTCTACCTGCTCCATATTGAAGTTCTATTGAGTTGATGAGTCCCTCCTGTGTATGACAGATCCTTGATCAATTGCTCATGGAAATATTTCAAACTAGTATAGATGGCATAGTGACATTATTACTCTATACAATGCATTAATGAGTGTTAAATGATATCTACAGTACATTAAAATTTTGAATTTAATGTGAGTCCAAAGTTGATTATATGAAACATTAGGTTCATTTGAACATGTGTACCTGAGAAATATTCATAATATGAGTTTTAAATTTTATTAGGATTGTGTAATCAAATGAAATGAACTCATGTGGTTAAAAACCTCAATTTCCAAGGAGAATAGTTAGGTTCAAATCTTGCCAACAACATATTTATAACTATCAAAATGTTGAATGATATTGAAATACCTTGGTAACATAGTCATGATGTAATAAGAGTGAATCCCATTCCAAACCTATATAACTAATTAAAATAATAATTATTAGGATTGCCAATGAGATATATACCCAAGCTTTGCTACTATGCCTCTTATGCAACTTTTATCTAATTTTTAAAGTAAAATATAAGAAAAATATAGACAAGTACACAAGGATAGAGTCAATCCATGTGACCTCAATATTCTTATATCAATATATTGTACTTTGTAAATTGTCTTTTTTGGCCATGGTAGTATATTTTACATTATGATATGATTGCAATCTTTAAAAAAATATTTTTTATTCAATGTAATTTTGTTAGTTTATGCTAAGTCATTGAATTTTTTTTCTTTGTTCCTCCAATTTTGTAAAATGATGGAAATTTCAATTTTTAGCATTGTTCTCCAATCATTTTCATATTTATAATTTTTTGTTTCAAATTTACTATATATATATATTATATATTATATATTATGTTTTCTAATGGACTTTACATTAAAAATTTAACAAAGGTTTTATAATGTTTTGAATCTTATGGTGATAGACTATGTATCTCCATAAATTTTAATATAATTAAATTTGGTAATATAAAATTTCAAAATCGAAAATATACAAACTATATGTTACTTAAAATGAATAACATAAAATTTATAGAATTACCAAATTGTTAAGAAGTGATAAACTATATCATTGAAAATTATAAAATTTTGTCTCAACTCATTATTGTAAACTAAAAGTTCTTTATTGTCTACCTTCTCACTGATAAACGGTTATGTACATAACTTTTGGTATATTTGACAGAGGAAACCTATGATCACTAATAAAAAATTTCTAAATATCTTCATTATATCAATTGGACATGAACATAATATTATAGGATTACTATGACAATTTAAAATGAACTTGAAGTTAAAAATCCTTCAAATATTTTTTAAAATATAATTTACCAAGTTTTATATGTTTAAAATATCATTATATGTCACTCTTAGACTATATGTAAATATAATATATTCTAGTTAATGAACATGTGTAGTTAATGAACATGTGTAATTAATGTTGGCATTCTTTCATATGGACAATGCCATAGGTTTTTTCACTTACAATTAATTTTTTTATTAAATTCCAAAATGAATGACATGTCAAAAGAATATTGGAAAAGGTGAAAGCAAGTAGTTTAGAGTGTAGATTGGGCATCATTTTTTTGAATTCAAGAAAACAACACTAATAAATTCTATGAAATCTCAGGTTGTGCTTAGAAAATTTTAAAGGTTAAAATATTGAAAAATATAACTATTAAAATATTTTTTGGTAGTTCAATGAAAGTTTTAAACTATTCTAATGTTTATATATATATATATATATATAATATATATATATATATATATATGAACATGCAAAATAATTTTTATTCATTTTATGTTTTCCTAAAATGCATGATTGTATATATAAAATGAATAAAATAAAATGAATAAAAATTATTTTGCATGTTCTCTATATATAGAGAACATGCAAAATAATTTTTATTTATTTTATGTTTCTCCTAAAATGCATGACTGTATATATCTAACTAGTTGTTAATCCACAACACCATAAGAGAAACCAATAACTAGTGTTCAATACCCACTTGCTCAAGTATACATAAAAACTTTTAGTCAGATTGAGATATGGTGTCCTAGCTAACCAACTGTTGGCAATTTTGGGTACCTTGAGTACATTGCCTTTGCTCAAGTGTAGTTGTTGTCATTGATGTCAAGGAGTTCTTGAAGCAATTTGATTTGAGGTCAAAAGGATCTAAGTTCAAGGAAGGGTTTTTGTGAAAACCAAGGTAGATAAAATAAAAGGTTTTATTTAAAACCATGGACAACAGATTTGAAATGGTTTTTTCTTAAAACCCAAGTTGGCTCTTCGTTTCGTTGAAAAAGGTGCCCCGATGATGAAGATATTTAATTTTAAATATTTAGTTTAAATTTTATTTATTTAAAATTTAAATTAAAATTTTAAAATTAATTTATGAGGGCCGACGTGTTTGGAAATGCATCATAGTGCATATAAAATAAGGCAATCAAATTCATTAAGCAAGGGTGGAATGGTTTTTCGACATTAAGCGCAATCGATTCGATTTCGGAAGGAGCAGAGAAGAGGGTTAAGCATTTCGTTCGATCAGCGAAGGAAGGGAATAAATAAAAGTGGCGGTGGAAGTCTTTCCACGTGGGTGGCTAGCCCAACCGGTCGTGAGGCTAGCGCTAGAGCGTTGGTGGAAGGAAGATCTCGTGTTCGAGTCTCACGGATGCTTTTTGCAGAGCAAGATAAAGTGAAACGCGTTTTTGGCGGAGAGAAAGTATAAGAAAAATGTGGGCAAGATTCTTTCCAAGCGGGTGGCTAGCCTAGCTGGTCGCCAAGCTAGCGCTGAGGTGTTGGCAGGAAGAGAGTCGCGGGTTCAAACCTTGCGATCGCCGTTTTTCTAGGTAGAAAGGATAGGCTGTTCGTGTGAGCACGTTTGCAAGCGGAGAAGGAATTTTTCCAAGGTATGAGGACTTAATTTTTATTAGAAAAAGTTAAAAGGTTATATGGTCGGGAGATATAAGGTTTGCTTTTGAAAATGTATAAATTGTATGGTGTATGACTTGGGAGTCATAAGGGTCTAGTTTTGATGTTGGGTAAAAATTAAAAGGAGTTATAAGGTAGAGTGTCTAATATTGAAATGTTGAATGAGGTTGAATGAAGAAGACATAGAACCTTGATTATATTTGAACCAAGGAATATTCTTGAGGAAATATTAAAGAAATATGTTGTTTACTAACCTTCTTAAGTTTGGCAAAAAGGTGGTTATGGTTATGACAAACTTGTGAGATCTTCTTCATCTTCAATAAGGTATGGGCACTTTCTTCTTATGAGTATGATTGGTGTATGTTTTTCTTGAAATAAGATTGGAGTGAAAAGGTATTCAACTAGGTTTCCTTTGGTTGGGTGTAAATCCTATTTTCTGGTTTGTTGAAGACTACTTATGCATTGTTATCCTTGATGAGAGTTTTGGTGAATGCATAATTCTGGTTTGAGGTAGTGGAAGCATTGTGCACTAGGGTTTATGTTTGTAAGTCTTGTTACTTGCATTGAGATGGTGAAACCCTTAGTTGGCTATTTTGATATTGATGGATGAGTTGCTTCCATAGTGGTTGTGTTGATGAAGTTAGTGCTTTACTTGATACATGATATTGGGCTTACTCCATTGAGTTGATTTGAACAAGTTATTCTTTGCATTTGGTGATATTGTGTTGGTGGCTGTTTTGTTCAAATATATTTGGAGGGAAAAGGATTTCTACTTGTTTCCTTTTCTTGTGATGATTGGTTGAATGCTTCAAGGTTGATGTTGAGTTGAATGATGTTGGTTAAACCTTGTATTTGAGCATTGTTGTTGAAGCCCTAATTGGTTGAGAAAAGATATTGGTTGTTGGAAAGAACATGAGTATCATTGTTATATGAGATATTGCATGGTTGGCAATTGTTGGGTTGTGTTTCATGTTCTTGAGAAAAGCATATTACATCTATCTTATTCTATGAGATTTGAGATTGAGATTGGGAGTTAAGTATAGAACATATTGAGTCTCTATCAATTCTCTTTATGCTTCTATGAGGTTGATGAATCACATTGGGTCTCTAACAATTCTCTTTGTGGGTTCATGCCAAGCATGTTTTTCTTGATGAACTTGTGAGCAGGTTTTGGACAGGTTCTGTTGGGGACTTGTGAGCAGGTTTTGGACAGGTTTCGTTGGGGACTTGTGAGCAAATTTGGACAGGTCCTAGTAGAGGACTTGTGAAGCTGAGTTTGATAGTTCTATCAGAGAACTTGAGGACAGAGATGCATTGGTTCTATGAGAACCTGAGGACAGATTTGTGTCGACCGAAGGACTATGTTTGGTGTAGATCAAAGACAGAGGAAGAGGACATTTGTGCTAGACCGAAGGACTGTGTTTAGTGCAAATTCGAGGACCAACTTGGAGGTGATAGAGTTGAGGACAGAGGTCTCCATCCAGAGCAGGGAAGATAAGTGTCTTCTGTGGATAGAGTTCCATTTGCTAAGGGCAGCGAAGGTAGAGGTCTTCTAGAGGATCACCATCCACAGTAGAGCTAGGGGAAGGTATCTCCTTTGAGCAGAGGCTCATAAATTCAGATTGGGGGAAGGTATCTCCTTTGGGCCGAGGCTCATAAACATTGTAATTGGGAAGGATTCCCAGAGGACTTTGATATAACTTTTAGAGAAAAGTTTTATCCGTGGAGTAGCCCACCTTGGGTGAACCACGTAAATTGTTGTGTCACTTTGTGGATGGTTTTGTGCATTGCTTTGATATTGCTTTGGATATATTGCTTTATTGTTTTGAAGTATAAAGGAAAAAGTAAAAAGTGGTCTTATACTGTTCACCCACTCCCTCTCAGTATAAGCTTGTGTTCTTCACCAACAAAGTTTAAAAATATTTTTTTTGGTAAGTTAGGTACTATTCATTGCATGCGGGTTTTATAAGGATGACCCAAAACCTTTGTACATAAGCAACAGAACTGCCCATAAAATGTGGCTACCACCAGATGACCTAGGAGGTTTACCCCAAACAACCAGTGTCACAAGCATAGAAGCCTTAATAAAAAACCAATCCAAGGCTCCACGTAGGGCAGCCAGATAAAAAACCCAAAAACATGCTCCATGCAGGGCAACCATGCTTCAAAAACCATAATATGGCTCCACACAAGGCAACCTATCACTAAACAAAAATAAACTAAGGCTCCATGCAGGGCAACCATAGACCAAACATCTAAGACAAGACAACTAAGGATCCTTGACCTAATCTTCAACCTTCTTGTCTCCATCCTCTGTTTTGTCACCCACTTCTGAAAGTTCATCGCCCTTGGAGTCCTCCTACCCCTGAAACTATTCACTCTATCCCAGGTCTCCAAGATGGCCACCGTGATTTCCCGGTCATCACCTAATTTTTTTTAATAAATGGCATAAAACCCCTTTCTGTGAACATGACCTCTACCACTGGTTCCATCACCACACTGGTAGGCTCCACTATCATGTTGCTTGGCTCCACTGCGATTGTCTTCTCCATAATAGTGAATCTGACACACAACAAAAACAACAAGTCCACAACATAAAAGAAAAAATAGGGATGAAGTGACTTGATAGAAAAGGGGAGCCAAAATTCATCCACAATGGGTGCCTTGTGATTTTTGTCATGGGTAATTAAAATTCCCAAGTGCCAGGTATTCATTATCAGGTGGAAAAGCATGACGTTGTCATAATTGTGCGATAATAAAATATCACACTCCACATTTTCATTGGAAATCATTATCAAGCACATTTTGAAAATTTTTAGCCTCCACAATCAAATCTACTGTGTGAGGAAAGCCACTTGTCCACACGGTTAAACCATCAACTGACACCCCTTCATTAGCCAAGCTATCAGCTGCTTTGTTGGACTCCCTAAAGGTATGTTGAATCAAAGTTTCCTGGCGATTGTTTATGAGGATCCTCGCTTCCTCAATCTCATCTTGGATCCTCCATGGTACTTTCTTGTTGTGCTTAAAGTAATTAATAGTAATGAGAGAGTCCCATTGAATGATTAAATTGGCAAGAATTTTTTTTGCGAACACCAGACTCCTCCAAACTACTTTGGCTTCGTCTCTATTGTTAGTTAGTTCCCCCAAAGATTCAAAAAATCAAAAAGGAATTCACCTCTATGATCCCTGAGGATTCCTCCAGCACCTGCTCTACTTGGGTTGCTCTATCAAAATTTAGCTTAATCCATCCATTAGGAGGTGGGCTCCATCTTGCTAGTGGTCTATTTCTAGTCTGAGAACAACCACTCTCTTCCAAGACCAAAGTCAAGGAGGCACCCAATTGTTGTTAAAATTCTGAAGGCTTTCGAGGAGATGGAGGAATAAGGATGGCATTCTCCTTTGCAAAACTCAGGATTTTGTTTACAATCACCTCATTTGGCAGCTTAATTTTAGAAAATACCTGACAGTTCCTCTCAAGCCAAATCTGCCACAAAAAATTATGAAGACATATTTTCTAGAGGAAGCAAAGACGTTTTTTGACAAAAGGATTTGGCCATTGGATAAAAAGGTCCAAGATGGATTTCGAATAACCCAGGCTATATGAAAAATTTGGAATAGGCTGTGAAGAATAGAAGAAGAAATCGAACATGACAGAAAAAAGGTGATGCACAAACTCCTAACCATTTTGACACAAAAACATCTGTTAGGAACCAAGAGCCCTCGCTTAAGCATGTTTTCAATAGTCATAATTTTATTTTGAATTACCAACCAGGCAAAGATAGAAATTTTAGGCACAATATGTTTAGGCCATACCTCTTGGTGCGGGAATGGAGGATCATCAGTTTCTAGAAGCATATTGTAAGTTGATTTGATAGAAAATTCTCCATCATCTATATTTTCTCAAATTATCTTATCCTTTAAAACATGATTTTAGGATATCTAAGGATATATGCCCTTAGCCTTGTCATGCTCTAATAAGATAATTTTATAGAAACTTTACTTGATAAATAAAAATCCCATATGGTTAATTGTTTTTTTAAGTAAAAGTTAAATTTTTGAGTAATATAATGCAAAGCCTAATATAAAGACTTATAAATTCATAGGTTTACATGAAATTAAGAAAGTATAAGGTACTCCATCCCATCTTTCAAGGTATCCAGTATAGATACCAAAATTTATTACAAATGATAAATGATGTCACTTATATCTAGAATCAAATGTGAAAATACATCTTTTACTATAATCTAATATGAAATTACATTACCTCTTTAAGTGAAATAATGTTTCCAGTTTATAACACTTGGAGTAGTGGCCAAACAAGGAAGTAAATTATGGTTATGATTTTATTTTCACTAGATATTTCATTTTAAAATTCAAATTTTATTACATATCTGTATATATCCCTTTATAGTATGTCATTAAGTTATCTTAAAATAATTTAGAAAATGGAAAAATAAATTGTTAATAATAAGTTATTTTCAATAGTGTAGATTTTATCATTAGATTTGGGATGACTTCTCTTTTTTTTAAGGATCCATCGATCATGAATTTGGAGGAATCCATTTTTACATGGTGTTTATTTATACCCTATTAATGTCATTTGACTCTTTGACTTGATTTTAGTCATATAAACTTACATAACTTTACATTTTACTATCATATATGCTCTATTACCATAATTTCTCTATGGTTGCTTTTTCCAAATTGCACCTCTCATTAAGTGTTTCAAATTGCTCTTTTGTCATCCCATTCTCATACTACTTTATAGACTATCATGTTGGTTTTCTTATAACTCCTATTTGTACAAAATATGTTTATTCAAGAAATTATATTAACTTCTAATTAAGTGTTGCACCCTCAAATCCACATTTCAAAAAGGTGAGATAGGTTTACCAAATTTTTTCCATGACCTCCAAATTAATTCCATATCTCTAATTTCCTTGTATTGATCTCTAATATAAATTAATTACTTTGAATGAACTTAAATCCTTGGAAAGGAAATATGTAAAAGTAAAGTGTGGAATTTTAAAATGCATAAAGCATATAAAGACAATTCATGAAGTTTAGAATATGAGAAATGAAAACAAATATGATTGTTACACCTTAGTGAGGGTAGCATGTAATCAATAAACATATTAGAAACTGAATAACATCAATATTCACTCATTTTTTTGATAAGCAAATGATAAGATGGGCTGTAAGGGTCATACCCAACCATCACACACTTAGAAAACTAGGACGATAGTGCCATTGATGGAATGCATAAGGACTTGCCAATTTATTATAAAATCATGAGTACAAAGGACAATATGATTTTTATAGAGTGTAAATTTTAATTATAATAGCAAAAATATGATTACAATGAGGGCCCTAGGCCCCTATTTACAACAAAATTTTATCCCTAAGGTACCTAGGGTTAAAAATATTTTCTCCTAGTGAAAGTAAAAATCTGGGTTCAACTTTAGAAAAATGTTGCACCTACAAATGTTACATACCTCTAATTATATTTTTAATAGGATTATAAGGCTTTGAAAATTCTTAGTGCACCACAAAATACCAAAACTATTATTTTTTAGAAAATGTTTCTTGAAACTTGCACTAATTTTCTCTTTTGTGCCATGTGTGAGTGATTCATTCATTTTTAGAAGCAATTAACTTACATTAGAAATTAATTATGTTGGAAAATATAGATATTACATCATTTGGTTATTTTAGTAATGTACCTTCATGGGTACATATTTAGATTGGGATTATATTAGGAGATAAATAGTTTATTAGATTTATTTAATAAATGCACAAGTGTTAGAATGTGCAATGATGTAAATGTGCATGTAGTCCACATGTACATGAGTCGTAGGGTTGAGTGAGAGGCAAGGAATCTATATTTCTATATAAAGACCTCATTGTGAGTGTTTGTATGTAGTTTTTAGTAGTAGGCACAATGTAGCTCCATTTTGCTATCATGGAGGAGTTGCAAACTGCATGAGAGAACCATTGTAATTTTTGTGAGCTTTCTTATATGAGCATTTCTAGAGCATTGTTTCAAGTTTTCTATCATATTTTCATGTATGTTAAGTTGCTATTATCATAGTTATTTCATTGCATGATTATTTCAATACTTGTGAATGTATTTCCTTTATGTTTAAGGCTCCAAAAGGTAATAGTGGTATTAGAGCCACGGTGGATCAAAGGAAAGCCACAAGTGATCACCATTGCTATTGTTGAGTATTTGCAAACATGACCAGCCATAGTGCGTTGTTGCATGCAAATACCATCACAATAGATTTTTTATAGAAGTAGCTCTAGGTAGAAGAATAGAAAATAGAGAAAGCCACATGATATAATTGACTAGATTTTTTCCACAAGAGTTGTAATTCTTGTGAAGACTAGAAATCCTGATTGTATCCATTAGATTGGCCATCCAACTATGAAGATTATTTTTTTTCTATAGATTCATAGGAATTTTTATCATCTTTAATATTTCATTGCAAGAGAGAAAAAAAAGTTTTCCAGAGAACCATTGGGTTACTATCATCTAAGTTTTTCTTGTTGCATAAAATTAACTCCCAAGATGTGGGAATCTTCTTACAATAGATATAGAAGAACTTCATCTTCATTGCTTGAAAGTCGAAGTTAATTTCCTCGTGTAGGGATTGATTCTTTGTTGCAGAAAAATGAGGATTGATGATGTGCAGGCCTAAGGAGAAATATCTTATTGAAATATTTGTAGATTTAAGACTCCTAGTTGAAATATCGAGCAGAGAGCTAGTGGCCACAGAAGCCACATTGAAGATTGTAAATCTAGGAAGGAGGTCCTAGAAAGAAGACCCCATTGAATATCAAAGTGACACGAGGAGAAGAGTCCTAGAAAAATATTGGATATTGGTGATCTCCATTGAAGACTAAAAACTTCACATTGAAGAAGAGGTCCATTGAAGGCCCTATTAAATAAGAGGTCCATTGAAGGCCCTATTGAAGAAGAAGTCCATTGAAGGCCCTATTGAAGAAGAGTTTCATTGGAGATCTTATAGAAGAACTTACATAGTGGAATATTGAGCATTGAGAAGAACTACAAATTGTTCTATTGTATATTTTAGTAGTAGAAAATTTAGGAGATCCAAGGAGAAGATCTCACTATGTAACTTCCATAGTTGAAGATTGAAGAGGCCAAGGAAGGTCTCATTGAAGATTTTGAAGTTGCAAGATTGATAACCTTCTCAAGGAGAAATAAGAAGGTTTGATGAGCCTCATTGAAGGATTCCATAGAAGGACTCATTGAATAAATTACTACCAAAGAAGAATCTAAGGAATTAGGAAAATTTTTGCTATCCAACAACAAGTCCAAAGGAGACATTTTGGCAAGAAGATTGTCAAATCAAAAGGTACTATTGAATATATCTCAAGATTGATAGATTTTTTGAGGAAGAGATCTACTTTAAAATCAAAATTTGGATAGAGAAAAGAGATAGAAGAACTACCAAATCTGTGAGATTTGGGGACCATCATTGAAGGGTTCTTGATAAAACATCTCAACTATGATTTGCAAAGAATCCTACCAAATTTTTGGAATTCAAGGATAGTTTTCCAGTGACAGTATTGACTGCTTTACAGTCTAAATTTTTTTATATTTGAAGATAAATAAAAGGTAACATATTGACAACACTTAAAGCTACAAAATACAGAGTTCATGGGTAGTGAAAAGGCAGCAAATCAAAGGAGTTAGAAGCACAATTTAATATTGCATTTGGTGATGAAATTTTCAGAAATCTGGGTAGCATTAGTGACTGCTAAAAATCAAACTCCAGAAGTACATTATGAAGAAGTTTTGGAGACACCAAATCATATTTTTGAGTAGCAAATTGGTAAGGTATTGAATCTGCAAAAGAGTTGTTTTTAGACAGCATAGAAGAGCTGCAATAACATCTACAAAGGGTATCCATTGAGGTGAGTTGAATCATCACTATATTCATCATCTACAAGATTGAAAATGTATGAAATATTAAGGTACAAAATTTCATTAGTTAAGATTTCATAATTGGTTTCTATTAAAGTTGTTAAAGAACCAAATACAAATGTTAAATGTTGCATAAAAAGTTTCATTTCAAGTCTTCAAAATAGTGCAAAAGTTATAGCTTACAAGGTTCAAACTTGTACATAGAAGAAAATAGAATTTTTCAAGAGAAAGAAACGTATCAACATTCTATTTCTCATTCTAAAGAAAAGAATACTATACTTGAATTAGGTAGAGTGGAAAATATTACATTGAGTAGCTTGGATTTATAAGTGAAATAACAAGGAAGGAATTACCAAAAGCTAAAGGTAATTATCTACTTCAGCCAAATCAATGAACAAACACAGATTTATCAATAAATATTTTGAAGAAGTTAAAGGAAGAATTTTGTGGCAAGGAATATCCACCAAATATGGTAACATTACCTCCAAAATTTGGAGAAGAAATCCAACATATTATAGCAAGGAAAAGAGCTTGAAAGGAATAAGGAATTCCAATTTTAAGGTACAAGTAAAGGCCACATCTCCAAATGGATTTTATGAAAAAAATTTAAGAGGATTAAAAACATGTTTTGGAAGCAATCTTGGACCATACAAACAAATATTTAAAACAACAAATTGAAGCCCACACTCTGATCAAAGTAAAGGACAAGTTACCAATCATAAGGAGGTAGTCATAATATGCATTTAAGATTCATCCAAATGACTCTACAAGTGCTAGAAAAGAGATAGGGTTTATAAGGAGAAAGATATGTATTAGAAACTCCGCAAAGGGAATTCTAAAAAGGCCTAAAAGATAGCCTTCGAAAAGCAAAATAAAGGGCCATTTAAAAATGTCTAAATTTTAGTTATTTGAGGTGTCAAAAGAACACCCAATGGAGTTTCATAACCATCGAAATTGTTGCGTACACAGAGGATGAAACCAAAACTGTAAAAGAGAGAATACAAGTGAAAATACAAGAGTAAAATTTGAGGTCATACTACAAGTAATTTGTCATCATAAAGGAGGTGCCATAACCATTGAAGCTAGCTAGAAAATAACAATTTTAGACATCCAACAACACCATATAATATAGTTAAAGCATTATTCCAAGGAAATTTGTAGATATCAAGCAAAATTACAAGATTTGAGCATTATAAAAGAGCTAGAAAGATCTGAGGATGTTGAAAAAAAGAGTTAGAAACCCATTTCCACATGGAAGGACTTGTTCCATGCATCCAAAATGAAGAGTGCCATATTGAAGAGGAAGTTTAAGTGACCAACATTATAATGTAACATCCATATTCAAAACTCTAGCAAAGACAAGATAACAGAGTGCCTAGCATCATAGTGTAACATCCCATATTCAAAACTCCAAAAAGTACAAGATAAAATAGTGTTGAGAACTCTCCATACATGAGCATCCAAAGAAGAGAGAGAATGTAAAGGTTTTTATAATAGTCATCAACCACTAAGAAGTAAGAAACCAAGTTTCACTTGTCATAGGTGCTAGGTGAAGGAGTTCTATCAAATATTTACAAGGAGGGAGAAGAAGACAAGCACCACATGTCAGAGGCACTACAATAAGGTGTAAGAAGAAATATTTTCAAGAAGGTTGAAAATGAAAAGTATCGCTTGGCACTCCCCTATCATTTTACATCAAGTTAAGAAGGCACCCATTTACGTAAACACAAAGGAGGAGAGATAAATAATCATTTAAGGTAAAGTAAAAGGTTGTTATTTTGAAGAGTACGTAGAAACCAACAATAGAGAGTCATCTCCATACAAGAAAAAGACCATATTTGAAGAGATTTCAAGCCTTGTACAGTGAACATAACAACCATGGATAAAGTGTGAAGAGTAGAGCACATATTCAGCCATCATTCGATTGAAGAAAGGGAGACAAGTCAATCCATATACAAGAAGGAGAAAGTAGACAAGCAAGGTGAAGAGAAATAAGTGAAATCATTCCTAGAAAACAACATACACTTTAAACAACTTGCAAATCAGAATCAACTATAATGAAGGTGAGAATTATTCACTATTATATTGCAAGTTTGATATCAAAATTTATTACATATTATAGAGATATTAGTAGGAGTACTAAGGTGTTGAAAGGATCTCTAGAAATGAATATTGGTTATATACAAGACATTGGGTAAAACTGGAAGTATTTACACCATTTACATTGTTTCAAAAGGATATTTGTAAACCTTAAACATAAGGAGATATAATGATTAGAAAAATCTAGTTTGCATATACATAATATTTCTAATACTTCAAATTAGGGAGATATAATTTCAATTGAATTTCTAGAAATTTATAAACCTGTCATTGCATTGAATCATAGTTGAAGAGTTTAAGATATTTCTTGCATCAAAATTATAGTTGGAAGATTGATTTAGAAGGACATAGACAATCCAACTAAATATATAGAACTCTTATCTTTGAAATAGCATTTCTAAAAGCTATTCTACAAATAGTTGATTGCAAGTGATAGATGTAAATCATATTCATACCATACTTTACAACTAGAGAGAGAAGATATATTCTACAAATACTTGAAAAACAAAATAAAAATGTTAAATATCTTTACCAAGGTTATTGTTTCAAGATTCTATTAATACTTACTCAAATGTACTAGACTCTACTCACATACTTCAGACATCAGTAAGAAATAAGGAGTTCATACTCAAAGGACTGTTAAAGAAAAATATTTATGATATTGTGAAGAATGCATTCAATAGTGAGGAACTACTACATGAGCTATAATTTTATTCTCAAAATATAATAGATACATTTGAAAGATACAAACACATACCTACTAGTAAAAGAAATAGATTCTCAATGTTCCTCAAGGAAGCAAAAGAAGGAAACTTCCTAACATTAATTGGTTATATTCATGAAGTACTTTTTAAAGCATGGTGGAACACACAAAGTGTAATTATATTAACTACAAAAGAATGTTTGATGATATACCTATCATTGATTATTTTTGAATTATTCCAAAGAAAGGAGAAAAATAAAAATTCTAGTCACTACTATTGTGATGATTTACTAATTTATCATGAAGAATATGTTTCTGTAACAAACTTGCATAAATAGAAAATAAGAAGAAGATAGAAAAATAAGCACAACAGGAAAATGAAGATAAGAGGAAGCATACTAAATCAAATACAAATCATAGCAAATCAAAGACACAAGAAGACAAATCACATCTTGATGTTGTTAACCATAAATTGAGGAAGAAAATAAAGAAGAACTAAAGCATCAAAATGAAATCCTTATTGAAGATAAACATGATATCTTCACAGAAGACTTAAGTCTTTAAAACCATATAATGTGATACAAGGGGGTGTTAGAAAATATGAATATTACATCATTTGGTTATTTACTAATGTACCTTCATGGGTACATATTTAGGTTAGGATTATTTTAGGAGATAAATAGTTTATTAGAGTTATTTAAAAAATGCACAAGTGTTAGAATGTGCAATGATGTAAATATCATGTAGTCCACATGTACATGAGTCTTAGGGTTGAGTGAGAGACAAGGAATTTATATTTCTATAAAGGCCTCATTGTGAGTTATTGTGTGTAGTTTTTAGTAGTGAAAAGGTGAGAGTAGTAGCAAGAACAATGTAGTTCCATTTTGATATCATGGAGGAGTTGCAAAATCCATGAGAGAAGCATTGTAATTTTTGTGATCTTTCTTATATGAGCATTTCTAGAGCATTGTATCAAGTTTTATATCATAATTTCATGCATGTTAAGTTGTCATTATCACAATTATTTCATTGCATGCTTGGTTCAATACTTGTGAATGCATTTCCTTTATGTTTAAGGCTCCAAAAGCTAACAAATTATTCATCTTTATTGAAAGAAATTATCTTTAATCCAATTGATACCTTTGTTAAGCTAATCACTCTTTTGAAATAGTCGATATATTTTACAAGTGAATTGATACTTCACTAAAGATAAGCAAAATTATGGTTTTTTAGAAATTTCCATGCCATCTAGACTCCTATTATTGTTTATTACTTTAAAAATAAGAAAATTATGGAAAGTTAGTTTCAAGGTATTACATTTATGGTTTCTACATGGGACACCAATCTTGATTGGCATAGAATCCTAGATCCCTCCTCTATCCTTGGGTGCAGGGTTAAAAAATTAAGATTAACGTAGGAAAAATTAGCAAAATTGATGTTTATCCATGGTGTTATTGGTCACTTAGCCCATATTTAATGGTGGCAACATTTGTAATTTTTGATACTTCTTATCTTTAGGCAATTACACTATTTCAAGGTCTTCAATTTCCCTCACTATCTTTAGATAATTACACTGTTTCATGGTCTTCAATTTCCCCCACCAAGTATTTGAAAGAATTTATAGATAAATATTCTCCATTGACCGCTAACTCCTTTCACATGGAATGAATAAAATTTAACCTTTTGCACATTGTAGAGGCATTTTCGTCATTGGATTGGTCATTCTCTTATTCAATTAAGGAATATTTGAAATCATCATCTAGGACATGTTTGTTGTCATCAAATGTTGAAATAAATTACATTATTTGGTACATGCTAATGTAGCATCTTGGGTACATCCTTAGTTTAGAAGAGTTTTTTAGATTTAGACTTAAGTATTTATTTTATGTAATATAATAAATACACAAGTATTATTATAATGTGCAATTATGTAAATGTGCATGGTGTCCACATGTACATGAGTCTATAGGATAGGAAGATGAAGAGTCATAGCAAAATGGAAGGCCAAGAGTCATATCATTATATATAGTCCTTTGGTAGTGAGTAGGAGGGAAGCTAAGCGATAAAGGAAGAGAGTAGTTAGTAGAGTAGAGAGATAGTAGTTACAATGTAGAACTTGTATGAAGAATGGAGCATTGAGATCTCCACATATTGTAACAAGTTCAAATTTTTGTGAGATTTTATTAATGGCTATTTCTTGAGTTATTTCAAAAGTTTCTCATGATATTTACTTGAATATTATATTTCCATTCTCATAGTTATAAAATTGCATGCTTATTTCATTACTTGTGGTTGCATTTCCTTTAAGTTTATAATTTCAAAAGCTAATAGTGGTATCATAGCACTAGGTTGATTGATAGGAAATAAAGAGAGCCACAAGAGATATTGCAAGGAGATTAGAAATCTCATTTTTAGAATTTCTAAAATTGCATTTTGTTAGAGTCTTTTCACAAATTTGCAAAAAAACTTATGAAAACAAGGACTCAACATTGATTCCACTAGATTGACAAATCAACTAGTGAAGTTCATTTTATTTAGATTTAAAGAAATTTATATTATCATATTCTAATACTTTGTTGCAAACAAGAGAAGATTAAATTAAATTTGGAAAGATTCCTACAAGATCTAGGAAAAATATCTTCTTTGGAATCAATCCATTACTTGAAGAAACAAGTTGAAGATTGAAGTTTTTGGAGGCCTTAAGGAAAAGTATCCCATTGCAAGAGTTGTAGATTTTAGAAGCAATAGATTTTAGAGATCTAAGAAATAAATATCATTGTAAAACTTCCATAGTTGAATATTGAAGAGATCAAGAAAAGGTCTCATTTAAGTTTTGATAAGAGAAGTTGTAGAATATGAATATCCAAGCCCTCAAGCATACTTGAGAGGAGAAAGAAGGAGCAGGCTAGGAAAGCCTCATTGAAGATTTGAAGAAGGCCATTGGAGAGGAGTTGAAGAAGACCATTAGAGGAGATTAGAGGATAACTCAAGAGAGAATATTTCTAGCAAGGGGAATTTCCTAATAAAGAATAATTTGGGATAATTATTGCCATCCAACAATAAGCCCAAAAGGAAGAAAGATTTGGCAAGAAATTTATCAAATTCTAGAAGAGATTCTTGAAGACCTCAAGATATTTATATTCTTGAGAAGAAGGTCAACAAAGATAACAATATTGGAGTCATAATTTAACAAGATCTAAGTTAATTATGGGAAAAACGGTGCACCTAACAATGTTAAATGAGATGCACCGATCACTAGTATTAATTATGCATTACAAAAGGTGCATTTAAGTAAGAATGATAAGGAAAATAAGTGCAAGAAAGGAAGTTTTTCTTTATTATTTGATATATTAAATCACGGTTACATAAATATCTCCTTGAGGTCTCTATATTGATACACTCATTACAAAATAGTGCCCAAGGATTAAATCCTTCCAATAACTCGGGTACACTTCCAATGTTCTTCCTCGTACCCACGATTGAAGTGGGTGGGCCTATGGTGTCACCACTTTTTTATTTGATGTTCTGATCCTATGCTCCTTACTCATGCACTATAATACCTACACCTACACACAAGGAAACTAGATTTTATCAATAGCAAGTGTGGATTGTGAAGCATGCAAAAGCAATATATGCAATAATAGACTAGAAAGTGGAAATATGCAATAAGACCATCAAAAACTATTCTAAATGATTGCAAATATTAGAGGCATTATGAAATATGATTTTGGACTGATATAATTGAAAACGATAAGGAAATTATAGTCGTATTGTGTCGATTATGTGGTGTGCCTATTAAGCCTCCAAAACATAAAACAAGTGATTTCAGGTCCTAAACATCGCCAAATTACACCAAATTTGGACAGTATATGTAAAATCAGATTTAGAGAGAACCGATGTAAAAATATGAGCGTAATTGATCACAAATTCATGTGAATCTTTGGGTGATCCAAGTGAACCTGCAAAATACTAAAATTATGATCTCATTCAATATAGCTCTAAATTACATCAAATTTGAATAGTATATTCTTGATCTATCCTAGAATAAGCCTATTTAAAAATAGTAGAAAAATATTACTTCAGTCTATGACCATACCTGCTAGGAACGATGGTGAATGTCATAGTCTAGGGACCGTCCTGGGGTGGGATAACCAACATATTTACTAGTTTTATGCCACTAATTCCTTTGTGGATTGGTCAAAAACTCTCTCAAGGGTATTGTCATAAAATTTAGGGGTGAAATTCACTCAATTGGTTAGGTTTTTTAAACAAATTGTTCCTCTTGGATCACTCGAGAGCCTCCTTCGCTAGGTAGAGATTTCAAGGGAAAAATCACAAAATATTGAGGGGAAATCTTGGCAGCACTTCGTTGCAATGTCACAAAACTCCTCTCTATGTTTTGGATGGAAAATAGATCCACTTTATAGACCAAGGGGGCCTATGATCAAATGGACATGCAAGGACATGCAGGGCAAGAGGTGCCACTTGTCCAAAAACTTGGCATGTATTGGAGGGGGAAGGAATCTCCCTTTTTGACATTCATTTTGTAGCATGTCATAAGGATTTTGCAGCCTCAAATCTGCATGCTTGAATAGGCAGGTTAAATGGCAGTCTCTAAGTGCCATTTTTCCAAAATTTAACTTTTTAGGAGTCAAAGACAATGGTCGTCCCACCCAGGTATTACTGCTTTCAACCATCCCTGGGTGGGATGATTATGAACTGTGATTGTCCTAGGGTGGTACGGTCATGCCTATGTGGCCAAACACCTCTTAAAAGTGGGGTAGAGCCTTCCAAAAGTGGTTAGGACCACTGTGTAACCTCTGAGGGTTGAACAAGGGGGTCATATGTTCACATTAGCCAATGCTTTTGGTCGCCTATTCAGATTGACATGATTTTAGTGTCTACAAATACCCTTTTTTTAGATATGTTGTGTGCAACATAGTCCTAAGCAAAAATAGATGACTAAAATGTGAAATGATTAATTTTATTCAATAAACTAACCAACTATAGATGCCCCAACCATGGAAAGAGCATGCATTCTTGAATCCTTGCTTCTGATGAGCTAAGGAATTTGATTCAAGTAGAACCTTTTGGGTAAGGCTTACTTGATCTTTGAATTTTTTAGTCATGAAGTAGCGAAGCCTGAGTTCCTTCATGATTCTATAATGCCAAGCATTTTTTTAATTGAAATTTTTTCTTTTTTTCTGCCCCAAGCAGGGGTGTAATTGTGTTTGTCAAAGATTCATTGGACGAACACAATTTGCATGATTGAGTGTTGATTGTTGATTGTTGATTTTGATTATAAATTTATTAAGTATGACTACCTCCTCAAGTGAAAAGTCGATGAGGGAATGACCAGTGATAAAAACGATGAGTCGCTTAACCCATATTACTTGGTTAGGATTTCCTTTAGTTTTACCCATTGTGAAATGGAGCATTTTTTAGAGGATTTTGATGATTTTGTTGATGTTTCATGGAAGAAAAGAGTTGAAAAATTCATTCCTGTGGGGTGGTCTAGCCACAATGGCCTTATTAGAGATTAAATTAGTAAATTTTCCATTCATATGAGGGCAATTTGGTTGTCATATTTATCCATAGGGAATTTTGACCATATTTGAGCTATTTTTGGTGGGTTTTGGACCCTTTTTGGTGCCTTTTTGACCAGTTTTGATGTGATTTTTTGGTGGCCATACTAGGGTTGTATGGCTGCACATTTTATGACCATCCTAGGGTGGTATGGTCAGCAAATTATATGCTCATACCACCTAGGGATGGTCATTCCTCTTGGAGGTTTATTTAAGACAAAAATTGGGAATTTGGGATCATTTGTGCATTTCTAACTTTGTAGTTTGAGAGGTGAGGAGGAGGAAAGTGATTCTATATAGTAGAGCACTATCAAAATCATTCCAAAGTCACCATAATCCAATGTGCAAACTCATCCAACGAAGGAGACAATGCGAGACAGGTAAGGATTGAATTTCTTACTACACTTTTCTAGTGTTAGAAGTGTAATTGTGGATTTGTTTTATATTTTTGGTAGAGCACATTAAATTCTTGATAATTGAACCTTAATAGTGGTGTATAATGATGTTTTAAGATTTTATTTAAGTTTTTGTGCAATTTAATTGATTTTCATTACATTATTTTATTGCTTTGACTATTTTTGGTGGTGTCGAAGGCTAGTTTTGGCCCATTTTGGGGGTCGTCCCTGGGTGGGACGGCCAGTCTGGGCTGTTTGAGACCGTCCCTGGGTGGGATGGTCATAGATTTGGGGGTCATACTTGGGTAGGATGACCATGCATTGGCCTGAAAAAGAGATCTTTTTGGGTCATTTTGAAGCATGTTTGGTACTTTTTATTAACCTGTCTACCGCTGCTAAGTGGTTAATAGTCAGTATCAAGTTTTAACTCTCTTTTAGACCATGAGAGACTTATTTATAGAGGCATACTAGGAATGGCTTGATGTCATTGGCCTTAAGAATGTGACATGGTTAGATCCTATAATGGGTGACCGTGCTTATTTGATCGCTCTTATTGACTTATGGGATCCATGAACCAACATATTTCACCTACAAATAGGGGAGAAAATGGTGATTCTTGAGGACATCTATCAGATTTTGCACATTCTGATAGAGGGGAAGGCAATTGTATCTACTCACTGTGACCTAAGAGATACGATGAAGGAGAGATACTTTGGTAGGGACTGAGATGAGGCAGTACGTGACTCACTTAGTGGAGGGATACTAGTGGGGTTGTGGTATGATTCTGATGTACTGACCACAAGGTTTATTTTTTTGATGACAATTATCTCAAACATGCTACTACCAGACTCATTAGGAGCCAAGTTTCCCTAGAACCTATTGGAGTTAGTGTTTACTCTAGTAGAGTGCACCATGGAGCAATCGCTAGTGATGGCTTGGGAGATGATATTGTTGACATAGTTGTATGATGATTTGTATGAGATCTACTCCCATGGGCATAAGGACTTAGGATGCAACTTTATACTATAGATGTGGGGATGGTAGCACATAGTTGTGGATCAGCCATAGGGATTGCCATGGATGACATATGCACAGCTGGAAAATAGGGAGATAGGCTACAGGATCTTATGGTAGCAAGCCCAAGAGGTGGGCCAAAGTCATCACCTTGCAGGCAATATGAACCATTATGCATAGTATTTTTCATGACTTACAATAGTAGAGGTGCTTTAGAGACCTTACAGGGATTGTCCAGCATGGGTTGAGGCCCAGGTACAGCTCCATATGGTGAGGCGAGGGAGATGGCTAGTTGGGTGGCATGGGACTGAGCAGGAGTACTTTTCATATGCTCGAGTCATGTGGAAGTTTGGACTACGTCAGGGGTTGCCCAGTGAGCCAGTGGTTAACTGATTTTGTAAGGATGAAAGGATACTACGTTGGTTGATAATGGAAGGGGTGGGGGAGGAGGCAGATCCTATAGTGGATGTTCCAGATTCAGATGATTCTAGGACCACAGTGGAGTATGACTCATATTGGATGATACGCCAATGGAAAGGAGAGGGACCACTAGGGGGTGATGCAACTGTGCTAGTGATAGCGGATGGGGTCATAAGGATGATCTTGATGAGTATCAGGTATATGTAGGTGAGCGACATGTACATAATCAAGTAACGGAGGAGCATGTAGACCTACTTGACTTAGAAGATCTGGGGGATGACTTTGGGGAGGATGACTCTGATGATTAGGGAGTTTTGGTATAATGGGCAACATGAGGTGGTACGAGTACTAAGTTGTAAGGTGAGATGATCAGGGTTAGGTAGGAGAGAGATATCTTGTAGGCACAGGTACAAAGTGCATAGGCTAAGATTAATAGGAAGGTGGTAGAGATAGTCACTCTGCAAGCACTAGTTAGATCATGGATCCCTAGTCGAGAGGTATCTAGTAGTGGTGAGATGGCCAAACTATGAGAGGAGGTGGCATAGCTCCAGGTCTTGGTGGAAGTCTTCTAGGGTCATTTCCAAGAGGAGCAGACCTATACTGAGGAGTTGGAGGATGAGATAGTGTACCTTAGGGGGAACTTATTAGCCTATTCATCTGCTAGTGGGTCACACTAGAGTTGAATGAGTGTGAGGTCAGACAAGATCGAGGGTAGAAAATCTAGGAGTTCTCAGCAGGCTCGATTGAGGGTGGGGGTGAGAGTCATAGTACCGGTCATGCATGACCATGGTTGGTGAGACTCTGATGGTTATTTTTGTGTTTTTAGATTTTGGGAGTGTGAGGTCTGAGGACCCACCTTATTGTAGCCTGCGTGCAGTTCTAGGATTATGATGTATCTTTTTGTTCCATACATATACATATATACATATATATATATATATATATATATATATATATATATATATATATATATATATATATATATATATATATATATATATATATATATATATGTATATATATATATAGATGAGTTTTTCTACTTATCATCATGTGTTTCCTTACTACTTTATGAGATGTATGCAATGTATTTATTTGCTTTATGATATTGTGATGGATGTTTATCATGTATGCATATGTTGTAATATGATTTTTTTTGATGATATGTATATGTGTGGATGCATAATGATATGGGTGATGTATTGATCTAGATGATGAAATATGGATACTATTTGACACCTTATGTTAGCACCATAGACTATATAAAATTCATCGATTCATTTGTAATGTTGTTATGTGATGAATTTATGGAAATGCAAACTTAATGAGATGTGATAAAATGGTATGAAAGAAATGAATGTTATAGAATATCTATGAGGTTTTCATGATACTCAACACACTCTAGTTAATTGATCAAAAGTTATATACTAACCATGCAATACTTTTTGATAAGGTATGAATCTACTAGGATGACCAAGATACTCAATATCCCTATGGGTGCAAGTGAGTTTATTATTGTAATACACATAAGATTAACCCAGTTCCAAACATGATTGATGTAGCCCATCTGTACTGGAGATCACCCTATAAGTATCATGATCCTAAGTTTTGTACGTAGTTGGATTAGACCACTAGGTAGTACAAGCTACCAAAATCTAGCTCATTCTCATGCAAACATTGGTATGTACACATGCAAGATGCTAATGTGACAAACATATCATCATGCGTAAGGGTACCACCATTGCTAGACAGGCTTGATTCCACCTAACCTATAATGAGGATCACCTCACAGTTTGTCAAATGCTGAGAATCTCAAGGATTCAAGTTTAGTACTCCTTTCTTTTATTTTATTTGATTTGGGATACTTGCCTATACTTAGTGATGAAAATCACTGTTTATTTTGTATTTTGTTTCCTTTGAGCAAGGGATTTGTGTAGTGACAAAAATCACAGTTTATTTATTTTTATTTTTTTCTTTTTAGGAATTTTCTTATGGATAGTGGTGAGAACCACTTTTTATTTTGGGGAATTGGGTAGGGAGGAGCTTGTTCGTTTGTCAATTCTCATCATTTTTGAACCATTTGCATAGGGGGATGAGAAAAGTAAACTTTTAACTTAAGGTAATCTGGACCACTTTGTAGGTTTCATATTTCCTTGTGCAAAAATTGGATTTATTAGTGTGAAATGCGTTGAGATTTGACGTATAAAAATGTGGAATCTAGAAGTGGTATTCTCTTCTCCACTATTAATTCCTGGTTGTTGCTGGGAAACACTAGATTCATAAAAAAAATATTTCAAATTTCTGATGCGAGCAGATCATTTTAAAAAGTGTAGATGCAAAGCATACTTTTATCATATTTGCAAACCATTCTATGTATTAGGGTTCTTACAATAATATTTTCTCAGATTGGAGCTTGCTCACCACCTCGAACAGGTTTCCTCTGGAATCCTGCTAAAGATTGGTTCTCTAACAGGAACTCTAGGTTGCACAAAGGTAGTTGGGCACTAGAGTATGCAATATCACATAGATTCTACAATGAAAATTACATAAAACTATTCCCTAGGAATAGGAAGCTTCTATTCATGGCTTCAGGCATTTGCACTTAGCAAATCTCACATATTACAATTTCTTCGATGCTTCATATGCGAAAGGTATTGAGTATATATACAATATGAGAGGTATATAACTCTCTCGAAGATAACTTAAGATTATTCCACGTGTAGGCATAAGATTTTTTTGACACCTAAAAAGTTGGAAAAATAGTAATACCACTAACTTTATCATATCACAAAATTATAAACAATGGGTAAAATAACTACATATGTGGAGAGCATCAAAACGAAGTCTTAGCCTTTTGAATAGGCCAGTGTATATCATTTATGTCTATACAATCTAACGGTAGGCAAAATATTCATGATAGTCGATACAATAATGAACCATTTGTTCAACTACAACATCAATATTAGTATATTTCAAAGAGCATCTAGTGGAGGATCTAGTGGCGATGGAGGATCTGAAGCATAAATTTGTTCTTCATCAGCAAACACATATACTTGTGGAATATCTATAAAATTTATTCTTACAATATAAGTATTTAAATATTATTACCATAAAGGATCAATAATAAACATATTGAAGAAATCCAAAAAATGAGGAGACATTTCCCTGGCTGAGTTTCAAAGAATAATGACATCATCAAGTACTCCATTATTGAGGATGTGCTGCACCATGGAAGAAGTAAATAGACTCCATCTAGCTTGGTTAACAAAAATATTAATACTTCCCGCAGAATTATAAACAAAATCAATATAAGGAACATAATTAGTAGAAAACCTAATTTGTTCTGTAGCAGGAAAGTATCCTCGGATTCTTTGACACCATGATTGACGAAGTACTGGTGTATCTAGAGGCCAAATTCTCCATGCAATGGGATGTCCACCAAACATGTTCATATGTGCTAATTCTCTGGTTAATGCATCTGGCAGAGAATTGTCTTTCCTTGGAATATATTCAACAAAAAATTGATATTGTGAAAGAAGGGTCTGCCACCATGCATACCTTCCACAACATAATTGTGTTGATATCTTTTTACTCATAAACCATTTGAAATTTTTAGTCTATTCTTATGATAAATTCTTATGGTAACAACAGCACTCTGTATTTTTCAATTCCTTTAATGATGGCTAAAATTTTTTTTTTTGCAGGCCAATAATTAAGCTCATGGTTTTTAAATTGACCAGATTTATATCCGGCTAATTTTTCATTCTAATTTTTCTGCACCAATAATATGCAAGCCCAAAATTGCTTGCTAGCATCTGTTTGCAAGACATATGGTCCTGTGAGTGCGGGTTCCAGAGGGGGAAAACCCTAGCAATATGTTTTTAAAGATACAACTTTAGTAGCATCAGAACTCCATTGGAAAGGTTCTGTCTTCATGCATTCTCTGATAGGTTTGGTAATTTGTGCTACTCTCTGGATATAATCATGCAAATAATTTATGCAACCAAGAAATATTTGGCATTGTTCCTTATTTTGTAAGTGATCAGGAAACAAGGAAAATTTTTCAAGAACATGTGGTTGCATGACTATCTTACCATATTTTAAGAGGACTCCTAAGAAGTCAACTTCTGTAACTACAATTTGGAATTTCTTCTTATCTTTGGAAAGTCCTACACCATGCTTGATCATAAGCTGCTTGAATTGTTGTAAATGATACTCATGGTCCTTTATATTTTGACTGAAGATAAGAAAATCATCAATGTAATTTGCCAAAAATAAATGGAAAGGTTGGCAAATCCTATCCATTCTCATCTGAAATTGGGCTAGAGCATTTTTCAACCCAAATGGCATGACAAGCCATTCATATAATCCTATTGGTGTGGTGAATGCAGTTTTATGAATATCCCTGGGATGAATTTTTATCTGGTGATATCCAGAGACAATCAAATTTAGAAAATATTTTCCCCTGACTGACTCTATGTATTAACTGTTGTTTATCTGGCAATGGCCATTTGATGCTTTGAGTTATAATATTCAATGGAATATAATTTATGACCATTCTGGATTTACCTCTTTTTTTCTCAGAATGCTTTCGAACTATGAATGCAGAACAAGAATAACTTGATTCAGATTTTTTGATTAATCCCTTCTGAAGTAACTCTTGAGTCTGGTTTCTTGCTTCTGTATCATCTTATTTATTCATGACAATTCTTTTACCGATAACTGGTAGAGAATGAAGAGTAGGTATTTATGCCATTGGAGATTTTGTACTCCATTTTTCTAATGGGTGTTCCACACAACATTCTTGCATACTATCAACAAGTTGTTTTATTTTTTTTGGAGAAACTTCCAGATTTAATTTTCTTAAAGAATGCAAATAACTCAGTTGCAGTCTTTGTTTTTCTAATGCCTGCTCATGATTGATAATATCTTCAATGGAAGGATCTATCCACTGAGCTTTTAATTTGTGTGCATGAAAAACTGTTGGTAATCTAGGTACCGTGATTTTTTCATTATCTATGTTCAACACTAAACAATGTTGAGCAATTGTATATGGGCCATATTTATCCAGTAATGGGCTGCCTAACCCAACATCATATCCAGCATCATTAATTTGAACAAAATTAGCATAGATAATTTTTCCAGCAATTTGAATGGGAATATCAAATGCAAAATACTTTAAACCTCTGTTTCCATTCATTGTTGAAACCTGGAAATATTTAGTAGACTCTACCCAGTTATGAATCATTTTCTCATGACAAAAATTAAGATTACAGCTAGTATCAATAAAAGCAACTGTTTTCTAAAAATGAATTCCTCCATCTCCTGCAATTCTGATAGGACACAAAATTTGATGATAAGTGGATACCATCTTATGGATTTGTAACTGAGCACTTTTTGAGGCAAGAGGAAACTTATGATAAACAAAATTTTTCTATTTTGGCAAATTGACTGGCTTTTTGAAAGGCATTAAAGATTTGGGATCCTTAAAAGGATCATATTTTTGAAAAGCCTAGGTGGCTTGATTCTCACTGTAATCAGAATGAACTTCTGATTCAACATCATCAATGAAATGATTGTCTTCTTATGAGGAGGATGAAGAACTAGAATTTTTGTGTTGTTGATAAGATTGATATTCCTCATATTGTTTTTCTAATTCTTCTTCATCTATTTGTGACTGTGTTTGGTATTCTTCATAGTCAGAACAGTATTCTAATTCAGGCATATCAGGGTCAACTGGATATACCATAAACATGTTATTAATTGACTGTAATTCTTCCTCATTCATTTCTTCTTCAAGAAAATCATAATTTGGAACATCAGGACCTCCTTCATATAGACATTTGAAAAGTAGATCTCCTGATTGTTTCCATTGTTGTAGTTGAATTTCTATCTCACATAATTCCCAATTCTCAACTAATTCAGGGTTTTCAAAGAATATAGCTCTCATATTTTGAGGAGCTTTAGTAGGGCAAGAGTGAGCATAATGACCTTTATTTTTACATGCATAGCAACATACATCTTTCACATTTTTGGTAGATGGTTGTCTTCTTTTTCTAAAATATCTGAAAGGTTTAAATAGTTTACCCTTACATATTTTAAAATATTTTCTAGGAGCTTGGATTTTCTTGCTTCATCAATCCCTGAACATTCTTTTGTAGTTAATGTGAGTCTCTGTTTTGAAACTTTATCATACAAATAGATTCATCTGCATTCTTGCCTCACTACTTCAATAATATCCACAAAATATAAGGTATTTATATCTACACCTTGTTGTCCAACTTTGTCTAAGACCAATTGTCCTAAACCTTTCGGCAATGATGATAAGAACTGGATTTTTACAAACTGATCTCTATGCAAATTTAGTTCATACACCTTTTTCATATATTCCTAGACATATTCTTCAAACCTAGACATATCATGCAGTTTCTTGAATGCAAGACTCAACTGGTCCTCTTTTTCCTTATTCACATTATTTTGAGTAAACTCTAACATTAATGCTTCATGCAATGTTTGTAACCCTTCTTCATAAACCTAATTTTTGGATGCATATGTGGCATGAACCCACCATTGTAATAAAAAACCAGCAAAATGTCTACTGGCTAACTCAATGATACCAGGGTTATCCATATTATGAATGGCTTGGAGAGAACGGTAATGATTGATCCAAATAAGAATAACTTCTTGAGGATTTGGATTTCCATCAATATTTAACATGAATGCTCCTTCTCTAATATTAAATGGAAACATAAATTTGGATTGTTGTTCAACTCCTGTTGTTCTAGCCATTTTCAAATGAAAAGGTTTTTCTTTTGTGGGATTTTCATCATATTTATTTTTGCCTAGCCTTTTCTGTATTGCCTGATAACCTATGGGTACTATAGACAAAGGGTTAGATGTATTTGCAAATTGAATGGGTTTACTAGATATTTTGTTTCAGCTTTGATTTGTTTCCCTTCTGCTTTGGTAGCATTTTGCTTGTCTTCTTGAAATTGATGAGTTGTAGCCAAAATTTTCATTGACTTTTTTTAATTCTTCTTGAATATCGAAGAGAGATTCTTCAATATTATCAAAGTGTGCTTCTATGCTCCAATGATTGATATAATTGTCTTGTCGAACTGAATCAGATTGATCAGCAATATCATCAACATTATGTTCTAGAACACATGAAACATCTGCTCTAACCAAGGGCTGCTCTGAATCTAACATAGTGATACAGTGTTTTTCTTTAAGTGGCCATTTACCACCAACATGGAAGAATTTTTCTTTATGTGTCCATTGTTTGGATAAAGAAGAGTCTAGATTAAACATCATCATATGCATGTTATTAATAGGTTGGATATCAACTCGAGGCTTTGGATCCGATGTTTCTATAGTGATACTAGAAATAAAATTAGGCAAGGTAGCTTTTTTAGCATCCTGATTTTGAACAGGATTATATTCCTGAGGATGGAGTGGAGGTCTAATGGAAGGGCTCTGTCTGACCACTGGCATTGGTCTTGGAATTTTTAAGGAACTAGTTCGTAGCAAAGGTGGCCTGGAAAATGTAAGCTTAGCCTTTTTCTTATCATCTGTAACTTCCATTTTATAATATGATACTGAGTGCCTTGGATTTTCAGATTTGATACTCAGTTCCCATTCTCTAGGAATTTCAAATTCTATAAAATTTACAGGCATACTGGTTGCATCTTCTGAAACCATTCCTACTGGTACTGCAAACTTAATTTTCTCTGTATTATACTTAATTGGAAGTAATGTATTACACACTTGACACAAAAACTTTATAGTTATTGACAATTCAAAACTGCCTGGTTTCAAATCCAATCCCCTTGTTTCTATCAATAATTGCTAGATTTTTCCAAAACTATCATCCTGCAAAGGATATGGAAAATCAGGGTAGAAAGTCACATGTTGAACTCCTTTGGCTAATGAAGCAACAGTCTGGCCAATAATAGCTTGATCAAATGATGTGAATCGATTATCAACAAGCCCACAATAAGTAGATCCTAGCAGACCTTTCCTAAAAAGAGGTGTAATAATGATTTGGATTGCACCAAAATGGATGTAGTTATAACCTTGTAATTTATACTATGCAAGGGCCTTCAACTCACTGGATTTGAAAACATTTAGTTTTCTACAAGCCTTCTGTGTACTCACCCTAATGTTAGATTCAACAATCCAAAACACTTGTTTGATATTGGGAGTATAAATAAACAAAGGCAAATGTTTTTTTATCCCTTTTTCATTCTTTTTTAATAACTTTTTCTGTTTATCTAACTGATAAACCTCATGTTCATCTAATTTAGGAATCAACAAAGATAAATCATATGTTCCTACTTCTGCTTTTTCTTCTTCAATATCATCAATCTGATATGCATAATTAACCAGTGTTTCATCAGATGTAGATGCAATAGAATCCATGGTAAGCTGAACTTACTGATTTACTGTATCTGTAGTTTTGATGCAGGAACTTACTATAGAGCTGCTTGTAGATGGCATTTGATCGAGTCGATACCTTCTATAATATTTGTATCAACACGTACACAACAACATAAACTATGATGGAAGCAAAAATTGTAGATACCTATATAAATTTTGGACATCCAAACTTGTAGACACAAAGCTTTAAAGATTTTGAATATGGCTCTGATACAATAAAAAGGTTGAATCTAGAAGTGGTATTCTTTTCTCTACTATTAATCCATGTTAAATATTGATGGAAATCCAAATCCTCAAGAAATTATTATTTGGATCAATCATTATCATTCTCTCCAAGCCATTCATAATATGGATAACCTTGGTATCATTAAGTTAGCCAGTAGATATTGTATTGATTATGTATTACAATGGTGGGTTCATGCCACAGATGCATCCAAAAATCAAGTTTATGAAGAAGGGTTACAAACACTGCATGAAGCATTAATGTTAGAGTTTACTCCAAATAATGTGAATAAGGAAAAATAGGACCAGTTGAGTCTTGCATTCAAGAAACTGCATGATATGTCTAGGTTTGAAGAATATGTCTAGGAATATATGAAAAATGTGTATGAACTAAACTTACACAGAGATCAGTTTGTAAAAATCCAGTTCTTATCCACTCATGTAGAGGAGTTGGAGAGCAAGTGGCTAGTTAAAAATCTCCAGTTATCGAGAGGCACAAGTTCAAATCTCTCCCCTCACATGTTGTGGATATGTTGTATATAAAAGGTTCCTCATTAGCAAAAAAAAAAATCCAATTCTTATCATCATTGCTGAAAGGTTTAGGACAATTGGTCTTAGACAAAGTTGGACAACAAGGTGTAGATATAAATACCTTATATTTTGTGGATATTATTAAAGTAGTGAGGCAAGAATACAGACGAAGTTGTTTGTATGATAAAGTTTCAAAATAGAGACTCACATTAACTACAAAAGAATGTTCAGGGATTGATAGAGCAGATACATTCAAGAAACCCCGAGCTACTAGAAAATATTTTAAAATAAGTAAGGGTAAAATATTTAAGCCTTTCAGGTATTTTAGAAAAATAAGACATCCATCTACAAAAAATGCTAAGGATGTATGCTACTATGCATGTAAAAATAAAGGTCATTATGCCCACTCTTGCCCTACTAAAGCTCCTCGAAATATGAGAGCTATATTTTTTGAAAATCCTAAATTAGTGGATAATTGGAAATTATGTGAGATAGAAATTTAGTTACAACAATGGAAACAATCAAGAGATCTACTTTGCAAATTTTTATATGAAGGAAGGACTGATATTTCAAATTATGATCTTCTTGAAGAAGACATGAATGAGGAAGAATTATAGTCAATTAATAGCATGTTCATGGTATATCCAATTGATCCTAATATGCCAGAATTAGAAGATTGTTCTGATTATGACAAATATCAAATACAGTCACAGATAGATGAGGAAGAATTAGAAAAACAATATGAAGATTATCAATATTATCAACAACACAAAAATTCTAGTTCTTCATCTTCCTTAGAAGAAGAAAATAATTACATGGATGTTGAATCAGAAGTTCATTCTGATTACAGCGAGTCTCAAGCCACCTAGGCTTCTCAAAAATATGATCCTTTTAAGGATCCCAAATATTTAATGCCTTTCAAAAAGCCATTCAATTTACCAAAATAGAAAAAGGTTATTTATCATAAGTTTCCTCTTGCCTCAAAAAATGCTCAGTTACAAATCCATAAGATGGTACCCACTTATCATCAAATTTTGTGTCCTATCAGGATTACAGGAGATGGAGGAATTAATTTTCAAAAAATAATTACTTTTATTGATATTGGTTGTAATATTAATTTTTGTCATGAGAAAATGATTCATAACTGGGTAGAGTCTACTAAATATTTCCAGGTTTCAACAATGAATATAAATAGGGGTTTAAAATATTTTGCATTTGATATTCCCATTCAAATTGCTAGAAAAAATATCTATGCTAATTTTGTTCAAATCAATGATGCTGGATATGATGTTGGGTTAGGCAGCCCATTACTGGATAAATATGGACCATATACAATTGATCAACATTGTTTAGTGTTGAACTTTGATAATGAAAAAATCACGGTATCTAGATTACCAACAGTGTTTGATGCACACAAATTAAAAGCTCAGTGGACAGATCCTTCCATTGAAGATATTATCAATCATGAGCAGGCATTAGAAAAAAAAATACAGCAATAACGTTATTTGCATTCTTTAAGAAATTTAAATTTGGAAGTTTCTCTAAAAAAAATAAAACAACTTGTTGATAGTATGCAAGAATGTTGTGTGGAACACCCATTAGAAAAATGGAGTACAGAATCTCGAATGGAAAAAATACCTACTCTTCATTCTCTCCCAATCATCGATAAAAGAATTATCATGAATAAAGAAGATGATACAAAATCCAAAAATCAGACTCAAGAGCTACTTTAGAAGGGATTAATTAGAAAATCCAAATCAAGTTATTTGTGTTCTGCATTCATAGTTCGAAAGCATTCTAAGAAAAAAAGAGGTAAATCCAGAATGGTCATAAATTATATTCCATTGAATACTATAACTCAAAGCATCAAATGGTCATTACCAAATAAACATTAGTTAATACAAAGAGTTAGTCAGGGGAAAATATTTTCTAAATTTGACTGTCTCTAGATATCACCAAATAAAAATTCATCCTAGGGAAATTCATAAAACTGCATACACCACACCAACAAGATTGTATAAATGGCTTGTCATGTCATTTGGGTTGAAAAATGCTCCAACCCAATTTCAGATTATAATGGATAGGATTTTCCAACCTTTCCATTCCTTTTTAGCAAATTACATTGATGATTTTCTTGTCTTCAGTCAGAATATAAATGACCATGAATATCATTTACATCAATTCAAGTAGCTTATGGTCAAGCATGGTGTAGGACTTTCCAAAGACAAGAAGAAATTCTAAATTATGGTGACAGACATCGACTTCTTAAGAGTCCTCTTAAAATATGGTAAGATAGTCATGCAACCACATGTTCTTGAAAAAGCTTCCTTGTTTCCTGATCAATTACAAAATAAGGAACAATGCCAATTGGTTGCATAAATTATTTGCATGATTATATCTAGAGAGTAGCACAAATTACCAAACCTATCAGAGAATCCATGAAAACAAAACCTTTCCAATTGAGTTCTAATGCTACTAAAGTCGTTGTATCTTTGAAAACATATTACCAAGATTTACCCCCTCTGGAACCCGCACTCACAGGACCATATGTTTTGTAAATAGATGTTAGCAAGAAATTTTGGGCTTGCATATTACTGGTGCAGAAAGATCAGAATGAAAAATTTACTGAATATAAATCTAGTGAATTTAAAAACCATGAGCTTAATTATTTGGCCTATAGAAAAAAAAATCTTGGCCATAATTAAAGGAATAAAAAAATACAGAGTACTGTTGTTACCAAAAGAATTTATCATAATAAAAAATAATAAAAATTTCAAATGGTTTATGAGTAAAAAGGTATCTGCGTAGTTGTTTCATGGAAGGTATGCATGGTGGCAGACACTTCTTTTCCAATATCAATTTTTTGTTGAATATATCCTAGGGAAGGACAATTCTCTACCAGATGCATTAACCAGAGAATTAGCACATATGAACATGTTTGGTGGACATCCCGTTGCATGGATAAGTTGACCTCTAGATACACCAATAATTCGTCAATCATGGTGTCAAAGAATTCGAGGATACTTTCTTGCTGCAGAAAAAATTAGATTTTCTACTAATTATGTTCCTTATATTGACTTTGTTTATAATTTTGCAAGAAGGATTAATGTTTTTGTTAACCAGGCTAGATGGAGTTTATTTAATTCTTCCATGGTGCAACACATCCTCAATAATGGAGTACTTGATGATGTAATTATTCTTCGAAACTCAACCAGGGAAATGTCTCCTCATTTTTGGATTTCTTCAATATGTTTGTTATTAATCCTTTATAGCAACAATATTTAAATACTCATATTTTAAGAATAAATTTTATAGACATTCCACAAGTATATGTGTTTGCTGATGAAGAAAATATTTATGCTTTAGATCCTCCATCACCACTAGATCCTCCATCACCACCGGATGCTCAATAAGAAGATACTGATATTGATGCTGTAGTTGAACAAATGGTTTGTGATTGTATCGAATGTCAAGCATCATTAACAAGCATGTGATGTGTTCATGAATATTTTTCCCACCATTAGATTGTATAGACATCAACGGTAGACACTGGCCTATTAAAAATGGTAAGACCTCATTTTGATGCTCTCCGCATATGTAGTTGTTTTACCCATTGTTTATAATTCTATGGTATGATAAAGTTAGTGGTATTACTATTTTTCTAACTTTTTAAGTGTCGATAAAAGCTTATGCCTACATGTGGAATAATCTTAAGTTATCTTCAAGAGTGTTCTATCCATTTCATATTGTATATACTCGATGCCTTTTGCATATGAAGCATCATATAACTTGTAATCTATGAGATTTGCTAAGTGAAACGCCTGAAGTTGCGAATAGAAGCTTCCTATTCCTAGGGAATAGTTTTATATAATTTTCATTATAGAATCTATGTGATCTTGCATACTCTAGTGCCCAATTGCCTTTGTGCAACCTAGAGTTCCTTTTAGAGAACCAATCTTTAGTAGGATTTCAGAGGAAACCCGTCCAATGTGGTGAGGAAGCTCCACTCTGAGAAAATATTGTTGTAAGAACCCTAAGACATAGAAGGGTTTGTAGATGTGATAAAATTGTGCTCTACATATACAATTTTTAAAGTGATCTGCTCGCATAAGAAATTTGAATGACTTGTTTATGAATCTAGTGTTTCCCAGCGACAACCAGGGATTAATAGTGGAGAAGAGAATATCACTTCTAGATTCAACATTTTTATATACAAGGTACAATCAAAGCAAAACCCTACCTTATAAAAATTAGGATAGATTTCTATAAAATTTGAAAAGAAAACTAGAGATGGCTGAGTGATTGAAAACCCTAAAGACATTCTAGGACAAATGACTAGGTGAAGGGAAACAAACACAACTATGAAAAGTGGAAAATGTAGGTGGAAATAATAAGTGTAACATGGAATGATGTGAATGATGAATTAGATATAATTGATTTTGAATGATGACTAATTTATAGTCTTGGTGCTTAGACATGTATGAGAAACTCTAAAATGAAAAATGCAATGATGAGTATGCCTAATGCAATTGATCATATAATGCAACGATATGAAATGCAATTTAATGTATTTTTTTTGTATTTTTGATGTTTCGATTATTTTTTTTGAGTTTTTGATGTATATATGTGCATGTACAATTTGATCAATGGTCTTAGTAAATACCATTGGGGATTTTTGGATGACCAAAAGGCTTATAGATATCTTTGGAGAATTTTAGGGTGACCTAGATGGTCGTATATCGCCTAGGAGCATTTTGGGTTGACCAAGCAGGTTGTAGATACCCTTGGAGTGTTTTAGGGTGACCTAGACTATCGTAGACTGTCTAGGAGCATTTTAAGATGACCTAGATGGTCGTATACTACCTAGGAGCAATTTGGGTTGACCAAGCGGTTTGTAGATACCCTTGGAGTATTTTTAGGGTGACCTAGACAATCATAAACTAGCTAGGAGCATTGTAGGTTGACCAAGTGGTCTATAGATACCCTTGGACCATTTTAGGGTGACTTATATGGTCATAGACCACCTAGGAGCATTTTGGGTTTACCAAGCAGTTTTTAGATATCCTTGGAGCATTTTTAGGGTGATCTAGACAGTCATAGAACACCTATGAGCATTGTAGGTTAACCAGGTGGTTTATAAATACCCTTGGAGCATTTTAGGGTGACCTAGATAGTCGTAGACCACCTAGGAGCATTTTGGTTTGACCAAGCAGTTCGTAGATACCCTTGGAGCATTTTAGGGTGACCTAGATAGGTGTAGACTACCTAGGAGAATTTTGGATTGGCCAAGTGATTTATAGATATCCTTGGAGCATTTTAGGGTGACCTAGATAGTTTTAGACTACCTAGGAGTATTTTGGGTTGACCAAGAAGTTTGTAGATACCCCTGGAGCATTTTTAGAGTGACCTAAATGTTTGTAGACCACCTAGAAGTGTTTGGGGTTGACCAAGTGGTTTGTAGATACCCTTGGAGCATTTTAGGGTGACCTAGACAGTCATAGACTACCTAGGAGCATTTTGGGTTGACCAAGAAATTTGTAGATACCCTTGGAGCATTTTAGGGTGACCTAGATAGTCATAGACCGACTAGGAGCATTTTGGGTTGACCAAGTGGTTTGTAGATACCCTTAGAGCATTTTAGGGTGACCTAGACAATCGTAGACCATCTAGGAGCATTTTGGGTTGACCAAGCAGTTTTTAGATACTCTAGGAGCATTTTACAATGACCTAGATAGTCGTAGACTACCTAGGAGCATTTTGTGTTGAGGAAATGATTTTTAGGTACCCTTGGAGCATTTTGGGGGGCCACAAAGCTTTTAAGCATGGAAAGTCCATATATGAAGGATGTTCAAGGGTTCAATATTTTTGATTCCTTCAAGGGTGGCTAGGCGGTAAGTTCCAGGTCTGATCTGACTAGTGATGATGAAAGGACCTAACCATTTTACCATAAAATTATCCCTTAGGTGGGGCAATAAGTTAGAGTTTTTTTGGTTCTATTTAAAAATGAGGTCACCAACATGAAAGTCTCTAGGATGGAATTTCTTATTAGAGGCTCTCTTAAGTCACTCTTGATAAATGAACAAGTGCTCGAGAGAATTGATGCATCATTCATTAAGCAATGTAATCTAGTCTAGGCGAGCCTGTTGCGTAGTGTCATCATTGATGAAATCTTGCATGGATATGTACAACAATGGGATTTCTAGCTTTAGAGGTATGACTGCCTTGATGCCATACACTAGTGAAAATAGAGTTACCCTAGTGGGCATTCGAATACTGGTGCAGTAGACCCATAGAGCAAGGGGTAATTGCATGTGCCAATATTTGTGATTCTCTTTAACTATTTTCTTCAGGATGGCAATCACCATTTTGGTGGATGCGTCTTCTTTCCCATTTTCTTAGGGATAATAGGGTGTCGAAAAGCTATGCTGAATATTATACTTTGTTGTTAAAGAATGCACATATTTGTTCTTGAAAGGTCTCCCATTATCAGAAATTATCTTGGATAGAATACCAAAATGGCAAATGATAATATGTAATATAAACTCCACAATGCGGGGTCTCATCGTAGTGGCAAGGGGAATTGCTTCCATCCATTTTGTAAAATAATCAATGGTCATAATGATGAATGTGTGATGACCCGAGGATGCGGGTGAGATTTTCTTGATTAAATCAAACCCCCATTGTGAGAATGACCAAATCTAATGAATCTGTTGTAAGGCCTAAGAAGGTACAGGTGTTAGGTTAGCATGGTGTTGACACTTTATGCACTTCTTAACATAAGTTCAACAATCTCACTCTAAGGTTGGCCAATAATATCCCATGCAAAGAATGTGCTTTGTGATGGCCATGTCGCTAAAATGGCCACTATATGTACCATCATGTGCTTAGGCAATTTTACAAACTGAATCTTGATGCTCAAAGCAATGAAGGAGGATACATTCTTAGATTTGATGATACAAAATATCTCCTAGAAATATGTACTTTTTTTATTTTTATTTAAATATCCATTTGGCGGTATGCAACAACCCATAAGGGATATTACCAAGCATTAGGTAATATTTTATTTGAGTAGACCAGTCTTGATTTGAGGAAGCCTCGATTGCATGAACTGCCTTCCTCTTTTGAAGTTCATCCCGTGTGAATGTTGATTGGGAGATAACTTGTAAGAATAGCATTGTGCTACTATCAAAAGGAGTTTGAGGGAATATAGTTCCCCAAGCGACATGATCCAAGTGATCATGAATTTATTATAACCTTTCCTAAGGAGGTTCAATATGAATCATGTGAACTTCTGGTGTGGGTTGAGTGTTCTCGCACTTGATCATAGATTGTGACAACATTTTTACTTGAATGATTTTCGTAACATTTGTAGGGTTCTACATAATTAAAGACCCCAAGGAGGCCATTGTATCTGCAAAACGATTCGATGAGTGAGGGAGTGCCTCGATATTGTACCATTCAAAATTTGTCAAAAGTTTATCCACAAGGGCTTTATAGGCATGCAAAACTAGGCACTTGCATTGGTAAATCCCTTTGACCTAGTTCACGATGAGCAAGGAGTCACAAAAAATATTGAGTTTGGTTATTTTCATGGTGACAGTCATTTGAAGACCTATGAGCAGAGCTTCATATTCAATATTGTTGTTGGTGCATGGGAAATTGAGTTTGAACGATAGGGGTATTGGAGCCCTTTGAGGTGTAAAAAAAAAATTCCCTTGCCACCCCCTTGCTCACATTTGGAGCCATAAAAAAATAGATTCATATTGGCCTGTGACTCAGGCTCATCATAATTAGGTGATTCTGATATTTAGAAGACTCCATCATTGGGAAGCTCCATGCTAAGAGGCTGATCATCCTGGAGAGGAGCCTCTATGAGTTGATCGGCGATGAATTGACCTTTAATTTATTTTTATCCAATGAATTTGAGGTCAAACTCTATCAACAACATGATCCATTTCATTGTGTGACTATTGTGATAAGTACGACTCATCATGTATCACAATAGATTCTATTTTGATACAACATATGTGGTATTACTAAGGATGTAATGACATAGCTTCTTGGTTGCAAAAACCACTACTAGGCATAAATTTTCAACATATGCATAGTTAATTTTGTAACTAACCAAGGTGCAACTAAGGTAGTAAGTAGCTTTTTCCTTATGAAATTTATTATTTTGGGCTAACACGATACCCAATGCAATCTCAGTGGCTGATATGTATAAGCAGAACAATAATCCTAGTCTGGGTGGAGCCAATACTGGCACAAATTTAGGTATTATTTGATTGTATCAAAGGTAGCTTGAAACTCATCATCCCAATGGAATGCGAAATCCTTGTGCAATAGTTTATTTATGGTCCAACATTTATTAGATAACTGTGTTATAGAGCATTTTATAGACGCAACCTTACCCTATAGGCTTCGAAGCTTCTTGATGGTATTTGGGAAGGCATATCAAGGATTACCTTGAATTTTTGGGGTCTAATTTGATGTCTCTTTTAGATATGGTGAATCCCAAGAGTTTTTTAGATGTGACACTAAAGATGCACTTCTTGGGGTTCAGTCTCACATTGTGTTCAATAAGGCGATCGAGGACTTTGCTCAGACATAGAGATGCTCATGGTGTAATAGCGATTTGGCCAATAAGTAATCCATGTAATATTCCAAAATTTTATGCATATAGTCATGGAAGATGTATGTCATGGCATGTTGGTAGGTAGCATCCACATTAATAAGGCCAAAAGGCATGACCTTATAACAAAATATTCCCCAAGGCATTGTGAATGTCATCTTGAGTTGGTCTTCTAGATTGATATAAATCTAGTTGTATTTAGAGAAACCATATATGAGGGATAATATTTCATGGCCTATTGTGGCATCTATTAGGGTATCAATGTTTGGCAATGGAAACTCATCCTTAGGACTCGCTTTGTCCAAGTCTCGAAATTCAATGCAAATGTGAATCCTTCCATCGAGCTTTTTGATGGGAACCATGTTGGACAACCATGGTGGATAGTCCACTGATATGATGAACTTGGCATCCAACAATTTTTGTAGCTCATATTTTACCATTAAGGCTACTGTTGAATGTGTTTTTCTCAACTTTTTCTTAATTGGATTGGCCTTCGAGTCAAGCATCAGATTATTCATGACTAGATTTGGATCTAGTCCTGGCATGTCTTTGTAGGACCATGCAAAAGCTTCCTTCTTCTTGGTGAGAAGGGCTATGTAATCAACTTGCTCGGTGGGGAACAAGATTTCCCCTAACTTGATACATTGAGGATTCTCAGTATTTGAGCTGATATCCTTGTCAATCATTGGTTCAATTGACATATATGACCCCTCATCCAACTGGTGAGGATTAGGGATCAGATGAATGTCGTATACTGTGTTTAGATCAATTGGAACTTTAGGTTAAACCGTAGCTTGGAAGACATTGAGTAGGCCTTGGACATAAGTGAAATGACTGTAACATATCATCACAAGGCCAATACTCGAAAGGCAATGGGGGGGACTATCCCCGATCGAATTCAATTACCCCTAAGTCGAGGTTTAGTGGCTTCGATGAGTTATCCATATCTCGCATGGGTGTAAAAATGTCTATGGAAATCATGTTAATAGAAAAATGATTTCCCCTATGTGGTTGATGGTGTCTATTGACATCGAGATATCATAAGATTTGTGGAGGTGGTTGCAATGGAAGTGGAATAAATGGAGGTGGTTAATGCGGCTATGTGTAAAATTGCCCTTCTACAGGGAGAAACTCTTAAGAGAGAGGATCGTGCAAGGAAAAAAAACACAAATATCCCTCATGTTCATCATGCAATGGAATAATTTATATATATTTGACATACATAATAGAAGAGTCGATGGATGCCACTTCATAATTTGACTTGTCATCAGACGTCCATTCATAAGGATACCCTTGATCTTCTTCCTCACTATCGTGTGGAAGGGTATGTGAACTTTCACCTCTCTCTTAAGATTGGTTGACCTCACGATATGTCTCTTGATATCTCATCGGTGCAAGGAAGTAGTCCCCTAGTGAATAGACCCGATCGACATTGATGTAGGGATCGCGTGTAAGCTCATCCCTATAGTTCAGTCTTAGGCACTATAAACTATCAATGAGGACCTCAAGAGGCATAGGATTGTTGTAACCCAATCTATATTTATCATAAGGCATTTGATATTATGGCTGGTAAGGAATGCAAGTACCTTGCTCATATAAGCCCAAACCATAGCCATGCTAGTTGCAAAGGTGAAGATACCTCATCGTAAATTCAGGGTTGAACATGTAGTTAATATCCTCAGAAAATGGCTCTTCATCATATTCCTACTACTAATAGGGCTCTATGCCATAGTTGAGACCCCCATAAATGATTTTTTTTTATTCAAGGTAGACCGAGAGGCACGATAGTACCTATGGGAAGATGAGGTTAATCCATGTCTTACACTAGCTCGATGGTAGAGGTGGATGTGATGTTCCTAACCAAGTATTCTCCTAGGATGGTAGCGGCTAGATGCACTATGACTTGTGGTGGTGGAGAATGAGAGGACGAGAGTGAGTCTTGACTTAATTCAATGTTGGTCTCATAGGGTGGCTCCTCGTCCACTAGACTAGGAGTCTCACCAGTAGACATGGTGGATATGGTTGGAGGGGTCTCATCGATAGGCCTTTTTCCCATGTTCCTCGATAGAGGATTCAATGTTGATGAAGGTATATCTAGGGTACCAATGTTGATGATGGTATGGCAAAAGATGATAATATATTGATTGAAGGTGATGGTGAAGGAGTCAAACCTTGGCTAGATGTATTTAGCTAGAAATTCATATGGTTTGATGATAAGGTCGACTCAGGGATTTTTTGCACCAAGTTACAGTTTTTGAAGGGCTCAAGGTCAGTGGAGATGACATGGACTTACCATTCATAAGTGTACTTTAGATATTGGTGAGTGATAGAGGGTATACATTTCATGTTCCTGATCCAAGGTCTACCGAGCAAGATATTGTATGCCATATCACCCTCCAAGATGTTGTACAATATTGGTATAATGTTTTTTCCTACCTAAATAAGTAGGAATATCATACCAACTATTGAGCATATAGCATAATTAAATGCTCAAAGGCTATAGGTAGACACAAAAATATGAGATACCTAGAGCCCAAGATGTTTAAGATCTTTTGTAGTGATGATGTTGCTGGAAGAACCAATATCAATAAAGACTCTTTTGTAGGGTGTTCCATTTACACATGCGATGATGTGCAATGGGGGATCCACCTTATTATTTGGAACCAGATTGAGCTCATCCTCTTGAAAGGTGATCACTAGTTCCATGCATTATCGAACATACCCTACAAAATTGTTTAAGGAGTTAGACTCCTGGGGCTATAGCTCTATCACAACCCAAGTCTCCTCACCTGGTTGTAAAATTCACAACATAAAATTTTGATGAGAGCTTCCTTATATGTTATGCATAATCATTGTTTAACCCAACCTTAATTAAGTACGAGGCATAGAAGGTTTGCACTTCAAGTTTTCCTACCACTACAGCTGGTGACTTAAGTGCTCAGGATCGACCAACTTCCTGCAACAGGTTGCCATTTTGAAATCTTAATCTCCTTCACTCGGGTATTCTTAGATTTAGGTAAGGGTTTGATCTTCTAGGGCCCATAACACCTGGAGGAGTGGATGCAATAATTCCCTTATTCCAAAGCTTGGGAATTTGCAATTCCCATTTATTATTTTTGATAAAGCACTTTGAAACTAGTGTTACTATACCTGTGACTAGTCATTAACCTTCCACTAAGGTGTAACTAGGGTTCCCATCGCATGGTTATGGACCAGATTGCTTAGTTCTAGCTCTAGTTGATGGTAATGCTACCCATACCATATACCACTAGACCTTCCAACCTCATAACCAGCCCTTTGGCTATGAGTTCTATTGGAAATTTTGCAACCAGGTAGGTTCATGAGTATCCTCATGTACAACACATGTGTTATCCATAGACGATGTCCCATACCATCATCTCCTACCCACAATAATGCAAAACCTCTATTCATATGCTTGGTTGGATATACAAGATCCACGGTAGTCACCACTACTAGCTTCCAGAGTTGGGTTAGTGCTATCCTCCTCGATAAGCACTGGCTCTCGAATAAGTATAACTTCACAACATTCTTTTCAGTTTTAACCCATACCCTTTTTGTGAGAGTTTCTCAAGGTTTTTGGTTATGCTTATAAGTCTAGTTTTTCTTTTAGTTTATATGTCATGGTTTAACAGGAAAATAACACCAGCATAGTATAATTTTCCTTCAACTAAACAGTAAATCCACTGGCTATAGAATTTACTCAAAGTAATTTTATTCACTACCAAATAGAAGCTTCATTGACTATCGAAATAGCTTTCACATATCACAAGTAATAAAACTGCTAGAATCATATAACATTCTCATAATTAGATTAGTCTTCTTTTTCCTTTAAAAATAACAACATAACCTAAGTTCCATCATTCACCATTTATATACTCCAAGAAATCCATATGTGATAATTTGTAAATAAAGAAAGAAGTTTTTAACATTAAAAAGCATAGTGCCATCGTGTTTCACATAATCATATATAACTCGTTCATCATCAGATTAACAAACTCCTTATATATGAGAAGCTAAACTTAAATTACCGATTTAAAAAAATATATATCTCTTTATTATGTGAAACATATTCCCTCTACTTGGATTATTTTAAAATACTTCTAAATAACTTTCTACATAAGAAAAAAAATTAATATTTCAACACTTAATATATATTATATAAAATCCACATTTCTAAGCTACTTTTAAGCCTACGAATTCAGGTGTCAACAATCAAAACTCACTATAGCCTTTCCTTTAAAAATCGTTCCTATTCAATGTAGAGAAAGAATTTTTGAAAAGGCAATATAATAATGATTTAAAACTTACGATGACTATTATTTTCCTTTTAGGCTTAATAAAATTAAGGCATTGCAAACTCACGTCACTACAGCAAGTCATTCAAATATTTAATTACCTAATAATATGCTGAAGAAAACTTATGTGAATAAATCCTAAAATAAACATAATACTTTAATAGTATAATGATTTCCTTTATTAAGAGCTACCATTGGAATTTAATAACTTTAGAATGAATACGTCAAGAGTTGGCCCAGAACGATTCCAAATAAATCCACACCAAAAAAATATTGACAACCAACATCCTATAGCTATTTTCTTTTCATTTTTAAACCAAAATCTATTGAAACCAAAAAAGGTTTATTCGGCAGGCTTCCATTCATAAAAAAAATAATATAAACTCATACATCACTAGCCTACTTCTCCAACCTGGATTTGTCTAAATTCAATGCTTACCAAAGTAAATTTCAGGCGAGGACTGTATACATAGAAGGAAAATTTCATATTCCCAAATAAATCTAAAAATTATGTCATAGTACAAGGCAACATATATTTATATTCAGATAAATAATAAAGCATTCATAAATTCAAACTTTCCTCTTTAATAGTACACATATTATGGTTTGGAAAAAATGTATACGAACAAATATATTTTCTCAATACATTTTGAACATGTCACAATGTTGATTCAAGGTTTCCTGAAATCTCTGGTATGTCTCAACAAAAGTCGATGCGCTCCACAAAACACAGTCCAACAGCGCATAAGGAATCCATTCTCTTCCACGGATGCACCCAGCATAGACAAAGACGAGGGTAAGAAGGAAATGTAGGTGGGTAGGGTCATCCTGGCCCATAATGCACATCTATACGATCCAAGCAAACATGCAAAGAATACAAACATACAATGCTTTTCCAATTTCAGCAAAATTCGCTATTAAGGCAGCATTCCATGAAAACGCACTCCTCAACACAATTTTCCTCTTCTCAAGGTTAATTATATTTTTTTTTATACACAGAGACAGCTTGCGTTTGAACTCACACAACATTCCCCATTATATATATGTATATATTTATTTTAAAGTTAAGGCAGCAACTAAATTTCGTCTATGATATATATGCAGAATTTTGCCTTATAAATTATTTATATCAACAGCTGCATTCAAGCTTTAAATTTTTACACAAAATACACAAGCACTTCTTAAAAGTGATTATATCCACAACATAAACCATTAACACATTCAGCATACAATTTCTTCCTTAATAGTGCAATAATTATGACCTGATATCTCGATGTGGACAATTTCCTAATGCAAGATTATCGCCCTCCACGACGTTGACAAGGGCTTCGTAGTATTCCAATGTAACATCAGCAAACAACGACTTACAGACACTCTCCAAAGACTACCACGCAAACTGCCTTTTGACATTCCTTCCTTTCATTTTATAAGGAAGTTTGTGAATTTTGAGGTTGACACCTTTCGATTACATTGCCAGATCATAGTCTTTAAACATAGCCATGTGGATTACGCTTCATATGAGTGGAGAGGAAATAAATTTACTTTATTATATATTATTTTTTATTTTTATATTTTCACCTTGATTAGTCTTTTAACAATCCTCCTAATCATATGTCGCTCGTATATATATATATTAGGACTTTGCTTTTTACTACATACACATTTAAAACTTCATAAAAAGTTCCTTTCCTTAGGAAGGAAGGAGCAATAATTATAATATATATATATATATTTATTTATTTATTTATGTATTATCTAAATATATAATTGCTATAATATTTGTATTATTATTATTGTTTATTTTTTATTATTTTTAATATATTTGAATATATATATTTATACACATATTTTTATTTTATTATTATTTTTTTAATTATTTATCATCATATATATTTTTGAACATTGATAAATCAAACTAAAGGCAACGAGCAAGCAATGCAGTAGCAAACATATATGGAGATGCAACTATGCATATGCACTAAATGTAACAACAATCAAAATGATATCAACAAGCAAACTTCTACGGTGGGCTTCCATTTACCCATGGGCCAAGGTGCACGAGGCATGATATCATATCCCCTTACCTGACATTTCTAACGTCTATCTCTTTTAGGGGTGGTTATTCTTGCCTACTTCCACACGTATTCCTACACTTGCATCACAAAAACTTAACGTAAAATCACATTCTTCCAAATAAAAATGATCACAAATGGTGGGGATGTCACATACTCTCCCACTAAGAATTAACATAGTCCCTGTGTTAGTTAAGGAATACATATACAGATTTTCATAACATCAAATCATATACATGTAATCAAAAGAAATTACATGCTAGCCACATTTGTATTACCAAGTCTCATCATGTTAAAACATAAAAATTTACATCAAATACATATAGTAAATTGCCTTTTTTGTTTATCATTTTTCAAATAAGTATGGAAATTGATTTCTCATGGCAGTAACATCCTCCCAGATGGCATTTTTCTCAGAGTAATGATCCCACTAGACCCTACATTACTCCATAGTCTTTTTTCTCAGCTGTTTGGTTTTAAAACCTAAAATTTCAACTGGTCAAACTTCAATGAGTTGCGGGTCCAACGTCTGCAGATGATACACATCCAGGATATGAGATGGGTCAGCTATATACTTGCGAAGAAGAGACACATGGAAAACACTACGGATTTTTGACAAGTTTTGTGGTAGTGCAAGCTTGTAGACAATAAGACTGATTTTGGCAACAATGTCAAAAGGACCTATGAATCTGGGGCTTAATTTGGTGGATTTAATTAAACTTTTGGTTGGCTTGACTCTAAGGAAAACCTTGTCACCTACGACAAATTCTCTAGGTATCCTTTTAAGATCGGCATAACTCTTCTAACGGTTAGTAGCTTCATAAAGTCGCTGATAAATCTCTTTAACCTGATTTTTCATTTGCTTAACAACTTCAGTATCGATCTCTTCTCGATCGTCCAAATTATCCCATGATAATGGTGTCCTGCACCTACTCTCATATAAGACCTCAAAGGGAGCCATGCCCAAAGTGGTGTGGTAGCTATTATTATAATCAAATTCCACTATGAAGAGATAATCTTCTCATCTACTCTAGTGGTCCATACAATACATGTGTAGCATGTCTTCTAGCACTTGATTGACCCACTCGGTTTGTCCATCCATCTCAGGATGATAGGTAGTTTTATTTATTGAAATTTGTTCTCCAACTCAGTTCAAAGCTTACCAAAACTTAGAAGTGAATATTGAATCTCTATCCGAGATTATTATTTTGAGAAATCCATGCAGTCTTACGATCTCTCGAGCAAATTTTTGTGTTATAGTGATTGCATCATCACGAACACTACCTGGTATAAAATGCGCTACTTTTGTCAATTTATCCACCACCACAAATATTGCATCATGCTAAAATCATGTTTTTGGAAGGCCAACAATAAAATCCATAGATATTACTTGCCACTTATGTTCTAGCACATCGAACATATGCAACATTCCACCAGGATGTTGATGCTCTCCTTTGACCTTTTGACAATCTAGGCATCTTATTATGAATTGTACCACATCTTTCTTCATCCCAAGCTAGAAGTAGTCTTTCTTTAGGGTTTCCCTCATCTTAATTACCCTTGGATGAGCAGAGTATGGTGCATAATGAGCTTCCTGAAGGATAGTTCTTTTAAATCCTTCATCATTGGGTACTACTACTCTATTCCAAAAATATACCAAATTTTACTTGATACAATAATCTTCGTGTTAGTTTGGTTCCTGCTCAACCTTATTACGACATTATTTACAAAACTCATCATTTTTCTACATCTCCATGATATGCTCCTTCAGCCCATATTGATATTTTTTAAGAGCTCTTATATGCCTCCTCCTACTGAGAGCATCTTCCAGCTTATTTTCTTTTCCTTTGATATATTTAATACCAAAGTCATACTCAACCAAAAACTCCATCCATCTTCTTTGTCGGGCATTTAGCAGAGACTGGGTAAAAATATATCTCAAACTATGATGATCTATTTTAAGTTCAAAGGGCTTCCCTAATAGATAATGCCTCCAAATTTTAAGAGCATGAACAACTGCTGCCAACTCTAAATCATGTGTAGCATAGTTTATCTCATGTTTCTTGAGTTTTATGGACTCATATGCTACTATGACCTCATCCTGCATTAACACACCACCTAGTACCTCCAATGAGGCATTGATGCATACCGTAAATGATTTATTTGGATCAGGTATTTTGAGTATAGGAGCAGTTGTCAACTTTTCCTTTATAATTATGAAGGCTTCTTCACACTGTGTTGTCCACTTAAAAGTTTTCCCTTTTCTTTGCAGGTTGGTAATGGGAAATGTAATTTTCAAAAACCCCTTAACAAATCATCGATAATAACCAACCATCCCCATAAAACTTCTTACTTTTGATACATTGGTTGGGGTTGGCCATCCTATAATGGCCTCAATATTTTTGGGATCTACAACTATTCCTTCAACTGAAACAATGTGTCCCAAATATTGAACTTGTGATGTATAGAACTCACATTTGGATAACTTACCATATAATTGATTTTTCCTAAGAACTTCTAATACTATTCTCATGTGTTCATTGTATTCTTCTTTGTTTTGGGAGTAAATCAAAATATCATCCAAGAATATAAGCACAAATCGATCTAATTGTTCCCAAAACATGTTGTTCATCAAGTTTATAAATACAACTAGAGCAATGGTTTATCCAAATGGTAATACTATGAACTCATAATTTCCATAGCGAGTTCTGAAAGAAGGCCTATAGGTATCCTCTTTCTTGATTCTTAACTGATGGTACCCTGACCTAAGATCAATCTTAGAAAATATGGTAGCTCCATTTAGCTGATCAAATAGGTCATCAATTCTGGGCAAGGGATACTTTTTCTTTATGGTCATCTTGTTAAGCATCCTATAATTAATGCATAATCTTAGCGATCCATCCTTCTTTTTAACAAATAGAACTGGTGCTCCCCATGGTGACACACTGGGTTTAATGTGCCATTTTTCCAATAAATTTTGTAGTTCAGTTTTAAGTTCCTGCAACTCAAGTGGTGTCATACGATATGGGGTTCGGACTATTGGAGTTGCTCTTGGCATAAGCTCAATTGAAAATTCAAAATCCCTTTTTGGAGGTAGTCTAGGAAAATCTTCAGGAAAGACATCTCTAAATTTGTTTAACACTGGATATTGTTGAAATAATATAGAACTTGAGTCAGTTTCCTCCTTTTTGTTCAACTTAACCACATATAGTTTACATCCTTTCCTCAGGGCTCTTTTGACCTGCATGGCAATCATAAAATGGGGTTCAAGAGTGGTTCGATTGTAGTGGATACAAATTCACCGATTAACATCATCCATAAAATCCAACCACATTTCTTTAAAATTTAGCAGAGCCTTATGATCTTTAAGCCAATCTACTCATAGGACTATGTCAAATGCATGCAAAGGAGCCACATGCAGGTGCCAGTTGATTTTTCCCTGAGGTATTTCTATTTGTGGTTCAAATAGACATTGGTTGACTAGGTAAGTTTATCCTGAGCAATATTTGACTTGCCACCCTTTTGCCATAACCCTAGGTTTAACAGGTATATCCCTCAAAATACTATTTGAAATGAAACTATATTTGGCCCCACTATCAATTAAAATATGTACATCTCTTCTACCTAATTTTCCTTTAATCCAAAATGGAGTAGCTTGCCCCTAAAGGTTAGGGTTACTTGTGGCAGCAAAAATTCTATGTGGTGCTTCCTCAATGGAATTTATATGATCTGATATGTTTGGGTATTATCTGGAAAAACGGTCTAGTGCCCCACACGCAAAGCATGCGTTTGGTCCATCATTTTTTTGTTTATAACTATCCTTGTTTTGATTGTCATTTTTATCCTATTTCCTATTATTGTTTTTCTTCTCCTAAAAATTCCTTCGATGTGGCTGCCCTTTGTCCCCTTGGTATTTACCCTTGTTTCTATTATCATTTTTGTGACGCCCTCCATATCTAAATTATCAACACTGATCTTTGCCTCTATTATGCTCGGGATATCTTATTTTCCTTGAATTATCTCTTTCAAATTGATGATAGTAAACCTTGACTTCCTTTTGACTTGATTCCTCATACCAAGCAGCGTCATAGGTAATTGTTAGTGTTTGAGGTACTTTTCTTCCCACTAGTTGGCTATATTTTGGGTGCAACCCCATAACAAACTTATGGGCTTTGAATATTTCCTGCCCATCAAATTTTGAAGCATACTTAAGAAGTTGCACAAACCTCTGGTAATATTCAATTACCGTCATATTGCCTTGTCGTAAGTTGGTGAACTCGCCATGTTTCTCAATATAAAATTGCTCAATAAGAAAGCAATTTTTTAATTCTCTTTCAAATTCTTCCCAACATATATCTATCACTTCCTTCTGGGTTATTTTCTTGTATGTGATCCACCAGTCCCGTGCAGGATCCTCTAAATGTGCCACTGCCTATGTGGTTTTAGATTCATAGCAAAGGGGTTGAATTGCAAAATATCCTTCAGCTTAACTCAACCAATTATTGGTGTTTTTGCCATCACCTCTTCCATAAAATTTAGAGATATCCAACTTTTTATCTCTTTTCTCAACTCTTCACCCATCTTCCTCCTCGAGGAACCCTCTAGAAACTCACTTATATTTTTAGTTTCACTTCTATTAGTCAAAATTTCAATGAATTTATATTGTTGGGTGATTAGTTCCTACTGTTGGGCCATATATGCTCATTAATGATCCATATGCTCACTCATTTGAGCTTTCTAGATATCCATTTGTTCACACTGTTGGTTCAGTTGCTCCGACATCAACTGAATCATTCAAGCTATATTCTCATCATTATACGTAGCTCTTGTAGCTATCAACTCCTTTTCTTTCTTGACCATTCGTTGTGGTACTTCAGTAGCTTGCACCCTCTTAGACTCCTTCACGAGTCATCTTGGTCCCTTTATAAAAACCTTTGCAATCTTCTCTTGTAGATTTACAATGGTCCTCCGTGAGGTACCTGCCATGTCTGGAATCAAAAGAGTTATGTCAGAACAACTATTCATGTTTTATTTTCCAAGGTTTCACAACCTAGGCTCTGATACCAACTATCACAACTCAGGTCTCCTCACCTGGTTGTAAAATTCACAACATAAAATTTTGATGAGAGTTTCCTTATATGTTATGCATAATCATTGTTTAACCCAACCTTAATTAAGTATGAGGTATAGAAGGTTTGCACTTCAAGTTTTCCTACCACTGCAACTGGTGACTTAAGTGCTCGAGACCGGCCAACTTCCCACAATAGGTTGCCATTTTGAAATCTTAATCCCCTTCACTCGGGTATTCTTAGATTTAGACAAGGGTTTGCTCTTCCAGGTCCCATAACACCTAGAGGAGAGGAGGCAATAATTCCCTTATTCGAAAGCTTGGGAATTCGTAATTCCCATTTATTGCTTTTGATAGAGCGCTTTGAAACTAGCGTTACTATGCTTATGACTAGTCATTGACCTTCCAATAAGGTGTAAACAGGGTCCCCATCGCATGGTTATGTACCAGATTGCTCAGTTCTGACTCTGGTTGATGGTAATGTTATCCATACCATCTATCGTTGGATCTTCCAACCTCATAACCAGCCCTCTGGCTATGAGTTCTATTGGAAATTCCATAACCAAGCAAGTTCATGAGTATCCTCATGTACAAAACATGTGTTATCTAGAGGTGATATCCCATACCATTGTCTCCTGCCCATAATAATGTAGAACCTATGTTCATACGCTTGGATGGATACACAAGATCCACGGTAGTTGCCACTGCTAGCTTCCAAAGTTGGGTTAGTGCTATCCTCCTCGATAAGCACTGGCTCTCGAATAAGTATAACTTCACAACATTCTTTTCCATTTTAACCCAAACCATTTTTTGTGAGAGTTTCTCAATGTTTTTGGTTATGCTTATAAATCTAGTTTTTCTTTTAGTTTATATGTCATGGTTTAATAGGAAAATAACACCAGTCTAGTATAGTTATCCTTCAACTAAAACAGTAACTTCACTGTCTATAGAATTTACTTAAATTAATTTGATTCACTACCAAATAGAAGCTTCATTGACTATCGAAATAGCTTTCACATATCACAAGTAATAAATTTGCTAGAATCATATAACATTTTCATAATTAGATTACTCTTCTTTTTCATTTAAAAAGAACAACATAACCTAAGTTCCATCATTCACCATTTATATACTCCAAGAAATCCATATGTGATAATTTGTAAATAAATAAAGAAGTTCTTAACATTAAAAAAAATAGTGCCACCATGTTTCACATAATCATATTTAAATTGTTCATAATCAGATTAACATTCTCCTTATATATGAGAAGCTAAACTTAAATTACCATTTTTAAAATAATATCTCTTTATTATGTGAATGAAATCAGTTGTCAATGTATACATAAAAGAAGAACACCATTGAATTAAAAATGAAACATTGCATTTATTTTCATAAAATGTGTTTGTGATACAATAAGCCCCTTTGTAGGGTGCTTTCACAATACAAATGCTTGAAGGGGGTGATCCCCTTTTACAATAAAAATATGGTGTCTTTCACTTCTTCATGCTACAACAATGTGGGAGGTGGGTTTTTCGTGACCACCATGTTGAATTTGAGCTTGTTGAATCCTGAACCTGAAATCTGCACACATGCAAATGGACAAGGGTTTAGTAGCACCTGTCACAATGAATATGATAAATGTAAATGAAAATGACTAATGTAAAATGAATATAGAAGAATATGAACAATGAATATGGCTTACATAGCACAATCCGGGCAGCATAACATTAGCATTTCCTCCTCTTCCTCTTTTTCTTGGTCATGTGATGGTGCCTTTATAGGCCTTTGAGGGTTTTGGAGGGAAGGATAGGTGGCAAGCCAGGGCTGCCAAGTGGCAAGGACTGGGTAGCCACCTATCCTAGGTAGTTGCAGTGAGTCACTAGAAGTGTCTCACTTAACTAGGGAGATGTGGCAAGTGGGTAGTTGGAAGTGGAGTGATGTGTGGAGTGAGGTGTGAGATGTGGCAAGTGGGTAGGTGCAAGTGGAGTGAAATGTGGAGTGAGGTGTGAGATGTGGCAAGTGGGTAGTTGGAAGTGGAGTGAAGTGTGGAGGGTTACCCCATGTGAAGGGACAAAGGGGACAAGGGTGTATGAGAGGTGGCAAAGGAGTGATGGTGATGTGGCTAGGACACATGTCAAGTGAGGAGAGAGGGTATCCTAGGAGGATATTTCCCAGATTTAATAAAATCTAGAAAATATAATTATGTGCAAGATTTTATGCCTAAGTCAAAACTTAGGCACATAATGTTATGCAGAACTAAAATGTGCAATGTGAATGAATGATGTGTAGGAATTATATGCCTAAGTTTAGACTTAGGCATATATTATTATGCAGAATTGTGATGTGCAATGTGGGTGAAATGTGCAGTAATTTATATGCCTAAGTTTAGACTTAGGCATATAATTTAATATGCAAAATTATGTGATGAAATGCAAATGCCTAGATTTTAGTGTCTACAGATGCCCCTTTTTGTACCGTGTTGTGTGAAACACAATATGGTGCAAAAACAAAAGACACCTGGTTTTATTTGATGGAGGAATGGACTCAAATCTTCTCGATGCAAAGAATGAATGACTTTTTTGAAATTTTTGATTTGTTTGCTTACCCCCTCAATTGGCGAATGGGTAAAGGATGAAACCCATGAGCCAATTGACCAAATGTGGATGATGAAAGGAGGTGGTTGATTGAATGATGTGGATGTGATGCAAATGTATGTCATTTTGACCAACTTGATGCCCCAAGTTTGGGATTATTTGTGTTCTTGCAAATTTACCTTTGGTTTCGTTGATGTGCAAAATGTGTGGTAAAATCTTCGACCACGTTTGGAGTTCTTGTTCCACTGTGACTTTAGCAATTCCTTCCAAATGATGGGTTCAAGGAACCAGTCGTTCGAGAATTTGATACTCGAGTGATTTTTGATTATTACCAAATTGTTTTTGGTTGTTTTTCGCTTTTGACCCAATGAAAGGGGTTGAAGGATAACCTTGTGCAAATATGTTTTGAACACATCTAAGCTCAAATATTTAGGGACCTAGCTGATTTAATGTCATAGTGATTTGATGTTGAATGTTTGAATGAGTTTCCTTATGGTGAGCTACCCATCCGACCGGATTGCATGGATTGCTAGTCGTTGCAACCGCTAGGTGTATAGGGTAATCCACTAGATACAAGGTTCACTAAATGATGTGATGATGATGATGATGTTTGTAAAAATGAATGATGTGATTGATGTAAATGTTGGAAATCAATATCAAGTTGGATGCCCCAAGTTTGGGGTGGACTTATGTTGTCGTAAATTTACCTTTTGGTTTGATTGACATGCAAGATGATGAAGTAAAGGAACCAATCACCCTAGGAGCTCGTTGTCCTAGTGATTGTTAGCAATTCCTTAATGCAAAATGATGAAGTATAAGTTTTCCATGTTTTGTAACCCCATGGAGTAGGCATCAATGACAACCTTGGACAAATCTGCTTGAACGCAAGTCACTCAAAAATTGAAGGACCAACCTGGTTTAATTTCAAACATGATGATGTGAAATGATTTTGAATAAGTGTCCTTATGGTAATTTATCCATCCTACCGGATTGCATGGATAACCAATCGCTGCAACCGCTAGGTTTCTAGAGTAAATCACTAGATACAAGGTTCACTTGAGATGATGATGATGTGAGATGATGATTTGGAGGGTTTTACAATATTTTTGTAGCCATTTGCATTTGAAGGGGAGTTGTGTAAGATGGTCACAAATAAAAGTCAACTTGTGTTGCCCCAATCATGGAAAAGATGCTCATTTTAATGAGTGTAATTTGCATGATTGAGTGTTTTGAGTGTTGACTTTGATTATGAAATTGAATTTGTTGATTTTGTCTTTCCCTTCAAGCGATGAGTCGATGGAGAAGATATGAAATGATGAAAGCGATGAAACAAATGATAATGGTTTGAATGAGATGGATGTTTTTGTTTTTGTTTCAACTATGATTTTGACCATTGTTGATAATTGTGCACTTCTATCCCTTGGAGCAGTCCAATCGTATGGCTTTCTTAGGGAATTGAGATGATAACAATTCATTTTTTGCATGAGGTGAATCACTTTTCAAGGGCCTTATGGTAACTTATCCATCCTACCGAATTGCATGGATTGCTAGTCACTGCAACCGCTAAGTATATAGGATAAGTTACTATATACGAGGATCACTTGAGGCTAAGTGGAAGAAGGAAATGTACACCTCTATCCCTTGGAGCAGTCCAGCCTCATGGCCTTCTTAGGGAGTTGAGATGAGAACACTTCTATTCTTTCAAGAGCCTGTTGAATTTGTTTTTGACCAAAGGAATTGAGATATCTTTGGATTTTTTGTTTTGTTGTTTTTTTTTTTGGAGAATGCATGATTGTTTTGTGTTTTGTGTTTTTTTTTGTTTTTGTATGACAAAAGATGCATGGAAATGTTTTTGGTGTTTTATGTTTTTGTATGACAAAATATTCATGGCAATGTTTTTGTTGTTTTATGGTTTTGTAAGACAAAATATGTATGGAAATATTTTTGGTGTTTGATGTTTTTGAAATGGAAAGAAAGCACAAGATGTTTTTTTTTTTATGTTTTGATGATTGATTTTTTTTTACCAAAGGAATTTGAGTACTTTTAGAGCATTTTGGATTGATTTGACCAAAGGGGTTTATGCCTTTGGGGCTTTTTGAATTGTGTTAATGATAATTGTCCTTATGGTAATCTACTCCTCCTACTGGATTGTATGGATAGCCAATCGCTACAACCGCTAGGGTGCTAGAGTAAATCACTAGATACAAGGATCACTTAAGGTTGAGTGAAAGAAGGAAATGTGCATCTCTATCCCATGGAGCAGTCCAACCACATGGCTTTCTTAGGGAGTTGAGATTATAGCATTTCGATTTTTGAAAGCCTTGTTGAGATTGAATTTGACCAAAGAAATTGTGTTACCTTTGGAGTTTTTTTGAATTGAATGTGACCAAAGGAGTTTGATTCCATTGGAGCTTTTTGAATTTGATTATTTGAAATGTGAATGTTTAATGTGATTGTTGGGGTAGGTGTGAGACCTTGAATCCCCCAAGTTGTTTGATTGATTGTTTGATGTGATTGATGGGGAAGGTGTGAGACCTTGAACCCCCCAAGTTGTTTTGTGATTGTTTATGTATATGTGTAATGATTGATTGTTCAAATTGTTTTTTTTGTACATGTTATGAAATGAATATGTTATGAATGAATGCAAATGAATGAAGGGTGTTGCTTTATTAATCATTGTTCAAAGATATTTTGAACCATTTGAATGAATGGTGTTGCTTTATTGATCATTGTTCAAAGAGATTTTGAACCATTTGAATGAATGGTGTTGCTTTATTGATCATTGTTCAAAGAGATTTTGAACCATTTGAATGAATGGTGTTGCTTTATTGATCGTTGTTCAAAGAGATTTTGAACCATTTGAATGAATGGTGTTGCTTTATTGATCGTTGTTCAAAGATATTTTGAACCATTTGAATGAATGGTGTTGCTTTATTGATCGTTGTTCAAAGAGATTTTGAACTGTTTGTATGGTTTTTTTGAATGGTGTTGTTTTTTTAAGGTTTACATTTGAATGAATGGTGTTTTTATTGATCATTTTTCAAAGAGGTTTTTGAACCATTATTTAGCAAACTTTACCTTTATTGCTTAATCAGGGGCACCAATATGATACTACTAGTATGACCACATGGATGAAATGGATTATGATATTTATGACTATGTGATGGTGGTATGGAATGGAGGCTTGCTTATGACTTTATTGTCCTTAGGGATAAAGGATCTAGAGTTGTTTTGCAAAGACTCAAACATCCTAGTGTGTCTAACAAACTCACTAAAACTGCCTAATTCTTCTAGGACCAAATGTGTGTGTAGTGAATTCATTTACCGAATCAAGAGCATGGTAATGACCCGAGACAATCAAGAACCAGTGTGTGTGCAATTGAGTTCATTAACTCATCTTGAGTAAATTGGGTAAACCTGTTATGGTTTGAACCTAGAAGCTAGCTTGTCCGTATGAGCGGTCAGAGGTCTCTTTTAAAAGAGACATGTCACCACGCATGAGCGTACTCCACTTCCAATCAAGCGTCTATAGCTCCGGTGGAGGCTAACTCCATAGTCCATGATTTTTGTTTTTGATTTCTTGAATTTTGGGGATGACTACTTAACCGTCTGACTGGAAATGTAGTACGATCCTTACAACCCAATTAATCAGTGGTGTGTGATGTAAAAGTATTAGAGCTTTGGGGAATCAGATTCTCAACCTAAGTGTGATGAGAATTGTACCCTATCCTTACTACTCTATCTTTTGAATTTGAAGCAACTGTGATAGTAGTGAAAACCACTATTGTCATGGACTATGTTGCATAATGGGACAAGCAAGGATGACCCTTTTCACCTCAAGGTTCCTACCAAGTATGGTGTTATCCCTATTTGACACAAGATGTTTTTAAGATGTGAAATTGTGTTTGGTTCGAGAATGTTTTTGAGATCAATTCCCAATACTCAAGATTTGCTTAGTGTATATATGTGCAATGGTCCTAAAAGAATTCGACATATTTTTTGGAGGTTGCTTAAGACACTAGGAGTGGTTGAGTGATTGAAAACATTAGGATTTTTCTTAGGAAGCAATGTATTATTATGAGTGATGGTTTTGGTGATGTTTGATGTGAGGTGCCCCTGATTAAGGCAACAAGACATAGTGCACTATCAATTATTCTTGATTTTAATGAATACGAATGGTATGAATGTGCAAATGCTATGAAAGTTGGAATGTGTGAATGCAATGGAAGATGGATTGTGAAAGTGATTTATTAAAAATGCAATGTGTATGAAAATGTTTTTGTGTTTTATATTTATTATTGTTTTTTTTTGTCTTTTGATGTTTTTGAGATGAAATGTGACCAAAGGGGTTTGGTTCCTTTGGAGCTTTTTGAATTTCATGTGACCAAAGGAGTGTTGGTTCCCTTGGAGCCTTTTGAATGGAAATTGACCAAAGGAGTGCCTCCCTTGGAGCATTTTGAAATGAGATTTGACCAAAGGGGTTAGGTTCCTTTGGGGCCTTTTGAATTGATTTGACCAAAGGGGTGTCCCCTTTGGAGTCTTTTGATTGATTTGACCAAAGGGGTGTCCCCTTTGGAGCATTTTGATTGATTTGACCAAAGGGGTGTCCCCTTTGGAGCCTTTTTGAATTTGATTTGACCAAAGGGGTGTCCCCTTTGGAGCATTTTGAATTGAATTGACCAAAGGGGTGTCCCCCTTGGAGCATTTTGAAATGAAAATTTGACCAAAGGGGTTAAGTTCCTTTGGGGCTTTTATGATTGATTTGACCAAAGGGGTGTCCCCTTTGGAGCATTTTGAATTGAATTGACCAAAGGGGTGTCCCCCTTGGAGCATTTTGAAATGAAATTTGACCAAAGGGGTTAGGTTCCTTTGGGGCATTTTTGATTTGACCAAAGGGGTGTCCCTTTGGAGGGTCTTGAATTGTATTGACCAAAGGGGTGTCCCCTTTGGAGCATTTTGAATGAAATTGACCAAAGGGGTTAAGTTCCTTTGGGGCTTTTTGATTGATTTGACCAAAGGGGTGTCCCCTTTGGAGGTTTTGAATTGAATTGACCAAAGGGGTGTCCCTTGGAGCATTTTGAAATTGAAATTTGACCAAAGGGTTAGGTTCCTTTGGGGCCTTTTGATTGATTTGACCAAAGGGGTCCCTTTGGAGCATTTTGAATTGATTTGACCAAAGGGTGTCCCTTGGAGCATTTTGATGATTTGACCAAAGGGTTGGTTTCTTTGGAGCCTTTTGATTGATTTGACCAAAGGGGTGTTCCTTTGGAGCCTTTTGAATTGTATTGACCAAAGGGTATCCCTTTGGAGTATTTTGATTGATTTGACCAAAGGGGTGTCCCCTTTGGAGCCTTTTGATTTGATTTGACCAAAGGGGTTTTGTTCCTTTGGAGCCTTTTGATTTGATTTGACCAAAGGGGTTTGGTTCCTTTGGAGCCTTTTGATTTGATTTGACCAAAGGGGTTTTGTTCCTTTGGAGCATTTTGATTTGATTTTTTTTTGCATTTTGAATTTTGATATGAATGTGGGAGGTGGTTCAGGTGAAATGAGGTGGCGAATGTGAAGGTATGTGTGTGAAAATGTGATTGAAATATAAATGAATAACACACAAATCAAATAAACAAACAATGTTTTCTAAGTTTTTTCAAATTTTGTTTTCGATGTTTGATTTTTTTATTGTTTTTGGATTTTTGAAGTTTTTGATTTTTTTGTAATTTTGAGGTTTTTGATTTTTTTTTTGAGTTTCAGTGTGTTTTGATGTTGTTGGAATTTTGAAGAAGTTTTTTTTTTTGATTAGAATAAAGGAGCTCGATTAAGATGGTGATTAGGAACACTAGTGCCAAGCATGATTTCTCAAAAGAGTCTAGGGTACACCTCTATCCCTTGGAGCAATACAATCACATGGCCTTCTTAGGGAGTTGAGATGAGAAAACTTCTATTCTTTTGAGAGCCTATTGAATTTATTTCTGATCAAAGGAATTGAGATATCTTTGGATTTGTTTTTTTGTTTTTGTTTTGTTTGTTTGTTTTTTTTGTGTTTTTTTTTTGTAAGACAAAATATGCATGGAAATGTTTTTGATGTTTTATGTTTTTGTATGACAAAAGATGCATGGAAATGTTTTTGATGCTTTATATTTTTTTAATACAAAAGATGCATGGAAATATTTTTGGTGTTTTATGTTTTTGTAAGACAAAATATTCATGGAAATGTTTTTGATGTTTTATGTTTTTGTATGACAAAAGATGCATGGAAATATTTTTGGTGTTTTATGTTTTTGTAAGACAAAATATTCATGGAAATGTTTTTGATGTTTTATGTTTTTGTATGACAAAAGATTCATGGAAATTGTTTTTGGTGTTTTATGTTTTTGTAGGACAAAATATGCACAATGTTTGAATTGAATGTGACCAAAGGGGTTGATTCCTTTGGATGATTTGAATTGTATGTGACCAAATGGGTTGATTCCTTTGGAGCTTTTTGAATTGAATGTGACCAAAAGGGATTGATTCATTTGCAGCATTTTTGAATTGAATGTGACCAAAGGGGTTGAATCCTTTGGTGTTTTTTTTTTTATATTGAATGGGACAAAAATGGGTTGATTCCTTTGGATATTTTTAGATTGAATGTGAACAAAAGAGTTACAAAAACTGACCACCTATAAAAATCATCATCATCACATTATTTAGTAAACCTTGTATCTAGTGGATTACCCTATACACCTAGCGGTTGCAGCGACTAGAAATCCATGCAATCCGACCAAATGGATAGCTCACCATAAGGAAACTCATTCAAACATTCAACATAAAATCACTATGACATTAAACCAGCTAGGTCCCTAAATATTTGAGCTTAGATATGTTCAAATAACTTGCACAAGGTTATCCTTCAACCCCTCTCGTTGGGTCAAAAGTGAAAAAAAACAAAAAACAATTTGGTAATAATCAAAAATCACTCGAGTATCAAATTCTCGAATGAATGGTTCCTTGAACCCATAATTTAGAAGGAATTTCTAAAGTCACAGTGAAACAAGAACTCCAAACGTGGTTGAATATTTTACCACATATTTTGCACATCAACGAAACCAAAGGCAAATTTGTAACAACACAAATTAAACCAAACTTGGGGCATCAATTTGATCAAAATGACATATATTTGTATCACATCCACATAATTCAATCAACCACCTCTTTCATAATCCAAATTTAGTTAATTGGCACATGGGTTTCATCCTTTACCCATTCGCCAATTGAGGGGTAAGCAAAAAAATCAAAAATTTCAAAAAAGTCATTCATTCTTTGCATCAAGAAGATTTGAGTCCATTCCTCCATCAAATAAAACCAGGTGTATTTTGTTTTTGCACCATATTTTATTTCACACAACACAATACAAAAATAGGCATCTTTAGACACTAAAATCTGGGCATTTACATTTCATCATATAATTTTGCATATTAAATTATATGCCTAGGTCTAAACTTAGGCATATAAATTACTGCACATTTCACCCACATTGCACATCACAATTCTGCATAATATTATATGCCTAAGTCTAAACTTAGGCTTATAATTTCTACACATCATTCATTCACATTGCACATTTTAGTTATGCATAACATTATGTGCCTAAGTTTGACTTAGGCATAAAATCCTACACATAATTATATTTTCTAGATTTTATTAAATCTTGGAAAAATCTTCCTAGGATACCCTCTCTCTTCACTTGACATATGTCCTAGCCACATCACCATCACCTCATTGCCACCTCTCATACACCCTTTTACCCTTTGTCCCTTCACATGGGGCAACCCTCCACACTTCACTCTACTTGCAACTACTTGCCACATATCATACATCACTCCACATTTCACTCCACTTCCACCTTCTCATTTACCATATATCACACCTCACTCCATACTTCCTTCCACTTCCAACTACTTACTTGCCACATATCCCCAGTTAAGTGAAACACTTTTAGTGACTCATTGCAACTACCCATGATAGGTGGTTACCCAGTCCCTGCCACTTGGCAACCCTGACTTGCCACCTATCCTTCCCTCCAAAACCCTCAAAGGCCTTTAAAGGCACCATCACATGACCAAGAAAAAGAGGGAAGAAGAGGAATGCTAATGTTATGATACCCAGATTATGCTATGTAAGCCATATGCATTGTTCATCTTATTATATATTCATCTTACATTAGTCATTTTATTTACATTTTATCATTATTCATTGTGACAAGTGCTACTAAATCCTTGTCCATTTTCATGTGTGCAGATTTTAGGTTCAACAAGCTCACCATTTTTGTAAATAAAAGAATTGAACAAATAAATAACAAGAATATAGAGAAATAAAATTGCCAAAAATGCTTTCTTTATTGATATTTGATACAAATGTTACAAATAGATTTTGAATTTCCCCAAGTATGTTTGGGAGCAATGTTACAATTTGCCCTCTCTATATTGCTACAAATGAATAATCTTATGGAATGGGGATCTTCCAACTCTTCACAGGAACTTGTGCTCTTTGTTATTTCAATTATAGTCCAAGGTGAGTGGGCTTTGGTATCCAACAAGGGACCACTCTAGCTTCAATAGCTTCTTCAAAGTACCTGTTGCTTGCACACATTCAAACTGATAAAGGGATTAGTAGCACCTGTATATTTGAGCAATAAAAACCAATGCTATGCACAAATTATAAGAAAGTAATCATACGAAATAAGTTATCGAAGTAATTAACATATAAAGCCTTGCTATCAGATGAATTCTCTTTACTAATCTCTAATGTGCATGTGATTTTATGCTTGAGACTATGGAACCGTGGATGCGCAATGGTGGATGGAAATCGTGGACCTACAGTTGTGAAACTATGGACGTGAATTTTTGAATGGGGAACCGTGGATGGGTGATTTTGACTAAAAAATAGATTGCCTTGGTATTGGAACCAACAGTACAAAATTATACCCATACTCGCAATTTCTCGCTAGATCTGGGTCGATTTTGGCAGCCTATCGGTATGCAAATTTAGATCTCTTTTCTTGGTGGAATAATGGTGCCTTTATAGGCCTCTTGGGATTTTTTAGGGATATGGAAGGTGGCAAGCCCAATTTACCAAGTGGTAAATCAGGACTGCCAAATAGGAGGGGCAGCTACAGTGAGTCACCTAGTGTGGCTCACTTAAATGGGGTGATGTGGCTACAAGTGGAGTGGGATATGAGATGTTGTTTTATGTGAAGGGACAAGGGAGTCAAAAATGAGTGAGATGTGGCATGGGTGTTTGGAATCTACCCCATATGCAAGGAAAATGGGGACAAGATTGGGTGAGATGTGGCAAAGATGTTGGATGAAGTGTCTAGGACACATGTCCAATGGGTAGGCAGGGTATCCTAATGTGATTTTCCAAAATTTATAAATTTGGAAAATAGGATAATCTGCAGGATTTTATATCCCTAAGTTAGAACTTAGGCATATATTTTTATTATGCAGGATTTGATGTTGGGGTGGTAAATGTGACTTTGAAGGTGTTGGATTTTGGTGTCTACAGTCAACAATAAAAACTTACTTAGCCTTTCCTTTAAAAATCGTTCCTATTCATTGTAGAGAAAGTGTTTTCGAAAAGGTAATATAATAATGATTTAAAAATTACAATAACTATTATTTTCCTTTTAGGCTTAATCAAAGTAAGGCAATGCAAACTCGCGTCACTACAACAATTCATTCAAATATTTAATTACCTAATAATATACTGAAGAAAACTTATGGGAATAAACCCTAAAATAAACATAATACTTTAATAGTATAATGATGTCCTTTATTAAGATCTACCATTGGAATTTAATCACTTTAGGATGAATACGTCAAGAGTTGGTCCGAAACAATTTCAAATAAATTCACAGAACAGAAAAATATTTTGCAAGATGACAACTAGCATCCTACAACTATTTTCTTTTCAATTTTAAACCAAAATCTATTGAAACAATTTTTGTTTAAAAAGGTTTATTCGACAGGCTTCCATTCATAAAAAATAATATAAACTCATACATCACTAGCCTACTTCTCCAACCTGGTTTTGTCTAAATTCAATGCTTACCAATTCACTCTCAGGCAGGGAATGTATACATAGAAGGAAAATTTCATATTCCCAAAGTCTTAATCTAAAAATTACGTCAGAGTACAAGGCAACATATATTTATATTCAGATAAATAATCAGGCATTCATAAATTCAAACTTCCCTCTTTAATAGTACACATATTATGGTTTGGAAGAAATGTATATGAACAAATATCTTTTCTCAATACATTATGAACATGTCACAATGTAGATTCAAGGTTTCCCGAGATCTCTGATGTGGCTCAACAAAAACCGTAGCTCTCCACAAAATGTAGTCCAATAGCGCATAAGGAAGCCATTATATTTTGCGGATGCACCTAGCATAGACAGAGATGAGAGTAAGAAGGCAATGTGGGTGGGTGGGATTAGCTTGACCCATAATGCACATCTATATGATCCAAGAAAACATGCAGAGAATACATACATACAATGCTTTTCTAGTTTCAGCCAAATTTGCTATTAAGGTAGCATTCCATAAAAGCACACTCCTCTACACAATTTTCCTCTTCTCAAGGTTAATTATATTTTTTTATACACAAAGACAACTTGTGTTTGAACTCACACAACATCCAATTTCCCCAATATATATATGTATATACTTATTTTAAAGTTAAGGCAACAACTAAATTTCGTCTATGACATGTATACATAGACTTTTGCCTTATAAATTATTTATATTAAAAATTGAATTCAAGATTTAAATTTTTACACATAAATACACAAGCACTTCTTAAAAGTGATTATATCCAAAGCATCAACCATTAACACATTCAACATATAATTTCTCCTTAAGATTGCAAAAATTCTAACCTGATATCTCGATGTGGACAATTTTCTATTGTAGGATTAACGCCCTCAACGACATTGACAAGGGCTACGTAGTGTTCCAATGTAATGACAACAAACATCAGCTTACATGCGCTCTCCAAATACTACCACCCGAACTACCTTTTGACATTCCTTCCTTTCATTTTATAAGGAAGTTCATGAATTTTGATGTTGACATCTTTTGATTACTTTTCTAGATCATAGTCTTTAAACATAGCCATGTGGATTACACTTCATATGAGTGGAGAGGAAATAAATTTACTCTATTATATATTATTATTATTTTTTTATTTTCACCTTTATTAGTCTTTTAACAATCCTCCCATCATATGTCGTTCGTATATATATATATATATATACTAGGACTTTGCTTTTTACTACATACACATTTAAAACTTCATAAAAAGTTCCTTTTCTTAGGAAGGAAGGAGCAACAATTATAATATATATATATATATTGTATTATCTAAATATATAATTGCTATAATATTTGTATTATTATTATTGTTTATTTTTATTATTTTTAATATATTTGAATATATATATTTATACATATAATTTATTTTATTGTTTATTTTTTAAATTATTTATCATCATATATATTTTTGAACATTGATAAATCGAATTAACGGCAACGTGCAAGCAATGCAGCAACAAACATATATGAGATGCAACTATGCATATGCACTTAATGTAACAATAGTCAGAATGATATCAATAAGAAAAATTCTATGATGGGCTTCCATGTACCCATGGGCCAAGGTGCACGAGGCATGACATCATATCCCCCTTACCTAATGCTTCTAACCTCTGTCTCTGTCAGGGGTGGTTATTCTCTTTTGTCTCCACATGTGAACTTGTACCTGCATTACAAAAAACTTAACACATAATAATATTCTTCCAAATAAGATAGTCACAAGTGGCAGGGATGTGACGAGATCGATCACCTTGAGTATCTCCATTAGAGCTTCTTGATGAGGTAGAGATTACTAAATGATCTCATAGATCGAGATATGGGTAGATGTTGTTCTCAGGCTCTAAGCGAGATTGCTCTTTATTGTGACCAATATTTGGGGTGGGAGGCTTGGCATCGAAGGTGGCAAAGGCTATGACGTTGAAGGAACATAACTTGAAGTTATAGGTGGTGCGACTAGACTTGGGTGCTACTTGTTCCTTGTCACAATGTTGATCATGTTGACGAACCGTTGCTTAGGGTATGCCTGATGAACCTTAATCACTAGTGGTACCATCTTGGCCTATTCTACATGGTAAGGTAATGGATTTTAAAAAACATCCATCTATTGATTGTTTGGTGTGATAGGGTTATCAACCTGAAGTTCATTCCTATCGATCATATCTTGTACCAGATGTTTGAAATTATAGCACATTTACACGTCATGCCCATTTTGCCTATGAAACTTATAGTATAGGTCTTCATGATATCCTTTGGGCTTTGGTGTGTTTGGATTGATAGGTCAACTCTCAGATAGATTAATTGCCTTAGTTGCATAGATATTCTCAAACAAAGAGTCCATGGACTCAATAATGGGCATAAACTATCACTTAGGGTGACGTTGTTGATTTTACCCTTGGTTATTTTGATTATCCTTGTTGTAGTTTCTAGGTGTGGCCTGATAATTGGGCTTTTGGGATGGTGCTGGTTGCATAGGTCCTAGAATACTAATGGCAACCTGATTGACTGATGTCGACTCAGGTTGCACTGGGTTGTTCATGGTATTCTTGTTCCACCCCTTCTGGTGAGGCTTTGCACTCTCTCCCTCTTGAATTTTGATGTCTTCGATCATTCTAGCTTGCACTAGAGCATCTTCAAGAGTTGGATATTATTGGAGTTGCAGTAACAAGGAGATCATCTTTAAGAAAATTTTAGAGAATATTTGAGTCAACATTGTCATGGGGAGTAAGTATGATAGTTTGGCAACCAATGCTCACTACCTATTGCCATAGTTTATGATTAACTCATCATAAAATTGTTTTAACCCTGCAAGGTCAGCCAACGTCGCCTTTCGCTTGGTATTTAAGGTGAAGCATTCCAAGAACATGTCTATGAATTGATCAAGATTGTATATGTTATGATTTAGGAGTTGGGTGTACCACTCTACAGCCTAATCAAATAGGGTAGTCAATAATATCCTCAAAAGTAAAGAATCATTATCCTGGATGCCAAAGCATTGACTCAAGAACATGGTAACATGATCCTGCACATATTCGTCTCCCTTAAAGGTAGCTAGGTGGGGTATATTAAACATATTTATATAGGAAGTGATAGAAATGAAAGTATGGAATGGTTGACTATGCTATAGACAACATTTCTAAGCCCTAGGACTCACTGGCATATTCTCCAATAATTTTGTAATGTAACTAAGCAATTTTTTCTAAGTGTTTGCAATGTAATGAAGTTATCAAACATCCAATTTTTTTAGACATCTGGGTTGAATTCCAGACATATGGACTAGCCATCAGATGTCTGGTGTGACTACCAGACGTCCATTCTGACTACTAGACATCTGGGCTAGTGGCCTGATGGCTAGTTAGCATAGGTTAGACGTCTGATTAGTTATTTGTTAAGGGAATTAGTTTTGGAATTGGTTGGGGAAGTTGGGGAAGTTGGTTGGGATAACCAACTTCCAACCTTATAAATACCCCCCTTTTCAAACATTTGTAATCCATCAGAAGACAATCAGAGAGCATCAGACTTTGTCAGAGATCACCATTGTATGTTGTAACTATGATTGAAACATAATACAAAGGCTGCTATTCTGATCCATATTCTGCGTATGCATTGAGTGAATGTTGAGTTGAGTTATAGATTTGCTACCAATAATGGAGTTATTGTAGGTTCGAAGCCATTGATGGACATGTTGTAGGTTTCCAAATGTTAATTTGTGATTGTAGGTTTGTTGTCTGTTATCGATGCACAGGTACCGAAGGAGGAGCAGTTATGGTAGTTATAGATTCTTTGAGGTCTAACGTCTATCCAAACATCTAGTAACTACCAGATGGCTAGCTGTCAGCCCCTCCACCCGACATCCAGCCCTGACCTGACGTCTAGTAGCTAGACGTCCTACCTGCCAGACCTGACGTCTGACCTTGTCCCAGACGTCTGTACTTGTCCATCCGACGTCTGGACCCTTGACGTCCTGACTGAGCCGACTGAAGCCAGAGTTAGCTTACTGACGAGAACCTTGTTGTATTGCCTAACCCTGATACTAATTGTCATCACCCATATCGGGAATGTACTCACCCCTATCTACATTTGGCATCGTTGCCTAATCAAAAAACCTGGAGAGTCTAGGCAGAGTTATTAGAGGGAGTTAGGTGAATGACTGATTTCAGGGAACAAAGCAAACCAGTAAGAAGAAGTGCACGACTAGCGAACCTACGAGCAAACGAGGCCCCAGAGGTGTCTCACCCTGAGGTAGAACGAGTATGGAATGTTGAAGAGGATGAAAATGCACACATAGAAACCTTGTTGGTGACTGCAGAGAACGAGGAAGAGAAAATAGAAGAAAGAGTACCCATAATTGATGACTAGACGATAACACCCGAATCGGCAGAAGAGGAGTGGCTAGAGGATACTGTAGGAGAGAACCTAGTATCGAGGCACCGACACAGAGGTTCATGGGGAGGAAGACTGGAGCCACGTTTGGTATATTCGCGAAGAAGTTCAAGAAGCAGAGACCAATTGGAGACGCGTACAAGGCTATTTGAGGAGGGTTTTGCACCACCAATAGTTGATAGGCAACCACAAAGAACTCAACACACAGTAGTACCTATATACCAGAACACTATGGTAGGAAATATTGCCAACATAACTATATAACAAAAATGCCCACCTTTCTCAAGTGAAGGGAAAGAAGACCCAGCCCGATATGTGGGAACTTGCACTACCATTTGGGGAGCAAATGGGGTGAATCAAGACACACAATGGTTGCAATTGTTTCCAACAACATTGCGAGGCATGGCGATAGATTGGTACTTGAAAATATAGAGTACATAAGAATTTGCACAATGGGACGACCTTAAGAATACATTCATAGAAGAATTTTGACCAATGAGAGACGACACTGACATAATCACAGAAATTTGTGTCATGAAGTAGAAAACGAATGAAGATATCAAAAGCTTCAATAGAAGACTAAAACAACTGACAGAAAAGATGGAGATGACACCTGCTAATGGTATGGTTAAGCGATGGTTTTTGGATGGACTACTCCCAAGGTGGAAGAAGAAGATGAAGGCAATACCATCCTCAACATATATAGAAGCACTGGAGAAGGCGAAGAACTTCGAAATTGAAGGCAAGCAGACAACCGTAAAAATTGGAGGATACTTGAAACATGTCGAGGAATCAGATAGTGATGTTGAAGACAAGGTGCAAAGCACAATCCACACATTTCAAAAAGAAATGGAGAAAATACTGAAGGAAGCCAAAAGTGAAAATCGTAAAGATAGGAAGGAAATTTGGTGCTCGGAATGCAAGACGAAAGGGCACTCCAATATCGACTGTCCAAAGAAAGCCTACTATAACATATGTGATATTGTAGGTCATCCAGTGGTCGAGTGTCCATTCAATCTAAAGAACAAGCGACATCAAACTTTGGCCATACAACAAGAAGAGCAGCCAAACACAGGAAGGAATGGACAAGCTGCAACAAGTGGAGGATACAGGAATAACCGTCAAGGAGGAAGACAAGGAGGCCAGAGCCGATTGCAATATGACTCTGAGGGCCGACCGGTTATTCAATGTCAAAATTGTCAAGAATGGGGCCATTTCACAAATAATTACTCCAAGCCACAGAATGCAAGAAACAACAATCATGGAAACAATACCACATAAATGTGCAAATTGTGTGGTCCAGGCAACCACATGGAAGCCAATTTCCTGAACAAGGCAAGTACCAGTGGAACACAAAATATAAACCTGATTGGCATAGGAGAGGTGGAGGAACCAAAGAATGAAGTCTTGGTTGTAACGAGGGAATAGACCAAGAAGATGGAGGAGTACCCAAATCCTACCAAGGAGAAGGCACGATGGCAGGAATCCCAAGAGATGATAAGCATAGAATTAGCCAAGAAAAAATGAGATCAACTAATTCTGGAGAAAGTGTTGAAACGATCGAAGATCATGTAGAAGGCATCAGTAGAAGGCTTGGTAACGGAGGTGCTGAACACAAAAGTGGAAATGAAGGTCACCAGCTACTATCAGAGAAGTCATCAAGAAGAAGGATGAACCTCGACATGTAGCAACTATCAAGCAATACCAGTTCATCGATCCCACAATCCTGATGATTGAAGCAGGAAAGAGGCCAACTATCGTTCAAATGGAAGTTTTGGACCATAGGCTGAATCGGGTAATTGTTGATGGAGGATCGAGTGTGAACATAATACCTGAAAAGACTTGGCGGATAATTGGACAACCCGCCTTACGATCTCCGACTTTTAAGTTATATGGAGCTGACCAGTATGGAATTGAAACACTAGGCATCTTAATGAACCAAAAGATACGCATAGCGAAACAAGACTTTGTGTTGGATTTTGTTATTATTGCTATGCAGAAGTCCGCATATGATGCACTCCTAGGACGAGGATGGCTGAGAGCAGCCAAAGTTAACCATAACTAGGAGAAGGAAAGGCTATCTTTCAAACAAGGGCAACACAAGTACATCATTAATCTAAAGAATCAAATGGTGAGCCAGGATATAGTGACTTCAGATGATTCGGGGTCCTCTTCATCAGATGGTGAGGCAGGATATGAACCCGACGAGGATGGAGTGTTGCAGCTTGATAACTGCACGGAGGACGAATACGACCAAGACAAGGGTCTATTACACTGGCAGATGGAAGATTACGAAGTTTTCCCTCCCCAATGTTTGTGCATAGAAGCAAAAATAGAGACCAAAAGGGATGAGGTGCAAGAACCTAGAAAAGAGATCAGCAACAAAAGACTAAAAGCAGCAGACAAGGACAAAGAACGAGAGAAGTGGACATTTCCCAAGAACTTTGCAGAATTTACGATGGGAGAAGCAGTCATTGAAGATAAACCTGCCCACCCTGTCGTTGCACTGAAAGCAGATAAAGAACCTGAGTCGATCAAATACGAAAGTCCAAGGATGATTCAGGTGAACTTGGGAGAGACAGGAGAAGAGAAGATGATCAAGTGCGGAGATGATTGGGATCCAGTCCTGAAAGCAGCAACATTCAAGATATTTCTGGATTATAAGGATGTGTTCGCTTGGACTTACAAAGACCTAAAGGGAGTACCACCCGAGCTCTGCGTACACAAGATTCCTCTGATAGAAGGTGCGCAACCAGTGAGAAGGCGACCTTACAGAATGAATCCCAAGTATGCAGCAAAGGTGAATGCTGAAATCGACAAGATGTTGGATGCCGACATTATATTCAAGGTTACGACAAGCGAGTGGGTCTCACCAATTGTGATCACTCTGAAATGAGAAGTGGATAAAATTTGAATCTGCATGGATTTTAGAAGTTTGAATGTCGTAACTGTAAAAGATCCCTTCTCGATCCCATTCACAGATTCAATCCTAGAAGTAGCCGACCACGAGATTTATTCATTTTTGGATGGATTCTCGGGGTATAACCAGATTAGCATAGCAGAAGAGGACAAGCTGAAAACTACTTTCGTAGTGGAGAATGGAATATATGCATACAATCGTATGCCATTCGGACTATGCAATGCGCCTGCTACTTTTCAGAGGATCATCTTATATATCTTCGAGAAGATGTCCACAGGCAACTTCAAAGCCTTTTTGGACGATTGGTCACTGTATGGGAAGACGCAGGATCACTTGAAGGCATTGGAGGAATGCATGGGGTTGTGCAGGAAAGCAAGGATATCGTTGAACCCCAACAAATGCATCTTACTGGTCCCATATGGGAAGCTGCTAGGGCACATAGTGTGCCAAGAGGGTTTGAAACCCGACCCGGACAAGATACGGGTAATATTGCTGATGGAGGAGCCACATGACGTGAGCTCGATCAAAACCTTTATGGGGACAGTCGGATATTACAGGAGGTTTATCCAAAATTATGCACTGACATCTCATCCATTAGATGCACTGATGCGTAAGGGTGTTCCGTTCAAGTGGACAGAGGAGCACCAGGGAGCATTTGAGGGATTAAAAGGGCACTTGGTGAAAGCACCTATCCTAGTCTATCCAGATTGGGAGAAGGAATTCCATGTGCATGTGGATGCCTCAAACTTTGTGATTGGATGCGCGTTAGCACAGGAAGGTCAATTCGGGTTGGATCAGCCCATATACTTTGTGAGTAGGCTATTGTCTAGAGCCAAAAAGAACTATAGTACAATAGAGTGAGAAGCATTGGGAATGGTGTATTCGGTGCAGAATTTTAGACACTATCTGTTGGCTAACCCTTTTGCTTTCTATGTAGATCACCAGGCTCTGTTATACTTAATCAATAAACCGACGATCTATGGACGAGTGAGTCAATGGCTCGTCACCTTGCAGGAATTCGTGTTTAGAGTGGTAGTTAGACCAGGGAAGAAACACGTAATAGCAGATCAGTTGTCAAGGATTCGCTCAGGGGAACCTGTAGAGGGAGGAATATCGGATGAATTTCTCGACGCATAATTGTTCATGATTAATGCTATACCGGGGTGGTATAAGCATATCGAGGAATATCTGTCGACAGGGAAGCTGCCAGATGAGTTGATGACAGTGGAGCGATGAAAGGTAATTACGAAGTCGACACCCTTCACCTTGATTGTAGGACTATTTTACAAGATGGGGAGGATCATATACTTCGATGATGTATAATGGAAGATGAAGTACAACAGACCCTAAGGGAGACACATGAGGGACTGGCAGGAGGACACATGGGACCAGATGCGATAACAAGGAAAGTGTTGTTGGTAGGTCTGTGGTGGCCCACCCTCTTTCACGATGCCAAGCAGTTTGTGACAACATGTGATACATGCCAAAGAATAGAGAAACCGTTGAAAAGAGACTTCATGCCACTACATCCATTCTAGCCTCAAGAACTATTCGAAATATGGGGGTTGGACTTTGTGGGTCCTCTAAAGACAATTCAAAGGAGGAGATGCCGATATATCGTAGTTGCAATGGAGTACCTCACAAAATGGGTCAAAGCAAGGGCTTTACCAAACAACTCTACAAGAAGCACGACTCACCTTTTGTATGAACAAGTGATTACAAGGTTTGAGATACCCCTATAGCTGACAAGTGAAAGAGGCGGCCATTTTGTGAATGCGATTATAAAGAACCTAACAGAGGAGTTCAGGATCTTCCACTCGCTATCAAGTCCATACTACCCCAGAGAAAACAGGCAGGCAGAGGCGACGAATAAGGTCCTGGTTTCCATCATGTACAAGACATGTGGAGTAGAAGGAGCCGACTGGGAGGAGAGACTACCAACAGTTCTATGGGCGTATAGAACAACTTATAAGTTGACCACAAATAACACACCCTTTCAACTGATGTATGAGCAAGAATCAATGGTACCAGTTGAATTCCTTGTACCAAGCTTGAGAGTAGTAGTCGACAACCGATTGAATGAAGAAGAAAGCATTCAGGAGTGACTGATAGCCTTGGTGCAATTGGACGAGAAGTGGGTGATGGCTCAATGGGCAACGGAGGTAGCACAGAAGAGAAGGAATTTCTGGCATGATAAACACCTTCGAAAGATGGATTTGAAGGTTGGTGGACTAGTTCTCAAATACAACGGTAAGAGAGAACTCAAGCCAGGGAAATTAAAAACCTTATGGCTTGGACCCTTCCAGGTAGATGAAGTTCTTGAAAACAAGGTAGTTAGATGAAGGAAATTGGATGGAACATTATGCCCCGAGGTAATCAATGGTTCCAAGTTGAAGGTATATAAGCCACGTGTTGAAGTCAACATGATCAACTTGGAGCGAAGTGGAACTCCCAGGAGAGAAGAAGAGGATTCAGGCAGTCAACCTTCTGAAACTAGCGAGCAGGGTAGCGCTGTTCGAGAGGAGGAAAATCAGAACCTGAATTGGTTGTTTGGGAGTGAGGATAGACAAGACCCAAATAACAGCGAAGATGACCGACCCCGAATGCTGACAGAGGTCGCTCAACAGGAAGTTCTAGTAGAAGAAGAAGAAGATGAAGAAGTCAGAGTCAGACTTATGCAACAACTGAGGGTGGAAACACAAAGGTTGCAAGAAGAATATGAGACTCTAAGGTAGTATAATAATCAGCTACGGGAGCAAGTGATAAATGAATTGGATGAAACTATGCAGCGGGTAAACAAGAGGCATGAAGCTCACCTAGCTGAGTGGGCTGAGCTAGAATAGGGGGAACTGAGAAGAGAGGCAACAAGAAATTCCTCGGAGGGCAGTCTATTTTCCCTACCAAAAGAAGAACAAGAAGAGACTGCTAGCTCAGTTGAGATCCGCAGAGGAAAGGCTAAGGCAATAGATGCACGTTCCAGAAGTTCCTCACCCACATTGCGAATCATGCTAAATTCAAGAGACTTCGCAAGTGAACAGTCGGTGAATCATCAAGAAATGAGGGAATCTCTAGAAAAACCTCGAGTATGGGAAGTAGGACAGAGTTCGACTGCCAAACTCAAGAAGAGCAGGGAGGAAATGGTAGCGATCTTATGGAAGGATATTGAAGCTATGCCGGGAAAACAGAAGGATAAGAAGTGGTGGGAAGAATCAAGCAGTGATGACAACCTACCCCAGAATCCAGACATACCTTGTGCGAGTCCTAACCTAGACCGACGGAGATAGAGGGATGAAAGCCGCAGTCAGCAAGATGGTGTGAGATTCCTGGAAACTATGCATATAATCGAAGATGACGCTTCACTGAGCCCCCAAGATGAGTATAACAGAGGGTTGAATGATGAAACAATGCCGGAGTGGCCACCTTCTCGCCCATGGAGAACACCATATGCAGGAGCTATGAGACGTCCGTTTGAGCGGGAGGAGGTAGCCAGATATCGTATGGCTATAGTTGATTTATGCCAGCATAGACGAGAAGTGAGACGACTGCAACATCGGGTTCAAGAAACCTCGGAGTGGCCGCTGAACGCGAAGGGAGAAGGAAATGACTCTAGTACTGACTCAAACTTTTTAGAAGAATACCAACAGAACCTCACTCATTGTGCGATGCAACGACAATTCGAATAAAGGAGGTGGATACGAAGACTGAGGAGAGCTGATAGGAGGTTGAGAATCTTGAACCAATTAACACCCGCACAAGCACAGAATCCACCGGAGACAAGAGCACAGCAGAGAAATGAAACCCATAGCCGTGATAATTTAGGCACCCTTGAAAGACCGCAAGGGATTTCGAGAGTACCTGACCAAGGGAGGAGCATGGTTGACCTCCATCCCGGTAGTCCTAGAGGAAGAAATTCCCCTCCGACTACCAATAGGTCGACTGGTTCTCAGTTTGGGCCGCAAGGACCATCTGAGGACTTAGTCCAAGCCAACCCATCACTACGTGCTCTTGAGAATCGACCGAAAGGTCCGTCTCAGCGAGCTCATGGGAACCAAAGATGTCATCAAGAACGACTGAGGGACCGATCAAATCTTGAGCAACTTGGAGTCCGACAGCCCAATGCTAGGGAGATTCGATCGAAAAGAGGCCAAAGAGGTGGTAACAAAGTCTGTGATAGAAGGAATTGGGACAGAAACCCCAATTTTGAACTATAGGATCAAGCACGAGCTGTTGCAGGATATGGCAGAGGCAGAGGGCAAGGTCTACAAGCAAGACGACCCCACCAAGATAACAGGCCCCGAAGATAACGATAGCACAATCAGACTGGTCTTGATCAGAATGAAGAACGGTTCCATTACTTGGATGATTGTATAGTAATCCGACGAGGTGACGGGAGTACGACACGAGTTCCCTTAGTACCTGCTCACCCAGAATGTCTGAATCTTGCAAGCAGACACCGAGAGGGTATATCAAAACCTAGTCATCCAAAGAATGTGGTACATCCAAGTACACATTTGGAAACTATCAAGGAGCAACTGGATCACGAGACTGTTGAACTAGGAGAGGCAGATATACAAAGGGTGGAAGACTGGATAGAACAGATTCGCTAGATAGCAACAAGAAATCAACAGGAGGCTGATAATAATGATGGGCGATAGATAAATAACCACCAAGTTGAAGAGTCGAAGTACAAAAATAGTAGAAGTCAGACAATCGGACTGGCATATTATTCCACGAAGAAGAGAAATATGCTGACATCAGCCACACCCAAAAACTGCTCCAAGTCAGAATAATAGAAGAAGACGTCAGAGGACGGAAGAACTTCATAGTGAAAGTACAGATGACTTTGATAGTTTTGAAGAATAGAGTCATCACCAAAAAAGGGAGACGTCAGATGGCTAGGAACTACGTATTGGCATGGCCATACGGTTCACCCGACAACATTAAACAATAGACATCTAGCCAATTTTGAAAAAAATCAGAAAAAGAAAATAAAAATTAGAAAAAAAGTCAAAAGTCAACAAAAAAGTCAAAAATGAGGAAAAAGATGAAATAAGGAAAATACGAAATAGGGAAAAAGACAAAATAAGGACACCTAGACGTCTAGGAAGGCTGACGTGTCGCGCATGCATGCAAACAAGTTAGTTGGAGCGGTTGAGAAACAGTTTTTGGGAAGCTATATAAGGAGGAGAGACTTCATTCTTCTCACATCGCTTTCAGGTTGCAAGGAAGAGCACGTGAAGGAGGAGAGCGCGCGATTGAAGAATCAGGAGCACGCAACAGCTGTTGCAGTCAGTTAGGGTAGAGGAAGAAGGCTATTGATAGTTGATGGTAGGAGGAGTGGATGGTTACATCAGATAGCTAAGCACCTAGAATGCCAGGATTGGATGTCCAGCCGACTAGATGTTTGCACCCGATGTCTAGCCCAACCGATGGCTTAGGACCTAATGTCCAAACCACCATATGGCTGCACCCGATGGCTAACTGACCAAACAGTTGGATCCGACGTCTATCCAGAGCAGACGGTTGGACAGGGCAAACAAATACAAAGTCAGACATCTGCATGAAGGAGATGCCCATAACAACTAACATCTGCTAAACCAGATGTCTTAGACATCTGACGTCTAGGGCAACAAGGTGGAAAAAGGGAGACATGAGGACATCACAACATAAAGTAGGAAAGACTTATGCATAGAGTGAACCCAAAATTGAATCAGTGGTAGTCAAGCGGTTACGACACCAGAAGGAGGTAGCAATGAGAAGTCAGAGCAAAAGTGTGAAAGCTGGACAGTCCAGAGGTAGGAGAGAAGCAGCTGAAGTGGCAACCCGCCGAGGCAAAGAGATTCACCCGAGTGGAAAAGCACCCATTCCTGTGGGGGAGATGACCTGGGTATGTCCGACAGGAGATTTCTATCGGCAGTGGTGGGCAGAGACACCCAGGGATCATCCAATGAAATCCAAGATCAAGGCAGCGAGGGTACACTTTATTTTGTAGGCTCCTCACTTTGACTGGGAGATTTTTAAGGAATATCTAGTGCAGATGCTGGAGACTTATGATGAAAGAAGGCACAATAGTATGGTAGAGATAGATGGTACTGCACTAGAAGTTGAATTCACTCCCGAAGCTTTCCAACACACTTTTGGGCTTCCTCTTAGGGGCCAACTGGTGTTAAATGAAAGAGATCTAAAGAAGACAATGGAGCTGATTATGATTGTGACTAATATGATGAAGGAGGAAGTGGATACCATGTTGGAAAATGATAAACTCTTAGTTGAAGGTATGGAATGTATGGAACGAGTCCATGAAGGTATGAATAAAGTAAATACAAGTTTGACAGTTGAGTTGGTGGAAAGAAACCAACAATTACAGACAACAGTGAAGGAGATAGACCAACTCAAGAATAAAAAATAACTATTGGTTAAACAGGCAACCTCATTTGTAGTCAGTAGAAGTCAGCAAGAGTGAGGTTGGTCTCAAGAAAATGAAGAACTACTAAAAATAAATGCAACTTTGGAGGAAGAACTATGGAAGGAAAAAAAAAACTAGGTGCACCAACAACTTCTCTTTCAGAGGAATTATTGAAGGATATGTTGTGCAGCAGGGAGACAGAGCTACTGACTAACCTAAAGAAGACAGAAGAGAGATCAAATAACTTGGAAGTCGAATGGGAAAAATATTATAACTATGCCAAAAGTCTCAAGGAGGAATGAGACCAACATCGTCAAAATATTCAGGACTATGAACATGCACTGAAGGTTGCTACATCAATAGAGGTACCACAAATTGAGGTTGGAGCTTTAGCATCGAAGTGGATAAATTCATCGAGGACATAAAATTCTTCGAAGGGGAGGATATATGTAGACAACAATTCTAAGCCCTAGGACTGACTAGCACATTCTCTAATAATTTTGTAATGTAACTAAGAAATTTTGTCTAAGTGTTTGCAATGTAATGAGTTATCAGATGTCTAATTTTATTAGACGTCTGGGATGACTGCCAGACGTCTGAACTAGATGTCAAATGTATGGTCTGACTGCCAAACGTCTGGGCTAGTGGCCTGACGGCTAGTTAGCATAGGTTAGACGTCTGATTAGTTATTTGTTAAGAAAATTAGTTTTGGAATTGGTTGGGGAAGTTGGGGAAGTTGGTTGGGATAACCAACTTCCAACCTTATAAATATCCTTATTTTCAAACATTTGTAATCCATCAGAAGACAATTAGAGAGCATCATAATTTGTTAGAGATCACCATTGTATGCTATAATCGTGATTAAAACATAATACAAAGGCTGCTATTATAATCCATATTTTGTGTATGCATTGAATTAATGTTGAGTTGAGTTGTAGGTTTTCTACCATTAATGAATTTGTTGCAGGTTTGAAGTAATTGATGGACATGTTGTAAGTTTTTGAATGTTAATTTGTTATTGCAGGTTTGCTATCTGTTATCAACAAACATGTACTAGAGTAGAAGCAGTTATGGCGGTTGCAGATTCTTTGAGGTCTAACATCTAGTTGAACATATGGTAACCACTAGACAGCTAGCCGTCAGCCCCTCCACCCGACATCCAGCCCTGACCTGATGTCTAGTAGCTAGATGTCCTACCTGCCAGACCTGACGTCTGACCTTGTCCTAGATATCTGTACTTGTCCATCCGACGTTTGGACCCTTGATGTCCTGACTAAGATAACTGAAGCCAGAGTTAGCTTACTGACGAGAACCTTGTTGTATTGCCTAACCCTGATACTAACTGTCATAACCCATATTGGGAATGTACTCACCCCTATCTACATATGCAATTGGCATAGAGTGGGATTCTAGGACCAAAACACAGAGGTCTTGTTCTCCACTGATTCTAGGTGATCTAGCAATACCCTATATGCGTCATAGGATTTGATCTCCTCTTCCTTGCTTTGATATTGCGATGGATGATGAGGAACATCAAGCCTATTATGGGGTGGTTGAATATCACCCCCTACCTCGATAAGGTGTTTCAAGCTATTCCACTTCTGGCTCGTGCTCAGTGTAAGCCCCGTAAGGCATATCTTGAGTTGTCCTATAAGGAGAGATAACTGCCTACGATAGGTGCTTTATGTTTTTCCAGGGATGCAAGTCCCAATTCAGTCTAAGAGATCACGGAGGTAACATTGGGTAAGGCCTAGGAGACCTTTATTGGATGAAAGTGGGTTTCCTCTGATGGACTTCCTGTTTGTGGGTACTAGGAGTAGGAACTCTTTCATGTAAGGTTTTCTAAAAAATCTCATTGGTTTGTCATTCAATCCTTTCTTTCTTTAATTGATGCAAGCGATTCAAGTGTTCTTTCTCTCATCGAAGCTATTTGAATTGCACTTGGCATTCATCATATCTTGTGACCACTTGATTGATATGTTCTTTTGTGTGGGGCCTAGGAGCCCTAGAAACATCAACCTGAGGCCTATCTCGTTTAGGATGATTCGAGATATCAATCATGCACTTCCATTGATTGAGGGTAGTCACATTCATTTAAGGTTCAGGTTTAAGCATGCGATATTTATACTTTTTTGATGTAAAGGCACATCATTCCTACATAGTATACTGGTCTTAAGGATAATAAAGGATCTCATCATGCCTTCCTTCATTGATGAGGAAGGGAAGTGTTGAGTTGGCTCACCCTGAGCGATGAGTATCATACTCATCTTGGTACCTAGGTTGTTGTAACCTATTAGGGAGGTGTAAGGTCAAAGTGTGATCAATTGGCCCTATCCAATTTGTGTACTCTTATCCATAAGCGGGTGTGTTAGACCTAGAGGGCATGCAGATGCATGGTACTACTCTATCTACTAGCACCTTAGTGTGTGGTTGCCTTTTTTCAAAGAAGGCATGTGAAGTATCTAAATATTGGGAATATGCTCTTGGATTAGGATAACAACCTATAGGGGTGTCCCGCATAGGGTTCCCTTGCAGGTGAAGCTCCTGACTTGCTATTATGGGACTTGGGTGAGTAGAAGGCCACCAAGGAGGTATGACTAGGTCCTTGAGGCTAAATGGAATATGATTTATGTCTCCTAGTCTACTCTCTGCAACATTTTCCCTTGAGTGGTCTTGGTTGCGAGTACACACCATTGTTATTCCCTACAAAACCCTAGATGATTATCTCCTTTACAAATTTTAATAAAGCAACACACAAGAATAGAGACACACAAATAAAACAAGTGTTTATATTTTTTAAAGGTTATGTGTGTTTCCTAAGATGTTTTGTGTATTTAGATGTTTTTTTTGTAAATAAGACCTTGTATCATGTGTTTTTCTCTTATTGGATGATATTATTATGTTAAATAGATTTCACCTGTATACTCATAGATCGATAACTGGTAATGAAATTCTGATCACGTAAACCCACCAAAGTATGGAGATAAAACCCATACACGATCAGGAAGCACAGGTCCTACCAGTCCTCACCTAGTACTCACTTGGTCAGTGTTATATAATCTAAAGAGAAGTACATGCAAATTTTCCTAGCTATGTTGGATCTTGGAGCTGCCTTGACCAAACAATAAGGTTCATGGAATTTGAGACAACAGGTGGAGATGAAACCCATCGTCATTGATCACTAGTATTGGTTGCTGATGAAATCCAACTCACTAGCATGTAAGTGGAACGTGGTGTGTGTGGTTCCTTTTATTCGTTAAATAAAGTAAACAATACAACACTCAATGATATTTCACTAAATGCGAGGAAAGGTACGTTTTAATTTCAAAAAATCTAAATAAAAAGAAACCTACAAAATGCATGTCCTAAATGATAACCTACCCATTAGGTAGGCTACAAGAAAGCAAGCCATAGAAATGCATTTCTACTTAATTCCTTTTCAGTTTTTCTTCTTTTATTTTGTATTTTTTGTAATCATATAAAAGTAAAATTTATCTTTCTACCTTTCAAGCAAACAAGGGAAGCAAGAAAAAAAAAATTTAAGTAATTTTGATTTGTAGAAAATCAAACTAAAGGTTTAGGCACTCACCTTGATAGCCTAAGAACTTGCTATTTATAGAATTTTGAGCAGAAAAGCCTCTATTTTGTGGCCATCCCAGGGTGGGATGACTTCCAGTTTGGGGGTCATCCTAGGGTGGGATGGTTGTGTGGCCATCCCTGGATGGGATGGTTGTAGTTTCAGGGCCATATCAGGCCAGAACGACCACTTATTGCAATAGAATAAAGGCAAAAATGAGATAAAACTTAACCAAATCAATTAGGACAGGGTCCCACCATGATCACCACTAAAGTATGGTAAAAATGGTGCACCTAACAATGTTAAACGAGATGCATCAATCTCTAGTACTGATTAAACATTACAAAAATTGCATTCAAGTAAGCATGAAAAGGAAAATAAGTGCAAGAAAGGAAGTTTTTCTTTATTATTTGATATATTAAATCACGGTTACATAAATATCCCCTTGAGGGCTCTATATTGATACACTCATTACAAAATGGTGCCCAAGGATTAAATCCTTTCAATAACTCGGGTGCACTTCCAATGTTCTTCCTCATACCCATGATTGAAGGGGGAAGGCCTATGGTGTCTTTGCTTTGTTCTTTGATTTTTTTATCCTATGATCCTTCATCATGCATTGTAATACCTGCACCTACACTCAAGGAGACTATATTTTGTCAATAGCAAGTATGGATTGTGAATCATGCAAAAGCAATACATGCAATAATAGACTAGAAAGTGGAAATATGTAATGTGACCATCTAAAAATATTATAAATAATTCAAAATATTAGAGGTATGCATGATATATTATTTTGGATGAATTTAATTTAAAATGGTAAGGAAATTGTATCTAGATTCATGCTGATTACGTGGTGTGCCTATTAAGTCTACAAAACACAAAAGGAATAATTTTTAGTCCTAAAAATTTCCAAACCACACTAAATTTGGACATCATATATAAAACTATATTTAGAGAGGACCCATGTAAAAATATTAGCATAATTGATCACAGATTCATATGCATATTTGGGTAAGCCAAGTGAACCTGCAAAAAACTAAAAACATGATAACTCATTCAATATAGCTCCAAATTGCATCAAATGTGAAAAATATATTCCTAATCTATCCTAGAATAATCCTATTTAAAAATAGTAGAAAAATATTGCTTTAGTCTATGACCATACCTGCTAGGGACGGTGGTGAATGTCACAGTATGGGGACCGTCCTGGGGTGGGACGACCACAAGATCTATTGGTTGTCTACCACTAATTCCTCTATGGATTGGTCAAAAAATATCTCAAGGATTTTTTTTGTCAAATTTGGGAATGAAATTCACTCAATTGGTTGGGTTTTGTAAACAAATTGTACCTCTTGTATCACTCAAGAACCTCCTTCGCTAAGTATATATTTCGAGGGAAAAATCATAAAAGGTTGAGGGGAAATATTGGTAGCACTTCGTTGCAATGTAATAAACCTCCTCTCTATGTTTTGGTTGGAAAATGGATCCACTTTATAGCCCAAGGGGACCTATGACCAAATGGACATGCAAGGACATGCAGGACAAGAGGCGCCACTTGTCCAAAAACTTGGAATGTAATGGAGAGGGAAGTAAAATCCATTTTTGGCCTCCATTATGTAGCATATCATAAGTATTAAGCACCCTCAAGTCTACATGCTTGAATAGGTAGGATAAATGATAGTCTCTGGGTGCCATTTATCCAAAATTTGACTTTTTGGGAGTCAAAGATCATGGTCATCCCACCTAGGGACGACCACTTGTGACTGTCCTTGGGTGGAACGGTCATGAACTGTGACCATCCCAAGGTGGGATGATCATGCCTATGTGGCCAAAAACCTCCCAAAATTGGGGTAGAGCCTTCCAAAATTTGTTAGGACCATTGTGTAACCTTTGAGGGTTGCCCAAGTGGGTCATATGATGTGAAATTAGCCAATGATTTTGGTCACCTAATCGAATTGATATGATTTTAGTGTCTAAACTAAGGAGGAGAAATAAGGCTAGAAGAATCCATAGACTTGAGAGTTCCATGGATAGCCACAAAGGAGTTGTAATCTAACTCACAAAGGAGGAGTTTGCTGATTTTTACAGCAAACAATTGAAGGTTTTTAAAAGATAAGGTTCCATGACGAGTTTCCTACCAAATTTTAAAAATATTATGGATAAAAAAAAAGTAGCATTTAGGTAGCATTAATAGCTTCTAATTTTCAGAGTTCAAGAGAGAACCTTGAAGAGCAGTTGGAGCCACAAAACCATATTCTTGGACAACAAGTTAAAGGAGTTATAGACCTACCATGTAGATAGGTTTCGGGCAATCAAGTAGTATGAATTAAAGCTACAAATTAATAAAACAAATGGAAGCAATTAGGTGATGCAAATCATCAAGAAATACATCTACAAATGGATTCCAAAATGTATGCAACATTGGTGTAAAAATTCATTAATTAAACCTTCATATTTATCTTATTATTAAGATTTTTAAAGCACCAAATTCAAGGTTTAAAGTTGCAAGAGAAATGTTTCTATTTTATGTCTTCAAGGAGGTGTAGAAGATAGTATTTACAAAGATTAAAACCTACACAAAAGAAAGAGGAGTTAGATATATTTCAAATGAAAATAAAAACATTAACTTCCTACCTTCTATTGAAACCAAAGAAGATAATATTCCAAAGAAAAAATTGGATACACAAAGCTATCCAAAAGGTATAGTATTTTCATGATTAATAATCTTGGAATCACCATGGGAAAAACCACCAAGCATTCAGTCCACAAGAAGATAGATTTGAAGTGTTTCCAAAGAGGAGTAGGCAATATATAAACCATCAATACCACATATTGCAAAGAGGAGAGACACCACCACCACATCCAAGAGGAGAGACCACCATATCAGGAAAGACAAGGTGAATATTGAAGTACAGGGGGGAAAGTATCTATGCATTTCTATGTATAACAACAAGTTTGAATCACAATAGTACAAATCACATAAAAGCGATCAAATATTAATTTCTTTTTGCCTCAGTATTTGAATCAATTACCACCAGGTTTCCAATGTCTTTGGCCACTACCCTCAAGATATCATCATGCCAAAGGTGGTATGGTAGACCTAGTAATCACTCCTATAGAGGTAGAAGGTTAATTTTTTAGGTACCAGGATTTAAGTCTATCCCCCATTGACGCAGAAATAGATCCCATTTACCATAAAAGCAAGGGCATTCTCTAAGAATACACTTGGAATCATCAACACAATTGATCTTAACAATGAAAAAAGAATTCATGGTTGCAATGATGTCGAGAGAGCCACATAGTTTCTATCTAGAAATCGTCCATCTCCTAAGAGATACTAGGTTAGGCCTACTATCCTAAAAAAAATTGATCAAGTTTCTAGACCCTTCACTCTTTGTGAGTGCAGTGAGAGCACTAGGGATATGGATTTCACTTAGGATAGAGGAAATATCAAAACAACCTTCTTACTAGCCATCCTTGCAAAACAACATTTTAGTATAATGTCATATGGAATGACATCATATTTTTTAAGTGGAATGATGTCTTCACTTCATAACATGTCCTCTTCATAACATAGAAGTAGAGGCTAAGTGATGATGTATCTAAAGTGGAATGATTTCTCTCTTTATAATCTTATTTTCACTAAGTAGACATTTTTCTTTGGCCCAACTCATAATGTTTGGTAAAGTTTTTTTTTATTTAAAAAAATCAAATTTTATTATATGCTTTTATATATCTCTTTGTATTATGATCATAGGGTTATCTTAAAATAATTAAAAAATAATATTTAATTAATTACAAGTAAGAGTTTAAATGTTCTCATCGAGTTTAAATAGATTCTATATTTTTTAATAAATCCAATTATCATATATTTAGGTGAATCCATTTTCAAATGGTTTCTATTTATATATATTAATGTCATTTGCACTCTTTTATTTGATTTTGGTTATACATAACTTTACATTTTACTTGATATTATAATTGTTTTGTTGTTGCTTTATTAAAATCGTTTTTCTTGTTACGTGCTTCAAATTGCTTTGTCATATTATTTCATGTTACTTTATGAGCTATCATATTAGTCTTGTTATAGTTTCTATTTGGACAAAATATGTAGAGAAATCATACCCACCTATGTAAGGATATTTATGGCAGATCACTTGTAGGGATTTGTCATTATCTAATGATTTAAACATACTATCATAAAATTGTCAAAAATTTTACTTTTGTTAATATTATTTTGATGATAAATGTAGATAGATATTTAATGATGCTTAATTTATATATTATTATATTCATAATATATTTAATAATAAATTGGTTAATATTTTTTTGATAAGATGGACAAAGAGGTTTTGAAAGGTGCCCCAAAACTTTTACAAGAGTGGATCAACCAACCAAATGGAAATAAGGAATAAATATATCAACATAGCAAACCAAAAAGGATCCACAAAATAGACAAACAACAAAGCTACATAATAGCCGAGTAGGAGAAAGAGCAAATTTTACCAAGGGATCCCTACTATCACATATCAAAGCCAATTGAAAACACAAATTATATCCTTGAGATTTCATTTTATATTTTATTTAAGCCATCTAGGAAATCCTTCTGCTAAATTATGCATCTTTCCTGCAAAAGTCCCAAGTTTGCTAAAAAATATGTCGATTTATTTTCCTCCTTGTAAACATGCTTAATATTGACCACTTTGAGGGTTAAAATTTGTCTTTGGGTTTCAACAAGTTCATTTGTGATCATCCAAGAAGGTACCCAAACACCTTTGAGCATATTAATAATATTGAGGGAATCCATTTCAATAATTACCTTCCTACCATTCAAAATTTCCAGCTGACAAACCCTTTAAAGAGATCTCATACTTCCACAAAATGACTAGTCTAATGATCTAAATTATTAGTGAAAGCCAACAAAATCATCTCGTTAGAGTCTCTAACTAATCCTCCTACACTGGTCGGTCCTGGATTCTCTTTAGAAGATCCATCAAAATTTAGTTTCAACTAGCTAGGAGAAGGAGGTTCCCAAATAGTAGTATTTCTAGAAGGAGATTCAAAGCAATTTTCAAGAGAATAATCTCTCAATCCAAGAGTTGACTCCATCATCAAGTCCTCAATGAAAGTGACCCTATCTAAAGAAATTGCATCCACATTCACAACAATGGTAGAAACAACACGAAGTTCCATAAACTCAATCGTATGGGAGATATTTTAAAGGCTCTAGAATTCCTCTCCTTTCAGATACACCATCAAAACATGAGGTAAAAAAAAAGATAAAAAATTATAAATATGTAAATATAGAAATGGATATTTCTATTGAACGATCAAGCCGGACAACAACTTTGGAAAAATCCAAAACACACTAACGACCCTCAAGAAATGGAATAAGATAGACTGATAGAAGGGATAGTCAAAAAACAAGTGCGTAGGTGATTCTTCAACACTACCACACAAGTAGCATTTATTCAAGATAACCAATCCTATTTTTTGCAAATTATCTATTATGAGGTACTTCCCTTGAGCAACCAACCAAAATAAAACATTAAATTTAGGGGTAAAACCTTTCAACCATATATTACTAATGAGAAACCAGAGATCAAAGGGAACATCTAACAATCGGTAGGCTGACTTAAAAAAAAAGTAACCATCCTTCTCAACCCCCCACACCAATCTGTCTATCCTATCTTGGTTAGGAATAACCATCCACTTTAGGATGTCCATTAGATATTTTAACGTAATTTCTTCTTTCTATGAAATCCTCATAAAAAAAATAATTTCTAGCATTTTCTATCATTAATAGACAATGAAATAACATACCTTCAACACAAAATCTTGGCTTGTGATTGGTTCCACCAGACTTAGGTGATGATATGATTCTAATGGTCTATCATTTACCCATGTATCTTTCCAAAAATCAATGCTCTACCCATTACCGAACACCCATCTTCCACCCTTTACGATATTAGAGCAACTTTTAATAATGCTACGCTAGAATGTTGATCCAAGGGAAAGAATTGGGTCTGTGAGAAAATTACCAGTGTCACCTAAATATTTGGTTTTCAATATTTTAGTCCATTGAACATTATATTTTTGAACCAATCTCTAGCCTTATTTAGGTGCTCTATTTAATGTTTTCATTCTTATTAAGCCCAAACCTTCCAACTCTTTCCTACTACACACCTGATCCCATACCACAAGAGAGAAATTCTTCTCCTCATAACCAAACCAGAGAAAGGATCACTAAAATTTTTCAATTTTCCAAAGAATATTTCCTAGAATCCATAAGAGAGAAAGGAAGTACACTAGTATTCTTTTTAGAGTAGACTTAACTAGCATAATTTTACTTGCTTAGCTCAGAATTACCCTTTTCCATCCCACCAATTTTCTTTGAACTCTTTCTACAACCAGTTCCTATAGAGAAGTCTTAATCCCCCCTTTGAACATTGGTAATCTCAGATAAACTAAAGGAAGGGAGTCAATATTACATCCCAATATCTTAGTAATTTTCCTCTATCTATCGAGAGGAGTATTTAGGAAGAACACCTTACTTTTCCTCAAACTCATTTTTTTCCTAACTGCTCTTTCATAGTCCTAGAGGATTTCTTTGATAGCTCTAGCTTGAGGGATTGAAGCTAAAAAGGATAACAACATATCATCAACAAATTGGTGATGTGATATTGGGTCAATGGTAGCTACATGTTTTATTCCCACTACTATGAGATTCATCTTCAGAGATTTTACCAAAGACCTGACCAATAAAATAAACAAATACAGATACATAGGATCTCCCTAACGACTGCATTTGCAACTGCTAAAGTAACCAATCGATGATCCATTAAATAAGATTAAGAATTTTTATGATGATATACAAGCTCTGACCAATCTAATCTAGCAAGGCTTGAAACCAAATTTTCCCAAAATTATAAGCAAAAAGCTCCATGAGACTGAGTCGTATTATTTATGCATATCAAGTTTGAGGAAAGTTCCTGGCCTTCTAATTTTGTCTAAAAAATAAATCAACTCATGCACTAGAATAATACCATCCAAAATTTGTTTGTCTGCTACAAATCCACTTTTAGGATGGTCAATAATTATCGAAAGGTAAACTTTGAGCCTGTTCACCATAGTTTTAGTGAGAATTTTAAAAAATGTATGATAGGGGCTAATGGGCATGAAATCAAAGAAATATTTAGCACCCACCAACTTTAGGATAAGAATTATAAATTTTGATTTTACATTAGCTAGAATTAAATTAGACTCCTGAATTTCCCTCATAGCTGACCAAATATCACCACCTACAATATGTTGAAACCTTTGAAAGAAAATAAGAGGAAAGTCATCTGATCTTGGAGCTTTTAGACCACCCATAGAGAAGACAACAACCCCAATTTTCTCATCCTAAAAGGGATCACAAAGTACTTCATTCATATCATATGAAACCAGGGTGGGAATGTGGTGTAACATCCTCTCTTCAGCTTAGATCCCTATCATCCCTAGAGAAGAGAAGGGTTTTGAAAAACTCGATCGCTTATTCCCTAATTTCTATAATATCCTTTGAGATAACACCATCTGATTTTATAATGTCTCTAAATATATTATTGCTCCTATACATTAAGGTAAACGTGTAAAAGAATATTGTGGTGTTATCACATTCACAGAGCCAAAGGAATATTAATTTTTGATGCCACAAAATTCCTTCATCCTCTAGCACATTATGAAAATATTTTAACAATTTTCTTTCCCTGTGTCTATCCCCTTCAGTCACCTATCTTGACTCCAAATTTAATTCAACTTCCTTTAACTGTTTAACCAATTTTTTTTTCCTTTGGGACACATTTCCAAAAATTTACTTGTTCCAAACCTTAAGATTAGCTTTAGCAAATCTAAGATTTGAATCAAATTGAGAAATAAGAGGGCCCAAAAAACCTCAAGACCACCATTCCAAAATTTTGGATTCTAAGCCCTAATGTTGTAGCCACATTGCCTCAAAATTGAAGGATTTGGGAAAAAAACTAGAGTTTGGGACTTTTTCAAATACTAGAGGATTATGATCAGACCCCACTTTTGGGAGAGAGAAAAGGGACGCATCTTCGAACACTATAAGACCTTCCTTGGAGACTAACACCTTATCCAGTCTTACTTAAATATTTTGATTACCTAGATGCATGTTACTCCAAGTGTATTTAAAACTCTTTCAAATCCACATTCATCAACTCCTAATTATTAATAAATGCAAAAAAATCCTCCATACTTTTAGAACCAAAATCACTACAACCTTTTTTATTCAAAGGGTATAAGGAGGTATTGAATTCCATAGCAAGAAATTAAGCTTCCCCCTTGAAAAATTATCTCATAGATCTCAAAGAATCCCACAAAAATTGGTTAGTATTGTTATTGATATTTTTATTCTTTTTTTTTTAGATAGATGAAGGAGGTTTTGAAAGGAACTCCAAACCTTTCACAAGGCAGAGCTAGTCACCAAAAAAGGTGATAGAAAACTGCAACCATAAAACAAGCTACCAAAATTGAAGCTACCGGGTAATACAAACAATAGTAGAGAAATTTAAAATTAAAAATAAACTGTTACTCAACCCAGAGAAAACTAAAACAATTAAATGGGCCCAATATTGACAATAAATATCTACCAACCACCCAATCAATTAGATCTAAAAATTTGAATGGGCTTCACCCCCAACCAAACAAAAATTGGGTGCCAAAGAGAACACAAGGAATCCACATTCCAAATTAAAATGCCCAAGCCAAGCACCATCGATCTAAAACCTGAAATAGAAACGAAGGTGTTGAAACTTGAAATCCAATTTTAAAACTCCTGCTCAACACAAATCCACGCCCAAAAGAAGACTGAAAACAAAAATCTTGATCAACATGGGAACCGAGAAACCCCTACCTCCAAAAAACCTGCAATAAGAAAATTGCCCAAATATGAATTCTAACAATCCCTAATGAGAAGGAAAAACTATAAACCACAAATTCAACTCAACAGGAACAAAACCAAGAAACTATCGAAAAAACCACTCATGCACTGACCACCACATAAATAAAAATGGGAAAACCTCTCGAGCGCTAACCATTGAGAAAATTTAAAACTAAAAAGAGCCTCTACCCATCAACCCAGAACCAGGCACCAAAAACCATTACAAATATTAAACCAGAGAACATTGTGGTTTTATGACCAACCCACCAATCTGCACTAAGGCCTAAAACACCCCCAACAAAATGAGATAATCTAGGACCACAAATCCTAAGAGCACCATATAAACTCGATGAAGAATAGAGACCATCTGCAATCCAAAGGGATTGCAACCATCGAACCGATCCCAACCCAAAAAGGATTTTGAAGAAAGAAAATATTTGACTCCTAGATCCAAAACCAACAACGAATAGCCCATGGACTTGCTTCAAGATTCAAGCAGAGACCAAGTACGAGATAAACCAAACACACCCATCAACAAAGTGAATATGAAATGGAATAAAGCATTCAAAAAATAAAGCACCACAAACCTAGGAGTGCTTCAGAAGAAACAAAACCCAACCAGTCCAGGGAGCTAGGACAAATGGTTGGCCCACCCCTAGTAACCCAAGCCCACCAATCAAAGTGGCCAAACAGTACCAGCACATCTCTACTAACCATAACTACATAGGGTCTCTCTAAAGAGAGTTAAATAAGGATCAAAACCCAATAATACCATAGAGATAGCTCGCCTATCCGCCATAGCAACTATCCTTGGGGTCATAGGAGGGCAAAAAACTGCTAACACAGTGGAATCTACAACCCGAGGTGAAAAGCTGGTAAAACCCCCCAACTTCCAAGTAGTACAGATGGATCCATCAATTGCCTAGCCACCCCTTGGCCCCCAACTAGGAAACAAGCTAACCAACCTTCTTTAGAGTTGCAAACTAAAAAGAAAAAATAAGTCTGACAACCAGAAAATGGCACCCCAAAGAGCCTTTACCAAATTGTAGATTTGTAGTTTCTAAAAATCGTGGTCAGACCGCATAGAGAAGGGCTCAATGGGTGGGTAGAGCAAAGACACCAAAAAAAAATTCCTATTTGTTGACTTTCACTGGCTTTGTTTTTTAAAGTAACCACAAGCTTTGTTTATATTTAATTAATTTTTTATTAATTTTCTTCCTTTATTTGTAGTTTGTATTAGTAGGTGTCCTTATCACTCAAGTTTGAAGTTGTTTTTTTTATAATATAAATTAATTTACTAAATAATTATCCTAAAACATTTAGATAAATTTTAATTCAATTTTAAATATTTAAAATTAATATACAAATTTATCACTTTCAATTATATTATATATAAACAAGGACCAATTGGTTCCTCCAAACCCCATCCATAAGGGGGTGGAGGTCCAAGGTTCAAATCTCGGTCCTCGCCGGACTGAACCCTTACCCCTTTCCTGGTGCTTTCAGCGGCGTAAAAGATTTAAAATGATCATGGTAAGATGATTATAGGGGCGGACTATGCGGATATCTGGATATCTGTACGACGGCTTTCAAGGCGGACAATGCAAAATACTGTAACGACCATAAAAATCCGGACAATATACCCGATTTGTGGCAGCTATTGATCGCACCATATAAAAAAAAAAAAAATTATATTATATATAAATAAGATAACTAATATTTGAGTTTAAATATATTTATTATTTTCCTAATCTATATTTCTAAAATTATAAAAATTAAATAATATTTTTTAACAATATCATAAATTAATAATAATAATAAGTTAACAATATTTTTCATGTTAAGGAAGCACAAACGAATGCAAGAGAACATTGTGAAGTATTATTAGTAGGCTCTCATTTTATAACTTTCAATTCGGGGCTAGATTGTACTTTTGGGAGGAAAACCCTCCAACTCCCCCCAGCTAATGAATTCGGGAAGGGCCGGATTGAATAATTATTTTTATTTTTATTTTTTAATATTAAAGAAAAAATTAAAAAGTATTTGAAGTTTTTTAAGTAATTTTTTTTAACAAGTAAAAACCTGCGTTTTAAATTTAATTTAATTTAATATTTTTTTTTGGTTTTCTAAAAAGGATAGCCAATACGTTTAGTTATTCACTAGATCATGTTTTTTAGATGTGCCTTTATTTAAAAATATTAGATCATTTAGTTCTTCATTATACTTTTGTTTATATAATTTGAGGTTATTTTTTTTAAATATAAGAATATATTTGATAGCTCCATCAACAATGAAAAAACTGATGAAATGTTGGATTAATTAATCCTAGAGCTAAAGCATTATGTATTATGTGGAAGATTAGTTTTGCCATTATTTATTGGAATTTATGGTTTAAAAGAATAATATTTTTTTTTTAAATAAATATTAACATGATGCTCAAGTTTGGAATCATATTATTGCCTCTCGTAAAATGTTTATAGATATGGTGCTCATCATAGCAAGTCTCATGCATAGAAAAGGAAATGCTAGTCACTTGGTTATAGGATTTGAATATATATGGAAAAGTCATCTAAGACAATGACATTAAAAAAAAGGATATGCTTCCAAAGGAAATATGGGAGAAGTAAGTGGAGGTTGTTTTTTTAAAATAATTAAAGCAAATTTCTTCTTAATTATAATAATATTGAACTTCAACTAAAAATTATGTAGAGGCTACAACACTTCTTAAGAGGATGAAAGTTACAATTGTAAAGGGATGAAAATATATTTCAATTATATGTGGATAGAGACGAATGGTGACAAAGGCAGGAGCAGCAAATGCAACAAAGTTTTCGAGATCTGCAGGCGTTGCTGGTTCTACCGCGTCCGGAGTGATCAACGACCAAAGCACTGTTAAGGGTTCGTTGTCTGGCCCACTCGACGGGAATCTTGGTGAAGACCCTAATGACGTGGTTAAACCGACGGATGGTGATGGAAGCCGCTCTGAAACCGTTAGGGTTTCTTCCTCTTCTCCTTCCAAAGCACCTCCTTGGTCTTTATCCTTTGCTGACAAAGTTCAGTCTTTGTCTAACGCTTTCTCTTTCCAAACTCCTCTATCCTTCTCTGTAACGGGCACTGAAGTCTCTTTCCCGCATGAAGACATGGAGCCACTGATTTTCCAAGAGTCTATCTCTCTCATTGGAAAATTTGTCGGAGCTCGGCCTGATATTGAAACAATCTGCGAGTGGGATATATCCAAATGGAAGCTTTCGAGCAGCATGGAGCTAGTGGCCTTTCCTAGAGGGTTTTTCATGATAAGGCTAAATAAACACCCACCGCATCCTTACCGGAGGGCCATGGTTTTTCGGCCACCGCAGCCTATTTTTGCGGAGATGGGGAGAAGACTTTGACCCCGATACTCAGTCTATCAATATCACATCGATTTGGGTCAAACTTCATGGGCTCCCCCTCCAGTTCTTCTACAATGATGCACTCAAAGGCATCACTCAACCGATTGGAGATTTGGTCACCATCGACCCTGCTACCCGAGCCAGAACTAGAATGACCTATGCTCGAGTTTGTGTCATGGAAAATCTGGACTCGACTTTGCCTACCTGCATTGGTATCAACTACGAGAGCTACAGGAGACGCCAAGGAGTTGAATACGAAAACAAGCCTGCATTTTTCTTGGAGTGCAATGCACAGGGCCATCTGCTTTCTCAATGCCCTTCTCGAAAAAAAGAAATCCATAGTGATTCGAGCCGAAATATGGCTACTCAGATCCAGACTTCCTAGAAAAAGGCTCCTGCCCAAGGACATGGCCGATCTGTGGGCCCATCCAAGACCTCTGCTTTAGATCCAGACAAACCCAACAAGGTTAGCGCTCTGCCTCCTCGCTCAAATCATTTTGCCCCCTTAAATAACCTACACATTGGAGAGGACACTTCAGATGACCTACCCATAGACCTAACCGTCACGTCCACAACCAATTTGATCCAGTCCCCTTTGTCCAAAGGAAAGTCTGCAATGACTTTTCCAAACTCACCCATCGATTTTGGTCCCTCACACCTTCCTCTTCCCTTCCCGCCCCTCCCCCCTTCCTAGAGCCCCCTTCCCCAACCCCTAGAGTCTGCCACCCTGTGCCCGCCTCCCCGCTCTTCATCCCCCCATCGACCCGCACCTGGGGCTGATTCCTCCAACCTGTTGAAATCACCCAATCCCACACCCAAAGCAGACGTCAACAAAGACCTGAGGAGGGGACGACAGTCAAATGCAGAAAAAAATTTCAAAGCAACTGAGATCAAAATGGCTAACGACACAGTGCCTACCATCTTGGGCCCCATTTTCGACCACTCCAACTCAACTCATCAAGACGAGGATGAAGTTAGACCCAAACTAACTCCATCTCAAGGGAGAGGCAGAGGCCGCAAAGCAAACTCCAAATCATCTCGATGAAGATCGTCTCCTGGAATGTCAGAGGCCTCAACGGGACTGCAAAATAGAGAACTGTTAAAACAGTAAGAAAAAATCTAAAACCAAATATCATGTTCCTTCAAGAATCCAAATTAGATGAGAATTGCAACATTCAAGTCTGCAAGCTAATCTGGGAAAACAACAACTTTGCTTTTTGTCCCTCCACAGGGGCCTCCGGGGGTCTCCTCTGTTTATGGGACCCGACAACCATTGAAGGGAGAGTTCTTTCGGTCTCAGACAGAACCATCAACATCCTATTTACTAATAAAGTCACTCACCTCTAGTGGATCGCCACCAATGTTTATGGACCAAATAGTCCTCTTAACAGAAGACTATTGTGGGATAACATTTTTGCAATGCGTAATAACTTTGAAGACTTCCCATGGATGTTATGTGGCGATTTTAATTCTCCCCTCCATTTGTTTGACAAACAAGGAGGCAATCCGATCACCAGCAGTTGCATAGAATATTTCAGTGATTTTGTCAACCACAACGAGCTAATGGACATGCCGCTCCAAGGATCCAACTACACATGGAGCAACAGACGATCGAGAATCCACCACATCCAAATCCGGCTAGATAGATTTCTCTTATCCAAAGAACTCATTCCTATTTTTGGCGATGCCAGGCTTCATAGCCACCCAAAAATTGGATCCGACCATAATCCCTTAATTCTGGATTGTACTCAACCCCAACAAATCTTCAAAACCCCTTTCAGGTTTGAAAATATGTGGCTCACTCATCCAGATATAGGTCGGTGTATTCGCCAATGGTGGCAACAGGATTTCTGTCCAAACCCTCTCTCAAATCTGTTCCTCAAACTGAAAGCAGTCAAACTCAAGCTGAAATGCTGGAACAGGGATGTCTTCGGCAACCTCTTTAGCGAGAAAAAGCATCTGATGGATGAGCTGAAAAGGGTGGAAAATCTAATTCAGGGAGGAGATCTGAGGGCCAAAATTTTCCTTGAAGAAAAGAGCCTCCTCTCAAATTTTCACAATGCCTTGGCTAAGGAAGAGACATATTGGAGGTAAAAATCCAGAAACCTCTGGCTCAAAGAAGGAGACACCAACATGAAGTTTTTCCATGCATCCACCATGCGTCATAGAGGCTCTAATAAAATCACTGAGCTGACCAAGGCAGATGGATCCATTGTCTCTAACATCCAAGCAATCATACAAGAAGTTGTTTGCCACTTCCAGGAAATCTTAGGACCAAGCACTGGTTGCCATCCCCTCACCTCAAGTTCTCTACTACAGAACATCCCAAAGATGGTGTCTAACAATGATAATGGAAAATTGCTCGAAAGCTTCATTGAAGATGAGATCAAAGAAGCTTTGTTCGCAATGGAACCTGACAAGGCCCCGGACCCGATGGCTTCCCACCCCGATTTTTTCAACACTTCTAGGAAATCGTGGGCCAAGATGTCATTGTTGTAGTTAAATTCTTCCAGAGAGCCAAAAATATGCCGAGAGAGGCCAATTCCACTTTCATTGTTTTAATCCCCAAGTCCAACGATTGCGCTTCCCTTTCTGATTTTAGGTCGATCAGCCTCTGCAGTGTCATTTACAAACTTATCACCAAAGTTATGGCAAATAGGTTGAAAGCCATCCTTCCCTCCATCATCGACCAGTGCCAAGGGAGCTCGGTCAAAGGCAGATTCATCTCGGATGGAGTGATTGTCATCCATGAACTGGCCCACTCGACATCTAAAAATAAAAAACCCAGCATGTTCCTCAAGCTTGACATGAACAAGGCTTTTGACCGTGTTTCTTGGAAATTCCTGTTCGAAGTCTTGGAAAAGTTTGGGTTTCACAAAGAATGGATCAAGATGGTTTGCGAATGTATCTCGACTACTTGGTTCTCTGTTCTCATCAATGGCTCACCTGCAGGTTTCTTCCAAAGTTTCAAAGGCATACGTCAAGGGGACCCTCTGTCTCCCTTTCTCTTCATCATTTTGGCTGAAACCCTTGGAAGAACCCTTTCAGCTGCCTGTAACAGGGGTCTTATTTTCGGGATCAAACCAGCCTCAACATCCAAAGCCATATCCCATCAACAGTTTGTTGATGATACTATTCTAACCTCTTATGCTTCCGTTCCCGAAGCAAAAATCATTAAGAACATTCTTGATTCTTATGAAGAGGCGGCTGGTCAGAAAGTTAACTTTCGTAAAAGCAAGCTGTACTTTCTCAATACCCCCAATCACAGACAAAATAGGATTTTTGAGATCCTTGGGTGCATCATTGGGAGTCTTCCAACTACTTATCTTGGATTACCGCTTTTCCATGGCAGATCTGTCTCGGCTATGTGGAACCCTGTTTTAGATCACCTCAACAGGAAACTAGCGGGGTGGAAAAGCTCAATGCTCAGCCAGGCAGCCAAAGCCACTCTGGTCCAAGCCTACCTTCAAAGTATCCCCATATTTTTCTTATCTATCTTCAAAGCTCCAACTACCATCTACCAAAAAATTGAACAAATTCAACGCAGATTCCTTTGGGATGGAAATGAAAACAAGAATAAATTTTTGCTAGTCGCCTGGGACAGGGTCTGTTCCAAGAAAAAGGATGGAGGACTCGGATTCAGAGACATCAAATGGATGAACATGGCCCTCATTGCCAAGCAGGCCTAGAGACTTACCATCAATGAAAAAGTCACATGGATTGATATCATTAAAGCTAAGTACCTCCAGCAGTTTTCATTTCTTGGAGAGCACAACCTCCCTATCGGATCCCATTTCTGGAATGGCATAATCAAAACAAGGAAAATCATCATGGAAGGCTTAAGGTGGAGTCTAGGAACTGGAACGACCATCCATTTTTGGGAAGACCCGTGGATCCTCGATAAACCTCTCAGCCAAGATCCGCATCTTACAGTGCTCAAGGCGACTACAAAAGCCACCTTTGGAGATAAGGTGTGTCACTTCATTACCCAAGGTCCTACAAGACGTAAATGGAAACACCTGGCTCTTAACGGGCCCAGGCATATCATCGAGGCTCTCAAGCGGTTACAAAACTTGTTGAGGACTTGCATCATCTCGAGCTCCCACAAAGATGATTCCATGGTCTGGAACCTTGAAGAATCTAGAAATTTTTCTGTCAAATCAGCTTACTACAGTCAAGAAACTCCCACTGATGGATGGGACTTATCAAATCAGGTTTGGGTTCCCAAGATCATTCCTAAGGTCAAATTATTTTGCTGGTTGGCCACCCAAAATAGAATCCTCACCATTGACAACTTGATAATCAGAGGGTTACTCATTCCCAATTGGTGTATCCTGTGCAAAAACGCCTGTGAGTCAATTTCACATGTTTTTTTGGAATGTCCATTCTCTTTAGCAGTTCTCAACCAGGTCCATAACACCTTTGGCATCTCCACAGCCCTCCCACCTTCCATTCCCCTCCTTATTAAGCAATGGCCCCGGCCTTTCAAGAGCAACCAACTAAAATTCATGTGGCAAGCTTGCCTTCACCTTTACCTGTGGTAGATATGGCTCGAGAGAAATGCCAGAATTTTCAAAAATCAAGCCATTGATAAGAAGATTATCATTGTCAAAATCTTGGCCCTATCTGTGGAGAATGCCTCTCTTGTTTCTTCTCCAAACCCCCCCTCCTGGCTTAGAATCTGATCTAGCCAAACTTTTCAATCTGTCTAACATCTCTGTTATGCTTCGTAATTTTGTTGACAGGTCTGTCATCAAGTGGGGTTTACCACCTACTGGGTGGCACAAGCTCAATTTCGATGGTGCGGCTAAAGGCAACCCAGGAGCGGTTGGCGGAGGAGGAATTCTCAGAAACCACAGGGGAGAAATAATTTTGGCCTTCGCCCAGAACCTGGGAATTCAATCCAACAATATGGCAAAGGCTCGAGCTCTGTTCCAAAGTTTGATCCTCATGGAAGGGTTGACCATCAATAAACTTATCATCGAAGGAGACTCGTTGCAATGTATCAATTGCCTCAAAGGTACATTGCTAAGCCTCCCTGGTCCCTTGCTTCGATTTTCCAAGAATGCAAGGCTCTAGTTGGCAATTACCCAGAATTATTCATTAAGCATCAGTATCGGGAAGGAAACAAAGCTGCGGACTAGCTAGCTAATAGGGGAGTCGACGAATCTAACATTCAAGTGTGGCGAGACTCCTTCCCCATTGGCCTAAGGAATGATCCTACAAGTTTCAATGTTTGCACAATGTGAGTTGTTGCTAGGGGGATTGGCTGCTTGCCTGCCCCTTTTGAATCGCGAAAATGCAACATGTCGCGATATCGCGACACTTTTTCTCTCTCCTCCTTTGGCCACGAAAATGCAACATGTCGCGATATCGCGACACTTCTCTCTTTTTGGCCGTGAAAATGCAACATGTCATGATATCGCGACACTTTTCTCTTTTTGGCCGTGAAAATGCAACATGTCGTGATATCGCGACACTTCTCTCTTTTTGGCCACAAAAATGCAACATGTCACGATATCGTGACACTTTTTCCTCCTTTGGCCGCGACGATGCAACATGTCGCGATATCGCGACACTTTTCCTCCTTTGGCCATGACAATGCAACATGTCACGATATCACGACACTTTTTCCTCCTTTGGCCGCGACGATGCAACATGCCATGATATCGCGACACTTTACTCTTTTGGCCACGATGATGCAACATGTCACGATATCGCGACACTTTTTCTCCTTTGGTCGCGACGATGCAACATGTCGCGATATCATGACACCTTTTCTCCTTTGGCCGTGATGATGCAACATGTCGCGATATCACGACATTTTTTCTCCTTTGGCCGTGACGATGCAACATGTCACGATATCGTGACACTTTTTCTCCTTTGGCCGTGACGATGCAACATGTCGCGATATCGCGACACTTTTTCTCCTTTGGCCACGACGATGCAACATGTCGCGATATCGTGACACTTTTTCTCCTTTGGCCGCGACGATGCAACATGTCGCGATATCACGACACTTTTTCCTCCTTTGGCCGCGACGATGCAACATGTCATGATATCGCGACACTTTTTCCTCTTGAGCCGTGACGATGCATCTTGTCACGATATCGCGACACTTTTTCTCCTTTGGCCGCGACGATGCAACATGTCGCGATATCACGACACCTTTTCTCCTTTGGCCACGACGATGCAACATGTCGCGATATCGCGACACTTTTTCTCCTTTGGCAGCGACGATGCAACATGTCACGATTTCGTGACACTTCCTATCTTTTGGCCTCGACGATGCAACATGTCACGATATCGCGACACTTTTCCTCCTTTGGCCGCGATGATGCAACATGTTGCAATATCGCGACACTCTTTCTCTTTTGGCCGCGACGATGCAACATGTCGCGATATCATGACACTTTTTCTCCTTTGGCCTCGACGATGCAACATGTCGCGATATCGCGACACTTTTTCTCCTTTGGCCATGACGATGCAACATGTCGCGATATCGTGACACTCTTTCTCTTTCGGCCGCGACGATGCAACATGTCGCGATATCGCGACACCTCTTCCTCCTTTGGCCGCGACGATGCAACATGTCACGATTTCGCGACACTTCTTCCTCCTTGCTTTCTCCCTTTGCTTTGGACCGCAAAAATGCAACATGTCGCGATATCGCGACACTTTCCTCCTTGTGGTGGTTTGCTTTTTCTTTGATCTTTAGCAAATGGGCTTCTTCGGACTTCTTGGAAAACATGCAAAAAATGTGGGTCCCCAATTTTGGGGTACGTTGTGGAGCAGCAACAACACTTCCAAATGGTGAATTTCTCTATTTAAGTTTCGCTTCCCCTTTTTTGATTAACCTCTGGTCAGGTTTCCCTTTAGTTAGTTCTTCTTGTTGGTTCCTCTGGGCGCCTTTACCTTAGGTGGCCCTTGTTGTTTTCAGGCTGTCTCGTTCTGCTGCCACCGTTCTTCCCCTCTGCCTCCCTCTTCGGAGGCCCGCGGTTGTCTTGTACAAGGTTCAGGGACCTTTCAACACCCTTTCAACCAATAAAATATATATATATATATATATATATATATATATATATATATATATATTTCAATTAAGAGAGATTCACAAATTATCATTAATACCAGGAACAAAAATGGATGTGAGGATTGGATAAGAAAAATATTCTTGTTAATGTTCATTCTATATTATTAGAAGTAATCTCTTGGAAATGTGAGTATATCTACATAGAAAGAAATTAGGTAGTGGATAATGTAAACCGTCATGATATTGACCTTTGTCTTGGTTAAATTTAAAATTTAGAAGATAATTGAGTGAAACTTTATATCTTAATGAAAATGATGTCAAGGAGAATTGTGAAAACATTGCACTTCGAAGAAGATGAAGAATATATCCAATAGAAAAGAACATGAAAAATATCTTTGATAAAAGGATAAGTTAGATATGGTATCTTGATGGGGTGGTCCCCAATACAAGTCTTACATAACTTAATAAAAAAACTATAAGTTATTTAAATAAATGAATCACATAATATTGAAATAACTATATAATTGTTGAAAATTAATAGAACATACCATCAAAAATTATAGAATTTTGTTTCTCCTTGTATTTGTAACTTAAATATTCTTAATTATCCACCATTTCACTCATAAAAGACAATATGCATAAATTTTCGTATACTTATAAAATAAACCCATGAATTTTTTTATCAAAATTTTGTAAATACATTCATTAAACCACTAGGGAGTGAATAGGCTGATTAGAACAATCTCCAACAATTTTGAAGATAAAAATCCATTGAATATATTCTAAAGTATGATTTATGAGGTTTTACAAGTTTACAATATGATTAGATGCCAACCTCAATTTATGAATGACTATAATATATTCTAGTTGATGTCCACATATAATTAACTTTGGTGTCCTTTTGTAAAGACAAAATTAAATGTTTGTTCATTTGCAAATATTTTTTTATCTATTTCCATATTAAATGATGTTCATTAAAAGAATATTAGCACAAGTGAAAGCAAGTAGATTGGACACCATTTTTTATTCAACAAAATAACTAGTGGCTAGTTATTACAAAAATTAGTGGCAAATCTAATAAAAATATGAAATTAATGTAATGTTGATTTAATTTGATATCATCCTTTTTATTGAAAGGGTATAAGGAGTTATTGAAGTCCCCATCACTGAAAAATTCTCTCATAGAGCTCACAGACTACCATAGAAATTGGTTAATATTGTTATTGATGTTTTTATTATTTGTTTTTTTATTAGATAGATGAATGAGGTTTTGAAAGGACCTCCAAACCTTTAACAAAGTCAAGATAGTCACCAAAAAGATGATAGAAAACTACAACCATAAAACAAGCTGCCAAACCCGAAGCTACCGGGTAATACAAACAACAATAGAAAAATTTAAAATAAAAAACAGACTGTTGCTCAACCCAAAGAGAATCTGACACACCAATTGAAACAAGAATACCACACAATTTGAAACTAAAACAATTAAATAGACCCAAGATTGATAATATATATCTACCAACCACCCAATCAATTGAATCTAAAAATTTGAATGGGTTTCACCTCTAACCAAACAAAAAATGAGTGCTAAAGAGGACACATGCGATCCCACATTTCAAATTGAAGTGCCCAAGCCAAGTACCATGGATCTAAAACCCAAAAGAGAAACGAAGGTGCTGAAATTTAAAATCCAATTTTAGAACTTCCGTCCAGCACAAATCCGCACCCAAAAGAAGACTAAAAACAAAAATCCCGATCAACATGTGAACCAAGAAACCCCTGCATCCAACACCCTTACAATAGGAAAACTACCCAAAGATGAATTTTGACAATCCCTAATGAGAAGGAGAAACTAGAAATCACATAGCCAACGCAACAACAACAAAACCAAGAAACTATAGAAAAAACCACTCACGCACAGACCACTAGAGAAATAAAAGTGGGAAAACCTCTTGAACACTGACCACTAAGAAAATTTAAAACTAAAAAGAGACTCTGCCTATCAAACTGGGAACCAAAAAACCACTGCAAAGATTAAACCAGAGAACACCGTGGTTTTGGAACCAACCCACCAATTTGCACAAAGGCCTAAAAAGCTCCCAACAAGATGAGATAATCTGGGACCCCAAATCCTAAGAGCACCATAGAAACTCGATGAAGAATAGAGACCATCTGCAATCCAAAAGGATTGCAACCATAGAACCCACACTCTACCAATCCCAACCCAGAAAGAATTCTGACGAATGAAAGGATCCAACATTGGGATCCAAAACCAACAACGAAAATCCCATGAACCTATCTAGGAGTGCTTCAGAAGAAAAAAAACCCAACCATCCCAGGGAGTTGGGACAAATGGTTGGCCCACCCCCACCAACCCAAGCCCATCAATCAAAGTGGCCAAACAGTACCAACACATCTCTACTAACCATAACTGCATAGGGTCTCTCCAAAGAGAATCAGAGAAGGATCATAACTGAAGAAAATCATCGAGAGAACCTGGCTCTGCAACTTAGGATGAAAAGCTGATAAAATCCTCCAACTTCCAAGTAGTACACATGGATGCATCAACTGTCCAACCACCCCCAGCCCCAACTAAAAAATAAGCTAACCAACCTTCTTTCAACCTGCAAACTGAAAAAAGAAAATAGGTTTGACAATCGAAAAACATCACCCACAAAGAGCCTTTGCCAAATTGCAGATATGTAGTTTCCAAAAATCTCAATCAGGCCACAGGGCTCAATGCGCAGCAGAGCAAAGACACCAAAAACAAGTTCCAATTTGTTGACTTTCGCTAGCTTTGTTTTTTAAAGTAACCAGTGGCTTTGTTTATATTCAATTTGTTTTTATTAATTTTCTTCCTTCATTTGTAGTTTTTTGAAGTTGTTTTTTTTTAATATAAATTAATTTACTAAATAGTTATCTTAAAACATTTAGATAATTTTTTTTTTGGTATAAGGTAGAGGTGGTTATAAGGTCCACAAACCTTTTACAAAGTCAAAATGGGCTGGTTCTAGCATCAAGCCCGTATAATCAAAATACAAAATGGATCTTTCTAAGACTCACATTAAGCCATACTTAGAGTCCAGAGTCCTATACTTGTCGCTTGACTATTCGGGATAAAACAAAAACCAAGCAACACCTAGCACTTACTAACACTAGGTTGCTGTATTGTACACTTGTCACCTCCCAGGCCCCAGCAAATGGAATGCCTTTTCTGCCTAATTCCATCCGTCGGATTACTCATCATCAGCCCCTCCGATCTCCTCGATGCTCTAACGGGTTTGATCTTAGCTCTTCTCTAGCAACCAACACCAATAGTTCTTGAGGGAAGTTATCCTTCCAAATTTGCATCTCCCCAATAGAAACTGCAATATTTGCCATTAGATCCGTCGTCTGGTTCCCTTCTCTGAAGGTGTGTTGGATTCGGGCATTAACCAAATGAGATTTATGAATCTTTGCTTCTAGGATAAGCTCCAATATGGTCCAGTTGGGGTCTTTATCCTCCTTAATTGCCTTGATTATATTAAGCGAATCCCCTTCAAATATAACTTCCTTATAACCCTCAAGTCTGGCAATTCTCATTGCCTACATGCAGGCTCGGGCTTCTGCAAAATGATTTGTTTGAGTTCCCAAAGGCTCTGCAAAGGCAAGGACCACTTTTCCTTCCTCATTTCTCAAAACTCCTCCTGCTCCTGTAGCCCCCGGATTTCCTTTAGCTGCCCCGTCAAAATTAAACTTAACCCACTTTTGTGTGGGGGGTATCCACTTGACACCATCCCGTGGGTTGGTTGTAATGTCTAGGTCTGGAAGTTCCTCTCCCCAGTTCCACAAAATCCTCCTTTCCCTTAGAGACATGGTCTCATTTTTGAAGAAGAAAGTTTTCCAGTTTTCTTTCAAAGCTCTGATTATTTTATTACCACATAACCTGGGATCTTTCTTACGTCCTTTAAATACTCTCTTATTTCTCTCATTCCATATCCCCCATAAAAAATGGGGTAAGCTGAGCTTCTAGAGCCAAGTCAAAAGCTTTGCCCGGAAGGGGGAAGCCCACTGTATGCAGAAGTCAGACATGCTATTTGGACAGACCCAATCTATATGAAATTTGGACAGGATCATTTGGAAGACTGTACAAGAAAAATCACAAGTTAAAAATATATGACTTACAGATTCTATTGCTTTCTCACACAAGATACATCGATTGATGAATTGGAAACCTCTCCTTTGCAGATTATCGTTGTCAGGATCTTATTTTGAACTGCCAACCAAAAGAAGAAAGCTATTTTTGGGGTTAAATTATTTAACCAAATAACAGAAGTCGGAGTCCGACCATTGAATCCCGAGTGGATTAACTTATAGGCAATTTTTCTTGAATAGATCCCACTTGTAGTTTTGCCCCAAATCGCCTTGTCTCTTCCTCCCCAGGGAATGATCGGGAACACCCTTAAAGCATCATTGAGTTTGGTTAGGGCCACCTTCTCTTGCTCTGATAGATTATGAACTGTGATTTTCTTCCAAGAAGAAGTTTCCTGTGCTATAGCAATAAAATCCCCTACTTTTCCTCCCATTTCCTTCGAAAGTTTATGTTGGAGGACTTGAAGGTCTAAGTTATCTTTCAGAGGGGCCTCTTCCAACCACGGGTCTTTCCAAAAGTCCACTTGTCTTCCATTACCAATTCTCCATGACCTCCTGACATTCGAGCAAACAATTCCAAAATAGGATCCTCTAGGAAGATTATCAGCTTTAAGGAAGTCCTGATTATTTTTGATATATTTTGCCTTAAGAAGTTTTACCCATCCCAATTGATCATTATTGATAAATATCCATACTTGTTTGCCAATCAGAGCTTGATTCATTTCTTTCATTCTCTTTAACCCCAGGCCCCTCGATCCTTGCTTGCACACACCGATTCCATGCTACCAATGAAATTCTCTTTCTCTCCTCCGAACTCGACCACAAGAAGTTGCGTTGAATTAGCTCCAATGTAGCTCGGACCTTTGCAGGCATTCTAAATAGAGACATGTAGTAAATTGGAATGCTCTGTAAAGTAGTTTGAACTAATAAGGCTTTTCCTGCGGAGCTGAGAAGGCTGCCCTTCCACCCTGCTAACTTTTTGGAGATCCTGTCAATGACTGAGTTCCACAAAGTAGCCTTAATTCTTCCTTCGAACATAGGCATGCCTAGATAAGTTGCTGGTAGAAGCTCCTTTCCAAAACCAAAGAGGTTAGCTATTCTTTCCTCCCTCCCACCAGGCGTGTTAAAGAAATAGATGCTACTCTTCTTATAGTTTATGTACTGTCTTGCTTCTGTCTCATACTTGGTTAGAATTCTCTTCAACTTCCTAGCTTGAGGCACCGAGGCTTTGGACACAATGATTGTATCATCCACAAAGCTGTTGGTGAGACACTGGCTCTGCTGTTGAGGCTGGTTTAAAACCTTCCAATTGACCATCTGCCATCGCTGCTGAAAAGTTCCTACCCAATGCTTCCGCTAAAATAATAAACAAGTATGGAGAAAAAGGATCTCCTTGTCGCAACCCCATTTCACTCTTAAAGTAACCGGAGGGTGACCCATTCACCGTGACAAAAAATCTTGTAGTAGAGATACAACTAAAAATCAACTTAATCCACTGGGGACAGAAACCAAACTTACCCAAAATCTTGGTGAGGAACCGCCATGAGACCCGGTCGTAGGCTTTATTCATATCAAGCTTTAGTAACATACCCGCTTCCTTACTAGTCACCATTGAATGAATAACCTCATGAACTGTGATGATACCATCCAATATTTGTCGCCCTTTCACAAAGCCACCTTGGTTCATATCAATGATGAAAGGAAGGATAACCTTCAGCCTATTGGTGATTGTTTTTGTGAGAATATTCATCAGAGTGTTACATAAACTGATAGGGCAAAAACTAGAAAATTCCATTGCTCCCACTAGTTTAGGGATGAGGACTAAAAAAGTAGCATTAACTCCTTCTGGGATTTCCATGTCCTTTTGAGCCTCAATTATAGCTTCCACTACATCATTGCCTAGGATATCCCAAAACTTCTGGAAGAAAGCTGCAAGGAAGCCATCCGGTCCTGGGGAGCTGTTTCCATCCATGTCAAAAATGACCTTCTTGATTTCCTCCTTTGTGAAAGGACTAAGTAATAATCCATTAAGATTATCAGTTACGAGGGGTGGAATGGCTGCCAACAGAGAGTCCTCTTCTTCAATAGTCGAATTTACATCTTCTAGCAACGATTTAAAGTACTCAACCGCTTCCCTCCTTATGTCTTCCATATCTTTGGTGTTAGACCCATTGGCCATCTTGATCTCCTTAATTTTGTTAGTACTCCTGTGGCGAAGAGTAGAGACATGGAAGAACTTTGTATTTCTGTCACCCTCCTTTAACCAACGCAGTCTGGATTTCTGCCTCCAAAAGGTTTCTTCAAATCCTAGCATCGTGTGGTATTCGGCTAACAGCTCCCTCTCCTGGTTTCTCAGATCCTCTGTAAGCTGCTCTGACTTCAGCTTCTCCTGTAGTTCATTGATCTTGTCTTTTAGTTCTGCATTTTTAACAAAAATATTGCCAAAGGAAGTTTTGTTCCACTCTCTAATGTTAGCCTTCACATTCCTTAGTTTACATGCCACTTGGGCCAGTTTCGAACCATTATACTTTTTGTCCCACCATTGGGCAACCGAGATCCTTGAGATCCCGATGTTGGAACCACATAAGTTCGAATCGAAAGGGTCCGATGTATATTTTCTTAGAGTCCTCCCCTGTTTCCCACGGAATTGGGTTGTGATCGGACCCGATTCTTGGGAGTGTCGTTAATGAAGAGTCCCCAAACCTCTCCAGGCATTCTTGAGAAAGAAGAAACCTATCTAATCTTATCTGAATTTGGTTTTCCTTCAATATTTTGTTAGACCATGTATAGGAGAATCTACGCAGGTCCACATCCATCAGCTCATGTTGCTCAACAAAATCTCTAAACTCGTAGATATCAGCAGTTATTCTTTGAGAGCCCCCCAATTTATCTATAGGATTAAGGTAGCAATTGAAATCCCCCACCACAATCCAAGGGTAGTTGGGGACCGTCTCCCTCAATTCAGCTAGCTGACTCCAAAGAACCCTTCTCAGTCGTTGTCTAACTGGAGCATATACATTCGTTAAGATCCACTCTTCCTGCGTGGTTTTATCCACACATAAGAGACAAATAAACCAACTAGACATCCGAATCACTCTACTATCAATCACATTTTTGTTCCACATAACCAGTAACCCTCCTGCTGTTCCAGTGGCCTCTTGGCCTACTACTTCAACTTCTCGCCAAGTCCTATTCTTAAAAGGAATAACTCTACTCTCCTCCATTTTAGTTTCTTACGGTAAAATCATATCCGGTTTGTGTTCTTGTCTAAGAACATACAAAGCTCTTATTTTTGTAGGATTACTCCCACGAATATTCCATGAAAGAATCTTCATTTATGGGCTTTGGATCCTCGAGCCTTCGCCCCAAAGAGCAATACTTGCTTGAGTGCCATCAGCCACTCCTCGCTCTGCTTCTTTCTGCCTTAATGCAGCATTGCTAGGTTTCCCTCTTCCCTACCGAACCATATCCCCATACATCCGCTCTAGGTTGAAGTTCCTTGGGATTCACTTGGCTTCTAGTAACCATCTTGGGTAGGTCAGTCTTGGTCTTTGGGGTAACAATCTGGATTTCTAGGTTAACTGGTCTTTTTGACAGTGGAGATGATTCCATGCTCTTAGCTTCTTGATTAGTAGATTCTTTTTTCCCTGCTTTGGGGTTACACTGATCTTGGTGGTTCACCTCTTCCTCCTGAGTATCCTTTCTTATATTATTATTTTCCTGCTCCTTCCTCTGATTTTTCTCCTCTAAATCCTTCTCTTGAGTCTCCTCTACCTCAGATTCCACTTCTTGGCTGTCCATCTGATCTCCCTTCAAATGATTTAATGCATCAAAACTGTTCTCCACTGGGATGTTGATATCCATGGAATTTCTTCCCATAAATTCCTCTGCAGTACATGGGACCACTTCCACCGAGCCTCCATAGGCCTCCCGTATCACCCAATCAAACTTACTTGCCCCAGGGCGTTGATATATGGGGTTCTTTCCTTTGTGATTTGTCTTTGAGGCTTGTTGTATCATCTTAGGAGCAGGTTGAGCTTGAGGGTTCCCATCAAAGGGACCAGCTCCCCTGTGAGAGGGTTTCGGGGCATAGGAATTTTTGGGAGGAGGGTTAAAACGTTGCCTCTTGCTTACAATAGGGTGAACAGGGTCTCTGATATTCGGATTTCGAGCTCCACGTCCTTGAGGCCCAGTTTGGGTAGGAATGGAGACCTGCGGGGGAGGGATATTATTCCGGGTTTGAGGATCGGTATTTTGGAGTGGGGGCTGGTTCTTGGAAATGCGGTGGATACCACCGGTGCCCTACCTTCCCACAAACACTACACTTAAAAGACATATTTTCATATTCAAAGACCTGCGTATGAAGGCCAAACATAGACGACAAAATAATGGATTTAGGGAGCTCTTTACTCAGGTCCTCCAACACACACATGCGAGCAGACAGGAGTCTTGTTTTGCTCAAGGTTGCAGGATCAATAGCTATTAGTTCTCCAATCTCTGTAGCTATCCCAGCCAAGATTTGTTCGTTCCAAAAAAGCAGAGGTAATCCTGGCATCTTAACCCAAATAGGAGCCAAATCCAGCACCTGAGTCCGGGGGTTGAAATCGGGGGACCAACGCTTCAGATACAAGCCCCTTTTCCCAAAAAACCAAGGACCTCCTTGGAGAGTCCTTTCCATGTCCTGTTCACATTGAAATGTCACCAAAAGAAAACTCTTGGGTAAAGCCTTAATCATCATACCGGCCCTTGGCTGCCATTTTTGGATGGCCCATCTCATTATGACTTCCATGTCTGGCCTCACCCCCATAAATTTAGCCACCAGAGATGTTCTGCCCTCCATAGCCACATGCTGAGCTAAGGAATCCGGGACGTGCAACCTACCATTGACAGATTTTAGATTAAAACAAGAGTCGGATAATTTTTGCTTACCGCGAAGAGCATTAAGATATGAAGGTCTCCAGTTTCCAGGTTTCTCTTTGTCTCCTTCTTGGGTCTTCCTTTGATCCTGACGCATAGAGTCCTGGTCCCCCTCAGAGAAATCTTCAACCGCATCCACCCAACGCCCTTGGACCGGTTCCAATAGAACTTCCTTGTCCACATCCTCCGCCTGGGGGCCTACTATCTCGCCAGAGCCCCCACCTGCCGCATCTGCTGATCTGCCCTCTGAAGTCCCACACCTAGGGTTTGATGCCCCTAGACCTCTCGCTCCTCCTCCTTGCTGCTCCATCCGTCACAACTTGTTGCCTCCAAAATCTGCCATTTTTTTTTTTTTTAGGGCCAAAATTTTTGTGACCGCTACCGTGCACTGGATTTGCTAAAGTGGCGGCTCGCTACGGTATGCGAGCTTCTACGGTGTCGATGCTACTACGGTGACGAATTTGATGGGAGACTGCTGCTCCCCTCTCCGACTGAGAAATGCCTTAGATAAATTTTAATTCTAATATGAAAATTTTAATTTAATTTTAAATATTTAAAAATAAAATATAAATTTATAGTTTTTAATTATATTATATATAAATAAGATAACTAATATTTAAGTTTAAATATATTTATCATTTTCATATTTTATATTTTTAAAATTATAAAAATTAAAAAATATATTATTTAACAATATCAAAACTAAAAATAATAATAATAACTTAACAATTTTTTCCATGTTAAGGAAGCACAATGTTTTCCATATTAAGGAAGCACAAAGGAATGCAAGAGAACATTATGAAGTATTATTAGTAGGTTCTGATTTTATAACTTGATTAATTATTTTTATTTTTATTTTTTAATATTAAAGGAAAAATTTAAAAAGATTTGATTTTTTTTTTAAATATAATACTTTTATAAATCTTTAGTAAAAACCTATCTTTTAAATTTATTTTATTATTTATTTATTTATTTATTTTGTCTAAAAAGGATATTTAAGACGTTTAGTTCTTCAAAAAACCGTGGTTTTTAGATGTGCCTTGTGTCAGAAGGATTTAGAAACACCATACCATTTAGTTATTCACTTTCCCTTTTCTCACATCATTTGGGGTTATTTTTTTTAAATATATTTTGTAGTTCTATCAACATTGAAAGAACTGATTAAATGTTAGATTAATTAATCTTAGATCTAAAGCATTATGTATTATGTGGAATATTAATTAATTAATAAACATGAGAGGTTGCCATTATTTTATTTGGAATATTAATTAATTAATAAACATGAGAGGTTGCCATTATTTTATTTGGAACTTGAATTCTTCTTGCTAGTTCTCGTATTAAATCGAAGTCTTTTATACCTCTTCCTCTCCTCATGGATACAATTGAGTGGAAGATCATCCCTCATGGTATGATTGTGCGAAATTTGAGAATTCCCTTTGGTATTAATATCTCTCCTAAGGATATGATGGGATTAATATCTCTCCTAAGGATATGAGGAACTGGTTTATGGATGATATATTATAGTTGATGTCTACATGTAATTAAATTTGGCATCCTTTTGTAAATATAAGGGATTAATATCTCTCCTAAGGATATGAGGAACTGGTTTATGGATGATATATTATAGTTGATGTCCACATGTAATTAACTTTGACATCCTTTTGTAAAGATAAAATTAAAGGCTTATTCATTTGCATTATATTTTTATCTATTTCCATATTAAATGGTGTACAAAGAATATTAGCAAAAGTGAAAGCAAGCAGATTGGACACTATTTTTTATTCAACAAAATAATTAGTGATTAACTATTAAGAAAATTGATGGCATATTTACTAAAAGTATGAAATTAATGTAATGTTGGTTTAATTTGATATAGGACTATTATTTGGAAATAATAAACATGTGAAAGAATGTCTATATCTATATCCAGATGTATGTATATAATTTTTTCTTATTACATTACCATTATTAAATCTACAATTTTTTTCTTATTATATTACTATTATTAAATCTACAACACTACAAAAAAAAATAAAAATAAAATAAAAGAAAGTGTTAAATAATTATTTTGTACATAAATTAAAAGTATTTAAAAATTAATATTATAGAACCTTCACTTCTTAATATTTACAAAAAGATTCATGAAAGAAATGCAACTACAATGAAAAAAAAGAAATTGAGGACAAATACTTCTTGTTCAATGTCCATTTACTTAAACATATATACAAAATTTTAGTTAGATTAAGATATGGTGTCATGGTTAACCAACAAAATTTAAAAATATTTAAAAATATGCTTTTAAATATTAAGGATATAGGTCATTCAAAATAGCCTTACCATACTAAGATATTTTTAAAATCTAGAATGATATTATAAATCTTTAACTTGATAAACAATAAGCTATTATGATTAATTGATTTATCTTTAAAATTTAAAGGAATTCTAATATAAAATTAATATATTTAGAATAAAAAATGTATGCACTATTAAAAAAGGTAGCGAGGTAATTTAACATCTCCGAAAAATCTTTTTCGACTATTCTACGCGGTCCGCGCGCTTCAGTAAACAAATAAGAAACAGTAGCAAATCGTTACAAGAGGACGTTTCAAAACGGAGCAACACTGTGCTTCTGCTGAAAGCGCGTGCAGCTGCTGACGGCCGCCGTGGCGACAGATGGGTCTTCTACTGAAAATTGCAAACTGTTTGTTTCGGAAATTAGAAATGTCGATTCCACAGGTTTTTGAGGACGTGGAGTGCCATGAGCGAAGGATGTTTTTTTCATAACTCGTCATTGGAATTTATGATGCTGCCTTCTGCAAGAGTTTGCCCAAAATCATAACAAAGTGGCATGGAGTTACATAATAGGACATGGGAGGACGAGGTTTACAATAAATAACCGTCACCTTTTCAAAGAGTTCTTTTTAAATGTTACATAATAGGACATGCGCGTACGAGGTTTACAATAAATAGCCGTCACCGATAGGGTTAGGGGTAGGGTACCCCAACCTTTCATTATTCACATGATCCTAGGAAACTATATGTTATATAAGAGTATTGGTTAACTAAATATTATTTGAGTAAAAGTGATATTTTGTTTTTTATATTATATATTATTAAATTAAAAGATATTTTATAATTATTATTTTTATATTATTTAAGTAGTTTAATGGTAGAAATTTTGAAATTTTAAATAGAGATTTAGTTTATTTTTTTATTTTTAGAAAAATGGGTTGTATTTGGGCCCCACACTTGACAAATCATAACTCTTTCCTTTAGAGTTTGAAAACTAACAAACAAATTCAATTCTCATTTTAATTGAGTTGCTATTATTGGATACCTGCATCTTTTTTCATAAATAGTCTAGATTCTTGATTTTCAATTTTTTGATCTTTTTCAAATTTCTTTATAAATATAAATATTTCAAAATTCAATATCCTTCTTCTTGATATTTTCTTGCAACAACCTTCACAATACCAAAACTCCACATCTATTGTCTACATTGTGCATCTTGGTAGAGTAATTGTAGAGGAAAATTGCCCTATCACGTATGATTCTCAATGCTAGATATGCAAGAGAGAGCATTGAGGTGAACCATGGGGGTATTTTGTTCTCTACACTCGGTGCTAAGGGGAGGAAGGGTTCACAAGGAATGGTTTAAGAACTCGCTCCAAGTCCTCTAGTTTTTAAGACTGTTTGATGTATTAGATTCAAGAAAAACACCTAGATTTGACCTTTCTAGATCTATGCTATAAAAGATAAAGGACAATGCAAAAATACAGAATGCAGGAATACAAGAGCTAACCCTAAAATGATTTTTTCTTTGAATGCTTTTCTAATCCTAGGGTTTCAAACAAAAAGCCTTTAAGCAAGGGCTCAAGAAGAGATGCACAAATAGAATTAACCCTAAGTGCACATTATACGTTGTTTATTATTCAAATGCCTAGAAAATAATAAAATATCTTTCCTTTATATCAAATCTAGGGTTTATAACAGAAATGGAAGGCAATTAACAAATAGACTAAAGACTAATCAGAACACTTATCTTATCCGATGATTTATCCTTACCTTTATCCCTTTATCCAATGCTATCAACAATTCCTATTCCAATAAGATAACTTGATAAAAACTTGAAAAATATGATTAGCATTAGGGGGCTTCTTAGGCCACTATATATAAGTGCATGGAGGCACATTATTCAAGCCCCCTAGGTCCTTTTAGATGACCTTTGATAAATAGAAGTGAAATTTGACCTTTGGAAGATAACAAACATAATACAATATAGTAGAATAGAATGATAAAACCATAGAATAGAATGTAGTATCAAGCTCTAAATGTAGCTTAGAATGCAATGGTGAAACCTAGGACAACATATTACCCTTAAATTTGGCTTGGGTGAGATCGTACCTCATAACACATGACCATGATAACGCACAAGAAGAATCATGCCCCGTAGATACCTAGGCATGATTTCATATAAGTGAGAAAAAACATCTCAAATCAGATCAAAATAATAAATACTAAGTACAACGAACAAAAATTAGATATGCATCAGAGCACTTTCATTTACTAAAGAGCAATAAAATAGGTAGAAAGGTTTGAGACCTCCCATATAGTTGATCTCTCCTTAAGGCTTCAACACCAATCCACCAAGAGTGAGCGAAAGCAATCAATAATCCAATACAACAAAATATAGTCAGACTTCAGACTTCAAAGTTACCTTGCTTTCAAAAGAAGAAGAAGGATGCAAACCGAATAAGAATACTTTACTAGAAATAATCGTTAGCATTAAATCATCAAAATTTACCATGCAATAATGTTATGTGTGAAAAATGAATTCAAACCCTCCTTATATAGTGGATTTGAAGGTGAGAAAGACAAGAAAACCAAGGAAGGCCAACATAAAACATGCCAAACCCGAAGAATTAGGATTTTTTTAGACCAAACCTTAAAAAGGAAAAATCATGCCCCATCAAAGCTGACCATGATTTCACCTATGCGAAGTCGCACCCCATCAATAATAAGCATGATTTCATATAAAGGGAGAAAAATGGTAAAATAGGGGGGAGAAGCCTAACCCTTGCCTTAGGCAAGTCTAGGGGGTCTCCCAGGAGGTTCTAGGAATATTGCCCACTAAAGTGGGTTAATTTTCCATGTCTACATTTTACCCCCTCTTTGATGCATTTAAGGTCAAGTAAATCCGTCAAAGAAATATGTAGACCCCTATAGGCAAGAAGACAACAAGCACAAAAATAAGTGTCTAGGTTTGGGCAAAATGGGGTTGCAAAAGAGGTATCATGAAGGACACTCTGGAAATTTACACGCGTGGTGAGACATTATTACCATCAATGCCTCTATGACTGGGGTATCCCCTCGAGTTTTGAAAGAAATGAAGATTCCTTAGGAAACTCTAAAGAGGTAAGGAGAGAAAGAGTAAAACACGAAGAAGAAAGCAAGCAAATAAACAGTAGAGCAAATATTACTAGGTATATCATGGATCTAATGCAACTAGCATGAAGTGCATAGACTAATAGAATAAATGGAAAGAAAGAAGAAGAGAAGAGAGAATAAGAAGAACAAGAGGAAGAAGAATAACAAGAAGGATCCAAATGCCAACCAAAGAAATCAAGAGAATTTGATCAAGAACCTTGAATGAAGGGTGTTATACCTAAAAGAATGATCTAGGTGTGGAGCAAAAATCCACTATGGGTGTAGTACTCGTTAATATGGATATGTGGGTAAAATATGGAGCATAACCCACTATGGGTGATTGCTCAAGTGATAAAATGATGGAGCGTAACCCGCTATGGATGATTTCTTACAAGTAACTGTTGTGGGGAGATTACCCGCTAGGATGTATGTCGAGGCCTGCTCAAATTGCCAAGGAGATTACCCTATAATGGGGTGTTGTGCCTATTGAGTCAAAAGAAGTGTAACCCGAAAGGGGTGATATATAATTGCTGATGTGAATGATGTATTAGCAAGTACTACCCGATAGGGATATGTAATAATATGTATATAGATCAATCAATATGAGCATAACACAATGTGAGTGTGTGCATGTGTGAAAAGAAATAAGAGGAAGAAAAATGAGGAGCAAATAATTGTGCGTGTACCCCCAGCTTGAAGTTTCAACTATTGAAAAGTAAATAGGGAGAAAATCCGCAACCAAAGGAGAGACGAAGATATATCCTTATCTAAACAAAGAAAATAGAAGAGAAAGAAGAAACATACAAAGAACAAGGATATATCAAAATAGGATTGTATACCTTAAATTTGGAGAGAAATGATAGTCATTGTAAAAATTTCAAAGTCAAAGGACACAAGAGGAAGAGAGAAGAGAATAAAAGAGCAAAAGAAGATGATAAAATAAGAAGGGATGAAAATGCATGGGTCCTAGGTTGGGATTTTGCTAGGCATCATAATCCTAGTGAAAAGTGCAATGCATGTGAGCTATGACCTAACTAGGTATCATCACATGCTATTGTTGTGAATCCCCAAAAGCTATATGATTAAGCAGTCAGGAGCAAGAAAAAATACAAGATAAACAAAATGTTCAAGGAATCATGCAAAGTATGATAGGTAATCATGCAATATGAGTAGGTAAATATATGCAATATAATATAAACTAAATACAATATGCAATGCAGATGATAAATCAAGCATAATATATTTTTAAATGCATTATATTTATAGTTTCTTTAAGTTATTTACCATCTAAATAAGCAAAAAAATAAGCACCTGAGCCAAAAAATTTCGTTATGACAAAGGGCCCTAACCAATTGGGCTGAAACTTACCTCGAATATCAGCACAACCATTGGTGTTATTTCCTTGAGGAGTCCCCAACATCAAAAGAACGATTGTGAACTTTATTAGAATAATATCACCAAAGTCTATTATGATAGGCTCGCAAATTCTCTAAGGCATGAATGCACTTTTCATCGAGCAACTCCAATTGGTTAAATCGGTATGCACAATACTCATCACCAACCTCAATATATTGCAACAAGATGCACAACGAAGGAAATTCAAGCTCAAAAGAAAACACTGCCTTAGCCCCATAAACCAAGATATACGATGATGACCCTTTGGGAGTATGCACACTAGTATGATATGCCCATAAGACAGGATTAAGTTGGATATACCAATCACAACCGATATTACTAATCAACTTTTTTCAAGATCTTGATCAAGTATTTTTTTGATGTTTTGGCTTACCTATTACCCTGGGGGTAATAAGGAGTTGACCACCTGTGCTGAATCTTGTACTTAGCACAAATATTATGAACATCCTTATTCTTTAAAGGAGTGTCATTGTCATAAATAATCACCAAAGGAATCATAAACCTACAAATAATCTAGTTGAAGATGAACTTAAAAACTTGAGTTCCAATCACCGTAACCAAGGGCATGGCTTCAACCCATTTAGTGAAATACTTAGTCATCGTAATGATAAAATTATGACCATCCTATGACATTGGGTTAAATTTTTTTATAATTTCCAATCCACACATGGAGAATGGCCAAGGGGAAGAGATAATTTGAAGGTCCTGAGAAGGAGCATGGATGATATTATCATGGTGTTCATGCTTGTCATAGCATTGAGCATAGTCACATGCATATTTATCCATGGAAGGCCAACAATACTCCATCCGAAGGAGCTTCTTGGCAATAACATTACAACTAAAATGGCCTCCACATGAACCTTCGTGAGCATCACTAAGATCAAGTCGGGTTTCATCGAAGTTAAGGTATCTCAAGAGGATACCTTCAAAAGAATGTCAATACAAGGTGTTGCTTATTATGACGAATCGACATGCTCTTTTATTAAAAATATTATGTTGATTGTGATATAAATCATCAGGCATCAAATCATCCTTAAGAAAATTAAAGATGTTGTTATACCATGGCTTAGATAGGTAAGCTTTTATGATCAAACAATCGAGGGGAAAATACAAGATCTAAGTGATGCAGGTTCTTAGATTTGCTTGATGATAATTGATGCTTGATAAAATTCTAACTCTAGAGGGAACAAGGATGCTACTAGACACCAAAATAGCACCAATCCGATTATGTGACTGCAAACATTGATCGCATTAACACACACAGCCCCCAAGGCAGCCCCCAGAGGTTAAACAGTGGTTCTAACCACTCACACAATAGTTTTACAAGTCAGGGATCAATTTGGCACCTTTTAGACACTCTGCTACTTATTCGCTCCACCCAGGGACGAGTGCGGATTGGTACTCGTTTCACCCAGGAACGAGTGCGATTGGTACTCGTTTCACCCAGAGACGATTACCAGCGCTCGCTTTGGGGTGGGACGAACGCCAGGTTTGACCAGAAAAAAGTCAAACCTCGGTGCATGACAACTCATAACTGCCACTTAGCTCTCCCTGCATGGCATAGGAGTGCGAGTGAGTTCTTTTGACAACTCATATCTGCCAATTGACTCTCCCTTCACTGCATGGGAATGGGAGTGAGCTTTTTAGGACAACTCAGATTTGCCACTTAGCTATCCCTTCATTGCATGGGAGTGCGAGTGAGCTTTTCTAAACATACAAAGACATGCACAGAGGCAATTAAGAAGCCCTTGATCAAGAAGAAGTCTTCTCTTCACAAAAAAAGCATTCATGCAAAGTAACACTTTTGCATGTTAATTCAAAGAGACCCCTTTGGTCTATAAAATGGTGAGCTTCCTCACCCAAAAGATATACGAGAGAAGGAGCATTTTGAGCGACGAAGTGCTGCTAATTCACTTACTTGCGATTTGTGCTTTCAACATCCATAATCTCTTAATCGAAAGAGAGGTTATTGGGTGACTTTTGAAGGCACGAATCAAGAACCAAAACCCAATTTTTCTGACCACAATATCCTACCAATTTGTCGACAACACATCACATCAGGTTTCGGACCCATCCCAAGCGGATTGGTGTCGAAGCAAAGTTTCACCCGCGGGTGGTTTGCCTTCGGGCACCCCCCGCCTTATTGCCTTTGGTGACTATTTCTTTTGTAGTATTTAGCTAGTTACATGATTATGCTTTTGTCAAGTTTTCATTTTATTTGGACTCATTTTAACCATTATTATATTTATCTTTCGTTTTCATACATAGGTTCTACTGATTCTTTGTTTGTTTCTTTGAACGTAGATTTTCAGCATTAGAGGAGCAACGAGGGATCTACTTTTACCAACACAAGCGACGGCAACGTTTTGGTTCGCCCATCTTATATGTGGGCACGCGAAAGAAGGAATTCTGAAACAAGTTGTAAAAGACCAACATTTAATGCTCCTATCCCCTAAAAAGGAAGGAGACGCATTGTAACACAAATTTGAAAAGCATATCAATAAAAGGGCCGTATTTTATATTGCTTTGATATCTTGTGTTCATGTTCTTTCTTTTTACGCATTTTTCAATAACATAGGGTTTAAGCGTTATTTTAGTTTCGTTTACATTGCATTTTTAGTCTATCCTTTTTGTTTCCGGAATCTCGTGCTTTCAATGGCGATCACGGTGGGACCTGTGTCCTTTGATTTTTAAAGATTAAATTTCTGATTAAAGTTGCTTGTTTTGTTGCTTGCAGGTTCCAAGTTTTCAAAAGCTAGACTGTTTCAGGCAAAAATTCAGAGATATTCGACTTAGGCAGAGAAGAGGTAAGGGATTTAAACATCCTTTGTCAATTTTTTGTTTTCTATATTTTTTGTTCTCTGATTTTTGCTTGCATAGGAGAGTTTAGATGCTTGCCTGTTTCATTTTTTGCAACTTAAAATGAATCCCACACACCACGTGGTAATTTAAACCAAGGAGTTGGTCGTAAAACCCCAACCCTTGAGCAAGACCAAAGGTGGATTCCATTATCACTTTGGCTTGAGATATTGCATCCATTACCCCGATCGCGACTATTGCTAGACGTAAATCCTGACGAAAGCTGACCAAGTGTAGCTAGGGTGATTCCTAGCGCATGAGGATAATTCTTCTATGGTAGGTGTCATAAAAATAGTGATTCCCCTTCCGTATCGCCTATGTTCCACGTATCATCTGCTCTCACGTACCTATAGTCTCCCTCACGTAAGGGCGGGTATATAGAGAGGTTGGTATATCGGTCCGACAATGGTATATTGAAGGGGCGACCATTTATGGGAGTTATATGAGCCAACATTTTGCATTTAAATGGTCTTCACAAAAATTTTCAAAAACAAAACAAAAATCATCATAAAAAACACACTAAAACCAGTCTAGGACACACCATTAATCTTTAAAAGAGATAATCATTGCTTTGTGTGTGTATGTTCTTTTCTGCTTAGTGTAACAAAAAAAAAAAATCAAAAATCAAAAAATCATAAACAAAAGATAAAAATCTACGTAGCTTGTAGAGAGTCATTACCATGGTATTCACCCGTAGTCAAGCCCACTCATGGGCAGACGATGCGGAGAATGTCCAAGGAGGCACGAGTCACCTCCGTTACAGTCCCAAGGATTTGGTCATACCACCTTGGCGACCTGACACACAAGGCAGTCCCCTCCACACCTTAATGGAAAGGGACTATAGGGGCACCTCTTCTAGGGGCACTCCTGTTCAGCATAGCACCCAACACACACCCTTCCATGAGGGGTACATCCGTAGGAGAGCTCCCTTAGATGCTCGCTATGAGTGGTCACCACGCGATGAAGTGCTAGGTCAACATAGGGTTCGATGGGAGGAACCACATGATTACATTATCCCTCCTTCACCCCCTCTAGTTGTCAGGACTACAAGGACAAATCCAGAGCACAAGGCTCCTTAGGTGGGGCGAGCCAACTCCGCCCGTTCCTTTTTCACTTACGAGAGAGAGCACAAGGAAAACCCTTACCTTCCTCAAGAACAATATACATCGCAGGAGCAACACGCCTCCGCAATTGCTAGCCATCAGGATCACCTACTGAGGACAAAGCCTCGGGGGAATGCCGCTACCCCCAACAGAGGGAGGTGGCCTATAGAGATCTCGGATCACCAAGACCGAGATAGAAATCTAGGAGAGGCATCTAGGCCTTCTAGACATGAAACGATAGGACCAACTATCTTAGAATCTGCCCAGCATATCGCACGTCAGATGGAACTCACGTTACTTGAGCTAGAACGACAATAGTTAGAGCAACAATATCTTCTAAATCAAGAGTGCATTCAGTGCCAGGAGGATGAGTTGTTCCCATACACTATGCAGGCACGGACTCCAACCCCTCGCACACATAAGACAAAACATTATGAGAGACACAACTGGGTGCGAGACAGGTATCCATGACCTTATCAACCGTTGCCTCCAACGCCTCCTAGACTTGAGTGGAAGGCCACTCCTCAAACCAATGACAGGCGCATTCTTCAGGCACCCACCCAGGTTCATGGGCCACCCTCAAAAATTCTTCAAGAAGCCTCTGAGGAACCTAAGCGAGAAGAAGAGTGGGATGAAATGCCCTACCAAGGCATGGGGGGTGCTATTCGGCCACCCCTCCCAAGGCCCCAAGTTCCCCACAACCTGCAATGGGAACAAATCAAAGAGGAGGAGCTCAAATCCTTCGATACAAGCAATGCGCTGCTAGAGCACTTAGAGTCGGTAGAGACCAAGATTTTGGGGCCCCAAAAGCCCAACTTACGTGAAACTCCTCTCAAAGAGGATCAACCCCTGGTTGTAGAGCTACCTGATGACGAGGTCTTCCATATCTCAGAATCACCAGATTCTAATGAGCCTGACTCTCTCGCCAAAGATGAGTCAGCATATGCAATAGCACCATGGGACCCATTCGAGTCAGACAACACTAATTCACAGGTGGTCCCCATGGGTGATCATCACCAAAGTCTCTTAACATTATTCCCTTTGGAGGCTCCCATCGAGCCCGTGCCATTGCAGGAAAATTAGGTCCCCCCACAAAGCGCGAAACAACCCCATCGGGACCATGTCAATCTGCTCGAGCAGGACGAGCCTAGAATGTCGCAGATAGCTATCGGGGCCAACGAGGGCCTTTGGATCACCGATAATGATTACAAAGATGAAACTGAGATGGAATATCTCAATCATGCATGATGACACAATCACCCTATAACCCATGAAGAACTGATGGCACAACTAGGCATAAGACTAGGGCATGAGTGGCGCCTAGACCCGGCCCACTGGAATCAACTGTTGATTCCGCTCCTTTGGGTAGACCGTGAGCACCTTCCACCAAGAGATATCATAGCCACATCAGTGCCGAAGGTAGACCCTGCCCTCCTATCCATGCATAGGGCCGATCCATTCGTGCCAATCCCTCTAGAGCCAGATCCGATGCACAAAGATCATCAAGCTGGGGGTACCTCTATTCCCTGAAGAGCAAGTGGATTACACCAAACGCTCCAAAGGTGTCCATAAACCCTTTGGTCAAACCAAAAGCTCCAAGGATTATCACAATCACTTGGTCACCCTAAAAGCTCCAAGGATTATCGCAATCACTTGGTCACCCTAAAAGCTCCAAGGATTATCGCAATCACTTGGTCACCCTAAAATCTCCAAGGATTATCGCAATCCCTTGGTCACATCCAAAAGCTCCAAGGATTCTCATAATCGCTTGGTCAACCCTAAATGCCCCAAAGGCATCTATAAACCCTTTGGTCAAGCCAAAAGCTCCAAGGATTCTCATAATCGCTTGGTCAAACCCTAAAAAGCTCCAAGGATTCTCATAATCGCTTGGTCAAGTCTAAAAGCTCCAAGGATTCTCATAATCGCTTGGTCAAGTCTAAAAGCTCCAAGGATTCTCATAATCGCTTGGTCAAATCCACAAGCTCCAAGGATTCTCATAATCGCTTGGTCAACCCTAAACGCCCCAAAGGTATCTATCAACCCTTTGGTCAAGCCAAAAGCTCCAAGGATTCTCATAATCGCTTGGTCATCCCCAAAATGCTCCAAAGGTATCCATAAACCCTTTGGTCAACACCAAAAGCTCCAAGCATTACCATAACTGCTTGGTCAAAATAAATATTCAAAAATAAACAAAAACAATCCAATCATCAAAAATCACAAAAACAATTGCATTTCAATTCCATTTATACTCATAAAAATCAAAAATCACAAAAACAATTGCATTTCAATTCCATGCATACTCATAAAAATCAAAAATAACAAAAAAACATTGCATTTCAATTCCATGCATTCTCATAAACATCAAAATACAAAAATATAGGTTGCATTAGGCATCGCATCCATACATTATATATTTGCTAGGTCATACAAGTCAAAAGCACCATAGGCTGTCATTACTTGGCAATTCCATCATTTCCACATCAAATCCATTTTCATAAACGCATACATCCAAGCATATCACCATTTTCATTTTTAGCATAGTCAATTGTCTCCTAAATGTATATAGGGTTTTCGTCATTCAGCTGTCTTTAAATTTCTAGCCAAAAACTGTACACAGTTAAACAAATTTTACACGGGAAAGTTTTACTTGGATCACACCTTGTTACGTAGCATCCCAACACAAATTAACACACATAAAATAATTCCTAAGTTGTGTGAACGCAAGAGAAACCTACAAAGCAGTCTCGGGTACCATAGGTGAAAGATTAGCCTGTTCATCCCCCTATGCGAATGGTTCTAGAATGCTGAGAATTGACAAAAGGACGAGCTCTTCCCTATTCATTCACCTTAATAAATAGTGGTTTTTACCACTACCAAATCCCAATCATAGTTGGTCCCCAAAGTTGTAAGGATTCGTACTACACGTCCCTGCCAAGGATGGGTAGTCATCCCCAAGACCTAAAAGGATCAACGCCATTCACAAACAAAATTCCAACCAACCATCATCCTAACCCTTTCCATTCACCTTTGGTCTCCAAGTTGTAAGGATTCGTACTATCCGCCCCTAACCAGGATGGGTAGTCATCCCCAAGGCCTAAAATATCAACGCCCTTACTTCATAATCTCCATCATCCCCTTGATTCCCAAAGTTGTAAGGATTCGTACTACACGCCCCTAACCAGGATGGGTAGTCATCCCCAAGACCTAAAAGGATCAAGGCCCTTCACAAGTTCAAATTTACAAAGCTCAAAATACAAAATCAAATAACAGTGGTTATCACCACTATTCAAAATCCTTGCTCAAAAAACAAAAGAAACATAAATAGAAAAATAAACAGTGATTTTCATCACTATATTGACGAGCAAGTCTCCCAAATCATTCAACCAATAAATAACCTGAACTTGAATCCCTGGAATTCTCAGCATTCGAAAACCATCTAGGTGATCCTCGTTACGAGTTTGGTTGATAGCCTACTTGGCAATGGTGGTATCCTACCCGCACGACGATATGTCCGTCACATTAGCTTTGCGTGTGTGCAGACCAATATTTGCATGTGGATGAGCTAGCTTATGGTATCTTAGATTGTCACGTGGATTAATCTTGCTAAATACAACAACGGAGTTAGTGGAGCTAATTAGGTGATCCTCAATACAAGTTTGGTTGATAACCTATCTGGCACTGGCGGTATCCTGATGAATACCACATAAACAAACTCAATTGCACACACAGGGGATGTGAAATAACTTGGTTAAATTCAAGTCGGATTTAGACCTTGTTCAAAAGTCTTGCGAGATAAATGTACAGTCTTGGCTAGTTAGTTAAAATATCTACATCTCAGAAAAGCTTAACTACATTTTCAAACAACTGGTACATTTCATTCCGTACATCACCATCAAAATATATGCAAAATACAAAAACAAAGTTTTCACATGCAAAGTCATTTCACAAAGTCATCCCATTAGTACAGCAAGTCAGTCAAATCTTGTACAGTCTATGGTGCATCGACAAATCATCAACAACTCATTTCATTCATTCCATATGCATACATCATACAAATTAGAACCATCGCATTCATAATCGCATTTGCATACATCAATGTAAAAACATGTACATAAAAATAAATCATGAAAAATGTATAAACACCAAAAAGAGTCATCTATATATATATATCATAACAAAATTGCCCGTAGGCTATAGTGAACCGGTCCTCGGACCTCGCTACCATAATCCAAAATCTCAAAAACCCCCAGCCTAGGGCATCGACCACCATGATCACACAGGATCGGTGCGACGAGAACTACCCCCTGTAGTATCGGTCCTTTGAGACCTCTCAGGGCGATTGATGCTTGCCCCTGCATCACGCCCACTAGCAACTCCTTCATCTCGCCACCTACGACGGGATGATGCTGACTGCTCTGTCCTGTTGTCTCTCGTTTGATATGACGAGCCACTTGTCGGAGGCTCTGGTATTCGCCCACCAAGGCGGATAATCTCGTCCTCCATCTCCCATCGATGTCGCCCCCAATATGCCTCCCGTCGACTCCACTCTGCCTCCCGCCTATGGTAGTATGCAATTATGTCGACGTGTTGTGCTAGCTGCACCTACAGAAGATCCTTCTCCCATGCAGCATCTGTATCACCCTCCTACCAGTGAGATGCAGCCCCTGCGCTCTCCCACTCTGCCAACTACGTTCGCAGGAGATCCCTCTCCTACGTCATCTCCCCAAGCTCTCCATCTCACCTTCGTAACACCTCTGTCAATAGAGCTACCTCAACGTGCAACCCCACCTTTGTATCCCCCGACACGATCGGCTGTGTCAGCCTCTCTGGAGCATCGGCCTACTCTAGAGCATCCTGCATCTCTGGTTGCTCCTCATCACCAAAGTCCTCTCCTGCATCTGCAACCTCCACCATGTCCACATTAGCAGGAGCTCCCCAATCCTCTCCTAGTGCCTTTGCACCCTCTCTGCCTCTCGCTGCCTCATCCCCTCCCAATGGCCCCTCACCTCGCCATTGCTAGAGCGTCCACTACTCCTGGTACTCGGTAGTCACTCCGATGTCATCCACATCTGAAAGGTCCAGTACTGTATCTGCCTTCTCCCCTAACGGCTCAAGGATCGACGCAGCTAGAGTCCTCTCATCGCTCCAACATCGATAGACCACGGGTTCCCTAGGCAACCCCTGGTGTACCCCAAACTGTCGTGTCACTCAGAGATAATGAAAGTACTCCTGCTCTGTCTCGTGTTGTACAATGACCCAACTCCCCCTTTGGACCCGCCGAAGCCACTCATCAACCTCTGGCCATGCGGGACAATCCCGATATGGACTCCACACCACATCTCTTGGAGTCAGTCAGGCCAATGCATCTACATAATGGTCCACGTCTCCCGCAAATCATCGACTTTGCCCCCACTCCTTAGACTGATACCATAAAGCACCATAACCAACATCTTTGTCCACCATGTCAACTCGTGTAGTCCAGGGTAGTCCTCGTGGTCGCTCTACGGCTATATGCTGCCAGGCCCAGCACTACAACAAGAAACTGCAGCCAATCCCCTTTCACTTTTGACAATGGATCTCGTACATCTCATCATACAAATGAGCCAAGAGCGTCTGGCCCCATCTCATGATCACAGGCTCTGTCATAGGACAATCCACTAACTGCCACACCACCTCCAATAGGTTCCATGGGAACCTTGCCCCCGAAGAGTCTGGCAACATGTTGGAAATGAGGCTCATGAGTAGTGCATGCCTCACTCCCAACACTCCCCTCTTATACCACCACTGCACTAGGATACCACCAATCTGACAATCCTCCTCAGCCTTCTCCACTGAGCTCATCCCATCCACATCCTCCCCATGTCCAAAACATCGGGTCAGTACAGTCGTCCTCTAGCCTCGTGGCATCATCCAGATGGGAACCCTGTCTATTGGAATCCAGAGAATCCGATACACATCCTCTAAAGTGACTGTCATCTCCCCTATCAAAATATGGAAGGTGTTCGTCCGAACATCCCATAAGTTGATCAAAGCTGTCAAGTACGCCCGATCCCCCACAACTACCTCCAATTGCATCACATGCTTGAGCCCTAAGGCATCAAGCCACTCCTAGTCCTCCGCACTCAACGCCTCGCGGGCAATAGAAAAAATAGTCGGTACCCGATGCCGACTCTTCACCACCTGCATATCACAAAACATAAACACATCAAAAACATGCATCAAATCACCATCACATATTCAAAAATGCATCAATAAACAGTAACATCATTCATTCACATGTACATCTATTACAATTTACAAAAAAAAAAAAACAAAATTTGACATGGTTTACCTACGGTTTCGACCTAAGTTTACCATTTCAACAAAACAATTAATCAAATTTTCATCTTTAATTTCATACAAAAAAAAAAAAACAACAATTCGACATGGTTTACCTACGGTTTCGACCTAAGTTTACCATTTCAACAAAAAAAAAAAAAATTCATCCATTTTTCATCTTTAATTCCATAAAAACAAACAAAAATTCGACATGGTTTACCTACGGTTTCGACCTAAGTTTACCATTTCAACCAAAAAAAAAAAATTTCATCCATTTTTCATTTTTAATTCCATAAAAATAACAAAAATTCGACATGGTTTACCTATGGTTTCGACCTAAGTTTACCATTTCAAAAAAAAAAAAAAAAGTCATTTCACAAAGTCATTTCAAAATATAGGCAAAATACAAAAACAAAGTTTTCACATGCAAAGTCATTTCACAAAGTCATCCCATTAGTACAGCAAGTCAGTCAAATCTTGTACAGTCTATGGTGCATCGACAAGTCATCAACAACTCATTTCATTCATTCCACATGCATACATCATACAAATTAGACACATCGCATTCATAAAAGCATTTGCATACATCAATGTAAATACATATACATAAAAACAAAACAGCCAATATCCACAAACAATAGCAGTAAAAGTGCTGAACAACGGCACCTTTGCACTTGACATTCAATGGCATAAAAAACTGATGTCGGGGTCTACCTTGTCGCTATCCTACTCCCTAAGAAGGCTACCATAGCCAGACCGCTCCACGGGAAGACGAATTTTCGATAATTTCACCCCCAACGATGTCCCCAATGGGTCAAAACCCACTCAAAAACAATAAAACAATAAACCCCCAAAAACAACAAAAAAATGCAACACAAAAACAAAGTAATAAGCATTGTCGGACACAAGTGCTTTTGCACTTAACTTCTTGGCATAGAAAATCGATGTCGGGGCTCAACTTGTCACTCTCCTACTTCCCCAAGAAGGCTACCATTGCCGGACCGCTCCACAGGAAGAAGGGTTTTTGACAATTTCCCCCCATTCTGGCATCACCAAAAGGGTTTTTACCCACCAAAAATCAAGAAACTACTCGAGCATTCAACGGACAACATCTAAAGGCACCCTCACTTAAGTCATCTTGGGTCAAGCGACTCGTCGCTTTTCTCATGGCCGTCATTCCTTCATCGATTCGTCGCTTGAGGGGGTAGTCACACTTAAGTCATCAACCAACAAACACACACCCAATCAAGGCAATGGCATGCATTCCAAGAATCATTGACAAAGACAATCACGCTCCTGCTTGGGGCAGCAAACAAGCAATAATCACAAATTGATCAAACACTTGGCATTCGTGAATCATGAACACAAGGTTCCCCCATGGATAAAAGGTTGCGCCCTTTACCTATTCATGAATGATCAATGACCAAGCTCAAGTCACAGTGCAGGATTCAAGAATGCATGCCCTTTCCATACTTGGGGCATCAAGAGTTGGTTAGGTTATTGAGAAACCCTAATAATTAGTGCTTTAGTTATCTATTTTTGCTCGGCGTTGTGCCTTGCACAACACTTCCCAAAAAATGGCATCTGTAGACACCAAAACAACACCAATCCGATTATGTGACAACAAGCGCTGATCGCATTGACACAAACAGCCCCTAGGGTAGCCCCCAGAGGTCAAACAATGGTCCTAACCACTCCCAAAAGCAGTTTTGAGGGTCAAAAGTCAATTTTACACCTTTTTGGCACCTTTTTCTCTATTTGTTCCACCCAGGGACGAATTTAGACTAGTATTCGTCCCACCCTGGGATGATTAAGCAATCGCTTCAGGGTGGGACGAACAGCAGGTTTAACTGGAAAAAAGTCAAACCTTGGCAACTCTGCCATTAACTGAGGCTTTAGGCCATGCAATTGCGAGGAATAGCTTTTATTCAAGAGGAGAGACTTCAGTCATGCATGTATTTATTTTAGAGACCTCATGCAAGAAGCTTTTTTATCAAGGAGTTAGCTTTTCTCTGAAAATAGGATAGTTAAATCAAGTGGCGCCCTTGCATGCGCAATTCAAAGAAGGAGACCATAAGGTCTATAAATTGGGGAGTTTTCCCACCCAAAAGAGAGGACAGAGAAGGAGCATTTGAGCAACGAAGTGCTGCCCATTTCATACCTAACTGCGATTTGTGCTTTTACATCCTTAATCTCTCATTCGAAAGGGAGGTTATTGGGTGACTATTGGAGGTGCAAATCCGTACCCAAAACCCAATTTTTGACCACAACTATCCACCAAATTTGTCGACAACACCATACAATCAGTTTTGGACCCATCCCAAGTGGATTGGTGCCGAAACAGTGCTTCAATCGGTGGGCATCCTGCCCTCGGGCACTCCCCAAACTATCATAGTGCTAATCGCCCCACCCCAGGATGATTAGAAATCTATGATAGATTTCTTGTTTTTTTCTTTTGCATCTGATTCTAGATAGGTTAAATAGGTTACAGTTCAAATTTCATGTCATTCTGATTATTTTTGACCAGGTTATTGTTGTTTCCCGCTTTCACTAACTTGCAGATGCCATCTTCAAAATCTAGATCCTAGAGGCAAAATTGGAGAAATATGAGCATCTGGGTTGTCTCAAAATGCCCCCAATTAGCTAACCCCAAGTTTTTAGGTCATTTGGAGCTTCCAAGATAGGACATTGAAGAGGGTGCTTTCTGATAGGTTATTACAGGTCTATTCGTCCCATCCTGGAACGAATACCAATCTGTCAAGGGTCTATTCGTCCCACCCTAGAGCGAATACAAAATTGTGAGGAATTTTTAGACTATTCTTTTTGCAATGGTATTCTAATGATATTTTTATGCTTCTTTCAAAGTTTCAGGTCAATCAGAGGTCATCTGATAGTCGTTTTATTATTTTCTTGCTTTTACTGACAGTAGGCCTTGGGAAATACATGTTTCATTTGGTCTGTAGGTATTATTAATATTTTTTGTTTCTTTGAATGCAGGTTTCCAATAGCAGAGGAGCAGGAAAGAGCAAATAATCACATACAACAGCGGTGACGACGTTTTGGTCCGCCCATCTTACATGTGGGCACGTGGAAGAAGGATTGTTAGCCATGAGTCTTGTGACAAGAAACACATTTGAATCTTCTATTACCTAAAAAGGAAGGAGACGTATTGTAACACAATTTGTAAAGTGTATCAATAAGAGAGATTACTATATTTCGTATTGCTTTTATCTTGTGTCAATTTGCATACGTTATTTCTTGTTCTTGTGGCATATTCCTTTTTGTTTTCGTATCCTCATGCTTTCAGATGCAACAACAATGATGACATCTACATGGCGATTTGAGGATCTAAGGACAAACTCTATGATTAAATAAGGACAACAAATTAGTAGCAATCTCCTTATAAAGTTTAATTTTATCATCTTGATCTGATAAACATGATTAATATGATTAACCACAAGTTGAGAGTCACCAAATACCAAAATGACTCTAACCTAAAAATCTAAGGTAGCTCTAAGACCAAGGATCAAAGCTTCATATTTTGAAGTGTTATTCATGCAAGATAAATGCAGTTTGAAGGACAAGGGGATGAGTTTCTTTTATGGGGTGACTAGAATGACTCCAAAACCAGTGTCCTTCATGCATCAGGTTCCATAAAATAGCCTTTTGACCTATAATGTCAAGTCGAACTCGCTAAGGGCCAACACCTATTTAGAATCTTGACCCAAAATGTGGAGCGTAGACATCAAATAGCGCAAAGGATCAAACTTTGTAACCATGAATGTATTATGGCTGAGCATGTAGTATCTTAACTTCTAAAAGGTAAACACCATGACAAGATAAATATTCTCTAAGGGAGTGTAGCTGATTTCATAGCTAACCAAGGTTCTACTGATATAGTATATAGCTCGTTCTTTATTTTGATCATCATTTTGGTCCAAAATGGCCCCTAAATCATGAGCAGTGGTTGCTATATAAAGGATAAAATGCCTACCAGACATAGGAGGAACTAAAATAGGCATGTAGGTGAGATACTATTTGAGATCATCAAAATATTTTTGACACTCAGAATCCCACTAAAAGACCAAATATTTCTTAAAAATATTAAGAAAGGGCTAACACTTATTGGCTAACTAGGAAATGAATCGATGGGTGGATTGAATTTTAACTTACATACTATGCAATTCGATCAAGGTGCGGGGAGGAGGCATATCAGTGATGGTTTTTATCTTAGAGATATCCACTTCAATACCTTACTTAGAAACTATGAAGCCTAACAGCTTACCAGATGTGACTCTAAACACACACTTAATGGGTTTAAGATGAACCTTATATTGTTGAAGCCTTTCAAATATTCATCTTAGATCACATACATGATCCTTTCATTATATGAAGCGAGCTACAAGATCGTACATATAGTACTAGATAATATCATGCATCATGTAATGGAAAATATAAGTCATGGCCCACAAATAGATATCTCCTTCATTCTTCAGTCCAAAAAGCATGACTTTCTAGTAGAAGGTTCCCCATGGAGTACTGAATGTTGTCTTAGCTTTATGATCAGGGGCAATCATAATCTGATTGTAGTCTAAGAAACCATCCATAAGTGAAAGCATTCCACATTTGGTAGTGAAATCTACAATCTAATATATGTTGGGTAAGGGAAAATAATTCTTGGAACACGCTAAGTTAATGTCTCAAAATCCAGTACATATTTTGATTGTTCTTTCCTCCTTAGCTATAGGAAAAATATTGTAAATCCAATTAGAATAGTCGATAGATTTTATAAAATTGATGTCAAAGAGTTTTTGGAGCTCTTCCTTGACTGAGACAGTGACCTTAGGATGCATATTCCTAATTTTTTGCTTAACAAGCTTTACATTAGGTTTAGTTACCAAGTGATGCATGACAGGGAAGGGATCTAGCCCTAGCATGTTGGCATATGTGAAGAACATGTGCTTATACTGAGAGGGGGGGTGAACAATATACAATAAAACTTTTTCCCTTTTAATCCAAATAGTAGCATCAACATTAATAAACCAGTAAACATCACACAAAGCATCACACACATGAGAGACATCATTTTAACGTGGTTCACCCAATGTGGGCTACCTCCATAGAAAAATATTTCTTCTAAATATTTCTCAAATAATATTTTGGGAATCCTTCCCAATTACAATGTTTATGGACCTCTATCCAAAGGAGATGTTGATCCCCTAAATCTCAAGTTCGTGGATCTCTTCCATAGGAGAACTCTTTCCCCTTCAGCTCTGGCTAGTGATCTTCTAGAAGACTCTATGTCTCTCTACTGCACTGACTGGTGGATCTCTCTCCACTTGAAGACTCCTCACTCAGAAGATCTATCTTCAATTGTCTTGGCTTTTGGATCTCTATCCACTGAGACTCTATCCTCTATACTCTGTCACCTCCAAAGCTCTTTCAATAGGTTCACTCAGAACCTTCTCAAATCTGCTCAATAGGTCCACTCAAAACCTTCTCAAATCTTCTCAATAGGTCCACACAAAACCTGCTCAAATATGCTCAATAGGTCCACTCAGAACCTGCTCAAATTTGCTCAATAGGTCCACTCATAACCTGCTCAAATCTACTCAACAAGCTCACATAGAACTTGTCCAATCTCATAGAATCATAAAGAGAATTGTTAGAGACTCAATATGTTCTATTCTCAAAAACTCAATCTCAACTCAAATCAAAATATAGAATAGTTTGTTTCATGGAACTTGAACAACCACTTCCATCCACTTGACTAGGCTTAATCAACTCTACTCAACCAATCACCTCAAGGAACAACCCTTTCTCACAAACCCTAGTCCAAGCATGTATCAACCAACTCAAAATGTTTCCAACAATGCTCAACAACAAATCTCACATAACAATGATACTCATGTTCTTTTCTAACTCAAGTTCAAGTTCTTTGCATAACCAATTGGCTTCAACAACAATGCTTATAAAACAAGGTTTAATCACAACTCTCAATCTAGAAAACCTTGAAGCATTAAACCAACCACTTTCAAAAAGGAAACCACAATCAATCCTTTTCTCTCCAATGATATTTTTATAAATCAATCACCCAATCAAGTCAATGGAGAATATTGCCCATACCTTTTTGATGCCAAGGAGTTGTCCACAAAATCTGTCAAACTCAACACACTTTCAAATATTTCCTTTTCAATCACAAAGAGGTTAGAGGACTTGAGTAATATCACAACAATAAAAATAATATCCCAATAACACCTTATTACTCCTACTCAATAAAATTCACCATGTCCTCTCATGAAAGAAATAATCCCCTTTGAAAAAGAATAAATCAAACTCACTTTTGAACCCCTTTTACAAAACTAGAAATATCTCTTTACACACACCTTATTTCTCCTTCTAAGCAAGTTAATCAAATAGCCCTTGAAAAATGCTTTCCAATGATATATAATATGCTACCCTTCCAAAAATAAAACCATCAAAAATCTCTCAATTTTCTAGGGCATAGCATAACCCTTATTTCTCCTTAAGGCTATTTAAAAAAAATTAAAATATAAAAATTAACTTGCCTTTGCCTCTCGGAGGGATTCGATCCCCCGACGTCCTCCTTCCCAATGCCTTAGCCGTATCCAAGCCATCATTGGGCCACGCACCCACACTTGCCTAAAAAGGCATGAACTACATCAACAACTTCATGAACTGGCGCCTTTCGAAATAATCAAAATGCGCTTCGAGCGCTTTGACCTTGCAAGAAACCTCCAAGCGAATCGAACGCGGGACCTCCTCTATCTCGCCAAGCCAATGCACCACTAGGCCAAGCTGGCCTATGTGCTCCAAAACCCTGAACGTTCCCTACTTCAACCTTTTCGTAAATCGTCAAGCCTTTTAAACACGAGCCTTAATTCGCATGCACTCCAAATGAATTAGCAAGGATAATTTTCATTAATGCCTTTTGGGGAATTATATATAATGCCTTTGTCTTCCATGCAATCACGTCGACGCATCGATTTAATTCGACGTCGGCGTGGTTGATTAATTTATAATATATTTAAATTTAAATTTAAATTTAAATATTATAAATTAAATTAGACCAACCTTAGGTTTTAGTTTAATTAAACCTTGGAGCCTTGTCTTAATGCACAACCTTGGTGTAATGAATATTATTTATAAAATTTAAATTCCTTGTGAATTTAAATAATTTATAAATAATTATTAAACCTCCTTTTTAACCTTTGCAATAACCCATCTTGGGTTTTTATGAACCAATCACTTAACTTGTGCTCCCAATAATATTAAAATATTATGGAGCCTTTTTCCTTTCACTTTTGCATTGATGAAGCTTTTTCTTGGATGATAGTGACAACCTTGGATGACTTTATTTCTTTTCGAATTCCTTGATATGAGTGATAACTCTATCAGGTGACATCAATGACAACTTTGACTTAGAGGACTCAAAATGTCCAACAATCTCCCCCTTTGTCATTGATGGCAACCCATATCCTTTTACTGAAACTTGACCTTATTTTTTGCTCCCCCTAGGACTTTGCTCCCCCTGGCTCAATGCTCTCTCAAATATCAAATCTCTCCCCATATCAAATCTCTCCCCAATATACACAAATCTCTCCCCCTTTGACATCAATGGCAAAGGGTCACCTTTGGGGCTCGGGGCTAAGAATGAGCCTCTTAGCTTAGCCCCTCCCCCACCTCCACATGAGGTGGTTAATTCTGGGGTGGGAGTCTCACTCCCAATTTTCCTCGAAGATACTCAAAAGTTTCCTTTGAGAGTGGCTTAGTGAAAATATCTGCTATCTGTTCCTTTGTAGTGACATACTCCAATCTGACCTGTTTATCTGACACCTGTTCTCTCAGAAAATGATACTTAATCGGAATGTGCTTTGTCCTGGAGTGCATTACCAGATTTTTTGAGATACATATGGCACTGGTATTATCACATAGTATAGGAATGGGCTGATCATGCTTTATCTTGAAGTCTTCTAAAGTTCTCTTCATCCATAACACTTGTGTACAACTGGCTACTACTGCAATATATTCTGCCTCTGTTGTAGATAGTGATACTGAAACTTGCTTCTTACTTAACCAGGAGACTAGACTTTCTCCAAGAAAGAAAGCTCCTCCACTTGTGCTTTTTCTATCATCAATGTTGCCGGCCCAATCTGCATCTGTATATGCTGTGAGTGTGAAACTGTCACTTTTGGGATACCAAAGCCCAAAATCCATAGTCCCTTTTAGATACCTAAAAATTCTTTTTATTGCTGCCACATGTGTTTCCTTAGGTGCTGCTTGAAACCTTGCCACTAATCCCACTGACTGTACTATGCCTGGTCTTGTAGTTGTGACATATAATAAGCTGCCAATCATGGATCTGTATAGTCTCTGATCTACCTCTGGAGATTCATCATCCTTACTCAACTTGCACCCTGTGACCATAGGAGTACTTACTAGTTTGCAATCTTCTAACCTAAATTTCTTCAACATCTCCTTGATGTACTTGGCTTGAGAAAGAAACACTCCCTTTCCTGATTGTGAAATCTGAAGACCAAGAAAGAAGGATAATTCACCAAGCATAGACATCTCAAATTCACTTTGCATATTCTTAGCAAATTCTTTGCACATCTTGTCATTGTTTCCCCCAAAAATTATGTCATCAACATAAACAACCACTATTAGAAGATCATTTCCTTCATTTTTGATATACAAATTACTATCTGCTATTCCTTTCCTGAATCCCTGTTCCTGTAGATACTTATCCAATCTTGAGTACCATGCTCTGGGAGCCTGCTTTAAACCATACAATGCCTTTTTCAATCTGCATACCTGATCTGGTGTATCTGCTAGTATGAATCCCTCTGGTTGTTCAATGTAGACCTCTTCTTCTAGAACCCCATTTAGAAATGCTGACTTGACATCCATCTGATATACCTTGAAGTTCTTGAAACTTGCAAAAGCTAAAAACATCCTTATAGCTTCAAGTCATGCAATTGGAGCAAAGGTTTCATCAAAATCAATTCCTTCTACTTGTGCATAACCTTTGCATACTAACCTTGCTTTATTTCTGACCACTTGTCCATCTTCATTCAACTTATTTCTGAAAACCCATTTTGTGCCAATCACATTTTTGTCCTTTGGTCATGGAACAAGTTCCCAAGTTTTGCTCTTCTCTATCTGATCCAATTCCTCATTCATTGCTTTAACCCAAAATTCATCTTCACTAGCTTGAGTGAAATATTTTGGCTCAATCTTAGATAGCAAAGAAAAATTTGCTTGTTGAGATGGTTTTATTATTCTTCTCCTTGTCTGTCTTTCATCTGGATTCCCGATGATCTGATATTTTGGGTGATGTTTCTGTACATACCTGGAAGGAGTCTTAGGAAGAAGCCTTTGTGTTTCTTCTTCATCATTATCTGATTCCTCACAAAATTCTTCTTGACAACATCCATCTTCTTGGTATACAGTTTGTTGAATTGGTTCTCTGGAATCTATCTTCTCATCAATTGTTACATTCATACTTTCCACCATAGTGCATGTTCTTTTGTTGTAACATCTGTAAGCCTTGCTCTTTGTAGAATAACCAAGAAAAATTCCCTCATCACATCTTGGATCAAATTTTCCCAAATTCTGATCTTCCCGTCTTATGTAACATTTGCTTCCAAAAATTCTGAAATGTTTTACAGTAGTAGGTCTTCCTTTCCAAAGCTCATAAGGAGTCTTGTGATGATTTACCCTTAATTGAGCCCTAGTAATTATGTATACAACTGTAGATACTACTTCTTTCCAAAAACCATCTGATAACTTAGATTCATTTAACATAGCTCTAGCCATGTTTTCAACAGTCCTGTTCTTCCTTTCAACTACTCCATTTTGTTGGGGAGTTCTTGTTGCTGAGTACTCTCTCTTGATTCCATGTTGTTCACAAAATTCTACAAACTCATTTGAAGTAAATTCTCCTCCTCTATCAGATCGTAGACACTTAATCCTTTTGCCTATTTCATTTTCAACCAACTTCTTGAATGCTTTAAATTTTTTGAAGGCCTCTGACTTCTCTTTTAGGAAAGTTACCCAAACCATTCTGGAATAATCATCTACAAACAACATGAAGTAACTCTCACCCTGAATACTTTGTGTTCTGGTAGGACCACACAAATCAGTATGTATTAGACTCAAAGGCTCAGATGACATATAGCCTTTTGGTTTATAAGTTGTCCTAGTTTGCTTTCCATGTTGACAGGGTGCACAAATTATGTTTTGAGGTCTTCTTATTTTGGGTAAATCTCTAACTGCCTATTTATTGCTTATGTTGACTATGTTGTCAAAATTCAAATGACCCAATATTCTATGCCACAACCAACTCTCATATTCTTGTGATAGAAAGCACTTTTCCCCTTTGATCTCATTGAGCATGTATAAGTTGTTTGGGGTCCTTCTTGCATTTGCAATGATTCTTCCTATTTCTATTTTCCTTATCTCACATCTATCTGGATGGAAGGTGACCATGTATCCTTGATCACAAAGTTGACTTATACTTAGTAGATTGTGTTTTAACCCTTTGACATACAAAACATTCTCTATTTTTGTTTTTCCATTGTCTAGACTTAGAGTACCTCTCCCAACAATCCTTGTTGATCCATTATCACCAAAACTTATTGATCCTCTATTTGTTTCCTTTAGTACAATGAACTTGTCTTTGTCTCCTGTCATGTGACTAGAGCAACCACTATCCAGATACCATTGTTCTTCTTTATCTTGAGCATGCAGGGTTGTTTGTACTAACATAGATCTGGCCCTAACATTCTTTCTTTCATCCTTCCTAGTTGTTGGAATTGTTTTTCTAGACTCAAGAAATATCATTTTACACCATCTAGCCTTGTGCCCAAAATTATTGCATTTGTAACATATAACATCATCATCCATGAGAGGTGCAAAGGAATTGAAATTTCTATTGTATCTTGCATGATGAGTACAATGTGCAACTCTATGACCATATTTATTGCAAGAAAAACAATGACCATGGAAGAAATTATGTAACCTGTTTGGAGGTCTTGGATGTTGTGAAGAAGTCATCTTCTTCTTGTGATTAACCCTTATCCAGGGTTCTTCTTTGCTTTCTTCCTTTCTGATGTCCTTTGCTTGCTTTTCTTTGTTTGAAGTTTCTGCCTTTTGGAAGCTTGATTCCTCTTTTTGTTTCTCATATTCTGTATCTTGTAGTATCTTGGTCCCTTCTAGTTTATTCCTTAGGAGAACAATTTCTACTTCCAATATTCCACATTCTGTTTCCTTGGCTCTCAATAGATCTATCATATCTTGCTCAATCTTCTTTCCTTCTTCTACCTTAATCTTGAGTTCTGTGAGGTTCTGTATAACTTCCACTCTTGCTTCTTCATCTTCCTGAATTTGTTCTTTCAAGCTTGAATTTTTCTCTCTAAGTCTTTCCAATTTTCTAAGAGCAACAAAGAATTCTTCTTTTATATCAAACATAGTCTCTTCTTCACTTTCTGAAGTCATGTGTGCTACCGAAGGATCCTCTTCCAAGTTGTTAGACTCTTCATGGAGAGACCCACTCTGATACCAATTGAAGAACATGTGCTTATACTGAGAGGGGGGTGAACAGTATACAATAAAACTTTTTTCCTTTTAATCCAAATAGTAGCATCAACATTAATAAAATAGTAAACATCACACAAAGCATCACACACATGAGAGACATCATTTTAACATGGTTCACCCAATGTGGGCTACCTCCATAGAAAAATATTTCTTCTAAATATTTCTCAAATAATATTTTGGGAATCCTTCCCAATTACAATGTTTATGGACCTCTGTCCAAAGGAGATGTTGATCCCCTAAATCTCAAGTTCATGGATCTCTTCCATATGAGAACTCTTTCCCCTTTAGCTCTGGCTAGTGATCTTCTAGAAGACTCTGTCTCTCTACTGCACTGATGGTGGATCTCTCTCCACTTGAAGACTCCTCACTCAGAAGATCTATCTTCAATTGTCCTGGCTATTGGATCTCTATCCACTGAGACTTTATCCTCTATACTCTATCACCTCCAAAGCTCTATCAATAGGTTCACTCAGAACCTTCTCAAATCTGCTCAATAGGTCCACTAAGAACCTTCTCAAATATGCTCAATAAGTCCACATAAAACCTGCTCAAATCTGCTCAATAGGTCCACTTAGAACCTGCTCAAATATGCTCAATAGGTCCACTCAGAACCTGCTCAAATATTCTCAACAAGCTCACATAGAACTTGTCCAATCTCATAGAATCATAAAGAGAATTGTTAGAGACTCAATATGTTCTATTCTCAAAAACTCAATCTCAACTCAAATCAGAATATAGAATAGTTTGTTTCATGGAACTTGAACAACCACATCACATCCACTTGACTAGGCTTAATCAACTCTACTCAACCAATCACCTCAAGGAACAACCCTTTCTCACAAACCCTAGTCCAAGCATGTATCAACCAACTCAAAATGTTTCCAACAATGCTCAACCACAAATCTCACATAACAATGATACTCATGTTCTTTTCTAACTCAAGTTCAAGTTCTTTGCATAACCAATTGGCTTCAACAACAATGCTTATAAAACAAGGTTTAATCACAACTCTCAATCCAGAAAACCTTGAAGCATTAAACCAACCACTTTCGAAAAGGAAACCACAATCAATCCTTTTCTCTCCAATGATATTTTCATAAATCAATCACCCAATCAAGTCAATGGAGAATATTGCCCATACCTTTTTGATGCCAAGGAGTTGTCCACAAAATCTGTCAAACTCAACACACTTTCAAATATTTCCTTTTCAATCACAAAGAGGTTAGAGGACTTGAGTAATATCACAAAAATAAAAATAATATCCCAATAACACCTTATTACTCCTACTCAATAAAATTCACCATGTCCTCTCATGAAAGAAATAATCCCCTTTGAAAAAGAATAAATCAAACTCACTTTTGAACCCCTTTTACAAAAATATAAATATCTCTTTACACACACCTTATTTCTCCTTCTAAGCAAGTTAATCAAATAGCCCTTGAAAAATTCTTTCCAATGATATATAATATGCTACCCTTCCAAAAATAAAACCATAAAAAATCTCTCAATTTTCTAGGGCATAGCATAACCCTTATTTCTCCCTTAAGGCTATTTAACAAAAATTAAAATATAAAAATTAACTTGCCTTTGCCTCTCGAAGGGATTCGATCCCCCGACGTCCTCCTTCCCAATGCCTTAACCATGGCCAAGCCACCATTGGGCCACGCGCCCACACTTGCCTAAAAAGGCATGAACTGCATCAACAACTTCACGAACTAGCGCCTTTCAAAATAATCAAAATGCGCTTCGAGCACTTTGACCTTGCAAGCAACCTCCAAGCGAATCAAACATGGGACCTCCTCTGTCTCGCCAAGCCAACACACCACTAGGCCAAGCTGGCCTATGTGCTCCAAAACCTCAAACGTTCCCTGCTTCAACCTTTTCGTAAATCATCAAGCCTTTTAAACACGAGCCTTAATTCGCATGCACTCCAAACGAATTAGCAAGGATAATTTTCATTAATGCCTTTTGGGGCATTATATATAATGCCTTTGTCTTCCATGCAATCACGTCGACGCATCGATTTAATTCGATGTCGACGTGGTTGATTAATTTATAATATATTTAAATTTAAATATTATAAATTAAAATAGACCAACCTTAGGTTTTAGTTTAATTAAACCTTGGAGCCTTGTCTTAATGCACAACCTTGGTGTAATGAATATTATTTATAAAATTTAAATTCCTTGTGAATTTAAATAATTTATAAATAATTATTAAACCTCCTTTTTAACCTTTGCAATAACCCATCTTGGGTTTTTATGAACCAATCGCTTAACTTGTGCTCCCAATAATATTAAAATATTATGGAGCCTTTTTCCTTTCACTTTTGCATTGATGAAGCTTTTTCTTGGATGATAGTGACAACCTTGGATGACTTTATTTCTTGCCGAATTCCTTGATATGAGTGATAACTCTATCAGGTGACATCAATGACAACTTTGACTTAGAGGACTCAAAATGTCCAACAATATGACCAAGAAAAATTATCTTGATAATCTCTTAATAAATTGGTCAATTGCTCCTACTCATCCATGGATAAGACTTTACCTAGATTAAGGATTTTAGGAGCTTCCTGAGAACCTATTTTCACATTTATGGTCTCCTCAATAAGGATGAACAAGTCATCCTCAAGAGGATGCGGGACAAGAGTTCTAAGTGTTAAAGGTCCTCAGCAGACATAGAACCAAATTCCACTTGAGATATAGAAGATTCAACCTATGCAACATGAGGGAGAGACCCATCATAGTAGATGTCATTCTAATGTGGATCCTCATTTTTGATAAACTGCTCAGGGGTTATGACAGAAAAAGAGGGAGAGGGTGGCCCTTCATCCTCAACACTCCACTCTAAAATTTAATGAGATTTATTTAAGAGATATTCTTGAAAGGAATAGTTGAATTGATCCTGATATGAGACATTGAATGGTAATTCCTTATCAATTTTTTTAGGTTGCTTGGTTTTGTTAGATAAGGAATTTGATAAATGAAACTGAGCTATATCATCTGGTGAGAAAAATTCAAATGGATGAGGATCGCCCAAGATAGAAACGGGTTGATTTTCAAATTTAAATTTCACACATTGATGAAAATTAGAAGGGGCAGCCTCCATCGCATGGATCTAAGGACATCCAAGAAGAAAATTAAAATATGTTGGATAAGATACCGCATAAATTGATGTATCTAATATTTTAGTTCCAACTTTGAGGGGAAGTGATATGGTACCATAAGCTTCTTGGGACTCATTTTTTAAAGCTTTAATGATATCATTGGATTTAGTTATCTCTTCCAATTTTAATCTAAAATTTTGGAAAAAATGATATGCGCATAAATTAAGGGAAGAACCATTATCAATCATAATTCTTTTGATAAAAGTATCCCAATAAATGTAGTGATGTAAAGAGAAGAATCGTTTTGCAAATCTGAGAAAGAAATATTAGCATCCGAGAATGTGAGATGATGTATCCCAAGATATCTTACAATATTAGCCATATCACTAGGGGGAATATATCGAGGGAAAAATTGCTGCCTAAAAACATTTATTAAGGCTTCTCCATGAGTAGGATAATTCTATAATAGTTCCAAAAGAGATATATTTGCTGAGAAATTTATTTTCTGCTGATATCGTTGAATTTGTTGATTTTACACTGAATTTTTTTAAGTAGCAGTTATCATACCAACCATGTTATTATCATAATGGTGTGGTACATTTCTGTAATATACTTGCCTAATTACATTCTAATTAAAATATGGTTCTTGTTGCAAATTCTCCACATCAAAATGTTCTGCATAAATCAAATCTTGGATCACATGTTTTAATTTCTTACAAAAATTTGTCCAATTTTTCTCTACTCTATGATTTTTACAATGTTGATCTACCTTATACCAATGAGTTGTACTAGCTGGTTGCCTTATGGGAGGTAACTCAATTGCATTGGCTTCTAAAATTTATTTCAAAAATTCTTCCATAGATATATTAAGCCTTGTAGAATTCCTTTGTGGAGGTTTCTGAAGTACTATACTTTGTAGGTGGTTAGTAACATTAGTAACATGTCTACTATCCATTCCACTACTACATACTATGTGCTTATTCTTATGTTGAGACTTAGTAGGTCTCTATTATTTGACTTTGATTTGGCTTCTAATGATAAGGGCATGTTCTACTTTTCTTGCTAAATCGGTTTCTTGATCAAAATATGTGAGAGTAGTAGTATCTAATGCATAAGATAACTATTCTTGTAAACTGCCAATAAATATCTCAATCATATCCCTTGGAGTTAAAGTATATCTCAAATTCCCAACCAAAGTTCTCCAATGGGCCAAGAAATCTAAAAAAATTTCTTCTTTTATTTGTTTTAAACTTTAAATATATTTCATTATCACTTCCTTTTTAATATAAGCACCAAATATTTAAACAAATAATTTTGTTTTTTCTTCAAAGCTCTTCAAGGAATAATTGGGTAACTTATAATACCATTCTAATTCCATGTCACCAAGACTCTTAGGAATTGTCTTAAGTAACAACATGTCATCATAAATAAGATCATGACAAGTTCTAAATCTTTTAAAATGCCCAATCGGATCTTCTATCCCCTCATAAATAGGTAAAAATGGCATAGAAAATGCTTAGGATAAGGTCTAGCAACGACAAAACGATCCAATGGATGATTACACATTTCCTTATAACTGTAAGTAAAACTTGAGGGCTGAATCATCTCAAATTTTGAAACCAATTTATTTACCATATTTGTCAAATTTGTACTTATGGATCATTGTTATGCATTGTCCACAAATTCTCTAAAGGAGGAGTGTTGGACATATTGATACTTTTGAGGTATGTGGTATCTTGTTGAAGAGGATGACTAACATTTTGTGAAATAGAGGCAATAATGTTGAGATAAGCAGATTGAGGATGAAACTAAATGTTGTTTTATGGCACTACTAATTGGAGGGACTTGTATATTTATTCCAACATTGGTGGTCATAGTAGTGGCATAATTTGTATGGTGAATAGGATTACCATGATTCAAAGATTCACTTAATGAGTTATCATGAGATGGTCTAACTTCCTAAAGTAGGTATTCTTCCTCTAAAACTACATCCAATGCATGCTTATGATATTTATAAAAGGTCCACACATGATCAAAGGATATAAAAATAAGGTTCCTATCAAGTCCATTAATAGTATCATGACTATTATAAATATATTCTTCCTCAAGGTTAGGGTTTTCTCTATTAACTTGATCATTCTCTTAAAAAATCTCATCAAACCCTAAAAGCCTTCTTCCATTCCCAAGGTTGGAAGCCATTGGAAAAAGAGAGAAAGACTAAAGGCAAAAGGAGAGAACTAAGACCCACAAAAACAAGCACCAAAAATTATGTTCTTAATATTTTATGATCTAACACATAAAATTAATGATCTTTATTAAGGTTTTAAAATAAAAGGAGGTGTTCATGTCGAGTTCACCAAAGATGTAGAGGGAGAAAATTTCCCTACCGCGTATGATTCTCAAGGCTGGATCTGCAAGAGAAAGCCTTGGGATGAATCGTGGAGGTATGTTGTTCTCTACACTCAGTGTTAGGGGGGAAGGGCTCACCAGGAATGATTTAAGGACTTGCTCCAATTCCTATGTTTTTCAAGACTATTTTTGATGTATTAGATTCAAGAAAAAGACCTAGATTTGGCCTTTCTAGATCTATGCTATAAAAGATAAAGGATAATGTAGAAATATAGAATGCAAGAATACAAGAGCTAACCCTAGAATAATTTTTTCTTTGAATACTTTTCTAACCCTAGGGTTTCAAACAAAAATTCTTTAAGCAAGGGCTCAAGAAGAGATGCACAAAAATAATTAACCCTAAGTGCGCATATGTTGTTTATTCTTCAAATGCCTAGAAAATAGTTAAATATATTTCCTTTATATCAAATATAGGGTTTATAACATAAATGGAAGGCATTTAATAAAAAACCTAAAGACTAATCAGAACACTTAGCTTATCAGGTGATTTATCCTTTCCTTTATTCCTTTATCCAATGCTATCAACAATTCATGTTCCTATAAGGTAACTTTATAAACACTTGAAAAATATGATTAGCATTAGGTATCCTACTTAGGAAACTGTATAGCAGTGCTTGGAGGTGCAATAGTCAAGCCACCTAGGTAATTTTAGATGACCTTTGATAAATAAAAGAAAAAATTGACCTTTGGAAGAAAAAAACATAATACAATAAAACATAATAGAATGATAAAACCACAGAATAAAATGTAGTATCAAGCTCTAAATATAGCCTCGAATGCAATAGTAAAGCCTGGGATAGAATATTACCTCCATATTTGGCTCAGGTGAGATCATGCCCCATAATAGGTGACCACAATAATGCACAAACAAAATCATGCCCCGTAGAGATCCAGGTATAATTTTACATAAATGAGAAAAAATGTCTCATATAAGATCAAAATAATAACTCCTAAGTACAACAAACAAAAATAGACATAAAACAAAGCACTTTCACCTAGCAGAGAGCGAGGAAGTAGGCAGAAAGGTTTGAGACCTCCCATATAGTTGATCTCTCCTTAGAGCATCAACACCAATCCACCAAGAGGGAGCAAAAGCAATCAATAATCCAATGCAACAAATAATAATCAAACTTCACACTTCAAAGTTAACCTACTTTTGAAATAAGAAAAAGGATATATATCGATTAAGAATACTTTACAAGAAATAATCGTTAGAATTAAATCACATCGTTAGAATTAACCATGCAATAATGTTGTGTGTGAAAAGTGAATTCAAACCCTCCTTATATAGTGGATTTGAAGACGATAAAGGCAAGAAAACCAAGGAGGGCCAACATAAAACATGCCAAACCCAAAGAATTAGAATTTTCTTAGACCAAACCCTAAAAAGGTGAAATTGTGCCCCATTAGGACCAACCACGATTTTGCCTATGCGAAGTAACACCCCATCAAGGGCGAGCACGATTTCACATAGAGGGATAAAAAGGGTAAAAGAGGGGGGAGAAGCCTAACCCTTGCCTTAGGCAAGTCTAGGGGGTCTCCCAGGAGGTTCTAGGAATATTACCCACTAAAGTGGGTCAATTTTCCATATCTACAGTAATATTTCTAAAACTCCATGTTATCATAGTCCACTTTACTAGTTTTGGACTATTATTTTCCTTCTTGAAGCATAAGTGCAACCACAATAACTATAATAAATAGTTTATTAATCTTAAATAGTTGAAAGTTCATGAGTAAGTCTTATTAAGGAATATATGCATATAATTATATGTCATTGTATAATACAAATGGAATTCATTTTAATCCCAAATAATCAATTAAAAAATGTGTTATCATTCTAATGAGTTATAAAATGAATCTCATTCATATTATAATGACATTTTAACAAATAATAATGGTATTATTTTAATAAATAGTTTAGCAATCTCAAAAATTTGAAAGTTCCAATCTATTCATTATCCCATAAACCCACCAACAACCAACAACTCAAATTATCCATTTAGCCATGAAGTCCATTTGATATCATCTTCTGCTTCAACATACAAAATTTCTACTCATTTCACGAAATCAAAGTTTGCTTTACCAAATATGGATTGTTAGTTTTATCCAATGCAATGATTTATAAATGAATCTCCTTAAACAATAATCATTTAGATTATCATTTTGAATTTGCTTCTTTTATATTTTTCTTGTGAGCTCTAGCTAAACATACTAATTCCTCTAACCATAAAAAAAAGCCTTCAACTTCATGATCCTCTATTAAAAAACCTGTATTGGGTAGCCTGAACAAGGTCTTATATTTCCATAATGATATTTTGTATGTACCATGGAGGCTTTGCTTAAAAATTATATTAATTACTATTAGTGAATCACCTTCCATCCATTCTCTGTTCCATTTCATTTGTTTGAATATTTATATCCTTCCAAAGCCTCCCAAGCTTCAAATTTATTATTTGTCTTAAATCTACTACTGAAAAAATAATGTGATAAAATCTCATCATTATTATTTCTAATTATTCCTCCTCCTACTGGTTTTGTATTTCCTTTAGAAGGTCCATCAAAATTCAATTTGACCAAATTTGCTTCTGGATGTTTCCACTTTATTTTTTTTGCCTTTGTTTTGTTTATATTCTATCCACCATCATATTTCTAATTGATGACTTGACTCCATCTATCAAGGCTCTATGCTTCAATAGTAGGGATTGAGTGAGTTGATAGGACTGGTTTATACTCCTTTATAGCTAAACAAATATTCCTTTTCATTACCTCTAAACTACTTTCATTTCATTTAAATATTCTTCTATTTATTTCTAGTCATACAACCCAAAGTATTGTATCTTTTGATGTATCCCAAATTATCTATAACACCTCACATTTAAATGTGTTTTACCATTGCTTTAACCATTCTTAAATTATTTCATTCATAATTATGCATTTACCAAACATAATAAGAATTGATTTTCATAGTTCCTAGACTATCGAGTAGTGTCCCAAGATATGGTCTATACTCCCTTCCTCCTTGTTACATAGAACACATTATGAGGATTCACGCAAATCCCTATTCATTAGGTTATCCTAGGATAAAATTTTCCTATTGCCTACTAGCCATACAACATTTTGAATTTTATAATGCTTAGGGTATCCCAAATATCTCTGCATATTCTTGTGGTATTCCTATTTTTTTTGTGCTTTACATTTCATCAGCTTCTTGTTGTGTTCTCATGAGTTATTAAATTCATAAATTGGCTTATCATTGGCTCCCCTTGGAATAATCATTATTGTTATTTTTTTCTCAACTATCTCCTAGTAACAATGTTCAATATACTTGTAAAAAAATTATCTTTCCATTTGTATTTTTCTTCTTGATACTTGTGCATAATGTTTGAAATATTATCACCATATTTATCTTGAAGTAATCTCATCTATGATTTCAAAATTGGATCTAAGATTGAGTGATCTTTTATAACACCAAGTATCCATCCAAATCGATTTTTATCTCAATTTCCCACCACCTATCTTAGATCCTTAATAACTAGATCAATTAAATTTTTTAAACCGTTCCATAGTGCAAAGTCATTTGGTAGTGCGAATGTAGTAAATATTGAGCCTAGGTCATTAGGATAAACGTACTTAGATGATTCCTTTCCCATAATATTTGACTCTCTTTGTATAATATCCAAATTATTATTTTCCTTAGAGCTAAGTTTGCATACATAAGAAATATTAAACCAAGATCTCCCCTAGTCTTATCATCACATACCTTGCTCCATTTAACCAAAATAAATTTCCTTTTATCATGTAATATTTGACCATAAAAGTGACTACATAATATAGATTAAATTTTTTCTACATATATTAGCATAATATACAAGGACATATAATATGTAGGAATGGATTTCAAGTCTAATTTAATTAGTTGCACTCTTCTTTCTAATTATAACCATCTATATTTCCATGTTGGTAGTTTATTCTAAACTTTACTTATAATTGGATTCCACAATTCTATCCATTTTCTCCCTTCAAATAAGAGCATCCCTAGATATGTTGTTGGTAATTTTGCCTCCTCCATTTGCAGTAACCTACAAATCCCTGCTTTGATTCTAGCAAGAGTATTTAGGAAGTAATTTTTTGATATTTTCCTATTAAATTTCTACCCAAATGCTCTTAGATATTATTTTAATAAGTTATTCAAAGCTTTGGCCTTGTTTTTCCCTACCCTCCCAAAAAATGGTTGTATCATCTACAAAATATTGATGGGTGATGTTGATATTTTTACTAGTCGTAAGTTCACTTATTAGCCCATCTTTGTATGTCCTATTCAGGTTCTTTCCCAATATCATTACCATAATAATGAACAAATATAGTTAGAGAGGATATCCATGTATAAGACACCTCTTGGCTTTAAATGATTGGGTTACTAGTCCATTGAATAACATTGGATATGATACTATAGAGATATAATATTTAGTCCATCTGACCCTTTTTTTTCCAAATTCAAAATTTTCTAATACTACATAAAGAATATCCCATTTAATCCTATTATAGGGTTTATTCATATCAAATTTTAAGATCATTAATATCTCTTTTCTATAAGTTATTAAATGCATTACTTCATGAGCTACTATTTTATTGTCTAGAATCTATCTCCCTTTCACAAATCCTCCTTGCTCTTTTAAAATATTTTTTTCTAATAGTGGTATTAACTGATTCTCTATTATTTTGGAGATTATATGATATACCATATTACATAGGCTTATAGTCTTGAATGAATCCTTGATTTTTGGAATCTAGGTAAGACACATTGTATTTATTTCATTTGGTATGCTTTGTTTTACCCTAGACTATTCCACTACCACCAGTAAAGAATCCTTCACTATTTCCTAGTTACATTTATAGAATGTTGTACAAATAACATTTGAACCTAGGGATTTATCCTTATCAAAAGATAAAAGAGTTGAATTAACTTCTTCCAAAGTAATAGACTCCATTAGTTTGTTATTATATTCATATGTTATAAATAAAGGTACCTCTTGTAGTAGCTTATCATTAAGAAATCCAATCTCCTATGATCTGAGAATATTCTAGTAAAAAAACCTTGTCTTATTTCTAATTATTCTTTGGTATTTACTCTAAATCCCTTCTATTGATTTAATTATATTAATTCTAGATGTTGATCCGTGTACTATTTCCATCCTATGAAAAAAATTGTGTTTTTATATCATTATTTTAAGAAAGTCTATATCAATTTTAATCTCCAATATTTCTCTTCCTTATTTAAAATATTATGATATTCACTATGCAGCCCTCTTTCCTCCAATATTGGATTATTGTGCTCATATTTTTAGAATTTTAAAAGTTTATTTTTTATTTATTTCTTCTCAAGAATATTTTCAAAATTATTATTGTTCCATTCTTTAAATCTAGATGTCATTGATTTAATTTGTTTTGGAAGTATATATAACCCATAGTTTCTTGAAGAATTCTATTTTTATGATAACATATCAACAAATTGAGGATGGTCTTTCCACATATAGTCATATTTAAATATGATCTTTTTTAAAAAAAATTATCACCATTTTCACTCTTATTGGCTAGTGATTTGATCCAATCCTTGTCAAGGTATTAATTTTAGCACAAGTCCCTTCATGTAGACAAAGATCTAAAAGTATGCATCTATCCAATTTGTTTTCTATCAAATTTTGGCCCATCTTGTTGTTGGCCCATGTATAAATGTCCTCTTAAAACTCAACCTCCCATACATTATTGTTTTGAATGAAAATTGAGAAATCTATCATACTTTGGGTTATTTTACTAATTCCCCTATAGTTTTCATCCAACTAGGTTATGAAATTCAAATCTCCTATCATGAATATTTTTTCTTGGTGTTTACTTCTCAAAACGTTGTTCAATCCCACTTCATACTTGTGATATTCCTGACTAAGTTGTAGGTCTATAGACATTGATAAGGATGAACTAAATATCTTCAAAGCAGCTTATGACTGATGAGACTAATCAATGCCTATTTTTATTAATGATTTCACATGAGGTTCTAAATAGATTCCAATATTTTAGAATTCCCCCTATCACTCCTAAATCCATAAAATCTCTCACATCTTGACCATACTACATTTATATTTTTAGAAACTTATTTTATCATTTTAGTTTCCTGGATACAAAGAATACCATGCTTATTACTTAAATAGAGGACCCTGATACACCTCTAATTTAAGGAGGCATTATCACCATTTATATTTCATGATATGGTAATAAAGTCTCATTAAGAGTTGTTACAACCTCTTGTGAATTACCAATATCATTTTGTTGTTTGGTAAAGAGAATTTCAACCAAATTATATTGTGCTCCTTTACTTATGTTTACTTTTGCTTCCCTGGCTATGGCTTGCCAATTTGAAGGTATTTCTCTTATTACCTTGTTAGTATTGCAGGTAGATCTTATTATTCTATTTCTCAATATTATTTTACAACTTTTCTTTTTATTAGATATATCCTCTCCTGGATTTGCTAAGGAATATTTTGACTTATCTTACTCATTTTCTGATATTTCCTTGTTAATGGTAGAGGTATTAACATCTAACACTACATTTTATCTACCACTTTAGTTCTCATGAATGGTCCATGGTACTTCAAGAGAGTCTTTAAAATATGATGAGGTACATTCCTTAGGTTTAGTAAGAATGTTCATCCCTAAATTAGGTTCATATTGAATAGATGATTCCTTGTTAATATTTTTATTTTGTTGTAACATGTCCTCTAAATATCTAATCTACTTTTTCTTCATAAGGTAAAGCCTCAAAAGGATTGGTGTTTCTTCTAATATCCTTACTTAATGGACTCCACTATTTATTTAATTTTATGTTTTTGGACTTATTTTTTGGAAATTGAAAACCATCCCCATTCATATCCATTTGTAAGATTCTTTTACGATGTTCTACATATCTTCTTAGGGCATGATCTCTCAATATACACCACCTCATGACATATACATTTGAAAGATATATTTTCATAATGTTGAGTTATATATTACATTATTTGGTACATGTTAATGTACCCCCAAGGTACCTTTAAAAGTGTAATATAGTTTAGGAGATTTGGCTTCAATGCAGATCTTCTTTTATTGTTGTAAACAAGTGGACAACCATTGTACAAATATGGTTTTGAAGATTTTGCTGCAATGCAGATCTTATTTTACTATTGTAAACATGTTTTCTTGTCGAATAAGGATAGGAGGAGTCTCATCCCAACTTGTAAATGATCTTGATTTAATATAAGTTTTTCAAATTCTTTTCCAAAAAATATGTAAATGATTAGGGTTGAGTCTATAGTTTAGAGTGTGAATTATATTTTCCCTTTTATGTAAGTGTGAATGTGTAGGAAATGCACAAGTGTTATGTAAGTGTGAATGTGCAGGAAATGTACAAGATTCATGTAAGAGAGAATGTACACAAGTGTATTATATGTAAGAATGCAAATATGTAATGTGAGAATATTCATGTAAGAGAGAATGTACACAAGTGCATTATATGTAAGAATGCAAATATGTAATGTGAGAATGCACACAAGTATCCTAGATTAGAAGTGCAAGTAGGAGTCCAAGAGTCATGTAGTTGTGTGCAAGTGTTGTAGAGTCATGTGTCCATCAATTTTACAAGTGGCAAGTTGATAAGACAAGAGTCATAAGAATTTGCATAAGGAGAGCAATAATCAAGGACTTGAAGAGTCACATTACTATCGCTATATTATGAAAAAAATGTTCCATGGGAAAGATATATTGAATACAATTCATATATCTATTATCTAATTTTAAGAAGCAAAAAATTAATAAAGCTTGTATACATTTTGGGCAATTAATATTGTAAGTTATATTCATGTATAGTTCATGAATGATTTAGGCTATTTACATTAATATTTTAGTATATAAATGAATGCTATTTGATTTATTATAAGCCTTGAAATACATATTAATTTTCTCATATATTATTCTACACATATTATTACATTGATATTTATTATTGTGGCTATTTTATATTGGGAATTTGTGTAATATTGTGATATTATCTGTGATAGTTTTTTGTTGTCAGGCTTAAAAATCCAATAGTGGTATCAGAGCTACCACCAAACTCTATCTAGTTTGATAGAGTTTATTGAAGCCACCATTATTAATTAGCTTTATCCATTTTGATAAAGTTAATTTAGAGTTTGTCCACTTTGAAGGTAGTGAAATCTTGGACTCTAATTTTTAAAGTTCTTATTGAGTATAGGAGGCTAGGTTTTTTCCACTAGGTTGAAGGAAAACCATTGAAGACTAGGACTCAACTGTATTGAAGATGAAGGGGTCAACTTAGAAGAGAATTTGGACATTGATTGATAGGTGAACCAACTCAAGAATATTTGGTCACTCAAGGATAAAGCCACACTTGAAATTGATATAAAGAATTTGAATAATTGGAAGTTTTCAGAATTTGAAGTTTTGAATAATTTAAGAATTTGCAGATTGAATATTGAGGTAGAATAAACTCAAGAGATAGTTGATCATTTAGGGATTTTTAGTCCCACCTTGACATTTGTATTGGCTTCTATAGTAAGTATGATAATCATATTGAGTTCTTAGGTGTGACCTAAGAAAAATTTTAGAACATAAAAGAGATGGAGTTGCAAAATAGAAGTTTGGGAAGCTTCCTAGAGAAACTAGAAGAAGCATAATTTATATAAGAGCACCGAAGGAGGATCATTTGAACAAGAGTACAAAATAAGAATCATCCCAATAGTAGAGTGTCATCTAGACATATGCGCTAGAAGTGCATTCTTCTATGATCCTAAAACAAATCAAAAAATCATTATTCTATGTCTTAGGGAAATAACCATCAACTCATTCTTCTATGAGCCTCAAATAAATTTCCATCAACTCAATATTCTATGAGCATAAGAGAAAACACCATCATGTTATTTTAGAACACCACCATTAACTATCAACATAGATTTTTATGAGCACCAACATGAATTTCGATGAGCACCAACATATCTTTCTATAAGCATCATCATATCTATTTATGAGCATCAACACATCTTTCTGTGAGCACTAATGCAACATTAACTAGAGAAGAATCAAAAGAAAGTGAATCAACCTAAAACCATGCAAAAATAAAGGTAAATATGAACATGAAACATTCAAGGAAAGAAAGTGTTCAGTATTTTGGAGATAAGAATAGGTGAGCAAAAAAGGATAGTTGACAATGAATAATTCATTGGTAAAGACTAACGGATTCATAATGGATAAATCTCACAAAGCAGTATTATTGCATATATTGCTTGAATCCAACAATGTTACATTTCAAATGTTACACATGTAGAATTACACATTGTATGTTGAAATTGATTAGGGTATTAAAGTGATTAGGGTGTGAAGCATTAATACATTGAAGCCCAAGTTTAATGTAGAACTACTGAAGCATAAGATGTCTGAATAGCAGCAGAAAATTAAAGAGTGAAGGTGACTAAGGTTAGTCATATTTAATTTCTTTAATTTACCCTAAAAGGAGTTATAAGGTTAATGTGATATTTAATTTAATTATTGGAGTAATAAGGTGTAATTTGGAAAATATATTGTTTTAAAGTTTTTTATAAGTTTGGAGTGATAAGGATTTCAACTATTGATTAGTTAATTTGATTATTTATTTATTTTTTTAAAGTTTTTGAATATGTTTGAATATTTTTTAATTAGAAGATTTATTTTATTAGAGTTAAGTTTTTTAAGTTTTGCAAATTTAAAATATTTGGGAGCTAAGAGGTTTTCAACTTCAAAGGATTAGAAAAACAATAATTTGCAAAATTTATATTTGATTTAGGGAGACAAGGTTTTCTACTCCATAGGAATAAAATTTGAAAACTTCATATTTGAACTATTTAAACGTAGGAGATATAAGGATTTCAACTTAAAGTCATAAAATGGATAAATGGAAAATAAGAAATTTTAAATATAGAAGATATTATCAAAATGAGAAACCATACTTTATAAAAGGAAAAGTTCAAAAACAAAACTTATATCAAAGGTAATTTTTTGAATACAATGGGCAAGATCACAAAAGAGTTCTTCAAAACTCTTATCAAAGATGTAAGATAATATCACTTGAGTCTAATCAAAAGGTTCAAATGGAAAAAATGTTTGGTATATAGACTTAGGAGCTAGTCATCATATGATTGGAAACTTACATTGGTTTGAATCTTTAGAAGTCAAGGATAATATCTCTCTAAAAATTGTAGATGATAAGAGATATCTAGTTCAAGGAACTGGTAGAGTAATACCTAGCATACTTTTTTTAATAGAATATTTTACATGTTCTTGTACTATCAACCAATCTTATTTTAGTTACTCAATTGGTTAAAAAATAAATATGAGTTGAATTCAAATGTATAATTGAACATAGTAAATGCATCATCAACAATCAAAACAAAACATAAGCTATAGGTTCAATAAGAAATGGAATATATGTCTTAGATTCAATTGGTTTTTCTCAAGAAATTATTGAATGTACATATCAAGATGAAGTTGATGATAAATTGATCAAGTGTTCAGAAAGACAAGATAAAGAGAATTGGATCTAGCATAGTCCAAAGTTTTCCTATAAACATAAGCATTGGATGAATCCAAGGTTCAAGATGATGAAGCAGATTCAAGAGAAGTAAAGGTTTGTGAACAATGCAAGGTCATTTGAAGATTGAAAACAAAGACGAAGACCAATATTGAATACTAAAGTATTCAATAACCAAATAATGTAATATAGGGGGGTGTTGAGATATATAGTACATTATTTGGTACATGCTAATGTATCCCCAATGTACCTTCATGGTACATTTGTAAATATGTAATAGATTAAGATTGAGTCTATAGTTTAGAGTGTGAATTATATTTCCCCTTTTATGTAAGTGTGAATGTGTAGGAAATGCACAAGTGTCATGTAAGTGTCAATGTGTAGGAAATGTACAAGTGTCATGTAAGAGAGAATGTGCATGTGTCTTATATGTAAGAGAGTAAATATGTAATGTGAGGATGTGTGCAAGTATACTAGATTATGAGTGCACATAGGAGACTATGAGTCATGTAGATGTGTGCAAGAGTTATAGAGTCAAGTTTCTATCAAGTATGCAAGTGGCAAGTTGATAAGCCAAGAGTCATGAGACTTGACATATGGAGAGTAATAGTCAATTAATTGAAGAGTCATATTATTATGGCTATATTATCGAGACAACGTACTATAGGAAAGATATATCAAATTCAATGCATATATCTTGTTATTAGATTGTAAGAAGCAGAGGAGTATTAAAGCTTGTATGCATTTTGAAGAATTAATATTGTAAGTTTTCTTAATGCATAGTTCATGAATGATTCAGGTTATTTACATTCATATTTTAGTATACAAATAAAATTTATTTTATTTATTTTAAGCCTTGATATAAATATTAATTTGCTCATATACTATTATACTGATATTATTACATTAACCTTTATTATTGTGGCTATTTTATATTTTGGACTTGTGTGATATTGTGAGATTACTTGTGATATTTTGTGGTAGTAAGGCAAAGCCAACACGTAATATATGGTTTGGGTCCACAACTTAACCCCATACTTAAGAATAATTTATTCTAGGGAATATTTACTGATATCAATCATGACCAATATCTGAGCATAAATAGCTAAGACCTAATATTTTATAGTTTCTAAAATCTCAAGGAATTCTCCCAAGGTGTTTTCTATTGCCTTGAAGGTATCCATTTCGCATAATTTAATGGAAAACACATACAACTGACTCAAACTAGTACTAAGGATAAATGTATGTTTTCAGGTGCAAAACCTTCAAACCAATAGGTAAGGAAGAGTTGATCTTCTTATAACCTAAGGACCCCATTTCAAGACTTTATCTCTATTCTTACTAGAACATGAAATGGATAGGAATAAACCTTTGTAAATAAAGGATAGACTCACTTCTAGAGACTTCCATTTCCTGTCAATCCATTTTATCAGCAAAATACCCTAGCCAAAATCCATTAAGTTTACTAATGACTGCCTTATCTTTGAGCAATAAGGATCGTTGCTCTCTGAGGTCCTTCCTAACCTCTACTACTAAGGATTATTCTAAGGTTTTAGCTATAAATCAATCCATGGAAAGGACACTATAACTCAATATATACTAAAATTTACCAGTATATTCTAAAGCAATTATATTATTTGAAATTAAACCTACAATAATATGCATGCAAAACTTCAAAGAAAATGAAAATATAAATGAACCTTAACTGAGAAATTCTATGCGCAAACAAAATGTCTTGCCTTGTTGATGTCCTAACCCTTCATTGCTCCTCTTATCATATGAACCCTAGCTAATAGATATCTACAATTTCATTTTCTCATGACATGAAAAATTGTCTCTGCCTTTATTTTGTATGGATGAATTCATAGGATCATATTTCTCTCATACTACTCAGATTCCTTCATATTACCACTTATTTTAAAGCTCTTCAAAGTATGCAAAAATTGGTCCAAGAATCATCTAAATCAGACAACCCTTTGCAAAGATATGACTCTTGAAAGATGAAACATTTCTTGAAATTTGTTTTCCTAACTTTACCCTTGTTCTAAACAACTCTCTCCACAAAACCATATTTCCTTCAATACTATTTAAAATTTTTCACATAACCCTTTACTTTTAAAATATTCAAATTTTACACAAAATAACATAAAAATTATATAAACTAAACAACTTAAAAAATACAACTCTTAAAAAATAAATTGATATAATTACAACCAAAGAAGCTAGGTGGACAATAGTTTCTTGTCGACTTCTTCACCTATTAATAAGTTTTACCTTTAAAAAATCCCTTGAAAAGAAATTCGAGGCCTAACTAAAGTCCTCGACAGCTATCTATTATGGAAAAAGAAAAGCATCGAATGTTCCTCTGTCGTTTAGTTTCAGTGAAGCTTGAAATTTGATCGTTAAAAGGCCGTTTCCTTTACCATGAAAATATTGTAAATTACTTTTGGCTGTTTTTCCCGTCAACATAAGGTCAATAACTTTTAAAGGCCATCAATCAAAACGGGTGCTGTTCTTCCGACTACGAGATATAAATATCGATTACTTTTTAACTATTTTTTTTTTTTGGTACAGATGAATTGGTTGCCAAGGTAGTTTTAACTATCAGCGATTAAATCCAACAAACCTATCTCTCTTGATTTATTTAATGATAATTGAGATGAGACCAACTGCTACTGCATCCAACAAATCTATCCGTCTCGATAACCCGGATTTAATGATAACCGGCGTGAGATGGGGACTACTGGAGGCATAGAGGTCGTAACCGGATATGCAGAACCGTCGCCAATGAGTGCAACACGCAGAGGATTTGGATAGGACTACTAGCTATGCATGGGCACGCCCAAAAGATTGAAACCTAAGTCTCCTCTCAATAAATACTCCAGCTTACCAATCCACTAGTTTAACAACTTTTTAACTATCAGCTTACGTGGTTGTCAAATAAATGGTGTAATAATGGGTTTTATAGTTAATATTTTGGAACGGTTAACTATAACCATATATTAATAATTTTATATAAATATATATAATAAAATATATTATACATCATTTCATATAATTTTGAATCTTATATACAATAAATTTTACTATATTTTAATATTATTAATTCTATAAACATAAATAAGTATAATGCTAGTTAGTTATTATTATTAATTCTTGAAGCATAAATAAAAGATTTTATATACAATAAAATTTACTATATTTTATAATTAATAATTCTATAAACATAAATAAGGATAATGTTAGTTACTTATTACTATTAATTTTTAAAGCATAAATAAAGGATAGTGTTGGTTACTTTTGGATTTTAAATAAAGGATAATGTTGGTTACTGGTTTTTAATTGATTATATAGATATCCACCAATTTCATGTATATTAAAATTGATTTTTTTTTTTTTGAAAAAAGTTATAATTTTATATTAAGATATATGAAATTAAATTTTATTCAAAAGATTCAAGTTCAAACTCCGATACCAGGGGGTTGGGATTCCTCATAAAAAACCATGCTTTACCTTAACATTTTGGTTTTAGGGGTTTTGGTATGTTGGTAAAGCACCTTGTTTAGTATGTGTAACCCTCGTTCAAATATCAAGGCCTCATAGTATCGAAGGGCGTATTGTGTTAGTGCCACTATTTACGTAAAAAAGTTTACTCGATGCAATTGGGGTTATAGTGATTGAATGTAGTTGAATCGATCAAGTGGATAATTGTGAAAGTGTAACCAATTCTCCTAGTTGAAAAAATGAAATTACACTATTGAGATGCTTCTTTGGCATTTCTTTAAAGTTTCAATAATGACCTAAAAATTAGACCGTTTATACATCTTAACTAGCTATCTCTATCAAGGCAAATTTTATGCTTAGACACCTCAATTATTTAACCAATATCCTATAAATTACTGACTTTTAAGTTTTTTTTTAAAAGTTGCTTTAATTATGCTTGCTTTAATTAGAGTGAATTAATCCTCCAGATAGAGATATGGACCAATTGTAGTGCATGACCCTCACTAAATTCTTGTACTAAGCACATACCTAGTTCAATTTGAAGCACCTTTTTGAGAGTTCATTTGCTTTCCTATCCAGTTCTCTATAAATATACCAAAAAGTAAAAGCTTCACTTTTATCCATAGCTTCTTTTACTTAAGATTTGAGTTTTCAAATCATGTTTTCCATCCTAAAAATACCAAGCATCCAATTTATTATCACTTGTGAGTCTCCGTAGATTTGGATTTTGCCAACTGAACCAACAATTTAAGTTTCATAATTTCAGCATTATTAGTAGAGCCTTCTCCTAGTCTAACCTTGAATTTAAAATAATGAGGACCAAAAATATATAGTAATCCACCTACTCCACAAACTCTAGGATCCCTTGTCTAACCCCTCAAAAAATCCCTAGACCCCCTTTTTTATCAATATTTGGAGGGATGATATGTTTTTTTACCTTCGTTGTTGTCGAAACCTTATAGCTAAATTTTGATGATTTGGGATGAGACCTACCAAGTAGGCTTCTCTTGATCCTAAAAAAATCTTGTATTCCTAGATAACCATACTCCCCATGACACAAACAATAGGAGAGCTATAAAACCTTTGTATGACCTATTTTCAAACCAAGATTTTAAACACTCTCCTAAAGAATTTTCTTGTCATTTTATAGGAAATTTTAACTACACAATAACCTCCCTCCAAACCTATCTATTAAAGGAGAAAGATACTAGTAAATGATCAATTATTTTATTGTCTGAATTATACATAAATATCGCTTTCTTAGACCATTCTAGTTATTCTTCCATAAAACCTCCCATGTTAGAACCTTATTTTTCATGGCAAACCATAGGAACAATCTTGTATTCAACGAGGATTTTTGCTTCTAAAGTGTCTTCCACCACCATGTTGGATTGTCATTACTATCTTCCAATAGAGTCTTATACCCCAACTTTGGATTGTACTCCCCCGTAGCTACATTCTTTATCTAGAACAATTGATCAGTTTCCTCTTACAAATTGATATGTCTAACTTTAAGTCTCCCCACATATTCTTCCCCATCCTCATGGGCCCTAAATCTCTAACATTATCTCTTATTTCCATCCCTAACACTATTTTTTAGAATATTATGGGTTAGATGCTTTGCCAAGATTTCTAATCCCCTGAGTTATTAGGTTTTGAATTACACTATTTAGCAATCTATGCATATCACCAAAACCAAACCAAGGGTCTAATCTCAGTCTTATCCTTAAACCATCCCCTATTTTCTAAGCAAGCCACTCACCTACAATATAAAATGCCTGAATCATTACCTTCCAATAGATTAAAATATATGGGTTTGCTTCATTGGGGCCCTTATCCACTCCTTGATTAAGTGGCTTTAAATACTTTTCATGTATGATCTTATTCCATAAGTCCTCCTTTGATATTATCTTCTAAACACATTTGGCTGCTAGAGCCTTTCTAAATAGGAAGATGTTCTTAAATGCCCATCCTCCATTTTCTTTGGTTTTGGCTAAGGATTTCCATTTAACCAAGGGAATACCTTCCCTTTCCCTTTTCCCTATATATAAAAACCTATAGGTTAACTACCTAATTTTATCCAAAACTCCTTTTGATACATGAGCCAAATATTGTTTATATATTGGTATTACCTCCAACATAGACTTGACCAAAACCAATCTTCACCCCTAAAGAGAGCCATTTGTTACACCATATATTAATTCTTCCTTCCATATTATTTATCAACCAATTATAGTGTTGTTTAGTGTAGTCATTGGGATTCAAAAATAACCCTAGATATTTAAACCTCTCTTGAAGATCAAATCCATTAAATGGGAAAATTTGACCTATTAATAAGGTATGATCATGATCCACATGGTTTAAAGAGATGCTTGACTTCTGTGCATTGATATGCATACCTATTGGTAGGCATAAAAGATATAAATATTGTTTTAAATTATCTACAAATATTACTATTCTATCTATGAAGAGGAGAACATCATCTACAAAAAGTAGATGGGTGACTTCTATTGTTCTACCTATTCTAATTCCCTTTATTGCTCCTATCCTCGTGGATTCTAAAATGCACTTACTTAATTCCTCAAATACCAAAATAATTAACAATTATGACAAGGGAAAACCTTATCTTATCCCTCAAAAAAGGATTGAGTAATTAAGAGGTTCACCCATTAAACAAAACTGCAAAAGAAATAAAATATAAACATCATATAATCTAGTTTACTATATGCACATAAAACCAAGTATGAATATCATTCTCAAATATAAATAGATTACTTTATCAAATCCTTGGAGAGATCTAATTTCATCACCACTACTAGTAGTTTATTTATTTTTATGGTATGAAGACTTTCCTTAACAACACTAATTGCTTCATGAATCTGTCTACAATGCATGAAATTGAATTGCTCAATAGATATAGAAGCAAAGAGGAATATTTTAATTCTTGATGCAATTAATTTTTTTATGATTTAGTACATAGTTACACAAATAAATGGGCCTAAAATAATCAAAAGAAGAAGGATTGTCCTTTTTTAGAATAAGAGAAATGGAGGTAGAGAAGAAAACTTCATTTACCCTTCCTAATTGTCTAGAATCCTCCACAACCTTGAGTAGGTTAGACTAAAAGAGGTCATAGAGCTCAAAAGAGAATTCCATAGTCCACTTGTTAGGCCCTAGAATCTTATCTTTCTAGAAGGAGGTTAAAATATCTTTGAGCTCCTCCTTTGAGACTTCCTTAATCAAATCACCATTGGCTTTCTCATCTATAAATATGGGGAAGAGAGAATAGATTTGACCAAGATCCTTGTTTTAAGGTTATTATTAATTATTTTTGAAGCATAAATAAATAATAGTATTGATTACTTTGGAATTCTACTTTATTATATAAATATCTACCAATCATTTATGATTATTTTGAGATTATAAATATTTTAAACATTTTATGTTCATTTTGCTCTAGTAGAGTTTAAAGCTAAGCCAATCAAATATAAAATGTTTATTATTTTATTTTTGATTTTATGTATTTCATTTTAAATTTTTAATTGTTGTCCTTGAGTTGTGCTATGCATCTCTATCAAATATTACCTTACATTTGTATCAAATATAAGTATTGGAGGTTTATATTGTTATGTTTTTCTCTTTCTATTTTTTTCCTAAATCAATGTGTTTTACCTTACATTTTAATAGGTCTTGTTTGAAATAGGATTTTTATGTTATGTTTACAAGTAGGTTATCATTGTTTTGTTTTGTCTAATGATAATCTTATTTTGTGATATTTTGTAAGTTCTTTGTTGTTCCTTTTTGCGATTTGAGGAATAGTATGGGACTCATGAGAGAGAAACATAAGTATGTGCAATTTTCATGATTAATATTTAAGTTAAATCCAAACAACATTTCAATATTTTTATTGTTTCAATATTTATATTTAATAATTGATTTAATGAATTTTCTTATTATATTATTATTATTATTGTGTTTGACAAGCTAATTGATCTATAGTAAAATGGATTCTCAAATTTAACTCTTCATCATAAACAAATACATTAAGAATTTCTATTGTTGTGAGATTTTTTTGCTCTAATTGTGATTGATATTGTCACCTGTGTTTATACAAGAAGACGACAAAAGGTGTTAGACTTTCTCTCTTCTTATCTTTATTTATTCTCAATGGATTATCTACCTCATATTCATATTCTTCTTGAGCCACCAATTTAAGGAGAACGCATCAACAAAGATGTACCTTATTGCTTACCATATCTAGGTCTTATAGTTTTGTATAGTTAATGTCATAAAGGCTAACATGAATCACTTATTATGGCTATGTCTCCCCTGATAGTGAGTAGGCTTGCACATGACCCTTTTTTGAAGTGGAATCATGGAAATATGTTAAAAGGATAGTAAAAAATTGTTGCTTAATTTACCCTTACTTTACAATACCATGGATAATTGTATTCTATAATATTATAATTAGTTACATAATTTCTAAATGTATCTCTTCTACATGAACATCGTGTTTAAATTATCTCAATAGTGTAACATCATTAACTACACTTACCATCATTGCTAGGTTTTATTGTAATGTTCTTATATAGTATAATATTGTTGTTCATTAGATGAACAAATTCTAGTCATGATGTGATATAACATACATATAAAATTGATGTTGAACTCATAAATATTCTTTTTTAGATGGACCTACATAGCTTTTAGTTGGAACAACACCAAATACATATCAATCAGATAATAAAATATCCTAATGAATGAGTTTATGATTGTGACCCAATTCATGACTCGACTATTTTGTAGGATCTTATATCATAAAATGACCTTTCCTCTTAGAGAAAATATATGCAATCTTATCATGAAATTATCTTCTTGAATGTAGTGCTTTGATTTTAAAATTGACAACTTATTCAGGTGTTCCAACATTATCTTCCCATCATCCCCAATAAATATTTTTAAAGCTTTTAATGTCACTTGGAAAATAGGTGAGTAGATGGGTAGATTTTGAGGACCTTGGAGGTTCTAGTTTGGAAAATTATTTTGTGTTGGGGCAGGCACTGACATTGGTATTTTACCTATGAGATACCCTTATTTTTAGTATTGCATTTGTGAGAAGGATTGTCCTATCAGGACATACAAGACTTGGTTAATAAACTATATATTTTGTTGGATAGGTTATTGAACAATTTATAGATTTTGTATATTTTATGTGTTTTGGCAATTTTGCACTCATTCTTGTGCATTCTATGTGGCCTATTGTTGCATATTTTTTTGTTGAGCATTTTGCTAATCTTATTATCTTATGGTCTAATTTGGTATTCTAACACAATTTGTTGGCGTGTGGGTGTAATATTTATTGCCTATTTGGATGCACTTGAAGCACATGTTGCACCATTGGTGATTGGTCAAATTGGCTTAGTTTAAGGTATTTATCCCTATCTATGGTTAGATTAGATGGTGAAACTGATCTTTCTTGGTTATCCATGTTTTGGGTATTAAGGATTTCCATTGCTTCTTTTTTTCAAGTAGGGTGTTTTTTTATCTTTAAAAACATCTTTCACTTTTAAGGGTAATTTTAAAAATGAATAATCCCTCATATTACCTAAATATTAGATATTACAAGAATAAACTCATAAAATAATCACCATTATATGCATGTACAACTTTTCCTAGACATAGATATGGGTAGGAATTTACCAAATGCTTTTTGAGTAGTAATTATTTTGCCCAAATTTAAAGTGTACATTGGTAGATCTAACTTTCTAAGTAGTGGGCTTGTCAAAGCAACATAAAATTTTTAATACCCATTTGCTAAATATGTAAATTTCACTTAAATTCCATGCCAATTTGTGAGATCTAGTATGATAAATATAAAAATTTTAATACCAATAAAACGTCAAATCTATGCAGCAATTATGGGTTCTTCGAAAATAGATTCACCATGCAAAGTATATTTTAATGTGTATAAGTAATTTTGGAAGTAAAAATAATGCATACCTCAAACATCCATGTAAGAATATTATATTTTGTAAGATATGAAGTTTATTCACTATACTATCAGTAAAAATATCACTAGATCAACAAACAACTTTATGGGTACCATGAAGCCTAAAAATTTCTTCAAAACCTTAGGTATATTCATGGTCCTAAAACCATAGGGTCCCATTCAACATGCTAGAACTAATGAATTGGACATTATGATTGATTGTGGTACCACCGTCGTAATGCAACATTGGATGAAAGTTTTTTAAACCTTTCAACTTCTAGAGAATTTTGGATCCAATTTAATCTAATAACCTAGTTTAAATATTCAAGGAAAAGGAACACATGAGATAAACATAAATGATTTAATTTATCAACATTAACTAATAAATTTGTAAAGTAATAAATGCAAAGGACTAATTATTGATATAAAAGCATAATTACATATATTCATTCATCATTGAAAAAATAAGAAAATAATATAAATAGTCTAAGAGAAAGGTCATGCACTATAGAGTAGTCTCTTAAGTTTCCCAAAATAATCCTTGCAAGTTATCCCTTGGCTCATATTTATAGTGCTTGAATTCTAACTCTAGCCATAACTATAGTAAAGAGATTTTAAGTACATAAAATGATTTTATAAATTTATAAAATTCAGATGGTGAAATGGTTGCTTATCCAACCAAATTTGGCATGAAAATCCTTCTAAATGTATTTATATGACAATTTTCTCTCTTATTTTATTTATAAAATACTTTGTCTTTATTAGGTAAATATGGTGGTCCTCATGTCACTTTGACCCTTTGATTGGTTGTATTCCATATTTCTAGGCTTCAAAACAATGTATCGATGTAAAGTTACTAAATTTATAGTGAAGCAATGTCCTAAGAGACCATCATGTAGCAAATTGATACCCATGCATTGATTTGATGACTATTCAGTGAGATGTTCCATTTTAGTGAGTTGATGTGCTTCATCGATTGATTGATATCTTTTCATTCTTAGCATCCTATATTGTTAATGGGAATCATTCAGATGACTATAGATGGTTGATCTAAGGCCCTAGACATATAAAAATTTGGTGTCCATTTGAATTCCCTCTAGACCTATCAAAATTTGGCATCTAATTGACTTACCTTTAGCATTAACAAGTCAATTTTATAGCTAATATGATTGTGATATCATATTTGGAGTGGATCAATGTCTAAGGAATTGCATGTCCTTCCTTTCATCCTCTAATTTTTATTGACTATTCTGATTGGCCATGTATTTGTCACCTTGACATCATCGATAAACTACTCTTATTTAGTTAATCAAGCTAGCGACTCAACAATTTATAAGTATTCTATTTAGTGTGTTGACCATATTGTAATGGGTCAATCAATAAGAAATGATTTATTTGTCATGTATAATTTTTTTGGTTTTTAACGAATCAATGTAGTCATTTCCTTGGATTTCTATTTCAATTCTCCACTTTGACCCTTCTACATGTTCCATATTTACATTCTATTGAGTTAATGAGTCCCTCCTTTGTGTAATATTCTTGATTAATTGCTTGTGGAAGTGGTTAAAACCAGTATAGGTGGTATAATGACATTGTTACTCTATACAATGCATTAGTGAGTGTGATGTCTAGAGTACATTAAAAGAATGAATTTAATGAGTCCAAAGTTGATTATATGAAACATTAGTTTCATTTGAACATGTGTACTTGAGAAATATTCATAATATGGAGTTTTAATTTTATTATGATTGTAATGGAATGAGCTCATGTGGTTAAATACCTCAACTTCCAAGAAGGATACTCGGGTTCAAATATTTCTAACAATATATGCATAAATATCAAAATATTGAATGTTATTAAATTACCTTGGTAACACAGTCATGATGTAATAAGAGTGGAGCCCATTTCAATCCCATATAACCAATTAAAATAAGAACTATTAGGATTTCTAATGAGATATATACCCAAGCTTTGCTACTATGCTTCTTATGCAATTTTTATCTATTTTTTTAAAGGTAAAATATAAGATAAATATAGGAAAGTAAACGAGGATATAATCAATCCACATGACTTCAATATTCTTATAATTAATATGTTGTACTTAATAAATTGTATTTTTTTGGCCATGATAGTTTAATTTACATGTATGAGATAATTGCAATATTTGAAAAAAAAAAAATTATTCAATATAATATGATTAGTTTATGCCATGTCATTGACTATTTTTTCTTTGTTCCTTCAATTATATCAATTGATGAAAATTTGATTTTTTCAGATTGTTGTCCAACCATTTTAATATTTATAAACTCTTGTAATTTTCGTTTCAAATTTAATACATATATATTTTTAATAAAATAATATTTACTAAATAGTTTTAATGGAAGTTTTATAGTATGTTTAATCCAGTGGTGATCACACTACATATCTCGACAAATTTTAATATAACTAAAGTTGGTAATATAAGATTTCAAAATTAAAAAAATGCAAATTGTATGTGACTAAAAATAAATAATGTAAAATTCATAGAAATATAAAATTGTTGGGAAGCGACAAGCTATATCATTGAAAATTATAAAATTACTTTTCAACTCATTATTTTAAACTAACCGTTACTTGTTATCTATCTTCTCACTCATAAAAGGCAATGTACATGACTTTTGGTATATTAAATAGAGGAAACCTATGATTACTAATCAAAATTTTAATAATAATCTTCATTAGACCACTTGGTCATGAACACAATATTCTAGGATTATTATGAAAATCTCAAATAAACTAGAAGTTAATAATCCTTCAAATCTATTTTAAATTATGATATACAAGAAAATAAAAGTTTACAATACCATTATATGTCACCCTTAGACTATATGACAATATAATATATTCTAGTAAATGAACACATGTAATTAAATTTGACATTATTTTGTAAGGATAATGTCATAGGCTTGTTCATTTATAATTAATTTGTTTTTCAAATTCTAGAATAATAACATATGTTAGAAGAATATTGAAAAAGGTGAAAGCAAGTAGATTTGACAATAGGTTGGACATCATTTTTTAGAATTCAAGAAAACAACACTAGAAATTCTTGCTAAATCTCATGATGTGCTTACACATTTTGAAAGATTAAAATATTTACAAATATAACTTAAGAAAATTTTTGGTAGGCTTAGTGAAAGTTAAACTATTATACTTTGATATTTTTAGAGTTCACAATAATTATATAAAAAAATTACTTGATAATTAATAATCTCATATGATTATTATGTTTTTAAGTAAAAGTTAAAGATTTGAGTTATATAATGCAAAGACTAATATAAAGACTAATAAATTCACAACTAAAGTTTACGTGAAATTAAGAAATTTTAAGGTAATCCATCTCATCTTCCAAAGAATCTAGCGTAGATACCAAAAATTCATACAAATGACAAATGATGTCACTTATTTATAGAATCAAATGTGAAATACACCTTTTATTATAATATAATATGGAATGACATCACCTTTCTAAAGTGAAATGATGTTTCCTCCTTATAACATTGGAGTAGCAGCTAAATAAGGAAGCAATTTTATATGGTCATGATCTTATTTTCACTATGTAGATATTTTCTTTGGCCACAACCCATAATTTTTTGTAAAGTTTTATTTCAAAACTCAAATTATATTGCATATATTTATATATACCTTTATGCTATGTCATTAGGTTATCTTAAAATATTTTTTAAAATGTAAAAATAAATTATTAATTATAAGTATTTTTAAACAGTTTAGATTTTCTCATAAGATTTGGGATGGCTTCACTTTTTTTAATGGATCCATAAATCATGAGTTTAGATGAATCCATTTTCACATGGTTCCTATTTATACCTTATTAATTTTTTTTTTACTCTTTGATTTATTTTTAGATCATATAATCTTATATAACTTCACATTTTACTATCATGTATGTTCTATTATCATAATTGCTCTATGGTTGCTTTTTCCAAATTATGTCTCTCATTAAGTGTTTCATTTTGTAATCTCATTCTCATGCTACTTTGTAGGCTATCATGTTGGCCATATCATAACTCATATTTTTATAAAATATGCTTGAGATATTTGTTTATCCAAGGAATTGTCTTGACTTCTAAATAAGTGTTGCACCCCAAATCCGAGTTTTAACAAGGTTGGATAGGTTTGTCAAAGGCTTCCCTCAACATCTAGATAAAGGCCAACTCCTTGATTTCCCTGTATGGATTTCTAATACAAACAAATTACTTTGCATGAAATTAAATGTATGGAAAGGAAATTTGTAAAAGTAAAATGTAGAATTTTAAAATACATCAAGTAAAGCATAGAAAGTAAATTCATGAAGTTTAGAGTGTGAGAAATAAAAATAAAACTAGTTATTACACCTTAGAAAGGATAGCATGTGATCAATTAATACATGATAAATCACATAAAAATTATGTCCACCCATTCATTTGATTATGAAATTTATAAGTGCATGAAAATAATGGCTACAAGGGTCATACCCAACTATCACGCACTTATCAAACCAGAAGGGTAGAGCCACTAATGGGATGCATAAGGAGTTTCTAATTTCTTACAAAATCATGACTACAAAGCACACAATGGGTTTCATAGAGTGTATCTATAAATGATCATAGCCAAAATTTGATCACAAGGATGGCCCTAAGCCCCTATTTCTAGCAAACATTTATCCCTACGTTACCTAGGGTGAAACATAATTACTCCTAGTAAAAGTAAATATTTGGAGGCAACTTTAGAAAAATGTTGCATCTCCATATGTTACATGCCTCTAATTATTTTTCTAATAGGATTAAAAGGCTCAAAAAATGCTTAGTGCATCACAAAATGCCAAAAATGTTATTTTCTAGAAGATTTTTCTTGAAATTTGTGCTATTTTTTACTTTTGTGCCTTCTTTGAGTGATTTATTTGTTTTTACAAGAAATTTTATTACATTAGCAAGTCAATTTTGTACCTTTTTTGAGTGAACCACTCATAAATCCAATAGGTAACTTTGCTGAACTAATCACTCCTCTTAACTAATATATAGATTTTACAAGCAAGTCAATAATTCACCAAAAATAAAAAAAAATTTAATTCTTTTAAGAATTTCCTTGCCATATAGCCTCTTATTATTGTTTGTTACTTCCATAATGATCAAATTTATAAAGGTAGTGTTAAGTTACTATATTTATGGTGATTTCATGGGATGCCAAGATCGTTTGGCATAGAATCTCAGATCTTACCTCTATCCTCGAGTGTGAGGTTAATAAAATTGGGATTCAAATGTGCAAAATTTGAAAAATTGATGTATATTCTTGGTCTTATTAGTTTCTTATCCCATTTTTCTTGGTATCAACCCTGAATACTTATCACACATCATATTTAGGCAATTGTGTTGTTTTAAAGTCTTCAAATTCCCCACCATGTCTTTGAAATGATTTTAGATAGCTATTTTTTTGCTTTTGATTTAACAAGCACTAGGAGATAGCAATCACAAGATGCAAAATAATATGAAATAAAGTAAATCTGCTAGGTGAATGAAATATGCAATAAATAGAAATAATATAAAAGAATACAATGTAGCTATGAAGGAAATGAAAACTCCATTATAAAGCTTCTGAACTACATTAAACCCATCACCAATGGATGGTGATACACACAGAACTAAGCAGTACTATCAAACTATGTCCTTCAAATCTCTTCCTATATCTATGTTATATCTATGAGACCATTTTTATATAGGCAAAATAGGATGCTTGGCCAACACTCGATCTAGCTATGCAAGGTAAAACTTATGTAAAAATTACACATTGAAACTTGTACATTTATTACATTGCATGAAGTAACTAGATAACTTGCCCCTAAAGTAATATAAGTATGTACCTTGGAAGATACATTTACATAACCCAAATGATGGAATAGAATCTATTTCTAACACCCCCCTGTATTATATTATTTGGGTATTGAAGACTTTAGTATTCAATATGGATATTATTCTTCTTCCTAAACTTTGTATTCTTCCTCTACATTATTTGTGTTTAGGGTCAATAGGTAATATGTGTCTTCATATGATGCAGAGTAATCTAGAGCTGAGGCTTCTTCTTTCATTTGACTTTACATTGTATTCCTCATTTATCTACTTGTTCAAGTTAGTCTTGGTCTGGTTCCTGTTATGTTACTTTAGTCTTCATGTCATGGCCTCTTTTAGTATGTCTCTTCTTCCTTTTTCTTCTTCTCTTCCTGTGATTATGCTTTGATGTAGGTGAAATATCTACTTTAAAACAAGTTAGTCTATCATCACAATAGTATTGTTCTCTATTTCTAGCTTGTTTCTTGTGTTGAGTAAGTACAAACACAATCAATGATAGATAAATCATCAAAAATTCTTCTAGTGAAAATATAACCAATCTTTGTGAGTTCCACCATGTTGTGAAGAGAATTTCATGAAGATAGTTCATCAATATTGTAAAGCTACCTTACTTGGATTCCTTAAGAAATAAGGAGAATTTAAATTTGTAATTAAAGGTTAGATACTCGTATCCATCTAGAGTATCTATTATGTTTTGAGAGTAGAATTCTACTTCATGCAATAGTTCTTCATTACTGAAAGCTTTTCTCAAAATTTCATCCGTAATAGAATAGTGATTCTTAGAATTAAAAATTTTATAGAATCTTTGTAGTTTGTCTTACAACTTTCCTAATAGAAGTATATAAGCTTGATTTATTGAAACCTTTATTAACCTTTATATTGTAGGCTTCCTTATGTCTCCCTAGGAATGAGAGTATGAATACCCAATTTTAGGTTCTTGAAGAAAGCTTATATCTTCCCAACTTGATAATCTTTAATGGATATTATTATCAAGTTTTTGTTAGGATCCCATCCTAACGCTTAATGTAATAACTTCCATGATGTAATAATTCCTAAATAACGTGGGTATTACCCATGATTAATATTTTGTAATGTTCTAATTTTTAGCTTATATAGTGCCTATGACAAATGACACCCTTTTTATGTAACACATGGTAGATAGGTTATGTAAGGTGGCCTTGTGCATGTAATTCGAGTGGCATTGTGCATGTAATTTGAGTGGCACTATGCATGTAATTCGGGTGGAATTATGCATGTAATCCAAGTGGCATTTTTCATGTAAGTCAACCATGGAAGGGAACTCTTTAAATACCTGAGAAGGCACCAATGTATTCATATTTTTGCAAATTAATGAAGTGTTGAAGGAGGTTCCCCCTCGAAGAGGCATGCGATTCTATCTTATTGTGAGATTGTTCCTTTATGCAAATTCTTGTTATAATGTGTATTTTGTTCTGAATATTAATATGATGTTTATGTGAGTTTATTTCCAAGCAATTGTGTGAGAGTGTGTTTATTTGAGTTTATTTTATAGTAGGATCCTAACAGTTTTGTAGAATCCCTTATGAATCCCTAATGTTTTGGAGTATGATATAGTACTTTGGTAAGATATAGTTCAATTTTGGTTGATTTTGTATAAATTTTGTAAATATCAAAAATCAAGTTCTTAACACCTTATTACTCCTATTTAACTAAGCACTTTTTAATTTTGAAGTGGTTTTAATGTTGGATTTCTTTTATCCCTTTTTGAGAAATTTTTGAGACAAGAATAAATTTCCAACTTTAATGAAAGATTTTTAGTAACCCCTTTTTGTCACCCTTAGGATTTTATTCAAGTGTTTCTAATTTCTAAAAAAACTAGTTTGATTTTGTAACCCTTATCACTCCCAAATTTGGAAAACTAGAACACATTAATATTTGCAAAAATTAAATTGTTTAATTTCAAGTAGTATCCCTTATTTCTCCTAAGTTGTATTTTACAAATATTATATTAAATTCCCTAATTTTTGCTTTCAAATAAATATTTATTTCATTTAATATCTCAACCCTATCTTATAACCTTATAAATCCCTTTTTAAAAATGAAAGCAAATTATATGAGGAAATTTGATTAAGGCTTTGTACCTTTATGAAGCCAGATGAATATGGCAGTAATATATCCTTCTTGAGAGTGAATTACCTAAGGTAATATTTGGAATTAATTATCTCCTTTCATGTTGGTTTACTGAGAGTGTTTTCTACTTTTATCGACATACTTCAAATTGATGTCGAATCACAATTGAACTATCATTGAACGTTTGTCATCGATCTATTGAAATCCCATGAATCCACTGTTGAGTAGCTTCCAAATTGCTGCTTGTATCATTTTAAAATGGTTGTACCTCATTTCCAAGGTCTAAGATACCTTTAATACACTGTCTGATGAGTGACAAGTGTCACAATAGAAGTTTTAAATGCTCATGGAAGATTCAGCTATTTGGTGGAGGTGCCAAACCCACTCTACAACTTGTGACAAATGTTACCTTTTGGTTGAGATGTTTTTATTCCCTTTTATTTTTTAGCACTATCCAATAAATTCTCCTTCTTCAATGTCTTCCTTGTTGTAACGTATATCAAGCTATTAGTTGTATGTAACTCCTCTTCTACATGGAGTATGGGTGCTAAGAGATAAATGTAATATCTTATTTGTGAGCATTATATAGAGGATCTCTCATAGAATGACAAGTGGTAATTGCATACCCTTATATTTATCAACACTTTCTCGATGGCTCTCCAACACGTTTTCCACCTTGTTCTTTGTTATTTTACTTAGATGCTAAAATATCTCTAGCCCAGCAATACTGACGGTTGAGCTCTGGTGGAGATATGATGAAGATTTGGTGGAGATATGGAGGAGATTTGGTGAAGCTTTGGTGGCCTTTTAATGAATTTTTAATGGTAGCGCTTGGATGAGGACTCCTTCATGCTTCACTTATGGTAGAAATTCTCCTTAGCTTGCTTTGACAGGAATTCTCCTTTGCTTTGACGTTTGCTTGCTTTGATAGAGATGCTCCTTTACTTTGACGTATGCTTTCTCTTTTGCTTTACACACTGCTTAATATTCCATTATACCTTATCTTCTGAGGGGTTCAGCCATCGAATATCCATAGAGGATGAGCCAAAAGAGTGGCTCTTGGATATGCTTGGAATAGAGATAGTATTCGACCGCCTTTTGCTGATTCAACCTATAGATATAGTGCCTTTTTGGGACACATTCAAATATTCTCTTGGGCTCTAAAACCATATTAAAGTAGTGCAATAAAATTTACTATAGATTATACATAAAATTCCTTTGATGCACCTTCTTTTGCACTCTTATTTTAGATCTAAAATTCTCGTTTTATGGTAGATTTTTCTCCTGTAATACAAGGGTTTTGAGTCTGTCTTTTTGCTTAGACAACTTCCCCTTTCTTATTGAATATTATGATGAAAAATCCAAGCTTAGATAGAAGTAGATATATGGTGCATTTTTTTACACTTTTATCCTTGCAATAAACCCTGTAATGCTTTGGATTCAAGACTCACCAAGTCTCAATCTTCGAAGCTTCTACTTCTATTTTTGTTAGTCGTATTCTTCTCCAATTTTTGGAGGATTCTAACCTATTTTTGTGGATTCTATTGGCCACAATGTGTTGCAGATTTATGTGCTTTAATAGTGTCTTTAGAAACTTGATACAAATCATATTTTGTGTCCTTCAAAAGACATAAAACTAATTTATTTTTGAGAGTAGTATAATAGTGCAAGTATTTCATTTTTAATGCACTAGTATTACACCTTATGCCTCCAATCAACTCTTAAATTAATGCAGTAACAATTTACTGCAACTAATATAGAATAACCTAAAATTAATCTTTAATTGTTATTCTGCATTTTCCCTACAACAAATATTGTAGGACTTAGTCTTCTTATTTCTCCAGAATAGATAATAGGTATTATATAGAAGAAATTTTGAAATCTAATAAACTCCTAATTAATATGAAAATGATCATTAAAAAGAATTTTTTTTCACTTTCGAAGACTGTAATCAAATTTTCTATTTGCAACTTTAATCCAAATGTAAGTGCTTCTAACAAATTAGATAGGTAAATGAATTAATGAACCTACTTGCACCAAAATTTTGTATACCTTTCTTGTAGTAGCGTTTTTGTCACTTATATAGAGGATGTAGATATTGGTGTCTAGGATCAACAAGTTTATTCTATGAGTATGTCTTAGCATCTCTTTTTAGATTGTCCTTATCAACTCCTTCTTTACTAAATGACAGTCTTGACCTTTCTTTCACAAGCCTAGGATTTTATGGCTTGTTCTCCTCTTATGTTCTCTTCCTCTTGCTACAGATTTGGAGAAGTACTTTATCTAAAATGATGCCTTCTTTTTGTTAGATGCAATCTTAAAATATTCAATATTTGGTGAGATTCTTCTATCTTTAAGTCTTCTCGTCGAGTTCTAACTTCAAGTAAGATATTCTTTTGATATTTTGCACTCCTTGCCAAATTGTTCTTCATGAATTTGGCACTCCTTGTAAAATTTTTCTTCACGAATTTGGCACTCCTTGCAAAAATTTTCTTCACGGATTTGGCACTCCTTGCTAAATTCTTCTTCTCAAATTTGGTACTCCTTGCAAAACTCTTCTTCTCTTGTGCTTGTTGTCATATGGCGACAATTGTCCCAAGTCCTTCACTATTAGGGGCTTATCCTTGGTAGTGGATTTCTCCAATGAGTTCTCCTTTGATAATATCTTTAGTAAGGCTCTCCTTGCCTTTTTATGGATACTCGATAAGACCTTACCAAGGTATCTTATCTTACAACTTATGATGATCTTCCTTGAGACCTTTTCTTAAACCTTATAATCCTAGAAGTATTGGTGGTGAGATCTACTTCTACATATTTGATTCTACTGCTTCTGGATTTGAGCAAGAATCACCTAGTCCTTATTCTCCTTCTCCTTCCTTTACTGGAAGTTCTTCAATGAGATATTATCTTGATCTCTTCAATTTTTCTTCAAGTGTTGAATTGATTCTGAAGAAGATACCCTTCCTAACTTTCTTGTAGGAAGTTTTCCAACTCACTGAATCTTATTTCCCTGCAAAAAAGTATTAGTAATAAAATATTTAGTTTGCTTATGAATTAGATATTCTCTTCGAATTCTTCTTCAATATCACGACTTCTATGGCATTTTTTCAGTATCAAGGCTTCTATGGCTTTTTTTAGTATGAAGGCTTCTATAGCCTTTCTCAATATCAAGGCTTTTGTGGCCTCTATCAGTACTAAGTATTCTATGGCCTTTTTTTAGTATCAAGGCTTATATGGCCTTTTTTAGTTCAAGGCTTCTATGGTATTTTTGGTATCAAGACTTTTGGGGCTTTTTTTCAAGCCTTCTGTGGCCTTTTAGCCAAGGCTTTTATGGCCTTTTTATGTCAAGGCTTTTGTGGCTTGTTCTATAACTTGTGAAGTTATTTGATTCAAAAATGGATATCTTTAGTCTCTCGACTTAACCACAACTCTTCACTAGAAGTCTTCTTTAACAATATTCTTATCTTGCATAAGAAACCAATATCTGCACTATGAGGGCACGTTGATCTTAGAGCAATGAAGTTGGAGTCTCTTAGTTTTCTATCATAGGAGTCCCAATCCACTAAGAATTTATTTCTTGCAACAAAATAAACTTTAAGCACTAGTTAGTAAATTCCAGATATCTTGGATGATTCTCACTAGATGATTTGTCAATCCAGTGGATAGAATGCTAATTCCTACTCTTCATGATTTTTTCCTAAAAATCTGTGGAAATAATCTAGTCAAATGCAATATTAGTATTTTGAAATTGATATTTCTTTCAGTCCTCACTTGGGCTCTCCCTAATTCTACCACCTAGACTCTTCTGAGATATTTTGACAGTGGTTAGTCCAATGGCACGTCAGTTTGTCAAAAACCTCAGGCTCAATGATAATGGTGGTTTTACTATTGACCTACACATACTATATCTACCATGGCTTTGATACCACTATTATATTTTGATGTAACAAACACTGGGAGATAACAATCACAAGATGCAAAATAATATAAAATAAAGTAAATATGCTAGATGACTAAAATATGCAATAAATAGAAATGATATAAAAGAATACAATGTAGTTATGGATATAATAAACACTCCATTATAAAGATACTGAACTACATTACACCCATCACCAATGGATCGTGATACACATATAACTAAGCTACATTATCAGACTTCGTATTCTAACGATCTTTCTATCTCTATGTTATATCTATGAGGTCATCCTTATATAGGCAAAATAGGATACTTGGCCAACACTCTATTTAGTTGTGCAAGGGACAACTTGCACATGTACAACTTGCACATTTATACTTGTGCATTTATTACATTGCATGAAGTAACTAGATAACTTGTCCCCAAAGTAATCTAAGTATGTATCTTGGAAAATACATTTACATAACTCAAATTATGGAATAGAATCTATTTCTAACACTATTATCCCTTGGTTGTTAACTCCTTTAGCAATTTGAAGGGTATGGATGAAAATCCATAGAGTAAGATGAAAGATTTGGTCCTCCCCAAATAGAAATTTTCCTATGATTATTTCCCCTCGATTAGCATCCTTCGTGTCTCATCTAATAGTCTTGGCATATTTCCCTTGAATTTTTCCATAATAACCTCATACACCTTATCATAGAAGCAATATGAGGTGTTTCTCACTTCTCAACAGGGTACATCTATATACTCCATCATACTTAGGGGTTTTCCATTTTTCCTACCTAAGAAAACTAAATTTTCTTCTCATATAGGATCAACTAAGTTAGGTAGGAGGAGTAGGTGAAATTCCTTTATTCTTTGAAAAAATTCAATTGATTATCCATTTGATATAGAATATACTTGATATAGTCAGTCGTATGGGAGTGCCTTAAGCAAGTCTAGACTACATGCAATAGGGTTGTATGTTTCTCATAGATCTTCTTATCATTATTCTCTTCAAGGATGATTTCTATCCTTGATATCATTGTATGAATGTCATTCTTAAGTTGGTATAACTACAATAGGATACTAGAGTTAGATGGAAGATCCAATTTTATTAGATATAGGATTAGGAAGCTTTACCAAGAGGTTGTAAATTTTCTATAGTAAAATTCCCTCTAGGTTTTGGGGTTGTAAGAGATCCACATTGTCAAGTCATTAATGGCCTTCAATTTACACTCCTTATAACTCTTATTATTATATAAAAGGTATCGTTAGTCCATTGAAAGAGGTAGAAATTCCTTGTTGTGAAGTGTTATCTCTCAATCATGGTTTCCACTAACTCAGGATAATCCCATACTTGTGATGCAAGGTTCGTAGATAAGCTATATTTATGGATCTGGTTTATGCTCCAAGAGTCCATATGGAGGCCTAAGTTAAGTCTCATTTTTTCTTTCCTTCTCACTTCCCCCATGGAATGCATGTATGTCCCCTATGCCACCTTATAATATGTATCCTCAAATTGCTCTTCAGGCCTTTTAGAAATTGTGGACTCTTGCGTCTTCCTCTTTCCCATATTCTTGGTAGTGTTATCCCTCTAATGGCATAGCCTATACGATGGTGTGACTACTATAGTGGACAACAAAAAAATGACTAATAGGATGATAGTTGTGGATGGGAGTGGCACTACTTAAGCTTTAGGAAGTGAAGGATTGGTAGAGGTAAATGAGGTTCCCATGATGAAGAATGGAAGAAAATGAAAAAAATATGAAAAATAGAAAAAGGAATAAATTTGGGTTTTATGTTTAGAGCATTTCACTTATAAAATAGATTGATTCACTCAAAATTATGAATGATTTGATTGTTGGAGGTGTTTGGTTATGGTTTGGGAGGGGGAAGTGATTCACTTGAAAATCCAAATAGTTCACTTGGAAGAGGAGGTAGTTTTCCTAGTTTAGGGGGATGGATGTGCTTAATGGACCAAGCGATTTTCTTGAGAAAATAAGTAATTCATTTCCAATGGTGATTGATCCACTCATGTTTAAGGCTTTGTGAAGTTTTTTTATCTTCAATTTATTCCTTGAGCAATTCACTTGCCTAACATTAGAGATTCCCTATGAGGCTATGAATACTTAGCCTTTAATAGTTAGAGGAGCATGTAGTTGGCTTAAGGTGTGGTTTGATAAATTTTAGTGGAGATATCTAGAAATTTTTGGAGGAAAAGATATGAAATGGGGACCTTTCAGTCCTTACTAAAGGTATTTTTAGACCTTATATAGGGCGTTTTATTTGCTCATACCATGGTGTGGGTTACCAAGACGAAGCAAATTAGCTTGTAAAGGCAAGCATGTCACTCACATTAGCAAGCAATTCACTCCTCTTTCCTTTTTAATTATAATATCCCCAATGTACTCGATGTAATATTGTTGTTGGAGGAAGAAAGGAATTAGGTCCAAGAATAAATAAATATTGGAAGAAAAGGAGAAACAAGAATTAAATAATAGGAAATACTTACTAAATTATCGGGCAATACTATGTGCATACATGTTCTTTTGGCTCGGATTTTTTGTTACACCAAGAGAAGGTATTGTCAATTCATTAAGATAGGCAACATCACTCCTTCTATGGAGGCAAATTCATAACTATTTAGGCCTATGAATTTTACAATATTGTAAGTCCACTTCATAATAAATGGAATTTTTTATGAGCTCCTAGTTTTGCATGATCCTTGTCCTAATTGAGCAGAAGGTCTCCTTCCTTATACTCCACCTTGGTTGTCCCTTTATAAAAATATTTATTGATGATATTTTATCATTGAGAAATTATTTTAAAAGCCTTTTTTCTATCCTCCTTTGGGGCCAGTAATGTGTTTAATATTTGCTTGCATGGGCTCAGTGTCAATGTCTTTTAGCTTAAGCTATTGTAAAATTTGGAGGGAAGGGAGTTTGAGGTTAACCAGTAATATTGCTTCTTTTTCCATATATCACCTTGTATGGGGATGTTCTTATGGATGCTTTTGGTGTTACTCTATCATCCCATAGTACCTTATGTAGCTTTATGTTCCAGTCCCTTTGGTATTCTAAAATAGTCTTTTTAAAGATCTTGGTGATATTATTGTTAGTTGATTAATCTAACCCATTACCCTAAGGATAGTAATTGTATGATGTCTTGAGCAAAAAACCATTTTCAAGGCATTATTTCATCATTTTAACCCCTTTAAAAAAGGTGGCATTATATGTGACAATGGCAATAGGGATTCTAAACCTAGTGATGATATCCTCAAGTAATTGAATCTCTATCCCTTGATTTGGTACTTTGGATAGGATTTATTCAACCTATTTCATGAAGTAATTTGTGGTAGTGAGGATCCATCCATGTCCAACGCTTGACAATGGATTGCTCTTGCCAATGAAATCAAGAACCCACTATTGAAATAGTTATGATACAATGAATAGTTTTAACAACATTGGGGATTTTTTCTTCCTTCTTTAGAACATGGAACAAGATTTACATTTCTTGACTCATCGATAGTATTTGATAAACAAGGTGGATCCAATAATTAAATATTTTGTGCTATTATAGATGCATAGTAATGCCTCATTTATCATAATATTTTTTTATTAGGTATCTTTGTTCGTCTTCTTCTATACATTGGAATAGAATGCTATCAACACCTTTTCTAAACAAGACATTGTCTAGACATTGGTAGTTTATTGTATGTTATCTAAAACTATCCCTTTACTTAGAGGATAACCTTTTAGGGATTGATCATGTACATCTTGTGCCCTAGGTGTTATCCATTTCTTCATAGTGAAACCTATTCTCTATAAATTAAACTTGCTAATTTTTTGCATAAGGATCTAAATTTGATAGCTTGATAGGATTGATTTCAATATAAAATTTTATATCTTATTCATCCATCCAAATCTCTTTTCTCCTAGGTTGTTGTGTAGCATAATAAACTAGACATCAATGTGCACTACAAAAATAGTGGTCTTGCTTTACGAGATAATATCTAAATATCCTTGGCATTCATGATGGCAAAGACTTATCCTTCAAGGAATACCTCTCCTCATATTTGTGAAGGGCTTGAATCATGATGGATGTAGTATGTTATTCATATTGGTCATTTTATAGAGAAATGACAACTACAATCCCTTCATCTATTCCAAACACATACATCCCAAATTCTTTGGAAAAATCTAGGATGATCAGAATAAGAGCCTTGGTGATGGTATATTTTACCTCTTGGAAGGATTTCATCCCTTATTTGGTATAATCTAAGGGAGAATCCTTATTGAGAATATTGGTTATACGTTTAACCATTTTGGAATAAATTGGTAATAAATTTGGCCATAAACTGGATCTTCCCTAAGAATGACCTAATCCCTTTGATAGATGTAGGTAATGGTAGGTATTAAATATAATTGATTTTATAAAATCCAATTGTTAGAATTTTCAATACTATCTAACCTAAAAAATTCCCTTTTGGATGATGAAGATAGATTTCTTAAGGTTTAGATAAATATCAAAATCCCTCTATCTTTGGAAGACTACTCTAGATATTTGATGTGTTTGTTTCTATCTTTAGAAAATATTGTCAAATTATCAAGGTATATAAGGATGATATCACCTACAAGCCCTAAAAAATTTAATTACATAGCCCTCTAAAATATTGCTATAGTATTTGACAGATTGGGAGGCATTCATTGATATGCAAAAGTGCCCCATTGATGGTAAAGGTTGTCTTGTGTTGGTCCATATTTAAACAATATCTAGTAGTATATGGATAAACCAAATAGAAGTGGTAATATTAACGAGCCTATCAAATTTACTAATATTTGACCAATGACGGGCAATATGTGGTGATTCTTCAAAGATACCCTCTTTAGGTTTCTAAAATCAATGCATAACCTAATATATCTATTTTTATTGTATAATGGGACCAAATTAGCAACCCACATAAACTATTTTATAGGAAATGTAATTTGTTACTCTATGAGATTGACTAACTCCTTCTTCATCACAAACTTTATTTTTGAACTAAATAGTCTCTACTTTTGGAGGAAAGTTTTAGCATTAGGGTCTAACTCGATGGTGTGCTCTATGATATTTTTATTATAGATTTTAAAATATTTGTATCACAAAGAAATTATGTCCTTGTATTTACCATAGAGTTCTTTGAAAATATCATATACTTCTTGAGTATAATTCTTCCCAAGTAGTAGACTCCTCCCTTTGGCTACCTTGATTGGATGGTATGTAGAATACTTCACATTAAGACTACTTTTCTTCAAGCTATCCTTTAGGTTAAACAAAATTTCCAATGTGATTAAGACCTTGGGTAGTTGATTATACTTTAGTTGTATAATCCTATATTTGATATCATCAGCATATTAATTCTACTCTCCAGTGCATTTGACTTATTTGATAAGTAAATATATGATTTTTATCATTATTGAAGACCTACTAGTGCTCATAATTATTTGGAATTTTTGGCATACACATGATCTCTAATTGGTTTGATTTATCCTATATTCATTTATAGGATCAAAGCATGATACTATATCTTCTAACTCATTTGTTTTTGCATTTATCTCTCTGTGTATCACTTTAATTTAATAGGATTCAAAGATTTCAAGTAGGTCCCAAACTCGATCTTATAGGATTTTAGTTGTTTACTCTTGGTGATGCACTAGGAATTGATCTTATTTAGTGTTAACATATCCTTAATTTCCATTTTATATGTTTTTTTAAACTAGTGCAAAGCATTTCATATTCTATTACATTATTCATGTATTTAAATAGCAATCTATGGGCATAATGGATTTGTGCTCCTTGAGGGTCAACAAAATGTATCACAATGTTTTTTTTATTATTATATATATTGCCTTTGAAATACATCTATGTTTTTTTAGCTCCATGGCTTGTCAAGGTAGAATATTTGGGAGGAGTCTCCATTATTAGGTAGTTTATCTACTCTATTTATTCACACTCCAATTTTGGGTCTCCATTATATTTATCACATCAAATATCATTTCTACCTCTGGTTCTTGGTCATTTTCTTCATACTCATCATCATCAATGTATTATGGGAGTTCATTCTAGTTCACTTTATTATCATCTTCTATCTTGTGTAAGATTTAATTGCAAGGCAATTTATTCTCGATCCTTATTGATTTTTTCCTTGGGTACCTTAATTTTAATATAGTAAATTGCTAGATAACCATCACCTAATAGCTTTCACATTCATTATCCAAACAATAACATCTCAAAGTATGGGGGTTAGATCTATGACTACCACTTCTTCGACTACCACAAACTTTGGATATTAGGCTATGGTCATAACTAGATCCTTGATAATAACTACTACATTGACTCTTGTCCAATACATTTGTATTGGGTACCTAGCCATAGTAGTATAAGGAAGATCCATATATTCACAAAATACCTTGAGCATGATTATAATCATCGCTATCGAATTTACTATACATATTTTTAGGATGTAGTTCTCAGTCTTGAGCATCACATAAAATAGGTATATCTTCATAGTATTATTTTAGAGTATTTTATACATCAGAAGCACTGAACTATAATATTTTAAGCAATCATCAAGTCTCCAAGCATCAAGAGTCCAATACCTCAAGATCAAACATTCAAACTCCAACAAGCAAGCTAGCAACCTTTATTAATCTTCCACAAATAAGAGGAAAATAACTTTGTATCTTGGGTTGTGCTCTTTACTTAAAAATTTTTCTTAACCTTGTATCTTTAAGATTCTACCTTATTGCATCTTAAATTAATATAGTACCTTGCACTTACAATTACATAAAATTTCTTTTTATCATTTAATATTCATTTTAAACAAGTAGATTTTTGTTCTTCTATTGTTTGACAATATCTCTATACTCCCAAGTCAAAGCCCTTCATCGTTGTAAACATAAATTTAGGTTATCTTGTATTTAATTTTGTTGTTATGCTCTCAAAAATGAAAGCATCACTAGACTATAGGTCATGATACTATTGATTTTTTATTTACACAAAGCAAAATCATCAACATCAAGCAAAGTGCTAATAGTGCTATCATGATCCAATGGTGATTTAACATAAATAATTTATTTTATGCATTTATTATTTTCATCTATTTGAAAAAAGGCCTAATATTTTTCCAAGAAAGTCCAACATCCTCTACTATCTTAGATAATCCCCTCTACCATTGATCCTCTCTATTTATATCCATATTTTTGGTTATGTAAAAGTCCTTTTGATAGGTGAAAGCATTGGTAATGATTTTACGATTTGGTGATTCTTCTACCTCTATGATAGATATAGGTTATTTTGGCCCCAATATTTGTTATTTAAGCATTTAGGGTTAAAATCCTACTTGTTTTCTACATAAACTAGGTTCTATTTTCTATTTATTATAAAAATAACTAAAGGGAAAAAATAATTTAGTATTAATCATATAGGGTTCCAACCTAATCATTAAGCTTTAGCATTTAATCAAAAACACATGTAGCTACAACTTAGGATTTGTTTGTTGCATTTTATTATCCCATTTCCTCTTAAAGAGAAATCATCATTTATCTTATTATAAAAATCAAAAACATCTTAGCTTTGGTTGTTTATTGTTGCATTTTATATGTTGTATTAGGGATAGATTAAGTTTAAGCTTACTAAAGAAGTATCTTAGGAGAAACATACATGTTATTAAATTAATTAACTAAATGTAACGTGCACACAAACTATCCCTAGTCTCAAATTGACATAGAGGGTGGTAGAAAAACATCACAAAGAGGCCCTTTGTGACACCTTTCCCTTTTTCCCTTATCACATTTTGGTGAACCCCATGTGAAAAAATATTGTGGATCCCAAGATATTCCTTGTCCAAGCTAAGCCTTAATCAAGCTAAAATTTACCAAACTTTAATCAAGACCACTAAATGTTGGTTTGCTATATTAAATCACATTAAATCTAGATAAAAATAAATAACTAGTTGCTAGTTCTATAAAGGGCCTTTATGATCATTTGAGTAACTATCATACAATATACTAGACTATACTTGGTATATAACAAGCATGGGTTGGTAGCTACCCATATAGGGTCTCACATGTAATTATGCATAGTAAGGCGTATATTATAGTGGGCTAGTGGGATTCATAAGGAGGCATACTATTACCCCTTATGTATCATATTGACCATGTGTTCAAGCAGTCACTTCCAAATATCATTTGAAATCCATGTATTGGATTTATCTCACATACCAATAGGTATATAAAGAGGATTCATGTATGTATGAAGGCCCTTGAGGTATACAAGTCATATTTGATATATTGAGAAAATGAGATATAATGTTGCTAAAATATCTTCTCTTTATTCTTTAATCAAATCTATAAAAGTAATTAATTGAACCCTTTCCTTCTAAACCCATGGATAAGAGACACTATATAACCCATAGTTATGCTTAACAATTGGCCATTAAATATAACCCTTCAATGTATGATCATGAAGACCAAACCACCTTTGAGAACCCATACTTTAAGGAAGAAGAGGAGGATTCACCTCCCTCGGGCTCTCCAACCCCTACGCATGATGAATAAGGAAGAGTGGTTTTTTAAATTTTCTACTCACATGGATTTTTTTTGTAGAAGCATAAGTAAGTAGTGGAATCCTTTCTTCAAGAATGACTTTATAACCTAGGTTTCTCTGCAAGGGAAGACTCACTCTTGGACCATCCCCAAAAACCTATTTTAAATCCTATGCCTTTAAATCAATTGAATCCATTCTTTTGATCTTTAAATGTAAACCTTAATGCATCAACTTCTAAATTCATTGAATTAAATCCACTATCATCACCACTTCTGTGGATGTTACAATGAAAAACCTCTTGTCTTATTTAGGATATAATTCATTTTTACCTTCTCTTATAGAACTATTATAGGAAAATGTAAGTTGTCATATATCTCAAAAAACAAGCATGAGCTACATTCCTAAATCGGATGTACTATAAGGTGTCTTACATTATAATTCTCATGTAAAGAATATTTATTCTAATCTCACAAGTGTGAGTATCAATTTCATTCAAAACCCTAGTCTTATAATATTTCATCCTTCATCTTCTAATCCTATCATCTTCAATACCTTAGGGGTAATTCATATGGTGTCAATCATAAAATTGTATACCTAAGTGTATTAATATCCTTCCTATCTTAATTATCAAGATCCTCCTTTCTCTTAGCACATTCCTTTTGTACAATCAAATCCTCTTTCTTCTAAATTTCAAAACCCAACCTCTCTATTAGAATGATTGAAATAAAAAATGGTCATAATCCAAGTGTCTTCTTCTAGTTACATATACTATTATAATTACTTATGCAATCAACCCTTAGATCCTTTCATAGCTAGTTAACCTTTCCTTCCCAAATTTGAAACTTCTATGTTTCAATATTCAAAGGGAAGGAAGATCTCGTCAACCATATTAGGTTGTTTAAAATTGCTTATAGCCATTTTTCTTACAATAAAACATTGCTACTCAAGATATTTTCCAATATACTTAGGGTTCCCACATTGGAATGGTACTACCAAATACTAATGAATTCCCTTAAGATCTTTAGAGACCTTATTTATATGTTTGTCAAACGATGAGTGACCTTTATTAGCTAAAATAATTGAAAGACAAGCATTTTTCTAACTTATTAAAAATATGGCGACCCTTCATGGAGAAAATTCAAACTGTCCCTCCACTTAAAGACCTATATATTTTATAGGTAATCATAATGAGCAACTAACCTTCTATTTAAATATAATTAATGTATATTCCTTCAAATATGTCATTAACATGGACAAGTAAGTAGAGACCACACTTTTTAAAAGAGGATAATTGAAATCAAAAATCCATATAGATGAAGGTAAGCATTTCTCTAACCTAAAGGGAAATTACAAGAACAAACATGTCTTAGGCAATGGAGTTATGGACTCAAACCAAACTAATAGTGTTTGTGTTGTGATGAACCTTCAATAGCTTCTTATTTTTATCCCAATTAGTAATGTGCCTTTCATCATGTTAATAGACATGCAACCAATAAAAGCATAAGCCTTAGGAACCTGATATAAGAACTAATTAACAAAGGTCAAGATGTTCTTAGAAGATTGGATTCTTAGTATTCTTCTAATCAAGACCTTGGAGTTTTTAAAATCCATTGCCTAATCATAATCAAAACTGCAATTCTATGAATATTGTTCACTATAGAAACTTTCCACCTCCAAACAAAAGGATGATGGGAATAATACTTGCTTTTAATCATATTCCTCCCATTTATGTTGAAACTAGAAAACAACACAAGGATCCTTCAACTAATCAAATTTCAAGACTTCCTTTGGTTCTTCATGTAAAAAGAACATATCCCCTCAAATAACCTCCATTAATCATCCAATTATGAGATAAGGCTAAGGGAAATTTCAATGTGCTCCATCAACTTGAAAGTACCCCAACCAAAATATCCCTTCTTGAGCTTCTTAGAACCTCTCCTACCCATAGTGACATCTTACTCCAAATTTTGAATGAACAAGTTATTCCTCAAGATCTCAACCTAAATGATATTAATTTTATGATGGGATACATTAAGGTTAACCATGAAACTATACCATTATATGAGGATGATATCCCTCAATCCTCTATGGTCAAAGATCTCCTATAGTAAAGTTTTCACTACAATAGCACAAGTTCTTGCATCGAAGAAAAATAAGCAAAAACTACAACCTAGATCGATAAAATAAGAGACCCTAAGATCAATATACATACCAAGTAGCTAATTCAAATAAATCATCTCCAAAGGATAGTCTACATCAAATAATAATATCATGCTCAAATATCCCTTCACCCCAAGGAAAATTCATTCACCCAAAATAAGTCAACAAGGAATTACAATATTTTCTATGGTGACTAAGTCTCACCCCATTATCAAGAGGAATACTTGACCCTTATTGGTGGTGACTAAAAGGATTCCCTTTATTATGAGGTCTTAAATAGCTCTATTGACTAGCACTTTCCCACTTAACCAACTACATAGGCCTAAAAATGAGCTATCTTTCTTCGATAATTGGGTTGTAGTACTCCATATACCCAAGGGTAATTACTTAAATATGTGAGAAACATACCTCTCAAGGGAAGCCCATAATACAAGGGGATTAAAAGAGTCAATTCAGTATCCAACTAGGCCACTATCCCTTGCTAACCTTCATCAAGGCTCCCCTAGAGGCCTAGAGGTAAAGGATGTGAGAAGAGCATAGAAAAGAATTGAGGCTAGAAGCATGCCCATTAAACAAGGTATAGTGAAATATTGTGTGGAAGTGTTCTTGAAATTTAGCCACCATGAAGAGTAGGGAAATAAAAAGTGATATTGATTTGACTAGGATTCAACCAAAAGTACAAGGGAGAGATCACCAAAGCAATCAAATTATGAAAAGGGACCCAAACCCCTACCACTGTTTGGGGAGCCAACTTGTGAAAGAAATGAATTTTTGAGATAGATTTGTAATCAAGGGGACCTTGAGGTAGGTCTCGCCCAATAAGGATAACACCTATGCTTGTTTCTTCATGAAGAAATGTGGACACATTAAATAACCCCTTTAAAAGGGGAACAATGCCACCCATGGAGAAATTTATGGTGACTTAACTTAGCTCTAAAATCCCCTAAATTTAATGCAACATGGTCCTCTAAATACTATGATATGATCTAATGTTGATGATCCCATCCACACTTATTTTGAGAGGAATTTTAAATTTCAAAAATCTCCTATATATATTATAAATATGATTTCTTGTATCTAAATAAGGAATTTGGATCTATTGTTGTGTTAAGTATCTATGGAATTTGCTTTCTCCCTTTCTTTTCTCTTTCTTAGTTTGGACTCAAACCTTGAGCCAACTATAAGTACATACCCTGAGCCTCTTTTGATTATGCATATGTATGAGCAAATATGTTTTCAACGTTTGGTCGTGCATTATTCATTTGTTTATTAATCCCATTGAGTTGACGAAAAAGTGTATCTTCTTCTTATTTAGCACATCTTCCCTATTAGATAGGCTAAATATATTTTCATTTTTACACTTTACTTTTCACTATGTTGTATTTTTTCTTCCTTATTTCTCTTTTCCTTTGAATTAATTTGATTAAGAGTAGACTAGCATAGGATATGACAAGCACCAATGAAGATATCCAAAAGCAAGGAATTGACCTTGGGTAAATAACCATAGAGGTCATCCGATGAAAGCCACATCCCATGCTCTCCAAGAATTCCTAGGATTAGCACTCCCATATGAGGCATAGGGTATTGAATGCACCTACTCGATAGAGGTGATGGTATGTTAGAGTTAGAATATATTACATCATTTGGGTCATGTAAATGTACCACCTATGGTACATAGTTAGAGTAGAGATTACTTTAGGGGGAGGTTAGCTACTTACTTCAAGCAATGTAATAAATGCACAAGTGTCAATGTGCATGTTGTAATGTGCAAGGTGTCCACTTGTACAACTAGGTAGAGTGTTGGCCAAGGAATCTATTTTCCTATATAAAGGGCCTCATAGTGATAGATCATAAGACGTAGCATATAGATATCAAGAGCATTGTAGTAGAGAGTAGATTGTGGTAGAGCTCCTGTATGGAGCACAATGTAGTTCTTTAGCTTATATTAATGGAGTGACCATATCCTCCATACTGCATTGTATTTTTACCACTTTCTATTTATAGTATATTTCAGTCATATTGCAGACTCACTTTCTTTCATCTTATCAGGACCTGTGTTAGATCTCTCCCACTACATATATCCTCAAAATCTAATAGTGGTATCAAAGCCATGGTGAATCGAGATAGGAATAGGAGGGCCTACATCCATCATAGTCTAGTAGGTCAATAGGAATAGGGAGAGAATCACAAGTGAGGACTGAAATAAAATCTCAGTTACAAAAATTCTGAGATTACATCTGGCTAGAGTCTTTCCACAGAGTTGCAAAAAAAATTGTGAAGACTAGGACTCAACATTCATACCACTAGTTTGACAAATCAACTAGTGAAGATTATTATCTCCAGATTTATAAGTTCTTTCATTCTAGTTTCTAACAACTTGTAGTAAAAAGGAGATTCAGGAAAAAGTTTGGAAGCTTCCTACAAGAGAGTTAGGAAGAATATCTTCTTAGAATCATTCCAACACTTACAACAACAAGGAGAAGACTAAATATTTCAAAGACCTCGAGAAAGGTCCCATTACAAGAGTTGCAATCCTACAAAGTGCAGAAGTGAAGAAAAAGGCCACAATAGCCTTATAGCAGACTCAAGGAAGAAGAGACTCTAGAAGATGAGTCAAGGAGGAGATAGGAGATTGGTGATCTCCATTCAAGATCAATACCTACAAAGTGTAGAAGAAGAATAGGCTAGAGAAGCCTAGAAGAAGAATAGGCTAGAGAAGCCTAGAAGAAGAATAGGCTAGAGAAGCCTTGAAGAAGAAAAGGCTATAGAAGCCTTGAAGAAAAAAATGCTAGAGAAGCCTTGATCCAGAAAATGCCATAGAAGCCTTAATTCTAAAGAAAATTTTAGAGAATAATTCTAGAAAAATTAAAGAAGAATAAAAAAAACTCCAAAGAAGGGTTTCTAAAGAAAATTCAAGAAGATATTTCTTGATTCAGAAGATAAAGTTCTTAATTCAGAAGAAACTCTAAAAAGGATTTGAAGAAGACTCTAAAGAAGATTCCAAGAAATAGGAGATTTGTGATCTCCATCAAAGCTTACAAATTGTAGAAGAAAGAGAAAGGACTAGTGAAGTCCTATTCTAGAATCTAGAAGCAACAAAATTAGAGATCCAAGAAGAAGATCTCATCACCAACACTTCCAGAAGTAGAAGGTTGAAGAAAATGTCTCAATTGGAAGACCAAAGAAGCTACCAGATAGAAGACCTTGGAGAGGTCTCAAGCAGAAAAATAAGAAGGCTTGGAGAGCCTTACTATAGAGCTCATAGAAGCATCATTAAAAGAGTTCCTAGGAGAACTCATTGGAGAAATCCACTACCAAGGAGAAAGCTCTTGATAGTGAAGGACTTGGGATAATTTTAAGGAGTGCCAAATATGAGAAGAAGAATTTGGCAAGGAGTGCCAAATCTAGAAGAAGAATCTAATGAAGACCTCAAGATATTCAAAATCTTGAGAAGAAGAAGATCTTGTTTGAAGTCAGATTTCGACAAGAAGGTTGAAGGAAGATTCAGATAGAAGAAGCCTACCAAATCTAGGAGATTTGGAGATTACCTCTCATAGCAAGAAGGCACAAGTTCAGAGAAAGGAGTTCTCTAAATCTATAGCAGAAGGTAGAAGATCACTGGAAGGATCAAGCCACCAAACCTAAGGCTCAAGATAGAAAGTTCAAGACCTTAGTTTGGTGAAGCAGGAAGTTATTCTAGACAGCCAACAAGAAGCTACAAATTCATCCACTACAAGGCAGCAACTTGGTGAAACAAAACACCAAGATCTACATCTACTACAGAAGCCATTAAAGGTAAGCAACTAGGGTGCAATCAGTTGAACTTAAATTAGGGTTCATTATCAAATTCCATTAAGCACCATATTTGGATTAAAGTTGCAAGAAGAAGGGCTCATATTATAGTCTTCCAGAAAGTGCAAAAAGGAGAATTCATTTTAAGATATATTTGCACATTAATAGGAGTTGGATATTTTTGAAAGAAATAAAATTATCATCTACCTATTATCTATCTAGAAAGCAAGAAGACTACATCCTACAATATTGATTGTAGTGAAAATTGCAAAAAATTATTGAGTGCATTAGAATTTATTCTAAGAGTTTATTATCATTAAAAGTGCATTATTAATCCATTAAGCACTATACTAGTTGATCTTTAACTAGTTACTCTCAAGAAATTAGTTTGTGTTACTAAAGGCACAAAACTAGCACAAGAATTTGTAGCACTGCATGGCCAAAGGAAGCCACCAATACAAGCAAAAATGTGGAGAAGGAAGCCACCATTAATATCCTTGAAGGAAGCCTCAAATCGAGACTTGGTGAGTCTCAAGATTCAAGGAGAATATAAGGATTTCATTTAAGTGCAGAGTGCAGAAATCCTTACTTCAAAATAACATCTCATTAGCTTGGATTAACTATCATTAAAAAATCCAAGGAAGCAGATTAAAAGAGGCAAGAAGGATTTCATAAAAGGTCCTTCGTATTGGTGCAAATCTAACTATTACAAAGCACCTCTTTTGTTCCTTTGAAAGGACAAAAGTTATCATATTTACAGGAAGTAGCAAATACATCATATTTTGCAGGTTGAAGGGTAGAGCTCAAGCAAGAGGAAGGAGCCAACGAAGAGCTCACACGTCTAAGAATCAAGGTGTTTAAAAATACCATTTCTCCACATCCAATCTAGCCCTAGAAGTGAGCGTGTCACCTACAACATTGGAGCTATTAAGAAGCCATTACCATTTGAGTCTACGTAAAGAAAAGGGCAGCATACAAAGGGAGATCATCTACATAAAAGAGGTGCTATCAAAGCCAAGAAAAAAGGTTAAAATCAGCTATTATAAGAGACATGCAAACAACACATTATAGGCATAGAGATACAAAGGAAGAAGTGCTATACCCAAGGTTTCTACTTGGAGAGAATGACCACCATTGAAGAGCACAAGAAGCTACCATAGGACCACCATTGAAGAGCACCATAGAACCAAGAAGCAATACAACTGGTGCCATCCATTATCCTCATCAAGATAGCATGCGAATAGAGAAGAGGGATTGCTTGCGTTTCAAGAAACATAGCAAGCCAACACATATTTCAAATATATAGGCAAATATAGGGCATCAATGCCCATCGTTGGAGCGTTAGAAGAAAGGCTTACATGCATAAGCCGTGAGTGCCACTTGGCACAAGAGCTCTAAGCATTCAACATTCATAAATATTCCAATGCTCACCCAGGAGGAGTTACAAGTCTTTGGGAGGTTACCACCAAACTCATCATTGCATACGTTGGAATATCAATGCCTACTAAGTAACACTCAAGTGACACTTGTTCGAAATTCACAAGGAAGTAGTCCTATTTAAGGCATCCATATTGAAGAAGGAAAAGCGTTGGAGGTCAAAGAGAAGACTAGCATTGAATGGTGTGAAGCATATTCAGAGGAAGAAGGCTAATTCAAGCCTATGTACCATTCGAAGGAGAAAGCCAACATTAAAGAAGCTATCATAAGATCAGCATAGACACCACCTCATTCAAACAACAATCCAACATCCAATTCATGGAAGGAATATGTCATAAAACCACCATACCAACATGCAATTCATAGAAGATTAGACCGAGCATTCATTAAGGAATACCAACATCGGTTATAGAGAAAGTAAGTGCTACGTAAGGGAGATTTCAATGTCGATCAAAGAGGGCATTGACTACCATTTCAAAGGATTCAAATCTGCCACCTCATAACATCAAGGCAAAGGAATACGAAGGTAAATCATATACTATTTATTGCTTGCTATAGACTAAGGATATATTGGAGTTATAAGGGCACATTATATTTACTATTGCAATTCATTCACTTAGCATTAGTAATATATTAAGCAAGCATATTCCAAAATATTTATATTTGTAAATAATAAAGTAGGAGGAATAAGGATTTCAACTTGGAAATTAAAATCATATTATTGCAAATATTATATTGTTTTCTAATATTCCATATTAGGGAGTTATAAGGAATACTACATCAAAGTAGGTAATTGGAATTTAGAAACATTAAATATTAAATATCAAAAGCTATAAAGGAGGTCTATTAAGGAAAATCAAGAGTTGGAAATAAATTGGCATACTTGTCTCAAACCATATTAAAGGGATAAAATAAATCCAACCAATAGAACCTCATCTAATTAGAAAGTGCTTAAGTTCAATAGGAGTAATAAGGTGTAATAGAAGTTGATTTTTGCTACTTACAAAACATTACAAAATCAACTCAAAATTGAACTACTATTCTCAAAAAGCACTTTATCCATCATATAGCATATCCAAAAGCACTAGGGAGTCATAAGGCATTCTACAAAACTTGATAATAATAGCACTCATCAAAAATTATCAAGTACTTAATCCATTTGGGAGTCATAAGGTTTCTACAAAACCTAGAATTTCACAAGGATCATCATGGCATCAAACAAATTCTTTCTTGCAGAATCCTAGTTACTCAAGGGACCAAACTATTTCTCCTAGAAAAATAAGGTAAAAGCAATCTTAGTATATGAAAAACTTTGGGAGATAACTCAAGGAACAGAAAAAAGACCAACCACAGATGATACTAAAATTCAGAAGTTTGATGAAAAAGATTCAAAAGCTCTAATGATAATAACCTTTGCCATCACTGATGAAATACAACCTTATATCAGTTCAGCAAAGACATCTATAGAAGCATGGAAAAGCTTAGAAAAAATATTTGAAGGAAAAAATAAAGCCACTATCCTACATCTTCAAACTCAACTTCATTCTCTAAAAATGAACAGTGGTGAGAGCATAGAACTATTCCTAAGGAAAGTAGCAGATATTAAAGGGAAATTATTAACCTTAGGAGAAGAGATCAAAGATGAACTTCTTACTCAAGTAACCATGAGAGCACTTCCAGATAGCTATAAATATTTGGTTACATCTTTACAAGTCCTAAGTAAAGATACTTCTTTTGATGATCTAATCAATATTCTATAGGAATATGAGGTAGAGAATATAGTTAAAGATGAAATGACTAACACTGCAATGACATCAAAAGATAGTCCATAGGGGAATATTGCTTCATCATCGAGAGGACGAAGACCATGGTATAACAGGTATTGTCAGATATGCAAAAGAAAAGGTCATAGCACTAACTATTGCAGATTCAATCCCAAAAATTAGAATCAAGGAAATCAGATGAACAATGGAAGCATATTTCAACCACGACAATATCAAAACCAATAGTGAACTCAATGTCCAACCAATTATCCCCAATTGGAGTATCGAAAAGAGAATCAGAAAGGACATCTAGCTCAAAGGATAGAAGAAATTGAAGAACTGGAAGAATCTACAGATGATTATGAAGTGAAAGCTCTTTCAGCAAGAACAACAGATTATGAAGACACTAACTACTTGCTTGAATAGGTTACAAAGAATAGAGAAGAAGAATACAATGTCCAAGACAAAGAAGAAGATCCATATTGAAGATTGAAATCTTCAATACCCAAATAATGTAATACAGGGGGTGTTAGAGTTAGAATATATTACATCATTTGGGTCATGTAAATGTACCACCTTTGGTACATAGTTAGAGTAGAGATTACTTTAGGGGGAAGTTAGCTACTTACTTCAAGCAATGTAATAAATGCACAAGTGTCAATGTGCATGTTGTAATGTGCAAGGTGTCCACTTGTACAACTAGGTAGAGTGTTGGCCAAGGAATCTATTTTCCTATATAAAGGGCCTCATAGTGATAGATCATAAGATGCAGCATATAGATATCAAGAGCATTGTAGTAGAGAGTAGATTGTGGTAGAGCTCCTGTATGGAGCACAATGTAGTTCTTTAGCTTATATTAATGGAGTGACCATATCCTCCATATTGCATTGTATTTTTACCACTTTCTATTTATAGTATATTTCAGTCATATTGCAGACTCACTTTCTTTCATCTTATCAGGACCTATGTTAGATCTCTCCCACTGCATATATCCTCATAAGCTAACATGGTAGGTATAAAAGCCATAATTATAGGTAATTGTAACACCTAGGGAGTGCAATGGTGTCACTCCCAATCTCTTAACATCTCTCATCGTATATCATAGGCTTTATACATGACAAGTACATCAAACAAGTCCTAATAAATAATGGTTCTAGCCTCACTGTCTATAGCTTAAGATTCATTAGGTATTTTGGACTCACCAAACAATACTTGGAGAAATATGATCTTGTTATTAGGGCTTTCGATAATAGGAAGCATGAGGCTAGTGGTACTATAGTCTTATCTGTCAGAGTTGGACCCCACATTTTTAATGCTCTTTTATATGACATTCCTTGTGACTTAACCTACAATATTATTATTGGAAGATCATGGATCCATGAGTTGCAGGTCATTCCTTCAACTCTATAAATTCCTTAAATATGAACATAGGGACAAGACTTCTCATATTTCATCCAACCCAAAACCTTCATCTACTACCATGTGATCAATGTTGAGAACCCTAAGACTCATTCTTACCTTTATCTTAATTCATCTCTTGATTAATCATCATCTTCTTCTTCCTATTATATTCCAAGCACTAATATATTATGGTATCTCACCTTAAATAATTTACCTAACATTAAAGTTGAAGTTCAAATATCTAATCTAAACCACATAAAAATTCATAATTAAGATAATAAATCTTTTTTTGACCTATATAAGCTTCCTTTGTCTCGTCAAACCCTGGTTTTTCCTTCTAGTAGTTAGGGCAAAATGGTGCAAATAAGAATTTGCTCCTTCATTTGCATAGATACAACTAATAATGAGAAAATCCATGGTAGTATCCCTTTTTTATTGAACTACAATACACTTCATGCTTTTTTTTAACTCATATCCCATTCCAAAATTGATGCTTTTCAATATGGTATATCGAGGTAAAGGACTAGGCCTATATGAGTAGGGCATAAAAAAGCCCCTATAGACTAAAGCCTAGCTAGGACATTGTGAGATAGGTTATATCCCTAATCATAGTCAACCACTTTCTTCTTCCTCATCTGATAACAAAGACAAAGACAACTTTCTTACTAGGATGTTCCATAACAAGACTATTTCTTTAAATATATTAGGATGGGATGAGGAGGATGACAATGGTTCATCACTCCTCATATATCCTAACATATCCCTATTTACATAATTTTCCAGTGTAAATAAAATATCCTAATCCTAGCCTATATTATGTTTATTGGTAATAAATATAACTATGATATGGAGGACATACCAAACAATCCTCCTCAAGATGATCCCTTAGACTATCTAAGCCTAAATTGATGGATTTTAGACATATTTAATATCATGTCGCAATATATAGGATCTAATAAAACTTAGATATAAATTATATGAAGGCTCATTCATAGAATAATATCAATATCAATGAATATAACATTCATGAAATATAACAATAATAATATAACACAATGAACAAACTCATTGTATTATTGATGAATCAAATATACAAGATTTGTATTCAATCTTCATTACTTGATACAATACATGGATATTTATCTCCATAATATAACCTTAGAATGTGACTCTTCAATACTTGACTATTGCTCTCCTCACATATATGAAAGATGCATCCTTTCCTATTCCATACATAAGATAAACCTCTCATGTCTCTTGACTTTACATCTTGCCACATACATGTGACTCTTCACTTGTATACTTGATACCTACACAGATGACTCTTGCCTTATTTATATGATGCATTGCACACTCTTACATATTTTACACTTGCACACTTTCTTGCATGGCACTTGCAGACTCTCACACTCTACACACTTGCACACTTTTCTACAAGACACTTGGACTCATCCTGCACATTGAAAAATACTTTAGGGGAAATATAAATCACACACTCTAATCTAATAAATCACACTATAATCTAATATTTATAAAATTTACAATGGTACCATGGTGGTACATTAACATCTATAAAAAAATATAATATTCTCCAACACCCTCATGTATTACATTATTTGATTTTTGAAGACTTTAGTCCTCAATCTCTGATTCTAGCTTCTATCATCCTGCTCTAGCTCTGACATTGCTTGAAAATTTTATGGTGATCTACTAACTTGATTACTATAGTATTTTGAATTTCTTTATCTTTAGCTATCTTCCTTTGGCTCTTTTTTATCTTTTTTGTTTTGTTCTTCTTTGTCTTGGTCTTGATCATCTTTTTTTGTTTCTTGAAGTTCTTTCTTGTTTTTGTTACATTTCTCAATATATTATCACAATAATCATTACAATAATATGACTCATGTATTTCATCAATATTGTCTTTATTGATATCTAATTTAGGATATAAAAATTTTCCTTTGTCATTTAATTCTTTATCATGATCCTTATTCAACTCTCTAATATTTAATAATTTCTTTTAATGAGATTGAATTTTAAATGAAAGTAATCCCATATATACTACTATCATTAGCTAAATAGGTACTGTGATGATCATTTTAGAAACCTCACTTGCTTTTGTCAATTTTATGCTTAGATAATATTTAAGAGTTTTATATTATTCATTTCGGGTTTCTTTGAATATTGTTTGCAATAATTTTTTCAATTTTGCATATTTTTGTTTTTCAACATTCTTGATCATGCTTTGTGTACAATGTTTTAAATTTTTCAATATTTCTTTACTTTCCTCTAAGGATATATTTTGAATAATTTCTTCCATAAATTTCATAAAATATTTTTCTCAAATCAATTTCCTTTGATGTTGAATTCCTTATGTCTCCCAATTTTTAAATAAACAATCAATTTCAATTTCAATCTTCTTATAAATTATTTTCAATAAATATCAAATTTTCAATCTACAAATTTCTTCATCAAATTTTCAGATTTCAAATTGCAAAACTAAAAAATCAATTTTGCATTCATCAATATTCAATAATCAAATCAATCAATTATCAAATTCAAATAATCAATCCTTATCTCTCCAATTTTTTTTTTTCATTCAATATTAATTTTCTCATTATCTCTCCAAATTCATTTGTTTTTCAATTCTAAGATTTATATTTATCTACTTATAACTCCTATGCAATTTCTAGGTACTTAAAGATAATAATATGGGGATATAAGTCCCAGGTGGGACAACACAATAATTCGAGCTTTGGCTCTTCTTCAGGAGGTCCAAGGTTCAAACCATGACATGTGTGTGTGTGTGTATGGTTGTGTTAATTCCCTATTGATAATTCAAGCTTGACCTTACCATGGATCATGGCTAGGAAGGGACTGCTAAACCCTATGCATCAATCATAGGGGTTTATCACACTACCCAAATAAAAAAAAAAATTAAAAAATAATATGGGGATATAATATAATATTCTATTATGGCATGTGTCACACATAAGATTTTAATAATATATAACATAGTATCATATTGTATTATTATGCACTTTGTAACTCATGTAAGGTGAACCATCACATGGGTGACCTTCTAATGCATGGAAGGTGAACCATCACTTCTTGTATAAAGAAATATGTACCCCCAATTGTAGAAAAAAATCATAGGAAGTATTATTTGTAATAGTCTTGGATTGTGGAGATGGAGATCTTGTGTAGTGATTTCTTCCTCTTGGTGTTTCCCTACCTCAAGGGTATTATCTATCTCTATTTTATTATGGATTTTTATTATAAAATTTAATTGTGGATGTAATTTTGATATATTTGCATATTGGTGAATGATTTCCATTAATGAGAAGAGAGGTTCATAACAATAATCATTTTTCACTGGACTGAATGCTTGTCCCTTTCTTGGTGCTTTCAACGGCATAAAAGGTGTAAAATTATTGTGGCATGGTGGTTATAGGGGCAGACTGCACAAAGATTTGTGTGGCGGCTTCTAGGGCAGACAACGCATAATATTGTGGCGGCCATAAAATTTGGACAGCTTGCCCGGATTCGTGGCGGCTACCGATTCCACCATGTAAATTAAAAAAAAAACAACAATCAATAATTAAATTCAACATTCCCTAAAATTCAACTTTATAACTTATAACTACCCAATGAATTGTGTACCCAACTTTTGAAATATCAAATAAAGTTAATATTTCATACCTTTGGCACTCACTTTTGACTCCTTACATGGAAAAATATTTGCATGCAATGAGTGTTATTTTTAGATTTTCTCCATCTTAGGCAGAGATGTTACTCAGACACTACAACTCACGCTTATCTTGTACTTCACATAGACACTTTGATTCTCTAAAACATAATTTTCTTCTTTCTCAAGTGTTTCTTTGAGTAGAAATTCATCTCAAGCTCATAACATGCTCAATGCTTTGTTTTAAAATCTTAGTTTGATGACATCTTCTCTTATTTAGAACTCTCATTAATGCTTCAACATTATATTTGAATAGATTCTCCTCTATAGTCTTTGAGCATCACTGACATAATTCTTGGATTTTTCCTTGGCATAACTCTTTTTTTTTGCACTCAACAACTTCTATTGAATTCACTCACAGCTAGTAGTCAAATATTCCTTAGATGTCTAGATATTGTCATAGCTAGTAGATTTCAATAAAATTTTCTTTACAACATAGCAATGAGCTAATCCAATGCATAATGACTTTTATATCTAACTTCCTTAATCTGTTTCTTATGACTTAATGACCACTTATCTTAATTCTTGGGTGCTATTATAAACCCAATTTTTAAACTTTTAGGGTAAAATCAACCCTATAATTTATCTTTTCCTTGGTTCTCTATCAACCGTTTCATTTCTAACTTTTAAAATTCACACCAGAGTGAAAATTTTATGCTAGCTTCTCCAACCTACAATGTTTACCTTCAAATTATTCTCACATGGAGTGAGGGTATGTGGCTCTAATATCACTAATGGATTTTTAGGTAAATTTAATCACAAGTTCCAATATCCAAGATATAATCAAACCTAGATATGAATTATATGAAGTCTCATTCATATAATAATATCAATATTAATGAGAATGATATTCATAAAACTAAAAATAATAATATTACATAATGACCAAACTCATTGTATTATTGATGAATCAAATATACAAGATTTGTATTCAATCTTCATTACTCAATACAATACATGGAGCTTTGTCTGCATAATATAACCTTAGAAGGTTACACTTTAATACTTAACTATTATTCTCCTCACATATCTGAGAGGTGCATCATTTTCTATTCTATACATAATATAAACCTTTCATGTCTCTTGACTTTATATCTTGCCACATATATATGACTCTTCACTTGTATAGTTGACACTTGAACACATGACTTTTGAATTACTTATATGATGCATTGCACACTCTTAAATATTATACACTTTCACACTTTATTACATGACTCTTGCACACTCTCACACTCTAAAAACTTGCATAATTTACTACATGATACTTGGAATAATCCTACACATCAATGCACACTTTAGGGAAAACATAAACGACACACACTAATCTAATAACTCACACTCTAATATAATATTTAAAATATGTAAAATGGTAGTATGGGTGTATATTAACATCTTCCAAATAATGTAATATTATCCAACAAAAATAACTTGTATTTTGGTGGATCTTCTCTCCAAATCATGAATGTATCTCTCTCAAAACTAATCAATCATAATCATCCATCCCTAGATCCTAAATATCCTGAGATCCATTAAAAGTGCTTCTAACATCCCCTCAATTGGAAGATGAGTCTTTTGTCTTGATTGAGAAAAGTATGATTATTGATATTGATATTCCTAAACATCCCAAGGTCCTTAAGCTAGGCAAATTCTTGACCCTAAGTAAGCATGAGAAATACATCAAATTTTTAATAGCGTTTAGCAACATCTTTGGTTGATCCAATGCTAATATAATAGACCTCGATCCTTCCTTAGTTTCCCACCACCTTGGCGTCACTCCTAATGCAAAGCCCATAAAGCAAAAATTACAAAAAATGCACTCAAAAGTCATTTTTCTAGTCAAAGAGAAGTTCCAAAAGCTCCTCAATCTTAGAATCATTAAAGTAATCAACTATTTTGATTAGATCTCTAATGTTGTCCTTGTTGGAGATAAAATAGATAGTTGTAAAGTCTACATATACTTTTAGGACATCAAAAAAGCATATCCCAAGGATGACTTCCCTCTACTCAACATCAATATGATCAATAATTTCACTATAGGGTGTGGAATGTTGTATCTGATAGATGAATTCTTAGGCTATAATTAGATCAAAATCACTCTTGATGATTAATCAAAAATAACTTTCACCACCCTATATGGAACCTTTTTCTATCAAGTCATGCATTGAATTGATAATTGTAGGAGCTACCTACCAAAGATATATGACATACATCTTTCATGACATGATGCATGACATCATGTTGGGATATGCTAATGATATTCTTGGTAAGTCATTAAATGGGATCATTTCTATCATTACAAGAAAGGCACCATGCTAGTTAAGCTTTTGTATTGGCATTAACCATGTGATTGTAAACTTGGTTTATCCCTTGGTTAATCCCTTTCCATATCACCTAATGATTTGTCAAGTATATGGGTCTTTTAGGGTTACCAATTTTATGGTTGTTGCCACTATTTTTTTGCAAAATTATTCTAATTCACCAAGGTCTTGGTTACCTCCAACATTTTGTTCATTACAAATTTATTATTGGGCACATTACTAGGGTTAGATGGGATAAGAAGGGATAAAAGGGATGGGTGAAAGTCTACTATGGATTATGTGTTCTAGCCAGGATGAGTAAGGATGTATGAAAATGGGAATGATAAATGGATTTGCTTAGTTGGGGGCTTGGGATAGGAGAAATATTAGGTGTTGCATTCAATATTGATGTATTTTAGAAAATTTGGGTTGCATAGGCCATTGATGGGGTAGGAGATATTTTCCTTGCCCTAATGATAATGTCTTCATATCTAGTTATTTCTTCAAATATTGTAACTAGTGTTTGATGGTTAGCACTACAAACCATTAGTGCTAAATTAAATTTCAAACCCTTGATATACTATAGCAATGGTTTTTATTCATTTGGCCTAATGTTTTATGAAATTAAATTCAGAGTTCTCAATAATTTGATGTTGAAATTATAAGTATTTTCTTGAGGGGATCTTTACATCATATTTAAATAAAAAAAATGGAATACCCATTTTCCTTGCTTCTAAATATATGCATGAATGGTTAAGTTGTTGATGTCCAACTAGTTACTAAATTTTTTGGCAATCCCCTATACCATAATGTAGCCTTATCACAATGAAACGTATTAGTAAATGTACTATTATGTCCTCTTGAATGTGGTGGATTAACTTGATTGTTGATAACTCGTTGAGGTGATCTAGTGGTATCTTGTTCCCATTCTTATCAAAGCTAGGTAAAACCTTCATAACAATTAGAGGAAAAGGAGAGTAGATCCAAGCGGTCTTGATTGGTCCAATTAGGAAGTTTATTATAGGATCTAGTGGGTTGTCTTGAGTTATTTTGTTGTAGAGGTGGTTGACCATATTATTGATGAGGAGGATACATCACATAGTTGGAAGGTGAATATGGGTGGTAGGGAGCGTATAATTATAGAGAAACATATGGTGGATATTATGGTGTTATATTTTGGAAATCTCACTATTAAATAGGAGGTGGTTAAATGTTCTGATGTGGAGGTGTGGAGTTCAATCATATCTATAGGAGGATCTATTGGTTTTGAGGAAGTAATGATTGCATATTTTTTTGCACTTGACTAGTTGGAGGTGATGTTAATCTCTAGATATTTCCCTGAGACACATATGATATAAATTATCTAGCCATCACTTATGAATTTTGGGTAGGGTTCAAGTTTAAGCCTAATGATCCTATAAAGGTTGAGGACTAAACTAGAGTAACATTGGAGGTATTAGATATACTACATTCAAGTGGACTATGTGTTAAAGGATTATTCATAAAAGGCACATTTTGTGTAATAGGAGCCATATACTAGTTATAAATTTGATGTATGAAGAGTGGATTATTTGTTAGATTGTTCACATCAATTAATACCTAGTATGTGGGATTGGGGTGAGTCAACATAGGTGCCTAATTAGTCTAAGTAGGGTTTATTAGGGCAATCAAACAACACATTTTCTAGCTTAGATAACCTATTTGTAGTGGCGTGAAGCCTTTACTAAGTTGATCGTCCATAGGAATCTTTCTATTTGATGATATGGGATTGGATAATGAGATCTTTCCAAATTCATCCTCTTAATGCATCTATGTAGTTATTTATTCTTTTATCTTTCCTTTTGCATTCCTTCGATGATATGTGACATCCACCAATTGATATTTGTTTTTCAATTTTAATCTTTAGATCACATATTCATATTCTTGTGTTTGTGTGGACATAATCTCAAGGTTAAAATCTATAAAAAAAAATTACCTATTTGAGTGATTCTCTCGCAATTTTAGATGATTCACTTTCAAAATATAGATTTTTAGTAAATTATCAATTCAAGCGATGTATAAGCAATTTTAGGTTATTTTCTTGTTGCATATAGCTTTTAAGCAAACTAAAAAATTGAGCAATCTTCTTGAAAAGTTAAGCGACTCACTTGCTTTATCAAACAATTTACTCATCTTTATGAATATAATAAGAGAAAATTATCCAAGCAGGTCACTTGGAGTGAGTCACTATCTAGATCTATCTTGATTGGATTTTACCCTCTTTAAAGAAAATTGCTTCCTTTATTGAGTGAATCACATTATGTGTTGCAGTTATGTAAAATTGACATAGAATCTATCTTAAGTACTTTTGCCTATGGTATATACACATACAAGGTTAGGTTCTAGTTTATTTACATAACTTGAATGTTAGTGAAGTTTATCTTTACAAAAAAAGATGATCTTCTAAATTTTGAGTTGGAGTCAGCTTCCGCAAAGTACATGCAAAATCCAAGCACAAAAAATGAAAAAAGTTGATGAAATTTCAACCAAAATTTGGTTTAAGAGCAAAAAATTTGAACAAATCACTTTGAATTCAACATGTAAAACTACAAGTCAAACTAAGCAATTTTCTCACTAATTTGAGTGAATGACTCACTTCTAGAAACTTCCAAAATTGCTTGCAAATTGAGCATATCACTCATTTTCATAAGCGAATTGCTTGCACAATCAGACTTAGTGAAATATTTTTCTAATTTTTAGCCAATCACTCTGTTGATGATGGATGCATTTTTGGGTATAAAAATCAAGGAATAATGCATAAAAATGGTGTTTGTTCTATCATACATGTCAAAAACTCTATTGATATATTGAATTACCCTCAATTTTTAATAAAGTGTTACATCCAAAATATAAGTTTTAAAAAGGTTGGATAGGTTTGCCAAAGGCTTCCCTTGACTATTGGATTAAGGTCAAGTATAGGCTTTCCTCATATTAATATCTAATCTAAACTAATTACTTTGCATCTAATGTGTGGAAAGGAAATGCGTGAAAGTAAAATATAGTATTTTAAAATGCATAAAGTATGGAAAGTAAATTCATTAATATTAGAGTGCAAGAAATAAAAATAACTATGGTAATTACATCATAGTGAGGATATCATATGATTAGTCAACATATGAGAAATCAAATAGCATAAATGTGCACCCATTCATTTTATGATGAAATCGATAAGTGAATAACAAGCTGGGCTAGAAGGGTTGTACCCAAAAGTCATGCATTGATCAAACCAAGAGGGTAGAGGCACTAATGGGATGCATAAGGACTTGCCAATTTCTTACATCTTCATGAGTACAAAGCACAATGTGGGTTTCATAGAGTGTAGCTATGAATTCTAATGATCAAAATATGATTACAATGAGGGCCCTAGATCCCTATTTATAACAAAATTTTATCCTTGAGTTACCTAGGGTGAAAAACAATTACTCCTAGTAAAAGTAAAAATTTGGGGGCATCTTTAGCAAAATGTTGTACCTCCAAATATTACATGACTCTAATAGGCTTAAAAGGCTCCATAATGCTTAGTGCACCACAAAATACCAAAAATGTTGCTTTCTAAAAGCTTTTCCTTGAAATTCATGTTGTTTTCACTTTTATACCATGTTCGAGTGATTTTATTGCTTTAATAAGCAATTCACTTACATTAGCAAGTAAAATATCCACCTTTATCAAATAAATCACTCCTTGAGGCAATTGACATATTTTTTGAGCAAATCACTCCTCTAAACCAATTGATAGATTTTGCAAGAAAATCAATACTTCACAAAAAATGAATAAACATTTAGGATCTTAATTAATTTCCTTACCATTTGACCTCGTATTATTTTTTTTTGCTTTCAAAATGAGAAAAACTTGGCAAATATAGTGCCAAAGTACTTCAATATCATACCCACCTAGGTAAGGGTATTAATGGTAGGTCACTTGTAGGAATTTACCATTAACTAATGGTTTAAATATGTTATTGAAAACTAACAAGAATATTTCCATTTTCCTTTTTTTTAATATTACTTTGAGTATAAATATAAATAGAAATGTTATGACATCAATTTTTATCTTTTATTGTAGTTATAGATATTTCAACAAGATTAGTTAATTATTATTATTAAAGTTTAATTTTTTATTTATACTTGTCTTTGTTTAAAATCCAAAGTAATAAAAAGTTTTTGCTTGTATTCAATTTGTTTTCTCTTAATTTTCTTCCTTCAATTGTAGTTTGTATTAGTAGATGTCCTTCGTTATTTAAGGTTTAGTTATCCTAAAACATTTGGAGAAATTTAGATTTTTACTTGAAAAATCATATTAAATCAAAGATAGAAATTATAAAGTCTCTCATCATATCATATATAACTAATAGAACAAATAAAATTTAAACTTATATTTTTTTTAATATTTTCATATTTTATATACTGTGAGCTTTAAAAATTGGAAAATATTTTTTTAACACTAACAAAATTCATATAACAAGATAACAATTAATACATTAATTTTCAATAATAAAATTTAGATAACATATTAATTGCATACAATTGGCATTACAACTAAATAATTATACATCTCTGAGTAGGTTTCAAACTTTAATCTCATCTCAAAACTCTATATATTTAATTAATTGAACTTATACCATTTAATTATGTTTTGATCAAAGTATTTAATAAAATAAACTTATACAATTTATTTATCTTATAAAATTTCTAAATTTTAAAATCAAACTTTAAATTTTAAAGTTAAAATTTAACAACATGGGCTTACTCCAAACTTTCATAAGTTAAAGTCCTATTTACTATTTAAACCTCCGCGCGTGAAGGAGTGTGTGATGGGGTGGCTATGTGGTCATTGTATGTTAAATTCTCTATTGATAAGCATAGCTATCGGATTTACAAAACATCATGACTGAAAAGAAAGTACTCAACTGTGTTCAATTTCTTACACTAACCCAAAAAAAAAATCTTATTTATTATTATACTTAAATATTTAATTTAAAAATATAATTAATTATTTTATTTAAAAACAAAACGACTCAAGACACGTACACAATAGTCACAATAACTTCATAATGTGTCCTTACCCCTAGTAAATTATTGGCAAATCACCCAAATAAAGAACATTGAATACAAATGAAATGAAACTGAAAATTAATTCAGAAATTGCTTATTTGCATTCGTCATCAAACAGGGCTAAATCAACATATTCTAGAGCTTCTTATTTTGAGTATATATTTTTTATATCTATAGAGAAAATAAACTTTATAATAAAATATCTTCTTTTACATAACTACGCCCATAAGGAGCGATCGTCTGTAATGCATAAAAAACAGGGTTGAAACAAAAATTATTATTCGTTGGAAATGCTGCTTGATGGCACGTTTGTCTGCGCATTTACTATCACGACAACCACAACCACAATCAGAACCAGGGCACCAGACGGTGGGTTGGAAAGAGGGCACTAATGCCAAAATGTACCAAATGGACTGATGAGCATCCAAGGCTGGAAGTTACTGAGAGTGTTACCCACCATTAAAGTTCCTTTTCTGCGGTTGAATGGAATATGTTTAAATATTTGGTTTCCTTTTCCTTTTCTGCGGTTGAATGGAATATGTTAAAATATTTGGTTTCCTTTCAATCGCAGAAGTTGGAAGAAGTCAAGAGACCCAGCAATTATTGATGCCAATCTATGTGGGCCATTGTATTTTGCCTACCTCAAAACTTTACGGGGACTTTTCAAAGAAAGAAATGGACGTCACACCCATTTTCCATTGAATGGTTGCCAATTATCACAGCAAGTTTCCAACAGCAGTCCAAATTGAATGGTTGCCATTTATCATATCAAGTTTCCAACAGCAGTCCAAATTGAATGGTTGCCATTTATCATATCAAGTTTCCAACAGCAGTCCAAATTGAATGGTTGCCATTTATCATATCAAGTTTCCAACAGTAGTACAAATTGATTGATTGGTTGCGTGTATGGTGAAATCGTTGAGTGAAGGATAGTTAAATTGTCTTTTGTTAGTGTGATATTATGTGTAATTCAATAGTGTAGAAAGAGGCCCATAAGGTTGGAATGATGGCTTTGAAGACAGGAGTTTAATGTAATAAATAGTTAATAAATAAATAAAACAATACCAATTGTCAAGAATCATTAAAGTTAGCGTTGAAAGTTATAATGTTATATCTGTTTTATTAAAAATATATATAATTCAGGTGATGCATGATGTGGTATTTAACATTTTTATTATTGCGAGAAGGAATAAATAATGTATTTGGGATGCATGCTTACTGGTATCCAACATTTTTATTATTGTTTTGAGGAAGATAGATACATACCACACATCATGGGAAAAGTAAGAAGGAAACAAGACAAGAAACAAGTTGAGAGATAAGAAAAAAACATTTATATCATGGGAAAGGCAACAACCAAACAAGACAATAATCAATCACCTTAAAAGGTAAGAAAAATACAAGACAAAAATAAATTTATTGAAAGGTTGATTATAAATTCAAGTTGATGCAATAAAGGTTAGGTAGTGCTAAACAGTGTCCACCTTCTATATTGTTTAGGTACTTGTAACGATCCCAAATCCCAAATGAGTCATGTCGGTTCATTGATAAGTTATGTTGGCAGTAGAAAGGTTTATTATTATTTACGTACTTCGACCTCTCTACGTAGCTATAAGACTTTGTCTTATCTGATTGACTACTATGCATTGAATTACACTCGAATTTATTGATTATTGTTGAATTATTATTTATCAAAAAGTTGTCTCTCTTCAGTATCAATCATTCTAACTTGACCTTATAAATTGGTCAGACACAATGCAATAAAAGTTAGGTAGTGCTAGACGTGTGGACACTTTAAATTGTTTAGGCACTTCGCCCTCTCTAAGTGACTATAAAACTTTACCCCCTCTGAGTGACTACTGCGTATTGAATTATACTCAAATTTAATGATTATTTTTAATTATTATTTATTAATAAAGAAGTTGTATCTCTTCAATATCAATCATTCCAACTCAACCTTATAAATTATCTAGACACGATGCAATAAAAGCTAGGTAGTGCTAAACGTGTCGACCCTCTAGGTTGTTTAGGCATCGACCATTCCATCTAGACCTTCTAAATTGTTCAGGCATTAGACACTAGGCACTGGCCATCTCAACTCTATAAGTATAGACCTTTGTATTTGCATTTGGCAATAGATCTTCTTCCTCTTCCTCTATCCCCATCTCAGCTCTATAAGTATAGACCTTTGTATTTGCATTTGGCAATAGATCTTCTTCCTCTTCCTCTTTCCCCATCTCAGCTCTATAAGTATAGACCTTTGTATTTGCATTTGGCAATAGATCTTCTTCCTCTTCCTCTTTCCCCTGTCTCAGCTCTATAAGTAAAGACCTTTGTATTTGCATTTGGCAATAGATCTTCTTCCTCTTCCTCTTTCCCCGTCTCAGCTCTATAAGTATAGACCTTTGTATTTGCATTTGGCAATATCTTCTTCCCCTTCTAATTGTATGTAGTTTATGGTATATGTGTCTGTGTATTGGTTGTGTATACAGCTCCTATTATATAATACATTCTGCTGTGGATTTGATAAATATTTCCAGATTTCTGTGTGCAATCTCTTTTATTTTTTCTTCATTTTTCTCATTCCAGACGCACAGCAAGCTATGGCGTCAAATAATGGGATAGAGGAAGCCACGGCTCATGCGAAGTTACATGTTATGTTGTTGCCGTCTCTGGGTCACGGTCACCTCATTCCCTTCATGCAGTTGGCCAAGAAACTCGCCGCAGAGGGCCTTACCGTCAGCTTCGTCACGACCTTTCACCACACCCCAACTCTGCAGAACAAAGTGGATGCTGCCAGGGAAAGCGGGCTGGACATCCACCTTGTCGAAATGGAGGTCCCCAAAGACCATCTGAAGGTGGGCAAGGTCAACAGCAACAGCGTGCAATGGCACCAGCTGCCACCTCTTCTCGCCGCCGACGAGGGCCTCCAGCCCTACTTCGAGCGCTTCCTGGGACGCTTCTTGGACGGCAAAATCAGCCACTTGCCCACCCCTGTATGCCTCATTGCAGATTTTATTCTCGGCTGGTCCTCCGCAGTGGCCAAAAAGTTCGGGATTCCACGGGTGAACTTCGAGACCTCCGGCATGTTCGGGATGTCGATGTATCTTTGAAAATAATAGTTAAAAATATTGGAGAGTTGTTAGTAAAGTTATATTTTGAAAACAAAGCTTTATATAACATGAAGTCGGGAAAGTTATGTGAATTAGTAATTGCATCTTAGAAAATAATAATTAAAAATATTGGAGAGTTGTAGTTGTTTGTAAAGTTATATATTGAAAACAAAGTTTTATATAACATATAACATGAACAAGTGGACGAAGGTTAGGTGGATTGGTAAGAAGTTGGGAACTCACTAAGAGATCTAGGTTTAAATCTTTGGGACATGTTTAATATAGGCAAAGGTAGTAGTTTGAATTGAGTTTGCTGAGTGTGCCTTAATATCGGGTTTTCCTTCACTTTGGATCATATTTATCTGGATCATATCACCATAAAAAGAAAAAGGTAGTTATCCATTCTTCTATGTATAAAAAAACACTAAGAAATCTTATATATTCTTCTATGTATAAAAAAACACTGAGAAATCTTATTATATAAAAAACTCTGATTTATAAATGTAATAAAAAATATTTTATTTGTAATATTTATTAATTTGTTAATGTAATTTTGTGTGATTATCTTTATCCTAGCGAAATTTACCTCAAATCTTCCAGGCGTAGGCAATACTTCCTCAGTGTGCCCAGGGGCTGCACTCGCAACACTTAAGTCGAAACTTCCCCATATATAAATAAATATAGATTAATTTTTAATTATCTATATTACTTCAGCTTACGTACGTAGTTGTCAAAACACATGGACAATCGTACATTTTATTTAACGGGTTGCGGACTCTTAACCATCTACTTAGGTTAAATGATTCCTAAAGGTTAGGTGGATTGGTAAGTATAGATATGTGGTTGGGCATTTACTAAGAAGAGACATTTAGGTGTAAATTTTTTAGAAAACCTAGCCATCCACTTCGGTTAAATGACCCCTAAGGGTTAGGTAGATTGGTAAGTGCAGATGTGGCTTGGCACTTACCAACAAGAAACTTAGGTTCAAACCTTAGAACAAGCAAAAGTGGTAGTCTGATTCAAATTGTGTGGGAGACCAACTTACCCAGAAGAAAAACCAGACAATAGGTTTGTTGGTCTATATGGTAATTATTACCAACTCTCTTATATACCAAAAAAATAATAATAATAATTAAATTATTTAATAATTAATATTTTACAATAAAAATTAATAATTTTAAAATTAAAAAATAAAATTATATACTATACATTCATAGTTTTATTTAAATAAATAAATATATATAACAAAACCTATCATCCATGTATATTAAAATTTACTTTATTTTATTATTAGTTTAAAAAATAAAAATAAAAGATAGTCTGGTTACTTATTATTATTAATTCTATAAAAGTATAAATAGAGGATAGTGTTGGTTACTTTTCACTTTAATTGATTATATAGATATCCACTTATACACGTTAAATTTACATTGTTTTACAGTTATTATTAATTATTCTCAAAACATAAATATATTATTAATACTTAAATATTCACTATAAATGTTTTGTATATTTTGAATTAATTCAGATTTTTATGAAATTTAAAGCGATATATATATGTATAAGAAGTATTTACTCAATTAAAAAAAAAAAATTTAAATTAAACCAATTAAATATAAACTATTTATTATTTTATTTTTATTTTATGTTTTTATTTATTTTTTTTTTTTATTTTTTAGATTTGGTTATTGTGAGAAACCCATTTTATATTTTTCATTTTATATTGGTAATTGCTGGTCTTTAAAACATTGTGACATGCATCTCTATCAAATATATATTTTTTTTAATACATAATATCTTTAATATTACCTTGCATGTGTATCATAAGTATTCAATTATGTTGAAAGCCAAACTCAAAGACGGGAATATTCTCAAATTTATGATGGTTTATATTTTTGTTCTCACCGTGTTTCGCCTAAATCAATGTGTTTAAGCTAAGTGAAGTTATCACACTAGTTGTGAAGTATTAAATATTACGGTAATTGAGTATTAGCTTTTGAGAGATATAATGTTAACTAAGATAGTGAAATTGTGAAATAACGGTAGCTCGAGATTTTAGCTTTCTTAATATTTGGGATGGTTTGAGTTACATTTTTAGTTATTTGACCAAAATAAGATGTTTGTGTTTGAATTAGAGGTTATTATGACGAGACAATTGATAAAGGAAAAGTTTATGATTTAAGCTTGATTATGATTTTTTACAACTTGAAGTAGCATACACACTCCTAGAAAATACAGTACATGGACAATAGCAAAGGCAATAACATGTATGATCTATTTATGTAAAAAATTTATGTTAGTCATGGCTAACAATTAAAATCATCCATAAAATCAGTTAACAAATAAAGTAAATTTGTTATACATATACATACATGAGATTGTTGATTACAACTAAGAATCCATTACACTGTAACCTAAGGAATTAATGAGATCTTATCTAGATGATTTTTTCCTGTACTAAAATTGAGCAAGATAAAATGTTATTGAGCAAATATCAAATGTAACTACTTCGATGAATGACAACACATGCCAAATCATATTTTCTAAAATATATAAAGGTTTCTAAGATTTATACCATAAATTTTTATATGATTGGATCAAATAAAATCAAGTGCTTCGTATGAATATAAACATGATATGTATAAACATGATATGTATAACATTTCTATCATCGACAAGGATGTCTTGCAAATGCAAGGATAAGAACATAGTTTTTATAACCATTTTAACTATTCAATTACATAAAATTATTTACTAAGAGTCATGTTAATGTTTGATGTATTTTAGCTTGTCTAAAACTTAATGAGTATTGATGGCATGAGCATTGAGATTATATAGCCAAACCATTACATTTATATAGCCATGCAATTACATTATGTCTTGTTTGAAACAAAAGCTTTGTGTTATGTTTGCAAGTAGATTTCCATTGTTTTGTTTATTATGATGATAATTTTATTTTGTGACATTGTATAACTTCTTTGTTGGTACCTTTTAAGATTTGAGGAATAGTAAAGGACTAATAAGAGGGAAAAATAGATATGTGTGATTTTTATGATTTATTTTTTGAATTAAATCCAAATAACATTTCAATATTTTTATTGTTTCAATATTTAAATGTAATAGATGAATTAATAAAATTTTCATTATATTGTTAGTATTGTGCTTGACAAGCTAATTGATTTTAACATTATGCTCAAAACTGTAATGTAAAAAGGGTTCCCAAATTTATATGTTCATCATAAACAACCACATTAATAATTTCTATAGTTGTGAGATGTTTTTGCACTAATCGTGATTGATATTGCCACTTGTGTCTATACAAGAATATGACAAAAGGTGTCACATTTTCTCTCTTATTATCTTTCCTTATTTTTGTTGGGTTAGCTACCTCATCTTCATGTTCTTCTTGAGCCATGAATTTAAGGAAAACATCTCAACAAAAATTTAGCTTACCGCTTACAATGTTCAAGTCTTATATTTTACCTATAACTAATGTCATAAAGGCTAACATGAATTGTTTATTGGGACTACACCTCCCTTGATATGGAGTAGGCTTGCACATGACCCTTGTTTGAATTGGGATCATGGTAAGATGTTAAAAGGATAGTCAAAATTTGTATTATATCCATATATTAGTTTGTTGTTTTGAGGGTTTTCGTCAAGATGTTGCTTCATTTACTTTTACTTTACAATACCATGGATAATTGTATTATATAATATTATAATAAAGTACATGATTTTCTAAAAATAGATATTAATTTTCTAAATGATAGTTAAACTCGTTATATTTTTTACATGATATAAATAAATATTAATTGTTATAAGAGTGTTGATCCAACTAATGGTTACTCATGCACCTTGGATCATAAGAAGCTTAGAAAATAAAATGCAAATTTGATCAAACTCTGAAGAGGATCAAAACCCTTATTTATATTTATTTTTTTATAAATTTTAAAAGAGAATGACAAGAAGGGTGCAAAAAATAAAATATGGAGTGAAATTTTAGGGATACGATTAGTGATCATAAAAAATGACTGACTATAATTTTTTCATGCCCACAAAAAATGGTTGCATTACTTTACTCGTGAAAGGACCATCAAGAGGGAAGAGGAATCAAAACTAAATTGCGATGGCTTCTTGGGTTTACTAATGTTTTTGCAACTAGTTCGATTTGTTGGTTGTATATTAGAGTTTGATCTCTTTGTATAGTCATAATTCATTCCATTGGATTATGAGTTGTATTACATGTGATGCACCATAATGTATTTTGTCCTATATTTGTGTTTACCACCATATTGACCATATTATTTTAAGTTTGGTTTATTGTGTTAGCATTTTATGTTTATATATATGCTTGTTATAGGATTTGGTCTTTGGAAGCATAGGGAGTCTTTCTCTATTTCCACCCTCCATCATAATTCCTATCATATTCCTATCAATCGTTGATAATCATTTTGTTATCTAATTTTTCATTAGCTAGAACATTTAATCCATTTACATATCTACTTTATCTAGTCTTTGCCACTCTTATATGGGTTGATTATGATATGTTGGGGAAGAGTAAGGGTACTTTTGGTGGTGGTGCAAGCAAAGTCATCTATTGGGGTTGGTAGAAGGTAGTAATAGGCATATATAGAAAAGTTATAGTATATAAGGTTATAAGAGTGTTTGATAAAACCTATTATTATACAGGTTTATTTGATTGTTGTGTATCTAGTAATAATGTAATTTAAGGAGGGGATAGAGTAGGCAATGACTGTTGCTATGTTTGAAGTTAAGAAATAGTCTACTGGGTAGGGGAGTAATCTATGGAGGTGGAGGCAATTGTAATTGTTGAGAAGGTATTTGAATCACATTAGTTAAGTAGGCCATTTGAGGTATTGGAGGAAATTTCCTACTTGTATGAGTATCTCTTCTACAAAAATATATTCTTTGAATGCTCTCATTAAAGTAACATGATTAACTACTCTTACCATCAATGTTAGGTTTAATTGTAATGTTTTTATATAGTATAATATTTTTGTTCATCATATGGATAGATGTTGTTCATGATATTATATAACATGCACATAAACTTGATGTTGAAGTCATGGATATTCTTGTTTGGATGCCTATACATAGTGTTTAGTTGGAACAACATCAAATACATATCAATTGAATTATTAAATATCCTAATGAATGGATCTATGATTGTGGCCTAATTCATGATTTGCCCATATTGTAGGATCCTATATCATAAAATGATATTTTTTCTTAGTGAAATATATGTAATCTAGTCATGCTATTCTCTTCTTGAATGTAGTGCATTGACTTTAACGTTGACAACTCATTGAGGTGTTCCAACGTTGTCTTCTCATCATCCTTAACAAACATTTGTAAATATTTTAATGTCACTTGAGAAATATACGAGTAGATGGATAAATTTAGAGGACCTTAGTGGTTCTAGTTTGGAACATTATTCTAGGTTGGGCAAGCATTGACATTGGCATTTTTCCTATGGGATACCCTTGTTGTATGTATTGCATTTGTGAAATGGATTTTCATATCAAGACATACAAGACATGGTTAACAACCTATAGATTTTTTTAGATAGGTTATTGAACAACTTGCAAAATTTATACATTTTTTCAAGTTTTGGGAATTTTGCACCCATTCTGGTGCATTCTATGTGGCATATTGTTGCATATTTTATTATTGAGCATTTTTTAAGCTTATTATTTTGTTGTCTAACTTGTCATGTCTAACATAGTTTGTTTTTGTGTGGTTTGCAATAGTTGTTGCTCATTTGGATGCACTTGAATCACATGTTTCACTATAGGCAATTTTCCAAATTGGCTTGGTTTAAGGGGTTGTCCATATTTATGGTTAAATTAGATCGTGAAACTAATTTTTCTTGGTTATCCAAGTTTTGGGTATTAAGGATTTCCAATGTTTCTCCTTTTTTTTTCAAGTAGGGTGTTTGTTTCTCTTAAAAAAACCTCTTTCACTTTAAGGGTAACCTAACAAAATGAATAAGCCCTTTGATTACCCCAACCTTAGATCTTGTAAGCATAAAATCATAAAATAATTACTTTCAATAGAATCACCATAATATGTATGTAAAACTTTTCTTAAATATTGATATGGGTAGGAATTTACCAAATGCTTTCTTGGTACTAACTCTTTTGCAAAAATTTAAAATGTATATTGTTATATCTTACTTTCTAAGTAGTGGATTTGTCAAAGCAACATAAAAATTAGAATACCCATTTACTAAACATGTAAATTTCACTTAAATTTCAAGCTAATTCATGAGATCTAGTGTGGTAAATATAAAAACCTTGAATAAATACTAATAAAACCTCAAATATATGCAAAAATTATGGGTTCTTGGAAAATGGATTCACCATGCAAATAATATTTTAATGGGTATACGTAAGTTTGGAGGAAACATAATGAATACCTAACATATCCATGCAAGAATATTATATTTAGTAAAGTATGGAGTTTTTTCACTATTCTATCAATAAAATATCATTAGATAAAAAAATAACTTTATGGATACCACCAAATCTAAAAATTTCTTCAAAACCTCAAGTAGATTTATGTTCCTAAAACCATAGGGTCTCATTCATCATGCTATAATTATTGAACTAGGCATTGTGAGTAATTGTGATAGCACCCTCATAATGCAACTAACATTGGATGAAAGTATTATGAATATTTTAAACTCTGGAGAAGGCTAAATCTATTTTAATCTAATAAATTAGTTTAAATATTCAGGAAAAAGGATCACATGAGATAAACACAAATGCTTAACTTATCAACATTTATTGATAATTTTGTAGAGAAATAAATGCAAATGTCTTGTAATAGATATAAGAGCATAACTTCATATATTATTCATTCATGATTGAAAATTTATGAAAATAGTATACATAGTCTAAGAGAAAATGTGATTCACTATCCATCCATTCATTGCTAAGTTTGAAAAAATAGAGTAGTCTCTTAATTTTTTCAAAAGGATCCTTGCAAATTATCCCTTGGTTTATATTTATAGTGCTAAAATTCTAACTGTAGTCCTAACTATAGTAAAGAATGTTTAGTTACATAAATTGATTGTATCGATTTATAAAATTTAGATGGTAAAGTGGTTTCTTATCCAACAAAATTTGGCATGACAATCCTTCTATATGTACTTTTACAATTCTTTCCTTCCTCTTAGTTTGTTTAGAAAGTACTTTGTATTGATTAGGAGATTATGATGGTCCTCATGTCACTTTGAACCTTTGATTGGTTGTGTTCCACATTTCTAGGCTTCAAATCAATGAATCAATATCAAGTTACTAAATTTATAATGAATCAATGCCTCAAGAGACCATCATGTCAAAAATCGGTGGGTCGTGCTTTGATTTGATGACTATTCAATCAGTCGGTCCATATCAATGAGTCGTCGTGATTCATCAATTGATTGGCCCCTTTTTATTCTTGGCATCCTATAATGTTTTAATGGGAATAATTCATAAGACTATATATGGTTGGTCTAATGCCCTAGACCTATCAAAATTAGGTGTTCAGTCGACTTCCCTATAGACTTATCAAAATTTAGTGTCCAATTGACTTCCCATTGGCATTAAAAAGTTAATTCTATAGCTAATATGATTATGACACCATATTTATAGTGGATTATTGGCTGGGTAGTTGCATGTCCTTCCTTCCATCCTCTAATTTTGTTGGACTATTTTTATTGACCATGTATTTGTCACCTTAACATCATTGATAGACTGTTCTTCTTTAGTGAATCAAGCTAGTGACTCGAACACTTGTAATCATTTTGTTTAGTGTGTTTTCCATATTGTAGTGTGTTACTCAATATGCAATGATTTAGTTGTTATGTATAATTTGATTGGTTTTAAAATCAATATAGCCATTTTCTTGGATTTCTCTTTTAATTATCCACTTTGACCTTTCTACATGCTCCATATTGAAGTTCTATTGAGTTGGTGAGTCCCTCATTTGTATGATATATCCTTGATAAATTTCTCATGGAAGTATTTCAAACTAGTATAGGTGGCATTGTGGCATTATTACTTTATACAATGCATTAATGAGTGTTAAATGATATCTAGAGTACATTAAAATTTTGAATTAATGAGTCCAAAGTTGATTATATGAAACATTAGGTTCATTTGAACATGTGTACTTGATAAATATTTGTAATATAAGTTTTTAATTTTTATTAGGATTGTATAATCAAATGGAATGGGCTCATGTGGTTAAAAACTTCAATTTCCAAGGAGAATACTTAGGTTCAAATCTCGCCAAAAAGTAATATATTCATAACTATATAAATATTGAATGGGATTGGAAGACCTTGGTAATATAATCATGATGTAATAAGAGTCCATTCCGAACCTATATAACCAATTAGACTAAGAATTATTATGATTTCCAATGAGATATATACATAAGCTTTGCTAATATGCTTCTTATGCAACTTGTATCTAATTTTTAAAGGTAAATTATAAGATAAATATAGACAAGTACACAAGGATAGATTCAATCCATTTGACCTTAATATTCTTATGATCAATATGTTGTACTTCGTAAATTGCATTTTTTGCCATGGTAGTATATTTTAAATTATGATATGATTGCGATATTTAAAAAACTCATTTTTATTCAATATAATTTGGTTAGTTTATGCCATGTCATTGAATGTTTTTTCTTTGTTCCTCCATTTTTTTCAATTGATGTAAATTTCAATTTTTAGCATTGTTGTCCAACCATTTTCATATTTATAATTTTTTGTAATTTTTGTTTCAAATTTCCTGCATATATATTTTTTATAAAATAATGTTTGCCTAAATACTTTACATTATAATTTTAATAGAGGTTATATAATATTTTAAATCTAACTACATATCTCCATAAATTTTAATATAATTAAATTGGTAATATAAAATGTCAAAACTTAAAATATACAAACTATATGTTACTTAAAATGAATAATATAAAAATTATAGAACTACAAAATTATTGAGAAGTGATAAACCATATTATTGACAATTATAAAATTTAGTCTCAACTCATTCTTGTAAACTAAAAGTTATTTATTGTCTACCTTCTCACTCATAAAAGGTTATATACATGACTTTTGGTATATTTGACAAAGGAAACCTCTAACTACTAATCCTTATTAGACCACTTGAACATGAAATTAATATTATAAAATTTCTATGACAATCTAAAATAAAATTGAAGTTAAAAATCCTTCAAATTTATTTTAAAGTATAATTTACCAAGTTTTATAAGTTTAAAATACCATTAGATGTCACCCTTAGACTATATACAAATATAATATATTATAGTTAATGAACATGTGTAATTAACTTTGACATTCTTTCATAAGGACAATGTCATAGGTTTTTTCATTTACAATTATTTATTTTTTTCAAATTCCAAAATGAATGACATATGTTAGAAGAATATGGAAAATGTGAGAGCAAGTAGATTGGATAGTAGGTTGGACATCATTCTTTTGAATTTAAGAAAACAACACCAATAGCTTCATTTCATGATGTGCCTAAAAAGATTAAAATATTGATAAATATAACTATTAAGAAAATTGTTGGTAGGTTTAGTGAAAATTTTAAACTAATCTAATGTTTATTAAATTATAGCTATATATATATATATATATATATATATAGAGAGAGAGAGAGAGAGAGAGAGAGAGAGAGAGCGAGCGAGCGAGAGAGAGAGAGCGAGAGAGAGAGAGAGAGAGAGAGAGAGAGAGAGAGAGAGAGAGAGAGAGAGAGAGAGAGAGAGAGAGAGAGAGAGAGAGAGAGAGAGAGAGAGAGAGAGAGAAACCTATAACTATTGTTCAATACCCACCTTATTAAGTATACATACAAATTTTTAATTAGATTGAGATATGGAGTCATAGCCAACCAATAAAGTTTTAAAACATGATTATTTTTAAGGATATATGCCATTCAAAATAGCCTTGTCATGATCTGATATTTTTAGAATTCAAGATAATTTTATAAAAAAATTACTTGATAAATAATAATACCATATGGTTAATTATTTTCTAAATAAAAGTTAAAGTGTTGAGTAATATAATGCAAATCCTAATATAAAGACTAATAAATTCACAAGTTTACATGAAATTAAAAAAGTACAAGGTAATCCATCCCATATTTCATGGAATCTAGTATAGATACCAAAATTTCTTACAAATGACAAATGATGTCACTTATATATAGAATAAAATGTGAAATACACCTTTTACTATAATCTAATATGAAATGACATTACCTATTTAAAGTGAAATAATATTTCCACTTTATAACACTATGAGTAGTGGCCAAATAAGGAAGCAACTTTATATGATCATGATTTTATTTTCACTTGTAGATATTTAATTTGAAAACTCAAATTTTATTGCATATATTTATATATCATTTTATACTATGTCATTAGGTTATCTTAAAATAATTTAAATAATGTAAAAATAAATTGTTAATTATAAGTATTTTTAAATAGTTTAGATTTTCTCGTTAGATTTGGGACGACTTCACTTTTTTTACTGGATCCATCAATCATGAGTTTGGAGGAATCTATTTTTACATTATGTTTATTTATACTCTATTAATGTCATTTGACTCTTTGAATTGATTTTAGTCATATAAAATTACATAACTTTATATTTTACTATCATATATGTTATTTTATCATAATTGCTCTATGGTTGCTTTTTCCAAATTGCACCTCCCATTAAGTGTTTTAAATTGCTCTTTTGGCATCTCATTATCATGATACTTTATAGGCTATCATATTGGACTTCTTATAAATCCTATTTGTAGAAAATATGTTTGAAATATCTGTTTATCTGGGAAATTATATTGACTTCTAATTAAGTATTGCACCCCTAGATCCATGGTTCAAGAAGGTTAGATGGGTTTTTCAAAGGCCTTTCCATGAACATTATATTAAGTCCATATTCATACTTTACTCATATATATATATATATATATATTTTTGTGGAAAACATCCCAAAAGGGATGCCACTTTCGGGTAAGACCCAAGGAGGCAGGGGTATCCATTTCGCCAAAAACGCCCAGGACTCGGACCTGGCCTACCACCTTTGACATACTCAAGGAGCAAACAAACACACAAAACCAAATTAAAAAAAAAAATAACAACAAAAATAATAAAATAAAATAAAAAACATACTCCTTGAGTGTGTCAAAACCAAAAGCACAACCAAACACGCACAATAAGATAAAAGAAACCACAACACAAACCACATAGAAAAACACAAGAACCACATAACAAAACACAAACAAGACAAAAACAACAGAACACTACAAAGACATAACCCAAAAAAACATGAAAAATAAACACAACCAAAACCTAAAAAATAAAATAAATAAAATAAAAATAAAAACAACCAACAACAGACAATAAACAAAAAACAAAAAACATAGAAAACACTCACACATAAAAAAATGAAATAACACAAACAAAGAGAAACCCAAGAACAAGAACAAAAAAAAACACAAGAACAATAACAATAAACATAAAAAAAAAAAAAAACAACAAAAACACAAGAACAACAAAAAACAACACAAAGAACACAAAAACAAAACAAAACAAAAGAACCCACCCACCTTAAAAAACTAAACAAAAAAACAAAGAAGACAAAAGAAAAAAAGAAAAAAAAATGACCTATCTAGACCAGAAGACTATTAATGCAAGAATCAACAGAGGAAACAAAATAAAGAATAGAATGAGCTAGGGAACTAAAAAAACTGAATGAACCAAAGAGAAACAAAAAAAAACAAGAAGAAACTAGGTACCTTCAGAACTGGAGCCATCCAAAGAAATGATAGAAAGAAGAGCTTCCCTAATTTGAGAAGCCCACCATATAGGAGGGTGGCCATAACAAGTAAGATCACCTTTGTCCAAAGCCCAATTAGCTAAAGCATCAACACTCTTGTTTTGATCTCTCGACCACATGATTGTAATCAACTTTCAAAAATCCCATCTGGATTAACTGAATCTTCTCAATAATTCTTTTTATTCTCCAATCCACCTTATGATTCTTAGAAGGAGTCTTCAAGAGATTAATCATAAGTTGAGAGTCAGACTCAACTAACACCTTTTCCCATCCAACCTTAGTAGCCTCCTAAAGGCCTCTAAGGATACCATACCCCTCAGCAAGGTTATTGGAAAGAATACCCAAATTCTCAGCAAAAGTAAAAACCAGGGAGCCATCTGAAAGTCTACCAATTCCTCCCACACTGGCTTTTCCAGGGTTCCCTCTAGAGGCTCCATCAGTATTGACTTTTCCAAAATCCTTAGGAGGAGGTTGCCAATTTCTAGTCCTATCCATCTTACTAATACTCACATTCCCTTTAAGTTGGTTGCCCTTAGAAGGTTTAATCTTCAATCTTTGCATCACTTGATCCCATATTTGGTGGGAGTTTTGGGGGTGATTAAGGAGATGATGGACTGATTCAACTAAGTTGGCTATGGTATTTTGCCAAATATAGTGAATATCCTTCCTATCTTGATTAAAAATTTGGTTGTTCCTTTCATTCCAAATATTCCAAAGAAGAATGGTAGAACCCATCCAAACTAACTGCCTAATAAAATGATCAACACCCTCTTGATTAGGCCAATCCCTCCAAAGCTGTTCAAAAGTGAAAAAATTGGACCACTGTAAGCCAAGTAAAGTTGCCATTCTCCTCCATAGCTCAGAGGCTAAAGTACACTCAATAAAAATATGGTTGATATTTTCTACATTCTCTTCACACATTTCACATCTAAAAGGGCCATGAAAACCACGCTTCATAAGTTGCTCACCAGTAAGCACCCTACGATGCAATAAAAGCCAATTAAAGAACCTCACCTTAGGCCAGAGCTTTTGAGCCCACAATTGAGAAAATATGTCAGAAGAATGGTTGGGATTATTATGGCATAAGGTCAAATAACCTTGAGCAACCGAATACTCACCCTTAGTAGTGTCGTTCCATCCAAAACAATCTTTTTCATGGGACCAAGAGAGGGATCTCATATGAAGGATGCCTTGGATATCTTGTCTTTGCCTTTCTAGGATTTGAATAGGCCAGTCCTCAATAGGGATCCAATATCTACCAACCTTTGAATTACCAAGTATGGTACCGATAGTAATTAGCCACCTTTATCCAATTAGCTCGGTGAAGCTCCTCCATCCAAGGCCTCCAATCGAGAAACCGAGTTATCAAAGGCTTGTGACCATCCCAAGAATCTATCCAAAAATTTGCATGTTGACCATTATGAATGATCCAAAATAATTTTTTCTTTATCAAATCCTCACCAGTCTTAAGAACTCGCTAAAATGGGAGAACCTTTGGTAGGAAGTTGATAGCGAACAAGGTCTTCAGGACTTTTGTTCTCAACATATTTAGCACGAAGATTATTGGCCCAAAGAGCATTGGGGTTATGCAACATCCTCCAATATAATTTAGCAGCTAAAGCTTTGTTGTTATTAATTGAAGACCAGAATCCTAACCCCCCTTCACTCTTAGGAAGACATAAAGTATCCCATTTCACCAAGGCCCATTTTCTTTTCTCCTTAGTACCACTCCAAAGGAAACGATGACTCATTTGATCCAATTCTCGAAGAACAACCTTTGGGATATTCAAAATGGAAGAAACATAAATAGGAATAGCTTGAAGGACTGATTTTACCAAGGTGATTCTACCCCCGAAGAAAGCCACTTGTTGGTCCACTTTCCAATTTTCTTCTTGACTTTGTCCAACAACCAATTCCAATATTTATTTTTCTGCCTTTGAATATTTATGGGAATACCTAAATAAGTGATTGGAAGAGAGGTCTTCTTATATCTTAATTTATCCAAGACCATGGCTTCTTGTCTAGCAGAGCAGTGAAAGAAAATAACTTTAGATTTGTCTTCATTGATCAACTGCCCAATAGCCTTAGAAAAACAACTAATGATTTGCTTAAAATTAGAAGCTTCCTTAATTGTAGCTTTACCTAAAAGGGTAGAGTCATCCACAAATTGAAGATGAGAGATAGGTCTAGCTCCATGAGCAATGGTAACTCCCTCAAGGGTTTTGTTTTCCCTCTTTTTGGTTATAGTCCTACCCAAGCATTCAGCAAGAATGATGAATAAATAAGGGGATAGCGGGTCACCTTGCCTAATACCTCTGGAAGCCGGGAAAGACCGAGAAGGCCTGCCATTGATAAGAACTAAGTAGGAAACTAAAGAGATACATCCCATAATCCAATCCATCCAATCCTTAGAGAAACCAAATTGCCTCAAAACTTTGATAAGGAAGTGCCAATCCACTCTGTCATAAGCTTTGGATAAGTCTAACCGAATGAACATAGAAGGAGAATTTTGCATATCCATGGAATGGATGGCTTCCTGAGCAAGAACTATCTCATCTACTATTTGACGTCCTTCCACATATCCCCCTTGCTCTAGGGAAATAATCTTATGTAAAAGAGGCTTCAACCTTTCTCGCCATGATTTTAGTAATAATTTTGAGAAGAACATTACATAAAGCAATAGGTCTAAAAGCTGAGATATGATCAACCTCTTGAGCTTTTGGAACAAGAGTAATATAAGTTTTATTGATAACCTTCAAAATTTCTTTGGATTTCCTGGCTTCTTCCACCACCTCTAATAAATCAACATGAAGGATATCCCAGAACTCTTGGTAGAACTCAATAGGAAAACCATCAGGACCCGGGGTTTTCCCTTTTTGCATTTTAAAAACTACTTGTTGAAGCTCATTGATAGTAATGAAGGAGTCAAAATAGAGTTCTCCTAAGTGATAAGAGAAGGGATTGCTTGAAGAAAATTTTGTTGAGAAGTCGAGTCAAGAGGAGTAGCAGACAAAAATATTGGAAAAGTAATCAACAACAATAGAGTTCATGCCATCCCAAGTATAAACAACATCTCCAGAATCTGATTTTAAGGAAGAAATAAAGTTGTGAGATCTTCGAGCTAGAAGATATTTGTGGAAGAAATTTGTGTTTTGATCTCCTTCTTTGAGCCATTGAATTCTAGATTTTTGCTTCCATAAGATTTCTTCTCTTTTTTCCCATTCCTCTAACTGAGTTGTGAGTTTAATTTCATCTACACTTCTCTTCTCTATGAGGCCATCTAAACGGATTTTCTTATTCAAATTTTCAAGATGAGCAATAACTTCATGTTTTTTTTTATGAACATCCCCAAACTCTTTCCAGCTCCAAGTCTTGATTTTGGATTTAATGTATTGCAGTATTTTGGCAAAACAGAACATCTTAGTCCCATGCCTAGGTTTACCTTCCTTCCACCATTGTTGCACACGAGGTCTGAAGGAAATGTCTCTAAGCCACATTAATTGAAAATGAAAAGGAGAGAAACTCACATTGGTTTTCCACATTTCCACCATGATCGGCCAATGATCCGAACTATAGCATTATTAAGAGTCTTCACTTTAGGAATGTGACCATGGATTAAGAAATTTCTAGAGAGCAAAAACCTATCCAATCTCTCCATTATACAAGCTAATCCTTGCCTTCTGTTAGACCAAGTCATAAGGCCATTATCTCGGTTGGATATCCACAAGATGGAGGTTTGCAATATATTCGCTCATGAGGTGAGTACTTTTGTCCAAATTTCTATTTCCCCCCTTTTCTCATCTAGAGAGAGGATGGTATTGAAATCTCCTCCGATCAAGATCCAAGCTTTAGGAAAATGAGAGATAATATGAGTAATATCCTTCCACTGTCTTCTTTTTTCCTCCAAAGAAGTCGGGCATAAAGAGTAATGCAGAGCATAATCTGGTTGGAATGTCTACTTTGAATAGCTATAGCCAACAAACCCCAACTCGCCAACCATATGGTGAATAACTACCTCTTTTGGGTCCCAAAGACAAGCAATGCCACCCGAAGTCCCTTGAGAACTGAGGGAAACCACTTTTCCAATCGGCCAAATTTTATTGGCAATTAAGTCCATATCCTCCATTGACATTTTTGTTTCTTGAAGGAAAACAAGATGTGGATGATTTATCTGAATCATTCTTCTAATTTCATTTTGTTTTGAAAGACTCCCTTTGAGTCCTCTAATATTCCAAGTGATGATCTTCATTAATACCAGGGCTAAAAATGTTGGGAAGGGCATTAATCTTACCTTCCTCTACAAGCTTTTCACCTTCTTTTACCATATGATATTGATTGGTCTTGCGACCTACTTTTTGATTAGAATCCATCTTCAATTTTTTTTCCCTGTTTCTTGACTTATTCCAATTGAATCCGAGATGGCTTCTAACCTTGAAGAATGCTCATACATAGCCAAAATTTTACTAGATGGTTCAATGGAGTCTATATTGGGACCTGCATTATTTGAAGTTTTGACATTTGAAATATTGTTTTTCTTGTGTAAATTTTCTCCTTTTTTTTTCTCGTTGAAAACCTTTGATTTGTTGGTTTGTCTCTGAGTTCTTTCCTTCATATTTAAAATGTGTTTCTAAGATTTCAGTTTCCATTATTTCCTCTTCCTCACTTGGGACATCATTTGTGGAAAGGATTTCAAACATATTAGCAAATGACTTTGATTGATCCTTCATTACTGGTTTTTTCTTAGTGTTCTTCTTCTTAGGTATTTGGAAACCTGCTGAGTTTATATCTTCTTTCTTTTGATCGAGAATTTTATTTGGGCAAGCATCGGCCAAATGACCATATTCATGGCAAATTCTACAACGAAAAGGAATGTTCTCATAGTCCACTACTTGCTCCCAAGTGTCTTCCCCAAATTGTAATGTGATATTTTTAGGTAGGGGTCTGTCAAAATCCATTAAAACACAAATTCGAGCATAAATAATATGTTCAAAATTTTGAGTACAATCGATAGTCATCATAAAAGTTCCTAAAGAGTTTCCAATTGAAGAAAAAACAGTAGGATTCCAAAATTCAATAGGGAGGCCAAAGAGTCTAACCCACACGGGAGCTATAGAAGGCATCTCTTCTTCGGATTTAAATTTAGTATGCCAGGGCTTCATGAAAAGCCCTGCCCTTCCAAAAAACCAAGGACCCCCTTGAAAATTTTTCTCTCTATCTTCATTATTAGCAAATAAAACAAGAAAATAACCATTTGGATAAATAGACTAATTAAACTAATTAATTTGAATAAACTTAAATCTATGGAAAATAAATATATAAAAGTAAAGTGTGGAATTTTAAAATAAGTGAAGTATAGAAAGCAAATTCATGAAGTTTAGAGTGCGAGAAATGAAAAAAATATGATTGTTACACCTTAGTTAGGATATCATGTGATCAATAAACACATGATAAATCGAATAACATCAATTTTCACCCATTTTTTATATTAAATTGATAAGCAAATGATAATATGGGCTAGAAGGGTCATACCCAACCATCACACACTTGGAAAACTAGGAGGGCAATGCCACTAATGGGATGCATAATGACTTGCCAATTTATTATTTAATCATGAGTACAAAGCACAATGTGGGTTTCATAGAGTGCATCTTTAAATTATCATGGCCAAAATATGGTTACAATGAGGGCCCTAGGTCCCTATTTACAACAAAAATTTATCCCTAAGTTACCTAGGGTGAAAAATAATATCTCCAAGTGAAAGTAAATATTTGGGGGAAACTTTAGGAAATTGTTGCATATCCAAATGTTACATTCCTCTAATTATGTTTCTAATAGGCTTATAAGGCTCCAAAAATGCTTAGTGTACCACAAAATCCTAAAAAAGTTATTTTTTGAAAGATTTTACTTGAAACTTGCACTAATTTTCACTTTTGTGCTATGTGTGAGTGATTCATTTGGTTTTAGAAGAAATTAAATTACATTAGCACTTAAGTTATCCAAATTTGTTGATAAAAATTCTCTTTAAGATAATCAAAACCTTTTTCAAGCTAATCACTCCTCTAAACTAATCAATATATTTTACAAGTAAATCAATACTTCACCAAAATGAGCAAAATTATGGATATTTTGGGAATTTCCTTACCATCTAGACTATGATTGTTGTTTTTTACTTCCAAAAAGAGAAAATAATGGTAAGTTAGTGTCAAGTTATTATATTTATGGTGACTTCATGGGACACCAAGCTTTATTGGCATCAATTCCTAGATCCCACCTCTATCCTTGGGTGCAAGGTTCACAAAATTAAAATTCACGTAGGAAAAATTTGTAAAATTGATGTCTATCCTTGGTGTTATTGGTCACTTAACCCATATTTAATGGTAGCAACATTTGTAACTTTTGAAACTTGTTATATTTAGGCAATTACACTATTTCAAGGTCTTCAAATTTCCCCACCAAGTCTTTGAAAGAATTTCTAGATAGCACTTCTGAATTGGTCGCTAACTCCTTTAACTTGGCATGAATCAACTTCAATATTTTACTTATTTTAGAGGCATTTCCTTCATTTGACTGGTCCTACTATTCTTCAATCATTTAACGTATGAAATCATCATCTTAGAAATATTTCGTGTCATCGAATATGTCTAGCATTTCAACAACAACCTTGAATTTATTTTTACATTTCTTGGACCTAGGTTTTCATAGACATCAAGTTGTCATTACAATATTTTAAGTTTCTATAGATGTTTGGGATATTCCTCATTTTTTTCACCTTTTATTTGTGGTCTATCCCATGCTATTAAGGTTGTGTTAGGGTCATTAATATAAGGGGTTTTACAACTTCTTGGTATTCACCTCTTACATAAAGTTATTCTTCTACTTGCTTGATGATGTTTTTGGATATTTACAAGATTGTTAACATGAAGTATTTGATGAAATTATTTATCTCCTCTCAAAATTGGTCCTACATGTCTTTAGCCATATGAATCTCCTACACCAACTTAGGATATTCCTACATTTATATAGGATTTGAGGCTTCCAACTCCTTGACCTATTGGTATTTCTTTTCTAGGTCCTCCAATAGTCTACTTTGTTCCTTAGTTATTTATTTTCTAGGGTTGTATCCTCATCCAGGTTAGCCTATTGCTAGATGTTTTACCTCTTCTCATGTGTGAAGAATGTATCAAGCTTTTTTTTCCTTAGGGTTTTCTTCAAAATCTCTTTAGGGTTATAGGACCATCAGTCTCTAAGTTGTTTGAGACTAATCTCCTTCAATATTACCTCTACCATAGTGTTATATACCTACATATTAAGAGTGATATTCATTATTTATTGCTTGATCAAGTAGAAAGTGACTTTATTTTACCTTTTAAAGTATTTTAGGTCTATATAATCAAGTTTATTGATATATTAAAGGTTGAATATCTAGTCAAGTACTTTTGTAGGTAAGTAAATGGGCATGGATGACAAGCCATAAAGGTAGATGAAGGATTTGGTCCTACCTAAGTATAAATATCCCTATGGCAATTTCCCCTCAGTTATCATCCTTCACATCTCACCTAATATTCTTGGTATCTTTCCCCTAAAATTTACCATAATGACCTCATAGACCTCATCATAGAAGTTATATAAGGATTTTTTGACTTCTCAATAGGGTATGTCCATGCACTCTATAATACGTAAGGGTCATCCATCTACCCCTACCTAATCTAACTGGAGGATGCAAAACATAGGTGTATCAAGGTCTTCTAGAAGACCCTTGAATAATAATATTCTCTCTAGTGTTTCCATTCTTATAGATTTAGTGAAATCACTAGATGATTCATCCAGGAAACAACTTCAACCATTGATCAAAATTAGGTGTCTTCTTGTCTAATCTTTTATCATTTCACTAGAGTAGGTTGTTTGCTATTTTTAATTAGATTACCTAAAATAAATATATGATTTAAAAATTAAAGTATTGATATAAACATTAGTTTTTATTTATTTATTTATTAATTAGGCATTAAATCCAAAAGTGCATATAGTTTTGCATAATTAGTCTAATATTGTTTGCGTATTTTTCTATTGCACCTTTGCTTGAAAATAAAAATGCATTTCTATTCCTATTTTAGTCTAGTCATTTGCAAAGAAATTAAAAGAACATATAGTTTAGCTTTGTTTTATTCACCTTTTTTTTCATTTGCATTAGATAATAGCATCTTACATAGCAGTTCCTAGGATAGAATAAAACATAGGTGTCTATCAAACAAAAGAAAACATCAAACTAGATTAGAAAAATATATAAGCCCCTGATGAACCTAAAAAACACCTTTTTTTCCAAAGATAGATAGAAAAAAGAACAACCTAATTGTGAGTTAGCAACAAGACTCTCTCATTTGCATGTGGATGACCCTTGAGGGAATGCATTAGGGGTTAGCATCCCCATACCCCTTTTGGCATCACACAAGTCTATACCCTTTACTTTATTCATTATATCCAACAAGTATGCGAGCTTCACTCTTAGCACCAAGTTTTCTCCTAAGATGATCAACAACATGAACGTAAGACAAACATCCAAAAAATTTAAAATAAATGACATTATAATTTAAACCATACCATATTTCATATGGGATCATTTTATGGAGTGCTCTATTGAGGACATATACAGTTGTAGCAATCACCTCACCCAAAAAAATGTTACGCCTTTTATCTCTAACAAGTGTCGTTAATGCTCGCACTTTAATATTTATCAAACTAGGGCAACATCCTAAGGTTGTATGGATTTGAAAGCATGACATTTCGAAATATTTAAAAAAAAAATTGTGATGCATCCAAAATCAAATAAACGCTTAAGTCCTACAATGTGAAATGCATGAAATGAAAAGTGACGAATTGAACAGTGACAAAAGAAAGTATAGAAGACACAACCCTTTTTATTTCACTCTCTTAATATTGGTTACAAAGAAGCCTCCTCCATTTTCAGGGGCTAGGAGTGTTAAATGAATTTTTGTTACAATCATGACTTAGCATTCCTCCTTCCATGTGCCCACATTTGAAATGGGTGGGCCAAAGTGTTGTCGCCGCTTGCGTTGATGAATCCTTGATTCTTGCTGCTCTTCCTGCGTTCAAAGACACAACAAGTCATTAGTAGCACCTATGACAAAATATGAAGCGTTTAACCTTAAAAACCAATGGAGGATGCATGCATAAGATTAACTAAAATAGTAGATAAAATGACTCTAAGTAACCTGCAATTTTGATAGAGACAAGAAAACATTACCAGAGGGCTACTACCATCAAAACATTCGAGGAAACTCTGCCGATTCGTGTTCCACTGTAATTCGTCCCTGGGAATGACGAATTCTACTATAATTCATCCCTAGGAAGGACAAATTCTACTGTAATTAGTCCCTGGGCAGGACAAATTCGCCTGCAGCAAAGCGCCGAAGTGATGCTGCCCAAATGTCACTCCTCGGGATCTCCAAAAGACCTGCAAACATAGGGGTTAGCTAATTGGGGGCATTTTGGGATGACCCAGATGGTCGGATTTTCCCAATTTGACCTCCTTTAGTAGGAATTTGATGTTGTTACCTGCAAGTTAGTGAAGACCACAAAACGAGAAAACATGATAATATTTGATCACAACATTCTAAAATCGAAATTATGAACTATCTAAATAGTATAACATGGAATGCAATATGAACAAGTAGCAAAAGAATAAATCAAAATGGAACTAAGAAATGTGGGGCGCCCGGGCGGGCCGCCCATCGTTAGAACTTGATTTTGGCACCAATCCACTTGGGATGGGCCCAAAATATTTGGTAATGGGTTGTCGACGAATTGGTAGATCAATGTGGTCAAATTTCGGGTTTTGGGTCCGAATTCATGCTTCCAATAGCCACCCAATAACCTCTCTTGCGAAAGAGATTAAGGATGTGGAAGAGGTGAATAAAAAAGGGTACAATGTGGTGTTCAATTTGGCAGCACTTCATTGCTTGAAAATGCCTCCAACTTGTCTTTCCTTGGGTGGGAAAGTCCACCATTTTATAGACCTAGGGGGTCTCTTTGGAGGGGCATGAAGGGGTGCCATGTGGCGGCCATGCCTTCTCAAGAGGGAGGAGACTCCTCCCTGACTTGGGCTTCCATGACTGCCCTTGTGACAGTCCTCTAACGCCTACTCTGCCCACCTACACGCGCATGCAAGGCAGGAGGCATTAATTGACTGTCCTCGGCTACCACTTGGCACCATTTTTCTTTTTTCTTGTTGAACCTGGAATTCGTCCTGACCCAGGACGAATTCAGAATTCGTCTCTAGGAGAGACGGATCCCAATTTGAATTCGTCCCTGGGCGGGACAGATACTAAGCAAAGTGCCTGAATGTGCCAAATTGCCTTCTGACCTTACAAAATTGCTACAAAAGTGGTTAGGACCACTGTTTAACCTCTGAGGGCTACCCTGGGGGCTACGTGTGTCAAAGTGATCAGTGTTTGCAGTCACATAATCGGATTGGTGTTGTTTTGATGTCTACAGATGCCCCTTTTTGGGATGTGTTGTGCATGGCGCAGCGCCGAGCAAAAATAGATAACCAAAGCACTAATGATTAGGGTTTCTTGGTAACCTAACCAACTTGTGCTGCCTCAAGTATGGAAAGGGCATTCATTCTTGAATCCTTACTTCTAACGAGCTAAGGAATTTGATTTCAAGTGTTAACCTATTTTGGTGAGGTGTGACTTGAGCTTGGACATTGATCAGTCATGATTAGGCAAAGGGCGCAACCTTTTGTCCATAGGGGAACCTTGTGTTCATGCTTTGGGAATGCCAAGCGTTTTATCAATTTATGATTATTGCTTTTTTACTGCCTCAAGCAGAAGCATAATTGTCTTTGTCAATGATTCTTTGAATGCATGTCGTTTTCCTTAATTGGGTGTGTGTTTGTTGATTGGTGACTAAGTGTGACTATGCCCTCAAGCGACGAATCGATGAGGAAATGACCTTTGTGAGAAAAGCGACGAGTCGCTTGACCCAAGATGACTTGTGCAAGGGTACCTTTAGATGTTTTACCATTAAGCATGTGCAATTTTTTCGACATTTAGACCTATTTTTGGTGGGTGGTAACCCTTTTTGTGACGCTTTTTGGAGCTAAAATTGGCGAAAATCCATCTTCCCGTGGAGCGGTCCGGCTATGGTAGCCTTCTTAGGGAGTAGGATAGTGAAAATTTGTGACCCCAACGTCTATTTTGTATTCCCGAGATGTCAAGTGCAACAACACTCTCATCGGGCAAGTTTATTATTTGTTTTAGTGCATTTTTGTTCAATTTTTGATGTTTTTTGAAATTTTTGGCCTGAATTCGTCCCAGGGTAGGACGAATTCCAACTTAGAATTCGTCCCATGGTGGTACAAGCGCCAACCAAAGCGCTCGTCATAGGGGAAGACAAATTTAAGCTAAAAAGGCCTATTTAAAGTCCAAATCTAGGGTTTGGGCTCATTTGCATCTGATTTTTCTTGCGATTTGGAGCTCTAGGGAGAAGGAGGTTAATTCTGCGAAGTGAAGCGCTATCGGATTTTCCCTACCATCATGAGTGCACAAATCAGGTCGAGCGACAGAGCTGAAGCGAGACCAGTAAGTGCTCCCTAGAGTTATTATTTTGTTTAACATTGCAATTGTTTTGTTCAATTATTTTTGGAATTTATCAGTTAGGATTAGGAACCCTAGAACTGAAACATTTTTGAATTTTGAATTTTTGTGTTTGTTTTTTTTTTTTGCTGTACAATTCTTTTTTTATTTTATTTTAATGTTTTTGAGTTATTTTCTTTTGCAGGTTGTTAGGAGCCGATACCGTGTACCCACTGCTTTCACTAAAGTGCGGGGGAGGCTGACTGAGGTTGACTAGGAGTGGCTTGATGCCCTTGGGCTCAATTAGGTGGCTCGACTGGAGCTTGTGGTTGTAGATCAGGCCTATTTGATGGCCTTGATCAATCTCTAGGATTCGCGGACCAACACTTTCCATCTCCCAATAGGGGAGATGACTGTTACCTTGGAGGATATCTATCGGCTTCTGTAGATTTCGATAGATGGGCTACCATCATGACATCGCCGCATGATCAGCGGATAGCTGTACTGACGAGATGCTTCGAGCATGGGGAGGAGCTAGGTGTGGAGGATCCAATGGAGAGGGCAGAGGGCGACTGCCAGATTGGTAGGATTTTGGTCAGATGGTGGTTGGAGAGGGGGGTGTTGGGTGTGAGGCACGCATTCCTAATGGGCCTCATGTCCAACATACTATTACCTGACTTGTCAGGTGCGAGGTTTCCATGGAACCTGCTAGATTTGGTGTGGCAGTTGGTAGAGTGCCCGATAGAGGCACTGCTTATCTTGAGATGGGGACAGACACTGTTGGCACAGCTCTATGGGGAGCTGTATGAGGTTCGCTATCGAAAGCGGAAGGGGATTAGCTGTAGCTATCTGTTGCAGTGTTGGGGTTGGCAGGACATAGCAGTTGAGAGGCCAGCCAGGTTACCATGGACGACTTGAGCAGTGATGGAGGATAAGGAGATAGGGTATGCAGTTCTGTGGCGGCAGTCTGGAGAGCAGGGACAGAGTCGATGGTGGGTAGGAGTCGTAGGGCACTATGTCGATACATTCTCTTAGCTCACTCCTAAGGGGATGGTTTGGCGCCCTTATCAGGACTATCTAGCCTGGTCGAAGGCTGGAGAGTGGCTCTGACGGGTACGCAGAGAGCGATGGTTGATCGGGAAAAATGGGACCGAGCATGAGTTCTTCTCATTTATATGGGTTACACGACAGTTTGGGGTGCGCCAGGGGTTGCCTGGTGAGCCCATGGTCTATCGACATCAAGGGGATGAGAGGAATCTGGACCGACCGGTCATCACACCACTAGGTGAGGATTCAAATGCGATGATTGACGTCCCAGACATGGATGATATTGGGACTACCGCTGAGTATGACTCATGGTGGGTACTACGGCGGTGGCAGGGAGAGGGGCCACTAGGAGGCGCAGAGGCAGCAGCGGTGGGCGGGGAGGGTGCTGAGGCACCAGGGGATGATTGGGAACTCCTTTGGAGGATGCAGATATGGTAGAGGTGGAGGGTGAGGATGCGGATTTGGGGGCTTTGGATCAGTCAGAGATGCAGGACATGGCGGAGCAGTGGGAGCCAGGGCAGGCTGTTGTTCCAAAGAGTCCCATGCCCTAGGTGAATGCGGGGGAGATGGAGTTTGGGGTACGTGTTGAGAATGCATGTTTGGTGGAGCTGCTATGGAAGTGAGACCAGGAATTGGGGGATGCCTTGCGGGATAGGGATCTCCTATAGGCTCAGCTAGCAGAGCGTGATAGGGTTTTGACGTAGCGTGATGATGCAGTAGCTTACTACCATTGGTGGGATGCAGAGTGGTTTTGGCACTGGATAGATTTGGAGAGGGAGGTCATTCGCCTCGATGGGAAACTACCAGAGTCATCGGGAGGTGGATCTTTGCATCGAACGAGGGACAGTGGTACTAAGTAGTCAGCATCATCTCGTTGTAGGCGATTGGATGAGGGAGGCAGTAGCAGGCATGATGTGGGGGCAAGTAGTAGCCACCCTGAGGCATCCCATAGGACCCACACCACGGGGGGTAGTTCTCGTCACACCGATCCTATGTGATCATGGTGGTCGATGCCTTAGGCTGGATGGTTTTGAGTATGATTGCGGGGTTAGAGGACCAGTTTTGTAGCCTACGGGCATTTTTTTGACGATATATATATATATATATATTTTATTATATATATATATATATATATATATATATCGGCTTTATTTTGTTTATGCACATGTGATGATTCGATCTTATGCATGATGGTTGATGAATATGGATGTATGCATGTTTAATTTATTTTGATGGATGCACATGTTATGATGAATGCAAATGTTTTGATTTATCTGTGATATGCAAAAATGAAATGGATGAAATGAATTTGTGTTGGTTGGTTAGGGCACCATAGACTGTTTAGGACTTTGTTATTTTATTTTTAGGTGATTGTTGTGGTAAATGACTTTGTATGTATACATGTGGTTTTTCTTGTATTTTTTGATGGTATTGTACGGATGAAAAGTAGCGCAATTGGTTTAGAAATGTAGCTAGGGTTTTCTAAGACTCGGGAGGTTTTAACTCACTAGCCATGACTATACTTTATCTTGCAAGACTTTTGAACAAGGTATGAATTGGACTTGTTTTTGACCAAGTTATTTCACATCCCTGTGTGTGCAATTGAGTTCATTTATGTGGTATTTGTCAGGATACCGCTAGTGCTAGATGGGCTCTCAACCAAACCTATACTGAGGATCACCTAATTAGCTCCACTATCTTCTTTATTGTATTTAGTTAGATTAATCTGCAGTGCTATCTAGGATACCATAAGCTAGCTCATCCACATGCAAACATTGATCTGTACACAGGCTAATGTGATAGATATATCATCATGCGAGAAGCTTACCGCCAGTGACCGATAGGCTATCAACCAAACCGATATCGAGGCTTGCCTCATGACCTTCGAATCTTTGAGAGTTCCAAGGATTCAAGTTCGACTCCCTTCTTTTCTTCAATTGTATTGGGATACTTGCTCTTTTGTAGTGATAAAAATCACTGTTTATTTTTGTTTTATTTGTTTTTCTTTTGAGCAAGGGATTTGGATTTGAGTGATAAGAATCACTATTGTATGTGCTTTTTGATGTGTGCACTTTGGGGATGATGTCAAATTTTTGGAGTTTTGACGTTTGCAAATTTTTGATGTTTTGCAATTATTGAGAACTTGGGATTCTGGTAGGGTACCTAGGAATAGATATTTGGGGATATATTATTATATTGTATAAGGGTTGGCATGGGCCACACATAACCCAAGGTTGATTTTATTATAATATTATATTATATTTTAATATAATATAATATTAGTAGTAGGCTCTCCATAGTAGAATAAGAATATGGATATATAAAGAAGAGATATTTGTCATTGTAAGTATTCATATCATTGAAGAAGAATCTTATGTAATCGTCGTGCCCATGAAGTGGCCTCTCATCTTGGGAGATCTTGTGGAGTTATTCCTTCCTTAAGGATTATTATTGGTGTTGCCCTACCTTAAGGGTATTAGCTATCTCTCTCTCATTTGTGGATTGTTATTGTGGATAATATATTGTGGATGAATGATTTGATATTTCTGCATATTGGTGAATGGTTCATGTTTAATAATAATAGTTCTGCAACAAGTGGTATCAGAGCAAAGATTTTGGTAAAGTGGGGATTTTTGTGTGAAACCCTAGAATTAGGGCAATTTTTTTTGGAAAAACATCTCATCTTTCAAGAGCCATATCTCTGCGTAATTTTATCCGATTCAGGCGATTCTTGGATCAGATTGTGCAGAATTTGAAGAGCTTTAAAATGAGTGGTCATATGATGGAATATGAGTAGTATTGAGGGAGATACGACCTTTTGAAGTTAGTCATCCGAAACAAGGATAGTGACGAATTTCACAGATTTTTTCTAGAAAAACACCTCATCTTTCAGAAGCCATATCTTTGCGACAGTTAATCCGATTGAGGCGATTCTTGGATCAAATTGTGCAGAATTTGAAGAGCTTTAAAATGAGTGGTCATATGAAGGAATCTGAGCAGTATTGAGGGATATACGACCTTTTGAAATCAGTCATCTAGAACAAGGGTAGTGACGAATTTTCAAGTCGCGAATTTTTCGAGAGACAAAATTTGTTTAGTTCGGGTAAGCAAATCAGTTACACTTTATTTTGTTTGGAAGAAAAAATTGCAGATCTAGTTGTCTATGTGGATTTTTAGCTTCAACTCGGTGGGAAGATATTTATTTCCATAAAACCCTAGTTGCATTAGGGCATGAACAATGGCAGTCCAAGATTTTTTTGGAGAAGATGATATTGATGTTAGGGATTGGTGGAAAAATTTTAAATCCGAGTTTTATCATAATCCTATTTGGAAAAATTGGCTTTCTTTTTATCTTAGTGGAGAAGCTAAGATTTGGTATTCTAGAATTCCTCGCGCCCATCAAGATGAACTAACTTGGAAAACAATGGAGCATGAATTCTTGAGTAGATGGGACCCATATAAAAAGATAGCTAGTTTGAAGGCCACCATCAAGGGATATGAAGAAGAAATAAATATGTTTCAAAAAGAACAAAAGGAAATAAAAAGAGAGCTAGCAAATTCCAAAGACGTGGTAGAAGATAAAAAAGATGTCAGTATGCAGACAGAGGAAACCATACCTTTGGTAGAAGATAAATTAGAAAATGGACAAAGAAATTTGTTTGAATCTAAAAAGTCTATTATGCAGGTTCATGGAAGCATTCAAAAGGAACAGGTTATTATTTCCATTGACCCTGGTAGTAGATATAATTTTATTAATATTTCTTTGGCTAAGAAGTTGCAACTTCAAGCAACAAAAATCAAGGACATACAACTAGAGGGTGAGAATGTTCAGATTTTTGAAGATTTAAAGATCACCATGGATAAATATGTTTTACATTCAGATTTCTATGCTATTGAGATGGATGATAAGGATATTGTTCTTGGTTATCCTTGGTTAGATTCTTTGGGTACTATTAACATTAATGTGCAAAAGAAGTTTATGAAGTTATGGTACAGGAAAAAGAAGATAACATTACAGGATATTTCTCAGCTTAAGGAGCAGGGATCCAAGGAAAATCAAGAAGTGGTTGTAGAAGAACAAATTGAAGAACAGGAAACAGAATCCACGAAGGCGATAGCAGCAACAAAGTCCAAGGAATATTTGATAGAAGAGCACAAGGACACACCAAACAAAGAGAACATGAAAGAACAATGTGTAGAGGAATTTAAAATAATGGAGCCAAATTTTGAGAAGTCAAAGAAGGTAGAACATCAAGTAAAGGTTGCACCATATCGCCATCCACACCACCATGAGCGAAAACAATATTGGAGGCAAGGTTCAAGGCAAAAATATTATGGTTCTACATGTAATCAGCAGGACACCAACTATGGCAGTGTTTGGCAAAGAAAGCATAGTGATCATGGTTTTTAGCAAGGTTCATCAGCATCAAGGAACAAGTGGACCCATCATTCAAGTTATCAAAATACAAGCAATAGAAGCGTGGATCCAACGAAGCGGATTTGGATACTCAAGTAACAAAATGGCATACCAGCATCATCGAGTTTCACTTGGATGGATGGATGATCGAGATTGGTACCAATTGCTAACATTGCTTAGCAAATCATACTACAGGTTTCTTCATATGTTTCGAGGACGAAACATTTGTAAGAAGGGTGGCATGGTAGGGTACCTAGGAATAGATATTTGGGGATATATTATTATATTGTATAAGGGTTGGCATGGGCCACACATAACCCAAGGTTGATTGTATTATAATATTATATTATATTTTAATATAATATAATATTAGTAGTAGGCTCTCCATAGTAGAATAAGAATATGGATATATAAAGAAGAGATATTTTTCATTGTAAGTATTCATATCATTGAAGAAGAATCTTATGTAATCGTCGTGCCCACGAAGTGGCCTCTCATCTTGGGAGATCTTGTGGAGTTATTCCTTCCTTAAGGATTATTATTGGTGTTGCCCTACCTTAAGGGTATTATCTATCTCTCTCTCATTTATGGATTGTTATTGTGGATAATATATTGTGGATGAATGATTTGATATTTTTGCATATTGGTGAATGGTTCATGTTTAATAATAATAGTTCTGCAATAGATTCTTGGGGAATTGGGTAGGGAAGATGCTTGTCCTTTTGCCAACTCTCAGCATTCTTTGGGTCATTCGCACAGGGGGATAAGCAAGATAGCCGTTTCACTTATGGTGACCTGGATTGCTTTGCAGGTGTCATCTTTCGTTCACAGAACTTAGGAATTTTTATATGTTTTAAATTTGTGTTGGGATGCTATGTAACAAGGTGTGATTCAAATAGAACTCTACCTTCGTAAAATCTATCTGACTTGGTATAGTACATGGCTAGAAAGAAAAATTACAATTGAAAGATGAAAACTCTTGATACATTATAATACCACTGACTCTGGTGTGGTAAAAAGTAGTAAATGTTGTAATTTTGTTGTTTTTGGGTTGCTTATAAAATGGAAAAATGTGGAACAAGATAGACTAGCAAAGAAATTACAGCCTATGGTGCCTTTGACCTGTACGACCACAAATATGCAATGTATGGATGCGATGCTTAATGCAGCTATATATTTTTGTATTTTGATGGAATGATTTTTGTGAATATGAAGATGAGATGTGAGAAGAGCTTTTATTGATGAATTTGAGCATGCCTAGAAATGAGATGCAATTTTTTTTGTTTTTGATGATTTTTGGATTTTGAATTTCTTTATTTTTGACCAAGTGATTGTGGGAATCCTTGAAGCATTTTGGGGTTGACCAAGCGATTATATGAATCCTTGGAGCATTTTTGGGATTGATCAAGCGATTGCAAGAATCCTTGGAGCATTTTTGGGATTGACCAAGCAATTGCAAGAATCCTTGGAGCATTTTAGGATTGACCAAGTGATTGCAAGAATCCTTGGAGCATTTTGGGATTGACCAAGCGATTATATGAATCCTTGGAGCATTTTGGGATTGACCAAGCGATTATAGGAATCCTTGGAGCATTTTTGGGATTGACCAAGCGATTGCAAGAATATTTGGAGCATTTTGGGATTGACCAAGCGATTATATGAATCCTTGGAGCATTTTTGGGATTGACCAAGCGATTATAGGAATCCTTGGAGCATTTTTGGGATTGACCAAGCGATTGCAATAATCCTTGGAGCATTTTGGGATTGACCAAGCGATTATAGGAATCCTTGGAGCATTTTGGGGATTGACCAAGCGATTATATGAATCCTTGGAGCATTTTTGGGATATGGCTCTCTTAGATATGGAATGGTCGCAAATGACTGGTATTCAAGGGTTTTGTTTCCTTGATTCCGTCAAGAGAAGCTAGCCGGTATGTCCCGGGTCCTATTTTGCTATCAATGACATATGGACCTATCCAATTTGCCACAAATTTGTCCCTTAGGTGGGGCAACAAACTAGAGTTTTTCTGGTTTTCCTTCAAAACCAAATCACCAACCCGCAAGTCTCTCAGGTGAACTTTCATGTTGTAAGATTTCTTAAGTCGCTCTTGATAGATACGTAAATGCTCGAGAGCATTAACACGTCGTTCATCAAGCAACGTAAGCTGGTCTAACCAGGCCTACTATGCAGCGTCATCATCGATGAACTCTTGCATTGATATGTGCAGGGAAGGGATTTCCAACTCTAGAGGCATGACTGCCTCAGAGCCATACATGAGCGAAAACAGAGTGGCCCCAGTGGGCGTCTGAATGTTGGTGCGATAGGCCCACAGGGAAAGTGGGATTTGGATGTGCCAATCCTTATGACTAGCTGCAACTATCTTTTTAAGGATGGTAACTAGCATTTTGTTCGACGCTTCTGCTTGCCCAATCGCCTGCGAATAATAGGGTGTCGAAAAACTGTGCTGAATTTTGTACTTTGTGGTCAAAGCATGCACATATTTTTTCTTGAATGGTGTCCCATTATCCAAAACTATTTTGGATGGAATACCAAAATGACATATCATGTTATGCAAAATGAACTCCACAATGCGGGGTCCTGTCGTAGAGGTAAGAAGAACTACTTCCGCCCACTTGATAAAATACTCTATGGTTGTTATGATAAATGTGTGACGGCATGACAACGCAGGGGATATCTTTCCGATTAGATCGAATCCCCACTGCAAAAATGGCCAAGCGGATTGGACTGTCTACAAGGCCTGGGAAGGTACATGCATCAAATTGGCATGGTGCTAACACTTCACGCACTTCCTGACATATGCGCAATAATCTCGCTGTAAATATGGCCAATAATAGCCCATGCGAAGAATTTGCTTTGCGATGGTCATCCCACTAAAGTGGCCACCACATGTACCATCGTGCGCTTGGGCGACTGCCTAAGTGGAATCTTGCTGGTCTAAGCAACGAAGGATTCCTTCATAGCTATAACGATACAAAATGTCTCCTATCAAGACATACTTAGTCACTTTCTGCTTGAATGCTCGTTTTGTGGCATGCGTCAATCGAAGCGAGAGATTACCTAACTTAAGGTAGTCTCTAATGGGTAAATACCAGTCTTGTTGATCGAAAACCTCGACGGTATGAACAACCAATCCCTCTTGAAGTTCATCCCTAGCAAACACTGAGCAAGAAAGAAATTGTAAGAATAGCATTGTATTGCTATTAATGGGAGTAGGGGAGAACAAGGACCCCCAGTTGGCATGTTTCAGACGATTGTGGATTCGACAGAACTTATCCAAGGATGGTTCAATCTGGATCATGTGGATTCCTGGCATCAAGTTAGAGCTTGCACGCTCCATCGCGGATTGTGATAAGGTTTTGACTTGAATGGTTGTCATATCACCAAAAAGGTCTTGTAGGATTAGTGACCCCAAGGAGGCCATTGTGTCCAAAAAATAATTCGATGACCGAGGGAGTGCCTCGATGTCGTACCACTCAAGTTTTGCCAAGAATTTGTCCACAAAGGCTTTATAAGCCTACAAAACTGGGCATTTGCATTGGAATACCCCTTTGACTTGATTGAAAATTAACAACGAATCATCAAAGATGTTTAGTCTTTTGATGTTCATGGCGATTGTTGTCTGAAGACCTATGAGCAAGGCTTCATACTCTGCATTATTGTTGGTGCATGGGAAATTTAATTTAAATGATAGGGGCATTGGAGTGCCCTACGGTGTGAAGAATACTATTCTCGTGCCACCACCTTGCTCACATTTAGAACCATCAAAAAATAGGGTTATGTCAGCCTATGACTCAGGCTCATCAGAATCTGGAAATTCTGAGACATGGAAGACCCCATCATTGGGTAGTTCTATGACTAGAGGCTGATCATCTTCAAGAGGAGCCTTTGCTAGTTGATTGGCTATGACTTGTCCTTTGATAGATTTTTTTTTGATAAATTCTATGTCAAATTCCGTCAACAACATGATCCATTTTGTCATGCGACTACTATGATAAGTACGACTCATCATGTATCGTAATGTATTCTCCTTAGACACAACATACGTAGTGTTGCTCAGCATGTAGTGGCATAGCTTTTTGGTAGCAAACACCACTGCCAAGCAGAGTTTCTCGACATATGCATAGTTAAGTTCATAACTGACCAGGGTGCAGCTAAGATAATAAGTAGTATGTTCTTCATGAAGTTCATTCTTCTGGGCTAGCATAGCGCCCAATGCCACCTCAGTAGCTAGGATGTATAAGTAGAATGGCACTCCTGGTCTAGGTGGTGCCAATACTGGCGACGAAGACAAGTATTGTTTGATGTCGTCAAAGGCTGACTGGCACTCGTCATCCCAATGAAATGTAACCCCCTTGCGCAATAATTTGTTCATGGGTCGACACTTGTTAGATAGCTGTGCTATGAAGCGCTTGATTGACGTGACCTTTCCCTGCAGACTTTTGAGTTGCTTAATGGTAGTTGGGGGAACCATTTCAAGGATTGCCTTGACTTTCTTTGGGTCCACCTCGATGCCTCGCTTTAAGACTATGAAACCCAAGAGTTTTCTAGATGTGATGCCAAATACACACTTCTTGGGATTCAATCTGACTTTATGCTCCATGATGCGATCGAGGATCTTGCTTAAGTCACCGAGATGATCTGAGCGCAAAAGAGACTTGGCCAACAAATCATCCATGTAATCTTCCAAAGTTTTATGCATGTAATCATGGAATATGTATGTCATGGCACGTTGGTAGGTGGCACCAACATTTTTAAGGCCAAAAGGCATGACCTTATAACAAAATGTCCCCCAAGGCATTATGAACGCCATTTTTAGTTGGTCCTCGGGATTGATACAAATCTGATTGTATCCCGAGAAACCATCCATGAGGGATAACATTTCATGACCTGCTGTAGCATCTACCAACGTGTCAATGCTTGGCAAGGGGAAATCATCCTTAGGACTCGCTTTGTTTAGATCTCAAAAATCAGTGCATATGTGAATCCTCCCGTCAAGCTTTTTGATGGGCACCATGTTGGACAGCCATGGCAGATAATCCACGCAGATGACAAACTGTGCATCCAACGGCTTTTGCAATTCATCTTTGACCATCAAGGCCATTGTTGGGTGCATCTTACGTAGTTTTTTCTTAACTGGCTTGATTGTCAGATCAAGCATCATATTATGCATGACTAGCTATGGATCTAGCCCTGGCATGTCTCTGTATGACCATGCAAAAACCTCCTTCTTCTCTTTGAGAAGGGCAATGTAGTTGGCTTGCTCTTCGGGGGAAATACTTACCCATAGCTTGAGAATCCATGGATTCATTGGATCTATGCCGATGTCTACGTCACTCGTCTCCTCGACTGATATGTGGGATCCGTCCTCCAACTGATGTGGAGTCAGGATCAAATGGATATCATTAGCTAAGTTTAAATATGCATTGGGAACCTCGGGTTCCTCTTTAGCCTAAAAGATATCCTGAGTTGTACCTAGGGAAAAATGAGGCATTTTATCGAAATGCCAATACTTTGATGGGGATGGAGGTGAATTGACGCGATCCCAGTCGATGGCATCTATGTCTAGATGCAATGACTATGCTGGATCAGCCAGATTACGGATGGGTGCGGTCAAATCAATGGAGATCATGTGGATGGAGTGAATTTGGTCTCCATTACCGCGAGTGTGATGACTCAAACATTCTAGATGTTCCTTGTGTTCTAGATCTGGCTCTAGGGGGATAGGCACGAACGGACCAGCCCTATGTGCTTATAGGAAGAAAGGGTATTCCCTCAGCACTGATGTCATTATAGGGTCTCGAGGTGGATGGTGCTTGTCATAAAATTGGAGCCATGGATCCAGCACTTGGTCCCACCCTGCTGGGTCTATGTACCACTCATGCCCTGGCAGTATGCCCATCTGTGCAAATAAGTCATTAATCCCCAAGGGATGCCATTGTTGCACTTGTTGCCTTTGTTGCCTTTGTCGCATGTGGTTGATATAGGCCATCTCAGTCTCGTCTTCCGAAGCACTATCGGAGATCCAAAAATGTTCATTTTTTGCAACAATTGCTTGCGACACTAAGAGTTCATCTTGTTCTAGCAAATTAATCTGGTCCCATTGCGGTTGTTCCACACTCGATGGAGGGACCTAATTCTCTCGACACAGCACTGGCTCAACTGGAACCTCTAAAGGGAACAATTTTAAAAAGATCTCTTGCCAGTTATTCATGGGAACCTCCTATGAGTGATCATTATTGGATTCGAAGGGAACATATGACACTGGTTCATGTTCTGCTTCATCCTCCAAATATTCTTCTAGACACTGTTTATGCTCTCCTTGAAAGCGAGTTCCTAAACTTTCACCTCTCTTTAGCAAAGGAGAAGGCTTATTGATGTTACCAAGGGTGGTTTTTGACCATGGGAGGTAATCTCCCAATGTATATGTTGTGTTTGGGTTGGCATAAGGGTCTGATGCTGATCCACCCTTGTTGCCTATTCCTAGGCCTTGCATGTTTTCCACCAAAATGTCTAAGGGCAGGGGGTGGTTGAACCCTACTCCCGACTTATCATAAGACATTTGGTATCTTGGCTAGCAAAGGACACGCGGTCCTTGCTCATACCTGCTTAGCCCGTATCCATGCCAATTGCATTGGCCAAGATATATCATAGCAAAGTTCGGGTTAGACAGATAGTTGACATTTTCTACAAAAGGCTCTTCGTCCTTGTCCTTTTGCATGCATGGTTCAACACCATGGTCAAGGCCCCCATACACACAATTGGTCTGGTTTGGTGGGTAGCCTAAAGGAACAACTGTCCTGATGGTGAGGCAAGGTCTCCCCAGGTCTTGCATTGACTCTAGCGTGGGCATTGCTACAACATTCTGCACTAGATACTCCCCCAAGCCCGTACTGGCCATTTCAACAGTAATTGTTGGAGATTGAGGGGGAGGGAATGGAAGTCCTTCTGGAGTCCATTCCATGTTGGGTAGACTGGGAGCCTCAGCTTCCATTGTGCTAGGTATCTCTTCTATTGAGATGGTTGATATTGTTGGCAGCACCTCCTCCAAGGGTTGGGCCTCTTCCAGGATTTGTTTCCCTTTGTCCTTCTGTTTAGCCATGACAGGTGGCATTGATAGTGAATGAGCGGACGATGAAGATGCACCTGGCTGGGGTTTTGATGGATTAGTCATCAGTGGTGCCCACAGAATTGGACCCTGTCTAGATGGATTTAACTGGAAATCCAAGTGCATTGATGGGAGGGTCGATTGTGGCATCAATTGCATTGCATTGCAATATTTTAAGGGTTCTAAGTCCGTCGGGACTACATGTACTTCTCCTTCAAATGCATACTTCAAACACTAGTGAGCTATCGAAGGGACACACTTCATGTCCTTGATCCATGGCCGCCCTAGCAATATGTTGTATGCCATCTCGCCTTCCAAAATATGGCATAATGTAGGTATCATATTTTGTCCTACCTGAACGGGTAGAAAAATTGTGCCAACTATCGAGTATATCACATCGTTGAAAGCTCATAGTGTGTAAGTGGAAGTGGTGATGTGAGAGGCTGGCAACTTTAGATGTTTCAATGCTGTTGTAGTAATGATGTTACTAGACGATCCAGTGTCTACCAACACCCTCTTATACGAGATCCTGTTGACCCACGTGATTACATGCAGGGGTGGATCTACCATGTCATCAGATACTGATTTAACTTCATCTTCTCAGAAGGTGATGACCGGCTCCATACATCGTTTTACATGTCCCACAAAGTTATTAAAAGAATTTACTTTGTGGGGCTGCAACTCGATGGCTTTCAAAATTTCCATGAGAGCTTCTTTATGGGGTGCTAATTGTTGTATAATCTCATATATGGATAGCCTAGCCGACGTGGTCTGCAAAATCTATGTGATTTTGGTTCGTATCATGACCTCGGGTCTAGGCGGAGGTAACTGCATAAGGTGTTGTTGAGGTTGTGACGTTGTTGTAACTTCTCTTGTGGCTATCGTGGGGGCAACCCTTGGGTATTTCTTGTTCCTGGTCACTATGCTTATCATTCCCACATACCCTTGCATGGGAAGATTCTGTCGCACCTCATTGACCTGAAGGGGTTTTGCCTATACCTCATGGGCAGGCAAGGGATCTTTGAAGACTCCCATCTGTTGGTTATTTGGTGCTATGGGGTTGTCCACCATAAATGTTTTATTATCAATCAAGTCTTGTATTAATCCCTTGAATTTCTAGCATGCGTTCAGGTCATGTCCTCTTCGCCTGTGGAACCTACAATATAAATCCTCTCTGTATCCCTTAGGCTTGGGAGCGTTAGGATCTATGGTTTGGATTTCTAGAAGGGTGATTAAATTTGCTACTGACAAGCGGTCAAATAGGGAGTCCCTAGACTCCGTATAAGGGGTGAATTGTCACCTAGGGTGACGCTGTTGATTTTGCTCTTGTTTTTTATTTTCTCTTTCATAATTATTAGGAGGAACTGCCTGATAATTGGCCTTTTGGGGCTGTGTTTCTTGTGCAGGCTTAGGAACATTTATCACAACTTGATTAACCGCAACATGTTTTGGTTGTGTAGTCCCTGTCTTAGTGTTTTTGTTCCACTCTTTCTTTTTAGGTTTGGCAATTTTTCCATCCTGTATTTTGATCTCTTCGATAACTCTGGCTTGCGCCAGAGCTTCTTCTAAGGTGGTGTATTGTGTGAGGTTGGACATAGGGGGAAGGTAGGGTAGCTTAGAAAGTAGAGCCCTTCATCGATTCCCGTAAGCCGCCATTCTGGAAGATTTGAAAAGAAAACTATTGCGATGCATCCAAAATCTAACAAATGCTTAAGTCCTACAATGTGAAATGCATGAAATGAAAAGTGACGAATTAAACAGAGACAAAATAAAGTAGAGAAGACGTAGCCCTTTTTATTTCACTCTCTTAATCTCGGTTACAAAGATGCCTCCTCCCTTTTCAGGGGCTAGGAGCATTAAATGAATTTTGGTTACAATCATGACTTAGTATTCCTCCTTCCGCGTGCCCACATTTGAAATGGGCGGGCCAAAGTGTTGTCGCCGCTTGCGTTGATGAATCCTTGATTCTTGCTGCTACTCCTATGTTCAAAGACACAACAAGTTGTTAGTAGAACCTATGAAAAAAGATAAAGCATTTAACCTTAAAAACCAATGGAGGATGCATGCATAAGATTAACTAAAACAGTGGATAAAATGACTCTAAGTAACCTGCAATTTTGACAAAGACCAGAAAACATTACCAGAGGGCTAATGCCATCAAAACAGTTGGGGAAACTTTGTTGATTCACGTTCCACTGTAATTCGTCCCTGGGCAGAACAAATTTGCCTACGGTAAAGTGCCGAAGTGATGCTGCCCAAATGTTGCTCCTCGAGATCTCCAAAAGACCTATAAACATAGGGGTTAGCTAATTGGGGGCATTTTGGGACGACCCAGATGGTCGGATTTTCCCAATTTGACATCCTTTAGCGGGAATTTGACGTTGTTACCTGCAAGTTAGTGAAGACCACAAAATGACAAAACATGATAATATTTGATCACAACATTCTAAAATAAAAATTATGAACTATCTAAATAGTATAAAATTGTGTAGACACCAAAACAACACCAATCCGATTATGTGACTGCAAACACTGATCGCTTTGACACACACAGCCCCTAGGGCAGCCCTCAGAGGTTAAAAAGTGGTCCTAACCACTTTTGTAGCAATTTTGTAAGGTCAAAAGGCAATTTGGCACATCCAGGCACTTTGCTTAGAATCCGTCCCGCCCAGGGACGAATTCAAATTGGGATCCATCCTACCCAGGGACGAATTCTGAATTCGTCCTGGGTCGGGACGAATTCCAGGTTCAACGGGCAAAAATAAAAATGGTGCCAAGTGGCAGCCGAGGACAGTCAATTAATGCCTCCTGCCTTGCATGCGCGTGTAGGTGGGCAGAGTGGGCGTTAGAGGACTATCACAAGGGCAGTCATGGAAGCCCAAGTCAGGGAGGAGTCTCCTCCCTCTTGGGAAGGCATGGCCGCCACATGGCACCCATGCATGCCCCTCCAAAGAGACCCCCTGGGTCTATAAAATGGTGGACTTTCCCACCCAAAAAGAAGACAAGTTGGAGGCATTTTCAAGCAACGAAGTGCTGCCAAATTGAACACCACATTTCACCCTTTTGATTCACCTCTTCCACATCCTTGATCTCTTTCGCAAGAGAGGTTATTGGGTGGCTATTGGAAGTGTGAATCCGGACCCAAAAACCTGACATTTGACCACATTGATCTACCAATTTTCCGACAACCCATCACAAGAGATTTTGGGCCCATCCCAAGTGGATTGGTGCCAAAATCAAGTTCCAACGGTGGGCGGCCCGCTTGGGCGCCCCGCACTTTTTAAGTTTCATTTTAATCTATTCTGTTATCACTTGTTTATATTCCATTCCATTTTATGTTGTTTAGATAGTTTATAATTTCGATTTCATAATGATTTTGATCAGATATTATCATGTTTTTGTCGCTTTTGTGGTCCTCACTAACTTGCAGGTAGCGACGTCAAATTCCTGTTGATGGAGGTCAAATTGGGAGAATCCGACCATCTGGGTCATCCCAAAATGCCCCCAATTAGCTAACCCCCATGTTTGCAGGTATTTTGGAGATCCCGAGACGTGACATTTGGGCAGCATCACCTCGGCGCTTTATCACAGTCGAATTCGTCCTACCCGGGGATGAATTACAGTAGAATTCGTCCTGACCAGGGACGAATTACAGTTGAACTCAAATCGGTGGAGTTTCATCGACTGTTTTGATGGCAGTGGCCCTCTGGTAATGTTTTCTGGTCTCTGTCAAAATTGCAGGTTATTTGGAGTCATTTTATTCATCGGTTTAGCTAATCTTATGCATGCATTTTTCATTGGTTTTCAAGATCAAATGCTTTATATTTTGTCACAGGTGCTACTAACGCCTTTGTTGTTTCTTTGAATGCAGGAGGAGCAGCAAGAATCAAGGATTCATCAACACAAGCGGTGGCAACACTTTGGCCCGCCCATTTCAAATGTGGGCATGCGGAAGGAGGAATACTAAGTCATGATTGTAACCAAAATTCATTTAACGCTCCTAGCCCCTAAAAAGGGAGGAGGCATCTTTGTAACCGAGATTAAGAGAGTTAAATAAAAAGGGTTGTGCTTTCTACACTTTCTTTTATCTCATTTCAATTCGTCTCTTTCATTTCATTTTTTCACATTTTAGGACTTAAGCGTTTGTTTGATTTTGAATGCATCGCAATAGTTTTCCTTTCAAATCTTTCGAAATCTCGTGCTTTCAGTGGCGATCACGGTGGGACTCTGTCCCCTGGTTTTTTAAGATCGAGAAACTGATCAAAAATTTGTGATTTGTGCTTACAGGTACCATTGTTCGAGCTCTGACTATTATTCGTCTTTGCCTGTGGCGAATACTTTACTGTAATTCGTCTGACCCTGAGACGAATTCTAATTCGTCTCAGACAGGGACGAATTCTGTTCTGTAATTCGTCTCACAGAGGGACGAATTTCTGTCTATGAATTTTTAGGGCCGAGGATCAGAAACAGCAGGTCTAGGCAGAGAAAGGTAAGGGTTCTAAACTGTTCCTGTCATTTTTTGCTTTTTTTGTTTCTATTTTTGTCAATTTTGCCTTCTTAAGGAAAGTAGTTGCTTCTGTCTGTTTCATTTTTTTTAATAAAAAGAACCACACACACATCACGTGGCATTTTTAAACCAAGGAGCTGGTCGTAAGACCCCAGCCCTTGATCAAGACCAACGGTGGGTTCATCACCACCTTGGCTTGATTTTTGCATCCATTTACCCCGATTGTCACTGTTGTTAGGCGTAAATCCTGACGAAAGCTGACCGAGTGTCGCTGGGGTGATTCCCAGCGCACGAGGATAAGTCTTCTATGGTAGGTGTCATTAACAGGACAATCCCCCTTCCGTACCGCCTACGTACCACGTACCATCTGCTCTCACGTACCTATAGTTTCCCTCTCGTAAGGGCGGGTATATAGAGAGGTTGGTATATCGGCCGGGCAATGGTATATTGAAGGGGCGACCATTTATGGGAGTTATATGAGCCTTCATTACGCATTTAAACGTTCTTCAAAACTTTCAAAAAAAAAAACAAAATCATCAAAACGCACTAAAACCAGTCTAGGACACACCATTAATCTTTAAAAGAGATAATCACCATTTGTGTATGCGTGTGTTCATTTCTGCTTAGTGTAACAAAAAAAATCAGAAAAATCATAAACAAAAGATAAAAATCTACGCATTTTGTCACTCGCTCCAAAAGCTCCAAGGATTCCCGCAATCGCTTGGTCACTCCAAAATGCCCCAAAGGTGTCCATGAACCCTTTGGTCAACCCAAAAGTGCCCCAAAGGTGCCCATAAGTGATGCAGGAGCATCCAACAAAATATGGGAAATCTTATTTTTTTCCCTAAATTTTAGTGCATTTTGTCGGGGCCATAACTTCTCAACCGTAGCTCCGATTGACGTGAAATTTGACAGGGAGCTAGTTGGGAGATTTTTGGGGCCAAATTCCATCATCTAGTGCCCCGAAATTAGGTTTTAAAATTGCTCACCTAATTTTTTATGCTTTTTGAGTTGTTCGAAGGTTAATCTCTCCTAATGTATTTAGAGTTAGGACTTGAAACTTTATTTATGGCTTATCTATTGTAAGAGGGATGCGCACCCCAATTTTGGGCCCCATATGACTCATTTTCAATTTTAGGGTTTTTAGAGAGACATCGTCATGGTGCTCACCCATAGCCAAGCCCAATCACGGGCGGATGCTGTGGGGAATATCCAAGGAGGCACAAGTCACCTCCGGTATAGCCCCAAGGATTTGGTCATACCACCTTGGCGGCCTGACACACAAGGCAGTCCCCTCCACACCTTAACGGAAATGGGACTATAGGGGCACCTCTTCTAGGGGCACTCCTGTTCAGCATAGCACCCAACACACACCCTTCCATGAGGGGTACATCCATAGGAGAGCTCCCTTAGATGCTCGCTATGAGTGGTCACCGCGCGATGAAGCGCTAGGTCAACATAGGGTTCAACGGAAGGAACCACATGATTACACTATCCCTCCTTCACCCCCTCTAGTTGTCAGGACTACAAGGACAAATCCAGAGCACAAGGCTCCTCAGGCGAGGCGAGCCAACTCCGCCCGTCCCTTTTTCACTTATGAAAGAGAGCACGAGGAAAACCCTTACCTTCCTCGAGAGCAATATACATCGCGGGAGCAATACGCCTCCGCAAATGCTAGCTATCAGGATCACCTACTGAGGCCAAAGCCTCGGGGGAATGCCGCTACCCCCAACAGAGGGAGGCGGCCTATAGAGATCTTGGATCACCACGACCGAGATAGATATCTAGGAGAGGCATCTAGGCCTTCTAGACATGAGACGACAGGACCAACTATCTTAGAATCTGCCAAGCATATCGCACATCGGATGCAACTCACGCAACTTGAGCTAGAGCGACTACATTTAGAGGAACTGTACCATATTAACAAAGAGCACCTTCAATGCCAGAAGGATGAGTTGTTCCAACACACTATGCAGGAGAGGACTCCAACCCCTCACACACATAAGACAAAACATTATGAGAGGCACAACCCTCGGGTGCGAGACAAGTCTCCGCGACCTTATCGAGCACCACCCCCAACGCCTCCTAGACATGAGCGGGAGGCTACTCCTATAACCAATGATGGGCGCCTTCCTCAGGAACCCACTCAGGTTTATGGGCCACCCTTAGAAATTCATCAAGAAGCCTCTAAGGAATCAGAGCGAGAAGAAGAGCGGGATGAAATGCCCTACCAAGGCATGGGGGGTGCTATCTGGCCACCCCTCCATAGGCCCCAAGTTCCTCAACAAGAACCAACCAAAGAGGAGGAGCTCAAATCCCCCGATACATGCAAAGCGCTAGAGCACTTAGAGTCGGTAGAGACCAAGATTTTGGAGCTCCCAAGGCCCAACTTACATGAGGCTCCTTTCGAAGAGGATCAACCTCTAACCGTAGGGCTACCTGATGATGCAGTCTTCCATGTCTCAGAATCACCAGATTCTGATGAGCTGGACTCACTGGCCGAAGGTGAGGATAAAATAGAGATGGCCCACAACAATCACATGCGACAGCATCAACACCCCATGGATATTGATGACGCACTTCAACAGCTAAACATAAGGCCAGGGCATGAGTGGCACGTTAACCCAACGGAGTGGGACCAAGTATTGAATCCACCACTTTGGGCACACAAAGATCAACTTCCACCCAGAGACCCCATAGCAATATCAGTATCGAGGGTAGACCCTGTCCTCCTATCCGTGCATAGGGCCGATCCATTCGTGCCCATACCTCCAGAGCCAGATCCAGAGCACAAATATCATCAAGCTAGGGGTACATCTATCCCCTGAAGAGCAAGCCAAAAGCTCCAAGGATTATCGCAATCGCTTGGTCAAACCCAAAAGCTCCAAGGATTATCGCAATCACTTGGTCACCCCAAAAGCTCCAAGGATTATCGCAATCGCTTGGTCAATCTCAAAAAGCTCCAAGGATTATCACAATCACTTGGTCAACCCAAAAGCTCCAAGGATTATCGCAATCACTTGGTCAAACCCAAAAGCTCCAAGGATTATCGCAATCGCTTGGTCAAAACCCAAAAGCTCCAAGGATTATCGCAATCGCTTGGTCACCCCAAAAGCTCCAAGGATTATCGCAATCGCTTGGTCACCCCAAAATCTCCAAGGATTATCGCAATCACTTGGTCACCCCAAAAAGCTCCAAGGATTATCGTAATCACTTGGTCACCCCAAAAGCTCCAAGGATTATCGCAATCACTTGGTCACCCCAAAAGCTCCAAGGATTATCGCAATCACTTGGTCACCCCAAAAGCTCCAAGGATTATCACAATCACTTGGTCAAAACCCCAAAAGCTCCAAGGATTATCACAATCACTTGGTCAAAACCCAAAAAGCTCCAAGGATTATCACAATCACTTGGTCACCCCAAAAGCTCCAAGGATTATCGCAATCACTTGGTCACCCCAAAAGCTCCAAGGATTATCGCAATCACTTGGTCATACCCAAAAAGCTCCAAGGATTATCGCAATCACTTGGTCAAACCCAAAAAGCTCCAAGGATTATCGCAATCGCTTGGTCACCCCAAAAGCTCCAAGGATTATCGCAATCACTTGGTCACCCCAAAAGCTCCAAGGATTATCGCAATCACTTGGTCACCCCAAAAGCTCCAAGGATTATCGCAATCACTTGGTCAACCCAAAAAGCTCCAAGGATTATCGCAATCACTTGGTCAACCCAAAAGCTCCAAGGATTATCGCAATCACTTGGTCACCCCAAAAGCTCCAAGGATTATCGCAATCACTTGGTCACCCAAAAGCTCCAAGGATTATCGCAATCACTTGGTCACCCAAAAAGCTCCAAGGATTATCGCAATCACTTGGTCACCCAAAAGCTCCAAGGATTATCGCAATCACTTGGTCACCCCAAAAGCTCCAAGGATTATCGCAATCGCTTGGTCACCCCAAAAAGGCCCCAAAGGATTCTCGAAATCCCTTGGTCACCATCAAGAAAATTCAAAAACAACAAAAACCATCAAAATCTCAAAAAGAAATCTGCATCTCATTCTCATGCATACTTCATCAATCAAAGCACTACATAATAGCTGCATTAACCATTACATCCATATATCGCACATTTGTTGATCATAGAAGTCAAAGGCACCATGGACTATCATTACTTAGCAAGCATACCATTTTTCACATTTTCCATACAATATCACAAAAACAACACCATACATAGAGTCACCATATCATAAGTCAGGTTGTCATTTAATGTATCTAGAGTTTTCATCATTTAGATGTCGTTAAATTTCTAGCCAAAACTGTACACAGTCAGAAAGATTTTACGAAGGTAGAGTTCTACTTGAATCACACCTTGTTACGTAACATCCCAACACAAATTAAAACACATAAAAATTCCCAAGTTGTGTGAACGAAAGATGAAACCTGCATAGTAATCCAGGTCACCATAAGCGAAATGGTTATCTTGCTCATCCCCCTATGTGAATGACCCAAAGAATGCTGAGAGTTGGCAAAAGGACAAGCATCCTCCCTACCCAATTCCCCAAGAATCCCAAAGTTCTCAATAGTTGCAAAACATCAAAAATTTGCAAAAGTCAAAACTCCAAAAATTTGACATCATCCCCAAAGTGCACACATCAAAAAGCACATACAATAGTGATTCTCATCACTCCATATCCAAATCCCTTGCTCAAAAGAAAAAAAAATATAAAACAAAAATAAATAGTGATTTTATCACTACAAAGGAGCAAGTATCCCAATACAATTGAAGAAAAGAAGGGAGTCGAACTTGAATCCCTGGAACTCTCAGCATTTCGACAGGTCATGAGGCAAGCCTCAGTACCGGTTTGGTTGATAGCCTATCGGTCACTGGCGGTAAACTTCCCGCATGATGATATATCTGTCACATTAACTTGTGTACAGATCAATGTTTGCATGTGGATGAGCTAGCTTATGGTATCCTAGATAGCACCGCAGATTAATCTGACTAAATACAATAAAGGAGTTAGTGGAGCTAATTAGGTGATCCTCAGTACAGGTTTGGTTGAAAGCCCATCTGGAACTGGCGGTATCCTGACAAATACCACATAAATGAACTCAATTGCACACACAGGGATGTGAAATAACTTGGTCAAAAACAAGTCCGATTCATACCTTGTTCAAAAGTCTTGTAAGATAAAGTACAGTCGTGGCTAGTGAGTTAAAACCGTCCGAGTCTCAGAAAACCTTAGCTACATTTCTAAACCAACTGCGCTACTTTTCATCCTTACAAATACCATCAAAAAATACAAAAAACCACATGTATACATACAAAGTCATTTACCACAACAATCGCCTAAAAACAAAATCACAAAGTCCTGTATAGTATATGGTGCCAATGCAAAGTTATCAACAAATCATTTCATCCATTCCATTACCTATCATATAAATCAACAACATTCGCATTTATCATACCATATGCATACATCAATATAAAGTAGCATGCATCCATCAACATCAATCATTGTGCATAACATGAAATTATGACATATACACAAAGCAAGAAAATCAAAACAACAAAAATAACAAATATCCACAAACAATAGCAATAAAAGTGCCGAACAAAGGCACCTTTGCGCCTGACATTCAATGGCATAGAAAATTGATGTCGGGGTTTACATTGTCACTATCCTACTCCCTAAGAAGGCTACCATAGCCGGACCGCTCCATGGGAAGATGGATTTTTGACAATTTCACCCCCAAACGACGTCACAAAAGGGTCAAAAACCACTCAAAAACAACAAAACAACAGAAAAACAAAAATAACAAAAATGCAATAAAAAGGACAAGAGTGCTCTTGCACTTAACCTCATGGCATAGAAAAGGTGTGTGTCGGGGAATATGTCACTATCCTACTCCCTAAGAAGGCTACCATAGCGGACCGCTCCATGGGAAGACGGATTTTGATAATTTCACCCCCAAATGACGTCACAAAATGGGTAAAACCCACTCAAAAACAACAAGAAAATCAAAACAATAAAAATAACAAATAAATGCAACACAAAAACAAAGCAATAAGCATTGCCGGACACAAGTGCTCTTGCACTTAACCTCTTGGCATAGAAAATCGATGTCGGGGCTCAAATTGTCACTCTCCTACTTCCCCAAGAAGGCTACCATAGCCGGACCGCTCCACGGGAAGACGGGTTTTCGATGATTTCACCCCATTATGGCATCACCAAAAGGGATTTTACCCACCAAAAATAGGTCTAAATGTCAGAAAAATTGCACATGCTTAATGCTAAATCTTCGAAGGCACCCTTGCACAAGTCATCTTGGGTCAAGCGACTCGTCGCTTTTCTCACGAAGGTCATTCCCTCATCGATTCGTCGCTTGAGGGGGTAGTCACACTTAGTCACCAATCAACAAACACACACCCAATTAAGGAAAATGACATGCATTCAAAGAATCATTGACAAAGACAATCACGCTCCTGCTTGGGGCAGTAAACAAGCAATAATCACAAATTGATCAAACACTTGGCATTCCCGAAGCATGAACACAAGGTTCCCCTATGGACAAAAGGTTGCACCCTTTGCCTAATCATGACTGATCAATGTCCAAGCTCAAGTCACACCTCACCAAAATAGGTTAATACTTGAAATCAAATTCCTTAGCTCGTCAGAAGCAAGGATTCAAGAATGCATGCCCTTTCCATACTTGGGGCATCAAAAGTTGGTTAGGTTACCAAGAAACCCTAATCATTAGTGCTTTGGTTATCTATTTTTGCTCGACGCTGCGCCATGCACAGCGCATCCCAAAAAGGGGCATCCGTAGACACCAAAACAACACCAATCCGATTATGTGACTGCAAACACTGATCGCTTTGACACACACAGCCCCCAGGGCAGCCCTCAGAGGTTAAAAAGTGGTCCTAACCACTTTTGTAGCAATTTTGTAAGGTCAAAAGGCAATTTGGCACATTCAGGCACTTTGCTCAGAATCCGTCCCGCCCAGGGACGAATTCAAATTGGGATCCGTCCCACCCAGGGATGAATTCTGAATTCGTCCTGGGTCGGGACGAATTCTAGGTTCAACGGGCAAAAAGAAGAATGGCGCCAAGTGGCAGCCGAGGACAGTCAATTAATGCCTCCTGCCTTGCATGCGCGTGTAGGTGGGCAGAGTAGGCGTTAGAGGACTGTCACAAGGGCAGTCATGGAAGCCCAAGTCATGGAGGAGTCTCCTCCCTCTTGGGAAGGCATGGCCGCCACATGGCACTTATGCATGCCCCTCCAAAGAGACCCCTTGGGTCTATAAAATGGTGGACTTTCCCACCCAAAAGAGACAAGTTGGAGGCATTTTCAAGCAACGAAGTGCTGCCAAATTGAACACCACATTGCACCCTTTTGATTCACCTCTTCCACATCCTTGATCTCTTTCGCAAGAGAGGTTATTGGGTGGCTATTGGAAGTGTGAATCCGGACCCAAAACCCGACATTTGACCACATTGATCTACCAATTTGCCGACAACCCATCACAAGAGATTTTGGGCCCATCCCAAGTGGATTGGTGCCGAAATCAAGTTCTAACGGTGGGCGGCCCGCTTGGGTGCCCCGCACTTTTTAAGTTTCATTTGTTTTTCTATCACTTGTTTATCTTCCATTCCATTTTATGCTGTTTAGATAGTTTATAATTTCAATTTCATAATATTTTGATCAAATATCATCACGTTTTGTCGCTTTTGTTGTCCCACTAACTTGCAGGTAGCGACGTCAAATTCCCGTTGATGGAGGTCAAATTGGGAGAATCCGACCATCTGGGTCATCCCAAAATGCCCCCAATTAGCTAACCCCCATGTTTGCAGGTATTTTGGAGATCCCGAGATGCGACATTTGGGCAGCATCACCTCGATGCTTTGTCACAGGCGAATTCGTCCTACCCGGGACGAATTACAGTAGAATTCGTCCTGACCAAGGACGAATTACAGTTGAATGCAAATCGATGGAGTTTCACGAACTATTTTGATGGCAGTGGCCCTCTGGTAATGTTTTCTGGTCTCTGTCAAAATTGAGGTTATTTGGAGTCATCTTATTCATCGGTTTAGCTAATCTTATGCATGCATCTTTCACTTGTTTTCAGAGATCAAACGCTTCATATTTTGTCACAGGTGCTACTAACAACTTTGTTGTTTCTTTGAATGCAGGAGGAGCAGCAAGGATCAAGGATTCATCAACACCAGCGACGGCAACACTTTGGCCCGCCCATTTCAAATGTGGGCATGCGGAAGGAGGAATACTAAGTCATGATTGTAACCAAAATTCATTTAACGCTCCTAGCCCCTAAAAAGGGAGGAGGCATCTTTGTAACCGAGATTAAGAGAGTTAAATAAAAAGGGCTGTGCTTTCTACACTTTCTTTTATCTCATTTCAATTCGTCTCTTTCATTTCATGCATTTCACATTTTAGGACTTAAGCGTTTATTTGATTTTGAATGCATCGCAATAGTTTTCCTTTCAAAACTTTCGGAATCTCGTGCTTTCACATTGAATGCAATATGAACAAGTAGCAAAAGAATAAATCAAAATGGAACTAAGAAATGCGGGGTGCCCGGGCTGGCCGCCCACCGTTAGAACTTGATTTCGGCACCAATCCACTTGGGATGGGCCCAAAATATTTTGTAATGGGTTGTCGGTGAATTGGTAGATCAATGTGGTCAAATATCGGGTTTTGGGTCCGGATTCACACTTCCAAAAGCCACCCACTAACCTCTCTTGTGAAAGAGATCAAGGATGTGGAAGAGGTGAATCAAAAAGGGTACAATGTGGTGTTCAATTTGGCAAAACTTCGTTGCTTGAAAATGCCTCCAACTTGTCTCTCTTGGGTGGGAAAGTCCACCATTTTATAGACCCAAGGGGTCTCTTTTGGAGGGGCATGCAGGGGTGCCATGTGGCGGCCATGCCTTCTCAAGAGGGAGGAGACTCCTCCCTAACTTGGGCTTCCATGAATGCCCTTGTGACAGTCCTCTAACGCCTACTCTGCCCACCTACATGCACATGCAATGCAGGAGGCAATAATTGACTGTCCTCGGCTGCCACTTGCCACCATTCTTCTTTTTGCCCGTTGAACCTGGAATTCATCCCAACCCAGGACGAATTCAGAATTCATCCCTAGGAGGGACGGATCCCAATTTGAATTCGTCCCTAGGAGGGACAAATACTGAGCAAAGTGCCTGAATGTGCCAAATTGCCTTCTGACCTTAGAAAATTGCTACAAAAGTGGTTAGGACCACTGTTTAACCTCTGAGGGCTATCCTGGGGGCTGTGTGTCAAAGCGATCAATGTTTGCAGTCACATAATCGGATTGGTGCTGTTTTGGTGTCTATAGATGCCCCTTTTTGGGATGCGTTGTGCATGGCATAGCGCCGAGCAAAAATAGATAACCAAAGCATTAATTATTAGGGTTTCTTGGTAACCTAACCAACTTTTGATGCCCCAAGTATGGAAAGGGCATGCATTCTTGAATCCTTGCTTCTGAAGAGCTAAGGAATTTGATTTCAAGTGTTAACCTATTTTGGTGAGGTGTGACTTGAGCTTGGACATTGATCAGTCATGATTAGGCAAAGGGCGCAACCTTTTGTCCATAGGGGAGCCTTTTGTTCATGCTTCGGGAATGCCAAGTGTTTGATCAATTTGTGATTATTGCTTGTTTATGGCCCCAAGCAAGAGCGTAATTGTCTTTGTCAATGATTCTTTGAATGCATGTCGTTTTCCTTAATTGGGTGTGTGCTTGTTGATTGGTGACTAAGTGTGACTACCCCCTCAAGCGACGAATCGATGAGGGAATGACCTTCATGAGAAAATCGATGAGTCACTTGACCCAAGATGACTTGTGCAAGGGTGCCCTTAGATGGTTTATCATTAAGCATGTGCAATTTTATCAACATTTAGACTTGTTTTTGGTGGGTGGTAACCCTTTTTGCGACGCTTTTTGGAGCTAAAATTGGCAAAAATCCGTCTTCCTGTGGAGCGGTCCGGCTAAGATAGCCTTCTTAGGGAGTAGGATAGTGACAATTTGTGACCCCAACATATGTTTTGTATGCCCGGGATGTCAAGTGCAACAACACTCTTATCGGGCAAGTTTATTATCTGTTATAGTGCATTTTTGTTCAATTTTTGATGTTTTTTGAAATTTATGGCCTGAATTCGTCCCAGGGTAGGACGAATTCCATCTTAGAATTCGTCCTTGGGTGGGACGAGTGCTAACCAGAGTGCTCATCCCAGGGAAAGACGAATTTAAGCTCAAAATGCCTATGTAAAGGCCAAATCTAGGGTTTGGGCTCATTTGCGTCTGATTTTTCTTGCGATTTGGAGCTCTAGGGAGAAGGAGGTTAATTCTATGAAGCGAAGCACTGCCGGATTTTCCCTACCATCATGAGTGCACAAACCGAGTCAAGTGGCGGAGCCGAAGCGAGACCAGTAAGTGCTCCCTAGAGTTATTATTTTTGTTTAACATTGTAATTGTTTTGTTCAATTATTTTTGGAATTTATCAGTTAGGATTAGGAACCCTAGAATTGAAACATTTTTGAATTTTGAATTTTTGTGTTTGTTTTTTTTTTTGCTATACAATTCTTTTTTTTTTATGATTTTAATGTTTTTGAGTTATTTTCTTTTGCAAGTTGTTAGGAGTCGGTACCGTGTACCCACTGCTTTCACTGAAGCGCGAGGGATGGTGACTAGGAGTGGCTTGATGCCCTTGGGCTCAAGCAGGTGGCTCGACTGGAGCCTGTGGTGGTGGATCAGGCCTATTTGACGGCCCTGATCAATCTCTAGGATCCGCAGACCAACACTTTCCATATCCCAACAAGGGAGATGACTGTTACCTTGGAGGATATCTATCGACTTCTACGAATTTCGATAGATGGACTGCCCATCAGGACATCGTCGCGTGATCAGCGGACAGCTGTACTGATGAGATGCTTTGGGCATGGGGAGGAGTTGGGTGTGGAGGATCCACTGGAGAGGGCAGAGGACGACTGCCAGATTGGCAAGATTTTGGTCAGATGGTGGTTGGATAAGGGGTGTTGGGTGTGAGGCACGCATTCCTTATGGGCCTCATGTCCAACATGCTATTACCTGACTTGTCAGGCATGAGGTTTCCATGGAACCTACTGGATTTGGTGTGGCAGTTGGTAGAGTTCTTGATAGAGGCATCGCTTATCCTAAGATGGGGACAGACACTGTTGTCACAGCTCTATGGGGAGTTGTATGAGGTTCACTGCTGGCAGTGGAAGGGGATTAGCTACAGCTATCTGTTGCAGTGCTGGGGTTGGCAGCACATAGCAGTTGAGAGGCCAATCGGGTTACCATGGACGACTCGGGTGGCGATGAAGGATAAGGAGATAGGGTATATAGTTCTATGGTGGTAGTCTAGAGAGAAGGGACAGAGTCGACAGTGGGCAGGTGCCGTAGGGCACTATGCCGATACCTTCTCTCGGCTCACTCCGTGGGAGGTGGTTTGGTGCCCTTATCGGGACTGTCCAGCCTGGACAAAGGCTTGAGAGTGGCTCCAATGGGTACACAGAGAGCGGTGGCTGATCGAGCGGCATGGTATCGATCATGAGTTCTTCTCGTTTAACCGGGTTACACGATAGTTTGGGGTGCACCAGGGGTTTCTTGGTGAGCCCGTGGTCTATCGACGTTGGGGGATGAGAGGACTCTAGACCGACCAGTCATCGTGCCATTGGGTGAGGATTCAGACACGGTGATCGACGTCTCGGACATGGATGACATCGGGACTACCACTGAGTATGACTCATGGTGGGTACTACGACGGTGGCGGGGAGAGGGGCCACTGGGAGGTGCAAAGTCGGTAGCGACGGGTGGGGAGGGTGCTAAGGCACCAGGAGATGATTGGGGATCTCCTTTGGAGGATGCAGAGATGGTAGAGGTGTAGGGTGAGGATGTAGATTTGGGGGCTTCGGATCAGCCGAAGATGTAGGACATGGCAGAGCAGTGGGAGCCAAGGCAGGCTGCTATTCCAGAGAGTCCCATGCCCTAGGCAGATGCAGAGGAGATGAAGTCTAGGTTATGCGTTGATAATGCATGTTTGGTGGAGCTACTATGGAGGTGAGACCAGGAGCTAGGGGATGCCCTGTAGGAGAGGAATCTCCTACAGGCTTAGCTAGCAAAGTGGGATAGGGTTTTTGTGCAGCGTGACGATGCAGTAGCTTACTACCATCGGTGGGAGGCAGAGTGGTTCCAACATCGGATAGATTTGGAGAGGGAGGTCATCCTCCTCGATGGGCAACTACCAGATCCATCGGGAGGTGGATCTTCACGTCGAACGAGGGATAGTGGTACTGAGCAGTCAGAATCATCTCACCGCAGGCGATTGGATGAGGGAGGCAACAACAAGCATGATGTGGGGGCTAGCAATAGCTGCCCTGAGGCATCCCATAGGACCCACACCACGGGGGGTAGTTCCCGTCACACCAATCCTGCATGATCATGGTGGTCGACGCCTTAGGCTGGGTGGTTTTGAGTATGATTGCGGGGTCAGAGGACCAATTTTGTAGCCTGTGGGCATTTTTTTTGATGATATATATATATATATATATATATATATATATATATATATATATATATATGTATATATATCTATATGCATATGGTATGAATATGATGGATGCATGTTAATTTATTTTGATGGATGCACATGTTATGATGAATGCAAATGTTTTGATTTATCTATGATATGTAGAAATGAAATGGATGAAATGAATTTGTGTTGGTTGGTTAGGGCACCATAGACTGTTTAGGACTTTGTTATTTTACTTTTAGGCGATTGCTATGGTAAATGACTTTGTATGTATACATGTGGTTTTTCTTGTATTTTTTGATGGTATTGTAAGGATGAAAAGTAGCGCAGTTGGTTTAGAAATGTAGCTAAGGTTTTCTGAGACTCAGGCGGTTTTAACTCACTAGCCACGACTGTACTTTATCTTGCAAGACTTTTGAACAAGGTATGAATTGGACTTGTTTTTGACCAAGTTATTTCACATCTCTATGTGTGCAATTGAGTTCATTTATGTGGTATTTATCAGGATACCACCAGTGCCAGATGGGCTCTCAATCGAACCTATATTGAGGATCACCTAATTAGCTCCACTAACTCCTTTATTGTATTTAGTTAGATTAATCTGTGGTGCTATCTAGGATACCATAAGCTAGCTCATCCACATGCAAACATTGATCTATACACGAGTTAATGTGATAGATATATCGTCATGCGGGAAGTTTACCACCAGTGATCGATAGGCTATCAACCAAACCGGTATTGAGGCTTGCCTCATGACCTTCTAAATGCTGAGAGTTCCAGGGATTCAAGTTCGACTCCCTTCTTTTCTTTAATTGTATTGGGATACTTGCTCTTTTGTAGTGATAAAAATCATTGTTTATTTTTGTTTTATTTGTTTTTCTTTTGAGCAAGGGATTTGGATTTGAGTGATAATAATCACTATTGTATGTGCTTTTTTATGTGTGCACTTTGGGGATGATGTCAAATTTTTGGAGTTTTGACGTTTGCAAATTTTTGATGTTTTGCAATTATTGAGAACTTGGGATTCTTGGGGAATTGGGTAGGGAAGATGCTTTTCCTTTTGCCAACTCTCAACAATATTTGGGTCATTCGCACAGGGGGATGAGCAAGATAGCCATTTCGCTTATGGTGACCTGGATTGCTTTGCAGGTGTCATCTTTCATTCACACAACTTAGGAATTTTTATATGTTTTAAATTTGTGTTGGGATGCTATGTAACAAGGTGTGATTCAAGTAGAACTCTACCTTCGTAAAATCTATCTGACTTGGTACAATACGTGGCTAGAAAGCAAAATTATGACTGAAAGATGAAAACTCTTGATACATTATAAGACCACTGACTCTGGTGTGGTAAAAAGCTATAAATGTTGTATTTTTGTTGTTTTTTGGGTTGCTTATAAAATGGAAAAATGTGGAACAAGATAGACTAGCAAAGCAATTACAGCCTATGGTGCCTTTGACCTGTACGACCACAAATATACAATGTATGGATGCGATGCTTAATGCAGCTATATATTTTTGTATTTTGATGGAATGATTTTTGTGAATATGAAGATGAGATGTGAGAAGAGCTTTTATTGATGAATTTGAGCATGCCTGGAAATGAGATGCAAATTTTTTTGTTTTTGATGATTTTTGGATTTTGAATTTCTTTATTTTTGACCAAGTGATTGTGGGAATCCTTGGAGCATTTTGGGGTTGACCAAGCGATTATATGAATCCTTGGAGCATTTTTGGGATTGACCAAGCGATTGCAAGAATCCTTGGAGCATTTTGGGATTGACCAAGTGATTATATGAATCCTTGGAGCATTTTTGGGATTGACCAAGCGATTGCAAGAATCCTTGGAGCATTTTGGGATTGACCAAGCGATTATATGAATCCTTGGAGCATTTTGGGATTGACCAAGCGATTACATGAATCCTTGGAGCATTTTGGGATTGACCAAGCGATTACAAGAATCCTTGGAGCATTTTGGGATTGACCAAGTGATTACAAGAATCCTTGGAGCATTTTGGGATTGACCAAGCGATTACAAGAATCCTTGGAGCATTTTTGGGATGTGGCTCTCTTAGATATGGAATGGGTGCAAATGACTGATATTCAAGGGTTTTGTTTCCTTGATTTCGTCAAGAGAAGCTAGCCGGTATGTCTCGGGTCCTATTTTGCTATCAATGACATATGGACCTATCCAATTTGTCGTGAATTTGTCCCTTAGGTGGGATGGAAAACTAGAGTTCTATTGGTTTTCCTTCAAAACCAAATCACCAACCCGAAAGTCTCTCAGGTGAACTTTCATGTTGTAAGCTTTCTTAAGTCACTCTTGATAGATACATAAATGTTCGAGAGCATTAACACGTCATTCGTCAAGCAACGTAAGCTAGTCTAACTGGGCCTGATGCGCAGCGTCATCATAAATGAACTCTTGCATTGATATGCATAGGGAAGGAATTTTCAACTCTAGAGGCATGACTGCCTCGGAGCCATACACGAGCAAAAACGAAGTTGCCCCAGTGGGCGTCCGAATGCTAGTGCGATAAGCCCATAGGGCAAGTGGGATTTGGATGTGCCAATCCTTATGACTATCTGTGACTGTATTTTTAAGGATGGCAACTAGCATTTTGTTTGACGCTTCTGCTTGCCCATTCGCTTGTGGATAATAGGGTGTCAAAAAACTATGCTAAATTTTGTACTTTGTGGTCAAAGCATGCACGTATTTTTTCTTGAATGGCGTCCCATTATCCGAGACTATTTTGGATGGAATACCAAAACGACATATGATGTTATGCAAAATGAACTCCACAATGCGGGGTCCTGTTGTAGAGGTAAGCGAAACTGCTTCCACCCACTTGGTAAAATACTTTGTGGCCATTATGATAAACGTGTGACGACCTGACGATGCAAGGGAGATATTTTTGATTAGATCGAAGCCCCACTGCAAAAATGACCAAGCATATTGGATTGTCTGTAAGGCCTGGGAAGGTACATGTGTCAAATTGGCATGGTGCTAACACTTCATGCACTTCCTGACATATGCACAACAATCTCACTCTAAAGATGGTCAATAATAGCCCATGCGAAGAATGCGCTTTGCGATGGCCATACCACTGAAGTGGCCACCACATGTACCATCGTGCGCTTGGGCGACTACCCAAGTGGACTCTTGCTAGTCCAAGCAACAAAGGAGGATTCCTTCATAGCTGCGACGATACAAAATATCTCCTATCAAGACATACTTAGCCACTTTCTGCTTGAATGCTCGTTTTGCGGCATGTGTCAATCCAAGCGGGAGATTACCTAACTTGAGGTAGTCTCTAATGGGTAAATACTAGTCCTATTGATCGGAAACCTCGAAGGTATGAATAGCCAATCCCTCTTGAAGTTCATCCCTAGCAAACACTGAGCGGGAAAGAACTTGTAAGAATAGCATTGTATTGCTATTAATGGGAGTAGGGGAGAACAAGGACCCCCAGTTGGCATGTTTCAGATGATCGTGGATTCGAGAGAACTTATCCAAGGATGGTTCAATCTGGATCATGTGGATTCCTAGCATCAATTCAAAGCTTGCACGCTCCATCGCGGATTGCGATAAGGTTTTGACTTGAATGGTTGTCATATCACCGAAAAGGTCTTACGGGATTAGTGACCCCAAGGAGGCCATTGTGTCCGCAAAATGATTTGATGACCGAGGGAGTGCCTCGATGTCATACCACTCAAGTTTTGCTAGGAATTTATCCACAAGGGCTTTATAAGCCTACAAAACTGGGAATTTGCATTGGAATACCCCTTTGACTTGATTGATAATTAACAGTGAATTACCAAAGATGTTCAATATTTTGATGTTCATGGCGATTGTTGTTTGAAGATCTATGAGCAAGGCTTCATACTCTGCATTATTGTTGGTGCATGGGAAATTTAATTTAAATGACAGGGGCATTGGAGCACCCTACGGTGTGAAAAATACTATTCCCGTGCCACCACCTTGCTCACATTTAGAACCATCAAAAAATAGGGTTATGTCAGCCTATGACTCAGGCTCATCAGAATCTGGTGATTCTGAGGCATGGAAGACCCCATCATCGGGTAGTTCTATGACTAGAGGCTGATCGTCTTCGAGAGGAGCCTCTACTAGTTGATTGGCTATGACTTATCCTTTGATAGATTTTTGTTCGATAAATTCTATGTCAAATTCCGTCAACAACATGATCCATTTCGTCGTGCGACTACTATGATAAGTACGACTCATCATGTATCGCAATGGATTCTCCTTAGACACAACATACGTAGTGTTTCTCAGCATGTAGTGGCGTAGCTTTTTGGTAGCAAACACCACTGCCAAGTAGAGTTTCTCGACGTATGCATAGTTAAGTTCATAACTGACCAGGGTGCGACTAAGATAATAAGTAGCCTATTCTTTGTGAAGTTCATTCTTCTAGGCTAGCATGGTGCCCAATGCCACCTTAGTAGCTGAGATGTATAAGTAGAATGACACTCCTGGTCTAGGTGGTGCCAATACTGGCGGCAAAGCCAAGTATTGTTTGATGTCATCAAAGGCTGACTGGCACTCATCATCCCAGTGAAATGTAACCCCCTTGTGCAATAATTTGTTCATGGGTCGGCACTTGTCAGATAGCTATGCTATGAAGTGCTTGATTGACACGACCTTTCCCTGTAGACTTATGAGCTGCTTAATGGTAGTTGGGGGAACCATTTCAAGGATTGCCTTGACTTTATTTGGGTCCACCTCGATGCCTCGCTTTGATACTATGATACGAATCTGATTGTGTCCCGAGAAAACATCCATGAGGGATAACATTTCATGACCTGTTGTAGCGTCTACCAACGTTTCGATGCTTGGAAAGGGGAAATCATCCTTAGGACTCACTTTGTTTAGATCTCAAAAATTAGTGCATATGTGAATCCTCCTGTTGGGCTGTTTGAAGGGCACCATGTTGGATAGCCATGGCGGATAATCCATGCAGATGACAAACTATGCATCCAACAACTTTTGCAATTTGTCTTTGACCATCAAGGCCACTGTTGGGTGCATCTTACGTAGTTTTTTCTTAACTGGCTTGATTTTCGGATCAAGCATCAGATTATGCATGACTAGCTATGGATCTAGCCCCAACATGTCTCTGTATGACCATGCAAAAACCTCCTTCTTCTCTTTGAGAAGGGCAATGTAGTCGGCTTGCTCTTCGGGGGAAAGACTTACCCCTAGCTTGAGAATCCGTGGATTCATTGGATCTATGTCGATGTCTACGTCAGTCGTCTCCTCGACTGACATGTGGGATCCGTCCTCCAACTAATGTGGAGTCGGGATCAAATGGATATCATTAGCTGAGTTTAAATCTACGTTGGGAACCTCGGGTTCCTCTTCAGCCTGAAAGATATCCTGAGTTGTCCCTAGGGCAAAATGAGGCATTTTACCGAAAGGCCAGTACTTTGATGGGGATGGAGGTGAATTGACGTGATCCTAGTCGATGGCATCTATGTCTAGATGCAATGACCATGTTGGATCGGCCGGATTGCAGATGGGTGTGGTCAAATCAATGGAGATCATGTGGATGAAGTGAATTTGGTCTCCATTATCGCGGGTGTGATGACTCAAACATTCTAGATGTTCCCTGTGTTCTGGATCTGGCTCTAGAGGGACAGGCACGAACAGATCGGCCCTATGTGCTGATAGGAAGACAGGGTCTTCCCTTGGCACTGATGTCATTATAGGGTCTCGGGGTGGACGGTGCTCGTCATAAACTTGGAGCCACGGATCCAACACTTGGTCCCACCCTGCTGGGTCTATGTACCACTCATGCCCTGGTAGTATGCCCATCTATGAAAATAAGTCATTAATCCCCAAGGGATGCCATTGTTGCACTTGTTGCCTTTGTTGCATTTGTCGCATGTGGTTGAGATAGGCCATCTTAGTCTCGTCTTTCGAATCACTGTCGAAGATCCAAAAATGTTCATTTTCTTGCAACAACTACTTGCGACATTAAGGGTTCACCTTGTTCTAGCAAATTAATATGGTCCCATTGTGGTTGTTCCACACTTGGTGGAGGGACCTGATTCTCTTGACACAACACTGGCTCAACTGGAACCTCTAAAGGGAACAGTTTCAAAAATATCTCTTGCCAGTTATTCATGGGAATCTCTCATGAGTGATCACTATTGGATTCGAAGGGAACATATGACACTGGTTCATGTTCTGCTTCATCCTCCAAAGATCCTTCTGGACACTATTTATGCTCTCCTTGAAAGTGAGTTCCTGAACTTTCACCTCTCTCTAGCAAAGGAGAAGGCTTATTGATGTTACCAAGGGTGGTTGTTGACCATGGGAGGTAATCTCCCAATGTATATGTTGTGTTTGGGTTGGCATAAGGATCTGATGCCAATCCACCCTTGTTGCCTATTCCTAGGCCTTGCATGTTTTCCACCAAGATGTCTAAGGGCAGGGGGTGGTTGAACCCTACTCCCGACTTGTCATAAGGCATTTGGTATCTTGGCTGGAAAAGGACACACACTCCTTGCTCATACCTACCTAGCCCGTATCCATGCCAATTGCATTGGCCAAGATATCTCAGAGCAAAGTTCGGGTTAGACAGATAGTTGACATTTTCTACAAAAGGCTCTTCGTCCTCGTCCTTTTGCATGCATGGTTTAGCACCATGGTCAAGGCCCCCATACACAAAATTTGTCTGGTTTGGTGGGTAGCCTAAAGGAACAACTGTCCCGATGGGGAGGCGAGGTCTCCCCAGGTCTTGCACTGACTCTAGCGCGGGCGTTGCTACAACATTCTGCACTAGATACTCCCCCAAGCCCGTACTAGCCATTTCAATAGTAATTGTTGGCGATTGAGGGGGAGGGAACAGAAGCCCTTCTGGAGTCCATTCCATGTTGGGTAGACTAGGAGCCTTAGCTTCCATTGTGCTAGGTATCTCTTCTGTTGAGATGGTTGATATTGTTGGCAGCACCTCCTCCAGGGGTTGGGCCTCTTCCAGGATTTGTTTCCCTTTGTCCTTCTATTTAGCCATGACAGGTGGCGTTGATAGTGAAGGAGCGGACGATGAAGATGCACCTGGCTGGGGTTTTGATGGATTAGTCACCAGTGGTGCCCGCGGCATCGGACCCTGTCTAGATGGATTTAACTGGAAATCCAAGTGCGTCGATGGGAGGGTCGATTGCGGCATCAATTACACTGCATTGCAATATTTGAAGGGTTCTAAGTCCGTCGGGACTACATGTACTTCTCCTTCAAATGCATACTTCAAACACTGGTGAGCTATCGAAGGGACACACTTCATGTCCCTGATCCATGGTCGCCCTAGCAATATGTTGTACGCCATCTCGCCTTCCAAAATATGGCACAATGTAGGTATCGTCTTTTGTCCTACCTAAACGGGTAGAACAATTGTGCCAACTATCGAGCATATCGCATCGTTGAATGCTCGTAGTGTGTAAGTGGAAGCGGTGATGTGAGAGGCTGGCAGCTTCAGATGTTTCAATGCTGTTGTAGTAATGATGTTACTAGACGAGCCAGTGTCTACCAACACCCTCTTATACGGGATCCCGTTGACCCGCATGATTACGTGCAGGGGTGGATCTGCCATGTCATCAAATACTGATTTAACTTCATCTTCTCGGAAGGTGATGACCGACTTCGTACATCGTTTTACATGTCCCATGAAGTTATTGAAAGAATTCGCTTCGTGGGGCTGCAACTCGATGGCTTTCAAAATTTCCATGAGAGCTTCCCGATGGGGCGCTGATTGCTATATAAGCTCATATATGGATAGCCTAGCCGACGTGGTCCGCAAACTCTGCATGAGTTTGGTCCGTATCGTGACCTCAGGTCTAGGCGGAGGTAACTGCACAGGGTGTTGTTGAGGTTGCGACGTTGTTGGAACTTCTCTTGTGGCTGTCATGGGGGCAACCCCTAGGTATTTCTTGTTCCTGGTCACTATGCTTATCATTCCCACATACCCTTGCATGGGGAGATTCTATCGCACCTCATTGACTTGAAGGGGTTTTGCCTATGCCTCATGGGTAGGCAAGGGATCTTTGAAGACTCCCATCTGCTGGTTATTTGGCGCTATGGGGTTGTCCACCGCCAATGTTTTATTATCAATCAAGTCTTGTATTAATCCCTTGAATTTCTAGCATGCATTTAGGTCATGTCCCCTTCGCCTATGGAACCTACAATATAAATCCTCTCTGTATCCCTTAGGCTTGGGAGCGTTAGGATCTATGGTTTGGATTTTTGGAAGGGTGATTAAATTTGCCACTAACAAGCGGTCAAATAGGGAGTCCCTAGACTCCGTATAAGGGGTGAATTGTCGCCTAGGGCGACGTTGCTGATTTTGCTCCTATTTTTTATTTTCTCTTTCATAATTATTAGGAGGAACTACCTGATAATTAGCCTTTTGGGGCTGTGTTTCTTGTGTAGGCTTAGGAACATTTATCGCAACTTGATTAACCGTAGCGGGTTTTGGTTGCGTAGTCCCTATCTTGGTGTTTTTGTTCCACTCTTTCTTTTTAGGTTTGGCAATTTTGCCATCCTGTATTTTGATCTCTTCGATAACTCTGGCTTGCGCCAGAGCTTCTTCTAAGGTGGCGTATTGCTGTAGCTGCAATAGCCCAGATATTGATCTCAGACAACTTCATGAAAACATTTGTGTGAGGTCGAACATAGGGGGAAGGTAGGGTAGCTTAGAAAGCAGAGCCCTCCATCGATTCCCGTAAGCCGCCATTGTCTCTTCCTCATATTGCTTGAGGCTGGCCAGGTCACTCAGTGATGCCTTCTTCTTGGTGTTGAAGGCAAAGCGTTCAAGGAACGCATCCACTAATTGATCCAAATTATTTATGTTGTGCTTCGACAACTATGTGAACCAATCCGAGGCAGGGCCTACGAATGTGGTTATGAATGTCCTTAGCAACAACGCATCATTATCCTGAATGCCAAAGCATTGGCTCAGGAATCTTGTCACATGCTCTTGGGCATCCTCTTCACCCTTAAAGATTGCCAATTGAGGCAACTTGAAATGTTCGGGGTAAAGAGGTGTGGGCACTGATGGATGCACTGGATGACTATGGAGTTGACGTAACGTGGGCTTTTGGTGCCTAGAAGCTTTGGTCTCCATAGACTCCAAATGCTCTAATAGCACTTTGTATGCATCGGAAGACTTAATCTCTTCCTCTTTTGTTTGCTCCCGTTGTGAGTTATGGGAGACTGGAGGCCTATGGGGGGGTGGCCGAATGGCAGCCCTCCCACCTTGATAGGGCGTTTTGGCCCGTTCTACTTCTGGTTCATACTCCTCATAAAATTCTTGAGGAGTCTCTAGGTGAGACCTATGACCTTGAGTGAGTCCCCGCTAAGGGTACCCATCATTGTTTCAGGGAGTGGCCTCCCTCTCAGGTCTATGGGGTCTCGGAGGCAAAGCTTGACGAGGTCGCGGAGACCTATCCTGCACCAAGGGATTATGCCTCTCATATTGTTCTACTTTTTGGGTGCGAGGGGTTGGCACCCTCTCAAGTAGTTTATAAAGCAGCTCGTCCACTTCGTGCTGCATGCGCTCTTTGTTAAGGTGGTATAAGTGCTCTAACTACTGATGATCTTGCTCAAGCCGCGTGATCTGGGCTTGGAGGGTGGCATGTATTGCAACTTCCAGGTCAATTTGGTTTGCCATCTTGGGTTTAGGAGGCTTGAATGTTTCTCCTATGTATTTGCCTCGGTCTTGATGATCCAAGATTTCAATGGGTCGCTTCCCTCTATCGAGGTTGGCGGCATTTACCTGAGGCTCTGGCCTCGATGTGTGACCATGGTATCTAGCAGGTGCGGAAGCGCAAGGCTCCCACGCTGTATATTGCTCTCGAGGAATTTGATGGTCTTCCTCGTACTCCCTTTCATGGGTGTGAAAGGGGTGGGCGGAGTTAGCTCGCCCTGTGTGGAGAGCCCTGCGCTCTGGGTTTTGTCTTTCGGTTCTAACAATGATGGGAGGCAAAGGAGAGATGCCATAGTCATGTTGTCTCTCCTCATGGACACTGTGCCTCTCTAGCGCTTCGTTGCACGGTGGCCACTCATATCTAGCCTCTAAAGGTGGTCTTCTATTTACGTTGAGTGCCACATGTAAAGCTTCTTCCCGAAAGGGGCTGTGCTGAATGGGCGTGTCCCCTAGAGGGGTATCCCTATAATTCCACCTTGACATGGAATGATGTGGACTCTCTTGTGGTCCAGACCGCCAAGGCGGTATGGCCAAGTCCTCAGGGCTAAAGCGAAGGTGACTTGTGCCCTCTCTTTGTACACTTTCCATAGCTTCTACCCTTGATTGGGCTTGGCTACGGGTGCGCACCATTGTGGTGCTCTTCTACTGGCTAAGCAGATTTTATCTCTTTTATGATTTTTTTGACTTTTTTTTGTTACACTAAGCAAGAAATGAACACACACATACACAAATGGTGATTATCTCTTTTAAAGATTAATGGTGTGTCCTAAACTGGTTTTAGTGCATTTTGATGATTTTGTTTTGTTTTTGAAAGTTTTGAAGAATGTTTAAATGCATAATGAAGGCTCATATAACTCCCATAAATGGTTGCCCCTTCAATATACCATTGCCCGATCGATATACCAACCTCTCTATATACCCGCCCTTACGAGAGGGAAACTATAGGTACGTGAGAGCAGATGGTACGTGGTACGTAGGCGGTATGGAAGGGGGATTGTCCTATTAATGACACCTACCATAGAAGACTTATCCTCACACGTTGGGAATCACCCCAACGACACTCGGTCAGCTTTCGTCAGGATTTACGCCTAACAACAGTGACAATCGGGGTAAATGGATGCAAAAATCAAGCCAAGGTGGTGATGAACCCACCGTTGGTCTTGATCAAGGGCTGGGGTCTTACGACCAGCTCCTTGGTTTAAAAATGCCACGTGATGTGTGTGTGATTCTTTTTATTAAAAAATGAAACAGGCAGAAGCAACTACTTTCCTTACGAAGGCAAAATTGACAAAAACAGAAACAAAAAAAGTAGAAAATGATAGGAATAGTTTAGGATCCTTACCTTTTCTCTGCCTAGACCTGCTGTTTCTGATCCTCGGCCCTGAAAATGCATAGACAAAAATTCGTCCCTCTGTGAGACAAATTACAGAACATAATTCGTCCCTGTCTGAGATGAATTAGAATTCGTCTTAGGGTCAGACGAATTACAGTCAGGTATTCACCACAAGCAAAGACGAATAACAGTCGAAGCTCGAACAATGGTACCTATGAGCACAAAAACACAATTTTTCGATTAGTTTCTCAATCTTAAAAAACCAGGGGACATGGTCCCAATGTGATCGCCACTGAAAGCACGAGATTCCAGAATATTTGAAAAGAAAACTATTGCGATGCATCCAAAATCAAAATAAACGCTTAAGTCCTACAATGTGAAATGCATGAAATGAAAAGTGATGAATTGAACAGAGACAAAAGAAAGTATAGAAGACACAACCCTTTTTATTTCACTCTCTTAATCTCGGTTACAAAGATGCCTCCTCCCTTTTCAGGGGCTAGGAGCGTTAAATGAATTTTGGTTACAATCATGACTTAGCATTCCTCCTTCCGCGTGCCCACATTTGAAATGGGCGGGCCAAAGTGTTGCCACCACTTGCGTTGATGAATCCTTGATTCTTGCTGCTCTTCCTACGTTCAAAGACACAACAAGTCGTTAGTAGCACCTATGACAAAATATGAAGCGTTTGACCTTAAAAACCAATGGAGGATGCATGCATAAGATTAACTAAAACAGTGGATAAAATGACTCTAAGTAACCTGCAATTTTGACAGAGACCAGAAAACATTACCAGAGGGCTACTGCCATCAAAAAAGTTGAGGAAACTCTACCGATTCACGTTCCACTATAATTCGTCCCTGGGCAGGATGAATTCTACTGTAATTCATCCCTGGGCAGGACGAATTCGCCTGCGACAAAGCGCCGAAGTGATGCTGCCCAAATGTCGCTCCTCGGGATCTCCAACAGACCTGCAAACATAGGGGTTAGCTAATTGGGGGCATTTTGGGATGACCCAGATGGTCGGATTTTCCCAATTTGACCTCCTTCAGGAGGAATTTGATGTTGTTACCTGCAAGTTAGTGAAGACCACAAAATGACAAAACATGATAATATTTGATCACAACAATTTAAAATCGAAATTATGAACTATCTAAACAATATAACATGGAATGCAATATGAACAAGTAGAAAAAGAATAAATCAAAATGGAACTAAGAAATGCGGGGCGCCCGGGCGGGCCGCCCACCGTTAGAACTTGATTTCGGCACCAATCCACTTGGGATGGGCCCAAAATCTTTTGTAATGGGTTGTCGGTGAATTGGTAGATCAATGTGGTCAAATGTCAGGTTTTGGGTCTAGATTCACACTTCCAAAAGCCACCCACTAACCTCTCTTGCGAAAGAGATCAAGGATGTGGAAGAGGTGAATCAAAAAGGGTACAATGTGGTGTTCAATTTGGCAGCACTTCATTGCTTGAAAATGCCTCCAACTTGTCTTTCCTTGGGTGGGAAAGTCCACCATTTTATAGACCCAAGGGGTCTCTTTGGAGGGGCATGCAGGGGTGCCATGTGGCGGCCATGCCTTCCCAAGAGGGAGGAGACTCCTCCCTGACTTGGGCTTCCATGACTGCCCTTGTGACAGTCCTCTAACGCCTACTCTGCCCACCTACACGCGCATGCAAGGCAGGAGGCATTAATTGACTGTCCTTGGCTGCCACTTGGCACCATTTTTCTTTTTTCCCGTTGAACCTGGAATTCATCCCGACCCAGGACGAATTCAGAATTCGTCCCTGGGAGAGACGGATCCCAATTTGAATTCGTCCCTGGGCGGGACGAATACTAAGCAAAGTGCTTGAATGTGCCAAATTGCCTTCTGACCTTACAAAATTGCTACAAAAGTGGTTAGGACCATTGTTTAACCTCTGAGGGCTGCCCTGGGGGCTGTGTGTGTCAAAGCGATCAGTGTTTGCAGTCACATAATCGGATTGGTGTTGTTTTGGTGTCTACAGGATTAGAGGTCTAAGAATTAAATTTTGAATATCAGGATCCTAAACTTGTCTATGAAAATAAGGAATCAAAATATTTTTATAACATTCTTAAATAAAACCACACTAAATTTCATGTCTTGTTAATATTAGAAATTCTAAAGTTAATTATAATTAATTTATTGAAATAAATCAAACAAAATTATTTAATCAATTGAAAAGAACTACACAACTTTAATCTAAAACAAAACATAATTAATTGTTGAAATAAAACAAAAGCTAGAAAAAATCATAATGCAATAATTAGATTGAAATTGATAATGGACAACCATAAGCAAAAACAGGTTTGAACTTAAAATAGAAGTAAACTTATCGATCATATTTAAGCTATTTTGTTAACTAAAATAAGTGACAAAAATAAACTAATATAGAAAACCTACAACTATGCTAGCAATCCTTCCATTGTTCTAGAGAGTGGGCCCTTGCTCCAAGGTTCAACAAGAGGTCAAATATTATGACAACAAGAATTGGTTTAAATAGTCAAAATCATATATGCAACAAGACAAAATACTTCCCAAGTCAAATCCTATTGCCAATTTCAACCAAAATTTTTCCCATAGGCATACATCATTATTTATAGGCAGTCATTTAACTATTTGACTTAATTATAGGATTTATTTTAGGTAGTAATTGATCTCATAATTTATTAATATAGGTCTATGCATTTCATCCATCTAATCATATTGCAATAGCGTATTTGGTTGGATTTCCAGACTTGTATTCAGTCAACCAGTTGATTATTTTTACAATTGCATCATTGATTCATTACAATAGATTTGAATTCTTCAACATATTTCTTGCTCTAGTTTATGTGTATTTGGCTCCCCATTGTGTGTGCAATTAAGCCTATTCTAACATTGCATAAATTTGGTAGCTCCAGAGTTTCTACTAGTCAATACCTTTATTCCCATATGCAGTCAACAAATTTAGTCTAACACTAATCATGGTCAATATAAGGATAAACTGTGTGACCCATGAATTTGACACAATGCTCCTAAAGTAGGTAGACCATTTGTTTTATCCTTACATTATGTGCATGATTATTTTGGAGCAACTCAATATCCTATTGTTCTAACGCATGAGTCACTCTAGCACATAACTGGCATCCAGGTTATTTTAACGCATAATTGGCATTTAGATTAATCTAACGTTTCATGACTTAGGCATACCAAATCAACACCATAGGATCTAGCACAACAATTCACATGGTATTTCAATGTCATTGATTCATCCATACAGTCCTATAGAATTATTAATAACTATTCTATCCTTCAATTGAAAATAAGACACATAATTGATCCCATAAGAATACATATATACCATAATAGAATAGTAATTAATAACTATTCTATCCTTCAACTAAGACATTGCATCTCATTAGATGGTGATAATTGTTACAAGATACCAATAAGATTGTTACAATTGTTACAATGCATCTTTATTTTTATTCCAAATTTATCTTCATCTTGAAAAATAAACTTTATAACAAAATATCTAGCACAACAATTCACACGGTATTTCAAATATAGAGTTATTAATAACTATTCTATCCTTCAATAGAAAATAAGACACATAATTGGTCCCATAAAAATGCATATATATATATATATATATATATATATAAACCATAATAAAATAGTAATTCCTTCAACTGAGATATTACATCTCATCAAATGGTGACAATTGTTACAAGATGCCGATAAGGTTGTTACAATGCATCTTTATTTTTATTCCAAGTTTATCTTCATCTTGCAAAATAAACTTTATAACGAAATATCTTGTCTGAACGTTAACTATGCCCAATCTTATTATTCGTTGAAAATGTGGCTTGACTGGTAGGTGTGTCTACCGGTCTATACTCTATGCGCATTTATTGACACAACAAGAACCAGGGCACTCCACTGTGCGGCTGTTTTTCTCGTTCCAGAGCGCACAGCAAGCTATGGCGTCTAGGAACGGCATGGAGGAAGCCACGGCTCATGTGAAGTTGCATGTTATGTTGCTGCCCTCTCTGGGCCACGGTCACCTCCTTCCCTTCATGCAGTTGGCCAAGAAACTTGCCGCAGAGGGCCTCACCGTCAGCTTCGTCACAACCTTTCACCACATCCCAACTCTGCAGACCAAAGTGGACGCTGCCAGGGAAAGCGGGTTGGACATCCACCTTGTCGAAATGGATGTCCCCCAAGACCATCTGACGCTAGGCAAGGTTAACAGCAACAGCGTGCAGTGGCACCAGCTGACGCATCTTCTCGCGGCCGACGAGCGCCTCCAGCCCCAGTTCGAGCTCTTCCTAGGGCGCTTCTTGGGCACAGAAATCAGCCCCTTGCCCAACCCCGTATGCCTTATTGCAGATTTTCTTCTCGGCTGGTCCTCCGCCGTGGCCAAAAAGTTCGGGATTCCACAGGTGTGCTTCGAGACCTCTGGCATGTTCGCGGAGTCGTTGAACCAGATCGTGTGGGAGGTGCTCCCACGGAACCTCCCGCGCACGTCGTCGGGCCGCTACCTGGTGCCCGGCGTGCCGCGGGAGGTCCGCCTGACCCGGCGCCAGATGTTGCCGGAGCTGCCTGAAGCCACAACGGAGAACGAGTCGCATCAGTTCTCGTTGCGGTTGCGGCGCGGCAACAGGGGCTCCTGGCGGACCATCGCCAACACGTTCCGCGAGCTCGAGGGAGAGTTCGTGGACCATTTCGAGAGGGCCATCGGCAACCCCATCAGAACGATCGGGCCCATCCTGCCGCCCGAGGCCTTCGAGGACCGCCGCCACGGCAGAAAAATTGCGCCCGCCGTCCAAATGGGGACGAACACAGACGAAGAAAAGTGTATACATTGGTTGGACGCCCATGCAGATTCGTCGGTGCTTTACATTTGCTTCGGCAGCGAAAACTCCATCTCGACTGCTCAGACGGAGCACCTGGCGCAGGGGCTCGAAGCCAGCGGGGTAAACTTCGTGTAGGTTCTTCGCACACCTTCCGACGCGGGGGACAGGTCCAATTCCTCGGTCTTAGACTTTCTCCCCGCGGGATTCCACGGTCGTATGGCGGAGGAGGACCGGGGGCTTTTCCTGCAGGGGTGGGCGCCGCAGCTGAGCATTCTGGCGCACCCTTCCACCGGCGGGTTTATCTCTCACTGCGGATGGAACGCCGTGCTGGAGGCGACCACCATGGGGGTTCCCATGATCGCGTGGCCGCTGTACGCGGAGCAGCATTTTAACTCCAAGTTTGTGGTGGACGAGGTACGGATTGCTGTGGAAGCGCCTCAGAGACTGGATCAGGATTTGTTGGTCACTAGAGATGACGTGGAGAAAATAGTGAGGTCGCTCATGGTGGAAGAGCAAGGCAGAGAATTGAGAAAGCGCGTGCAGCTGCTGAAGGAGGCCGCCAGAGGCGCCGTGGCCTCAGATGGGTCTTCTACTGAAAATTTCAAACTGTTTGTTTCAGAAATTAGAAATGTCGTTGCCACAGGTTTTTGAGCACATGTAGTGCCATGAGTGAATGTTTATTTTATAAGTCCGTCGTTGGAATCTATGATGCTGCCTTTTGCAAAAGTTTGCCAATAGTTATAAGAAAGTGGCCTGGATTTTTCGCGGTTCCGTCTCACCTTTGTTCTGGAACTTGGGAATCTGGACGATTCTCTCTAGCCAGATGTCTAAGTCGTCGCGTGTATAATCCGTAACTCTGATGTCAATACATATCAGATTTGTTAAAAGTACACAAATCTTTTCTTCACAGTAGGCCTTCCATACAAGCTATTTAGCCAGAATGTGAAGTACATCCTTTTTACGTCATTGAAAAAGATAAATTTTAAAATTTATTATTAATTCTTTTTATTAAATTAAAGAATATTATTCATACATCATATTATGTGAATTTCCAACTTATACAATAATATGCACTTAGTGAGAAACTATTTATTGGTAGAAAAATATAAATATGTGTATAACATGGGAGATTGGTTAATTAAACATTGTCCTAGTGGCTAGGATGATGGTTGTTTTTTGGTTGTTGATGTAATTTGTAAACGTTCTCTTAAAAAACATTTCAATAAAATTGATATTATTAAATATATATATATATATATATATATATATATATATATATATATATATATGCAATTATCACCCCCTTTACAATTAGCAGTTTAATGGTGGGAATTTTAAAATATTTTTGTGAGGATAAGAATATATATATAGTTTTGTTAATAAAGCATAATTATATATTAAGATTGACTTTTCTTTTATTAAACATTTTTTTTTTAAAATATATATAAAAAATTAATTATTTAAATATATAACTAAAAATAAGTTTAAAAGATGTGATAATTTTCATTTTTTAAAAACAATTTTAAAATATATTTTCAAAGAACCTTTCTCATAATAAAATTTGATAAGATCTTTTTTGAATCTCTTCATACATATCAAGTTGAGGATTGGAAAAAGATTTGGCAATATAAGGGTTGGTTGAAAATAGATTTGGTAATATAAGGGTTGGCATAAAATAGATTTAGAAATATAAGGGTTGATAGGAAGTAAGCTTTTTTAAGTAGTAGTTTATGCACAATGAAATTCTTCCTTTTGATAATTTGAGATGTAGGGGAATTGTTGGTCCATCCCAACTTGTTTTATGCTATAAAATTGAGGAAACATTTGACCACTTGATGTTTGAGTGTCGGTTTATATGTCAAATCTAAGAGCAATGGCTTTTAACTTATAAAATCCAAGTTAATGATGATTTGAACCAAATTAATATTTGAGAAATATGGAAGAGGGCAAATTTAAATCTAAGCTCTTCGTATTGGGTGAAATATTGGATTGAACTCTAATTGATGGTGTGGTTGGAGAGAAATGACCGAATTTTTAGAGAAACCTTTTCATCCTTGGATAGCATCTGGCAAATCATTTGAAGCAAATTCATAGAAATTATGACAGTGTATGCTAAAGAATAAACTCAGGTTTATATAAGGACAATGGAGAATGGAATCCAAGTGCAATAGGGGTAAGATAAATCTAGATGGAAAACACCCCTAAAAGGTTGGATAAAAATTAATACTGATGGAGATGCAAAAGGTAATCTAGGTAGAGCTAGAATTGGAGTGGTCTGTAGGAATCATATTGGGATAGTGCTCTATTGGGAAATGTAAGGCTTGGGCAGGGCCACAAACAATGAAAAAAAATCCTTACCTATCAAATCTACTTCTATTTAGGTGATAAGACAAAGCTATAGGAGGATAATCATAGAATTATATTCTCAAATCTTGGGAGGAGCTGTAGATTGCATGAGCAACTTTGCTTTGGAGGCATGGAGGTTGAGGATTATTTTCACTTAAATTAAGAAGTTGTGGAGGGAATTGGATGATGTGATTCTTATTTATGTGGGTGGATCTTTGAATAAAGTGGTGGGCTTCTTGGTTAAGATGACTATCAAGAAGGAGGTAGGGGTTCAATGACATAGTGGCATGGCTATTGAGGATGAAAGGATTAAGTAGGTTGGTGAGAAAATCCAACATTTGGCTAATTTGGATAACCATGCAAACATATGGTTTAGGAGATTTGGTTCCAATGCAAATATCCTTTAAATGTTAAAATCAAAAGTGGTTAATTCTTAAGATCTTAGATTTTAGAACCACTAAAGTTTGTTAAAAATTTTAAAGAAAAAATAAAATACTTTTAATAACAAAGACAAAAAAATCTCATCCAACTTATAAATAATCTTATTTTTATATACTTTTTAAATTCTTAAAAAATATATATAAATAATCTTTATTTTAATATTATTTTTTCAAATTCTTAAAAAAAAATACATCGAACGTTCCTCTGTTGTCTAATTGCAGTGAAGCTTAATATTGATTGCTAATAGGCCGTTTTCCCCTGTATTTACCATGGAAATATGGTAAATTAATTTTGGTTGTTTTTCCAGTGAACATAAGGTCAATTACTTTTACAGGTCGTCAATCAAAACGGGTACTGTTCATCCGCTTCAGATATATAAATATATAGATTAGTTTTTAACTATCTATCTTCAAATCACATAATAATCGTATATTTTTTTTTAAATGTTGGTCTTTAATATTTCATTAAAGTACAGTATTACATTAAGCGGGTGGATAGACACACCTCCAGTAGGGTCCCTAATATCTATTACATAGCATATCTGTAACATATGAGAGGGAGAGATTTGAACTTGGGGCCTCTTCAACATGAAAGTTTCAACTACCCACTTCTCTCCAACTCCCCCACATGGGCGAATAATAATTATATATTTTATTTATTCTATAATTAAAATTTTGAAATTTTAAATAAAAGTTTAAAATTAAAATTAAGTGATGTAAAATTATATATAATAATTTATTTTAATTAAATAAAAATATATAACAAGATATATTATACATTATCCGTATAACTTTTTTTGGTAGATAAGATACTATAGAATTAATACCGGGTTTTACAGGTTGACCCAAAACCTTTTACAAAAATCAGCCCAAGGTTGTTGATGAACATGTCCTTACTAAGGATCCTATATATGTAAAATCTACATGCTGCAAAAGCCATTACATCCGGTAATGCACATAACCTGTTATCAAAAAGAAACTTTCCATACAAAATTTTGGGTATACCCTGAGAAAACATACCTGCATCATAATTACAAAAAAAGAAACAGACACAGATCCCTTCATTGAAACAATGGAGAAACAAAAAGCTGCAGACACACATAGCAGAGTATTGAAAAAACTCCCATAATCTTTGTATTGATAGTTACTCTTAATAATTCTTTGGTAGTTGCTTTCTTCCGTATATGACATGCTTTGGGACCACATCTTGTCTTGGCCAATCAGCCTTGGAGAAGTGATGATGGCTAGATTTATGGTGGTGGCTATCTAGTGGTCCACGTGGCTCTGGTTCGAAGTCTTATATTGTCGTTTCTTTCCTGCCCTTTGATTATCAACCAAACTCAAATTACTAAGACAACTAGGAGCCATGTTATCTAACATATGATTATCCCCATTAGTATTTGTGGTATTTCCAAGTAGCATCCACGAAGACTGATAGCTCGAATAATTTTTATTATGAGTCCATTTCAAAAAAGAGACGGGAATACTCCTAGCCTTTGAACTTACAATGTCTTCCCTGTTGGTAAATTTGACTATCATTCTTGGCATTCTTGTTGAATAAGCTCCTCTACTTCGCTCGGGACATCGTGTTCCCATTTGAAATTGGCCAGCTTATCAGCAATTTTGTTAGCTTCCCGAAAGACATGTTGGGCTTTTTTGTCCTGTCTTCCCTGGAAAAGGATCCTTGCCTCTTCAACAATTGTTCTAATCCTCCAAGGAGGTGTTTTCCAATTATTGAGGAGATTTATAACATGCATAGAGTCTCCTTCTATGATCAAATTGCCTTCTAAGTCTTGAGTCATTTGAAGGCCTCTCCACATAGCTCTAGCTTCAGCTTCATTGTTCATCCTTGTTTCCAAATATTCAAAAAATTCAAGCGTCATATTACCATTATGATCTCGCACAATACTGCTAGCGTCTACTCTACTAGTATTGTCCTTAGCCGATTCATTAAAATTAAGCTTAAACCAACCCGTAGGAGGTGGTGACCACTTAACATTGGCTCTGGGGTTGACTACCCTAGGCACAGACTCATCTAACAAGGTTAAGCTTAAATATTGAGCAATCGTGGTCTCCTATAGATGAGGTTTATGGCTATCAAAAGGGATAAGTTTCACATTCTTATTGGCAAAGGATAGGATCATGACAATGATAGTTTGATGATCATGGATAGAATCATTAAAGACTCTATGGTTCCTTTCTAACCACACCTGCCAAAGATAGTGATTGAGACAAATTTTCCACATGTATCTAAGTCTTTGGCTTGAAAAGGGATAAGGCCACTGGATGAACAAATCAAGTACAGTGGCTGGTTTAACCTAGTAAATATTGAAGTCTTGAAAAACCCCACTTAGGACAGTCAAGGAAAAAAGGCACTTAAGGAAAATGTGATAAATGGTATCCTAATTAGCCCTGCACAGATAACAGTGATTAGTGATACAAATACCTTTATGTATCATATTATCAATGATTAGAATTCTTCCTTGGATAACCAACCATGAAAATGCTGCAATTTTTGGAATTAAATTTTTTATCCAAACTAAGTCCTTTTAGAGGACAAAATTCTTGTCATCAAGCAAAAGCTTGTAAGCTGATTTAACAGTGAACTGATCATTTTTCATAGGAGCCCAGGTCACTTGATCTTCCTTGGGTCTCATGGGGATAAAATGTTGCCCAAGAATGTTATAAAGATCATTTTATTATGCTTGAAATCCTTGAATCCTTATTTATTTTCACATAATTCTGCCTTGGTCCTCAACCATATAATCGGAGACTTTTTTGCCAATGAGTTCTTCCATGATATCTCTGATTCAGGATAATTTAGGATATTACATCAGTGTTTCATCCTTAGTCCACCTATCATTCCATCAATTTATCCTCTCACCATTGCCTAAAACCCATCTTAAACCTTTTTTGATGATTTATTTACAATTGAGAATTGCTTTCCAAAAAGTAGAACCTCTGATTGGAACTGAGTCACTTATAAATTCCATATTTTGAAGACACTTTCATTTGATGATAGTTGTCCATTCATTTTATTCACCAAAAATGAGGCGCCTCATCTGCTTATCTAGTAAAGCTAAATTCATATGAGCGATTCTCCTCAGACCTAAGCCTCCATTTTCCCTGGGTTTGTACACTTTGGTCCATCCTACAAGGTGTATCCTTTGTTCTCCTCTGATCCAGTCCATAAAAATTCTTTTTGGAGTTTCTTAATTTTTTGGAAAAACTCCACAGGGGTTTTGAAAATGGAGAGGAAATAGACTGGAATGCTCTTAAGAGAGGCCTTAGTGAGGGTCAGATTTCCTACTTGAGATAGAAGATGACCTTTCCATCCAACAAGTTTTTTTTTTTAATTCTTTCAATAACCCTGTCCTACATTGACTCTCTCGGAGAACCAATGAAAAGAGGGAGACCAAGATATGAAGTGGGGAGGTTTGCTATATCACACCCTAAAATTTTTGCAATCCTTCCTTGCCTCTGAATGGGGTGTTCAAGAAATTTAACTTTATTTTACTGAAATTAACTTTTTGACCAGCAACATCCTCATAGAGTTGTAGGATGTATTTAATTATTTTAGCCTCAACCACCGATGCCTTAGTCAATAGAAGGGTATCATCGATGAATTGTTGGTGAGAAAAAACCCTAGTCAAATATGTTGCCTTGATTACCGATATTAGCCTTGAACTGCAAGCATTTTTTATGGTTCTACCTAAAGCTTCAGCCATAATTATGAATAACATGAGACTGATAAGGTCCCCCTGCCGAATTCCTCTATGACTTTAAAAGTAACCAGCGGTTGTTCCATTAATCAGAATCGAGAACTATGCTTTAGAAATGTATTCTTTGATCAAATTAACCCATTGGTGGTGAAAACCAAACTTAAGGAGGAGAAAAATTAGAAAGTTCCAATTTAGCCTATCAAATGCTTTGTTCATATCAAGCTTGAGGGCAAAAACAGACCTGTTAGTCTTATGAGCAGAGTGCAGAGCTTCATGAAATGTGATAACTCCATCCAAGATTGACCTACACTAGATAGAGCTTCCCTAGCATGGATCTATGATGCGGGGTAGAACATATCTCATTCTATTTGCAATGGCTTTAGTTAGGATCTTGTAAGAAACATTGCATAGACTTATTGGCTTGAAGTCATCCATAGATTCAGGGGTTTGCTTCTTAGGAATTAGAGTTAAGACATTTTGGGATATGATTGCTTGCTTGGAATTCTTTGACAGTAGAAATTATATCCTCACTTACGATGTCCCAAAAATCTTGATAGAAATGATGGGGAAAGTCATCGGGTCCCGGGACTTTGTATGACTCCATGCTAAACAAGGCTTCCTTAATTTTATCATCAGAAAAGGGAACTACAAGCTTAAGGTTTATATCCTCATTTATTATTCTAGGAATGGATTACAAGAAAATATCTTTGGCCTCCTCATTGCACTATGATTCCTGACCAAGGATAGAATTGAAATAAGTTACTACCTCATTTATGATTTCTGTCCTGAGTAATAGAACCATTTGCTTTTTTTTTTTAAATTATCTTGTTATTGCTTTTGTTTCTAAGCGTGGTGACGTGAAAAAACTTGGAATTTGAATCTCCATATTTCAACCAAAAAGCCCTTGATTTTTACCTCCAATAGATTTCCTCATAGGCCAAAATGTTATGAAACTCTGCTAGTTTTGTTCGTTCCTCCTGCCTAGTAGTTTCATCAACATCACCATGTTGAATCCTCTAATCAATTATCTTTAAAATTTCAACAACCTATTTTTTATTTTCAAAGAGGTTCCCAAATACCTCTTTGTTCCAAGTTCAAAGATTTTCCTTAACAAACTTTAATTTTCTAGCAAGTTTAAAAGTTGCACTACCCCTGATAGGTTGTTGCCACCACTGAATTAAGTTATCTCTGAAACTGGAATGTTTGATCCACATAGATTGAAATCTGAAAGGTTTCTTGAAGGACAGAGAGTTAGGGATATCCAACAAAATAGGATTATGATCAGAGGTAATTTTTGTAAGGGCTTGCAGGGTAGAATCACTGAACAGAGTTGTAGCCTCCTTTGATAGAAAAAATTTGTGAAGCCTTTCTTGAATGAGATGACACCCTATCCATCGATTTCTCCAGGTATAATTCGCTCCTCTAAGTTTTACATCCATCAACATGTTGGAGTTCACAAAGTCATTGAACTCATCAATGCTCCTTATAGGTGGTCCATTTCCACCCATTTTGTTTGAAGGGTAAAGAGGAGTGTTAAAATCCCCAGCCAGAATCCAAGGGAAATTATGGAAGATTTCACTCAGATTGCCTAAGTACTCCCACAGTAGAGCTCTCCCTTGAATTGAAGTTAGGGCATAAATATTTGAAAGGATCCACGACCTGTTGTTTTTTATTTCCTTCAATAAAACACTAATAACCATGTCATATTTTTGAATAATGGTGCCTTCTACTATCCGAGGATCCCACAAAGTCATAAGGTCTCCAGACGCTCCTCTAGATGATTTGCAAACCATCTCACCTTGATTCCAGATTTTTTTTGCTATTTTTTTTACTGAATCTCATCAATTTTTGTTTCTTGCAACATGATAATAGTTGGATTCACTTGTTTTCTTATTGCACTAAATTCCCTGTGTTTGGGCAGTCCATTGAGGCCTCTCACGTTCCATGAGAGGAACTTCATTTAGATTGTTTGGGATTTCTTCCTCTTCCCCTCCCTTGAGGGGGTTTTTCTAATTTGTTGTCTTCAGAACCCGAAATAAACTGTTGAAATAAGGTTCTTTGTTTTCCATTGGCAATGTCATTATTAGTTTTAATTTTTTGATGCTTAGAATTTGATATTCTCCCTCTTCTTTTTTCATTGCCAAAATCTATAAGAGACTTCATAGTGCTCCTGGTTTGTTTAGGACTAAACTTGTGGGAGGTAATTTGTGTAGAACCAGACTGCCATATTCCTCAGTCTAAAGAGTTTCACATATATCCACCCCTACATCCAAATCTTCTTTTTTCTTGTATTCCCTTGGTCTACGAGATGACCCCTCAATAGGATTCACCTGGCTCCTAGTGATGATGTTAGAGAAATGATATTTTTTATTTTCCAATGTCTCAAATTTCTTCCTAAGTTATTTAGAATTAGGGTTTGGCTTTGGGATGCCCACTAGGCTTGAAGTATTTTTAGCATTGGGGTTTAAGGATCCCAACTTGGATGGGGATTCTAGAGATCAGGCATTAGGGTTTGGCTTTATGATGCCCATGGGGCTTACAGTAATTTCAGCATTAGGGTTTGAGGATCCTGACTTGGATGGGGAGTCTAGAGAGTCAGAAAGGTTAGCCTGAAGGTTTTGGGCTTCCATGTATTTCGATAATCCTCCTACTCCCATATTGGATAGAATTGAAAATTTATTTGAAACTAGAGGATTGGAACTTATCTGAGTATTTTGGTTGCCAACAACCTGTTGTTTTCCTTTGTCTTTTTGGGACCCTGCAACATCTCTTTTTTTTTTTTGGTAGACATAGTTTTCCTGATTGAAATCACCTCTGCCAGGGAAAATCCTCAAATTTCCTCTATCTAGCATTCCCTACTTCTGCTTTTCTCTATTCATTGCCAGGTTAGGGCACTAATTGCATAGATGTCCTTGATTTTTGCATTCTACATAGAATGTCAGTCTCTTCTCATATTTTACCGACTATTTTTGATAGTATCTCCATACTCTAGCTCCACAAACCTTGGTAATTCATTATTCAAATTAGCATTTACGCAGATTCATGCATGAGTCATCCTTATCTTGGCCAAGTTCATGTGGTCAATGGAGATCAGGTCCCCTATAGTTCTGGCTATGCCCTGCAGCCAATATTCATTGAAGAACTAGGCAGGTATACTCAGGAGACGAACCTAAATAGAGGTAATGTTAATATTTTGTTTTTTAGGGTCAAAATATTCACCCCATCGTCTGAGAAAAAGTTTTCTTTTGCCCAGAAACCAAGGACATCCTGTTAAAATGTGGTTAGCATCCTCCATATTGTTAAAACGAATAATGAAGAACCCTCGAGTTAGATCTACCAACTCCAAGCTACCTACCGGTTGCCATTTACCCGTCGCCCAAGCCCTGATAGTCTCCATGTTCCACCTACCTCCCAAAAACTTTCCTACTAGGGAGAATTCTTCCATTGAAAGAAAAGGGCTCATGGAACTTGTTGGGGCCAAAATTTTATTATTTATTGGAACTAGGGGCAGAAGAGAGAGAACCTCCTTTATTTTTCCTCTAAGAGTCTTAGAAAAAGACAACCACTTCTTAGGCCCCACATTGTCCTTCGTATCTTTTTTATCGAGGTCTTTCTAAGGAGGGTCGGGCCCCCGCGTGATGCCCACCTCCAAATCTACCATATCCTGACCACCTTCCTCTGGATCCTTGCTTAATCCATGATCAAGGTTCCCACCCGCTCCTTCCATACATACTCTACGTCTACCGCCTTGGCTGAGATTCTTGCCCAGAAAATTCAAACCCTCACTCTCGTCACACCCGCTAAACCTCAACTCACTCATTCTTATTGGTAGATGGTTTGAATGACACTCTTGGTAGATCGTTTGAATGACACTTTTGTATAACTTATAATCATATATAAATTAAAATTTACATTATTTTATCCCCGAGGGCTCGGTGGATTGGTAAGACTTTGGGCACTTACTAGGAGACCTAGGTTCAAACCTCACGGGCATACCCACTTTATGCTAAAGGTAGTAGTATATTCTGAATCCTCTAAGTGCGTGCCAGACTGACGATGACAGTACGAATCTCGAAGCAATGGTGGTCCCCATCTCACACCGGTTAACCTTAACGATATGAATAGGTTTGGTGGTTGTAGTCCCTGTAGTTTGAACCCTGCGCTGACCAATTACTAAAAATAATGGTTGTTACCAACTCTCCTATGTAATCAAAAAATAAATTACATTATTTTATTATAAAAGATAATGTTTTTTTTTAATTATTATCTATTTATAACATAATAAAATCGGTGGAAAGGAAGGGTGGATAGGAAGGACCTTAAAATATATGATTTTTTTTATAACAAAATATATTATACATTGTTATGCATAACTTCTGATTTAAAATTTAGGTTATTTAATGTTAAAAGATAGTATTTTTAAATATTATTTATTTATAATATAGGGAAATTGGTAACATCTTAGAGTATGAACCCGAATGTCATTATTATAAAACCTTAGCTGCTAGTTAAGATAAAATTAACGAGACCTAATTTTTGATATAAAATTTACATTATTTGATGTTAAAAGATAGTGTTTTTTAAATATTATTTATTTATAACATAGGGGATTTGGTAACATCTTGGGTGGAGTATGAAATCGTACGTCACCACTATAAAACCTTATCCGCTAGTTAAGATGAAGTTAATGGGACCCCAACTATTAGTAGCATTGAACTGAGGAAACCAACTAACAAGCACTTAGCTGCTACTGACCTATCTATCATGGTTTGAACCTGGGTCTTTTCAAAGAAATCCCAAAGTCCAAGTTCTTACCACTATGTTGTCTCTACAAACTATGTTGGTTACTTACTATTAATAATTTTAGAAGCATAAATAAATGATAATGTATGTTACTTTTTACTTATAATTATAATTGATTATATAGATATCCACATGATGCAGGGGCATCCATTTTAATCAACATATCCATCCCCAAGGTTTGGCTAGCGTAGTTTTTAGGTTGTGCATGTAAACCAAGTATTTGTTTTTATGTAAGTAGGGTAGACTGCAATTGTAAAACCATAGTGTCTAGCATTGTTCCCTCTCATTTTACTTCTGCATAGCCAAATCAGATGGCATTCTATCCAACATATGGGGAATAATTGAGGGATAAACGAGGAGGGAAGTTAAAAATACTTCTAGTAGGAGTTGCCTTAGAAGCTAGCTGGAAATTTTAATCATTACATCAGGATGATGGTCATAGAAGCGCAACAACTTCCATTACCAACACAAGTGTTTGCCTCCCTCATGAGGATTTATCATCACAAGCAGTAAAAAAAATGGGATGTTTGGGAAGATAGGGGAGTGGAATCCTAGGTGGAGGCTAGTGGGAGAAGGTTGATCAGCAAGTGGATGGGATCCGGATGCGGGGAAGAGAGGCAAGGGATTCCCAACAACATCTCGGTTTTAATTTTAATGCCCTTTTCAGTAACTGGATTTTTTGGTTTTTATTTTTGATGTCTAATAATAATGCTTTATCTTGAAAAGCATTGATGAATATTCTTTAGCGGGGGTTTGAATTGATGAAATACGTGCCTTTGAATTGAAAAAATAAGGGGGAAAAAAATTTAATGGGAGGGTTTTCTCATTTCTGTGGACGATTATGATATATCTATATTTTTAAAACTACAGGTTTTTTGAACTGTGTTTGACACCCAATGTTTAATGGGATGTTTTTTTTTTTGTGAATTTTTCATCCTGAAAACAGAGTTTTGTTGTGATTAATTTGTAATAATGGCAAAAGAAATAAGGGTTCAGTATGTTAAAACCAGAATCAATGAAGGTTGTAGTAATATCATGGAAGATATCAATGGTTTTTGAAATTTGTTGAAAACACTCTATGAATTCTTGTGTGGTTGGTTGCTTAATTGGTCCCAATCCACTTCCCTGATTATGTCAGATGGTATCAGAGCTGAATTTGTTCATTCCTGTTGTGTTAAGCTCGGTTATGTACCTAGTCTCTAGAAGTGATTCTATCTTAGAGTGTTTCTTATGTGTTTGTGGTTGTAATAGAGTTGCTTCGAATTGTTAGCTAAGAAAATATTCTTAGAGCAAGATATTTGTTGTTGAGTAACAATATTGAATGTTGAGCAGGAGCAGTATGGACCATGATTGCAAGACAAAGATCAAGTTAGTAAAAGAGGTCGAGGTAGAGGTATACCGAGAGGAGGAAGAGGTCATAGATTCCTTGGATGAGGAGCCAGTGCCAATGCAAAAAAATAAGGATTTTGTAGGTACTTGAAGCACATGTGATAGCTATGGAAGGTGCTACAAGAAGGGAGAACCCCAGTAGAAGATGAAGACTCCACTAAGGATGAATTGAGATCATCATTTTCTGATGAATAAAGATATGCGACTCACAGAAGATTTATTCAAGCTTTTGCTAAAATTGCAAATAGAACCAAGTTTAATTTACCAACATATGAGGGTCGTCTTGTCCCTGAAGAACTAATAGACTGGGTATCGTAAATGGAGAAATATTTTGACCTTGAGAGTGTGGAGGAAACTAGAAAGGTGAAATTGATGGTGACCAAACTAAAGGGTCACACTTCTCTATGGTTTGAGAAGGTCCAAAAAACAAGAGTTTCTAAAGGAAAAACCAGAATCAAGACTTGGAATAGAATGGTAAAGCAATTGAAGAAACAATTCTTGCCTAAGGACTATGAGATCTCATTATTGAAGAAAGTTTAGAATTTGAGACAAAGGGAAAATAGTGTAAAGGATTACACTGAATAATTCCAAAGACTAATCATCAGAATGGGATACTTTGAGCCTACTGAAGTGGTTGTGTCAAGGGATGTTAATGGTTTAAAGCTCTCTATTCAATATGAAATGAGTATGTTGAGTATTAATACAATGGAAGATGTCTATCAATATGTTGTTAAGGTTGAATAAAAGTTTAAAAAAAAGCTTACCCAATCCTCTAAATGAAAGGGAAATGCAAAAGGTAATAATACAAATCAAGGAAAGAATGATGATTCTGAGGCAAGCCAAGCCAAAGGAAAGTACCAAGTTGGTAAAGGTAAGGGAAATTTTGATGGAGAGAGGTCTTCAAATTTTAGAGGCATATGCTACAACTATGGCAAGGAGGGTCACAATTCTTGTGAGTGTAAATCCAACAAGAAATCTAAAAATAGAATTAATGTGGTTGAAGGTGAAGAGAGTGATGAAGTGAACTCATATTATGGGACTACTTGTGGTGATGGTGAACAACTGATGATAAGGAGAGTCCTCATGGCGGATGAAAAGAATGTTGAACCATGGAAAAGGGAGAGAATTTTCCATATGAAGATAAAATCTAGTGGTAAGTTTTGTGATGTTATTATAGATGGGGCAACATAGATAATTTGGTTTCCACATACATGGTAGATAAATTGTCATTTCCTACTTTTGCACATGCAAAACCATATAGGGTTTCATGGTTGAACAAGGGTCACCAAGTGTTTATGAATCAACATTGCAAAGTATCTTTTGAGAGAATGGGATACACAGATCAAGTGTGATGTGATGTCATTCCAATGGATGCTTGTCATCTACTACAAGAAAGGGCATGGTAGTATGATCGGAGTGCTCTACATGATGGATAGAAGAATCATGTTACAATGATCAAATATGGGAAGAAGTGGTTTTTAAAACGTTTGAAGGATACCCATGTTGAAGTTAGAAGTGGATTAGTACTATTGGGATAAAATAAATTCCTTACTAAGGCAAAAGGAGCACATGTGTGTTATGCAATTTTCCCCAAAGAGTAGCAGAAAGAAGAGGAAGTGCCTAAGGAGATTGCAACAATCTTGAAGGGCTATGAGAGCATTATGGTAGATGGAGATATGCCTGCTAGTTTACCATTGTGAGACAAATTTCTCATCAAATGGATCTGATTCTAGGAGACAAATTTTCGAATCAAGCACCCATAGGATGGATCCTATGCGAATAGTGGAGTTGAATAAGCAAGTCCAAGATTTTCTAGAAAGAGGGTTGATAAGAGAGAGTTTGAGACCATGTGTTGTACTTGCTGTAGTTGAAGATATGACTGTACATTTGAAGGAATTACATGAAGAAATCATGAAGAAGATAACCCAAAGTAATCAATTTTACAATGAGAAAGCAGATCAAAAGAAAAGAGTCAAATCATTTCAAAAAGGAGATCTAGTAGTGGTGTTTTTGAGAAAGGAGAGGTTCCCAAAAGGCACTTACAACAAGCTAAAAATGAAGAATATTGGACCATGTAAAATTGTTAGAAAATTGAACTACCTCCAAGTGTAGATATCTCACCAATATTTAATTTTTTTGATCTATACTCTTATTCTAGAGAAAATGCAGCAAATATAGTGGATGAATAGGTTGAACCAATCACATATTGGGAAAAGGAGCTACCAAAGAAACAACCTGAGGAGATAGAGAAGATTTTAGACCAAAGGACAACCAAGAAATATAGGAACAAATAATACAAGGAATTCCTTGTAAGGTGAAAAAATAAAGGTTCAAAAGAAGACACAAGGATACCTAAAGCTGATTTTGCTCAATTCAAACCATCCATTGTTCTAATAGATATGTGAGCAGGGGCTCACAATTTTTTTCACTTGGGGAGGTTGATGCAAGGGTATCCATTCTAATCAATATGTCTATCCCAAAGGTTTGGCTAACTTAGTTTTTAGGTTGTGCATGTAAACCAAGAATTTTTTTTAATGTAAGTAAGGTAGATTGTAGTTGTAAAACCGTAGTGTCTAGCATTGTTCCCTCCCATTTTAATTTTACATAGCCAAATTCGATGGCATTCTATCAAACATATTGTGAACACCTAAGTGATAAATGAGGAGGGAAGTTACAGAGACTACAAGTAGGATTTGCCCTAGCAACTAGTTGGAAATTTTGAGAAGTATAGTAGGACGATGGCCGCAGAAGCGCAAAAGCTCTTCCATTACTAGCACAGGTGTATTTTTCCCTCATGAGGATTTATCATCACAAGCAATACAAAAAATGGGATGTTCGGGAATATAGGGGAATGGAATCCCGAGTGGAGGTTGGTGGGAGAAGGTTGAGCAACAGGTGGATGGGATCCGAATGTGGGAAAGAGAGGCAATGGATTCCCAATAGCGTCTCGATTTTAATTTTAATGCCCTGTTCAATAACCAAATTTTTTTGGAGGTATTATTTTTGATGTCTGATAATTATGCTTTATATTGAAAAGCATTGATGGATATTCTTTGGTGGGGGTTTGAAGTGATGAAAGACATGCCTTTGAATTGAAAAAAAAAGGGGAAAAAATTGTATTGGGAGGGTTTTCTCATTTTTGTGGATGATTCTTATATATATATATATATATAACTACAGGATTTTTAAATTGTGTTTGACACCCAATGTTTAATGGGATGTTTTTTTTTGTGAATTTTCCATATTGAAAAACAGATTTTTACTGTGATTAATCCATAATAATGGTAAAAGAAATAAGGGTTCAGTATGTTAAAACCAGAATCAGTGAAGGTTGTAGTAATGTCATGGAATGTATCAATGGTTGTTGAAATTTGTTGAAAACACTCCCCGAATTCCTGTGTGGTTGCTTAATTGGTCCCAATATGCTTCCCTAACTGTGTAACCACCAATCTTATGCACACCACTAAAATATACATTGCATTATAGTTATTATTAGTTATTATATGAGCATAAATAAAGGATAGTGTTTATTTATTTTTTAAATGATTAGAAAAGTAGGATTTTGAAAGGGTTGTTCTTTCCATTTACATTGTGTTAGGTTATACAGTTTATTTGGTGTCATCGAGATTTGAAACTTCATATACGTTATATCATTCATATGTCTCAACCATTGAAACAAGACATATTTGACAAAGGAGAGTGTTTATTACTTTTGACTTGTAATTGAATATATAAATATCCATCAATCATTTATAATTATTTTGGGACTATAAATATTTTGAACACTTTAAGTTAATTGTTCTTTCATAGAATTTAAAGCTAAGCTAATCAAATATCAAATGCTTATTATTTTATTTTCTATTTCATGTTTTTTATTTTGTATTATTATTTTTTAGTGCTTTGAAGCATTGTACCATGCATCTCTATCAAATATTACCTTACATTTGTTTTAAAAGTATTTAACTATGTTGAAAACCAAACTCAAAGGTTAGGATGTTCTCAAATTCATAGTGGTTTATATTGTTATTTTTTCCTTTACTATTTTATCCCTAAATCAATGTGTTTAAGCTAAATTAAGTCAATATTGTAGAGGGGGAAAATTGCCCTACCATGTATGATTCTTGGTTGGATCTTCTAGGAGTTGAGGTGATCATGGGGGTGTGTTATATTCTCTACACTCTATGGACAAGTAAAAGGGTTCACTAGGAACGGTTTTAAGACTTGCTCCAATTTCGGGTGGAAAATTTTGATGTATGATTTAAGCAAACACCTATATTTGGTGTTTCTATGCTAATATATGAAAATGAAAGAATAATGAAAAATACACAATATGTAAGAAGACAATGACTAGTCTTGATATGATGCTTTGATTCAATGATATCTAACCCTAGGTTGCAAGAAACGATATCTTTTTTATTTGAGCAAGGGACCAAGGGAATGCACAAACAAGACTAAACCCTAGATGCAAAACTATATGCCTTTTTTTCTTTTGAATGCCTAGAAATCAATCAAATGTTTTTTCCTTTTTACTTATGGCCTAGGTTATGAACAAAAAAAATAAAAGCAAACAACACACAACCTAATAGCTTTACTTAGGGTACTTATATGATATGGTGTTTGGTCCAAGCTTTGTCTTGCATCCAAAATGTCCCACAACTTCAAATCTATAATATAGCTTCATAAAAACCCTAAAACAATATGGTTAGTGTTTGGGGGTCTAATTAGGCCATTTTAAGACTGAGTTTGGAGGTGCAACAATCAAGCCCCTTAATTCCTTTTATCTAAACATTCATAATAAAATGAGCATTGACCTTTGGAACAAACACAACGAAATATGATAGCATGAAATAGTAGATGAAATGCAAATAGAATGAACATGATGAAATGAGCAAGAATGCAATTTTGAATCCTAGGATTTGGGAACAAGTAATTGCCCCCAAGCTAATGCAAGTAAAACAAAATGATGGAGACCTTAAAAAAATAGAAATAGAGATGAAACGATTCACAATGGGTATGCAAATCAAAACCCTAGGGTTTTGGGATAAATAGTCACCCCAAAGTCTACCTATAATGAATTTGTGCCTTGTAAATTATCAAATGTTGGTTCGATAACTGAGAAGATATGGATGCAGAATGCTTGATAGGTGAAAGAATATCTTTCATTGAATATATACCCTATAACATACAAGGCACATATTCACACAAAAAGGTTTAAAATCCCAAAATAGAATCTAAAATGCAACTAAAACACAAAGTGAAGAAATTAGATGGAAAAATGAATGTAAAGGAATAACCTATTGACCTCATGAAAGAAGAAAGAGCAAAGGTGAAATATCTCTCCTCCATCAAGAAGAAAATTTGTCATCAAGGCTTTCTCCACTTGTAGATCAAGAGAACACACCAACAACAAAACACACAAGTACACGAGCACTAGAAGATTGCACAAGATTGCTAGCTAGATCACTTAAGAATTATTTAGACAACTGAGTGTAACTGGGGATACAAAGGGGATCCAATACCTTTATTTATAAAGGGTTTTGGGGGCTAAGAGGTAGGAAAATAAAATTTAACCTTGATTAAGTCGATGCCCAAAAAAGGATCAACTTAAAATATAGGTTTTTTTTAAGAAAAACACTAAATTTGTCATATTTGTGCCTTGTAATTTATAGGACACAATTTTGGTCAAGTTTAAGTAAAGCAAGGCAAAACACAAGAAAAAGGGATCAAACTTGATCCTAGAAATTTTGAGAGCCTCCCAAAAGAACCTAAAGAAAAATGACTCATTTCGATGGGTCAATTTTCTGTGTCTACAAATCTCATAATAGTTTTGAAGTATTAAATATTATAATTATTAAGGAGTATTGATTTTAAGAGACATAATATTAACTGAGGTAGTGAATTTGTGGAACAATGGTAGGTCAAGATTTTAGAAACTATGGTAATATTCTTAATATTTGGAGTGAATTTGAGTTTTATTTTTAGTTATTTGACTAAAATAAAATGTTTATGTTTGAATTAGATATTTTTATAGTAAGATAACTAATAAAGGAGACATTTATGATTTATTTACAATTTGAGGCAGCATAAATATCTCTATAAAGTAGACTACATGGACAATAGCAAAGACAATAACATGTATAATCTATTTATATACAAAATTTATGTCGATCATGGCTAAAAATTAAAATCATTCATAGAATCACCTAACAAATGAAGTAAATTTATTACAGATTTACATACATGATATTGTTGATTAAAAATAAGAATCCATTACATTGTAACCTAAGGAATTAATGAGATCTTATCTAAATCATTCTTTACTACACTAAAAATTAAGATTAAATGGAATTCCTTCCATCAATGAAAACAGATTCCAAATCATATTTTTAAACTATACAAAGGTTTCTAAGATGTTATATCATAACTTTTTATTTGATTGTATCAAATAAAACCAAGTATTTCCTATGAATATAAACATGATGTAGATAACATTTTTATCATCTATAAGAATGTCTTGCAAATGCAAGGATAAGAACATAGTTTTTATAACCATTTTATCTATTTAATTACATCAAATTATTTACTAATAATCATGTTGTTAATGGTTGATATAGCTTATCTAACAATTCATGAGTAAAGGTGGCATGAGCATTGGGATTATATTGCCATTCAATTATATTAGGTCTTGTTTGAAAAAGGAAATTTGTGCTATGTTTCCAAGTATATTGCCATTCTTTTGTTGAGTCTAATGATAATTTTATTTTGTGACATTGTGTAAGTTATTTGTTGGTCCTTTTTATGATTTCAGGAATAGTAGAGGACTAATGATAAAGAAACATATGTATGTGTGTGTGTGTGTGATTTTCATGAATTATTTTTTAAGTCCAAACAATATTTCAATATTCTTATTGTTTCAATATTTAGATGTAATAGATGAGCTAACAAATTTGCTTATTACATTGTTAGTATTGTGCTTGATGAGATAATTGCTTTTAATGCTATACCCAAAAATTGTAATGTGAAAGGGGTTCCCAAACTTGTCTCTTCATCATAAACAACCATATTAAGAATTTTTATAATTGTGAGGTGCTTTTGATCTAATTGTGATTAATAATGCCACTTGTGTCTAGACAAGAAGATGATAAAAGTTATCATCTTTTCTCTCTTCTTCTCTTTATTTATTCTTATTGGGTTAGCTATCTTACCTTCATGTTCTTCTTGAGTCATGAATTTAAGAAAAAAACCTCAAAAAATATTGATCTTACTCCTTACCATGTACGGGTCTTATATTTTACCTATAGTTAATGTCATAAAGGCTATCATGACTTGCTTATAGCTACACACCTCCCCTGATAAGGAGTAGGTTTGCACATGACCTTGTTTGAAGTGAAATCATGGTAAGATGTTAAAAGGATAGTAAATATTTGTATTACATCCATATATTAATTGATTGTTTTGAGGATTTTTTTCAAGATGTTGCTTCATTTATCCTTACTTAACAATACCATGGATAATTGTATTATATAATATTATAATAAATTACATGATTTTCTAAAAGTAGATATTAATATTTTAAATGATAATTAAACTAATTATATTTTTTACATGATATAAACAAATATTAATTGTTATAATATTGTTTATCCACCTAATGCTTACTCATGCACATTGGATCATAAGAATCTTAGAAATTCAAATGCAGATTTGATCAAACTTTGAAGAGGATCAAAACCGTTATTTCAATTTTTTTTTATAAATTTTAAGAAAGAAATAAGAGTCAAAAAAATAAAATATGGAGTGATATTTTGGGGATGTGATCATAAAAATTGAATGACTACAGTTCTTTCATGCCCATAAAAAATGGTAGCATTATTTTACTCTTGAAAGGACAATCAAGAGGGAAGAGGAATCAAAATTGAATTGTGATAGCTCCTAGGATTTAATGATTTTGCAACTAGTTGGAATTATTGGTTGTATATTAGAGTTTGATCTCTTTGTATAGCCAAAATGCATTCAATTTAATTATGAGTTGTATTACATGTGAAGCACCATAATGTGTTTGGTCCTATATTTGTGTTTACCACCATATTGACCATATTGTTTTGAGTTTGCTTTATTGTGTTAGCATTTTATGTTGATTTATTTGCTTGTTATAGGACATGGTATTTGGAAACATAGGGAGTCTTTCTCTATTTCCACCCTCCATAATACATCTTATCATAATTATGTTAGTCATTGATAATCATTTTTTTATCTAAGTTTCTCATTTGTCATAATATTTCATCCATTTGTATATCACTTTATCTATTACTTTCCACTCACACATTGATTAATTATGATATATTTGAGGAGAAAGCAAGGGTTTTTTTGGTGGTGATGCAGGTAAAGTTATCTATTAGGTTTGGTAGAAGATAGTACTAGGCATAGATAGAAACATTATAGTATATGAGGTTATAAGAGTGGTTGATGAAACCTTTTATTATACAGGTGTATTTAATAGTTGTGTATCTAGTAATGGTGTAATTTACAGAGGGGGTAGGGTAGGAAATGGTTGTTACTATATTTAAAGTTAGGAAATAACCCACTGGGTAGGGGAACAATTTGTGGAGGTGTTGGAAATTGAAAATTTTTAGAAGGTATTTAATCACATTAGTCAAGTAGGCCACTTGAGGCATTGATGGAAATTTCCTACTTGTATAAGTATTTCTTCTACAGAAGCACCTTATTTAAATGCTCTCATTAGAGTAACATGATTATCTACTTTTATCATCATTGTCATGTTTGATTGTAATGTGTTTATATAGTATAATATATTTATTCATTATATGGATAGATGTTGGTCATGATTTACTATAACATGCAAATAAAATTGATGTTGAAGTCATGAATATTCTTTTTTGGATGCCTCTACATAGTGTTTAGTTAGAACAACATCAAATACATATCTATTGAATTTTCAAGTTTCCTAATGAATGGGTCCATGATCGTGGCCTAATTAATGACTTGTTCACCTTGTAGGATCCTATATTATAAAATGATGTTTTCATTTAGTGAAATATATATATATATATATATATATATATATATATATCTGTGTGTGTGTATGTAATATTATCAGACTATATCTTCTTGAATGTAGTGCATTGACTTTAACATTAACATCTCATTGAGGTGTTCTAACTTTGTCTTCCCATCATTCCCAATAAACATTTGTAAATATTTTAATGTCTGTTGAAAAAAACAAGTAGATGGATAAATTTTGAGGACCTTGGTGGTTCTAGTTTGAAAATTATTTTGGGTTGGGGTAGGCGCTCACATTGGAATTTGTCCTATGGGATATCCTTGTTGTATGTATTGAATTTATTAAATGGATTGTTGTATTAGGACATAAGAAACTTGGTTAAAAACCTATAGATTTTGTTGGATAGGCTATTGAACAACTTGTAGATTTTATGACCAGGAGATCCATTAGTTTTTATCATTGAATAATTGCATTAACCATAGTATTAATCAAATGAGTGTTTAAATAATACATCATGCTAAATGTTAGGAGATATCCCGAGATATCTGCCACTAATGTAGCTAACAAACACGCTTAATGAATAAGCGCTCACAATTAACTACATAGTAAAATTGATTACGACTAACCTAAGATATTTAGATAAATATCTAAAGGTAAATAGTAAAAGTAATAACCTAGTAGTAAAAGTAAATACTAGTGGTAAAAAGTAACAAGCTACTTTTTACCATACAGTAAATAAAATCTACCCAATGTAGGGAAACGGTAAAATATCCAAATTATGGAATATTTACTCTAACATCCCCCCTTATTACATTATTTGGGTAATACATACTTATCCTCCAATACAATAATATTTGAGTAAAGTATATAACTACCCCAATACAGTGAAAAGGATGTCAATCTACTGGTTCTTGTTCTATCATAGTACTTTGGCTGCTTCTAAGCAAAAAAGTTGGTCATTCCTCACTTTGTTTTCACACCAATGAATGTCCTTATAGTAATCACATAATCCAACCAAATTGCATGGGTAACCAGCCACTGCAATCACTAGGTGTAGTAGAGTATATCACTTCATACGAGATTCATTCATTTTACAATATGAGTTTGCAAAATATTAGGTTGCTAAGGTGTCGGTCACAGCCAAAAATGCACCCTTATAAGTTCCCCCCTTCTCGTTGCAAAACATGTTGTATTTAATTTCTGAAAGAAGTGTGACTAAGGTGTCGGTCGTAGCCGAAAATGCACCCTTATAAGTCTTCTTCCCTTTTTACAAAAAATTGTGAAAAAAAAGAAATGTATATCCCCTTTAATTACAAAATATGTGCAACTCAAGATTTTTGTGAAGTATTTTTACAAATATTGCCTCCTAGGCAATTTTTCACCATAAAAAGTCTCTTCTTTTTATTACAAGGACTTCAAAAATTAATAGTTTGCTATTTATGAAGCCTAAAAGAGGTACAAATCACCCCTTATTTGTAAGAACTTAAAAAAAAAACATATGCTATTCTATGAAGCCTAAAAAAGAGAGAGAGGATAATGGTGCTTTGCCCAATGTGACAAACATGTGTTTTCCCTCTATAATATTGTTTTAGCAATGAGCATTCTGTGTGATTTTTCTGAACCAGAATCAGAATCTGAATTAGAAACTTCACTAGCAATGTTGCCTTTGTTTTGATTTTGTGTTGTGCCTTTGTCTTTCTTTTTTTGCTTATTTTTGAACCAACACCGATTGGTGTCACGGTTATCTTTCTTACAATATGAGCAAAACCATTTTTTAGATTTATGTCCCTTACCTTTTGAGGATGATCATCCCTTGTTATAGTTTTCTTTCCTCTTCTCAACCTTATTGTGTGAATAAAGTGCACTATTAGATGCTTCATCTTTTTGGAGTTGATTAGCTTCCTCAGTTTGAAGCAAATTGACTAACTCCACAAAGGTGAGAGTTCTTTGTAAAATAGAAAGGGATGTAATAAAAATTTTGTAGGATTCAGGAAGGGCTCCCAAGATAACTGAAGTTGAAATGGCATCCTCAACTTTGGCCCCTAAAGCATTAAGCTTAGTCTTCAGTTATGCAATTTTGTAGAGGAAGGTTGCTACTGACTCACCCGACTTCATATGCAGTGTATGAAGTTGGGTTTGAAGGTTGAGAACCGTGGATTGATTCTTTCCTTAAAAAATGGTGGACAAGGAATCCCATGCATCTTTTCCATTCTTTGCCTCACTAATGTGAGGTTGTACCTCATCAGAAGTGGCTAGAAGGATTAACATGAGTAGACGATTGTTCTTTTTATCCCATTCTCTTTGATCAGCTCCTGTTGTTGTGGGTCATGGTGTAGTGCCAGCAACTAAGTCCCACAAGTCCTCTATAGTCAAAATGGCTTTCATCTTAGTTTTCCAAGCTGTATAGTTATGACCTTTTAGCAATTGAGATTCACTCAAGTATTTGTTAATTGTTGCCATGAGGAAGGTCCTACAATGCACTAAGATGATATTCCTGTCACTCTCAAGTGGTATTTAATGGCACCTTCTTGAATATTCTCTTGAAAAGAGATAATCAGGTGGAGGAAATTAAGCCAAACACATAAGAGTCGAAAGGTTTAATTCATACAATTGAGATTATCTTGATTCTATGACTTATAATTGCAAAAGGAAAATGCAATAATCAAACAAGATTTCCCACAAAATTATTATCACTTAGGTGTCGGATGCAACCGATAATGCACCTATTTTTCCAATTTTGAAATTAAGGTGTCGAGTAAAATCGAGAATGCACCTTATTTCCAACTTTTGCAACAAAAATGTGTATTTGTGCAAGAATGATATTTTTATGTCTCCTACTTTGTTTTACAATTTTAAAAAATAAGTACAAGTGTTGTCTTCCCCCATTAATTTTCAAAATAAACAAAAAAAAATGAGCACCCCTTCCAAGACAAGTCGACACACGACCCGCGTTTGAAAGGTTTCCAGTACTAGTCAACACATGACTTAGTTTTCTTTCTTTCTTCTCAATGTTGCAAAAAAATAGAATGTGCAAGTACATGAATTATATCTCCTTTTTAGAGAAATCAAATGCACATTTTGCCTTTGATTTTTACAATATGTGTTTCCTTGTTTTCGAATGTTGTAAGAAAGAATCAAAATTATTTTTGATTTTATCCCCCTCCAAGTGTGAAACTTTAACAAGGTTGAGAATAATTATAGGGTTTCCTAATTTTGCAAGAAAAGTAGGTGCTCTTCTATGTCTTATATCCCCCTTGGAGAAAACAAAAACACTTAATTTTGTTGATGTTGCAAAAAAATAGGTTCCCTTGGTTCTCTATTTTAATGCAAAATTTTAATAAATCTAATCATTATTTAATCAATAATAAAATTAATTTTGTAAAAAATCAATATAATTTGTGAAAAAAAAATTATTTTATACAAAATATATTAAATTATTAAATAAAATGATTAAAATAATTAAAAATTTACAATTTTTTTTTTTACCTTTAATGATGCTTGCCACTGGCTCCTTGTGGCAAAAGGTTTTGGTGCCAAAGGGACTCGAAACTCTGACCACCCACCTACCTAGGGCCTTAGCCCATCTCGATCAACCGGTCGGGCTAGAGGGCCCGACATGAAGGGAAGGGAATGCTATTCCCTTTTTATTTCTTTCCTCGCACGGGCGAGGAAAAATATGGGAATTATCCCACATCACCCGTGTGGGGGATTTTGTGGGAAATAAAAGGGATTTCAAGCCCTTAGCTTATTGACTACCTTCGGGCAGTCACCCTCACCCACCTTTTGGTCCCCGTCACGTGTCGCGGTTGTCAAGCTTCCATGTGTTACGGCTAGGTCGATCCGGGTGGCACGTGGTCAGTCCGCCATGTGTCACCCACGTGTCAGGTCCGGGTCAGGTGCCACGTGGATAGTTTGCCATGTGTCATATTGTATTTAGTCTAGTCCCTGTGGCTCTTTGCCATGTGTTAGGTCTAGGCAACGTCCACGTGTCCAGTCTAGGTTAGCCCCTCGGGGTACGTGTAATCTAGCGATATCCATTTCACACCAGATGTCAAGTAACCTGTGTGTCTCGAGGCACGTGCCCTACAGGGAAGCCATAAAATACTGTCCTTGTATCGTGGGAATTCTAAGGGCATTCCTACCCTTGAGCACTCCCGCTGACAGGTCTAGGGGCACAGGCCGAAGGGAGGAGATGAAAAAGGCTCTCCCCGTACCACGGGAAGCATGAGGGTGCTCCTGCCCTCGAGGTGCTCTTGTGGGCTATCGACGGGCCCATTGTTGGGATCATCGATGGGGGTGGGAGCCCCCATTGTTTGGACTGGTGGATTTAATAACCCCAACCTTAGGATCCGTGCCTGGTGCTGCGAGCTCTGGCCTCCCGAGACAACAACAGGTCAAAAGTACCTACAGGCTTTCCTGCCTAGGTGAGGCGAGGGGGGAATATTTGTCCCAAAATAATTGGGTGAGTGCTCCTCCTCCTCTGCCTTAGGCTGGAAAAAAAATTAGAGATGCACCATAAAATCAAACCATAGGGAAAATAATAATATTAGGAGCAAATAGAAAACAAATTGAAGTTACTAGTGGTGCCAAGATTCCAACGTCGCTCCCTGCTAAACTCCCTGTGCTCCAGCTCTGGTACCAATGTGACCAGGAGATCCGTTAGGTTTGATCATTGAATAATTGCATTAACCATAGTATTAATCAAACGAGTGTTTAAATAATACATCATGCTAAACGTTAGGAGATATCCTGAGATATCTGCCACTAACGTAGCTAACAAACACGCTTAATGAATAAGCACTCACAACTAACTACGTAGTCAAGTTGACTACGACTAACCTAAGATATTTAGATAAATATCTAAAGGTAAATAGTAAAAGTAAATACTAGTGGTAAAAAGTAACAAGCTACTTTTTACCATGTAGTAAATAAAATCTACCTAATGTAGGGAAAGGGTAAAATATCAAAATGATGGAATATTTACTCTAACATATTTTGTACATTCTTTGTGTTTTTGATATTTTGCACTTATTCTTATGTATTATATGTAGCCTATTGCTACATATTTTGTTATTGTGTATTTTTCTAAGATTATTATTTTGTGGTCTAATTTGACATGTTTAACATAGTTTGTTGTTGTATGGGGTGTAATAGTTGTCACCCATTTATATGCATTTGAATCATGTGTTACAATATTAGCGATTGGTTAAATTGGCTTGGTTTAAGAGGTTGTCTATAACTATGGTTAAATTAGATGGTGAAATCGATATTAATTGGTTATCCAAGTTTTGGGTATTAAGGATGTCAAATGGTTCTCCTATTTTTCAAGTAGGATGTTTGTTTATTTTAAAAGCCCTTTTTGCTTTAAGGATAATTTAATAAAATGAATAAGCTCTTTTTTAACCCAAAACTTATATCTTACAAGCACAAAATCATAAAACAATTAATTTTAGTAGGATCACAATAATATGTATGTATAACTTTACCCAAACGTAGATATGGATAGGAATTTACCAAATGTTTTCTAAGTACTAACTCTTTTGCCAAAGTCTAAAGTGTACAATAGTAGATTTGACTTTCTAAGTCATGGATTTGTCAAAGCAAGATAAAAATTCAAATACCCATTTGCTAAATATGTAAAATTTACTTAAATTACATGTCAATTTATGAGATATGGTATGGTAAAAATAAAAACCTTGAAGAAATACAAATAAGTCCTCAAATCTATGCATAAATTATGGGTTCTTGGAAAATAGAGTCACCATGCAAAGAATTTTTGAATGGGTATAAATAGGTTAGGAAGGAAGCATAATGAGTACCTCAAATATCCATGCAAAATATTAGATTTAGTAAGATATGGAATTTATTCACTATTCTATTAGTACAAATATCACTATATCAATAAAAACTTTATGGATACCACCAGATCTAAAAATTTCTTCAAAACCGCAAGTGGATTTATGATCATACGACTATAGGGTCCCATTTAGCATGCTATAACTATTGAACTGGACATTGTGATTGATTGTGATAGCACCCTAATAATATAACTGATATTATATGAAAGTATTATGAACCTTTCAACCTTTGAAGAAAGTCAAATATATTTTAATCTACTAATATAGTTTAAATATTTAGGGAAAAGGTTCACATGAGATAAACAAAAAAGCTTTAGTTTATCAACATTAACTAATAAATTTTAAAATTAATAAATGAAATGACTAATAATAGATATAAGAGCATAACCTTATATATCATTCACTCATGATTAAGTAAGTAAAAAATACTCTATAGAGTCTAAGAGCAAATGCCAAACATTATCTATCCATCAAGTGCAATTAATTTATCCATTACAAGTTTGATAAAAATGTAGAGTAGTCTCTTAAGTTTGCAAAAGGATCCTTGCAAATGATCCCTTGGATCAGAATTATAGTGCTCAAATTCTAACTCTAGTCCTAACTATAGTAAATAAAGTTTAGTTACATCAAATGATTAAATTAATTTATAAAATCTAGATGGAAAAATGGTTGCTTATCCCACCAAATTTGGCTTGACAATCCTTCTAAATGTACTTTAACAACACTTTTCTTTCTCTCAGTTTGTTTTGAAAACACTTTATCTTTATTAGTTAATAATGGTGGTCCTTGTATAATTTTTATCCTTTGATTGGTTTTATTCACATAATTCTAGGCTTTAAATCAATGAATCAATGTCAAGTTATTGAATTGCTAGGAAAGAAATCCCTGAAGAGACCATCATGTAGTGAATCGGTGTCCATTCATTGATTTGATGACTATGTATTGAGTTAGTCTATGTTAGTGATTCAATGTGCTTCATCAAATTATTGGCCTCTTTTTTTCTCGTTATTCTATTGCATTTTAATGGGAATTATTCATATGACTATAGATGGTTGGTCTAAGACCCTAGACCTATCATAATTTTGTGTCTAATTGAATTTACTTTGGCATTAAGAAGTCAAATCTATAGATAATATTATTGTGACATCACATTTGGAGTGGATTGGTGTTTGAGTAGTGAATAGTTGCATGTCCTTCCTTCCATCCTCTAATGTTGATTGACTATTCTGATTGGTCATGCATTTGCCACCTTGAAATTACTGATAGACTACTCTTATTTAGTGAATCAAGCTAGCAACTTGCCCACTTATAAACATTATGCTTAGTTTGTTAGCCATATTGTAGTATGCTAATCAATATGTAAGATTTGGTTATATATAATTTGATTGGTTTTCAATGAACCAATATTTCTATGTCAATTCTTCACTTTAATCCTTTTATATTCTCCATCTTGAAGTTCTATTGAGTTAATGAGTCTCTCCTTTGTGCAATAGATCCTTGATAAATTTCTTATGGAAGTGGTTCAAACTAATATAGGTGGCACAATGGCATTGGTACTCTTTGCAATGCATTAATACATTAAAAACTTGAATTTAATATGAGTCCAAAGTTGATTATATGAAACATTAGGTTCATTTGAACATGTGTACTCAAGAAATATTTGTAATATGAGATTTTAAATTTTATTAGGATTGTATAATCAAATGGAAGGATCTCATATGGTTAAATACCTCAACTTCCAAGGGGGATACTCAGTTTAAAATATTGACAACATAATATGCATAATTGTTAAAATATTATTTTCTTAAACTAAGTCATATATAGAGTGTTGATTTCTTCAATGTTTTGCATGTAGATTATTGTAGGTTTATTTTTAAATAATATAATTGTTATAGGACATACTGGTAAATTTAAGTAGATATTAAGTCATAGTATCCTTCCTATGGACCAATTGAGAGCTAAATCCTTAGAATCATCCCTAGTGGTAGATTTTGGAGAGTATCTCATAGAGCAATGATCCTCATTGCTTAAAAAAAAGGTAGTCATTAGTAAATTTAATGGTTCTTACCTAGGGACTTTGAATTTAATAAAATGGATTGATAGGAGATGGAAGTCTCCATAAGTGAGTGTATCCTTTCTTTTCAAAGGTTTCTATCTAGAAATTTTCTATTCTATGAATGAAAGATATAGAATCATGAAAGGGGGTCCTTAGTTTATGGTAAGAGGACTCTTCCTTACCCACTATTTTGAAGGATTTGCACCTAAAATGTAAGTCTATTTGTACTACTATTTTGGGTCAAGATATATGGGTTATCTATTGAATTCTAGGAAATGTATACCTTTAAGGCAATAGGAAACACTCTAGAAGAATTCCTTGAGAATTTAGAAACTACAAAAGATGGATTCTTGGCAATTTATGCCTAGATATTTGTCATGATTGATATCAATAAACCTTTACCAGAATTATTCATTCTTAAGTGTGGGGGTAAGTTGTGGACTCAAAACATGGGTTACAAAAATATATCTTTCAAATGTAGAAGATGTAATAAGGTGGGGTATATTGAGAGATCATGCCCTAAGAAGAGTTCAAGAAAAACACACACACACACACACACACACACACACACACACACACACACACACATATATATATATATATTTATATATATATATAACTACAAGAGAAACTTACAAATGGATATGGATGAGGATGGTTTTCAATTTTCAAAAAATAGGTCCAAATAGATGAAAGTAAATAAATAATAGAGACTAGCAAGCAAGGATATTGGAAGAAACACCAATTATTTTGAGGAATTAGCCTATGAAGAAAAGTAGATCAGAGCTTAAGGGATATGGTACAATAGGATGCAAATATTAACAAGAAACCATCTACTCAGTTTGAACCCAATTTAGGTGTTAGGATCCCATCCTAGCCTTATTATATAATTACCCCTTTTCTAACATGGGGACCCCATATTAATAATCTTATGTAATATTTTGTAATATTCATATTGCATTTGAGACACCTAAACAAGTGGGGCCATTTAATGTAATTGTTTGTTTGGTAGAAGATTCTAGATTGGATGAATACTTGCATGTGAAGCCAACCTTTGAGTGTTAAAAAGAGTCTTTAAAAAGACAAGGGGACATAGATTAAGGCATATCATATTTTATTGTATTGAAGTTCTATTTCTAAGGAGGTTACCCCTTCAAAGAGTATGTGATTCTATAATGTGTTATTATTGTTATGCAATATAATCTACTATAGTTCCATTTCATCTTACAATATTTTTGATTTCAAGCTCATTTTCTATTATTATTGCAATATTGTGTGGATGTGCTTTTATTTTATTGCAATGTTTATAACAATTGGTATTAGATCACTTTTTAGGGTTATGTTTTGCTATACATTTTGTGTTCTTCCATTTTGACTTGTTAGGTCTAAAATTTCATTGTTTTCATTTTTTTGCTTATTTTCCTATAAACAAAGAAAACAATTGAGCCATTTTTTTTTCTCTTTGCTTTTAGTTTAATAGGTTATAAACTCTATGTTAGGGTCTCTAAAATATCATTAAGGATCTATCATTATTGGCTAAGTTATATTGCTCATAAAACATCTAGTGAAGTGAGGGGTGATTAGGATCCAATATCTAGGCCTCAAAAAACACCTATATATGAACTTGAACTCCCATGTATCTTTGGGTATATTGGGAGACCCCCTAGGATTAGGAGAAAATTTTAGTCTTAGAAATATTTTTAACCATGTATCTATCCATAGTTCACTCAACACAACACTCAAAAATATCACCCTCCCATACTATCAAATAGGCAGGTAGTGCACTCAAAGGTATGCGTGGAACCCTCCTTGAGTAGTGACTTCAAATATTGATCTAAGCATTATCGTTTGTTGTTATAGTATAATAAAGGGCTATGGACAATGCACATACCTTGGCCTAGTGTTACCATGTTACAGTCATATGTTACACCTCCAAAACCCTAACCATAGATTTGAGCATACTACAAAGACTACACCTAGCATGAATTTGACATACTATAAAAATTTCTTGCTAAAGAAGAAACTATTGGGGATAGTAATAGTCAGAGTTAGATAGGGTAGTGATCAAGACAATTTTCAAGATAGTTATCAGTAATAAACAAAAATAGTGTTAGACATACAATTTTCACTACTAGTCAAAATAAGGTCTATTGGGACAATTATTGGTAACAATCAATACTAGTGTCAGACAAGGCAAAATATCAATGAATAATCATGCATTGCCACATAATTTGCCTTGTTTTCAAGCTCAAAATTTAATTTATATAGCATATTTTTTGTTGTTCCTACTGCTATGACCTTGTATCCATTTTTCATATCTTTTAGCAAGCATTTATCTTGATAGAATTCTATCTAGTATCCATTATTTGTCATATGATTTCATGAGAGAATATTCTTCTTCAAATTTGGTATATTAAGTACATTTGTGATTTCCCATTTCTTGTCATTATTATCCTTCATGGAAATAGTACCAACACCTTCAACATCAAGTGAAGAATTATCACCTAAAATAACCTTATGGGAGCCATTTTTCTTCTCTAGAGAGTCAAAATACTCTTTATGATGAGTCATATGCTGACTTGCACCTGAGTCAATATACCAAGCATCTATAGAATTTCCATAAGTGGCATGAGAAGCGAGCAAGATATGTTTAGCACATTCATCTTCTCGAACAAAATTTGATTGATTCTTTGGCTAGAATCTTTAAAAGCTACTTGTGTTATTTTTGTAACATTGATCTGCTTTATGCCCATCTTTTCCACACTTGTAACAAGTTATCTTATAGTTATTTATTGTATGATTGTTATTTTTCTTTTGATTGTTATACCTTTGATGCCAATTTTTTTGTCTCCCTCTTCCAACTTGAGATGAGTTAATTGTCTCTTTATATCCATTACTTTAAGTTTGTTGGTTCTCTCATACATAGTGGAAAGAGTATCCCAAACATTTTTTGATATGTCAAGCTCTTGAACGTGAGTCCTAACTGATGGGTCCATCTGCCACAAAATGAGTGCTCGTATATTCATATCCTTCTTGTCCCATTTAGTGTGTTCATTTGGATCTGTTGGTCTCTCTTCAATTATTAAATTCCATAAATCTTTCATTTATAATATCAATGTCATTTCCATATTCCATGCCTCATAATTTTTACCATTTAACTTTTCTATTACCATATAATTATCATTTGAATCTATGATTAATGAAATAACATAGATAAACCACCACTTCAAAACTTTAATGTCAAAGGAGCTAAATACCACTACTTCAAAACTTTAATCTCAAAGGAGCTATAGACCACCACTTCAAAACCATAAACATAAAACATAAAGGAACTAAAAACCACCACAAACCAAAAAAAAAAACTCAAAACACCTCCGAACCAAAATAAGTTTGCCTTGAAATTGGTCGGGTTGGAATTAAATGGTTTTTTTTTTCTTTTTTAAATTTAAAACAAGATTGTAGGCTGGATGCTACCTCTCACAAGCATTCAAAGGCAATATGGAAAACTCCTTTCACTACAGTTAAGGCCTGTTTTTCACTAACACGGAGTCAACAATATACTTCACTATTTTGGCAGAATTTATCATCCCTTGTAAAAAAAAATTAACTCAAATATAACATCACTACCACGGACATGAAACACAGAGAATCGTACCGCTCTTCCAGACCAATTCCGGCCCTTTGAATCTGAAACTTCGAAAACACCAATGCACCAACAAAGGATTTACGGATCTCATTGACCAACTCCTCTGCTCGTGAGGATGTCTTCCAACAATGGCCTCGCCGAAAAACTGATGACTCCCAACATATAGAACAAGAGCCCCACTCAACGCATAGCAGACTGCAACGCATACACACTCAACCTGCCACACACGCCTTGAAACGAAAAGCCTCTGATATCAAATGTAAGCAAAGAATCACAACATAATTTAAGCAGGAACAAACCACAGACACAGCAGATCAAACCCTTCAATTCGGAACACATCCAGTCGCCAACACACCCACGCCCAGCATCACTGCTCTGATACCATGTCGAGAAAAAGAACCTACACAGAATTAAGCAATCTGAATGAGCACTCAGGAATATATATCAGCAATATATTTATATATGAAAATGGAACTTTTTTTATTGTTTCAATATTTAAATATAATAGATGAATTAATGAATTTGCTTATTATATTCTTAGTATTGTGCTTGACAAGCTAATTGATTTTAATATTATCACTAAAACTGAAATGTAGAAGGGGTTCCCAAAATTATCTCTTCATCGTAAACAACCAGAGATATTTTTGCTCTAATTATTGTTGATATTTCCACTTGTGTCTATCCAAGAATATTTCTCCTTTCTTCTTTTTCTTTATTTTTTATTTATTTTTTACCTCATCTTCATGTTCTTCCTGAGCCATGAATTTAAGGAAAACACCTCAACAAAGATTGACCTTACTGCTTACCATGTCCAAGTCTTATATTTTACCTATAGTTAATGTCATAAAGGCTAACATGAATTTATTATTGTAACTCCACCATCCTCTATAGGGAGTAGGCTTGCACATGACCTTTGTTTGAAGTGGAATCATGGTAATATGTTAAAAGGATTATCCACATATTAGTTGATTGTTTTGAGGGTTTTTTTTTTTTTTTTAAAGATGTTGCTTCATTTATACTTACTTTAAAATACCATGGATAATTGTATTATATAATATTATAATAAATAACATGATTTTCTAAAAGTAAATGGTAATTTTTTAATTGATATTTAAACTCATTATTGGTTTCTTATGCATCTTGGATCATAGGAAGGTTAGAATTTCAAATTTAGATAAACTCTAAAGAGGATAAAAACTCTTATATATATATATATATATATATATATATAAAAATATATATAAAGTAATAGGCATATATAGGAAAGTTATAGAGTATGAGGTTATAAGAGAGCTTAATGAAACCTATTACTATACAAGTCTATTTGATGGTTGTGTATCTAGTAATAGTGTAATTTAAGGAGGGGTAGAGTAGGCAATGAGTGTTTCTATGCTTGAAGCAAAAAAATTGTCTATTGCTAAGGGGAGTAAGCTATTGAGGTTGGGAAAATTGGAATTGTTGAGAAGGTATCTGAATCACATTAGTCAAGTACGTCATTTGAGATGTTGGTGGAAATTTCCTACTTGTATGAGTATGTCTTGTACAAAAATATATTATTTGAATGCTCCCACTAAAGTAACATGATTAACTAATCTTACCATCAATGTTAGGTTTGATTGTAATGTTATTATATAGTATAATATTTTTGTTCATAATATGGATAGATGTTGGTTTTAATCTTATAAAACATGAACATAAACTTGATGTTGAAGTCATGAATATTTTTTTTTGGATGCCCATACATAGTTTTTAGTTGGAGCTACATCAAACACATATCAATCGAATTATCATTAATGAATGGTCTAGGATTGTGACCTAATTCATAATTTGTCTATCTTGTAGGATCCTATCATAAAATGATATTTTATCTTGTATGTCTTCTTTTTAACACTTGTCATGTTCTATTGACACTTGTCATATATTCATATAGGCCTCTTGCGTATCATTTTTAATATATCAATAATATACCTCATATCTTTTCAATCCCAACATTTGATATCAAAGCCCAGCACTTCCCTGCGCTTGTGAGTTGTGATTTTAAGGTTCTCCCCCATTTCCAGAAGTTTGAAAAAAAAACCAATGGCTGCCATTATTGTTTTTAGAGAGATTTATTGAGATTTATGGTTGATCCTATGTATCTACATAGTAAAGAATCTACGTCCGTGTGATTTCACATACAGTTCTACATCCGCTTGAATTTGTTTTAATATTATGCTCTACAAAACCTCCGCTTGTACGGTATGAATTGATTCAGGAGCATGAAGACAAACTAAGGCCTCCAGATCAAGCTCCGCTTATGAGCAGCACATACAGTCTCCCCGATGCTTATCAGTTTTTTTTTATTGTGCAGATCCGTTCAACTTTTTTTACTACGCAGATGCATTCAATTTTTTTTTTGCCACATGAATACAATTCGAGGAATGACAAGAATTGATAGAGTTTAGGCATCATCGCCATTGAAAATTGCACCCCGAGATCTCGTGATGGTCCTTTGTGGGTGACTTGTCTTCGTATTTAGATTGGGCAAAGGGTAAATCCAGCAAGAAATAGGGATAGCGAGAATCCCTCACATTCTATCATCGTGCGGGATATATTTTTTTTTCCACTAGCCAAGTCATTTACCGGTGGATAATTTCTAGTTTTCTACGTCAATAGAGCAAACAGATTGACCTTTACGGATAAACAAAGCTTTGAATGAGAGATTTGAAGTTTTTCTTCCATTACCGCAAAAGACACGCAGAGGTTGAAGCCATCTTAGCTCAGCTAGTAGAGCACGCGGCCATCCTGTGTGGCCTCCCTCTCCATTTTAACAAGTTTTCATTTGCTTCCCATATCGAGAGAGCACGATGGATATGGGAGAGCAACGTTGGTCGTGGCTTGCAAAGGAGCTCAAAGAACCAGTCAGAGCTCTATTTGTTGTAAGAAGTTCAACATATTGCCTGTTGATGCTGTTGTTGATGATGTGAGAGGTACGCCCTTCTAGTGTAAAAGTCGATCTGCTATGATTTATTTCACACGAGATCATGATAGACTACAAGTTTTCAGTTAAAGAAAGCTCTTTGTTGACTGCGAACATGTTGCCTCATAGGACATTTGAAGAGAACCATCAACTTGGATTTTTTTATGTGTTCACGATAAGAAGCCACGATCAGTTTTGATGTGATTTACCTTTACATTGAGAGCATCGGGATAGTTGCAGACGTTCACAATGCATCCAAGAGTGGTGTAGCTAGGAGATCACTGCAGATTTTTTTTCTCCAAATATGCAACTTGAAGATTGCCACGTAGAAAGTTTTGCCTATTTTTTTGGGTAATTTAATTCTTTTTCATGCAGTTTCAATGTTTTTTTTGATAGTCAACAAACACATTAGGAGGAGTTGTGCATGTGGCACTTGTTTATGTTGTTTTTTCGTGGCTTACTTTGGATCCAGGCTTGTGCAAAATTTTCAATGGGCTTACAATGTCGTGGTCGAGCTCGATGACCTTATTCTTGTTGTTTGAAAATTTAAACTTTGCCCATGCCCTATGCTTTTCGTGTTAACTGGAAACAATACTGCAGGGAAGGTGATTAAATGTAAAGTTGCGCTGGTGTGGGCCACAAAGGAGCCCCTTAAGATAGAAGAAGTGGAGGAGTGGAGGTAGCACCTCCATAGGCAATGGAAGTCAAAATACGAATCTTGTATACTTCTTTGTGCCACACGGATCTCATTTTTTTGGAAAGCAAAGGGTCAGGATCCCTTTTTTTCTCGTATCTTTGGACATGAAGCAGCCAGAGTGGTGGAAAGTGTTTGAAAATAGATAACCGATATGAAAGCGGGTGACCTTCTACTTCCTGTATTTACCGGGGAGTGAGGAGACTACGAGCACTACAAATCAGAAGAAAGCAATATGTGCAACTTGCTAAGAATTAATATTGATAGAGGGGTTATGATAAATGATGAACAATCGAGATTTTCAAATCGGTCCTTTTTTTTCATTGCTATATTTTAGGGGAAGTTGATGATGTGGCACTTGAAATTATACGACATAGCTGCAGTTAATCACATTAGTGGTATTGTTATCATCACGAGGACCGGGATCACTCAAACTCCCCAAAAGAAGCCACATCGAGCAGTGGCGCTATCTCAGTCACAAGCAGTCATGAAACTGTTTTTTCGACATTGATGTATGTGTGTGGAGGTGTGCGTGATTCATTTTGAGTTTTTTATGCTTTGTTGTGGGTAAATATTTTCTTGACAACGGTGAGAAAGAGAAGTTGTCCTTGTAGAACACCTTAGCCCAGGAGACCTCCGTGGCATGTTTTTTTGGTAATTTGACAAAAAAATTGTGGTGTTTTTTTACTGTCTATAACTGCACGCTAGTTTTGGCAAAGCAATATTTCTTGTTTTTCCTGACCTGCAACTGCAGATCTCTTTTATTCTGTGGCTGAGCTGATTGTTGAAGAGAGGGTCCCTCCGTTTGAAGCCGAAGGGTTTGATTGATTATTATTTTTTAAATAAAGTGTCCACCTAAGATAAAAAGGGTGCAATTTTTACACTCACAACTTAATCTGTCTGCATGCTTAGCAAATGAGATGATGCAGCCTGCAGCCATTGTGCGTGAAATTTGCACAACCTAGTTTCTCATTTGACACTGGAATTCTCAATGGAGGGAATTCTTTAAAATTTGTTTTGTTTCGTGTCCCCGTTTTAGAGATGGTGAATTGTGTTGTGAAGAGATCATAGCAAGAATAATGGCAGTGCGGTTTTGATAGACCTTGAGAGCAATTGGTGTGAGTGGCAGTTCTGCTCGTGTGGGAATTGGGAGCACTTTGCAGCAGGTAGCGACCCCCAAGAAATTAGAATGGCACAGTAGAAGCGTGGTGGGATATTTTCTTAAACTAGGGGGCATTTATTAATATGTATTTGAAAGTATTTTTTTACTGCCCTATTTTTTCCACATGAGAGTGGAATGCCCACATGGTCAATGTAGTTCCTTTGCGAGGGAAACTTGAGAAGTTGTTTTTTATTCCACCAAAGTGTGATACCGGGAGAATATTCCTACCTAGAGAGGCATGTTGTTTTTTCACAAGATGAAGGCCCCATTGAGACCCAAATATAGGGGTATTTATAGTTATCGAAAAGTTTTTTTCGATATGGACACATTGGTAGTGTCCAATTGTAATTTTGAGATTGTTCCATTTCTATTTTTATCCTCAAAGATTGTTGTATCATGGAGTGCACTCTCAGTTGAACCTGATACTCTCAAAGCAAAATATATGTGATCCTAGTACCTAGTCACCTTCTCTATAGAACTTGACGGATGTAGTGCCTGGTTATCCAAGCATTCTAGTAGGATGAGATGATCACCATAAGGACATCTACTCCAGGGACTACAGACATAGACACCCTAGACTCTATCCAAGGACTTTTCTGGATCAACTTCTGAAGACTACAGACATAGACACTTCACAAGATTCTATTCTCTTTTTTCTCCTTCTTTTCCTTCACATTTGGATTCTATGGCTCATTTTATTATATTTTATGAGTGCATTTTTGATAGATACCGATACTCTTATATGAATCTAATTATTTTGTATTAAGGTACATTTTCGATATGTCCAAATTTTGGTGGAGCCCGACACCTTCTAGATTAGATTCACCATGAGGGGGGATATGATATCCATGGTGAACATAGTTAGTACTAACCTACAGAAGAAACAAACCCGACAAAGTGGCTGACCCTGAGGCAACAGACCTAGATATACACCAATTATCTAGAATTATTTTTATAGTAGAGCCAAGAGTAAAGAGCACGAGCCTAGTCCAAATTATGTAATAAAGGAGGATTTTAGGGTTCTTTTAGAGAAGTCAATATTAAGATGGAATTTTATTTGACTTTTTTTTCTCTATAGTTAGGATAGTGCATATTAAGGGAGAATGTTAGAATATTATAATGTACACTATACCTTCTTTTTGATACTTGTCATGTATTCATATAGGCCTCCTGCCTATATATTGTATCATTCTTGTATCAATAATATATTTCATATCTTTTCAATCCCAACATCTCTTAGTGAAATATATGTAATCTTATCATGACATTCTCTTATTGAATTTAGTGCTTTGACTTTAACATTGACAACTTGTTGAGATGTTCCAAAATTGTCTTCTCATCATCCCTTATAAATATTTGTGAAGATTTTAATGTCACTTGAGAAATAGGTGAGTATATGGCCAAATTTTGAGGATCTTGGTGGTTCTATTTTGGAAAATAATTTTGGGTTGGGATAAGCACTAGCATTGATATTTGTCCTGTAGGATACCCTTGTTGTATGTATTGCATTTGTTGAACAACCTATAGATTTTGTTAGATAGGTTATTGAACAACTTGAAATTTTTATACATTCTATGTATTTTGGGTATTTTGTACTCATTCTTGTGCATTCTAAGTGGCCTATTTTTGCATATTTTGTTGTTGAACATTTTTCTAAGCTTGTTGATTTGTGGTCTAATTTGGCATGTTTAACACAATTTGTTTTTATGTGGGTTTTAATAGTTGTTACCCATTTTGATGCACTTTAATCACATGTTGCACTATAGGTGATTCACAAAATTGGCTTGGTTTAAGGGTTTTTCCATATTTATCATTAAATTAGATAGTGAAATTGGTTTTTCTTGGTTATCCAGGTTTTGGGTATTAAGGATTTCTAATGTTTCTCCTATTTTGAAAGTAGGGTGTTTGTTTCTCTTAAAAACCCTCTTTCACTTTAAGGGTAATCTAACAAAATGAATAAGTCCTTTGATTTCCCCAAGCTTATATCTTGTAATCATAAACTCGTCAAACAATTACTTTTAATGGAATCACCATAATATATATGTAAAAATTTGTAGATATGGGCAGGAATTTACCAAATGATTTCTTGGCACTAACTCTTTTGCCAAAATCTAAAGTGTACATTGGTATATATAACTTTCTAAGTAGTGTATTTGTCAAAGAAACATACAAATTTGAATAACCATTTGCTATAAATGTAAAATTCACTTAAATTTCATTCTAATTTATGATATCTAGTATGATAAATGTAAAAACCTTCAATAAATATTAATAAAATCTCAAATCTATGCAAAAATTATTGGTTCTTAAAAAATGGAGTCACCATGCAAATAATATTTTAATGAACACAAGTTTGGAAGGAAACATAATGAATATCTCAAATATCCAAGCACTAATATTATATTTAGTAAAATATTGAGTGTCTTCACTATTCTATTAGTAAAAATATCTTTAGATCAAAAAATAATTTTATGGGTACCACCAAATCTAAAAATTGCTTCAAAACCTCAAGTAGATTTATGGTCGTAAAACCATAGGGTCTCATTCATCATGCTAAAACTATTGAACTAGGCATTGTGACTAATTGTGATAGCACCCTCATAATGCAAGTGATATTGGATGAAAGTATTATAAACCTTTTAACCTTTGGAGAAGGTCAAATATGTTTTAATATAATAATCTAGTTTAAATATTCAAGGAAGGGGATCACATGATATAAACACAAATTATTTAACGTATTAATATTAACTGATAAATTTGTAAAGAAATAAATGAAAAGGACTAATAATAGATATTAGAGCATAACCTTGTATATTATTCATTCATGATTGAAAAAGTAATAAAATAGTATACAAAGTGTAAGAGCAAATGTCATGCACTATCCATCCTTTCATTTCAATTAAATTATACATTATATGTTTGATAATAAATAAATAAGTAGAGTAGTCTCTTAATTTTTACAAAATGATCCTTGCAAATGAGCCCTTGGCTCATATTTATAACTTTGACTTCCAACTCTTGTCCTAACTATAGTAAAGAAATTATACTTACATAAAATTATTGTATCAATTTATAAAATTTAGATGGCAAAGTGGTTGCTTATCCAACCAAATTTGGCATGACAATTCTTCTAAATGTACTTTTACAATTGTTTTATTTCTCTTAGTTTTCTTAGAGAGTACTTTATCTTGATTAGGTAATTATGGTGGTCCTCATGTCATTTTGATCCTTTGATTGGTTGTGTTCCATATTTCTAGGCTTCAAATCAATGAATCAACATCAAGTTACTGAATTTCTAATGAAGCAATGCTTCAAGAGACCATCATGTAGAAAATTGGTGCCCATGCTTTAATTCAATGACTATTCAGTGAGTCGGTCCATGTCAATGAGTTGTTGTGCTTCATCAATTGAGTGTTTTAATGAGAATCATTCATATGACTATATATGGTTTTTCTAAGGTGTTAGACCTATCAAAATTTGGTGTCCAATCGACTTCCCTCTAGACTTATCCAAATTTGGTGTCCAATCGACTTCCCCTTGGCATTAAGTCAATGTTATAGCTAATGTGATTATGATATCATATTTAGAGTGGATCAATGCCTAAGTATTTTTGTGTCCTTATATCATCTAAAGTTGATTGACTATTTTGATTGGCCATGTATTTATCACCTTGACATCATTGATAAACTACTCTCATTCAATGAATCAAGCTAGCAACTCAACCACTTATAAGCATTTTGTTTAGTGTGTTGGTCATATTGTTATATATTAGTCAATATGCAATGATTTGGTTGTTGTGTATAATTTGAATGGTTTTAAATAAATCAATATAGCTATTTTCTTGAATTTTTGTTTCAATTATACACTTTGACCCTTCTACATGCTCCATTTTGAAGTTCTATTGAGTTGATGAGTCCCTCCTTTGTACAATAGATCCTTTATCAATTGCTCATAGAAGCCTTTCAAACCAATATAGGTGGCATAGTGTCATTATTACTTAATACAATGCATTAATAAGTGTTAAATGATATTTAGATTATATTAGAAACTTGAATTTAATATGAGTCTAAAGTTGATTATATGAAACATTAGGTTCATTTGAACATGTGTACTTGATAAATATTTGTAATATGAGTTTTTAATTTTATTAGGATTGTATAATCAAATGGAATGAGCTCATATGGTTAAAAGCCTCAACTTCCAAGGAGGACACTTAGGTTCAAATATTACCAACAATATATTCATAACTATCAAAATGTTGAATGTTATTGAAATACCTTGGTAATATAATCATGATGTAATAAGAGTGAAGCCCATTCCAAATATATATAACCAGTTAAAATAATAATTATTAGGGTTGTAAATTAGATATATACCCAAGCTTGCTAATGTGCTTCTTATACACCTTTTATCTAATTTTTAAAGGTAATATATTAATACAAATATAGACAAGTATACAAGGGTAGATTAATTTCATGCGACTTCAATATTATTATAATTAATATGTTGTACTTAGTTGAATTCATTTTTTGACCATGGTAGTATATTTTACATTATGATATGATTGTGGTACTTAAAAAACTTGTTTTTATTCAATATAATTTGGTTAGTTTATGCCATGTCATTGAATGTTTTTTTCTTGTTCCTCTATTTTTCCAATTGATGGAAATTTCAAAATTTAGCATCATTGTCCAACCATTTTCATATTTATAAGTTTTTGTAATTTTTGTTTCAAATTTACTGCATATATATTTTTTTATAAAATAATGTTTGTTAAAAGACTTTACATTAATTTTTTTTTTAAATTACATGGTGGAATTAGTAGCCGCCACAAATCCAAATAGGTTATCTAACTTTCATGGTCATCACAGTATTCTACGTTATCCACCCCAAAAGTCACCACACAGATCTTCATGCAGTCCGCGCCTATAACCACCATGTCATAATCATTTTAAACCTTTTACACCACTAAAAGCACCAAGAAAGGGACAAGCGTTCAATATAGTGAGGCCCAAGATTTGAACCTTGGACCTCTGCCCTCCTTATGGGGTTTGGTCAAACTAATTGGTCTACACCTTGGACCTACATTAAAATTTTAACAAATGTTTTATTTTATTTTGAATCTAATGGTGATTAGACTACATATCTCCATAAATTTGAATATAACTAAATTTTGTAATATAAGATTTGAAAATTGAAAGCTTACAAACTATATGCTACTTAAAATGAACAATAGAACATTCATATAACTACAAAATTATTGAGAAGTGATAAACCATACCATTGACAATTATCAAATTTTATCTCAAATCATTCTTGTAAACTAAAAGCTCTTTATTGTCTACCTTCTCACTCATAAAAGGTTATATTTATGACTTATGGTATTTTGATAGAAGAAACCTATGATTACCAACCAAACATTTGTAAATATATTCATTAGACCACTTGGACATGAACATAATATTTTAGTATTATTATGACAGTCTAAAATATTCTTAAAGTTAAAAATCCTTTAAATCTATTTTAAAGTATAATTTACCAAGTTTTATAAGTTTACAATACCGAAGATGACACCCTTAGACTATATGCAAATATATTATATTCTAGTTAATGAACATGCATAATTAACTTTGGCATTCTTTTGTAAGGACAATGGTATATGTTTTTTCATTTACAATTTTTTGGTCAAATTCCAAAATGAATGACATAAGTTAGAAGAATATTGGAAAATGTGAAAGCCAGTATACTAGATAGTAGGTTGGACATCATTTTTTTGAATTCAAGAAAACATTACTAATAGCTTCTATGAAATCTCATGATGTTCCTACAAACTTTTAAAGATCAAAATATTGATAAATATAGATATTAAGCAACTTGTTGGTAGGTTTAGTGAAATTTTTAAACTAATCTAGAGAGAGAGAGAGAGAGAGAGAGAGAGAGAGATTTGGAAATAATTTACATGAAATTTTCATTTATTTTATGCTTCTCCTAAAACTATTTTTCAATCTATAACACCACAAGAGAAACCAATAACTATTGTTCAATACCCACTTGCTTAAGTATACATACAAACTTTTATTTAGATTGAGACATGGTATCATAGCCAACTGAAAACATGAGATTCTGAAATAAAAGGAAACACTGATATCAGATGCAATGCAAACAAGAGAAAGAGAACAAAATAAATGTGATTAAAAGAAGTGTTGAAAACACGGCCCTTTTTTATTCATATTCTCTTTGACATCGGTTACAAACGTCTCCTCCCTTTTCAGGGGCTAGGAGCGTCAACAAAGTTTTAGTCACAATAGTGACCAGTGATCCTTCTTCCGCATGCCCACATGCAGAATGGGCGGGCCAAAATGTCGTCGTCGCTTGTGTTGGTGAATCCTCGATCCTTGCCGCTTCTCCTGCGTTCAAAGAAACAACAAAAAGAGTTTAGTAGCACCTGTGTTAAAATGAAGCATTCGATCCATAAAACAAACAAAACATGCATGCAGAAGATGATTAAAACAACATATTGCAGCAGATCTCGAAATCATAACGCAAAAGATCCCAGTGCTATTAACCCTAGTGAAGGCATGCTTGAAATCAAGATCTCGAAATCATAATGCAAAAGAAATAAAAATCGAACGGTAAGATTTGTCGGCAAATTGATGGATCCGGATTCATGTTCTCCATAAACACCCAATGACCTCCCTTGCAGAAGAGATCACGGATGCGGTAAAAGTGAATCGAAGGTAGAGTGTCTGGTGATAAACAGGTAGGGCTTCGCTGCTCCAAACGTTTCTTCCTTCCTCTTTTCTCTCCTCCTTTCTTTTGGTGAGAGAACTCTGCAATTTATAGAATTCCTAGGGTGCAGTTGTTATGGGCATGCAAGGATGCCAGTTGGTGTTCATGCTAGTGCGTGATGGGGGAAATTCTTCCTGTCTGGCCTACCGATGCTTGTCTATGTGACAGTTCCCTGGTCATCCACTCGTGCGCATGCGAGGCAGGGAGCCGTAATTGACTGACTTCCACTACCAATTGTTTAATGTCCACCTTTATTTGTTTAATGTCCACTTTCATTGTTTAATGTCCACTTTTATTTGTTTAATGTCCACTTTCGTTGTTTAATGTCCACCTTTATTTGTTTAATGTCAAGCCAGGCACAAATGCAGGAGTTTGTCACGATATCGCGACACCAAGAAGAAGCCAAGGTGCAAAGGCAGAAGGTTGTCGTGATATCGCGACGTTGCGATATCGTGACAACAAACAAAACTATGGCGCAAAGCGAAAGGTTGTCGCGATATTGCGACGTCGCAATATCGCGACAAAAAACGAAACCATGGTGTAAATGCGGAAGGTTGTCACGATATCACGACAACAAACGAAACCATGGCGCAAGGTGAAAGGTTGTCGCGATATCGCGACAACAAACAAAACCATGGCGCAAAGGCGGAAGGTTGTCGCGATATCGCGACAACAAAAGAAACCATGGCACAAAGTGAAAGTTTGTCATGATATCACGACGTCGCGATATCGTGACAACAAATAAAACCATGGCGCAAAGGCAAAATGTTGTCGTGATATCGTGACAACAAACGAAACCATGGCATAAAGCGAAAGGTTGTCGTGATATCGCGACATCGCGATATCACGACAACAAACGAAACCATGGTGCAAAGGCGGAAGGTTGTCGTGATATCGCAACAACAAATGAAACCATGGCACAAAGCGGAAGGTTGTCGTGATATCGTGACGTCGTGATATCATGACAACAAATAAAACCATGGCGCAAAGGCGAAAGGGTCGCGATATCGCGACATCGCAATATCACGACGTCACGATATCGTGACATAAAACAAAAGAAAGGGCTTAACGACGAATTTGAAGCAGAATGTCTGGAGGTGCCAAATTATTTTTTGACCTTCCAAAACTGCTGTGTAAGTGGCTAGGACCACTGTTTGACCTCTGAGGGCTGCCCTGAAGGCTGTGTGTGTCAATGCGATTAGTGTTTGCAATCACATAATCGGATTGGTGCTATTTTAGTGTCTACAGATGCCCCTTTTTGGGAAGCGTTGTGGGTGATGCAATGCTGAGCAAAAATAGATAACCAAAGCACTAGTGATTAGGGTTTCTTAGTAACCTAACCAACTTGTGATGCCCCAAGCATGGAAAGGGGATGCATTCTTGAATCCTTGCTTCTAACGAGCTAAGGAATTTGATTTCAAGTATTAACCTATTTTGGTGAGGTGTGACTTGAACTTAGACATTGATCAGTCATGAATAGGCAAAGGGCGCAACCTTTTATCCACGTGGGAACCTTGAGTTCATGCTTCGAGAATGCCAAGCGTTTGATCACGTTTTGATCGATTTGTGATTGTTGCTTGTTTACTGCCTCAAGCAGGAGCGTGATTGTCTTTGTCAATGATTCTTTGAATGCATGCCAATTCCTTGATTGGGTGTGTGTTTGTTGATTGGTGACTAAGTGTGACTACTCGGTTACAATCCATTTCCTCCCCTTTTGGGGGCTAGGAGTATCAACATTGTTTCATTTACAATCATATATCAATGATCCTTCTTTCGCGTGCCCACATGTAAAACGGGCGGGCCAAAGTGTTGTCGCCGCTTGTGTTGATGAGTCCTCGATCCTTGCTGCTCCTCCTACGTTCAAAGAAACAACAAAAAGAGTTAGTAGCACCTGTGTTAAAACAAACAAAACATGCATGCAGAAGATGATTAAAACAATAGATTATAGCAGATCTCAAAATCATAACGCAAAAGATCTGTGCTATTACCTGGTGAAGGATGCTTGAAATCAAAATCCCGAAGTCATTATGCAAAAGAAATAAAAATAGAACGGTAAGCTTTGTCGGCAAATTGATAGATCCATGGATCCGGATTCACGTTCTCCATAAACACCCAATGACCTCCCTTGCAGAAGAGATCACGGATGCGGTAAAAGTGAATCGAAGGCAGAGCGTCTGGCGATAAACAGGTAGGGCTTCGTTGCTCCAAACGTTTCTTCCTTCCTCTTTTCTCTCCTCCTTTCTTTTGGTGAGAGAACTCTGCAATTTATAGAATTCCCAGGGTGCGGTTGTTATGGGCATGCAGGGATGCCAATTGGTGTTCATGCTAGTGCGTGATGGGGGAAATTCTTCCTGTCTGGCCTGCCCATGCTTGTCTGCGTGATAGTTCACTGGTCGTCCACTCGCACGCATGCGAGGCAGGGAGCCGTAATTGATTGACTTCCACTACCAATTGTTTAATGTCCACCTTTATTTGTTTAATGTCCACTTTCATTTGTTTAATGTCCACTTTTATTTGTTTAATGTCCACTTTCATTTGTTTAATGTCCACCTTTATTTGTTTAATGTCAAGCCAGGCGCAAAGGCAGGAGTTTGTCGCGATATCGCGACGTCGCGATATCGCGACACCAAGAAGAAGTAAGGGCGCAAAGGTGGAAGGTTGTCGCGATATCGCGACAAAAAATGAAACCATGGCGCAAAGCGAAAGGTTGTCGCGATATCGCGATGTCGCGATATCGCGACGTCACGATATCGCGACAAACAAACGAAACCATGGCGCAAAGGCGGAAGGTTGTCGCGATATCGCGACGTCGCGATATCACAAAAACAAACAAAACCATGGCGCAAAGCGGAAGGTTGTCGCGATATCGCGACGTCGCGATATCGCGACAAACAAATGAAACCATGGCGCAAAGGCGAAAGGGTCGCGATATCGCGACATAAAACAAAAGAAAGGGCCTGACGACGGATTTGAAGCAGAATGTCTGGAGGTGCCAAATTACTTTCTGACCTTCCAAAACTGTGTAAGTGGCTAGGACCACTGTTTGACCTCTGAGGGCTGCCTTGAAGGTTGTGTGTCAATGCGATCAGTGTTTGCAGTCACATAATCGGATTGGTGTTGTTTTGGTGTCTACAGATGCCCCTTTTTGGGAAGCGTTGTGGGTGATGCAGTGCTGAGCAAAAATAGATAACCAAAGCACTAGTGATTAGGGTTTCTTAGTAACCTAACCAACTTGTGATGCCCCAAGCATGGAAAGGGGATGCATTCTTGAATCCTTGCTTCTGACGAGCTAAGGAATTTGATTTCAAGTATTAACCTATTTTGGTGAGGTGTGACTTGAACTTAGACATTGATCAGTCATGAATAGGCAAAGGGCGCAACCTTTTATCCATGGGGGAACCTTGAGTTCATGCTTCGGGAATGCCAAGCGTTTGATCGCGTTTGATCGATTTGTGATTGTTGCTTGTTTACTGCCCCAAGCAAGAGCGTGATTGTCTTTGTCAATGATTCTTTGAATGCATGCCATTGCCTTGATTGGGTGTGTGTTTGTTGATTGGTGACTAAGTGTGACTACCCCCTCAAGCGACGAATCGATGAGGGAATGACCGCCATGAGAAAAGCGACGAGTCACTTGACCCGAGGTGACTTAGGTTAGGGTGCCTTCAGATGTTTGTCCGTTGAATGTGCAAGCAGTTTTCTGACTTTTGGACCTATTTTTGGTGGGTAAAAACCCTTTTGGTGATGCCATAATGGGGTGAAAGTGTCAACAATCCGTCGTCCCATGGAGCGGTCCGGCTATGGTAGCCTTCTTAGGGAGTAGAATAGCGACCATTTGTACCCCGACATCGATTTTCTATGCCAAGAGGTTAAGTGCAAGAGCACTTTTGTTTGGCAATGTTTATTGCTTTGTTTTTGTGTTGCATTTTTGTGATGTTTTTGTTGTTTGGATTTTCTTGCTTTGTGTATATGTCATGATTTTATGTTATGCACAATGATTGATGTTGATGGATGCATGTTTATGGTGACGAATGCATATGGTATGATAAATGCGCATGTTGTTGATTTATATGATAAGTAATGGAATGGATGAAATGATTTGTTGATAACCTTACATTGGCACCATAGACTATACATGACTTATGGCTTTATGTACTGGGTGGTTGTTGTGGTAAATGCTTTTTGTGTATATATGTTGTTTTTTTTTTTGTATGGCGATATAGGAATGGATTATATGCAATGGTTGGCGTAGAATGTAGCTAGGTTTTTCTGAGATTCAGCTGTTATAACTAACTAGCCAAGACTGGACCGTTATCTTACAAGATGTCTGACCAAGGTATGAATCGCGCTTGTTTTTGACCAAGTTATTTCGCATCCTTGTGTGTGCAATTGAGTTTGTTTATGTGGTATTTGTCAGGATACCGCCAGTGCCAGATAGGCTTTCAACCAAACCTGTACTGAGGATCACCTAATTAGTTCCACTAACTCCTTTGTTGTATTTTGTCGGATTAATCTGTTTTGCGATCTAGGAGACCATAAGCTAGCTCATCCACATGCAAACATTGATCTGCACACAAGTAAATGTGATAGATATATCGTCATGCGGGAGGTTTGCCGCCAATGACCGATAGGTTATCCACCAAACCGGTACCGAGGTTCACCTCATGACCTTTTGAATGTCGAGAGTTCCAGGGATTCAAGTTCGACTCCCTTCTTTTCTTCATTTGTATTGGGATACTTGCTCGTTTATAGTGATGAAAATCACTGTTTATTTTTTTTTTTTTTTTTTTGAGCAAGGGATTTGAATTTGGAGAGTGATGAGAATCACTATTGCTTGTGGGATTTGACGTCAATGTTTGGAGTATTGACTTGTGCAACTTTTTGATGTTTTTGCAATGTTTTGAGGACTTGGGATTCTTGGGGAATTGGGTAGGGAAGATTCTTGTCCTTTTGCCAACTCTCAAGCATTCTTGGGGTCATTCGCACAGGGGGATGAGCGAGATAATCTTTTCGTTGTTTGGTATCCTGAATTGCTTTACAGGTTTCATCCTTCATTGACACAACTTAGGAATTGTTTTTATGTGTTTTTGAATTTGTGATGGGATGCTACGTAACAAGGTGTATTTCAAGTAAAACTCTACCATTGTAACATCAGTTTGACTTTTGTACAGTTTTGGCTAGAAACCTAAAGACAGCTGAATGACGAAAACTCTAGATATGTTTAGATGACAACTGATTTATGATATGGTGAAATGGTGATTGGCGTTTATTTTGGTGTACTTTTGTTCAAAGTGGAAAATGTGAAAAGGTGGTGGTTTTGCCAAGTAATGACAGTCTATGGTGCTTGTGCCTTGTGTGATCAACAAACATGGATGTGATGCCTAATGCAACTATTTTTTTTTTTTTTTTTTTTTTGGAAGTATGCATGAAATTGAGATGTAGATTTTGTTTGTTTGTTTTTGAATTTTTTTTTTTGGATTTTCTTGACCAAGCGATTGTGATAATCCTTGGAGCTTTTGAGGTTGACCAAGAGATTGCGATAATCCTTGGAGCTTTTTGGTGTGACCAAAGGGTTTGTAGGAATCTTTGGGGCATTTTGGGGTGACCAAGTGATTGCGATAATCCTTGGAGCTTTGGGGGTGACCAAGGGATTTAGGAATCCTTGGAGCTTTTTGGTTTGACCAAGTGATTGCGATAATCCTTGGGGCTTTTTGGTTTGACCAAGTGATTGTGATAATCCTTGGAGCTTTTTGGGTTGACCAAGTGATGATGAGAATCCTTGGAGCTTTTAGCTTGACCAAAGGGTTTATAGATACCTTTGGGGCATTTAGGGTTGACCAAGCGATGATGAGAATCCTTGGAGCTTTTAGCTTGACCAAAGGGTTTATAGATACCTTTGGGGCATTTAGGGTTGACCAAGCGATGATGAGAATCCTTGGAGCTTTTAGTGGGACTATGGCTCTCTAGACGTGGAACGGCCTCAAATGACTGATGTTCAAGGGTTCTTTTTCTGTGATTCCTTCAAGGGAGGCAAGCCGGTATGTTCTAGGTCCTATTCTACTGTCAATGACATAAGGACCTAACCAGTTTGCCATGAACTTGTCCCGTAGATGGGATGACAAATTAGAATTCTGCTGGTTCTCTTTTAAGACCAAGTCACCAACCTAAAATTCCCTGAGGTGGACCTTCAGGTTGTATGCTCTCTTAAGTCACTTTTGATAGATACGCAAATGCTCAAGAGCATTAACGCGTCGTTCGTCGAGCAACGTTAGTTGATCTAACCGGGCCTGCCGTGCAGTGTCATCATCGATGAACTCTTGCATTGAAATGCGTAGGGAAGGGATTTCTAACTCAAAAGGCATGACTGCCTCGGAGCCATACACCAGCGAGAATGGAGTTGCCCTAGTGGGCATCCGAATGCTGGTGCGATAAGCCCATAGGGCAAGCGGGATCTGAATGTGCCAGTCCTTATGATTATCTGCAACTATCTTTTTAAGAATGGCGACTAGCATTTTGTTGGATGCCTCTGCTTGCCCATTTGCTTGTGGATAATAAGGGGTTGAAAAACTATGCTGAATTTTGTACTTTGTGGTCAAAGCACGCACATATTTATTCTTGAAAGGTGTCCCATTATCTGACAGGATCTTGGATGGAATACCAAAATGACATATGATGTTATGCAAAATAAACTCCGTAATGCGGGATCCAGTCGTAGAGGTTAGCGAAATCGCTTCCACCCACTTGGTGAAGTACTCTGTGGCCGTTAAAATGAACGTGTGATGACCAGACGATGTAGGGGAGATCTTTCCAATTAGGTCAAAGCCCCACTACGAAAAAGGCCAAACCGATTGGATCGGCTGCAAGGCCTGAGAAGGTACGTGTGTCAAATTAGCATGGTGCTGACACTTCACGCACTTCTTCACATATGCGCAACAATCTCGCTCTAAAGATGGCCAATAATAACCCATGCGAAGAATGCGCTTTGCGATGGCCATACCGCTGAAGTGGCCACCACATGTACCATCGTGAGCTTGGGTGATCGCCCAAGCGGACTCTTGTTGGTCCAAACAATGAAGGAGGATTCCTTCATAATTCCGACGATACAAAATGTCTCCTAACAAGACATGCTTTGCCGCTTTCTGTTTGAATGATATTTTTGCGGCTTGTGTCAATCCAAGTGGGAGGTTACCTAGCTTGAGGTAATCCCGAATGGGTGTGTACCAATCCTGCTGATCAAAAACCTCGATAGTATGAACGACCAATCCCTCTTGAAGTCCATCCCTAACAAAAGCTGAGCGGGAAAGAACTTGTAAAAACAACGTTGTGTTGCTATTAAGAGGGGTCGGGGAGAACAAGGACCCCCAGTTGGCTCGAGTCAAACAATCGTGGATTCGAGAGAACTTATCCGAAGATGGTTCAATCTAGATCAGGTGGATTCTTGGCATCAGATCAGAGCTTGCACGCTCCATCGTAGATTGCGATAATGTTTTAACCTGAATGGTTGTCATTTCACCAGAAGGGTCTTGCGGGATCAGTGACCCCAAGGAGGCCATAGTATTCGCAAAATGATTTGATGATCGAGGGAGTGCCTCAATGTCATACCATTCAAGTTGTGCCAAGAATTTGTCCACAAGGGCTTTGTAGGCCTGCAGAACTGGACATTTACATTGAAAAATCCCCTTCACTTGATTGACAATTAACAACGAATCACCAAAGATGTTTAGACGTTTAATATTCATGGTGATTGCTGTCTGAAGACCTATGAGCAAGGCTTCGTATTCTGCATTGTTGTTGGTGCACGGGAAGTCTAATTTAAATGACAGAGGCATTGGAGTGCCTTGCGGAGTGAAGAATACAATTCTCGTGCCACCCCCTTGCTCACATTTAGAACCATCGAAGAATAGGGTTATGTCAGCCTATGACTCAGGCTCATCAGGATCTGGAGATTCTGAAACATGGAAGACCCCATCATCAGGTAGTTCGAAAGTCAGAGGTTGATCGTCTTCAAGAGGAGCCTCAGCTAGTTGATCGGCGATGACTTGACCTTTTATGGATTTTTGTCCAATGAACTCTATGTCAAACTCCGTCAACAACATGATCCATTTCGCCATGCGGCTACTATGATAAGTATGACTCATCATGTATCGCAATGGATTCTCCTTAGACACAACATACGTCTTATTACTGAGCATGTAGTGGCGTAACCTTTTGGTAGCAAACACCACTGCCAAGCAGAGCTTTTCAACGTATGCATAGTTAAGTTCATAACTGACCAGGGTGCGGCTAAGATAGTATGTAGCCTATTCTTTGTGAAGTTCATTTTTTTGGGACAGCATGGCACCCAGTGCCACCTCGGTGAGTCGAGATGTATAAATAGAACGACACTCCTGGTCTAGGTGGTGCCGATACTTGCGACGAAGCCAAGTATTGTTTAATGTCGTCAAAGGCTGATTGGCACTCGTCATCCCAATGAAATGTGACCCCCTTATGCAGTAATTTATTCATGGGTCGGCACTTGTCAGATAACTGCGCTATGAAGCGCTTGATCGACGCAACCTTTCCCTGCAGACTCTGAGCTGCTTGATGGTGGTTGGGGGGAGCATTTCAAGGATTGCCTTGACTTTGTTTGGGTCTACCTCGATTCCTCATTTGGAGACTATAAAACCCAAGAGCTTTCCAGATGTGATGCCAAAGACGCACTTCTTGGGGTTTAGTCTGACTTTATGTTCAATGAGGCGATCAAGGACCTTGCTCAAGTCACCGAGGTGATCTGGGCGCAAAAGAGATTTGGCCAACAAATCATCCATGTAATCTTCCAAAGTCTTGTGCATGTAATCATGAAAGATGTACGTCATGGCACGTTGGTAAGTGGCGCCAACATTTTTAAGGCCAAAAGGCATGACCTTATAGCAAAATGTCCCCCAAGGCATTGTGAATGCCATTTTTAGTTGGTCCTCAAGATTGATACGAATCTGATTGTATCCTGAGAAACCATCCATAAGGGAAAGCATTTCGTGGCCCGCTGTGGCATCTACCAATGCGTCGATGCTTGGCAAGGGAAAATCATCCTTAGGACTCGCTTTGTTAAGATCACAAAAATCAGTGCATATGCGAATCCTCCCGTCGGGCTTCTTGACGGGAACCATGTTAGACAACCATGGAGGATAATCCACACAGATAACAAACTGGGCATCCAACAACTTTTGTAACTCATATTTTACCATTAAGGCCACTGTTGGGTGCATCTTGCATAGTTTTTGCTTTACTGGCTTAATTGTCGGATCAAGCGTTAAATTATGCGTGACTAGCTATGGGTCTAGTCCCGACATATCCTTGTATGACCATGCAAAAACCTCCTTCTTTTCTTTAAGAAGGGCAACATAATCGGCTTGCTCTTCGGGGGAAAGACTTACCCCCAGCTTGAGAATCCATGGATTCATTGGATCTGTGCCTATGTCTACATCAGTCGTTGCTTCGACCGACATGTGGGATCCGTCTTCCAACTGATGTGGAATGGGGATCAGATGGATATCGTTTGCTGAATTAAGATCATCGTTAGGAACGTCAAGTTCCTCTTCAGCATGAAAGACATCCTGAGTCTATCCTGGAGTGAAATGAAACATCCCACCACAAGGCCAATACTCTGATGGGGACGGTGGTGTGTCAGCGCGATCCCAATCTATAGCCTCTATGTCTAGATGCAATGATCGTGTGGGATTGGCTGGATCATGGATGGGGGCGGTCAAGTCAATGGAGATCATGTTGATGAAATGAGGGTAACCTCCATTACCGTAGATGTGATAACTCTGACATTCGGGATGCTCTAGATGCGTTGGGTCTGGTTCTGTAGGCACTGGCACAAAGGGATCAGCCCTATGCGTGGACACGCAAACAGGGTCTGCCCTAGGCATTGATGGTTTGATAGGGTCTCCAGGAAGAAAATGCTCGCTATGTACCTAGAGTGGTGGGTGCAGTAATTGCTATAACTACGCCGGGTTGAGGTGCCACCTATGTCTTGGACCCATGTGCAAATGTTCAAACATGTCATCTTGAAATGGCATGTGCTCAACTGGAGCAGTCAATGGGAACATCGTCAGGAAGCTTTCCTGATCATCATTCATTGGATATTCGTGAGAATGATCGTACTCTGACTCATCTTCGAAAGACCCTTCTTGGTCTTGTCCATCTTCCCCTTGTGGGTGAGTCCGTGAGGTTTCTCCTTGTTCGGCCGAAGGGAAAGGGTTGTTGAGGTCAACAAGGTTGTTTGTTTGTAATGGGAAATAATCCCCCAATGTATAAGTTGTATTTGGATTGGCATATGGATCTGATGCCAACCCATCCTTGTTGCCTATCCCTAGGCCTTGCATGTTTTTGACCAAGATGTCGAGGGGCAAAGGGTGATTAAACCCTACTCCTGACTTGTCATAAGGCATTTGGTATCTTGGTTGGCACAAAACATGCACTCCTTGTTCATACCTGCCCAACCCGTATCCATGCCAATTGCATTGGCGAAGATATTGTAATGCGAAGTTTGGGTTAGACAGATAATTGACATCTTCCACAAAGGGCTCTTCATCTTCTTCTTCTCTTCGAGAAGGTTCAACGCCATGATCCAGGCCCCCAAAAATAAAGTTTGTCTGATTAGGTGGGTAACCTAGAGGAACCACGGAGCCTATGGGGAGTCGAGGTCTTCCCATGTCTTGCATAGACTGAAGTGTGGGCGTTGCTACAACATTGCGCACTATATACTCCCCCATGCCTGTGGTAGACATCTCAACAGTAATCATTGGCGATTGAGAGGAAGCGAATGGGAGTTCTCCCTGAGTCCACTCCATGTGGGATGAACTAGGCGTCTCGACTTCCATTCTATTAGGCGTCTCTTCTGTCGAGATGTTGGAGACTAAGGGTGGTTCTGCTTCCAAGGGCTTCTTTCCTTTGTCCGTTGGTGTGGCCACCGTAGGTGGCATCGTGATGGGAGGACTAGATGAAGAAGATAAACCTACCTGGGAATTTGATTGATTTGGAGATTCTTGCTTAATCGGACCCTTCTTAGATGGATTTAACTGGAAATCCACATGCGTTGAAGGAAGGGTCGACTGCGGCATTAGTTGCACTGAGTTGCAATATTTAAAAGGTTCCAAATCCATGGGGACCACGTGCACTTGTCCTTCAAATGTGTACTTTAAACATTGATGAGCAATTGAAGGGACACACTTCATATCCCGAATCCAAGGCCGCCCAAGCAAGATATTGTAAGCCATCTCACCTTCTAAAATGTGGCACAACGTATGAATGGTCTTTTGTCCCACTTGTATGGGCAGGACAATTGTGCCAACTGTCGAGCATATCGCATCATTGAATGCTCGAAGGGTATAAGTGGAAGGTACAATGTGAGAGGTTGGCAGCTTCAAATGTTTTAGTGCAGCGGTTGTAATAATGTTACTGGATGAACCAGTGTCTACCAACACCCGCTTATATGGAGTCCCGTTGACCCGTGCAATAACGTGCAGGGGTGGATCCGCTACATCCCCAGTCACCATTTTTAATTCATCTTCCCTAAAGGTGATGACTGGTTCGGTACACTGTTTGACATGCCCCACAAAATTGTTGAACGAATCCGCTTCGTGGGGTTGCAGCTCAATTGCCTTTAATATCTCCATGAGAGCTTCCCGATGGGGCATCGATTGTTGAATAAGCTCATAAATGGAGAGCCTAGCTGACGTGGTCCATAGACTTTGAGTAAGTCTAGTGCGAATCGTGGCCACTGGTCTAGGCGGGGGAAGTTGTGCAGGATTCACTTGAGGTTGTGACATGGGTGGAACTTCTCTTGTGGCTGTCACGGGGGCAGCCCCTGAGTGTCTCTTGTTCCTTGTCACAATGCTGATCATCCCAACATACCCCTCCATGGGGCAATTCTGTTGCACTTCGTTGACATGAAGAGGTTTTGCTTGTGCATCATGTGCGGGTAAAGGATCTTTGAAAACACCCATTTGTTGGTTGTTGGGTGCGATGGGGTTATCTACTACCAATGTATTATTGTCAATGAGGTCTTGCACTAAACCTTTGAACGTCCAACAGACGTTAAGGTTATGCCCTTTCCTTCTGTGGAATCTACAGTAAAGATCCTCTCTGTAGCCCTTAGGCTTGGGCATATTAGGATCGATTGTTTGAATCTCTAGCAGATTAATCAAGTTTGCCACTGACAAACGGTCAAACAAAGATTCCCTGGACTCGGTGTAGGGTGTAAATTGTCGCCTAGGGTGATGTTGCTGATTGTGATCCTATTTTTTATTATCTTTCTCGTAGTTATTGTGAGGCACCGCCTGATAATTAGCCTTTTGAGGTTGTACTTCTTGTGCAGGCTTGGGGACATTTATAGCAACTTGATTAACCTCAGCGGGTTTTTGTTGCGTAGTCCCTGTCTTGGTGTTTTTGTTCCACTCTTTCTTTTTAGGTTTGGCGATTGCGCCCTCCCCTATTTTGATCTCTTCGATAATTCTGGCTTGCGCCAGAGCTTCTTCTAAAGTGGCATATTGCTGCAGCTGCAATAGCCCAGAGATCGATTTCAAGCAACTTCGTGCAAACATCTGTGTGAGGTCGGACATAGGGGGAAGGTAAGGTAGCTTGGAAAGCAGAGTCCTCCATCGATTCCCGTAGGCCACCATTGTCTCCTCATCATATTGCCTGAGGCTGGCCAGATCACTCAGTGACGCCTTCTTCTTGGTGCTGAAGGCAAAGCGTTCAAGGAACGCATCCACTAATTGGTCTAGGTTATTGATGTTGTGCTTCGATAACTGTGTGAACCAATCCGAGGTAGGGCCCATGAATGTGGTTATGAATGTCCTAAGCAACAACGCATCATTATCCTGAATGCCAAAGCATTGGCTCAGGAATCTTGTCACATGCTCTTGAGCATCCTCTTCGCCCTTAAAGACTGCCAGCTGAGGCAACTTGAAATGTTCGGGGTAAGGCGGTGCGGGCACTGACGGATGCATCGGATGACTATGGAGTTGGCGTAACGTGGGCTTTTGGGGCCCAGAAGCTTTAGTTTCCACCAACTCCAAATGCTCTAACAGCGCTTTGTATGCATCGAAAGATTTAATTTCTTCTTCTTTGGTTTGCTCCCGTTGTGAATTGTGGGGGACTGGAGGCCTATGGGGAGGTGGCCGGATAGCCATCCCTCTGCCTGGATAGGGCATTTCAGCCCGCTCTAACTCTTGTTCATACTCCTCGTAAGCTTCTTGAGGAGTCTCTGGGTGAGACCTATGACCTTGAGTGGGTCTCCGCGGAGGATACCCATCGTTGTTTCGGGGAGTGGCCTCCCTCTCAGGTCTATGGGATCTCGGAGGCAAAACTTGATGAGGTCATGGGGACCTATCCTGCACTAAGGGATTATGCCTCTCATATTGTTCTGCTTTTTGAGTGCGAGGGGTTGGCACCCTCTCAGGTAGTTTATAAAATAGGTCATCCGCTTCATGCTGCATGCGCTCTTTGTTGAGGCGGTATAAGTGCTCTAACTGCTGATGCTCTTGTTCAAGCCATGTGATCTGGGCTTGACGAGCGACTGCCAGGTCAAGTTGGTCAGTCCTCTGGGGCTTAGGAGGCTTGAATGTTTCTCCTATGTATTTGCCTCGGCCTTGATGATCCAAAATTTCAATGGGTCACTTCCCTCTGTCGAGGTTGGCGGCATTTACCCGAGGCTCTTGCCTCAATGGGTGATCATTGTATCTAGCAGGTGCGGAAGCGCAAGGCTCCCACGCTGTATATTGTTCTCGAGGAATGTGATGTTCTTCCTCATACTCCCTTTCGTAGGTGTGAAAGGGGCGGGCGGAGTTAGCTCGCCCTGTTTGAAGAGCCCTGTGCTCTGGATTTTGTCTACTTGTTCTAACAGTGAGGGGAGGCAAAGGAGAGATGCCATAGTCATGTTGCCTCTCCTCATGGACACTGTGCCTCTCTAGCGCTTCGTCGCACGGTGGCCACTCATATCTAACCTCTAAGGGAGGTCTAGTATCTACGTTAAGTGCCACATGTAAAGCTTCTCCCCGAAAGGGACTGTGTTGAATGGGCGTGTCCCCTAGAGGGGTATCCCTATAATTCCATCTTGACATGGAATGGTGTGAATTCTCTTGTAGTCCAGACCGCCAAGGTGGTATGGCCAAGTCTTTAGGGCTAAAGCGGAGACGAGTTGTGCCCTCTCCTTGTACACTTTTCATAGCTTCTGCCCTTGATTGGGCTTGGCTACGGGTGTACACCATGGTGGTGCTTCTTCTACTAGCTAAGCAGATTTTATCTCTTTTATGATTTTTTTTTTTGTTACACTAAGCAGAAATGAACACACACATACGCAAATGGTGATTATCTCTTTTAAAGATTAATGGTGTGTCCTAAACTGGTTTTAGTGCGTTTTGATGATTTTGTTTTGTTTTTGAAAGTTTTGAAGAACGTTTAAATGCGTAATGAAGGCTCATATGACTCCCATAAATGGTCGCCCCTTCGATATACCATTGCCAGGCCGATATACCAACCTCTCTATATACCCGCCCTTACGAGAGGGAGACTATAGGTACGTGAGAGCAGATGGTACGTGGTACGTAGGCGGTACAAAAGGGGGATTGTCCTATTTATGACACCTACCATAGAAGACTTATCCTCGCGCATTGGGAATCACCCCAACGACACTCGGTCAGCTTTCGTCAGGATTTACGTCGAGCAACAGTGACAATCGGGGTAAATGAATGCAAATATCCAAGCCAACGTGGTGATGAAATCCACTATTGGTCTTGCTCAAGGGCTGGGGTTTTACGACCAGCTCCTTGGTTTAAATAACCACGTGATGTGTGGGGTTCATTTTAATTTGCAAAAATTGAAACAGGCAAACAAAAAGGAAACTTTCCCTAAGCCATACAAAAACTGAAAATCAAAAAATAGCAAACAAAAATTTGACAGAAGCTTTTTTAAAAACCCCTACCTCTTCTCTGCCCGAAAGGATGTTTTCGATTGGCTGCTCTGAAAAATGCACAGAATTATACTCGTCCCTGGGTGAGGTGAATATCAGAACAGTATTCGTTCCAGGGTAAGACGAATGCCTATTCGTCCCTGGGTGAAACGAATCCCAATTCTGTAATCGTCACTGACAGAAACGAATAACAGTCTGATGATTGAAAAATAGGTACCTATAATCAAAACAAGCAATTTCAGATCAGAAATCTAACCTAAAAAAAAATAGAGGATAGAGGTCCCATCGTGATCGCCATTGAAAACATGAGATTCCGGAAGCTAAAAGGAAACACTGATATAAGATGCAATGCAAACAAGATGATAAGGATGAATGAAATAGAATGTGATATAAAAGAGAATGTAGGAAAACACAACCCTTTTTTATTAATATTATCTTTGATATCGGTTACAATCCATCTCCTCCCCTTCCCGGGGCTAGGAGCGTTAACATGTTTTAGTTACAATCGTCATTAGTAATCCTTCTTCCGCGTGCCCACATGTAAAATGGGCGGGCCAAAGTGTTGCCGCCGCTTGTGTTGAAGAATCCTCGATCCTTGCCGCTTCTCCTGCGTTCAAAGAAACAACAAAGAAAGAGTTTAGTAGCACCTGTGTTAAAATGAAGCATTCATGAGAGTGAAATGAAATAAAACCTGCATGTTGATATGCTTGCAATCAAAATCCCGAAGTCATTATGCAAAAGAAATAAAAATAGAATGGTAAGCTTTGTCGACAAATTGATAGATCCATGGATCCGGATTCACGTTCTCCATAAACACCCAATGACCTCCCTTGCAGAAGAGATCATGGATGTGGTAGAAGTGAATCGAAGGCAGAGCGTCTGGTGATAAATGGTAGGGCTTCGCTGCTCCAAACGTTTCTTCCTTCCTCTTTTCTCTCCTCCTTTCTTTTGGTGAGAGAACTCTACAATTTATAGAATTCCCAGGGTGCAGTTGTTATGGGCATGCAGGGATGCCAGTTGGTGTTCATGCTAGTGCGTGATGGGGGAAATTCTTCCTGTCTGGCCTGCCCATGCTTGTCTGCGTGACAGTTCGCTGGTCGTCCACTCGCGTGCATGCGAGGCAGGGAGCCGTAATTGACTGACTTCCACTACCAATTGTTTAATGTCCACCTTTATTTGTTTAATGTCCACTTTCATTGTTTAATGTCCACTTTTATTTGTTTAATGTCCACCTTTATTTGTTTAATGTCCACTTTCATTGTTTAATGTCCACCTTTATTTGTTTAATGTCAAGCCAGGCGCAAAGGCAGGAGTTTGTCGTGATATCACGACGTCGCGATATCACGACACCAAGAAGAAGCCAGGGCGCAAAGGCGAAAGGTTGTCATGATATCGTGACGTCACGATATCGCGATGTCATGATATCGTGACATCGCGATATCGTGACGTCGCGATATCGCGACAACAAACAAAACCATGGCGCAAAGCGAAAGGTTGTCGTGATATCGCGACAACAAACGAAACCATGGCGCAAAGGCGGAAGGTTGTCGCGATATCACGACGTCGCGATATCGTGACGTCGCGATATCGCGACAACAAACAAAACCATGGCGCAATATCGCGACGTCGCAATATCGTGACATAAAACAAAAGAAAGGGCCTGATGACGGATTTGAAGCAGAATGTCTGGAGGTTCCAAATTACTTTCTGACCTTCCAAAACTGTTGTGTAAGTGGCTAGGACCACTGTTTGACCTCTGAGGGCTGCCCTGAAGGCTGTGTGTGTCAATGCGATCAGTGTTTGCGATCACATAATCGGATTGGTGCTGTTTTGGTGTCTACACCAACCAACAAAGTTTAAAAACTTGATTTTTGGATAAAGGTTAAAGGTTAAAGTCTTGAGTAATATAATACAAAACCTAATGTAAAGACTAATAAATTCACAAGTTTACATAAAATTAAGAAGGTATAAGGTAATCCATCTCATCTTTCAAGAAATCTAGCATAGATACCAAATTTTTTTACAAATGATATATTATGTCACTTATATCTAGAATCAAATGTGAAATACACCACTACCTCTTGAAATTGAAATAATGTTTCCATTTTATAACACTAGGAGTAGTGGCCAAATAAAGAGGTAAATTTATATGGTCATGATTTATTTTCACTATACAGATATTTCCTCTACCTACAACCCATAATATTTTGTAAATTTTTATTTGAAAAGTAAAACTTTATTTCATATCTTTATATATCCCTTTGTACTATATCATTGGGTTATCTTAAATTAATTTTAAAAATAGAAAAATAAATTGTTAATTCTAACTGTTTTTTAAGTAGTTTAGATTTTCTCATATTTGGGATGGTTTCAATTTTTTAATGGATTCATCGATCCCGAGTTTGGATGAATCCATTTTGACATGGTTTTTATTTATAACCTATTAATATCATTTGTACTCTTTGACTTAATTTTAGTCATATAAACTTACATAACTTTACATTTTACTATCATATATGCTTTATTACCAGAATTGCTTCATGTTTGCTTTTTCTAAATTGTGCCTCTCATTAATTTTTTTAAATTACTCTTTTGTCATATCATTCTCATGCTACTTTATAGGCTATCATGTTGGTCTTCTTATAACTCCTATCTGTACATAATATGTTTGAGACTCCTCATGTTGTTTTTTGTTGCTTTCAAAATGAATAAAATTTGGTAAAGATAATGTCGAAGTACTATAATATTATACCTACCTAGGCAAGGGTATTAATGATAGATCACTTGTGGGGATTTATTATTACCTAGTGGTTTAAATATGTTATTGCAAAACTACCAAACATATTTCCCTTTTGTTGTTAATATTATTTTGATTATAATTATAAACAAAAATGTTATGAAATCAAATTTATCTTTTATTATAGTCATGGATATTTCAAAAAAAAAATGGTTTATTATTATTATTGATGTTTGTTTTTTTTTTTTTGCTCTAATTGTCTTTATTTAAAGTAATAAGAAGTTTTGTTTGTATTGATTTTATCTCTCAGTTGTCTTCCTTCATTTGTAGTTTGGATTAGTAGATGTCCTTCATTATTTAAGGTTTGAGATTATATATAATGTTTAAGAATAGTTGTCCTAAAACATTTGCATAATTTTTTTTTTACTTGAAAAATTATATTAAATTAAAAATAGAAAATGTAAAGCCTCTCATCATATTAGACAATAAAACAAATAATATTTAAAATTATATTTATTTATTATTTTCATGTTTTATATTTTTTTGAATTCTAAAATTTGAAAAATATTTTTTAACAATAACAAAATTCATGCAATAAAGATAATAATATATATATAAATAATATCCAATAATAAAATTTATATACCATATTATTTATAAATGTGATTGATATGTGTTACTGTATAACCATACAATCGTATTAAAAATAAATAATTATACATGTATCGTTGAGTAAGATTCAAGCTTCAATCCACACCTTAAAAGTCTAGATATTTAATTGATTGAGCTTATACCATTTAATCATGTCGATTCAAATATTTAATTGATTAAAATTATACCATTTAAATATGTAGATTGCATTAATATAATTTAATTATAAAATTTATAAATTTTAATATTAACTTTACTTTTTAAAGTTGAAATATAAATTTTAATTGTAACATTGTACAGATTTACACCAAACTCTCAATACTATGTTAAGATGAAAAGTACTATTTACATGACAATACAATATTATAATTAAATTTCTAATGAAAATATCTCTTGTAATATTTATAAAAAAAATTAATTTAAATATATGATTAAATTATATTTATTTAAAAATAAAATTACTTAATTATATTAAATGTGTGCACATTAACCTTATATAATATCTTTACTTCTCTATAATAAAGTATTGATAGACCACTAAAATAAAGAAAATACAAATAAATTTGAAAATTAATACAGAGATTGTTTATTTGCATTCATTATCAAATAGGCCTAAACAAAGTTATTATAGAGCTTCATTAGGATTCTTAAAAAAATACCTACCTTAGTATTCTACGTAACCAAATACAAATAAAATTGCTTGTTTGCATTCATTATAAAACATAGCTAAACAAAGTTATCTATAGAGCTTCTTTAGGATTTTTTAAAAATATATACCTCACTATTCTACCTACCTAGTCATCTAAGTTCACTAAAAAAGAACATTCAAAAGTAATTTATATTCCGAAGTGAACATTCACTGAACTTAATAAGGTAATATATTATTTTTATTTTTATTTCAATTTTATCTTGGAAATATCTTCTATGAAAGTAACTATCCTATGGGAAGTGATGAAAATGTTGAAAATGTAGTTTGATAGGTCAATTTATTGAGTAGGCATGTTTGTCTACCACTCTACACTCCATAGTCATTTATTGACACCAAAACCAGGGCACTCCACTGGAGTTGTTTTTCTCATTCCACAACCAACAACAAACTATGGCATCTAGAAATGGGATGGAGGAAGCCACAACTCATGCGAAGTTGCATGTTATATTTTTGCCCTCTCTAGGCCACGACCACCTCATTCCCTTCATGAATTTGACCAAGAAACTCGTCTCAGAATGCCTCCCCATAAGATTTATCACAACCTTTCACCACATCCTAAATCTGCAGACCAAAGTAGATGCTACTAGGGAAATTGAGCTAGACATCCACCTTGTTGAAATGGAGATTCCCAAAGATCATATAATGTTGGGAAAGGTCAATAACAACATGCATTGGCACCAGCTATCACCTATTATCACTATCGATGAGCACCTCCAACCCCACTTTGATCTCTACCTTGGATGCTTCTTGGGCATCAAAATCAACCCCTTGCCCTACCCTGTATGCCTTATTGCTGATTTTATTCTTAGATTATCCTCCGTAGTGACCAAAAAGTTTGGGATTCCATAGAATCTACAAATTAACCTTTGATGGCAAGTTGCCAAGAAAACAACTGTAAAATTTCCCTATAATGCTTATAATGAAACTCATTGTAAAACTATAAATAAAGGTAATGACCTCCTTTCAAAAGGTCAGTTCTAAAGTGTTTTCTTGCACTACTATGTATTTTTTTGCAATTAATAAAAGAAGCATTACAAGGGATGTTTACCTAAAACTTGCATCTGTGTTGTTGGATGATCATAATCTTGTGAAGTTATATCTGCTACTACTGCTATGGTTAGTTTATTCTATTAATTTGGATTATTCACTTAGAGCAAATTAGAATAATCTATAATTATATACATGCTTATGGGAATTCTATTTTTGTTAGTCGAGGCATTGATCTTATTTTGTTAATTTGGATAATTGATGCTTAGATGTTTGGAATAATTCTTTAAGTATGTTAAAGGCCCTTGATGTAGAGTGTTGCTAAGTTTTGAATGTTGTTAGTCTCAAATATTGCTTCTATAAATTGATTTATTGGAATATCCTTTGTGGATGTTTATGATGTTAGCTTCACTCGTCCATCATTCATTCATACATTTCTAACTCTTTCATCCCTATCCCTTTAGCCTAATATTTTTGGTTTTCTTAGTAACTAGAATTCTTTAATATCTCAATCTTTGTAGGCTTCTTCAATGTACTTCTCAATATAACTCTAATATTCATATATTACTTTGTTCTGCTTCTCTATCTCTATACTCATGAAGCTTGATGCTTCTCAATATGTTGCTCAATATTTGTAGGAATCTTGAATGCTTCTTTATCTCTATAGGAATTTTTTATGTTGCTCAATCAATCAAAAATATTTTTTCAATTTCTTAGGTCACACCAAAGAATCAATTTTTGATTCTCCTCCTTTATAGAGAACCCAATATCAATGTCAGGGTGACTATGAATGTCCCCGAATGACCAACTTTCTCTTGAGTTAACTTTCTTGCAATCTTCAATAGTGATTATCCTCTTCTCTAGAGAATCCAAAATATGATTAGGGTGACTTTATATATCTCCAAAATTCCAACTTTCTTCTGAGTTGGTTATGTTTATCAAATTTCCAACTTTTCTTCTAAGTTGACATTTTCTATCAATATAGTTGAGTACAGTCTTCACTAGTTTTTCTTCAACAAAGTGGAAAGACCATAGCATCCAAATCATGGTGAATTATCCTTGTCTCCTCTATTTATACTTAGTTATACCTTTAAAAATAGATTCTAAGTTTACATTGCATTCAAAGTAGACAAACTCTAAAATAATTTTATAAAAAATGGATAAAGTTAAATATTGATGATGGTCACTAATAAAGTAGCTCTATAAAAAATGAACAGAGTTGGGTGGTAGCTTTGATACCAATGTTGGATTTATAAGCCTTACTACCACAAAATACCATATGTCCTAATATGAAGAAGCCACAATATTAAAGGTCAAAATATCAATAATGAAGAGTGGACTAATATATGATCAATTTAATATGTATATCAAGGCCAATATAATACTAAAAATAGTAGTTACTTATATAGTCAAATATGAATGTAAATGACCTAAATCATGCATGAACTATGCATGAAGAAAATTGACAATAATAACTGCTCAAAATTTGTATACAAGCTTTATTCCTTCTTTGTAACTCTTCTTACAATCAAATAAGTTCTTGTCATATCCATGTATGGAGCTTTGTCTCCATAATATAGATATAGTAATGTGACTCTTCAAGTACTTGACTATTTATCTCCATATGACAAGTCCCATGACCTTTGGCTTATCATCTTGCCACTTGCATACTAGACTCTTCACTTTCTTCTTGCATGTACACTTGACTCTATGACACTTGCACACTTCTACATGAATCTTACACTTCTACATGCATTCCTAATATAATACACTTATGCACATCCTCACATTACATATTTGCACACTTACATACATGACACTTGTGCACATTCTCTCAATATACACTTACACTCTAACTTACATGATACATACATTTCCTGCACATTGCACTCTTACATGACATGTGTGCATTTCTTGCACATTGACACTTACATGAAAGAGGAAATATAAATCACACATTTAAATTAAAAACTAAACCCTAATATATTACATACATATAATTGTACCATGAAGGTACCATGGGGGTACATCACCATGTACCAAATAATGTAATATTCCTCAACAATAAATAATGCATTTTTTATTATCAAAAACCACCTATAAATTTTTTCCTAATACTGCTTAGTACTTCGAAATATATGTTTCAATTTTGGTTTATAATATATATATATATATATATATATATATATATATATATATATATATATATATATATATATATATGTATGTATTTTTTACCCTCGCTTATATTGACCTCTATTAGTCGTTTAGAAGAAACATATAGAAATTTGTTGTCTCCAAGTTTTATTTTGTAGTTGAAGCTCTCATCCATAGTAGAAAATAAATTATTATTGTTAGGCATGTGTTTGGAGCAGCCTGAATCCAAGTATCAAACTTCTTATGGACTGGTTTCTTCTTTGTTACGTGACATGAACAAATGACTTGGTGATGCATGTTCTTCTTCATTAACAAAATTTGCTCTTCTTCCTTCATTAGTTGCCTTAATTCTACAATATTTTTCATAATGACCATACCTCTTACAATGGTAGCATTGTACATTTCTCTTATTAAATTTACCTCTTCCTCTTATTGTTGAAGCTCCTCTTCTTCCTCCTCTTCCTCTTAGTGAATTTAAACTTTGGCCTCTTTCTTGGTTTCTCTAATAACTTTGGAATCTTCAATTGCAAGAAAATATTTTTCTTCATATTCAAAGGAATCTCTAAGTCTCTCCCCATGATACATAAGAAAACCAACCAAAATATCAAAATCAAGGATTGTAAAATACTTGCTTTCTTCTATGATGATTGCAATATTGTTCCACCTCAATGTCAATTTTCTTAAGATATCCTTTACTATAGTCTCTTTATCTATGTTTTCTCCCAATGTGGCCATTTTGTTTACCACATCCTTGACTCACACAAAATTCACTAACCTCTTTTGTTTTGCATTCTAATATTTTAAAATTCTCTTCTAAGGGTTTACAAGTTAATATCCTTCACCTAGTCACTATCTTGATATCCCTCATGTAGGGCCTTACTTGAATATTTTGTTGTTCTAGCATTTTTTATTCTTGGAAAAAGGATTTATCAAGATTTTATTCCATCTGATATAGTTTCAATAAGTTTTTATTCTTGGATTCTATTTTTTCCTGCCTATCATTATGGGCCAAATTGACCCAATCATTTGGTTCTTCATAACCAATCTCTATAATTTTCCATAAATCCTTTCCTAGAAATAAGGTTCTCATTTTAATACTCCAATAGTTATAATTAGCTCCATTAAATTCAATGTTGGAAGTGAATTAATGTTGGACATGTTCAAGTGTGATAAAGAACACCAAAAAAAACAAAAACTTCAATTCAAATTTTGATCTACTAAGGCTTTAATACCAAATATAGAAAAAAATGAAAGAGAGAGTTGTCCTTCTCTTCTCTAAAGCCAAATAAAATTTAATTTACTAAATTTAAAAACATAGTAGTGACAAAAAAATTTATTGTCATATTAAAGTATGCAGTTATAAATTAATATAAAAGCTGGATAAAATTTTAACTCAGAAAATATAGCTTTCTAGGAACAAAATATTCCATATAAACTTAAAGTAACAATAGCAAAATGTATTAAGAAATATTGCTCTTTTATATATAAAAATATTGTTATAATTTTAGCCAATATACTATAAACAATTTAGCCAATGCACCCTAAACAAATTCCATCCAAACTGCTTTAAAAGTACAACCAATATATTGTATCAATAGGCTCTAATTGTTATTTTTTTTTCAAGAACAACAATCAAATATATCATAAAAATAAACTAAAAATTTAAAACAATAGACATAATTAAAACAAAATTGATAACTAAAAAAAAGTAGTTGAAACAGCTAGAAAATATCAAAAATCATTGAAGAAGGAACATGGTCAACATCATATGCCAACAATAACTCAGGCATTTATGAAAGGGAAGGTTCACTATTGGACCATCCCTAAAATTCTACCTCAAATATTGTGTCTTTAAATTAATTACGTTCATCCTTTGGATCTTTAAATACAAATCTTAATGCATTAACTTCTAAATTTATTGATTCAATTCACCCTATCATCACCACTAGTCTTCTTTGAGATATTATTTTCTTTGCCTTATCTTGAAAACTATTACAAGGCAATGTTAGTTGTATTATATATTAGAAAGTAGGCACAAGCTACATTCCTAACATGGATCTACCAAAAAGTATCTTAATTTCTAATCATCATGTCAATAACCTTCATTCTAATCTCATAAGCATGTATATCAATTTCACTCAAAACCCTAATCTTGCAATATCTCAGCCTTTATATTCTAACCCTCTCATCTTGAATACCTTAGAAAAAATTCATATGATATCAATTTCAAATTTGTATGTTCAATATTATCAATCCCCTCTCTATATTAATTATAAAGTTCCTCCTATCTCTCAATACATTCTATTTTTACAAACAAATCCAATTTCTTCCAAAATTCAAATCCTAACCTCTTAATTATAGTTATTGAAATAAAAAATGGCCACAATCTAAGGTTATTCTTCTAGTAACAAGTATTCTTATAATGGTTTATGCAATTAACCCTTAGTTTCTTTTGTAGTTAGTCATCCTTTCCCTCCCAACTTTGAAACTCCCAAGTTTAAGTTATATAAAGGTAAGGAAATTCCTCAAAATTTTGAATGAACAAGTTGTTCCTCAAGACCTCAACATAAATGATCTCAATTTTATGAAGGAATCCATTGGGGTTAACCCTGAAACTATATCATTCCATGAGGATGATATCCTTCCATCCTCTACTGTCAAAAATATTTCATTGTACATCATAGGTCATATTAGTGATAGGTTCACTAAATGAATCCTAGTTGATAATGGTTCTAGCCTCAATGGCTATAACATAAGACTTGTTAGGTATTTTTGGCTAACCAAACATGATTTGTAAAATTTTGATCTTGTTATTAGGGATTTCGATAATAAGGAGTGTAAGGCTAGTGACATTGTAGTCTTGTCTCTTATATTTAGACCTTGCATTCTCAACACTCTTTTCTATGTCATGCCTTATGAATTTACCTACAAAATTCATTTTGGGAGGCCATGGATCCATGAGATGGGGTCATTATTTCAAATTTTTATTAATACCTTAAATATGAACATAGGAGCAAGACTTATCATATTCTAGTTGACCCCAAACCCTTTGCCTACTATTATATGATCAATATTTAGAATCCTAGACTCATATTTGTCCTTCTCTCAATTCATCTCTTGATTCATTATCATCTTATTATTATTATTTTTCAAGTACTCATGCATTAAGGTTTCTCACCTTCAATAATTCACCTAACAATAAATCTAAAGGTCAAAGCTCTAATATAACCCACATCAACATAAAAATCAATATAATAATCAAATTTTTGGACCTAGCTAAGCTTCCTCTATCTTCTTGAACCTTACCTTCTAGTAGTGAGGGTAAATGGTACAAATAGGAATTTGTTCCTTTATTTGCATCAGTACTACTAATGATTAGAAAATACATGGTAGAACCCCTTCTTGATTAAATGATAGTATACTTCATGCTTCTTATAGAGATCATATCGCATTCCAAAGTAGATGCTTTCCAATATGGGATATCAAGGTAAAGAGCTAGGCCTATATGAGGAAGATATTAGAGAACCCGTGTAGATAAAATACTTTCTAGGATGTTGTAGGATAGGTTATATCCCTGGTCATAGTTGGTATCTTTCTTCTTCATCATCCTATATCAAATATGAAGCCAACTTCCTAATAGGATATTCCATCATAACACCATTTATATAATTAGATTGGATTATGATAAGAAGGATGACAATGGGTCATCACTTCTCATAGATCCTTTCCTCTCCCATTTTACACAATTTACCAGTGTAAATATCTTGACCCTAGCCTATATCAAGTTGATTATTGATGAATATAACTATGAGGTAGAGGATATCCCAAATAATCCTCCTTAATATTATCCTTCAAACTATTTAAGCCAAAATAACTTCTATTTTAGTGGATCTTCTCCTCAAATCAATCAATCATTATCATCCATCCCTATATCATAAGTATCTTAAAAGCCTTGGAGTGTTTCCAACTCCTCCTCAATTGGAAGATGAGTCTCATATCTTTATTGATAAAATTATAGACATCGATATTAGAATTCTTGAACATCCCAAGGTCCTTAAGCTAGGCAAATTATTGACCCTAAGTGTGAGAAATACACTAATATTTAAATAAAGTTTAATGATATATTTGTTTGGTCCAATGTCGATACACCAGGTCTTAAATTTTTACTAGTTATCCACCACCTATTTGTCACTCTTTATGCAAAACTTATAAAATAAAAATTACCAAAAATGAATCTAAAAGTCGCTTGCTAGTCAAAGAGAATCTTGAAAAGCTCCTCAATGTCAGATTCATCAAAGAGATTGACTATTTCAACTTGATCTCTAATGTTATCCCTATTACTAAGGAATTAGGTAGCATTAAAGTCTAGATAGAATTTTGGTACATTATAAAATCACATCTTAAGGATGACTTCCATCTATCCAACATCGACATGATTATCGATTTCATGATAGGATGTGGAATATTGTCTTTTATGGATGGATTCTTAGGCTATAAAAATTGTTCTTAAGGATCAATCCAAAGTATCTTTCACCACTATGTGGGGAACCTTTTACTATCAAGTCATACCTTTTGGATTGAAAAATGTATGAGCTACCTACTAGAGAGACATGACATACATTTTTATAAGAAGATGCATGACATCATGGAGGACTATATCAATGATCTTCTTGGCCAATATTTAAACAAGATCATGCTTATCATTACAAGGAATGCACCATGTAGATTTAGATTTTGTATTAGTATTAACCATGTGATTGTGAACTTGGTTTACCCCCTGGTTAGTACCTTTCCAAGGCACCTGATCTTTTGTCAAGTTTGGGCTCTTTTAGGGATTCCAATTTTGTGACTATTTCCACTATTATTTTGTAAATTGTTCTAATTAATCAAGGTATTAATTAACTTTAGAATTTAATTCATTATAAATTTATTGTTGGAATCATTACCCTGATTAGATGGAGTAAGAAGATATGTAAGCAGTGGCTAAAAGGCTACTATGGATGATGTGTTCTAGCTAGAATGAGTAATGTTGTATGGAAATAGGGAAGGACAGATTGATTTTCTTAGTTAGGGACTTGGGATAGGAAACAAATAGGATATTACATTTAGCACTGGTGTATTTTTGGAAATTTAGGTTGCATATGCCATTGGTGGGGTTAGGGGTACTATCCCTACTATGATGAGAATATTTTTCTCTATATTTGTTCCTTCAAGTGTTGTAACAAGTATTTTATGGTTAGAATTACAAACCATTAGTACTAAATCAAATTGAAAATCCTTGATATTGTATGGTAATGCTTGCTCTTCACTTGACCTAATATTTTACAAAATTAAATTCATAGTTCTCAAGCATCTAATATTGAAATTATGAATGTTTTCTTGAGGGGCTCTTTGCATCGTATTTAATTAAAATAAAACTAAATACCAATTTTCCATGATTTCAAATATATGCATGAATTATTCAACTATTGATGTCCAACTAGTCATTGAATTATCTTGCAGTCCTCTATACTATAATGTAGCCTTATCATAGAAAGTATATTAGTATATGTACTTATATCCTCTTTAATATGGTGTATTGACTTGAGTGTAAATAACTTATTGAGGTGATCCATTATTATTTCATTTCCATCCCCATAAAATATAGGTAAATCCTTAATAGCAATCGAGAAAGTAGTAGACCAACAGGTTTAGGGGACCTTGATAGGTCCAATCGAGAAGTTGATTATGGGTTCTAGTAGGTTGTCTTGGATTATTTTGCTATAGAGGTGGTTGACTATATTGTTGATGAGGACGGTACATCATGAAGTTGGGAGGTGATTATGGGTTGTAGAGAGTATATAGGTATGGATGGCAATATGGTGGATATCAAAGTGGTGGATTTTAGAAATCCCACTATTGATTAGGAGGTGGTTGAATGTTCTGCTATGAAGGGATGCATTCCAATCCCATATACAAGATCTATTGGTTTTAAGGATATGGAGGTTCCATATTTTATTGTACTTGTTTGGCTATAGGTGGTGTTAATCCCTAGGTATATCCTTTAGACACCTATTCTCCCATTTGTCTAGCCATCTAGCCATCACTAGAATAATTTGGGTAAGGTTTAGGTTTAAGACAAATGATCTTATCAAGGCTTAGGAATGAACAAGAGGAACATTAGAGGTGTTAGACTAGATTCAAGTGGAATCCATGTTGAAGGAGTATTCATAGGAGGCATTTATGTGTACGAGAAGCCATAGCCTCATTGTAAAGTTGATGCATGAAGAGTGGGTTGTTTGTTATGTTGTTTACATCAATCAACACCTAGTATAGAGGATTGGTATGAGTCACTATAGGTATTAATTAGTCCAAGTAGGATTTACTAGGGTAGTCGAGTAGGTCATTTTCTAGCTCAAAAAACCTATTTGTAGTGGATTGAAGCCTTTGCTAAGCTAATTGACCATGGGGCTCTTTCCTTTTGACAAGATGATACTATGACTTCTTCAAACTCATCCTCTTGATGCACCCATACAATAGTATATTATTTTATCTTTCCTTTTGTGTTCCTTTGATGATATGCAGTGATATCCACCAATTGATGTTATGTTTCCACTTTCTAGGCTTTATATCATGTATTCATATGCTTGTAGTTGTGCAGATAGAATCTCAAGTTTAAAATTTAGAAAACAAATTACCTATTTGAATAATTTGCTCACAATTTTAGGTGATTCACATTCAAAATATAGTTTTTCAATAAAGTATCATTTCAAGCAATTTACAAGCAATTTTAGGTGATTTTCTTGTTGTATATAACTATTTAGAAACTAAAAAATTGAGTGATATGCTCAAAATATCAAGTGACGTGCTAATTAGAAATGAATAATTCACTTTAGATAACTTCCAAAATTTCCTTGATTTTGAGCCAATCACTCCATTAGTGGTGGATGTATTTTTGGGCATAAAAATCAAGAAAATTTAGCTAAAATTATTTAAAATGGGGTTTGTCCCATTGGGTAGACCAAAAACTATGTTGATATAAGGAATTATCCTTACTTCTAATTAAGTGTTGCACCCCAAATCAAAATTTTAACGAGTTTATATATGTTTCCAAAGGCTTTCCTCTAACCTTTGGATTAAGGTCAACTCCATGCTTTCCTTGTATTAATCTGAATTCTACACTAATTAATTTGCATGAAATTAAATGCACAAAAATGAAATGCATAAAAGTAGAAAGAAATTTTTAAAAATTCATAAAGTATAGAAAGTAAATTCATGAAGTTTAGAGTGCAAGAAATGAAAACAAATACGATTACTACACCATAGTAAGGATAGCATGTGATCAATCAACATATGAGAAATAAAATAACATTAATATCCATCCATTCATTTGATTATGAAATTGATAAGTTAATAATAAGATGGTCTAGAAGGGTTGTACCTAATCATTGTGCACTTTGTAAACTAGAAGGGTAGTGCCATAGATGTTATGCATAAGGAATTCTAAATTTCTTACAACCTCATGAGTACAAAGCACAATGTGGGTTTTACAGAGTATAGCTTTAAATTCTCATGGCCAAAATATTGTTACAATGAGGGCCCTAGGCCCATATATATATAAAATTTTACTCTTGAGTTACCTAGGGTGAAAAATAATTACTTCTAGTGGAAGTAAATATTTAGGGGCATATTTAGCAAAATGTTTCACCTCCAAATATTATATGACTCTAAAAAGGTTAGAAGGCTCCAAAAATATTTATTACACCATAAAATGCCAAAAATATTACTTTATAGAATATTTTCCTTGAAATTCTTGTTGATCTTCACTTTTGTGCCCTATCGAAATTATTGTTTTACTTTTATAATTGATTCACTTCCATTAGAAATTAAATTATCCATCTTTGTCAAGCAAAACACTCATCGAGCCAATTGACACCTTTGTTTAGTGAATCGCTATTGGAATCGGTAGAAGCAAACAACAATTTGAATCACAAAAATATATATTTATTTCTCACCAATAAAAACTTATGTACAACATTAAAATTTATACAAAAATATATCTTAGTTTCAAGAGACTCTTTGGTGTTCTTACCCGTTGGTGTTTCACATTTACCTTTGTCTTTTCATCTTCTCTCATGCTCATGTAATATATGACTATCCAACCTTATATGAGGTGAAATAATCAATCATCCCTTAATAATTGCAAAGCATCAAATAATATAATAATAGATAACACCCCCCTTATTACATTATTTGGTATATAGATCATTAGACCTTATAATTACTAGGGTTGGTAAGTTGGAATTGTGCTCTAGCTTTGGTTGTGGCTCTAGTTCTCTCTTTTGCTCTAACTTTAGCTCTAGCTATATTCTAGTTCTTGATTTGGATTTGGATTTGGATCTGGTTCTAGTTCTAGATATTTTTTTTATCTCAATATTTGTGTCATTATCTCCAGGTCCTTTCTTATAGGTCGCCTCTAGGTATTTATCTCTAGGTCACCTCTCGATCATTGCCTTTGGTCCATTACCTTTGGGTTACCTATGGGTCCTCCTGTAGGTTACCTTTGTGTTATCCTTTGGATTACCTCTAGGTCATCCTCTATTTTTACCTTTAGGTCATCAAATCTATGATATTACCACTAAGTTATAGCTTTTGTGTCAATCCACATATTTGGAGTCTTCTATATAATATTTCATTGTAGGTTTTGTCACTACAGGCTTTTCAAGCATAGCTTGGGTCATATTTAGATACAAAATTAATTTATTTTAAGTTTTCCAAGATTACATTGCTTCATAGAAAACTTACAGTTGACAAATTATCATGTTCTTTTACCACCAAACTTCACTTTATTTTGTAGAATCCATTCAACATTTCTTTTACATTATTCCATTCTGAAACATTTATCCATCAATAATTTATATGTATTTTGTTAGTGACTCTATATTTATACCAACACTTTATTTTAGAGTGATTATTATCTCCACTAAATATCACAAGGATGCAAGTTCCAACATCTAGCTATCATATTTTTGGATCTTCCATAATGACTACAACTCATCCTAGGAGCTTCATTTTATGCATATGATTCTTTATCATAAATTTAGTGTCACTAATTTCTACTTGACTAATATATCTGAGGCCTTAATTTTTTGGATTTATATCTATAATTACGGGTATTATCATACCTTACCCATATCTTCCCAAACCTATACCGTTGTATCCCATTTTTTATTATTTTTGAACCAATTCCTTTGGTATGCTTTTCAAAATATCCAATTTCCTCATCTCCACTATGGTCTCTATCACTATCACCAACAACATTCAAATACAACACATCATCATCATAATGACCTTCAAAAATATCATTTTCACTTTCAACTATGACAACATGACCTTTTTCATGGCCAATACAATCATCTTCCACACAAAGTCTACTCTTACCACCAATATTCAAATCATTGGTATCATAGACTATATTTATCCCTTGTATGATATTACTTATATCACAACACACATTTTCTACTAAAGGTTTCAAATCACATGTATCACAAGTGAAATTTATCCTTTGAAGAGAGTCACTTGTATTACATCAAACACTTGCCCTCATGGGCTTGTCCTTCAATTTTTTTATTATTTCTATTTGTTTTTAACATTAACCTCGAGGATGTCAAGACTGAATAATGCCATGCACATTCTTCTCATAATACCAATATAGATTGTCACACCATTTTCAGAGTACTCTTTAAAACTATTAGCTTTTATGAGGATCAATCATAAAAAATGGGTAAGTTTTTAAAATTCTCTACCTTCACTAGTTTTTTATGACCCACACTTTTAAATTTCTCTTTATTCTTGGCTTGTTTATTGAACCCTTTATTTCTTATTTTTATCACTTCCTTGGTTGAGTATATTATGTGATGTTTCACACTCTTCTTTATAATCTGATTTAGGTTTTTTATAAATAATATACCCTTGTTGTTACCATTTTTTATATTACATCTATGGATGTTTTGATTGAAGCTATTGCTTTCTTTGAGGAGGTCTATGTTATTGAGCCTTGTAAGTCATCAAATTGTATTTACAAAATTTGGTTTCATATCATTTTTCATAAAACAACCTCCTCCTCCATTGAGGCTAATTTTATGATGAATATTAGGTAGAAGGACCATTTGAACATTTTTGTGGTTTCTTTATGGAGATAAGAGAATTATTGAACAAGTTATCTCTTAATTGATTTTCTATTTGCTATTGTTGAAGGATGTTTACCAGTTCTTCAAATGCCACCTTTCTATTTGATACTTGCAAATATGTGACCAAAATTTGAAATGATTCTAGGAAATATCTAAGTACAATAGAGACTAAGAGCTTATCATCCATATTTTCCCTCATGGTGTTCAATTTCACCTTCAATTATACAATTCTTCATAGAAATTGTTATATACTCTCTTCATCCTAGAGCCTTAATGTATGTAGTTGTGACTAAATAATGTCATACTTTATTACATTTTTTTATGTCATTATTACATTATGTAAAACTAGATGATGATTGATGATGTCATCTCATGTAAGTTTGGATAGTCACATATCTTGTGAGAATAATAAGAGAAGTTGAAAAGATAAGAATTGAAGGTGAAACACCAAGGGTCTTTTGACTGAAAGAGACAATATATTGTATTAAATATGTATGTTGTATGCTAATAAATATTGAAGGAAATATATATTGCAAATATTTAATGAGATATATACTTGTGTTTAACATTGTTCTTGGATATACTGTGGTGACCATAAAAGTTGGACAACCTATTCGGATTCATGGAGGCTACCGATTCCACCATGTAAATTAAAAAAAATATTGTTCTTGCATAATAGTTTTATAAATTGTATTGTTTGTCTTCCCCCATTTCTAACATGTGGTATCATAGCCATTGAGAGTCCATGTGAGGCAGTAATATGGAAATTTTGTGAGGTTTGTAAAAGGGACAATCATTAAAATCTAATTATATGCCCTTGTAATTTATTGTGTTCATGTCTTAGTTGAATAAGGCATGACAAAACATGAATTTAAATATTTGTCTGAGATGTTCTCTCTTTTGCAAAGCAAAATACATAACATATTGTTATCATTATTAACATGAAATTGACTATATGAATTCAATTTATATTCACCATTGTGATAGTATTTAGTCAAGAGTCCTTGAAGATAAGGAATTAATAAAATTAAATTCCTATCCAAATGTTTTTAGAGTATGGTGAAGAGATATTTACTACTAGGGTGCCACATGAAGGTGGCAAAAACTCTCTTTGAAGACAAGATGTTGCATAAGAGAGTCTAGGAAAGAAGACACTATAATAAACAAGAAACTCTCTAAGACATTGAGCCAATGCTACATTCAATTGAAATACCTCAGAAAAACATTCTCTATGATGTTCGTAGGTTCCAGAATGCTCAAAGTAGAAATTTTTAATTTGTTTGAGCAACAATATCATTTTTGGAACATATGGAATAAAAATAGTCGTGTCAAGTTGAACATTTTTTTTGGAAATGAGGTAATAGTTGAGGGATAAATGTCCTTGTTTCCTCTCTATTAATAGTCATTTTTAGGCTCAATTAAGCTTTCTCTTTTATAGCTTGAGAAATCTAAAAAACGTTCCACTAGAGAATGTGAGAAATATCTATTGCACACATAAGTGGACATAAATGGTGAAAAGAGAAAACTGACATAATCTATATATTTAGTAAATGTAGAAGCCATGTTTTAAAGATAATATGTGTAAAGGAAATACCACCTCGTTGAATTATAGAAGCAATGCATATTGATGGATGTGAAGAAAACTCATAGACATGGCAAAGAAATAAGGTATAAAATTAATATATTTATCTTTAAATGTATATATAACTAAGTAGAAGAGTTGGCATTTGAAAGATAGTATAAAAATTTTAAATAAAGGGTTGTAGGTTAAATTCTCATAGGGATACTTTTCAAAAGAAAAAGTTATCATTTTTTAAGAAAATTAGTTTAGGATTCAAAAGGCATAGTTAATGGAGTTTTAAAAAATGCATATGAGTGTTCCTAGTAGGCAATTTTATTTTTTGAAATGAAAATTAAAAGTTGATATTTAAAACAATAAAAGAAAAAGGGGGATAAATGTTTGATAGAAAGTTGATTTTTTTTTAAGATCAAAAGGTTCTATAGTTTAGAGTGAATATTTTTGCAAGAAAGATAGTATTTTTTGTAAAAATATGCATTTTTTCGTAAATACCGGCACCTTATTTTTTCAACAAAATACATCAAAGATTATTTTATACACAAAAACCAAAACATGTGCTTTGCACAATTGTAGCGTTCGATATAAATAATACCTCTGAATTGCATTTACATATAAGGATGTTGTGTTAAGTTATTGCATTTAAAGCCTAATAGAACTACCAAATGATGTTTGGGCTTCAAACCTATAAATTGACAAGGATGAAAAAGGATAATTATTTGTGATATTTTTTCATTCCATATTGTTCTTCAATAATTACTATCATTAGAAATAAATCATAAAATTGATAAAATCTAAGTATATAGGGAAGTTATGCCCACATATGAGGATTTATATTTAAGTAGGTGTCATTTATAGAATGAATCATTTTTAGTATTACCTTGGTATCATGTATTGATATCTTTCACATACCTTAAGGTCTCTCACATACAACCACGTATACTAAGAGGACTAGCTTCTTCCACGTATCAACATGTATATAGGAAGAGCAAATATATTTAAATGTTTGTTATATAGGACTAGTGGTATAAAAAGGGACCAATTTTAGGATATATAAGGAACCTTCACCATGGCTACATAAAAAATATTTCTCACAAAATCTTAGTTGCTAAAGGGTCCAAATTTTTCACCATGGAAAATAAAAATGAGAACAATACTAGTGGTTAAATATTTTTAGGATACAATTACTTGTGATGAAACTCGTCCTAAGGAGGTTGTAGCTAGGTAAAAGTATGATGAAGGAGATGCAAGGGCACTTATGCTCATCACATTTGGAGTGGATGATGAAATACAATCACATATAAGTGAAGCAAAAACATTAAAATATGCATGGGATAAACTTTATACTATATTTTAAGGAAGAAATGAAGCCATGATCCTTCATCTATAGTCACAACTTCATACATTAAGGATCCAAGATAGTGAGAGTATTGAACAATTCCTTTCAAGAATTGTAACTTGAAATAAAATTTGAACACCATGGGAGAAAATATGGAAGATAAGCTCTTAGTATCAATTGTACTTAGAGCTCTCCTTGAATGATTCAGAATAGTTATGACATCTCTCCAAGTATCAAATAGTAGTGTGTCATTTGAAGAATTAGTAAATATCCTTCAACAATATTAAGTCTAAAATTAGTTAAAAGATAAGTTGACTAATAATGTCCTTACCTCCATAAAGAAATCACAAAAGGGTTCAAAGGGTGCTTCTACCTCACCTTCATCACAAAATCAACCTTAATGGAGGATAAATTGTTATATTTATGAAAAATAAGCACATAACACGAAGTTTTATAAATATAATTCATTGAATTGAAGGAATCAAGATTATAGACCTTATCAAAGGAATAACCAATTTAAATCATAATATCAACAAGGGAAACAATGACAAGGTAAATGCCAACAAATACCTTAGTAACAAGGGTATATTTCTTAGGGTGAATCAGAACCAGATTGTGAAGAAGTGTGTGAAATAGCACATAAAGTCCTCATGGCCAAGGAAGTGTCAAAATAAATAAATAAAGAAGATAATAGACAGGCCAAGAAATAAGGTGAAATTCAAAAGTGTATGTCATCAAAAGATAGTGAAGGTGGAGAATTTTCAAAACTAAGCTCTTATTTAAGTCATTACTTAGAAAATCTAGTGAAGGATACTTTAAAAATTGTGTGACAATATCTATCAATGCAATGAGAAGAATGTGCATGGTACTTTTAACCCTTGACATACTTGAGGTGCAATAGAGAAAGCAAATGGAAATAATTAAAAAAATTAAAACATAAGCCCATGATGAAACATGTTTATTATGACATTTTTATTGAAAGCACGAGGATACGGAAGCAATGGCGTACCGGGTGCGATGCAAACAAAAGCAAATGTAACGCTAGCTCCTACGAATGAAGAAAGGACTAAAGTGCATGAAAAGGGAAAACAAACGAACTGAAATGAGATATAAAGCAAATGTAAAGTGCAGCCCTTTATTTTATTAATTTTTCTTTGAGATCAGGTTACAATACGTCTCCTTCCTTTTTAGGGGCTAGGAGCGTTAGATATAGTTTTGTTACACCACGGATGGTACGCTCCCCTTCGGGATCTTTCGCGTGCCCACATTTGAAATGGGCGGGCCAAACGTCACCGCCGCTTGCGTGAATGCATCTGTAGTTCCTTGCTACCCCTCTAGTGTCGAGATCCTATGTTCAGAGAAACAACAAATGATTAATAGCACCTACGGATGGAGGGAAACATGCAATCCCCAAGGCCTCCGGTTAATGCATGCATGAAATAATTAAAACGGTAATCAAAACATGTCAGAATAAGATGAAATTTGGATAGAAGCATGCAAACACCATCATGAACACACTGCAAAAGGAACAGTCAAGAAATCTACTATAGATTTCTAATCGCTCTGGGGTGGGACGATTAGGACTGTCATAAAATGTCGAGAAAGCAACCTCCTAAATGTCCCATCCAGAGGCCTCCAAAACACCTACAAAGTTGGGGTTAGGCAAAATAGGGCATTTTGAGATGACCCAGAAGGTCGGATTTTGCAGATTCGGCCCCGATCACCCTGTATCCGAAGATGCTCCCTGTATGTTAGTGAAAGCGAAAAACAATGAAAACACAGTCAAAACTCATCAAAATGGCATGAAATTTGAATGGCAGCATATATGAATGACATAAAATAAGATGCAAAATAAATAGTGAAGAAATATACTACAGATTTCTAATCACTCCAGGGTGGGGCGATTAGGACTGCAGACAGATGCGGGGCGCCCGAGGGCAGGACGCCCATCGTTTGGGGCTTGGTTTCGACACCAATCCACTTGGGATGGGTCCAAAACCTCCTAGGGGGTTGTGTCAAAAAATTGGGTGGGGTATTGTGGCCAAATGTTTGGGTTTTGGGTCCGGATTGCGCTTCCAATGTTCACCCAATAACCTCCCTTCCAAAAGAGAGATCAAGGATGTAAGAAGCACAAGTGAGGGGTGAGGATGTAATTCGGCAGCACTCCATTGCTCCAAATGCTCCTGCTCTATCCTTTTTTGGGGTGAGAAGACTCACCATTTTATAGACCTGAGGGTCTCTTGTGAATGAGCATGCAGAGGCACCACTTGGCCATCATGCCTTCCCAGGGGAGAGAAGATTCCTCCCTGATTAAGGGCTCCATGACTACCTCTTTGAGCTCAAAAATGCTCACTCGCACTCCCATGCATTGAAGGTGGAGTTGAGTGGTGGATCTGAGCTGCCATTTGTCAAGGTTTGACCTTTTTCCCATCAAACTTGCTATTCGCCCCACCCTGGAGCGAATGCTGCTAATCGTCCCGGGGTGGGACGAATACCAGTTTGTAATCGTCCTAGGGTGGAACGAGTAGGGAGCAGAGTGCCTGAAAGGTGCCAAATTGACCTCTGACCTTCCAAAACTACTTTGGGAGTGGTTAGGACCACTGTTTAACCTCTGGGGGCTGCCCTAGGGGCTATGTATGTCAATTCGATCAGTGCTTGTCGTCACATAATCGGATTGGTGTTGTTTTGGTGTCTACAGATGCCCCTTTTTGGGATGCACTGTGCGTGGCGCAGTGTTGAGAAAAAATAGATAACCAAAGCACTAATGATTAGGGTTTCTTAGTAACCTAACCAAATTTTGATGCCCCAAGTATGGAAAGGGCATGCATTCTTGAATCCTTGCTTCTGACGAGCTAAGGAGCTTAATTCAAGTGTTAACCTTTTTCGGTGAGGTGTTACTTGATCTTGGACATTGTTCAGTCATGAATAGGCAAAGGGCGCAACCTTTTTTCTGTGGGAACCTTGAGTTCATGATTCTTGAATGCCAAGTGTTTGATCAGCTTGTGATTATTGCTTGTTTGCTGCCCCAAGCAGGAGCGTGATTGTCTTTGTCAATGATTCTTTGAATGCATGCCATTTCCTTGATTGGGTGTGTATTTGTTGATTGGTGACTAAGTGTGACTACCCCCTCAAGTGACGAATCGATGAGGGAATGACCGACATGAGAAAAGTGATGAGTCACTTGACCCAAGATGACTTTTGGTAAGGGTGCCTTCAGTTGTTTTTCGTTGAATGCTTATGCAGTTTCCCAACAATCTGACCTATTTTTGGTGGGTTTTAACCCTTTTTGTGACGCATTTTGGAGCTGAAATTGTCAAAAATCTGTCCTCCCGTGGAGCGGTCCGGCTATGGTAGCCTTATTAGGGAGTAGGATATTGATAATTTGTGGCCCTAATATCGGTTTTGTATGCCAAGAATGTCAGGCGCAAAGGCGCCTTTGTTCGGCAATGTTATTGCTATTTTTGGGTGGGTTTGGACCCTTTTTGTGACGCCTTTTGGGGATGAAATTCTCGAAAATCCTTCCTCCCGTGGAGTGGTCCGGCTATGGTAGCCTTCTTAGGGAGTAGGATAGTGAGGATTTGTGACCCCAACATTGGTTTTGGATGCCTTGAAGTATAGGCACAAAGGTGCCTTTGTTCGGCAATTTTATTGTTATTTTTGGTGCATTTTGGATGCAGTTTTTGTTGTTTTTGATTTTCTTGCTCTGTAATCGTCCTAGGGTGGGATGAATACCAATTTTGTAATCATCCTAGGGTGGGATGAGTGCTAACTAGAGCGCTCATCCTAGGGTGGAATGATTACAGGCCTAAAAGCCTATATAAGGGCCAAAACTAGGTTTTGGGCTCATTTGCATTTGTTTTTTCTAGCGATTTGGAGTTGTGAGGAGGAGTTCGAGTCTGCATAGTGGAGTGCTATCGAGATTTCATGGATACCATGAGTGCATGGACTGGATCTTCGAGTGGCGGAGCCGAGGCAAGACCGGTAGGTGCTCCTTCTCTTTATTTTGTTTGTTTTTATTTTATAGTTCAAAACCATAATTAATTTATTTTGTATTTCATTTTTTCGTTTAAACTAAGGTTAAAACCCTAGGTTAAAGTTTTATTTGTTTTGTTTTTGTATTTTGTGTTGCATTGTTTAAACTAAGATCAAAACCCTAGTTTTTTTTATTTATTTATTTTTATTTTGTTTTTTGTATTAAGTTTAAACTAAGGTTAAAAACCCTAGGTTAAAAATTTTGTTTTTATTTTGTTTTTTAGTTTAAACTAGAGTTAAAAACCCTAGGTTAAAATTTTGTTGTTTTTGTTTTAAAACTAGAGTTAAAAACCCTAGGTTAAAATTTTGTAATTTGTTTAAACTAGAGTTAAAAACCCTAGGTTTAAAATTTTGTTGTTTTTTTTTTAAAACCTGGTTATTTTGTTTTTTAGTTTAAACTAGAGTTAAAAACCCTAGGTTAAAAATTTTGTTTTTTAGTTTAAACTAGAGTTAAAAACCCTAGGTTAAATTTTGGTTTTGTTTTTTTGTTTGTATTAAACTAAGGTTAAAAACCCTAGTTTAAAGTATTTTGTTATTTTGTTGTTTGTTGTTTTTTGTAATGTTTGTATTTGTCTGTACATTTTGTTGTACTTGTTTTTTGTGTTATTTTATTTGAATTTTAGAATGTTTTTGTTGTACATTTTGTTAATTGTTTTGGCAGTATAGTTTTTTTTTTTGTCATGTTTTAATGTTTTTGTGTTGTTTTGTTTTGTAGGTGGTGAAGAGTCGGTACCGTCAGTCGACGATATTTTTGACGCATGGGATGCACTGACTATGGCGGACTGGGATTGGCTTGATGCCCTTGGGCTCAAGCAGGTGACTCGGTTAGAGCCTGTGGTGGGGGATCGAGCATATCTACTCGCCTTGATCAATTTGTGGGATCCTCGCACCAACACCTTTCATCTCCCAATAGGGGAGATGATAGTGACTCTGGAGGACGTTTATCGGATTCTACGGATTTTGATAGATGGGCTGCCCATTCGGATGACTCCTCGTGATCAGTGGATGATGGTGCTGACACGGTGCTTTGGGCATGCGACGGAGATGGGGGTGGATGGGGCGGTGGAGAGGGCATAGGGGGACTGCCTGATTGGCAGGATTTTGGTGTGGTGGTGGTTTGAGAAGGGCATGTTGGGGGTGAGGCATACATTGCTTATGACCCTCATCTCCAACATGCTGCTTCCTGACTCCTCAGGTGTGAGGTTCCCTTGGAACCTGCTTGAGGTAGTGTTCAGACTTGTGGAGTGTCTGACGGTAGCACCACTGATTATGAGGTGGGGTCAGATGCTATTGGCATAGTTTTATGATGAGTTGTACGAGGTCCATTATCGAAGATGAAAGGGGATTGGGTGCAGCTACCTATTGTGGTGTTGGGGATGGCAGCACATAGCTGTGGAGTGGTCGTAAGGGTTGCCTTGGACCACTCGAGGAGAGATGGTGGATAGGGAGATTGGGTATGCTGCTCTATGGCGGAGGTCCGAGGAGCAGGGGTAGAGTCGATGGTGGGCAGGTGTCGTGGGGCACTATGTTGATGCCTTCTCACGTCTTGCTCTAGGGGAGGTGTTCTGGCGGCCATACCGGGACTGTCCAGCCTGGCTTGAGGTTGGGGAGTGGCTTCAACGGGTGTGTAGGGGAGGTGGCTGATCGGGTGGCATGGGACCGAGCGGAGTACTTCTCGTACGTCCGGGTGACTCGATAGTTTGGGGTGCACCAGGGATTTCCTGGTGAGCCCTTGATCTATCGACGTCGGGGCGATGAGAGGACTCTAGCTTGGCCGATCATTGAGCCATTGGGTGAGGAGTCAGATGTAGTGATTGATGTCCCCGATGTGGACAATGTCGGGGTGACTACTGAGTATGACCAGTGGTGGACGATGCTGCGATGGTGGGGTGAGGGGCCTCTAGGAGGTCTGGATGTGGCAGCAGTAGGTGGTGAGGTTGCGGAGGCATCGAGGGAGGGTTGGGGAGCTCCGCTTGATGATGCGGATATGGTGGAGGTTGATGACTTGATTGGGGATGACCTAGGGGTTTCAGAGCAGTCGGATACATAGGACGTTTCGGAGTAGTGGGTGCTGGAGTAGCATGCCATCTTGGAGATGCCCATGCCTTAGGCAGTCTCGGGGGATATGGAGGCTAGGTATCACATTGAGATAGCATGATTGGAGGAGCTACTATGGAGATGAGATGAGGAGCACAACGTCGAGAGGGATCTCCTGTGGGCTTAGTTGGCATAGTGGGATGAAGCATTGGCTGCATACCATCGGTGGGATGTGGAGTGGGGTCGATTTTGGGTGGATTTGGAGGCCGAGATTATCCACCTTGGTGGACAATTACCTGAGCTCACTGGAGGTGGATCTTCACCGAACGAGAGATAGTGAGACTGAGCAGTCTGCTTCCTCTCATTGCAAGCGGGTGGGTGAGGGTAGCGCTAGTGGGCATGATGCGGGGGCTGGCAGCAGCCACCCTGAGAGGTCCCATAGGACCCACACCACTGGGGGTAGTTCCAGTCGCACCGATCCTACGTGATCATGGTGGCCGACTCCCTAGGCTTGGGGTTTTTGATTTTTTGTTTTGTGAGGTCAGAGGACCGTTTTATTGTAGCCTACGGGCATTTTTGGTGATATATATACATGAATTTCTTTTTGATTATACACTTGTCATGATTTATTGTTACTTTTATGCACATTTATTTATGTTGATGTATGCATGTGTTATTATGAATGCGATGTTTCTAATTATATGATGTATGCATATGGAATGGATGAAATGATTTGTTGATAACTTGGCGGTGGCACCATAGACTGTATAGGATTTATTGGCTTTCTGTACTATGTGATGACTTTGCATGTGTAATATTTTTTTGTTTGTATTTTTTGATGGTGATGTAAGTAATGGAATGTACTACAGTTGTTCTAGAATGTAGTTAAGGTTTTTCGAGACTCAGATGTTTTAACTAACTAGCCAAGACTGTATATTTATCTTACAAGACTTTTGAACAAGGTACGAATCAGACTTGAGTTTGACCAAGTTATTTCACATCCTCGTGTGTGCGATTGAATTTGTTTATGTGGTAGTTGTCAGGATACCGCCAAGTGCTGGATAGGTTCGTCAACCAAACCTGATCTGAGGATCACCTAATTAGCTCCACTAACTCCTTTGTTGTATTTAGTAAGATTAATCTGCGGTGCAATCTAGGATACCATAAGCTAGCTCATCCACATGCAAACATTGATCTATATACAGTTTTAATGCGACAGATATATCGTCATGCGGGAGGTTTGCCGCCAGTGACCAATAGAGCTATCCACCAAACCGGTACTGAGGATCACCTCATGACCTTTCGAATGCTGAGAGTTCCAGGGATTCAAGTTCGACTCCCTTATTTTCTTCAATTTTATTGGGATACTTGCTCTCGTATGTAGTGATAAAAATCACTGTTTATTTTTATTTTTTTCTTTTGAGCAAGGGATTGGAATTTTGAGTGATGAGAATCACTTTTTCTTGTGCCTTTTGATGTGTGCACTTTGAGGGGTTTGGATATCAAACTTTGGAGTTTGTATTTTGACTTTTGCAATTTTTGATGTTTGCAACCCTTTGAGAATTTTGGGATTCTTGGGGAATTGGGTAGGGAAGATGCTTGTCCTTTTGCCAACTCTCAGCATTCTTGGGGTCATTCGCACAGGGGGATGAGCAAGATAACCATTTCACGTATGGTAACCTAGATTGCTTTGCAGGTTTCATCTTTCTTTCACACAACTTGGGAATTTTTATGTGTTTTTAACTTGTGTTGGGATGCTACGTAACAAGGTGTGATCCAAGTAAAACTCTACCTTTGTAAAAATCTGTCTGACTTTGTATAGTTTTTGGCTAGAAATCTAATGATAGCTGAATGATGAAAGCCCTGAATACATTAGAAGACGACTGATTATGATATGGTGAAAAATGTGGATGGCGTTTATTTTTGTTGGACTATTTACAAAGTGGAAAAATGTGGAAAATGATGGAATTGCTGAGTAATTATAGTCTATGGTGCATTTGACCTGTATGACCAACAAATATGCAATGTATGTTTGCGATGCCTAATGCAACTTATTTTTTTGTGTTTTGATTTTTAAGAGTATGCATGGAAGTGAGATGCAATTTTTTTGTTATTTTTGATTATTTTATTGTTTTTGAAAATTCTTTATGGTTGGTTTATCCCGAGTGGGTGCGGACCAAGTGATTCTTTCGGATCCTTGGAGGTTTTGACCAAAGGGATTATAGATACCTTTGGGGCATTTTGGGTGACCAAGCGGTTGTGGGAATCCTTGGGGCTTTTGGTTTGACCAAAGGGATTATAGATACCTTTGGGGCATTTTGGGGTTGACCAAGCGATTGTGGGAATCCTTGGAGCTTTTGGTTTGACCAAAGGGATTATGGGTACCTTTGGGGCATTTTGGGGTTGACCAAGCGATTGTGGGAATCCTTGGAGCTTTTTGGGGTGGGCCATGGCTCTTTTAAATGTGGAATGGCCTCAAATGACTGATGTTCAAGGGTTCTAGTTCCTTGATTCCTTCAAGAGAGGCGAGCTGGTATGTTCCAGGTCCTATTTTACTATCGATGACATAAGGACCTAACCAATTTGCCATGAACTTATCCCTTAAATGGGGCGGCAAGTTAGAATTTTGTTGGTTCTCTTTTAAGACCAAGTCACCAACTCTGAAAGTCCCTCAGGTGAACTTTCATGTTGTATGCTTTCTTAAGTCGCTCTTGATAGATACGTAAATGCTCGAGAGCATTGATGCATCATTCATCGAGCAACGTAAGCTGGTCTAACCGGGCCTGCCATGTAGTGTCATCATCGATGAACTCTTGCATTGATATGCGTAGGGAAGGTATTTCCAACTCGAGAGGCATGACTGCCTCGGAGCCATACACCAGCGAAAATGGAGTTGCCCCGGTGGGCATCCGAATGCTAGTGCGATAAGCCCAAAGAGCAAGTGGGATTTGAATGTGCCAATCCTTATGACTATCTGTGACCATATTTTTAAGGATGGCAACTAGCATTTTGTTTGATGCCTCTGCTTGCCCATTTGCCTACGGATAATAAGGTGTCGAAAAACTATGCTGAATTTTGTACTTTGTTGTCAAAGCACGCACATCTTTGTTCTTAAATGACGTCCCATTATCCGAGATGATCTTGGATGGAATACCAAAATGACATATGATGTTATGTAAAATAAACTCCGCAATGCGGGGTCCAATCGTAGAGGTAAGCGGAATTGCTTCCACCCACTTGGTGAAGTACTCTATGGCCGTTATGATAAACGTGTGATGACCTAATGATGCAGGGGAGATATTTTCAATTAGATCTAAGCCCCACTATGAAAATGGCCAAGCCGATTGGATCGGCTGCAAGGCCTGAGAAGGTACGTGTGTCAAATTAGCATGGTGTTGACATTTCATGCACTTCCTTACATACGCGCAACAATCTCACTCTAAATATGGCCAATAATAGCCCATGCAAAGAATGCACTTTGCGATGGCCATACCGCTGAAGTGGCCACCACATGTACCATCGTGCGCTTGGGTGATCACCCAAGTGGACTCTTGCTAGTCCAAGCAATGGAGGAGGATCCCTTCGTAGCTTCGATGGTACAAAATGTCTCCTAGCAAGACATGTTTTGCCACTTTCTATTTGAATGATATTTTTGTGGTGTGCATCAATCCAAGTGGGAGGTTACCTAGCTTGAGGTAGTCTCTTATGGGTGTGTACCAATCCTGCTGATCAGAAACCTCGATGGTATGAACTACCAATCCCTCTTGAAGTTCATCCCTAGCAAAAGCTGAGCGGGAACGAACTTGTAAAAATAGCATTGTGTTGCTATTAAGGGGAATAGGGGAGAACAAGGACCCCAGTTGGCATGATTCAGACTATCATGGATTCGAGAGAACTTATCCTGAGATGGTTCAATCTGGATCAGGTGGATTCTTGGTGTTATGTCAGAGCTTGCACGCTCCATCATGGATTGCGATAATGTTTTGACTTGAATGGTTGTCATCTCACCAGAAGGGTCTTGCGGGATTAGTGACCCCAAGGAGGCCATAGTGTCCACAAAATGATTCGATGATCGAGGGAGTGCCTCGATGTCGTACCATTCAAGATTTTCCAAGAATTTATCCACAAGGGCTTTGTAGGCCTATAGAACTGGGCATTTACATTGGAATACCCCTTTCACTTGGTTGACAATTAACAACGAATCACCAAAGATGTTCAAGCATTTGATGTTCATGGTGATGGTTGTCTGAAGACCTATGAGCAAGGCTTCGTATTCGGCATTGTTGTTGGTGCACGGGAAATCAAGTTTAAATGATAGAGGCATTGGAGCCCCTTGCGGTGTGAAGAATATGATTCCCATGCCACCCCCTTGCTCACATTTAGAACCATCAAAGAATAAGGTTATGTCGGCCTGTGACTCAGGCTCATCAGAATCTGGTGATTCTGAGACATGGAAGACCCCATCATCGGGTAGCTCTATGGTCAGAGGTTGATCATCTTCGAGAGGAGCCTCTGCTAGTTGATCGGTGATGACTTGACCTTTGATGGACTTCTTTCCAATGAATTCGATGTCAAACTCCGTCAACAACATGATCCATTTCACCATGCGGCTACTATGATAAGTATGACTCATCATGTACCGCAATGGATTCTCCTTAGACACAACATACGTCGTATTGCTCAGCATGTAGTGGCATAGCTTTTTGGTGGCAAATACCACTGCTAAGCATAGCTTCTCGACGTATGCATAGTTAAGTTCATAACTGACCAGGGTGCGGCTAAGATAGTAAGTAGCTCTGTTCTTTATGTAGTTCATTTTTTTGGGCTAGCATGGCGCCCAGTGCCACCTCAGTAGCTGAGATGTATAAATAGAATGACACTCCTGGTCTAGGTGGTGCCAATACTAGCGGTGAAGCCAAGTATTGTTTAATGTCATCGAAGGTTGACTGGCACTCGTCATCCTAGTGAAATGCTACCCCCTTGTGTAATAATTTATTCATGGGTCGGCACTTGTCAGATAATTGTGCTATGAAGCGCTTGATTGACGCGACCTTTCCCTGCAAGCTTCTGAGCTGCTTGATGGTGGTTGGGGGAAGCATTTCAAGGATTACCTTGAATTTATTTGGATCTACCTCGATGCCTCATTTTGAGACTATGAAACCCAAGAGTTTTCTAGATGTGATGCCAAATACGCACTTCTTGGGGTTTAGTCTGACTTTGTGTTCGATGAGGCGATCGAGGATCTTGCTTAAGTCATCGAGATGATCTGGGCACAAAAGAGATTTGGCCAACAAATCATCCATATAGTCTTCCAAATTTTTATGCATGTGATCATGGAAGATGTATGTCATAGCACGTTGGTAGGTGGCACCAACATTTTTAAGGCCAAAGGGCATGACCTTATAACAAAATGTCCCCCAAGGCATTGTGAATGCCATTTTGAGTTGATCCTCGAGATTGATATGAATCTGATTGTATCCCGAGAAACCATCCATGAGGGAAAGCATTTCATGGCCTACTGTAGCATCTACCAATGCATCGATGCTAGGCAAGGGGAAATCATCCTTGGGACTCGCTTTGTTTAGATCTCAAAAATTGGTGCATATGCGAATCCTCCCATCCGAGCTTCTTGATGGGTACCATGTTGGACAACCATGGTGGGTAATCCATGCAGATGACAAACTGTGCATCCAACAACTTTTGTAGCTCATATTTGACCATTAAGGCTACTGTTGGGTGCATCTTACGTAGTTTTTTCTTGACTGGCTTGACTGTCGGATCAAGCGTTAGATTATGCGTGACTAGCTATGGGTCTAGCCCCGACATGTCTTTGTAGGACCATGCAAAAACCTCCTTCTTCTCTTTGAGAAGGGCAATGTAATCGGCTTGCTCTTCGGGGGATAGACTTACCCCGAGCTTGATGATTTATGGATTCATTGGATCAGAGCCGATGTCTACGTCACTCGTCTCTTCGATTGACATGTGGGACCCATCCTCCAACTGGTGTGGAGTTGGGATCAGGTGGATATCATTTTCTGAATTTAGATCTACGTTTGGAACGTCGGGTTCCTCTTCAGCATGGAAGATATCCTGAGTTGGTCTTGGGGTGAAATGAAGCATCTCACCGCAAGGCCGGTACTCCGATGGGGATGGTGGTGAGTTAGCATGATCCCAGTCTATGGCATCTAGGTTTAGATACAATGGTCATGCTGGATCGGCTGGATTGTGGATGGGGGTGGTTAAGTCAATGGAGATCATGTTGATGAAGTGAATTTGGTCTCCATTACCGTGCAGGTGGTGACTCGAACATCCTTGGTGATATTTGTGCTCTGGATCTGGCTCTGTGGGTATTGGCACAAATGGATCGGCCCTATGTGTAGATAAAAGGATAGGGTCTACCCTTGGCACTGATGGCTCTATAGGGTCTCTGGGCGAAGGGTGCTCTCTGTATGCCTGAAGTGGCGGATGCAGCACTTGGTCTAACTATGCTTGGTTTAGGTGCCACCTATGCCTTGGCCCCATGTTTAGCTATTCAAACATATCATCAATGTCCATGGGGTATTCTCTTGTTGTTGTCGCATATGGTTGAGATATGCCATCTCAGTCTCATCTTCATAATCATTGTCAGAGATCCATAGGCCTTCATTGGCTTCGACAACTATTTGTGGCATGTGGGGCTCGCTCTGCTCGAGCAAGTTAATTTGGTCCCATCGAAGTTGTTCCGCTCTCTATGGGAGGACCTGATTCTCTTGAGGTGGCATTTGCTCGATTGGAGCATTCAAGGGGAACATCGCCATGAAGTTCTCCTGATAGTCATCTATGGGCGTCACTTGCGAGTGATTGCTATCGGACTCGAAAGGGTCCCAAGGTGCTACCTCATACTCTGACTCATCTTCTGAAGATCCTTCTTGGCCTTGTCTATATCCCTCTTGGAGGCAAGTTCTTGAACTTTCCCCTTTCTCGATCGAAGGGAAGGGGTTGTTGAGGCCCACAAGGTTGGTTGTTAACAATGGGAGATAATCCCCCAATGTGTATGTTGTGTTAGGATTGGCATATGGATCTTGTGCCAACCCATCCTTGTTGCCTAGCCCTAGGCCTTGCATGTTCTCTACCAAGATGTCAAGGGGTAGAGGGTGGTTGAACCCTACTCCTAATTTGTCGTATGACATCTGATATCTTGGTTGACAAAGAACGTGCACCCCTTGTTCATATCTGCCCAACCCATATCCATGCCAATTACATTGGCCAAGGTATTTCAAAGTGAATTCCAGGTTGGACAAATAGTTGACATTCTCAGCAAAGGGCTCTTCATCCTCTTCCTCTTGTAGGTAAGGTTCAATGCCATTGTCGAGGCCCCCATATACAAAATTTGTCTGATTTGGTGGGTAGCCCAAAGGGACAATAGTGTCGATGGGGAGGCGAGGTCTCCCCATGTCCTGCATGGACTCAAGCGTGGGTGTTGCTATGATGTTCCACACTAGGTACTCCCCCAGGCCCGTATTGGCCATCTCAATGGTGATCGTTGGTGGTTGAGGGGGAGGGAATGGGAGTTCTTCCTGAGTCCACTCCATGTCGGGTGAACTAGGCATCTCGACTTCCATTCGGCTAGGCACCTCTTCGGTAGATATGGTTGAGACTGATGGTGGTGCCTCTTCCAGGGGTTTCTTCCCATTGTCCTTCGATGTGGCCATCGTAGGTGGCATCGTTGGTGAAGGACCAGATGATGAAGATGGACCCGACTGGGGATTTGAGGGACTTAACAATGGGGATGTATGCGGAATCAGACCCTATTTGGATGGATTCAACTGAAAGTCCAAATGTGTCGATGGAAGGGTCGATTGTGGCATCAGTTGCACCGCATTGCAATACTTGAAGGGCTCTAAGTCTTCCGGGACTACATGCACTTGCCCTTCGTATGTGTACTTTAGGCATTGATGGGCTATCGAAGGGACACACTTCATGTCCCTGATCCAAGGCCGGCCCAACAAGATATTATAGGCCATCTCACCTTCCAAGATGTGGCACAATGTAGGAATAGTATTTTGTCCCACTTGGATGGGTAGGACAATTATGCCAACCATCGAGCATATCACGTCATTGAATGCTCGAAGAGTATAGGTGGAGGCCACAATGTGAGATGCTAGCAACTTGAGGTGTTTCAATGCCACTATTGTGATTATATTACTGGACGAGCCAGTGTCCACCAACACCCTCTTAAATGGAATCTCATTGACCCATGCAATGATGTGCAGGGGTGGATCCACCATATCACCAATCATCGATTTTAGTTCATCTTCTCTAAAGGTGATGACTGGTTCTGTACATCATTTTACATGTCCCACAAAGTTGTTGAAAGAATTTGCTTCATGGGGCTGTAGCTCGATGGCCTTGAGTATCTCCATTAGAGCCTCTCGATGGGGCGGTGATTGTTGTATGAGCTCATAGATGGAGAGCCTAGCCGACGTGGTCCTTAAACTTTGGGTAAGTTTAGTCTGAATCATGGCCATTGGTCTAGGTGGGGGAGGTTGTGTAGGGTGTTGTTGAGGTTGTGACATTGATGGAACCTCTCCTGTAGCTGTCGCGAGGGTAGTTGTGCTTGGGTACCTCTTGTTTCGAGTCACTATGCTTATCATCCCTACATACCCCTGCATGGGGCAGTTCTGTGTCACCTCATTGACTTGTAGAGTCTTTGCCTACGCATCATGGGTAGGCAGGGGGTCTTTGAAGACCTCCATCTGTTGGTTGTTTGGTGCTACGAGATTATCCACCGCTAGCATCTTGTTGTCTATTAGGTCTTGCACTAAGCTTTTGAACTTCCAACATGCGTAAAGGTCATGTCCTTTCTGTCGATGAAATCTACAGTACAAGTCTTCCCTATAGCCCTTGGGTTTTGGAGCTTTGGGGTCTACGGGTCGACTTTCTGGTAGGTTTATCAAGTTTGCCATGGACAAGCGGTCAAACAAGGAGTCTTTAGACTCTGTGAAGGGTGTGAATTGTCGCCTAGGGTGATGTTGCTGATTTTGCTCTTGCCTATGATTTTCCTTTTCATAGGTGTCAAGAGGAACTGCTTGATAATTAGCCTTTGGGGGTTGTGTTGCTTGTGCAGGCTTAGGTATGTTTATAGCAACCTGATTGACCGTAATGGGTTTCGGTTGCATTGACCCAGTTTTGGCATTTTTGGGCCACTCTTTCTTGCATGGCTTGGCAATCTTGCCATCCTGTATCTTGATCTCCTCAATGATTCTGGCTTGCACCAGGGCTTCCTCGAGAGTGGCATATTTCTGTAGCTACAATAGCATGGAGATCGACCTCAAACAACTCTTCGAGAACATTTGGGTCAGGTCGGCCATGGGAGGGAGGTAAGGTAGCTTTGAAAGCAACGTCCTCCATCGATTTCCATAAGCCACCATGGTCTCTTCCTCATACTTCTTGAGGCTAGCTAGGTCACTTAATGATGCCTTCTTCTTGGTATTGAAGGTAAAACATTCGAGGAACGCATCCACTAGCTGGTCCAGGTTACTGATGCTATGCTTCAACAATTGGGTAAACCAATCCGAGGCAGGGCCTACGAACATGGTTATAAATGTTCTTAGAAGCAAAGCATCATTGTCCTGAATGCCAAAGCATTGGCTCAGGAATCTTGTCACGTGCTCTTGGGCATCCTCATCCCCTCTAAATATTGCCAATTGAGGCATTTTAAAGTGTTCAGGGTATGGGGGTGCAGGCACTGAAGGATGCATAGGGTGACTACGGAGCTGGCATAAAGTGGGCTTTTGGGGCCCATAATTCTTGGTCTCCATAGACTCTAAGCGCTCTAGCAGTGCTTTGTATGCATCGAAATATTTGATCTCTTCCTCCTTGGTTTGTTCCCATTGTGAATTATGGGGAACTTGAGGCCTATGGAGGGGCAATCGGGTAGCACCTCCCCTACCTTGGTAGGGCATTTCAGCTCACTCTTCTTCTTGCTCAAACTCCTCATAGGCTTCTTGAGGAGTTCCTGGGCGTGACCTATAAACATGGGTGGGTGCCCATGGAGGGTGCCCATCATTGGCTCTAGGGGTGGTCTCCCGCTCAGGTCTAGGAGGTCTTGGAGGCAACACTTGATAAGGTCATGGAGACCTGTCTCGCACCAAGGGGTTGTGCCTCTCATACAACTCTGTCCTATGCATGCGAGGGGTTGGGACCCTCTCAGGCATAGTGTTCTAGAGCAACTCATCTGTCTGACATCGAATGCGCTCTTTGCTAAGGCGATATAGGTGCTCTAACTATTGTTGGTCTTGCTCAAGCTGCATGATTTGCGCTTGGTGGGTGGCATGTTTGGCAAATGCCAAGTCGATTTGTTCCACCGTCTTGAGTCTAGGAGGCCTAGATGCCTCCCCTACACATCTATCTCGGTCATGGTGATCTGAGATCTCTATAGGTCACTTCCCTCTATCGAGGTTAGCGGCATTCACCCGAGGCTCTGGCCTCAGTAGGTGATCTTGATAAATAGCAGGTGTGGAAGTGCATTGTTCCCACATTGTGTATTGCTCTTGAGGAATGTAGTGGTTTTCCTCATGCTCCCTTTCGTATATGTGAAAGGGGCGGGCAGAGTTGGCTCACCCTGTCTGAAGAGCCTTGCACTCTAGATTTGGCCTATTGTTTCTTATAGTAATAAGGGGTAGAGGAGGGATGATGTAATCATGTGGCCCCTCCTTATGGACCCTATGTTGTTCTAGCACTTCATCATATGGTGGCCACTCATAATGAGTGTCTAAGGGAGCCCTCCCATCTATGTTGAGTGCCACGTGTATGGACTCCTCCTGAAAGGGTCTATGTTGCATGGGCGTGCCCCTCGAAGGGGTGCCTCTATAGTCCCATTCCATCATGGTATGATGTGGACTATTTTGTGGGTCAGGCCACCAAGGTGGTATGACCAAGTCCTTGGGGCTATAGCGGAGGTGACTTGTGCCCCCTTGTACACTTTTCATAGCTTCTGCCCATGATTGGGCTTGGCTACGGGTGTACACCATGGTGGTGTTTCTCTAAAATATGTGTAGGTTTTTATCTTCTTTACAATTTTTTATGCTACACTAAACAAAAAGGGACCACACAAACAAAGAAGTGATTATCTCGTTTATAGATTAAAGGTGTGCCCTAGATCTGGTTCAGTGTGTTTTGATTTTGTGGTTGAAAACCTTGTAAAGAAAATTTTGTTGTACATGCAATATGAGGGCTCTTATATCTCCCAAAATGGTCGCCCCTTCAATATACCACTGCCAGGCCATTATACCGAACCTCTCAATATACCCGCCCTTACGTGAGGGAAACTATTGGTACGCGAGAGCAGAACAGTACGTGGAACATAGGCGGTACGGAAGGGGAATCGCTCTATTTTTGACACCTACCATAGAAGACTTATCCTCATGCACTGGGAATCACCCCAGCTACACTTGGTCAGCTTTCATCAGGATTTACGTCTAGCAATAGTAGCGATCGGGGTTATGTATGCAAAAATTCAAGCCAAGGTGGTGATGAAATCCACCGTTGGTCTTGATCAAGTGTTGGGGTTTTACGACCAACTCCTTGATGTTTATATTATCACGTGGTGTGTGTGGTTCTTTTTACTTGCGCAAAGAAAGAAAACATGCAGTAAAATTTTCCATGCAAGCAAAGAAAATAGAAAAATCATAGAAACAGAGACAGAAAATTATAGAGGATGTTCAGAAAACCTACCTCTTCTCTGCCCACACCAGATGCCTCTGAGTTTCTGCTCAGAAAATGCACAGAGAGCTAATCATCCCGGGGTGGGATGAATAGCAGATCTGTATTCATCATAGGGTGGGATGAATGCCTTATTCATCCCTGGGTGGCACGAATTCCAGCTCTGTATTCATCACAGGGTGGCACGAGCAGCAGTCCAGCGCTTGAAGGATTAACACCTGCAAGCAAAAACACAAAATTTTGATCAAAAATTTGATCCCAAAATTAGGGGACAGAGTCCCACCATGATCGCCACTGAAATCACGAGGATACGGAAGCAATGGCGTACCGGGTGCGATGCAAACAAAAGCAAATGTAACGCTAAGTCCTACGAATGAAGAAAGGACTAAAGTGCATGAAAAGGGAAAACAAACGAACTGAAATGAGATATAAAGCAAATGTAAAGTGCAGCCCTTTATTTTATTAATTTTTCTTTGAGATCAGGTTACAATACGTCTCCTTCCTTTTTAGGGGCTAGGAGCGTTAGATATAGTTTTGCTACACCACGGATGGTACGCTCCCCTTCGGGATCTTCCGCGTGCCCACATTTGAAATGGGTGGGCCAAACATCATCGCCACTTGCATGAATGCATCTGTAGTTCCTTGCTACCCCTTCGGTGTCGATATCCTACGTTCAAAGAAACAACAAATGATTAATAGCACCTACGGATGGAGGGAAACATGCAATCCCCAAGGCCTCCGGTTAATGCATGCATGAAATAATTAAAATGGTAATCAAAACATGTCAGAATAAGATGAAATTTGGATAGAAGCATGCAAACACCATCATGAACACACTACAAAAGGAACAGTCAAGAAATATGCTATAGATTTCTAATCGCTCCGGGGTGGGACGATTAGGACTGTCATAAAATGTCAAAAAGCAACCTCCTAAATGTCCCATCCAGAGGCCTCCAAAACACCTGCAAAGTTGGGGTTAGGAAAAATAGGGCATTTTGAGATGACCCAAAAGGTCGGATTTTGCAGATTCAGCCCCGATCACCCTGTATCCGAAGATGCTCCCTATATGTTAGTGAAAGCGAAAAACAATGAAAACACAGTCAAAACTCATCAGAATGGCATGAAATTTGAATGGCAGCATATATGAATGACATAAAATAAGATGCAAAATAAATAGTGAAGAAATCTACTACATATTTCTAATCACTCCGGGGTGGGGCGATTAGGACTGCAGTAGTGCGGGGGGCACCCGAGGGCAGGACGCCCGCCGTTTGGGGCTTGGTTTCGACACCAATCCACTTGGGATGGGTCCAAAACCTCCTAGGGGGTTGTGTTAGAAAATTGGGTGGGGTATTGTGGCCAAATGTTTGGGTTTTGGGTCCGGATTGCGCTTCCAATGTTCACCCAATAACCTCCCTTCCAAAAGAGAGATCAAGGATGTAAGAAGCACAAGTGAGGGGTGAGGATGTAATTCAGCAGCACTCCATTGCTCCAAATGCTCCTACTCTATCCTTTTTTGGGGTGAGAAGACTCACCATTTTATAGACCTGAGGGTCTCTTGTGAATGAGCATGCAGAGGCACCACTTGGCCATCATGCCTTCCCAGGGGAGAGAAGATTCCTCCCTGATTAAGGGCTCCATGACTGCCTCTCTGCCCTCTTTGAGCTCAAAAATGCTCACTCACACTCCCATGCATTGAAGGTGGAGTTGAGTGGTGGATCTGAGCTACCATTTGTCAAGGTTTGACCTTTTTCCCATCAAACCTGCTATTCGCCCCACCCTGGAGCGAATGCTGCTAATCATCCCGGGGTGGGATGAATACCAGTTTGTAATCATCCCGGGGTGGAACGAGTAGGGAGCAGAGTGCTTGAAAGGTGCCAAATTGACCTTTGACCTTCCAAAACTACTGTGGGAGTGGTTAGGACCACTGTTTAACCTCTGGGGGCTGCCCTAGGGGCTATGTATGTCAATTCGATCAGTGCTTGTCGTCACATAATCGGATTGGTGCTGTTTTGGTGTCTATAGTTATCATCTCAGAATGCATCAACCCATCAGGGTGGAATCCCAACGTGCCTAGGGAACTCGTGCCTTGCATAGAGTGTCACAATAGGAAGTGTCATAATAAAAGGGATAACATATAGAGTAACCTCTAGGGTTTTTAGTTAAGGTTGGCTCCTCATAGAATTAGTCTTTGGTGCATTAAGGCCTTCACAATCTAAGGCATAATTTTCTTTATAGGTTATAGAGAAATGAATGGAAATGAAAGTAAAAAATACATGAAATGTAAAGGAACAACAAATTAAAATTTAGAAAAAATAAATTTAAGCTACAAGGTCAATACCCCAAGTTTAAAGTCCCCCTCCAAAATGAATGAAATGACTTGAAATAAACACACTCACCACAATATAATAGCTAGAAATTGAATACACTAAATTTTGCATAACCTAGAATTGGAAACACACTAAAGAAGTAGGACAAATTAAATTAGTCATAGCTTCCATTCATATGCCAAAATAATTAGAAGGCATGTGGTCTAGAGAGGCTTTATGCTCCTTAGAAAGTGGCTTGAGATTTTAGATCCATTCATTATAATCGAGAAGGTAGGGTGAAAGAAATATCCCATAAGGTCTAATATGAGGCATGACTAGACAACTCCCAATGCCTTTACAATGCAAATTATGGCCTATTTATAAGCTAATATGGGGGTTCTTTCACTTCAAATATCTATGTAGAAGCTTTGCAAATTCTCCTCTCCTCTACAATCAAAATCCTTCTACAATACTAATTGGACCTCTAGATCTAGGGCCATTAATACTAGAGGTTTTTAGACATTTGAATGGCAAATTCTCGCTAACATCTCTTGTTATTGCTATTTTGGGATGGTTGAGTTATTAATATTTCCATCATGTTTCCTCTAGAATCCCCTACTTGTTGATGTAGTGGATATGGCCTCATTGACTAACATAGGATGATAGGGTAGACTTACCTATGTGATGAGTGATTGTTATAACTACCACATGGTTGGCTCTAATAGGACAAACAAAATTCAATCTCCAAGGCTAATGGCAAATATCTTCTTAAATATTCTTTAGGATACCTCCTTATAGATATAGGTGATTGCCAAGTATCCTTGGCTTGGATAGGATCCCTTAGGCCAATATCAAGCCTTCTCTAGTTGAGAATCAATGTCTTTATATTCTAACTTTCAACTAGTTACCACATGTCTAAATTTAGATATTTTTAGGTCTTTTTCTTCTTTTCATGCCTTCCTCCATCATAAGGACTGCATGGACTATCAAATAGAAAATAGATGACCTATAGGCCTTGGCACCCTTAATGTTGTTGGATTTAGATAAAATATGAGTGTTGGTAATTGATGGAATATCTCATGGTCAATTTGGATTTGGAACTCATTCATATTTCTCTCATAATCCCTCTTTCTAACTAAATATTATAAGCACCTCCCAACTACCTCCTTTAGCTCGTCTCACTTTCGATTGATATTTGGAGTGAAGCAAGAATTGTAGGGGAAATTTCCATACAAATACAATTGATCTTCTTTAGAGGACATATTTTAGCTATGGTACATGTGATTTGAGGTTTATAAAGACATATGGTTGTTGTGATACATGTGATTATTCACAAAGATAAGATATAGCTTGTGATACAAGTGATTTTAAGATTGTTGATGAGAAAAGAGTTTGTATATAATATCATTCTAGTGGCCTTGACAAAGACCATATAGTCAAAGTTGAAAGTAAAAATTCACATTGTGTTGAAGGTTATTGTAATGATGATATATGGCATTTAAATATAGCTTTTGATAGTGGCAAATTCCATAGTGGAAATAATAATTTTGGGTTTTTGAACATTTTTCAAAGTGGTGATGTAGAAATTGGATGCTTTGAAAAGCATACCAAAAAAATTGGTTCAAAACTAATAATAAAAATGGAATATAGTTGTACAAGTTTGGGAATATATGGGTAAGGTATTAAAAATCCATAATACCAAGAATAATCCAAATAATGAAGGCATTGGATGTGAAGGTCAGACAAGAAGCATTGAAATCAAATTTGTGAAGAAAGAATCATATGCGAAAGTTTTTAGGTTTAGTTGTTGTAATCATTGTGGAATATTTGTACATGTAATAACTAGGTGTTAGAATCTACATTATTGTAATATGTGGAGCTAATAATCACTCCAAAATAAAGTGTTGGCACAAAAGGACAGTCACCAAAAAATATAAATGAATTATGGATGAATGAATGTGTCAGAATAGAATAAATTAAATAAATGTTGAATGATTTCTATAGAATAAGACCAAGTTTGTTGAATGAGAAGAATGTAAGCTTTCCTATGGAAAAATATCATGGAAAATTGAGATAAATGGCTTTAGTATCAAAATAATATGATCCAAGTAATTCTTGGAATACATGTAGTGATAGGACTTGTAGTGAAACATTATGTGGAGGATTCTAAAGACGTGGAAGATTCCAAAAAAATAATTTAGTGGTAATTTTTTAGAGGTGATGGTGTAAAGTTATATCTAGAGCCTAACCTAGAGGTTATGATGACCCATAGGTGACCTAGAGGTAAGGTACCCAAAGGTAACTCAAATGCAATGATGACCCTAGGGCAAATATCTACAAGTAATGATTGAGAGGCAGACCTAGTGATTGACCAAAGAGGAAGACCTAATGGAGATTACTTAGACCTAGAATAAACAAGACCAAAGCCAATAGAGTTAGAGCTATAAAATCAAAGTCAATAGAGCTAGATCTAGAGTAAGAGCCAATGCTATATCTAGAGCATAGTTCACATGTACCACCCTTGAAATCATGGGGGTAATGATTTTTATATCAAATAATATAATAAGAGGGGTATTAGAATTTATTATATTATTTGATGTCATTATTACATTATATAATAATTATGGGATGATTGATGATGTAACCTCCTATGAGGTTGGATAGTTATATCTCTCGTGATAAGAATGAGAGAAGTTGAAAAGATAAGAGTTGATGGTGAAACACCAAGGATCTCTTGAATCAAAGAGACGTCATATTGTATTAAATATGTATGTTTTATAATGGCGAATAGTGAGGAAAATATATGTTTCACATATTTGATGATATATATATATATATATATATATATATATATATATATATATATATATATATATATATATATATATATATATATATATATATATATATATATATATATTATTTGTGTTTAATATTATTTTTGCATAATAGTTTTATAAATTGTATTGCTTGTCTTCCCCCATTGCCAACAAATATGAATGATTGCAGCTTCATTTCTCCCTTCAGTTATAGTACAAAGTATATCCCATACATCTTTTAAAGTTTTGCTTCACTGATATATTGTATTTTATTTTCCACTCCAAAAGCGATGAGTATAAGTACCCTTGCATCTTCTTCATCATACTTTTGCTTAGTCATAGTCTTCTCAAGTCAATTTTCATTTGTTTTCCATGGTGAAAAAATTTGACCTTTGAGAAATTGACATTCTATGAGAATTTTTTGATGTAGCCATAGCAAATGTTCTTTATATCTCCCAAAATGGTTCCCTTTTCTATATACTACCAATCCTATATACTAAAATTTTCAATATACTTGATCTTTCTATATACTCATTAGTATTTGGAAGAAGCTAGTCCTCTCGATATATGTGGTTGTTTGTGAGAGAGACCTTAAGGTATGTGAAAGAGATAAATACTTGATACCAAGGTAGTATTGAAAAGGATTTGGCTTTTCAATGCCACCTACTTAAACAAAAATCCTCATTCGTGGGTGTAACTTCCCTATATATTTTGATTTTCTAAATTTTAGAATTTACATCTAACGATAGTAACAAATGGGATAAAAGATGGAGTGAAATAAAAAATATCACAAATATGTGTCCTTATTCCTCCTAAATGATTTATAAGATCAAAGCCTAGACGTTATTATGGTAATTCTACTAGACTTTATATGTAGTAATTTAAAGTGACATCATTACCCATAAATGTAAGTTAGAAGCGTTGTTTATATCAAACATTGCAATTTTGCAAAACACATGTTTTAATGTTTGTGTACAGGGTTATTTTTGATGCAAAAAATTGTTTAAAAATATAAGGTATTGGTCACTACTGAAAATGCACCTTTTTACAAAAAAAATAGTATTCTCCTTATAAAAATATTCACTAAAAACTATTGGACCTATTATATTTAAAATTGAAAAATAAAGGAACTTTCAACTTTATTTCAAATTCTATTTTGTTTTTCTAAATGTCAACTTCCCCTCAAAAAGAAATTGCCTACTCAAAAAATACACCTATACACCTTTTAACTCTCTAAATGTATTCCTTTTGAAAAAACTATGTAATAATACCTTTTCTTTTTAAAATGTACCCCTATGAGAATTGAACTTATGGCCTTTTAATAAAAAAACTAATCTTGCTTATAAAGACCAATATTCCTACTATGTTATTTGTAATTTTAGAAGGATAATTTAAAAAAATTATACCTTGTTCTTTGTGTATTAAATATTTGCTTTTGGTTTGTGGTCACTTAAAATGTCCTATTCCCAAAAATATTTTCAAAAAAATTATCTTTTCCTTGTAGTCATTAAAAAATATCTCTTTTTTCTTTTTGCCACATGACAATTTTATTATCTTTGCATGACTGTTTGCCTCATATCCATAAAGGTAGTTCCCAAAGTTCATTGCACTCAAAGAAAAATATGATTACATGTTTTTGTTAGAAAATAAGAGGCCAACAAATAAATATTATATAATTTATTTTTATATAATAAAATGTAGATTATGTGAATGAGTGAAGGTAAAACATAACTATATACAGAGTACATGATAAGCATATACAGGATATAGTAAAAAAATTTAGAGTAGGAAACAATGGATAAGTAGACAAAATGAAAAACAAAAGAAATTCAAGGAAATAATATATTAAATGAGTAAATGAAATTAGGTCAAGATACAAATTGTTCAACAACCTAGACATTTTTAAACGGAACTGCTTATATGTGCCTAAAAAAATATTCAACCAAAATTTGCATAAGTTAATCATATCTTTCTAGTGTATTTGCATAGGTCTTATCTAAACTATACCATCACTTTCAAGGCTCCAAACTATAGTGTCTCACAAAAGAAATATAGAAAATTGGTGATGTCTTAGGCCTGATTTTTATTTGATTCAATCTCCTCTTCAACTAAGACAATGCATCTCATCAGATGGTGACAATTGTTCCTACTCACATAAACTAACCAAACTTGATCTGATACCAGATGTTGAAATCAATGAAATTGGACAATGATTTTTAATCACAACAATAGATATTTATTTATCACCAACAAAAACTTATATACAACATGCATATTTAAATATCAATGTCTCTTAGTTTCAAGAGACTCTTTGGTGTTTCACCTTCAACTTTGTCTTCTTATCTTCTCTCATGCTCATGCAAGATCTGACTATCCAACCTCATACGAGGTGAAATCATCAATCATCCCCTAATAATTACAAAACAAGAAAAAAATTGTAATAATGGCTACCAATCACATCTTTGAGCCAATCAACAAATTTTGTAAGTGGGTCAATACTTCACAAAAATTGAGTAAAATTTTAGGGGTTTTGTCAACAGGCACTTGCCCTAGTGGCTAAATATGATGTTTGTTTCTTAAGTGGTCTTGTGTTCAAACCCCTTAAGGGTGGTTGTTGATGTAATTTGTAAACATTCTCGTAAAAAAAAAATAGGGGTTTTATGAAATTTCCTTACCATTTGGCCTTTTGTTGTTGTTTCCAAATTGAGAAAATTTTAATAAAGATAATGTCAAAGTACTACAATATCATATCCACCTAGGTAATGGTATTAATGGTAGATCACATGTGGATATTTATCATTACCTAATAGTTTAAATATAATATTGCAAAACTAGGCATTTCCCTTTTGTTGTTAATATTATTTTGATTATAAATATATATAGAAATGTTATAATATCAAATTTATATTTTATTATAGTCATAGATATTTCAACAAAAAATTTGGTTTATTATTATTATTGTTTACTTCTGTATTTGCTATACTTGTCTTTGTTTCAAATCCAAAGTAATAAGAAGTTTTGTTTCTATTGAATTTGTTTTCTCTTAATTCTCATCCTTCATTTTTAGTTTGTATTAGTAGATGTCGAAAAATTATACTAATTTAAAAATAAAAAATGTAAAGCCTCTCATAGATAATAAAATAAATAATATTTAAAATTAATTTTATTTAATATTTTCAAGTTTTATATATTTTTTTTTTAAATTTGAAAAAAACTTTTTAACAATAACAAAATTCATCTTGACAAGGACACCCCAATGATAAAAAGGCATTGGGCTTTCCTAATGGAGACCTAAGTTCAATTCACGAGGAAGGTGGCCCCGATATACCCTAGCTTTTCAACCTCTTAAAAAAACAATAACAAAATTCATATAATGAAGATAATGATAAATATATAAATAATTTCCAATAATAAAATTTATATAACATATGATTTATATATGGGATTGAGATGTGTCTACCTACCTCTATTAGTGTATGAGGGTGTGCACAATGGTATTACAACAACTTAATAATTATACATATATAACTTAATAAGATTCAAGCTTCAATATCCACCATAAAATTCTAAATATTTAATTGACTGAACTAATACCATTTAATCATGTTTATCAAAATATCTAATTGATTAAACATATACCATTAATTTAATTATGTGTATAATATTAATATGATTGTATTATAAAATTTATAAGTTTTAATATTAAACTTTTATAGTTGAAATATTAATTTTAAGGAGGTTTGAGGTGTAGACCAATTGGTTCGACCAAATAAAGGGGTCAAAGGTCCAAGGTTCAAATATTGGACCTCATAGGACTGAAAACTTGTCCCTTTCTCAGTGCTTTTAGTGGCGTAAAAGGTTTACTGAACACTTGTCCCTTTCTTGGTACTTTCAACGACATAAAAGGTTTGTGGCATGGTGGTTATAGGGTGGACTATACGAAGAACTATGTGGCGGCTTCCAGGGCAGGAATCACAGAATACTATGACATCCATAAAAGCCAAAGAGCTTACCCAGATTTGTGATGGTTATCGATTCCACTATGTAAATTTAAAAAAATAAGTCTGGCAACATACAACAAGCGTACAACAACCTCTCGATACGATGTTAAGTTTAAAAATATGATTTATGTATTATAATTAAATTTCTAATAAGTGCAATAGTGTTAGGGCAGTGAAGTATATATTTTACAAGTGCTGCAATAGTTCTAGGGCAGCGAAGGTGAGTGCAGCAGTGTTAGAGAAGCAAGTATATATTTTACAAGTATCGCAACAATGCTAGGGTAGTGAAGGTGACTGCAATAGTGTTAGGGTAGCAAAGTGAAAATATTTTTAACGGTGCTACAACAACACTAGGGCAGCGAAGTAAGAATATTTTAACAATACCATAATAGTGCGAGGGCAACGAAGGTGAGTGCAACAGTGCTAGGGTAATAAAGTAAAAATGTTTTAACAGTATCATAGTAGTGCTAGGGTAGTGAAGTAGTGCAATAGTACTAGGGCAACGAAGATAAGTGCAACAGTGTTAGGGAAGCAAAGTGTATATTTTACAAGTCCCACAATAGTTCTAGGGTAGTGAAGGTGAGTGTAGTAGTGTTAGGTAAGCAAAGTGAAAAATGCATTAACAATGCTGCAACAGTGCTAGGGAAGCAAAGTAAAAATATTTTAACAATACTACAGCAGTGCTATAGCAACAAAGGCAAATGCAACAATGCTAGGGTAACAAAGTTAAAATATTTTAACAGTATTACAACAGTGTTAGGTCAGTGAAGCAGTTGAGAAGTACTAGGGTAGCGGAGACAAGTGTAGCAGTTCTAGGGCAACAAAGGTAGAAAGAAAAATAGTAAAATATTTTAACAATGTCGTAGTAGTTCTAAGGTAGTGAAGGCAAGTGCAACAATGTTAGGGTAGTAATGAAGAAAGTACTGATGGTCAGTAGGAATCTAAAAGACCTGGTGGTTGATAGGAAAATGGATGTGTTGGTGTTCTTTAGGGAGTTAGAGGGTTTGTGGATAGCAGGAAGGTGCAACCATCGAGACGTTGGTTAGGAAGAAAAGGAAAAACTATGTGTTTGATTGTAGTGGGGTGTCCTCTAGGGTACCCATGAGTGGGTCCCCAAGGCTTGGTCACCCCTCTAACCCTGGGGTTTCCTCCTTTGTTGTGATTATCACTAAAGGTTTGTGACCTCATATCTCAAAACCCCTCTTCAACCTTTCTTCATTTTGTAATAATTTGGTGGTGTCAAATAAACTCTTGAATGTGACTATGGAGGAAGGGTCATGGAACCTGGTCAACAAGTTCCAAGGTGGTAGACCAGATATTGACTCTATCCGATGTTGTATAATTCTCAAATAGAAGCCACTGGGGTCGCTTGATATTATTGCAATGTCTAATGCCTTCTTCATCATCAAACCAAATTGTGAGGAGGATGTGAAGTGTATTTTAGGTGAAAGTCCTTGGTTCTTTGGAAATATGGGTCTCTTTCTATAAAAATGGGGCCCAAACTTCAACCTCAAGATGCAAAAGGTAAACTTGGTCCCCCTCTGGGTGTGAATCTCATATTTACCTTTTCATATTTGGCATGAAGATATTTTACGGGGCATAGCTAAAGTTTTTGGGAACCTGACCTTAATTGACTCAAATATAATATCCAATACCAAGATAATTTTTACCATAATGTGCATCATGGTGAACCCGAAGGCTGATTTACCTAGTCATATTAAGCTTGTGTTCAAACAAGGTACCTGGATTCAATTGATTATTTATAAGAACAAACCCATGAGATATTATACCTATAATAGGTATGATCACTCATCTAAATCGTGTGCTTGTAAGGCCCCAAGTGGGGGTACCCAAAGGGATAATGAGACCAAAACGCCAATTAGTTTAAGCCAAGAATAGGTAGCCCCTTTTGAGCAAATCCAACATGAATTAATTTTGAATGAGCCTGAGCTAGAGGAAAGGATAATGGACCAAGTCCCTATGGTGGATTTTAATGAGTATGGAAAAGTAGTGGTCCAAAATATGAACCCATATGGCAACATAAGTATGGACCAGGTTATCTTAGAAGACTTGCTGATGAAGACTTTAATCCCTTCAGAGTTCCTTCATAACTCCTATCAAATATTACTCTTTGAGGAGCCAATCATAGAAGAAATTTTCTCCCCTTAGAAGCCTAGTGAGGCTCCTGGTCAAGAGTTGCTAACCCTGCTCAAGTTGAAACTATCACCATTCCCAGGGGTAGGATCTTCATGCATAGACAATTCCAGACCCAAAACTAAAAGTATCTAGAAAGGTCATATGGATTTCAGAGGTAATTGTAAGGTAAGGAAACCATATAAAAAAGCATTGAGGATCTATGAGGCTGAGTCATATATTCCTTATGAATGCCAATCACAATTGAATTTTGAGAAAGAGAATGATAGAAAAGGTAAACAACTAAAACTTGACACATTTTGTAGCTCCTCGGTTATCCAAGTGGTAATAATAGCTCCAAATATAAAAGATTAAGTTATCATGGAATATCAGAGGTCTAAATGGGCCCTCCAAGCAATGAATTTTGGCAAAACTCACGAGAGAGGTAAGACTTGATGTTATATTTATTCAAGAAACTAATATGGATAGTTCTAATGTAGAGACAGTTAAAAAATTAATCTGGAAGGAGGTGGGTTTTGCAGCAAACTCTGCCAATGGAGATTTTGGGGGTCTTCTTTGTCTATGGGACCCTGAGAAACTAGATGGATCCATTCTATTTATTTTTGATAGAGTGATTAATATTATGTTTTGTAGTAAGGACTCTAGGTAGATATGGATTATGTCTAATATTTATGTCCCTAATACAACCCCTAACAATAATATTATATGGGAGTCTTTGATCTCTATGAGAGAATTTTTCAAGGTAGAAGCTTAGATTCTCGTTGGGGACTTCAATACCCCCTTATAACCTTTGGATAAAGAAGGTGGTAGTGATTTTGGTTCTAAAAGTATGGAAGATTTTGTTGCATTTATTAATAATCAAGATCTGATGGATGTGGATTTGAAGGGGTCTAAATACACTTGGAGTAACAGGCATCTAGGCAATCAAAATATTCAGATTAGGCTGGATAGAGTGTTAGTCTCCAAGGAAGGTCTTCCAATGTTTGGAGATGCATCCCTTTGCTCTCTCCCCAAAGTGGGGTCCAATCATAATCCTCTAGTATTTGAAACAGTACCAAACTCTATTTTTTTCCTAGATCCTTCAAGTTTGAGGTAATGTGGCTGCAACATTAGGGCATAGAATCTAGAATTTTGGAATGGTGGTCTCCAGGTTTTTCGAGACCTCCTATTTCTCAAGTGGCTTCAAAGCTCAAATTTTTTAAAGCTAATTTTAAGGTTTGGAACAAGTATATTTTTGGGAATGTGTTCTAGAAGAAAAATATTTGGTTGAGCAGTTAAAGGAAGTTGAATTAAATTTGGAGTCAAGAGAGGTGATTGAAGGGGATAGACACAAGAAAAGAAAATTGTTAGTAGATTTCCATAATGTGCTAGTGGATGAAGAAATTATATGACGTCAGAAATCAAGATCCCTCTGGATTTGTGAAGGTAACACAAAATTATTTCACATGTCCACCTTAAAACATAGGAGCAATAATAGAGTTAGAGAAATTATGAAATCAGATGGTGTTATCTCGAAGGATATTATAGAAATCAGGGAAGAAGTGGTCAAGTTTTTCAAAACTCTCCTCTACTCTAGGGATGATAGGAACATTCAAGCTGAAGAGAGGTTTGTGCACCACATTCCCACCCTAGTTTCAAATGATATGAACGAATACCTCTGTGCTCCCTTTTAGGATGAGGAAATTAGGGTCGTTGTCTTCTCTATGGGTGGTTTGAAAGCTCCGAGGCCAAAAAAATTTCCTCCTATTTTATTTCAAAGGTTCTAGCACATCATAGGTGGTGACATATGTTCAGCCATGAGGGAAATTTAGGAGTCTAATTTAATTCTAGCTGATCTAAACTCAACATTTTTAGTTCTTATCCTAAATTCGATGGGTGCTAAAGATTTATCTGATTTTAGGTCCATTAGCCTCTGTAATACACTTTTTAAAATTCTCATTAAAACTATGGTGAACATGCTCAAAGTATACATACCAATAATCATTGACCATTCTCAAAGTGGATTTTTAGTAGGCAGACAAATTCTTGATGGTGTTATTGCAATGCATGAGTTGATTCATTCTGTAGACAAAAGTAGAAGGCTAGGAACTTTTCTCAAAGTTTATATGCATAAAGCATACGATCGGGTCTCGTGGAGCTTTTTTCTTAGAGTTCTAGGGAACTTTGGTTTCAAACCTTACTAGATTAGATTGGTTACATCTTCTATATCATAAAAAAAATTCTCAATATTAGTTAATAGATCATCAGTTGGTTACTTTATCAGTTGTAGAGGCATTCGTCAAGGGGATCCTATGTCTTCGTATCTATTTATTTTATTGGTTGAGTCTTTGGGAAGAGCTCTAGAGGCAAATCCCACAGTAGTGGGAATCAAACCTATAGTTGATATTGATCCAATCTCACACCATCAATTTGTTGATGATACGTTATTATCCTGTTTAGCTTCAATTCCTCTGGATAGAGTTGTTAAAGAGATCCTCTAGGACTACGAAAGAGCGGTTGGGTAGAAAGTGAGTTTGAGGAAAAGTAAGGTGTTCTTCCTGAATACTCCTCTCGACAGGCATGGGAAAATTATTGAGATCTTGGGTTGTGAGATTGACTCCCTTTCATCAGTTTATCTGGGACTACCGATGTTCAAAAGGGGGATTAATACTTCTCTATGGAAACCAGTCGTAGAAATATTTCAAAGAAAATTGGTGGGATGGAAAGGGGTGCTTTTGAGCCAAGCAGGTAAAATTATGCTAGTTAAGTCTACTCTGCAGAGCATACCAGTGTACTTCCTTTCTCTCTTCTGAATTACAAGAATGATTCTTCATAAAATTAAACAAATTCAGTGATCCTTTCTCTGGTTTGGTTCTGAGGATAAAAATAAGTTTTCACTTGTGGCATGTGACTAGGTGTGTAGTAGGAAAGAGCTGGGAGGTCTAGGATTAAGAAGAATGAAAATGTTAAACAGAGCACTAATAGATAAACAAGGCTGGAGATTGGTTCAAAAAGATAATTTTAATTGGGTTAAAATATTGGCAGCCAAATATTTAGGTTACACTAATAATTTTCTCACAGATTGGTTCAATGGAGGTCTCCCTTTCTATCTTCACATCTTTGAGCTTCTTAGTCCTTTAGTTTACCTCATATTTGGTGGTGTATTTGGAAGAAGAGGAATTTTAGAGCCTTTAAAAATATCTCCCGTTCGGTTAAGTTCGTGGCACTTTGTGCTATTACCGTCATTGTTGAGAATGTGGATGTAATTTATAAGGTCACTTCCATTGGAGAGTTGGCAGTGGAGTCGGCTCTTGGATTTAGAGATTATTCTCTCGAACATTGCCTTGAAGCTCCTGCTAGACATACTACTATTTGGAAAGCCTCTTCCTGACTAGTTGAAGCTAAATTTCAATGGAGCTTCTAAAGGGAATCTAGGACCAGTCGATGAAGCTAAATTTCAATGGAGCTTCTAAAGGGAATCTAGGACCAGTCGATGCAGGGGGATTGGTTAGAGACTCTGATGGGAGTATTTTGTTGGATTTCGTTAAAAATTTAGATCATCAGACCAGTCATTTTGTGGAGGCACGAGCTCTCTTTCAAAGGGTTTGTCATCTAGAAATTTTGAATGGTAAGAAGGTAATTATTGAATGGGATTTCCTAAATATCATTAATATGCTCAAATATGTTCAAGTACCTTCTTATACGACCACAAATAAACTTGTTGAAACCCAAAGATAAATGTTAACCCTTGAAGCGATTGAGATTAAGCATGTTTACATGGAGGAAAATAGATCAATAATTTTTTAGCAAACTTGGGACTTTTGCAAGAAAGATACACAATTTTGTAGGATGATTTCCTAGATGGATTAAATCAAATAGATAATAAAATCTTGAGGAGATAATTTGTTTTTTCAAATGGATTTGATCTGCGACAGTAGGGATCCCTTGGAAAAATTTGTTGCTTGTCCTACTCGACTATAATGTACCTTTATTGTTTGTCTGTTTTATGGATCCTTCTTGGTTTGCTATGTTAATATATTTATTCATTATTTCCAACTAATTGGTTGATCCACTCTTATAAAATGTTTGGGGCACCTATCAAAATCTTATAAAAAAATATTTATATTCTAATAAAAAAGATTTTTATATTATCTTTAAAAAAATAATTTAAAGATATAATTAACTATTTTTATTTATAAATAATTATTCTTCACAATATTAAACATATACACAATAAGCTCATATTGGATCCTTGTAAATTGTTGACAAAACACAAAAATAAAGAAAAGTTGAAAGTATTTTTAGTCCAAGTTTATCTTCATCTTGGAAAATAAACTTTATAACAAAATATCTTGTGTGAGCATAACTATGCCCCTCGTTTGTAGTAATATTATTATTCATTGAAAATACGGCTTGACTGGCAGGTTTGTCTATGAATCTTTACTCTATGTGCATTTATTGACACCACAACCACAACCAGGGCACTCCACTATGCGGTATTTTTCTCATTACAGAGTGCACATCCAACTATGGAGTCTAGGGATGGGATGGAAGAAACCACAATTCATGCGAAGTTGCATGTTATGTTGTTTCCCTCTCTAGGTCATGGCCACCTCGTTCCATTCATGAAGTTGGAAAAGAAACTCACGGTAGAGGACCTCATCGTCAGCTTCGTCACAACCTTTCACCACATCCCAACTCTGTCGATCAAAGTAGAAGCTTCCAAGGAAAATAGGATGAACATCCATCTTGTCAAAATGGAGGTCCCTAAACACCACCTGACGATGGGTAAGGTCAATAGCAACAACGTGGAGTGGTACCAACTGTTGCCTATTTTCACCGTCGATGAGTGCCTCTAGCCCCACTTTGAGCTCTTCCTGGGATGCTTCTTGGATGCCGAAATCAACCCCTTACCCACCCTTATATACCTTATTGTAGATTTTCTTCTTGGTTGGTCCTCTACCATGGCCAAAAAGTTTGGGATTCCACTAGTGAGCTTCGAGACCTCTGGCATGTTCACGGAGTCGATGCACCAGATTGTGTGGGAGGTACTTGTTATAATGTGTAAGTGGTCTATGATTTTCCTGTTTTATGGAACCTTCTAGAAATTTCATGAAAACCCCTTTTTTGGAGAATCTTCTAGAAATTTCATGGAAACCCCTTGTTGTGGAATTTATGTTTTTAGTATGACTTGGAAGATTCTAGAATATTAGTAAACCCTAGAAAATTCTAGAAGGTTGTTTGAGTGGAAAAATTAGAGATTCCTCTCATTTTGTGATTATAAAATAGAATTGTATGTATGTAATATGGCATTGCAAAGTTCCTCTAAATAAATATATGTTTCTCTATATTTATTGTGTCCTCCTTTTATCTGTTGTTCATATTTTTTCTTGCAATTTTTATTCGGTGTTTAATTAGCATATGCTTTGTTTTTCTTTTCATGGTATCATAGCACCATAGTGGAAGATAGGTAATTGTATATGCTTTGGTAGTGAATCATGCTCTCCCTCTCTACGACATTGGTTGTTGTATCTTTATTTTGGAGTGCTCTTGAGGGTTTGTGCATTGGTTCATAATTTGAGTGGGAGTAGAGAACGATTCACAAAAAATTAGCAGCAAACTAGAGATTGAGAAGTTCAATGTATTGAACTTCATATTATGGAAGATCAAAATGGAGGACTTACTGATGGAAAGGGAATTGTGCTTTGTAGTCAATGGAAAGCCCACTGGGATGGTGCAAGAGGAGTTTAATAAGCTATATATATTAGCAATGGCCCTTATTAGACTGAGTTGAGTAGACTCTATGATTTTAAATGTGACAGAAGCACAGTCTGCTCATGATATGTGGAAAAAGTTGGAGAGTATCTATGCTTCCAAGTCTATAGTGAACAAGTTAATGTTGCAAAAGAAGCTAGTAAATCTCAAGATGAAGAAGAGTGGTAAGTTCTCAGACCACTTGAATGATTTTTATATGTTAATGAAGTAGCTAAACTCCATTGGTGATAAATGGAGTGATGAATATTAGTGTCTAGCACTGTTAATTAACATGCCAGACTTATGGGAGAATCTTATTACTGCCATAAGTTTTTCTTGTGACAAGTTGCATATGGAGTCAGTGGTTAGCCAGTTGTTGAATGAGGAGATAAGAAGGATATCTGCTGGTGAAGCATCCACTTCATAGGCCTATTTAGCACGTGGACGCTCAAAGGAAAGATAAAATGGTAGATCCAATGGGAGAAGCAAGTCTAGAGGTAGAGGCAGATCATCCAACATAGGAAAGAAAAATTTTAGCAATGTGGAATGCTACTACTGTCACAAAAAGGGGCATATCAATTTTCATTATCCTTTGTTGAAGAAGAAAACTAAAAAGGTAAAAGAAAAAGAGACAGCTGAGAAAGTTGCAGATAAAAACTCCATGTTTCTTGCTTCTTCTTGTTTATCAACTAAAGTGTGTCCTAAAGACTGGATTATAGATTCAAGAGACTCTTTCTACATGACATCACATTGTGAGTGGTTTGTCAACTATAAAGAGGTAAATGGTGTAAAAGTTTATATGGGTGATAATGCATTTTGTGATGTAGAAGGAGAAGGTACAATTCCTGTGAGGGATTCAAGTGGAAAAGTTAAGTATTTGAAAAAGTTAGATATGTCCCTTAGTTAAGAAGAAATCTTCTCTCAATTGGACAATTGGTTGAAAATTGAGTAATTGTTACTTTCTCGTATGAAGGATGCAAGCTCACCAGAGGTGCACCAGTGCTTGCAAAAGGAAATAAGAAAGGAAATTTGTTCAAATTGGATGTCAGCCCTTATGATAAAAGTCATTGCAATGCAGCTAAGAAAAATTATGAAGTATATGTTGGGGATTATATTCTTTGGCAGAAAATACTTGGTCATCTGGGAGAAACTAGCTTGAAGCATTTGGTCAATAAAGGTATGGTGTATGGCCTCAAGGATATCAGCTCCAACACTCTCAGCTTTGTGAATCATGTGTGATGGGTAAACAAAAAAGGGTAAGCTTCTCTCCTCACACACATAGAGCTAAATCTATTTTGGATCTTGTTCATACAGATATTTGTGGTCCTGTGGATACTCCATCAATTGGTGATACTCTGTATTTTACCAGTTTTATTGATGATCATAGTAGAAAACTATGGACTGTATTTTTGAAGAAAAAGAGTGACATACTTGATCATTTTAAAAAGTTTGTTGCTAATGTAGAAATGCAGATAGGCAAGCAACTTAATATATTGTGTAGTGATAATGGAGGAGAATATTGTTCTACTGAATTTAAATATTTTAAGAGACAAAAATGCATCTTTATACAAAAGACTACACCTTATTCTCCTTAACAAAATGGAGTAGTAGAGAGAATGAATAGAACATTGTTGGAGAATATGAGGAGCATGTTATCAGATGCAAATCTCAATAAAGGGTTTTGGGTTGAAGCAATTTCAACTGCCAGCTATTTGGTTAATTTATCACCATACACTACTTTGAGTGACAAGACACCTAAAGAGGCTTGGAGTAGGAGAAAACCATCTATCTCTCACCTGAGGTTTTTTGGTTGTGAATCCTTTATATATATTCCTGCTAAAAAGATGAAAAAATTAGATGAAAAATCTAAGAAATGCATTCTTATTGGTTATGGAGAAGTTGTTGGAACAAAATGATATAAATTATGGATTTCAGATGAACATAGAATAATTTTCAGCAGAGATGTGATTTTTAAGGAAATTAAGACAACTGGAGATATTCAACAACATGAATCACAACAATAGTTGAAAGATAAGGTTAGTGTGCATGAATACACTATGTTAGGTCAGCCTTCAAGTTATGCACATGCTCAGCCCTATCAGCCTCAAGAAACAATATATTTTGATATTTCAGATAGAGTTTCCAACCTACAAGGACCTGGTGAAGATTTGCCTACTTATATGCCTAAAGAGGTGCATCAAGAGGATCAACAAATAGTGCAACCTGATTATCCACCTTGTAGAGAAGAGGTTCAAGAATCAGTGGAGCAACCTAGAAGAACTAGAAGAGAGAAACATATTCCCAATAGGCTTCAAGATTATTTTTGTGGATTTATAGCTACTGATGATGATCCTCTCATATTTGAATATGCCATGAACAGTCCAAAAAAATGGCATTGGAAGAATGCCATGCAAGAAGAAATGGATTCAATGAAGAAGAACCATGAATGGAATTTAGTCCAACAACCTGTTGGGAGAAATATAGTAGGCAAAAAATGGATGTTCAAAAAGAATTTAAGGCCTAATGGGTCTGTAGAAAGATATAAAGCCAGATTGGTTGTGAAAGGGTTCTCTCAGATCCTAGGTATTGATTTTCATCAAACTTATGCTCCCACTGTGAAGTTATATTCTATTAGAATTTTTCTTGCATATGTTGCTACTTTTGATTTAGAAGTTGAACAAATGGATGTTAAAACTGCATTCCTACATGGAGGTTTGGAGGAAATATACATGCAACAGCCTAAATATTTTGAAGTAGGAGGTGCAGGTGTTGTTTGTAGGTTGAAAAAATCTCTCTACGGATTGAAGCAGTCTCCTAAAGAATGGTAACAAAAGTTTGACAGTTATGTGTTGCAGATTGGATTTTTTCGTAACCCTGTAGATCCATGTGTGTATTAAAAAACAGAAAGTAAATTTTTTGTAATTTTGGTTTTGTATGTGGATGACATCCTCCTAATTGGAAATAATATGTAATTGATTTCAAAAACTAAGGAGTTATTGTCAAAGAACTTTGATATGAAGGACTTGGGTCAGGAATGTCATTGCTTGGGTATTGATATTTTCAAAGATCGTAAGGGCAAAAAATTATGGCTTTCCCAAAAGGATTACATTAACTAGATTTTGAAAGAGTTTGGAATGCAAGATAGTACACCTACAAAAACTCCTTTGCAGCATGGAGTTAAATTATCTGCAAAAATGTGTCCAACTACAGTTGAAGAAAAGGAGAGAATGAAAAAAAATCCATATGCAGAGGTTGTGGGCTCACTGATGTATGCAATGGTATGTACCAGACCTGATATTGCTCATTCAAATGGTATGCTTAGCAAATATATGTCCAATCCTAGAAAGGAACATTGGATAGATGTAAAAAGAATTTTTAGATATTTACAGGGTGCTAAATATCATGTTTTGTGTTATATGCCCAAGAAGAATGAAGAGTTTTGTTTGCAGGGACATGTAGATGCAGATTGGGCAAGTGACTTGGACAACCGTAAGTCAACAAGAGGGTATGCCTTCGCTTTGTATGGTGGTGCAATGAGTTGGAGTAAAAAGTAAATTGTTGTAGTTTTGTCAAGTGTTGAAGCTGAATATATTGTTGCAACTGATGCTACAAAAGAAGTTGTTTGGTTGATGAGGTTGTGCAAAGGTTTGCATTTGAACCAAGAATATGTTGAAATAAAATGTGACAACCAAAGTGCAATAGCACTTGCATATTCTCCATCATTCCATGAAAGGACAAAACACATTGCAGTGAAATATCATTTTGTGCGTTATATGGAGTGTGGAATGATCAACCTAATCAAATGCAAAACTCAAGAGAATGCAACATATGCACTTACTAAGGTTGTCACAGTTCAAAAGCACCAATTTTGCAACAATGAGATTGGGATAAAAGATTGCAAAAAAATCCTGCATCAAGTGGGAGTTTGTTATAATGTGCAGGTGCTGCATGATTTTCCTGTTTGATGAAACCTTATGGAAAGTTCATGAAAACCCTTTTTTTGGAGAATCTTTTGGAAAGTTCATGGAAACCCCTTTTTTGTGGAATTTATGTTTTTAGTATGACTTGGAAGATTCTAGAAGATTAGTAAACCCTAGAAAACTCCATAAGATTGTTTGGGTGAAAAAATTAGAGATTCCTCTCATTTTGTGATTATAAAAGAGAATTGTATACATGTAATATGACATTGCAAAGTTCATTTAAATAAATATATGTTTCGTATATGTTTCGCTGTATGTATTGTGTCTTTTATCTGTTGTTCATCTCGATAGCATATGCTATGTTTTTCTTTTCAGCGCTCCCGCGGAACCTCCTGCTCATGGCGTGGCGTCGGGGTGCTACATGTTGCCCGGCGTGCCCCGGGAGGTCCGCATAACCCGGCGCCAGATGCTACCGGAGCTGCCTGAAGCCACAACAGAGAACAAGAGGCATCAGTTCTGGTTGTAGCAGCGGCGCGGCAGCAGGTGCTCCCGGCGGACTATAGCCAACACGTTCCGCGAGCTCCAGGTAGAATTCGTGGACCATTACGAGAGGGTCAACGGAACCCCATCAGAACGATCGGGCCCATCCTGCCACCCTGGCCTTCGAGGATCGCCGCCAGGGCAGAAAAATTGCGCCCGCCGTCCAAATGGGGGCAAACACCGACGAAGAAAAGTGTATACAATGGTTGGACGCGCAGGCAGAGTCATCGGTGCTTTACATTTCCTTCGGCAGCGAAAACTCCATCTCGACTGCTCAGACGGAGCACCTGGCGCAGGGGCTCGAAGTCAGAGGGGTGAAGTTTGTGTCGGTTCTTCGCACACCTTCCGATGCCGGGGAGAGGTCCTATTCCTCGGTCTTAGACTTTCTCCCCGCAGGATTCGACGGTCGTATGACAGCGGAGGACCGAGGGCTTTTCCTGCTGGGGTGGGCGTCTCAACTGAGCATTCTGGCGCACCCTTCCACCGGGGGGTTTTACTATCACTGCGGATAGAACGCCGTGCTGGAGGCGACCACCATGGGGGTTCCCATGATCGCATGGCCTCTGTACGCGGAGCAGCATTTTAACTCCAAGTTTGTGGTAGACGAGGTACAGATTGCTGTGGAAGCGCCTCAGAGACTGGATCAGGATTTGTTGGTCATCAGAGATGACGTGGAGAGAATAGTGAGGTCGCTTATGGTGGAAGAGCAAGGCAGAGAATTGAGAAAGCGTGTGCAACTGCTGAAGGCCGCCGCCAGAGGCGCCGTGGTGGCAAATGGGTCGTCTACTAAAAATTTCAAACTGTTTGTTTCAGAAAATAGAAATGTCGTTGCCACAGGTTTTTGAGGACGTGTAGTGCCATGATTGAATGTTTATTTTTATAACTCCGTCGTTGGAATCTATGATGCTGCCTTTTGCAAAAGTTTGCCCATAGTTATAAGGAGGTGGCCTGGATTTTTCGCGGTTCTGTCACACCTTTGTTCTGGAACTTGGGAATCTGGATGATTCTCTCTAGCCAGATGTCTAAGTCGTCGCGTGTATAATCCGTAACTCTGATGTCAATACATATCAGATTCGTTTTCATAGAGTTTGGAATTGTCGCCTTAGCAGGATGGTCGCTCTTTTTCTGGCAGTTTTTTTTTTATGAATGCGATTTCGGGTCTACAACGAATAGCTGTCACCGTTGGGGTACCCAAAACTTTCATTCTTCACAGTGGGCCTTCCGTACAAGCTATTTAGCCAGAATATTAAGTACATCCTTTTACGTCATTAGAAATGAAAAAGATAAGATAAATTTTAAATTTATTATTATTATTTTTCAAACTGGGTCTTCTACTGAAAATTTCAAATTGTTTGTTTCAGAAATTAGAAATGTCGCTGCCACAGGTGTTTAGTTGCAGTGAAGCTTGAGATTTGATTGTTAAAAGGCCATTTCCTGTATCTATGTTCAATTATTATTATTATTTTATTAATATTTCTTATATACAGTTTTCATTAAATTTTAATTTCAATTTTACCAAAAATACAAGGATGTTGTAGACTACAGGCAACCATATATGGTCAATTACTTTTACAGGCCTTCGATTAAAAAACGGGCATCTAAAAACGGGCACGGTTCTTCCGCCTCCGATAAATAAATATAAAGTAGTCAAATCACATGGACAATCACACATTTTATTTAACTAATAAGTTAACCTTTTATATATAATAAAACATATTATACATCTTTTATATAATTTATAATTTTATAATATATTAATATTATACATCCTTTTATGATTTTATAAATATCAAAATTTAACAAGCATATAGGATAGTTGCTTTATGCTTCTAATTGATTATATAGATATCAACCAAACTTATGCAAGTTAAAGTTTACCTTGCTTTAAAGTTATTAGTAATTATTCTCAAAGCATAAATAATTCTAATTGATAATATAGATATCAACCAAACTTATGCAAGTTAAAGTTTACCTTGCTTTAAAGTTATTAGTAATTATTCTCAAAGCATAAATAATTCTAATTGATAATATAGATATCAACCAAACTCATGCAAGTTAAAGTTTACTTGCTTTAAAGTTATTAGTAATTATTCTCAAAGCATAAAAAAATAGTGTTGATTACTTTTGATTTGACTTTTAATTTACTATATAAATATTTATATTATAAATATTTTAAGTTAATTTTATTTTTATAGAATTTAAAGTTAAGTCAATTAAATATAAAATGTTTAATATTTTATTTTTTTATTTTATGTTTTTTATTTTATATTATTAATTGCTAGTTTTTATGTTATGCGTCTCTTTTTAAATATTACTATTTTTTTTTTTTTTATGAGGAACCTTTTATATACAACATATCCGCAACATGTGAGGGGAGAGATTTGAACCTGGGCCTCTCAATAACTAACTAGAGAGTTTTAAATATTATTTTGCATTTATATTATAAGTATTTAATTATGTTGAAAGCCAAACTTAAAGACTGAAATATTCTCAAATTTTGGTGGTTTATTTTGTTGTTTTTTCTTTTTTGTTTTTTTTTCTAAATCGATGTGTTTAAGCTAAGTAGAGTCAATCTCACACTAGTTTTAAGGCCCTCAAGGCAGAAATGAGTACCCTAAGGAATTATTATAAATCATTCGGGATGATGGCCCTAAAGGCATAAATGAGTACCCCTCTCTTTAGTTATAGGTGGTTTGGGTGTTATAACATCTTTGATACAATGGACTCTTGTTGGATCCTAATTATCTATCTTAAGACTCACTTGAATCTTAAGAATATTTTCCTTTCTAGCTCCTAAGTAATAAAATAACCTTCTTATTTTAGGGGTGGAAAGAATATTTTTCAAACTTAAATTCTATTGGCAAGAAAATTTTGAGAATCATCATGTTGAGTGATGGTTTTTGGTTCATTTGGGTTTGGATGCTTTTAGTCAGTTGGCTAGGGAGGTCACATTTGTTAGGCCAAGATTGACGACCTCTTTCTAGGTGGTTTTTGAATCATTTATCCTCATCGAATGGATAATTTGTATTAGGTGGCATTGCTTTATTGGTCATTCACTAGCTTAGGAGGTGTACTTCTTTGAGTTGGACTTGTGGCTTTTGTGGCATTTTACTTCCTTTTCATATCGGCCTTTGGCATGTGACTTTTTTTGGGGAGCTTTGTGGACTGAGATATCTAGAGTTTTGAACCCTTCATCCTTTCATGTATCCCATTTCTAGGTGATGATTCATATCAGGTCATTTGCCTTATTTTTCTTTCATGTGAAGACAAAATAAGCTCTTGTATCCCTAATTTGGTAGAGTGAGAGACTTACATGTGTCTCCAAGACACGTGTTATCTTAAGTCTGAATGCTGCCACTATGATAGATTGTATATCCCTTACTTATCATTCTTGCTACATGCCCTTTGTCAGATATTTCAAGGTCCCCATTGGCTGCAATTATTATTTAGTAGATTTAACCCTTTAGCATGTCATCAACATAGATTTTATTTTGATTTATTATGGTCCCAAGGCTAGATTCTATATGGTGCTAGAAGGTGGATAGATGGTATTGATAGAAGCACGATTAAGGATTTATATTTTAAAGAATGTCTACATGTTCCTAAAGGCAATGATTTATCTTTTAAAGAATGTCTACATGTTTCTTAAAGCAATGATTTATCTCTTAAATAATGGTTGTCTATTCCTAAAGGTATCTTTGCTCAGACTAGAAATACCTTTCCACCCTTGGTGAATGCCCCTTTTACTTCGCTTCTACTTAGTTTGAGCACTAGGTGCTTTTGGAATTTTAAAGGTCTTAGAAGTAAGGTCATTATGGAGGAGGATTGTAAAGGTGTTGAGCCATTATCTCTTGCGCTTGATAAGGATGTGATGGATTTTTTGATAGAGGAGGCATTTTGGGGTTTTTGAAATAGTTTAATGGCCATGATCTTGATCTCACTAAGGAGATGATATTCTTGTGGAAAAATGGGATTGTTTCGGTTTGAGGTATGGAGTTTGCTATCATAATTTTACTCCTTGTTGAGATCATGGGTACCCCTATCTTTGGAGATTGTATCAATAGGAAAAAGCACTCCCTTGCTAAGGAGTTAGATATTTTTAGACGTAAAGGTGGTCATCTTATCAAGTTTGAAAATGATCAAAGGAATTCTTTGAAAGCACTTTGGAATAGGGTGATTCTAGCCATCATGGGCTACTTTACTCCATAGTGCAATAAAAAAGTTGTGAGAAGCTTTCATATTCCTTTTGTGAATCATCACCAGGGAAATAAAATCATGAATATTCTAAATTTTCTCTATAAATATCTAGAAAGGGCAACTTTAAATGTTAAACAAGGTAATTATTCTTTGCCTAATAATCAGGGCTTATTTAATCTTATTTCTAATTATATTGCTTTGAAGAAAAGAGCGAATGCTTTGAGAAAAATTGGAGTTAATTCTAGTATGGCTCTGGAAGCCTCTTCCCTTGGTGTTGAGATTGCAAATATTAGTCTGGATAAAACCATTATTGGGTATGGGTTGGATAAACGTTTTTTGGAGAAAGCTAATATGGGTGGTGTGCTAGAGATCCTTTTGGTGTTTGGGGATGTCAAAAAATCTTTGGATAAAGTTATTGTGATCTCTGAAGCTGGTGATATTTTGGTTTCAAAGGTTGGAGGTGATGTCTCTTATATCCTAAAAATTGATGAGACTCCTTTGGTTTATGAGGGTAAAGTCCTCAAAACTCTCCCTTCTATTCTTACTATGTCTATGAAATCTTGATATTCCTCTTCTTCGAAGGAAGGAAAGCCCGTTTTGAATTCTAAGAAAAAAGTGGAGAATTTGAAGACACTAAATATGGAGATGAAAGGAACTAGGAGGTAGTACCATTTGAAATCCAAGGTGAAAAGAAGCAAAAAATTGCTTATATTATTCAAGATACGGAGGATTCTATTTTGACTCCAATTTCAAATAAGAGTTTGAATATTGGAACATCGATGGTGAATCACAATTTTCAAGTGGAGACTAAAAATACCTTGAGAAAGACCTCTAACTCTATTGAGGACCTGATGAAATCTCTCAAGATATTAGTCAAGATGTCTACATTCTACATGAATGAAATCTCATGGAGATTAAATTTCAATCAAAACCCAAATACACAAGAATTGGGAATAGATCTCTCTAAGGAAAATTCCCAAGACTAATTATTTTTCCATTTTTTGTCTGATCTATCCTATTGGGTATGATGATTGCTTTGATTTTTTCTGAAATTGGTTGTTGGGTTTTGCCCATTGATGGTTCTTTGTGATTTATTTTTTTTGTTGTTGCTTCTTCTCTAAGCCTTTTTCTTTTTGGTTCTCTTTGTAAAAGGTTTGGGGAACCTTTCAATACCCATTTTCTTTCCAATCAATCAAAAAAAAATCTCACACTAGTTTTGAAGTATTAACTATTACAATTATTAAGGAGTATATATTTTGAGAGATATAATATTAACTAAGGCAATGGAATTGTAGAATAATGGTAGTTCATGATTTTAAAAATTATACTAATTTTATTAATATTCGGGGTGAATTTGAGTTACATTTTTAGTTATTTGATCAAAATAAGATGTGTGTATTTGAATGAAAGGTTATTATGTTGATATAATTGATACAGGAGAAGTTTACGATTTGAGCTTGATTATGATTTTTTACAACTTGAAGTAGCATACATGCCCCTAGAAAGTAGAGTGCATGGATAATAACAAAGGCAATAACATGTATGATCTATTTATATATAGAATTTATGTTGGTTATGGCTAACAATTAAAATCATCCATAAAATCATCTAACAAATGAAGTTAATTTTTTACACATTTACATACACCATATTGTTGATTACAACTAAGAATACATTGCACTGTAACCTAAGGAATTATGAGATCTTATCTAAATGATTATTTTTTGCATTAAAATTGAGCAAGTTCAAATGTAACTATTTCTATCAATGAAAACACATGCCAAGTCATATTTTTTAACTATATAAATATTTATAAGTTATAATACCATAACCTTTTATTTGATCAAATAAAACCAAGTATTTCATATGAATATAAACATGATATGAATTAAATTTCTATCATATACAAGCATGTCTTACATATACAAGGATAAGAACATAGCTTTTATGACCATTTTAACTATTGATTTACATCAAATTATTTAAAAATAATTATGATGTTAATGGTTGATGTATTTTAGCTTGTCTAAAACTTAATGAGTATTAATGGCATGATCATTGGGCTTATATTTACATGCAATTACATTAAGTCTTATTTGAAATATAAGCTTTGTGTTATGTTTGAAAGTAGGTTGTCATCATTTTGTTTAGTCTAATAATAATTATATTTTGTGATAATGTATAAATTTTTGGCTAGTCATTTTTATTATTTGAGGAATAGTAGAGGACTAATGAGAGAGAAACATAGATATGCGTGATTCTTATGATTTATTTTTTAGGTTTTTTAAACTAATCTATTTTTTTTATTAGTTGGTGGAAGGGGTTTTGAAAGGGTCCCCAAACCTTTTTAAATTAACGAAAGTAAAAAGAGACAGTCCATACAAGATAAGCCAGAAGTCATCACAAGTAGGGTAAATATTCTTTGGGATAAAACACCAAGAGGACCCACCTTGAAGCTAAGCAAACCCTAAAGTTAAAACCTAGATACATCCCTAAACACCAAAAACCAATAATAATTTACATATAAAAATTGTAGGACATGCCAAGACAAAGAGACTTAGGCAACATCTCCAAGGGCTACTTGATTATCATTTATAACATGATCAGGACCTTCATGTCGATTCTTAAGATCATCCAGAGTGATTGAAGCTTGCTAAAGCAGTGAAGTGATCATATTTGTAGCTCTATACATGTGTTGATAAGGTCTTCAAGATCTTGGAAATGATATTTTTTGATGAAAGTGGAAGGTTTTTATCTCTACTAACTTGGGAGCTTGGAAGATTCACCATATTCAACTTTGGGTTTCTTCAGATTACCATCCAAATCATCGTATTGCTCTTGGTATTGCTCAATAGTGATGGTTGATTTCCTCTTTCCAACTTGAATGCATCAAAATGAATGATGTCAACCTTTGAAATTCATGGTAGGAGAAGTATCTTTAAATTTTGAGCCATAATTTGATCTTTTGTTGGTTTTTATTTAGGCCATTTTTTGACATGTTTGAGGAAAATAGGTGTCCCAAAAAGGACCAATCCTATCCATACAAATAGCAATCCACACAAAAATACCAATCTTATTCAGCCAAATAGTGATCTACATAATGACATTAAAGGAAAGTAGTACCATTAGGAGTATAAAAATCATAAATTTCATTAGGAAAATTGTTGCACCACACATAAAAAAACTCTTGAGAAAGGCCTAGATTGGCGAGAATGTTTGCAACTTTGTTTTCTTCCCTGTAAACATATTGTATGGCATGTCTACTAAGATTTAGTAATGATTTCCTTGACTCCACAATGAGGTTTTAAATATTCCAATATGGATTTTGAGATCCCTTGAGGTAATTGATTATGTTTAGCAAATCCTCCTCTATTATTAGTTTAGTACCAGGTATGTAGACAAGGAGGGATAGCCCTTGATGGAGCGCTCTAGCTTTGGCAACATGATTGGTTTAAATTCCTATATTTTTGACGTAGGTAAGGATAATCTTCCTGTGGTCATATCTGAAGATACCACCAGCTCCTATAATTCTTGGGTTTCCCTTAGCAATGCCATCAAAATTGAGTGTGATCTAGCCAATTGGTGGAGGAGTCCAGTGAATTGAAGATCTATCAATAGGGTCTAGGGAAGGTGAGGAAGGAGACAAAGAGAGGTTCAGCATAGCAGCAATCCTAGTCTCAAGAGGTAAGTCAACAGACTCATGTGAAGGGACCAGTTTAGAATTTTTAATAATAGTAGCAAGCACTCAATTGTTAACTAAGAGGGGGTCCTTGGAAGAACTGGAAAAGGCTCAAGAGTTTCTCTCAATCCATATTTTCTAGAGAAAGTGAGGAAGGCAGAAGACCCAAATAGACTTGATATAGGAATAACGAAAGGGATTATGCCATTAGATGCAAAGGTCAAGAATGGAATTGGGATGGGTCCAAACAATATTTCAATCACCATAAAGTAGTATTACATCAAGTTGACTATTTTTTAAGTTAAATTCAAACGATATTTCAATATTTTTATTGTTTCAATATTTAAATGTAATATATGAGTTAATTAATTTACCTATTATATTGTTAGTATTGTGCTTGATGAGCTAATTGATTTTAACATCATCCAAAAAATTGTAATGTAGAAAGGGTTCCAAAATTTATCTCTTCATCATAAAAAACCACATTAAGAATTGCTATAGATGTGAGATGTTTTTGCTTTCATTATGATTAATATTGCCACTTGTGTCTATACAAGAAGATGAAAAAATGTGTCACCTTCTCTCTTCTTCTATTTTTTATTTTCATTGGGTTAACTACCTCATCTTCATGTTCTTTTTGAGCCACAAATTTAGGGAAAACACCTCAACAAAGATTGACCTTACTACTTACCTTTTCCAAGTCTTATATTTTACCTATAGTCAATATCATCAAGGCTAACATGAATTGCTTATTCTAACTATACTCCCTTGATATGGAGTAGGTTTGACATGACCATTGTTTGAAGTGGAATCATGGTAAGACACTAAACCAAAAAATGGCTTTAACGGTAGTTATTAACCACCCTTAAAGACATTTAAGTGTAGTTTCCAAATCATCATCTTTGAGGGTATCGTAAAAAATTCATACTATATGACGACAGTTAAAAATTACCTTAAAAAAACATCGTCTTAGTCTTTAATATGACGGTTTTTAACCATAATCTTAGATCCTTTGGCCATCATTTTAGGGGTCTAAGACGGTTGTTTTTAGTTACCATATTAGACCCCTAATATGATGGTTTTTAGCCACCATCTTAGGGGTCTAAGATGACGGTTTTTGGCTACCATATTAGACCCCTAGGATGGCAGCCAAAAGCACCATATTAGGGGTCTAAAATGGTGGTTTTTATTCATCGTCCTAGGGGTCTAAGATGGTGGTTTTCAACCACCATCCTAGATCCTAATACGATGGCCAAAAACTGTCATCTTAGACCCCTAAGATGGCATTTTTGGCCACCATCCTAGACCCTAAGACGATGACCAAAAACTTAATAGAATTAGAGTTTTTGAGTTAGTGATTTATCCACCTAATGAACCATGGTCTACCTCACCACTCCAATGTTAGTGTTTGTGCTCAGAAATTTTAAAAATATTTGCTTTGATAACATTTGTAAGGGAACTAACATAAAAAATAAATCCAAAGTCTAGATTCACAATAGTAATTGTTCAATTAATATAATGTTGCCTAATAGCATGTCAAATTCATCATATTATTCACCCATGAGAAAATATTTATTCACATGCATTTGCATGCACACAACAAATAAGCAATGAGGAAATTCCAATGCAAGGACAAATGCAAAAGAAAGGGATCAAAAGATAGATTATGATTGTTGAATCCTTTCATGGGGGTTGCCTCCCTAATTCCAATCCTATTATAGAAAACTTGAAAAGAAAACAAGAGAAGAATATAATTGATGTCTAGAATGAGATACCTGTTATCTATTTTTAGATATAAATAGATAGAAGTAAACTCTAATCCTAATTAGTTGAGCCACAACAAACAAGAACAACCCTAACTAACTATTGTGCACATCAAATTTTGGGCATGGCCTAAGGTGACCCATGATTAGGGGTAGAGTATATAAATAATGACCATGCTTCATAGACCAATTGTGCAATGGTATAGATGCATCCATATAGTTTTTTCAGTGTTGTAAAAAACATAAAAAAATTCTGATTATCATGTATATCATGATTTTTTTCCAGCCTTCCAATTTATTTTGGAGTTAGCAAACTCTTTCAGAAAAAGAGGAGAAATTTATTATTTTTGCTGATTTTTCCCTAAATAATCACCAATCCATATTTTTCCTAGGCCTTAATGATAAAATTACCAATCATGGTTTTTTTAACTTTGAACTTTTATCTATTAAAAAAAGAAAACCTAAAAATATGATAATATTTATGGTATGAAGTTATAAATCATATTATATTTAGGAGTACTAAATTGCATTGTGTGTAGGATAAAAGTACCAATGGGGATTATGAATGATCTTCATAGTTAAAATATGGTCATTAAATAAATGACACATTTGTTCCAAAGATTTACCTCCTTATAAATATGGATGTTCATATTTTTGGAATGTCCCCTTTTTGGTTTACAACATGATTTGGACACTGAACAACCACCCAAAAATGAATTGGTAAATTGTTGGGAATGAATGCACTAGAAATATGTATGGTAGATTTTAAAAGATTTCAAATAACAATAATTTCACAAGTACTTGTCTAAATACATTGGTTATGAATGACTTATATTCTTCTAATTCCTTTGATTTATTTTCAAAGAAAGATGAGACCTATTCAATTAACCAAGGAATGCACTTTTATCCACAAACATGATATATACTTGTAGCATATATACATATTCATAAACACACATGGGCATTGACCCAAGAAATAATCATTCAATTGATATTATTAGTCAAGAATATCAAAGTTGTGACTTTTTAATGAGAAAAAATAGCCACACAGAGAATTTGATACTTAATTTAGCATTATTTTACCTTATACACTATAGATATCGAGCAATAGAGAGTGCACCCATAGGTCAGTGTTAGTCTGTCAACTCCCAACATTAAAGTTTTCAATATAAAGTAGTTTGCAAGCAATGCAGGCCAAATATAAAAAATACATAAAAGAATCAGGCCAAGTCTAGGTATAGATAATAACATAGGTCATTTGGTTAAGCAATAGGATCTTAAAGAAGCAACCATATTATTTTTACCTCCCATATTAGGTCACTCACCCTCCAAATGCATGTATTTGTCAACTTTGAAGAGTCAATGCTTCCAAGTTACTCTTGATTACTCAAAAATAGTTGGCAGTTAATGCGGGAAAAAACCTCTATCAATTGGCAAAGTTTCCAATGCAAGCAAAAGTAACTCAAGTGTACTTGAATAAGAGTGGATACTTATCAAAATAAGATAGAGAAAAATATTTGAGTCTTTCAATCTACATTTTGTTTGAGTTTGATACAAGAAAATGAACTTTTCTAGTGATCTGTAATCCTCATGGTTAGAGTTTGATATGCAGGAAACAAGCCTATATTCCTTATATTTATCTTCTAATATGTGGTGTCTATTGCAACTTCATGAAGAGGAAGATGATGCAACCAGTGTTCTAACAGTGCTCAGTGTTTTCCAGTAGGAGATTAGTGTATATGCATGAATGACCATCACCAACAAGAGCTCAGTATTTACCATTGAGCAACCCCCTGTGTGGTAATAAAAATATGATAGCCATATTGTTTACAGAAGGATCATCATAAATGTAAGTTAGACCACTTCTAGAGCTTCTTTTGTCATGATAGTACAAAATACATTGTCCAACTCTTAATTTATTTTTTATTAACTAGTAGTTTTTCATATGTAATTTAGATTTTGCTTTTATCTTATGTGGAGTCACAATAATTAAGTTGTTTACTTACAATATTTTAAAAACTGATATAACATATTTGCAAATTAACATGATTGAATTAAGTTCAACATGCACCATACATGCCATAGCAAAATTGATTTGATATAGCAACCAAAAGTTATAGTTTTTCAACATGCACCATACATACCATACATGCCATAGCAGAATTGATTTGATACATGTCATGCACCATACATACATGCATGATTTGATATAGCAACCAAAATTTATAGTTTTTCTACATAATATCTTCTAAGAATATCAAAAGTTACATATAATAATTTACCTCCTTTCAAGGAAATGACTGCTCACTCATTAGTAAGCATGTAAGCAATGCAATTCCCATTTTTTCATTAAATTTTGTTAGTATTTGTCATATTTTTATCTCTATCCAAGTTCTTCTATTCTAAAATTTGAATTTTAATGAACGTACAAACAAAAAACTATTTAAATGACTGAGAAAGAAAGAATAAAATAACATAATATGTTTTAAAAGCTTAGATCTATAGTACAGTTATAGGTTCTTGTTTTCCAACTCAAATTTGAAAGTGCTTCTAACTTTCAACTATCTAACCACCTAACTACTTGATGACTATTATACATTTTCTGTTACTCTCCCTTAATGATCAAATAGAGTACAACAAAAGTTTATCCCCGGATTTAATGGATTTTTCTGGTGCAAGAGAATTTGTGAGCACATCCACAATCTATTTTTAAGGGGTGCAATATTCCAAATTTTTAGGTCAACAATTTTTTATCTACAAGATTGAAACAGAATGAGATGTACTTCAATATATTTTGTAAAAGAATGGAAAACTGGATTCACAGTCATCTTAATGGCACTTTATTATCATAATACAATACTATTGCACTTGATTTATGTAACTATAGGTCATCAAGTAACCTCATAAACCAGATTGCTTAACGTGCTTTTGACACAATAGCCTAATTTTATAATTCTATGGAGGAAAGAGTTTCAAGCTATTGTTTTTTAAGAAAATAATTGCCCAAGATACTACGGTTGAGTCTATGGTGAAGATATATTTTGTAGTGGACTTCCCATTTCTTTTAAGCAACATAAGAGAACACAAGGGCTATGAACGAGTCACTCATAAACATAGATGTCAACAAATAAAAGAGGTAACATCAAATATAGAGTAAAAGTGATTTTATTCATAAATAGAATATAAACCCTTTTGAAAAGGAAATTACAAAAGATTAATAAAAAACTTCCTCCATTGCCAACAAAGATGAAGGATTGCAACTTCATTTCTTCCTTCAATTATAGTATAAAGTATGTCTCATACATATTTTAATGTTTTTGCTTCACTGATATATTGTATTTTATTTGCCACTCCAAAATTGATGAGCATAAGCACCCTTACATCTCCTTCATCATACTTTTACTTAGTTATAGTCTTGTCGTGTGAAGTTTCATCACTAGTAACTATATCCTAGAGTTTTTTGACCACTTGTATTGTCCTATTTTTGTTTTCCATGGTGAAAATTTTGGACCTTTGAGAAATTGACATTCTATGAGAATTTTTTGATGTATCCATATCAAAGGTTATTTATATCTTCCAAAATGACCCCCTTTTCTATATATCACCAGTCCTATATACTAAATCTTTCAATATACTTGCCTTTTATATATACTTATCAGTACATGGAAGAAGTTAGTCCTCTCAATATATGTGGTTGTATGTGAGAGAGACCTTAAGGTATGTGAAAGAGATCAATACTTGGTACCAAGGTAGTATTGAAAAGGATTTGTCTTATCAATGACACCTTTTTAAATAAAAATTCTCATACATGGGTGTAACTTCCCTATATATTTCAATTTTCTAAATTTTAGAATTTACATCTAACGATAGTAACAAATGGGGTAAAATATGGAGTGAAATAAAATAGATCACAAATATATGTCCTTATTCCTCCCAGATGATCTATAAGGTGGAAGCCTAGATGTTATTATGGTAGTTCTATTAGAATTTAGATGTAGTAACTTAAAGTGACATCATTACCCATAAATGCAAGTTAGAAGCATTGTTTATATCAAACATTACAGTTGTGCAAAACACATGTTTTAATTTTTGTGTATAAAATTATTTTTGATGCAAAAAATTGTTTAAAAATATAAGGTGTTGGTCACTACCGAAATACACCTTTTTACAAAAAATTAGTATTCTCCTTATAAAAATATTCACTATAAAATATTGGACATATTATCTTTAAAACTAAAAAAAAACTTTCAACTTTTTCAAATTACCTTTTGTTTTTCTAAATGTCAACTTACCTTCAAAAAGAAATTACATAAAATGTAGGGTAGGTGAATGAGTGAACATAAAACATAACTATAAACAAAGTACATGATAAGCATATACGTGATACATTGAAAAAATTTAGAGTAGGAAACAATGGATAAGTAGACAAAATGAAAGACAACGAATTCAAGGAAAGAAGAAATTAAATGAATAAATGAAATTAGGCCAAGATTTTAAAGTGGCTCAAGATACAAATTGTTCAACACCCTAGACATTTTTGAAATGAACTACTTACATGTGCCTAAAAAAAATATTCAACCAATATTTGCATAAGTTAATCATGTCTTTCTGGTGTTTTTGCATAGGTCTTCTCTAAATTAGACCATCACTTTCAAGGCTCCCAACTATAGTGTCTCACAAAAGAAATATAGAAAATCAATGATGTCTTAGGCTATACTCTTATTTGTGTCAGTCTCCTCTTCAACTGAGACAATGCATCTCATTAGATGGTGATAATTGTACCTACTCACACAAACTAACCAACCTTGCTCTAAAAGCGAACAATAATTTTTAATCACAACAATAGATATTTAATTTTCACCAACAAAAACTCAAGTACAACATGCATATTTAAATATCAATGTATCTTAGTTTTAAGAGACTCTTTGGTGTTTCACCTTCAGCTTTGTCTTCTCATCTTCTCTCATGATCATGGAAGACGTGACTATCCAACCTCATACGAGGTGAAATCATCAATCATCCCCTAATAAATACAAAACAAGAAATAATGTAATAATGGCTAACAATCACATCTTTTAGCCAATCAACAAAATTTGTAAGTGAATCAGTACTTCACTAAAAATGAGCAAAATGTTGAGGTTTTATGGAATTTCCTTTTCATTTGACCTTTTGTTGTTTTTTGTTGTTTCCAAAATGAGCAAAATTTAAAAAAACATTAATAAGAAAAATTTGATAAAGATAATGTCAAAGTACTACAATATCATATCCACCTATGTTAGGGTATTAATGGTAGATCACTTGTGGATATTCATCATTATCTAATGGTTTAAATATGTTATCACAAAATTAGCAAAAACATTTCCCTTTTGTTGTTAATATTATTTTTATTATAAATATATATAGAAATATTATAATATCAAATTTATATTTTATTATAGTCATAGATATTTCAACAAAAAAAATGGTTTATTATTATTGATGTTTGCTTCTTTTTTGCTATACTTGTCTTTGTTTCAAATCCAAAATAATAAGAAGTTTATTTCTATTGAATTTGTTTTCTCTTAATTCTCATCCTTCATTTTTAGTTTATATTAGTAGATTTCAAAAACTATATTAAATTAAAAATAAAAAAATTAAAGTCTTTCATCATATTACATATAGATAATAAAACAAATAATATTTAAAATTATATTTATTTACTATTTTCAGGTTTTATTTATTTTTTTATCTTTAAAATTTGAAAAAAAATAACTTTTAATCAATAACAAAATTCATCCTTACCAAGATACCCCAATGGTAAAAAGGCATTGGACTTTCCTAATAAAAACCTAAGTTCAATTCACCAGGAAGGTGGCTCGATATGCCCCCAACTTTTCAACCTCTTAAAAAACAATAACAAAATTCATATAATTTTCAATAATGAAATACGAAGATAATGATAAATATATAAATAATTTTCAATAATAAAATTCATATAACATATGATTTATATATAGGATTTGTGTTTGTTTACCTCTATTACTGTATGAGTGTATGTACAATAGTATTACAATTATTTAATAAGTATACATATATATAACTTAATAAGATTCAAGCTTCAATCTCCACCTTAAAAGTCTAAATATTTAATTGATTGAATTTATATAATTTAATCATATCAAAATATTTAATTAATTAAACTTATACCATTTAATTATGTGTATAATATTAATATAATTATATTATAAAATTTATAAATTTTAATATTAAACTTTTTATAATTGAAATATTAATTTTAAGTCTGGCAATACTATATTATGTTACAAATATTATTTACATATTATAATTAAATTTCTAATTAAAAAAATCTTATATTATCTTTAAAATTAATTTAAAAATATAATTAACTACTTTTATTTAAAAATAATTTTCCTTCACACTATTAAACATCTACACAATAACCTTATATTGTATCCCCGTAAATTGTTGACAGAACACCAAAATAAAGAAAAGTTGAAAGTAAACATATACACAATAACCTCATATTGTATCCTTGTAAATTGTTGACAAAGTTGAAAGTATTGTTTAAATAAGTTTCTAATAAATAAAAGAATATTATATTATTTTAAAAGTTAAAAAAGTAATTTATTTATTAGGGATAGCGTTTAGGTTTTGGTTTTTCTTCAAAAGTTTAAGGTTCAAACCGCGGTATGGACGAGTGTGTAAGGTGATGGGTGTGTAGTGGTTGTCTGTTAAACTCCCTATTGATAAGCATTACTGCCGGCTTTACAAAAAATCATGATTAAGAAGAAACTGCTCAACCTTATACGTTGATCATAGAAATTTCTTACACTAACTTAATCAAAAAATATAATAAATTATTTTTATTTAAATTAATAATTAATGATGATATTAAATCTGTATACATTAACCTCATATTGTATTCTTACCTTTATAGTAAATTATGGACAGAGCACCAAAACAAAGAAAATACATATATAACTGTAAATTATGGACAGAGCACCAAAACAAAGAAAATACAGATATAACTGAAAATGAAGTTATTATAGAGCTTCATTAGAATAATAAAAAAAAATAACTACCTCGCTATTCTACTTACCCTTTCACATAAGTTCACTAAAAATGAACATTCAAAAGTAATTTATATTCTGAAGCAAACATTCACGTAACTTAATAAGGTAATACGTTATTTTTATTTCTATTCCAAGTTTATCTTTATAACGAAATATCTTCTGTGAGCGTGACTATGCCACTCGTTTATAATAATCTTATTATTCGTTGAAAATGTGGCTTGACTGGCAGATATGTCTACCACTCAATTCTCATTTATTGACAGCAGAACCAGAACCAGGGCACTCCACTGGGTTTGTTTTTCTCTTTCCACAGCGCACAGCAAGCTATGGCGTCAAGGAATGGGATGGAGGAAGGCACGGGTAATGCGAAGTTGCATGTTATGTTGCTGCCCTCTCTGGGCCACGGCCACCTCATTCCTTTCATGCAGTTGGCCAAGAAACTCGCCGCAGAGGACCTCATCGTCAGCTTCGTCACAACCTTTCACCACATCCCAACTCTGCAGACCAAAGTGAACGCCGCCAGGGAAAGCGGGCTGGACATCCACCTTGTCGAAATGGAGGTCCCCAAAGACCATCTGACGCTGGGCAAGGTCAACAGCAACAGCATTCAGTGGCACCAGCTGCCGCCTCTTCTCGCTGCCGACGAGCGCCTCCAGCCCCACTTCGAGCTCTTCCTGGGGCGCTTCTTGGGCGCCGAAATCAGCCCCTTGCCCACCCCCGTATGCCTTATTGCAGATTTTCTTCTCGGCTGGTCCTCCGCCCTGGCCAAAAAGTTCGGGATTCCACGGGTGAGCTTCGAGACCTCCGGCATGTTCGCGGAGTCGGTGCACCAGATCGTGTGGGAGGCGCTCCCGCGGAACCTCCCGCGCACGGCGTCGGGGCGCTACCTGGTACCCGGCGTGCCGCGGGAGGTCCGCCTGACCCGGCGCCAGATGCTGCCGGAGCTGCCTGAAGCCACAACAGAGAACGAGACGCATCAGTTCTGGTTGCGGCAGCGGCGCGGCAACAGGCGCTCCTGGCGGACCATCGCCAACACGTTCCGCGAGCTGGAGGGAGAATTCGTGGACCATTACGAGAGGGCCAACGGCAACCCCATCAGAACGATCGGGCCCATCCTGCCACCAGAGGCCTTCGAGGACCGCCGCCACGGCAGAAAAATTGCGCCCGCCGTCCAAATGGGGGCAAACACCGACGAAGAAAAGTGTATACAATGGTTGGACGCGCAGTCAGAGTCGTCGGTGCTTTACATTTCCTTCGGCAGCGAAAACTCCATCTCGACTGCTCAGACGGAGCACCTGGCGCAGGGGCTCGAAGCCAGCGGGGTGAAGTTTGTGTGGGTTCTTCGCACACCTTCCGATGCGGGGGACAGGTCCAATTCCTCGGTCTTAGACTTTCTCCCCGCGGGATTCCACGGTCGTATGGCGGAGGAGGACCGGGGGCTTTTCCTGCTGGGGTGGGCGCCGCAGCTGAGCATTCTGGCGCACCCTTCCACCGGGGGGTTTCTCTCCCACTGCGGATGGAACGGCGTGCTGGAGGCGACCACCATGGGGGTTCCCATGATCGCATGGCCGCTGTACGCGGAGCAGCATTTTAACTCCAAGTTCGTGGTGGACGAGGTACGGATTGCTGTAGAAGCGCCTCAGAGACTGGATCAGGATTGGTTGGTCATCAGAGATGACGTGGAGAGAATAGTGAGGTCGCTCATGGTGGAAAAGCAAGGCAGAGAATTGAGAAAGCGGGTGCAGCTGCTGAAGGCCGCCGCCAGAGGTGCCGTGGCGACAGATGGGTCTTCTACTGAAAATTTCAAACTTTTTGTTTCAGAAATTAGAAATGTCGCTGCCATAGGTGTTTAGTTGCAGTGTATTTAGTTGCAGTGAAGCTTGAAATTTGACTGTTAAAAGATCATGTCCCCTGTATCTACCTTGAAAATATGTTCAATTACTCTTTTTTAATTGTTAGAAGGCCATTTCCCAGGTATTTACCTTGAAAATATGTTCAAGTACTCTTTATTTTTTTATTGTTAAAAGACCATTTCCTCTGTATCTACCTTGAAAATATGTTCAATTATCTTTTTTATATGGTTAAAAGGACATTTCTACCTTGAAAATATGTTCAATTACTTTTTATTGTTAAAAGATCATTTTCCATGTATGTACCTTGAAAATGTGTTCAATTACTCTTTTTATATTGTTAAAAGGCCATTTCCCTTGTATCTACCTTGAAAATATGTTTAATTATTATTTTTTTTTTTATCTATCTATCTATTTTTAAAAGGCCATCTCCCCTGTATCTACCTTGAAAATGTGTTCAATTACTCTCCTTTTTAGTGTTGAAAGGCTATTTTTCCTGTATCTACCTTGAAAATATGTTCAATTACTCTTTTTTATTGTTAAAAGGCCATTTTCCCTGTATTTACTTTGAAAATATGTTCAATTACTCTGGTTTTCTTTTGACCAATATTTTTATAATATATTCTATGTCAAATTTAAATTTGAATCTTAAACTTATTAAAATATAAGTAACATCCTTACTCTAAATTAAAGATAACCCATTTTATTAAATATAAGAGTGGCATCCTTGGTGTAGACTAGAGGCAATCGGACGGCAATCGGAAATGGTCAATTTACTTTTACAGGCCTTCTTACATTCGAGAAACCTTCGATTAAAAAACGGGCATCTAAAAACGGGCACGGTTCTTCCGCCTCCGATATATAAATATAAATTAACATTTAAAGTAGTCAAATCACATGGACCTTGATAATTTTATTTAGATAAATATATAATCAAACATATTATACATCTTCTATATAATTTATGATCTTATAATATACTTTTTTTTTTTTTATTGAAAGGCCGCTTATATTAAATATAGAAGAAACAGTCCTTTACAGTCAAAAAGGAGTGGGTGAAGAAAGGAATCACACCCCAAAAGCTATAAACTTATCCTAATAGCGGATAAGGAAAACCAAGAGCACAAAAACAAAAACAACTAACACCTCGCAAAACTTAGAAACCCTTTACAGCTGGCAAGACCTTAAGGACAGAGGTCTTTGGCAGGCCAAATATTATCCTCAGTAGTGGAGGGCCTTCCCCATCCATCAAGTTGATCCACACCCCACCTAGAAACATGAGTGGTGGAGGAAGAGGGCTGAGACCAGCCGAAATGGTGATCATGACTACCCGTGGCCCCCCAGCCATCGGAAGGCCCTAGCATGGACTACTGAGTGAACATCGGTAGGCCAAGCTGAGAAGTGCCCAGAACTGGCTGCTACAGTGTGCCACCATGATCCCGGGACCTGCTCCGAGGAGCTTGTCGCCGTGCACATTTTAGGTGCCGACGTGAGTGGGAGCGGGTAGGATGAGGAGGTGAGCGCTCAGAGGCCTCCCTACTAACAACACAAGGGGCTTCACCCTAATACTTCAGCAGAGCCTGCAAATGGTCCAACTCCATCGCTACTTTTTTTGCTTGATCACAAATCTGACACCAAACATCATGAAACACTTCAAGTTTGTCAAAAAAAGATAAAAGCTTAGACGGATCCACCTGTTGGAATACAATCTTGTTTTTGGCTTTCCAAATGTGAAACGGAAGGCTAACTCTGAAAATGTGCCACACCTCCCTCAACGGGAGAGAGAACTGGATAGAATCCCCTAGCAAAACATGATGCCAAGTAAGGGGCAGAGACATGAAGGGAGCAAAGGAGCCAACCCAGCTCCAAGTGAGAGTAGGCCGCCTATAGGCCCAAAACACATGCAGACAAGATTCAGGCTCATGACAGAAGGCACAACGAGGATAAGGAACCCCATATAAGAGAGCCTGTTGCCAAGGGGTAAGCCTTGATACAACAAGCTCTAGGCAAAAAAGGCTCTCTTTGGCTCCAGATACGATGTCCAAGCAACCTGAAATCGAGTTTTCCATCGAGAGGGCATGGAGATCAGATCTCATTTAACATTGAGCTTAGGCATTGTGGGAGCAGTTGGTGAAAGCCACTGATAGCCTTGCTTGGCAAAGTAATTGCGCAACGGAGTGCTTTTATACCAGGCCCAGTATTTCCACCAGGGCTTTTGAGACTTGACTCCAAGTTTTCGCCACAAGAAAAAGAGAGTATGGTCGATAACAATGTCATAAGTAGCCTTATCAGTGTTGTTTAAACCGAACAGCCTTTTGAACTCATGCCAAGGAATCCAGTATCTGCTCTCTGGAATAGAAATCAGAAATGGATGCAATGCCCCGCTTATAAAATTTTTAAGCATGGACCCAGGGAATTTGCGCTAACGGCTTACCTTGGAGCTTGAAAACAGGGGACCACCAAATATTAAGCCAGTTAATGGAAAGGCCAAAGCGAGCACGAACCCCTTTCCAAACAATCCATGGATTTAGATGTTGTCAGGCCTTCCATATACTTTTAAGAACAAAAGAACCAAGGATCTTAATAAAAACAGGGGCCAACACCAGAGAGGACAGATCTAAGCCAGTCCAAGCACGCTGATTCAAAGGGAGCCCAGCTGAAATGCAATGATGGATAAGGATTTTCCACGTCTTAGACCCTTTGAGCGCCCACACAATCCACTTGGCACACAGAGTTGCCCCTTGACGTTGACAGTCAAGCAAGCCCATGTCCCCTACTGACCGTGGGAGACAACAAAAATCCCATTGAACTCTATGAAAACCTTTCCTTTCAAACTCGGAAGACCAAATAAAATCCCAAAGTTAATCTTATAATATATTATATTAATTTATGATCTTATAAATATTAAAATTTAATAGTTTAAAATTAATTATATAAATATCAACCAAACTCGTACAAGTTAAAGTTTACCTTGTTGTAAAGTTATTAGTAATTATTCTCAAAGTTTTAGTGTTGATTACTTTTGATTTGACTTTTAATTTATTATATAAATATTATTTTTGTTTTTATAAAATTTAAAATTAAGTCAATCAAATATAAAATGTTTAATATTTTATTTTTTATTTTATACCATTTATTGATAGTTTTTATGTTATGCATATTTTTTAAATATTGTCTTGCGTTCATATTATAAGTATTCAGCTATGTTGAAAGCTAAATTTAAAGACTGGATTATTCTCAAATTTATGGTGGTTTATTTTGTTTTGTTTGGTTTTTTTTTTTTTCTCTAAATCAATGTGCTTAAGCCAAGTAGAGTCAATCTCACACTAGTTATAAGGCCCTCAAGGTAGAAATGAGTACCCTCGGGATTATTGCAAATCATTCAGGATGAAGACCTTTATGGCAGAAATGAGTACTCCTCTCTTTAGTTACAGGTAGTTTGGATGTTGGAATATTTTTGATGCAATGGACTCTTAATGGATCCTGATTATCTACCTTTAAGACTCACCTGAATTTTAAGAATCTCTTCCTTCCTAACTCCCGAGATGGTAATAGCATAACCTTCTTATTTCAGGGGTGGAAAAAATCTTTTTCAAATTTAAATTTTATTGGTAGGAAAATTTCGAGAATCATTGTGTTGAGTGATGGTTTTTGGTTCGTTTGGGTCTGTATGCTTTTAGTCACTTAGCTAGGGAGGTCATCTTTGTCAGGCCAATATTGACAACCTATTTTTAGGTGTTTTTTGAATCTTTTTGTCCTCATCGAATGGATGATTTGTATTAGGTGACATCAAGGTTATGCACAGTGGCAAATATTCGCAAATAGGACGAATATTAGGATTTTCACAATTTTAATTTGGCAAAAATGAGGACCCCAAACATCGGTCCATTTACTCAAAAATTTTGAAACCAATTTTTTTTTGTGTTCATTCGCCCCACTATCATACTTATTAGTCCCTATTTCACAAAGCTTTTCCACCTAATTTTTGCCTTCAAATTATAAAAAAAAAATATTTATCCCACTAAATTCACCTCTTATACCCCCATTATATATAGCTAACATAAGAGCGATACTCATACATTTAAAAAATTAATTTTCTTCGATAGCGAGCGATACACAGCAGGTGAGAGACAACAAGCAATAAGCGACAAAAAAAACAAAGAGAGGACATGAAATACAAAGGACGCCAAATAGAGTGGGACAAATATAGAATGTCAAACACAATATGAAAAATAAAATGCAAAAGACACAGTGCGACTGACACAAAGCCACTGACATAAGGTGAGTGATACAGGTTGAAAGATACAGGGCAATCGACACAGCGTGATAGACACAAAGCGACTGATACAAGGTGGCTGGCAAAAGGTAACTAACATAGAAAGATTGACACAGTATGACTGACAGAGGGTGACCAACATAGGGAAACTAACATAGGATGACTAACACAGGGTGATTGAAATTGGGTGACTAAAACTGGGTTGAAGAACATGGACTTATACTGAGAGGGGGGGTGAACAGTATAAGACTTAACCAATTAATAATTTTAACTTTAGATAGCATTGGCATCAACACAACATTAATCAAGACAGAAAGCATCACACATTGAAGACCCATTTTTAACGTGGTTCACCCAAAATGGTTGGGCTACGTCCACAAAAACTTTTCTCTAAAATTTATCTCAAAGTTCTTTGGGAATCCTTCCCAATTACAATGTTTATGAGCCTCGGCCCAAAGGAGATACCTTCCCCTCTGCTCTGGAAATGATCCCTCAGAAGATCAACTGCCTCTACCTCTTGCCAGCACGTGGAACTCCTTTCCACCGAAGACCTCCTGTCCTCAATGCTTAGCCTAAGAGACCTCTGCCTTCTATGATCACGTCCACAGTAGCTCGGCAACTTTGTACCAAACACGGTCGGTCGGTCTAGTACAAGTCTTCCTCTGTCTGTCGAGATCTGTCCAACTCTTGAACAAATCAATCCTCTACATACAAGCCTTCTCAAAGACTTGCCAAATCTGTCCTCAGGTTCTTCTCATAGAACCAATGCACCTCTGTCCTCAAGTTCTCTGATAGAACTATCAAACTCAGCTCACAAGTCCTCTGCTAGGACCTGTCCAAATCTGCTCACAAGTCCCCATCGAAACTTGTCCAAAAACTGCTCACAAGTCCCCACCGAAACCTGTCCAAAAACTCAGCAAGCTCACCAAGAAAAACTTTCTTAGTAGGAAATCACAAAGTGAATTGTTAGAGACCCAATGTGATTTGTCAAACTCATAGAAGCATAAAGAGAATTGTTAGAGACTCAATATGTTCTATACTCAAATCCCAATCTCAAAACTCAACTCAAATCAACTCGGCTCAATCTCAATCTCAAATCTGAAAACTCAACTCAATATCTGAAATGGATAGGATAGAATGTTTTCTTTCAAGAACATGAAACCCCAACAATTGCCAACTATGCAAAGAATCACATAACAATGATACTCATGTTCTTTTCACCATCAATTAGGGTTTCAACAACAATGCTCATCAAACAAGGTTTAGTCAACCAACACCATTCAACTCAACATCAACCTTGAAGCATTCAACCAATCATCACAAGAAAAGGAAACAAGTAGAAATCCTTTTCCCTCCAAAGATATTTGAACAAAACAGCCACCAACACAATATCACCAAATGCAAAGAATAACTTGCTCAAATCAACTCAATGGAGTAAGCCCAATATCATGAATCAAGTAAAGCAATAACTTGATCAAACAACCTCTATGGAAGCAACTCAACCATCAAACTCAAAACAGCCAACCAAGGGTTCCACCAACTCAATGCAAGTAGCTAGACTCACAAATATAAACCCTAGTGCACAAAGCTTCCACTATCTCAAACCAAAAAATATGCATATCCACCAAAACTCTCCTTAAGGATAACAATGCATAAGTAGTCTTCAACAAACCAAAAAATAGGATTTACACCTAGCCAAAGGATACCTAGTAGAATACCTTTTCACTCCAACCTTATTTCAGAAAACATACACCAATCATACTCATAAGAAGAATGTGCCCATACCTTATTGGAGTAGAAGATAATTGAACCTTCAAGTTGTCACCACACACAACTCTCAAACTTCCAACCAAGTTAGGGTTAGAATAAAAAGAAATGAGCAATAATATAAACTTCCTTTATTACACCTTTTAGCTCCACTTCTTTAAACACAACCACCATAACATGCCAATAAATCAACAATCAGAGACTCACACCTTATACCTCCATTTTTAATTTTAGCATAGCAAAGAATAATCTTAAAAATACATCCAAAGAAATATGCCCTTATTTCTCCTAAGCTTTTATTCAATGCTAATCACAAAAGCCAAAACTCATAAAATTTAATCACACCTTATAAATCGTTGTCCAAGAAACTCCGAATTTCGTGGCATAAAGACGTTTTAATAAAAATGTGTGTTACTCTAGCAAAGCACCCCCGCGAGACTCGAAACGGTGACCTCCGCCAATGCAGCGCCCAACAGCAGCCTTCGGCTGCCACTAGCCCACGCGGGCTACGAAGTTCACAAGTGAACTTCCCTCCACTTCACCCTCGAAAAAAACTCTCGAAGACTTTTCAACCGCACGTGCTTCTAAGTCTTCCTTCGATCGTAGCGAATATAGAGCACAAACACCGCAAATTGCATTCGGGGAATTTCGAATTAATTAGCCTTCCAACCTTAGGAGTTGGAGAATAAATAGTCTCTTCGAAGACACCTTGACGTCGGCGAAAATAAAGACCATTTCGAAATTAATCAAAAGTCTTTCCAAAAAGGGTTTTAAATAATAATTAAATAAATAATAAAGAGAACCTCCATTGGTTTTAATAAAAACCATTTAACTTGGTTTTAATAAAAACCCTATCCAACTTGGTTTTAATAAAAACCGGTTTGGTTTTAATGAAAAACCCTTGCCAATGGAATCTCTCCGGATTCTCTTAAAAATATTCTCTTGGAATCTTCCACCTTTGAAGCCAACACATCCTCTTAACATTAATGCCATTTCCTTTTGACATCAATGACAACTCATAGACAAGAAGCTAGGATCTCAAACCCAAAATTGCCAACAATCTCCCCCTTTGTCATTGATGGCAAACCATGCTTCTCAACAACACAGAAACTCAACATAAACAGCTCCCCCTGTCTTGAGGCTTTCCTCTTCACTTTGAAGCTCTCCCCCTTACTCATATCTCTCCCCCTTTGTCATCAATGGCAAAGGGTCACCTTTGGGGCTCGGGACTAAGAATGAGCCTCTTAGCTTAGTCCCTCCCCCACCTCTTGATGAGGTGATTAATTCTGGGGTGGGAGTACAACTCCCAATTTCTCCCTTAGATACTCAAACGTATCTCTTGGAAGAGGTTTGGTGAAGATATCTGCAATCTGCTCTTTAGTAGACACATACTCTACCTTGACCTGCTTGTCTTGCACTTTCTCCCTTAGAAAGTGATACTTGATGGAAATATGCTTTGTCCTTGAGTGCATTACCGGATTTTTGGAAATACTTATGGCACTTGTATTATCACAAAGTATGGAGATGGGTTGTTCATGCTTGACTTTGAAATCCTCCAAGGTGGTTTTCATCCATAAAACCTGTGTACACCCAGCCACTGCTGCTATGTATTCAACCTCTGCTGTAGATAAGGAAACTGAAGGTTGTTTCTTACTTAGCCAAGAAACCAAACTCTTTCCCAGAAAGAATGCTCCACCACTAGTGCTTTTCCTGTCATCAATACTGCCTGCCCAATCTGCATCTGTATAAGTTGTGAGGGTGAAATCATCACCTTTGGGATACCAAAGCCCAAAGTCCATAGTGCCCTTCAGATATCTGAATATCCTCTTAACTGCTATAACATGAGAATCTTTTGGAGCTGCCTGAAATCTTGCTACTAACCCAACTGCCTGCATGATATCTGGTCTGGTAGCTGTAATATATAATAAACTACCAATCATAGATCTGTACAACCTCTGATCTGTCGCTGGAGATTCATCATCTTTACTCATCTTGCACCCTGTAATCATTGGAGTACACATTGGTTTGTTGTCCATCATCCCAAATTTCTTCAACATTTCTTTGATATACTTTCCTTGAGAGAGAAATATACCATCCTTTGATTGAGCAATCTGAAGACCTAAAAATAATGACAGCTCTCCAATCATAGACATCTCAAATTCCTTATGCATGGTGTTAGCAAAAACTTTGCACATCTGAGTATTATTTCCCCCAAAAATAATATCATCAACATAGACAACCATAATCAACATATCATCATTTTCATTCTTAATATACAAATTGCTATCTGCCACGCCTTTCCTGAAGCCTTGCTCATGAAGATACCTGTCAAGTCTTGAGTACCAAGCCCTAGGTGCTTGCTTTAACCCATACAAGGCCTTTTTCAGTTTACACACATAGTCTGATTGTTCCGAGAGAGACACTCCTTCTGGTTGTTCTATGTAGACTTCTTCTACCAACACCCCATTTAGAAAAGCTGACTTTACATCCATTTGATATACCTTGAATGATTTGAAGCTTGAAAGGGCCAAAAATATTCTGATAGCTTCAAGACGAGCAACAGGAGCAAACGTCTCTTCGAAATCAACACCTTCTACTTGAGCATAACCTTTGCGGACTAACCTAGCTTTGTTTCTGACAATCTTTCCATCCTCATTGAGTTTATTTCTGAATATCCATTTTGTGCCAATGACATTCTTGTCCTTAGGTCTTGGAACCAATTCCCAAGTTTCACTTTTCTCTATTTGATTTAGCTCTTCATCCATTGCTTTTACCCAAAACTTATCTGCACATGCTTCATTGAAATCTTTTGGCTCAATCTGAGATAATAATGAAACATTTGTAGAATCATGTGAAGGAATGACTCTTCTTCTTGTTTGCCTGCTATTTGGATCACCAATGATCAAATCTTTGGGATGATGTTTCTGAACATATCGTGAAGGAGTTTTGGGAAGCAGTTGTTGTCTTTCCTCTTCTTCATCTGAAACCTCTCTGAATTCTTCTTGACAAATTTCATCACTGAGTTCCTTGACTGGTTCTCTTATCCCTGTCTTTTCATCAATTGTTACATTTATGCTCTCTACAACTGTATGAGTTCTTTTGTTGAAGCATCTGTAGGCCTTGCTTCTCCTGGAATATCCAAGAAAGATTCCCTCATCACACCTAGGATCAAACTTACCCAAATTCTGATCTTCCCTTCTGATGAAGCACTTACTCCCAAACACTTTGAAGTATTTTATTGTAGTTGGTCTTCCTTTCCACAACTCATAAGGAGTTTTATGATGATTGACTCTAAGTTGGGCCCTGGTGATAATGTAGATTGTCGTAATGATTGCCTCTTTCCAAAAACCATCTGAAAGTTTTGACTCATTTAACATAGCTCTAGCCATATTTTCAATAGTTCTGTTTTTCCTTTCAACTACTCCATTTTGTTGAGGAGTTCTTGCTTCGTTGAATATTCTCTTTTGATTCCTTGTTGCTCACGGTATTCCACAAATTCATTTGAAGTGAACTCTCCTCCTCTATCTGATCTTAAGCATTTGATTCTCTTGTGAGTCTCATTTTCAATCATTTCTTTGAAAGCTTTAAATTTTTCAAAAGCTTCAGATTTTTCTTTGAGAAAAGTAACCCAAGTCATTCTAGAATAATCATCTATAAACAGCATGAAGTAGCTTTCTCCCTGAATGCTATGAGTTCTGGTAGGGCCACATAAATCAGTATGAATAAGATCCAATGGTTTTGAAGAAGTATACCCTTTTGATTTGAAATTGGTTTTGGTCTATTTTCCATGTTGACAAGGACCGCAAATGATGTTATGGGGCCTTTTTATTTTGGGCAAGTCTCTAACTGCTTCCTTGTTACTAATATTGACAAGATTATCAAAGCTCAAATGCCCCAATATTTTATGCCATAACCAACTCTCATCTTCTTGAGTTAGAAAACACTTTTCCTTTTTTATCTCACTTAGCATGTAAAGATTGTTTGGAGTCCTTGTAGCACTAGCAATGAGTTTTCCATTTTTTTCTTTACTTATCTCACATCTATCCGAAAAGAAAGATACTATGTGCCCTTGATCACAAAGTTGACTCACACTTAGAAGATTATGTCTTAGGCCTTCTACATAAAGCACATTTTCTGTTTTGGATTTCCCATCCAAACTAAGAGTCCCTTTACCACAGATTTTAGCTGACTTGTTATCTCCAAAACTGATTGTTCCTCTGTTTGTTTCTTTTAAGACCAAAAACTTTTCCTTTTCACGAGTCATATGTTTTGAACAACCACTATCAAGATACCATTTTTCTACTTTGTCTTGAGCATGAAAAGTAGTTTGAACTATCATTGACTTAGATTTGATCTCATTTCTCTTTTTAGTGAACTCAAGGCTAGATCTATCCAAGCTGCACATCCTTGCTATATGCCCAAAATTCTTGCACTTGTAACACATGACATTTTTATTCATAAGAGGTGCAAAAGAGTTAACATTTTCCTTACTATGGCTATTCAAAGACTTATTGCAATGCATAGCTTTGTGACCAAATTTCTTGTAGGAAAAACAATAGCCATGGAAAGTATTATGTAACCTGTTTTGATGCCTTGGATGATTGTTCTTCTTGTGACCAACTGGAATCCACCGCTCTTTAGGATGAAGATTGATCTTGCTCGAAGACCCTGTTTCATGAATGGTGATACAATCCTTCTTTTGCTTTTCACACGGAGTATTCTATCTGAGAGCCAACTGTTCCAACTTCACTCTAAGAGACATAACCTCTTCTTCTAGTTTCTCGCAATCAGCTTCCTTTCCTTTGAGAGCCTCTGTCAGAACCTGTTCAACCTTCTTCCCTTCTTCAGCTAGAATTTTGAAGTCTATAACACTTTGAGACAATTCTGATCTTGTTATCTCTTCTTCCTGACATTGATGCTTGAGAACATAATTCTCTTCCCTGAATTTCTCAAGCTTTCTTAAAGCCAAGAAGAATTCACCTTTGAGATCGAACTCAACCTCTTCATCTCTTTATGAATCTGTATGTTCCTCTGATAGATCCTTCTCCAAGTTGTTAGGCTCTTTATGGAGAGACCGGCTCTGATACCAATTGAAGAACATGGACTTATACTAAGAGGGGGGGTGAACAGTATAAGACTTAACCAATTAATAATTTTAACTTTAGATAGCAGTGGCATCAACACAACATTAATCAAGACAGAAAGCATCACACATTGAAGACCCATTTTTAACGTGGTTCACCCAAAATGGTTGGGCTACGTCCACAAAAACTTTTCTCTAAAAGTTATCTCAAAGTTCTTTGGGAATCCTTCCCAATTACAATGTTTATGAGCCTCGGCCCAAAGGAGATACCTTCCCCTCTGCTCCGTAAATGATCCCTCGGAAGATCAACTGCCTCTACCTCTTGCCGGCCACGTGGAACTCCTTTCCATCGAAGACCTCCTGTCCTTAATGCTTAGCCTAAGAGACCTCTGCCTTCTATGATCACGTCCACAGTAGCTCAACAACCTGTACCAAACACAGTCAGTCGGTCTAGTACAAGTCTTCCTCTGTCTGTCAGATCTGTCCAACTCTTGAACAAATCAATCCTCTGCATACAAGCCTTCTCAAAGACTTGCCAAATTTGTCCTCAGGTTCTTCTCATAGAACCAATGCACCTCTGTCCTCAAGTTCTCTGATAGAACTATCAAACTCAGCTCACAAGTCCTCTGCTAGGACCTGTCCAAATCTGCTCACAAGTCCCCACCGAAACCTGTCCAAAACTGCTCACAAGTCCCCATCGAAACCTGTCCAAAAACTCAGCAAGCTCACCAAGAAAAACTTTCTTAGTAGGAAATCACAAAGTGAATTGTTAGAGACCCAATGTGATTTGTCAAACTCATAGAAGCATAAAGAGAATTGTTAGAGACTCAATATGTTCTATACTCAAATCCCAATCTCAAAACTCAACTCAAATCAACTCGGCTCAATCTCAATCTCAAATCTGAAAACTCAACTCAATATCTGAAATGGATAGGATAGAATGTTTTCTTTCAAGAACATGAAACCCCAACAATTGCCAACTATGCAAAGAATCACATAACAATGATACTCATGTTCTTTTCACCATCAATTAGGGTTTCAACAACAATGCTCATCAAACAAGGTTTAGTCAACCAACACCATTCAACTCAACATCAACCTTGAAGCATTCAACCAATCATCACAAGAAAAGGAAACAAGTAGAAATCCTTTTCCCTCCAAAGATATTTGAACAAAACAACCACCAACACAATATCACCAAATGCAAAGAATAACTTGCTCAAATCAACTCAATGGAGTAAGCCCAATATCATGAATCAAGTAAAGCAATAACTTGATCAAACAACCTCTATGGAAGCAACTCAACCATCAAACTCAAAACAGCCAACCAAGGGTTCCACCAACTCAATGCAAGTAGCTAGACTCACAAATATAAACCCTAGTGCACAAAGCTTCCACTATCTCAAACCAAAAATTATGCATTCACCAAAAACTCTCCTTAAGGATAACAATGCATAAGTAGTCTTCAACAAACCAGAAAATAGGATTTACACCTAGCCAAAGGATACCTAGTAGAATACCTTTTCACTCCAACCTTATTTCAGAAAACATACACCAATCATACTCATAAGAAGAATGTGCCCATACCTTATTGGAGTAGAAGATAATTGAACCTTCAATCTGTCACCACACACAACTCTCAAACTTCCAACCAAGTTAGGGTTAGAATAAAAAGAAATGAGCAATAATATAAACTTCCTTTATTACACCTTTTAGCTCCACTTCTTTAAACACAACCACCATAACATGCCAATAAATCAACAATCAGAGACTCACACCTTATACCTCCATTTTTAATTTTAGCATAGCAAAGAATAATCTTAAAAATACATCCAAAGAAATATGCCCTTATTTCTCCTAAGCTTTTATTCAATGCTAATCACAAAAGCCAAAACTCATAAAATTTAATCACACCTTATAAATCGCTGTCCAAGAAACCTCGAATTTCATGGCATAAAGACGTTTTAATAAAAACGTGTGTTACTCTAGCAAAGCACCCCCGCGAGACTCGAAACGGCGACCTCCGCCAATGCGAGCGCCCAACAACGACCTTCTGTTGCCACTAGCCCACGCGGGCTACGAAGTTCACAAGTGAACTTCCCTCCACTTCACCCTCGAAAAAAACTCCCGAAGACTTTTCAACCGCACGTGCTTCTAAGTCTTCCTTCGATCGCAGCGAATACAGAGCACAAACACCGCAAATTGCATTCGGGGAATTTTGAATTAATTAGCCTTCCAACCTTAGGAGTTGGAGAATAAATAGTCTCTTCGAAGACACCTTGACGTCGACGGAAATAAAGACCATTTCGAAATTAATCAAAAGTCTTTCAAAAAGGGTTTTAAATAATAATTAAATAAATAATAAAGAGAACCTCCATTGGTTTTAATAAAAACCATTTAACTTGGTTTTAATAAAAACCCTATCCAACTTGGTTTTAATAAAAACCGGTTTGGTTTTAATGAAAAACCCTTGCCAATGGAATCTCTCCGGATTCTCTTAAAAATATTCTCTTGGAATCTTCCACCTTTGAAGCCAACACATCCTCTTAACATTAATGCCATTTCCTTTTGACATCAATGACAACTCATAGACAAGAAGCTAGGATCTCAAACCCAAAATTGCCAACATGGGCAATTGACACTACGCGACAAGCACTGAGCGATTGACACTGGGTGACTTAGATTGGGTGATTGACATAGGGTGACTGACATTAGACGACTAACATTGGATGACTGATGCAGCGTGACTGACATAGGATAATTGGCATAGGATGGCATAGTACTTATATTTTACCTTTAATTTTCCTTTTTTTAACATCTTATTCATTTGCACTCAATAAGGAGGTTTTCCTATTATTTTGGCATCAATCTCAAGCTTGGTTTTTGTCTTCCATTCACATTTGTTATAGATATCCAATATTTTTGATACAATATGACAAACACATCACAACAAACATAAAGCAACTAACATAGAGCGATTGTCAGAGGGCCACAACCACTTTCTAGTAATTCTGTTTTACCTTCTTTTTTTTAAACATCTTATTAATTGAAACTCAATAAGGACGTTTTCCTATTATTTGGGCATATTCTCAAGTTTGGTTTCTCTCTTCTATTCATATTTGCTATAGACGTCTAGTATTTTTTACAAAAGGTGACTCATATACAACGACAACCATTTACTAGTAATTCTATTTTACCATTAATTTTATTTTTTAAAACATCTTGTTCATTGACACTAAATAAGAAGGTTTTTTTATTATTTGGGCATCAATCTCAAACCTCCTTTCTTTATTTCGTTGAGATTTGTTATAGATGTCTAGAATTATCGTCAGACATCCTATTATCTTGAACATATGTACCTTGAATTTGTACATATGTTGATGGTTGCCTAGATTTCGAAATATTATGAAAGTATTTGAGGATACTCTTTTTATCGAAATATTGACCTCCCTTCTTTCCATTGCCAACAAGTGATATTTTACCTGTATAAATGGAAGATGAACATGAATATCATGTTTAAAAAATGAATATTGTTAATTTTAGTTATTAACCAGTTAATTTTTGTATATTGTTAATTTTATATATAATGTCTTTCTTCATTAAAAATGTTATTTTTTTGTTGTTGGCTTTGTCCAATGTTTATCTGTATTATTAACAAAATGTATATTTTTAAATAAAAAATATATGGATAAATGTAGTATTTGTGTGTCTAGTGTCAATCACCCAATCTCAGTTACCCAGTGTTAGTCACCCAGTGTCAGTCGTCCAGTGTCAGTCACCCTGCATCAGTTGTCCTGTGTCAGTTGCCCTGTGTAAGTCACCCTCTATCAATCATCCTATGTTAGTTACCTTTTGTCAGCTAGCTTGTGTCAGTCTCTTTGTGTTTGTTACGTTGTGTTGATCACCCTGTATCTTTCACCCTATATCACCCACCTTGTGTCAATCGCACTATGTCTTTCACACTGTGTTTGTCATTTTGTGTCTGTCTCACTTTGTTTTTCATCTTTTGTCTTTCGTGCCCTCTTTTTTTTTTTGCTATCTATCATTTTTTGCTTATTGTCTCACCTGTTGTGTATTGCTCGCTATCGAAGAAAATTAATGTTTTAAATGTATGAGTATCGCTCTCATATTTGTTATATATAATGGCGGTATAAGAGGTGAATTTTGTGGGATAAATAATTTTTTTTATAATTTGAAGGTGAAAATTAGGTGGGAAAGCTTCGTGAAATAGGGACTAATAAGTATAATAGTGGGGCGAATGGACCCTAAAAAAATTTGGTCTCAAAAATTTTGGGTAAATGGACTGACATTTGGGGTTCCCATTTTTTCCAAATTAAAATTGTGAAAATCCTAATTTTCACCTTATTTGTGAATATTCGCCACTGTACATAACCTTGATGCCACATGATACAAATCATTCATTCGATGAGGACAAAATGATTCAAAAAACGCCTACAAAGGGGTCGTTAATCTTGGCTTGACCAAGATGACCTTAGCCAACTAACTAAAAGCATCCACACCCAAAAAAACCAAAAACCATCACTCAACACGATAATACTCAAAATTTTCCTACTAGTAGAATTTAAATTTGAAAAAGATTTTTTCCATCCTTGAAATAAGAAGGTTATGTTATTACTATCTTGGGAGCTAGGAAGGAAGAGATTCTAAAGATTCGTATGAGTCTTAAGGTAGATAATCAGGATTCATCAAGAGTCCACTACATTAAAAATGTTACAACACCTAAACCACCTGTAACTAAAGAGAGAGGTACTCATTTCTGCCATGAAAACCTTCATCCCGAATGATTTGCAATAATTCTTGAGGGTACTCATTTATGCCTTGAGGGCCTTAAAACTAATGTGAGATTGACTCTACTTAGCTTAAACACATTAATTTAGAGAAAAAGCAAAAAAAACAAAATAAACCACCATAAAATTGAGAAGAATTTAGTCTTTAACGCTGCATTTCAACATAGTTGAATACTTATAATATAAATACAAAATAATATTTAAAAGATATGCAAAAACATAAAAATAAAAAATTAATCGTTTAAAATAAAAAATAAAATATTAAACATTTTATATTTCATTGACTTAATTTTAAATTTTATAAAAATAAAATTAATATTTATGTAATAAATTAAAAGTAAATTCAAAAGTAATAACACTAAAGCTCTGAGAATAATTACTAATAAATTTACGCCAAGGTAAACTTTAACTTGGATGAGTTTGGTTGATATCTATATAAGTATAAAACAACTATACTTTATGCTTCTTAAATTTTAATATTTATAAATAGATAAGTATTTATAAATAGATAAGTATTAACTTAAACAGAATTTTTATTATAAAATATATCACTAAACTTACATCATCACACCATAAATTAATATTAAAGAATGTATATAATATATTATAAAATTATTAATTATATAAAAAATTATAATATGTTTTATTATATATTTATCTAAATAAAATTATCAATACATATATAATTTATCTTTAAATTTTAATCTAAAATCTTAACCTTTTAATTACTTAAATAAATAAAATGTGTGATTGTCCATGTGAGTTGACTACATCAAACATTAATTTATATTTATCTATCGGAGGCGGAAGAACCGTGCCCGTTTTTAGATGCCCGAAGGCTTGTAATTGACCATATCTGGTTGCCTGTAGTCTACAGCAAGGATATTTCTTGTGCGTCTAGGAATGGGATGTGGTGAAAGGTTGTGACGAAGCCAACTGCATGAAAGGAATGAGGTGGCCGTGGCCCAGAGAGGGCAGCAACATAACATGCAACTTTGTATTACCCGTGGCTTCCTCCATCCCATTCCTAGACGCCATAGCTTGCTGTGCGCTGTGGAATGAGAAAAACAACCTCAGTGGAGTGCCCTGGTTCTGGTGTCAATAAATGAGTATGGAGTGTAGAGTGGTAGACAAACATGCCAGTCAAGCCGCATTTTTAACGAATAATAAGATTATTACAAACGAGGGGCACAGTTACTCTCGCAGAAGATATTTGGTTATAAAGTTGATTTTCCAAGATGAAGATATAATTGGAATAAAAATAAAAAAAATGTATTCCCTTATTAAGTTTAGTGAATGTTCACTTGAGAATAAAATTACTTTTGAATGTTCATTTTTAGTGAACTTATACGAATGGGTAGGTAGAATAGCGAGGTAATTTTTTTTTTTTAAATTAAATTCTAATGAAGCTCTATAATAACTTTGTTCAGCCCTGTTTGATAACGAAAGCAAATAAGCAATTTCTGTATTAATTTTCAGTTAAATTTGTATTTTCTTTGTTTAGATGCTCTGTTAATAATTTACTATAGAGAGGTAAGGATACAATATGAGGTTATACATGTTTAATATCGTCGAGAATTATTTTTAAAAATAAAATAAAGATAATTAATTATATATTATTAAAATAAGAATAATTATGATTTATTACATATATTTATTTATAGGTTACATAGTGAAAGATAAATTTTGAAGCAACATAAAAGTTTAAAAAGATAAAGAAGAGGTAAAGCATGAATTGAGGAAAACCTCTTATGATCACCATGATCAAGAAGATTTATAAAAACAGAAAGGAGAAGCTGATTTGTACTAACACTAACCAAGAGAAGCAGGTTAAAAATAATGTAATAAATATTTATTTTTAATACAAATTTTAACTTTTTCACTTAAAAATTAATTAATTATATATTTAACTTTTAAAATAATATAAAAATTATATTTTTATTAAAAATTTAATTATAATGTTTTATTGAGATGGTAAATAGTACTTTTAACTTTTCTTTATTTTGTTGCTCGAATACAATATGAGGTTATTGTGTGAAGATTTTTTCAAAGATAGTTAAATATATCTTTAAATTAAATATTTTTGTAAATATTTTAAAAAATATATAGAAATTTAATTATAACAAATAAATAATACTTTTGTCTTCAAGGGTTGAGTGGATTGGTAAGTGTTTGTTGGTTAGGTATTTACTAAGAAGACACCTACTTAAGAAGACACCCAGGTTTAAACCTTGGGACAACCTGTTTGCAAAGGTAGTAGTCTGATCTGAATCCTTTGGGTGTGTGTTAGATTGGCGATGATGGTACGAGTCTCGAGTGACCATGGTCCCCTTCACATCGGGTCAACAATAACGAGGCAGAATAGGTTTGGTGGGAGTAGTCCATGTGGTTTGAACCCTGCACTCATCGATTACTAAAAATAGTGTGGTTGTGATTAACTCTCCTATGTAACAACAAATAAATAAATAATACTTTTCAACTTAACATAGTATTTTTTCTAATTTTGTTTGTTCATATAATGTTGTGAGATTTAAATGTTGGACATTTTGAGGAATGTTAGTTGTCATTGATGTCAAAAGGTTCTAAGAAGAATTGCATTTTGATTGGTTCCAAAAGAGCTTCATGGGAAGCATGATCAAAGGTTTTTATGAAAACCATGGTGGGCAAAAATCAAAGATTAATTATCCATGATGGGCAAAAATAAAAGGTTTTTATTAAAAACCAAGGTGGCTTTTCGTTTGGTTAAAAAAGGCCCAAATATTAATTATTTATTTAATTTATAATATTTAAATTCCAAAGAGAATTTAAATTATTATAAATAAATAATAATTAAAGTTAATTCGAATATTCAAAATTCGAATTTCTAATGCGTCGACGTGTGAGAAATTTCCTCCATTCATGTATAAAAGGTGGATCATTTCACCTTAGAAAGTACCATGCTTAATTTTGATTTAATGCTCCCGAATCCCCTACGAAAGGTATCTTCGATATTCGTGCGATTAAAGAGTTGCGGCTAGTGGACGACGTGTGGTGTTCGAAGGAGGTCAATGTGTGCGAAGAAGAGCATAAGGTGAAGGAAGCTCCACTTCCTTCACGTGGGCATTGCTAGCCCACGCGGTGGACTCCCAAGCGCTAAGGCGCTTAGGCTTGTGGAGACGGCGGTTCGATTCTCATCGAATCCCTTTTAGGGATCAACGAAAAGGTATGCACATTATTTGAGCGTCGGGTTTTTTGAAGAAGGTTGTTGAAAAATTAAATTTAATTTTTGGCTTTATTAAATGGTTTTATAAAGTGACGTGGGAGTTATAAGGGATAGATAAAAGGTGTTTTTGCTTGGTAATTATTTTTGGTTAAAAATAATTAGGAGGAATAAGGAGTTAATTGTTTTATAAAGCCTTTTAATATATTTAGCTTATTGGAGAGATAAATGCTTTTAAGTGTTGATTATTATTGAAGATGTCTTCTTGCCATTAAGAAGTGTTGAGAAAGTAATTATTTTGAAATTATTTTCTGGTGGTGGATATTATTTCAACTGGGAGATTATAAGGTGTAATTGGTCATTTATTTCTATGTGTTGATGGATGCTTAATCAAGATGGAGTAATAAGGTGTATTTGTGAGTTGCTATTTGTTTTGTATTGTCACCTAACCTTCTTTGAGCTTGGCAAAGAAGTATTTGTGGTTATGGCAGATTTATGAGATCCCTTCATCATCAAGAAAAAGGTATGAGCACATTCTTCCATAATTGAGTTGATTGGTTGGTTTTCTGGAAAATAAGTTTGGAGTGAAAAGGACTTGATTAGGTCTTCCTTATTGAGTGTGTTGAGTTAATGCTTCAAGGTTTTCTAGAATAAAGAGTTGTTGTTAAAACCTTGTTTTATAAGCATTGTTGTTGAAGCCATTGATTGAGTGAAGAACTTGAACTAGGGTTTGCAAAGAACATGAGTATCATTGTTATGTGAAGATTGTTTTATAAGCATTGTTGTTGAAGTGAGTTGATTGAGTGAAGAACTTGAACTAGGGTTTGAAAAGAACATGAGTATCATTGTTATGTGAGATTTGTTGTTAAGTATTGTTGGAAATATTTTGAGTGAGTGTTCATATGCTTGGACTAGGGTTTGTAAGCAAGGATTATTTCATTGAGTGATTGGTTGAGTAGAGTTGGTTGAGCCTAGTCAAGTGGATGTGTGAAGTGATTGTTCAAGTTCCATAAAACAAACTATTCTATATTTTGAATTGAATTGAGAAAGTGATTGAGCTGAAGCATATTGAGTCTCTAACAATTCTCTGTATGTTTCTAAAAGAGTGATTGAAAGTGATTGAGCATTGTGATGAGTATAGGGCATATTGAGTCTCTAAAAATTCTCTTTATGTTTCTATGAGATTGGACAAGTTCTAGTGTGGACTTGTTGAGCAGATTTGAGGTAAGTCTTTGAGAAGACTTGTGGATAGATTTGAGTAAGCTTTTGTGGAAGCTTACAATACATATTGAGAGCATATTTGGATAAGTTCTTGAGAGGACTTATTGAGAATATTGGACAAAGTTCTAGAGAGGACTTGTGGATAGATTGGTGTGAGCTTTTGTGGAAGCTTACAAGGCAGATTTGAGATAAGTCTTTGAGAAGACTTGAGAGCAGAGTTGATTGATTGATTTGTTCAAACCTTGAGTTAAGGTTTGGGGTAGATCTATCAGAGTTGATTTGAGATTGAGTCAAGCTTTGAGTTAAGGCTTGAGGATAGAGATTTGAGGATAGATTTGTGCTAGACCAAAGGATTGTGTTTAGTGCAAATTTGAGGATAGATTTTGGTGGATAGATTTGAGGATAGATTTGTGCTAGATCAAAGTTGATCAGATAGATATTGAGAATAGATTTGTGCTAGATCGAAGGACTATGTTTGGTATAGATTTGAGATAGAGTTGAGTGTAAGATTTGGAGGTGATAGAGTATAGAGGATGATAGTCTCTAGTGGATAGAGATCCATTAGCTAGGGTAGGGAAGATAGGTGTCTTCTATGGATAGAGTTCCATTTGCTAAGGGTAGTGGAGGTAGAGGTCTTCTAGAAGATCACCAACTAGAGTAGATATTAGGAGATTGGTGTCTCCTATGGATAGAGATCCACGAACTTGATTTAGGGGATTGGTATCTCCTTTGGATAGAGGTCCATAAACATTGTAATAGGGAAAGGATTCCCAAGAGATTGATTGAGAAAATTTTAGTGAAATATTTTCTCCATGGAGTAGCCCACATTGGGTGAACCACGTAAATTGTGGTGTCTCTATTATGTGTGGTGATTTATACATTGCTTTGATTACTGCTATTGATATTGCTATCTTTACATTGCATAATATTTATTGGGAAAGAAAAGTAAAAATTGGTCTTATACTGTTCACCCCCTCTCAATATAAGCTTGTGTTCTTCAATTGGTATCAGAGTGGGTTCCTTCGAAAGAGTTTAACAGCTTGAAGGAAAAGCTTACAAGAACACAATGGATTCTAAGAATGGATCTTCAGATAATTTAGCACCAATATTTGATGGAAGTGATTATGTATATTGGAGTTTGAGAATGAAGATCTACCGAAGGCACTTGGCAATGAGATTTGGGAAGCAAGTTGAAAATGGATACGACCCCTCAGTTGATCCACCTACAGATAAGGAAGGTAAGCTTCTACAACATTACAATTCAAAAGCAATGAATGCACTTTTGAGAGGTTTGCATAGAATAGAGTCCATAAAAGTTATGCATTGTCAAAATGCAAAAGAAATGTGGGATAAATTGCAAAATATATATGAAGGAGATAAAGGTGTTTCAAGAAAGCAAAGATACGAAATCTCAAAGGACAATTTGAAGAGTTAAGAATGAAGGATGAGGAAAATATTAGTACTTATCTACTTCGAATTGATGAGGTTGTTAATGCCATGCAAGGACTTGGAATGAAAGTTGATGAATCAGATGTTTGTGATAAGGTCTTAAGATCTCTTCCAAAAAGATTCAGTGAAAATATTTCTGCTATAGAAGAGTCAAAGGATGGTGATTCTTTGACAAGAGATATGTTGCTTGGTATTCTTACAACTTTTGAGTTAAGAACAAAAGAACCTATTCCTCAGAAGGAAGCAACCTTCAAAGCAATCAAGAAGACAAAGGGTAAGAAGTCAAAATCAAGCAATGAGTCATCCAGTGATGAAGAAGCTAATTATGGTAGAAGGGATAAGGATTCTAGAAGATCTAGAGATCTAAAATATGTTAAATATTTCAATTGTGGAAAGTATGGTCATTATGCAATAGATTGTCAAGAAGCTAAGAATAATAATGGTGAAGAGAAACAGGATCACAAAAACAAGGAATCAGAAAGATACAGGCACCAAAAGAAAAGCAAGGATGGACAAAGCAGACAAGGAAAGAAGTTCTTTCAAAGACAAAAGAGGAGCTACTATGCGGATAAGGCAAGTAAGTATTCAAGTGATAGTGATGCTAGTTTTTCAGATAATGATAGAGATGAAGTCCTATTTATGATTGAAGAAAAAGAACAAGTTAAGAAAAGGACTCCAGAAATTCTCAAGTGTTTTAGATGTGGTAACTTTGGACATCTTGAAGATAGTTGTACAAGAAATGGTTTCAGTTTTAGTGATGATGAATATGAAGATACACTTGAAGGACCAAAAGAGAATATTCTAATGGCACTAGAAGAAGGAGAAGGTGATCCTATAGAAGACAAGTCAAAAGAAAATGAAGATGTGGATAAAGGTAAAAAAATAGAGGAATATTCAGATAAAGATGGATATGATCTCAAGGGAGAACTTATCTATGCCCTTGACACAGTGAAGAAGGTAAGAAAGCAAAACTCTAAACTTGAAATTCAGTTTCAAGAATGTGATGAAGAGAGAAGGATGCTTATAGAGGATCTAGAAAAATCAAAGGCTAAGACAAAGAAGTTCAAGGATAAGTTAGAAGCAAAGATCTTAGAATGTGAAAAGTTAGCACAATAAGTAGCACTACTAAGGGAAGATTTAGAAGACTCCAAAGTCAAGCTAAAAGGGTTCAAAAATAGCTCAAAGAACTTAGATAAGTTCATCAAGATACAAAGGCCTACATCAAGCAAAATAGGTCTTGGATTTGAACAGGAACAAAAGAAATGGGAAGGGAAGTCAACCTCAAGTTCTGGAGGAGAAGAAACTTTAGATGAAGACACTTCAGAAGAAGATAGTGTAAGAGAAAGTGAGACATCTGAGGATGAGTTGGACAATAGAAAGTTCAACAAGAATAGGAACAATGCACAAAGAAGATACATATGGAACAACAATCAGAATAGGTCAAGAGAGACTAAGAGACCAATGAGGTCAAGACAAGGAAACTTCAATGGAAGATATTTTTCATGTCACAGGTTTGGGCACATGGCTTCATAGTGTAGGACACATGAAAGATAGGAATATGGGAACAAACAACGTTTCAATGGGTATTGCTACTCATGTAATCAGTTTGGTCACAAGGCAATGAATTGCAGGGTTCATGATAGAAGAGGATATGGCTTCACTAGGAGAAATCCTAAGACATTTGCACCTCCAAGGAATAATAACATTAAGTGTTATAAGTGCAATAATTATGGTCACATAACAAAGTGGTGTAGAGCAGACATTCCAGAATCAAGTATGAACAAGAACAAGAAAAAAGGAAAGAAACAGAGAATAGGAACAGGAACATGGATATGAACAGGAACAGGAACATGGATATGAACAAGAACAGGAACAAGAAAATGGACATGGATAGGAACATGGACATGGAAAGAAACAGTCAGAGGAATCAGAAGGATCAGATAAGAAGAAAAGAGGATAAAGGTAAAGAACAATGCTTTCTAGGAGTAGAAATACTCCCACCCCAGAATTAACCACCTCAAGAGGAGGTGGGGGAGGGGCTAAGCTAAGAGGCTCATTCTTAGCCCCGAGCCCCAAAGGTGACCCTTTGCCATTGATGTCAAAGGGGGAGAGATTTGAGTAAGGGGGAGAGATTTGGTATTTGAGCAAAGAGGAGAGATTTGACAAGAGCATTGAGCCAAGGGGAGCAGAACCCAGAAAAGGTTAAGTTTCTGGTAAAAAGAATTTGGGTTGCCATCAATGACAAAGGGGGAGATTGTTGGACATTTTGAGGAATGTTAGTTGTCATTGATGTCAAAAGGTTCTAAGAAGAATTACATTTTGATTGGTTCCAAAAGAGCTTCATGGGAAGCATGATCAAAGGTTTTTATGAAAACCATGGTGGGCAAAAATCAAATATTAATTATCCATGATGGGCAAAAATAAAAGGTTTTTATTAAAAACCAAGGTGGCTTTTCGTTTGGTTAAAAAAGGCCCAAAGATTAATTATTTATTTAATTTATAATATTTAAATTCCAAAGAGAATTTAAATTATTATAAATAAATAATAATTAAAGTTAATTCGAATATTCAAAATTCGAATTTCTAATGCGTCGACGTGTGAGAAATTTCCTCCATTAGTGTATAAAAGGTGGATCATTTCACCTTAGAAAGTACCAAGCTTATTTCAATTTAATGCTCCCAAATCCCTTGCGAAAGGTATCTTCGATATTCGTGCGATTAAAGAGTTGTGGCTAGTGGACGGCGTGTGGTGTTCGAAGGAGGTCAACATGTGCGAAGAAGAGCATAAGGTGAAGGAAGCTCCACTTCCTTCACGTGGGCATTGCTAGCCCATGCGGTGGACTCCCAAGCGCTAAGGCGCTTAGGCTTGTGGAGACGGTGGTTCGATTCTCGTCGAATCCCTTTTAGGGATCAACGAAAAGGTATGCACATTATTTGAGCACCGGGTTTTTCGGAGAAGGTTGTTGAAAAATTAAATTTAATTTTTGGCTTTATTAAATGGTTTTATAAAGTGACGTGGGAGTTATAAGGGATAGATAAAAGGTGTTTTTGCTTGGTAATTATTTTTGGTTAAAAATAATTAGGAGGAATAAGGAGTTAATTGTTTTATAAAGCCTTTTAATATATTTAGCTTATTGGAGAGATAAATGCTTTTAAGTGTTGATTATTATTGAAGATGTCTTCTTGCCATTAAGAAGTGTTGAGAAAGTAATTATTTTGAAATTATTTTCTGGTGGTGGATATTATTTCAACTAGGAGATTATAAGGTGTAATTGGTCATTTATTTCTATGTGTTGATGGATGCTTAATCAAGATGGAGTAATAAGGTGTATTTGTGAGTTGCTATTTGTTTTGTATTGTCACCTAACCTTATTTGAGCTTGGCAAAGAAGTATTTGTGGTTATGGCAGATTTATGAGATCCCTTCATCATCAAGAAAAAGGTATGAGCACATTCTTCCATAATTGAGTTGATTGGTTGGTTTTCTGGAAAATAAGTTTGGAGTGAAAAGGACTTGATTAGGTCTTCCTTATTGAGTGTGTTGAGTTAATGCTTCAAGGTTTTCTGGAATAAAGAGTTGTTATTAAAACCTTGTTTTATAAGCATTGTTGTTGAAGCCATTGATTGAGTGAAGAACTTGAACTAGGGTTTGCAAAGAACATGAGTATCATTGTTATGTGAAGATTGTCTTATAAGCATTGTTGTTGAAGCGAGTTGTTGAGTGAAGAACTTGAACTAGGGTTTGGAAAGAACATGAGTATCATTGTTATGTGAGATTGGTTGTTAAGCATTGTTGGAAACATTTTGAGTGAGTGTTCATATGCTTGGACTAGGGTTTGTAAGCAAGGATTATTTCATTGAGTGATTGGTTGAGTAGAGTTGGTTGAGCCTAGTCAAGTGGATGTGTGAAGTGATTGTTCAAGTTCCATAAAATAAACTATTCTATATTCTAAATTGAATTGAGAAAGTGATTGAGCTGAAGCATATTGAGTCTCTAACAATTCTTTGTATGTTTCTAAAAGAGTGATTGAAAGTCATTGAGCATTGTGATGAGTATAGAGCATATTGAGTCTCTAACAATTCTCTTTATGTTTCTATGAGATTGGACAAGTTCTAGAGTGGACTTGTTGAGCAGATTTGAGGTAAGTCTTTGAGAAGACTTGTGGACAGATTTGAGTAAGCTTTTGTGGAAGCTTACAATACATATTGAGAGTATATTTGGATAAGTTCTTGTGAGGACTTATTGAGTAGATTTGGATAAGTTCTTGAGAGGACTTATTGAGAGATTGGACAAGTTCTAGAGAGGACTTGTGGATAGATTGGTGTGAGCTTTTGTGGAAGATTACAAGGTAGATTTGAGATAAGTCTTTGAGAAGGCTTGAGAGCAGAGTTGATTGATTGATTTGTTCAAACCTTGAGTTAAGGTTTGGGGTAGATCTAGCAGAGTTGATTTGAGATTGAGTCAAGCTTTGAGTTAAGGCTTGAGGATAGATATTGAGGATAGATTTGTGCTAGACCGAAGGACTATGTTTAGTACAGATTTGAGGATAGATTTTGGTGCATATTTGAGGATAGATTTGTGCCAGATCAGAGATAGATATTGAGGATAGATTTGTGCTAGATCAAGGATTGTTTATATAATATTATTTCTAATAAAGGACTATGTTTGGTATAGATTTGAGATAGAGTTGAGTTCAAGATTTGGAGGTGATAGAGTATAGAGGATGATAGTCTCTAGTGGATAGAGATCCATTAGCTAGGGTAGGGAAGATAGGTGTCTTCTGTGGATAGAGTTCCATTTGCTAAGGGTAGTGGAGGTAGAGGTCTTCTAGAAGATCACCAGCTAGAGCAGAGATTAGGAGATTGGTGTCTCCTATGGATAGAGATCCATGAACTTGATTTAGGGGATTGGTATCTCCTTTGGACAGAGGTCCATAAACATTGTAATAGGGAAAGGATTCCCAAGAGATTGATTGAGAAAATTTTAGTGAAATATTTTCTCCGTGGAGTAGCCCACATTGGGTGAACCATGTAAATTATGGTGTCTCTATTGTGTGTGGTGATTTATGCATTGCTTTGATTACTACTATTGATATTGCTATCTTTACATTGCATAATATTGATTGGGAAAGAAAAGTAAAAAGTGGTCTTATACTGTTCACCCCCCTCTCAGTATAAGCTTGTGTTCTTCAATTGGTATCAGAGTGGGTTCCTTCGAAAGAGTTTAACAACTTGAAGGAAAAGCTTACAAGAACACAATGGATTCTAAGAATGGATCATCAGATAATTCAGCACCAGTATTTGATGGAAGTGATTATGTATATTGGAGTTTGAGAATGAAGATCTACCTGAAGGCACTTGGCAATGAGATTTGGGAAGCAGTTGAAAATGGATACGACCCCTTAGTTGATCCACCTATAGATAAGGAAGGTAAGCTTCTACAACATTACAATTCAAAAGCAATGAATGCACTTTTGAGAGGTTTGCATAGAACAGAGTCCATAAAAGTTATGCATTGTGAAAATGCAAAAGAAATGTGGGATAAATTGCAAAATATATATGAAGGAGATAAAGGTGTCAAGAAAGCAAAGATACGAAATCTCAAAGGACAATTTGAAGAGTTAAGAATGAAGGATGAGGAAAATATTAGTACTTATCTACTTCGAATTGATGAGGTTGTTAATGCCATGCAAGGACTTGGAATGAAAGTTGATGAATCAGATGTTTGTGATAAGGTCTTAAGATCTCTTCCAAAAATATTCAGTGAAAATATTTCTGCTATAGAAGAGTCAAAGGATGGTGATTCTTTGACAAGAGATATGTTGCTTGGTATTCTTACAACTTTTGAGTTAAGAACAAAAGAACCTATTCCTCAAAAGGAAGCAACCTTCAAAGCAATCAAGAAGACAAAGGGTAAGAAGTCAGAATCAAGCAATGAGTCATCCAGTGATGAAGAAGCTAATTATGGTAGAAGGGATAAGGATTCTAGAAGATCTAGAGATCTAAAATCTGTTAAATGTTTCAATTGTGGAAAGTATGGTCATTATGCAACAGATTGTCAAGAAGCTAAGAATAATAATGGTGAAGAGAAATAGGATCACAAAAACAGGGAATCAAAAAGATACAAGCACCAAAAGAAAAGCAAGGATGGACAAAGCAGACAAGGAAAGAAGTTCTTTCAAAGACAAAAGAGGAGCTACTATGCGGATAAGGCAAGTAAGTATTCAAGTGATAGTGATGCTAGTTTTTCAGATAATGATAGAGATGAAGTCCTATTTATGATTGAAGAAAAAGAACAAGTTAAGAAAAGGACTCCAAAAATTCTCAAGTGTTTTAGATGTGGTAACTTTGGACATCTTGAAGATAGTTGTACAAGAAATGGTTTTAGTTTTAGTGATGATGAATATGAAGATACACTTGAAGGACTAGAAGAGAATATTCTAATGGCACTAGAAGAAGGAGAAGGTGATCCTATAGAAGACAAGTCAAAAGAAAATGAAGATGTGGACAAAGGTAAACAAATAGAGGAATATTCAGATAAATATGGATATGATCTCAAGGGAGAACTTATCTATGCCCTTGACATAGTGAAGAAGGTAAGAAAGCAAAACTCTAAACTTGAAATTCAGTTTCAAGAATGTGATGAAGAGAGAAGGATGCTTATAGAGGATCTAGAAAAATCAAAGGCTAAGACAAAGAAGTTCAAGGATAAGTTAGAAGCAAAGATCTTAGAATGTGAAAAGTTAGCACAAGAAGTGGCACTACTAAGGGAAGATTTAGAAGACTCCAAAGTCAAGCTAAAAGGGTTCAAAAATAGCTCAAAGAACTTGGATAAGTTCATCAAGATACAAAGGCCTACATCAAGCAAAATAGGTCTTGGATTTGAATAAGGACAAAAGAAATGGGAAGGGAAGTCAACCTCAAGTTCTGGAGGAGAAGAAACTTTAGATGAAGACACTTCATAAGAAGATAGTGTAAAAGAAAGTGAGACATCTGAGGATGAGTTGGACAATAGAAAGTTCAACAAGAATAGGAACAATGCACAAAGAAGATACAGATGGAACAACAATCAGAATAGGTCAAGAGAGACTAAGAGACCAATGAGGTCAAGACAAGGAAACTTCAATGGAAGATGTTTTTCATGTCACAGGTTTGGGCACATGGCTTCATAGTGTAGGACACATGAAAGATAGGAATATGGGAATAGACAATTTTCAATGGGTATTGCTACTCATGTAATCAGTTTGGTCACAAGGCAATGAATTGCATGGTTCATGACAGAAGAGGATATGGCTTCACTAGGAGAAATCCTAAGACATTTGCACCTCCAAGGAATAATAACATTAAGTGTTATAAGTGCAATAATGATGGTCACATAGCAAAGTGGTGTAGAGCAGATATTCCAGAATCAAGTATGAACAGGAACAGAAATGAATAGGAATAGGAACATGGATATGAAAGAAAGGAAATGGATATGAAAGAAAGAATAAAAAGATAAAGAAAGGAACATGGATATGAATAAGAACAGGAACATGAATAGGAACAAGAATATGGACATGGATAGGAACATGGACATGGAAAGAAATAGTCAGAGGAATCATAAGGATCAGATAAGAAGAAAAGAGGATAAAGGTAAAGAACAGTGCTTTCTAGGAGTAGAAATACTCCCACCCCAGAATTAACCACCTCAAGAGGAGGTGGGGGAGGGGCTAAGCTAAGAGGCTCATTCTTAGCCCCGAGCCCCAAAGGTGACCCTTTGCCATTGATGTCAAAGGGGGAGAGATTTGAGTAAGGGGGAGAGATTTGGTATTTGAGCAAAGAGGAGAGATTTGACAAGAGCATTGAGCCAGGGGGAGCAATGTCCTAGGGGGAGCAGAACCCAGAAAAGGTTAAGTTTCTGGTAAAAAGAATTTGGGTTGCCATCAATGACAAAGGGGGAGATTGTTGGACATTTTGAGGAATGTTAGTTGTCATTGATGTCAAAAGGTTCTAAGAAGAATTACATTTTGATTGGTTCCAAAAGAGCTTCATGGGAAGCATGATCAAAGGTTTTTATGAAAACCATGGTGGGCAAAAATCAAAGATTAATTATCCATGATGGGCAAAAATAAAAGGTTTTTATTAAAAACCAAGGTGGATTTTCGTTTGGTTAAAAAAGGCCCAAATATTAATTATTTATTTAATTTATAATATTTAAATTCCAAAGAGAATTTAAATTATTATAAATAAATAATAATTAAAGTTAATTCGAATATTCGAAATTCAAATTTCTAATGTGCTAACGTGTGAGAAATTTCCTCCATTCATGTATAAAAGGTGGATCATTTCACCTTAGAAAGTACCATGCTTATTTTCGATTTAATGCTCCCAAATCCCCTATGAAAGGTATCTTCGATATTCATGTGATTAAAGAGTTGCGGCTAGTGGACGGCGTGTGGTGTTCGAAGGAGGTCAATGTGTGCAAAGAAGAGCATAAGGTGAAGGAAGCTCCACTTCCTTCACGTGGGCATTGCTAGCCCACGCGGTGGACTCCCAAGCGCTAAGGCGCTTAGGCTTGTGGAGACGACGGTTCGATTCTCACCGAATCCCTTTTAGGGATCAACGAAAAGGTATGCACATTATTTGAGCACCAGGTTTTTCGGAGAAGGTTGTTGAAAAATTAAATTTAATTTTTGGCTTTATTAAATGGTTTTATAAAGTGACGTGGGAGTTATAAGGGATAGATAAAAGGTGTTTTTGCTTGGTAATTATTTTTGGTTAAAAATAATTAGGAGGAATAAGGAGTTAATTGTTTTATAAAGCCTTTTAATATATTTAGCTTATTGGAGAGATAAATGCTTTTAAGTGTTGATTATTATTGAAGATGTCTTCTTGCCATTAAGAAGTGTTGAGAAAGTAATTATTTTGAAATTATTTTCTGGTGGTGGATATTATTTCAACTGGGAGATTATAAGGTGTAATTGGTCATTTATTTCTATGTGTTGATGGATGCTTAATCAAGATGGAGTAATAAGGTGTATTTGTGAGTTGCTATTTGTTTTGTATTGTCACCTAACCTTCTTTGAGCTTGGCAAAGAAGTATTTGTGGTTATGGTAGATTTATGAGATCCCTTCATCATCAAGAAAAAGGTATGAGCACATTCTTCCATAATTGAGTTGATTGGTTGGTTTTCTAGAAAATAAGTTTGGAGTGAAAAGGACTTGATTAGGGTTTCCTTATTGAGTGTGTTGAGTTAATGCTTCAAGGTTTTCTAGAATAAAGAGTTGTTATTGAAACCTTGTTTTATAAGCATTGTTGTTGAAGCCATTGATTGTGTGAAGAACTTGAACTAGGGTTTGCAAAGAACATGAGTATCATTGTTATGTGAATATTGTCTTATAAGCATTGTTGTTGAAGTGGTTGAGTGAAGAACTTGAACTAGGGTTTGAAAAGAACATGAGTATCATTGTTATGTGAGATTTGTTGTTGAGCATTGTTGGAAACATTTTGAGTGAGTGTTCATATGCTTGGACTAGGGTTTGTGAGCAAGGATTGTTTCATTGAGTGATTGGTTGAGTAGAGTTGGTTGAGCCTAGTCAAGTGGATGTGTGAAGTGATTGTTCAAGTTCCAAAACAAACTATTCTATATTCTGAATTGAATTGAGAAAGTGATTGAGCTGAAGCATATTGAGTCTCTAACAATTCTCTGTATGTTTTTGAAAGAGTGATTGAAATTCATTGAGCATTGTGATGAGTATAGAGTATATTGAGTCTCTAAAAATTCTCTTTATGTTTCTATGAGATTGGACAAGTTCTAGTGTGGACTTGTTGAGCAGATTTGAGGTAAGTCTTTGAGAAGACTTGTGGATAGATTTGAGTAAGCTTTTGTGGAAGCTTACAATACATATTGAGAGTATATTTGGATAAGTTCTTGAGAGGACTTATTGAGCAGATTTGGATAAGTTCTTGAGAGGACTTATTGTGGGGAAAGTTCTAGAGAGGACTTGTGGATAGATTGGTGTGAGATTTTGTGGAAGCTTACAAGGCATATTTGAGATAAGTCTTTGAGAAGGCTTGAGAGCAGAGTTGATTGATTGATTTGTTCAAACCTTGAGTTAAGGTTTGGGGTAGATCTAGCAGAGTTGATTTGAGATTGATTCAAGCTTTGAGTTAAGGCTTGAGGATAGAGATTGAGGATAGATTTGTGCTAGACCGAAGGACTATGTTTAGTACATATTTGAGGATAGAGTTTGGTGCAGATTTGAGGATAGATTTGTGCCAGACCAGAGATAGATATTGAGGACAGATTTGTGCTAGACTCGAAGGACTATGTTTAGTTTGGTATAGATTTGAGACAAGAGCTGAGTGCAAGCTTTGGAGGTGATAGAGTATAGAGGATGACAGTCTCTAGTGGATAGAGATCCATTAGCCATGGTAAGGAAGATAGGTGTCTTCTATGGATAGAGTTCCATTTGCTAAGGGTAGTGGAGGTAGAGGTCTTCTAGAAGATCACCAGCCAGAGTAGAGATTAGGAGATTGGTGTCTCCTATGGATAGAGATCCACAAACTTGATTTAGGGGATTGGTATCTCCTTTGGATAGAGGTCCATAAACATTGTAATAGGGAAAGGATTCCCAAGAGATTGATTGAGAAAATTTTAGTGAAATATTTTCCCATGGAGTAGCCCACATTGGGTGAACCACGTAAATTGTGGTGTCTCTATTGTGTGTGGTGATTTGTGCATTGCTTTGATTACTACTATTGATATTGCTATCTTTACATTGCATAATATTGATTGGGAAAGAAAAGTAAAAAGTGGTCTTATACTGTTCACCCCCCTCTCAGTATAAGCTTGTGTTCTTCAATTGGTATCAGAGCGGATTCCTTCGAAAGAGTTTAACAGCTTGAAGGAAAATCTTACAAGAACACAATGGATTCTAAGAATGGACCTTCAGATAATTCAGTACCAATATTTGATGGAAGTGATTATGTATATTGGAGTTTGAGAATGAAGATCTACCTAAAGGCACTTGGCAATGAGATTTGGGAAGTAGTTGAAAATGGATACGACTCCTTAGTTGATCCACCTACAGATAAGGAAGGTAAGCTTCTACAACATTACAATTCAAAAGCAATGAATGCACTTTTGAGAGGTTTGCATAGAATAGAGTCCATAAAAGTTATGCATTGTCAAGATGCAAAAGGAATGTGGGATAAGTTACAAAATATATATGAAGGAGATAAAGGTGTCAAGAAAGCAAAGATACGAAATCTCAAAGGACAATTTGAAGAGTTAAGAATGAAGGATGAGGAAAATATTAGTACTTATCTACTTCGAATTGATGAGGTTGTTAATGCCATGCAAGGACTTGGAATGAAGGTTGATGAATCAGATGTTTGTGATAAGGTCTTAAGATCTCTTCCAAAAAGATTTAGTGAAAATATTTTTGCTATAGAAGAGTCAAAGGATGGTGATTCTTTGACAAGAGATATGTTGCTTGGTATTCTTACAAATTTTGAGTTAAGAACAAAAGAACCTATTCCCCAAAAGGAAGCAACCTTCAAAGCAATCAAGAAGACAAAGGGTAAGAAGTCAGAATCAAGCAATGAGTCATCCAATGATGAAGAAGCTAATTATGGTAGAAGGGATAAGGATTCTAGAAGATCTAGAGATCTAAAATCTGTTAAATATTTCAATTGTGGAAAGTATGGTCATTATGCAATAGATTGTCAAGAAGCTAAGAATAATAATGGTGAAGAGAAACAGGATCACAAACATAGAATCGAAAAGATACAAGCACCAAAAGAAAAGCAAGGATGGACAAAGCAGGACAAGGAAAGAAGTTCTTTCAAAGACAAAAGAGGAGCTACTATGCGGATAAGGCAAGTAAGTATTCAAGTGATAGTGATGCTAGTTTTTTAGACAATGATAGAGATGAAGTCCTATTTATGATTGAATAAAAAGAACAAGTTAAGAAAAGGACTCTAGAAATTCTCAAGTGTTTTAGATGTGGTAACTTTGGACATCTTGAAGATAGTTGTAAAAGAAATGGTTTCAGTTTTAGTGATGATGAATATGAAGATACACTTGAAGGACAAGAAGAGAATATTCTAATGGCACTAGAAGAAGGATAAGGTGATCCTATAGAAGACAAGTCAAAAGAAAATGAAGATGTGGAAAAAGGTAAAAAAATAGAGGAATATTAAGATAAATATGGATATGATCTCAAGGGAGAACTTATCTATGCCCTTGACACAGTGAAGAAGGTAAGAAAGAAAAACTCTAAACTTGAAATTCAGTTTCAAGAATGTGATGAAGAGAGAAGGATGCTTATAGAGGATCTAGAAAAATCAAAGGCTAAGACAAAGAAGTTCAAGGATAAGTTAGAAGCAAAGATCTTAGAATGTGAAAAGTTAGCACAAGAAGTGGCACTACTAAGGGAAGATTTAGAAGACTCCAAATTCAAGCTAAAAGTGTTCAAAAATAGCTCAAATAACTTGGATAAGTTCATCAAGATACAAAAGCCTACATCAAGCAAAATAGGTCTTGGATTTGAACAAGGACAAAAAAAAGGGAAGGGGAGTCAACCCAAGTTGGAGGAGAAAAAAAAAAAAAAAAACAAGAGAAAAGAAACTTCAGATGAAGATACTTCAAAAGAAGGCAGTGTAAGAGAAAGTGAGACATCTAAGGATGAGTTGGACAATAAAAATTTCAACAAGGACAAGAACAATGCACAAAGAAGATACATATGGAACAGCAATCATAATAGGTCAAGAGAGACTAAGAGACCAATGAGGTCAAGACAAGGAAACTTCAATGGAAGATGTTTTTCATGTCACAGGTTTGGGCACATGGCTTCACAGTGTAGGACACATGAAAGACATGAATATGGGAACATACAACGTTTTAATGGGTATTGCTACTCATGTAATTATTGGCAATTTTGGGTACCTTGGGTACATTGCCTTTGCTCAAGTGTAGAAGTTGTCATTGATGTCAAGAAGCTCTTGAAGGAATTTGATTTAATGTCAGATTATTCAGAGCATGGACAGTGAGTTTCCAAGAAGATCATAGTAGCTCTTTTGCAAAAGATCAAAGAAAAAGACAAGTTAGAAAAAGTATGCAGCAGGTTGGAAAAACTATCATGATTTCGCGACATGTTAGAGGAGAGAGAAAGAGCTGGCAAAACTGTCATGATTTCGTGACATGTTGGAAGAGAGAGAAGAAGCAGGGAAAACTGTCACGATTTCGCGACATGTTGGCAGAGAAGGAGAGCAAGGTGGAAAGTGTCGCGATTTCGTGACATGTCGCATTTTCGCGACTTGAAAAGAGCAGGAAGGCCGAGAAGGAAAAGTGTCACGATTTCGCGACATATTGCAAGGAAGATTGTACGGACGAAAAAGTGTCACGATTTCGTGACATGTTGCAGGAGAGGAAGTCCGAAAGAAAAAGTGTCACGATTTCATGACATAATGCAGAAGAGAGAGTCTAAAATGTGAGTTGTCATGATTTCATGACAAGTTCGAAGAGAGAGAAAGTAGCAAGATAAAGTGTCACGATTTCGTGACATGCTACAAAAGATGAAGTGAGGACTGTCACGATTTCGTGACATGCTGCAGAACTCGAAATGAGAACTGTCATGATTTCGTGACATACAACAAAGGGAAGAGTTTGAAATGAGAAGCATCATGATTTCGTGACGGGTTGCAAAGAAAGCGTTCGGATGCTGAAAGTGTCACGATTTCACGACAGGTAGAAGTGAAGAAGCTAGCGGATGAAGATGTCACGATTTCATGACATGTCGTTGTGTTGCGACCAGAAGGCAAGTGAAGACGCCAACGGAGGAAGATGTCATGATTTCATGACATGTCACAGTTTCATGACCAGAAGGCAAGTGAAGGCGCCAGCGGAGGAAGATGTCATGATATCGCGACATGTCACAGTTTTGTGACTCAAAGAGGAGAGAGAATGTATGGCGTCAAAAATGTCATGATATCATGACAAAAACAAAAAGGAAGTCTAAAGAAGCAAAAGTGTCATGATATCATGACAACAAGAAAAAGAAAGTGTACGGCTGCAAAGGTGTCGTGATATCGTGACATGTTGTAGTTTCATGGGAAAAGCTACAGAACCAGAGGCGGTTGAAGCCGACAGAGTTAACTTTGAGCCGACGAAGTTTAGGGTTGTGCAGCCGATGGAGTTTAGGGTAACAGTCGACTATAGTTTAAGTTTTGTTCTTGAAATTTATACTATAAAAGGAGGGCTGTTTCGAGATTGAAAGTATTTGAATAAGTATCGAACTTGCGCAAGTTAAGTCCATGGTGCACAGAGAGCGAGTCGTGTCGAATCGAGCGAAGTGTGTGAGATGCAGCCATAACAGCGCAGATAGCGCAGAAGTGGCGAGTTGATGCATAGAGTGAGAAGTTCGATCGTCGAGAGCTGAGTGTTGTTGTGTTTGGTGCAGATCAGAGAAAGAGAAATCGAGGACATTTGTGCTAGACCGAAGGACTGTGTTTAGTGCAAATTCGAGGACCAGCTTTGAGGTGATAGAGTTGAGGACAGAGGTCTCCAGCCAGAGCAGGGAAGACAGGTGTCTTCTGTGGATCGAGTTCCATTTGCTAAGGGCAGCTGAGGCAGAGGTCTTCTAGAGGATCACCAGTCAGAGCAGAGTTAGGGGAAGGTATCTCCTTTGAGCCGAGGCTCATAAAATTTGTAATTGGGAAGGTTTCCCAAAGAATTTGAGATAAACTTTTAGAGAAAAGTTTTGTGGACGTAGCCCAGCTCTTCTGGGTGAACCACGTTAAAAATGGGTCTTCAATGTGTGATGTTTTCTGTCTTGTTTAATGTTGTGTTGATGCCACTGCTATCTGAAATTAAAATTATTAAATGGTTAAGTCTTATACTGTTCACCCCCCCCTCTCAGTATAAGTTCATGTTCTTCAATTGGTATCAGAGCGGGTTTCTCCAGAAAAAGCCTAACAGCTTGGAGAAGGATCTATCAGAGGAACATACAGATTCAGAAAGAAATGAAGAGGTTGGGTTCGATCTCAAAGGTGAATTCTTCTTGGTTTTAAAAAGGCTTGAGAAATTCAGGGAAGAAAATTTTGTTCTCAAGCATCAAATTCAGGAAGAAGAGATTGCAAGATCAAGATTATCTCAAAGAGTTATAGACTTCAAAATTCTAGTTGAAGAAGGAAAGAAGGTTGAACAGGTTCTGACAGAGGCTTTAAAAGGAAAGGAAATTGATTGCGAGAAACTAGAAGAAGAGGTTATGTCTCTTAGAATGAAGCTGGAAAAATTGGCTCTCAGACAGAATACTTCGTATGACAAGCAAAAGAAGGATGGTATCACTATTCATGAAATAGGGTCTTCAAGCAAGACCAATCTTCATCCTGAAGAGCGGTGGATTCCAGTTGGTCACAAGAAGAACAATCATCCAAGGCATCAAAACAGGTTACATAATACTTTCCATGGCTATTGTTTTTCCTGCAAGAATTTTGGTCACAAAGCTATGCATTGCAATAAATCCTTGAATAGCCATAGTAAGGAAAATGTTAACTCATTTGCACCTCTTATGAATAAAAATTTCATGTGTGTCAAGTGCAAGAATTTTGGGCATACAGCAAGGATGTGCAGTTTGGATAGATCTAGCCTTGAGTTCACTAAAAAGAAAAATGAGATCAAATCTAAGTCAATGATAGTTCAAACTGCTTTTCATGCTCAAGACAAAGTAGAAAAATGGTATCTTGATAGTGGTTGTTCAAAACATATGACTGGTGAAAAGGAAAAATTTTTGGTCTTAAAACAAACAAACCGAGGAACAGTCAGTTTTGGAGATAATAGGTCAGCTAAAATCTGTGGTAAAGGGACTCTTAGTTTGGATGGGAAATCCAAAACAGAAAATGTGCTCTATGTAGAAGGCCTAAGACATAATCTTCTTAGTGTGAGTCAACTTTGTGATCAAGGGCACATAGTATCTTTCTTTTCAGATAGATGTGAGATAAGTAAAGAAAAAAATGGAAAACTCATTGCTAGTGCTACAAGGACTCCAAACAATCTTTACATGCTAAGTGAGATAAAAAGGGAAAAGTGTTTTCTAACTCAAGAAGATGAGAGTTGGTTATGGCATAAAATATTGGGGCATTTGAGCTTTGATAATCTTGTCAATATTAGTAACAAGGAAGCAGTTAGAGACTTGCCCAAAATAAAAAGGCCCCATAACATCATTTGCGGTCCTTGTCAACATGGAAAACAGACCAGAACCAGTTTTAAATCAAAAGGGTATACATCTTCAAAACCATTGGATCTTATTCATACTGATTTGTGTGGCCCTACCAGAACTCAGAGCATTCAAGGAGAAAGCTACTTCATGTTGTTTATAGATGATTATTCTAGAATGACTTGGGTTACTTTTCTCAAAGAAAAATCTGAAGCTTTTGAAAAATTTAAAGCTTTTAAAGAAATGATTGAAAATGAGACTGACAAGAGAATCAAATGCTTAAGATCAGATAGAGGAGGAGAGTTCACTTCAAATGAATTTGTGGAATACTGTGAGCAACACGGAATCAAAAGAGAATATTCAGCAGCAAGAACTCCTCAACAAAATGGAGTAGTTGAAAGGAAAAATAGAACTGTTGAAAATATGGCTAGAGCAATGTTAAATGAGTCAAAACTTTCAGATGGCTTTTGGAGAGAAGCAGTCAGTACAATAGTCTACATCATCACCAGGGCTCAACTCAGAGTCAATCACCATAAAACTCCCTATGAGTTGTGGAAAGGAAGACCAGCTACAATAAAATACTTCAAAGTGTTCGGGAGTAAGTGCTTCATCAGAAGGGAAGATCAGAATTTGGGTAAGTTTGATCCTAGGTGTGATGAGGGAATTTTTCTTGGATATTCCAGCAAAGCAAGGCCTACGAGATGCTTCAACAAAAGAACTCATACGAGTTGTAGAAAGCATAAATGTAACAAGTAGATGAAAAGACAGGGATAAGAGAACCAGTCAAGGAACTCAGTGATGAAATCTGTCAAGAAGAATTCAGAGAGGTTTCAGATGAAGAAGAGGAAAGACAACAACTGCTTCCCAAAACTCCTTCATGGTATGTTCAGAAACATCATCCCAAAGATTTGATCATTGGTGATCCAAATAGCAGGCAAACAAGAAGAAGAGTCATTCCTTCACATGATTCTGCGAATGTTTCATTGTTATCTCAGATTGAGCCAAAAGATTTCAGTGAAGCATGTACAGATAAGTTTTGGGTAAAAGCAATGGATGAAGAGCTAAATCAAATAGAGAAAAGTGAAACCTGGGATTTGGTTCCAAGACCTAAGGACAAGAATGTCATTGGCACAAAATGGATATTCAGAAATAAACTCAATGAGGATGGAAAGATTGTCAGAAACAAAGCTAGGTTAGTCTGTAAAGGTTATGCTCAAGTAGAAGGTGTTGATTTCGAAGAGACGTTTGCGCTCGTTGCTCGTCTTGAAGCTATCAGGATGTTTTTGGCCCTTTCAAGCTTCAAATCATTCAAGGTATATCAAATGGATGTAAAGTCAGCTTTTCTAAATGGGGTGTTGGTAGAAGAAGTCTACATAGAACAGCCGGAAGGAGTGTCTCTCTCAGAACAGTCAGACTATGTGTGTAAACTGAAAAAGGCCTTGTATGGGTTAAAGCAAGCACCCAGGGCTTGGTACTCAAGACTTGATGGGTATCTTCATGAGCAAGGCTTCAAGAAAGGCATGGCAGATAGCAACTTGTATATTAAGAATGAAGATGATGATATGTTGATTATAGTTGTCTATGTTGATGATATTATTTTTGGGGGAAATAATACTCAGATATGCAAAGCTTTTGCTAACACCATGCAGAAGGAATTCGAGATGTCTATGATTGGAGAGTTATCATTCTTTTTAGGTCTTCAGATTGCTCAATCAAAAAATGGTATATTTCTCTCTCAGGGAAAGTATATCAAAGAAATGTTGAAGAAATTTGGGATGATGGACAACAAACCCGTGTGTACTCCAATGATTACAGGGTGCAATCTGAGTAAAGATGATGAATCTCCAGTGGCAGATCAGAGGTTGTACAGATCTATGATTGGCAGTTTACTATACAGTACAGCTACCAGACCAGATATCATGCAGGCCGTTGGGTTAGTAGCAAGATTTCAGGCAGCTCCAAAAGAATCTCATGTTATAGCAGTTAAGAGGATATTCAGATATTTGAAGGGCACTATGGACTTTGGGCTTTGGTATCCCAAAGGTGATGATTTCACCCTCACGGACTTATACGGATGCAGATTGGGCAGGCGGTATTGATGATAGGAAAAGCACTAGTGGTGGAGCATTATTTCTGGGAAAGAGTTTGGTTTCTTGTCTAAGTAAGAAAAAACCTTCAGTTTCTTTATCTACAGTTGAGGCTGAATACATAGCAATGAGTGGCTGGGTGCACACGGGTTTTATGGATGAAAACCACCTTGGAGGATTTCAAAGTCAAGCATGAACAACCCATCTCCATTCTTTGTGATAATACAAGTGCCATAAGTATTTCCAAAAATCTGGTAATGCACTCAAGGACGAAGCACATTTCCATCAAATATCATTTTCTAAGGGAGAAAGTGCAAGACAAGTAGGTCAAGCTAGAGTATGTGTCTACTAAAGAGCAGATTGCAGATATCTTCACCAAACCTCTTCCAAGAGATACGTTTGAGTATCTAAGGGAGAAATTGGGAGTTGTACTCCCACCCAGAATTAATCACCTCATCAGGAGGTGGGGGAGGGACCAAGCTAAGAGGCTCATTCTTAGTCCCGAGCCCCAAAGGTGACCCTTTGCCATTGATGACAAAGGGGGAGAGATATGAGTAAGGGGGAGAGCTTCAAGTGAAGAGAAGAGCTTCAAGTCAGGGGGAGCAAAACCTCAAAGGCAGATTCTCAGTGTTAGCACAACTGGTTTCAGTTTTGGCTCTTGAGATGTGTTTTCAATAAAGGTTTGCCATCAATGACAAAGGGGGAGATTGTTGGCAATTTTGGGTACCTTGGGTACATTGCCTTTGCTCAAGTGTAGAAGTTGTCATTGATGTCAAGAAGCTCTTGAAGGAATTTGATTTAATGTCAGATTATTCAGAGCATGGACAGTGAGTTTCCAAGAAGATCATAGTAGCTCTTTTGCTAAAGATCAAAGAAAAAGACAAGTTAGAAAAAGTATGCAGCAGGCTGGAAAAACTGTCATGATTTCGTGACATGTTAGAGGAGAGAGAAAGAGTTGGCAAAACTATCATGATTTCATGACATGTTGGAAGAGAGAGAAGAAGCAGGGAAAACTATCATGATTTCATGACATGTTGGCAGAGAAGGAGAGCAAGGTGGAAAGTGTCATGATTTCACGACATGTCACATTTTCGTGACTTGAAAAGAGCAGGAAGGCCGAGAAGGAAAAGTGTCACGATTTCGTGACATATTGCAAGGAAGATTGTACGGACGAAAAAGTGTCATGATTTCGTGACATGTTGCAGGAGAGAGTCCGAAAGAAAAAGTGTCACGATTTCGTGACATAATGCAAAAGAGAGTCCGAAATGTGAGTTGTCATGATTTCACGACAAGTTCGAAGAGAGAGAAAGTAACAAGATAAAGTGTCACGATTTCGTGACATGCTAAATACGAAGTGAGGACTGTCATGATTTTGCGACATGCTGCAAAACTCGAAATGAGAACTGTCATGATTTCGCGACATGCAACAAAGGGAAGAGTTTGAAATGAGAAGCGTCACGATTTCACGATGGGTTGCAAAGAAAGCGTTTGAAAGCTGAAAGTGTCACGATTTTGCGACAGGATGAAGTGAAGAAGCTAGCGGATGAAGATGTCACGATTTCATGACATGTCGTAGTTTCGCGACCAGAAGGCAAGTGAAGACGCCAGCGGAGGAAGATGTCACGATTTCGTGACATGTCACAGTTTCATGACCAGAAGGCAAGTGAAGGCGCTAGCGGAGGAAGATGTCGCGATATCGTGACATGTCATAGTTTCGTGACTCAAAGAGGAGAGAGAATGTATGACATCAAAAATGTCACGATATCATGACAAAAACAAAAAGGAAGTCTAAAGAAGCAAAAGTGTCACGATATCGTGACAACAGGCAAAAGAAAGTGTATGGCTGCAAAGGTGTCACGATATCGTGACATGTTGTAGTTTCACGGGAAAAGCTACAGAACCAGAGGCGGTTGAAGCCGACAGAGTTAACTTTGAGCCGACGAAGTTCAGGGTTGTGCAGCCGATGGAGTTTAGGGTAACAGCTGACTATAGTTTAAGTTTTGTTCTTGAAATTTATACTATAAAAGGAGGGTTGTTTCAAGATTGAAAGAATTGAATAAGTATCGAACTTGCACAAGTTAAGTCCATGGTGCGTAGAGAGCGAGTCATGTCGAATCGAGCGAAGTGTGTGAGATGCAGCCATAACAGTGTAGATAGCGTAGAAGTGGCGAGTTGATGCATAGAGTGAGAAGTTCGATCGTCGAGAGTTGAGTGTTGTTGTGTTTGGTGCAGATCAAAGAAAGAGAAATCGAGGACATTTGTGCTAGACCGAAGGACTGTGTTTAGTGCAAATTCAAGGACCAGCTTTGAGGTGATAGAGTTGAGGACAGAGGTCTCCGACCGAGCAGGGAAGACAGGTGTCTTCTGTGGATCGAGTTCCATTTGCTAAGGGCAGGTGAGGCGAGAGGTTTTCTAGAGGATCACCGGTCAGAGCAAAGTTAGGGGAAGGTATCTCCTTTGAGCCGAGGCTCATAAACTTTGTAATTGGGAAGGTTTCCCAAAGAATTTGAGATAAAATTTTAGAGAAAAGTTTTGTGGACGTAGCCCAGCTCTTCTGGGTGAACCACGTTAAAAATGGGTCTTCAATGTGTGATGTTTTCTGTCTTGTTTAATGTTGTGTTGATGCCACTGCTATCTGAAATTAAAATTATTAAATGGTTAAGTCTTATACTGTTCACCCCCCCTCTCTGTATAATTTCATGTTCTTCAATAATTAGTTTGGTCATAAGGAAATGAATTGTAGGGTTCATGACAAAATAGGATATGGCTTCACTAAAAGAAATCCTAAGATATTTGCACCTCCAAGGAATAATAACATTAAGTATTATAAGTGCAATAATGATGGTCACACAGCAAACTGGTGTACAAAAGATATTCCAAAATCAAGTATGAACAGGATCAGGAACAAGAACATGGATATGAAAAGGAACAGGAACATTGATATGAATAGGAATAGGAACAGGAACGTGAACATGGATATGAACAGGAATAGGAACATGGATATGAATAAGAACATTAACAAGAACAAGAACAAGAATATGGACATGGAAAGAAATAGTCAGAGGAATCAGAAGGATCGGATAAGAAGAAAAGAGGATAAAGGTAAAGAACAGTGCTTTCTAGAAGTAGAAATACTCCCACCCTAGAATAAACCACCTCAAGAGGAGGTGGGAGAGGGGCTAAGCTAAGAGGCTCATTCTTAGCCCCGAGACCCAAAGGTGATCCTTTGCCATTGATGACAAAGGGGGAGAGATTTGGTATTTGAGCAAAGAGGAGAGGTTTGACAAAAGCATTGAGCCAAGGAGAGAAATGTCCCAGGGGGAGCAGAACCTACGAAAGGTTAAGTTTCTAGTAAAAATAATTTGGGTTTCCATCAATGACAAAGGTGGAGATTGTTGGAAATTTTTAGGAATGTTAGTTGTCATTGATGTCAAAAGGTTCTAAGAATAATTGCATTTTGATTGGTTCCAAAAGAGCTTCCTCGGAAGCATGATCAAAGGCTTTTATGAAAACCATGGTAGGCAAAAATCAAATATTAATTATCCATGATGGGAAATAAAAGGTTTTTATTAAAAACCAAGATGACTTTTCATTTTGTTAAAAAAGGCCTAGCGATTATTTATTTATTTAATTTAAAGTATTTAAGTTCCAAAGAGAAATTAAATTATTATAAATAAATAATCATTAAAGTTAATTCAAATATTCGAAATTCAAATTTCTAATGCACCGACGTGTGAGAAATTTCCTCCATTCATGTATAAAAGGTGGATCATTTCACCTTAGAAAGTACCATGCTTAATTTTGAGTTGATGCTCCCGAATCCCCTACGAAAGGTATCTTTGATATTCGTGCGATTAAAGATTCGTGGCTAGTGGACAGTGTGTGGTGTTCTAAGGAGGTCAACATGTGAAAAGAAGAGCATAAGGTGAAGGAAGCTCCACTTCCTTCATGTGGGCATTGCTAGCCCACATGGTGGACTCCCAAGCGCTAAGGTGCTTAGGCTTGTGGAGACGGTGGTTCGATTCTCACCGAATCCCTTTTAGGGATCAACAAAAAGGTATGCACATTATTTGAGCGCTGGGTTTTTTGGAGAAGGTTGTTGAAAATTTAAATTTAATTTTTGGCTTTATTAAATGGTTTTATAAAGTGACATGGGAGTTGTAAGAGAGATAAAATGTGTTTTGCTTGGTAATTATTTTTGGTTAAAAATAATTAGGAGGAATAAGGAGTTAATTTTTTTATAAAGCCTTTTAATATATTTAGCTTATTGGAGAGATAAATGCTTTTAAGTGTTTATTATTATTGAATATGTCTTCTTGCCATTAAGAAGTGTTGAGAAAGTAATTATTTTGAAATTATTTTTTGGTGGTGGATATTATTTCAACTAGGAGATTATAAGGTGTAATTGATCATTTATTTCTATGTGTTGATGTATGCTTAATCAAGATGGAGTAATAAGGTGTATTTGTGAGTTTCTATTTGTTTTATATTGTCACCTAACCTTCTTTGAGTTTGATAAATAAGTATTTGTGATTATGGCAGATTTAAGAGATCCTTTCATCATCAAGAAAAAGGTATGAGCACATTCTTCCATAATTGAGTTTATTGGTTGGTTTTCTGGAAAATAAGTTTGGAGTGAAAAGGACTTGACTAGCTCTTCCTTATTGAGTGTGTTGAGTTAATGCTTCAAGGTTTTTTGGAATAAAGAGTTGTTAAAACATTGTTTTATAAGTATTGTTGTTGAATCCATTGATTTAGTGAAGAACTTGAACTAGGGTTTACAAAGATCATGAGTATCACTGTTATGTGAAGATTGTTTTACAAGCATTTTTGTTGAAGCCATTGATTGAGTGAATAACTTGAACAAGGGTTTAGAAAGAACATGAGTATCATTGCTATGTGATATTGGTTGATAAGTATTGTTGGAAACATTTTGATTGAGTGTTCATATGCTTGGACTAGGGTTTGTAAGCAAGGATTATTTCATTGAGTGATTGATTGAGTAGATTTGGTTGAGCCTAGTCAAGTAGATGTGGGAAGTGATTGTTCACATTCCAAACCAAACTATCCTATATCCTGAATTGAATTGAGAAAGTGATTGAGCTAAAGTATATTGAGTCTCTAACAATTCTTTGTATGTTTTTGAAAGAGTGATTGAAATTATTTGAGCATTGTGATGAGTATAGGGTATATTGAGTCTCTAACAATTATCTTTATGTTTCTATGAGATTGGACAAGTTCTAGTGTGGACTTGTTGAGTAGATTTGAGGCAATTCTTTGAGAAGACTTGTGGACAGATTTGGGTAAGCTTTTGTGGAAGCTTACAATACATATTGAGAACAAATTTGTATAATTTCTTGAGAGGACTTATTGAGCATATTTGGATAAGTTCTTGAGAGGACTTCTTGAGTAGATTTGGTTAAGTTCTTGAGAGGACTTATTAGCCAAATTGGACAAAGTTCTAGAGAGGACTTGTGGATAGATTGGTGTGAGATTTTGTGGAAGATTACAAGGTAGATTTGAGACAGGTCTTTGAGAAGGCTTGAGAGTAAATTTGATTGATTGATTTGTTCAAAACTTGAGTTAATATTTCAGGCAGATCTAGTAGAGTTGATTTGAAATTGAGTCAAGCTTTGAGTTAAGGCTTGAGGATAAAGATCGAGGATAGAATTGTGCTAGACCAAAGGACTGTGTTTAGTATAAATTCGAGGGCAGAGTTTGATGCAACCTTGAGGACAATTTGTTTCCAGACCAAAGATAGATATTGATGATAGATTTATGCTAGATCGAAGGACTGTGTTTAGTATAGATCAGAGAACAGAGATTGAGGATAGGTTTATGCTATACCAAAGGACTGTGTTTGGTATATATTTGAGACAGATTTGATTGCAAGCTTTGGAGGTGACAAAGTATAGAGGATGATAGTCTATAGTGGATAGAGATTCATTATCTAGGGCAAGGAATATAGGTGTCTTCTATGGATAGAGTTCGATTTGCTAAGTGCAGTAGAGGCAGAGGTCTTCTAAAAGATCACCAGCCAGAGCAGAGATTAGAAGATTGGTGTCTCCTATGGATAGAGATCCATGAACTTGATTTAGGGGATTGGTATATCCTTTGTAAAAAGGTCCATAAACATTGTAATAGGGAAAGGATTCCCAAGAGATTGATTGAGAAAATTTTAGTGAAATATTTTCTCCACGGAGTAGCCCACATTGGGTGAACCATGTAAATTATGGTGTTTCTATTATGTGTGGTGATTTATGCATTGCTTTTATTACTACTATTGATATTGCTATATTTACATTGCATAATATTGATTGAGAAATAAAAGTAAAAAGTGGTCTTATATTGTTCACCCCCCCTCTTAGTATAAGCTTGTGTTCTTCATTAAAATTAACATTTCAATTTTGAAATGTTTAATATGAATATTTATAAATTTTATAATACAATCATATTATATATGATTTTTTTTCAATTGGTTATATGAGATTGAAATGGGTCCCATCCATATTACTTATTACAACAAAGCTTAAAAATTATCAATGTATTTCTTGACAAGATTTGAACCTTGGTCTCCTCCTTAAATGTTGAGGAACCTAACCTTGGTTGTGACTGACATGGGTACGATTCCCACTCCCTCTTGCAGATATTCTCTTCTCCCATGCAATAATCCATTCCTCATTAGTTGTGGTTGGGGGTCTAAGAGTTTATGTGGTGTTGTTTTTACCACTAACCAAATTTTTTCTCCTCCAGGTTGGGAAAAAATTAATTTTGATGGTGCAACTAAGGATAATCCAGGGGCTACAGGAATTGGTTTTCTCATAAGAAAATTTAAGGGGAATATCTTTCATTGGGAGCTAGAGGGTTTTTGAAGGGTTACTAACAATAAAGTTGAAGTCCTGGCTATCAGATTAGGTTCTCTCAATACTTGGGATAATGGGTTTAGAAAGATCATAGTTGATTCTGATTCACAAATTATGGTGGGGCTTATGGATGCTATTAGAAATTCAAAACAAAGAGTTGGAGGATAAGAAACATTATAAGCCAAATTAATTCCATTTGGCAAAAGTTTAATAATGTCATCCTAATCTATGTTGACAAATAAAATAATGTAGCGACTAAATTTTTGGCTAAACATGGTAGTGAAAGTTTGGTTGGATACATTCTGAATTCTAATTAGGATATGCGTACTTCTGAATGGTGGGAGGTGAACCAAATGGTTCTTAAATTGGCCAAAAAATACTTAGTGAATGATGAGGATAGGTCCAGAGACCACTAAGTCTTATGGATCAATGGAGGATGAACGCTTATTTGTTAGGGATTTTTACTACCTCTGGCAACACTCTTTGGCCCTTTTTGGGATAGCATGGGTAGTGTTCATAGGACTATCAAGCATGCTAGGTTCCTTAGGAAGTGTAAAGAAGAAATAAGAACAAGATCAAATTTTATGCTCTGTAGATGGTACTCAATTTTATGTTATTTTTGGATATGTTAATCCGAGTTTTATTCAGATTTTAGGGCTTGTCCTATGATTGTAATTTGATTCTTGTTCTATCAATATAATTTTTTTACCTTTTAAAAAATATTGAGGAACCTAACTGGTTGAACTAATGTCACTTGATAACATTATACACATGCATGGTATAAGTTTAATCAATTAAATATTTTAATAAATATGATAAAATGGTAAAAGTTCAATCACTTAAAATATCTAGACTTTTAAGGTGAAGATTGAAGCTTGAATCTTACTAAGTTGTAAATGTATAATTTCTTTTAATGGTTAGAAGTTCCTATGACATTATTTTTTCCAATTGGTTTATGAGATTGAAATTACCCTCATTTGTATTACATTATCATCACATAGTGGTATTACAACAAAGATTAGATATTATCCATGTATCACTTGACAAGATTAGAACCTTAGTATCCTTCTTAAATATTGAGGAACCTAACCGTTGAGCTTATACCACTTGATAATATTATACACATGACTAAAATCAATATATATATATATATATGATTAAATGGTATAATTTTTTTTTTTAACTGAAAAAATCCTTGCGGAGCTGCCTTGGTCTAAGAGACCACGAATAGGGGGTTCTACACCGTCAAAGTCACCCGGGGGTCGCACCCGATCCTGCCCGCACCAACATTATCAATTGGATTTTAGATACCCAATTCAGCTTTTTGGTAGGGTGGAGATTTGAACCTGGAACCTCCCTTGGAGGATTGCCCTCTCCTCTCCAACTCACCTACAACACCTGGGTTGTGGTTTTCATAATTTTTTTTCTTTTTTCTTTTCTTGTTTAATTTTAAAATATTTATATCATTTTCATTTTCATTTTCATTAGGAATTTTGATTAAATGGTATAATTATAATCAATTAAATAGATATGATTAAATGGTATAAGTTCAATCAATTAAATATCTAGACTTTTAATGTGGAGACTCAAGATTGAATCTTACTAAGTTATATATGTATATATTTTTTATTGGTCAAATGTCCCTACGGTCCGAATTTTAGGACTAGAAATTCCCATACCAACCATGACCCCTCATAAGGCCAAGAACTAAGCTTATCAATAAGGGATACACACCCACACACATCGTGATTTGAACCTTAGACCTCTCGAAGAAGAGCCAAAACCTGAACCATTGCTCATATAGTAATAGTGTCAGGTGGGACACATATCAATACCATATATAAATAATATGTTAAATAGATTTCATTATTGGACATTATTTATTTATTTATTATTTTCTTCATTATATGATTTTGTTATAGTTTAAAAAATAATTTCCAATCTTTAAAGTTCAAAAATATAAAACATGAAAATAGTAAATAAATTTAATTTTAGATGTTATTTGTTTTACTATTTATATATAATATGATGAGAGGCTTTACATTTTTTATTTTTAATTTAATATATTTTTCAAGTAAAAAATCAAATTTATCCAAATATAATAGGTTAACTATTCTAAATATTATATATAAATAATAATATCAAAATTTAAATAGTGAAGGACATCTACTAATACAAACTACAAATAGATGAAGAGAACTAAGAGAAAACAAATTCAGTAGAAATAGGACTTCTTATTAGTTTGGATTTGAAACAAAGACAAGTATAGCAAACATCAATAATAATAAATCAATTTTTTGTTGAAATATCTATGACTATAATAAAATATTAATTTGATATCATAACATTTCTATATATATTTATAATAAAAATAATATTAATAACAAAAAGGAAATATTTTTTCTAGTTTTGTAATAACATATTTAAACCATTAGGTAATGATAAATATCCACAAGTGATCAACCCTTACCTATGTGGGTATGATATCGTAGTACTTCGACATTATCTTTGCCAAATTTTGCTCATTTTGGAAGCAACAAACAACAACAAAAGGGTCAACGACAAGAAAATTTCATAAACCCTCAATTTTTTTGCTTATTTTTGGTGAAGTACTGATTCACTTAAAAACATTATCGATTCGTTCAAAGGAGCGATTGTTAGCCATTATTACATTATTTCATGTTTTGTAATTATTAGGGAATGATTGATGATTTCACCTCATATGAGGTTGGATAGTCACATCTCCCATGAGCATGAGAGAAGATGAAAATATAAAGTTGAAGGTGAAACATGAAAGAGACTCTTGAAACTAAGAGACATTGATATATAAATATGCATGTTGTATATAAGTTTTGGTTGTGAGAAATAAACATCTATTGTTGTGATTAAAAATTAGTCTACTTTCATTGATTTCAACATCTGGTATCAGAGCAAGGTTGGTTATTTTGTGTGAGTAGGTACAATAATTTTCATTTCATGACATGCATTATCTTGGTTGAAGAGAGGATTGACCTGAATAAGAGTTTGGCTTGAGATATCACTAGTTTTCTATGTTTGTTTTATGAGATACTATAGCTGGACGGAAAGTGATGGTCTAGATTGGAGAAGCTATATGAAAATACACCAAAAATATATGATTAACTTACACAAATGTTGGTTGAAGAGTTTTTTCTAGGCACATGTAAGCAGTTCTATTTAAAAGTGTTTAGGGTGTGGAACAATTTGTATCTTGAACTACATTAAAATCTTGGCCCGATTTCATTTATTCATTTCATCTCTTCTTTCCTTGAATTCCTTTTGTCTCTCATATTTTCTACTTATCCATTGTTTCCTACTCTAAATTATTTCTCGGTATCTTGTATATGCTTATCATGTACTTTACCTATAGTTTTGTTTTACCTTCACTCATTCACCTACCCTACATTTTATTATATATTATAAATAATTTATATTAATATTTATTTGTTGAGCCTCCTATGGTCTAATTTAGACATGTAATAATTTTTCCCTTGAATGCAACAAACTTTGGAAACTACCTATTTGGATTGAAGGCAAAAGGCCATGCAAAGGCATTAAAATTGGCATGTGGCAAAAAGACAAACAAGGCATTTTTTTATGATTACAAGGAAATGATATATCTTTGGGAATAGAACATTTTAAGTGACCACAAACCAAAAGAAAATATATCTTTTGGCATGTGGTAAAAAGACAAACTAGGCATTTTTTGATGACTACAAGGAAAGGATATATCTTTGGGAATAGAACATTTTAAGTGACCACAAACCAAAAGAAAATATTTAAGGCACAAGAACAAGGTATATATTTTTTAAATTATCCTTTTAAAATTACAAATAACATAGTAGGAATATTGGTCTTTGTAAGAAATATTAATTATTTTATTTTTTATTAAAAGGTCATAAGCTCAATTTCATAGGGGTAATTTTCAAAAGGAAAAGGTATTATTGTATAGATATTTCAAAAGGAGTGCATTTAGGGAGTTAAAAGGTGTATAGGTGCATTTTTTGAGTAGGCAATTTATTTTTGAGGAGAAGTTGACATTTATAAAATCAAAGGGGAATTTGAAAGAAAGTTGAGAGTTTTTTTTTAAAGATAATGAGTCCAATACTTTATAGTGAAATTTTTTTTAAGGAGAATAGTAAATTTTTGTCAAAAGGTGCATTTTTGGTAGTGACCAACAACTATTTTTAAACAATTTTTGCATCAAAAATAATTGTGTATACAAAAATCAAAACATGTGCTTTACACAATTGCAATGTTTAATATAAACAACACTTTTTACTTGCATTTATGAGTAATGAAGTCACATTAAGTTACTACATCTAAATTTTAATAGAACTACCATAGTGATGTCTAGGATTTGACCCTATAAATCATTGGGGAGGAATAAGGACACATATTTGTGATATTTTTTGTTTCACTCCATATTTTACCCCATTCGTTACTATCATTAGATGTAAATTCTAAAATTAAGAAAATCAAAATATATAGGAAAATTATGCCCACATATGAGGATTTTTTTTAAGTAGGTGTCATTGATAAACCAAATCCTTTTCAATACTACCTTGGTACCAAGTATTGATCTATTTCACGTACCTTAAGGTTTCTCTCACATAAATCCATGTATATCAAGAGGACTAGCTTCGTCCACATATTGATGAGTATATAGAAAGGGCATATATATTGAAAGGTTTAGTATATAGGACTGGTGGTATATAGAAAAGGGGACTATTTTGGGAGATATACAGAACCTTTTCTATGGCTACATCAAAACATTCTAGAATCTCAATTACTCAAAGGTTCAAATTTTACACCATGGAAAACAAAAATGAGGACAATCCTAGTGGTCGAAAAACTTTGGGACATAGTTACTGGTGATAGAACTCGACCTGAGAAAATTGTGGCTAAGCAAAATTATGATGAATCAGATGCAAGGGTGCTTATGCTCATCACTTTTAGAGTGGTAGATAAAATACAACAACATATCAATGAAGCAAAAATATCAAAATATGCATGGGACATACTTTGTATTATATTTGAAAGGAGAAATGAAGCTACAATCCTTAATCATTGTTGGCAATGGTGAAGACAAGCAATCAAATTTACAAATTTATTATGTAATTAAACACACACACATATCATAAAATATGTGCAACATATATTTCATTCACTATTAACCATCATACAACATACATATTTAATATAATATGTTGTCTCTTTGATTTAAGAGACCCTTGGTGTTTCACCTTCAACTCTTATCTTTTCAACTTCTCTCATTCTTCTCACGGGAGATGTGACTATTCAATCGTATAGGAGGTTATATCATCAATCATCCCCTAAATATTCTATAATGTAATAATTATATAAAATAATATAATAAACTCTAACACCCCCTTATTACATTATTTGATATAAAAATTATCACCCCCATGATTCCAAAGGTGATACATTAGAACTATTATCCAACTTTGGCACTGGCTCTTACTCTAGCTTTGTCTCTTAATTTTTCTTTGGATCTAGATCTATTAGCTCTAGATTTAAAGGCACTAACTCTATTTACCTTGGCCTTGTTGATTTTAGCTCTAAGTAATCTCCATTATATTTGCCTCTTTGGTTAGTCACTAGGTCTACCTCTAGGTCATTACCTCTAGGTTTTTGTACTGGGATAATCATTGCCTTTGATTTATGGGTCCCTTACCTCTAGGTCACCTCTGGGTCATCATCAATTTAGGTTAGCCTTTGGATATACCTTTAGGTCATCACCTGTAGGAAATTATTGGTAAATTCTATTTTTGGAATCTTCCACACCTTTGGAATCTTCCACATAATGTTTCACTACAAGTCGTTTCACTGCATGCCTTTCAAGAATTACTTGGGTCATATTATTTTGATACTAAAACCATTTATCTCAAGTTTCCCATGGAAAAACTTACATTCTTATCATTCAACAAACTTGGTCCCCTTCTATAGAAACCATTCAGCATTTATTTTGCTTTATTCTATTCTGACACATGTATCCATCCACAATTTATTTATATTTTTTTGGCCACTATCCTTTTGTTCCAACACTTTCTTTTGGAGAAATTATTATCTCAGTACATATTACAAGAATGTAGGTTCCACAAATGACTACAATAACTCACCCTAGGAACTTTTGCATATGATTATTTCTTCACAAATTTGGTTTCAATGCTTCTTGCCTGACCTTCATATCCAAGGCCTTCATTATTTGGCCTTGGTATTATGGTTTTTTCATATATTTCGCATATCTTCCCAAACTTGTACCATTGTATCCCATTTTTCTCATTATTTTTTAACCAATTCCTTTGGTATGATTTTCAAAGCATCCAATTTCTACATCACTACTTTGAAAAATTTTCAAACACCCAAAATTCTTATTTCCACTATGGTATCTACCACTATCACCAAATACATTTAAATGCCACACATCATCATTACAATGACCTTCAACACAATTTTAACTGTTACTTTTAACTTTGACTATACGGTCTTTGTTGTGGCCATCAGAACAATCTTATACACAAATTCTATTCTCATAAACAATATTCAAATCACTTATATCACAAGCTATATCTTCCATTTAGATAAAATAACATGTATCACAACAACCATCTACCTTCATAGGCCTCAAATCACATGTATCATAGCTAAAATATATCCTCTAAAGAAGATCAATTATGTTTATATGGAAATTTCCCTAAAGCCTCTACTTCACTCTAAAGCTCAATCAATAGTGGGATAGGCTAAATGAGGCATTTGAGAGGTGCCTCTCACCTTTATTCAAAAATAGGGATTTTGAGATAAATATAGATGAGTCCCAAAGCCATGTTAACCATTATATCTTCCATAAATGATCAACGCTCATATTCTACCTAAAGCTAACAAAATTAAGGGTACCAAGTCCTACTGGTCATTGATTTTTTATTTTATGATCCATGTAGTCCTTCTGATGGAGGAAATCATGAAAAGAAGAAAAGACCCTGACACAATCTAAAGTTGGACATGTGGTGACCATTTGAAAGCTAGAAGAGAAAGGCATCGATGCCCAACTATAAAATGCATATTATTGACCTAAGGGATCCTATCCCAACTAAAAATACATGGCAGTCACCTATATCTATAAGGAGGTAGCCTAAAGGTAATTAAATAAGATATCTATCATTGCCTTTGGAGATTGAATTTTGTGGTCTAGCCTATTAGAGCCAACCATGTGGTAGTTGTGACAATCACCCATCATATAGGTAAGCCTACCTTGCCATCCTCTACCAGTTAGGGAGGCCATACCCACTACATCAACAAGCAAGACATTATAGAGGAAACCTAATGAAAACTTAATAACTCAACCACCCCAACACAACAATAATGAGATATTGAAGAACACAAGCTTATACCGAGAGGGGGGTGAATAGTATAAGATCACTTTTTAGTTTTCTTTCTCAATAAATATTATGTAATGTAAAGATATCAATATCAACAGTGGTAATCAAAGCAATGTACAAATCACCACACACAATAAAGACACCAATTTAAAGTGGTTCACCTAATGTGGGCTACTCCATGGAGAAAATATTTCACTAAAATTTTCTCAATCAATCTCTTGGGAATCCTTTCCCTATTACAATATTTATGGATATCTATACAAAGGAGACACCAATATCCTAATCAAGTTCATGGATCTCTATCCATAGGATAACTCCTTTCTCCTTAGCTCTGACTGGTAATATTCTAGAAGAAATATTTCCCCCACTGCTCTGGCTAATGGATCTCTATCTAATGAAGACATCTGTCCTCACTGCCTTAGCTAATGGATCTCTATCCAGTGGATACTGTCATCCTCTATACTCTATCACCTTCAAATATCTATCTCAAATTTGCATTAAACACAGTCCTTCGGTCTAGCACAAATTTTATCAATCTCTATCTCTGATCTAGCACAAACGTATCCTTAAATATACATCAAACTCTATCCTCAATCTCTATCCTATGATCTGCACTAAACACAGTCCTTCAGTCTAGCAAAAATCTATCATCAATCTCTATCCTCAAGCCTTAACACAAAGCTTGAATAAATCTCAAATCAACTCTGCTAGATATGCCCCAAACCTTAACTCAAGGTTTGAACAAATAAATCAATCAACTCTGATCACAAGTCTTCTCAAAGACTTATCTCAATTCTACCTTGTAAGCTTCCACAAAATCTCATACTTATCTATCCACAAGTCCTGTCAAGAACTTGTCCAATCTTCTCTCAACAAGTCCTCACTAGAACTTGTCTAAATCTACTCAATAAGTCCTCACTGTAAAACAATCGAACTAAGGGAGGTATTGCATTAAGCAAATTAAATAATGGTTACAATGCCAGGAATAGCACCGACGTAAACAGAACTATTACAGGAGTTGTAACAGTAAGCTAAATAATGTAATACACACAAAATATGCTAACTTACGCTAACATCCCCCCTTATTACATTATTTGGATAATTGAATAACTTCTAGCTATACTAACATCCCCCCATTACATTATTTTGAAATACATAGAGAGCTGCGAAACAATTCAAATTTGACACGTGCAAGTGCCTTAGTGAAAATGTCTACAACTTGAGCATTGGTGGAGATGTACTGAAGCTAAATTCGGTGTTTTGGTACTTCGTCTCGAATAAAGTGGCATTGTGTATCAATGTGTTTGGTTTTCTCATGATGTACTAGATTCTTAACAAGATTCAAAACACCCATGTTGTCGCAGAACAAGTGTATTGGAGATTTTGATGGAAGACCCATACTTGTTAGGATGCGACGCAACCATATCACTTCGCACACAACATCACGTGCGACGTGATATTCTGCCTCTGTTGATGAGAGAGCAACCACCTGTTGCTTCTTGCTGTGCCAAGAGACAGGACCGGATCCAAGATGAAAAATATATCCTGAAGTTGACTTGCGATCATCAAATGATCCGGCATAGTCGGAGTCCATGTATCCTTGCAAGAAGAATTTGTTGTTCTTCTTATATTCTAGGCCATATTCCATTGTGCCACGGACATAGTGAAGAACTCGCTTTGCTGCTTTCCAGTGTGTAGTCTTAGGTTCCTGCATGAACCTCGAAAGATAATTTACAGCAAACACGATATCTGGCCTAGTGTTGGTCAGATATATGAGACTCCCGATCAACTATCGATAGAGAGTACCATCTACCTACGGTGAATCATCATATCGTGATAACTGTATCCCTGTTTCCATTGGAGTTGCCATTGGCTTACAATCAGTCATGCGATATTTTTCCAACAGTGTCTTGGCATATTTTTTTTGAGTCACTTTGATGTAGTGCTCCTTCTGGCTGACTTCCAGACCAAGACAATAATGGAGAAGTCCGAGATCTGACATCTCAAAATATTGACACAAGTCTCTTTTGACAGTAGAGATCATAGTTTCTGAACTCCCTGTAATGAGCAGATCATCAACATAGAGTACAAGCAACACTATCTCAGAACCCTATTTCTTGAAATAGAGGTTTGCATCTGATGGACATCTCTTAAATCCATGTTGCAGGAGGTGATTATCCATTTTTATATACCAAGCTCGAGGAGCTTGTTTCAAGCCATATAAGGATTTGACCAATTTGCACACTTTTTGCTTTTGGCCTTCCACTTCAAATCCTTCTGGCTGAGTCATGTAGACTTCTTCTTGGAGATCACCATTCAGAAAAGCACTCTTGACATCCATTTGGTGCACTTTCCACCCATTTTGTGCTGCCATAGCACAAAGAACTCGAATGGTTGTCATCCGAGTAGTAGGTGCAAAAGTTTCCTCGTAGTCAATGCCTTCTCTTTGAGCATAGCCCTTTGCAACAAGTCGGGCCTTATGCTTATCTATTGTCCCATATACCTTATACTTAACTTTATACACCCATTTGCAGCCTATGGGCTTCTTTTCGTATGGCAGATCGACAAGCTTCCAAGTTTTGTTTTTCATCAGAGACTTATACTCTGCATCCATAGCGGCCTTCCACTGAGGCTCACCAAGAGCATCTTGCATTGATGCAGGTTCAAGATCATCTATTGAGGACATAAACACCCTGTCATCATCAATATCCATATCTTATGTATCTCTCTCTGGATCTACAGAAAGTTCCTCAAAGGATTGGCATAGATCATCAACCTCAGTAATCTTTGTTGCAGCTTTCTCCTGTTGAGCCATGCTGCGAGTACGAGGCCTATCCAATGTCAAATCTGGTGGAGTGGATAGCTTAGAATCTCTGATTGTATTTGTATACCACTTTGGATTCTTCTTCTGAGGTGTTGAAGAAGATGAAGAAGGACCTCCAACTTTTGATGAAGGAGATTTCTCAACCTTAGTTTCCACAAGGTCTAGGTATACATCTGATGTGTTTTCTGATGTGAAAGCCTCATCAAAAACTACATCTCTACTAATGTGTATCTTCTTGGTTAAGGGATCAATCAATCGATAACCCTTAGAGTTTTCATCATACCCAAGAAGAATGCACCTCAATGTTTTCTCATCTAGCTTTTTCCTCTTTTCTTTCGGTATATGCATGAATGCTTTACAACCAAAAATGTGTAGATGAGAGATGGAGGGTTTTCTGCCACTCCATGCTTCCTGTGGAGTCATTCCTTGTAGGGCCTTAGTGGGTGCCCTATTCAACAGATATACTGATGTGGTGACTACTTCTGCCCAATATTGTTGCCCAATTCTAGCTCCTATGAGCATGCAACGAACCATTTCCATGATGGAACGATTTCTCCTTTCAGCAACTCCATTTTTTTGAGGAGTATAAGCAGTAGTCAACTATCGTGTGATCCCATTTTCTTTCAAGAACTCAGAGAATTCTTTAGAGGTGAACTCCCCCCCTCGATCTGAGCGGAGGGTCTTGATAGAAGTCCCTGACTCCTTTTCAACAGATTTCTTGAATTGCTAAAAGAAGCCAAATGCTTCAGATTTCAGTTGAAGAAAGAATACCCACATATTTCATGAGTAATCATCCATGAATAACTGAAAATACCTCTTACCCCCACAACTGTTGGGTGTCAAAGGACCGCACAGATCGGTGTGAACCAACTCTAGAGGTTTCTTTGCTCTTGTAGAGCTCCTTTCAAAAGGTACTCTATGTTGCTTTCCTGCCAAGCAATAGAGAAAATTGGTAATGTGGTAGAAAGGGAAGGAAGACCCTTTACCATTTCATACTTACTTAACTCAAGTAAGTAACCAGAACTCATATGTCCATATCTCTTGTGCCATAGGGAAGTTGCCTCTTTTGTAGAGACAATCATGGCTACATCTAGAGAAGAGATAGTATCTAGGGCAAATAAGCCATGCTTATATGAAGTGGTTGCAATGTTCTTACCCCTCCTGGTGATAGAACAACACTTCTTGCCCCCCTCAACACTAAATTTTACAACCATATTTTTGTCCAGAATTTGTGTGACTGACAACAAGTTGTTCGCCAATCCTGGAACATAGAGAACCTTCTCAATCTAGCACTTGCCATCAGGAAGAGTAACAGAAACTGTTCCTTCTCCCTAAACCTTGTAGGTTTTATCATCGACAATAGTGATCGGTTTGCCCTCTTTGGCCTCAAAAGACTCAAACCATGATTTGTCACCAGTCATGTGCTTATTGGCTCCAGAATCGACATACCAAATAGGATCCGTCTGTTTGGACACTGTGGTAGTCATGAGAACTTTGTGGGCTCTCTCAGAATCTGAGTCAGATTCCTCAACAACAACATTCACTTGTTGTTTGTTCTTTTGTGGTTTGTTCTGGCCTTTCTGTTTTGATTGTTTATTTTTATGCCAACATCTATTTGTATCATGACCTTCTTTGTCACAGATCTTGCAATATCTCTTTTTCTATTGAGGTTGAGTTTGTTTCCCTTTTGAATCCTTTTGAGAACTACCTCCCTTCTAAAAATTACCCTTCTTCTTGTTTTGCCCCTTCCTATTGGTATATAGGGCAGTGTTAGAAGAATCATCTCGTTGTAGTTGGCGTGCTTCCTCTTCTTGTAGCAAATTTACCAACTCAACAAAGGTAACTTTCCTTTGTGATACCTGAAGTGAGGTGATCAATACTTGAAAAGAATCAGGTAATGCTCTCAATACCACTGAGGTAAGGAGCTTGTCATCAACTCGGTGCTGCCAAAGAATTCAACTTTCCTTTCAACTCAGATACTCTGCACAGAAAGAGTTCAACTGTTTCTCCCTATTTCATGCTTAGATTGTGTAATTGAGATTGAAGAAATAGAATGGTGGAATCATTATTTCCTTCATAAATAGTGTTAAGGGCATCCCATGCCTCTTTACTATTTTGACAATTAGCAATATGGGGTTGAACTTCATCAGAGACAACAAGCAAAATGAGCACCTTTGCCTTTTTATCTGTCTTATCAAAAGCTTTCTGATCGACAGTGAGAGTTGTGGCTCCAGTTATAGATGAAGGTCTTATTGTTGCTCCAGAAACAACATCCCAAAGATCATCCATCTCTAGGATTGCCTTCATTTTGTTTTTCCATGGTGTATAGTTTGGACCTTTCAACAACTGATGAGAATCAGTCATTAGTTTTGTAGACATTATGAAGGTTCCTTATAACACCAAAATGGTCGCCCCTTCGATATACCTTAATGCCAGGCCGTTATACCGTACAAAATACCCGCCCTTACGTGAGGGAGACTATAGGTATTTTGAAAAACCAAAAAAATTACCCGCCCTTACGTGAGGGAGACTATAGGTAATTTTAATGATTATACGATACGTGGTACTTAGGCGGTACTGAAAGGGAATCACCTCGTTGATGGCACCGACCTTAGAAAGTCTTCAATCCGCATGCATGGGGCGTAACTTCCCCTAAACACTTTGGATATCCGAACGTTCATCTGGATTTAAGCCTAAACACGAGAGTGATTGGGGTAGTGGATGGAAAAAAATAGCAAAATGGCAAACTTATCTCTCCCCGACGATTGATAGAGAACAAGCTCAGACGTCGTTGTGGCAGCTATATTAGGTGGTGGATACAGTAGCACAAACACGACAGCTTTACCTGTAAGTGTTGGCCAGAGGTATCACAAATACCGAACGCTGCAGTGCAATAAATTGCACGGATGGGTTTTAATTATTCCGGGGACTTAGGGAGTGAATTTGATTTTTAACTTTTAATGAAGTAGTGCAAAAACAGAAAAAATGCAACCTACAACATAAAAGTGCCCTCAGGAATGACCCACTAGGTGTCGGGCGCAGCCGAAAATGCACCTTTACAATAATGCCAAAAATTTGCTCTTTTCCAAAAAAAAATTACTCAATCCCCTTTGATTTTCCAAAAAAAAAATTCCAATCCCCCCTTAAAACCAGCTTAGGTAAAAAAAGTGATTTCAAAAAAAAAAATTCTAATCAAAGTTAAAAAAATATTACTTTACTTTACTAATCATAGTAAAAATTATTATTATTATTATTTTTTTAATTTTTACTATAGTAAAAAATAAAGTAAAAATATATATTTTTAACTAAGAAAAAAAAATTAAATTGAAATACTTTAAATTTTTTTTTACCTAACTTCATGCGAATGGTGGGGGGGGGCGGTCGAGGGGAATCGACCCCGCGACCTTGCGGTCTCCTCTCGGGCGCCTAGTTCAAGTTCTTCACTCAACTTAATCACTTCAAAAACAATGCTTATAAAACAAGGTTTTGTCAACAACTCACAATTCCAGAAAACCTTGAAGCATTAATTAAAAACACACTCAACAATGCTTAATAAAACAATCCTTTACACTCCAAATTTTTATTCACAACTTTCAATAATCACTCACTAGGAAGAATATGCCCATACCTTTTGTTGTATGTAAAGGTGCCTTTAGAAAAACCTGTCTTAATCACAATTTCCTTCTTTCCAATTCCAATGGTTAGACACAACAATATCACTTCAACACTTTCTCAAAAATATTCCTTAGACACAAAATAATCACAACTCAATTTATGCCTTATTTCTTCCTTTTAAAAGTAACACTCATCATACCATTCATGAAATTTTATTTCTTTGATACACATTATAAACTTCAACTTAAAATAATATCCAACACTTCACAAACACCTTACAACTCTTTCCAACCATTAAAGCAAATGACATCAAAAAATTTAATTTGCATAACCCTTATAACTCCCCATGCAACCTTATAAACCAAATATAATACAAAAATTAATTCTCAATTTTTCAACAACCACTTCCGAAATTTTTGACGCCTAAATTCCAATGCATATCTTGCTTTCCCCAAAAAGGGATTTTGGCATGATTCGATCCGCCCTCTTCCAAGGTTCTAAGCGCCTTAGCCCTTGGGAGCCCACCATGTGGGCTATAGTCCCCATGTGAAGGAAAAAGCACTTTCTCCACATTATGCCTCATGCGCCTTTTGACTTCTTCAAAGTCCACTACTCTCTCCACTTCGCTGTTGCACGCATCGCAAGCAATTCACATTAATTTTCGAACGAAGGCATGGTAAGTTCTAAAGTGGATGTATCCCCATTTTTATACGCAATTTTATTTTTCTCCCACGTCGGTGCTTTTAGTAATTTGAATTAAAATTTAAATTATGATTTAATAACCCACCTTTGGGTTAAAACATTAATTTAAATTAACTTTATAATTAATATTAAAACTAATTAATAATTAATTTGCATAACTTAGGTTAAGTAAATAAAATTATAATTTAATTTATAATAAATATTATATTAATTAATTTATAATTAATTTTAAACCCCATTTTATAATATTATAAAAATATTATAATATTATTTTCTTGGGCATCTTTTTTTGCACTTTGGTCCACATGTGATCTCCTGAAACCAAGCTATCTTTTGCACATATTGGAGAACCTGAAACTGATGTTGCCCTCTAAATTTGCCACTAACTGGTGCTAAAAGCTTGACATAAATGACCACTCACTCTTGACATCAATGAAAACTTATCTACTCAAAATGTCCAACAGATATGTCAACAATGATTTGTCATTCAAAGGCCTAAAATCCTCTAGTATTGATGGCCCTAGATCTAGAGACCTCAAAGTTGCTAATTAGGATTGTAGAAGGATTTTGACTACAGAGTAGAGGAGAATTTATAGACCTTATGTATATAGCTTCAAAGAGAAAGAACCCTCCTCCTAGCTTATAAATAGGTCAAAATTTGCATTGTAAAGGCATTGTGAGTTGTCTACTCATACCTCATATCAGGCCTTATGGGATATTTCTTTCACCCTCCCTCCTTGGTTGTAATGAGTGGATCTTAAATATTGAGCCACTTTCTAAGGAGCATCAAGTCTCTCTAGGTTGCATGCCTTGTAATCATTTTGGCACATGAATAGAAGCTATGATTAATTTTTCTAGAAGTCTTTGAATATCATTGACAAGGCTCTCCATCTATGAGCAAATTCAGTAATCAAAGCCACATCGAGAGGCTCATATGGAGATCTTGAGATCCATCAAACTATAACCACAAGACCCAAATTATTTCATAAATTTTATGAGGCATGTTCAAACATGTCAAGATCCTACGATTAAATTTCAATATCATGAAATTCAAAATATACCCATCGAGATACCTGATCCACCATTGCAAAATATGCTAGCATGTATGGGATCCCTTTAAATGTGTCTTGATCAATACGATATCATCAATAAACATCATCACCTTGATCGCCCTCCAACATATCAACCTTCCACCATCAACCATCGTAACTTCCACCTTCATCCTTTGAGCTTTTAATGATGCCATATGTTCCACCATTGGCATATAAGTCCTTTCTATATTGGTTGGACAAAAGACTATTCACGTACCATGTCATGTTTTGGAAGGTTCCATGCAATACAACATATTTCTTGGTAGGCCCTAGATTTGAGACATGAAATGTATACCTTCGATATTGCATCAATGCATAAAATACATACATGAGGGACAAGTCCATCGCATCCCTATAGAATTGGAGCATTTCAAGTATTTCAATATCGTTGTGCATCCCTCGGAGTCCACCTTGCCTTCCACACTACTAAACATTCAACCCAACAAGCCCATCTAACCCACAAGAGCCACACCCCGATCATTATTACCTCACCACCACCAACTCTATAAAAACTCTCACCATTAGTTTCATAAAATATTCCTTCATCATCATCTGATCCTCCACCTCAAAATCCAAATAAGGCACTTGTCACATCACCCTCATCTCCATCTCCACCAACATACACATTCACAACTCAACCATATGACACACCTCCCACATCTTCAATTTCAATCATTTTTACCACTTCCACTCATGCTTCTCTCATCGAGGAGGAGCCACCTATCATCACACCATTTTCATCAAAATATTCATATTATTCATCACCTCCCCTGATAGAGTCACCACAAGTTACCATTAGCATGATAAATATGAGTATGTATGAAAAACTAGGTGCAAGATGTCACATTCACACCACTTGTGGAGTCAATTAGGGACTTTGGGTACCCATAAAACACACTGCTACCCATAGGTACCATAGTCCCCCTTGGGTCTTACCCAATATAAACCATTTTTATCTATGAAGGTATTGATGTCACCACAAACGCATCGTCTATGGCAAAGGATGAAGAGTTTTTTCAGACCAATATTGGTTATGGGAGTGGCTTGGGGTTGTATGAGCAAGGCCTTTGAACTCCTATAGAACTACACTATCATTTACTTAGATAAATTAGGTTTAGGCTATAATACATGCATTCCTGATGAGATCCTTGTTGATTCCCTGTAATACCTTAACTTAGGCTTACGGGTAGACATCGATGACAATGAGTATGTCGATACTAGTAATGCTCATCTACTTAGCAATCATCTACATGTCGCTACCTTAGATGTTATTGATAGTGACTCATTAAAATAAGAGTTCGAAGAGGATCGAGACTCAAAGCATTATTAGGGATCAAAATTCGATTGTAAAACCTTATCCATTCCCTATTTTAACTCATAGGATTCTGCTCTTATTGAGCCTTTGTGGATATAGATGAATTCTATCTTCATAATTTTCTAAGATTACCCCTATCTCTCTGGTGCCAACTCTTTCCACCTAAGGATTTGTAGAGCTCCCCCGTCATCCTGATTCTATCAAAACCACCACCTAAACAATTTTTTCCTCTCATATTCGACCATATCTTCCTACAGTATGGATATCATCCACCATCCATCAATATGATCTTCATTGATCTTACCACTTTACTCCATTATCCTGATAACCCTTCTCTATCATTACCTCTCAATACTAAGGCTATTGATTTTGATCACGTCACCTTTATACCTTCATCATCCAAGGTTCTCCCTTCTAAGGATATGTTATAATTATATCATCTACCATCCCATCATGCAATAGCTATCCTCCAAGATGAGTTAGAGTCCAATAGCTCATTTGACTCTCTTAATCCAGCTAATGACATTCACTTGATTCCTACTCATCAATTTTTTGAGGGATAACATATGTTAATAAAAAATATGGTTGATATTGATGTCAGTGATGATATCGAACACCCTTATATTCTCAAAATAGAGAAGGATATCTCAATCGAAGAACATGAGGTATTTTTTTCTCTTCTAAAGAAGTACAAGAAGTTTTTTGCTTGGTCATATCGAGATATACCTGGTCTAGATCCAAATATAGTTTTCCACAACTTGACACTAAATATAGCAATTAAATCCATCAAGCAAAAAATATACAAGATGCATCCAACAATTGCTATTATGATAAAATATGAACTAAAAAAAATGTTGGATGTAAGATTCATCCAACCTATTGACTATCCCGACTAGGTGTCCAATATGGTTCTTATTTAAAATTCGAATGGGGGGTGCATGTATGCACAAATTTTCATGATATTAATAAAGCAATCCCTAAGGATGATTTTTCATCTTCAAACATCGATACATTGGTAGATGTAGTCGTAGACCATGAAATGCTCTCTCATGGATGGCTTCTCTCTATAAAATCAAACTCAAATCAACCTTGAAGATCAGGCTAAAATAGCTTTTGCTACACCATGGGGGACCTTTTCCTATAAGGTCATGCCCTTTGGATTAACAAATGTGGGTGCTACCTATCAACGAATAATGACATATATTTTTCATGATTACATGCACAATATTTTTGAGGATATTATCAATGATCTTGTGGGTAAATCGTTATTACATCAAATACCATATTGGTTTTCTCAAAAAGATCTTCGATTGCCTCCTAGAGCATAATGTAAGCTTGAATCCTAAGAAGTGCATTTTCAAAGTAACATCTAGAAAACTTTTAGGTTTCATCGTATCTAAACAAGGCATAGAAGTTGATCCTAAAAGGTTTGAAGCAATCACAAGCATGACTCCCCCCACTAACCTCAAGTAGCTTCACAACTTGTAGGGGAAGATATAGGCCATCTGACGTTTCATCGCGCAACTATCAGATAAGTGTTGGCCATTCAATCATCTTATCCAAAAGAGGTGACCTTTAATTTGAATGAATATTGCCAAGCAGCCTTCCAAGATATCAAATATTACTTGGCTTTCCATGTTGGTATTGTCCCCTCTGAGACCTTATGTGCCTTTTCTTATACATTTCAGCCATCAATTTTATCTTAAGGACCATGTTGGCCCAAAAGAACAAGGTAAATAAGGAGCATGCTATCTATAATATTAGTCGCATTATGGTCTTATACAAAATAAAGTATGCTTATATCGAGAAGCTTTTCTTATTTGTGGTCTTCACCACCAAAAATCTCCATCGTTATATGATAAATCAGACAACATACATCATATCTAAAGAGAACCCTTTACGATATATGATAAGTTGTACTTATCATAATAGTCAAACCGTAAATTGGATCATGCTCTTGATAGATTTTGATCTAGAGTTTTTTGGACAAAAATATATTAAATGTCTAGCCATTGCGGACCAACTAGTAGAAGTACTGCTTCACGATGATAAGCCTATAACATGTGAGCTACTAGATGGTGCAATATTTGCAGTGTCTAGTTCAAAAAAACCAAAAGAACTAGAGCATAAAGAAGATCTTATGTTGTTCTTTGATGGTTCAAAGTGCGATCAAGGGGGTGTTGTAGGAATCATGTTTTTCACACCGCAATAGGCTCCTATTTCCCAACCTATCCAATCTATATAAAATGTTCCTCTAATTTTTTTCCTATTTGAATAGACCTTATGAGAAATTCTTGCATATGCAGCTTATCTTCATGGCACTGGTAACAGTTACACTATTCCTAAGAACACAAATGTATAAAAAAAATCAAGATTATGGGAACTTATATCTTGGAGCTCTATTTTTTGGGCTCCTTATCCACATGTTCAATGGGATTGTAGAATTACAATACATAATTACTAGGTTACTTGTGTTCTTCAAGCAGCAATACCTTCTCTTTTCTACATGGGCTTTCACTATTCCTAGTATGTTGTGAAGAATTCCCATATTAGTTATAGAATTTGTTGTTTGGGTGCTTGTAACATTATATGGAGTCATTTTTGCTCCTAAATCCAGTAGGTACTTTCAACTTTGTAGTTTCAATTGTAGTGATGGTGTGAACAATCTTAGAATTATCATTTCTTCCTCCTAAAAATATCATCAAGCATGCAGGATTGTCAAGAAATTTTTTAGTTTTATATCTCATGAATCAGACAGTTGCTTCTCTATTTTAATTTATAGCAGCAATTTGCAGGACAAAAACAGTAGGTGGTACTAGAGGAATATTGCCCATGTCAATAATTTTCATTCTTGGAGGCTTCCTTGTTCCTCAAGGTCTTTTTATGACATTCATTCTTCATTATTGATTTAGGCATAAGAATACAATAAATTGTAATCATTTTTAATGGTGAATAAAACATGATCAATAATACTATCAAGTGTTTAATGAATACTATTAAGGAATTGCCGAAGACATCTCCAATGCTAGTCCAAAAATATTTTATATAGTCTTTTATACTCCATGGCTTTCTTTCCTTTGCAGACAAGATTCCCAAGTGGTGGATATGGGGCTACTAGATATCACCAATGATGTATGGAAAAAATGCCATTATGGTAAATGAGATGCTTTCCCCTAGGTGGAATAAAGTAATCCATTAGTACTACATGCATACTTAAGTTATATTTAACCATAAGATCTGTTAGACAACTTTATCTATTTTTCTTGTCAATTTCCATGAACTAATGTCTTAGATAATACCAAGTTTTATGGGAGGCTACATATGTGATATCTATTTTTATTAATATTGGGATGTAGAGCATAAATGGAACATTGAGTTGGGTGTTGAACTTCTCAAAAGTTATCAAATATTTTCAAGAGGTTACTGGTATTTTCTAGGAGCTACTGCTTTGGGGGGTTATATGTGTCTTTAGTGTCTTTTACATAGTGATATAAACTGTGCATAATACAATTAACACAAGAATATTTGTTGTCAATTCTATCCACCAACCTAGCATTGATATATTTGAATCATTTGATGAGGTAAAGCATTTTAATGTTTCTATTTATGGTGTTCTTTTTGAGCATATATTTTAATCATGGACATCTAATTTAGTTCTGGTTCAGCTTCTATTAATGAAAAGAGGAGGGCAAGTCATTTATGCTGGACCCTTAGGTCCAAACTCCAATGAGATCATCTAGTATTTTGAGGTAAGTTGCTTGCGGAAGCAAGCAAAAAAGTTAAGAATGCTAACAAAGAACATGAAATGAATTGAGTTGATAGTATATATGAATCAAGAAAGTCCAAATACATTTCTTAGTTATGTTTACGTAGTATATTGGATTGAAGAGTTTTTTATAAAACTATACTTTCAAAAAAAGAAGATAGTTTTCTCTAAGAAATAAAATAGGTAGTGCTATGTATACATAAAAAATCCATACATTGGAGCTTATAATGTCTACATGCTGTCTTTCTGACATAAGTAAGAAATTGTAATGTGTGACATCTAAACCATAGAAATCTTCACTGATTGAAAATTCAAATTCAATTGAATAGCTCACCCTCAAATTTATGGCCATGAATTTGCCACAGTCTATTCCAGTAGTCCTAAAGATAAAGGATAAATACAACCCAGCTACATGGATGCTTGAAGTTACCTTTGCATCTTTCAAAAATTGCTTGGGGATATATTTTATAGAATATTACAATAGCTCACTTCTCTATAAGTATGTACAACATGTCTCATAGCCATTTTACCTTAATTATACATGTTTTCCAACTTATTCTAACAAATTATGCTACCATTATGAATACAGGGAAACTAAAGCTTTAGTGAAAGAGCTTAGCATACCAGCTCCTGATGCAAATGATCTTTACTACCCGTCAAAGTATTCACAATCATTTTTTGATCAATGCATGTTCTGATTTTGGAAGCAATGGTGGACATATTAGCGAAGCCTAGGCTACAATCCAACCAAATACTTGGTTACTCTGCTCACTACCCTAGTATTTGAAACTATTTTTTGATACTATGGCATTAAAGTGTAAGTACTAAAGTGTATCGGTGCTGACCTATATAAGGCAATCATATAACATTTAAAAAATATGTGTAAAATAGGATATAAAAGAATTCTTTGTGTTTGATGTAATTTTATAGGAAACTTCTTTGTATTTCATATAGGATGATAATAACGAGTGCCATGCTTGAATACCAGGGAGAATATCATAGATATCCTTATTCTCATTGGAGGAATTTATGGAGTGGTGAACTTCTTAGGAGTGAGCAATTGTTCAACAGTGAAGCCTGTGGTTGCCATTGAAATAATAGTATTCTACAGATAACGAGCTACAAGAATGTACTTGCAATACCATATGCCTTGGTACAAGCATGTTATTATGTCCAAAAGTGTTCATAATAAAAGCATAACACTATGTCCCTTAGCACATATTCACATGTTATTTTAATTGGTATGTAACCAAATGTGCTATTGTACTTCCAATGTATTAAACAGAACAAGGCAATTAATGGTTGAATTGGATTATAAATATATATTTTTTTTCTATGTAATTTCATTCATTGTAATATTTTCTAGGGAAATTTAAAATTATTCTTAAGAAAGTTCAGTTGGTTGAATTGGATTATAAATATATAAATCTTTTCTATGTAAAACATTGATTGTAATAATTTCCAAGGAAAGTTTAAATTATTTTTAAAAAAATTGGTTGGTTATATGAATGATATGTGGTAATGTGTTTTAATTTAGTTTTAATATTAAAATGATATAAGTTTTACTAAAAATATGCCACAGGAAAACATCATTTAAAACTAACGTCTTATACTGTAAACTACATAAATATTCACAATATGCCAGGTCTTATATTGCATCTTATTTTTTTTATATGAGGCCCTAAGACAGTGGTAAAAAATCACCCTCTTAGGTTTTAATATATATATATATTTTTAAAGATACCCTATGAGGGCAGTTTTAAACCGTCCTCTTAGACCCTAAGAGGATAGTTTTTTTAGGCGGTTTTTAGCCACCATCATATGGCATGGACTTTTTATGACACCCTCATAGATGGCGGCTGAATAACTGCCCTTAAAGATTTTTAAGGGCTACTAAAAACTATCATTAAATCCCTTTTTTGGTGTAGTGCTCTCTCACATGTCTTGGTATCCCTTGTACCTCCCTACAAGATGCCTACCTCCCTCTTTGTTCGGTGGCGTACCCATCGTTGTGTAGGATATGCGGCTATGACTCCTCTCCTATCTATTGCCCCCCTCTAGGTCCACTAAATAGTCCATCAAGCATCATAAGTAGTTGTAGTCCCTAGGTAAATATTTTTTGGGTCAGTTAGTGGCACGCCATCCTCCTCCCCTAGTGGCTCAATCTGTGTTTTTGACAATCAAGACTCTTTAGTTCTTCATTTATAAATAACTGGGTCCTTAGGTAAATCTTGCCTAAATCCCAACTGGATCACCCTCAAGTATTGAAAGTACTTTTGTTCTATTCCATGGTGCCTTATCAACCATTTGATATGCCTCACCTGCATCAAGTGTACCCTATCCTCATCCTAGCTCAAATCTCCTAGCCATGGTCTCCATGTCATTTCCTCCAATTGTAGTCCATCAAAACCCTCAGTATAGTACCATAATGTGTCCATGGATGGATCTTACCTCAATATCAATCATGTATCTAGTGCATGGTGTAGGGAATATCTATATTTATCATATTTCTCCTCATGATCCATGGTAGTTTGAGATATCGGTTGATTCTAATATACTCCCAACCCAAAACTTGCTAAAGGAAGTTGCATTCCAAGCCCAATCTCTTGCAATTATGAATCTCATATAACTCTCAAAGCTACACTAGCAAGGTGGGGTCCCATGAAATAATATAAGGTTACTCCACTAAGTCCTGAACAAGATCCAATAGGTTCCAAGGGAACCTACACCCAAAGGAGTCAGGAAGGATAAAGTTCGACATGAGTGTCATCAACATAACATGCCTGTCTATCAATACATGGGTGCTATATCATATCTCCACATGCACCACATCATTGGTAACCTTATAGTATATGACATGCCACTGATCTTTGTACACTTGATGTAGCACTATCTCTCTCGTATGATTCAATAAAAATCCTCAAGAATAATGGTGACCTCTTTGGAGGGCATATGAAAAATGTTAGTCTAAGTGTACTACATATCTATAAATATTGTTAGGTAGGCTTGATTATAATGCATAGAATCTAGCTGCATTGCATGCTAAAGGTTCAAAGTTGTCAACCAATCCTAGTCATCATGATCATTGAGCACTACAACACGTGTTTCATTATAATGGTTTGGGTAGCGGTGTCATGCTCTAATAAGCTAATAAAACACACAAAGTCAAAGTTAAAATCATAGTGTCAAAATTAAAAATGTAAAAGCAAAATCATAGTGTCAAAATCAAAAAGAAAAAAGCAAAATCATCGTGTCAAAAAAAATATTCTCTTAGCACACACCATGGTCGTCTCAATCGAGATGATCACAGTACATGACTATCTCGATCAAGATGGCCATGACACAAAATCATATTGATCGATATGGCCACAATATGGAGCCATCTCAATTCAATATGGCCACAAGATGCATCCATCTCAATTCGAGATGGTCCCCAAATAAAGAACAAAATCCACAAAAATTAAACATTGTAAATTATGAAAAAAACACAAAATCATTACCTAATCCGTATTTCATTTTTTTACCTTAAATTTGTCATTTATCCTATCCCATTCATTTCATTTATGTTTCATTTAATTAAATGTTCTTTTTTTTTTATTTAAGGAAAAATCAATATTTTTCATCCTTACCTTTCTCTCTTCGGCTTCTCCACTCGTGGAAGCAACACTCGAGTCCATGATGTTGATCGATATTTGAGTAGGTAGCACTTTGTTGCACACAACTAACTCCTCCCGTTCTTGTCTCCTCCTCTCCTCATTTTGTGTGGCAAAAATGAGGGTTTTTTTCATTAATTTTTCTATTTATAGCAAAATTTGTGGTGCGACCATCTCAGATGAGCACACGATGTGGCACACTCGTATGAGACGACCAATATTTTGATTGTCCAATATGGTCACATAGATCATCTGTGATGATTTGGCAATTAACAAAAAAAAAACAAAGATATTTTTGGCACTTTTTCAAGAAGAGGCCATGCTAATAGAGTCATTCTTGTCGAGCGACTTGTCGCTATTATCAATTTTCATCTCCTTTATTGTAATAACAAAAATTTACCCATTACAAAACCAATAAATTTATTTTATTTTATTGATAGAATCATGCTAGCAACTACTATATTTGAGTAACCATTAAGTGTTTCAAGCAAGCACCACACTGGAATCGACTTGATCAGAGTCTATCCTAGTGTATGGGAGTGGCCAAATCCCCTATAATGATCACGAGAGTTTACCAGTCTATTTCAATAGGAATACTCTTTTCCCAACAAGTTCAACCCATGTTAAACTCTTTGTTTTAGCTTTAGGTATTACACAACCTAATCAGTGAGTGTGTGCCTTGTTAACTACACTACACATTGGAAAATGTAATTAAATTTAAGGTGCAATGCTTAACATCCCTAACCATATCAATAATGGTTTGTTAAGAGAATCAACCATGGATTCACAGAGGTGTGCTAGCACCTACCATTTTAACTCAAGGTTTACTTCAAGTTGCTAGATTCACTTATCCATGTTTAGTTCATTATTAGTTTCCATATTTCCTTGTCATTAACTTGCACATTCATTATTTCAAAGTCATAAACGTAACATTTAAAATACAACATAGATAATGAATTGTAGCATTAAATTTCAATATAAATCTATTATACACATCAACAATTGGCACATTGTACAATGAAATCCTTTTAGTATTTACAAAGCCACAATGAACTCATTATAGCATTTGCCTAGCACCTATTAACTAAACAAAATATTCTACTCATAATCAATACTTACTGTTACAAAGTAATTATAGTATACTTGAGGTAAAATTACAACAACAACAATACTTCAACTCACTTTCAAGTTCAGCAAGAGCATCTGGTTCATTTGTCTCAAGTTACCAGTACTAGAAGATTGGCTACTTGTGATTAGGACAATCCACCACATGATATATACCTATTTATCATAATGCACTTGCACTATTGTATCAAATATATGTAGGAAAATCATGCAGATAACAATATCATTTCAGAATACAATCATTCATTTCATCCAAGAGTAGGGAAACCCCATAAATTTCCTTAAGAATGAATCTTTCATATTCCATTCATTCCATGTTCTTTATCCACAAAGCAACATGCCCTTGTCTATGCAAAATGTAAACATCAACTTGGCAACGAGGAACCTCCATAAGTTCCCGAGAAATTTTAACCTTGTTACCAATTTTCCCCATCCAAAAATCATTACAACACAACCATATTGCCAAAATAAACCAAGCAAGATTATTTCATAGTACCTGATAATCCACAAGCAACATCTCCTCAGGTAATTAAACATAATATGATGTTTTAGCAAAGTCACAATTTAGTAGACAATTCCTTTTTAGAAGCATTATCTATATACATCCATATTTAATCTCTTTTCAGGATCCTTTTTAAGCTTGATATAATCAATTTACAACTACTAGCTATTTAAATCTCAAGAAACCCATTATCATAGCTCTTTATACAAATTTAAACTCCCTTGTTTACTTCACTTAGACATAACAAGTCTTGTAAACTTGGGGCCATCAATGGGCCATAATAATATTTCCTTTATAAAACCTTTTAAATTCATATTACTATATATTTACCATAGTTCTTTAGATAACTATTGTCATCTTTAGATTTTAGAGACTTTTCTTTTGAACACACACACAAGTACTATTTTTATCTCTTCTTGTAAACACCAAAACAGCACCAATCCAATTATGTGACTACAAACACTCATCGCATTGACACACACAGCCCCAAGGGCAACCCCCAGAGGTTAAACAGTAGTCCTAACCACTCTCACAATAGTTTTGGAATGTTAGAGATCAATTTGGCACCTTTAGGCACTTTGCTCAATACTCATTTCACCCAGGGACAATTTCAAACTGGGATTCACCCCACCCAGGGATGAATAGCAATATTCGCTCTAAGGTGGGGCGAATAGCAGGTTTGATGGGAAAAAAGTCAAATCTTGATAAATGGCAGCTTAGATCCACCACTTAACACTTCCTTCATCGCATGGGAGTGTGGGTGAGCATTTTCAAGCATTAGAGGCAGTTGCAAGGGCAATCATGAAGTCCCTAATAAGGGAGGAATCTCCTTCCCCCTGGGAAGGCATGATTGCCAAGTGGCGCCTCTGCATGCCGAATTCAAGAGACCTCCAGGTCTATAAATTGGTGAGTTTCCTCACCCCAAAAGATATAGAGAAGGAGCATTTTGGAGCAATGAAGTGATGTCATTTTACTTTCACACCCACACCCTTTCGAGTTGTGCCTTTCACATCCTTGATCTCTTTTGGAAAAGAGGTCATAGGGTGGTCATTAGAAGCGCAAATCCGAAACCAAAACTTGACATTTGGCCACAATATCCCACCAAATTTGTTGAAATTACCCCATAAGAGATTTTGGACCCATCCCAAGTGGATTGGTGCCGAAATCGGGCCCCCAAACGGTGGGGGGCCTGCCCCCGGGTGCCCCCCCCACTGCTATAGTCCTAATCGCCCCGCCTCGAAGTGATTGGAAATCTGTGGTAGATATCTTTCCTGTTATTCTTGTATTTAATTCTATGCTACTTAGATAGGTTGCCATTTAAATTTGACATTGTTTTGAACAATTTTGATCATGTTTCCATCTTCGTTCGCCTTTACTAACTTGCAGGTAACCCCCATAAAATTCTTGTTAATGAAGGCCTAATTGGGGAAATATGACCATCTGGGTCTTCCCAAAACACCCCCAATTAGCTAATCCCAACTTTGTAGGTGATTGGGAGCTCCCTAGATGCGAAATTTGGGACAGTGCCTTTCGACATTTTTGTTGAAGGTCTATTCATCCCGGCCCAGAGTGAATTCAAATCTGTGAGGAATTTTCTAACTGTTCTATTTGTAGTGTTTCCTTTGTGATTTCTTGATGCCCCTATCAAATTTTCAAATTATTTGGATATATGTTAGTTATCTTTTTATTTATTCTTTGCATGCACTAATCGTAGGCTTGGGGATTACATGTTTCATCTCATCCGTAGGTGCTACTAACTATTTCTTGTTTCTTTGAATGCAGGATCTAGATGTTAGAGGAGCAGCAAAGATTCAAGACTCATCAATGCAAGCAGCGGCGACGTTTGGTCCGCCCACTTTACATGTGGCACGTGGAAGAAGGAATGGCATCCATGGATGTAACAAGAATGTATATTTAACGCTCCTAGCCCTTGGAGGGTAAGGATGCGCATTGTAACTGAGTTCTGAAACATATCAATAAAAAGGTTTGTCTTCCTTATTGGCTTTTGTTTTGTTTTGATTCGTTCATGTTTTCCCTCTTTTCATGCACTTTCAATTCATAGGATTTAGCGCTAAGTTTAGTTCAGTTTGCATTGCACTTGGAGTTTCCTTTTTGCTTTCGTATCCTCGTGCTTTCACTTCTTACTATTTTCTAAACTTTAGTTGAGTTCCTAAAGACCTAGGGTAATGTATAATTTAACATTTCCCCTAACACTTTTCCAACCCATAGTTTAGTCTCAAGAATCAACAATACTTAAATACATAAACTTGTTCCCAAAATACATAATATTTCAAAACCCTCATTATAACCATTAAACCACATAGTCCACTGTTATTATTATTTTTCTTTAACTATAACCTCCAACATAATAACAAGACATGACACAAGGTTTCAACGGAGGGCATCGTTTGAACATAAAGCCACAATGAGTAATGGAGGTAACAGAACCTACGACAACCATTTCTCTAAGGAGTATACATTATTTTATTTAACCAACAAACCCGAGTGGAAACCAAAGACAATACATCTCATAGAGACTCATAATGAAACCTAGCTTGTGTTGTCTCCTAAGTTCTTGAAGACGTCTGCTATCAAATACAGGGCAGAGTTTGACATTTTAACAGCCAGTTTACACAACCCTAAAGGCAGCTCCATGAATTCTCGAGCGCACCATCTACGTTGCCATTATTCGTGCTGATCGTGCATGTTATCGTGGCTTCAGGGGCATGGCCATGGAGACCCTACGCAGATCAAGCAAAGACAACCTCTTCTATGGCAAAATTGTAACAGGGTTTCACAAGGAAATTTAATCATTTTTTTTAAAACAATCAAACACAACTCTTCTGCTTTACCCAAACCCTACAACCACCATTACTTTAGCATTTACATAAGTATTCTTTCATTAGAGACTCACAAAGCTATTATAACCAGACATGAACAACATACGTTTTCTTCTCAAAGAAGGAAATCGTTTATACTCAAACAACATGCATAACAAAATAACCTTACCTTTGCCATTTTTGTTTCCTTTAGTACATACTATGACAACATCTCACAAATCAATAATTTTCAAATTCAACATAAACCTTTAAACATCATAATTTCATAAACATTTTTCAACCCTTGACTCATTTAACTCAACACAACAATAGATCATCAACCAGAAAGGCTCTAACCTGACTCGCTGCAAGAAAATATTCTAAATCTAAGCCTTAGTTAAAAATTTGAGCTTGTTTCCATGAGATTCCCTTGTTTTAGACCACAAGATAAATGAGAGGAGGATTAAGCGAGAGATTCATAACTCCATCTAGTTTCTGTTTCGATAGAGTCGGAGAGCATACTCCCTAGGAGATGTCGAATTCTCAGTGTCGAATCAACAAAAAATGCAAGTGTTTGGTTTCTGATCCGAAGTTCTCGGAGAGCATATTCCCTAACTTGCTTTCGTTGATTTTGTTATCCTTCTGAATACCCCGAAGAGCTCTATTTATAACCTTTTTGACCCCTACCCCATGATCTATTTTTTTATTATAAAATTGGGTGGGATAAACCTCTCATTAATGTTTTCTTTGAACTCGGTGCTACTTTGACCATTGCACCCAAGGCGGTCCAATCAAAACTTCACACCTATCCTTTCTAGAAACTAACCTCATTACTTTGGTTTAAACCCAACTAAAACATGTTTTCATTAACACAAAACTTGGGACAAATTACCATCTAATTAAATATTCATTAAATACAGTCCACCCACCAAGTTGGACTCACTTAAATCCTAGGTTTAACTTGCTAATCCAAAGTTAATAAGACAAATTAACCACTAATTAAAACAACAAAACATCTTATCTTTAAATTGCCCATTTGCTACATTTAATTATTCTTAAAATCATTAACTAACTCCTAGCTAAATATTTTAGTTCATCACTATATTTAGCAAACAATCATAAAATAGGGGGTCAAATTGGGATGTTACATACTCCCCCCATAGACTAAACACAATCCTCTGTGTTTCATTCTAGAGTTAGTATAAAATAAAACTTAAAATTCATACAAAGAGCAATCAAACAAGTCAAACATTTCTATATGCAACCTATATGATGAAAACTACTCATGCAATGCTTCATCTCTACACTATTGTTTTTCCCAAGGCTGGCATTTTTAAGATAGTCAACTATCACCAACCTTCTAGGAGACTAGTCTAGGACATCATAGTCCAATAGTGTAGCGATGAAAGGTGAGGGTAAATTTTTCCTGCCAACCACTTTTTTTTTACCCTCTGGATTGTCTTTGTCATCCTTTCCCTTTTGCCAATTCTCGTTCCTGGTGGTTGAGCAACTCCTTCTTCCAACTGAGAAGAACAACCTCTTCCACCTGATGAGAATCTTCTAGTCCTGAAATGCAGCAAATAAATTTCAGCAGTACCATATTCTAAGAAATAAAGTATCTATACTGCATACTGAATTATAAAGTGCCATTTATAGTTTGATAAATCCATATTCCAAATATCATAAAAAATAAACATCACCAATCCATAACATACTAACATCCATCATCGTACTATATGTAAGTACCAATCCTATCATCAAAATATATTATTTTCTGCATCTAATCATCAGTCAGTGTCATTAAACAAATATGGAAAATATTTCTTCATATCTTCCACCTTTTCCCAGGTGGCATTTTTCTCTGAATATAGATCCCATTGGACCTTGCACTGCTCTAGGTTCCACTTCCACATCTGCTTAGTGCAAAATTCTAGGATCTTCATGGGCTTGACCTCGATGTATGTTGGGTCCACCATCTGCAACTTAGAAACATCCAAAACGTGAGATGGATCATGTAAATACTTCCTAAGCAAAGACACGTGAAAAGAATCATGAATCTTTGCTAGGTTAGGTGGTAAGTCAAGATGGTATGCAATAAGACTGATCTTTGCCATTATGGTGAAGGGTCCCACATATCTAGGATCCAATTTGGTGGATTTGATTGCGCTCTTCATAGGTTTGACCCTTAAGAACACCTTGTCTCCTACCGAAAACTCTAGAGGTGTCCTCCTCAAGTCTACATATTTCTTCTGGTGATCTGAAGCTTCCTTAAGCCTTTGCTGAATTACTTTCAACTGCTCTTCCATCTCTTTCAAAGTTTTGGTTCCAAGAGTGACCCGATCTTCAGGATTATCCCAAGACAATGGGGTTCTGCACCTTCGGCCATACAATACCTCAAAAGGAGCCATTTTTAGAGAGGCATGGTACCCATTATTATATGCAAACTCAACTAGATGCAAGAAATCTTCCCAATGAGATTTTTGGTCCATGCAGTACATGCGAAGCATGTCCTCTAATACCTGATTAACCCTTTCAGTCTGACCATCTATCTCAGGATGATATGCTGAACTAATATTCAAGGAAGTCCCAATTTCTCGATGGAGAGCCTACCAAAAATCTGATGTGAACTTTGAATCCCTATCAGAAATAATCATTTTAGGAAACCCGTGTAACCTAAATATTTCCTTAGAAAACCTATTAGCCATAGTAAAGGCATCATCCGTAGTACTACTAGGAATGAAATGAGCAACTTTAGTTAGTTTATCCACTACCACCAAGATGGCATTATGTTGATACCAAGTTTTAGGTAACCCTACAATAAAATCCATTGATATTACTTGCCACTTTGTTGTTGGCACATCATGAGGGTATAACAGACCCGTTGGGTGCTTGTGTTCTACTTTCACCTTTTGACATTCAAGACATTTCACCACAAAGTTAGTAATATCACCTTTCATCCCTGGCTAGTAGAATGTCTTCTTCATGTTTTCCCTCATCTTAGATCCTCCTGGATGAGCAGAATAGGGAGATCTGTGAGCTTCTCTCATAATGAGTCTACGTAGGTTACCTACTTCTGGAACCACAACCCGCTCCTTAAAACACAAAAACCCATCTTTGAACCCAAATTTTTGAGCCACTTTTGGATCCTTGATTATTTTCTCTTGCACTTTCAAGCAGTATGGGTCCTGTGATTGAGCTTTCCTAACCTGATCCATAAGGTCAACATGACTTCTAGTCAAGGTGGTAATATGTCTTCTTCTACTCAGTGCATCAACTACCTTGTTTTCTTTGCCCTTGATGTACTCTATCCCAAAGTCATACTCCGCTAAGAATTCAATCCATCTTCTTTGTCGAGCATTAAGTAGCGGTTGAGTGAAAATGTATTTCAGACTTTGATGATCAGTTCTAAGTTCAAAAGGTCTTCCTATTAGGTAGTGATGCCAAATTTTCAATGCATGCACAACTACCACCAATTCTAAGTCATGGGTGGCATAGTTACCTTCATGTTTCTTCAACTTCCTAGATTCGTAAGCTACCACAGACTTATCTTGCGATAAAACACCACCCAAACCCTCCAAATATGCATTTGTATAGATAGAGAAGTCACCTAAAGGATCTAGAATTTTTAAGATAGGAGCGGTGGTCAGTACCTTCTTTAGTTCTTGAAAAGCTGACTCACACTTATCTGTCCATTCAAATATCTTTCCTTTCCTTTGAAGGTTGGTAATAGGGCAAGTGATTTTAGCATAGTCTTTCACAAACCTTCGGTAATATCCAGATAGTCCCATAAAAATTTGGACTTCTGTCACATTGGTAGGAGGTGGCCAATCCATTATCACCTCAATTTTCTTAGGATCGACCGCAATACCATCTACTGAGATAACATGCCCCAAATAGTGTACTTGAGAAACATAGAATTCGCATTTGGACAAATTCCCATATAGTTGGTTTTCTCTTAATATTCTTAGTACAATCCTTAAGTGCTTTTCATGTTCTTCTCTATTACGAGAATAAACCAGTATATCATCTAAAAATACTAGAACAAACTTATCCAATTATCTTTTGAATACATTGTTCATTAAGTTCATAAAGGCAATGGGTGCATTTGTCAAACCAAATGGTAAAACTGTAAACTCATAGTGACCATAGCGAGTCTTGAAGGTTGTCTTATGTGTATCTTCTTCTTTAATCCTTAGCTGATGATAGCTGGATTTCAAGTCTATTTTAGAGAAGATAGTCGCACCCTTAAGCTGATCAAACAAATCCTCTATACATGGTAAGGGATATCTATTTTTCACTGTTGCTTTATTTAGCATTATGTAATCAATGCATAACCTTAAATATCCATCCTTCTTCTTAACAAATAAAACCAGTGCACCCCAAGGTGACACACTAGGTTTGATTAATCCCTTATCTGACAATTCTTGCAATTGCACCTTTAATTCTTGCATCTCAATTGGATTCATTCTGTACGGTGCCCTATGTATCGGTTCTGTTCCTGGAAATAAGTCAATTGTGAAGTCAAATTCTCTCTTCGGTGGTAATCTTGGTAGATCATATGTAAAAACATCCTCAAATTCCTTTAGAATAGGAAATTTTTCCAACATTTCCACCCTTTTTTCCTCTGTTTTCTCCTTAATTTTGACTATGTACATCATTCCACCTTTCCTAATCACTTTCTTAAGTTGCATAGTGGAGATTAAAAAAGGTTTGAACTCTTGTTGTTCACTGTGCAACTTAGTTCTTTGTCCATTAGTGTCAGTAAACTCGACCCATATTTCAGAGAAATTGATCACGACTTTGCGGTCCTTCAACCAATCAATGCCTAAAACTATATCAAAGGCATGTAGCGGAGCAACATAGAATTGCCAAGTGATAGAGTTTGTGGGTAGGGATATTTCTATCATGGGGTAGTACTAGTTTACTGAGTAGGTCTATCCAGAACCGTACTCGACTTTCCACCCATCTGTCAAAGATCTAGGATTCTCTGGCATGTCCCTGACTAAGCTACTAGAAATGAAACTGTCTGTAGCACCACTATCTATCAAAAATCTAACACTTTTTCCAAATATCTTACCCTGTAAGAGCATAGGGGTTGCCTGACCATCAAGGTTCTAGTTTCCTATAGCCGCATAGATTCTGTGTCCTTTCTCTGTACTTCTTGGGTTAGTTCCAGTTCGACGAGGACAATTCCTAGCATAATGAGGGCCTCCACATTCATAACATCCAGTCTTGGAACTTTGAGTTGAGCCTTGTACTGACTTCTCTTTATTCTCTATAGGAGTAGGTTCTACCTGGTTTACGGGTTTAACTTTCTCAGCATTGGTAGAGTTTCGGTCCTTTGGTTGGAATTTCTTTTTGAACCTTTTTGTTGTACCAACATTGACTTTACCAGTTTTATACCCTTCTCTATTCTTAGAAGCTGGCTCATTGCTCCATTTTATTTTATGTGGATTGGGTTGACTCTTCTTAGGTCCTAGAGTGGGATTGCTACCTTTTCCATGATTATATTCTGCCTGACAGGCCAGATCATATGCTACTTCCATATTAGTAGGTTTAAACATGTTAACCAAAATCCTGAGTTGGTGGTCTAACCCAACTAAGAACTGATGCACCTTCATCTTATCATCCTTCTCATAAGCTGGAATGTACTTAAGGAGTCTAGTGAAATGTCTGTAATAGGCATCCACTGATTGTTCCCTTTGTCTGAGTTGAGTGAATTCATCTAACTTCTTGGCATAATACTATTCTATGAGGTATCTTTTCCTAAAATCTTTCTCAAAATTTTCCCACTCACAGTGTATGATGTTAATTTGTTTGTCTTTACAATAGGTTTCCCACCATTCCAGTCCAGCTTCAACCAACATCCCAGTAACAAAGACTATTTTTGTAGTGGACGAGTAATTTCTCATGGAGAAATAAATAGCCAACTCGTTCAACCATGACTCAGCTGACTCTCCACTTTCTTTTCTCGAGAACTTTCTTACCCTGACATGTTTCAAATCCTTTTCAAACTCAGCATTAATTCGGATCTTAGCTTCCTGGTCGGGGTCAACTGGTTCTTCCATAGCTACCTCAGTTGGAGCTTCAGGGGCTCTATCATTTCTCCTAATTTCATTCCTAATGGCTTCCAACAGGTTGTTTTGGTGGTTCATCTGCTCACGGTAGTTGGCCATTTCACCTTGCATATCTTGCACCATGTTGGCAAGGTTCTCAATTCCATCAGGGTTCCTAGAGCTTTCACCGATATGCCCTTCTACAATATTGTCCATATGGTTTAGTCGAGGTCTTCGAGGAGGCATCTTCGATCCACTCCCAAGCTTAGGTGGCATATTTCTTGGTAGTTTAAGGAATGCGTTAGTTCATAGTCTTATACCAGAATTATTTTAATATGCACTTTCATATACCTAGCTATGAAACCTTTGTTATTCTCTAGGGTTTTAACTATGTTTTGTTAATAGTTCTACCCACCATATATTTATTGTTTGAAGATAACTCGAGTTGGAGATGCACAAAAATAGAATAAGGTGGAGTTTTGGCTTGGAGCATCAATTGGCAAGTACGATCCCCAAAAGAGCATCAAGTACACCGCTTAAAACCCAAATTAATGGAGGGTTCATCTAGCTCTTCCAATATGATTCACCAGGGGTTCACATGGGGGGCAAGACTTGCACAATTTTCCACATCCGTACCTCCATTCACACCTTACTTGTTGCACTTGTTTTAGAGTTATCTAGTTCAAAATTTTGTGCCTATCTCAACCTGGCTCTGATACCAACTATAATAACCAAAATTTACCCATTACAAAACCAACCATTTTTTTTATTTCATTGAGAGAATCATGCTAGCAACTACTATAGTTGAGTAACCATTGAGTGTTTCAGGCAAGCACCACACCAGAATCAACTTGATCAGAGTCTATCCTAGTGTATGGGAGTGGCCAAATCCCCCATAATGATCATGGGAGTTTACCAGTCTATTTCAACCGAAATGCTCTTTTCCCAACAAGTTCAACCCATGTTAAACTCTTTGTTATAGCTTTAGGTATTACACAACCTAATCAGTGAGTGTGTGCCTTGTTAACTACACTGCACATTGGACAATGTAATTAACTTTAAGGTGCAATGCTTAACATCTCTAACCATATCAACAATGGTTTGTTAAGGGAATCAACCACGGATTCACATAGGTGTGCTAGCACCTACCATTTTAACTCAAGGTTTACTTCATGTTGCTAGATTCACTTATCCATGTTTATTTCATTATTAGTTTCCATATTTCCTTGTCATTAACTTGCACATTCATCCTTTCAAAGTCATAAATGTAACATTTCAAATACAACATAGAGAATGAATTGTAGCATTACATTTCAATTTAACTCTATTATACACATCAACAATTGGCACATTGTACAATGAAATCCTTTCAGTATTTACAAAGCCACAATGAACTCATTACAACATTTGCCCAACACCTATTAGCTAAACAAAATATTCTACTCATAATCAATCCTTGCTGTTACAAAGTAATTACAGTATACTTGAGGTAAAATTACAGCAACAACAACACTTCAACTCACTTTCAGGTTCAGCAGGAGCATCTGGTTCGTTTGTCTCAAGTTGCCAGTACTAGAAGATTGGCTACTCGGGATCAGGACAATCCACCACATGATATATGCCTAATTATCATAATGCACTTGCACTATTGTATCAAAGATATGTAGGCAAATCATGCAGATAACAATATCATTTCAGAAAACAATCATTCATTTCATCCAAGAGTAGGGAAACCCCATAAATTTCCCTAAGAATGAATCTTTCCTATTCCATTCATTCCATGTTCTTTATCCACAAAGCAACATGCCCTTGTCTATGCAAAATGTAAACATCAACTTGGCTACGAGGAACCTCCATAAGTTCTCGAGAAATTGTAACCCTATTACCAATTTCCCCCATCCAAAAATCATTACAACACAACCATATTGCCAAAATAAATCAAGCAATATTATTTCATAGTACCTAATAATCCACAAGCAACATCTCCTCAGGTAATTAAACATAATATGATGTTTTACCAAAGTCACAATTTAGTAGATGAACACAAGATTATACTGAGAGGGGGGTGAACAATATAAGAGCACTTTTTACTTTTTCTCTCAAACCAATATATGCAATGTAAAGATAGCAATATCAACAATAGTAATCAAAGCAATTTACACAACACCACACATAATAAAGACACAACAATTTATGTGGTTCACCCAAATATGGCTACTTCCACGGAGAAAATATTTCACTAAATTTTCTCAATCAATCTCTTGGTAATCCTTCCCAATTACAATGTTTATGGACCTCTATCCAAAGGAGACACCAATCCCCTAAATCAAGTTTGTGGATCTCTATCCATATGAGAACTCATTCTCCTATGATCTGGATGGTGATCCTCTAGAATACACTGCCTCCACTACACTGACTAGTGGATCTCTCTCCACTTGAAGACTCTTGTCCTCACTCATAAGACATATCCTCAATGTCCTGGCTGATGGATCTCTATCCACTGGAGACTTTGTCCCCTCTGCTCTGTTACCTTCAAAGCTCTATCTCAATTCTATACTAAACATAGTCCAATCGGTCTAGACCAACTCTGCTCAATATCTTGCACTAAACACAATCCATTTGGTCTAGCACAAGTCCACTCAAATCTGCACTAAATATAGTCCATTCGATCTAGCACAAATCTTCTCAACTCTTGCACTAAACATAGTCCAGTCGGTCTAGCACAAGTCCATTCAAATCTGCACTAAACATAGTCCAGTCGATCTAGCACAAATTTTCTCAATATGTCCACTCAGAACCTACTCAAATCTGTTCAATAGGTCCATATAGAACCTGCACAAATCTGCTCAACAAGGTCCACTCAGAACCTACTCAAATCTGTTCAATAGGTCCACTCAGAACTTGCTCAAATCTTTCAATAGGTCCACTCATAACCTGCTCAAATTTTCTCAATAGGTCCACTCAAAAATTGCTCGAATCTGCTCAATAGGTCCACTCAGAATCGGCTCAAATCTGCTCAATAAGTCCTCTCTAGGACTTAACCAAATCTGTATTGTAAGCTTCCACAAAATCTCACACAAAATCCATCCATAAGTCCTCTCAAAGACTTACCTCAAATCTGCTTAACAAGTCCACACAGAACTTGTCCAATCTCATAGAAACATAAAGAGAATTGTTAGAGACTCAATATGTTCTATACTCAATGCTCAATCACTTTCTCAACTCAATCTCATAGAAGCATAAAGAGAATTGATAGAGACTCAATATGTTCTATTATCACAACTCAATTTATTTCACAACTCAAATCAGAATACATAATAGTTTGTTTTATGGAACTTGAACAATCACTTCATACATCCACTTGACTAGGTTCAATCAACTCTACTCAACCAATCACTTCAAAAAACAACTCTTGCTCACAAACCCTAGTCCAAGCATGTATCATCCAACTCAAAATGTTTCCAACAATGCTCAACAACAAATCTCACATAACAATGATACTCATGATCTTTTCAAACACTAGTTCAAGTTCTTTGCATAACAACTCACTTCAACAACTATGCTCATCAAACAATATTTTAATCACAACTATCAATTTCAAAAAACCTTAAATAAATAACTCAAACACTTCACTCAACCAATGATCTCAAAAACAATGCTAATAAAACAAGGTTTTAATCTCAACTCTCAAATCAGAAAACCTTGAAGCAATAACTCAACCACTTTCTAAAGGGAAACCCTAGTCAAGTACTTTTCATCCAAGCTTAATTTTCAATAAATCCAATCAATCAACTCAACAAAGAAGGAATTTACCTATACCTTTTTTATGCCTAGGAGTTGTTCTCACAAATCTGCCACTTTCATAAATTTCTCTTTCCAATCACGAAAGGGTTAGAAGACTTGAGTAATACTACAATACAAAAATAATAACTCAATAACACCTTATTACTCCAACTCAATAATAATTTTCACCATAGTCTTATTATAAAAGGAATAACCTCTTTTATGAGAAATTAATTCACAATAACCTTGATTCTCAATAATTTCAATACTATCCTTCACAAACTCCTCATAATCCCTAATGATTAGTTTTAATTAAATTGCCCCACTAAAATAAATCCACTTTAAAAAAAAAATTATGCAAGCCTTATAAAATTAAATTAAATCATAACCCTCTTTTAATTTCCCTAAGGCTTAACACATCATATAACACCCTTCTAACTCCATGTGGGCAATTAAAAATACTTTACAAAAATTAAACTTGCCTTGGAGGGTTTCGAACCCTCTATCTCCTCCTTCCCTAAGAACCTTAGCCACAGCCAAAGCCATCGTTGAGCCACATGCTCGCACAACAACCAACAAGCACAACGTGCTTATTATCCTTTGCGAAAATATGCGCCTTCAATAAAAACCGAATGCACCTTGGGTGCCAACCCAAACACGTCTTCCCTTTTGTACTGCCTGCGATTCAAATGCGAGACCTCCTGCATCCAAACCAATCAATACACCACTAGGCCAAGCTGGCCTATGTGCCCTCAAATCGTGCACCATTTACTTTTCTCCTTTTCGTAAAGAACAAAAATATGTTTCATGAGCTCTTTCTTCTTTTTCGCATTCAATTCGATATTCGAGCAAGGGTAATTGCCAATGATTTTTGGAAATGCTTTTATATTAATTTTTTGCCAACCTTAATATGTCGACGCTAGCTCCTTCGTGAACGTCGGTGAAATTATAAGGCTTAAAAGCCTTTGGTCTTAAACCCCACCTTTGGGTTTATTAAAATATCTTTAGACTTTATAAAACCCACTTTTGCCTTATAAAACATTTTAATAAGAATTATAAATGTTTTATTTGGGTTTTCACCATGGAACATTTAATATTATAATAACCACTATTATAATATTATACCTTTGATAAAGTACCTTTAATATTTATTTATAATGTTTAAATTCACATTGAATTTAAATAATTTATAAAATAAATATTATAACTCGTTTTTTACTTTTGTCTTTTGCACAGTTTCACTTGATCTTTAGCCTTCTTCATGGATATCAAATAACCATTTTTATCCCCTTTGTTTCCTGCTAAAATCTTTGATATTAATGATGACTTCATCTAGTGACATCAATGACAACTTTGACTTAAGGACTCAAAATGTCCAATAGTAGACAATTCCTTTTTAGAAGCATTATCTATATATATCCATATTTAATCACTAATTTTTTTCAGGATCCTTTTTAATCTTGATAATCAATTTGCAACTACCAACTATTTAAGTCTCAAGATCCCCATTATCCTAGCCCTTTATACAAATTTAAACCCCTTTGTTTACTTCACTTAGACATAACAAGTTTGGTAAACTTGGGGCCATCAATGGGCCATAATAATATTTCCTTACTAAAACCTTTTAAATTCATATTACTATATCTTTACCATAGTTCTTTAGATAACTATTGTCATCTTTAGCTTTTAGAGACTTTTATTTTAAACACACACACAAGTACTTTTTTTATCTCTTCTTACTGTTTTCTAAACTTTAGCTAAGTTCCTAAAGACCTAGGGTAATGTATAATTTAACATTTCTCCTAACTAACAACTAACAAATCCGAGTGGAAATTGAAGACAATACATCTCACAAAGACTCATAATGAAACCTAGCTTGTGTTGTCTCCTAAGTTCTTGATGATGTCTGCTATCAAATACAAGGCAGAATTTGATATTTTAACAACTAGTTTACACAACCCTAAATGCAGCTCCTTGAATTCTCGAGCGCACTATCTACATTGTCATTATTCACGTTGATCGTGCATGTTATCATGTCTTCAAGGGTGTAGTCGTGGAGACCCTACATAGATAAAGAAAATATAACCTCTTCTATGGAAAAATCGTAATAGGGTTCCACAAGGAAATTTAATGGAAGCATGGTGGGCCCATAACCCACAGGTTCCAGGTTGACCCCCTATTTATCAACTCATCACTCAAGGGAGTAGTTAATAACTACAAAAATTTAATTTCAAAATCAAGTCAATAATAAAACAATCAAAAATCAAAATTATGTTCATTCAAGATCATTGCCAAAGACTATCATAAGTCCTTTTTTGGGGTAAAACAACAAGCAAAATTTACACCAAACAAACATTTGGTATACCTAAAACCTAAAGAGTAGACTCAAGCTTGTCTACCCATGGATAAAAAGGTTACCAAGAATCAAATCAAATTCATCAATGTGTTGGAAGCAATGATTTAAAGACATGCATCCTTTTTATGATTGAGGTATCATCTCACATTAATTTTTTCAAATTTAACATCATTCATCATCAATTCAACAATATTAGATCATTTATTTTTGCTCCGCATTGTGCTTAGGCACAAAGCATATCAAAAAGAGGTATTTGTAGACACCTAAAATGTGTTATCACAAGGAGACTCTGTAAAGGATCTCCTTCTAACCTTATAACCCACCTAGGGCAGCTTGAGGGCTATTTTAGTGTATTCCTTAGAAAAAGTGATATTTTCGCTCAAGGGATGCAAGGCTATCTTGATCAAGACAATTTCAAGCTACAAGGTTATCTTGCTGCGAGACGAGCACATGCGCGTAACTACAAAAAGAATAATCAAGTTGTGGGACTTCCTATGAGTGTGGCAATGGATTTTCTATCATCCTTGATGACCTATAGTCACCCTTGATGACCTATAGTCACCCTTGGTGACCTACAATTGTCCCTGCCACCTATAATTAGCAATAAGGGTTGCCCCTGATTACCACTTACCTCTTTGGTATTTTACCAAGGAGGATATAAAATGAGGGATCTCATCCTAGTTTAAAAGTCTAAAAATCATTAGCTTGAGCAATGAAGTGCTGCAAAAATTTGACCATGCATCTTTGCTACCCGAATCAAGACCACTGCTTCACCACATGAGTTTTTAACATTGCATCTACAAACTTTGCTTGACCCACACCTTGGTTTTGGAATGCTTGAATCTACGCACTCTTCCATCCATCACCATAAATTTACTGATAAAACACACCCTCGAATCATCCCAACATCACCCCAGCCTGGTTTCAAAAATTTACAGGTTCACGGCTGAGACCATCTCTGCAGAGACAATGCCACAATCAAGACCATCTCACCTGAGATGACCTAGATTAGGTTATCAACATTTTAGTATTTTCTATATTTTCTTTCAGATTCACATTGGCATGGTGGTTTTAATAACAAATATTTTAATTTGAGTACTTACATTATTAGCTTAGATCTTTTGTTATTTCTTGCATACATTTACTCAGTTTTCATTTTATCTCTTGATCGATATAGACCCAACTTGGATGGGCCTTGCAGATGGTACTAATATATTTTGTTGTTCATTACACACAAGTGATAAGATTCAAGGTAGGAAAAGGATTTGGATCTCACCCTTGCATTGTGGTATCAAGGAAACCTGCTACCAAAGATATTGTTGTGGGTACAAAAATCACTTTGATTGCACCAAGAAAACTATTGTAAAAATTGTATCATGGGTAAAATCCCTGAAGGGGATCACATGTAACACATTTTGAGAAACATGGTTGGATTCCATTGCCATTTGATCTCCTATTTATCTTTTGTCCCCTTGCATTGTGTGTTTCCTTTTGGTATTTCATTTTGTTTACCTTTATTTATCACTTGCACGATGCAAGCTATTTTTCATGCTTTTACAATATATTTGATGTGGTTGTACACGATACAAAAATTAAACTTTAAAAAAATAGCAAAAACCTTGACAAAAGAAATAAGAGATTATTTTCAAAGATATGAATTGCTTGAGGTTATGGGTGTGGTTAACCCTATATTCTAGGATCCTTGTAATGAATACCAAACTATAAATGGTTATTTATCAAATACATGGGCACTCTTACTAACCATTTCACTAAACGTGTGGAAGTCAATGGTATTGAAATCAATGGTATTCTCAAGAAATATCTTTTGAGAAAATAATCAATTTTTTTTTTAAATGATAATGGTTGCTCAAGTTTCACAATTGACTAACCGTCATGAAACAGGTTCTATTTCACATTTGTATAAAATATTGCATCCTAATAGTGTCTTACAACTTACGATGAGTGAATATTTTCTTTTATATGAATTATATTAAACGATTATTTGGGATCAGTGGAAGAAGAAAGAGTTTTTAGTGCATTATTGTTTGTAAAACCTAAATTTTAAAATAGGTTGGATAGAAATTTGTAAAATTGTTTGAGAGTATATGTGTCAACCTATGAGGTGGAACAATATCCTTATGATACTTTGACATATTATAAGTCTTTGGCAGACATAAGAGATGTAACGAATCCTCATGATGATGAGTATAATGGTAACACTGATCAGATTGTAGCCACAAACATTTTGGGTATGAGTATATAAGAATTTGTACTATCTAAAGAGTGTTTGTTTCAGCTTCCAACATTATAGTTTGAATAAATTTCACATTATTTTTGGTTTTACTAAGACATGTATTTTTTGATATCATAAAAGTGTTTGTTTTAGTTTTCAACATTGTAAATTTATTGTTTTTATATCACGTCGTTGTTATTCTATTGTGTCTATTTCCAAAAAATATTATTTTTATATCATGGATGTGTTATTGGATATTCTATGTATCTATGCCTTATTATTTGATTATGTATATTTTGATGAAATTGTATGTTTAATATTTAAGCCTTGTTAGTGGATTATCAATCAATGATATTTAAATTATTTATTAGATTTGTATTTTATAAACCATTTATGGCAAATCAGATATTTGTGCTACAATTCAGTTACTCAGTCATTTTAGAAGTTTTTATAGAACATTAAAAAACTTTTTGCCTATGTCAATATTTCCAAGCAATTCATTCATAATTCACAATTATTTATTGCATCAATATAACTAATTAAAACATCATAATTTAAAAAAAAAAAATCAAAAAGATAATACATCATTTTTTAAAATGGTCTCTTTCTATGATTTCAAATCATTCTTTTACAATTTACAAAATTATTGACTATTATACATTGTACAATAAAAGCTACAGTCAACTAGTTGGCTTTCTCATGGATGTCTGAAGCATAAGTTGTATCTTCTATAGAATGAGTCTGTGTTGAATATCCCTCATCAATAACAATATCCCTCGCTTCCAGCATACCAACTCTTACCATACCATGAGCTATAGTGTTCAACTTTACTAGCAATGATCCTTCTGCTTTCATAGGATATTCTCTGAAAGGTGCATTAAGTTCTTTCTCATTTTCTCTTAACAAAATATCCACATCCATACCGTTATCTCTGATCACCTTCTTCAGCCAATTATTTTCTCTAACGGTGTATTGTAATCTAACATTAAACAAACTAATTCTTGTAGTCTTTTAATGATTTCAAACAATGATTTCATAATTTTTAAAACAAAATTTCAAAATGATAATACACATTTTTTGGAAATGGTCTCTTTTAATGATTTCAAAGCATTCTTTTACAATTTGCAAAATTGTTGAATAGTATACATTGTACAACAAAAGCTACAGTCAACTAGTTGGCTTTCTCTTGGGTGCTTGAAGCATGAATTGGATCTTCTATAGGATGAGTCTGTGTTGAAGATACCTCATCAATAACAATATCCATCGCTTTCGATGCACAAGCTCTTACCATACAATGAGCTATAGTGGTCAACCCCACTAGAAATGATCCTTCTTATTTCATAAGATATTCTCTGAAAGGTGCATTAAGTTATTTCTCATTTTCTCTTAGCAAAACATCCACATCCAGGCCGTTATCTCTGATCACCTTCTTTAGCCAATTGTTTTCTCTAATAGTGTATTGTAATCTAGCATTAAGCACACTAATTCTCTAAAATTATTAGTGTTTTCATGCCACTGATTTGCGTCTTTAAGTATTGAAAATTAGACTGCAAAAGAGAAGAGAAAATTAATATAAATAAACAAAATATATATAAGAAAAAAATAATTTTAGTTATATGTAAAACTTACATCAGCGATAACTCTTGTAGTTTCTGCAATTGTTACATTTTTTTATTTATTGACCACAAGTTGAAATACGCCTGGACCTTGGCATTCAAGTTTTACAATATGTTCAACATATTTTCAAAATTTCATCATTGTATCGGAATTTGGTGGTCACGCTACCGAATTTAGCCTTATGTAACAATGCATCAAGATTTTGAGGTTCATTCTCCACTAGTAAAAACATCTCCTTTTTGAAAAATTCTTGTATCAAGCATTTATTTCTTTTATTAAAATGTTCACCTGAAATTTCTAAAATTTTAAGCCTTCAATATCTAAAAGTATACTATTCTTAATTGTAGCTTCACATTTTTGAGCCAATAAAATATTTTCTTAAAAAGTAACTTTTTCATCATCGGTTGGAATATGTTGGGTAGCATTTTGATGAGAGGGGGATGAGGCGAGTGTAGCGGTATCTACCCTAATAGCCTCTTGTGCATCATTATGTAGATTTTCAAGCAGATCACTTACCTTGAAAGGCAAAGATTCATGATTGATATATTGATAAAGAAAATTATCATCAAGATTAGCAGAGGGTATTTGAGAAATGCTCTGCACATCCCCAAGCCCAAGAAAAAATGTTAGGAAGTAAGAAACATTAGAAACAGTGTGTGTATGTGATTGAGTAATGCTTCATTTTAGAGGTGATGGCATAGAAAATTGTTTCCCATGCATCCGAATTTGGCCTCTCATCATTGGTGCTACTTGGTGTGATTGCACTTGTTGTGGGTCCATTTGTAGTGGTGGATGTGGAGGAAGCATTTTTTTTTATATTTGAAATACAGTCGCCTCCCCTACAAAGCTTTACATTTAAATATAAATGAAACTAAAAATTAATAGAGAAATTGCTTATTTGCATTCATTATCAAACAGGCTTAAACAAAGTTGTTATAGAGCTTCATTAGGATTATTAAGAAAATATCGAGCTCCCTATTCTACCTACCCATTCATGTAAGTTCGCTAAAAACGAACATTCAAAATTAATTTATATTTCGAAGCAAAAATTTAGTCGGTAATTCAATATCTATGCCTATGAGGAGTGAAGAGCGATCATCTATTGAAAATGTGGCTTGACTGGTGGATTCCTCAACTGGGAAGATCTATCTACCACTCTACTCTATATACAAATTTATTGCCACCACAACCATAACCAAAACTACAATCTATATACATTTATTGACACCACAACCACAGCTACAACTACACTCTATTGTGGGGTTGATTTTAAATTCCATAGCGCACATCAAGCTATGGCATCTAGGAATGCGATGGAGGAAGCCATGACTCATGCGAAGTTGCATGTTATGTTGCTGCCATCTCTGGGCCATGACCACCTCATTCCCTTCATGCAGTTGGCCAAGAATCTAGTCGTAGAGGGCCTCACCGTTAGCTTCGTCACAACCTTTCACCACATCCCAACTTTGCATACCAAAGTGGACGTTGCCAAGGAAAGGAGGCTAGACATCTACCTTATCGAAATGGAGGTCCCCAAAGACCACTAATTCTGAGTAAGGTCAATAGCAACAACGTGTAGTGGCACTAGTTTTTGCCTCTTCTCACCTCCAATGAGGGCCTCCAACCCACTTTGAGCTCTTCCTAGGGCGCTTCTTGGGTATCAAAATTAACCCTTTGCCCATCCTCATATGCCTTATTGCAGATTTTCTTCTTGACTGGTCCTCTATAGTGGCCAAATAGTTTAAGATTCCACGGGTGAGCTTCGTGGCCTTCGATATGTTCAGGGAGTCATTGAACCAGTTTGTGTGGGAGGCTCTCTCATGGAACCTCCCATGCATGGTGTCGAGGTGCTACTTGGTGCTCAACGTACTGCGGGAGGTCTACCTAACTCGATACCAGATGTTGTTGAAGCCGCTTGATGCATCATTTCTTATTGTGACTGCGGCACAACAAAAGGCTCTCCTAGTGGACCATCGCTAACATGTTCCACGAGCTTGAGGGAGAATTCATGGACCATTACGAAAGGGACAATGACAACCCCATTAGAACAATCGGGCCCATCCTGCCACCTAAGGCCTGTGAAGATCCCTTCCACGATGGAAACATTATGCCAACCATCCAAATAGGAGTGAAAATTGACAACAAAAAGTGTATACAATGGTTGGACCCGCAGGCAGAGTCATCAGTGCTTTATATTTCCTTCGATAGCCAAAATTCTATCTCGATTGCTCAAATACAGTACCTGGCCCAGGGGCTCGAAGCCAACGGGGTGAAGTTTGTGTGGGTTCTTCGCACACCTTTCGATGCAGGGGACACATCCTATTTTTTGGTCTTAGACTTTCTCCCCGTGAATTTTCACAGTTGTATGACGATGGAGGACCAGAGAATTTTCCTACTAGGGTTGGCACCGTAGCTGAGCATTATGGTGCACCCTTTCATCAGGGGGTTTCTCTCTCACTGTGGATGGAATGTCATGTTGGAGGTTCCCACCATGGGATCCCATGATCGCATGGCCATTGTACACGAAGCAACATTTTAACTCTAAGTTTGTGGTGGACGAGGTACGGATTGCTCTGGAAGCACCTCAGATACTGGATCATGATTGGTTGGTCACTAGTGATGATGTGGAGAGAATAGTGATTTTTCTCATGGTGAAAGAGCAAGGCATAGAATTAAGAAAGTAGGTGCAGCTACTGAAGGCCACCGCCAGAAACGTCGTGGCGACAAATGGGTCTTCTACTAAATATTTTAAACTTTTTGTTTCAAAAATTAGAAATGTCGCTACCACTATTTTTTGAGGGCATGTAGTGCCATGAGTGAAGGATTTTTATTTTATGATGTTGGCTCTTGCAAAGGTTTACCCATAGTCATTATAAGGTGGCCTGGATTTTTTGCGGTTATGTCTCGCTTTATTTTTGGAGCTTTGGAAAATTTTATCTGATGGTATGATCTTTTGTTCCCATTCAGTAGAGTCATGTTCAAATAAAAGCAAAATATTTAAATGTATTAAAATAAATAATAAAAAAAAATCCATGTATCTGATATCAAGGCAAAATTATGTCTAAAAGTTTTTTTTAATTTTATAATAAATAGGTGTTTTTTTTATTATTATATTAGAGGAATCAGTAACTCGTTACAATTTTTTACGTTTCTTTGTGGGTTTGAATCTTTCTCCTTGGCCTCCTACAAAAACTTTTTGACCATTGAACCAAGCCGTCAAATTCTACAATAAATAGGTGTTACTGGTTAGAGGTATTACATTATTTAATACATTGAGTATTGAACACTATATACTATAGAGTACTATGAGTAAAACTATAAGAATGAGTGTACAAGTAAAGAGTAATTATTAATGAGTGTACAAGATATCAATTGTGCAAGTGAAGAGTCAGAAATGTTAGGTGTCTAGTATGAAAGTGAAAATTAGTATGAGATGTGTCAAGATATGAAGTAATAAGCTATGTAATAATGAAAGTCTTTATCATTATGCTAGGCATGTAAAAGGTTACATCTATTTTGAAGAGAACAATGATCAGAAATATTGAAAATTTTATTATATAAAATTATATATTTAATACAAAGCTCTATCTTATGCTATGTAATTAAGTGTAATCAAAGTTAATGTAAGAAAGTCTAATTTATAAATGTAATAGAAAAATATTTTTAGTGCACAATATTATAAACATTATCCTATACTAAGAAATTAAGTGTACTCAGAATGAATGAAAGTCTAATTTATAATGTAATAGAGAAATATTTTTAGTACACAATGTTATAAACATTATTGTGGGTAATTATTTGATCATAGAAAATTTTATTTATGAAATAATTATTTTTTAACATTAATGTTGATGATTACTTTAAATCTTATTGAAGTTTAAAATTTGATATAAATTTTTTAATCAGAAAATTGGAAATATTTGTTGAGTACTAAATTACCTATCATATTAATTTTCCTTGATAAATTAAAGAAATTTATTCTTACATCGCATGAACGTAGTTGAATGTCATGTAATTTACATTTATAATTATTAAAATATAAAATAATATATAGTTAATTATAATTTTTTTTTTTTAAAGAATAAGTATTAATGCATGTATAACAAATTATATTAAAAATAAATAAATTATATAAATAAAATTTAAAATTTTATAATTTTAAAAAACCTACATAATAAATTTACTTTTAAAAATAAAAAATACATTTTCAAAAATCAAATTTATAGACCTATTTTGGGTTTTCTTATTACAAATATTTTCCATCTCAATGAGATTTCTAAAAAAAACACAATTTCAACTCTTATATCCTTAATGTGAGTAACATTAGATCCATCGGATTTTTGAATTTCTTTAATCTTGTTGGTGCTTTCGTGCTTTAAGGCTGTGATGTGAAAAAACTTGGAAATTTTATCTCCCTCCTTTAACCAAAGTGCCTTAGACATTTGTTTCCACAAAATTTCCACCTTGGCAATAGTGGTATGAAATTCAGCCAGCACCTTGTTTTCTTCATATCTGATCTCTTGAGATTGATTTCCAATTTCTATCACATATTCAATAGCTTTAAGTTGAATTTTTAGGTCTTTCTTATTTTACAAAATCTTCCTAAAACCTTTTTATTCCATTCTTTAAGGCCGATTTTAACAACTCTAGGTTTCACCGCAATTTTGGAACGGTCGGAGCCTCACTAGTTTTTTATTTCAGCTTCCAACTGAGGATGAAGGCACCACATTGCCTCAAACCTGAATGACCTAGGGAATCTGATTTCTTTCTTGTCCACTTCAAAACATAAGGGGCTATGGTTGGAGCCAATTCTGGGCAGAGAACAAAGAGACAAAATTCCAAACAATTAAAGGCACTCATTGGAGACAAGAACCCTGTCCAACCTGATTTGGATGACCTGGTTACCCACTCTCCTATTACTCCAAGTATACCTTGAACCCTTCAACTAAACATCCAATAGCTCATTGTCATTCACAAAATCTACAAAATCTTCCATGCTTTTTGAGATTGGGGAGTTCCCTCTTTTTTATCCAAAATAAATAGAGGGGAATTAAAATCCCCTACTAGGCACCAGACTTCTTGAGAAAAAATCCTCCTCATGGAACTCAAATTTTGCCACAACAAGTTTCTACTAGGTCCAAAGTTTGGCACATACACATTAGTCATAACCCACATTTTATTAATTTTTTTTTTATAGAAGAGAATATTAATAATCCTATCCGAGGAAGAAATTATAGAGCCCTCAAACTTGTTGGCATCCTAGATATAAAGGAGTTCCCAAGAGGAACCATTGGCTGGGCTTGCAGCAAAATGGGCTTCTTTCCAAATCCTTCTTCTAACAACTTCTATATCTTGACCATCCAACTTGGTTTCTTGCAAGAAAAAAATATCAGGTAAAATTTCTTTATGTAGGGAAGCGACCACCCATTGTTTAGAAAGTCCATTCAAGCCCCTAACATTCCAAGAGAGGTACTTCATTTATGGGATTTGGAATTAAATTTCTTTCCCTAGACACCCCATGGTTATCCAACTTTAGTTGTCTTACTCCTATAACATTCCCTTTTTCAAGTTTGAGCAAAGCTTAAGATCCATTCGTGAGCTCAAAATTTGTTTCCTTCTTCATCACAAAATTTTAGGGAGCTTTCCTAACTTTCTCTCAATACCCACATCCACATTGTCCTTCCTTTGTCTCCGGGTTTCTTGAAGAACATTTCTCCAAATTGGTCTTTGGGGACCTAATCAGAGACTCTACTTGAGGGGTCGCCAACTGAATCACAAGATCCTCAAGAGTAGAACCAATACAAAGCCCATTAAAGGAATTATGAAGAAGAGCATTAGAAATAATGGCTTTGGAAATGATATACGATTGACATACCTCAGTAATACCAAGGTTTGAGGCTACGTTCTTCTCCTTAGACGCCTTCTCAATCACCACCAAGTTGTCTAAGATTAATTTTGAAGGTTGCAAAATCTTCTTCACTAGAACCTTTAGCTTCCAAACCTCATCCATCTAGGGTTGAGCTTCTCCTTCCCCCACATTTAAGGAATTACCACCCAAATCCTCTAAGGGAACTCGACCAGAGTTCTCCTTTTGGATCAATTTTGTTCTTGCAAATCTCTTTTTCTTCTCTGCTTATGCCTTGAGGGGAAATTGGTTCACTTGGTGACCTAATTTTCCATAGCCAAAGCATCAGGCTAACCTAGTTTTGCAAACAATGAACTGGTCCCAAGTACCCAAGAATGAGATAAGCTTGATAGAAGAGGGAAGATCCACCTTTGCATCTACCATAACACATTATTGCATACACCATTCTTGATTTGACTTTGGTTACTAAATTGATAAGAAGGATATCACCCATAGTCTTGGCCACAACTCTCAATACATCTTCATGCCAAATATAGTAAGGGAGGGTAGGGAGATGAAACCATAAAGGCACATAGTTAACCCTTTGCAAATGAGGATTTAAATCAGGTTTCAACTTCCACAAAAATATACCTCTTTTACCATAGAATCAAGGGCCTACCCCTAGGATATAGTTTACACCTTCCATGCAGTTTAATCTAATATAAAAAAGGCTTTAGGGGCCACTACAATTTCCATGGATCCTAGAGGTTTCCACTTCGCTAACGCCCATCTTTGAATTGAATCTAGGTCTCAACTCGTCCCTTGGAAATTTTCCACAAGGTCACAACTACCATCACCCATGGTGAACTTAACCAGTTCACTCGGGTTTCTAATGGCATTTCCCACGGGGGATATGTTACAAATAGGTTTTGAGGTCTCTCTCACACCTTTAGACGTCATCGCAACATACAACATATCGAGGCTTGAGTTTTTAGGAGAAAACTATAGGCCATGAGAATGGGATTTAACCTTCAACTTATCATTTGATGATCCATGGCTTCTCGAAAGACCAATGAAGCCAGGATTGAGATCCCCAACAAACACACCATCTAGATGATCCAAAATAGCCACATTTGCATCCAAACCAACTGCCACCTCCACATATTCTGACAACTCCCATCACCCTTTCGCAAACCCGCGTAAACCAAATTTAAAGTCTCCCACTCTCACCTTTTCCCACCCTAATCACCACCATTCAAATTCTAGATCCTGCTCCTTCATCGAACCCTTGTATGCTTTTGCTACTCTACTAGGATTTTAAAATTTGATACTCAGCTCCCACTCCTCTTGTGGAACCTCCACTCCACACATCTCTGACATTGTTGCTCTACTAGAGTTATCGTCGTTGCTTTTCTAGGGTTTTCAAATCCACTTCTCATATCTCGCTCCTCTTGTGGAACCACTCCATGCACCTTTGACATCATTGCTCTGTTAGGGTTACCATCGTTGCTACTCCACTCTTATTATTGGTTTATTTTTATTATTGATGTTCACTTATTTTTTTCTATACTTGTCTTTGGTTCAAATCCAAAGTAATAAGAAGTTTTGTTTCTATTAAATTTATTTTCTCTTAATTCTCTTCCTTCATTTTTAGTTTGTATTAATAGATGTCCTTCATATTTTAAGTATTATTATATATAATATTTAAGAATAGTTATCCTAAAACATTTTAAATTTAAAAAAAAATTGCAAAATTATATTAAATTAAAATTATAAAGTAAAGCTTCTCATATTATATAGGTAATAAAACAAATAATATTTAAAATTAGATTTATTGACTATTTTCATGCTTCACATTTTTTGAACTTTAAAAATTGAAAATAATTTTTTAACAATAACAAAATTCATAAAATAAAGATAATAATAATTATATAAATTAATTTTAAATAATAAAATTTAAATAACATATTATTATTTATATATGTGATTGATATGTTTTCCACCTGCCTCTATTTTTATTACTATAGACTTGATGCAAGGGCATCTACTTTAAAATCAACATGTAGTAAACAGGTGAATGTAGAGTGACACTTATGATTTTTCGAGGTAGTAAACAGGGAAGGCAGTTGTAACATTTTCAAGTAATAAATAGGACATAGTAGTTATGATATTTCCAAGGAATAAGTTATGATATTTGGAGGTAGTAAATAGGGTAGGGCAGTTATAACATTTCCAGGTAGTAAAAACGCAAAGCTAAAGTTATAGATAAGACGAAGTGTGGAGCAGCATTTTAACTCTAAGTTTGTGGTCAACGAGGTACACATTTCTTGGAAGCGCCTCAAAGACTGGATCAGGATTTGTTGGTCATCGGAGATGACATGAAGAGAATAGTGAGGTCACTCATGGTGGAAGAGCAAGGCATAGAATTGAGAAAGCGCGTGCAACTGCTGAAGGATGCCACAAGAGGCGCCGTGGTGGCAGATGGATCTTCTACTAAAAATTTCAAATTGTTTGTTTCAAAAATTAGAAATGTCGCTGCCATAGGTTTTTGAGGGTGTGTAGTGCCATGAGTCCCTGAAAGCTATTTATTATGAAAAAACATAAACATGGAATGCTCGTCTGTTGTGTAGTTGCAGCAAAGCTTGAAATTTGATTGTTAAAAGGTTGTTTTCCCCTGTATTTACCTTTGAAAATATGGTCAATTACTTGTAAATGTTTTTCCTATCAGTCAATCAAAATGGGTACTGTTCTTCCGCCTCCTATATATAAATGTAGACACCAAAACAGCACCAATCCAATTATGTGATTGCAAACACTAATCGCTTTGACACACACAGCCCCAAGGGCAGCCCCTAGAGGTTAAACAGTGGTCCTAACCACTCTCATCACAGTTTTGGAAGGTTAGAGATAAATTTGGCACCTTTAGGCACTTTGCTCAATACCTGTTCCACCCTGGAACGAATTCAAACTGGGATTCGCCCCACCCAAGGACGAATTCTAGATTCGCTCCAGGGTGGGGCGAATTACAGGTTTGACGGGAAAAAAGTCAAATCTTGACAAATGGCAGCTCAGATCCACTACTCAACGCTTCCTTCATCGCATGGTAGTATGGGTGAGCATTTTTGAGCGTTAAATGCATTTACAAGGTCAGTCATGAAGTCCCTATTCAGGGAGGAATCTCCTTCCCCTTGGGGAGGCATGATTGCCAAGTGGTGCCTCTGCATGCCCATTTCAAGAGACCTCCAGGTCTATAAATTGGTGAGTTTCCTCACCCCAAAATATTGAGAGAAGGAACATTTTAGAGCAACGAAGTGCTGTCGTTTTATTGTCACACATCACACCTTTTGGATTTGTGCCTTTCACATCCTTGATCTCCTTTAGAGGGGAGGTCATTGGGTGACTATTGGGAGGACGAATCTTGAACCCAAAACCCAAAATTTGGCCACAATATCCCACCAAATTTGCCAATAATACCACACAAGTGGTTTTGGACCCATCCCAAGTGGATTGGTGCCAAAATCAGGCCTCAAACGGTGGGCGGCCTACCCCATGGGCGCCCCCTCCCACACTGCCACAATCCTAATCGCCCCCTTTCGGAACGATGGGAATTCCATGGTAGACTTGCTTTATTTCATTTTTGCATTCAATTATATGATGTTTAGATAGGTTGTCATTTGAATTTTAGCTCGTTTTGAACAATTTGGATCATATTTCTACCTTTGCTCGCTTCTACTAATCTGCAGGTAGCATCATCAAATCCCATTGATGGAGGCCAAATTGGGAAAATATGACCATATGGGTTTTCCCAAAATGTCCCCAATTAGCTAACCCCAAGTTTGCAAGTTTTTTGGAGCTTCCTAGGCAAGATATTTGGGATAGTATCTTTTTGGCATTTTGTTGCAGGTGAATTCGTCCCACCTCGAAGCGAATTAAAATCGGTGAGGAATTTCCCAACTGTTCTTTTTGGAGAGCCTTCTTGGTGATGTCTTGATGCCCCTATCAAATTTTTAGATCTTTTGGATTCATTTTAGTCATAGTTTAATTCATTTTTCTTATTCGCTTATCGTAGGCTTGGGGATTGCATGCTTTGTTTTATCTGCAGGTGCTACTGACTGTTTCTTGTTCCTTTGAATGTAGGGTCTAGACATCAAAGGAGCAGAAAGGAGTCAAGACTCATCAACACAGGTGGCAATGATGTTTGGTCCACCCATTTTACATGTGGGCACGTGGAAGAAAGAAGGGCATCCATGGATGTAACAAGAACGCGTAATTAAACGCTCCTAGCCCTTAAAGGGGGAGGATGCACATTGTAACCGAGTTGTGAAACATATCAATAAAAGGGTTGTCTTCTTTATTTGCATTTTTTTTGTTTTGATTCGCTCATGCTTTTCCCTCTTTTCATGCACTTTCAAGTTCCTAGGATTTAGCGTTAAGTTTGGTTCGGTTTGCATCGCATCTTCGCTTTCCTTTTTGCTTCTGTATCCTCATGCTTTCAGTGGCGATCATGGTGGGACCTTGTCCTATATTTTTTAATATCAGATATCTGATCGAAACTTGGTTATTTTTGCTTGTAGGTACCGCGTTTCCATACGCTGACTGCTATTCGTTCCATCAGAGGGCGAATACAAAGCTGTAATTCGTCTCACCCATGGACGAATGGGAATTTGCCCCACCCTGTGACGAATACAGTCCTGTAATTCATTCCCCCTGGGATGAATTCCAGTCTATGGAGTTTTCGGGCAGAAACTTAGAACCGACAGATTCAGGCAGAGAAGAGGTAAGAGTCCTAAACTTTTCTTATCATTTTCTGTTCTTATTTTTCTATTTTTTTGGTTTCTTTTTGCATGCTTAGGAAAGGCTTTGCTGCATTTTTATTTTGTTTCATGCAAAATAAAAATAACCCCACACACCACGTGGCAAATTAAACACCAAGGAGCTGGTCGTAAAACCCCAACCCTTGATCAAGACCAACGGTGGATTTCATCACCACCTTGGCTTGAATTTTGCATTCATAAACCCCGATTGCTACTGTTGCTAGACGTAAATCCTGACGAAAGCTGATCGAGTGTAGCTGGGGTGATTCTCAGCACACAAGGATAAGTCTTCTATGGTAGGTGTCATAAATAGGGCGATTCCCCTTCTATACCACCTATGTTCCACTACAATTTCCATGGAGTCCAGAGGTTTCCACTTCGCAAACGCCCATCTTTGAATTGAATCTAGGTCTCAACTCGTCCCTTGGAAATTTTCCACAAGGTCACAACTACCATCACCCATGGTGAACTTAACCAGTTCACTCAGGATTCTAATGGCATTTCCCACGGGGGATATGTTACAAATAGGTTTTGAGGTCTCCCTCACACCTTTAGATGTCATCGCAACATACAAAATATCGAGGCTTGAGTTTTTAGGAGAAAACTATAGGCCATGAGAATGGGATTTAACCTTCAGCTTATCGTTTGATGATCCATGGCTTCTCGAAGGACCAATGAAGCCAGGATTGAGATCCCCTACAAACACACCATCTAGATGATCCAAAACAACCACATTTGCATCCAAACCAACTGCCACCTCCACATATTTCGACAACTCCCATCACCCTTTTGCAAACCCGCGTAAACCAAATTTAAAGTCTCTCACTCTCACCTTTTCCCACCCTAATCACCACCATTCAAATTCTAGATCCTACTCCTTCATCGAACCCTTGTATGCTTTTGCTGCTCTACTAGGGTTTTAAAAGTTGCTACTCAAATCCCACTCCTCCTATGGAACCTCCACTCCACACACCTTTGACGTTGTTGCTCTACTAGAGTTACTGTCGTTGCTTTTCTAGGGTTTTCAAATCCACTGCTTAGATCTCGCTCCTCCTGTGGAACCACTCCATGCACCTTTGACATCATTGCTCTATTAGGGTTATCATCACTGCTGCTCCACTCTTATTATTGGTTTATTTTTATTATTGATGTTCACTTATTTTTTGCTATACTTGTCTTTGGTTCAAATCCAAAGTAATAAGAAGTTTTGTTTCTATTAAATTTATTTTCTCTTAATTCTCTTCCTTCATTTTTAGTTTGTATTAATAAATGTCCTTCATATTATTATTATTATTATTATTATATATAATATTTAAGAATAGTTATCCTAAAACATTTTAAATTTAAACAAAATTGAAAAATTATATGAAATTAAAATTATAAAGTAAAGCTTCTCATATTATATAGGTAATAAAACAAATAATATTTAAAATTAGATTTATTGACTATTTTCATGCTTCACATTTTTTGAACTTTAAAAATTGAAAATAATTTTTTAACAATAACAAAATTCATAAAATAAAGATAATAATAATTATATAAATTAATTTTTAATAATAAAATTTAAATAACATATTATTATTTATATATGTGATTGATATGTTTTCCACCTGCCTCTATTTTTATTACTATAGACTTGATGCAAGGGCATCTACTTTAAAATCAACATGTAGTAAACAGGTGAATATAGAGTGACACTTATGATTTTTCGAGGTAGTAAACAGGGAAGGCAGTTGTAACATTTTCAAGTAATAAATAGGACATAGTAGTTATGATATTTCCAAGGAATAAGTTATGATATTTGGAGGTAGTAAATAGGGCAGGGCAGTTATAACATTTCCAGGTAGTAAAAACGCAGAGCTAAAGTTATAGATAAGACGAAGTGCGGAGCAGCATTTTAACTCCAAGTTTGTGGTCGACGAGGTACGGATTGCTTGGAAGCGCCTCAGAGACTGGATCAGGATTTGTTGGTCATCAGAGATGACGTGGAGAGAAGAGTGAGGTCGCTCATGGTGGAAGAGCAAGGCATAGAATTGAGAAAGCGCGTGCAGCTGCTGAAGGAGGCGCCGTGGTGGCAGATGGATCTTCTACTGAAAATTTCAAACTGTTTGTTTCAGAAATTAGAAATGTCGCTGCCATAGGTTTTTGAGGGCGTGTAGTGCCATGAGTCCCCGACAGCTATTTATTATGGAAAAACATAAACATGGAATGCTCGTCTGTTGTGTAGTTGCAGCGAAGCTTGAAATTTGATTGTTAAAAGGCCGTTTTCCCCTGTATTTACCTTTGAAAATATGGTCAATTACTTGTAAATGTTTTTCCCGTCAGTCAATCAAAACGGGTACTGTTCTTCCGCCTCCTATATATAAATATACATTAATTTTTAACTATCTTATCTTTTTAAGATTCCGTTGCATTGTAACCTAAGGAATTAATGTGATTTTATCTAAATGATTTTTTCCGCATTAAAATTGAGGAAGATCAATATGTAACTGCTTTCAACAATGAACATGTCAAATAATATTTTTTAAATTATATATTTGTTTTTGAGCTACTAAAAGCACGTCTTGCAAATGAAAGGATAAGAACATAGTTTTTATGATCCTTTTAACTATTGAATTACATCAAATTATTTATTAGGAATCATCTTGTTAATGGTTGATGTATTTTAGATTGTCTAACAATTAATAAGTATTCATGGCATGAGTATTGGGCTTATATTGCCATGAAATTATATTAGTTTTTGTTTGAAACAAAAGTTTTGTGTTATGTGTGCAAGTAGGTTGTCATTGTTTCGTTTAGTCTAATGATTATTTTATTTTGTGATATTGTATAACTTCTTTGTTGGTCCTTTTTGCAATTTGTAAAATAGTAGAGGACTAATGAGAGAGAAATATAGATATGTATGATTTTACTAATATTATTGCAACTAGTTAGATTTGTTGGTTGTATATTAAAGTTTGATCTTTTTGTATAGACATTGTATTCCATTGGATTATGATTTGTATTACATGTGATGTACCATAATGTGTTTTCTCTTATATTTATGTTTACCACCATATTGACCATATTATTTTGAGTTTGATTATGTTACCATATTATGCTGATCTATTTGCTTATTATGAAATCTGGTTTTTAAAAACATAAGGAGAATTTCTCTATTTCCACCCTCCATCATACCTCCTATTATATTCATCTCAATCATTGATAATCATTTAGTTATCCAAGTTTTTCATTAGACAGAACATTTACATATCTACGTTGTCTAGACTTCTCCACTCTTGTATGGGTTGATTATGATATGTTAGGGGAGCAAGTAAGGATGCTTTCAATGGTGATGTAGGTAAATTCATCTATTAGGGTTGGTAGAATATAGTAATAGGCATAGATAGAAAAATCATAGTTTATGAGTTTATAAGAGTGATTGATGAAAACTATTATTTTATAGGTGTATTTGATGGTTGTTATCTAGTAATGGTGTAATTTAAGGAGGGGGTAGGGTAGGTAGTGGTCGTTGCTATGTTTGAAGCTAGAAAACAGTATTTTTGGTAGGGGAGTAATCTATGGAGGTGAAGCAACTAGAATTGTTGAGAAACTATATGAATCACATTAGTCAAATAAGCCATTTGAGGTGTTGGTGGAAATTCCCTACTTGTATGATTATCTCTTGTACAAAAGCATATTCTTTGAATGCTCTCATTAAAGAAACATGATTAACTACTCTTACCATCAATGTTAGGTTTAATTGTAATATGCTTATATAGTATAATATTGTTGTTCATCATATGGATGGATGTTGGTCATGATCTGATATAACATGCACATAAACTTGATGTTGAAGTCATGAATATTCTTGTTTGGATGCCTCTACATAGTGTTTAGTTGGAACAACATGAAATACATATCAATCGAATAATCAAATCTTCTAATAAATGGGTCTATTATTATCGCCTAATTCATGACTTTTCTATATTGTAGGATCCTATATCATAGAAAAACCTTTTCTCTTAGTGAAATATATTTTAATCTTATCACGACATTCTCTTCTTGAATGTAGCACGTTGACTTTAACATTGACAACTTGTTGAGGTGTTCCAACGTTGTCTTCCCATCATCCTTAATGAACATTTATAAAAATTTTAATTTTATTTGAAAAATAGGTGAGTAGATGGGTAAATTTTGAGGACCTTGGTGGTTCTAGTTTGAAAATTTATTTTGGGTTAGGGTAGGTATTGACATTGGTATTTGTACTATGGGATACCCTTGTATATATTGCATTTATAAAATGGATTGTCCTATCATGACTGTCATGACCCTCCCTTACCATTTGTTTTTGATGGGTTTGACTTTGCTATGTTGTTTTGTTGATGGAATGACTAACTATCTTATGATTGGATAATGCAAGACATTTACTTCATGAAGAGAAATGATGAACTCTATGAATGAAATGATGGATTTTTGCATGTGTTAGGGATGTATATTATTTTACGAAAAATGTGATGCATGGAATAATTGGCTATTTCCTGTTGGTTTATGCAAATATACTCTTTTGAAAGAATATGATGTTGCTAAGGATGTTGTTTTATTTCAGGAATAAATTCCTCTTATAGGAAGAAGAAGAATCTAGTCACCAAGAATGGGATGTTATTAAAAAAATGAAAGATATAATATCCTTACCAATAAATAGCAAGGCAAAAAAAGAGTGAGTGAGTGCTTTATAATTATTAAATTACATCATAAACTATATAGAAGGAAAACTATATTAGTGATTGAGATTTAATACTTCACATTAACTCCATTTTGGATATATAGTTTCTAAAGGAATTCATTATGAGGAAAAAAGGATCATATGGAAATAATTGAACCATTACTCCACTTAACTCAAATTGATCATCAATATTTGAATGCATTGTTATGTTGACCATCCAATGATCATTGACAGATACGTGAGCTTTAGATATTGTCATACTTAGTAGCGGGAGAGAGGTAAGGACCTCCTCATTATGATCGAGGAAGTAGGAAGCAGAGCGAGTAGAGGCAGTGTAACGATACTCAGTTGGAAAAAAAATATGGGAAAAAAAAGGAAAAAAAAAGAGACAGGGCTGGGAAGTGATTACGTCCTATGGAGACCAAGGAAGAAAATCAAAAGTAAGAAAAATACCTAGTAAGGCTTGGATATTTTGTATTGAGGATTTGAAGGTAGAATATTTGTATATGTGAATACGTCTTATGCTTTTTTAACATATAGATAAATGTATTTATGTGTCTCTAAAAAAACATTGATGCAGTATATAAGGTGCTTCAGCCATATGTTCTATTGGTTGGTAATATTTTAAAACAAAATGAGTTACCTTTATCATTGGTTCAATATGCTACATTGCCTGTGTAAATTTTGAGGAGTTTTTGAATGGGTATTTCATCCCACAAGAAGATTTTCTTTTTTATACATTTGTGTTTCATTGATAAATGTTTAAATGGTTGTAGTTCTTTCCTCAGGATGAGTGATAAAGGAGATGAGTTACGATATAGGAAATCTCTAGAGAGAAAATAATGGTTTTGTTGAAAATGTTGGAAGTATTTTCTAGATTATGATTGGTATTTTGTTTTACCTCTTAAAAAACCATTGTTCGAAAATATTAAGAGATGTTATTATTACCTATGCTTTGGATTTTTACATACTAGTAATGTAGTGGAATATCTAATATTAAATAGGAATCCATTTAAGTTTCACTGTGTTTCTTTTCGATTGATGTGGACTGGGAAGTAGTGTGTAAACTCCTAATAATAGGTAGTAAAGTAATAGTTTTATCGGCTATAATACTTATGGCTCTTTAAACGTTTTTTGAAGAATGAGCTAAGGACTTTGTTTCCTCTATTATATAAAACTATTGAAACCAGATTTAAGCCATCTCTAATTTGAGTAAATTATGAGTCTTGTAAATAGTGGTTAAGAACACCAGCGTCATTAGTGTTTGAGTTGAAAAGGATTAATCGTTTATCCAACTTAGACCACAAAGAATGGGTAATGAAGTATTTATATGCTAATTGAGACCGCCATAAATAGATAAGCAATTGCAAGTTTTAATTTACTTTGTTACATAACAAGAGAAGGTAAGATCTCCAGTTAGCAAGATGTGGGAAAACTGGGAAATATTTTATGTAATGATGTGTAGTCTTTTGACCAATATTTTCTAGTACGTCACAGATGGTGTAATATCTTTTTGAAAACTGATGTTGTCTAGCATATTATGGTAGCGTATAGACTAAACTAGCAATGAAATTTTCATCTTCGATTGCTTAACTAGCGGTTCGTTGGTGAATAGATTTCTTTATTGCTACCATATCTCAAGAGAGCTTGGGATAAGGTGAGTCATATTTATTATCCGACTTCAGAGTTGAGGACATTTATTTTCAAGAGAGTTGTGAGTATCTTGTTCTTAAGAAGATGAATGTTGCATTGAGTGAAGTTAAAGTGGTTTTGGTATTGATTTACTAGTGCTCCAATCTTGGAGTTGTAGTGTAATTATGGATGGAAATATTAATTCTTAGTAAGGTTACAAATGGAAATATGAAGAGATATAAGGATAGATAGATTTGTCTTATCTCATTATAAAGTAAAGAATTTTTTTATGGAAATAAATATGATGATTTTAATGTTGGGTTTTACCTTCGAGGTTTTTCCTAGGGTAAATGGACTGTTGTGGAATTTATTATGGAATATTTTATTGAGAAGATGTTTTACTATATATAATTTGATATTTCTATGTTTAGATCAATTATTACTAAATTTTGGATTGAAGTAGTATGAAAGAGATCTGAATGAAAACTTAGTATTGATTTACACAACTTTGTAATAGAAATATGATTTTTACTATGTGGTTTCTAAATTATAATGTGTTAAGTGTATGAATTTAATAATTCTTGAATGAGGCTCACTAAGGAAGAAGATTTTAGATACTTTCTACACTTTTATATATAATGTATGGTTACCTTTAATGGTTTATAAGGAATACTGGTGATAAAATCCTTGTAAAAGAATTTTTAATTAAATGGATTATGTTTCGAGTAAGAATCTATAATAATTTAGTTTCAAAAATTATTTTGATTAAAGGATAAAAAAATAATGGCTATTTAATATCTTGAATTGGTCACTTTATTTATAATGATAATCTAGGAGTTTAATTCCTATAATAAATTAAATAAATGGGATGCCATAAGACTTTAGTAGAGGAAATTGTTACGATACTTCATATTGAAATAGAGTATCCTTTATCATTTATTATTCCAAGAGTATGTTTAAGATATCTAGTTTCAATTATGATGAAAATGACCCACCAAAGGGTTGTCAACTCTTAAGGAGATGAGTTAGAAAGAGTAAACCTTTGAGCTCAAGATACTTACATAAAGGGACTTGTGTAAGGAAAAGAACAAGAGGTCAACTCTCAAATACATGAGTTGGGAAGAGTAAACTCTTGCACTTAAGATGCTTACATAGAAGGAATTGTGTGAGACAATAAACAATGGGTTATCGACTCTTAAACAAATGCACCTATACACCTTTTAACTCCCTATATGCACTCCTTTTGAAATAACTATATAATAATGTCTTTTTCATTTTAAAAAAACCTCTATGATAATTTAACTTATAATATTTTTATCTAAACATTTAATTTCGCTTGCAAATATCAAAATTCCTCCTATGCTATTTGTAATTTTAAAAGCAAAATTAAAAAAAATTATACCCTGCTCTTGCGTCTTAAACATTTTCTTTTGGTTTATGGTCATTTAAAATGTCTTGTGCTCAAAATTTTATCTTTACCTTACACTCATTAAAAAATACCTCATTTGTCTTTTTGCCACATGATAATTTTAACACCTTTGCATGGACTTTTTCCTTCAATCTAGAAAGATAGTTTCTAGAGTTCATTACACTCAACTAAAAAATGATTACATATCTAGGTTAGACCATATGAGGATCAACAAAAAATATTATTTGATATATACATATATAATGTAGGGTAGGTGAATCCATGAAGGTAAAACAAAACCATAGATAAAGTACATGATAAGAATGTACATGATATAGAGAAACAATTTAGAGTAGAAAACAACAGATAAGTAGATATAACAAGAGACAAAATGAATGCAAGGAAAGAAGAGATGAAATGAATAAATGAACTTGACCCAACATTTTAATGTATCTTAGGACACAAATTGTTTAGCACCCTAGACATTTTTAAACAAAATCACTTATATTCATCTAAAAGAAACTATTCGACCAATATTTGCATAAGTTAATCACATCTTTTTGGTGTATTTACATAGGTCTTCTCCAAATGGGACCATCACTTTCAAGGCTCCCAACTACAATATATTACAAAATAAATGTAAGAAAATAGTGGTGTCTTAGGTCAAACTCTTATTCAAGTCAATCTCCTCTTCATTCGATTCAAGGCATGTCGTTCGATGGTGACGATTATCCCTACTCACACAAACTAACCAACCTTACTATGATAATAGATATTGGAATCCACCAAAGCAGACAATAATTTTTATCACAACATTAAATATTTATTACTCACCAACCAAAACTTATGTATAACATGCATATTTATATAGGAATTTGTCTTTTTGTTTCAAGAGACTCTTCAATATTTTCATCCATTGGTATTTCTTCCTCAGCTATCTCTTCATCTTCTCTCATGCTCATGGAAGATATGACTATCCAACCTCATTCAAGATTAAATCATCAATCATCCCCTAATAATTACAAAACACCAAATAATGTAATAATGGCTATCGCTTTTTTGAGCCAATCAATAAATTTTTTAAGTGAACTGGTACTTGAAAAATGAGCAAAATATTGGGGGGTTTTATAAAATATCCTTGCTATTTGACCTTATGTTGTTATTTGTTGCTTTCAAAGTAAGCAAAATTTGGTAAATATAGTATTGAAGTACTACAATATCATACCCACCTCGGTAAGGGTATTAATGGTAGATCACTTGTGGGGATTTATCATTACCTAATGGTTTAAATAATTTATTGCAAAACTAACAAAAACATTTTTATTTTGTTGTTAATATTATTTTGATTATAAATATAAATAGAAACGTTATGATATCAAAATTATCTTTTATTATATTCATAAATATTTCAACAAAAAATTGTTTATTATTATTATTATTATTATTTATTTTTTTGTGTTATACTTGTCTTTTTTTCAAATCTAAAGTAATAAGAAGTTTTTTCTTTATTGAATTTGTTTTCTTAATTATCTTCCTTCATTTATAGTTTGTATTAGTAGATGTCCTTCATTAATTAAGGTTTAAGATTTATTTTTTTAATATAAATTTTAGGAGTAAATTTTCTAAAATATTTGGAAAAATATAATTTTTTACTTGAAAATTTATGTTAAATTAAAAATAGAAAATGTAAAGCCTCTTATTATATTATATATAGATAATAAAACAAATTATATTTATTTACTATTTTCATGTTTTATATTTTTTGAAGTTTAAAATTTGAAAAATATTTTTTAACAATAACAAAATTCCTATAATGAAGATAATAATAAATGTATTAATAATTTATAATAATAAAATTTATATAAAATATTATTTATATATGGAATTATTGTATGACATTACAATGGTATTACAATAACTTAATAATTATACATATATAGGTAAGTAAGATTCAAACTTTAATCTCCACCTTAAAATTTTAGATATTTAATTGATTAAACTTATACCATTTAATCATGTCTATCATATAATATTAATATAATTTTTATGGAACAAATATGTTTCAAGTGGTCAAGAAGCTAAAAATCATCGCAGCTAACTTGAAGAGGTGGAATCAAGAGGTTTTTTGGAACCTCTTCCATGGGAAGCAAAAAATATTTCATGAATTGCAAGAAATTGAGGGAAAATGCCAAAGTGAAGGTTGGTCAAAGGAGCTGGCCAGAAAAGATTAAATTACTCTTTTATAATTTCATAATTTTCTTGCCAATGAGGAGTCTTTCTAGAGGTAAAAATATCAATCTAAGTGGCTTAAGGAGGGGATAGAAATACCAAGCTTTTCACCTCTCAAATTTGAAGCATAGGAGTGCTAATAAATTAAGAAAAATTATATTAGACTTTGATGAATGCCTTAAAGATAAGGAAAAGACTTCTACTTCCATGGTATCCTTCTTTCAAGATTTATTTTCTAGAGACAGTGAGGAAGATGAGGATGCTTTAGAGGAACTTCTCAGGAATATTCTCTAAGTGGTGACAATTGATATGAATAATGCTTTGAATTCACCATTTTCTAATGATGAGATCAAGATCGGCCTATTTAGTATGAATAAGGATAAAACACTTGGGTTGGATGAGTTCTTTGTTGTTTTTTAGAGATTTTAGCACCTTCTTGGTTTGGATATTTCAAAAGCCTTAAGAGAATTCCAATCTTCTTCCTCTTTGTTGTAGGCATAGAATACTACCTTTATTGTTTTGGTTTCAAAGAAACATGGTGCCTCTTCTCTAAGGAATTTCATACCTATCAACTTATGCAATACCTTATATAAGTCGCTTACTAAGACACTTGTTAATAGGTTAAAAAATCTTATCCCCATATTGATTTCTCCTCTTCAAGGTGGTGTTTTTATGGTAGGCATATTGTGGATGGGATCATTACGATTCATGAGAATTTACATTTTATATCCAAAAGTGGGATTGCTGGAATGCTTCTTAAATTTTATATGCATAAGGCTTATGAGAGGGTCTCCTAGGAGTTCCTTGAAAAGGTGTTGGATTTTGGGACTCATGGAGGAATTGGATTAGAGTTTGTATTTTCTCTTCTAATTTTTCGATCATCATTAATGGTATTTTGAGTGGTTTTTTGGGTGGTCACAAATGTATTAGGTAACGTGATCTCTTATCTCCATATATTTTCATTTTGATGGTTGAAGCTTTAGAAATATTGATTCATGATGCTACCTTATCCTCTAAGATTAAGGGTATTTGGCCTATTGGTATTGCGAAGGTAGTTTCTTATCAATAATTTGTAGATGACACTGTACTTCTTAGTGAGGCTATTGTGAGAGAGGCTAAGGAATTCATGAATATTTTGTAACTATGTGAGAAAGCTTCTAGGCAACAAATTAACTCCCATAAAAGTTTTTTTTTTGTGAATACTAGGGGCAGCTTTAGCATAGAATTACAAGGATGTTTGGTTGTGGCATTGCTAACCTTCCTTCTTTATATCTAGGTATACCATTTTTCACTAGTAGGATGAAGGAGGAGTCATGGTCTCCTTTGTTGGATAGAATTCAACGTAAGTTAGTTGTGGAAATGTAATCTCCTAAGCTAAGCAGATAAGATGCAAATGCTTCAAGCTACCCTCTAAAGCATTCTCATCTATTTTACGTATAGTTTTAGAATACCCTTCAAAGTTAAGAGGAGGATTGATCAAAAATTTAGGATATTTATGTGGGTTGAGGTGGAGGATAAACAGAGGGTGTCCCTTGTCTCTTGGGATAGATTCTGCTCTTCTAAGAAAGGAGGTGGTCTTGGGATTAGAAAATAATTATTGTTCAATAAAGCATTGATTACAAAAACAACATGGAGATAATGTGTTGAGGAGGATCAACTGTGGAAAGATATTATGAGAGGTAAGTTTCTAGAAAATTACATTATTTTTTTAAGAGTTATTGCTCCTCTTATGGGCTATGTGATTTAGAATGGCTTGTTGGGGGTCAAAAGTTTGGTTACGGAGGGGATGCGGTGGTAGATTGGGAATGGCAAGGATGTGTTCTTTTGGGAGGATACTTGGATTCTTCCTTAACCCCTATTTCTTAGTCCTAAGTTTTATGAGTTGAAGGCTCCTTTGTCACTAAAATATGGAGAAAAGGTAATTAATTATATAATCATCACTAATGGTAAGAGGATTTGGAAGCATTTGACTTAAAATATAGTTTATCTTCGGATCCTTCAGAGTTTGGCAAATTTGAACATGTTACAACAATACTTTTCTCATTAGCAGAATGACAAGGACTTCCTTCTATGGACTCATTCTCTAAAGGTATTTTTCTATCAAGACTACATATGAGGCCCAAACATTGTCCATGGGAGGATCTTTTTTGATGGAAAGGGTTTGGTATCCTTATTTGATCCCCAAGATTGCATTTTTTGTGGTTGTGTTTACAAAAAAAAAAATTACTGTTGATAATATATGTAAGAAAGGCTTCCATATTGCCAATATTTATCTCTTATGTTCTAAGTATGATGAATTTGTGGATCATTTTTTCATCCATTATGATTTTTCAAATAAAGTGTTCAATGCTTTATTGGATTCTTTTTTTGTCAAGCGGATGTTACCTCAAAATTTCAAGGAACTTTTCACTTAGTGGAAATCCCCCTTCATCAGTCATAGCCTCACTAGGGTGTGGGATCTAATTCTTCCTTATTTAAATATGGGGTATCTAGTGGGAGAGGAATAAAAGAAATTTCAAGGACATTGCTAGGGATGAATCCTTTGTCTTTAGAAGGATTAAAGTTGCTATTGAGAATAACTTGGTTATATTTGCTACTATAAATGGTAGGGAGAAAGCTATGGAGAAAGGGACTACTGTTAGTTGTAAATTGAATCTAGGGTCTTCTGCTTCTATATCCAATGTTCAAAAAATATTGGCTATTAGATGGCATAAACCAGCTAAAGGATGGGTCATTCTAAACTTTGATGGGGCTACCAAATGTAACCTTGGGAGGGCTGGTGGAGGGGGTGTTGTCAAAAATGATGATGGTGAGGTCATTTGAGCTTATGTCGAAGATTATGATATTCAGACCAATCATCTAGCTAAAGCTAATGCTCTTTTATTGGGTGTTCATCAGGTTTTTGAGAGGGGCTTCAGAAGACTTCTTGCACAAGGTGACTCCTTGAATATCATTCGAGATTTGCAAGCCAATAATATTGATAATTGTTTCATCCTTAATATTATTGACACCTTGAATATTCTAGAAGATATGTTAGAAGTTAAAGTTGAGCATATTTATAGGGAAGGTAACCACGTTGCTAATGTTATGGTCAATTTGGGGGTGGATAGTGGTCAATTCAGAATTTTGGAAGATAATTGTCCTCTACGATTAGTGACAATTATTACTTTGGAAGCATTGGGCCTACATATCCAGTAGACCTTTTTATTATATTTCTGCTTGGATGAGGTTCTTTCGTGTTGTAGTGATTCTCTCTTTAGGAGGTTTATGGGAGGGGTGGGCTAGTCCTTTTGCTCCCTGCTGGTTTCCATTCTCAAGGAATATGCTTGGTGTATTGCCCTCACCCTTGCTCTCTAGGATTGGGGTTTTGTTATTTGCATCTTGATGTATTTGTTGTCCTTCCACTATTATGCAAAAATGGAGCAAGATCTTTGGTGCCTCTAAAAGAAACCTAAAACAAAAATTATCCTTTATTCTATGTTGTATCATGATGTTATCTTTCTCTTTTGTTCTCTTAAAGTTTATGTTATTTTAGCCTTGGAAGTTGGCCTATGCTTAGTTGACCTTCTCTTTCTCTGCCTCCTCTAATGTAAAAGGTTTTAGGACCCTTCAAAACCCTGTTTTTTTACCATTATTAAAAAGAAAAATATAATTGTATTGTAACATTTATAAATTTTATATTAAACTTTAGTTTCTAGAATTAAAATATTTCATTATAAATATGACAATATTATTTAGCTTTATACCAAACTCTTAATATTATATTAAATTAAAAATACTATTTATCATCTTAATAAAATATTATAATTAAATTTTCAATAAAATATCTCTCATATTAAAAATCTTTAATTCAAAAATATAATTAAATTATCTTCATTTTTAAAAAAATATATATTTACTAAACATGTCCACAATAAGCTTATAGTGTATCTTTATTTCTCTTGACATAGCACCAAAATAAAGAAAATACAAACGAAACTGAAAATTAATAGAGAAATTGCTTATTTACCTTCATTATCAAACAGGCCTAAACAAAGTTATTATAGAGCTTCATTAGGATTCTTAAGAAAATACCTAGCTCCCTATTTTACCTAGCCATCTATCTAAGTTCACTAAACATGAACATTTAAAGATAATTTATATTCTGAAGAAAACATTTATAAGGACGTCACTTGTATTATGTATATTTTGGAGAGAGCATTCGTAAGGACGTCACTTACATTATGGGTGATGCAACTCGAAAAGAACATTCATTAAATAAGGTAATTAGATCCTTGTAAGTGTGGTCTACTCGTAAGGACGCCACTTGCATTATGGGTGATGTGACCATCCATCTAAGTTTACTAAACATGAACATTCAAAAATAATTTATATTTCGGAGGGAACATTCGTAAGGACGTAACTTGCATTATCGGTGATGTGACTTGGAGAGAACATTGTAATTAAATCATGTGAGTGTGGTCTACTCGTAAGGACGTCACTTGCATTATGAATTATGTGACCCCAATTCAATTCCATGATAAATATATATAAGAAATATTACTTAAAATTCAGTAAACTATGCCCGTGAGCGATCGTCTGTTGAAAATGCGGTTTGCCTGGTGGATTCCTCGACTGGGCAGATTTGTCTACCACTCTACTCTTTATACGAATTTATTGCCACCACAAACACAACGAGAACTACAGTCTATACGCATTTATTGCCACCACAACTACAACTACACACTACTGTGGAGTTGATCTTCTCATTCCACGGGGGACAGCAAGCTATGGCGTCTAGGAATGCGATGGAGGAAGCCACGGGTAATGCGAAGTTGCATGTTATGTTGCTGCCCTCTCTGGGCCACGGCCACCTCATTCCCTTCATGCAGTTGGCCAAGAAACTCGCCGCAGAGGGCCTCACCGTCAGCTTCGTCACAACCTTTCACCACATCCCAACTCTGCAGACCAAAGTGGACGCCGCCAGGGAAAGCGGGCTGGACATCCACCTTGTCGAAATGGAGGTCCCCAAAGACCATCTGACGCTGGGCAAGGTCAACAGCAACAGGGTGCAGTGGCACCAGCTGCCGCCTATTCTCGCCGCCGACGAGGGCCTCGAGCCCCACTTCGATCTCTTCCTGGGGCGCTTCTTGGGCGCCGAAATCAGCCCTTTGCCCACCCCCGTTTGCCTTATTGCAGATTTTCTTCTCGGCTGGTCCTCCGCAGTGGCCAAAAAGTTCGGGATTCCACGGGTGAGCTTTGAGACCTCCGGCATGTTCGGGAGGTCGTTGCAGGAGATCGTGTGGGAGGCGCTCCCGCGGAACCTCCCACGCACGGCGTCAGGCCGCTATCTGGTGCCCGGCGTGCCGCGGGAGGTCCGCCTGACCCGGCGCCAGATGCTGCCGGAGCTGCCTGAAGCCACAACGGAGAACGCGACGCATCAGTTCTCGTTGCGGCTGCGGCGCGGCAACAGGCTCTCCTGGCGGACCATCGCCAACACGTTCCGCGAGCTTGAGGGAGAATTCGTGGACCATTACGAGAGGGCCAACGGCAACCCCATCAGAACGATCGGGCCCATTCTGCCACCTGAGACCTTCGAGGACCCCCGCCACGGCAGAAAAATTGTGCCAGCCGTCCAAATGGGGGCGAACACGGACGACGAAAAGTGTATACAATGGTTGGACGCGCAGGCAGAGTCGTCGGTGCTTTACATTTCCTTCGGCAGCGAAAATTCCATCTCGACTGCTCAGACGCAGCACCTGGCCCAGGGTCTCGAAGCCAGCGGGGTGAAGTTCGTGTGGGTTCTTAGCACACCTTCCGACGCGGGGGACACGTCCTATTCCCTGGTCTTAGACTTTCTCCCCGCAGGATTCCACGGTCGTATGGCGGCGGAGGACCGGGGGCTTTTCCTGCTGGGGTGGGCACCGCAGCTGAGCATTCTGGTGCACCCTTCCACCGGGGGGTTTCTCTCTCACTGCGGATGGAACGCCGTGCTGGAGGCGACCACCATGGGGGTTCCCATGATCGCATGGCCTCTGTACGCGGAGCAGCATTTTAACTCCAAGTTTGTGGTGGACGAGGTACAGATTGCTGTGGAAGCGCCTCAGAGACTGGATCAGGACTGGTTGGTCACTAGAGATGACGTCGAGAGAATAGTGAGGTCGCTCATGGTGGAAGAGCAAGGCAGAGAATTGAGAAAGCGGGTGCAGCTGCTGAAGGCTGCTTCCAGAGGCGCCGTGGCGACAGATCTTCTGCTGAAAATTTCAAACTGTTTGTTTCAGAGATTAGAAATGTCGCTGCCACTGGTTTTTGAGGACATGTTTTTGTGAAGGATGTTTATTTTATATTTCGTCGTTGGAATTATTGATGCTGGCTCTTGCAAAAAGTTTGCCCATAGTTATAACAAGGTGGCCTGGATTTTTCGCGGTTATGTCCCGCTGTTGTTTTTGGAGCTTTGGTGTCTGGATAATTTTGTCTGACGGTATGGTCTTCTGTTCCCATCCGGTAGAGTCCAAACCAAAGCAAAATGCGTAAATGTATTAAATAAAATTTTAAAAAATCCCAAAATCTGATGTCAAGGCATATGAGATTTGTTAGAAGTATAAATGTCCGACAGATGTGTCCTCGACAGTAGGTGTTATTTTTTTTTGGTTAGATAAGGTAGTTGCTCACACTCAAGATTGTAAATATGAAAATTATTTAATATATTGAATACTGTAGAGTAATATGAGTAAGATTAAATCAATAAGTGTATAAAGTATGCAGAAGGTATCAATTGTGAGTGTTAGTGGACAAGTATGGAAGTGAATTGTGAGTGTTAGTGGACAAGTATGGAAGTGAAAAGTTGTATGAGATGTGTTAAGATATGAAGTGATAGGTTATGTAATCATGATGGGACTCTTTATTATGATGCGAGTCATTTGAAAGATTGCATCTCTATTAAAAAATATATAGATTTTTTATTATGATGCGAGGCATTTGAAAGACTGCATCTTTATTCACAGTGTTAGTGGTCAAGTATGGAAGAGAAAAGTTGTATGAGATATGTTAAGATATGAAGTGACAGGTTATGTAGTCATGATGAGACTCTTTATTATGATGTGAGCCATTAGAAAGATTGCATCTCTACTGAAAAATATTGAGATTCTTTATTATGATGTGAGCCATTAGAAAGATTGCATCTCTACTCAAAAATATTGAGATTCTTATTATGATGGGAGGCATTAGGAAGATTGCATCTCTACTCAAAAATATCATGATAAGATTCTTTACTACAATGTGAGGCATGTGAAAGATTGCATCTCTATTCAAAAATATTGAAAAGTTATTTATATAAAATTATATATAGTAATAAGTGTAATAATGAATATAAGAAAGTTGAATGTAACAAAGAAATATTTTTAATATATAATATTATGATTATATATGAAATTTATGATATTCACACAATGACACTGAGAGGGGGGGTGAATCGGTGTAAATTTTAATTATCAAATCTACAGCATTTAAAATGAAGCAAAGAGAACTTGAAAACCAGAAAAGCAAATTGAACAATAGAGCACACCACAACACTCAATATACCGAGGTTCACCAATTTGGCTACTCCTCAAAAATGACTGCTTGGACTCCAATCCCAATCCAGTCTTTGCAAAATACCAATTTTACAAACATTTTACCAGCATCTATTGGAAGGAGCACCAACCCCTTAGTTTTTTGCTGCAACAGATAGGAGCACCAACCCCTAGTCCCAAGCACCAACTTGGATTGCAATTACGAGCAATTTAAAATGATATAAAAATGTCTTCACTTCTTACATGACCCTGACTGGTCTGCTATTAAACAAACTCTGCACACTCTCACGGCTCTGCTAATTTCTCTCTTGACTCTCTTCTAACCCTCTTTTCATAGCAATTTCCCTCTAACAGCAGCAATCGTATTCTCTGTACGACTGTCCTTTTATAACCCCTTTTTCTCATCGGGACTCTTCGTCTTCTATAACTTTTCAATCCTGCATGCAGTCGAATGACATACTCTAACTGTTCAAATTCTTTTCTCCTCTCCATAAGCGGTTTTTCGAATCCTTGCAAATACGGTTGTTCGAATGCTTTTACAATCCTGCATATGCAGCTATTTTGAATGCTACAAATACGTCTGTTCGAAAGCTTTTACGACCCTTCATATTCGACTGTTTGAATTCTGCAAATACAGCTTTTCAAATACATTTTTGATTCTCCATATGTGATTCTTCGAATGCTTTTCAATCATGCATATACATATGTTCCAGTGCATGTCCAACACTTGTCAATGTGTAACTGTCGATCTGACTTCAGTTACTTCTTACGTAACTGGTTGCATGATGCTTTTTCGACACGTGTCACCTTGCATGTTCCTTCGACATTTACCAGCCAAACTGTTACCTGTCGCAAATTCGTGACATTTTTGCCCATTTGACTTTTTCTGAACTGTTAACCACGAAAACTTGACCTGTCGCGATATCGCGACACTTTTTGCAGTCGTACGCCTTCATGCCCTTGCTATCGCGAAATCACGACCATTTTGGCCTTTGAAAGCTTTCCCACCGTTCATGTCGTGAAATCGCGACACTTCAAACTTTTGCTGACGTCATCCTTAATGTTGTCGCAAAATCGCGACGCTTCCGGCTTCCTGAGGCTTCTCTTGCAACTTGTCACGAAATCGTGACACTTTCAGCTTTTGTTGACGTCATCCTCATCTTTGTCGCGAAATCACGACGCTTCCGGCTTCCAGCGGCTTTTCTTTCACCTTGTCGCGAAATCGTGACACTTTCAGATTTGTTGACGTCATCCTCAGCTTTGTCGCAAAATCGTGACGCTTTCGACTTCCAGTGGCTTTTCTTTCACCCTGTCGCGAAATCACGACACTTTCATTTTTTGCTGACGTCATCCTCATCTTTGTCACGAAATCGCGATGCTTTCGGCTTCCAACAGCTTTTCTTTGACCCTGTCGTGAAATCGCGACACTTTCAGTTTTGCTGACGTCATCCTCAGCTTTGTCGCAAAATCATGACGCTTCCGACTTCCGTACAATACTTGCTTCATGCAGTAGCGAAATCACTACAACTTTGTGCCTTATGCTTTCGACTTGCTACATCTTTGAGTTTTACGATTTTTACTAGTAGCAAAATCGCTACACCTTCGCATAGTGCACTTTTGGACTTGTAGCAAAATTGCTACACCTTCATGTTGTGCTTTTTCAACTTATAGCGAAATTGCTACACCTTTGCTTTGATTAGTTTTGACACGTAGCGAAATCGCTACACCTTTGCTTTGTGTATTTTCGACTTATAGCGAAATCGCTACAACTTTTTCACTTAGCACTTTCTCCCTGCTTCGGCCAGCGAAAATTCAACATGTAGCGAAATCGCTACAGTTACTCGACTTAGCTTCTTGGCCTCCGACATGTCGTGAAATCACGACAGTTTGCCTTGCGCCTTCTCTCTCTTTCGACTTGTCGTGAAATCGTGACATTTTCAACTGTGCCTGTACCCAAAACATGTCGCGAAATCACGACAGTTTCTCCATCTTTTTCTCTCTCCTTCGATATGTCACGAAATCACGACAATTTTGCTTGCGCCTTCTCTCTCCTCGGCCATGTCACGAAATTGTGATAATTTTGCCTGCACCTTCTCTCTCCTCGGCCATGTCGCGAAATCGCGACAATTTGGCATGCATTTTCTCTCTCCTCGGCCATGTCGTGAAATCGCGACAATTTGGCATGCATTTTCTCTCTCCTCGGCCATGTCGCGAAATCGCGACAATTTGGCATGCATTTTCTCTCTCCTCCGTTATGTCGCGAAATCGTGACATTTTTCTTTCTGCCTTCGGACCTCTCAACTCGTCGCGATATCGCGACAGAAAACATGTCGCGATATCGCGACAGTTTTCTTGTCTTTTTGCAAATTTCCGAATCGGGTCACTTCGTTTTCTTGCAAATTCATCGTACTTGATCCGGTCGACTTCATAATTCTTGTCCATTGCTTCAATCGCATCAATTTTGTCTGTGTTGACAACAATGACAATACTTTTGCTGCACCTTGTTCAACAATCTCCCCTTTTGAAATTGTTGGCAACACTTATGCACTCTCCTGTAATTCTTCTCTCCCTTTGACAATAATACCAAAGGGCTGTTGCAAACTCCCCCTAAGTCTATGCACACCACTCTTAGACAAATGTTGTTATAGTTAGCAAAAATCATGAATATAAGAAAAACTATAAGTATAGGCATAAATGCACCCCCTGAGAATGTGATCCCAAATGAAAGTCAGTTCTTGGGAATTGTGACCACTCCCAACTTATGTCGAAGGTACTCAAAAACTTCCTTGGGCAATGGTTTTGTGAATATATCAACTACCTACTCTGTAGTTGGAACAAAGTCCAATTTGACCTCTCCTTCAGCAACTTTATCCTTCAAGAAATGATATCGGATTGCAATATGTTTGGTTCTAGAATTCATAACCGGATTCTTGGATATGTTGATAGCGCTAGTGTTATCACATTTTATTGATATTGGCTCTTTGAAGTGAATACCAAGATCTTTCAAAGTTTGTTTCATCCATAATATCTGTGTACAGCATGTTGTGGCTGCAATGTATTCTGCCTCTCGTAGTGGATAGAGAGACTCGATTCTTGTTTCTTGTTGTGCCATGCTACCAGCCTGTCTCCAAGATAAAATGCTCCTCCACTGGTACTCTTTTCGTCATCAATACATCCTGCCCAATCTGCATCGGAATATGCAATCAAAGTAAAATCTTTACCTTTTGGGTACCACAACCCATAATCCATAGTACCCTTGAGGTACTCGAAGATCCTCTTTACAGTTTGTCACATGAGTTTCTTTGGGACTAGCCTCGAAATCTTGCAACCATGCATATTGCTTGTAATATGTCTGGTCTAGTGGCTGTTAAATACAGCAAGCTTCCAATAATAGACCTGTACATTGTTTGATCTACATCTGGAGATTTGTCATCCTTGCTCAACTTGCAGCCTATTGTCATGGGAGTGCTAACAGGTTTATTGTCTTCCATTGTGAACTTTTTCAGCATTTCTTTTACATATTTAACTTGAGAAATAAAAATGCCATTTTCATTTTGATTGACCTGTAGTCCTAGGAAATAAGAAAGTTCACCAATCATAGACATCTCAAATTCTTTCTTCATTTTAGTTGATATGTCTTTGCAATATTCATCCATGTTGCTGCCAAATATTATATCATCTACATAAACAACAAGAACAATAAGATGCCCCTTCTCTGTTTTGACATATAAATTGCTGTCCACCAAACCTTTCTTGAACCCTTGTTTAATAAGATAGTTATCCAGCCTTGCATACCTGTTGGCATTTTTGCCACATTGATTTTCATTGAAGTATTAATGTATACATTATTGCAAATCTGACCTTTGATATCAGCTTTGATGCAGCTTTGGCGAAAAAAGGAGAAAAAAATTGAGCAAAAAATGGTTAAGTCAAAAAACTGCAGTGATGCGCTGACATGTCGCAGAATCGCGGTCAACGTAGGCAGGTTGGGCGAAACCGTCGCGATATCGCGACGTGTTCCGAATCACGGTCAACACAGTCAACGCAGGCAGGTTGGGCGAAACCGTCGCGATATCGCGACGTGTTTCGGAATCACGGGTCGGGCGGCTTCAAAAGCACGAAGTTGAAAACTTGCAGCGCGTCGCTGACATGTCAGCGAATCGCGACACTGGCGGCTTCCAAGGCACGAAGTTGAAAACTTGCAGCGCGTCGCTGACATGTCAGCGAATCGCGACAAAAAATGGCGATTGGTACGGAGAGAAGAAACATGTAGCGAAATCGCTACATGTTCCGTTTTCGCGGGGCAGAGCGCAGGGAGGAGCCAACGACGGAAACATGTAGCGAAATCGCTACATGTTCCGTTTTCGTGGGTCTTCAGCAGCGAAGCGTACGGCATAAAAATATGTCGCGATTTCGCGACCCGTCACGATTTTGCGACCCGTCGCGTTTTCGCGACCTGTAACTGTTTTCCCGCCAAGTGCAGTATGAACGACCGAGGAGATATTTTTGGTTTTCGATGATTTAATATTGACCCGAATTAAATGCTTTGTGGATTTCCGATGCGGTTAAAGTCGAAGAAGCGCCCAGGCCACCAAAATTGAAGGATTTATTGGTTCAAAGTTGTTGTTCGTGGATTGGCGTAACGGTTTCATGCATATTGTCAAAAACAAATTTAATGAAGAACCGCAAACGTTTCATGGCATTTAATTTTTATTTCTTCGAGACTGCAATTAAGGGGATCATGTTCCTCGTTTCCTTCGCATAATTGTAGATCTCAAGAAGTTCGGTTTAAAATATTTAATGCTACAAAGAGGACGGACCTCTATAAAAACCAATGTAATTCGCATTTCGAAAGGTTGGAAGTTTTGCTAAAAACTGGAAGTGCATTTGCGAGAATAAAGTATTGGCTTCGATTTTTCAAGCGATTGTTTGGGTGATTGTATTTTCTGTTCCTTTTGCATTTCTAATAGAATTTATATTCCTTAAGTGCTGTTACATTCAAATTCTGCATATTGGATTTGAATCCTGCTTGTAAGGATATGATTCCTAGAGTGTAATCCTGGAGAGATTTTTTGCATACAGTTGTGTGAGAGTTGAGTCATTATCTTCTGTTGCTTGTTGTTGCTGCACTTTAAGTTTTCTGCTGTTGTTCTTCCGATCCCATAACTCCGGCCTGTGGCCATATTTCCCATTTCTTTCTGCAACCTTTTAAATCTCTTTCCAGCAACCCTATCTTAAACCCAATTTTAGAATAGTAGAGGGAACCAGCCCACTCTGGAGATTGGTCTGGGAGCCATTTCTTGCTTCCAGCCTTTCAATGTTGGCCGGGTCTAGGGCGCAATTGTAAAAATCCTTTCCTGTGGCAGATTCGTGACCAACAGTTTTTGGCACGCCCGGTGGGACAGACAAGTTTCTGTCTCCAAGAATTCATAATTGGTGGGATACGCATAATTTTCCAAAGTGATAACCCCACCGGTGCCAACAGTTTTTGGCACGCTTTTAACACCTGGAGGTCTCAAGATTTGATGAGCTGTCTTGGCCTCATAGCGGAGATTTGTAAGTTCATCTGGCGACTTTGCTGAGTTGAAGATCTGTTCGTGGATGCCTATTTTTTTTTTTTTAATTTCAAAGAATGTTCGTCTGGTGACTCTGACTTAATGGCGATGGCCGTGATCCCACAGACCACTACCACAAAGGCGAGGGTTTTTCCTAGATGGGATGATCCTGGTCCTCTGAATCTGCAAGTTCGACATGAAATTCCCGAAGGTGCCTTGAAGAACCTGGCAAAATATGATGGTACCGAAGGCATGGCTCTGGCACATGTTGAAGACATTGCTATTTTGTCCATGATCCATGTCATAGAACACGAAGATGTCATGATCCGACTTCTGGTTCAGTCTTTGGAAGGAAGAGCATTGCAGTGGTACGAGTTGCTCAAACGTCAAAGCATCAGTTCATGGGATGATCTCGCGGGAGCACTGATCAAAAGATTTGATGAAGATCCTTTCTACAGTTCTTTGGATCTCTACCAATTTTTCATGTACATCAAGAGAGCACCTCAAGAAAGCATCACGGACTTCAATGTCCGATTCTTAATAAGTTGAAAGAAAATTCCAGAGAAGATCCGTCCATCACCCACCCAAGCCCACCTCTTTTATGTTCGAGCTTTTAATTTCGACATAGGTCTCTTTTTGTTGCAGTCAAGTGAACAACGGTTCCCACAAATCTTTGAGGAAGCAGTGCGAGCGGAACAGCTGTTGCTCTTATCGAGAAAATTACCATGGGGAGAAACTCCATTACCTTCTCCGGTGGTTGCTGCTCCTGTTTACCCTACACAGTATTTTTCATGCCAGATCCCTTATACTGAGCAGAAACCTGAGATGCAGTCATGTGGAGCTCAAGGGACAGATCTCGTCCAAAGTCAAGGATTGGAACATGCAAGCACTTTTCCAGCAATGAACAATATGATTGCTTGCAGTTTTCATCAAGAGATGGGCCAAGTAGAAGAACAAGTTCAAATTCCAGAACCCGAGGAGATCCCGAGAATCAGATTTCTCACTTGAAGAGCCCCGTGATCACATCAAGGAGTTAGAGGAGCACTGTACTCGACCCACGACCGATAAAGTCTACAAAGTGGTGGTGTTGGTTCCAGCCACTACATCCAGTACCTGAAGAAGTCCTCCATGTGGGTACTAGTAAGAAGGATAATCTGCCGCATTGCATCATGTTCGCACCATGGAGAACTTCAGGAAGGAGCCAGCCCAATTTCAAGGACCGACTTAAGTATGATCATATCTGGTCGGGACATTGCAGATTTACCGGATAACATTCTGAGATTGGATGTCTGGTGGCGACATGCCAATCATATCATGAACTATTGTATATAGTATTTTGAAAAAACAAAAAAAATAGAAAAAAAAAAATGAAGAGTGGTATTGTTTTTATTACTGTTCATCTCAGCTCTTTTGTTGTCTGCGAGCTGTAGGTGCTTCTTTTTTCCTTTTGTCTCCTCCTTTCCCGACAGTTTGGTGGCTTTCTAGCACTTTCTTCTTTTCCCTTCCCCGTTTCCTCTCTTTCCTTTCTTCATCTTCTTTCTTCTTTTTCCTCTGCATTAAAACAAAATAAGCCATAGCTATTGTTTCTTTTTCCTTTTTCTGTTTTTCCCCTTCCCTTCTTATCCCTTTCCTCTAAGTTCAGTCTTTTATGCATTTATTTCGCAGTCTAGTTCATTTCATTTCACAGCTTTTCTAGTTCCATTCCCACTCCATAACTTCATTCATTTTCATTTCATCATTCCATTTGCAGTCACCACTTGCGCAATCGCAAGAGCTCACTCCATCATCGCGTTCCATTAGTCATTTCATAATCAGTTATATGCAGGTTTTTCCAGTTTCAATTTTTCAGCAGAACATGTATTGCAGCAGCCCGCCTACTGTTCGGATATGACTCTGTGCCCAATGGACTAAGGCCTGGATTCTTGCATACAGCGAGCTGTATACCCCGCGAGCCGCCAAGAATGTTGGCATTTTTGCCACATTGATTTTCATTGAAGTATTAATGTATACATTATTGCAAATCTGACCTTTGATATCAGCTTTGATGCAGCTTTGGCGAAAAAAGGAGAAAAAAATTGAGCAAAAAATGGTTAAGTCAAAAAACTACAGCGATGCGCTGACATGTCGCAGAATCGCGGTCAACGCAGTCAACGCAGGCAGGTTGGGCGGAACCGTTGCGATATCGCGACGTGTTCCAGAATCACGGTCAACGTAGTCAACGCAGGCAGGTTGGGCGGAACCGTCACGATATCGCGACGTGTTCCGGAATCACGGGTCGGGCAACTTCAAAAGCACGAAGTTGAAAACTTGTAGCGCGTCGCTGACATGTCAGCGAATCGCGACACTGGCGGCTTTCGATGCACAAAGTTGAAAACTTGCAGCGCGTCGCTGACATGTCAGCGAATCGCGACGGAAAATGGCGATTGGTACGGAGAGAAGAAACATGTAGCGAAATCGCTACATGTTCCGTTTTTGCGAGGCAGAGCGCAGGGAGGAGCCAACGACGGAAACATGTAGCGAAATCGCTACATGTTTCGTTTTCGCGGGTCTTCAGCAGTGAAGCGTACGACATAAAAATATGTCACGATTTCGCGACCCGTCGCGTTTTCGCGACCTGTAACTGTTTTCCCGCCAAGTGCAGTATGAACGGCCGAGGAGATATTTTTGGTTTTCGATGATTTAATATTGACCCGAATTAAATGCTTTGTGGATTTTCGATGCGGTTAAAGTCGAAGAAGCGCCCAGGCCACCAAAATTGAAGGATTTATTGGTTCAAAGTTGTTGTTTGTGGATTGGCGTAACGGTTTCATGCATATTGTCAAAAATGAATTTAATGAAGAACCGCAAACGTTTCATGGCATTTAATTTTTATTTCTTCGAGACTGCAATTAAGGGGATCATGTTCCTCGTTTCCTTCGCATAATTGTAGATCTCAAGAAGGTCGGTTTAAAATATTTAATGCTTGCAAAGAGGACGGACCTCTATAAAAACCAATGTAATTCGCATTTCGAAAGGTTGGAATTTTTGCTAAAAACTGGAAGTGCATTTGCGAGAATAAAGTATTGGCTTCAGATTTTTCAAGCAGTTGTTTGGGTGATTGTATTTTCTGTTCCTTTTGCATTTCTAATAGAATTTATATTCCTTAAGTGCTGTTACATTCAAATTCTGCATATTGGATTTGAATCCTGCTTGTAAGGATATGATTCCTGGAGTGTAATCCTGGAGAGATTTTCTGCATACAGTTGTGTGAGAGTTGAGTCATTATCTTCTGTTGCTTGTTGTTGCTGCACTTTAAGTTTTCTGCTGTTGTTCTTCCGATCCCATAACTCCGGCCTGTGGCCATATTTCCCATTTCTTTCTGCAACCTTTTAAATCTCTTTCCAGAAACCCTATCTTAAACCCAATTTTAGAATAGTAGAGGGAACCAGCCCACTCTGGAGATTGGTCTGGGAGCCATTTCTTGCTTCCAGCCTTTCAATGTTGGCCGGGTCTAGGGCACAATTGTAAAAATCCTTTCCTGTGGCAGATTCGTGACCAACAATACCATGCTTTGGGTGCCTGTTTCAAACCATATAATGCTTTCTTTAACCTGCAAACAAAATCTGGATTGTCACCAAGTTGGAAACCATCTGGCTGTTCAATGTAAACCTCTTCTTCCAGCTTTTCCATTCGAAATGTTGATTTTACATCCATTTGATATACTTTGAAATTTTTATGGATCGCTAAAGCCAGAAACATTCTGATTGCCTCTAGTCTGGCTATCGGTGCAAAGGTTTCCTCAAAATCAATGCCTTCAACCTGAGCATAGCCTTTACAGACCAATCTTGCCTTATTTTTGACAACCTGTCCATCTTCATTTAACTTATTTCAAAAAATCCATTTAGTGCCTATTATGTTTTTATTTGTTAGCCGTGGTACTAATTCCCAGGTATTGTTTTTCTCAATCTGATCTAGTTCTTCATTAATTGCCTTCATCCAACTTTCATCAGTGCTTGCTTCAACAACATTTTTAGGTTCAATGCTAGATAACAAAGAATAGTTCTGCATTGCTGCTCTTCTTGTCTGAATACCATCTGTGGGATCCCCAATAATCTATTCACTGGGATGGTTTTTCTGCCAGTTGCTTGTTTTAAATTTCTTGTTTTCTTCTTCTTCTGAGTCAGTTTTTACAACATCTGGATCAATTTTCTGATTCTCATATGTTTCCTTTTCATCATCACCTTCAATGACTTCTTCATGAATAGGGTAGTTTTCTTGATAAGTAATTTCTTGTTCTCTACCTTCATCAACTTTCACATCAGCACTCTCAACAATTTTCTTTAGCCTCTTGTTGTAACATGTGTAGGCTTTGCTTTTTGTTGAGTAACCAAGAAAGATACCTTCATCAGCTCTATCTTCAAATTTATCGAGATTATCTTTAGTCCGTTTGATGTAGCACTTGCTGCCAAATACTTTGAAATGTCTTGTTGTTGCCTTTCTGCCGAACCACGACTCATAAGGTGTTTTGCTTTCATGTGGTCTTAGCATGCACCTGTTTTGAATGTAAACTGTAGTATGTACTGCCTCTTTTCAAAATTTGTCAACTATTTTGTTCTCATCCAGCATTGTCCGTGCCATTTCCTGCACTGTTCTGTTCTTCCTTTCTACAACACCATTCTGTTGAGGTGTCCTGGCTGCTGAAAACTGTCTTCTTATCCCATATTTTTGACAGTATTCTACAAATTCTTCTGAAATAAACTCTCCTCCTCTTTCTGATCTTAGGCATTTAATCCTTTTTCCAGTTTGATTTTCAACCTATTTTTTAAAAATCTTAAACATCTCAAAGGCATCTGATTTAAGCTTTAAAAATAATATACATGTCATCCTGGAGTAATCATCTATTAACAGCATAAAGTATTTGTCACCATTTATGCTTTGTGTTCTCATGGGTCCACACAAATCGGTATGAATTATCTCCAAAGGTTTGTTGGTGAAGTATTCCTTTGATTTAAAAGTGGATCTGGTTTGCTTCCCTTTTTGACATGAACCACGGATGCTATTTACTTGGTTTTCCAATGGTTGGTATATCTCTTATCGCCCTTTTTGAACTTATTTTTGTCGGATTGTCAAAACTAATATGACCGAGCCTCTTGTGCCACAGCCAATTTTCATCTTCTCGTCCAATCAAGCATGTTCATTCTACGAGTTTCGAGAGAGTATATAGATTACCATAAGTCTTAGATCCAGTAGCTATCGCCTTCCCACTGTGTGCTTTTCTCACTTCACGACACTGCTTCTTAAAAATGACTTCATGACCTCTCGTCACAGATTTGACTTACACTCAGCAAGTTATGCTTCAGACCAATCACAAATAAGACTTCTTTTGATTTTATCTTTCCATCACTGATCTTGACTGATCCCTTTCCAACAATCTTTGCTCCATCATTATTTCCAAATTTCACAGAACCACCTTCATAATTCTATAAATTCTCAAATTTTTGCTTGTCACCTGTCATGTGACTGGAGCATCCACTATCAAGTATCCATGGTGCATATTTGTCTTGTGCTTTAAAAGCGATCCGAACAATCAAAGATTCATTTTCTTTCCATTCGGTTTGATGACAGATTTGGCTACTTGTTTTGCCTTTGTCCTTTCATTAGCATGTGCCTGTTTTTCAGGAAATTTCTTGTTTTGTTTCAACCCACTTGGTTGATATTTTCTACCCTGATAATTATTTGATGCATAAGTGCTTCTACAGTTTCTAGCAATATGTCCAAAATTATGACAATTATAACATTCAACCGCATAATTCATTAAAGGAGAAAAAACATTTCTGCCGGTGAAATTCCTTTGAGATACATTATGCCCGTAATCTGAAATCTTATGGCCATAAGCATTGCATTTAAAACAATAACCAGAAAATGAATGATTAAACTTGGGTGCTGGTCTTTGCCAGTTTGAAGTAGGAGCCATGAATCTTCTCCTTCTTGGATGTGTGACTTTTGTGAATCCATCTTTGTCAGTACTCTTCTTGAGTCTGGCATTATTGCTTTCTTTGGCATGATTTGTTTTTTCTAGGTCAACCCTGATCTTTTCTTCTTTCTTTATGGGTTCTACATTCAAGGCCTTTGAACCCTTTGATGATTCTCCTTCATCGAAGCCTAAACCAAATTTGATGTCGGAAGGCCTTTGGTTATTTAACATTTTATCCAACTTTACAGTACTTTCTTCAAACTTATGAAAGCAACTCAATTTTCTATTCATCTCCTCTAGTTGCATCCTTAACTTAACAATGTCTTCATCTAGCTTGTTGCATTCAACTGTCTTTACAGTTAGTTGTTCATCAAGAACTTCAGACATTTTCTTGAATTCCTCTGTCTGTATTTTTAAACTGTTTATTATTTCAGTGGCATCCTCTATTTTTCTTGAAAATTTTTTGTTCTTTTTCCTTTCTACACTCAACTCTTCAAGTGTAGCAACCAATTCTCCTTCTAGATAAACTTCAGCCTCATCTTTAAAGCTTTCATCACCTTCCTAATTTTCTTCTGTTCTTTCCTCTTCAAGTGCCATGAACAAAGCTTCTCCTGTTTCTTCTTTAGAATCCTCACCTGAGCTTTCTTCAGAAGAGCTGACATTCTTTGATATGAAGCTTTTCTTCTTGAGGTTGTTCTTTCTAAAATTTTGTTTCTTCTTCCAAGTCACCTTTTTTTGGAGTGACCCTTCACCATTTTTGGTTTTCTCATGCATTGGGCATTTGGCTGCAAAATGACCGACTCCTCCACAATTGAAGCACTTGAATGGTAGCTTTCCTCTATATTTTCCTTTTCCCTTTGTGAGTTTCCGAACAAAATTTGCTTTTGTTTCATCCAGTGTCTCTTCATCCTCAGATTCATGTTCAGCTTTTATATTCTTGTGTGCTTTAAAAGTAGCTTCTCTGTCTATAGGCTTAGTTTGTCCTATTCTCATTTTGTATGCAGTCAAGGAACCATGCAGCTCATCCATGCTAAAATTGTTTAGATCTTTTGCCTCTTCTATTACAGAAACTTTGGAGTTAAATCATTTGTGAAGGGTTCTGAGAACCTTTTTCACAACAACTACATCATCCATTTCTTCACCGAGTCCTCTGATTGCATTGACAATTCCATTGAATCTCAGCATATAGACCTCTATGTTCTCATCTTCCTTCATTTGTAATGCTTCGAACTGAGCTAGATGAGTTTGCAGCTTGGCTTCCTTGATCTTGCTGTCTCCTTCATGGATGCTCTTCAGTTTATTCCACATGTCTTTTGCCGATTTGCAGCTCATGACTCTTATCAATTCATTGTCTACAAGTCCACACATTATGGCATTCTTAGCTTTGGAGTTGTTCTCAAATTTTTTCTTCTTAGCAGTATCTATTGGAGGAGTAGTGGGTGTTGTGTATCCACTATCTACAGAATCCCAAATATCATATCCCAATGCACTCAGATATGTTTGCATCCTGAGTTTTCAGAAAGTGTAATTAGTTCCATCAAACAAGGGAGCTTTGTTGGATGAGAATCCTTCACCGCCTGCCATTGTTTCTTCCAATATCACCTTAGCTGATTAAGCTTGTTCAAGGAACCTTGCTCTGATACCAATTGATATTCACACAATGACACTGAGAGGGGGGGGTGAATCAGTGTAAATATTAATTATCAAATCTACAGCATTTAAAATGAAGCAAAGAGAACTTGAAAACCAAAAAAACAAATTGAACAATAGAGCACACCACAACACTCAATATACCGAGGTTCACCAATTTGGCTACTCCTCAAAAATGACTGTTTGGACTCCAATACAAATCCAGTCTTTGCAAAATACCAATTTTACAAACACTTTACAAGCATCTACTAGAAGGAGCACCAACCCCTTAGTTTTTTGCTGCAATAGATAGAAGCACCAACCCCTAGTCCCAAGCACCAACTTGGACTGCAATTCTAAGCAATTTAAAATGATATAAAAATGTTTTCACTTCTTACATGACCCTGACTGGTCTGCTATTAAACAAACTCTACACACTCTCATGACTCTGCTAATTTCTCTCTTGACTCTCTTCTAACCCTCTTTTCACAACAATTTCCCTCTAACAGTAGCAATCGTATTCTCTATATGACTGTCCTTTTATAACCCCTTTTTCTCATTGGGACTCTTCATCTTCTATAACTTTTCAATCCTGCATGCAGTCGAATGACATACTCTAATTGTTCGAATTATTTTCTCCTCTCCATAAGCGGTTGAATCCTTGCAAATACGGTTGTTCAAATGCTTTTACGATCCTACATATACGGCTGTTTTGAATGCTGCAAATATGTCTGTTCGAAAGCTTTTACGACCCTTCATATTCGGCTGTTCGATTTTTGTAAATACAGCTTTTCGAATACATTTTCGATTCTCCATATGTGATTCTTCAAATGCTTTTCAATCATGCATATACAGATGTTCCAGTGCATGTCCAACACCTGTCAATGTGTAACTGCTGATCTGACTTCAGTTACTTCTTACGTAACTGGCTGCATGATGCTTTTTTGACACGTGTCACCTTGCATGTTCCTTTGGCATTTACCAGCCAAACTGTTACCTGTCGCGAATTCACGACATTTCTGCCCATTTGACTTTTTTTGGGCTGTTGACCGCGAAAACCTGACCTGTTGCGATATCGCGACACTTTTTACAGTCGTACGCCTTCATGCCCTTGTTGTCGCGAAATCGCGACCATTTTGGCCTTTGAAAGCTTTCCCACCGTTCATGTCGTGAAATCGTGACACTTCGAACTTTTGCTGACGTCATCCTTAATGTTGTCGCAAAATCGCGACGCTTTCGGCTTCCTGAGGCTTCTCTTGCAACTTGTCACGAAATCGCGACACTTTCAGCTTTTGCTGACGTCATCCTCATATTTGTCACGAAATCGCGACGCTTCCAGCTTCCAGCGGATTTTCTTTCACCCTGTCGTGAAATCGCGACACTTTCAGTTTTGCTGACGTCATTCTCAGCTTTATCGCGAAATCGCGATGCTTCTGGCTTCCAATGGCTTTTCTTTCACCCTGTCGCGAAATCTCGACACTTTCAGTTTTTGCTGATGTCATCCTCATCTTTGTCGCTAAATCGCGACGCTTTCAGCTTCCAGTGGCTTTTCTTTCACCTTGTCACGAAATCGTGACACTTTCAGTTTTGCTGACGTCATCCTCAGCTTTGTCGCGAAATCGCGACGCTTCCGACTTCCGTACAATCCTTGCTTCATGCAGTAGCGAAATCGCTACAACTTTGTGCCTTATGCTTTCGACTTGCTACATCTTTGAGTTTTGCGATTTTAACTAGTAGCGAAATCGCTACACCTTCGCATAGTGCACTTTTGGACTTGTAGCGAAATCGCTACACCTTCGTGTTGTGCTTTTTCAACTTGTAGCGAAATCGCTACACCTTTGCTTTGAGCAGTTTTGACATGTAGCGAAATCGCTACACCTTTGCTTTGTGTATTTTCGACTTGTAGCGAAATCGCTACAACTTTTTCACTTAACACTTTCTCCCTGCTTCGGCCAACGAAAATTCAACATGTAGCGAAATCGCTACAGTTACTCGACTTAGCTTCTTGGCCTCTGACATGTCGCGAAATCGCGACAGTTTGCCTTACGCCTTCTCTCTCTTCCGACTTGTCGCGAAATCGTGACATTTTCAACTGCGCTTGTACCCGAAACATGTCGCGAAATCGTGACAATTTTGCTTGTGCCTTCTCTCTCCTCGGCCATGTCGCGAAATCATGACAATTTTGCCTACACCTTCTCTCTCCTCGGCCATGTCGCGAAATCGCGACAATTTGGCATGCATTTTCTCTCTCCTCGGCCATGTCGCGAAATCATGACAATTTGGCATGCATTTTCTCTCTCCTCGGCCATGTCGCGAAATCGCGACAATTTGGCATGCATTTTCTCTCTCCTCCGTTATGTCGCAAAATCGCGACATTTTTCTTTTTGCCTTCGGACCTCTCAACCTGTCGCGATATCGCGACAAAAAACATGTCGCGATATCGCGACATGTTTTCTTACTTGTCTTTTTCTGCAAATTTTTGAATCTGGGTCACTTTTGTTTTCTTGCAAATTCACTGTACTTGATCTGACTGACTTCAGAATTCTTGTCCATTGCTTCAACTGCATCAATTTCTGTCTGTGTTGACAACAATGACAATACTTTTGCTGCACCTTGTTCAACAATTTATTTATGAAATAATTAAACATATTTATTAACATTAATATTAGTTAAGTATTATTGAGCTCTAAAATTTAATATAATTTTTTTAACCAGAATATTGAAAAAATTGATTGATATTACTTTTCCTTCATAGATTAAAAAAATTATTCTTATATATTTATGACCCTAATTGAAAATTATATATAATCTACATTTATTATTATAAAAATATATAATTAATTATAATTTTTTTTTTTAAAACAACAAATATTAATATATGTAACAAATTATAATAAAAATCTTTTAAATTATATAAATAAAATTTAAAAATTTATAACTTAAAACACAAAAATATAAAATACATTTTCAAACATAAAAATTTTAGTCTAGTTTGACAACTTATTCCTCCAGTCAATACCTGCCCTGTTTTACAGCTATTTATATTAAAAAAACATTCAAAAGTTAAGAAGTATTATCATCGATAATGTATATAAAAAATATTACTCAAAAATTTTCGAATATTTTTTTATTCTTAAAAAATTAAACCCAAACCGCTGACGCACAAACAAAGTCACTAACCTGTGTCACTAACCTGTCTCTTGCTGGACAGCTTAAGTCGTTGTCAAATCACATCACGTGGACAATGGCAGACTTTATTTAACCTACAATTATTTTTAATTCTGAGTCAAAAGGGATTGTGTTGATTACTTTTTACTATTCGGTAAGTCAGATTATTCACCAATCATTTAAAATATTTGTCAATATTTTAAGTTATGTTTTTCTGAAATAGAGTTCAAAGCTTACCCAAGCAAATATAAAATGTGTTAATTTTTTTTTTTTCGGTCAATTTGTTTAGGCTTAGGTCAATCTCACACTTGAATGTTACAATTTGTAAGGAGCATAGATTTTGAGAGGGACAATACTAACAAAGACGGTGGAGCTCTCGGTAAAGTGAAAATGTTTTCTTAATGTTTGGAGTGAATTTGAAAGACATTTTTAGCTGTTTGATTTTTTAATGTTTGAAGTGAATTTAATCAGTATTTTTTTAATTTTTTTTTTCATCTTCTCTTATGTTTATAAGAGATGTGATTATTCACAGGTGAAATCATCAATTTTCTTTTAATAATTATAGAACATTAATTAATATATTAATGGTTAACAATCTTTTTTTTTAGCTAATTGATAAATTTTCTAAGTGAATTGGTACTTTAAAAATAAGTAAAATTTTGGGTTAGAGATGTCCTTCATTAGAGATGTCCTTCATTTATAGTTTGTATTAGTAGATGTCCTTCATTTTTTTGAGCTAATTGATAAATTTTCTAAGTGAATTGGTACTTTAAAAATGAGTAAAATTCTGGGTTAGAGATGTCCTTCATTTATAGTTTGTATTAGTAGATGTCCTTCATTATTTAAGGTTAGAGATTACTTTTTTTAATATAATATTTACGAATAGTTTTTCTAAAACATTTGGATAAATATAAATTTTTACTTGAAAATTTATATTAAATAAAAAATAGAAAATGGAAATCCTCTTATCATATTATATATAGATAAAAAAACAAATAATATTTAAAATTATATTTATTTACTATTTTTATGTTATATATATATATATATATATTGGTAGTAGAAGGGATTTTTAAAGGGTCCCCGAACCTATTACAAGTAGGGTTTTGAAAAACACCCCCAAACCTTAGATCTAACAATAAGATATCAAGAAAACTTGAGCTGGATTCCACGAATCCAACCCGAAAATCCAATGAAGCAACTTCCAAATTTTTATCAAGCAAATACAAGAGATTATCACGATCAAATAGCCAGCTGGCAAAAGGGACCAACATAGGAGAAACCCACACCCAAAACAACATTCAAATTCGAGATTTAAAATTAGAATTTGAAAATCCCGCCCAAAGCTGCATTCAAATTCAAAGCTCAAAATTTGAAGATCCTACCCACCACTAAGGCCTTAAATCTGGGAACCATACCTCACCACTGGAACCTAGGGGTGGTCAAAGAACTAGAGAGCCAAGAATCCCATTTAAACTAGAGTAAATTTACAAAAACATCTGGCTTGACAAACAACTGAAACAAAAACAACCAAAAATCACTTGTTGAAAGCTTGTCTCAGCGAGGTCTTGGGAGGCCTACCAACCATTTTTTTATCCCCAAAGAAAGAAATCCTTTTTTCAGGCCACACTCCTGAACACATTTGTTCCAAGTCTCCATGATTGGAACACTCTCATTCTCTCCAGGATGTAGAGCCTCAAAATATCCATTAGAAGGGGTTGTACTATGTTAGCAATTTTATATTCAATCTCTCTTTTTTTGAGCGCTCTATTGCTAGGTCTCCTCTCTTTCCTTTCGATACCTACATCAATACGAGTTTTCCTGTGACTTCTGGTCTTCAAACCTAGAAAGCCTTTCTCAAACACAGATTTTGAAGAGGCTAGAGAACTTTCCATTAACTATTGAAAAGTTGAATCTGTTGGAAATTTGTTATTTTATGTTGTCATTGATGTCATGTGGATCATTGATGTCACATTGAGTTTTGGTGGTAAAATCACTTCATAGATAATCATCTATGATATTTTGGAGAGCATAGATATATACAGGGTTTTTATGAAAACCAAGACAGTCAAAATAAAAGGTTTTATTTAAAACCATGGTATGCTTATGTGGAAAGGGATTTTCTTAAAAGCCAAGGTGGAATTTTGTTTCATAAAAAAAAAGGACCTCCGGTGATGAAGATATTAAAGTTTAAAGTTTAAGTTTAAATTAATGGAGGGCCGACCTATGTGCAATTAATGGAGGGTGGCATATATATACATGTAAAGGTTTCAATTTATTTTGGAAAGGTGGCATATTATATATTGTCGGAAAGCTTATTTCGAGGGCTATTTGACTAACTTATTTAGAAGGAGAAATAAGGTGTGTGTAAAGAGATATTTCTGATTTTACAAAGGGGTTCCAAAAGTGAAGTTTACCTTGTTCTTTTTTCAAGAGGATTAATTCTTTCATGAGGTGACAAGGTATGCAATATTATGATTTATTTTATTTTATGGTATAAGTGGTTTTGGGAGTGAAAAGGTTATGCAATGTTTTGATTTATTTTATTTTATGGTACAAGTGGTTTTAGGAGAGATAAGGAAATTGTGCAATTAAAGGCCTTGGTGATGATTATTGAAAAGTGGAGTAATGTTGATTATTTTGTGATCTACTAACCCTTGTGAAGATTGGCAAAAGAATTTTGTGATTGTGGCAGATTTACAAAGAGGTTTTTCATCTTTATAAAAGGTATGGACACATTCTCCTATTTATTGTTTATGGTGGTTGATTTTTAAAATATCATTGGAGGAAAAAGGATTGTTTGTGGTTTCCTTTTCAAAAGTGGTTGGTTGAATGCTTCAAGGTTTTCTGAATTGAGAGTTGTGTTTAAACCTTGTGTTATAAGCATAGTGGTTGAATCCCATTGGTTGTGAAAGAACTTGAGTTAGAAAATAACATGAGTATCATTGTTATGTGAGATTTGTGGTTGAGCATTGTTGGAAATATTTGAGTTGGTTGATACATAATTGGACTAGGATTGTGTGAGAAAGAGTTGTCCCTTGTGATGATTGGTTGAGTTAAGTTGATTGAGCCTAGTCAAGTGATGTGTGAAGTGATTGTTCAAGTTCTATGAAATAAACTATTCCATCATTCTATGTTGATTTAAGATTAAGGTTAGAAAATATTGATTCTCTAACAATTCTCTTTATGGTTATATAATACTTGAGTTGAGTTTAGGTTGACTTGAATTGAGTTGAGGTTGATTTGAGTTGAGAGTGAGATTAGAACATATTGAGTCTCTAAAAATTCTCTTTATGCTTATATGATTTGATTTGAGTTGAGTTGAGATTGATTTGAGTTGAGAGTGATTTTAGAACATATTGAGTCTCTAACAATTCTCTTTATGCTTCTATGAGTTGATTTGAGATTAATTTGGGTTGAGAGTGAGATTAGAACATATTGAGTCTCTAACAATTCTCTTTATGATTCTATGAAGTTAATTTGAGTTGATATTTGAGATTTGCCTTGATAGATTTATGGATGAGATTTGAGTGCTACTTGAGCATGATTGATTGAGCCTTTGAGAAGGCCTTTGGGACAAATTTAAGGACAGTGTTGGGACAGATTTGAGGACAGTGTTGGGAAATATTTTTGGACAATTTTATAGCATATTTGGGCAAGTTCTTGGTGAGCTTACTAGATAAGATTTGGGCAAGTTATTGGTGAGCTTGCTAGAGCAAATTTGGGCAAGTTCTTGGTGAGATTGCTAGAGCATATTTGGGCAAGTTCTTGGTGAGCTTGCTTGAACATATTTGGACAAGTTTTGTGTAAGCTTGTTAAGAATATTTGACAAGTTCTGTGTGAGCTTGTTAAGTAGGTTCTGTGTGAGCCTATTGAGCAGGTTCTTAGTGAGCCTATTGACAGAGCTTTGGAGGTGAAAGAGTATAGAGGACAAAGTCTCAGTGGATAGAGATCTAACAACCAGCATAATTGAAGACAAATCTGAGTTAGGAGTCTTCAAGTGGAGAGAGGTCCACTAGTTAGTGCAGTAGTGAGACAGAGTCTTCTAAAATATCACATAGCCATATCATAAGGGGAAAGAGTTCTCCTGTGGAAGATATACACTAACTTGATATTAGGGGATTATCATCTCCTTTGGACAAAGATCCATAAACATTATAATTGAGAGTGATTCCTAAAGATATTGATTAAGAAAGTTTTAGTAAAATATTTTCTTCGTGGAGTAGCCCACATTGGGTGAACCACGTAAATTGTGGTGTCTCTATTGTGTATGGTTTCTATACATTTCTTTGATTACTACTATTGATACTACTATCTTTACATAACATAATATTGAATTGGAAGAAAAAGTAAAAAGTGGTCTTATACTGTTCACCCCCCTCTCAGTATAAGCTTGTGTTCTTCATAATCATCCATGTCAAGATAGTCAAAGGGACTTACCTCTTCTCCACTCTTCCCAAATTTAGGAATTTGAACAATATCCCCCACTACTAGGCTCACTTCCCTTCTCTTCGCAGGAACCATGTTCAACTCCTCTTCATAAAACATGTTTTATGGAAGAAGGGCTTCCTCCTATAATTCCTCACCGAGCCCAACTTGAGAAATAGAAATTGAATCTTTTCCTTTCAATTTTTGAGGGTGTCGCTAGGTACCCACTTTTCACTAAGTTTATTACTATTTTCCTTATGACTTTACGAAGTACTTAAAGCTTTAGGATGCAAGGGGTATATGCTCTCATGGTTCCCTACCTTAACACACTCCTGACAAACTTGGGATTTATTTTCATATTCAATGTTCTGAACCTAGGTGTCAAGGTTAGAAAATAACTCAATAGAGCTTGGAAAATCCTTCTTGATGTCTGCCATAACACATATTCTAACATAGAGCATTCAATATTTGGAATTGGTAGTTTGATCAAAGAAAATTAAATCTCCAATTGTCTTTGCAATAGCTTGGAAGATGCTCTCATGTTAGAGATGAAGTGGTAAGTCTGGTAGCTTGACCCATAGTGGGACAATATTAATTCTCTACGTTAGGGGATTAAGCTAGGGCCCATTTATGCAAAAATAAACCTTGTTTACCAAAAACCATGGACCCCCTTCCAAGATTTTCTTGGAATCCTCCTCACAATTGAGCTTGATAAGGAAGAAATTTCTTGGGATGGCCACAATTTCAAGAGAACCGATAGGTCTCCATCTTTCCAAATTCCATCTCCTTAGAGTATCAATATCTGACCTCCTACCTTGGAATTTTTCCACAAGATTCCACAACCCATATTTCAGTATATTATCAATCAAGCTATCGAGAATATAGATCTAGTTTGATATAGGAGAAATGTCGAAGAAGGTGTCAGATCCTCCATTAACGCTAGTGACCACTTTTGCATATGAAGGTGCACTAGGGGGAATGGGGTACTCCCCATAGGTTCTACTCGTCCCACCTTTGAGCTTACCAAGATCCCACTCCTCCCATTCAAATGAAAAGGAGGGGTCACAAGAGTCAAATAGATCCGCCTTCACATACTTAGCTTCTTTAGCAATGGGGTCAAAGTTGCCCGACCAAGCATCCACCTTCTCTGCAATGATCATATGCCTTCTCTACAACACTCCTTTGAAACCTAAAAACTGCATTGATATACTTCACAACATAACTATTATAGCACAGTGCTTCACAGATCCACTTTACAACTTGGCTAGACATCCACCTTCTCTACACTGCTCATCTGCCTCCTCTACAACGTTCCTTTGAAACCTAAAAAATACATTGATCTACTTCATAACCTAACTACTGTAGCATAGTGCTTCACATATCTGCTTTACAACTTGGCCAAGCATCCACCTTCTCTACAAAGCTCATCTACCTCCTCTACAACGCTCCTTTGAAACCTAAAAAAATTGCATCGATCTACTTCACAACTTAACTATTGTAGCACAATGCTTCACAAATTCGATTTACAACTTGGTTAGACATCCACCTTCTTTGCAACGCTCATCTACCTCCTCTGTAATGCTCCTCTAAAACATAAAAAACTACACTGATCTGCTTCACAACCTACGTACTGTAGCACAGTGCTTCAAAGATCCACTTTACAACTTTACCAAACATCCACCTTCTCGGCAATGCTCATATACCCCCTCTAAAACCTAAAAATTACAGATCATATTTATATTTTTTTGAACTTTAAAAATTAAAATACTTTTTAACAATAATAAAATTCATATAATGAAGATAATAATAAATAAATTTAATAAGGTCCGACGTGTCGACCAATTGGTTCCACCAAACCCCGTAAGGGGGTGGAGGTCCAAGTTTTAAATCTTGGGCCTTGCTGGACTAAACTTAATTTCTCTCTCCTATTTTAGTCATGAAAATGCGATATGTCGCGAAATCGTGACACTTTTCCAACTTACTTTCTCTCTCCTATTTTAGTCGCGAAAATGCGACATGTCGTGAAATCACGACACTTTTCAAACTTACTTTCTCTCTCTTCGAACTTGTCACGAAATTGCGACACTTTTTCCTGCTTTCTCTTTCTCTTACAACATGTCACGAAATTGCGACAGTTTTCCACTTGCCTTTTTCTTTTCCAACATGTCGCGCAATCGCGACATTTTTTCCTTCTTTTTCTCTCTCTTCCAACATGTCACAAAATCGCGACAATTTTTCTTGCCTACTGTATATGTCGCGATATCGCGACACTTTTCTTACTTGTATTTTTCTTTGATCTTTTGCATATGGGCCACTTCGGTATTTTTGGAAAATCACTGTACATACTCTGAATAACCTTTGAACTCCTGTCTTCTACATCTGAATATCTTTTGAACTTCCTGTCCACTGCATCAACAGATCTATCTGACTATGTTGACAACAATGACAATACTATTACTGCACCTTGCTCAACAAAAGATCACTAAGGCAATTGGGGAAGATCTAAGAAACCTAAAATCTACTAAGAACCAAATGGAGGACTTCTTGAGCAAAAGGGCATTTTAGGCTCAAATGGTTAACATATTTTATTATACATTCACAAAGGTTCCACCTATTTGGAAGTTGAAAACCTCTTTTCATAAGGTTATCCATATTAAGGATCTTATTTTGGTAGATGAGCTAGAAGAAGGTAACTTTAGGACTGAAATTATTTAATAAAACATTCAAATCCGACAACCAACAAAGACTTTCACATTCTAGCAAATAGTAACCAAATTTGACCGAATAGGTCTCTTGATTAGATAATTTCCACCACCTAGAATAATGAACGTTTAGGTTATTCAAAAAATAAACCTTAATCATCCTATTCAATTTACTAAGAACTTGGTTCCTTCTTTAATCCAAACCTATGTCTATCATATGATATTAATATGATTGAATTATAACCCCCCAAGGCTACGTGGATTGGTAGGTGCTAGTCTGGTTGGACACTTACCAAGAAGAGACCCGAGTTCAAACCTTGGGGTAAGCTTGTTGCAAATGTAGTATTCTGATTCGAATCCTCTGAGTGCATGCCAAACTAACAATGACGGTACAAATCTCGAGTGTTTGATGGTCCATTTCACATCGGGCTATAAAACAACGAGGTGGAATAGGTTTGGTGGATGCAACCCTTGTGGTTTGAACCCTACACTTGTTAGCTACTAAAAATAATGTGGTTGTAACCAACTCTTCTATCAAACAAAAAAAAAATGATTGTATTATAACATTTATAAATTTTAACATTAAACTTTACTTTCTAGATTTAAAATATTAATTTTAAATTTGACAACAGTAAGTTTATACCAAACTCTCCATATTATTAAATTTAAAAAAATACCTTTTATCATTTCAATAAAAAATTATTATTAAATTTCTATATTATTTTAAAAATATTTAATTCAAAAATATAATTAAATTATCTTTATTTAAAAATAAAATAAAAAATAAAAATCTTGATTGCAGAATAATCTTATATTCTAAATTTACTTCTCACCAAAATAAAGAAAATACAAATGAAATTGAACTTTAATAGAGAAATTGTTTATTTATATTTTTTATCAAACATTACGAATCTTAAGAAAGTATCCAACTCCCTATTCTACCTACCCATTCATCAAGTTCATTAAAAATGAACATTAAAATATAAAATAATAAATAATTATTTATTTTAAAAAATAATAATTATTAGTAAAATTATTATATTAAAAATCCTTTCAATTATATAAATAAATTAAAAAACCTTATAATTTTAAAAAACTTTCTAATAAATTTACTTTAAAAATACAAAATACGTTTTCAAATACCAAATTTCTAGAACTAACTTGACTACTTATGCTCCCTCGATACCTCACTGTGCTCTACATTTATTTATTATTAAAAAAACATTCAAAAGTTACGAATATTTTCCTGTTGAATGTTGCTGTGTTTTGTAGTTGCAGGGAAGCTCGAAATTTGATGACTAGGCGGCCGTCTTTGGCTGTTACCATTAAAATACGGTCAATTACTTTATTAGACCGTCAAAGAAATAAAAAATAAAAAAATTTAAGATAAGTTATAAGTTATGTTTTTCCTGGAATAGAGTTCAAAGCTTAGCCAAGCAAATATAAAATACGTTAATTATTATTATTATTTTTCAATCTCAAACTTTAAATGTTACAATCTGTAAGGATAATAGACTTTGCGAGGGACAATACTAACACAGACGGTGGAGCACTTGGTAAAGTGAATAAGTTTTCTTTGGAGTCAATTTGACCGGCATTTATAGTTGTTTGTTCAAGATTTTGCTAAAAACAAAATAAAATGATTGAGTTTCAATTAGAGTATGCAGTGAATTTAAGTAGTAAATTGGAATTATCTTTTAGCTTTAACTTTTGCTTTAGTTTTCATTTTAGTTTTAGACCATACACTAATTCTGTCTTTTGCTTTAGTTCTGGCTATTTATTTTATTTGAACGTCTACCTCTAGGTTATTGCTTCTAGGTCACTTTTAAGTTATATTTGGGTCATTGTCTTTGAGTTATTTATAGGTCATTCTTTGGATTGTCTTTAGGTTTACTTTTAGGTGATGGCTTCTAGAACATTAGTATTGAATTATAGTTTCTATGTCAATTCACATATTTGGAATCTTTTACGGAATGTTTCATTATAGCTTTTACCACTACAAGCCTTCTCAGCATAGCTCGGGTCATATTTAGAAATAGAAATCAATTTTTCAAGTTTTCCAATATTGCATTGCTACATGAAAAGCTCACATTTGAGAAACTGTGATGTTTTTCAACCACCAAACTTTACTTTTTTTAATAGAATCTATTCAACATTTTTTTTACATTATCCCATTTGGACACATTATCCATCCATAATTCATATGTATTTTATCAGTCACTTTATTCTTATGCCAACACTTTCTCTTAGAGTGATTATTACCTTCGTAAATCTCACAAGGATGTTGGTTCCAACATCTAGTTGTCAAGTCTAGATCTTTCACAATGACTATAACAACTCATCCTAGGAGCTTCATTATTTGCATACGATTATTTTCTCATAAATTTGGTGTCATTGCTTTTTTCTTGACAAATATATCATAGGCCTTCATTTTTTAGCCTTATATCTAGCATTATGGGCATATTCATACCTTGACCATATCTTCCAAAGTCTATACCATTGTATCCCATTTTTCATTAGTTTTGAACAAATTCCTTTGGTATACTTTTCAAAATACTCGATTTTCTCATATCCACTATGGTGTTTGTCAGTATCACCAACAACATTAAAATAATGCACATCATAATCACGATGACCTTCAAAACTATCATTGTCAATTTAACTCTGACAACATGGCCTTTGTCATGGCCAATACAATCATCTTCCACATAAACTCTACTTTTACCAACAAATTTCAAATCATTGGTATCACAAGCTATATTTATCCTTAGCTTAGAAGGAAACATGGTGTAGCAGTACTCTATTAAAAAACATGTGTCAGTTTTTGATTCACCAGATTGCGTTACGCGACAAGTGATGAGTATACTACTAGTGATGGAGGATTTATGGTTCACCATATTGCGTTATGCGACAAGTGAAGAGCATAATAACCACAACAATATTTTTTTAATAGGGAATTTTAGAGAAAGATAAAAATAACGAGTTAGTAAGGAACAAAAATGATGAAAAATATTTTTTTTCCGAAAAAATGAATTATACAACTAAAAAAATTTGAATACGTTTCAACTTGTTGGGTCTCGTCAGCAGAGTGCGAGTCTTAGAGAGGTACAATATCCTCTTTATATAGTCTTAACTCTAGGGGGGAGCCAAAAAATAATGCATGTGGGATAAGAATTTATTCCCAAACATTAAATACAAACCCCAAGTTTTTAGACCAAATGGTAAATAATACATATTAAATATTCCCAGGCTCAACCCCCAAAAAAACCCACCCTGTTTCAAAGGCACATTAAAAAATGCGAGAAACAAGATGGAGAAAAGTCCCCTTACAAAATTTTGTTCTTGAAAATATAGGATCTAATAGGTTTGTGATTTCTCCAGCAGATTATGGCTTGTGCAATATGTTTAAGTTGCCTATCCTTACTCCAATTTTTGAACATAGGATAAATAACATCTTTTCCCAAGTGCAAAATCCTAGAAAAATTGCAATTGTCTAACTTCAAAATAAGTGGAACATGTTTGGCTTTGGTGCCTTGTATACGTGCAACTCTTTCGAGAACTCTAGATTTAATATTTTTAGAGAGGGTCTTCCATAAAATTTGACCTTTTCAAAGAGTGAAATAAAAAAATTAATCTTATACCCTCTAGCTTTAATTTTATTAAAAAACTTATTTTTAACATAAATAAAGCCCTCTCTCGAGCTTTCTCTAACTAAGAACTTGTTGAGCTCACTCAAAATGAAGGCCTTCTATTGGTGGATAGGATGATGAGAAGAAGTTAGAATATATTGATAGGCATTCATTGGTTTCTAGAACAACTTTGTACACAAAATCCTTGTATGAACAAAATCAGGTCCTTTAAAAAAATGTATCTAGCAAAGTCACTTACGAATCTGAAATAAATGCTGATATTTTAATTCCTAGGTAGAAAGATCCATAAGTGGCCAAAAATTTTTCAACTTTTTCCTTTGAGCCATGCCAAACACCAATGGCATCATCAATGTATCTTTTATAGAACAAAATATTTTTCACATCAACATTAACAAAAACTTGCTCCTCGAGATGGCAAAGAAATAAACAAGCATTAACTACTACAAATTTACTCCCAATGGTTGTTCATTTGATCTGTATATAGATTCTACCTTGAATTCCAGGTAGTGTTGTGTTAACACTAGTTCTGCAAGCCGAATGATGAAGTTTGTCTTAACTAGATTAAATTTATCCTTCAAAAAATATCGAAGAGCTGACAGACCTTTCGTATTTGGGATGCTAGGATTTAAGGTCTTGACATCAAAGGAAAAATAAGCTACATATTGAGGAAAGGAACAGATGCATAAATCCTTACTTAAGGATATGTAATCCAATAAGTGATTCTTTTTTTCTAAAATAATGGGCATAAGGAGGTGATGAATCCATTTTGAAGAGGGTTCCAGCATAAAACCACGGTAAGAGTATATAGGTCTCCTAGAGAGCTGAGGCTTGTGAATTTTAGGGAATAAGTAAAAAATACAAACACAAGCAAAAGATGGTTTGAATTGTAGCATGAACTTATAATGGTTATCTGCGACAATGTTTTTGTGGAGGACCATGTTTAACAAATCTTGAAGTTGAAAAAAGATGTTTGACCAAGGGACATTAGAAACACAGGCATACAAATTTTGGTCTGAAAGGATCTAGGATCATCCAAGATCATATGCACAACCAAATTGTGCATTTGGAAGACACACCTGCAACCAACAAGCTTTTTGCTAAAAAAAAAGGCCATCTCAAAAACATGACCAAGAGGAGACAAACCTTAAATCTACCCAAGATGGATATCAAAGCTGGTAGAACCACAACAACCTCCCCAGGGATAACCAAAATAGCTAGAAACAAAGCCACACTAATTCCTATAGGCTCCAAGCCCACTGGCATGCCAAACACAACCCTTAAAATGGAGTTCCAAAGTAGGAGAACCCATCCACACCCTCACATCCACTCAAACCCTCCATCTCTTAGCTTATCCTCCTCCCACTCTCAACTCCCTCAAAACTTTGGTTTAGGGTGGGCACCCTTGGCCCAAGATTTTAATGTAGCTTAGAATATAAATTATTTAGCACCCTAGATATTTTCAAACAAATTCGCTTATATTCATCTAAAAATCTCTTCGACCAATATTTGCATAAAATAATCACATATTTTTGGTGTATTTACATAGGTCTTCTCCAAACTGTATCATTTTCAAGGCTCCCAAATACAATGTCTTACAAAATAAATGTAGGACACTAGTGATGTCTCAGACTAAACTCTTATTCGAATCAGTCTCCTCTTCAACCAAGTCAAGGCATGTTGTTGGATGGCAATGATTATCCCTACTCACACAAACTAACCAACCTTGCTCTGATAATAGATGTTGTAATCCACCAAAGCAGAAAACAATTTTTAATTGCAATATTAGATATTTATTACTCACCAACCAAAACTTATGTTTAACATGCATATTTATATAGCAATGTCTCTTCATTTCAAGATACTCTTCGGTGATTTCACCCCTTGGTGTTTCATCTTCATCTTCTCTCATGCTCAAAGAAATTGTGAATATCCAACCTCATTTGAGGTGAAATCACCAATCATCCCCTAATAATTACAAAACATCAAATAGTACACTAATTGTAACAATTGCTTCTTTGAGTCAATTGATAAATTTTCTAAGTGAATTGGTACTTCAAAAATGAGCAAAATTTTTGGAGGGTTTATGAAATTTCCTTTCCATTTGACCTTATGTTGTTGTTTGTTGCTTTCAAAATAAGAAAAACTTGTTAAATATAGTGTCGAAGTACTACAATATCATATCCACCTAGGTAAGGGTATTAATGGTCGATCACTTGCGATTTTTCATTACCTAATGGTTTATATATGTTATTGCAAAACTAGAAAAAACATTTTCCTTTTGTTGTTAATATTATTTTGATTATAAATATAAATAGATATGTTATGATATAAATTTTATATTTTATTATATTCATAGATATTTCAACAAAAAATAAGTTTATTATTATTGTTGTTTGCTTTATTTTTCTGTGTGTGTGTTATACTTGTCTTTATTTCAAATCTAAAGTTATAAGAAGTTTTTTTATTGAATTTGTTCTTTTAATTATCTTCATTTATAGTTTGTATTAGTAGATGTCCTTCATTATTTAAGGTTTGAGATTAATTTTTTTAATATAATGTTTAGGAATAGATTTCCTAAAACATTTGGATAAATTTAAATTTTTACTTTAAAATCTATATTAAATTAAAAATAGAAAAGAGTTGGTTGAGGAGGGACGTTTTCGAAGGACTGCCCAAACTATCAAACTTGTTTCAACCATATTTCACTCATTCGGACTCGGATTGAGCTGAAATGTAGAGGGTAGATGTATGAAAAACCCTAGAACATCTCCACCAATGTTTAGATCATTTGAAGCAACATAGATCTTAGCACATCCATATGTGTGAGTGAGATTTTTGGCAAGCGATTGTGTGAGGGTTTCATCTGGGTTGAGTGCAAGCAACTCCAAAGGTTGGTTTTTAAGGCCTTTTGGCCCTAGCGACCAATATATTTATGGTTTATACTCAATATTTTAGTAGGATATGTTGCAAGGGATCCAAGATGGGTTAGAAATCTATCTTTCAATAGATCATGTTGTGAACTTAAGTGACAATGGCTTCCAATTTGGTGCACAAAATAAACGTGAAAACCATACCTTTATGTAGACACCAAAACAACACCAATTCGATTATGTGGCTACAAACACTAATCGCACTGACATACACAGCCCCTAGGGCAGCCCCCAGAGGTTAAATAGTGGTCCTAACCACTCTCACAGTAGTTTTGAAAGGTCAGAAGTCAATTTGGCACCTTTCAGGTACTCTGCTCCTTATTCATTCCACCCAGGGATGATTACAAACTGGTATTCATCCCACCCTAGGACGATTAGCAGTATTCGCCCCAAGATGGGGTGAATAGCAGGTTTGACGTGCAAAAGGTCAAACCTTGACAAATAGCAGCTCAAATTCACCACTTAACTCCTCCTTCATTGCATGGGAGTGAGAGTGAGATTTTTTGAGCTCAAAGAGGTAGTCATGGAGTCCTTAATCAGGGAGGAATCTTCTCTCCCTTGAGAAGGCATGATCACCAAGTGGTGCCTCTGCATGCTCATTCACAGAGACCCTCAAGTCTATAAAATGGTGAGTCTTCTCACCCCAAAACAAGAACAGGTCAGGAGCATTTGGAGCAACGGAGTGCTGTCGATTTACGTCTTCACCCTTTTTTTTGTGCCTTTCACATCCTTGATCTCTCTTTTGGAAGGGAGGTTATTGGGTGATTATTGGAAGCACAATATGGACCCAAAACCTAACATTTGGCCACAGTATCCCACCCAAATTTGTTGATAATACCCCACAAGAGGTTTTGGACCCATCCCAAGTGGATTGGTGCTGAAACTAGGCCCCAAACGATGAGTGTCTTGCCCTCGGGTGCCCCCCGCACTGCTACAGTCCTAATCGCCCCATCCCGGAGCGATTAGAAATTTGTAGTAGATTTCATTTCTATTTTTCTTGCATTTGTTTCTAGGTTGTTCAGATAGGCTGTCATTCAAATTTCATGTTATTCTGAGCAGTTTTGATCATGTTTTTGTTATTTCTCACTTTCACTAACATGCAGGGAGCATCATCAAATTTAGGGCGATAGAGGATGAATTGGAAAAATCTGACCTTCTGGGTCTTTCCAAATACCCCATTTTACCTAACCCCCAACTTTGTAGGTGATTTGGAGCCTCCCAGATGGGAAATTTAGGAGGGTGCTTTCTGACATTTTATTGCAGGTCTAATCGTACCACCCTGGAGCGATTAGAAATCCGTGGCGAATTTCTCGACTATTCCTTTTGTAGTGCCTTCCTGGTAATGTTCTCATGCCTCTTGCCTCTGTCAAGTTTTTAGCTCATTCTGATATGTTTTAGTTATCATTTTATTTATTTTATGCGTGCACTAATCGTAGGATTTGGGGATCACATGTTTTACTTCATCCACGGGTGCTACTAATCCTTTTCTTTTTCTCTGAACGCAGGATCTCAACACCGAAGGAGCAGTAAAGAATCAAAGATGCGTTCATGCAAGCGGCGGTGACATTTGGCCCGCACACTTTACATGTGGTCATGCGAAAGAAAGCGTACCAATCTGTGGTGTAATAGAGTCCTACTTAACGCTCCTAGCCCCCGAAAAGGGAGGAGATGTATTGTAACCCAAATTTAAAGCAAATTAATAAAAAGGGTTGTACTCAACATTTACTTTCTATCTTGTTTCAATTCATTGATGCTTCTCTCCTTTCATGCATTTCAGTTTGTAGGACTTAGCGTTACGTTTTGCTTTTCCATACATCGCACTTGGAATTTTCGTTTTGTTTCCGTTTCCTTGTGCTTTCAGTGGCGATCATGGTGGGACATTGTCCTATGATTTTGACATAAAATTTATGATCAAAATTTTTTGTTTTTGCTTACAGGTACCAATATTTCAAGCGTTGGACTGTTGTTCGTTCCAGTCTGTGACGAGTACAGAGCTGGAATTCGTGTCACCCAGGGACGAATGGGCATTCGCTCCACCCTGTGATGAATAAAATTCTGTTATTTGTCCCACCCTAGGATGAATAAGCCCTCTGTGCACTTTCAGAATAGAAACTTAGAGGCATCCAATTTGGGTAGAGAAATGGTAGGGGTTTTGAATACCTTCTGTCATTTTTTGTTTTCTGTCCCTATATTTTTTAGTTTCTTTGCTTGCTCAGGAAGGTTTTACTGCATGTTAATGCCCTTGCATAAGTAAAAAGGAACCCCATACACCACGTGGTAATTTAAAAAACAAGGAGTTGGTCATAAAACCCCAACCCTTGATCAATACCAACGGTGGATTTCATCACCATCTTGGCTTGAATTTTTGCATCCATAACCCCGGTCGCTACTATTGCTAGACGTAAATCCTAATGAAAGCTGACCAAGTGTAGCTGGGGTGATTCCCAGCACATGAGGATAAGTCTTCTATGGTAGGTTTCAAAAATAGGGCGATCCCCCTTTTATACCACATATGTTCCATGTACCATTCTGCTCTCACGTACCAATAGTTTCCCTCACGTAAGGGCAGGTATATTGAGAGGTCTTGTATAACGGACTGGAAGTGGTATATTGAAGGGGCGACCATTTTGGGAGACATAAGAGCCATCATATTGCTTGAACAACAACACGTTCTTTGCAAAAGCTTTCAAAACAAAAATCAAAACACACAAAACTAGATTTAGAGCACACCTTTAATCTATAAACGAGATAATCATTTCTTTGATTGTATGGTTCCCTTTGTTTAGTGTATAAAAATCATCATAAAGAAGATAAAAACCTACATAGCTTGTAGAGAGACACCACCATGGTGTACACCCATAGCCTAGCCCAATCACAGGCGAAAGCTACAGAGAGTGTACAAGGGGGCACAAGTCGCCTCCGCTATAGCCCCAAGGACTTGGTCATACCACCTTGATGGCCTGACCCACAAGATAGTCCACATTGTGCCATTTCAGAATGGGACTATGGAGGCACCCCTTCGAGGGGCACTCCCGTTCAGCATAGACCCTTTCAAGAGGAGTCCTTACACATGGCACTCAACATAAACATGAAGGCTCCCTTAAACACTCGATATGAGTGTCCACCGCATAATGAAGTGCTAGAACAACATAGGGTCCATAAAGAGAGGCCACATGATTATGTCATCCCTCCTCTACCCCTCATCACTGTTAGGAATAACAAGCCAAATCCAGAGCACAAGGCTCTTCAGATAGGCCGAGCCAACTCTTCCTGCCCCTTTCACACATACGAAATGGAGCATGAGGAAGACCACTATATTCCTCAAGAGCAATATACAATGCGGGAGCAATGCGCCTCCACACCTGCTATTTATCAAAATCACCTACTGATGCCAGAACCTTGGGTGAATATTGCTAACCTCGATAGAGGGAAGCAACCTATAGAGGTCTCGGATCACCACGACCGAGATAGACATATAGGGGAAGCATCTAGTCCCCCAAGACCTAAGACGGCGAAACAAATTGACTTGGCATTTGCCAAAAATACCACCCGCCAAGCACAAATCACGCAGCTTGAGCAAGACCAACAACAGTTAGAGCACCTGTATCACCTTAGCAAAGAGCGCATTAGGCGTCAAACAGATGAGCTGCTCCATAACACTATGCCTGAGAGGGTTCCAACCCCTCGCACCCAAAGAGCATAACTGTATGAGAGGCACAACCTCTTGGTGCAATACAGGCCCCCACGACCTTACCAAGTGCTACCTCCGAGACCTCCTAGACTTGAGCGAGAGGCCACTCCCAGGAACAATGATGTGCACCCTCCGCGGGGACCCACCCATGTTTATAGATCTCACCTATAAACTCATCAAGAATCCTATGAGGAATATGAGCAAGAAGAAGAGTGGGCTGAAATGCCCTACCAAGGCAGAGGGGGTGCTATCCGACCACCCCTCCATAGGCCTCAAGTTCCCCGCAAGCCGCAGCGGGAACAAACCAAGGAGGAAGAGATCAAATATTTTGATGCATATAAAGTGCTGCTAGAGCGCTTAGATTCTATAGAGACCAAGACTTCTAGGCCCCAAATGCCAACTTTACGCCAACTTCGTAGTCACCTTGTGCATCCATCAGTGTCAGCACCCCCTTACCCTAAACACTTTAAAATGCCCTAGTTGGCAATCTTTAGAGGGGAGGAGGATGCCCAGGAGCATGTGACTAGATTCTTGATACAATGCTTTGGCATTCAGGATGATGATGCTTCGCTACTAAGAACATTTATAACCATGTTCATAGGCCCTGCCTCAGATTGGTTCACTCAATTGCCAAAGCATAGCATCAATAACTTAGATCATCTAGTGGACGCGTTCCTCGAATGCTTAGCCTTCAACACCAAGAAGAAGGCATCACTAAGCAACCTAGCCAGCCTCAGGAAGTATGAGGAAGAAACCATGGCGGCCTATGGGAATCGATGGAGGATGTTGCTTTCAAAGCTGCCCTACCTCCCTCCTATGGTCGACCTTACCCAAATGTTCTCAAAGAGTTGTTTGAGATCAATCTCCATGCTATTGTAGCTGCAATAATATGCCACTTTAGAGGAGGCTCTAGCACAAGCCAAAATCATTGAGGAGATCAAGATTCAGTATGGCGAGATTGCTAAGCCAAAGAAGAAAGAATGGTCTAAAAATGCCAAGACAGGGACCACGCAACCAAAACCCATTGCGGTCAATCAGGTTGCTATAAACATACCTAAGCCTGTACAAGCAACGTAGCACCAAAAGGCTAACTATTAGGTGGTCCCTCTTGACAGTTATGAAAGAGAAAACCATCGTCAAGAGCAAAATCAGCAGTGTCGCCCTAGGCAAAAATTCACACCTTACATCGAGTCTAAAGACTCCCTGTTTGACCACTTGTCAGTGGAAAACTTGATAAACCTACCAGAGAGTCGACACGTAGACCCCAATGCTCCAAAACCTAAGGGCTACAAAGAAGACTTGTACTGTAGGTTTCATCGACAAAAGGGACATGATCTTAATGCATGTTGGAAGTTTAAAGGCTTGGTGCAAGACCTAATAGACAACAAGATGTTGGTAGTGGATAACCCCATGGCACCAAGAAACCAATAGATGGAGGTCTTCAAGGACCCCCTGTTTGCCCATGATGCATAGGCAAAGACCCTACAAGTCAATGAGGTAACATAGAACTGTCCCATGTAGGGGTATGTAGGGATGATCAGTATAGTGACTCAGAACAAGAGGTACTTGAGCACAGCTACCCCCGCAGCGGCTATAGGAGAGGTGCCAACAATGTCACAACTGCAACGACACCCTACGCAACCTCCTCTGCCTAGACCAGTGGCCACAATTCAAACCAAACTCACCCAGAGTTTGAGGACCACGTCGGCTAGGCTCTCCATTTATGAGCTCATGCAACAATCATCGCCCCATCAGGAGGCTCTAATGGAGATACTAAAATCCATCGAGTTGTAGCCCCACGAAGCAAAATATTTCAACAACTTAATGGGGCATGTCAAGCTATACACCGAGCCAGTCATCACCTTTAGAGAGGATGAATTGAAATCAGTTACTGGTGACATGGCAGATCCATCCTTGCATTTCATTGCGCGGGTCAACGGGATTCTGTATAAGAGGGTGTTGGTGGATACTGGCTTGTCCAGTAATATCATTACAATAGCGGCATTGAAACATCTAAAGTTGCCAGCATCTCACATTGTGGCCTCCACCTACACTCTGCGAACATTCAATGATGTGATATGCTTAATAGTTGGCACAATTTTCCTACCCATCAAAAGACTATTCCTACATTTTGCCACATCTTGGAAGGTGAGATGGCTTGTAACATTTTGTTGGGCCGGCCATGGATCAGGGACATGAAGTGTTTCCCTTCAATAACCCACTAATGCTTAAAGTATACATTCGAAGGGCAGGTGCATATAGGACCGACGAACTTAAAACCCTTCAAGTATTGCAATGCGGTGCAGCTGATGTCGCAATTGACCCTTCCATAAAAACATTTGGATTTTCAGTTGAATCCATCTAAACAAGGTCTGATTCTGCATACATCCCCACTGTTAAGTCCATCAAATCCCCAGCTGGGTCCATCTTCGTCATCTGGTCCTTCACCATAGACGCCACCTACAATGGCCACATCGAAGGACAATGGGAAGAAACCCCTGGAAGAGGCACTGCCATTAGTCTCAACCATATCTACCAAAGATATGCATAGTCGAATGGAAGTCGAGATGCCTAGTTCACCTAACATGGAGTGGACTCAGGAAGAACTCCCATTCCCTCCCCCTCAACCACAAACAATCACCGTTGAGATGGCCAACACGGGCCTGGGGGAGCATCTGGTGCGGAACATTATGGCAACACCCACACTTGAGTCCATGCTGGACATGGGGAGACCTCACCTCCCCATAGGCACTATTGTTCCTCTAGGCTACCCGCAAAACCAGAAAAACTTTGTATATAGGGGCTTTGATAATGGCATTGAACCTTACATGTAAGAAGAAGAAGATGAAGAGCATTTCTCTGAGGACGTCAACTATTTGTCCAACCCAGACTTCGCTTTAAGATATCTTGGCCAATGCAATTGGCATGGATATGGTTTGGGTAGATATGAATAAGGAGTGTACGTTCTTTGCCAACCAAGATATCAGATGCCATACGATAAATTGGGAGTAGGTTTCAACCACCCCCTACCCTTGGACATCTTGGTAGAGAACATGCAAGGCCTAGGGATAGGCATCTCATGTTGATTTTTTAGATTTAACATCATCCATCATCAATTCAACAATTTTAGGTCATTTATTTTTGCTCTACATTGTGCTTAGGCACAAAGCATCCCAAAAAGAGGTATTTAGAGATACCTAAAATGTGTAATCACAAGGAGACTCTCCAAAGGATCTCGTTCTAACCTTATAACCCACCTAGGGCAGCCTCAGGGCTATTTTAGTGTCTTTCCTTAGAAAAAGTGATATTTGCCCTGATGGGATGCAAGGCTATCTTGATCAAAACGACTTCAAGCTGTAGGGTTGTCTCACTGTGAGACAATCGCATGCCCGTAACTACAAAAAGAATAATAAATTTGTGGGACTTCATGTGAGTGTGGTGATGGATTTCCTATCATCCTTGATGACCTATAGTCACCCTTGGTGACCTATAATTGTCCCTGCCACTTGCAATTGGCAATCAGGGTTGCCCCTGATTACCACTTACCTCTTTGATATTTTTCCAATTAGGCTATAAAAGGAGGGGTCTCATCCTAGTTTAAAAATCTAAAAATCATCATCTTGAGCAATGAAGTGCTACAAAATTTTGACCATGCATCTTTGCTACCCAAATCAAGACCACTGCTTCACCACACGAGCTCTTAAAATTGCATCTATAAACTTTTCTTGACCAACACCATGGTTTTGGAATGCTCGAATCTATGCACTTGCCCATCCATCACCATAAATTTACTGATAAAATCCACCCTCGAATCATCCCAACATCACCCCATCCTAGTTTTAGAAAGTTATAGGTCCACGGCTAAGACCATCTCTGTAGAGACGATCCCACAGTCAAGACCATCTCGCTTAAGATGACCTAGGTCAGGAGATCAACCTTTTAGTCTTTTCTATATTTTCTTTCAGATTCACATTGGCATGGTAGTTTTAATAACATATCTTTCAATTTGAGCACTTACATTATAGTATTAGCTTAGATCTCTTGTTATTTCATGCATGCATTTACTCTATTTTCATTTTATCTCTTGATCTATATGGACCCCACCTAGATGGGCCTTGCAAATGGTAATGATCTATTTTTTTGTTCATTGCACACACGTGATAAGATTCAAGGCAGTAAAAGGATTTGGGTCTCACCCTTGCATTATGGTATCAAGGAAATCCGCTACCAAAATTATTGTTGTGGGTACAAAAATCACTTTGATTGCACCAAGAAAACTATTGTAAAAATTGTATCATGTGTAAAATCCCTGAAGGGGATCACATGTAACGTATTTTGAGAAACATGGTTGGATTCCATTGCCATTTTATCTTCTCTTTATCTTGTGTCTTCTTGCATCATGTGTTTCCTTTCGGTATTTCATTTTGTTTACCTTTATTTATCACTTTCACGGTGCACATTGTTTTTCATGCTTTCACTAACTAGGTTCATAGTGGATACCCACATTGTTGTCATCTCCCCACCATGCCCATATGACACCATTAGTAGGAGATAATGAGAAGAAGAATTCAATAGCTAAAGAAGAATTCACTACCTATTATCAAGAGTTTACACACTACTTCCGAGTCCACAACAACCAGAAATAAACACAATGAAACTTAAATGGAGTCCTATTTAATCTTGGATGTTCCACTACACTACTAGTGTATAAAAATACAAAGCAAAGGTAATAATAACATCCCTTACTTTGCTTGAACAATGGTTTATAAGAGGTAAAATAGAATACCAACCATAATGCAGAAAACACTTCCAATGTTTTCAACAAAACCATTATTTTCTCTCCAAATATTTCTTATACCATAACTCATCTCCTTTATCACTCATCCTAAGAAAAGAACTACAACCATTTAAAATTTTATCAACAAAACACAAACGTATAAACAAGAAAATCTTCTTGTGGGATGAACTACCCATTCACAAACTCCTCAAGCTTTACACAGGAAACCTAGCATATCGAACCAATGATAAAGGTAACTCATTTTATTTTAAAATATTACAGGCCAATAGAACATATGTCTGAAGCATCTTATATACTACATCAAAAAAAATTCAGAGACACAGGAATACTGACATAGGATAACTAACAGAGGGTGACTAGCATAGGGTAACTTACACAATATGACTAATGCAGGGTGACTAATATTGGGTGACTGAAACTAGATGATTGACATTGGGTGATTGACACTAGGTGATAGGTATTGGATGATTGACACTAGTTTTCTGACACTAGGTGACTAATATTGGGTGATTAACAAAAAGTGATTGGCCTTGGATAATTGACACTATATGAGTGATGTAGGGCGATTGACATTGGGTGATTATTGGTACATATTTACTGACACAAGATGACTACCATTTTCTTATACTTATCTTTTACCTTTAATTTTCCTTTTTTAAATATTTATTCATTGACACTCAATAAGGAGGTTTTCCTATTATTTTGGCATCAATCTCAAGCCTGGTTTATGTCTTCCATTCAGATTTACTATAGACGTCCAATATTTTTAACACAATACGACAAACACATCACGATAGACATAAAGCAAATCATATAGGGTGACTATCATAGGGCCACAACCATTTGCTAGTAATTCTCTTTTACCTTTAATTTTTCTTTTTTAAACATCTTATTAATTGACACTCAATAAGGAGATTTTCCTATTATTTGGGCATAATCTCAAGCCTGGTTTTTTCTTCTATTCATATTTGCTATAAACATCTAGTATTTCTGACATAGGGTGACTGACATACAATAACAACCATTTACTATTAATTCTCTTTTACCATTAATTTTCCTTTTTTAAACATCTTGTTCATGGACACTCAATAAGGAGGTTTTCCTATTATTTGGGTACCAATATCAAGCCTGCTTTCTTTCTTTCATTGAGATTTGTTATAGATGTCTAGAATTATCGTCAAGCATCTTGTTATCTTGAACAACATTTCTCTCTTACCACTAATTTTCATTTTTTAAACATGATATTCATGTTCATCTTCCATTTATACAAGTAAAATATCACTTGTTGGCAATGGAAATAAGGGAGGCAAATATTTCAATAAAAAGAGTATCCTCAAATACTTTCATAATATTTTGAAATCTAGTCAGCCATCAACATCTATACAAATTCAAGGTACAAACACTTTTTAGTTACTAACCAACTAATTTTTTATATATTGTTAATTTTATATATAATGTATTTATTCATTAAAAATGTTTTTTTCTGGTTGATGGCTTTTTCCAATGTTTATCTATATTTTCTTAACATAAAACTTTTCTTTGCAGATAACACTATTGGCCTTGGTATGCCTCCACTTCCACATATCCATGATAATGAAATATCCATAGATGATTTTTTTCTTAATGAAATGCAACAACAACATGAAGATATTCTTTAAAAGAACACGCTAAATGAAAAAGAAAATAAAAGTTCTCATACAATCCCTACTTTCGGATAATATTCTTCTGAGAAATCTAAACGTACCAGGTTATTTAGGTGGAAAATTAACAAAATATTTTAGTCTGATTGGGTATCAAAATTTCTATTTATTGAGCTAGTGCAGCCAAATAATAGTAGTGAAGAAATAAAAGAATTGAGATGCGTAATTTGCAGTTGGAAACATGGAAGGGATCATAGATTGCAAGTTAAGAAAGATATAGTAGAAAAACATTGTGGAAAATTTTATGTAACAAAAGAATGTGATGGAAAAATATAGAAAAATTTTAGGTGGAAGGATGCATAATAATGTGCACATATCAGATATGCACAAGAATATGATAAATAAATAAAACAAAATAAACTTTGGTTGAGAAATGTGGAACAATTCAAGCCCAATTTCAAAAAATGAATAAGATCACTTTAGCTTCAAAAATTTTACAATTTGTTGTTGTATACACTATTCTTAAAAAGGGTAGACCTATGTTTGATTTCATTGATTATAAACATCTATTTCAACTAGTTGATGTGCAGAACCTTCCTAGTGCCCATTGGTCAGATCAAAGTGGTTGGAAAATGGTAAAATATCTCTCTTTGGTTGAGTAGGATGACCTCAAAGAGAAAGTAAAAAATGTCAAATTCATTTCACTTTCAATTGATGAGGTGACTATTGTTGACAATAAATCTTGGATTTGCATGCATGTTTACACATTGGAAAATCATTTAAGGCAACCGCATTTACTTGGAGTATGTAAGATGGTGGAAAATTGTAATGCAAAAAACCTTTATAATGTTGTTGTAACCATTTTAAAGGAAATAGCAAGAATGAATGATATGGAAATAGCCACTAAGTTAATATGCATCGGAGTTGATGATGTTGCTACAATGCAAGGACATAAGAATGGTCTTTGTGTTTGACTACAAACATCAATTACCCCATATTTTATCCCTATTCATTACATGGCTCATAGAATGAATCTTGCATACAAAATTGTGAGCACATTTGTAAATGTAGCAAAAGTGGAAGAACTTGTCCATGAAATTCATTCTTATTTTTTGTGCAATCCAAAATGATTTTTAGAGTTTCAACAATTTGCACTAGGAGTTATTGAAGGTAAAAAATTGTTAAAAGATGTAGATACTAGGTGGATTTCGTTGTATCAACCGATATATAGAGTTTTTAAAGAATATCAATCCTTGGTAGGGTTTATGTATGCAAATCGTAGGGCAGTTGATAAGGCTAAAGATTTGTTATTTTTAATGACTAATTTGGAAACACTTCTCACATTGTGTGGCATTCTTCTAATGTTGGAAGAAATGAATACTTTGATTAAACTTGCACAATAAAGATCAATTTATATTGTGGATTTCATTAGGGTGAGAAAATAGATTTGTATGCATATTGATATGATGTACACGTCTATTGAAATTTTTATGGATCTCGAGTTTGAGAGTTAGAGAACATTAAAAAACATAAATGATCCTTAGAACTTTTTGGAGTTCAACATAAAACGATCATATATGCATTAATATCCACATAAAGGTAAAACATTTATATTGTTTTGATCAGTGAATGGATATAGCTAAAAATAAAGTAGAACAAATATCCATAACATACAATAGATTTGATGTGGATGTACACGATACGAAAATTAAACTTTTAGAAAAATAGTAGACACCTTGAAAAAAGAAATAAGAGATTATTTTCAAAGATATAAATTTCTTGAGGTTATGGGTGTGGTTAACCCGATGTTCTGGGATCCTTGTAATGAATACCAAACTATAAATGGTTTATTTCTCAAATACATGGGCACTCTTGCTAACCATTTCACTAAATGTGTGGAAGTCAATGGTATTGAAATCAATGGTATTCTCAACAAAGATCTTTTAAGAAAATAATCAAACTATTTTGGAATGACAATGGTTGCTCAAGTTTCACAATTGACTAATTGTCATGAAACAGGTTCTATTTCACGTTTGTGGAAAATATTGCATCCCAGTAGTGTCTTACAACTTACGATGAGTGAATATTTTCTTTTATATGAATTATGTCAAACGATGATTTTGGGATCAATGGAAGATGAAAGGGTGTTTAGTGCATTATCGTTTGTAAAATCTAAAGTTTGAAATAGGTTGGATAAAAATTTGGAAAATTGTTTGAGAGTATATGTGTCAACCTATGAGGTGGAGCAGTATCCTTATGATACTTTGACATGTTGTAAGTCTTTGGCAGACATAAGAGATGTAACGAATACTCATGATGATGAGGATAATGGTAACATTGATCAGATTATAGCGATAAACTTTTTGGGTATGAGTACAAAAGAATTTGTATAGTCTGAAGAGTGTTTGTTTCAGCTTCCAACATTATAATTTGAATAAATTTCACATTATTTTTGGTTTTACTAAGACATGTATTTTTTGATATCATAAAAGTGTTTGTTTCAGTTTTCGACTCTGTAAATTTATTGTTTTTATATCACGTCATTTTTATTCTATTTTATCTATTTCCAAAAAGTCTTATTTTTATATCATGGATGTGTTATTGGATATTCTATGTATCTATGCCTTGTTATTTGATTATGTATATTTTGATGAAATTGTATGTTTAATATTTAAGCCTTGTTATTGGATTATCAGTCAATGATATTTAAATTATTTATTAGATTTGTATTTTATAAACCATTTATGGCAAAGCAAATATTTGTGTTGCAATTCAGTTACTCAGTCATTTTAAAAGTTTTTATAAAACATAAAATAACTCTTTGCCTATGTCAATATTTCCAAGCAATTCATTCATAATTCACAATTATTTATTGCATACACATAACTAATCAAAACATCAAAATTTTTAAAACAAAATTTCAAAAAAATAATACACAATTTTTGCAAATGGTCTCTTATATTGATTTCAAAGCATTCTTTTACAATTTACAAAATTGTTGACTATTATACATTGTACAACAAAAGCTACAGTCAACTAGTTGGCTTTCTTCTGGGTGCCTAAAGCATGAGTTGGATATTCTAGAGAATGAGTCTGTGTTGAAGATCCCTCATCAATAACAATATCCCTCGCTTTCGATGCACCAACTCTTACCATACCATGAGCTATAGTGGTCAACCCCACTAGCAATGATCCTTCTTCTTTCGTAGGATATTCTCTGAAAGATGCATTAAGTTCTTTCTCATTTTTTCTAAGAAAAATATCCACATCCAAGCCGTTATCTCTAATCACCTTCTTAAACCAATTGTTTTCTCTGACGATGTATTGTAATCTAGCATTAAGCACACTAATTCTCTAAAATTATTAGTTTTTCATGTCGCTGACTTACGTCTTTAAGTATTGAAAATTAGACTGCAAAAGAGAAGAGAACATTAATATAAATAAACAAAATATATGTAAGAAAAAAATAATTTTAGTTATATGTAAAACTTACATCAACGGTAACTCTTGCAGTTTCTGCAACTGCTACTTTTTTTATCTGTTGACCACAAGTTGAAATATGCCTAGGCCTCGGCATTCAGGTTTTCCAATCTGTTCAACATAATTTTTAAAATTTCATCATTGTATGGGGAGTTGGTGGTCACGCTGTCGAATTCAGCCTTATGTAACAATGCATCAAGATGTTGACGTTCATTCTCCACTAGTGAAAACATCTTCTTTTTAAAAAATTCTTGTATCGAGCATTTATTTCTTTTATTAAAATGTTCACCTAAAATTTCTAAATTTTTAAGCCTTCAATATCTAAAATTATAATAACATCTTCTTTTTAAAAAATTCTTGTATCGGGCATTTATTTCTTTTATTAAAATCTTCACCTAAAATTCCTAAATTTTTAAGCCTTCAATATCTAAAAGTAGACTATTCTTAACTATAGCTTCACATTTTTTAGCCAATAAAACATTTTCTTAAAAAGTAACTTTTTCATCATCGGTTGGAGGATGTTGGGTAGCGGTGTGATGGGAGGGGGATAAGGCGAGTGCAACAATATATACCCCAACAACCTCTTCTGCATCATTATGCGGATCCTGAAGTAGATCACTTACCTTGAAAGCTAAAGATTCAGGATTGGTATCCTGATAAAGAAAATAATCATCAAGATTAGAAGGGGGTATTTGAGAAGTGCTCTACACATCCCCAAGCCCAAGAAAAAATGTTGGGAAGTAAGAAACGTTAGAAACAGTGTGTGTATGTGATTGAGTAATACTTCATTTTGGAGGTGATGGCGTAGGGAATTATTTTCCATGCATCCAAATTTGGCCTCTCATCATTGATGCTCTTTGGTGTGATTACACTTTTTGTGGGTCCATTTATAGTTGTGGAGGTGGAGGAAGCATAATTTTTTATCTTTAAAATACAACTGCCTCCCCTACAGAGCTTTACATTAAAATACAAATGAAACTGAAAATTAATAGAGAAATTTCTTATTTGCATTCATTATCAAACAGGCTTAAACAAAGTTGTTATAGAGCTTCATTAGGATTCTGAAGAAAATATCGAGCTCCCTATTCTACCTACCCATTCATCTAAGTTCACTAAAAATGAACATTCAAAAGTAATTTATATTTCGAAGCGAACATTCACTAAATAAGGTAATTCAATATCTATGCCTATGAGGAGTGACGAGCCATCATCTATTGAAAATGTGGCTTGAGTGGTAGATTCCTCAACTCGAAAGATCTATCTACCACTCTACTCTCTATACAAATTTATTACCACCACAACCATAACTAGAACTACAGTCTATATACATTTATTGATACCACAACCACAACTACAACTACACTCTACTGTGGAATTTGATTTTAAATTCCACGATGCACATCAAGCTATGGCATCTAGGAATGCTATGGAGGAAGCCACGACTCATGTGAAGTTCCATGTTATGTTGCTGCAATCTCTGGGCCATGACGACCTCTTTCCCTTCATGCAATTGGCCAAGAATCTAGTCGTAGAGGGCCTCAGTGTTAGCTTCGTCACAACCTTTCACCACATCCCAACTTTGCAGACCAAAGTGAACGTGGCCAGGGAAAGCAGGCTAGACATCTACCTTATCGAAATGAAGGTCCCCAAAGACCATCTGATTCTGGGTAAGGTCAATAGCAACAGTGTGTAGTGGCACTAGTTTCTGCCTCTTCTCACCTCCGATGAGGGCCTCCAACCCCACTTCGATATCTTCCTAGGGCGCTTCTTGGGTATCGAAATTAACCCTTTGCCCATCCTCATATGCCTTATTGAAGATTTTTTTCTCGACTGGTCCTCTGTAGTGGCCAAACAGTTTAAGATTCCATGGGTGAGCTTCGTGGCCTTCAGTATGTTCAAGGAGTCATTGAACCAGTTTGTGTGGGAGGCTCTCTCATGGAACCTCCCATGCACAGTGTCGAGGTGCTACTTGGTGCTCGACGTACCATAGGAGGTCTACCTAACTCGATACCAGATTTTGTTGGAGCTGCTTGATGCATCATTTCTTATTGTGACTGCGGCACGAAAATAGGCTCTCCTAGTGGCCCATCACTAACATGTTCCACGAGCTTGAGGGAGAATTCATGGACCATTATGAAAGGGACAACGACAACCCCATCAGAACAATCGGGCCCATCCTGCCACCCGAGACCTTTGAGGATCCCTTCCACGATGGAAACATTATGCCAACCATCCAAATAGGAGTGAAAATTGACAACAAAAAGTGTATACAATGGTTGAACCCGCAGGCAAAGTCATCGGTGCTTTACATTTCCTTCGATAGCCAAAATTCTATCTCGATTGCTCAAATACAGTACCTGGCCCAAGGGCTCTAAGCCAACGGGGTGAAGTTTGTGTGGGTTCTTCGCACACCTTCCGACGTAGGGGACACGTCCTATTTTTTGGTCTTAGACTTTCTCCCCGCTGATTTCCACAGTTGTATGATGATGGAGGACCAGAGAATTTTCATACTGGGGTTGGCACCGTAGCTGAGCATTATGGTGCACCCTTTCATCGGGGGGTTTCTCTCTCACTGTGGATGGAATGTCGTGTTGGAGGTGACCACCATGGGGTTCCCATGATCGCATAGCCATTGTACACGAAGCAGCATTTTAACTCTAAGTTTGTGGTGGAGGAGGTACGGATTGCTCTGGAAGCACCTATCATGATTGGTTGGTCACTAGAGATGATGTGGAGAGAATAGTGAGTTTACTCATGGTTAAAGAGCAAGGCAGAGAATTAAGAAAGTAGATGCAGCTGCTGAAGGCCACCCCAAGAAACGTCGTGGCAACAAATGGGTCTTCTACTAAATATTTTAAACTTTATGTTTCAAAAATTAGAAATTTCGCTACCACTAGTTTTTGAGGGCATGTAGTGCCATGAGTGAAGGATTTTTATTTTATATTTTATGATTGGATTTTTTTGATGTTGGCTCTTGCAAAGGTTTACCCATAGTCATAATAAGGTGGCTTGGATTGTTTACGGTTATGTCTCGCTTTATTTTTGGAGCTTTGGAAAAATTTATCTGATGGTATGATATTTTGTTCCCATTCGGTAGAGTCACGTTCAAACCAAAGCAAAATATTTAAATGTATTAAAATAAATAATTAAAAAAAACCATAAATCTGATATCAAGGCAAAATTATGTCTAAAGTTTTTTATTTATTTTATAATAAATAGGTGTTTTTTTATTATTATATTAGAGGAATCAATGACTTGTTACAATTTTCTATGTTTCTTTGTGGGTTTGAATCTTTCTCCTTGGAACCCTGGTCTCGACGCTCCTACAAAAACTTTTTGACCATTGAACCAAACCGTCAGATTCTACAATAAATAGGTGTTACTTGTTAGAGGTATTACATTATTTAATACATTGAGTATTGAACACTATATACTATAGAGTACTATGAGTACAACTATAAGTATGAGTGTACAAGTAAAGAGTCATTACTAATGAGTGTACAAGATATCAATTGTGCAAGTGAAGAGTCTAAGTGTAGGTGCCTAGTATGAAAGTGAAAAGTAGTATGAGATGTGTCAAGATATGAAGTAATAAACTATGTAATAATGAGAGTCTTTATCATTATACTAGACATGTAAAAGGATACATTTATTTTGAAGAGAACAATAATCAAAAATATTGAAAAAATATTATATAAAATTATATATTTAATACAAAGCTCTATCTTATGCTATGTAATTAAGTGTAATCACAATGAATGTAAGAAAGTCTAATTTATAAATGTAATAGAAAAATATTTTTATTGCATAATATTATAAACATTATCCTATACTAAGAAATTACGTGTACTCAGAATGAATGAAAGTCTAATTTAATTAAGTGTAATCAGAGTGAATGTAAGAAAGTCTAATTTATAAATGCAGTAGAAAAATATTTTTAGTACACAATATTATAAACATTATCCTATACTAAGAAATTACGTGTACTCAGAATGAATGAAAGTCTAATTTTTAATGTAATAGAGAAATATTTTGAGTACACAATGTTATAAACATTATTGTAAGTAATTATTTGATTATAGAAAATTTTATTTATGAAATAATTATTTGTTAACATTAATGTTGACGATTACTTTAAATCTTATTGAGGCTTAAAATTTGATATAAATTTTTTAATCAGAAAATTGGAAATATTTGCTGAGTACTAAATTACCTATCATATTAATTTTCCTTGATAAATTAAAGAAATTTATTCTTACATCGCATGAATGTAGTTGAATGTCATGTAATCTACATTTACAATTATTAAAATATAAAATAATATATAGTTAATTATAAATTATTTATTTTTGAAAAGAATAAGTATTAATGCATGTATAACAAATTATATTAAAAAATAAATAAATTATATAAATAAAATTTTTAAAATTATAATTTTAAAAAGCTTACATAATAAATTTATTTTAAAAATAAAAAATACATTTTCAAAAATTAAATTTATAGACCTATTTTGGGTTTTCTTATTACAAATATTTTCTATTTCAATGAGATTTCTAAAAAAAGCCACAACTTCAACTCTTATATCCTTAATGTAAGTAACATTAGATCCATCAAATTTTTGAATTTCTGTAATCTTGTTGGTGCTTTTGTGCTTCAGGGGTGTGATGTGAAAAAACTTGGAATTTTTATCTCCCTCCTTTAACCAAAGTGCCTTAGAATTTTGTTTCCACAAAATTTCCACCTTGGCAATAGTATTATGAAATTCGGCCAGCACCTCGTTTTCTTTATATCTGATCTCTTGAGATTGATTTCCAATTTCTATCCCATATTCAATAGCTTTCAGTTGACTTTTTAGGTCTTTCTTCTTTTACAAAATCTTCCTAAAACCTTTTTATTCCATTCTTTAAGGCCACTTTTAACAACTCTAGGCTTCATCGCAATTTTGGAAAGGTCAGATCCTCACCAATTATTTGTTTCGGCTTCCAACTGAGGATGAAGGCACCACATTACCTCAAACTTGAACGACCTAGGTAATCCGATTTCTTTCTTGTCCACTTCAAAACATAAGGGGTTATGGTTGGATCCAATTTTGGTCAGAGAACAAAGAGACAGATTTCCAAACAATTAAAGGCACTCCTTGGAGACAAGAACCCTATTCAACCTGATTTGGATGACCTAGTTACCCACTCTCCTATTACTCCAAGTATACCTTGAACCCTTCAACTCAACATCCAATAGCTCATTGCCATTCACAAAATCTACAAACTCTTCCATGCTTTTTGAGATTGGGGAGTTCCCTCATTTTTATCCAAAATAAATAGAGGGGAATTAAAATCCCCTACTAGGCACCAGACTTCTTGAGAAAAAATCCTTCTCATGGAACTCAGATTTTGCCACAACAAGTTTCTACTAGGTCCAAAGTTTGGCACATACACATTAGTCATACCCCACCTTTTATTACTTTTTTTTTTGTAGAAGATAATATTAATAATCCTATCTGAGGAAGAAATTATAGAGCCCTCAAACTTGTTGGCATCCTAGATATAAAGGAGTCCCCCATAGGAACCATTGGCTGGCCTTGCAGCAAAATATGCTTCTTTCCAAATCCTTCTTCTAAAAAATTTTATATCTTGACCATCCAACTTGGTTTCTTGCAAGAAAAAAATATTAAGTAAAATTTCTTTATGCAGGGAAACGACCACCCATTGTTTAGAAAGTCTATTCATGCCCCTAACATTCCAAGAGAGGTACTTCATTTATGAGATTTGGAATTAAATTTCTTTCCCTAGACACCCTATGGTTATCCAACTTTAGTTGTCTTACTCCTATAACCTTCCTTTTTCAAGTTTGAACAAAGCTTAAGATCCATTCGCGAGCTCAGAATTTGTTTCCTTCTTCCTCAAAATTTTAGGGAGCTTTCCTAAATTTCTCTCAATACCCACATCCACATTTTCCTTCCTTTGTATCTGGGTTTCTTGAAGAACCTTTCTCCAGATAGGTCTTTGGGGAGCTAAATAGAGACTCTACATGAGGGGTCACCAACTGAATCACAAGCTCCTCAATAGTAGAACCACTACAAATCCCATTAAAGGAATTATGAAGAAGAGCATTAGAAATAATGGTTTTGGAAATGATATACGATTGACATACCTTAGTAACACCAAGGTTTGAGGATACGTTCTTCTCCTTAGACACCTTCTCAATCACCATCAAGTTGTCTAGGATTAATTTTGAAGGTTGTAAAATCTTCTCCACTAGAACCTTTAGCTTCCAAACCTCATCCATCTGGGCCTAAGCTTCTCCTTCCCCCACCTTTGAGGAATTACCATCCAAATCATCTGAGGGGACTCGACCAGAGTTCTCCTTTTGGATCTATTTTGTTCTTGCAAATCTCTTTTTCTTCTTCGCTTATGCCTTGAGGGGAAATTGGTTCACTTGGTGACCCAATTTTCCATAGCCAAAGCATCAAGTTGACCTATTTTTGTAAACAATGGGCTAGTCCCAAGTACCCAAGAATGAGATAAGCTTGATAGAAGAGGGAAGATCCACCTTTGGATCTACCATAACACACATTCTTGCGTACACCATTCTTGATTTGGCTTTGGTTATTGAATCGATAAGAAGGAGATCCCCCATAGCCTTGGCCACACCTCTCAATACATCTTCATGCCAAATATAGTAAGGGAGGGTAGGGAGATGAACCCATAGAGGCACAAAGTTAACCCTTTGTATATGAGGATTTAAATCAGGTTTCAACTTCCACAAAAATATACCTCTTTTACCATAGAACCAAGGGCCTCCCCCTAGGATATAGTTTGCACCTTCCATGCAGTTTAATCTAATATAAAAAAGGCTTTAGGGGCCACTACAATTTCCATGGAGCCCAGAGGTTTCCACTTCGCTAACGCCCATCTTTGAATTGAATCTAGGTCTCAACTCGTCCCTTGGAAATTTTCCATAAGGTCACAACTACCATCACCCATGGTGAACTTAACAAGTTCACTCAGGTTTCTAATGGCATTTCCCACAGGGGATATGTTACAAATAGGTTTTGAGGTCTCTCTCACACCTTTAGACGTCATCGCAACATACAACATATCGAGGCTTGAGTTTTTAGGAGAAAACTATAGGCCATGAGAATGGGATTTAACCTTCAACTTATCATTTGATGATCCATGGCTTCTCGAAAGACCAATGAAGCCAGGATTGAGATCCCCAACAAACACACCATCTAGATGATCCAAAATAGCCACATTTGCATCCAAACCAACTGCCACCTCCACATATTCTGACAACTCCCATCACCCTTTCGCAAACCCGCGTAAACCAAATTTAAAGTCTCCCACTCTCACCTTTTCCCACCCTAATCACCACCATTCAAATTCTAGATCCTGCTCCTTCATCGAACCCTTGTATGCTTTTGCTACTCTACTAGGATTTTAAAATTTGATACTCAGCTCCCACTCCTCTTGTGGAACCTCCACTCCACACATCTCTGACATTGTTGCTCTACTAGAGTTATCGTCGTTGCTTTTCTAGGGTTTTCAAATCCACTTCTCATATCTCGCTCCTCTTGTGGAACCTCCACTCCATGCACCTCTGACACCATTGCTCCGTTAGGGTTACCATCGTTGCTACTCCACTCTTATTATTGGTTTATTTTTATTATTGATGTTCACTTATTTTTTTCTATACTTGTCTTTGGTTCAAATCCAAAGTAATAAGAAGTTTTGTTTCTATTAAATTTATTTTCTCTTAATTCTCTTCCTTCATTTTTAGTTTGTATTAATAGATGTCCTTCATATTTTAAGTATTATTATATATAATATTTAAGAATAGTTATCCTAAAACATTTTAAATTTAAAAAAAAATTGCAAAATTATATTAAATTAAAATTATAAAGTAAAGCTTCTCATATTATATAGGTAATAAAACAAATAATATTTAAAATTAGATTTATTGACTATTTTCATGCTTCACATTTTTTGAACTTTAAAAATTGAAAATAATTTTTTAACAATAACAAAATTCATAAAATAAAGATAATAATAATTATATAAATTAATTTTAAATAATAAAATTTAAATAACATATTATTATTTATATATGTGATTGATATGTTTTCCACCTGCCTCTATTTTTATTACTATAGACTTGATGCAAGGGCATCTACTTTAAAATCAACATGTAGTAAACAGGTGAATGTAGAGTGACACTTATGATTTTTCGAGGTAGTAAACAGGGAAGGCAGTTGTAACATTTTCAAGTAATAAATAGGACATAGTAGTTATGATATTTCCAAGGAATAAGTTATGATATTTGGAGGTAGTAAATAGGGTAGGGCAGTTATAACATTTTCAGGTAGTAAAAACGCAAAGCTAAAGTTATAGATAAGACGAAGTGTGGAGCAGCATTTTAACTCTAAGTTTGTGGTCAACGAGGTACACATTTCTTGGAAGCGCCTCAAAGACTGGATCAGGATTTGTTGGTCATCGGAGATGACATGAAGAGAATAGTGAGGTCACTCATGGTGGAAGAGCAAGGCATAGAATTGAGAAAGCGCGTGCAACTGCTGAAGGATGCCACTAGAGGCGCCGTGGTGGCAGATGGATCTTCTACTAAAAATTTCAAATTGTTTGTTTCAAAAATTAGAAATGTCGCTGCCATAGGTTTTTGAGGGTGTGTAGTGCCATGAGTCCCTGACAGCTATTTATTATGAAAAAACATAAACATGGAATGCTCGTCTGTTGTGTAGTTGCAGCAAAGCTTGAAATTTGATTGTTAAAAGGTTGTTTTCCCCTGTATTTACCTTTGAAAATATGGTCAATTACTTGTAAATGTTTTTCCTATCAGTCAATCAAAATGGGTACTGTTCTTCCGCCTCCTATATATAAATTTAGACACCAAAACAGACACCAATCCGATTATGTGACTGCAAACACCGATTGCATTGACACACACAGCCCCAAGGGCAGCCCCCAGAGGTTAAACAAGTGGTCCTAACCACTCTCACAACAGTTTTGGAAGGTCAGAGATCAATTTGGCACCTTCAGGCACTTTGCTCAATATCCGTTCCACCCTGGAACGAATTCAAACTGGGATTCGCCCCACCCAGGGATGAATTCTAGATTCGCTCCAGGGTGGGGCGAATTACAGGTTTGACGGGAAAAAAGTCAAATCTTGACAAATGGCAGCTCAGATCCGCCACTCAACGCTTCCTTCATCGCATGGGAGTATGGGTGAGCATTTTTGAGCGTTAGAGGCAATTACAAGGTCAGTCATGAAGTCCCTATTCAGGGAGGAATCTCCTTCCCCTTGGGAAGGCATGATTGCCAAGTGGCGCCTCTGCATGCCCATTTCAAGAGACCTCCAGGTCTATAAATTGGTGAGTTTCCTCACCCCAAAATATGGAGAGAAGGAGCATTTTAGAGCAACGAAGTGCTTGTCATTTTATTTTCATACCTCACACCTTTTGGATTTGTGCCTTTCACATCCTTGATCTCCTTTAGAGGGGAGGTCATTGGGTGACTATTGGGAGGACGAATCTTGAACCCAAAACCCGAAATTTGGCCACAATATCCCACCAAATTTTCCGAAAATACCACACAAGAGGTTTTGGACCCATCCCAAGTGGATTGGTGCCAAAATCAGGCCTCAAACGATGGGCGGCCTACCCCATGGGCGCCCCCTCCCACACTGCCACAATCCTAATCGCCCCCTTTCGGAGCGATGGGAATTCCATGGTAGACTTGCTTTCTTTCATTTTTGCATTCAATTCTATGATGCTTAGATAGGTTGTCATTTGAATTTCATCTCGTTTTGAACAATTTTGATCATATTTCTATCTTTGCTCGCTTCTACTAATCTACAGGTAGCATCATCAAATTCCCATTGATGGAGGCCAAATTGGGAAAATATGACCATCTGGGTCTTCCCAAAATGCCCCCAATTAGCTAACCCCAAGTTTGCAGGTCTTTTGGAGCTTCCTAGGTAGGACATTTGGGACAGTACCTTTTCGGCATTTTGTTGCAGGTGAATTCGTCCCACCCCGAAGCGAATTCAAATCGGTGAGGAATTTCCCAACTGTTCTTTTTGTAGGGCCTTCTTGGTGGTGTCTTGATGCCCCTATCAAATTTTTAGAGCATTTGGATTCATTTTAGTCATAGTTTAATTCATTTTTCTCATTCACTTATCGTAGGCTTGGGGATTGCATGCTTTGTTTTATCCGCAGGTGCTACTGACTGTTTCTTGTTCCTTTGAACGTAGGTTCTGGACATCAGAGGAGCAGAGAGGAGTCAAGACTCATCAACGCAAGTGGCGATGATGTTTGGTCCACCCATTTTACATGTGGGCACGCGGAAGAAGGAAAGGCACCCATGGATGTAACAAGAACGCATACTTAAACGCTCCTAGCCCTTGGAAGGGGAGGATGCACATTGTAACCGAGTTGTGAAACATATCAATAAAAAGGGTTGTCTTCTTTATTCACATTTTTTTCATTTCGATTCGCTCATGCTTTTCCCTCTTTTCATGCACTTTCAAATTCCTAGGATTTAGCGCTAAGTTCGGTTCTGTTTGCATCGCATATTCGCTTTCCTTTTTGCTTCCGTATCCTCGTGCTTTCAGTGGCGATCATGGTGGGACCTTGTCCTCTATTTTTAAGATCAGAGATCTGATCCAAACTTGGTTGTTTTTGCTTGCAGGTACCGCGTTTTCATACGCTGACTGTTGTTCGTTCCATCAGAGGGCGAATACAGAGCTGTAATTCATCTCACCCAGGGACGAATGGGAATTCGCCCCACCCTGTGATGAATACAGTCCTGTAATTCATTCCCCCCGGGATGAATTCTAGTCTATGAAGTTTTCGGGCAGAAACTCAGAACCGACAGATTCGGGCAGAGAAGAGGTAAGAGTCCTAAACTTTTCCTATCATTTTCTGTTATTATTTTTCTATTTTTTTGGTTTCTTTTTGCGTGCTTAGGAAAGGTTTTGCTGCATGTTTATTTTGTTTCATGCAAAATAAAAATAACCCCACACACCACGTGGAAAATTAAACACCAAGGAGCTGGTCGTAAAACCCCAGCCCTTGATCAAGACCAACGGTGGATTTCATCACCACCTTGGCTTGAATTTTGCATTCATAAACCCCGATCGCTACTGTTGCTAGACGTAAATCCTGACGAAAGCTGACCGAGTGTAGCTGGGGTGATTCCCAGCACACGAGGATAAGTCTTCTATGGTAGGTGTCATAAATAGGGTGATTCCCCTTCCGTACCGCCTATGTTCCACGTACCATCTGCTCTCACGTACCTATAGTTTCCCTCACGTAAGGGCGGGTATATAGAGAGGTTGGTATATCGGCTTGGCAATGGTATATCGAAGGGGCGACCAATTTTGGGAGTCATAAGAGCCCTCATTTTGCATTTAAACGTTCTTTACAAAAACCTTCAAAAAAAAAAAAAAACAAAAACCAAAACACACTAAACCAGGTTTAGGACACACTTTTAATCTTTAAACGAGATAATCACCGCTTTGTGTATGTGTGTGCTCTTTTCTGTTTAGTGTAGCATAAAAAAATCATAAAAAGAGATAAAAAATCTACTTAGCTTGTAGAAAAACAACACCATGGTGTACACCCGTAGCCAAGCCCAATCAAGGGCAGAAGCTACGAAAAGTGTACAAGGGGGCACAAGTCGCCTCCGCTATAGCCCTAAGGACTTGGTCATACCGCCTTGGTGGCCTGACCCACAAGAGAGTCCGCATCATTCCATGTCAAGATGGAACTATAGGGACACCCCTTTGGGGGACACGCCCGTTCATCATAGCCCCTTTCAGGAGGAGTCCTTACACGTGGCACTCAACATAGACAAGAAAGCTCCCTTAGAAGCTCGATATGAGTGGCCACCGCACGATGAAGCGCTAGAGCGGCATAGTGTCCATGAGGAGAGGCCACATGATTATGGCATCCCTCCTTTGCCCCCCATCACTGTTAGAACCAATAGACAAACCCTAGAGCGCAGGGCTCTTCAAGCAGGGCGAGCTAACTCCACCCACCCCTTTCACACATACGAAAGGGAGCACGAGGAAGACCATTACATTCCTCGAGAGCAATGTACAGCGTGGGAGCCATGCGCTTCCACACCCGCTATGTACCATGGTCACCCACTGAGGCCAGAGCCTCGGGTAAATGCCGCCAACCTCGATAGAGGGAAGCGACCCATTGAGATCTCGGATCATCACGACCGAGGTAAATGCATAGGAGAGGCATCCAGGCCTCCTAGGCTCAAGATGGCGGAACAAATTGACCTGGAAGTCACCAGACATGCCGCCCACCAAGCCCAGATCACGTGGCTTGAGCAAGATCAGCAACAGCTAGAGCATCTATACCGCCTTAGCAAGGAGCGCATTCAGTGCCAAACAGATGAGCTGCTTCATAACCCAGCTGAGAGGGTTCCAACCCCTCGCACCCAAAGAGCGGAACCATATGAGAGGCATAATCCCTTGGTGCGAGATAGGTCTCCGTGACCTTATCAAGTTTTGCCTCCGAGACCCCCTAGACCTGAGAGGGAGGCCACTCCCCGGAACAACGATGGGTACCCTCCGCGGGGACCCACCCAGGGTCATAGGTCTCACCCAGAGACTCCTCAGGAAGCTTACGAGGAGTATGAACAAGAAGCAGAGTGGGCCGAAATGCCCTACCAAGGCGGAGGGGTTGCTATCCGGCCACCCCCCCATAGGCCTCAAGTCTCCCACAACCCACAACGGGAGCAAACTAAAGAGGAAGAGATTAAATCTTTCGATGCATACAAAGCGCTGCTAGAGCGTTTGGAGTCTATGGAAACCAAAGCTTCGGGCCCCAAAAGCCCACGTTACGCCAACTCCGTAGTCATCCTGTGCATCCGTTAGTGCCTGCACCCCCTTACCCCGAACACTTTAAGCTGCCTCAGTTGGCAATCTTTAAGGGTGAGGAGGATGCCCAAGAGCATGTGACCAGATTCTTGAGCCAATGTTTTGGCATTCAGGACAATGATGCGTTGTTGCTAAGGACATTTATAACCACATTCGTGGGCCCTGCCTCGGATTGGTTCACTCAATTGCCGAAGCACAACATCAGTAACTTGGATCAGTTAGTGGATGCGTTCCTCGAACGCTTCGCCTTCAACACCAAGAAGAAGGCATCACTAAGTGACCTGGCCAGCCTCAAGCAAGTATGAGGAAGAGACCATGGCGGCCTACGGGAATCGGTGGAGGACTCTGCTTTCCAAGCTACCCTACCTCCCTCCTATGTCCGACCTTACACAAATGTTCTCACGAAGTTGTTTGAGATCGATCTCTGTGCTATTGTAGCTGCAACAATATGCCACCTTAGAGGAAGCTCTAGCGCAAGCCAGAATCATCGAAGAGATCAAGATACAGGATGGCGAGATTGCCAAACCTAAGAAGAAAGAATGGAACAAGAACACAAAAATAGGGACTACGCAACAAAAACCCACTGCGGTCAATCAAGTTGCTATAAATGTCCCTAAGCCTGCACAAGAAATACAACCTCAAAAGGCTAACTATCAGGCAGTGCCTCCTAATAATTATGAAAGAGAAAACCAGAAGCAGGAGCAAAATCAGTAGCGTCGCCCTAGGTGACAGTACACACCTTATACGGAGTCTAGGGACTCCCTATTTGACCGCTTGTCAGCGGTGAACTTGATCAACCTTCCAGAGATCCAAACCATAGATCCCAATGCTCCCAAGCCTAAGGGATACCGGGAGGACTTGTATTGTAGGTTCCACAGGTGGAGGGGACATGACCTGAATGCATGTTGGAAGTTCAAAGGATTGATACAAGACCTGATTGACAATAAGACGTTGGCAGTGGACAACCCCGTAGCACCAAAAAACCAGCAGATGGGGGTTTTCAAAGACCCCTTGCCTGCCCATGAGGCACAGGAAAAACCCCTTCAAGTCAATGAGGTGCAACAGAATTGCCCCATGCAAGGGTATGTAGGAATGATAAGCATAGTGACTAGGAACAAGAGATACCCAGGAGTTGCCCCCGAGGCAGCCACAAGAGAGGTTCCATCGACGTCACAACCTCAAAAGCACCCTATGCAGCTACCTCCGCCTAGACCCGCGGCCACGATTCGGACCAAACTCACGCAGAGTTTGAGGACCACGTCGGCTAGGCTCTCCATATACGAGCTTATACAACAATCAACACCCCATCGGGAGGCTCTAATGGAGATATTGAAAGCCATCGAGTTGCAGCCCCATGAAGCGAATTCCTTCAACAACTTTGTGGGACATGTCAAACGATGCATGGAGCCAGTCATCACCTTTCGAGAGGATGAAGTTAAATCAGTGTCTGATGACATGGCAGATCCACCCCTACACGTTATCGCGTGGGTCAACGGGATCCCGTATAAGAGGGTGTTGGTAGACACTGGCTCGTCCAATAACATCATTACCACAACAGCATTGAAACATCTGAAGTTGCCAGCCTCTCACATCATGGCTTCCACCTATACACTATGAGCATTCAATGATGCGATATGCTCGACAGATTGGCACAATTGTCCTACCCATTCAAGTAGGACAAAAGATGATACCTACATTGTGCCATATTTTGGAAGGCGAGATGGCTTATAACATCTTGCTAGGGCGGCCATGGATCAGGGACATGAAGTGTGTCCCTTCGATAGCTCATTAGTGTTTGAAGTATACATTTGAAGGGGAAGTACATGTAGTCCCGGTGGACTTAGAACCCTTCAAATATTGCAATGCGGTGTAGTTGATGCCGCAATCGACCCTTCCATCGATGCACTTGGATTTTTAGTTAAATCCATCTAGACAGGGTCCGATTCTGCAAGCACCACTGGTGATAAATCCATCAAAACCCCAGCCAGGTACATCTTCATCGTCCGGTCCTTCACCAACAATGCCACCTATCATGGCTAAATAGAAGGACAAAGGGAAGCAAACCCTGGAAGAGGCTCAACCCCTAGAAGAGGCACTGCCAATAGTATCAACCATCTCTATCGAAGAGATGCCTAGCACAATGGAAGTTGAGGCTCCTAGTTCACCCAACATGGAGTGGACTCAGGAAGAGCTTTCGTTCCCTCCCTCTCAATCACCAACAATCACTATTGAAATGGCCAATACGGGCCTGGGGGAGTATCTAGTGTGAAATGTTGTAGCAACGACCATGCTAGAGTCCATGCAAGACATGGGGAGACCTCGCCTCCCCATCGGTACAATTGTTCCTTTAGGCTACCCACCAAACTAGACAAATTTTGTGTATGGGGGCCTTGATCATGGTACTGAGCCATGCATGCAAGAGGACGAAGATGAAGAGCCTTTTGCAGAAGATGTCAACTATCTGTCTAACCCGGACTTCGCTCTGAGATATCTTGGCCAATGCAATTGGCATGGATACGGGCTAGGTAGGTATGAGCAAGGAGTGCGTGTCCTTTTCCAGCCAAGATACCAAATGCCTTATGACAAGTCGAGCATGGGGTTCAACCACCCCCTGCCCTTGGACATCTTGGTGGAAAACATGCAAGGCCTAGGGATAGGCAACAAGGGTGGATTGGCATCAGATCCTTATGCCAACCCAAACACAACGTATACATTGGGAGATTACCTCCCATGGTCAACAACCACCCTTGTTAACCTCAATAACCCTTCTCCTTTGCTAGAGAGAGGTGAAAGTTTGGGGACTCACTTTCAAGGAAGGTATAAATAGTGTCAAGAGGGATCTTCGGAGGATGAATCAGAATATGAACCAACATCATATGATCCCTTCGAATCTGATAGTGATCACTCACAAGTGATCCCCATGAATGACTGTCAAGAGAGCCTCTTGACAATGTTCCCTCTAGAGGCTCCAAGCGAGCCAGTGTCGCGTCAAGAGAATCAGGTCCCCCCACAGAGAGTGGAACAACCACAATGGGGCTAGATTAATTTGCTCGAGCAGGATGAGCCTGTAATGCCTCAAATAGTTGTCGAAGCCAACGAGGGCTTTTGGATCTCCGATAGTGATTACGAAGATGAAATATAAATGACATATCTTAATCACATGCGGTAGATGCCACAACCATACCCCTTGGAGATTAATGACATATTTGAATAGATGGGCATAGTGCCAGGACACGAGTGGTACGTAGACCCAGTAGGGTGGGACCAAGTGTTGGATCCACCACTCTAGGTATATGAAGAGCACCTTCCACTCTAAGACCCTAGGGTGATATCAGTGTCGAGGGTAGACCCTATCCTCCTATCAGCACATAGGGCCGATCCATTCATGCCAATACCTCTAGAGCTAGATCCAGAGCACAGAGAACATCCAGAATGTTCGAGTCATCACACCTATGGTAATGGAGACCAAAATCATTTCATCAACATGATCTCCATTGACTTAACCGCCCCCATCCACAATCCGGTCGATCCAACATGGTCATTGCATCTAGACATAGATGCCATTGATTGGGATCGCGTCAATTCACCTCCATCCCCATCATAGTACTGGCCTTTTGATAAAATGCTTCATTTTACCCTAGGGACAACTTAGGATATCTTTCATGCTGAAGAGGAACCCGAGGTTCCCAATGTAGATTTAAACTCAACAAATGATATCCATTTGATCCCAACTCCACATCAGTTGGAGGATGGATCCCACATGTTGGTCGAGGAGATGACTGACGTAGACATCGGCTTGGATCCAATGAATCCATAGATTATCAAGTTAGGGGTAAGCTTATCCCCTGAAGAGCAAGCTGACTACATTGCCCTTCTCAAAGAGAAGAAGGAGGTTTTTGATGGTAATAAATTGAGGATTTATGTGGTAACATAATTAAGATTTAAATGTTGATAAAAAATGTAAGGATTTAATTTGGTCAATAAAATGTCAAGGATTCCTACAATGTTGGTAATCCCAAATGTTCCAAGGATTCCTACAATAGCTTGGTCAATCCCAAAATGCTCAAGGATTCCTACAATCGCTTGGTCAATCCCAAAATGCTCCAAGGATTCCTAAATCGCTTGGTCAATCCCAAAAATGCTCCAAGGATTCCTATAATCGCTTGGTCAATCCCAAAATGCTCCAAGGATTCCTATAATCGCTTGGTCAATCCCAAAATGCTCCAAGGATTCCTACAATCGCTTGGTCAATCCCAAAATGCTCCAAGGATTCCTACAATCGCTTGGTCAATCCCAAAATGCTCCAAGGATTCCTACAATCACTTGGTCAATCCCAAAATGCTCCAAGGATTCCTACAATCGCTTGGTCAATCTCAAAATGCCCCAAAGGTACCCATTACCGCTTGGTCAACCAAAAAGCTCCAAGGATTCCCACAATCGCTTGGTCAAAAATAAGAAAATTCAAAAACAGTAAAATCATCAAAAATAACAAAAATTTGCATCTCATTTCCAGGCATACTCAAACTCATCACAACAATAAAGAGCTCTTCTCGCATCTCATCTTCATATTCACAAAAATCAATCCATCAAAAACACAAAAATATGTAGCTGCATTAAGCATCACATCCATACATTGCATATTTGTGGTCATACAAGTCAAAGGCACCATAGACTTGTAATTACTCCGCCAATCCATCTTGTTCCACATTTCTCCATTCTATAAGTAGTCCATCAAAAATAAATGCCATTCACTTCTTTTTACCATACCAGAGTCAGTGGTCTTCTAATGTATCAAGAGTTTTCGTCCTTCAGTCATCATTTAGCTTTCTAGCCACGTACTGTACCAAGTCAGACAGATTTTACAAAGGTAGAGTTCTACTTGGATCACACCTTGTTACGTAGCATCCCAACACAAATTAAAACACATAAAAATTCCCAAGTTGTGTGAATGAAAGATGAAACCTGCACAGCAATCCAGGTCACCATAAGCGAAATGGTTATCTTGCTCATCCCCCTGTGCGAATGACCCCAAGAATGCTGAGAGTTGGCAAAAGGACAAGCATCTTCCCTACCCAATTCCCCAAGAATCCCAAGTTCTCAAAAAGTTGCAAACATCAAAAATTTTGCAAAAAGTCAAAACTCCAAAAATTTGACATCACCACCAAAGTGCATACATCAAAAGGCACATACAATAGTGATTCTCATCACTCAAAATTCAAATCCCTTGCTCAAAAGAAAAATATATAAAAATAAACAGTGATTTTTATCACTACAAAAGAGCAAGTATCCCAATACAATTGAAGAAAAGAAGGGAGTCGAACTTGAATCCCTGGAACTCTCAACATTCCGATAGGTCATGAGGCAAACCTCAGTACCGGTTTGGTGGATAGCCTATCGGTCACTCGTGGTAAACCTCCCGCATGACGATATATCTATCACATTAACTCGTGTACAGATCAATGTTTGCATGTGGATGAGCTAGCTTATGGTATCCTAGATAGCACCGTAGATTAATCGACTAAATACAACAAAGGAGTTAGTGGAGCTAATTAGGTGATCCTCGGTACAGGTTTGGTTGACAGCCTATCTGGCATTGGCGGTATCCTGACAAATACCACATAAACGAACTCAATTGCACACACAGGGATGTGAAATAACTTGGTCAAAGACAAGTCCGATTCATACCTTGTCCAAAAGTCTTGTAAGATAAAGTACAATCATGGCTAGTTAGTTAAAACCATCTGAGTCTCAAAAAACCTTAGCTACATTCTAAACCAACTGCGCTATCTTTCATCCTCGCATTGCCATCAACAATCACAAAAACCACAAAGTTCTAAATAGTCTATGGTGCTCTCACCAAACAACACAAATTCAATTCATCCATTACATTTGCATATCCTAAAATTTAGAAACATTTGCATTCATCATAACATATGCATCCATCAAAATAAATTAACATGCATACATCCATACTCATCACTCATCATGCATAAAATCAAATCATCACATGCGTATAAACAAAATAAAGTCATCTGTATATATATCATAAAAAATGCACCAAAAAGTTAATAAACTTGCCTTATGAGAGTGCTTTTGCACTTGACATTCCGGGCATGCAAAATAGATGTTGGGGTCACAAATCCTCACTATCCTACTCCCTAAGAAGGCTACCATAGCTGGACCGCTCCATGGGAAGACGGATTTTCGAGAATTTCATCCCCAAACGACATCACCAAAAGGGTCAAAACCCACCCAAAAATAGTAATAACATTGCCGAACGAAGGCGCCTTTGCGCTTGACATTCTTGGCATCCAAAATAGACATTGGGGTTACAAATTGTCACTATCCTACTCCCTAAGAAGGCTACCATAGCCGGACCGCTCCACGGGAGGACGGATTTTTGCCAATTTTAGCTCCAAAAAGCATCACCAAAAGGGTTAACACCCACCAAAAATAGGTCTAAATGTCGAAAAACTGCACACGCTTAATGCTAAAACATCTAAGGGCACCCTCACACAAGTCATCTTGGGTCAAGCGACTCGTCACTTTTCTCATGAAGGTCATTCCCTCATCGATTCGTCGCTTGAGGGGGTAGTCACACTTAGTCACCAGCCAACAAGTACACACCCAATTAAGGAAAATGACATGCATTCAAAGAATCATTGACAAAGACAATTACGCTCCTGCTTGGGGCAGTAAACAAGCAATAATCACAACCTGATCAAATCACTTGGCATTTCATGAATCATGAACTCAAGGTTCTCACAGACAAAAGGTTGCGCCCTTTGCCTATTCATGACCGATCAATGTCCAAGATCAAGTAACACCTCACCGAAAAAGGTTAACACTTGAATTGAGTTCCTTCGCTCGTCAGAAGCAAGGATTCAAGAATGCATGCCCTTTCCATACTTGGGGCATCAAAAGTTGGTTAGGTTACTGAGAAACCCTAATCATTAGTGCTTTGGTTATCTATTTTTGCTCGACGTTGCGCCATGCACAACGCATCCCAAAAAGGGGCATCTATAGACACCAAAACAGCACCAATCCGATTATGTGACTGCAAACACTGATCGCATTGACACACACAGCCCCAAGGGCAGCCCCCAGAGGTTAAACAGTGGTCCTAACCACTCTCACAATAGTTTTGGAAGGTCAGAGATCAATTTGGCACCTTCAGGCACTTTGCTCAATATCCGTTCCACCCTGGAACGAATTCAAACTGGGATTCGCCCCACCCAGGGACGAATTCTAGATTCGCTCCAGGGTGGGGCGAATTGCAGGTTTGACGGGCAAAAAGTCAAATCTTGACAAATGGCAGCTCAGATCCGCCACTCAATGCTTCCTTCATCGCATGGGAGTATGGGTGAGCGTTTTCGAGCGTTAGAGGCATTTACAAGGTTAGTCATGAAGTCCCTATTCAGGGAGGAATCTCCTTCCCCCTGGGGAGGCATGATTGCCAAGTGGCGCCTCTGCATGCCCATTTCAAGAGACCTCCAGGTCTATAAATTGGTGAGTTTCCTCACCCCAAAATATGGAGAGAAGGAGCATTTTAGAGCAACGAAGTGTTGTCATTTTATTGTCATACCTCACACCTTTTGGATTTGCGCCTTTCACATCCTTGATCTCCTTTAGAGGGGAGGTCATTGGGTGACTATTGGGAGGACGAATCTTGAACCCAAAACCTGACATTTGGCCACAATATCCCACCAAATTTGCTGACAATACCACACAAGAGGTTTTGGACCCATCCCAAGTGGATTGGTGCCGAAATCAGGCCTCAAACGGCGGGCGGCCTGCCCCATGGGCGCCCCCTCCCACACTGCCACAATCCTAATCGCCCCCTTTCGGAGTGATGGGAATTCTATGGTAGACTTGCTTTCTTTCATTTTTGCATTCAATTCTATGATGCTTAGATAGGTTGTCATTTGAATTTCGTCTCGTTTTGAACAATTTTGATCATATTTCTATCTTTGCTCGCTTCTACTAATCTACAGGTAGCATCATCAAATTCCTATTGATGGAGGCCAAATTGGGAAAATATGACCATCTGGGTCTTCCCAAAATGCCCCCAATTAGCTAACCCCAAGTTTGTAGGTCTTTTGGAGCTTCCTAGGCAGGACATTTGGGACAGTACCTTTTCGGCATTTTGTTGCAGGTGAATTCGTCCCGCCCCGGAGCGAATTCAAATCGGTGAGGAATTTCTTGATTGTTCTTTTTGTAGGGCCTTCCTGGTGGTGTCTTGATGCCCCTATCAAATTTTTAGAGCATTTGGATCTATTTTAGTCATAGTTTAATTCATTTTTCTCATTCACTTATCGTAGGCTTGGGGATTGCATGCTTTGTTTTATCCGCAGGTGCTACTGACCGTTTCTTGTTCCTTTGAACGTAGGGTTTGGACATCGGAGGAGCAGCGAGGAGTCAAGACTCATCAACGCAAGCGGTGGCGACGTTTGGTCCACCCATTTTACATGTGGGCACGCGGAAGAAGGAAAGGCACCCATGGATGTAACAAGAACGCATACTTAAACGCTCCTAGCCCTTGGAAGGGGAGGATGCGCATTGTAACCGAGTTGTGAAACATATCAATAAAAAGGGCTGTCTTCTTTATTCACATTTGTTTCATTTCGATTCGCTCATGCTTTTCCCTCTTTTCATGCACTTTCAAATTCCTAGGATTTAGCGCTGAGTTCGGTTCTGTTTGCATCGCATATTCGCTTTCCTTTTTGCTTCCGTATCCTCGTGCTTTCAATAAATATACATTAATTTTTAACTATATTATCTTTTTAAGAATCCGTTGCATTGTAACCTAAGGAATTAATGTGATTTTATCTAAATGATTCTTTCTACATTAAAATTGAGGAAGATCAATATGTAACTGCTTTCAACAATGAACATGTCAAATAATATTTTTTAAATTATATATTTGTTTTTGAGCTACTAAAAGCATGTCTTGCAAATGAAAGGATAAGAACATAGTTTTTATGATCATTTTAACTATTGAATTACATCAAATTATTTATTAGGAATCATCTTGTTAATGGTTGATGTATTTTAGATTGTCTAACAATTGATAAGTATTCATGGCATGAGTATTGGGCTTATATTGCCATGAAATTATATTAGTTCTTGTTTGAAACAAAAGCTTTGTGTTATGTGTGCAAGTAGGTTGTCATTGTTTCATTTAGTCTAATGATTAATTTATTTTGTGACATTGTATGACTTCTTTGTTGGTCCTTTTTGCAATTTGTAAAATAGTAGAGGACTAATGAGAGAGAAATATAGATATGTGTGATTTTACTAATATTATTGCAACTAGTTAGATTTGTTGGTTGTATATTAAAGTTTGATATTTTTGTATAGACATTGTATTCCATTGGATTATGATTTGTATTACATGTGATGTACCATAATGTGTTTTCTCTTATATTTATGTTTACCACCATATTGACCATATTATTTTGAGTTTGATTATGTTACCATATTATGCTGATCTATTTGCTTATTATGAAATCTGGTTTTTAAAAACATAGGGAGAATTTCTCTATTTCCACCCTCCATCATACCTCCTATTATATTCATCTCAGTCATTGATAATCATTTAGTTATCCAAGTTTCTCATTAGACAGAACATTTACATATCTACTTTGTCTAGATTTCTCCACTCTTGTATGGGTTGATTATGATATGTTAGGGGAGCAAATAAGGATGCTTTCAATGGTGATGTAGGTAAAGTCATCTATTAGGGTTGGTAGAAGGTAGTAATACGCATAGATATAAAAGTCATAGTTTATGAGTTTATAAGAGTGATGGATGAAAACTATTATTTTATATGTGTATTTGATGGTTGTTATCTAGTAATGGTGTAATTTAAGGAGGGGGTAGGGTAGGTAGTGGTCGTTGCTATGTTTGAAGCTAGAAAATAGTCTTTTTGGTAGGGGAGTAATCTATGGAGGTGAAGCAACTAGAATTGTTGAGAAACTATATGAATCACATTAGTCAAATAAGCCATTTGAGGTGTTGGTGGAAATTACCTACTTGTATGATTATCTCTTGTACAAAAGCATATTCTTTGAATGCTCTCAATAAAGAAATATGATTAACTACTCTTACCATCAATGTTAGGTTTAATTGTAATATACTTATATAGTATAATATTGTTGTTCATCATATGGATGGATGTTGGTCATGATCTAATATAACATGCACATAAACTTGATGTTGAAGTCATGAATATTCTTGTTTGGATGCCTCTACATAGTGTTTAGTTGGAACAACATGAAATACATATCAATCGAATTATCAAATCTGCTCATAAATGGGTCTATTATTGTTGCCTAATTCGTGACTTTTCTATCTTGTAGGATCCTATATCATAGAAAAACCTTTTCTCTTAGTGAAATATATTTTAATATTATCATGACATTCTCTTCTTGAATGTAGCACATTGAATTTAACATTGACAACTTGTTGAGGTGTTCCAACGTTGTCTTCCCATCATCCTTAATGAACATTTATAAAACTTTTAATTTTATTTGAAAAATAGGTGAGTAGATGGGTAAATTTTGAGGACCTTGGTGGTTCTAGTTTGAAAAATTATTTTGGGTTAGGGTAGGTATTGACATTGGTATTTGTACTATGGGATACCCTTGTATATATTGCATTTATAAAATGGATTGTCCTATAATGACTTTCATGACCCTCCCTTACCATTTGTTTTTGATAGGTTTGACTTTGCTGTGTTGTTTTGTTGATGGAATGACTAACTATCATGTGATTGTATATTGCAAGACATTTATTTTATGAAAATAAATGATGAACTCTATGAATGAAATGATGGATTTTTGCATGTGTTAGGGATGTATATTATTTTACGAAAAATGTGATGCATGGAATAATTGGCTATTTCCTGTTGGTTTATGCAAATATGCTCTTTTGAAATAATATGATGTTTCTAAATATGTTGTTTTATTTCAATAATAAATTCTTATTATAGGAAGAAGAAGAATTTACTCACCAAGAATGGGATTTTATTTAAAAAAATGAAATATATAATATCCTTACCAATAAATAGCAAGGCAACAAAAGAGTGAGTGAGTGCTTTATAATTATTAAATTACACCATAAACTATATATAAGGAAAACTATATTAGTGATTGATATTTAATACTTTACATTAACTCTATTTTGGATATATAGCTTCTAAAGGAATTTATTGTGAGGGAAAAAGGATCATATGGAAATAATTGAACCATTACTCCACTTAACTCAAATTGATCGTCAAGATTTGAATGCATTGTTATGTTGACCATCCAATGATCATTGACGAATACATGAGCTTTAGATGTTGTCACACTCAGTAGCGGGAGAGAGGTAAGGACCTCCTAATTATGATCGAGGAATTAGGAAGCAGAGCGAGTAGGGGCAGTGCAACAATACTCAGTTGCAAAAAAAATATGGAAAAATAAAGGAAAAAAAAAGAGACAGGGCTGGGAAGCGCTTACGTCCTATGGAGACCAAGGAAGAAAATCAAAAGTAAGCAAAATACCTAGTAAGGCTTGGATATTTTGTATTGAGGATGAAGGTAGAATATTTGTATATGCGAATACGTCTTATGCTTTTTTAACATATAGATAAATGTATTTATGTGTCTCTAAAAAAACATTGATGCAGTATATAAGGTGCTTTAGCCATATGTTCTATTGGTTGGTAATATTTTAAAATAAAATGAGTTACCTTTATCATTGGTTCAATATGCTACGTTGCCTATGTCAATATTGAGGAGTTTTTGAATGGGTATTTCATCCCACAAGAAGATTTTCTTTTTTATACATTTGTGTTTCGTTGATAAACTTTTAAATGGTTGTAGTTCTTTCCTCAGGATGAGTGATAAAGGAGATGAGTTACGATATAGGAAATCTCTAGAGAGAAAATAATGGTTTTGTTGAAAATGTTGGAAGTATTTTCTAGATTATGATTGGTATTTTGTTTTACCTCTTAAAAAACCATTGTTCAAAAATATTAAGAGATGTTATTATTACCTATGCTTTGGATTTTTACACACTAGTAATGTAGTGGAATATCTAAGATTAAATAGGAATCCATTTAAGTTTCACTGTGTTTCTTTTCGATTGATGTGGAATGGGAAGTAGTGTGTAAACTCCTGATAATAGGTAGTGAAGTAATAGTTTTATCGGCTATAATACTTATGGCTCTTTAAACGTTTTTTGAAGAATGAGCTAAGGACTTTGTTTCCTCTATTATACAAAACTATTGAAACTAGATTTAAGCCATCTCTAATTTGAGTAAATTATGAGTCTTGTAAACAGTGGTTAAGAACACAAACGTCAGTAGTGTTTGAGTTGAAAAGGATTAATCGTTTATCCGGATTAGACCACAAAGAATGGGTAATGAAGTATTTATATGCTAATTGAGACCGCCATAAATAGATAAGCAGTTGCATGTTTTAATTTACTTTGTTACATAATAAGAGAAGGTAAGATCTCCAGTTAGCAAGATGTGGGAAAACTGGGAAACATTTTATGTAATGATGTGTAGTCTTTTGACCAATATTTTCTAGTAGGTCACAGATGGTGTAATCTCTTTTTGAAAACTGATGTTGTCTAGCATATTATGGTAGCATATAGACTGAACTGGCAATGAAATTTTCATCTTTGATTGCTTAACTAGCGGTTCACTGGTGGATAGAGTTCTTTATTGCTATCATATCTCAAGAGAGCTTGGGATAAGGTGAGTCATATTTATTATCCGACATCAGATTTGAGGACATTTCTTTTAAAGAGAGTTGTGAGTATCTTGTTCTTAAGAAAATGAATGTTGCATTGAGTGAAGTTAAAGTGGTTTTGGTATTGATTTACTAGTGCTCCAATATTGGAGTTGTAGTGTAATTATGGATGGAAATATTAATTCTTAGTAAGGTTAAAAATGGAAATATGAAGAGATATAAGGATATATAGATTTGTCTTATCTCATTGTAAAGTAAAGAATTTTTTTATGGAAATAAATATGATGATTTTAATGTTGGGTTTTACCTTCCAGGTTTTTCCTAGGGTAAATGGACTGTTGTGGAATTTATTATGGAATATTTTATTGAGAAGATGTTTTACTATATATAATTTGATATTTTTATGTTTAGATAAATTATTACTGAATTTTGGATTAAAGCAGTATGAAAGAGATCTGAATGAAAACTTAGTATTGATTTACACAACTTTGTAATAAAAATATGATTTTTACTATGTGGTTTCTAAATTATAATGTGTTAAGTGTATGAATTTAATAATTCTTGAATGAGGCTCACTAAGGAAGAAGAGTTTAGATACTTTCTACACTTTTATATATAAAGTATGGTTACCTTTAATGGTTTATAAGGAATACTAGTGATAAAATCCTTGTAAAAGAATTTTTAATTAAATGGATTATGTTTCGAGTAAGAATCTATAATACTTTAGTTTCAACAATTATTTTGATTAAAGGATAAAAAAATAATGGCTATTTAATATCTTGAATTGGTCACTTTATTTATAATGATAATCTAGGAGTTTAATTCCTAGAATAAATTAAATAAATGGGATGCCATAAGACTTTAGTAGAGGAAATTGTTACGATACTTCATATTGAAATAGAGTATCCTTTATCATTTATTATTCCAAGAGTATGTTTAAGATATCTAGTTCTAATTATGATGAAAATGACCCACCAAAGGATTGTCAACTCTTAAGGAGATGAGTTAGAAAGAGTAAACCTTTGAGCTCAAGATACTTACATAAAGGAACTTGTGTAAGGAAAAGAACAAGAGGTCAACTCTCAAATACATCAGTTGGGAAGAATAAACTCTTGCACTTAAGATGCTTACATAGAAGGACTTGTGTGAGACAATGAACAATGGGTTATCGACTCTTAAACAAATGCACCTATACACCTTTTAACTCCCTATATGCACTCCTTTTGAAATAACTATATAATAATGTCTTTTTCATTTAAAAAAAACCTTATGAGAATTTAGCTTATAATTTTTTTATCAAAAAATTTAATCTTGCTTGCAAATACCAAAATTCCTACTATGCTATTTGTAATTTTAAAAGCAAAATTAAAAAAAATTATACCCTTCTCTTGCGTCTTAAACATTTTCTTTTGGTTTATGGTCATTTAAAATGTCTTGTGCTCAAAATTTTATCTTTACCTTACACTCATTAAAAAATACCTCATTTGTATTTTTGCCACATGATAATTTTAACACCTTTGCATGGACTTTTGCCTTCAATCTAGAAAGATAGTTTCTAGAGTTCATTACACTCAACTAAAAAATGATTACATATCTAGGTTAGACCATATGAGGCTCAACAAAAAATATTATTTGATATATACATATATAATGTAGGGTAGGTGAATCCATGAAGTTAAAACAAAACCATAGATAAAGTACATGATAAGAATGTACATGATATAGAGAAACAATTTAGAGTAGAAAACAACAGATAAGTAGATAGAACCAGAGACAAAATGAATGCAAGGAAAGGAGAGATGAAATGAATAAATGAACTTGACCCAACATTTTAATGTAGGTTAGGACACAAATTGTTTAGCACCCTAGACATTTTTAAACAAAATCACTTATATTCATCTAAAAGAAACTATTCGACCAATATTTGCATAAGTTAATCACATATTTTTGGTGTATTTACATAGGTCTTCTCCAAATTGGACCATCACTTTCAAGGCTCCCAACTACAATATATTACAAAAGAAATGTAAGAAACTAGTGGTGTCTTAGGTCAAACTCTTATTCAAGTCAATCTCCTCTTCATTCGATTCAAGGCATGTCGTTCGATGGTGACGATTATCCCTACTCACACAAACTAACCAACCTTACTATGATAATAGATATTGGAATCCACCAAAGCAGACAATAATTTTTATCACAACATTAAATATTTATTACTCACCAACCAAAACTTATGTATAACACGCATATTTATATAGGAATTTGTCTTTTCGTTTCAAGGGACTCTTCAATATTTTCATCCATTGGTATTTCTTCTTCAGCTATCTCTTCATCTTCTCTCATGCTCATGGAAGATATGACTATCCAACCTCATTCAAGATTAAATCATCAATCATCCCCTAATAATTACAAAACACTAAATAATGTAATAATGGCTATCACTTTTTTGAGCCAATCAATAATTTTTTAAAGTGAATTGGTACTTGAAAAATGAGCAAAATATTGGGGGTTTTTATAAAATATCCTTGCTATTTGACCTTATGTTGTTATTTGTTGCTTTCAAAGTAAGCAAAATTTGGTAAAGATAGTATTGAAGTACTACAATATCATACCCACCTCGGTAAGGGTATTAATGGTAGATCACTTGTGGGGATTTATCATTACCTAATGGTTTGAATATGTTATTGCAAAACTAACAAAAACATTTTTATTTTGTTTTTAATATTATTTTGATTATAAATATAAATAGAAATGTTATGATATCAAACTTATCTTTTATTATATTCATAAATATTTCAACAAAAAATAGTTTATTATTATTATTATTATTATTATTTTTGTGTTATACTTGTCTTTTTTTCAAATCTAAAGTAATAAGAAGTTTTTTCTTTATTGAATTTGTTTTCTTAATTATCTTCCTTCATTTATAGTTTGTATTAGTAGATGTCCTTCATTAATTAAGGTTTAAGATTTATTTTTTTAATATAAAGTTTAGGAGTAAATTTTCTAAAATATTTGGAAAATTTTACTTGAAAATTTATATTAAATTAAAAATAGAAAATGTAAAGCCTCTTATTATATTATATATAGATAATAAAACAAATTATATTTATTTACTATTTTCATGTTTTATATTTTTTGAAGTTTAAAATTTGAAAAATATTTTTTAACAATAACAAAATTCCTATAATGAAGATAATAATAAATGTATTAATAATTTATAATAATAAAATTTATATAACATATTATTTATATATGGAATTATTGTATGACATTACAATGGTATTACAATAACTTAATAATTATACATATATAGGTAAGTAAGATTCAAACTTTAATCTCCACCTTAAAATTCTAGATATTTAATTGATTAAACTTATCCCATTTAATCATGTCTATCATATAATATTAATGTAATTTTTATGGAACAAAGATGTTTCAAGTGGTCAAGAAGCTAAAAATCATTGCAACTAACTTGAAGAGGTGGAATCAAGAGGTTTTTTGGAACCTCTTCCATGGGAAGCAAAAAATATTTCATGAATTGCAAGAAATTGAGGGAAAAGGCCAAAGTGAAGGTTGGTCAAAGGAGCTGGCCAAAAAAGAGTAAATTACTCTTTTATAATTTCACAATTTTCTTGCCAATGAGGAGTCTTTTTGGAGGTAAAAATATCAATCTAAGTGGCTTAAGGAGGGGATAGAAATACCAAGTTTTTCACCTCTCAAATTTGAAGCATAGGAGTGCTAATAAATTAAGAAAAATTATATTAGACTTTTATGAATGCCTTAAAGATAAGGAAAAGACTTCTACTTCCATGGTATCCTTCTTTCAGGATTTATTTTCTAGAGACAGTGAGGAAGATGAGGATGCTTTAGAGGAACTTCTCAGGAATATTCTCTAAGTGGTGACAACTGATATGAATAATGCTTTGAATTCACCATTTTCTAATGATGAGATCAAGATCGGCCTATTTAGTATGAATAAGGATAAAACACTTGGGTTGGATGGGTTCTTTGTTGTTTTTTAGAGGTTTTAGCACCTTTTTGGTTTGGATATTTCAAAAGCCTTAAGATAATTCCAATCTTCTTCCTCTTTGCTGTAGGCATAGAATACTACCTTTATTGTTTTGGTTTCAAAGAAACATGGTGCCTCTTCTCTAAGGAATTCCATACCTATCAGCTTATGCAATACCTTATATAAGTTGCTTACTAAGACACTTGTTAATAGGTTAAAAAATCTTATCCCCATCTTGATTTCTCCTCTTCAAGGTGGTGTTTTTATGGTAGGCATATTGTGGATGGGATCATTATGATTCATGAGAATTTACATTTTATATCCAAAAGTGGGTTGGCTGGAATGCTTCTTAAATTTTATATGCATAAGGCTTATGAGAGGGTCTCCTAGGAGTTCCTTGAAAAGGTGTTGGCTTTTGGGACTTATGGAGGAAGTGGATTAGAGTTTGTATTTTCTCTTCTAATTTTTTTATCATCATTAATGGTATTTTGAGTGGTTTTTTGGGTGGTCACAAATGTATTAGGTAACGTGATCTCTTATCTCCATATATTTTCATTTTGGTGGTTGAAGCTTTAGAAAGATTGATTAATGATGCTACCTTATCCTCTAAGATTAAGGGTATTTGGCCTATTGGTATTGCGGAGGTGGTTTCTTATCAATAATTTGTAGATGACACTGTACTTCTTAGTGAGGCTATTGTGAGAGAGGCTAAGGAATTCATGAATATTTTACAACTGTCTGAGAAAGCTTCTAGGCAACAAATTAACTCCCATAAAAGTTTTTTTTTTTTTTTGTGAATACTAGGGGCAGCTTTAGCATAGAATTACAAGGATTTTTGGTTGTGGCATTGCTAACCTTCCTTCTTTATATCTAGGTATACCATTTTTCACTAGTAGGATGAAGGAGGAGTCGTGGTCTCCTTTGTTGGATAGAATTCAACGTAAGTTAGTTGGGTGGAAAGGTAATCTCCTAAGCTAAGCAGATAATATGCAAATGCTTCAAGCTACCCTCTAAAGCATTCTCATCTATTTTATGTATAGTTTTAGAATACCCTTCAAAGTTAAGAGGAGGATTGATCAAAAATTTAGGAGATTTATGTGGGTTGAGGTGGAGGATAAACAGAGGGTGTCCCTTGTATCTTGGGATAGATTCTGCTCTTCTAAGAAAGGAGGTGGTCTTGGGATTAGAAACTAATTATTATTCAATAAAGCATTGATTACAAAAACAACATGAAGATAATGTGTTGAGGAGGATCAACTGTGGAAAGATATTATGAGAGGTAAGTTTCTAGAAAATTACATTCTTTTTTTAAGAGTTATTTCTCCTCCTATGGGCTATGTGATTTAGAATGGCTTGTTGGGGGTCGAAATTTTGGTTACAGAGGGGATGCGGTTGTAGATTGGGAATGGCAAGGATGTGTTCTTCTGGGAGGATACTTGGATTCTTCCTGAACCCCTATTTCTTAGTCCTAATTTTTATGAGTTGAAGGCTCCCTTGTCACTAAAATATGGATAAAAGGTAATTAATTATATAATCATCACTAATGGTAAGAGGATTTGGAAGCATCTGACTAAACATATAGTTTATCTTTGGATCCTTCAGAGTTTGGAAAATTTGAACATGTTACAACAATACTTTTCTCATTGGCAGAATGACAAGGACTTCCTTCTATGGACTCATTCTCTAAAGGTATTTTTCTATCAAGACTGCATATGAGGCCCAAAAATTGTCCATGGGAGGATATTTTTTTATGGAAAGGGTTTGGTATCCTTATTTGATCCCCAAGATTGCATTTTTTTTGGTTGTGTTTACTAAACAAAATTTTGACTGTTGATAATATATGTAAGAAAGGCTTCCATATTGCCAATATTTATCTCTTATGTTCTAAGTATGATGAATTTGTGGATCATTTTTTCATCCATTATGATTTTTCAAATAAAGTGTTCAATGCTTTATTGGATTCTTTTTTTGTCAAGTGGATGTTACCTCAAAATTTCAAGGAACTTTTCACTTAGTGGAAATCCCCCTTCATCAGTCATAGCCTCACTAGGGTGTGGGATCTAATTATTCCTTATTTAAATATGGGGTATCTAGTGGGAGAGTAATACAAGAAATTTCAAGGACATTGCTAGGGATGAATCCTTTGTCTTTAGAAGGATTAAAGTTGCTATTGAGAATAAATCGATTATCTTTGCTACTAGAAATGGTAGGGAGAAAGCTATGGAGAAAGGGACTACTGTTAGTTGTAAATTGAATCTAGGGTCTTCTGCTTCTATATCCAATGTTCAAAAAATATTGGCTATTAGATAGCATAAACCAGCTAAAGGATGGGTCATTCTAAATTTTGATGGGGCTGCCAAATGTAACCTTGGGAGGGCTAGTGGAGGGGATGTTGTCAAAAATTATAATGGTGAGGTCATTTGAGCTTACGTCAAAGATTATGATATTCAGACCAATCATCTAGCTAAAGCTAATGCTCTTTTATTGGGTGTTCATCAGGTTTTTGAGAGGGGCTTTAGAAGACTTCTTGCACAAGGTGAATCCTTGAATATCATTCGAGATTTGCAAGCCAATAATATTGATAATTGTTTCATCCTTAATATTATTAAGGACACCTTGAAGATTCTAGAAGATATGTTAGAAGTTAAATTTGAGCATATTTATAGGGAAGGTAACCACGTTGCTAATGTTATGGTCAATTTGTGGGTGGATAGTGGTCAATTCAAAATTTTGGAAGATAATTGTCCTCTATGATTAGTGACAATTATTACTTTGGAATCATTGGGCCTACATATCCAGTAGACCTTTTTATTATATTTCTACTTGGATGAGGTTCTTTTGTGTTGTAGTTATTCTCTCTTTAGGAGGTTTATGGGAGGGGGGGGCTAGTCCTTTTGCTCCCTGCTAGTTTCCATTCTCGAGGAATATGCTTGGTGTATTGCCCTCACCATTGCTCTCTAGGATTGGGGTTTTGTTATTTGCATATTGATGTATTTGTTGTCCTTCCACTATTATGCAAAAATGGAGCAAGATCTTTGGTGCCTCTAAAAGAAACCTAAAACAAAAATTATCCTTTATTCTATGTTGTATCATGATGTTATCTTTCTCTTTTGTTCTCTTGAAGTTTCTATTATTTTAGCCTTGGAAGCTGGCCTATGCTTAGTTGACCTTCTCTTTCTCTGCCTCCTCTAATTTAAAAGGTTTTAGGACCCTTCAAAACCCTGCTTTTTTACCGTTATTAAATATATATATATAATTGTATTGTAACATTTATAAATTTTATATTAAACTTTAGTTTCTAGATTTGAAATATTTCATTATAAATATGAAAATATTATTTAGCTTTATACCAAACTCTTAATATTATATTAAATTAAAAATACTATTTATCATCTTAATAAAATATTATAATTAAATTTGCAATAAAATATCTCTCATATTAAGAATATTTAATTCAAAAATATAATTAAATTATCTTCATTTAAAAAAAAAAAATCTTTATTATACTAAACATGTCCACAATAAGCTTATAGTGTATCTTTATTTCTCTTGACATAGCACCAAAATAAAGAAAATACAAATGAAACTGAAAATTAATAGAGAAATTGCTTATTTACCTTCATTATCAAATTGTAGACACCAAAACAACACCAATACGATTATGTGACTGCAAACACTGATCGCTTTGACACACACAGCCCCAAGGGCAGCCCTCAGAGGTTAAATAGTGGTCCTAACCACTCTCATAGTAGTTTTGGAAGGTCAGAGATCAATTTGGCACCTTCAAGCACTTTGCTCAATATTTGTTCCACCCTGGAATGAATTCAAACTCGGATTCACCCCACACATGGACGAATTTTGGATTTGCTCCAGGGTGGGGTGAATTGTAGGTTTGATGGGCAAAAAGTCAAATCTTGACAAATGACAGCTCATATCTGCCACTTAACGCTTCCTTCATTGCATGGGAGTGTGGGTGAGCGTTTTCGAGCGTTAGAGGCAATTACAAGGGCAGTCATGAAGTCCCTATTCAGAGAGGAATCTCCTTCCCCCTGGGAAGGCACTCTACATGCCCATTTTAAGGACCTCCAGGTCTATAAATTGGTGAGTTTCCTCACCCCAAAATATAGAGAGAAGGAGCATTTTAGAGCAACTAAGTGTTGTCGTTTTATTGTCATACCTCACACCTTTTTGGATTTGTGCCTTTCACATCCTTGATCTCCTTTAGAGGGGAGGTCATTGGGTGACTATTGGGAGGACAAACCTTGAACCCAAAACCCAATATTTGGCCACAATATCCCACCAAATTTTTTGACAATACCCCACAAGAGGTTTTGGACCCATCCCAAGTGGATTGGTACCAAAATCAGGCCTCAAACAGCAGGCGGCCTGCCCCATGGGCGCCCCCTCCCACACTGCCACAGTCCTAATCGCCCCCCTTCAGGGCGATGGGAATTTTGTGGCAGAATTGCTTTATTTTATTTTTTTGCATTCAATTCTATGATGCTTACATAGGTTTTCATTTAAATTTCGTCTCGTTTTGAACAATTTTGATCATATTTCCATCTCTGCTCGCTTCTACTAATCTACAGATAGCATCATCAAATTACCATTGATGGAGGCCAAATTGGGAAAATTTGACCATCTGGGTCTTCCCAAAATTCCCCCAATTAGCCAACCCCAAGTTTGCAGGTCTTTTGGAGCTTCCTAGGTAGGACATTTGGGATAGTACCCTTTCAGCGTTTTATTGCAGGTGAATTCGTCCTACCCCAGAGCGAATTCGAATCGGTGAGGAATTTCTTGACTGTTATTTTTGCAGGGCCTTCTTGATGGTGTCTTGATGCCCATGTCAAATTTTCAAAGCTTTTGGATTCATTTTAGTCATATTTTAATTCGTTTTTCTTATTCACTTATCGTAGGCTTGGGGATTGCATGCTTTGTTTTATCCGCAGGTGCTACTGACCATTTCTTGTTCCTTTGAGTGCAGGGTCTGAACATCGAAGGAGCATCAAGGATTCTATACTCATAAACGCAAGTGGCGGTGACATTTGGTCCGCCCATTTTACATGTGGGCACACGGAAGAAGGAAAGGCACCCATGGATGTAACAAGAATGCATACTTGAACGCTCCTAGCCATTGGAAGGGGAGGATGCGCTTTGTAACCGAGTTGTGAAACATATCAATAAAAAGGTTTGTCTTCTTTATTTGCTTTTGTTTCATTTCAATTCGCTCATGCTTTTCCATCTTTCCATGTGCTTTCAAATTCCTAGGAATTAGCATTAAGTTTGGTTTAGTTTGCATCGCATCGTCGCCTTCATTTTTGCTTTTGTATCCTCATGCTTTTAGTGGCGATCACGATGGGACCTAGCACTTTGTTTTTAATATCAGAGATCTGATCGAAACTTGGTTGTTTTTTTGCTTTCAGATACCGCACTTTCATACGCTGACTGTTGTTCGTTCCATCAGAGGGCGAATATAGAGCTGTAATTCGTCTCACCTAGGGACGAATGGGAATCCACCCCACCCTATGACGAATACAGTCCTGTAATTCGTTCCCTCTTGGGAGGAATTCCAGTCTATGGAGTTTTCGGGCAGAAACTCAGAATCGACAGATTCGGGCAGAGAAGAGGTAAGAGTCCTAAACTTTTCTTGTCATTTTTTGTTATTATTTTTCTATTTTTTTGGTTTCTTTTTGCGTGCTTAGGAAAGGTTTGCTGCATGTTTATTTTGTTTCATGCAAAATAAAAAGAACCCCACACACCACGTGGCAAATTAAACACCAAGGAGCTGGTCGTAAAACCCCAGCCCTTGATCAAGACCAACGGTGGATTTCATCACCACCTTGGCTTGAATTTTGCATTCATAAACCTCGATCGCTACTGTTGCTAGACGTAAATCCTGACGAAACCTAACCGAGTGTAGCTGGGGTGATTCCCAGCACGCGAGGATAAGTCTTCTATGGTAGGTATCATAAACAGGGTGATTCCCCTTTTGTATCGCCTACGTTCCACGTACCATATGCTCTCACGTACCTATAGTTTCCCTCACGTAAGTGCGGGTATATAGAGAAGTTGGTATATCGGTCTGGCAATCGTATATCGAAGGGGCGACCAATTTTGGGAGTCATAAGAGCCTTCATTTTGCATTTAAACATTCTTTACAAAAACCTTCAAAAAAACAAAACACACTAAACCAATTTTAGGACACACTTTTAATCTTTAAACGAGATAATCATTGCTTTGTGTATGTGTGTGCTCTTTTCTGTTTAGTGTAGCATAAAAAAAATCATAAAAAGAGATAAAAATATATTTAGCTTGTAGAAAAACAACACCATGGTGTACATCCATAGCCAAGCCCAATCAAGGGCAGAAGCTGTGAAAAGTGTACAAGGGGGGACAAGTCGCCTCCGCTACAGCCCTAAGGACTTGGTCATACCGCCTTGGCAGCCTAACCCACAAGAGAGTCCGCATCATTCTAGGTCAAGATGGAACTATAGGGACACCCCTTTGGGGGACACGCCCATTCACCATAGCCCTTTTCAATAAGAGTCCTTACACGTGGCGCTCAACATAGACAAGAAAGATCCCTTAGAAGCTCGATATGAGTGGCCACCGCGTGATGAAGTGCTAGAGCGGCATAGTGTCCATGAGGAGAGACCACATGATTATGGCATCCCTCCTTTGCCCCCCATCATTGTTAGAGCCAATAGACAAACCCCAGAGCATAGGGCTCTTCAAGCAGGGCGAGCCAACTCTGCCCACCCCTTTCACACATACGAAAGGGAGCACGAGGAAGACCATTACATTCCTCGAGAGCAATGTACAGCATGGGAGCCATGCACTTCCGCACCCGCTAGATACCATGGTCGCCCACTAAGGCCAGAGCCTCGGGTAAATACTACCAACCTAGACAAAGGGAAGCAACCAATTGAGATCTCGGATCACCGCGATCGAGGTAAATGCATAGGAGAGGCATCCAGGCCTCCAAGGCTCAAGATGGCAAAAAAAATTAACCTGGAAGTCGCCAGACATGCCACCCGCCAAGCGTAGATCACATGGCTTGAGCAATACCAGAAGCAGCTAGAGCGTCTATACCACCTTAGCAAGTAGTGCATTCAGCACCAAAAAAATGAGCTACTTCATAACCCAGGTGAGAGGGTTCCAACCCCTCGCACCCAAAGAGCGAAATCATATGAGAGGCATAATCCCTTGGTGCGAGATAGGTCTCCGTGACCTTATCAAGTTTTGCCTTCGAGACCCCCTAGACCTGAGAGGGAGGCCACTCCCCGAAACAACTATGGGTACCCTCTACGGAGACCCACCCAGGGTCATAGGTCTCATCGAGAGACTCCTCAAGAAGCTTACGAGGAGTATGAACAAGAACCAGAGTGGTCCAAAATGCCCTACCAAGGCGGAGGGGTTGCTATCCGACCACCCCCCCATAGGCCTCATGTCTCCCACAATCCACAATAGGAGCAAACTAAAGAGGAAGAGATTAAATCTTTCGATGCATACAAAGTGCTACTAGAGCGTTTGGAGTCTGTGGAAACCAAAGCTTCTGGGCCCCAAAAGCCCACGTTATGCCAACTCCACAGTCATCCTATGCATTCGTCAGTGCCTGCACCCCCTTACCCTGAACACTTTAAGTTGCCTCAGTTGGCAATCTTTAAGGGTGAGGAGGATGCCCAAGAGCATGTGACCAAATTATTGAGCCAATGTTTTGGCATTCAGGACAATGATGCGTTGTTACTAAGGACATTTATAACCACATTCGTGGGCCTTGCCTCGGATTGGTTCACTCAATTATCGAAGCAAAGCATCAGTAACTTGGATTAGTTAGTGGATGCATTCCTCGAACGCTTCACCTTTAACACCAAGAAGAAGGCGTCACTAAGTGACCTGTCCAGCCTCAGGCAGTATGAGGAATAAACCATGGCGTCCTACGAGAATCGATGGAGGACTCTACTTTCCAAGCTACCCTACCTCCCTCCTATGTCTGACCTTACACAAATGTTCTCACGAGGCTGTTTGAGATCGATCTCTATGCTATTGCAGGTGCAGCAATATGCCACCTTAGAGGAAGCTCTGGCGCAAGCCAGAATCATCGAAGAGATCAATATACAAGATGGCGAGATTGCCAAACCTAAGAAGAAATAATGGAATAAGAAAAAAAAAATAGGGACTATGCAACAGAAACCTATCGTGGTCAATCAAGTTGATATAAATTTCCCTAAGCCTGCACAAGAAATATAGCCTCAAAAGGCTAACTATCAGGCAGTGCCTCCTAATAATTATGAAAGAGAAAACCAGAAGCACGAGCAAAATCAGTAGCATCGCCCTAGGCGATAGTACATACCTTATACGGAGTATAGGGACTCCTTATTTAACCGATTGTCAACGGTGAACTTGATCAACCTTCCAGAGATTCAAACCATAGACCCCAATGCTCCCAAGCCTAAGGGATACCGAGAGGACTTGTATTGTAGGTTCCACAGGCGGAGGATACATGACCTGAATGCATGTTGGAAGTTCAAAGGATTGATACAAGACTTGATTGATAATAAGACATTGGCAGTGGACAACCTCGTAGCGCCAAACAACTAGCAGATGGGAGTTTTCAAAGACCCCTTGCCTGCCCATGAGGCACAGGCAAAACCCCTTCAATTCAATGAGGTGCAACATAATTGCCCCATGCAAGGGTATGTAGGAATGATAAGCATAGTGACTAGGAACAAAAGATACCCAGGAGTTGTCCCCGAGGCAGCCACAAGAGAGGTTCCATCGACGTCACAACCTCAACAGTACCCTATGTAGCTACCTCTGCCTAGACCCGTGGCCACGTTTCGGACCAAACTCATGCATAGTTTGAGGACCACGTCGGCTAGGCTCTCCATATACGAGCTTATACAACAATCAACACCCCACAAGGAGGCTCTAATGGAGATATTGAAAGCCATCGAGCTACAGCCCCACGAAGCGAATTCCTTCAACAACTTTGTGGGACATGTCAAATGATGCATGGAGCCAGTCATCACCTTTCGAGAGGATGAAGTTAAATCAATGTCTGATGACATGGCAGATCCACCCCTGCACGTTATCGCATGGGTCAACGGGATCCCGTATAAGAGGGTGTTGGTAGACACTGGCTCGTCCAGTAACATCATTACCACAAAGACCATTGAAACATCTAAAGTTGCCAGCCTCTCACATCACGGCTTTCACCTATACACTGCGAGCATTCAATGATATGATATGCTCGACAGTTGGCACAATTGTCCTACCCATTCAAGTAGGACAAAAGACGATACCTACATTGTGCCATATTTTGGAAGGCGATATGGCGTATAACATCTTGCTAGGGCGGCCATGGATCAAGGACATGAAGTGTGTCCCTTCGATAGCTCACCAGTGTTTGAAGTATACATTTGAAGGGGAAGTACATGTAGTCCCGGTAGACTTAGAACCCATCAAATATTGCAATGCGGTGCAGCTGATGCCACAATCGACCCTTCCATCAACGCACTTGGATTTTCAGTTAAATCCATCTAGACAGGGTCTGATTCCGCAAGCACCACTGGTGATAAATCCATCAAAACCCCATCCTAGTACATCTTCATCGTCTAGTCCTACACCAATAATGCCACCTATCATGGCTAAACAGAAGGACAAAGGGAAGCAAACCGTAGAAGAGGCTCAACCCCTAGAAGAGACACTGCCAACAATATCAACCATCTCTACCGAAGAGATGCCTAGAAAAATGGAAGTTGAGGCTCCTAGCTCACAAAACATGGAGTGGATTCAGGAAGAGCTTCCGTTCCCTCCCCCTTAATCGCCAACAATCACTATTGAAATGGCCAATACGGGCCTGGGGGAGTATCTAGTGTGGAATGTTGTAGCAACGACTATGCTAGAGTCCGTGCAAGACATGGGGAGACCTCGACTCCCCATCAGTACAATTGTTCCTTTAGGCTACCAACCAAACCAAAGAAATTTTGTGTATGGGGGCCTTGATCATGGTACTGAGCCATGCATGCAAAAGGACGAAGATGAAGAGCCTTTTGCAGAAGATGTCAACTATTTTTCTAACCCGAACTTCGCTCTGAGATATCTTGGCCAATGCAATTGGCATGGATACAGGCTAGGCAAGTATGATCAAGGAGTGCATGTCCTTTGCCAGCCAAGATACCAAATGCCTTATGACAAGTCATGCGTGGGGTTCAACCACCCCCTACACTTGGACATCTTGGTGGAGAACATGCAAGGCCTAGGGATAGGCAACAAGGGTGGATTGGCATCAGATCCTTATGCCAATCCAAACACAACGTATACATTGGGAGATTATCTCCCATGGTCAACAACCACCCTTGTTAACCTCAATAACCCTTCTCCTTTGCTAGAGAGAGGCGAAATCTCGGGGACTCACTTTCAAGGAAGGCATAGACAGTGTCAAGAGGGATCTTCGGAGGACGAATCAGAATATGAACCAGCATCATATGACCCCTTCAAATCAGGTAGTGATCACTCACAAGTAATCCCCATGAATGACTGTCAAGAGAGCCTCTTAACAATGTTCCCCCTAGAGGCTCCAATCGAGCCAGTGTAGCGTCAAGAGAATTAGGTCCCCCCATAGAGAGTGGAACAACCACAATGGGGCCAGATTAATTTGCTCAAGCAGGATGAGCCTGTAATGCCTCAAACAGTTGTCGGAGCCAACGAGGGATTTTGGATATACGATAGTGATTACGAATATGAAACAGAAATGACATATCTTAATCACATGCGGTAGATGCAGCAACCATACCCTTTGGAGATTAACGACATATTTGAATAGTTGGGCATAGTGTCAGGGCATGAGTGGTACATAGACCCAGTGGGGTGGGACCAAGTGTTGGATCCGTCGCTCCAGGTATACGAAGAGCACCTTCCACTCTGAGACCCTAGGGTGATATCAGTGCCGATGGTAGACCCTGTCCTCCTATCAACACATAGGGCCGATCCATTCGTGCCAATACCTCTAGAGCCAGATCCAGAGCACAGATAATAGCCAGAATGTTTGAGTCATCACACCCGCGGTAATGGAGATCAAAATCATTTCATCAACATGATATCCATTGATTTAACCACCCCCATCCGCAATCCGATCGATCCAGCACGGTCATTGCATCTAGACATAGATGCCATTGACTAGGATCACATAAATTCACCTCCATCCCCATAAGAGTACTGGCCTTTTGGTAAAATGCTTTATTTTACCCCAGGGTCAACTCAGGTTATCTTTCATGCTGAAGAGGAACCCAAGGTTCCCAACATAGATTTCAACTCAGCAAATGATATCCATTTGATCCTGACTCCACATCAGTTGGAGGACGGATCCCACATGTCGGTCGAAGAGACAACTGACGTAGACATCGGCTTGGATCCAATGAATCCATAGATTATCAAGCTAGGGGTAAGCTTATCCCCTGAAGAGCAAGCTGAATACATAGCCCTTCTCAAAGAGAAGAAGGAGGTTTTTGCATGGTCATATAGAGACATTGCGGGGCTAGATCCACAGCTAGTCATGCATAATCTAACGCTTGATCCAATAGTCAAGCCAGTTAAGCGAAAACTACGTACGATGCACCCAACAGTGGCTTTGATGGTCAAAGACGAATTGCAAAAGCTATTGGATGCACAATTTGTCATCTGTGTGGATTATTCGCCATGGCTGTCCAACATGGTGCCCGTCAAAAAGCCCGACGGGAGGATTCACATATGCACCGATTTTCAAGATCTAAACAAAGCGAGTCCTAAGGATGATTTCCCCTTGTCGAGCATCGATGCATTGGTAGACGCTACAGCAGGCCACGAAATGCTATCCCTCATGGATGGTTTCTCGGGATACAATCAGATTCGTATCAATCCCGAGGACCAACTAAAAATGGCGTTCACAATGCCTTGGGGGACTTTTTGTTATAAGGTCATGCCCTTTGGCCTTAAAAATGCTGGCGCCACCTACCAACATTCCAGGACATACATATTCTATGATTACATGCATTAAACTTTGGAAGATTACATGGATGATTTGTTGGCCAAATCTTTGTTGCACCCAAATCATCTCGATGACTTAAGCAAGATCCTCGATCGCCTCATGGAACATAAAGTTATACTAAATCCCAAGAAGTGCGTATTTGGTGTCACATCTAGAAAACTCTTGGGTTTCATAGTCTCAAAGCGAGGCATCGAGGTGGACCCAAACAAAGTCAAGGCAATCCTTGAAATGCTTCCCCCAACTACCATTAAGCAGCTCAGAAGTCTGCAGGGAAAGGTCGTGTCAATCAAGCGCTTCATAGCACAGCTTTCTGACAAGTGCTGACCCATGAACAAACTATTACACAAGGGGGTAGCATTTCACTGGGATGATGAGTGCCAGTCAGCCTTTGATGACATCAAATGATACTTGGCTTCGCCACAAGTATTGGCACCACCTAGACCAGGAGTTTCGTTCTACTTATACATCTCAGCTACTGAGGTGGCACTGGGTGCCATGCTAGCCCAGAAGAATGAACTTCACAAAGAACAGGCTACTTACTATCTTAGCTACACCCTGGTCAGTTATGAACTTAACTATGCATACGTCGAGAAACTCTTCTTGGCAGTGGTGTTTGCTACCAAGAAGCTACGCCACTACATGTTGAGCAACACGACGTATGTTGTGTCTAAGGAGAATCCATTATGGTACATGATGAGTCGCACTTATCATAGTAGCCGCATGGCGAATTAGATCATGTTGTTGATGAAATTCGACATAGAGTTTATTGGACATAAATCCATTAAAGGATAGGTCATAACCGATCAACTAGAAAAGGCTCCTCTCGAATACGATCAGCCTCTAGTCATAGAACTACTCGATGATGGGGTCTTCCATGTCTCAGAATCACCAGATTCTGATGAGCCTGAGTCACAGGCCAACATAACCCTATTTTTTGATAGTTCTAAATGTGATCAAGGTGGTGGTGTGGGAATTGTATTCTTCACATTGCAAGGGGCTCCAGTGCCCTTGTCCTTTAAATTAGACTTCCCATGCACCAACAATAATGCAGAGTATGAAGCCTTGCTCATAGGTCTTCAGACAACACTCACCATGAACATCAAGCGACTGAAAATATTTGGTGATTCGCTGTTAATTGTCAACCAAGTCAAAGGGGTATTCCAATGTAAATGCCCAGTCCTACAAGCCTATAAAGCCCTTATGGACAAATTCCTGGCGAAGCTCGAGTGGTACGACATCGAGGCACTCCCTCGATCATCGAATCGTTTTACGGACACTATGGCCTCCTTGGGGTCACTAATCTCGCAAGACCTTTTCGGTGATATGACAACCATTCAAGTCAAAACACTATCGCAATCCGCGATGGACTATGCAAGTTCTAACTTGACGCGAGGAATCCACATGATCCAAATTGAACCATCATTGGATAAGTTCTCTTGAATCCACAATCGTCTAAAACATGCCAACTGGGGGTCCTTGTTCTCCCCTACTCCCCTTAATAGCAACACAACGCTATTCTTACAAGTTCTTTCCTGCTCAGCGTTTGCTAGGGATGAACTTCAAAAGGGATTTGCTGTTCATACCGTCGAGGCTTCTGATCAGCAGGATTGGTATTCACCCGTAAGGGACTACCTTAAGTTAGGTAATCTCCCACTTGGATTGACACATGCCACAAAACGAGCATTCAAGCAGAAAGTGATAAAGCATGTCTTGTTAGGAGACATTTTGTACCATCACAGCTACAAAGGAATCCTCCTTCATTGCTTGGACCAGCAAGAGTCCACTTGGGCAATCGCCTAAGCGCACGATGGTACATGCGGTGGCCACTTCAGTGGTATGGGCATCACAAAGCGCATTCTTTACATGGGCTATTATTGGCCATCTCTAGAGTGAGATTGTTGCGCATATGTCAGGAAGTGTGTAAAGTGTCAACATCATGCTAATTTGACACACATACCTTCCCAGGCCTTGCAACCGATCCTGTCGGCTTGGCCGTTTTCGCAGTGGGTCTTAGATCTAATCGGAAAGATCTCCCCTGCATCGTCAGGTCGTCACATGTTTATCATAACGGCCATAGAGTATTTCACCAAGTGGGTGGAAGTAGTTCCGCTTACCTCTACGACAGGACCCCGCATTGTGGAGTTCATTTTACATAACATCATATGTCATTTTGGTATTCCATCCAAAATAATCTCGGATAATGGGACGTCATTCAAGAACAAAGACGTGCGTGCTTTGACCACAAAGTACAAAATTCAACATAGTTTTTTGACACCCTATTATCCGTAGGCAAATGGGCAAGAAGAGGCGTCAAACAAAATGCTAGTTGCCATCCTCAAAAATACAGTCATAGACAGTCATAAGGATTGGTACATCTAGATCCCACTTGCCTTGTGGGCTTATCGCACTAGCATTCGGACACCCACTAGGGCAACTTCATTTTCGCTCGTGTATGGCTCCGAGGCAGTCATGCCTCTCGAGTTGGAAATTCCTTCCCTGTGCATATCAATGCAAGAGTTCATCGATGATGACACTACACGACAGGCCCGATTAGACCAGCTTACGTTGCTCGACGAACGACGAATTAAAATGCCCTCGAGCATTTACGTATCTATCAAGAGCGACTTAAGAAAGCTTACAACATGAAAGTTCACCTAAGGGATTTTCAGGTTGGTGACTTGGTCTTAAAAGAGAACCAACAAAACTCTAGTTTGTCGTCCCATCTAAGGGACAAGTTCATGGAAAATTGGTTAGGTCCATATGTAATTGATAGAAAAATAGGACCTGGAACATACCGGCTAGCCTCTCTTGACGGAATCAAGGAACTAGAACCCTTGAACATCAGTCATTTGCGACCATTCCATATCTAAAGAGTCGTATCCCAAACAAAATGCTCCAAGGATTTCGACAATCGCTTGGTCAATCCCAAAATGCTCCAAGGATTTCGAAAATCGCTTGGTCAATCCCCAAAATGCTCCAAGGATTTCGAAAATCGCTTGGTCAATCCCCAAAATGCTCCAAGGATTCCAAAAATTTCTTGGTCAATCCCCAAAATGCTCCAAGGATTCCTACAATCGCTTGGTCAATCCCAAAATGCTCCAAGGATTCCTATAACCACTTGGTCAACCTAAAATCTCCAAGGATTCCCACAATCGCTTGGTCAAAAATAAGAAAATTCAAAAACAGTAAAATCATCAAAAATAACAAAAATTGGCATCTCATTTCCAGGCATACTCCAATTCATCACAACAATAAAGAGCTCTTTTCACACCTCATCTTTATATTCACAAAAAATCAATCCATCAAAAACACAAAAATATGTAGCTGCACTAAGCATCACATCCATACATTGCATATTTGTGGTCATACAGGTCAAAGGCACCATAGACTGTAATTACTCCACCAATCCATCTTGTTCCACATTTCTCCATTCTATAAGCAGTCCATCAAACATAAACGCCATTCACTTCTTTTTTTACCATACCAGAGTCAGTGGTCTTCTAATGTATCAAGAGTTTTCATCCTTCAGTCGTCATTTTGCTTTCTAGCCACGTATTGTACCAAGTCAGATAGATTTTACAAAGGTAGAGTTCTACTTGGATCACACCTTGTTACGTAGCATCCCAACATAAATTAAAACACATAAAAATTCCCGAGTTGTGTGAATGAAAGATGAAACACGCACAGCAATCCAGGTCACCATAAGCGAAACGGTTATCTTGCTCATCCCCCTGTGCGAATGACCCCAAGAATGCTGAGAGTTGGCAAAAGGACAAGCATCTTCCCTACCCAATTCCCAAAGAATCCCAAGTTCTCAAAAGTTGCAAACATCAAAATTTTGTAAAAAGTCAAAACTCCAAAAATTTGACATCACCACCAAAGTGCATACATCAAAAGGCACATACAATAGTGATTCTCATCACTCAAAATTCAAATCCCTTGCTCAAAAGAAGAATATATAAAAATAAACAGTGATTTTTATCATTAAAAAAGAGCAAGTATCCCAATACAATTGAAGAAAATAAGGGAGTCGAACTTGAATCCCTAGAACTCTCAGCATTCGAAAGGTCATGAGATAAACCTCAGTACCGGTTTGGTTGATAGCCTATCAGTCACTCATGGCAAACCTCTAGCATGACGATATATCTATCGCATTAACTTGCATGCAGATCAATGTTTGCATGTGGATGAGCTAGCTTATGGTATCCTGGATCGCACTACAGATTAATCTGACTACATACAACAAAGGAGTCAGTGGAGATAATTAGGTGATCCTCAGTACAAGTTTGGTTGACAGCCTATCTGGAATTGGCGGTATCCTGAAAAATACCACATAAATGAACTCAATTGCATACACAGGGATGTGAAATAACTTGGTCAAAGACAAGTCCGATTCATACCTTGTCCAAAAGTCTTGTAAGATAAAGTACAATCGTGGCTAGTTAGTTAAAATCGTTTGAGTCTTAAAAAACCTTAACTACATTTTAAAACCAACGGTGTTGTCTTTCATCCTCGCATTACCATCAGAAAAATAAAGGACAAATCGCCTAGGACAAAAAGCCATAAAGTTCTAAACAGTCTATGGTGCTTTTGCCAAACAACACAAATTCAATTCATCCATTACATTTGCATATCTTAAAACTTAGAAACATTTGCATTCATCATAACATATGCATCCATCAAAATAAATTAACATGCATGCATCCATACTCATCACTCATCATGCATAAAATCAAATCATCACTCGCATAAACAAAATCAAGTCATCTATATATATCATCAAAAATGCCTGCAGGCTACAATGAACTGATCCTGTGACCCCGCAAAAAAATCCAAAAGCTCAAAAACCCCCAAGCCTAGGGCGTCGGCCACCATGATCACACAGGATCGATGCGACAAGAACTACCCCCCGTGGTGTGGGTCCTATGAGACCCCTCAGGGCAGCTGCTGCTAGCCCTCGCATCACGCCTACTCACCCCCCCCATCCAGTCGCTTGCGTCGAGAGGATTCTGATTGCTCAGTATCACTCCCTCTCGATCGGCATGATGATTCGCCTCCGCTGAACATAGGGACCCACCAACCGAGGTGGCTAATCTCTGCCTCCAACTCTAACCGCTATCGCACCAAGTCCATATCTCGTTGGTGATACATAGCCAAGTTCTCATCGTGTTGCACCAAAGCCCTATCCCTCTCTGCCAGCTATGTCCGTAGGAGATCCCTCTCCTGTGCAGCATCAGTACCCCCATCCTGTCGACGATAGCCAGCCAATGCATTCTCTCACTCTAATAGCTGCATGCGCAAGATATCCCTCTCTCGTAGCGCCTCCCCCATCTCCCCATCATGCCTCTGCAAAAGCCCCTCAAATAGTGCATTCTTAGTGTGTAGCTCAGACTTCATGTCCTCCACATCTGCCTAAGGCATGGGCATATCTGGAACAGCAGCCTGCTCTAGCTCCCACTGCTCCATGATGTCCTACATCTCTAGTTGATCCGAAACCCCAAAATCCACATCCTCATCCTCCACCTCCACCATGTCTGCATCCTCCCATGGAGCTCCCTAATGATCTCCTGGTGCCTCAACACCCTCCCCACCCGCTGCTGCTGCCTCCACGCCTCCTAGTGGCCCCTCTCCTCGCCATCACCACAGTACCCACCACTGGTCATACTCTACGGTAGTCCCGACGTCATCCACATCCGGGACGTTGATCACCGCATCTGAATCCTCACCTAGTGGCACGATGACCGGTCGATCCAGAGTCCTCTCATCCCCTCGATGCCGATAGACCACGGGTTCACCAGGCAACCCTTGGCGCACCCCAAACTATCATGTCACCCAACTATAAGGGAAGAACTCATGCTTGGTCCCATGCCGCCCAATCAGCCATCACTCCTTGCGTACCCATCAGAGCCACTCTCCAGCCTTCAACCAGGCTGGACAGTCCTGATAGGGGTGCCAGGACACCTCCCCTGGAGTAAGCCGAGCGAAGGCATCGGCATAGTGCCCTACGACACCTGCCCACCGTCGACTCTGTCCTTGCTCCTCAGACCACTGCCACAGAATCGCGTAGCCTATATCCTTATCCTCCATCTTCGTCCGAGTCGCCCACGGTAACCCCGCTGGCCTCTCCATCGCTATGTGCTACCAAGCCCAGCTCTGTAGCAGATAGCTGTAGCTAATCCCCTTTCGCCTCTGATAGCGGACCTCATACAGCTCACCTTAGATCTGTGCCAATAGCGTCTGTCCCCACCTCATGATCAGCGGTGCCTCCGTCGGGAACTTTACCAGCTGCCAGACCACATCCAATAGGTTCCACAGGAACCTCGCACCTGACGAGTCAGGTAGTAGCATGTTGGAAATGAGGCCCATGAGTACTGTGTGCCTCACTCCCAACACCCCTCTCTCAAGCCACCATCAGACCAATATCCTGCAAATCTGGCAGTTGCCCTCTGCCTTCTCCATTGGGCTCTCCACACCCAGCTCCTCCCCATGCCCAAAGCATTGTATCAGTACGGTTGTCCGTTGGTCACGCGGTGATGTTCTGATCAACAGTCAATCTATCGAAATCCATAGAAACCGATAGACATCCTCCAAGGTCACTGTCATCTCCCCTGTTGGGAGATGGAAGGTGTTGGTTCGGGGATCCCACAGGTTGATCAGGGTCGTCAGATAGGCCCGATCCCCGACCATAGGCTCTAGTCGAGCCACCTGCTTGAGCCCAAGGGCATCAAGCCACTCCCAGTCAGCCATAGTTAGCCCCCCCTGTGCTTCAGCAAAAGTAGTAGGTACACAATACTGGCTCTTCATAACCTACAAAAGAAAACAACACAAAAAACATTAAAATCATGAAAAACTGTACAACAATACCATGAATATACAACACTGCCTACCAACATACAGCTCAAAAACAACAAAATTCACAAAAATTCAAAAAAAAAAACAAATACAGTCTATCAGTTTAGGGTTTATGTATTCTAAGTTTCAAATTGACAAAGTCTGCACAAACAAAACAAAATTAAAATAATAGTTTTTAACCTAGGGTTTTTACCTACGTTTTAAAACTGACAAGTTCAACCTAAAAAACTAGGGTTTTATGTTCCGTTTATCCTAGAGTTTTAGTTTAGCAAAATCAAATTTTTCCTAAGGTTTACTTTAGTGTAAAGCGAAAAGTAAATTTCCGTTCCATTTTACAAAGAAAAATAAAATTTCAACCTAGGTTTAAACTACGTTTTTCGTTCAGTTTTAAGCTAAGTCTTGGTTTGTGTTTAGCTCAGTTTTAGGGTTTCAATTTTAATTTTGGAAAACAACATAACAAAGAAAATTAAACAAATCACTTGCAGTTTTAAAATGTATAACAAAAGCAATAACACTAAGGAGCACTTACTAGTCTTGCGTCGGCTCCGCCGCTCGATCCGGTTTGTGCACTCATGATGTCGGGAGAAATTCGGCAGTGCTTCGCTTCATAGAATTATCCTCCTCCTCCCCAAAGCTCCAAATCGCAAGAAAATTCGAATGCAAATGAACCCAAACCCTAGTTTTGGCCTTTAAATAGGCTTTTTGAGCTTATATTCGTTCCTCCCTGGGATGAGTGCTCTGATTAGCGCTCGTCCCACCTTGGGACGAATACTAAACTACTATTCGTCCCACCCCGAAACGAATTCAGGGCAAAAATTTCAAAAATAACAAAATTTGAACAAAAATGCACCAAAACAACTAATAAACCTGTCCAATAAGAGTGCTTTTGCACTTGACATTATGGGCATGCAAAACAGATGTCGGGGTCACAAATCCTCGCTATCCTATTCCCTAAGAAGGCTACCATAGTCGGACCGCTCCATGGGAAGACGAATTTTTGAGAATTTCCACCCTAAACGGCATCAACAAAAGGGTCAAAACCCAACCAAAAATAGCAATAACATTGCCGAACGAAGGTGCCTTTGCGCCTAACATTCTTGGCATCCAAAACAGACGTTGGGGCTACAAATTGTCACCATCCTACTCCCTAAGAAGGCTACCATAGCCGGACCGCTCCACGGGGGGATGGATTTCTGCCAATTTTAGCTCCAAAATGCGTCGCAAAAAGGGTTAACACCCACCAAAAATAGGTCTAAATGTCGAGAAACTGCACACGCTTAACGCTAAAACATCTGAAGTCACCTTTGCACCAGTCATCTTGGGTCAAGCGACTCGTCGCTTTTCTCATGCAGGTCATTCCCTCATCGATTCGTCGCTTGAGGGGGTAGTCACACTTAGTCGCCAATCAACAAATACACACCCAATTAAGGAAAATGACATGCATTCAAAGAATCATTGACAAAGACAATTACGCTCCTGCTTGGGGCAGTAAACAAGCAATAATCACAAACTGATCAAATCACTTGGCATTTCGTGAATCATGAACTCAAGGTTCTCACAGACAAAATGTTGCGCCCTTTGCCTACTCATGACTGATCAATGTCCAAGATCAAGTAACACCTCACCGAAAAAGGTTAACACTTGAATTAGAGTTCCTTCGCTCGTTAGAAGCAAGGATTCAAGAATGCATGCCCTTTCCATACTTAGGGCATCAAAAGTTGGTTAGGTTACTGAGAAACCCTAATCATTAGTGCTTTGGTTATCTATTTTTGCTCGACGTTGTGCCATGCACAACACATCCTAAAAAGGGGCATTTATAGACACCAAAACAGCACCAATCCGATTATGTGACTGCAAACACTGATCGCTTTGACACACACAGCCCCAAGGGCAGCCCTTAGAGGTTAAACAGTGGTCCTAACCACTCTCACAGCAGTTTTGGAAGGTCAGAGATCAAATTGGCACTTTTAGGCACTTTGCTCAATATTCGTTCCACCCTAGAACGAATTCAAACTGGGATTCGCCCCACCCAGGGACGAATTTTGGATTCGCTCCAGGGTGGGGCGAATTGCAGGTTTGATGGGCAAAAATTCAAATCTTGACAAATGGCAACTCAAATCCGCCACTTAATGCTTCCTTCATCGCATGGGAGTGTGGGTGAGCATTTTCGAGCGTTAGAGGCAATTACAAGGGTAGTCATGAAGTCCCTATTCATAGAGGAATCTCCTTCCCCCTGGGAAGGCATGATCGCCAAGTGGTGCCTCTACATGCCCATTTCAAGAGACCTCCAGGTCTATAAATTGGTGAGTTTCCTCACCCCAAAATATAGAGAGAAGGAGCATTTTAGAGCAATGAAGTGCTATCGTTTTATTGTCATACCTCACACCTTTTTGGATTTGCGCCTTTCACATCCTTGATCTCCTTTAGAGGGGAGGTCATTGGGTGACTATTGGGAGGACGAATCTTGAACCCAAAAAATGATATTTGGCCACAATATCCCACCAAATTTGCTGACAATACCCCACAAGAGGTTTTGGACCCATCCCAAGTGGATTGGTGTCGAAATCAGGCCTCAAATGGTGGGCGGCCTGCCCCATGGGCACCCCCTCCCACACTGCCACAGTCCTAATCGTCCCCCTTCGAAGCGATGGGAATTCCGTGGCAGACTTGCTTTGTTTTATTTTTTTGCATTCAATTCTATGATGCTTAGATAGGTTGTCATTTAAATTTCGTCTTGTTTTGAACAATTTTGATCATATTTCCATCTTTGCTCGCTTCTACTAATCTACAGGTAGCATCATCAAATTCCCGTTGATGGATGTCAAATTGGGAAAATATGACCATCTGGGTCTTCCCAAAATTCCCCCAATTAGCTAACCCCAAGTTTGCAAGTCTTTTGGAGCTTCCTAGGCAGGACATTTGGGACAGTACCCTTTCGGCATTTTGTTGCAGGTGAATTCGTCCCGCCCCGGAGCGAATTCGAATCGGCGAGCAATTTCCTGACTGTTCTTTTTGCAGGGCCTTCCTGGTGGTGTCTTGATGCCCTTGTCAAATTTTCAGAGCTTTTGGATTCATTTTAGTCATAGTTTAATTCGTTTTTCTTATTCACTTATCGTAGGCTTGGGGATTGCATGCTTTGTTTTATCCGCAGGTGCTACTGACCGTTTCGTGTTCCTTTGAGCGCAGGGTCTGAACATCGGAGGAGCAGCAAGGAGTCTAGACTCATCAATGCAAGCGGCGGCGACATTTGGTCCGCCCATTTTACATGTGGGCACGCGAAAGAAGGAAAGGCACCCATGGATGTAACAAGAACGCATACTTAAACGCTCCTAGCCCTTGGAAGGGGAGGATGTGCATTGTAACCAAGTTGTGAAACATATCAATAAAAAGGGCTGTCTTCTTTATTTGCATTTTTTTCGTTTCAATTCGTTCATGCTTTTCCCTCTTTTCATGCGCTTTCAAATTCCTAGGAATTAGCGTTAAGTTTGGTTCAGTTTGCATCGCATCGTCGCCTTCCTTTTTGCTTTCGTATCCTCGTGCTTTCACAAACAGACCTAAACAAAGTTATTATAGAGCTTCATTAGGATTCTTAAGAAAATACCTAGCTCCCTATTCTACCTACCCATCTATCCAAGTTCACTAAACATGAACATTCAAAGATAATTTATATTCTGAAGAAAACATTCGTAAGGACGTCACTTGCATTATGTATATTCCGGAGAGAGCATTCGTAAGGACGTCACTTACATTATGGGTGATGCAACCCGAAGAGAACATTCATTAAATAAGGTAATTAGATCCTGTAAGTGTGGTTTACTCGTAAGGATGCCACTTGCATTATGGGTGATGTGACCATCCATCTATGTTTACTAAACATGAACATTAAAAAATAATTTATATTTCGGAGGGAACATTCGTAAGGACGTAACTTGCATTATCGATGATGTGACCTGGAGAGAACATTGTAATTAGATCATGTGAGTCTGGTCTACTCGTAAGGACGTCACTTGCATTATGAATGATGTGACCCGAATTCAATTCCATGGTAAATATATATAAGAAATATTACTTAAAAAAAATAAAGTAATTCAGTAAACTATGCCCGTGAGCGATCGTCTGTTGAAAATGCGGTTTGCCTGGTGGATTCCTCGACTGGGCAGATTTGTCTACCACTCTACTCTTTATACGAATTTATTGCCACCACAAACACAACGAGAACTACAGTCTATACGCATTTATTGCCACCACAACTACAACTACACACTACTGTGGAGTTGATCTTCTCATTCCACGGGGGACAGCAAGCTATGGCGTCTAGGAATGCGATGGAGGAAGCCATGGGTAATGCGAAGTTGCATGTTATGTTGCTGCCCTCTCTGGGCCACGGAAACCTCATTCCCTTCATGCAGTTGGCCAAGAAAATCTCCGCAAAGGGCCTCACCGTCAGCTTCGTCACAACCTTTCACCACATCCCAACTCTGCAGACCAAAGTGGACGCCGCCAGGGAAAGCGGGCTGGACATCCACCTTGTCGAAATGAAGGTCCCCAAAGACCATCTGACGCTGGGCAAGGTCAACAGCAATAGGGTGTAGTGGCACCAGCTGCCACCTATTCTCGCCGCCGACGAGGGCCTCGAGTGTTGGAAATATTGTTTAATCCAAATTATGTACTCGCCACCGCCGCTGGAATGTCCCGTCTGGCAGAGGCCTCCGCCGTTGGAATGTCCCGTCTGGCAGAGGAAGCATGGGCGAGTTAAGGGAGTAGGTGAACTCCGTATGCCTCCAGGCTGGCCTCGAGATTCCCACCAAGCCAGCCTGAGACCTCTGCAACTATAAATAGAAGCCTCGGGCACGTATTCGGTATTCTGGGCAGCCGCCCCAGTTTCCCTGTAGTTTAGCAGGTTCGATTCTGTAGCAGTGTCGCTGCATATCAGAGTAGTTGCTCAGTGTGAGCTTTGGGGGTTCCTACTGCTCTTTAGCATAGAACCCCCTGTGTAATCCAGTTGGGATTTGGGCGGAAGTATTCCGCAGGCGGCAATGTTCGCAGATGTAAGCTCAGCAGAGCATTTGGGTGACCTCCCCTATTTTCAATATAAACCCTATCTCTTATTTGCCTCCGCCTGCGTCGTCTGTTAGCCTATAACAGGGCTGTCTTAAAGATCCTCCGAATTAATTTGTTTTGGTTTAAGTTTAAACTTTCGTCATGGTATCAGAGCGAGGAGATGGAGCCGCAGGCGGAGAGGACTGAGAGCCACAGCGTTGGGCCGGGTGTGGTTCATCGACAGAGATTCGAACAAGGGCACCCGGCTGTTTCGACCAGAAAAGTCTGGCTTCCCAAGCGAAGAGCGAAGGACGAGCTTTGTCGAAGTGCGACAGCGGAGGTTTGCCGGGATGCGAACGTCGGGAGCAAAGGGTGTTTTTCGAAGTGCGGCGCCGAAGTGGTGTGCAAACTTCGGGAGAAAGAAAATTTGGCGAAGTCCGACTTCGGGGGCGAAGTCTGACTTCGGGAGCGAAGATTGGAGTGCACAGGACGGGAGGCCCCGAAGTGCGGCAACGAGTGAAGTGCGAATTTCGGGAGAAAATTTGGCGAACTCAAACTTCGCAGGTGAAGTCTGAATTTCAGACTGCGCAGCGCGAAGGAGGGAGAGAGATTCGCCGAATCTCATTTTTTTTTGGGAAGAATTTGGATTAAGGGAGGCTGTTGGAAATATTGTTTAATCCAAATTATGTACTCGCCTCCGCCGTTGGAATGTCCCGTCTGGCAGAGGCCTCTGCCGCTGGAATGTCCCGTCTGTCAAAGAGGAAGCATGGGCGAGTTAAGGGAGTAGGTGAACTCCGTATGCCTCCAGGCTGGCCTCGAGATTCCCGCCAAGCCAGCCTGAGACCTCTGCAACTATAAATAGAAGCCTCGGGCACGTATTCGGTAATCTGGGCAGCCGCCCCAGTTTCCCTGCAGTTTAGCAGGTTCGATTCTGCAGCAGTGTCGCTGCAGATCGGAGTAGTTGCTCAGTGTGAGCTTCGGGGGTTCCTGCTGCTCCTTAGCACAGAACCCCCTGTGTAATCCAGTTGGGATTTGGGCGGAAGTATTCCGCAGGCGGCAATGTTCGCAGATGTAAGCTCAGCAGAGCATTTGGGTGACCTCCCCTGTTTTCAATATAAACCCTATCTCTTATTTGCCTCCCCCTGCGTCGTCTGTTAGCCTATAACAGGGCTGTCTTAAAGATCCTCCGAATTAATTTGTTTTGGTTTAAGTTTAAACTTTCGTCATCGAGCCCCACTTCGATCTCTTCCTGGGGCGCTTCTTGGGCGCCGAAATCAGCCCTTTGCCCACCCCCGTTTGCCTTATTGCAGATTTTCTTCTCGGCTGGTCCTCCGCAGTGGCCAAAAAGTTCGGGATTCCACGGGTGAGCTTTGAGACCTCCGGCATGTTCGGGAGGTCGTTGCAGGAGATCGTGTGGGAGGCGCTCCCGCGGAACCTCCCACGCACGGCGTCAGGCCGCTATCTGGTGCCCGGCGTGCCGCGGGAGGTCCGCCTGACCCGGCGCCAGATGCTGCCGGAGCTGCCTGAAGCCACAACGGAGAACGAGACGCATCAGTTTTCGTTGCGGCTGCGGCGCGGCAACAGGCTCTCCTGGCGGACCATCGCCAACACGTTCCGCGAGCTTGAGGGAGAATTCGTGGACCATTACGAGAGGGCCAACGGCAACCCCACCAGAACGATCGGGCCCATTCTGCCACCTGAGGCCTTCGAGGACCCCCGCCACGGCAGAAAAATTGTGCCAGCCGTCCAAATGGGGGCGAACACGGACGACGAAAAGTGTATACAATGGTTGGACGCGCAGGCAGAGTCGTCGGTGCTTTACATTTCCTTCGGCAGCGAAAATTCCATCTCGACTGCTCAGACGCAGCACCTGGCCCAGGGTCTCGAAGCCAGCGGGGTGAAGTTCGTGTGGGTTCTTAGCACACCTTCCGACGCGGGGGACACGTCCTATTCCCTGGTCTTAGACTTTCTCCCCGCAGGATTCCACGGTCGTATGGCGGCGGAGGACCGGGGGCTTTTCCTGCTGGGGTGGGCACCGCAGCTGAGCATTCTGGTGCACCCTTCCACCGGGGGGTTTCTCTCTCACTGCGGATGGAACGCCGTGCTGGAGGCGACCACCATGGGGGTTCCCATGATCGCATGGCCTCTGTACGCGGAGCAGCATTTTAACTCCAAGTTTGTGGTGGACGAGGTACAGATTGCTGTGGAAGCGCCTCAGAGACTGGATCAGGACTGGTTGGTCACTAGAGATGACGTGGAGAGAATAGTGAGGTCGCTCATGGTGGAAGAGCAAGGCAGAGAATTGAGAAAGCGGGTGCAGCTGCTGAAGGCTGCTGCCAGAGGCGCCGTGGCGACAGATGGGTCTTCTGCTGAAAATTTCAAACTGTTTGTTTCAGAGATTAGAAATGTCGCTGCCACTGGTTTTTGAGGACATGTTTTTGTGAAGGATGTTTATTTTATATTTCGTCGTTGGAATTATTGATGCTGGCTCTTGCAAAAAGTTTGCCCATAGTTATAACAAGGTGGCCTGGATTTTTCGCGGTTATGTCCCGCTGTTGTTTTTGGAGCTTTGGTGTCTGGATAATTTTGTCTGACGGTATGGTCTTCTGTTCCCATCCGGTAGAGTCCAAACCAAAGCCAAAAATTTTAAAAAATCCCAAAATCTGATGTCAAGGCATATGAGATTTGTTAGAAGCATAAATGTCCGACAGATGTGTCCTCGACGGTAGGCGTTATTTTTTTTTTTTCTGGTTAGATAAGGTAGTTGCTCACACTCAAGATTCTAAATATGAAAATTATTTAATATATTGAATACTGTAGAGTAATATGAGTAAAATTAAATCAATAAGTGTATAAAGTATGCAGAGGGTATCAATTGTGAGTGTTAGTGGACAGGGTATCAATTGTGAGTGTTAGTGGACAAGTATGGAAGTGAAAAGTTGTATGAGATGTTTTAAGATATGAAGTGATAGGTTATGTAATCATGATGGGACTCTTTATTATGATGGGAGTCATTTGAAAGATTGCATCTCTATTAAAAAATATCTAGGTTCTTTATTATGATGTGAGGCATTTGAAAGACTGCATCTTTAGTGAAAGTGTTAGTGGTCAAGTATGGAAGAGAAAAGTTGTATGAGATATGTTAAGATATGAAGTGACAGCTTATGTAGTCATGATGAGACTCTTTATTATGATGTAAGCCATTAGAAAGATACTCAAAAATATTGAGATTCTTTATTATGATGTGAGCCATTAGAAAGATTGCATCTCTACTCAAAAATATTGAGATTGTTTATTATGGTGTGAGCCATTAGAAAGATTGCATCTCTACTCAAATATATTGAGATTCTTTATTATGATGGGAGGCATTAGAAAGACTGCATCTGTTAGTGGTCAAGTATGAAAGTGGAAAGTAGATGTGTTAAGACATGAAGTGAAAGGCCATGATTAATGTAATCATGATGAGATTCTTTACTATAATGTGAAGCATGTGAAAGATTGCATCTCTATTCAAAAATATTGAAAAGTTATTTATATAAAATTATATATAGTAATCAAGTGTAATAATGAATATAAGAAAGTTGAATGTAACAAAGAAATATTTTTAATATATAATATTATGATTATATATGAAATTTATTTATGAAATAATTAAACATATTTATTAACATTAATATTAGTTAAGTATTATTGAGCTCTAAAATTTAATATAATTTTTTTAATCAAAATATTGAAAAGATTGATTGATATTACTTTTCTTTCATAAATTAAAAAAATTATTCTTATATATTTATGATCCTAATTGAAAATTATATATAATCTACATTTATTATTATAAAAATATATAATTAATTATAATTTATTTTTTTTTTAAACAACAAATGTAACCAATTATAATAAAAATCTTTTAAATTATATAAATAAAATTTAAAAATTTATAACTTAAAACACAAAAATATAAAAAACATTTTCAAACATAAAAATTTTAGTTATTTTGACAACTTATTCCTCCAGTCAATACCTGGGCTGTTTTACAGCTATTTATATTAAAAAAAACATTCAAAAGTTAAGAAGTATTATCATCGATAATGTATATAAAAAATATTACTCAAAAAGTTTTCGAATACTTTTTTATTCTTAAAAAAATTGAACTCAAACCGCTGACGCACAAACAAAGTCACTAACCTGTCTCTTGCTGGACAGCTTAAGTCGTTGTCAAATCACATCACGTGGACAATGGCAGACTTTATTTAACCTACAATTATTTTTAATTCTGAGTCAAAAGGGATTGTGTTGATTACTTTTTACTATTTGGTAAGTCAGATTATTCACCAATCATTTAAAATATTTGTCAATATTTTAAGTTATGTTTTTCTGAAATAGAGTTCAAAGCTTACCCAAGCAAATATAAAATGTGTTAATTTTTTTTTTCAGTCAATTTGTTTAGGCTTAGGTCAATCTCACACTTGAATGTTACAATTTGTAAGGAGCATAGATTTTGAGAGGGACAATACTAACAAAGACGGTGGAGCTCTTGGTAAAGTGAAAATGTTTTCTTAATGTTTGGAGTGAATTTGAAAGACATTTTCAGCTGTTTGATCAAGCTTTTTTAATGTTTGAAGTGAATTTAATCAGTATTTTTTTAATTTTTTTTTTCATCTTCTCTTATGTTTATAAGAGATGTGATGATTCACAGGTGAAATCATCAATTTTCTTTTAATAATTATAGAACATTAATTAATATATTAATGGTTAACAATCTTTTTTTTAGCTAATTGATAAATTTTTTAAGTGAATTGGTACTTTAAAAATGAGTAAAATTTTGGGTTATAAAATTCCCTTAACATTTGATCTTATGTTATTGTTTGTTGCTTTTAAAATAAGCAAAATTTGGTAAATATAGTGTCGAAGTATTGCAATATCATATCCACTTAGGTAAAGGGTATTAATGGAGATCACTTGTGGGGATTTAGCATTACCTAATGGTTTAAATATGTTATGCAAAACTAGAAAAACATTCTTCTTTCACTGTTATTATTATTTTGATTATAAATATAAGTAGATATGTTATGATATCAAATTTATTTTTTATTATATTCATAAATATTTCAACAAAAAAAATAAGTTTATTATTATTATTTGCTTTCTTTTTTGTGTGTTATACTTGTCTTTTTTCAAATCTAAAATAATAAAAAGTTTTTTTTATTGAATTTGTTCGCTTAATTATCTTCATTTATAGTTTGTATTAGTAGATGTCCTTCATTATTTAAGGTTAGAGATTACTTTTTTAAATATAATATTTACAAATAGATTTTCTAAAACATTTGGATAAATATAAATTTTTACTTGAAAATTTATATTAAATAAAAAATAGAAAATGGAAAGCCTCTTATCATATTATATATAGATAACAAAACAAATAATATTTAAAATTATATTTATTTACTATTTTCATGTTATATATATATATATATATATATATATATATATATATATTTTTTTTTTTTTTTTTTTTTTGAAGTAGAAGAGATTTTTAAAGGGTCCCCGAACCTATTACAAGTAGGGTTTTGAAAAAAACCCCCAAACCTTAGATCTAACAATAAGATATCAAGAAAACCTTAGCTGAATTCCACGAATCCAACCCGAAAATCCAATGAAGCAACATCCAAATTTTTATCAAGCAAATATAAGAGATTATCACGATCAAATAGCCATCTGGCAAAAGGGACCAATATAGGAGAAATCCACACCCAAAACAACATTCAAATTCGATATTTAAAATTAGAATTTGAAAATCCCGCCCAAAGCTGCATTCAAATTCAAAGTTCAAAATTTGAAGATCCTACCCACCACTAAGGCCTTAAATCTGGGAACCATACCTCACCACTGGAACCTAGGGGTGGTCAAAGAACTAGAGAGCCAAGAATCACATTTAAACTAGAGTAGATTTACAAAAACATCTGGCTTGACAAACAACTGAAACAAAAACAACCAAAAATCACTTGTTGGAAGCTTGTCTCAACGAGGTCTTGGGAGGCCTGCCAACCATTTTTTTATCCCCAAAGAAAGAAATCCTTTTTTCAGGCCACACTCCTGAACACATTTGTTCCAAGTCTCCATGATTGGAACAACCTCATTCTCTCCAGGATGTAGAGCCTCAAAATATCCATTAGAAGGGGTTGTACTATGTTAGCAATTTTATATTCAATCTCTCTTTTTCTGAGCACTCTATTGCTAGGTCTCCCCTCTTTCCTTTCGATCCCTACATCAATACGAGTTTTCCTATGACTTCTGGTCTTCAAACCTGGAAAGCCTTTCTCAAACACAAATTTTGAAGAGGCTAGAGAACTTTCCATTAACTATTGAAAAGTTGAATCTGTTGGAAATTTGAGTTTATTTTATGCTGTCATTGATGTCACATTGATCATTGATGTCACATTGAGTTTTGGTGGTAAAATCACTTCATAGATAATCATCTATGATATTTTGGAGAGCATGGATATATACAGGGTTTTTATGAAACCCAAGACACTCAAAATAAAAGGTTTTATTTAAAACCATGGCATGCTTATGTGGAAAGGGATTTTCTTAAAAGCCAAGGTGGAATTTTGTTTCATAAAAAAAAAGGACTTCCGGTGATGAAGATATTAAAGTTTAAAGTTTAAGTTTAAATTAATGGAGGGCTATGTGCAATTAATGGAGGGTGGCATATATATACATGTAAAGGTTTCAATTTATTTTGGAAAGGTGGCATATTATATATCGTCGGAAAGCTTATTTCGAGGGCTATTTGACTAACTTATTTAGAAGGAGAAATAAGGTGTGTGTGTAAAGATATATTTCTTATTTTACAAAGGGGTTCCAAAAGTGAAGTTTACCTTGTTCTTTTTTCAAGAGGATTAATTCTTTCATGAGGTAACAAGGTATGCAATATTATGATTTATTTTATTTTATGGTATAAGTGGTTTTGGGAGTGAAAATGTTATGCAATGTTTTGATTTATTTTATTTTATGGTACAAGTGGTTTTAGGAGAGATAAGGAAGTTGTGCAATTAAAGGCCTTGGTGATGATTATTGAAAAGTGGAGTAATGTTGATTCTTTTGTGATCTACTAACCCTTGTGAAGATTGGCAAAAGAATTTTGTGATTGTGGCAAATTTACAAAGAGGTTTTTCATCTTTATAAAAGGTATGGACACATTCTCCTATTTATTGTTTATGGTGGTTGATTTTTAAAATATCATTGGAGGGAAAAGGATTGTTTGTGGTTTCCTTTTCAAAAGTGGTTGGTTGAATGCTTCAAGGTTTTCTGAATTGAGAGTTGTGTTTAAACCTTGTGTTATAAGCATAGTGGTTGAAGCCCATTGGTTGTGAAAGAACTTGAGTTAGAAAATAACATGAGTATCATTGTTATGTGAGATTTGTGGTTTAGCATTGTTGGAAATATTTGAGTTGGCTGATACATAATTGGACTAGGATTGTGTGAGAAAGAGTTGTCCCTTGTGATGATTGGTTGAGTTGAGTTGATTGAGCCTAGTCAAGTGATGTGTGAAGTGATTGTTAAAGTTCTATGAAATAAACTATTCCATCATTCTATGTTGATTTAATATTAAGGTTAGAACATATTGAGTCTCTAACAATTCTCTTTATGGTTCTATAATACTTGAGTTGAGTTGAGGTTGACTTGAATTGAGTTGAGGTTTATTTGAGTTGAGAGTGAGATTAGAACATATTGAGTCTCTAAAAAATCTCTTTATGCTTATATGAGTTGATTTGAGTTGAGTTGAGATTAATTTCGGTTGAGAGTAAGTTTAGAACATATTGAGTCTCTAACAATTCTCTTTATGCTTCTATGAGTTGATTTGAGATTAATTTGGGTTGAGAGTGAGATTAGAACATATTGAGTCTCTAACAATTCTCTTTATGCTTCTATGAAGTTAATTTGAGTTGATATTGCCATTCATTGTTGAGTTCATATTTGAGATTTGCCTTGATAGATTTATGGATGAGATTTGAGTGCCACTTGAGCATGATTGATTGAGCCTTTGATAAGGAGTTTGGGATAGATTTAAGGATACTGTTGGGATAGATTTGAGGACAGTGTTGGGAAATATTTTTGGACAGTTTTATAGCATATTTGGGCAAGTTCTTAGTGAGATTACTAGAGAATATTTGGACAAGTTATTGGTGAGCTTGCTAGAGCATATTTGGGCAAGTTCTTGGTGAGCTTGCTAGAGCAAATTTGGGCAAGTTCTTGGTGAGCTTGCTTGAGCATATTTGGACAAGTTTTGTGTGAGCTTGTTAAGCAGATTTGACAAGTTCTGTGTGAGCTTGTTAAGTAGGTTATGTGTGAGCCTATTGAGCAGGTTCTTAGTGAGCCTATTGACAAAGCTTTGGAGGTGACAGAGTATAGAGGACATAGTCTCAGTGGATAGAGATCCAACAACCAGCATAATTGAAGACAGATCTGAGTGATGAGTCTTCAAGTGGAGAGAGGTCCACTAGTTAGTGTAGTAGAGAGACATAGTCTTCTAAAAGATCACATAGCCATATCAGAAGGGGAAAGTGTTCTCCTGTGGAATATATCCACTAACTTGATATTAGGGGATTATCATCTCCTTTGGACAAGGATCCATAAACATTGTAATTGGGAGTGATTCCCAAAGAGATTGATTAAGAAATTTTTAGTAAAATATTTTCTTTGTGGAGTAGCCCACATTGGGAGAACCGATAGGTCTCCATCTTGCCAAAGTCCATCTCCTTAGAGTATCAATATCTGACCTCCTACCTTGGAATTTTTCCACAAGATTCCATAACCCATATTTTAGTATATTATCAATCAAGCTATCGAGGATATGGATCTAGTTTGACACAGGAGAAATGTCGAAGAGGGTGTCAGATCCTCCATTAACGCCAGTGACCACTTTTGCATACGAAGGTGCACTAGGGGGAATGGGGTACTCCCCATAGGTTCTACTCATCCCACCTTTGAGCTTACCAGGATCCCACTCCTCCCATTCAAATGAAAAGGAGGGGTCATGCGAGTCAAATAGATCTGCATTCACATATTTAGATTCTTTAGCAATGGGGTCAAATCTGCTTGACCAAGCATCCACCTTCTCTGCAACGCTCATATTCCTCCTCTACAACACTCCTTTGAAACCTAAAAACTACATTGATCTACTTCACAACCTAACTATTATAGCATAGTGCTTCACAGATCCACTTTACAACTTGGCCAGACATCCACCTTCTCTACAATGCTCATCTGCCTCCTCTACAATGCTCTTATGAAACCTAAAAAATACACTGATCTACTTCGTAACCTAACTACTGTAGCATAATGCTTCACATATCCACTTTACAACTTGGCTAGGCATCCACCTTCTCTACAAAGCTCATCTACCTCCTCTACAACGCTCCTCTAAAACCTAAAAAATTGCACCAATCTACTTCACAACCTAACTATTGTAGCACAATGCTTCAAAAATCCGATTTACAACTTGGTTAGACATCCACTTCTTTGAAACACTCATCTACCTCCTCTGCAATGCTCCTCTAAAACCTAAAAAACTACACTGATCTGCTTCACAACCTACGTACTGTAGCACAGTGCTTCACAGATCTGCTTTACAACTTTACGAAACATCCACCTTCTCGAAAATGCTCATCTACCCCCTCTAAAACCTAAAAATTACAGATCATGTTTTATATTTTTTTGAACTTCAAAAATTAAAATACTTTTTAACAATAATAAAATTCATATAATGAAGATAATAATAAATATATTAATAAGGTCCGACGTGTAGACCAATTGGTTCCCCCAAACCCTGTAAGGGGGGTGGAGGTCCAAGTTTTAAATCTCGGGCCTCGCTGGACTAAATGCTTGTCCTTTTCCTAGAATTTTTAGCGACGTAAAAGGTTTAAAATGATCGTGGCATGGTGGTTATAGGGACGGCCTACGCAAAAATTTGTGTGGTGGCTTCTAGGGCGAACATGGCAGAATACTGTGGTGGCCATAAAAATCCGGATAGCCTGCCCGAATTCGTGGTGGCTACCGATTCCACCATGTAAAATCAAATAAATAAATAAATATATTAAAAATTTCCAATAATAAAATTTATATAACATATTATTTATATAAGGGACTATTGTATGATCATACAATGGTATTACAATAACTTAATAATTATACATATATTGTTGAGTAAGATTCAAACTTCAATATCCACCTTAAAAGTCTAGATGTTTAATTGATTAAACTTATTTCATTTAATTGTGTCTATCATATGATATTTATTTTTTTATTAGGGTAAAAGAAGGGGTTTTGAAAGGTTTCCCAAAAATTTTAACAAACTTTTACAAGAAGATAAGCCCAGATGCTTCTAAGAGAAACACAAAAATTACAAAGAGGCATTCTTCCATGCCATACAAACATCAAAAACTTTAAAAACAATCCACATTAAATAAAAGCTATCACCTATTAAATACAACAAAAATTGTAGCAATTTGAAGCAACAAAAGAAAAAACTTCCTTTCCTATCTTGAGTTTTGATCCCACTATCTACACACCTAATTGAGCTTTATAGGTAACACACTCTACACCAGTCCCTATAACCTACTATCTTTGAAAAAGTCAAGACAAGTTTCCCATAACCAAATCCAACAAACAACTAGACAAGGGTTGTTCTCCCAAGCCACCATGGGAATTCCTATCAAGTCATTTTGGACACTACCATAAGCATCAAATATTGGTTTCATGATAACTTTATTTTGGATAAATTATATTATATAGTGAACCTTGAATTCTTGGTAATCTGTTTCTATATACTCAAAGTCTATACTCAAAGTCTCTGACCCACATGAGAAAGTCCCAATGCAAAATATCTAGTAAAATACCATTAGTGAAATATGTGGGCTTCATACCAGCCAAAACAAGGATCACAAGCTATAATATAGATAACACAAGTAGGCACATATGGATAACCTTTATGGAAAAACTCTATGAATCTGCCCCACCAGTCTTATGTCCTTAGAACTACAACATACATTAGCCACTAGCATAGTCCAACTGGGTGGAAACCTAGGTTAAAATAACCTGGGGAAGGTACTGATCTACACACAACATATTCAAACCAAAGATTTTGAAAGCAAATGTTAACAAAAAGGAAGCCTAAATGACCATAATTCCAAACACAAGATATTTTATTTGAAAAGAGTGGTACAAACAGGAGCCAACATCACCATAGTTCCTTATTTTGAAAACATGCAAAAATGGGGGGCAACGTTGTTAGAAGAGTTATACCATATTTTGTTTTAAAATTTCTCCCAAACATCGATTCACATGATCGATCTTCCATATTACTGCTTCTAAGATCCCACCACATCCTTCTATGAAATAAACCAAACAAATATTTAGGAAAAAATATTAATCATTGTGAACTCCATTTCTTTTCATGATCAACAATTGCAATAATTTGTTGGGGTAAGTCTTCTTCCTAGACATTGATCTCTTCTTGCATTATTCCAAAATTAGCCAAACAATCTACTCTGCTATTTTCTTCCCTATATATATAATTAAATTCCACTACCTTTATAAACCTTATAATATGTTGAGCTTCACAAATCAGAGAGGTTAAATTTTAGTTGAATTTTGTATCATTTTTCATCAAATGAATCATGTTTAAGGAATCACCTTCTATAATTACTTTTTTAGCCTAAATATTATTCACCAACTGTGCCTCCGCAAAGTGGCTGGACTAGTCCCCCAGGACTTCAACATAAGTAATTAAAGTATTACCATTTCCATCTCTTATCAACCCTCCCACTCCAATAGGTCTAGGATTTCCTTTATCTGCCCCATCAAAGTTCAATTTCAGCATACCACCTGAAGGGGAAGTCCATTTTTTTTACCTCTTTTAAAGGATTCTAATATGATCAAACATATTTGTCACTGGATCAAGAACCCAATCAACAATAATCATACCTTCCTTTTTTTATTCCTATACCTCTTCCCACTTAACTAATATAGCATTCTCCATGGTTAAAGAGCAAATCATATTGGCTACAACAAGACTGTCCCTTATTTTCCCTTCAAAAATATGACTATTTTGTTATTTCCAAAGAGCCCACAAAGAATGATGAAGACTGAAGTCCCATAAAGAGTTAAACCTCTTACTCTTGAAAAGGGATTTCCATTGTAGATAAAGATCACTAAGGCAATTGGGGAAGATCTACGAAACCTAAAATCTACTAAGAACCAAATGGAGGACTTCTTGAGCAAAAGGGCATTTTAGGCTCAAGTGGTTAACATCTTTTATTATACATTCACAAAGGTTCCACCTATTTGGAAGTTGAAAACCTCTTTTCATAAGGTTATCCATATTAAGGATCTTATTTTGGTAGATGATCTAGAAGAAGGTAACTTTAGGACTAAAATTATTTAATAAAACATTCAAATCCGACAACCAACGAAGATTTTCACATTCTAGCAAATAGTAACAAAATTTGACCGAATAGGTCTCTTGATTAGATAATTTTCGCCACCTAGAATAATGAACGGTTAGGTTATTCAAAAAATAAACCTTAATCATCCTATTCAATTTACTAAGAACTTGGTTCCTTCTTTAATCCAAACCTATGTCTATCATATGATATTAATATGATTGTATAATAACCGCCCAAGGCTACGTGGATTGGTAGGTGCTAGTCTGGTTGGACACTTACCAGGAAGAGACCCAAGTTCAAACCTTGGGGTAAGCCTGTTGCAAAGGTAGTAGTCTGATTTGAATCCTCTGAGTGCGTGCCAAACTAACAACGACGGTACAAATCTCGAGCGTTTGATGGTCCATTTCACATCGGGCTATAAAACAACGAGGTAGAATAGGTTTGGTGGATGCAACCCTTGTGGTTGGAACCCTACACTTGTTAGCTACTAAAAATAATGTGGTTGTAACCAAGTCTTCTATCAAACAAAAAAAAATGATTGTATTATAACATTTATAAATTTTAACATTAAACTTTACTTTCTAGATTTAAAATATTAATTTTAAATTTGAAAACATTAAGTAAGTTTACACCAAACTCTCCATATTATTAAATTAAAAAAAATACTTTTTACCATTTCAATAAAAAATTATTATTAAATTTTTATATTATTTTAAAAATATTTAATTCAAAAATATAATTAAATTATCTTTATTTAAAAATAAAATAAAAAATAAAAATCTTGATTGCAGAATAATCTTATATTCTAAATTTACTTCTCACCAAAATAAAGAAAATACAAATGAAACTGAAATTTAATAGAGAAATTGTTTATTTATATTTATTATCAAACATTACGAATCTTAAGAAAATATCCAACTCCCTATTCTACCTACCCATTCATCAAGTTCACTAAAAATGAACATTCAAAGGTAATTTATATTCCGGAGCGAACATTCACTACATAAGGTAATTCAGTAAACCATGCCCATGCCCATGAGGAGTGAGGAGCGATCGTCTGTTGAAAATGCGGCTTGAGTGGTAGATTCCTCGACTGGGCAGATTTGTCTACCACTCTACTCTCTATACGAATTTATTGACACCACAACCACAACCAGAACTACAGTCTATACGCATTTATTGACACCACAACTACAACTGTATGGCGTCTAGGAATGCGATGGAGGAAACCGTGGCCCAGAGGGCAGCAACATAACATGCAACTTCGCAACACTCGTGGCTTCCTTTATCGCATTCCATCGTATGTAAATGTATAAAAAAAACGAAAAATATTCGTATGAGATTTGTTAGAAGTATAAATGTCCGACGGATGATTTCGTCTAGGAATTTTCCTATTTGTTTAATAATTGTTTTTAATTTAAAAAATATATATTATTTATTAAAAGTATTACATTATTTAATAAATTGAATATTATAGAATATTGTGAGTAGGATTGTAAGTATGAGCGTATAAGTAAAGTCAAGCAAGTCTCAATTGTGCAAGGAAAGAGTTATAAGATGCATCAAGTATTAAGTAAAGGTTATATAATCATAAGTTTTTATCGCGATGCGAAGCATAATTTTATGGGATATAATTTTTATAGATTTGATTTTTGATTTTTTTTTGTTATATGTGGGATACATTTATTCTAAAGTCTACAACACACCATGAGAAGATTTCATCAGTTTCTTCTTTGGTTCAAGGTCTTCAACAAAAAAACTAAAAATAAGTTAGTTAACAAAAAAAATAAAAAGAAGTTAGTCAACAATGATAAGCAAGTTTAAGATTTGATTACTCCTATTTCTTCTTTGAAGACTTCAGAAGATATCATGAAAGGCACACCCAAAATTTTCTCATATAAGCTCTCACATATGAGTGTATTGCAGCAAGATATAGCTATAGTCTTTTTGTTGCTATTAGTTTTTATTTTTATATATATTCATTATACTTTACTCCTTATCTACCTTTAAAAAAAAAAGTTACTTTTATTTTGATAACAATAATTAAAAATATTGAAAAGTTTATTATATAAAATTATATATTGAAGATAAAACTTTATATTATATAATCAAGGATAATCAAAATAAATGAATAAAAAAAATCTAATTTATGAATGTAATAAAAAAATATTTTTAATATACAATATTATAAATAATTATTTGATCATACAAATATTTTTTAAACATGAGTATTTTAAGTCTTATTGAGGTTTAAAATTTGATATAAACTTTCTAATCAGAAAATTGGAAAGATTGGATGAACACTAAATTACCTCTCCTATTACTTTTCCTTGATAAATTAAAGAATTTATTCTTACATCGTATGAATACACATACAGTTGAAAGTCATGTAATCTACACTTATTATTAAAATATAAAATAATAAATAATTTTTTATTAAAAAAAAATAATTATTAGTATAATAAATTATATTAAAAATCCTTTCAATTATATAAATAAAATTAAAAACCTTATAATTTTAAAAAACTTTCTAATAAATTTACTTTAAAAATACAAAATACATTTTCAAATACCAAATTTCAAATACCAAATTTCTAGAACTAACTTGACTACTTATGCTCCCTCGATACCTCACTGTGCTCTACATTTATTTATTATTAAAAAAACATTCAAAAGTTACGAATATTTTCCTGTTGAATGTTGCTGTGTTTTGTAGTTGCAGGGAAGCTCGAAATTTGATGACTAGGCGGCCGTCTTTGGCTGTTACCATTAAAATACGGTCAATTACTTTATTAGACCGTCAAAGAAAATAAAAAATAATTTTTTTTAAAATAAGTTATAAGTTATGTTTTTCCTGGAATAGAGTTCAAAGCTTAGCCAAGCAAATATAAAATGTGTTAATTATTATTATTTTTTTTCAATCTCAAACTTTAAATGTTACAATTTGTAAGGATAATAGACTTTGCGAGGGACAATACACACAGACGGTGGAGCACTTGGTAAAGTGAATAAGTTTTCTTTGGAGTCAATTTGACCGGCATTTATAGTTGTTTGTTCAAGATTTTGCTAAAAATAAAAATAAAATGATTGAGTTTCATTTAGAGTATGCAGTGAATTTAAGTAGTAAATTGGAATTATCTTTTAGCTTTAACTTTTTCTTTAGTTTTCATTTTAGTTTTAGACCATACACTAATTCTGTCTTTTGCTTTAGTTCTGGCTATTTATTTTATTTGAACGTCTACCTCTAGGTTATTGCTTCTAGGTCACTTTAAAGTTATATTTGGGTTATTTTTGGGTCATTGTCTTTGAGTTATTTATAGGTCATTTTTTGGATTGTCTTTAGGTTTACTTTTAGGTCATCGCTTCTAGAACATTAGCATTGAATTATAGTTTTTATGTCAATTCATATATTTGGAATCTTTTACGTAATGTTTCACTATAGCTTTTACCACTACAAGTCTTCTCGCATAGCTTGGGTCATATTTAGAAATAGAAATCAAATTTTCAAGTTTTCCAATATTACATTGCTACATGAAAAGCTCACATTTGAGAAACTGTGATGTTTTTTAACCACCAAACTTTACTTTTTTTTATAGAATCTATTCAACATTTTTTTTACATTATCCCATTTGGACACATTATCCATCTATAATTCATATGTATTTTATCAGTCACTTTATTCTTATGCCAACACTTTCTCTTAGAGTGATTATTATCTTCGTAAATCTCACAAGGATGTTGGTTCCAACATCTAGTTGTCAAGTCTAGATCTTTCACAATGACTATAACAACTCATCCTAGGAGCTTCATTATTTGCATACGATTATTTTCTCATAAATTTGGTGTCATTGCTTTTTGCTTGACAAATATATCATAGGCCTTCATTTTTTAGCCTTATATCTAGCATTATGGGCATATTCATACCTTGACCATATCTTCCAAAGTCTATACCATTGTATCCCATTTTTCATTAGTTTTGAACAAATTCCTTTGGTATACTTTTCAAAATACTCGATTTTCTCATATCCACTATGGTGTCTATCACTATCACCAAAAACATTCAAATAATGCACATCATAATCACAATGACCTTCAAAACTATCATTGTCAATTTAAATCTGACAACATGACCTTTGTCATGGCCAATACAATCATCTTCCACATAAACTCTACTTTTACCAACAAATTTCAAATCATTGGTATCAGAAGCTATATTTATCCTTAGCTTATAAGGAAACATGGTGTAGCAGTACTCTATTAAAAAACATGTGTCAGTTTTTGATTCAACAGATTGCGTTACGCGACAAGTGATAAGTATACTACTAGTGATGGAGGATTTATGGTTCACCATATTGCGTTATGCGGCAAGTGAAGAGAATAATAACCAAAACAATATTTTTTTAATGGGGAATTTTAGAGAAAGATAAAAAGAACGTGTTAGTAAGGAACAAAAATGATGAAAAATATTTTTTTTCCGAAAAAATGAATTATACAACTAAAAAACTTCGAATGCGTTTCAACTTTTTGGGTCTCGTCAGCAGAGTGTGAGTCTTGGAGAGGTACAATATCCTATTTTTATAGTCCTAAATCTAGGGGGGAGCCAAAAAATAATGCATGTGGGATAAGAATTTATTCCCAAACATTAAATACAAACCCCAAGTTTTTAGACAAAATGGTAAATAATACATATTAAATATTCCCAGACTCAACCCCCAAAAAAACCCACCCTGTTTCAAAGGCGCATTAAAAAATGCGAGAAACAAGATGGAGAAAAGTCCCCTTACAAAATTTTGTTCTTGAAAATATAGGATCTAAGAGGTTTGTGATTCCTCCAGCAGATTATGGCTCATGCAATATGTTTAAGTTGCCTATCCTTACTCCAATTTTTGAACATAGGATAAATAACGTCTTTGCCCAAGTGCAAACTCCTAAAAAAATTGCAATTGTCTAACTTCAAAATAAGTGGAACATGTTTGGCTTTGGTGCCTTGTATACGTGCAACTCTTTCGAGAACTCTAGATTTAATATTTTGAGAGAGGGTCTTCCATAAAATTTGACCTTTTCAAATAGTGAAAGAAAAAAATTAATCTTATACCCTCTAGCTTTAAGTTTATTAAAAAACTTATTTTTAACATAAATAAAGCCCTCTCTCGAGCTTTATTTGACTAAGAACTTGTTGAGCTCACTTAAAATGAAGGCCTTCTACTGGTGGATAGGATGATGAGAAGAAGTAGGAATTTATTGATAGGTGTTCATTGGTTTCTAGAACAAATTTGTACACAAAATTATTGTATGAACAAAATCAGGTCCTTTAAAAAAAAGTATCCAGCAAAGTCACTTACGAATCTGAAATAAATGCTGATATTTTAATGCCTGGGTCGAAAGATCCATAAGTGGCCAAAAATTTTTCAAGTTTTTCCTTTGAGCCATGCCAAACACCAATGGCATCATCAATGTATCTTTTAAGAACAAAATATTTTCCACATCAACATTAATGAAAACTTGCTCCTCGAGATGGCAAAGAAATAAAAAAGGATTAACTACTACAAAGTTACTCCCAATGGTTGTTCATTTGATCTGTATATAGATTATATCCTTGAATTCTAGGTAGTGTTGTGTTAACACTAGTTCTGCAAGCCGAATGATGAAGTTTGTCTTAACTAGATTAAATTTATCCTTCAAAAAATATCGAAGAGCTGACAGACCTTTCGTATTTGGGATGCTAGGATTTAAGGTCTTGACATCAAAGGAAAAATAAGCTACATCTTGAGGAAAGGAACAGATGCATAAATCCTTACTTAAGGATATGTAATCCAATAAGTGATTATTTTTTTCTAAAATAATGGGCATAAGGAGGTGATGAATCCATTTTGAAGAGGGTTCCAACATAAAACCACGGTAAGAGTAGATAGGTCTCCTAGAGAGTTGAGGCTTGTGAATTTTAGGGAGAAAGTAAAAAACACAAACACGAGGAAAAGAGGGTTTGAATTGTAGCATGAACTTACAATGGTTATATGAGACAATATTTTTGTGGAGGACCATGTTTAACAAATCTTGAAGTTGAAAAAATATGTTTGACCAAGGGACACTAGAAACACAGGCATACAAATTTTGGTCTGAAAGGATCTAGGATCATCCAAGATCCTATGCACAACCAAATTGTGCATTTGGAAGACACACCTGCAACCTACAAGCTTGTTGCTAAAAAAAAAGGTCATCTCAAAAACATGACCAAGAGGAGACAAACCTTAAATCTACCCAAGATGGATATCAAAGCTGGTAGAACCACAACAACCTCCCCAGGGATAACCAAAATAGCTAGAAACAAAGCCACACTAATTCTTATAGGCTCCAAGCCCACTGGCATGCCACACACAACCCTTAAAATAGAGTTCCAAAGTAGGAGAACCCATCCACACCCTCACATCCACTAAAACCCTCCATCTCTTAGCTTATCCTCCTCCCACTCTCAGCTCCCTCAAAACTTTGGTTTAGGGTGGGCACCCTTGGCCCAAGATTTTAATGTAGCTTAGAATATAAATTATTTAGCACCCTAGATATTTTCAAACAAATTCGCTTATATTCATCTAAAAATCTCTTCAACCAATATTTGCATAAAATAATCACATCTTTTTGGTGTATTTACATAGGTCTTCTCCAAACTGGATCATTTTCAAGGCTCCCAAATACAATGTCTTACAAAATAAATGTAGGAAACTAGTGATGTCTCAAACTAAACTCTTATTTGAATCAGTCTCCTCTTCAACGAAGTCAAGGCATGTTGTTGGATGGCAATGATTATCCCTACTCACACAAACTAACCAACCTTGCTTTGATAATAGATGTTGTAATCCACCAAAGCGGACAACAATTTTTAATTGCAATATTAGATATTTATTACTCACCAACCAAAACTTATGTATAACATGCATATTTATACAGCAATGTCTCTTCATTTCAAGATAATCTTCGGTGTTTTCACCCCTTGGTGTTTCATCTTCATCTTTGTCTCTTCATCTTGCTCAAATAAATTGTGAATATCCAACCTCATTTGAGGTGAAATCATCAATCATCCCCTAATAATTACAAAACATCAAATAGTACACTAATTGTAACAATTGCTTCTTTGAGTCAATTGATAAATTTTCTAAGTGAATTGGTACTTCAAAAATGAGCAAAATTTTTGGAGGGTTTATGAAATTTCCTTTCCATTAGACCTTATGTTGTTGTTTGTTGCTTTCAAAATAAGAAAAACTTGTTAAATATAGTGTCGAAGTACTACAATATCATATCCACCTAGGTAAGGGTATTAATGGTAGATCACTTGCTATTTGTCATTACCTAATGGTTTATATATGTTATTGCAAAACTAGCAAAAACATTTTCCTTTTGTTGTTAATATTATTTTGATTATAAATATAAATAGATATGCTATGATATAAATTTATATTTTATTATATTCATAAATATTTCAACAAAAAATAAGTTTATTATTATTGTTGTTTGCTTTATTTTTATGTGTGTGTGTTATACTTGTCTTTATTTCAAATCTAAAATTATAAGAAGTTTTTTTATTGAATTTGTTCTTTTAATTATCTTCATTTATAGTTTGTATTAGTAGATGTCCTTCATTATTTAAGGTTTGAGATTAATGTATTTAATATAATGTTTAGGAATAGATTTCCTAAAACATTTGGATAAATTTAAATTTTTACTTTAAAATATATATTAAATTAAAAATAGAAAAGAGTTGGTTGAGGAGGGACGTTTTCGAAGGACTGCCCAAACTATCAAACTTGTCTTAGCCATATTTCACTCATTCAGACTCGGATTGAGCTGAAATATTGAGGGTAGATGTATGAAAAACCCTAGAACATCTCCACCAATGTTTAGATCATTTGAAGCAACATAGATCCTAGCACATCCATATGTGTGAGCGATATTTTTGGCAAGCGGTTGTGCTAGGGTTTCATCTGGGTTGAGTGCAAGCAGCTCCAAAGGTTGGTTTTTAAGGCCATTTGGCCCTAGCGACCAATATATTTATGGTTTATACTCAATAGTTTAGCAGGATATGTTGCAGGGGATCCAAGATGGGTTAGAAATCTATCTTTCAATAGATCATGTTGTGAACTTAAGTGACAATGGCTTCCAATTTGCTGCACAAAATAAACATGAAAACCATACCTTTATGTAGACACCAAAACAACACCAATTCGATTATGTGGCTACAAACACTGATCACACTGACATACACAACCCCTAGGGCAGCCCCTAGAGGTTAAACAGTGGTCCTAACCACTCTCACAACAGTTTTGAAAGGTCAAAGGTCAATTTGGCACCTTTCAGGTACTTTGCTCCTTATTCATTCCACCAATGGATGATTACAAACTGGTATTCATCCCACCCTAGGAAGATTAGCAGTATTCGCCCCAGGATGGGATGAATAGCAGGTTTGATGGACAAAAGGTCAAACTTTGACAAATGGCAGCTTAGATTCACCACTTAACTCCTCTTTCATTGCATGGGAGTGCAAGTGAGCATTTTTGAGCTCAAATAGGCAGTCATAGAGGCAGTCATGGAGTCCTTAATCAGGGAGGAATCTTCTCTCCCCTGAGAAGGCATGATCACCAAGTGGCGCCTTTGCATGCTCATTCACAGAGACCCTCAAGTCTATAAAATGGTGAGTCTTCTCACCCCAAAACAAGAATAGGTTAGGAGCATTTGGAGCAATGGAGTGCTGTCGATTTACGTCTTCACCCTTTTGCTTGTGCCTTTCACATCCTTGATCTCTCTTTTGGAAGAGAGGTTATTGGGTGATTATTGGAAGCATAATCCAAACCCAAAACCTGACATTTGGCCATAGTATCCCACCCAAATTTGCCGATAATAACCCATAAGAGGTTTTGGACCCATTCCAAGTGGATTGGTGTCGAAACTGAGCCCCAAACGATGAGCGTCCTACCCTCGGGCACCCCCTGCACTGCTGCAGTCCTAATCGCCCCACCTCGGAGCGATTAGAAATCTGTAGTAGATTTCATTTCTATTTTTCTTGCATTTGTTTCTAGGTTTATCAGATAGGCTGTCATTCAAATTTCATGTTATTCTGAGCAGTTTTGATCATGTTTTTGTTATTTCTCTCTTTTACTAACATGCAAGGAGCATAATCAGATTTCGGGCGATAGAGGTTGAATTGGAAAAATCTGACCTTCTGGGTCTTTCAAAGTACCTCATTTTACCTAACCCCCACCTTTGCAAGTGATTTGGAGCCTCCCGAATGGGAAATTTAGGAGGGTACTTTCTGACATTTTATTGTAGGTCTAATCGTCCCACCCTGGAGTGATTAGAAATCCATGGTGAATTTCTTTACTATTCCTTTTGCAGTGCCTTCCTGGTAATGTTCTCATGCCTCTTACCTCTGTCAAATTTTTAGCTCATTTTGATATGTTTTAGTTAACATTTTATTTATTTTACGCGTGCACTAATTGTAGGCTTTGGGGAGTGCATGTTTTACTTCATCCACAGGTGCTACTAATCCTTTTCTTTTTCTCTGAACGCAGGATCTCAACACCGAAGGAGCAGCAAAGAATCAAAGATGCGTTCACGCAAGCGAGAATGACATTTTGCCTACACACTTTACATGTGGGCATGCAGAATAAAGCGTACCAATCTGTGGTGTAATAGAGCCCTACTTAATGCTTCTAGCCCCAAAAAAGGGAGGAGACGTATTGTAACCCATATTTAAAGCAAATTAATAAAAAGGGTTGTACTCGACATTTACTTTCTATCTTGTTTCAATTCATTTATGCTTCTCTCCTTTCCTGCATTTCAGTTCATAGGACTTAGCGTTACGTTTTTCTTTTGCATACATCGCACTTGGCATTTCTGTTTTGTTTTCGTATCCTCGTGCTTTCAGTGGCGATCACGGTGGGACCTTGTCCTCTGATTTTGAGATAAAATTTTTGATCAAAAGTGTTTGTTTTTGCTTATAGGTACCAATATTTCAAGCGCTGGACTTTTGTTCATTCCAGTCTGTGATGAGTACAAATTTGTAATTGTAATTCGTTTACAAGGGGGCACAAGTCGCCTCCGCTATAGCCCCAAGGACTTGGTCATACCACCTTGGCGGCCTGACCCACAAGATAGTCCACATCATGCCATTTTAGAATGGGACTATGGAGGCACCCCTTTGAGGGGCACTCCCGTTCAGCATAGACCCTTTCAAGAGGAGTCCTTACATGTTGCACTCAACATAAACGGGAAGGCTCCCTTAGATGCTCGGTATGAGTGGCCACCATGCAATGAAGTGCTATAATAACATAGGGTCCGTAAAGAGAGGCCACATGATTATGTCATCCCTCCTCTACCCCTCATAACTATTAGGAATAACAAGCCAAATCCAGAGCACAAGGCTCTTCAAACAAGGTGAGCCAACTCTGCCCGCCCCTTTCACACATACAAAAGGGAGCATGAGGAAGACCACTATATTCCTCAAGAGCAATACACAGCACAGGAGCAATGTGCCTCCACACCTGTTATTTATTAGAATCACCTACTGAGGCCAGAACCTTGGGTGAATACCGCTAACCTCAACAGAGGGAAGCAACCTATAGAGGTCTCGGATCACCATGACCGAGATAGACATGTAGGGGAAGCATCTAGGCCCCCTAGACCTAAGACGATGAAACAAATTAACTTGGCATTTGCCAAAAATACCGCCCGCCAAGCACAAATCACGCAGCTTGAGCAAGACCAACAACAGTTAGAGCACTTGTATCACCTTAGCAAAGAGCACATTAGGCGTCAAACAGATGAGCTGCTCCATAACACTATGCCTGATAGGGTTCCAACCCCTCGCACCCAAAGAGCAGAATTGTATGAAAGGCACAACCTCTTGGTGCAAGACAGGCCCCCACGACCTTACCAAGTGTTGCCTCCGAGACCTCCTAAACCTGAGCGAGAGGCCACTCCTAGGAACAATGATGGGCACCCTTTGCGGGGACCCACCCATATTTATAGATCTCGCCTAGGAACTCCTCAAGAAGCCTATGAGGAATATGAGCAAGAAGAAGAGTGGGCTAAAACGCCCTACCAAGGCAAAGGGGGTGCTATCCGGCCACCCCTCCATAGGCCTCAAGTTCCCCATAATCCGTAGTTGGAACAAACCAAGGAGGAAGAGATTAAATCTTTCGATGCATGTAAAGCGTTGCTAGAGCACTTAGAGTCTGTGGAGACCAAGACTTTTGGGCCCCAAAAGCCCACTTTATGCCAACTCCATAGTCACCCTATGCATCCATCAGTGTCGGCACCCCCTTACCCTAAACACTTTAAACTACCCCAGTTGGTAATATTTAGAGGGGAGGAGGATGCCTAGGAGCACATGACTAGATTCCTGAGCCAATGCTTTGGCATTCAGGATGATGATGCTTTGCTACTAAGAACATTTATAACCACATTCGTAGGCCCTGCCTTGGATTGGTTCACTCAATTACCAAAGCATAACATCAATAACTTAGACCATCTAGTGGACGCGTTCCTCAAATGCTTCACCTTCAAAACCAAGAAGAATACATCACTAAGCGACCTAGCCAGCCTCAGGCAGTATGAGGAAGAAACCATGGCGGCCTATGGGAATCGATGGAGGACGTTGCTTTCAAAGCTGCCCTACCTCCCTCCTATGGCCAACCTTACCCAAATGTTCCCAAAGAGTTGTTTGAGATTGATCTCTGTGCTATTGCAGCTGCAGTAATATGCTACTTTAGAGGAGGCTCTAGCGCAAGCCAGAATCATTGAGGAGATCAAGATTCAGGATGGCGAGATTGCTAAGCCAAAGAAGAAATAATGGTCTAAAAATGCCAAGATAGGGACCACGCAACCAAAACCCATTGTGATCAATCAGGTTGCTATAAACATACCTAAGCCTCTATAAGCAACGCAGCCCCCAAAGGCTAACTATCAGGCGATCCCTCTTGACAGTTATGAAAGAGAAAACCATCGTCAAGAGAAAAATCAACAGCTTCACCCTAAGCGATAATTCACACCTTACACCGAGTCTAAATACTTCCTATTTAACCACTTCTCAGTGGCAAACTTGATAAACCTACCAGAGAGTCGACCCGTAGACCCCAATGCTCCAAAACCTAAGGGCTACAAGGAAGACTTGTATTATAGTTTTCATCGACAGAAGGGACATGATCTTAATGCATGTTGAAATTTTAAAGGCTTGGTGCAAGACCTAATAGACAACAAGACGTTGGCAGTGGATAACCCTGTGGCACCAAGAAACCAAAAGATGGAGGTCTTCAAGGACCCCTTGCTTGCCCATGATGCATAGGCAAAGACCCTACAAGTCAATGAGGTAACACAGAATTGCCCCATGTAGGGGTATGTAGGGATGATCAGTATAGTGACTCAGAACAAGAGGTACCTGAGCACAGCTACCCCCGCAGTAGCTATAGGAGAGGTTCCAACAATGTCACAACTACAACAGCACCTTACACAACCTCCTTCGCATAGACCAGTGGCCACAATTTGGACCAAACTCACCCATATTTTGAGGACCACGTCGGATAGGCTCTCCATTTACGAGCTCATGCAACAATCATCGCCCCATTGAGAGGCTCTAATGGAGATACTAAAATCCATCGAGTTGTAGCCCCATGAAGCAAAATATTTCAACTTCATGGGGCATGTCAAGCAATACACCGAGCCAGTCATCACCTTTAGAGAGGACGAATTGAAATCAGTGACTGGTGACATGGCATATCCATCCATGCACGTCATTGCGTGGGTCAACAGGATTCCATATAAGAGGGTGTTGGTGGACACTGGCTCATCCAGTAATATCATTACAATAGCGGCATTGAAACATCTAAAGTTGCCAGCATCTCACATCGTGGCCTCCACCTACACTCTACGAACATTCAATGATGCGATATGCTCAATAGTTGCCACAATTGTCCTACCCATCCAAGTGGGACAAAAGACTATTCCTACATTTTGCCACATCTTGGAAGGTGAGATGGCTTGTAACATTTTGTTGGTCCGACCATGGATCAGGGACATGAAGTGTGTCCCTTCAATAGCCCACCAATGCTTAAAGTATACATTCGAAGGGCAGGTGCATGTAGTCCCGGCGGACTTAGAACCCTTCAAGTATTGCAATACGATGCAGTTGATGTCTCAATTGACCCTTCCATCAACACATTTGGATTTTCAATTGAATCCATCTAAACAAGGTATGATTCTGCATACATCCCCGCTATTAAGTCCATCAAATCCCCAGTTGGGTCCATCTTCGTCATTCGATCCTTCACCATAGATGCCACCTACGATGGCCACATCAAAGGACAATGGGAATAAACCCCTGGAAGAGGCACCGCCATTAGTATCAACCATATCTACCGAAGAGATGCCTAGTCGAATGGAAGTCGAGACGCCTAGTTCACCTAACATGGAGTGGACTCAGGAAGAACTCCCATTCCCTCCCCCTCAATCGCCAACAATCACCATTGAGATGGCCAACACGGGCCTGGGGGAGTATCTAGTGCAAAACATTGTGGCAAAACCCACACTTGAGTCCATGCAAGACATGGGGAGACCTCGCCTCCCCATAGGCACTATTGTTCCTCTAGGCTACCCGCAAAACTAGACAAAATTTGTATATGGGGGCCTTGATAATGGCATTGAACCTTACATGTAAGAAGAAGAAGATGAGGAGCCTTTCTCTGAGGACGTCAACTATTTGTCCAACCCAGACTTTGCTTTAAGATATCTTGGCCAATGCAATTGGTATGGATATGGGTTGGGCAGATATGAGCAAGGAGTGCATGTTCTTTGCCAACCAAGATATCAGATGCCATACAACAAATTGGGAGTAGGGTTCAACCACCCCCTGCCCTTGGAAATCTTGGTAGAGAACATGCAATGCCTAGGGATAGGCAACAAGGATGGGTTGGCATTGGATCCATATGCCAATCCTAAAACAACATACACATTGGGGGATTACCTCCCATTGTTGACAACCAACCTTGTTGACCTTAACAACCCCTTCCCTTTAACCGAGAAAGGAGAAAGTTTGAGAACTCACCTACAAGGGGGATATAGACAAGGTCAGGAAGGATCTTCAAAAGACACATCAGAATATGAGGTAGCACCATGGGACCCTTTCAAATCGAATAGCAATCACTCACAAGTGACCCCCATGGATGACTATCAAGAAAGCCTCTTGATAATGTTTCCTTTGGATGCTGCAATCGAGCAAGTGCCACCTCAAGGAAATTAGGTCCCCCCGTAGAGAGCGAAACAACCCCAATGGGACCATATCAATTTGCTCGAGCAAGACGAGCCTCACATGTCGCAAACAATTGTTGGAACCAACGAAGGCCTTTGGATCTCTGACAGTGATTATGAAGATGAAACTGAGATGGCCTATCTCAATCATATGCGACAACAACAATACCCCATGGATATTGATGACATGTTTGAACAACTAAACATGGAGCCAAGTCATAGGTGGCACCTAAACCCAGCACAGTTGGACCAAGTGTTGCATCCGCCACTTTGGGCCTACAGAGAGCACCTTTCGCCCAAAGACCCTATAGTGATATCAGTGCCAAGGGCAGACCCTGTCCTCCTATCCACACATAGGACCGATCCATTCATGCCAATACATCCAAAGCCAGATCCAGAGCACAGAGATCACCAAGGAAGTCCAAGTCACCACACCCATGGTAATATAGACCAAAATCATTTCATCAACATGATCTCCATTGACTTAACCGCCCCTATCCACAATCTAGCTGATCCAACATAGTCATTGTATCTAGACATAGATGCCATAGACTGGGATCTTGTCAATTCACCACCATCCCCATCAGAGTATTGGTCATTCGGTGAGATGCTTCATTTCACCCTAGAACCAACTCAGGATATCTTCCATGCTGAAGAGGGACCCTATGTTCCTAATGTAGATTTAAATTTAGCGATTGATATCCACTTGATCCCAACTCCACATCAATTGGAGGATGGATCCCACATTTCAGTTGAGGAGACAACTGACGTAGACATTGGCTTTGATCCAATGAATCCATAGATAATCAAGCTGGGGGTAAGTCTATCCCCCAAAGAGCAAGTCGACTACATTGCCCTTCTCAAGGAGAAGAAGGAGATTTTTGCATGGTCTTACAAAGACATGTTAGGACTAGATCCACAGCTAGTATGCAAACTTTAACGCTTGATCTGACAGTCAAGCCAGTTAAGAAAAAACTACGTAAGATGCACCCAACAATGGCCTTAATGGTCAAAAATGAATTGCAAAAGCTATTGGATGCACATTTTGTCATCTGCGTGGATTACCCACAATGGTTGTCCAACATGGTGCCCATCAAAAAGCCTAATGGGAGGATTCGCATATGCATTGATTTTTGAGATCTAAACAAAGCGAGTCCTAAGGATGATTTCCCCTTGCCTAGCATCGATGCATTGGTAGATGCCACATCAGGCCAATAAATGATTTCCCTCATGGATGGTTTCTCGGGATACAATCAGATTTGTATCAATCTCGAGGACCAACTAAAAATGGTGTTCACAATGCCTTGGGGGACATTTTGTTATAAGGTCATGCCCTTTGGCCTTAAAAATGTTGGTGCCACCTATCAATGTGCCATGACATACATCTTCCACGATCACATGCATAAAACTTTGGAAGATTACATGAATGATTTGTTGGCCAAATCTCTTTTGCGCCCAGATCATCTCGATGACTTAAGCAAGATCCTCGATTGCCTCATCGAACACAAATTCAGACTAAACCCTAAGAAGTGCGTATTTGGCGTCATATTTGGAAAATTCTTAGGTTTCATAGTCTCAAAGCGAGGCATCGAGGTGGACCCAAACAAAGTCAAGTCAAACCTTTAAATGCTTCCCCCAACTACCATCAAGCAGCTCAGAAGCCTACAGGGAAATGTCATGTCAATCAAACACTTCATAGCGCAGTTATCTGACAAGTGCCGACCCATGAATAAATTATTGCACAAGGGGGTAGCATTTCATTGGGATGACGAGTGCTAGTCAGCCTTCGATGACATTAAATAATACTTGGCTTCATCGCCAGTATTGGCACCACCTAGACCAAGAGTGTCATTCTACTGACACATCTCAGCTACTGAGATGGCATTGGGTGCCATGCTAGCCCAAAAAAATGAACTACACAAATAATAGGCTACTTACTATCTTAGCCGCACCCTGGTCAGTTATGAACTTAACTATGCATACGTTGAGAAGATCTGCTTGGCAGTGGTGTTTGCTACCAAAAAGCTATGCCATTACATACTAAGCAACATGAAGTATGTTGTGTCTAAGGATAATTCATTGCGATACATGATGAGTCATACTTATCATAGTAGCCGCACGGTAAAATGGATCATGTTATTGACAAAGTTTGACATCGAATTCATTGGACAAAAGTCCATAAAATGTCAAGTCATCGCCGATCAACTATCAGAGGCTCCTCTCAAAGATGATCAGCCTTTGGAAATAGAGCTACCCGATGATGGGGTCTTCCATGTCTCAGAATCACCAGATTTTGATGAGCCTGAGTCACAGGCTGACATAACCCTATTTTTTGATGGTTCTAAATATGAGCAAGGGGATGGTGCAAGAATCACATTCTTCACACCGCAAGGGGTTCCCATGCCTCTATCATTTAAATTAGATTTCCCATGCACCAATAACAATGCCGAATATGAAGCCTTGCTCATAGGTCTTTAGACAACCATCACCATGAACATCAAATGCCTAAATATCTTCGGTGATTCGCTGTTAATTGTCAACCAATTCAAATGGGTATTCCAATGTAAATGCCCAGTTCTGTAGGCCTACAAAGCCCTTGTGGATAAATTCCTCGCAAAGCTTGAATGGTACGACATCGAGGCATCCCTCGATCATCGAATAATTTTGCGGACACTATGGCTTCCTTGGGGTCACTAATATCGTAAGACATTTCTAGTGATATGACAACCATTCAAGTCAAAAAACTATCACAATCCATGATAGAGCGTGCAAGCTTTGACTTAACACTAGGAATCCACCTGATCTAGATTGAACCATCCTCGGATAAGTTCTCTCGAATCTATGATTGTCTGAATCACGCCAACTGGGGATCCTTGTTCTCCCCTACTCCCCTTAATAGCAACACAATGCTATTCTTACAAGTTATTTACCTCTTAGCTTTTGCTAGGGATGAACTTCAAGAGGGATTGGTTGTTCATACTATCAAGGTTTTTGATCAGCAGGATTGGTATACACCCATACGAGATTACCTCAAGCTAGGCAACCTCCCACTTGGATTGTCACATGCCGCAAAAATATCATTCAAATAGAAAGCGACAAAACATGTCTTGCTAGGAGACATTTTGTACCGTTGTAGCTATGAAGGAATCCTCCTTCGTTGCTTGGACCAGCAGGAGTCCACTTGGGTGATCACCCAAGCGCATGATGGTACATTTGGTGGCCACTTCAACGGTATGGCCATCGTAAAGCGCATTCTTTGCATGGGCTATTACTGGCCATATTTAGAGCGAGATTGTTATGCCTATCTAAGGAAGTGTGTGAAGTGTCAACACCATGCTAATTTGACACACATACCTTCTTAGGCCTTGCAGCCAATTCAATTAGCTTGGATGTTCTCGCAATGGGGCTTAGATCTAATCAAAAATATCTTCCCTACGTCGTCAGGCCATCACACGTTCATCATAATGGCCACAGAGTACTTCACCAAGTGGGTGGAAGCAATTTTGCTTTACCTCTATGACTGGAACTCGCATTTTGGAGTTCATTTTACATAACATCATGTCATTTTGGTATTCCATCCAAGATCATCTCGAATAATGGGACGTCGTTCAAGAACAAAGACATGCGTGCTTTGACCACAAAGTACAAAATTTAGCACATTTTTTTGACACCCTATTATCTGCAAGAAAATGGGCAAGTAGAGGCATAAAAAAATGCTAGTTGCCATCCTCAAAAAGACAATCATAGATAGTCACAAATATTGGCACATTCAAATCCCACTTGCTCTATGGGCTTATCACACTAGCATTCAGACACCCACTGGGGCAACTTCATTTTTGTTGGTGTATGGCTCTGAGGCAATCATGCCTCTCGAATTGGAAATACCTTCCCTACGCATCTCAATGCAAGAGTTTATCGATTATGACACTACATGGTAGGCCAGGTTAGACCAGCTTACGTTGCTCGACGAACGATGCGTCAATGCTCTTGAGCATTTGCGTATTTACCAAGAGCGACTTAAGAAAGCATACAACATGAAAGTTCACCTAAGGAACTTTAAGGTTGGTGACCTGGTACTAAAAGAGAACCAACAGAATTCTAACTTGCCACCCCATCTAAGGGATAATTTCATGGCAAACTGGTTAGGTCCGTATGTGATTGACAGTAAAATAGGACCTGGAACATACCGGCTAGCCTCTCTTGATGGAATAAAGGAACTAGAACCCTTGAACATCAGTCATTTGAGGCCATTCCATATTTAAAAGAGCCACAGCCCAAACCAAAAGCTCCAAGGATTTCCGCAATCTCTTGGTCAACCCCAAAAATGCCCCAAAGGTGTCCATAAACCCTTTGGTCAAACCAAAATGCTCCAAGGATTCCCGTAATCACTTGGTCAACCCCAAAAACACCCCAAAGGTATCAATAAACCCTTTGGTCAAACCAAATACTCCAAGGATTCCTGCAATCACTTGGTCAACCCCAAAAATGCCCCAAAGATATCCATAAACCCTTTGGTCAAACCAAAATCTCCAACGATTCCCGCAATCGCTTGGTCAACCCCAAAAATACCCCAATGGTGTCCAAAAACCCTTTGGTCAAACCAAAATGATCCAAGGATTCTCGCAATCGCTTGGTCAACCCCAAAAAATCCCCAAAGATATCCATAAACCCTTTGGTCAAACCAAATTGCTCTAAGGATTCCCATTATCACTTGGTCAATCCCAAAATGCCCCAAAGGTATCCATAAACCCTTTGGTCAAACCAAAAAGCTCCAAGGATTCCCACAATCGCTTGGTCAACCCTAAAATGCCCCAAAGGTGTCTATAATCCCTTTGGTCAAAACCTCCAAAGATCCGAAAGAATCACTTAATCCGCCCTCACGCAAAATGAACCAACCATAAAGAAAATTCAAAAATAATAGAATCATCAAAAATAACACAACAAAGGAGTTAGTGGAGCTAATTAGGTGATCCTCAGTACAGGTTTGGTTGACAGCCTATTTGGCACTAGCGATACCCTGACAAATACCACATAAATGAACTCAATTTCACACACAGGGATGTGAAATAACTTGGTCAAATTCAAGTCAGATTTATACCTTGTTCAAAAGTCTTGTAGGATAAAAGTACAGTCTTGGCTAGTTAGTTAAAACATCTGAGTCTCAGAAAACTTTAACTACATTTTAACACAACTGCAGTACATCCCATTCTTACATCGCCATCAGAAAATCCAAAACAAAAACAAAATATATATATCATGCAAAGTCATCGTATAAAACAATCGCATAAGTACAAAAAATAGGTAAGTCTTGCACAGTCTATGGTGCAACCACCAAGTTATCAACAAATCATTTCATACATTCATATGCATATCATATATATTAGACACATTTGCATTCATCATAACCTGTGCATCCATCAAAATAAATTAACATGCATACATCAACATCCATCAATCAGATAAGAATAACAATAACTCATGAAAAGTGTATAAATAAAAGAACGTCATGTATATATATCATCAAAATACCCTCAGGATACAATAAACAATCCTCTGACCTCGCAAACAAAAAAGCAAAAGTTTAAAAACCCCCAAGCCTAGGGCATCGGCAACCATGATCACGTAGGATCGGTGCGATGGGAACTACCCCCCGTGGTGTGGGTCCTATGGGACCTCTCAGGGTGGCTGCTGCTAGCCCCCGCATCATGCCCACTAGTGCCCCCCTCATCCAACCGCCTACATCACGAGGATGTTGACTGCTTAGTATCGCTCCCTCTCATGCGGTACGACGATCCGCCTCTAGTAAGCTCAGGTATCCGCCCATCAAGGTGGATAATCTTCACCTCTAGCTCCAAACGATGTCGAACCAAGTCCATCTCCCACTGATGGTACATCGCCAATGCCTCATCACGTTGTGCCAGCTGAGTCCATAGGAGATCCCTCTCCCACGCAATAGTTGTATTCCCATCCTGTCGATGGTACGCAGCCAATGCGTTCTCTTGCTCTGCCAAATGCATTCGTAGGAGATCCCTCTCCTACAGTGCATCCTCGAGCTCCTCATCCCATATTCGGAGTAGACCCTCCAATCACGCTATCTCAGCGTAAAACCCCGCCTCCATACCCTCCGAGACCGCTTGAGGCATCGACATCTCCAAAATGGTAGGCTACTTTGGCTCCGACTACTCCAGGACGTCCTGCATCTCCGGATGCTCCAAAACTCCAAAGTCATCACCCACAAAATTATCAACCTCCACCATGTCCTCATCCTCTAGTGGAGCCCCCCAACCCTCCCCTGATGCCTCTACATCCTCCCCGCCTGCTGTTGTTGCGTCAGGACCTCCTAGAGGCCCCTCACCTCGCCACCGTCACAACGTCCACCACTGGTCGTACTCATCAGTCGCCCTAATGTTGTCCACATTAGGGACATTGATCCCAGGATCTAACTCCTCACCAACGACTCGATGATTGACCGGTCCAAAGTCCTCTCATCGTCGTGATGCCGATAGATCAAGGGCTCACCAGGTAATCCTTGGCATACCCCAAACTATCGCGTCACCTAGACGTATGGTAAGTACTCCTACTCGGTCCCGTGTCGCCCGATCAACCATTTCCCCCTGTGCACCTATCAAAGCTACTCTCTAACCTTAGGCCAGGCTGGAAAGTCCTGGTATGGGTGCCAAAACACCTCCCCTGGAGTAAGCCGAGTGAAGGCATCAGCATAGTGCCCTACGACACCTGCCCACCGTCGACTATGCCCCCGCTCCTCCGACCTGTGCCACAATGTCGCATACCCTATCTCCCTGTCAACCATCTCCGCCTGAATCATCCACGGCAAACCCACTGACCTCTCCACAGCTATGTGCTACCAAGCCCAGCACTACAATAGGTAACTACAACCAATACCCTTTCAACTTTGGCAACGGACCTCGTACAACTCATCATAGAGCTATGCCAACAGTGTTTGACCCCATCTTATAATCAGGGGCTCTGAAGTCGGACACTCCACTAATTTGAAGACCACCTCCAACAGGTTCCATAGGAACCTTGCACCTGAAGATTCAGGTAGTAGCATGTTGGAGATGAGGCTCATTAGTAATGCATGCCTCACCCCCAACACGCCCCTCTCCATCGGGCTATCCACACCCACCTCCGTCCCATGCCCGAAGTATCGTGTCAGCACTACCATCCACTAATCACGTGGCGTAGTCTTGATAGGAAGCTCATCTATCGAAATCCATAGAATCTGATAGACATCCTCAAGAGTCACTATCATCTCCCCTGTTGGGAGATGGAAGGTATTGGTGCGGGGATCTCATAAGTTGATCAGGGCGGTCAGATATGCCCGATCCCCCACCATAGGCTCTAGTCGAGTCACATGCTTGAGCCCAAGGGCATCAAGCCACTCCCAGTCCACCACAGTCAACGCATCCCATGCGTCAGAGAATACCATCGACTGACGGTATCGACTCTTCATCACCTGAAAAACAAAACACCACACAAACATGAAAAACATGAAAAATAACAAAGTTGTATAGCAATAACATAAATATACAGCAATGCATAAAAATTGTACAACAAACAAAGTTAAATAAATTGTACAACCACATCTAACAAATGTACAGCTAAAAACAGTCCAAAAAAAAGGCAAATAAAATCAAAATCAATTTGTCAGTACCTAGGGTTTTTAACTTTTAGTTCAAGCTGATAAATACAAAAAAAACAAACAAAATCAAAACAAACAATTTGTCAGTTACTTAAGGTTTTTAACTGTAAAGTTTAAACTAAAAAATAAATAAATAAAAGCAGATAAATTCAAAATCATATTTTTCAATACCTAGGGTTTTTAACTTTTGGTTCAAGCTGATAAATACAAAAAAAAAAAACAAACAGTTTGTCAGTTACCTAAGGTTTTTAACTGTAAAGTTTAAACTGACAAATAAACCAAAAAAACACAAACAAATTCAAAACAAACAGTTTGTCAGTTACTTAAGGTTTCTAACTGTACAATTTAAACTAACAAATAAACAACAAAAAAAAACAAATTCAAAACAAACAGTTTGTCAATTACCTAAGGTTTTTAACTGTAAAGTTTAAACTAATAGATAAACAAAAAAAACACAAACAAATTCAAAACAAACAATTTGTTAGTTACCTAAGGTTTCTAACTGTACAGTTTAAACTGACAAATAAACAAAAAAAAAAAACAAACAGTTTGTCAGTTACCTAAGGTTTTTAACTGTAAAGTTTAAACTGACAGATAAACAAAAAAAAAAAAAACAGACAAATTCATAAAAATCAAACTTGTCAGTTATCTAGGGTTTCTAACCTTAGTTTGAACTGACAAAGCAAAGGTAATAACAAAACTTAAACAACAGAATAAATACAATTTTAAACTAGGTTTTTTTAAAACATAACTAGGGTTTTATTTTCTAGTCTCAAATAAAAACAGCCACACCACTAGGGTCATTTCAATCTAGGGTTTTTTTTAACCTTAAACGAAAAAAAAAACAAACTAAGACCAATTTTTTAATCTAGGTTTTCAACCTAAATTTAAACTAGGGTTTTAGTTTAAAAACAAAAACAAATAACAAAGAATGCATTTAAAACTAGGGTTTTATATAACCTTAATGAAAATACAAAATATATATATATATAATAATCAACTAAAAGCAAATTTCTTTTAGCCTAGGGTTTACCTTAGTTTAAAACAGAAAACAAATTTCACAATAAATTCATTATGTATTTTTCATAAAATCAATTTGAACTAGGGTTTGTTTTAGTTTAAATTACAAACGAAATACAAAAGAAAGAAAAAAAAAATCATTATAGTTTTAAAACTGTCAAATAAAACATCCAAATAAACAAGAAGGAGCACTCATCGGTCTCACTTCGGCTCCGCCACTTGATCTAGTTCGTGAACTCATGGTGTCTAGAAAAATTCAACAGCGCTCCGCTTCTCAGACTCAACCTCCTCCTCCTCATAGCTCCAAATTGCTAGAAAAACAAGTTACAAATGAGCCCAAACCCTAGTTTTTGCCCTTAAATAGGCTTTTAGGCCTGTAATCGTTCCACCCTAGGACGAGCACTCAGAGTGCTTGTCCCACCCTAGGATGATTACAAAATTGGTATTCGTCTCACCCTGGGACGACTATAGAGCAAAAAAATCAAAAACAGCAAAATCTGCAACCAAATGCACAAAAAATAGCAATAAAATTGCCAAATAAGAGTGCTTTTGCACTTGACATTCTTGGCATGCAAAATAGACGTCGGGGTCACAAATCCTCACTATCCTACTCCCTAAGAATGCTACCATAGCCGGAGCGCTCCATGAGAGGATGAATTGTCATGAATTCCATCCCTAAACGACGTCACAAAAAGGGTCCAAACCCACCCAAAAATAGCAATAACATTGTCAAACAAGGTGCCTTTGCGCCTGCACTTCTTGGCATTCAAAATAGATGTCGGGGTCACAAATCCTCACTATCCTACTCCCTAAGAAGGCTACCATAGCCGGATCGCTCCATAGGAGGACAAGTTTTCGAGAATTTCATCCCCAAATGGCGTCCCAAAAAGGGTTAACACTCACCAAAGATAGGTTTAAATGTTGGGAAACTGCATAATCATTCAAAGCAAAACAACTGAAGGTACCCTTACACAAGTCATCTTGGGTCAAGAGACTCGTCGCTTTTCTCATGTAGGTCATTCTCTCATCAATTCGTCGCTTGAGGGGGTAGTCATACTTAGTCATCAATCAACAAATACACACCCAATCAAGGAAATGACATGCATTCAAAGAATCATTAACAAATACAATCATGCCCCTACTTGGGGCAGCAAATAAGCAATAATCACAAGCTGATCAAACACTTGGCTTTAGTGAATCATGAACTCAAGGTTTCCATAGACAAAATGTTGCGCCCTTTGCATATTCATGACTGATCAATGTCCAAGATCAAGTAACACCTCACCAAAAAAATGTTAACACTTGAATTAAGTTCCTTAGCTTGTCAGAAGCAAGGATTCAAGAATGCATACCCTTTCCATACTTAGGGCATCAGAAGATTCATTAGGTTACTGAGAAACCCTAATCATTAGTGCTTTGGTTATCTATTTTTGCTTAGCACTCTGCCATGCATAGCACATCCCAAAAAGGGGCATCTGTAGACACCAAAACAACACCAATTCGATTATGTGGCTACAAACACTGATCGCACTAACATACACAGCCCCCAAGGCAACCCCCAGAGGTTAAACAATTGTCTTAACCACTCTCACAGTAGTTTTGAAAGGTCAAAGGTCAATTTTACACCTTTTAGGTACTCTGCTCCTTATTCGTTCCACCCAAGGACGATTACAAACTGGTATTCGTCCCACCCTGGGACAATTAGCAGTATTCACCCCAAGGTGGGGAGAATAGCAGGTTTGACGAGCAAAAGGTCAAACCTTGACAAATGGTAGCTCAGATCCACCACTTAACTCCTCCTTCATTGCATGGGAGTGCGAGTGAGAGTTTTTGAGCTCAAAGAAGCAGTCATAGAGGCATTCATTGAGTCCTTAATCAGGGAGGAATATTCTCTCCCTTGAGAAGGCATGATCACTAAGTGGTGCCTCTGCATGCTCATTCACAGAGACCCTCAAGTCTATAAAATGGTGAGTCTTCTCACCCTAAAAAAAGAACATGTCAGGAACATTTGGAGCAACAGAGTGCTGTCGATTTATGTCTTCACCCTTTTGCTTGTGCCTTTCACATCCTTGATCTCTCTTTTGGAAGGGAGGTTATTGGGTGATTATTGGAAGCACAATCCGGATCCAAAACCTGAAATTTGACCACAGTATCCCACCCAAATTTGTCGAAAATTCCCCACAAGAGGTTTTGGACCCATCCCAAGTGGATTGGTTCCAAAATCGGGCCCTAAACAACGGACGTCCTGCCCCCGGGTGCCCCCCGTACTGCTGCAGTCCTAATCGCCCCACCCCGGAGTGATTAGAAATTTTGTAGTAGATTTCATTTCTATTTTCCCTATCCTCGTGCTTTCACTTTCCACGGTGTCTAGGGCAAGGATTAAAGAGATCATGAAATAATTTTCAAGTAGCTGAAAAAAAAATGGATCATATCTCAAGTGAATTTGGTGCTAAGGTACACCCATAAAATAAATCTACTATGAAATAACCCTTTTCAAGGGTAAGGATTTCAAAGACTTAGCCCTAAAAATGAATTTTAGGGATGCCCTCCATGGTGGAAAGCCTCATACCAATACTAATATTAATCTTAGGGCTTCCCATAAACCTCTAAGAATACCTAATATTAATCCTAGGAAAACAGAGTTAGGATGTCTTAAAGCAGCTAATGGAACTCCTATTTTTAAGCTTGATATGCGTAACATTCAGATTGACATTGAAGATCTAGAAAAAAGAGGACTAATTTTTCAGTTTGTGGGTTTTTGTCTGACCCTATCTACTTTCAAATTCTAGGCTATAAAAATATGGAAAACTAAAGGTGAGTTACAAAACTCTATTTATCCAAATGGTTATTTTATTGTTTTATTTTCTAATAATGAAGATAGAGAAAAAACTTTTCAAGGGGGTCCTTGGTGTTTGGAAGGGCAAGGCACTTTTTTTTTAGTGAAAAAATCTCGCACCCGACCCTGCCCGCACCAACATTATCAATTGGATTTTGGATACCCAATTCAGCTTTTTGGTAGGGTGGATATTTGAACCTGGGACCTACCTTGGAGGATTGCCCTCTCCTCTCCAAATCACCTAAAAAACCTGGGTGAAGGGTAGGGCTTTTCATGAAGCTCTGACATACTAAATTTAAATCTGAAGAAGAGATGCCTTCTACACCTCCCATGTGGGTTAGACTCTTTGGCCTCCCTATTGGATTTTGGAATCCTACTATTTTTTCTTCAATTGGAAACTCTTTAGGAACTTTTATGATGACTTTTGATGGTACTCAAAATTTTGAACATATTATTTAAGCTCGAATTTGTGTTTTAATGGATTTTGACAAATCCCTACCTAAAAATATCACTTTACAATTTGAGGAAGACATTTGGGAGAAAGTAGTGGACTATGAGAACATTCCTTTTTATTGTAGAATTTGAAATGAATATGGTCATTTGGCTAGTGCTTGCCAAAATAAAATTCCTGATCAAAAGAAAGAAGATATAAACTCAGCAGGTTTCCAAATGCCTAAGAAGAAAAACACTGAAAAAAAACTAGCTATGAAGGATCAATCAATTTCATCTACTAATGTTATAATTTTCTAAAATAGACATGCATAGCATTACTCAAATATGAAGAAAAAGTAGAACTGATTGCTTTATTCCAAGGATCAACTTTGTATAAATAACAAAGTTAATCATTGAGAGTCGTTGGATTACAACAACTCATCAAACCTAATGAAGACACCATTGAGTTTTCTCCTGACACATGGAGGAGTGGAAACTCAAGTGTGTCTATCCTAGTAGAACTTAAGAGAATATTCATTTATTCTAACACCCTCCCTTAAATGATACTAGGGGAGCTTTGTACAAATGAGTCCTGGAAACAAGGCCTGATGAGGTACTCATGTACAATGACTTCTTTATGAAGATATGGTAAAAACCCAACGAGAAAAAGTAGCAATCAAAAAGAAGTAAGGAAGAGGCTTGTCTTCATATGGCGAAGATTGTCCTCTTATTACAATAAGAATGACGAGTCCCAGTAACATGGCCTGATGAGGTACTCATTTACAATATATATAGTTGGTGAAAGAACCCCCTTGGAGAAAAACCAACTATCACAACTTCTTTTGAAGTGATGGTAAAAACCCAATGGGAAAAACCATCAATCAAAAGGAAGAAAGGAAGAGGCTTGTCTTCGGATGGCAAATATTGTCCTCTTATACAATAAGAATGATGAGTCCCGACAACATGGCCTAATGAGGTACTCATTTACAATATATATAGTTGGTGAAAAAACCCCCTTGGGGAAAAACCAACTATCACAACTTCTTTTGAAGTGATGGTAAAATTCCAATGGGAAAAAACATCAATCAAAAGGAATCAAGGAAGAGGCTTATCTTTGAATGGTGAAGATTGTCCTCTTATATAATAAGAATGATGAGTCTCAAAAACATGGCCTGATGAGGTACTCATTTACAATATATAGATGGTGAAAAACCCCTTGGGAAAAACCATCTTTCACACAAAAAAATATCCAAGATAGAGGCATGTCTTCGGATGGTGAAGATTGTCCTCATAATATACATGTTGTCTGTGAGATGATTAAAAAAGTACAAGGGAAAAAACCATTCTCCAAACAATATAATGAGAGGTAGAATACCTCTGTTTCAATGCAGTTGTAATACTCTAAGTTTATCTCGCAACTGAAGGTAACGTGGAGAAGAAAATGACTTGGTAAAGATTTATGCAATTTGATTTTCAGTTAGAATATAGTCCAATTATATATTTCAGATCTGAATATGCTATCGTATGAAGTGCATGTGTATCTCAATATGCTTGGTGCACTGATGTTCAACCGGATTGCATGCAATATGGATTATTCACTAATTTTCACACCAAAGAGTTATAGACTTCTCATGGGAGAAACCAAATTCTCTCAGAATTTGATGAAGCTAGAGAGCTTCCTGACTTGCTAAAACTTTTGCCCTATATTCTGCCTCTATAGAAGATAAGGCTACTACTTGTTGTTTCTTGCATAACCAGGCTATTTGTGAAGAACCAAGGAAAAATACATAGCCATAGGTTGAACATTTATCTTCTACTGAACCTGCCCAATTTGAATCCGTGTAGCCAATGATATCCATGGATTTTCCCTTATATAAGAGCCTAAAGTGTGTAGTGCCTTGCAAGTAATGGAGGATCCTTTTTTCTGCTTGCCAATGACTAAATTGAGGTTGATGAAAGAATATGGATATTAGGCCAACAACATATGAGATATCTGGGTGAGTATGAGTAAGGTATAATAGACGTCATACAAGCTGATGGTATAGAGTTGCATCACATAGAGGGTATGAGCACGAAGTACTGAGATGAATGCCAGATTTAAAAGGGGTAGGAGAAGGTTTTCAATCTGTCATGTTAAACATTTGAAGAAGATATAGAGTGTACTTTTGTTGACAAAAGGAAATTCTTGCATCTGTTTGACTTATTTGAATCCCAAGAAAGTAATGAACTAGACCTAGATCAACCATTTCAAACTTTTTAGAGAGGGAGTCTTTTATCGTCTGAATGTGAGTGAAGTTACTACCAGTGAGAAGAAGATCATAAAAATATAGAACAAGAATGGTGATTTTGCCTTCATTTCTCCAAATTTAGACTATGTTATCTGACTCACAATGAGAAAAACCTACAAAAAGAAGGAATGAGTTCATATTTTCATACCAAGCTCTAGGGGCTTGTTTGAGGCCATAGAGATACTTTTTTAACCTACAAACAAGAGAGGAGTCTTGAGTGAAACCAACGGGTTGTTCCATGAATATTTCTTCTTTTAAGTCCCCATGTAAGAAAGCACTTTTTACATCCATTTGATAGATAGGCCACTTTTGGGAAGCAACCAGAGCAAGAACCAGTCTAACAGAATCCATTTTAGCAACTGGAGTAAAGGTTTTTGCATAGTCAATTCCTTAAATTTGAGAAAAACCTTTTGCTACTAGATGAGCTTTGTGTTTGTCTATTTCTCTAGCATGCCCATATTTTGTTTTGTAGATCCATTTACAACGAACTAACTTCCTTCCTTTGGGCAAGGGAACTAAATTCCAAGTTTTGTTCTTGATTAAGGAATAAAATTCATTTTCCATGGCATCATCCCATTCTTTGATACCTGTTGCTTCTTTGAAGGATTGAGGATTAGAGGAAATAGACTGACAGACAAGACCAGTGCCTATAGGGTTGGATGATTTGGTAGATGGAAGATTTTGGATGTAAGGAGTAGCTTCTTTAACAATGGTGCGGGCCCATTTTGGCATAGTGGAAGGAGTAGAAGGAGTTGAAAGACATTGATTTGGAGTTACAAGTTCCTCATATTGATTATCAATTTCTAAGTTAACCTCAAGAGTTGGATCTTCATAATATTGAGGTTCTACTCTAGGAGAAGGCTCGATGGAGGAATAATGGGACTGAGGATCTCTTTGAGGGAATTTTTAATCAAATTGGACATTCCTATGAAAAAATACCTCATGATTTGAGGGATCAAAGAGCCTGTATACTTTCATTTCCTCACAGTAACCAACAAAGATAAGTTGTTTACTTTTCTTATCGAGAGCCTTCCTTTTCTTCTTTGAGATGTGATCCCAAGCAGTACACCCAAAAATATTGAAGAAGGAAACATTTGGTTTTGATCCAGACCATGCTTCTTCAGGAGTTAAATGGTCAAGAGCTTTATGAGGTGTGTGATTTTGAATATAATTGGCACAGTTAATAGCTTCAGCCCAAAAATTTTTTGGAAGATCTCTTGAATGGAGCATGCAATTAGCCATATCTTTTAATGTTCCAATTTTTCTCTCTACAATACCATTTTGCTTAGGATTATGGGAGATAGAATGTTGATTAATGATGATATGACATGATAGAATTATGAAGAATTCATTATTGCAACATTCCCCCCCCATTATCAGTGCAAATTTGCTTGATTTTGCAAGAGGCCCTATTTTCAACTAAGGTTTTGAAGACTTTAAAGTGGGATAGAACATCACTTTTATATTTTAGGAAATAGACCCAAGTTCTTTTAGAAAAGTCATCAATAAAGGTTAGAGCATATTTTGCTCCTTTGAAAGAAGGTTCAAGAAAAGTCATCAAGTCACTATGGATTAGTTCTAGAGGGGATGAGGCTTTTAGAGAACTACTTGAGTGGAAAGGATCTTGATGTTTCTTTCCAAGAGCACATCCAGGATAAAATCCATCAATAGAAGAGACTTGGGGTAAACCTATTACCATATCATGGGTTCTCAGTTCCTTTAGGCAGTTGTAACTAAGATAACCAAACCTTTCATGCAAATTTTACTTTGAAGATCTCCATGAGCCACAAAATAGGAGGTCCCTTCTAGATTTTTGAATCCTTTGAAGTGAAATAGGAAAGTGTTGTGATCAATATCTCCTTTAGCTATGAGATAATAGGGATCTTGAAAGTCTCTTATCTCAACTCCTATTGGAGAGAAGAGAACTGTTTTCCCCTTTCCAAAAGTAAAAATTTGATATATGGAGAGGAGATTTGTGGCAATGTTTGGAACATAGAGAACATTATTTATAGAGCCACCATCAATGATTATGTCCCCCTTTCCTTTGGCTAGGATAAAGGAAGAGTCACCCACTTCTATACTACATGTAGAACTAGAGGAATTAGAGGAAGAATTGGAGGTTTTCCCTTGAACATTTAAGGTTTTTCCTATTTGCTTTTTATTGTCTATCTTTTGATCCTTCATAGCTGCCTCTAGTTGTACTATTTTCCAACATTTGTTTGCAGAATGACCATTCTTTTTACAGTGAGTACAAGTTATGGGATTCCTTTCCTTCTTTTTGAATTTTTCTTTAGTAGAGGTGGAGGCTACTAAGGCTTTGGAGGAAGAGGAAGATATCTCATATCTTGCAAGTTTTGTTTCTTCCCTAGTTAGTCTATCACAAAATTCTTCTAAAGAGGGCATTTTAAAGGTTGCACCAAGAGCATATTGTGTAGATAGAAAGGTGGTTGCAAATATTTGAAAAACACATTTAGTTTAAAAATAATTAGATAAATGCATTCTTTGTCGATCTTTTTCTTCCCACCGCCTTTTTATTGAGTGAGGACTTCTTTGAATTTGGTGAGGAAGTCAACAATACTGCTAAAATATTTAGGATACAAAGTTGTTATTTCTTCTTATAGTTGCATTGATCTAATTTGATCTACTTTCCCAAACAAGGTTTTTAGTTTCTCCCAACTTTCATAAGGAGTTTTACAATCTGCAATGTGAAACCATAAACTTTCATTAACATTAGAGTTTATAATACTCATAGTTTCATACATGTTACCTTTATGGACAAATATCTCATATTCTTTTTCAAACTCTGGTTGCTTTTCTTCTAAAAGGTGTGTGAGCCCTTTCTGAGAAATGAAATTTAAAATTTTGGGCTTCCATGTATGGTAGTTATGAGGAGTAAGAAGATCAATTGAATTCATTTTAAATTGAAGTTAACCCAAAGTTTCCCCCTTTAAATTTAATTTAATAATGCAAGGGATGTTATTTATAGAAGCCTTAATGAAATATCAAATGCCTCAAAATTAACTACCCTTATGAGAGGGAGACTACAAGTAATTTGAGGAAAATTGTATGAGTTTGAGGCTAATGAGAATAAATATGACAATGCTTTTAAGAAACACCAAATATCTCAAAAATACCCACCCTAACAAGAGGGAAACTATAAGTATTTTGAGATTTGGTGTTTATTTATGTTTGAGAGAACAAATAAGCCAGGCCTATATATATCTTTCTTAAAACTTGCTCTTACAAGAGGGAAACTATAAGTATTGATTAAATATTATACGTGGAACATAGGCTATATTTTCCAGACCTATATTGGTAATATTTTAATCCACCCTTACTTGAGAGAAACTATAAGTTAAAAGATGTCCAATTTTTGGTGAGTGGAGATAAATTATTTGTCTCTTAATTTTTTAACAAAGTTTAGAAATATTTATTATTTTTTAAAAATATTGAATAAGAACTCTTGTTAGAGACTTAGAAAAGATAAAGAATGAAATGAAATATTAATTTATTTTTCTTAATTTAATGAAACTTATAGTTAAGCAAGATATATTGGTACTATAGATTAATAAAGTGTAGAAAGAGGTAAAAAATTAAAAGGAACTCTTGTGAGAAACTTTGTAATCAAGAATATTGAATATATATAAAGATTTGCTTTATAAGAAAAATTAATTTTGTAATATGAAATGCATTAAAAGGTATTTAAATATACTATTTAAGCAAGATATTAACAAAACAGAATTAATATATGTAAGTGAGGGTGAGAAAAATGAATATTAGAGCAATATATATCTTCTAAATTAAACTATAAATGAATTTAGATAGATATTAAGATTGAAGACTCTAAAAAATCATAAATATGAACACCCCCAAAAAGAAAAAAACCAAAAAGGAGGTGAAAAAAAAAAAAAGCACCCGAAACCCCCCTCCGAATTATTTATTTATTTATTTAGCTTACAATAGACTCTTGTCACTATAGGCATCAAAAGAGGCTTTAGCGAAGTAAAGAGTCAGATTATAAAACTTGAAAAAACTTTAGGGAATTAAATGAATGGTTTACCTTCGAGAATGAAGGATAATTAACCAATACAATTTCTTTAGAGAAGGAATGATTTTAAAAATTAACCATAATCCCTGGAGAGTAGAACAGTGATGATGCTCTGTTGGCACATGACAGAGAAGACTATGTTGGCGCAGGAAGAGGAATGCCGAGGAGACGAAGACCTAGGATGCCAGACGAAGCTTTTGCTAAGCAGTTTCTTATTGGAAAGCAGTTGAAGCGCTCTAGACGATGCACCTTTTCACAAATGAAAGAAGTCGTCGTTGGTAAGATGAGGGTCTTCAAAGACGAAGCTTTGGAAGACATATTAAACCTGTAACCTGCAGAGAAAGAAGAGGCGAACAAGGGTAGTACAAAAAAATAATTAAATTTATTAAATCACGAATAAAATGATAGCTCCTCGCAGCTGGTAATATTTTGTTTTTGCCACAGACGAAGGACTCTGAAGACGAATTTGCTAGACGTTTACCTTGTAACCTAAAAAAAAAAGTAGTCAAAAAAGGGTAAAAGCAACTGAAACAATAAATTAAATATATCATAGATTTACTAATAGCTCCTCGCAACGGCTCGGTGGATCGAAACCTGCAAAAATAGGAGGAGATCGAACAAGGAAGAATGATATATATAAGAAAAAAATTAATAGTTCTCTTTCAACATTTGGACGCAAGATACTATATTCTACACATTTTTTTAGAAGCTCAGGAAGATAATGCGTTTTGAAAAAGGGAAGAGAGAAAACTATATAGCAGGGCTGAAAGTCGTTGTAAAACTTTAACGAGGACAAATCCACCGAATATCGGTGATTACAAATTATCCCAATTAAATAGCGATGCCTAGGAGATCGTCGAAATAGAAAACTTAACGTCAATATCGTGCAAGATACGTTGATAAAAGACGTAATATTGCAACTAGAGTGATGTTAATAAAAATATAAAAAAAATTTAAATTATAAAGGAGATTTTCGTGTGCGCCAAGCGTTAAAAGGGGGAGGCTATGATTTAATATCTCTTTGAAGGAGATATTGAAAGTGTGGCATAACATATCGTTGGCGCCCAAAGAATATGGGTGCCATGATACAAGAGCGTGAAAAACCTCCCGAGAGTAACGATTTTACAACGTCAGGAAGGGGCAAGATACGTCGATTAAGGAGGTTATATTGCAACCTAAGTGACGTTAATAGCACAAATACAAAAATATTTAAATTTTAAAGAAGACTTTCATGAGCGTCAAGCGTTAAAATAAGGAGACTACGATTTTTATCTCTATTAAGGAGATATGTAAAGCATGGCATAACGTATCATTGGCGTCCAAAGAAAATGGGTGCCATGATACGAGAGCGCGAAGAGCCTCCTCAGAGTAACGATTTGACAGAAAAAAATAATATATAAAAACAATATAGCAGAAAACTATATATAAAAGAAATTTATTGAAGACTTAAATCCAAGAAAAAAAATTGGAGAAGCCAACATAAGAATCAAAGAACCAGCTCTTAGAATCTCCAATAAAGAATGCTATCAAAATCTATCCTGCTCTGGTACCATGTTAGACTTTTCCAAAATAGACATGCATAGGAGTACACAAATATGAAGAAAGAGTAGAATTGATTGCTTTATTCCAAGGATCAACTTTGTATAAATAGCAAAGTTGATCATTGAGAGTCGTTGGATTACAACAACTCATCAAACCTGATGAAGACACCACTGAGTGTTCTCTTGACACATGGAGGAGTGGAAACTCAAGTGTGTCTATCCTAGTAGAACTTAAGAGAATATTCGCTTATTCTAACAGCTAATATATTTGAAATTCATTCCATAAATGATGTCCCAAGTGAGGAAGATAAAATAATGGAAACAAAAATCTTAGAAACAGAATTTAAAGATGAATAGATACACATTTTAAATAGGAAGGGAAGAACTCAGAGACAAACCAACAAATCAAAGGTTTTTAAGAGAAAAAAAAAGGAAGAAAATTTACACAAGAAAAACAATCTTTTAAATGTCAAAACTTCAAATAATACATGCCCCAATATAGACTCTCTTGAACCCTCTAGTAAAATTTTGGCTGTGTACGAGCATTCTTCAAGGTTAGAAGCCATCTCAGATTCATTTGGAGTAAGTCAAGAAATAAGGAAAAAAACTAAAGATGGATTCTAATCAAAAGGCAGGTCGCAAGACCAATCAATATCGTATGCTAAAGGAGGTGAAAATATTGTAGAGGAAGGTAAATGAAATTAGAAGAATGATTCAGATAAATCATCCACATCTTGTTTTCCTTCAAGAAACGAATATTTCAATGGAGGATATGGACTCATTTGCTAGTAAAATTTGGCCAGCTGGAAAAGTGGTTTCCCTTAGTTCCCAAGGAACTTCTAGTGGCATTGCTTGTCTTTGGGACCCAAAAGAGGTATTTATTCACCATATTGTTGGCATTTGGGGTCTTTTGGCTATAGCTATTCAAAGTAGATATTCCAACCAACTTATGCTCTACATTACTGTTTATGCTCCGACTACTTTGGAAGAAAAAAGAAGACAGTGGAAGGATATAACTCATATTATCTCTAATTTTCCTGAAGCTTGGATCTTGATCAGAGGATATTTCAATACCATCCTCTCTGTGGATGAGAAAATGGGGGAAATATAAATTTAGACAAAAGCACTAACATCATGAGCGAATATTGCAAACCTCCATCTTGTGAACATCCAACCAGATAATGGCCTTATGACTTGGTATAACAGAAGGCAAGGCTTAGCTTGTATAATGGAGAGATTGGATAGGTTTTTGCTCTCTAAAAATTTCTTAATACATTTTCACATTCCTAAAGTGAAGACTCTTAACAATGTTGGTTTGGATCATTGGCCATTCATGGTGGAAATATGGAAAACCAATGTGAGTTTCTCTCCTTTTTGTTTTCAATTAATGTGGCTCAAAGACAGTTCCTTTAGACCTCGTGTGCAACAATGGTGGAAGGAAGGTAAGCCTAGGTATGGGACTAAGATGTTATGTTTTGCCAAAAGACTGCAATACATTAAATCTAAAATCACGACTTGGAACTGGAAGGAGTTTGAGGATGTTCATAAAAAACATGAAGTTATTGCTCAAGTTGAAAATTTGAATAAGAAAATCCATTTAGATGGCCTCACAGAGAATAGAAGTGCAGATGAATTTAAACTCACAACTCAAAGGAATGGAAAAAAAGAGAACTATTATGGAAGCAAAAACCTAGAATTTAATGGATCAAAGAAGGAGATCGAAACATAAATTTCTTCCACAAATATTTTCTAGCCCGAAGATCTCACAACTCTATTTCTTCCCTGAAATCAGATTTTGGAGATGTTGTCTATACTTGGGATGGCATGAACTCTGTTGTTGTCGATTACTTTTTCAATCTTTTTGTTGCTACTCCTCTTGACTCAGCTTCTCAAAAAAATGTTCTTTAAGCAATACATTCTCTTATCATTTTTTATGAGAACTCTATTTTGACTGCTCCTGTTACTATCAATGAGCTTCAACAAGTAGTTTTTAAAATGCAAAAAGGAAAAACCCCAGGTCCTGATGGTTTTCCCATTGAGTTCTACCAAGAGTTTTGGGATATCCTTCATGCTGATTTATTTAAGGTGGTGGAAGAAGCCAGGAAAGCCAAAGAAATTTTGAAGGTTATCAATAAAATTTATATTACTCTTGTTCCAAAAGCTCAATAGATTGATCATATCTTAGCTTTTAGACCTATTTCTTTATGTAATGTTCTTCTCAAAATCATTACTAAGATCATGGTAGAAAGGTTCAAGCCTCTTTTGCATAAGATTATTTCCCCTGAACAAGGGGGCTATGTGGAAGGGCATCAAATAGTAGATGAGATATTTCTTCCTCAGGAAGCCATCCATTCCATGGATATGCAAAAATCTCCTTCCATGTTCATTTGGTTAAACTTATCCAAAGCTTATGACATAGTGGATTGGCACTTCCTTATCAAAGTTTTGAGGCAATTTGGTTTCTCTAAGGATTGGATGGATTGGATTATGGGATGTATCTCTTTAGTTTCCTACTTAGTTCTTATCAATGGTAGGCCTTCTCAGTCATTCCCAGCTTCCAGAGGTATTAGGCAAGGTGACTTGCTATCCCCTTATTTATTCATCATTCTTGCTAAATGCTTGGGTAAGATTATAATAAAAAAGAGGGAAAACAAAACCCTTAAGGGGGTTACCATTGCTCATGGAGCTAGACCTATCTCTCATCTTCAATTTTTTGATGACTCTACTCTTTTAGGTAAAGCTACAGTTAAGGAAGCTTCTAATATTAAGCAAGTCATTAGCTATTTTTCTAAGGCTATTGGGCAGTTGATCAATGAAGATAAATCTATTTTCTTTCACTGCTTTGCCGGATAGGAATCCATGGTCTTGGATAAATTAAGATATAAGAAGACATCCCTTCCGATCACTTATTTAGGTATTCCCATCAATATTCAAAGGCAAAAAAAAATATTGGAATTGGTTGTTGGACAAATTCAAGAAGAAAATTGGAAAGTGGACCAATATGTGGTTTTATTTCGGGGGTAGAATCACCTTGGTAAAATCAGTCCTTCAAGCTATTCCTATTTATGTTTCTTCTATGTTGAATATCCCAAAGGTTGTTCTTCGAGAACTACATCAAATCAGTCATCAATTCCTCTGGAGTGGTACTAAGGAGAAAAGAAAATATGCCTTGGTGAAATGGGACACTTTATGTCTTCCTAAGAATGCATGGGGGTTAGGATTTCGGTCTTCTATTAATAAAAACAAATATTTAGCTGCTAAATTATATTGGAGGATGTTGTATAACCCCAATTCTCTTTGGGACAATAATATCCATGCTAAATATGCTAAGAACAAAAGTCCTGAAGACCTTGTTTGCTATCAACTTCCTACCAAAGGTTCTCCCATTTTAGTAGTTCTTAAGACTGGTGAGGATTTGATAAAGAAAAAATTATTTTGGATCATTCATAATGGTCAACATGTAAATTTTTGGACAGATTCTTGGGATGGTCACAAGCCTTGTATAACTTGGTTTTTCGATTGGAGGCCTTGGATGGAGGAGCTTCACCGAGCCAACTGGATAAAGGTGGCTAATTACTATCGATACCATACTAGTAATTCAAAGGTTGGTAGATATTGGATCCCTATTGAGGATTGTCCTATTCAAATCCCAAAAATATTTAGATAAGATATCCAAGGCATCCTTCATATGAGATCTCTCTCTTGGTCCCATGAAAAAGTTTTTTTTGGATGGAACAACACTACTAAGGGTGAGTATTCAGTTGCTCAAGGTTATTTGACCTTATGCCATAATAATCCCAACCTTTATTCTGACATCTTTTCTCAGGTGTGGGCTCAAAATCTCTAGCCTAAGGTGAGGTTCTTTACTTGGCTTTTATTGCATCGTAGGGTGCTTACTGGTGAGCAACTTATGAAGCATGGTTTTCATGACCCTTTTAGATGTGAAATGTGTGGAGAGAATGTAGAAACTCTCATCCATATTTTTATTGAGTGTACTTTAGCATTTGAGCTATGTAGGAGAATGGTCACTTTACTTGGATTACAATGGTCCAATTTTTTTACTTTTGAACAACTTTGGAGGGATTGGCCTAAACCAGAGGGTGTTGATCACTTTATTAGGCAGTTAGTTTGGATGGGTTCTACCATTCTTCTTTGGAATATTTGGAATGAAAGGAATAGCCAAATTTTTAATCGATATAGGAAGGATATTCACTATATGTGGCAAAAGACCATAGCCAACTTAGTTGAATCAGTCCATCAACTCCTAACCCAAAACTCCCACTAAAGATGGGATCAAGTGATGCAAAGACTGAATACTAAATATTCTAAGGGCAACCAACTTAGAGGGAATGTAAGTATTTGTAAAATGGATAAGACAAAAAATTGGCAACCTCCTTCTAAGGATTTTGGAAAATTCAATACAGATGGAGACTCTAGAGGGAACCCTGGAAAAGCTAGTGTGGGAGGAATTGGTAGGCTTTCATATGGCTCCCTGGTTTTTACTTTTGTTGAGAATTTGGGTATTATTTCCAATAACCTTGCTAAGGGGTATGGTATCCTTAGAGGCCTTCAAGAGGCTACTAATTTTGGATGGTAAAAAGTGTTAGTTGAATCTCACTCTCAACTCATGATTAATATTTTGAAGACTCCTAAGAATCATAAGGCTGATTGGAGAATAGAAAGAATTATTGAGAAGATTCAATTAATCCAGATGGGATTTTTGAAAGTTGATTACAATCATATGGTCAGAGATCAAAATAAGACTGTTGATGCTTTAGCTAATTGGGCTTTGGACAAAGGTGATCTTACTTGTTATGGCCACCCTCCTAGATGGTGGGCTTCGTAAATAAGGGAAGCTCTTCTTTCTATCATTTCTTTGGATGGCTCCAGTTCTGAAGATACCTAGTTTCTTCTTGCTTTATTTTTGCTTCTCTTTGGTTCGGTCAGGGCATTTTAGTTCCCTATTTTAAACTATTCTTTCTTTTGTTTCCTCTGTTGATTCTTGCCTTAAAATTATTTTGGTCTAGAAAGGTCATTGTTATGTTCAATTTTTTTTCTTTTTCCTTTTTTGTTTTTTGTTTAGTTTTTTGAGGTGTGTGTTTTTTTGTTTTGTTTTTTTTTGTGTTCTTTGTGTTGTTTTTTGTTGTTCTTGTGTTTTTTTTGTTTTGTGTTTTTTGTTATTATTCTTGTGTTTTTGTTGTTCTTGTTCTTGTGTTTCTGTATGTTTGTGTTAATTCATGTTTTTGTGTGTGAGTGTTTTCTATGTTTTTTGTTTTTGTTTATTGTTTTTTGTTGGTTGTTTTTTTATTTTTATTTTTATTTTTTAATTTTTTAGGTTTTGGTTGTTTTTGTTTTTCATGTTTTTTTTGGTTATGTCTTTGTAGTGTTTTATTGTTTTTTTCATGTTTGTGTTTTGTTTTTTTTTTTCTTGTGTTTTTCTATGTAGTTCGTGTTGAGGGTTTTTTATCTTATTATGTGTGTGTTTTTGGTTGTGCTTTATCTTTTCAAGGAGCATGTTTTTTATTTTATTTTATTATTTTAATTTATTTATTTATTTATTTTAATCTTATTGTGTGTTTGTTTTCTCCTTAAGTATGTCAAAGTTGGTAGGCGAAGTTCGATCCCTGGATGATTTTGGTAGAATGGATACCCCTACCTCCTTGGGTCTTACCAAAAAGTGGCATCCCATCTGGGATGTTTTCCACACAAAAAAAAATAGAAGATAGAAAGCCTCTTATCATATTATATATAGATAACAAAACAAATAATATTTAAAATATATTTATTTACTATTTTTCATGTTTTATATTTTTTTGAACTTTAAAAAATTAAAATACTTTTTTTTTTTTTGAATTTACATGGTGGAATCGGTAGCCGCCACAAATCCGGGCAGGCTGTCTAGATTTTATGGCCGCCACAGTATTTTGCGATGTCCGCCCTAGAAGCCGCCACATAGATCTTCGCGTAGTCCACCCCTATAACCACCATGCCACAATCATTTTAAACCTTTTATGCCACTGAAAGCACCAGGAAAGGGACAAGCGTTCAGTCCGGTGAGGCCCGAGATTTTAACCTTGGACCTTCGCCCCCCTTATGGGGTTTGGATGAACCAATTGGTCTACACCTCGGACCTAATTAAAATACTTTTTAACAATAGCAAAATTCATATAATGAAGATAATAATAAATATATTAATAATTTTCAATAATAAAATTTATATAACTCATTATTTATATAAGGGACTATTGTATGACCATACAATGGTATTACAATAATTTAATAACTATACATATATCGTTGAGTAAGATTTAAACTTCAATATCCACCTTAAAATTCTAGATATTTAATTGATTAAACTTATACCATTTAATCTTAATTAAGATATTTAATTGATTAAACTTAAATTCATTTAATAATATCTATCATATGATATTTTTTTTATTAGGGTAGAAGAAGGGGTTTTGAAAATAGGCATCCTTCCATATCATACAAACATCAAAAACTTTAAAAATAGCCCACATCAAATAAAATCTATCACCTATTAAACAAAACAAAAATTATAGAAATTTGAAGCAACAGAGGGACAAACTTCCTTTTCCTATCTTGAATTTTGATCCCACTATTTGCACACCTGATTGAGCTTTATGGGTAACACACTCTACACCAGTCCCAATAACCTACTATCCTTGAAAAAGTGAAGATGAGTTCCCCATAACCAAATCCAACCAATAGCTAGACACAGGTTGTTATCCCAAGCCACCATGGGAATTACTACCAAGTCATTCTAGACACCACCGTAAGCATCAAATCTCGGTTTCATGATAACTTTATTCTGGATAAATTCTATTAGATAGTGAACCTTGAAGCCTTGGTAATCTATTTTTATATACTCAATTTATGTGACCCACAAGAGATAGTCCCAATGCAAAACATCCAGTAAAATACCATTAGTAAAATATATGGACTTCATACCGACCAAAAAAATGATCACAAGCTACAATCTAGATAAACAAATAGGCACATATGGATAACCTTTATGGGAAAAAATCTATGTATATACCCCACCAGCCTTCTGTCCTTATAACTGCAACATACATTAGCCATTAACATAGTCCAACTAGGATGGAATACCCAGGTCAAAACAACTAGGGGAAGGTACCGACCTAAACACAACATATTCAAACCAAATTTTTTGAAAGCAAATGTTAACACAAGATATTTTCTTTGAAAAGAGTGGTACAAATAGGAGCCAACATCACCATAGTTCCTTATTCTAAAAAGCATGCAAAAATGGGGGGCAATGTTGCTAGAAGAGTTATACCATATTTTGTTTTAAAAATTTCTCCTAAACATCGATTCATAGGACCGATATTCCATATTACTGCTTCTAAGACCCCACCACATCCTTCTATGAAATAAACCAAATATTTTTTTAGGAATGAAAGATTAATCATTGTGAATTCCATTTTTTCATGATAAAAAATTGCAATAATTTATTGGGGGAAGTCTTCTTCCCAGACATTGACCCCTTCTTGCGTTATTCCAAAATTAGTCATACAGTCTACTCTGTTATTTCCTTCCCTATAAATATGATTAAATTCCACTACCTCCATAAGCCTTATAATATGTCGAGCTTCACCAATCATAGAGGCTAAATTCTAGTTGAATTTTGTATCTTTTTTCATCAAATAAATGATGCTTAAGGAATCAACTTCTATAATTACTTTCTTAGCCTAAATATTACTCACCAAATTTATTCCCATGCACATAGCATGTACCTCTGCAAAGTGGCTAGACTAGTCCCCTAGGGATTCAACATAAACAATTAAAATATTACCATTTTTATCTCTTATCATACCTTCGACTCCAGTAGGTCTAGAATTTCCTTTAGCTACCCCATCAAAATTCAATTTTAGCATACCACCCATAGAGGAATTCCATTTTGTTTACCTCCTTTAAAGGGTTTTAATAGGATCAAACATACTTGTCACTAGATCAATATCCCAATAAGCAATAATCATACCTTCCTCCTTTGATTCTCATACCTCTTCCCACTTAACTAATCTAGCATTCTCTACGGTTAGATAAAAATTCCTATTGGCTACAACAAGACTATCACCTCTTTTCCCTTTAAAATTATGATTATTTCGTTCTTTCCAAAGAGCCTACAGAGAATGAGTAAGATTGAAGTCCCATAAAGAGTTAAGCCTCTTACTCTTGAAAAGGGATTTCCATTGGAGATAAAGATCACTGAGGTAGTTGGGGAAGACCCAAGAAACCTAGAATCTACTAAGAACCAAATGGAGGACTTCTTGAGAAAAGGGACAATTTAGGCTCAAATGGTTAACATCTTCTAGCATACATTCATAAAGGTTGCACCTATTTGGAAGTTGAAAACCTCTTTTCATAAGGTTATCCATAGTAAGGATCTTATTTTGGCAGATGAGCCAGAAGAAGAAGGTAACTTTAGGAGTGAGATTCTTTAACCAAACATTCAAAGCTGACAACCAACAAGGACTTTCACCTTCCAACAAATAGTAACCAAATTTGACCAAATAGGTCCCTTGATTAGATAATTTCCACCACCTAGAATCATAAGCATTTAGGTTATGCAGAGAATAAACCTGAATCATCCTATTCAATTTACTAAGAACATGATTCCTTCTTTAGTCCAAACTTTTTTCTATCATATAATATTAATATAATTATATTATAATATTTATAAATTTTAATATTAAACTTTACTTTCTAGATTTGAAATATTAATTTTAAATTTGACAACATTATGTAGGTTTACACAAAACTCTCAATATTAATTACCATCTCAATAGAATATTATAATTAAATTTTTAATAAAGTATCTCCATATTATTTTAAAAATATTTAATTCAAAAATATAATTAAATTATCTTTATTTAAAAATTAAAATTAAAATTAAAAACTTAATTATTCTAAAAAAATAATATTATATTATTATTCTTGACTCTGATGAATGCAAGTCTAATAACATATTTCATGATTGAAATTCCATTCACATTAATACCTATCTATCTATCACCACAAAAATAAAGAAAATACAATTAAAAAAAATTAATAGAAAATTTGTTTATTCACATTTATTATAAAAACAAACCTTAAATTTTTTTACCAAAGATATTATAGAGCTTCATTAAGAAATATCTAACTCCCTATTCTACCTACCTCATTCATCCAAGTGCACTAAAAAAATGAGCATTCAAAATTAATTTATATTCCATTCATCCAAAATTCATCAAGTTCACTAAAAATGAACATTCAAAATTAATTTATATTCCGGAGCGAACATTCACTAAATAAGCTAATTCAGTACACTATGCCCAGGAAGCTAATTCAGTAAACTATTCCCATGAGGAGTCAGGAGCGATCGTCTGTTGAAAATGCGGATTGACGGGTAGATTCCTCGGCTGGGTAGATTTGTCTACCACTCTACTCTATACGAATTTATTGACACCACAACCACAAACAGAACTACATTCTATACGCATTTATTGAAACCACAACTACAACTGTATGGCGTCTAGGAATGCGTCGGAGGAAGCCACGGGTGTTGCGAAGTTGCATGTTATGTAGCTGCTCTCTCTGGGCCACGGCTTCCTCCATCGCATTCCATCGTGTTTAAATGTATTAAAAAAATAAAAATAAAAATAAATCCGAAAATATGATGTCAAGGCAGATGAGATTTGTTAGAAGTATAAATGTCCTACACATGTGTCTTCGTCTAGAATTTTCCCAATTTGTCTAGTAATTTTTTTTAATTTTGCAATAAATAGGTGTTACTTGTTAGAGGTATTACATTATTTAATTCATTGAATACTATAAAATATATTGTAAGTATGATTGTAAAAATGTGTATAAGTGAAGTCATTATTAACAAGTGTATAAGGTATTAATTGTGCAGGGAAAGAGTAATAAGTGTTAGGTGTCAAATATGGAAGTAACAAGTAATATTAGATGTATGAAAATGTGAAGTAACATAGAGTTCATATTATGATATAAGGAGCATGTGATCCTTTATGAGATATAGTTTTTATAGACTTGATTTTTGATCTTTTATAACATGTAGAACACATTTATTCTCAAGTCTATAGAACTTTCAATTCTCAAGTCCATAGAACTTTGAGAAGACACGAGATGTCATTGACATACTTCATTAGCTTTCTCATATGGTTCAAGATCTTGAGAAGGTTCAAAAAGAAAGATTTGATTACTTCTATTTCTTTTTTGAAGACTTCAGAAAATACCATGAAGGGCATGCCCAAAAAATTTTCATTTAACATATAACAGGTTCTCCCATAGATAAGTTATATATCATATATATGGTGTATTGCAGCAAGATATAGCTATAATATTTTTATTGTTATTTGTTTTTGTTCTATATATTCAGTATGCTTTACTCCTTAGCCACCTCCAAATTAAAAAAAAGTTACATTTATTTTGAAGAGAACATTAGTTAAAAGTATTGAAAAGTTTATTATATAAAATTATATATTAAATATAAAACTTTATGCTAGGTGTAATCAAAGTGAATGAATACAAATCAATATAGTAAAGAAATATTTTTGATGTACAATATTATAAACGTTATTATGTATAAATATTTGATCATAGAAATTTTATTTATAAAATAATTAAACATGTATGTTAACATTAATGTTGATGAGTATTTTAAATTTTATTGAGATTTAAAATTTGATATAAAATTTTTAATTGATGTACAATATTTTTTGAAAAAATTGAAAAAAACTTGTATTAAAACAAAGATCAGTTACAATTGGGAGTAGACACATCCCAGCCAAAAACAATGAAAGCACATGATTACAAGAGAAGAGGAAGATTTGCAATGGAGCCAAATCTCTTGAACCAATACCAAGCTAGCTGAGGGAGCTGATTGGTCTGTTACAACAACTGGTCGCGAAATCACGCAGCAAACACCAACTTCACCTTTGGCCGCGAAAAAGCTGCAAGTCACGAAATCGCGACACAAGACTCCTCTGACCGCAAAAAGTCAACCTGTCGCGAAATCGTGACATGTCACGAAATCGCGACAACAATCCTCCCTTGGCCACAAAAATTCAACCTGTCACGAAATCGCGACATGTCGCAAAATCATGACAACAATCCTCCCTTGGCCGCGACGGAGCAACAGGTCACGAAATCGTGACACCTTTCCACCTTTGGCCATGATGGAGCAACATGTCATGAAATCGTGACAACTTTCCTCTCTTGGCCGCGATGAAGCAACATGTCATGATATCGTGACAACTTTCCTCCAACGGCCACGATGGCGCAACACGTCGTGAAATCGTGACAACTTTCCTCCAACGGTCGTGACGGCGCAACATGTCACGATATCGTGACAACTTTCCTCCCTTGGCCATGACGACGCAACATGTCACGATATCACGACCAAATCCTCCAGCGGTCGCGACGGCGCAACATGTCACGATATCGTGACAACTTTCCTCCCTTGGCCGTGACGGCGCAACATGTCACGATATCACGACAACTTTCCCATAGCGGCCGCGACGACGTAACATGTCACGATATCACGACAACTTTTCTCCAACAGCTACGACGACAACATGTCACGATATCACGACAACTTTCCTCCAACGACCGCGATAGTGCAACATGTCACGATATCACGACAACTTTCCCACAACGGCCACGACGACGCAACATGTCACGATATCACGACAACTTTTCTCCAACAGCCGCGACGACGCAACATGTCACGAAATCGCGACAACTTTCCTCCAACGACCACGACGACGCAACATGTCACGATATCATGACAACTTTCCTCCAACGATCGCGACGGTGCAACATGTCACGATATCATGACAACTTTCCTCCAGCGACCATGACAGTGCAACATGTCACGATTTTGCGATAGCTTTCCTCCAGCGGTCGCGATGGTGCAACACGTCACGATATCACGACAACTTACCTCCAATGGCCACGATGGCGCAATAGGTCACGAAATCATGACAAAAACCACCCTTAGCTTTTTCTTTGATCATTGTCTCAAGGATCTTTCAAGGCCTTGCCTAATCACCTCATCTTCAATAGGCATGTCACTGTACCGCACCCCTACTTCTTTCTCAAGCACCCATCTTAGCCAGGAAATCGGCCGCTTTGTTTAAATCTCTGCTCACATAAACTGGAATCACATCATCTAATTCCCTCCATAATTCCTTGATTTGAGAGACCGGAATCTTCAACCTCCAAGCTTTCAACGCAAAGTTCCTCATGCAGTCTAGAGCTTCAACCAGAATTTGAGAATCGGATTCAAGAATTATCCTCCCGTGGCCCTGAGTAATCGCCCAAATAGAAGCAGATTTGATAGCAATGGCTTCTGCTTCATTATTTGTGGCTCTACCCAAGCCCTGCAGTTCCCAATAGAGCACTGATCCCTCATGATTCTGGCAGACCATGCCAATTTCGGCACTACCCGGATTGCCCTTTGCAGCACCATCGCTATTGATTTTAATCCAGCCTTCTGGGGGCGGTTTCCAACTGGCTCTATCCTGTCCCTCTTGCTTTTCAACTCCCTCTTCCATTGGCCCAGGACCAACCTGAGTTTCCTCTTTAGCGTAGACGGCAACAGTTTCTGTGACTTTGCTCCAGATGACCTGCCAAACTCCATCTAGCGAGGAAAAGGTTTCTCTAAAAATTCTAGCATTTCTCTCCAACCACACTTGCCACCAAATGAAGTTTAAGCCAAGCTCCCACCCAATTTGAAGAGCTTTGGAATTAAATCTACCCCGCTTCCATCTTTCCCAAATATTAGACCGATTCATGTCACCATTAACCTGGATTTTATAGTGAGAGAACCATCGCTTCCAAATCTGACGCATGAAAGGGCACTCAAACATCAGGTGATCAGCTGTTTCCTCGTTCTTGTGGCATAAAACACATTGAGAAGGGCCGATGATTCCTCTACATCTGAGATTGTCAAAAGTGAGAATACCATTGTGCATAAACTGCCAGGCAAAAAAGTTTACTTTCGGCCAGCCCTTGGGGTGCCAAATCTTTCTCCAATCCTCAACCGGATAAGAATGGGGGGAGGGTCAGGGAGAATCTTGTCATATCCATCTTTCACTGTATAAACACCCAGGCTCCCATAGCCCCAAGCTAATTCATCCTCCTCGTCTCTCCCAGTGAGAAACCTTTCTGTCAAGATTTTGGTCAAGATGGGTGCCAACTCCGGGGGATTGGAATTGGCCACTCCTCCAACCTCTTAAACTTCTTAAACTTATACTCCCCCAACTGAGTAGTGTTGAAATAACTTTCAATTTGGACCCAACCCTTGGTTTCTATGGCAGATTTTATTGGAAGTAACTCGGGGAATTCAACAATGATGGGTGGGTACTGATCCCATGAATCAGTCCAAAAACGAGCCTTCTCCCCTCTCCCCACTTTCCAAAACAATTGGTCTTTAATAACCTGAGATCCTAGCTTGAGAGCCTGCCACACTAAGGATCCAGTACCATCCAGAGGGAAACGGCCCACCTCATTGGGGTTAACTTGACCCAAATATTTACTAGTTAGGATTCTACTGAATAAGGAAGTTGGTTGGGAAATCCACCTCCAGTACAACTTTCCAGCCAAGGCTTGATTATTTAACTTGGATCCTCTCAGTCCCAGCCCACCTTTTACCTTGGGCTGGGTGACTTTATCCCAGCCCACTAAGGCCCACTTTCTCTCTCCCTTAGCTCCTTCCCACAAAAACTTCCTAGCCATCCTGTCCAACTCTTTCCATATTGTAAGCGGGGCAGCCAAGATAGAAAATTTGTAGATTGGCATGGCTTGAATGATTGACTGTAAGAACGTTAATCTGCCACCATAACTTAACCACTTGTGAGACCAGTGATTAATTATGTCCTTGATACACTCCAACAAATTCCTCCAAGTGTCTAATTTTAGCTTCTTGAAATGCAAGGGGATCCCCAAGTAAACCACAGGGAGAGAAGTCCTAGTGAATCCCAGGATTTCTAAAATTTATTCTGAAGCCTTTGCTCCGGATTAAAAAAGACCACTTTGGATTTCTCGTCATTAATGACCTGTTGAGTAGCCCCGAGATAGACATTAAGAGTATCCCTAATCGTTCTTGCTTCCCCGATGCTGGCCACTCCCATCAAACCAAGTGTCATCCACAAACCGTAGGTGCGATAAAACTTCATCCCCCACCCTAATACCCAATAATCCGCCTTGTCTTCTCCTCAAGAAAAGTCTGCCAAGACCTTCAGCCCGAATGAGAAAAAGATAAGGGGAACAGGGATCCCCCTGGCGCAGACCCCGAGAAGCTCCAAAAGGTTGCGAAGGAAGGCCCTTGATAAGCACAGAGTAAGTCGGGGAAGAGACACAACTCATGATCCACTCAATCCAGCTCTCGAGAGAAGCCGAAGGCTGCCATCATTTTAGCCAGGAAACTCCATTCAACCCTGTCATAAGCCTTTGACATGTCCAATTTAATGAACATCCCTTTATTACCAAAAGTGTGCATTGAATGGATTGCTTCCCGGGCCACAACCACCCCATCCAGAATCTGTCGTCCCTCAACAAAGCCCCCTTGCTCAGAGGAGATAATGTTGTGAAGAAGAGGTTTTAGGCGCTCAGCCATTACCTTTGTGATTATTTTGTACAGCACATTACATAAGGCAATAGGCCTATAATCTGAAATATGAACCCCCTCCTCCCCTTTTGGAATCAAGGTAATGAACGTGTGGTTTATAGCTTTAAGCATTCTCTTATTTTCTCTGGACTCTTCAACAACAGCCCTTACATCTTCCTCTAAGCAAGTCCCAGAAAGCCTGAAAGAACTCAATTGGGAAGCCATCTGGACCAGGAGTTTTACCAATGCTCATTCCAAAGACCACAGTTTTCAATTCATCCCTATCAATGGGTTTGAGGAGGGCCTGATTTTCATCCTCCGAAATAATAGCAAGTATGACAAAAATAACTTCATTTTGGGCCTCTACATCTTGAACCACACTTTCCTTAAAAAGCTTAGAAAAATAATCCATAGCATGGGAATGTATACCTGGAAGAGTATCAAAGGAATGACCGTTCTCATCTTGAAGGACCTCCATCTTATTCATCTGTCTTCGAGCACAAGCAGTCCGATGAAAGAATTTTGTATTTCTATCCCCTTCTAATAACCAGGAGGTTCTTGCTCTCTGCTTCCAATAGATCTCCTCCTGGTTGTCAATGTCCTCAACCGCTGTACGCAAGGCATCATCCTCAACTTTGAGCTGGTCAGTTATTACTCCTTCTCTGAACTATTTTTGGACCTCATCCCAGCGGGCCACCAACGGAGCTCTTTGGGCCTGGAAGTCAGTTTTATTAGAACGCCTCCAATACTTCAACTGAGTTTTGACATATTGAAGTTGTTTGTGGATTCTGAACATTGCTCTCCCATAAGTTGGGCGGCCTTCTTCCCACCACTGTGGGATTTTCTCCCGAAGTTCTTCTTGAAGCCATAAATTCTCAAATCTGAAAGGTTTGTGTTGGTGCCCCATCCTAGTCCCGCCTTCCAACAGAATAGGACAATGATCAGAAATAGGGCCTGCTAAAATCTAAAAATTGATATTCCATTTTACAAACGCCTCCTCTGAAAGCAGAAAGCGATCTAGCTTCACCTTCCTACTATGTGGCTCCCGCATTTTATTAGTCCAAGTGAAGTTATTGCCAGGACATTTAATGTCCACTAAGTGCAAAGCCTGGACTTGAGCAATCATGAAACGGTCCCCTAGATCCAAAAGAGGTGTTCCCCCTTCCTGGTCTCTAGAAGATAATTTAGCGTTAAAGTCCCCCGCTATAATCCAGTCTAGATCTTCCCTTGATGCTCGCATGTCATGCACAACCTTCCACTGCCGCCTCTGACCCTCTAGGTTTTGAGATCCATAAAAGTTGGTGATTAGAACGAATTTCGCAGAGACATTATTCCTAAAAAGAGAAGTGAGAACACCCCTCCAGGCAAGGTGTTCTATTGCAGACCATTCTAGAGAGTTCCACAGAGTAACAATCCCCCCTGAGGCACCTTGGGCAGCCACATCCATATGACCAGCACCCCTCCAAATTCTGTTGACTATTTTAGACATAAGATCCAAAGACATCTTAGTCTCTTGTAAAAGCAAAAAATCAGTATTGCTATTCTCTAATAATATTTGAACAGCAGATTGATGGGTTCTGCTGTTTAAACCCCTCACATTCCAAGATTGTATAATCATGGGTTACCCTGGGAGCAATAAGAGTCAATTGTCCTCACCGATCCTCCCATGATCAATTTGTCTCCCTGGGCTGCTAGCAGCTCCTTATTGGATCTTCTACCTGCTCCCCGAGAATTGCTATTTTTTGATCTTTTTTCTACCCGGGTTATCCCCAAAGATGGCCTTTCCCTGTTCTTCTCTCGCTATCCCCATGCGAACATCCCGAGATACTGTCTCGCTCCCGGTTATGGACTACTAAGGCACCGGAACACACCGGGTCGTGATACCTCGGAGGGATCAACTACTTGTTGTATGACGGGAGAAGATGATAGGGGGAGTTGCCCGGGAACAAAAGAAGTTTCCTTGAAACCCTCCAAGCCCTCCATAGATTGATCCTCTTCATCAACCAATGACTTAAAAATCTCATACCTATTGGCAGGCCTGAGATGAGATTGCTCCTTTCCCTCCTTTTTCTTTGTCCGTATTTTTCTTCTGGGTTGTTCAAAACCCTCTCTCTGAGCTTCCTGGCCCTGACCGGTGCTAATAGGATCTTTATTAGGTGCAGCCTTATCCTCTTTAGGCAGGTTTGGCATTCCTGTAGGGGCCTCCATATTGGCATTCATATTAATAGGACAAAAACGGGCCAAATGTCCATGCTTGTGACAAACCCTACATCTGAAGGGTAGGGCCTCATAGTCCAGCTATTGAATCCAGGAAAGACCTGCCAATTCAATTTCCAACTCTACCGACAAAGGCTGGCTGAGATCCATCTCCACACATATTCGAGCATACACCGCCATGCTCCCTTCAATAGTGTCTCTGGCAACACCCAGATGTCTACCAATCGAATTGCCAATCATTGCCAATACCTGCTCACCCCATAATTCCATTGGAAGAGCATAAAGTCGAATCCACACTGGGACAACAGTAGGTTCAACACGAGGATCGAATCCTACCCTCCATGGTTGAACAAATAGCCCTATCGGGCCATGGTTTTTCTTCTCCGACTCGAAGGCCTTATTTCTATCGGCCAGAGCCGAGAAGCTGACAATAAAATAACCATTACTAATAAACCACAATGAATACTCACCGTGGGGCTCCCAGTTCTGGCGGATCCAAGAATGCAGAAAGCTCAGGGAAGGGCGAATACCCATGAACTTGCAGATTAAATCATGGTTAGCTCTATAGAGGATTGACTCTTCAACCATGCTAGGCTCAATGACGATTTTTGGCCTGGATTCGGCCTGCGGCAAACAACCATTCACACGACGTGCTGAAGACCTAGTCCCAGCAGTCGTGAAGAGCTTTTTATATGCCATCTTTTGGGCTTCGGCATTCTTCGGAGGAGAATCTTCTTTAAACAAATCAGCGTAAGAACTGGTACTTCCTGGAAAAGGAGCCGGAGAAGTCCCCATTGGACCCTCCTGGGGCACCGATCGAACCTTCAGATCCACCGTACCCCAAAGACACTTCTGCAAGCCAGCAGAAGCCAGAGATTTTTCGAAAATCCAGAAACCCTAGTTCAAAGAAAAAAATCGCCAGAGCTCATTTTCCCCCAATCCAAAAACCAATTGATGTACAATATTATAAACGTTATTATGTATAAATATTTGATCATAGAAATTTTATTTATAAGATAATTAAACATGTATGTTAACATTAATGTTGATGAGTATTTTAAATTTTATTGAGATTTAAAATTTGATATAAAATTTTTAATGAGGATATTGGAAAGATTGGTTAAGCAAGTGGTATTTTTTTTTTTTTTTTTTTTTTTAAAGCAAAAAACCCCTTGAAGGGCCGTCTTGGTCTGAGAGCCCAAAAAATGGGGGTTCTACACGGGAGTCACACCCAGCCCTGCTGGAACCTCTCTCGGAGGATTTGCCCTCTCCTCTCCAACTCACCTACAACACCTGGGTAGTGGTATTATTTTATTAAAGTAGCTTAAACTACATTTATTATTATTAAAATATAAAATAATATATAATTAAGTATAATTATTTATTTTCTACAAAATAAATATTAATATATTTATAGCAAATTATAATAAAAATCTTTTAAATTATATAAATAAATTTAAAAAATTATAATTTTAGAAAACCTACAGACTAAATTTACTTTAAAAATTACAAAATACATTTTCAAAAACCATGTAAATACATTTTCGAAAACCAAATTTCTAGACCTACCTTGACTATTAATTCATCGACCTCACTGTGCTCTACAGCTATTTAGTATTAAAAAAACATTCAAAAGTTACGAATATTTTCCTGCTGAATATTTCTGTGTTTTGTAGTTGCAGGGAAGCTCGAAATTTGATGACTAGGCGACCGTCTTTGGCTGTTACTGAAACTAGGGTCAATTACTTTATCAGTCCGTCAAATAAAACGGATTCTATTCTTCTTTCTCCTTTTTCTATATATATATATAATTATATATATTAATTTTAAATTGTGTATTTTATTTTAGTTTACAGTGTTTTTTTTTCTTAGTAAACTTTTATAAACTTAGCTGCTAGATTAGTTAAGTCGAGTTTCGTTGGTTAAAAATAAAATTAAAGGATACCAATTCTTTAAAAAAAAAACTAAAACAACTGACACAATGGGTTCAGTTCCAGAATGCTAAAGTAGAATTTTTTGGTGACACGTGGAAGAAAATATGTGGTGCAAGAAAATAGAAACAACAATTGATTTGTGAAATTGATTTTGTGAAACAATTTCTTTCTTCTATATATAATATTTAAAAAAAAAATAGAAGCAACAAAAAAAATAATAATAACAGAATAGGTAAAATAAATAGATAACTATACAAAATTAAGATTAACATATAAAATATTAACACATCATTTTTATTTCCAGTATAGAAATATACGACAACTTTTATATATATATATATATCTTACAATGTATTATTGTTAATATCAGGTATAAGGTGTTAAACTAAATAAAAATAAACCTATATTCATGACGCCACATGGCAGTTAATATAAGTGGTCTTATTGCATGGGGTCTTTCATGTGTCACCATTGTAATGCACTCTAATACTTTTAAAAGAGGAAGAGCATTTCCTTTTGGATGATCTCTCTGTTTGTATTCTACTGTATGCGAAAGCTTTTCCTTGTGTGTGGCCTGAGCTCTTGGAGCTTTGATAGCTTTTCACCGATAATTTTGTCGGCTTAAGGGAGTGTGGATATGTTCTCTACCAATCCAGGTCGGCTCTTTTGCTTTCTGTTACCTCTATGTTGTAGATATGTATAACAGATCTTAATGTTGTAAAATGGTATGGTGAGTCCTTGTATTTTTATTAAAATACAATGATTTTATGATGTGAACCATGAAGATTTTAAGTAGATTCAGGCTTTTATAAAGATAAATAAGACTCTGATTTTAAATTGATTTTTTATTGAATACCATCGATGTTGAATGTTGTATTCTGGCAGTGTTAGCGTTGATATTGATTGGGTAAATACTATAGGAACTTGATGTGAATGCTTGAAGCCTGATTAAAATTTAGTTGTTGTGTGCTGCATTTCATACAATAGAATGCATACAATTCTTGGAGCCAAGCTGACCCAATTTGACCATAACTCACATTCTCTGTCTGTCGGAGGACATGGTGAGTGATACGTGTGTTTAGAAGTCAATGGAAAAAAATATACAGAGATGGAGGGCATTCGAATTGGATGATATAAAAGCTTGTATCACATTATTGATATGCCAAGTATTTAACTATAAATAGAAGTGGGATGTAAGTTAAGCGTTCTGGTAAAATTTGCACAGACGTTGTGATAGAATGATTCTTGATACTTTCAATTAAAAACATTCTAATTTAAGGCTCAGTGTATAAGTAATTTTGTTTCCATTAGATAGCTAAACATTACCTGAAGCAAGCAAAAATTTTGTCTTGATTTATATTCAACTAAAATAAGCAACGGATGCACAGTTTCCATGCAAACTATTAGGTTGATAATCTTTTTCTCTGCTTTTATAGAAGTGGTCAGTTGGAAGAAGAAGTTTCATGTTTTCATTTGAGGCACTCATAAATAGATAAGTTTGTATTTATTACATGCTGAAAAATGAATACTTCTATAGTTTTTGTAACTCAATTATTAGATTGTGTTTTTACAAAACATCAGAGTTCAAACAAATGCCGCTATTGGTTCCTATTTGGCCGCTGTGTAAATTATTCCGCAAGTGTAAAATATTTCGTCAAGCTTTGTATATTATAGTAAAGAAAAAAAACTTAGAGGACCGTGTTAGGAAATTTTGGAGCCTCCAAGGATTCTGTGTTACAAATGATTTTGCCATATATTTGTGTGGAGTTAGGAGGTATAAGTGTGTCTTTATATATAATTCAAACTTAGTTATAATCTTAGTCTCCTGTTGAAAGCTTTGAAAGCGTGATCTTAGACGTCTCTTGCAAGTATTTAAGCATAATTGTGAACAATAGCTGAAATGGTTATATAGTTGTTTGTCCTTTATTTAAGTACCCTTCTGTTGTACCTATCATAAATGATTAAGAGTGTCGTTTAATATGACGTTCCAGTTGTATAGCGGAAAACACATTAAGAATTGGTTATATATTTTCTAATGCTGCCTCCATTTTAGGAAAAGATACTTAAGATTCCTACCTCCAGCCAAAACTCATAGCGTTGTGATTAGATGAAATTATATTAATAGAATTTCTTTTATATATATATATATATATATATATATATATATATATATATATATATATATATATATATATATATATATATATATATATCTGTTTTGAGATATAGATAATGCAGTGCCACATGATCTTTTTAGGGAATAGGATATAGATGGAAATAAGCATCAAATGGTACTTTCATTAGCAAATTGTTTAAGGAACAATCTTAAAACCTTGGACAGTATGGAATAAAATTTAGATTATAATTTAATAAATACACTTTATGTGTTGTATAGAATATCTTCTATATGTCTTGAAGACGTTTATAATACTTGTTACGTTTTATTTATATCAAGTGCTTTCGTGTGATAATTCGTAGATTTAAATAAGTTTATAATTACATTCGTTAACTCCTGGAGACCAAGGATTTGATACATCAATCAATTTTTCATCGTGTCTAGAAACCTCATGAAAAACAAATCTAAAAATTATATCACAAGTTTAAATGAGAATAGTGAACTAGGCCTTTGGGATGTTGGTTACAGCAATGTGGTTGATTGCGAGGTGAAAATCGTTCAAAATTCTCCTATAGCCACCGTTAAAAAAAGATACGATAGAGAAAGCTAATGTTTAAAAAAAAAATAGAGCTCATGATAAGTGAAGATATACTCTAAGTATAGGCCCTTATAAATAATAATGAAATATAAGGTTGAAGACCAACCAAACTTATGGTTGGTCTTCTTTGAAAAGTCTCCCAATTAATAGGGTACAATATTTGTCAATTATCGAAATAGATGAATGGGGATTTAGTTTATAAACACATCGAACAATACCTTGGATTAGGTACAAAAATTAACATTGTTTCTGGAATAGCTTGATTTGTCTTATATGGAAAGGTTGTACAGGTAAGTTGAGTATTTTTTAATATATTACGTAAGCTATGTAGACACTTATTTGTTGAAGAGTAATGTGAATTTTGTAGTACATATATTAATTAGTTGCTTTTATTTTAAGTTTATTTTAAAGGTAATAATGAATAAAGGAATGTTTTACTAGACAAATAGAAAAGGTTGACCATTTGTGAGACAATGATGACAATGATAATGTGGATAGATAAAATAGTTGGAAAATTAATTAGTAGCTACTTAATTAAAGATTTTGAAAGAAAGAAATTTTAAAATTGGTTTTTGTATGAACTGAATTTAAATCTAGTTTTGAATGTACTTAATGTACTCTTGATTATCTTTTATGAACTTAAATATATAAGTTTAAAACCATAATGATTGTTACAAATGCTAAAGATATTAGTTATTTCATGCTATAAACAATACGATTCAACCCATCACTTCTTGGTGTAGTATTCAGTGTCGTCGAGTAGGACGTACACTTCACCCAACTCCAATAACTTGTGGTGGTGACTATTGTGAATCGATGTTACCCGTTATCCAGCAATTTTTAAAATAGAGGTTTATGTTGTTGAGAGTAAAGGGCGGCGAAATGGAACATTGCTCTAGGGTAACATATGAGTAGTACATGAGGATGCTCATGAACCTACTTCAATTGCAGAATTGCCAACTAGACTCATGGTTAGAGAGCTGGACCATGGGGTTGGAAGGTCCAATGATAGATGGTATGGGTAGCATTACTGTCAATCAGAGTCGAATCTGAGATAACTGTTCCAAAATCCATGTGATGGCAAACCCCGATTAAACCTTAGTTGAAGGTCAATGATCGGGCACTGGCATAGTTACGCTAGTTCCAAAGCATGGATGTATTACGTTCATACAGGTCAGTGGACCTCATGGACAAGAATGGATTGCGAATCCACATTCAACATGCTTTGAAATAGGGGAAAGTCAATGTTCACTCTTCCAGGTGTTATGGACCCTGAAAGAGCAAACCCATGCCAAGACCAATAGATACCCGATGAAGGGTTTAGGGTCTGATATTAAAGGTAAATCATTATGGGAATTTGGTCGGTCTTGAGCACTTACATTGTCATATACATTGGTAGGAAACTTGAAGTGCAGTTCCTCTATGCCAAGTACTAATATCATGTTAGGTTAATCAGTGTATATATGTTTTTTACACAAATTTTTTATATTTATGTTTTGGACAATCAAGGTAGTAGACATGGGTTGTGACAAATGGCTATTCTATAGGTCACTAGTAAGGAATTTCCTCCCTAGTGTTGGAATTATGTTGAATATTTTCCATGTTATTTAGGAGGGGTTAACTTTGAAAGGACTTTACACTTTGTAAACATTTCCTCATCGGGGTTTAGGGGTTTAAGTTACTTTTTAGATCGTTTTTAGGTTAATGTAATGTTGGCCCATGGTTTTGCGCCCATGGTATTGTAAAACCCCTTCTTGTGTTGTATAAAGTAACACTTGCGTGAGAATTTTGTAAGCAATTTGCAAGAAATATAATCACAAGTGAAAAGCAAGCGAAAGGACATTATTATATTAGAGATAATCAAGTTCATACAATAACGAGATATTCTTGCTAGATTTTTCTCGAAAGGGTTGCCTAGGATAAACTCTTGTGTAATGTGTTCTTCTTCTCTATTTTTACCTTTGATTATGCAATTATTGTTTTTTTGGATTTTGTTTCTTAGGGTATTATTTCTCTTCACGTAGAATTGATCATCCTGATTGTTTATGAATTAATAGCTTTCAAATAATAGATAAGTTACATACCTAGAAGGGGGTAAATATCACTAGGGATCTTATACCATGTTTCTTGGAATCAAGAGTTGAAGTTGTCCATGGCCTCCATAGGCTCTCTTTTGATGGTTGTCAGTCGATCAAGGAGAGACACTCCATCTACTTTCTACCTAAATCTATCAACCAACAAGTTAGAAAGTTAGTCCCAATTACCAAATGACTATGAAGTAAGGCTTATGTACCATTCTTGTGATTTTCCTCTAAAAAATGCTCCTAGTAGTCTTAGAGCTATATTCTATTCTCTAATATTATGCATCACACAAAGGTCGTGTGATGTGGGTGCTTCATTGGCGTAGTCACATCTTCATCTATGAAATAAGGTAGGGCCTTTAGGATTGAAGTTAGGATGGGGTCCCATGTGGTAGGAGGAACTAGTGGGTCAGGGGACCTCTATCATTCCAGGACATGTATATTTTGTGAGCTTGAATTAGTGGTATAGTCATGTTCTAACATCAATCTGTCCTCCTTAGAATTGGATTTAGAGGTGACACCAACACTTAAGGATTTACAATTGTAAAGAACCTAGTGGCAAGTCTTGTGCTCATAAGTCTTTGGGTCCTTGGTTCTTATAGGAGTTGCTAGGTGAATGATTTATGATTTAGTAAGTAGAGAAACTAAGATATTCACTAGAATATTAGTCCAATGTCTCTCTAGGTTCCTGCTTTTTTAGGTATTCTTCCTCAATGGAGTCATCAGGTGAAGTTTTAAATGCTTAAGAAAGTAGATAAGTTGATACCTTCACCATAATCTTAACCTAGTATTTCTTATTAGAGAGAATAATCAATGTGATTTTCCCCATCAAGCATGCCATTAAAATATTATCGTGAATGGTGGGTATTACAATAGTTTTTAGTTTATTGTATTGCTTAGAATGTGAGATGAATTTAATGGATTACCCCACTATCATCTCAAAGTATCTTAGTCATTCATTCATTGTAGTGACAAAATGCACTCAACACTCATACCTCATATAGAGCAACACAACAAATAGTCTTGAGAGCATGATATGTGACTCATAAGAAAACTTCAAATATTTTGTATAAGACTAACTCCTTATCGGATGTGATCTTAAATGCTCACATAACTAAACTATTTTTGTACACAAAGGAAAAGGGGAGAGAAATAATAGAACATAAACAACAAAAAAACAAAATTCTAAGATACTAAAGGTGATGTGTCAATATCATGGGATTCCTATGCATATCAATGGGATTCATTAATCCTATGCATATCAATGGGATTCATTTCCCAACTACTACACGTGAACACAATTTCATTCAAGCATGGATATTCACATAAAAAATATATACAAGAACTAGAAAAAAAAGGCAATTAGTCACATTTTTTATAGGTATACTTCAAATTCAATTACAATCGTGAAAGAGAAAAATACATGAATGTTGCTAACAACTCAAGGTTTGAGTCTAGATTGCTATACAAAATAAATGGAAGAAAACTACATACAAGCCTAGATATTAGGCATGAATAGGCAATTTTCCAATGTTTTCAAGCCTAGATATTAGGCATGAATAGGCAATTTTCCAATGTTTTCAATGCCTGATGATCTATAATTTATAATTAAAACTAGTGAGACTTCCCTCAAAAATTATGTAAGAATTAAATTGCTTCTCATTGATGTTAGTTGGGTTCTATCCATATTTAACTTATTGGTCTTTCAAGGTCTCTATGTCTAGAATCATCAATGCTAAATTATTTTGGGCCTTTGGATGTGCAACTACTATCATTATTGGTATGTACCCTTCCTAGAGATTCTCGAGGTTGAGCATGGGAACATTTTGTAATTAATCTTATAGGGTTCAAGGTCTTAAGAACTTGACTCTTAACCACTATAATTAAAATATTCTTTATCACTTGCATGTAATAAGATGAGCAAGTGGTTTTAGTAGGTGATCTTAGAGCTTCTCATTATTTGTTATATTTATGGGATCAATTGATTTCCTTAGGAATTTATGTGTGACATTGTCATCACTAAAGGCTCTAGAGGCTCCTTGTAGTGGTTGGTGGTACATTTTCCAATAACCTTTGGGCTTACTTCTTAGATCTTTGATTTTATAAGTCAGATAGTTTTAAAACATTGTAAGTCATTGAATGTTAGAATCTAACAGTCTAGAATGCTCATAAAACTTCCTTGGCTTTGGCATATCAATCCTTCCTATAAATATTTATGGGTCATTGGATCTTCTTCATGTCTAGGATTGATGACTAAGGATAGTTGTCAATTTCTCCCATGGATGGTTGAAGCATCAACCACATGTCCCCTTTTGGCTAATGGTAGAGTTTTCCTTATACAACTTCATTAGTGTTTCTCGAAAGTGATACGGGTCATTGATTTAGGATCAAATGATCCATAGAGTTTTATCTTGTTAATTTTTTTCAAAGCCCTCTTAAAATAGCATTGGTCTTAGATCTTCTAATATTAGACGATCCATGGAGTTTTAGTTGGTTGAGTTCCATCAAAGCTTCTTAAGAATAGCGTGAACCATTTTTTGTTGATATCTAATGATCAACAAAACTTTTACAATAATTTTTTCTTGAAAACATCAAGAAAGAGCATTGATCATTGAGATCGAACAATCCACACAAATTTTTCTCCTCATTTTTCATCATAGTTATTTTAAAAATAAAGAAGATCATTGATTTCTTATCATTTGATGGTCTATAGAACTTTGATCCATTATCCTCCATAAAAAGTTTTGTGAAACTTTGCGGGTCGTTGTTCTAGAATCGAACATTCTATAAAATCATGTTTCTCTAGTCTTTCATTAGAGCCTTTTGAAAGACTTGCCTCTCGAAAAAAATTTCTCAGCAAGACTTGCCTCTCGAAAAACATTTCTCAGCTTTCTTTATAAATCTCTTGAAACTTTGTGGGTCATTGATCTTAAATCTAATAATTTAATAAACTTTTTCTTTACCACCATCTATCAAATTTATTGGAATGGCTTGAGTCGTTGAATGGTCCGTGGAACTTTTCCAACCCAAGTATTCTTTGAATTTTTGTGATTCGTCAAATTTTACCATTTGTCTTCAAGCTGTAGACACCAAAATCCAGCCACTTGTAAGTCATCTATACCTTCCTATTAGCCACGTGTCAGTCATCCATCCTTCCCGCCATTATTTGGCCCAATTTCACCTTTCCCACCATTTTTCATCCCCAAATTTATTTAAATTAATATTTATATATATATATATATATATATATATATATATATATATATATATATTTATATTTTAATATTTTAATATATATATAAATATAGTTTAAGTGATTTAATCTGAGCCGTCCATCCTTCATTTAATCTCATCTCGTCCATCCATCTTAATCTGTTTCACAACCTAGATTTATTCTCTACCCTTGGATCCACTTTAATCTTAGCCACACGTTCAAAGTGTCGTTAAAACCCTAAAGTGTGCCCTAAGAGTAGATTATAAATTGAGTCACCTTGATGGCTCAAACCCTATCTCTTCGGCTAAACCTACCTATCTTCCCTATCTAAGTTTAGAGTTTGCTATTGTTGTTAATCCTGAGTCTTCTGAGTCTTCTATGGCCCTAAGTCTGAACTAAACCCTTTCGCCGCATCCATCACCGTCCCTTTTCGCCGCATCCATCATCGCATCCGTCGCCAACTTCGCCGCCATCCCTTCTGCAGCACTCTTTCTGTAGAATCCCTCATCCTTGTCGCCAACGCCGTCGGGCGTTTACCCGCAGCCACAGACGCAGACCGACGTCTGCAACCCCGATCCAAAAGCACGCGGGAGCTCAGCAGATTCCTCGAGATCACACCAGGGCACCTTCTGCAGCCGATCTGACAGTCACATCACTTCCAGGTGTCGCCTGGTCTCGCCGCGTTAACAGGAAAAGGTATAAATTCGTCTAAAGCAAGTAATCTTTCTTTATATATTAATCTGCTGTTAAATTTTACATTCCATTTTATTTCATTTCATAAATCTAGGGTTTTAGACTGTTTTTGAGGGCTCACACAGTGGAGCCCTCTTATTAGTTTCTAACTCTTTGGTAATACAGTGGATCCCTCTTATTAGTTTCTAACTCTTTGGTAATTTTAATGTGTGCAAGATTCTAATGGTAGATCTGATTTGTTGATAGCAGCTGCTTAAGCTGGAGTGGTCCGAGCCAAAGGATACAACGAAGCCCACTCATTCTGTTGAGGTTAAGGATACATCTTCGGAGATGCCACCACATTGTGCCAGCTAGGGTTTTGGAGAACCCTAGCACAAATTGTAACTTTGTATTATGAAAAGGGTTACAGGCCCTGTTGTACTTAAACGGAGTTTCTAAACTCCATTGATTAATAAAAATCATTCATTTTGTACAACTGTTCTGCATTCCTTTATTGTGATTTCTTTATTTCTGTTTGGTGTTGTATCTTTAATCTACACAAACTAATCATGGGTCTTCTTTTGCTTACTACTCTTGGGGTCAATGTTTATCATTTGATGGAATGAGATATACAACTTGTGCTACTTTGCTTTCTCCATGTTGCCCCAATTCTCATAGATTTAGTGTCCATCGTAGATCATCTTTGATCAATGACCCATGAAATTTTAGAAGTAGTTTCCAGTTTACTAAATTTTTGAGACAACGTTCATCATCAATTATTATCAATGATCCATAGAACTTTTGACTTAAAGTACTTCAATATGACTTGTGAACCATTGGGTCTTCAACTTGTTCTTTAACTATTGCTCCTCTTGATGAAAATATTACATGTTCCAACCTTAGAAAATATAGAGGAGCTTATCCTCCTATATCTTCAACCAAATGTAGAAGAGATATTTGTGGTAAGATTCTCTTGGACCATTATATGCCACATTTAGATAGTTTGTGGAACTTTTGCATGATGAGCATTTTTGTTCCCTTTATCTTCTTCAGCTATTGAATACTTCTTGTTATGATATCCCACTAATGGTGTCCTGTGAGTGTGGTAGGGAGATGACAACAATGAAAACAATGACAACAATGACAACAATGTGGGTAGCCACTATGAACCTAGTTAGATGCAAAAGATAATTAGATTTGTGAGTTTGTTTGCATGGGAAGAGAGCAAACCCACAACCATTGTATGGGTAAAAACTCAACAAATGGTGAAGTCACTTTAGTTATCACTGAAATGGCTCCTAGACTTTGATTAATGGTAGGAGTTGATTTAGTTATCAACAAAAAGGTTATCAGATATCAACACATCTTTGTGGTTCAAGGGGCTTCATATTCGATCCCAGCCTTTGGTGAAGATTTTCTCCTGATAGTCCCTTTGTCAACTTTATCTTTTGAGCTTCTTGATGGGTTGCAGAGCTCCAAGGACCTTTCAATTCATCCTTCTTCCAAATCAACACCTATTTGGTGATTGGCAAGAATTACCTAGGCGTAGTGAATTTTCACTACAAAAGCAAATGTAAAACCTAAAAGAACCCTTTGGAACACTTCTAAAAGGTGTTGTAAAAAATACCCCTTACTTTGATTAGCTTAAAGGAACTATTGTAATGAGATGGGTCTCCCATATGGTTCCTGGCATACTTTTGAAAAGGTGTTGGATACCCCTTATTTTTATTGGAATGAAGAGACTATTACAATGAGATAGATGCCTACAATAAGATGGATATTTGTTTAACTAATTTCAAAAAAGAAAAAAATAATTACAATGAGATAGATGCCTACAATAAGATGGATATTTGTTTAACTAATTTCAAAAAAGAAAAAAATAATGACTAGCTCACAATATTATAGAAGAAAAATGTGTTAGAAGATTGAGCCAAAAAATTGATAAACAATTACTAGGTGATAAGAAGCAAAATTGATTGTCAAAGGTTCTAGAATGGTTCACATACCCTTCTGCTACTCTTTCGCATCGCTACAAATATTCTTCGAGGTTTCTACTTTTAAATACAGGTCAAATCATTGAAACTACCTTTATAACCCTTGCATTTCCTAGGTAAACACGACACGGAGTGAGAGATCCCCATGGAATGAGACCTTGTCATGGAGTGAGAGAGACCCCACGGAATGAGACCTTGTCACGGAGTGAGAGAGACCCCCATGAAATGAGAAAACAACAATGCCTAGCTCACAATATTATAGAATAAAAATGTGTTAGAAGGTTGAACCAAAAAATTGATAAATAATTACTAGGTGCAGTAGATCGTGTGGGATGAGCTCCAATAACTAAGTTCAAAAAAGAAAACAACAATGACTAGCTCACAATATTATAGAATAAAAATGTGTTAGGATATTGAGCCAAAAATTTGATAAACAATTACTAGGTGCAGCAGATCATGTGGGACGAGCTCCAATAACTAAGTTCAAAAAAGAAAACAAAAATGACTAGCTCACAATATTATATAAGAAAAATGTGTTAGAAGATTGAGCTAAAAAATTGATAAACAATTACTAGGTGATAAAAAGCAAATTTGATTGTAAAAGGTTCTAGAATGGTTCACATACCCTTCTGCTACTCTTTCGCACCGCTACATGGAGCCAAGATCGATGCTCCAATACCATTTGTAATGAAACTACTTTTAAAAATACAATAATAACAGTAACAATTCAATAATGTACAAAAGTAAACATCCACTAAAAAGAGTAAATCAAATTCAACACTAAAATATTATTTATACAAGTAACAAATTCCATATTTCAAATCAATACAAATCCTAACCACTTAGAAAGGACAAAGTCTCATAACCACTTGGAGGGATTAGAGTCTCATATGTGCAACAAATACTACTAATATTTGAATATAAAAGATGATTTTGACAACATAATTCTTCATATTTATAAACTAAATCAACAACCACCCTAACTCTAATGCTCAAGGTTCAACCACCTTATCCCAGGTCCAAGCTAATAAAAATAAAGATAACCAACATGACAATTTTAGAGCTGCTACAAATCTATAAGTTAACTCATCTCTATAATTTATTTCAAGTCCTTTGAGAAAACATTTTTTTCATATAAAACCTTTATAATCCCTAGCCTAGTTGGGTGAAGATAAAGTCAACCAAATCGTCTACACCCTAAGGAATTTAATCGAAATAGCCTACCAACAAGCACTTAACCGCTACCAATAAAACATTTTTAGTCGTATTAGTTAACTATAAGTACAATGTTTTGTGTTGATTCCCTCTAGTTTTAATATGCTAAGTTTGTTGAAATTTTAATAAAGTTGTTCTAAGGAATTTAATGGAAATAGCCTACCAATATGCTAAGTTTTTTGAAATTTTAATAAAGTTGTTCTAAGGAATTTAATCGAAATAGCCTACCAACAAGCATTTAACCGCGACCAATAAAACATTTTTAGTCATATTACTTAACTATAAGTACAATGTTTTGTGTTGATTCCCTCTAGTTTTAATATGCTAAGTTTGTTGAAATTTTAATAAAGTTGTTATAAACGACTTGAAAGTTAAGTTCTTTGTCATAACTTTTAGTTTAAACTTTAATTAAAAACAATATTCACAAATACAAGCCCTTGTATTTGATTCCCTCTACTAGCGATGCTCTTATGTTGTACAAGTCCATTAACAAGCTGTTATAAATAAATTGGAGAGACATCGTTGACAGCAGAGCCCCATCTTTAAAAAACACGCCGATGATAATGAAATGTCCCATTTGCACGTGGGATTTTGCTCTCTTTGTCGTTTGCCTGCTGTGATCAAAGAGCTGGAAGATTCATCCTCCTTAAAACTGCCTCTTGAACTGTTCTTATTACTTTTCTATTTTAAGGTTTTAAATATATAAAAGTACTTTGTATATTTCTATTAATTTTAAAAAATAATATAAACTAGTTATATATACTCGTCCACATAATAACTTTAATTTTTAAGTTGAGTAGTAAATTTACTATGTTTAATGTTTGTCAGTTTGAAGTTTATAGTTTCAATCTTACCTTTTCACTTAAAATAAAAATTTATTAATATAAAATAAAGTAATTTATTAATATAAAATATAATATAATAATAATATAAAATAAAGTATAATTATTAAAACCACTAAAAACAAAAAAAATTAATATGAATGTGTTTGAAATTTTTAATGAGAGGCGTCTGTGGTTACATTGTCCATATTTAACATATGTACAAAAATATTTGGAAATAATTTGAGAGAACCAATGTTCATATGTAAGATATCCCGAGAAAAGCTTAGAAAAACTGCAAGAATCAATCAATAACCATCGCTTTCATTTTCTGCTTGAGTTAACATATTAAAGGTTATATATTTTACTTTTTGTATCATTATCATAGGGTTATAATTGTATTTTTGAATCAATCAAGAAAAAAATATTATCTTTTGTTTGAATAATGTTATAACAATCTTTTTAATCAATTAATAAGAGAAAAAAAAACATTATTATCTTCCGTTTGTTTGAATATTGAATCAAGATATCAAAGATGGGTTTCACTTTTTTAGTAGATTATATAAAATGGAAACAGGTTTTACCTTTTTATCATTATTACATAGTATTGTAAAAGTGTTTCTGAATCAATCAAGACATGAGATTTTTTCACTAATATCTTATCTGTTTGTTTGAATATTAAATCAAGATACCAAATTTTTTTTCCATGAAAACAGGTTTCTAACAGTGTTTTTAATCAATCAATAATCATTTTTTCTAGATGAAAACAGGTTTCTAACAATGTATTTAATCAATAATAATCATTGCTTTCAAGTTGAAGAGAAAAAAAAAAACAATTTATTTAAATATTAAATTAAGATAATAAAAAAAAATCGAAAGAAAACGGATTTCACTCTTTATATTATTATCACATATTATTATAATAATGTTTCTGAATCAATCAATAACCATTGCTTTCAAATTGAACACACCAAAAATTGGATTTCACTTTTTGTATTATTATCACATACTATTATAATAATGTTTCTAAATCAATCAATACCCATTGCTTTCAAATTAAAGACACCAAAAATTTTCATTAATATCCTATCTATTTGTTTGAATATTGAATCAAGATCCCAAGGATTTTTAATATATAGGATGAAAATAGGTTTAATTTTTTTGTATCATTATCATATCAGTTATAATAGTGTTTTTAAATTAATCAATAACCATTATTTTTAAGGTAAAGAGACTAAGACTAAAACTTACACTAATATGTTATTTGTTTGTTTAAATATTAATTTTTTTTTAATAAGATTTTTTAAAGGTTGTCTAATTTTTTTGGATTTAAGAAATTTCTATAATCTTCTTGAACACCCACTCTAATTAAACAGTTAACAACCTAACCTATCCATTTAACTGACATATATCATTATTTAAATTTTAATATTTTTTAATATTTAATTTTTTATATTAAAAATAAAATTTTAATTGTCTCATATTAAAAATTTTGAAATTGGAATTTACTTCTCAAACGCACTAACGATATCAAAACATAAACGTCATCAAAGAAGATTTGTCTGCTACCTAAAAAAAGCCCAAATATTTCGGGTAAAGACGAAAGCTGTCATCTGCTCCTTGATTTCCATCTCCTTTTACAGCTAATGCCAAGGGCGTCACTACATGTTCACTGGGCATGCCACAAGAAAACAAAGACCATTCCCATCGCTCACTCTCTACCACTGGGAGACTTTCATCCAAAATTGTGCAAGTATTATTGCTTCTCCTTCACTCTCTACCACTGGGAGACTTTCATCCAAAATTGTGCAAGTATTATTGCTTCTCCTTGATGTTGAGTTTGGGATTTGATTCATATTTAACTTATTGGTCTTTAAAGGTCTTTAAATCTAGAAGCATCAATGTTAAATGATTTTGAGTTTTTGGATGTGCAACTATTGTCATTATTGTTATCTATTTTCCTTAAAAAAATTAGGTTATGTTCTAACTTTTTGTAATTAATCTTGTAGGGTTTGAGGTCTTAAAAATTGGACTCTTAACCACTGTAATTGAAATATGCTTATCGCTTTCATGGAATAGCATGACCAAGTGGTTTTAGTAGGTGAGCTTAGAGCTTCTCCTTATATGTTGTCTTTATGGGATCAATTTATTTCCTTAGGAATTTGTGTGTGACAATGCTCTCGCTAAAGGCTCTAGAGGCTCCTTGCAATGGTTGGTGGTACCTTTCCAATAACCTTTGGGCTTGCTTTTTAGATCTTTGATTTCCTAATATAGATAGTTTAGAAACATCGCAAGTCATCAAATGTTAGAATCTGACGATCTAGAATGCTTGCAAAACTTCCTTGGCTTTGGCGTCTCAATCCTTCCCCTAAATCTCTATGGGTCATTGGATCTTCTTCATGTCTAGGATCGATGACTAAGAATAGTTGTCAATTTCTCCTGTGGATGGTTGAAGCATCAACAACATGTCTCCTTTTGGCTAATGGCAGAATTTTCCTTATACAAATTCATTGGTGTTTCTCAAAAGTGACAGGGACTGTTGATCTGGGATCAAATGATCCACGGAGTTGTCTTGTTAATTTTTGTTAGAGCCCTCTTAAAATAGCATTGGTCGTAGATCTTCTAATATCAGACGATCCATGGATTTTTTAGATGGTTGAGTTCCATCAAAGCTTCTTAATAATAGCGTGAACCATTGATCGTTGAGATTTGTTGAGCAAGGTGCAGCAAAAGAATTGCAAAAGTATTGTCATTGTTGTCAACACAGTCAGATTGATGCAGTTCAGAGGACAGTCAGATCAAGTGCAGAAAGTTTCAAGGAAAACAGAAGTGACCCAGATTCAAAAGCGGCAAAAAGAGACAAGGAAGAAAAGCGTCGCGATATCGCGACATGTTTTCTGTCGCGATTTCGCGACATGGTCGAGGAGAGAGAAGGCGCAGCCGAAAATGTCGCGATTTCGTGACATGTCGAGTTTTCGTTGAGGAGAGAGAAAATGTGTCGCGATTTCGCGACAAAAAGTAGGAGAGAGAAAATGCACGCCAAATTGTCGCGATTTCGCGACATGGCGAGGAGAGAGAAGATGCGAGCAAAACTGTCACGATTTCGCGACATGCTGGCAAAGAAGGAAACAAAGGTGTAGCGATATCGCTACATGTTGAAATGAATGGAAACAAAGGTGTAGCGATATCGCTGCATGATGAAAATACATGGAACTAAGGTGTAGCGATTTCGCTACGTGTTGAAACAAAGAGAAACTAAGGTGTAGCGATTTCGCTACAGGTTGAAACAAAGAGAAACTAAGGTGTAGCGATGGCGCTACATGTTGGAACAAAGGGAAACTAAGGTGTAGCGATTTCGCTACTAGTCAAAAGTGTAGAACTGAAAGATGCAACAATGATATTACAAGTCAAAATTTCATGAAAAGAGGCAAGGTAAAAGCACAAGGCACAAAGTTGTAGCGATTTCGCTACTGCATGGAGCAAAGAGCGTACGGAAGCCAGAAGCGTCGCGATTTCGTGACAAGAAGATAGGATGATGACGTCAGCAATGGCCGAAAGCGTCACGATTTCATGACATGTTTCAAAGATAGGCTAGAAGGAAAACAGTCGCGATTTCGTGACAAGAAGGATGATGACGTTAGCAAGAGCAGGAAGCGTCGCGATTTCGTGACGATGTTCATTGATGATGACGTCGGCAAGAGTTGAAAAGTGTCACGATTTCGTGACAGGATGAAAGGAAAGATGCTGGAAGCCGAAGTGTCGCGATTTCGCGACAAGCTTGATGATGACGTCAGCAAAGTTGAAAAGTGTCACGATTTCGCGACAGGATGAAAGGAAAGCTGCTGGAAGCCGAAAGCGTCGCGATTTCGCGACAGCATTGAGGATGACGTCAGCAAAAGTTCAAAGTGTCGCGATATCGTGACAAGATGCAGGGAAAGCTTCCAAGAGCCAAAATGGTCACGATTTCGCGACATGCTTAAGGATGATGTCAGCAAAAGTTCTAAGTGTCGCGATATCGCGACATGAGCGAGGAAAAGCTTTCAAGGCCAAAATGGTCACGATTTCGTGACAACCTTTAGGGTGACGTCAGCATAAGTTAAAAGTGTCGCGATATCGCGACAGGTAACAGTCTGGCAGGTAAAACCCGCAGGAGCATGCAAGGTGACACGTGTCGAAAAAGTGAGACAGGAAAATCATGCAGCCAATTACGTAAAATGTAACTGATGTCAGATCTGCGATTCAGATTGACAAGTGTCGGTCATGCATTCGAACAGCCGTTTGCATGTATTCGAAGAATCAAATTTAAAGTATCGAAAGGTTTTCGAAAAGTCTTTTTTACAGCCTTCGAACGGTCGCACTCATGGAATCGAACAGACGTATTTGAAGCATACAAAAAAGCCGAACATGAAGAATCGAAAAGCTTTCGAAGAATCACATATGGAGTTTCGAAAAAGCATTCGAAAAGCCGTATTCGAAGAAATTGAACAGTCGAAGTGCTTGAAACAAAATTGTCGTATTGCATGGTTTCCAAAAGACGTATTGCAGGGTTTCGAACAGTCGAAATGCATGGAACCGAATAGTCGTATTGCATGGATTCGAACAGTCAGAGTATGTGATTCGATTGCATGCGAGATTGAAAGGTTATAAAAGAATAATCGTACAGAGAAGATGTTGCTGTTGTTAGAGAGAAATTGTTGTAAAAGGAGAGTTAGAAAAGAATCAAGAGAAAAATAAGCAGAGCCGTGAGAGTGTGCAGAGTTGAGTTAATTGCAGACCAGTCAGGGTCGTGCATAAAGTGAAGACATTTTTATGTCATTCTAAATTTATCAGAATTGCAGTCCAAGTTGGTGCTTGGTACTAGGAGTTGGTGCTCCATCTGTTGCAGAGAGAAAATTACGAGGGTTGGTGCTCCTTCCGGTTGGTCTTTGGTAAAGTGTTTGTAAAATTGATTTTGCAAAGGCTGGATTTGGATTGGAGTCCAAGCAGTCATTTTTGAGGAGTAGCCAAATTGGTGAACCTCGGTATATTGAGTGTTGTGGTGTGCTCTCTTGTTTAAGTTGTTTTTCAGTTGTCAAGTTCTCTTTATTTCATATTAAATGTTGTAGATATAAAAATTAATAGCTACACTGATTCACCCCCCCCTCTCAGTGTCATTGTGTAATCATCAATTGGTATCAGAGCAAGGTTCCTTGTACAAGCTTAATCAGCTAAGGAGATCTTGGAAGAAACAATGGCGAGGTGGTGAAGGATTTTCATCCAACAAAGCTCCCTTATTTGATGGAACAAATTACACCTTACGGAAACTCGGAATGCAAACATATCCGAGTGCATTGGGATACGATATTTGGGATTCTGTAGATAGTGGATACACGGCACCCACTACCCCTCCAACAGAATCTGCTTGAGAAAAAGAAATTTGAAAACAACTCCAAAGCTAAGAATGCCATAATGTGTGGGCTTGTTGACGGTGAAGCGATAAGAGTCATGAGTTGTAAATCAGCAAAGGACATGTGGGATAAAGCGAAGAGCATCCATGAAGGAGACAGGTAAGATTAAGGAAGCAAAGCGCAAACTCATCGAGCACGGTTCGAAGCACCGCAAATGAAGGAAGATGAAAACATAGAAATTTATATCTTTGAGAGTCAACGGAATTATTAATGCAATCGAGAGGACTTGGTGAAGAAATTGATGATGCGGTTGTTGTGAAAAAGGTTCTCGGAACACTTCACAAAAGATTTAACTCCAAAGTCTCTGCAATAGAAGAGGCAAAAGATCTAAACAACTTCGAGCATGGATGAGTTGCATGGTTCCCTGACAGACATATGAAATGAGAATAGGACAAACCAAGTCTACGAGACGGAGAAGCGGCTTTTAAAGCACACAAGAATGTAAAAGCTGAACATGAATACGAGGATGAAGGAACAACTGGATGAAACGAGAAGCCAATTTTGTTCGAAAACTCACAAAAGGAAAAGGAAAATATAGAGGGAAGCTACCTTTTAAATGCTTCAATTGTGGAGGAGTCGGTCATTTTGCGGCCAAATGTCCAATGCGGGAGAGAACCAAAAATGGTGAAGGGTCACACCAAGAAAAAGGTGAGTGGAAGAAGAAACAAAATTTTAGAAAGAATAACTTCAAGAAGAAAAGCTTCATAACCAAGAATGTCGACGGTTACGAAGAAAGCACGGATGAGGAGTCCGAAGAAGAAGGAGGTGAAGCTCCGTTCATGGCACTTGAAGAAGAAAGAACAGGAGGAAAATCGGGGAAGGTGATGAAAATTCCAAGGATGAAGGTGAAGTGTATTTGGAAGGAGAATTGGTTCCTTGCACTTGAAGAGTTGAGTGCGAGAAAGGAAGAAGAATAAAATTTTTTCAAAGAAATTAGAGAATGCCACGGACATAATAAACAATCTGAAAATACGAGACGAGAGGAATTCAAGAAAATGTCCGAAGTTCTTGATGAACAATTAGCTGTAAAGACAGTTGAATGCGGCAAGCTAGAGGAAGACATTGTTATGTTAAGGATGCGGTTAGAGGAGATGAATAGAAAATTGAACTATTTTCATAAGTTTGAAGAAAGTCTTGTAAAGTTTGGATAAAATGTTAAATAACCAAAGGCCTTACGGCATCAAATTTGGTTTAGGCTTTGATGAAGGAGAATCTTCAAAGGATTCAAAGAACTTGAATATAGAACCCACAAAGAAAGAAGAAAAGATCAGGGTTGAACCAAAAAAACAAAATAATGCAAAAGAAAACAATAATGCCAGATTCAAGAAGAATATTGACAAAGATGGATTCACAAAAGTCACACATCCGAGGAGGAGAAGAGTCATGGCTCCTACTTCAAAGCGGCAAAGACCGGCACCCGAGGTTTAATCATGCATTTTTCGGTTATTGTTTTAAATGCAATGCTTATGGCCATAAGATTTCAGATTGCGAGGCATAATGTATCTCAAAGGAATTTTACCAGCAGAAATGTTTTTTCTCCTTTAATGAATTATGCGGTTGAATGTTATAATTGTCATAATTTTGGACATATTGCTAGAAACTGAGAAGCACTTTTGCATCAAATAATTATCAGGGTAGAAAATCTCAGCCAAGTGGGTTGAAACAAAACCAGAAATTTCTTGAAAAATAGGCACATGCTAATGAAAGGACAAAGGCAAAACAAATAGCAAAATCTGCTATCAAACCAGAATGGAAAGAAAAGAAATCTTTGATTGTCCAGACTACTTTTAAAGCTCGGAACAAATCAGCACCTTGGATACTTGACAGTGGTTTTTCCAGTCACATGACGGGTGACAAGCAAAAGTTTGAGAATTTACAGAATTATGAAGGTGGTTCTGTGAAATTTGGAAATAATGATGGAGCAAAGATTATTGGAAAGGGATCAGTCAAGATCAGTGATGGCAATATAAAATCAAAAGAAGTCTTGTTTGTAATTGGCACTGAAGCATAACTTGCTAAGTGTAAGTCAAATATGTGACGAGAGGTCATGATGTAATCTTCAAGAAGGAGGGTCTGTGAAGTAAGAAAGACAAAAAATGGAAAGTTAATAGCCACTGGGTTGAGAACTTCGGGAAATCTGTATACACTTTCGAAAGCTGCAGAAGGAACATGCTTGATGGGACGGGAAGATGAAAAGCGGCTATGGCACAAGAGGCTTGGGCATATTAGTTTTGACAATCGGCAAAAATCGGTTCAAAAGAAGCGATTAGAGATATACCAAACATTGGCAAAACTGTAAATAGCATCTGTGAGTCATGCCAAAAGGGAAAACAAACCAGAGCCACTTTCAAAGCAAAAGAATACTTCACTAGCAAGCCATTAGAACTAATTCACACTGATCTATGTGGACCCATGAGAACTGAAAGCATAAATGGACACAAATATTTTATGCTATGTATAGATGACTACTCAAGAATGACATGGGTACTATTTCTGAAACTCAAGTCAGAAGCCTTTGAAATGTTTAAAACCTTCAAAAATCTTGTTGAAAATCAATCAGGAAAAAGAATTAAATGCCTAAGATCAGACGGGGGAGGAGAGTTTATCTCCGAAGAATTTGCGAGAATACTTGTCAAAAACATGGGATAAGAAGACGAGTTTTCAGCGGCTAGGACACCTCGGCGAGAATGGTGTTGTAGAAAGGAAGAATAGAACGAGTGCGAGGAAATGGCAAGGACAATGCTTGCGAGAAAACAAAATAGGTGACAGATTTTGGAAAGAGGCGAGTTCATACTTGCAGTTTACATTCAAAACAGGTGCATCTTTGAGACCACATGAAAGCAAAACAACTTATGAGTTGTGGTTTGGCGAGAAAGGCAACAACAAGACATTTCAAAGTATTTGGCAGCAAGTGCTACATAAAACGGAATGAAGATAACCTCGGTAAATTTGAAGATAGAGTGATGAAGGTATCTTTCTCGGTTACTCAACAAAAAGCAAGGCATACACATGTTACAACAAGAAGTTGAAGAAAATTGTTGAAAGTGTTGATGTAAAAGTTGATGAAGGTAGAGAACAAGAAACTACTTATCAAGAAAACTACCCTATGTATGAAGAAGTCATTGAAGGTGATGATGAAAAAGAAACGAGAGAAGAATCGAGAAAATTGATCCGGATAGTGTAAAAGCCGAATACGAAGAAGAAGAAAACAGGGAAATTTAAAGCAGAGCAAGCTGCGAGAAAAATCATCCAAGTGAGCAGTTATTGGGGATCCCACGAGATGGTATTCAAACAAGAAGAACAGCGGTGAGGAACTATTCTCTGTTATCTAGTATTGAACCTAAAAATGTTCTTGAAGCAAGCAGCGATGAAAGTTGGATGAAGGCAATCAATGAAGAACTAGATCAGATAGAGAAAAACAATACCCGGGAATTAGTACCTAGACCAACAAATAAAAACATAATTGGCACTAAATGGGTTTTTAGAAATAAATTGAATGAAGATGGGCAGGTTGTCAAAAATAAGGCAAGATTGGTATGTAAAGGCTATGCTCAGGTTTGAAGGCATTGATTTTGAAGAAACTTTTGCACCGGTAGCAGGACTAGAGGCAATCGGGATGTTTACGGCATTAGCGAGTTCATAAAAACTTCAAAGTATATCAAATGGATGTAAAATCAGCATTTTTGAATGGAAAAGCTGGAAGAAGAGGTTTACATTGAACAACCCGATGGCTTCCAACTTGGTGAAAATCCAGATTTTGTTTGCGAGGTTAAAGAAAGCTTTATATGGATTAAAGCGAGGCACCCAGAGCATGGTATGCAAAGTTGGATAATTATCTAATTAAACAAGGGTTTAAGAAAGGTTTGGTGGATAGCAACTTATATGTCAAAGCAGAGAAGGGTCATCTTATTGTTCTTGTTGTTTATGTAGATGACATAATATTTGGCAGCAGCATGGATGAATATTGCAAAGACATATCAATTAAAATGAAAAAAGAATTTGAGATGTCAATGATTGGTGAACTTTCTTATTTCTTAGGTCTGCAGGTCAATCAAAATGAAAAAGGCATTTTTATTTCTCAAGTTAAATATGTAAAAGAAATGCTGAAAAAGTTCACAATGGAAGACGATAAACGAGTCGGCACTCCCATGACAACGAGTGCCAAGTTGAGCAAGGATGATAAATCCCCGGATGTAGATCAAACAATGTACGGGTCTATGATTGGAAGCCTGTTGTATTTAACGACCACTAGACCGAGATATATTACAAGCGGTATGTATGGTTGCAAGATTTCGAGCCGAGTCCCAAAGAAACTCATGTAACAGTTGTAAAGAGGATTTTCGGATATCTCAAGGGCACTATGGATTATGGGTTGTGGTACCCAAAAGGTAAAGATTTCACTTTGATTGCATATTCGATGCAGATTGGGCGGGATGTATTGATGACGAGAAAGAGCACAAGTGGAGGAGCATTTTATCTTGGTGACGAGTTGGTAGCATGGCACAACAAGAAACAAGAATCAGTATCTCTATCCACTGCAGAGGAAAAATACATTGCAGCAACAACATGCTGTACTCGGATATTATGGATGAGACAAACGTTGAAAGATCTTGGTATTCATTTCAATGAACCAATTTCAATTAAATGTGATAACACTAGTGCTATCAACATATCCAAGAATCGAGTAATGCATTCAAGAACCAAACATATTGCAATCCGATATCATTTCTTGAAGGATAAAGTTGCGAGAAGGAGAGGTTAAATTGGATTTTGTTCCAACTACGGAGCAAGTAGCTGATATATTCACAAAACCTTTGCCAAAGGAAGTATTTGAATATCTTCGGAAGAAGTTGGGAGTAGTCACACCACCCAAGAACTGACTAGCTATGGGAAACACATTCTCAGGGGGAGCATTCAAAATTTTTAATTCTGAGAATGTTGTGCATAGACTCGGGGGAGTCTACGACGGCCCTTTGGTATTATTGGCAAAGGGGGAGAAGAAATTAAGCAAGGTTGCGGTGTGTTGCCAACAATTCCAAAGGGGGAGATTGTTGAGCAAGGTGCAGCAAAAGAATTGCAAAAGTATTGTCATTGTTGTCAACACAGTCGGATTGATGCGATTGATGCGGTTCAGAGGTCGGTCGGATCAAGTGCAGAAAGTTTCAAGGAAAACGAAGTGACCCAGATTCAGAAACTGGCAAAAAGAGACAAGGAAGAAAACTGTCGCGATATCGCGACATGTTTTCTATCGCGATTTCGCGACATGGTCGAGGAGAGAGAAGGCGCAGCCGAAAATGTCGCGATTTCGTGACATGTCGAGTTTTCGTTGAGGAGAGAGAAAATGTGTCACGATTTCGCGACAAAAAGTAGGAGAGAGAAAATGCACGCCAAATTGTCGCGATTTCGCGACATGGCCGAGGAGAGAGAAGATGCGAGCAAAACTGTCACGATTTCATGACATCTTTGGCAGAGAAGGAAACAAAGGTGTAGCGATATCGCTACATGTTGAAATGAATGGAAACAAAGGTGTAGCGATATCGCTGCATGATGAAAATACATGGAACTAAGGTGTAGCGATTTCGCTACGTGTTGAAACAAAGAGAAACTAAGGTGTAGCGATTTCGCTACGTGTTGAAACAAAGAGAAACTAAGGTGTAGCGATGGCGCTACATGTTGAAACAAAGGGAAACTAAGGTGTAGCGATTTCGCTACTAGTCAAAAGTGTAGAACTGAAAGATGCAGACAATGATATTACAAGTCAAAATTTCATGAAAAGAGGCAAGGTAAAAGCACAAGGCACAAAGTTGTAGCGATTTCGCTATTGCATGGAGAAAGAGCGTACGGAAGCTGAAGCGTCGCGATTTCGCGACAAGAAGGATGATGTCAGCAAGAGCCGAAAGCGTCACGATTTCGTGACATGTTCAGATGGAGAAGAAAGTCACGATTTCGACAAGAAGATGATGACGTCAGCAAGAGCAGAAGTGTCACGATTTCGCGACATGTTCCATTTATGATGACGTTGGCAAGGAGTTGAGAAAGTGTCACGATTTCGTGACAGGATGAAAGGAAAGCTGTTGGAAGCCGAAGCGTCGCGATTTCGCGACAGCATTGATGATGACGTCGACAAAGTTGAAAAGTGTCACGATTTCACGACAGGATGAAAGGAAAGCTGTTGGAAGCCGAAAGCGTCGCGATTTCGCGACAACATTGAGGATGACGTCAGCAAAAGTTCAAAGTGTCGCGATATCGCGACAAGATGCAGGGAAAGCTTCCAAGAGCCAAAAGCGTCACGATTTCGTGACATGCTTAAGGATGATGTCAGCAAAAGTTCTAAGTGTCGCGATATCGCGACATGAGCAGGGGAAAAGCTTTCAAGGCCAAAATGGTCACGATTTCGCGACAACCTTCAGGGTGACGTCAGCATAAGTTAAAAGTGTCGCGATATCGCGACGAGTAACAGTATGGCGAGTAAAACCCGTAGGAGCATGCAAGGTGACACGTGTCGAAAAAGCAGACAGGAAAATCATGCGACCGATTACGTAAAATGTAACTGATGTCAGATCTGCAGTTACAGATTGACAAGTGTCAGTCATGCATTCGAACAGCCGTTTGCATGTATTCGAAGAATCAAATTTAAAGTATCGAAAGGTTTTCGAAAAGTCTTTTTTATAGCCTTCGAACGGTCGCACTCATGGAATCGAACAGACGTATTTGAAGCATACAGAAAAGCCGAACATGAAGAATCGAAAAGCTTTCGAAGAATCACATATGGAGTTTCGAAAAAGCATTCGAAAAGCCATATTCAAAGAAATTGAACAGTCAAAGTGCATGAAACAAAATTGCCGTATTGCATGGTTTCCAAAAGACGTATTGCAGGGTTTCGAACAGTCGAAGTGCATGGAACCGAACAGCCGTATTGCATGGATTCGAACAGTCAGAGTATGTGATTCGATTGCATGCGAGATTGAAAGGTTATAAAAGAATAATCGTACAGAGAAGATGTTGTTTTGTTAGAGAGAAATTGCTATAAAAGGAGAGTTAGAAAAGAATCAAGAGAAAAATAAGCGAGCCGTGAGAGTGTGCGGAGTTGAGTTAATTGCGGACCGGTCGGGGTCGTGCATAAAGTGAAGACATTTTTATGTCATTCTAAATTTATCGAATTGCGGTCCAAGTTGGTGCTTGGTACTAGGAGTTGGTGCTCCATCCATTGCGTCGAGAAAATTACGGGGGTTGGTGCTCCTTCCGGTTGGTCTTTGGTAAAGTGTTTGTAAAATTGATTTTGCAAAGACTGGATTTGGATTGGAGTCCAAGCGAGTCATTTTTGAGGAGTAGCCAAATTGGTGAACCTCGGTATATTGAGTGTTGTGGTGTGCTCTCTTGTTTAAGTTGTTTTTTTTTTTGTTGTCAAGTTCTCTTTATTTCATATTAAATGTTGTAGATATAAAAATTAATAGCTACACTGATTCACCCCCCCTCTCAGTGTCATTGTGTAATCATCAAGATTTAATGATCAATAGAACTTTTGCAATCATTTTTTGTTGAAAGCATCATGAAAGAGCATGGGTCGTTGATCATTGAGATTGAACGATCCATGCAACTTTTTCTCCTTATTTTTCATCATAGTTATTTTAAAAACAAAGAAGATCATTGTTTTTTTATCATTTGATGGTCTACAAGACTTTGCTTCATTATCCTCCATAAAAACTCTTGTGAAACTCTGCAGGTCATTTTTCTAGAATCGAACATTCTACGAAATCATATTTCTCTAGTCTTTCATTAGAGCCTTTTGAAAGACTTGTCTCTAGAAACTTTTCTTTTTCACCTTTCTTTGAAAATCTCTTGAAATTTTATGGGTCATTTATCTTGAATCTAATAGTCCAAGAAACTTTTGCTTTAATACTATCTATCGAAGTTTCTTGGAATGGCTCGAGTTGTTGATTTGCAATCGAACGATCCATGGAAATTTTCCAACCCAAGTATTCTTTGAATTTTTGTGATTCATCAAATTTTACCATTTGTCTTCAGACTAACCGTGGGTCTTCTTTCACTTACTTCTCTTAGGGTCAATGCTTGTCATTTGATGGAATGAGATGTAAAACTTGTGGCACTTTGCTTTCTCTGTGTTGCCCCAATTCTGAGAGATTTAGTGTCCATCGTAGATCATCTTTGATCAATGACCCATGAAGTTTTAGAAGCAATTTCTAGTTTTCTATTTTTTTGAGACAACATCCATCATCAATTATTATTAATGACTCATAGACATTTTGTCTTAAAGTGCTCCAATATGACTTTTGAACCATTGGGTCTTCAACTTGTTCTTTGACTATTGCTCCTCTTGATGGAAATATTATGTGTTACAACCTTAGACAAATGTAGAGGACCTTATCCTCCTATACCTTCAACCAAATTTTGAAGAGTTATTTATGGTAAGAGTTGCTTGGACCATTAGATGCCACATTTAGATAGTTTGTTGAACTTTTGTGTGATGAGCATTTTGGTTCCCTTTATTTTCTTTAGCTACTAAATTCTTTTTGTTATGATCTCCCACTAATGGTGTCCTATGAGTGTGGTAGGGGGATGACAACAATGTGGGTAGTCACAGTGAACCTAGTTAGATGCAAAATATAATTAGTTCTACAAGTTTGCCGGCATGGGAAGAGAGCAAACCCACAACCATTATATTGATGAAAACTCAACCAATGGTGGAGTCACTTCAGTTATCACTGAAATGAATCTTAGAATCTAACCAATGGCAAGGGTTGATTTAGTTATTGGCAAAAACATTGTCATAGATCAACACATATTTGTGGTTTAGGGGGTTTCATATCCAATCCCAACCTTTGGCGAAGATTTTATCTTGATAGTCCCTTTGGAAAATTTATCTTTTGAGCTTCTTGATGGGTTGTAGAGCTCCAAGGACCTTTCATTTCATTCTTTTTCCAAAGTTGCCCTTTTTGGCAAGAATTGCCTAGGTGTAGTAAATTTTCTCTACAAAAGCGAATGTAAAACCTAAAAGAACCCTTTGTAGCACTTCTAAAAGTGTTGTGAAAAATACCCCTTAGTTTGATTAGCTTGAAGGAACTGTCGTAATGAGATGGGTCTCCCACCTAGTTCTTGGCACACCTGATTTTTGAAAAAGTGTTGTTAGGGATACCCTTTATTTTGATTGGATTGAAGTACAATTGCCATGAGATGGGTCCCTACAATAAGATGGAGATTTTTTCAACTAAGTTCAAAAAATAAAACAACAAAGACCATCTCACAATATTATAGAAGAAAAATGTGTTAGAAGATTGAGCCAAAAATTGATAAAAAATTATTATACAACAAGAAGCAAAACTGATTTTCAAAGGTTCTAGAATGGTTCACATACCCTTCTACTACTCTTTCACACTGCTACATGGATACAGGATTGATGCTCTAATACCACTTGTAATGAAACTACTTTTAGAAATATAATGATAACAGTAAGAATTCAATAATGTACAAAAGTAAACATCCACTAAAAAGAGTAAATCAAATTCAACACTAAAAAATTAATAATACAAGTAACGAATTCCATATTCCAAATCAATACAAATCCTAGCCACTTAAAAAGAGCAAAGTCTCATAACCACTCGAAGGAGTAAGAGTCTCATATGTGCAACAAAAATGACTATTATTTAAATATAAAAAATGATTCTAACTACAAGATAATTCTTCCTATTTAGAAACTAAACCAACAACCACGGTAATTCTAATGCTCAAGAATCAACTACCATAAAGATAACCAACATGACAATTTTAGAACTACTATACATTTATAAGTCAACTTGTCTCTATAATTTATTTCAAGTCTTCTGAGAATTTTTTTTTTTCATAAAGAACCTCTATAATCCTTAGCCCGCTAAATAAAGATAAAGTCAACCAGATCCTCGACTTTTCAAAGAATTAAATTGAAATAATCCATTGACAAACACTTAACCGCTACCAATTGATCTATCCTTTCTACGCTTCAAAAAAAACATTTCTGACCCATACGTACAATGTTTTGTGTTGATTCCCTCTGGTTTTTGTATGCTAAGTTTGTTGAAATTTTAACAAGTTCTTAGTCATAGCTTTTAGTTTAAACTTTAATTAAAAACCCTATTCACAAATACAAGACCTTGTATTTGATTCCCTCTACTAGCGATACTTTTATGTCGTACAAGTCCATTAACAAGCTGTTATAAATAAATTGGAGAGACATCGTTGACAGCAGAGCCCATCTTTAAAAAGCAGGCCGTTGATAATGAAATGTCCCATTTGCACGTGGGATTCTATATTGATCTCTTTGTCGTTTGCCTGCTGTGATCAAAGAGCTCGAAGGTCCATCCTCCTTAGAACTGCCTCTTGAACTTTTTTTATTACTTCTCTGTTTAAGATTTTAAATATAAAGAGATAAAAGTACTTTGTATATTTCTAATAAAAGTATCGTTAAAAAATAATATAAAATAATTAAATATATTTGTTCACATAATAAATTTGGTAGATTTATTGTGTCGAATGTTTGTTGTTTCAGTAAAAAATTATTAGAATGAAGCAAAGTATAATAATAGTTAAATTAAAACCATCCAACGAAGGGAAAAAAATTAACCTGAATGTGTCATGAGAGAGGCGTCTGTGATTACAGTGTCCATCTCTAACATATATCCGAAAATATTTGGAAATAATTTGAGAGAACCAATGTTCATATGTAAGATATCCCATGAAAAACTTGGAAAGAACTGCAAGAATCAATCAATAACCGTTGCTTTCATTTTCTCTTTCATATATTTTACTATTATATAATATTATAATTGTATCATTATATATAGTATTATAATTGTGTTTTTTAATTAATCAATATTTTCAAGTTGAAGAGACCAAAAAAAATCATTATTATCTTCTGTTCGTTTCAATAGTGTTATAACAGTGTTTTTGAATCAATCAATAATCATTGCTTTCAAGTTGGAGAGGCAATAATCATTGCTTTCAAGTTGGAGAGGAAAAAAAACAATTCAGGGAACCTCTCACTGGGTACCTGCACCGGACCTATCTATTTGACATATCATTATTTAAATTTTAATTATTTTTAAAATTTTATTTTTTTAAATATTATTATTTATTTTTTTATATAAAAATAAAATTTTAATTATCTCAAATTAAAATTTTTGAAATTGAAATTGAGTTCTTCTCAAAAGCATTAACAACAGCAAAACATAAACCTCATCAAAGAAGATTTGTCCGCTACCAAAAAAAAAAAGCCCAAATATTTCAGGTAAAGACGAAGGCTGCCATCTGCTCCTTTATTTCCATCTCCTTTTACAGCTAATGTCGGGCGTCACGACAGGTTCACCGGGCATGCCACAAGAAAACAAAGACCATTCCCATCGCTCACTCCCCAACACGGCGGCGAAAGCTGCCGCCCACCCAGAAGCAGTAAGAGACCGCACTGAACGACTAGTAAGTAGATTCTAATTCCCTGTACTTACAGGTTGAAAAGGACAGATACCATCTACCGACTTTGTTGCAGAGCCATAATTTCGGAGACGAAGAGGTCGAAGTTTTGGGACGAGGATCCCCCCTCGCCCACAGCTGCTCTCGCGGCCGCCTGCAGCTTCTTCGCTCGCTTTCTCAATTCCCCGCCCTTGTCTTCCACCATGAGCGCCCTCACAATCCTCTCCACGTCATCGTGCGTCACCAGCCAGTTGTCCTCGATCCTCTGCGGGGCCTCCAGCGCAATCCGGATCTCGTCCACCACGAACTTGGAGTTGAAATGCTGCTCAGCGTACAGCGGCCACGCGATCATGGGAACCCCCATGGTGATCGTCTCTAGCACGGCGTTCCATCCGCAGTGGGAGAGAAACCCCCCGGTGGAAGGGTGCGCCAGAATGCTCAGCTGCGGCGCCCACCCTAGCAGGAAAAGCCCCTGGTTCGTCTCCGCCATGCGACCGTGGAATCCCGGCGGAAGAAAGTCCAAGGCCGAGGAAAAGGACTTGCCCTTTCCGTCGGAGGGTGTGCGCAAAACCCACACGAACTTCACTCCGCTGGATGCCAGCCCCAGTGCGAGCTGCTCCGTCTGGACGGTGGAGATGGAGTTCTCGCTGCCGAAGGAAATGTAGAGCACCGACGCCTCCGCCTGCGCGTCCAACCACTGTATACACTTTTCCTCTTCGGTATTCAGACCCATCTCCACCACCGGCGCGATTTTTCGGCTGGCGCCGTACTTATCAAACGCCTCGTGCGGCAGCAGCGGGCCGATGGTACGCAGCGTGCCGTTGACTCTCTGAAAATGTTCGACAAACTCCCCTTCCAGCTCGTAGAACGTGTTGACGATGTGCCTCCAGCTCTGCTTGTTGCCGCGCCGCTGCCGCAACCAGAACTGGTGCGTCCCGTTCTCCGCCGTCGCCTCGGGCAGCTCCGGCAGCAGCTGGAGCCGGGTCAGGCAGACCTCTTTGGGCACTCCTGGCACGGCGAAGCGCCCCGACGCGGTGCGGGGGAGGTTGCGCGGGAGCTCGTCCCACACGATCTGCTGCACCGACTCGGAGAACATTCCCGACGTCTCGAAGTTGACGCGGGGGATGCCGAACTTGCGCCCCACAGCGGAGGACCAGCCGAGGAGGACGTCGGCGACGAGGCAGGCAGGCGGCGGCAGCGGGGCGATCTCGCCGCCCAGGAAGCGCTCCAGGAAACGCTCGAAGTGGGCCTCGAGGCGCTCGCCCGCCTCCAGCAGGGGCGGCAGGGCGTGCCACTGCACGCTGTTGCTGTTCACCTTCCCCAGAGTGAGGTTGTCTTGCGGGACCTCCACCTCCAGCAGGTGGATATCCAGCCCGGCGTCGCGCGCCGCCTCCACCTTGTTGCGCAGCGAGGGGATGTGGTGGAACGTCGTTACAAAACTGACGGTGAGCCCCTTTGCCGCCAGCTTCTTGGCCAGCAGCATGAACGGGATCAGGTGGCCGTGGCCCAGCGACGACAGCATCATCACATGCGGCTTCGGCTTCACCGTGCCGTTACCGGTACCGTAGCAGGAGGACGCCATAAGTGCTTTACGATGTGTGAATCAAACGACAGCGAAATTAAACTTGGTCTTCTTCCGGGTGTTGAAGACCAGGGAGGTCCCTAGAATAAATAAGGGAGCCTAGTTTAGCCGACGTGATCATGATGTAATTGGGTTTACTTACTTGATTCAAAAAAACATATATTTTTGAAGCCAAACGTATAAGTTTAATTATATCACTCACTTTGGTTCAGCCTTTAATCTACCTCTTTTATATCATATGTAATTCTGTTTTTTATTTATTTTTTTTAAGCTGCATTAAGCATTCCGGTTGCTTTATAGTTGGTGTTAAAATAAGTGTATGTCTTACTTTAGCTCTTATTGACCTTTTTTTAGTCATCCATCAACATTAATACAAATTTTATTCAATTACTTTACAATCCTATTGACCTCTTTTGATCAGTGATAAACATTAATACAAATTCTATTCTATTCTAGATAGCATAAATTATTTTGGTTTGATTTTTTTATTAGATTGAGTTTTAGTAATGTTACTTTTATTTAATATTTGACACCAGAAAATAGTTATTAATTTTAAAAAATAATAATAATTTTGTGGAGATATAAATTATGTTAGAATAATGACTTTGACGTCTCATGCCCCGCGTTGACAAAAATGGAAAATATGTTATTAATTTAAAGAAAAATAATAATTTTGTGGAGATATAAATTATTTTAAAATAATGACTTTGACGTTTCATGCCCCGCGTTGAAAAAAATGTTATTAATTTCCTTAAAGAAAAGAAAGAGAATAATTTTGTGGAGACATAAATTATTTTAAAATAATGACTTTTACGTGTCGGTTGTAAACACCATAATAGATGGTTTCGATGTCCCACATTAAAAAATGTTATTAATTTCTTAAAAAAAAAAAAGAATTTTTTTTTTAGAGGATATAAATTATCTTAAAATAATGACTTTGAAACACGCCGCAATGCGCTCCAACGCGGTGGAGGCGAGTTTGCGCCCTTACTACGTTCAGAAAGGATGCGCCGGTTTAAGCTTTATCATGATATCAGCTCCGAAGTAGATGGATAATAATAATTTTCTTTTTAAACTAAGATAATCTAAATAAAACATTAAAAAAAAAAAAAACAAAAATTTCTCTTCCCATAATTTTAAACTAAGATAATTTAAATAAAACATAAAAAATATATATAGTTAGAATATCCTTGCAAAGACTTATATTCGGTTATGGTTGGGAAGAGAATGCTCATCCTTATGTCTGGGTCGCATGGGTTTATCACACTACCCATTTAATTTTAAAAGAATGTCCTTGATGGTTAGGTGGATTGGTAAGTGCTTGTATGGCCAAACACCTACTAAGAAGATACCCAGGTTCAATCTTAGGGGAAATTTGTTTGCAAAGGTAGTAGTCTGATTTGAATTCTTTGAATCGAAGGTTAGGTGGATTGGTAAGTGCTTGTTTGGCCAGACACTTACCAAGAAGATACCAAGGTTCAACCTAGGGGGCAGCCTATTTGCACAGGTAATAGTCTGATTTGAATTTTATTAGTCGAGGGTTAGGTGAATTGGCAAGAGCTTGTCTGGCGAGACACTTACCAAGAAGATATCCAAGTTTAAACCTAAGGGACAACCTGTTTGCAAAGGTAGTAGTCTGATTTTAATTCTCTAAATGCACGCTAAAACGATGATGGAAAAATCTTGAGCGACCTATGATCATTAACTTTCTTATGTAACCAAAAAAAAATAGTAATAATATTTGAATAATATTGTAATCTCCAAAAAAAAAAATATATATATATATATATATATGCACTACCCCATATGTCGAAGGTGTCATGAACAGGTATAGCCTATTTTAGTGATTGGTGGTTGGTAGTGTCAATCATTGGATGCCGGCATAATGCCTATAGAAGATGCCATTGGTCACGAGAATGTTTGCATAAATATAAATTAAGAACAATGCGATCTCAATCATATGCTAATGGTAACCGTCATCAATCATGCCTACGTCATTAGTTAGGTGGCTTTCTTACGTCATATATTCTCGTAAGGCAAACCTTTGAGCCCATTGATTTTGGTCAGCGTAATGTAACCTCTCAGCAGTTTCAAGATTAGAAAATTATTTATATGTTTTGTATTAGGTAGTTGATAAGGTGGGATCTATTATATTTTATTTTAATTTTTAAAATAATTTATTTGATTAATAAAACAAAATATGTGTCAATTAGAAATATATTAAGATAAAAGCATTAACATTATTTTGCAAGTGTACAACATGGATTCCAAAGAGAAAGCGGAGGTTGGGAACTTAGCTTTTATTAAATTCATGGAAGTTTATGTTTAAAAAAATTATGTTGATAAAATTGAATATAAATATAATTAGAATCTTAACATATAAAGATATATTTTTGAAGTATTATAGTGGTTAGTATTATTTTTGTTGAATGATCATTAAATAAAATGATGGCAAGTCAAATATTGGTCGACAATAATTTTCTCCTCAACAGTGGCAACAAACCAATCCGGTGGTACATTGGGAAGCAACGAGCAATTTCGATAGATGGCACATCGGGACTTAGCCAAAATCAATGATAAAATTTTCATCTTCATGGCGGTGCCTAAAAATGAGCATTCACCACAGTGGACGGTGCCTCGAAATCAACAGGATCACACCAGAGTCAAGAGCGAAGCGAACAACATTTAATTTTGGCAATCTTCTGGTTATCCATCGAATATGATCTTCATTAGCAATAACTCCGGAAACATTAACTCCTTTGCCCCAAAAATTGAATTTGTCGGCCTTGAAATTCCCCCGAAATAATCTTTGCTCAAGACGCCATCGAAAATGGCTTTCGCTTGGAGAACATGGCAAAAATTAACTTTGCCAAGGCGAGGCCCAAAATGGACTTTCGCCAAAGCGTAACTTTGAAATTCACCTGAAACATGCTTTTGCCATGATTTTCACTCGAAAAGGGCTTTTGCCAAGAATTTTACCCACTTTTCGCCCATTTTCGCCCGAAATGGGCTTTCACAAAGAATTTAACTATTACCTTCCCGAAATTGAATATTTTGCTCGAAAATGGTATTTCGCTCAAAGTGTTACCCAAAAATAAATTTCGTTGAGCGAAACTCATTGCACACTTAGGTAAAATTTTAAATTTAATTTTAGTGTGGCAAAAATGCCAACACTTTTGGTGGCTCATGGGGTATTCAGCTCACCTGAATGCAATTGACCCTAAGGCCTTTATCCATTGGGCTCAAAATTACCACCATCGATTGCATCGGATTATCTACTACTTGCACCAGTCTCTTCCTACCCTTTGAGATGCGAACATGTAGTTTCATATACTGCGATGACTTCGGCCCAAGCATCAATACTGATCACCTGACGAGTCTGGAGTGTATCAACAATGTACCAAAAGGTCTGAACCTGCTCCAGGTCAATGTAGTTGGCCCTCTAGCTGAGCTCCAGCAAACCAGACTCGATGCGAGTAAGCTTCTTCATCAATGGTAGCACATGCTCTTCGATGATGGGCTCTTCCCAGCCATCAATCTCTGAAGTGTCATTTTCAAAAATAGCCCATACCGCATCCAGGTCTTTCTTCACTAGAATATTCCCCTGATCATCAGTGAAACTAGGGAAACCATTGCTTGCTATAGTCTCAAAATAGACCAGTGAAATGTGCCTCTCTTGTTCAAATGTATCTAGCAACTTTCGGGCTTCTTTGACCAGATCCAACCTAGAAAAATAAGTGTGTAGTGTTATCTTGGCATTTGCCCAAGCTCGGGCCATGTCACTCATTGGGCTAAAATTGAAATCCATTTTAGCCATTGTTTGGATCTTCATCACCATTTCTAATTTTGGTTTGAGGTCCTCTTTCGAATACTCCACTATGTGCAAGTCGTGTGAAATAACCTATTGCACCTCTTGAAGGAACATGAGAACCAATGTTGCTTTTGATGCCATTGTTGAACAATCGGTAAGCAGATGACTACGAGCCTCCTTGAATTTTTCCTTCGTGAGAGCTATCGATTGCATCACCTTGTCTGCCAACTGATCCTGTAGACTCTAGATTTGGTCCTTCAAGGCTTGGACTTGTTGCTCTGCTTCTTGCCATGTTGCTTGATGTTGTTCGACCTCTTGCTTGTATCCTTCAATTTTGCCCTCTAGGCTTATCACTTTCTACTACCATCATTGATATTCTGACTGTGCAGTGTCCAGTTGGACCTTCTACTCAGCTAAAGCATCTTCTAGTTCTGCTATCTTCACTTCATCTTGGAAGAAATGATCCTTGAAATGTTCACCATGCAAGTAGATTGAACTCATCTCCACTTGTATGTTACCCATTTTCTCAGTCGTATCAATTTTTGTGAGGTCCTCGGTGATGAACTGATATGAATAATCATTCGACATCATTTCTCCTTGGAGTTTCTAGACCTGAGGGACCATCTTCATAGTGTGCACCTCCATAGCCTCTGGATCAAAAGTCACCTTCTTCACTATCTTAGTTGGGGCTTGCATGTCCTTTCACTTGTGGCTTTTCAACCATTATGAGGAACTTTGTCATGCTCGGTTGATCTTCTCTGTTATGGGGTGCTCTGATAGAAGTTCCATTTTTGAAGCTAGTGGCTCTTGTGATGCAAAAATTAAGGAAAATGGGAAGAGAGCCTGTTGAGGGTTTGGCTCAATAGAGGGAGTGAAAGTGGAAGGTACTATAGTTACACTTACCCTTGGAGGGGCTTGCGTACTTATAGTGATAATGGGGTTGATAGGGGTGGAAGATGGAATGGAGGATAATGGAAGGGAAAATGGATTAGGGGTGGATGCAAATGAACTGAAATATAGAGGAATGGAAGGAATAGAAGAAATGGGAGGAGCATTGGTGACCTACGACTATGAAATGGAGAAGGGAGTAGAAGAGATAGGTATAATAAATGGAAGTGAAGTGGAAGTAGAAACTATAGGATGAGAGGTAGTGGTCACCAGATGCTTGTTATTGAGAAGAAGAAAGAAAATGTATACCTATAGGCTTCGACACCATTTGAGTCGATGATGAAGGCTGCTGCACTATTGGATATTTCTCTTCCTCATATTTCACTACCTCTACTTCAAGATCTACCAACTTCACCATCTGGCTTGGTTGTCTTTGCTGAGCCGAAGAGGGTGCCTCCCTAAAACCAGTCTGCTCAACCGTAAGTGAAGAAAGAGGGTTTGTGCTAGGAGCAAAAACTGCACCACTTCTGGGCTTCTTTACAATTTTAGGGAAAGATAACTTTGTACCCATGCTCCTTTTTCTGAGTGAAAGTTATTCTTCAGGTGGCAGGTGTTCCTCTTCTTCTTCGATAATTGGCTCCTCTTCAACCAATGACTTCTCTTCTCTTACCATGACCTCTTCATTATCAGGACTTTGAATACTTCGAGGCACCAGGTCAGTGAAAGATATGGGCTGGTACTTATCATAATGCTCATCATAAATTTATAAAAACACTTCATCCATAGCCAATGGGTAAGCTGACCTAGGCTTCCCTCGGTGAACTCTCATGATCCACCAGTTGGTGATCTTCTCATCAGACCATTCGGGCAATTTATTTTTCATTTGATTAAACAAATCCTTAGGAGGAACCTGCTTTGGATGATTTGTGGGATCATACTCAATTTCTATTTTATAGAAATCATGCCAAGGAGGGAGCGACATCATCTTTTCAATATGCCACTCAAGGTCACATCCCTTGGGATTGTTCCTCTGCTACAAGATATCTTCTTTGGGGTAGCAATGAAAATTCTTAGCCTTGATAAACTTCCCAAAAATACCCAAAGGGTCATATCACCATCATTGGGGAAGCTCAATTAACCCATGGTCATACAATATTTCGGCAATCAACTCATTCTGCCCGCATTGAGTCACTTCAATGTCACCAAAGTGAAAAGGCATGGTGCACGTGGCTAGCTTTCTCCTGCCTAACCCATATGTGTCATTGGTAAAGTCATTCTGTCGGGCTACTTCCAATGCAAATAGATGCTCCATGGTAAAATATGACAAAAGAAAAGGCTTTCCAGAGAAACCAAAAATTCTAATGACAACTCCTTGCATCAGCAAAAATATGTCACCTTTCTCTTTTTCAATAATCTCCTCCTTCATCACTTTCGGCACTCTATCACACGCATCGTAAATGAGTTCAAGGGTGGGTCCCAAAAATATCCGATTAAAATTATAGTAGGATTCCTTCTTCGATAAATTTTGGGTCCATGAATAAATTGATAATATTCTACCTGCTTCATCTATTTTCTTCATTACTACAAAGGCAAAATGATGATGCATATAATAAAAGAAGTACCAAACTAAAAAATAACAATGCTTGAAGGTGACGTCTTCCCCACTCTGCACCTTCTCTAGTTGAGTGTGCATCCTTCGAGCTATAAAATCTGCCCAATCAAATAAAATTGGATTTGTGTTCCCCTTCATGGTAGTCGGGGCATAAAACTCAACTTGTGAAATGCATTGTGCAAGTGACGCTTACCACTTATGTACTGTGGAGTCTATGGGTAGTCTGAAAATCCATGCCAACATCGAATATAGGTCTGGGCTCTTAAAATATTTTAACGACTTTGATAAAGTTGGTAATTCTCCAAACTAAGGTGTTTTTAGCAATTGATTTTCCATGAACTATCGCATGGGCACTGTAGACTGGTATCTTTCCTCCTGCTCTACAATATTGAGCTTCTTAAAAATGATGTTAGAAGGAGGTCTCACACCACAAGCGAAAGCTTCTCTGATAGAGTTGGCTGAAATGTTGAACAACCTATCTCCATTGGCATTTCGAATGACTCTCGTAGAAGAGTCATAAAACTAAGCAATTGCCCACACCAACTCTGGACATGCATGCACCGACGTACAAAGATACTAGGAAATATGAGAATAAAATATCGTGGTGCATGAAATTTTGATGGATACCTTCTAAAGAGCAAATTTGACATCTTGTCATAATTTCTCCATGCCTTTGTTCATGATTACACAATCATTGATTTTTGCAAGTCGATCATAATAAGGTGCCAATTCTTCTTCTTCATCCTTTTTAGATTTTTGTTGCTTCTTTCCTATGTCAGCCTTCTTCTGGGCCTTCTCTTTCTTGGCTTCTATGGTCTTCTTTGCCATATTCGACCTTATTTCTTTAACAGATAATAAATAATTCTATACCTTTGAGCAATGACTCTACAAATAAGAGCTCTACAATTTTCTTTGTTTATTCAGCTAAAGTGTTCACCCTTTTATAGATTTTTGACCACACCTACCAGATTTAATGCATGTGGTGCACCTACTAAATTTGAGATGAACGTGCACCTAGGTCTTGGGGCATGTCATGCTCTCCCATGATTTTAATGGTTTCACCCATATCTTTTTTGAGCATCGTGATAGGTTATTTTATTTTTTCCTTTTTGGGGTGCATAACCTATCATTAATGGTTATCCTTGGAAAGCATGATTACCTACTTTTTTACCTTGAACTATGTGATAGGCACTTTTTTTCTCTGATGTGGAGTGTCGAAAATACCTTTTCTGACTTCGTTGGTGTAAAAGCCATGCATCTAGGAGTTTCTCTAAAAATAAGGTGAAAAGCACTTTCGCTCACTTAGACACCGAAAAATAGGCTTTCACAAACTCGAGCACAAAAGCTGTTTCAAAGTATCTTTTGGTGCGAAGATGAGTTTTCTCCAAAAAAAAGATATGCATGGGAAATTTTTTTTTGTGTTCATATTAAAAATAGGGTACTTAACTCCATGCATCAGAAAAAATTTTAAAACATGCATGTGTTTTCGTTGATTTTAGGCACCGAAAATACATTTTGATGTCTTGCTAAAAGGGGGGGTGTAGGCGTGAAATTTCAACTTGGGGAAGATTCATGTCTTGGTCAAATGAGGAGGAAAAGGATTTTCACTGGCGAAAATGATTTTTGCTAGTGAAGACATTCTTGTCTAGTGAAAATGATTTTTGCTCTTTTTATTAATTCTTTATAAGTAGACGTATATACATATTTACAACTTGGATGTTCCTGCATTTCTTTACTAATAATAGGCCTTCAGATGAAGACCATTGATTGGAATCGATAGAACACGACCTTCCATGTCCTGCAAATAGAATGAATTAACTTGATTACTATTGGTGATCTAGAAGGGACCTTCCCATATTACCTTGAATTTATGATGATTTCCCAGCTTGGCCTTATTTTCATTCCATTTCAACACAAGATCACCAACACTGAAAGCTTTGTCTAAAGTTTTCTTACTGAACCAGTTCTTAGTCACCTAGATATGCTTCATGAATGTAGTATATGCTTTCTCTCTTTCCTCTTCCAACTGCAAGAGTTGAGACAACCTTGTACTCATAGGATCAAACTCCCCCTCTTCACTATCAAGCAAGTGCAAGGATTGGAGCACCGATAACTCTATATGGATAGGCAAAACTGCTTCTTTTCCATACACCAAAGAGTATGGAGATGTTTTGATAGACTTCTTAATTGAGATGCGATCAGCCCATAGAGCTTGATTCAGGAGCAAATGCCAGCTCCGCTTGTTATCTTCTAGAGTTCTTTTCAAAATCCTTAGTAGATTTTTATTTGTTGACTCAGCCAATCCATTTCCCTACGGGTAATAGTTGGATGAAGTCTTCAAATATATTTTGTACTTGCTTGCAAATTCATTAATTTTGGCTCCAATGAATGGAGTCCCATTATCTATCACAATGGCATCTGGTACACCAAAGCGCATTATCAACCCCTCTAGGAAAGAAATGATAACTTCTTGATCTACTTTCTTAGTTGGCACTACTTCTACCCATCGGGTGAAATAGTCAGTGGTTGTTAAGATATATTTATGCCTAATAGATGAATTAGGGTCAATAACCCCAATAAAATCTAAGCCCCATTGTTGAAATGATGCTTCTACTTGAATTGGGTGAAGCGGAAAGGAAGCATTTCTACTTCGACCAACATATCTTTGGCATTTATCACAACTTTGGCTAACCTTGAATGCATCAGAAAAGAGAGTAGGCCAATAATAACCCACCTTTATGATTTTTAGAGCCATGGGTCTACCTACATAATGTCCTCCTAATAATCCAGAATGGAATTCTTCTAGGATCTTCTGTTTCTCTGACTCTTTGACACATCTCAGAAGCACTCCATCAATGTTCTTGTGGAATAGCCCATTTGTCAACATGACATATCTGCAGGCTTGCAGCCTAAACCTTCTTCTTTGTGAAGCATTAATATGAGAAGGACACCTTCCTGTATTGAAGTATTCGACAAGGTCTTCTATCCAATATCGGTTAATTATGGGCTGATTAGCAAGATTACTTTCTTGCATTGGACCTTCAAACTGGCATGCTATTATTTTAGAAGCAACACTCCTCGCAAGCTCTTGACATAGTGCTCGACCATGAACCAACTTGGTCGATCGAATCTCGATATCATATTCTTGGATCTTGGAGACCCAACCAACTCTCTTATCTCCAAGTTCTCCTTGGATAATGAAACTTCGGACATCAGGATGTACAACATGAACTATCATTTTTCTCTATGAAATAAAATGTCGAAACTTCTTCAGATATTTCATCACTGCATACACTTGCTTCTCAATGAAGTTATATTTTTCTTCATGCGGTTGAATCACTTGACTCAGGAATGCAATAGGTCATTCATTTCCATCTTCTCCCTTCTGTGTAAGGACAACCACATAACTTTCTTGCTCATCAATAACATAAAGGATGAAATCCTTAGAATAATCAGGATTCACCAAGATGGGAGCCTGAGCAATCCTCTCCTTAATCTCTCTGAATGCTTCTTTTCTTTTCTCCATCCATTTGAACTCAACATTATTTTTTAGGAGTTCAGTCATTGGCTTCACTACTTGAGCAAAGTCTACAATAAACTTCCTAACGAAGTTGATTTGGTCAAAGAAATATTGTAAACTTTTCTTGTTAGCCGATAATGGGAGCTTTAAGAGAGCTTCGGCTCTAGCTGGGTCAACAACTAACCCTTTCTCAGAAATCACATGGCCCAGGAGCTTTCCTTCTTTTACCATGAATATGGACTTCTTCGGGTTGATGGATACCCCAAATTCTCGGCACTTCTCAAATACCTATCGTAAATGTAAACCATGTTCCTCCCTTTTATGGGAGAAAACTATCATATCATCCAAATCAATGACAATGATTCGGTTTAGTAACTCACCAAAATCTAGGTCCATTGCTCTCTGAAAGGTTGCTCCAACGTTTGAGAGGCCAAAAGGCATTCATTGGTAAGCAAATGTTCCCCACTTTGTGGTGAATGTCATTTTGTATTGGTCTCCATATTTGACCCAGATTTGATTATACCCAAAGAATCCATCTAGCAGAGAAAATCTCTGCGCTCCTGCAACCACGTGGAGGATCTGATCTATCTATGGCAAAGGATAATGGTCCTTTAGAGAAGCCTGATTAAGATTTTGAAAATCAATGCATAAGCGAATATCTCCATTCTTCTTCCGCATAGGGACCAAATTTTCTACCCAAGAAGAGTGCTTGATAGGATAAATGATCTTCGCTTCGAGCATCTTCAAGAGTTCTACCTTCATCAGGGTCTCGATTTTGGGGTTGACTGGCCTCTACTTTTTTCTAAAAGGTTTTACTCCTTCCTGTAGTTCAATTGTATGCTGGATAACATTCTTGTCATACCCTTTGAGGTCTTGATAACTCTAGGTGATAATGTCTAGGAATTCTTGGCATAGTTCCTTGATTTGCTCAAGTTCTTCAGGTGTGCATTCAGTTCCAACCTTGATTGATTTTCTAGGTTCTAACTACAACTCTTTGTACTCCTTTTCATCCACCTTGATCTTATGCTTTATTGTTCTATCATTTTGATCAAAGAGACTTTCGAGCGAAATCAATCCTTTCGAGATGTGATTATTTTTCAACTGGATCAATCCCTCAGGTTCTTCTTCATCAAATATTCTCCCTTCAATACTGCTAGCTTCATTTATCAGGAAGTTCACAATCTTCTCATCATTCTCGAACACTTGCCAATGAATATCCTTATCAGGAACTGAAGGCCTATAAACAAGCTTCATAATCTTTGGTTTTTGCATCATGTGTTCAGTTGGGGAAAACCTAGCACCAATGGATGCCAAGAGATCGGCATGCTTATTTTATTCCCATAAAATCGCTTGGATATTTAACATCGTGTAGGCTTCAAACAGGTCCCAAAATTTGTTGTGATACACCTTCAAATAGTGTTGTTTGGAGACACACTTGTTAGTCACTTGATTGACAATCAACTCTAAATCTCCAAAAATCTGGAGTTGTTTGATCTCAAGTTTCTCTACTTTCTTCAAACCTAAGCACAATGCTTCATACTCAACAACATTATTTGTACAACTCCATGTCAGTCGATATGAATATGTCTTCTATCTACCAGAAGGGGAGATGAGGACAATCCCTACTTCGATACCATTTTTACATCTTGCACCATCGAAGAAGAGTTTCCACAACTGATCTGAGATAGGATCTCCATCATTGGATACCTTCACTTCCACCTTTTTAGGCTTGGTAATGGCATAGCAACCAATCTCAGTTTCAATCATTGCATTGAAGTCATTCATGGAGAATTCATCTTCTGTGCAAAGTTCACCTAGAGCTTCTTCCATTAAATCTAACTCTTCCATCTCTTCGATCATCAAGTTAGCAGAATCCATGCACTTTTCTTCATCCTCGATCCTTTCTATATGAAAGGTGGAAGGTTTCTCATTGTAGATCCAAATTATTTTCCCTTTGAAAGGAATTTCTAGATGGGAATAATCTAGAGAAAGATAGCCTCCCATCTTGGTAGTGAATTCTCTCGAGAGGCACATACTAAAGTATGGTTCCAAATCAACCATGACCACCTCCTGGATCATAGTGATTTGAGGTATTTTATGCAACACAATTGGGATATCTTTAATAACACCCACTATTTTCATAGGGGTTCCATCTAACTACAAAAATCTTAGGCTACTTCTGGTATACTCCATGCCCATGATCTCGTAAACCACTTTTGGCATGATAGTCATCGTAGCACTAGAGTCAATCATGTAGTTATGCACAATCCAACCCTCCATCTTGAGAGACAAGTAAAATGGTGGTGGTCTATTATTTCTAGTAGCCAAAGTTGTAAGCGTTTGAGCTAACATAGTCTGAGTAGGATTTTTCTTTTTACCTTTAATAAACTTTAGAGATTCTTGCAACAAATCAACCTATCTAGGCAATTGCAAAGCATCATAGAGACTAACCTTGGTAGGAATTTTCTTTAATTCTTCAACAATATTGTACATGGATGAACTAGATTCTCTTCCTTCATTAGTAGCCTCATACTTACTCTAATATTGTTGCATGGCTTCCACCCTCTAACGCTTGGTCAAATATGGGTATTTAAGGTATTCTTTTACCTGTTCCTTCATCTCATCTTGCATTTGTGAAGTTGACGCCTTCACTTGAGAGATTCTTTCTTTTGCTTGTGCGGGCAAGAGATATTTTAAGAGAATAGGTTCTTCTAACTTAGGTATTGAGCTAGGTGCCTTCACCTATGCTTGTCTCTTTTCATTCTACACCTTCGACTCAGTAGGTATCTTCAGTGGCTCCATCTCAGCTGGGTCCACTATGATCAGATTTTTTCTAGCTCTCATGAGAACTAAAACTTGTTCTATGGAAGGGATCATAAAGTTATGATCAACTTCTCTAATCATGTTGATCTGACCATCGAAAGAGCTATCTTCCAATGTTTGCACATAGTTCAGATGAACCATGCAAGTTTCTTCACCATGCGGATCATTGCAGGTAGAACACCAATATATTTTGTCTGATGGGCCAACTTCTTCATTTGTCAACATGGTTGCATTCCTTTTAAGAATCTTGCTGGTCGAAGTTACTTGCTCTCTAGTGATTGGTGGAGGTTGAAATATCCTAGGCTAGAAACTTCTCTCAACTTCGCTTTTCTTCAGGGTTGTGATCTCATTTGTCATCGTTCTCATTGTTGATTGCATTGATTGCATCTCTTGCAGTATCTTCATTTGAGGATCAGGATTTGAGGGTGTTGGAGGAGCTGGTAATGGTAGTGGTACTAGTGGAGATGGTAATGCTAGGAATGGAACTGGAGTGGGTAGTTGTGGAATGGAAGGGATAAGAAATTGTAGGATAGAAACTATCAAGGTTTGAGAGGAACTAGGATTCCATGAAGGAACTGGATACATGGGGGACATTGGTAAATACTGAGAAGATGCATTGGGATATAAATGTTATGGGAGATCAGGAAAGATCGACATCATCATTTTTGGTGGGAGCTTACCAATAGCAATTAAATCAGCTTCAACCTTTTGCGCTTGGGAGTACAAGGCCAAAAATGTATCAACATTGGATTGATGGATGGCCATGCTAATGTCAGAATTAAAGGCTTAAAGATAATAAAATGTAGCTTGTTCGGGAGTCGATCGAAGACCATCAGGGACTCTCTACCAAGTTTGAGTGAACCTAACATTGAATTCAATGATTTCCTCCTATGGATACCTCTGAATATTAGTGAATTGATGCAATAGAGAAAAAGGATCCGCTTGTTCATTGAAGCCTTTTATCATTAACTCAACCAACTGGTCCCATGTGGTAATAGTGGTAGGTGGTAAGGACCGGTACCAATAAAGCATCTTCCCTCTGAGAGAGAGCATGAGCAATCTGACCATGACATCTTCATTTGTGATGCTATGAATAGTTGCCAAAGAAGCCACGTCTTGAACATGCTCATAAGCTATTTTTCTCATACCATCATAAGTAGGCAAAGCCTTTAATGCTGTTATTGGGATCGGATTCTGAGCTTGCATATTCAAAGCTTCGAAATGATTCCATGCTAGAAACTATCATGGTGGATTTTGAGCCATTTGGACCAAAGAATTTGCTCGAGGAGGAAAGCTAGTGGTAGTGCTAGAGGGACTTGAAGGAATGGAAAACACACCAACTACCTGTGAAGATGTTACAATTGATGGGATAGTCAGAGTGATTAATCTAGGATGCTCTCCCAAGACTTGGGTGTCAAGCTCAAAAAACTCAATAGGATTTTCTAAATTTTTGGCCTTCGATCTTGTGATCATGAAGTAAAGCTTTCACCAACTTCACGTTCGAAGGCTTCTGGGTAAAACTGAGTCACCAGATGTTCTAATCAAATAACAAAATATGAACATCAAATCTTAATACTGCTTAAGGTGGACCTTTCGTGTCCCACCGGGCGTGCCAAAAACTATTGGTCAAGAGTCTGCCCTAGGATAAAATGTATGTATGCACCCTAGACCCGACCAACATTGAAAGGCTGAAGGAAAGAAATGTCCTTCAGGCCAATCTCTAGAGGGGGTTGGTTCCCTTGCTACTCTAAAAATGGTATAAATATTAGGGAAAGAAATTAATAGAAAGGAAGGGAAATATGGTTGTAAGCCAAAGAGATAATGCGGGGATGAATTAACAACAAGATTAACAACCCAGTTTAAACTAACAACATTCAATAGAAGGACAAAACAGAAACTAAACTTAGATCATATTATAAAGCATGACTTCCAATAGCATTCCAACATTCATTCCCCATTGAAAAACTAAATCCAGACTCAGAATTTAATCCACCAATGATGATATAAATCTAATAGAAATGTAGAGCAGAAAGTATAAACATACATAAAATGATCAGGAACTCAGAGCCAAATAGTCCTTGAATCAAAGCAAATGTTTAAACTTTGAGAGTTTCACAAGAAAATATCCATCCTCCTTTTTTACATCAAGTTTCCTAGTATTTATAGAGGATTTCACCTCCAAAATTGAATGATCATTAAATAAAATGATGGCAAGTCAAAGATTGGTCGGCAATAATTTTCTCCTCGATAGTAGCAACAAACCAATCCGGTGGTACATTGGGAAGCAATGAGCAATTTTGGTAGATGGTATATCGAGACTTAGCCAGAATCAATGGTAAAATTTTCATCTTCATGGTGGTGCCTCGAAAATGAGCATTCACCATAGTGGACGGTGCCTCAAAATCAGCAAGATCACACCAGAGTCAAGGGTGAAGCGGACAACATTTAATTTTGGTAATCTTCTGGTTATCCATCGAATCTGATCTTCATTAGCAATAATTCTGGAAACATTAACTCCTTTGCCCCAAAAATTGAATTTTTGGCCTTGAAATTCCCCCCAAAATGATCTTCGCTCAAGATGCCATCGAAAATGACTTTCGCTTGGAGGAAATGGCAAAAATTAATTTCGCCAAGGCGAGGCCCGAAATGGACTTTCACCAAAGCGTAGCTTTGAAATTCATCTGAAACGTTCTTTCACTATGATTTTTGCCCGAAAAGGGCTTTCGCCAGGAATTTTGCTCACTTTGGGCTGAAAATGGGTTTTCACTCGAAATTTCACCTAAAAAGGTATTTTTGCCCACTTTCGCCCGAAATGGATTTTTTCCAAGAATTTAACTGTCACCTGCCCGAACCTAAATATTTTGCTAAAAAATGTCATTTCGCTCAAAGCGTTACCCGAAAATAGATTTCGTTGAGCGAAACTCATTGCACACTTAGGCAAAATTTTAAATTTAATTTTAGTGTGGCAAAAATGCCAACAAAATACCTGCCTTTATTAAGTTGATGAATGTGCAAACATTTGCACATTATATCAAAGCACTAAAATTGAAGTTAGTTATGATGATTCAAAAAATTAACTAAATGATGATTTTAGAAGCATACCAAGAGGTAATACATGCAAAGGAAATTCTCATCGATGTGGGTATATTACCATCGAAACCCTCCATACCCTTTTCTACATATATAACTAGGGGTTACTAGGCACCAAGTCCCTAGCACTTCCTATTACCTCCATAAATAACCTCAATACTAAATCCTTCTACACAATTTCAGTATCTAGCACTAAGATAATGGTACTTCTAACACCTCAAGCATAATAAGAGTAATACTGAGGAAAGGTGGATTGAGTGGGGAAACAATTTAATAACTTTAGTATCATGATGTAGGAATTATCTAACAAGATCACCATTAATGAAAGGTAAGTTTATGATAGAAGGTATGGTAATGATGACAGTAAAATAAGATGTCATATCTCACAAGAGACTAGAATAATGTCCTACAATCACTAGATAGGCTAGTAAAAATGTGGCAACTCCAACATCTAAAAATACACCAAACCAAGGTTATCAAAGCACACATCAACCTACAATATTTCTAATGTTACACATGCAAAAATATGCATAACCCCATAGACATGCATTCTAGAATGGTATAGAACTCAAGCTATGGCGCAAGCATAGTAGAAGCTCATTCTCAAACTTTCTATGGATACATGTCATGCTCTTGAATAATACAAAGCCTATATTTGTAGATTAAAGGTTATCTTTATAAATTTTAAGTTGGAAAAATATATCTTTACATATACTTCAAAGACAATAAAGTTATGATCAAAGGGTATATATGATATGTGTAAGAAAGGAGTGCTTGAAGATCAATAGTAATATGGTTAAATAAATAAGCAGATGTATATACACCATCTTAATATGAGGTACTTTATTATCCAAAAGGGTTGGTTACCAAGGAGAAAAATCCTTTAAACTTAGTCTATACAACAACCCTTACTCATAAAACTTACGATTTCCCAAAGTCAAAATCATCAATGTCCCTAATTGAAAGGGAAAGAAATGTTGTTGAAGGCACGTACACTTGAATATTATGGATAAAAAGAAAAATATATTCAATATAAAAAAAGTATAGCAAAAAGGACTTGGTTTATTTCATTGACCTAAGAAGAGAGCCATAAAACCATTCGATATACATTAACTTCATTTCTAGGAAATAAGTATATGTACCTTTTTAGTGGGTTTAATATTATTGAGGCACTAAAGAAAATACAGCCAAATGCTAGTATCTTTAACACTTTGTTTTCACATGATAGGTTAATATATTGTAAGAATCATTGAAAGGATAGAAGAATATAGATTAAAAGCTAAATAAATAATTTAGAAGGAACCATTTGCATATTCTTCTTGATGAAATCAACAAAAAATGGTAGTTTACAATAGGCATCTAGAGGTGAATGTGAACATTGTACCACAACAACAAACACAAAATCCAAAAGTTAGGAAATCCTTATCATTTTGCTTCACTCTTAAATTTGAAGGTTTCCACTAACACTATACTTATTTTTGGAGTCATTACACTAGTCATGTTCAAAGTGGTTTATGATCAATTTAATCTTATGTATGGCCATATATTTAATCATCTGATATAGATGAGTAGAACACCCATCAACGTTATTAGAGTATTAAAATACTTAATGGTGATAATATACTTACACCCATAGCTTATGGTGGTCCAATAAGTTATAGTTGTGGGCTTGCCATTATTGGTTGGAATGCTACTTTGATGAGAGTGGGAGAAGAAACTATCTAAAAAAGGTTGCATGTCCATTGATAGTATTCACATAAAGGTTCCATACAAGGATAGATTGATTAAAAAATAAAAAAGGTATACCTATACCATATCAAGGCTTAATAAGGATAAGGACAAGGCATGATGAATTGTAAAGAGTACTAGTGCTAAAATACCTAAGGATTAAATAATTGAAAATCTATGGTGAGTCAAACTTATTGGTTGAATAGGTTAGACGCATATGCATGGAAAAGAAAAATATATATAATATTACAAAGACTAAGTATGGAATATAATGGAATCATTCAACTTAATGCACATTCAAGCAATCCCACCTAAACACAATAAAGTAGGAAACTAGCTAGAAACTACGACAACTAGATTCAATATAGCTAGTGATATGTGGGCTAAGCAAGAAGAGGAGGTCATCTTCAAACCATCCATCTTGAACAATATGGAACATTGTTAAGTTTGTCAAAATGACCATCAAATATTGAACCTACTTATCAAAGAAGCATAACATGTTGAATCATAGGGAAAGTATAATGATCATATTAAGGATGGTGTGATCCAATCAAAAAATTTAGAGGACTTTATTACATTAGAGATTATCTTTCACCTAGATGATTGAACAAAGAAGAAAATTATTCTATAAGTATCATCTAATTACCAACCTCTCAAAATTACTAAAGAATTTTTTTTATTGTTAGAAAAATATTGATTTGCAAAAGAGATATAGGGTTTTAAAGACTTGTGTATAGAGTGTAATGATGTATCTTGGAGCTATGATGACTTGAAGGTGAATGATAAGACCAACATTCGATGCATGCTTGATTTTATCCTAGGAGCCTTATCATTCAAGTAGAGACTAGTGAATTTTAAAATTGAAATAATCATAAATAAGGAACTAATGAAGATATTGTAAACAAGATTATCTAGCCTATCAAGAATTTGATGTAGGTGGAAAACCTAGTATTAGCGAGAAATAATAATGGAGATATTTGGGTATGTTGATTTTAAAACTTGAATAAGGCATCTTTTAGGGACAATTACCTCCTACCTTCTATGGACCAAATCTTGTAAATCATTGTAAGGTCATAGATATCACCATTAGATGAGTTGTTGAGCCACCAAGACGAGATTTACCACCAAGTGAGGGACCATTGCATATCAAAATTATTTACTTTATCAAATGTATTTTTAAAGAGCCATAAACATAAAATTTGAAGGGTTTTCAATAAAATTATCCTCATTTATCTCGATAAGTTTTTAGTGTTCTCCAAGAGTAGGAGGGATTAGATGACTTATGTAAACATATTGAGGACTGTAGATAGTTTAGAATTTCACTCAACCCAAATAAATTCATTTTCTATGTGCGAGAAGATAAACTATAAGGACATGGTATTTTAAAAAATGGTTTAATCATCAATCCTAAGAGGGTAAAAACTATCTCAAAAATTCCATTTCCTACTTAAAAAAAGAAAATCTTATATTTCTTAGGTAGATAATAGTTTTTAAAAATTTGATCATAAACTATGCTCAAACTATTCGACCCATTGCCAAGAAGGTCAAGAAAGAGGAAATTTTCTCATGGGTAATTGATGAGAAATAATCCTTCTAGAACATGAAGAAAACTATCACTCAAGCATGTATTTTGGTCAATCTAGATTACAAGGAATTCATCCTCTACATGCTTGGTAGTAACATAAGTATTATTATGGTGTTGATTTGACATACTAATAAGGAAGAGGAATATCCAATAGCATTTATGAGCCATACATGACATGCATATAAAGAGAAGTATAATTTCATGTAGAACCAAGTGTGTAATGGTGAAAGCATTTTGTAAGTTCATACACTTATTATCATAAAGTAAAACTATAGTTTACATAGTGCATCTAGATGTCGGTTCATTTTGAAGGATAATTGGACGAGAATAAGTTAGGATGGGTTTTCAAGATATAAGAGTTCCATATTGAGATCAAATCCATAAATCTGGTCAAACAAAGAGCTTTATATGAAATTCTAAACAAATCTTACATGTAATTTTTTGGAATAATATGAGCAACACAAGGAAGATTCCAAGATTCTAAGTTGGATAGGGTGGATGGTGGGATGAGATATAAAAATCAAAGTATAAACTATAGGTTTATTGGTGACATGTTATTAAAAAGGTTATGACAACATATTTCTAAGATTATTGAAGAGGAGAGTGACTAATATACCACATGAACACCATCAACAAACAAATGGTGGTCATTATTTTCCTCATACCACTACACATAAAATATTAATAACGGGATATTATTCGCTGACCATATTCTTTGATGCCTTTCAATAGATAAAAGAGTACAAATCATATTAAATGTATGTTGGAAGAAGGATAAAAACATCCATTCCCTTACAATTAATCATAGTGGAGCCTTTTCAACAATAGTGGTTGGACTTCATTGGAAATATTAACCCCACATCTACTATCAAACATAATTAGATCTTCACTACTACCAATTACTTCACCAAGTGGGTGGAAGTTATATAAATAAGGAAATCCAATAAAATATTGATAATCCAACTCTTGAAATACATAATCACAAGATTTGTGGTCCTCACATGATAATAATGGACAATGCCAACTTCTTTATAGGGTTAAAAGTGACTCAATTCACACATGCTAATAATATCATAATGCAATGATTTATCTTATTCTTCTAATAAGGATATGGTGTGCATCTTTAAGATAACTATTGTTGAGTCAAAAAGGAACTAGCACACACAACTCAACAAAGCCACTTTGGGATGACTATGTTGCTTTTAAGGTGTTAATACAAAATTCTCCATACAAGTTGGTGTTTGGAAAGAAGAGGTGTTTCCCATCAACTTATATTTACCATCATTACAACTTACCAAATAGCTAAAGCTATAGGACACAAATATAACAATGCAAGCTCAAACCAATGAGTTTTGGTATCTAGAAGAAGTATTAGAAAATACATTCAAGACATTCCATGATCATGATTTTGTATCTACAAGAACTATTAGAAAAGACATTCAAAACATTTCATGATCATCAAGTAGTGATAAAGAGATAATTTAACAAAAAATACATTTTTATGGAGTTCAAAGAAGGTGATATGATTCTGAAGTGGGATGAGAATCATACTAAACTATGCAAACATGTATCAAGTTTCACTCACTTCACAGTGACCCATATCATATCACAAGAATCAATTGTGCCAATGCTTGTAAAATGATCAAAATAAATATTAAAACAATACCCATCTCAATGATAAACAACACATCAAACCTCTATAAATGCATTACAAGATTCTACCTTCTTATGTATAATGTACATATCCTCTTTTCTTAATTCCTGTTTTCTTGCTTTCCTCTTCTCTTTCATGTCTATAGAAACAGAAGCATCATGGCTAAGTTAAAAACCTTCCAAGGTCACCTTGTCAATACCTGTTCCCATTTTGACCCTTTGGTAGGAGCAAAAGAACTTCTAGAGAAGGGAATTTTAATGGATTATCTCAACAGTTTTTTAACTCCTAATTCAAAAAATAATAATAATTTAAAGGAATATATCAGTGTTTATTTGTGATTTTTTTACAATTAAATCTTGTTGACTTTCTTTTTATTCTATACCTCACACCTAAAATTAAAATTAAAATGTTACTAATTTTTTTTAATATAATTTTGTGGCGATAAAAATTATTTTAAAATAATGGCTTTAAACGGTACAAACACGGCACTATGCGCTCCAACGCGGTGGGGGTGAGTTTGCACCCTTTCTACGTTCAGGAAGGATCCGCCGGTTTAAGCTTATCACGATAAGAGCTCCGGAGCAGATGGATAATAATTGATTTTTAGTTTTTTTTTTTCTTAAAAATAAAAATCGTAATTTTATAATAAGTAAATATGAAAATAGATTTTTTAAGTTATTTTTAAGATTTTTTTCAAAATTTTAATAATGATTTAAAAGTTATCTTTTATACATTATAATTAGTTATCTCTACCATGTTAATTTATTAAATAGTATTCTTTAAATCACTAACTTCAAAGTTTTTGAAAAAGTGTTTTAACTAGAGTATATTAATCCTCTAGATAGAGACTTGGACCAGCTACACTGCATTGCCATCATTGAATTCTTGTACTAAGCATGTTTTTGGATCAATCTGAAGTTCCTCTTTTGAGAGTTCATTTGCTTTCCTATTCAGTTCTTTATAAATATGTCAAAAATTAAAAGCTTCACTTCGATCCACAACTTATTTTATTTGAGAGAAGATGGGTTGTAGAATCATGTTTTCCATCCTAAAAACACCAAGCATCCAATTTATTACCACTTGTGAGTCTCCATAAATTTAATTTTTTGTATTCCTTTTGATTCTGCCAACTAAACCAACAATTTGAGGGCCATAATTTCAGCATAATTATTAGAACCTTCTCCTAATCCAACCTTGAATTTAAAATAATGAGAGTAAAAAATTTATAGTAATCCTCTTGTTGCACAAACTCTAGGGACCTCCTATCTAACCCCATCAAACAATCCCTAGGACCCTGATTTATCAATCTTTGGAGGGATGATTTGCCTGTTTACCTTTGTTGTTGTTAAAACCTTATAGTTATTGAAACTTCCAATGATTTGGGAGGAGACCTGCCAAGTAGACTTCTCTCGTTCCTAAAAAATTATTGCATTCCTAGTTAACCGTACTCCCCAAGACACAAACAATGGGAGAGCTATAAAAACTTTGTAAGACCTAGTTTCAAACCAATATTTTAAGCACTCTCCTAAGGAATCTTCTTGTCATCCTAAAGGAAGCTTTAACTGTACTATAACCTCCCTCCAAATTTTTTTGGTAAAGGAGCAAGTAACCAATAAATGATCAATTGTTTAATTGTTTGACTTACTTAAATGACACCTTCTTTATCCATTCCAATTCTTCTTTTGTAATACCTCCCATGTCAAAACCTTATTTTTTATGGCAAGCCATAAGAACAATCTTATCTTCAATGGGGCTTTCTTCTTCTAAAGTGCCTTCCACCACCATGTTGTATTGCCATTTCTATCTTCTAATAGAGTCTCATACCCCAACTTTGGTGTGTACTCCCTCATAGCTTCATTCTTTGTATAGACCAATTGATCAATTTCCTCTCATAACTTGATATGTCTACCTTTAAGTTTTCCCACATATTCTTCCCACTAGTGTGCCTCCTCGCCCTAAAGCCCTAACACTGTTGCTTCCTTCCATCCCTGACTCCAATTTGTAGAAGGATTTGGGTCTGCTGCTTAGGCAAGATTTCCAATCCCCTAAGCTCTTAGGGTCTAAATTACATTATTTGGTAGTCTATGCATATAACCACAACCAATCCAAAGGTCTAATCCTAGTTGTATCCTTGAAAGATGCCCTATTTTCTAGGCAAGCCAATCACCTACAATATAAAAGGCTTGAATCATTGCCTTCCAACAAATTGAAACATTATGGGTTTGCTTGATTGGGCCCTTATCCACTCCTCAATTGTGAGTGGCTCTAAATGTTTTTCATGTATGATCTTATTCCATAAGCCTTCCTTTGATATTATCTTCCAAACACACTTTGTTGCTAGAGTCTTGCTAAATAGGAAGATGTTCTTAAGTCCCCATCCTCCATTTTCCTTGGGCTTGACTAAGCATTTATTTTTAGTTATCAAACCTTTTAGCTATAAAATTTTTAATAAGTATAGATAACAATATTAAACTCCTCATAAATAATATATAAAAATAAGACATAATATAATATGTTTATTTAAAAGACATATAATATTGCAAGCATATTTTCAACAGTCTCAAAAGTTGAAGATCTTGTCTATGAGGTCCATTTGTGCTATTTTATAGCTTTTTTGATGATTCAGTGGATTTGAATCCGACCATGGCGGGCTAGGGCTTGGGTCAAGTGAAAGGGATGTTTTTGGAGAGTTTTTTGGCAATTTGCTAATGCTGGAAAGGAAGAAGGGCCTTGTAGGTGGCCATGGAGGTGGATCCCCAAGTTTTGGATAACCCCTTTTACCAGGTGTATTTTCTTTTGCTTCAGTTGCTGCAAAGGGTTACGAGTCCCATAACCCTAGTGCTCTGTTTGATCTATCCCCATCCTATAATAAGTAAACATTTTGGATGAGCTAATGGTTGTCACCATGGAGGAAGGCTCATGGAATTTGGTTGGTAAACTCCAAGGGGCCATATGAATATTGATGCCTTAAGGAGATGGGATTTAATCAAGTGGAAACCCAAAGGATCTTTGGAGATTGTGGCAGTTTCCAACACTTTTTTCTTAATCAAACTCAATTGTGAAGAAGACTCACAACGTATCCTTGGGGGAGGGCCCTGGTTCTTCGGTAGAAGGGGGATCTTCCTACAAAAATGGGGGTCAGATTTTAACCCAAGGACTCAAAAAGTTAATATGGTTCCTCTCTGGGTTAGGCTCCCAAATTTGCCTTTCCACTTTTGGCATGAAGATATATTGTGAGGTATAGCTAAAGTTGTTGGGGATTTAATCTTGATCAATTTTGCAACTCGAGCCAAGTTGAGAATGATTTTTTCTAGGATGTGTGTAATGGCAAACCCGGAGGTAGATTTGTCGGACCATATTGATCTCATTTCCAACTAGGGTTCCTGGACCCAATCCATAGTTTACGAGAATAGACCTATCAGATGCTCAATTTGTAGTAGTTTTGGTCATTCCTCTGGTGCATGCCCTAAGGGCATTCAAAACAAAATGGAGACTCTTAAAAGGGATCCTCCCAAGTAGAACTGGGCTAAGAAGCAACCAGTGGCATCTCAGGGTCATAGCCAGAGCATAGGGTCCATGGTGGATCCTATGTCGAATTCCATTCGTATTGAGCATGAGGACCTGGTTACAGGGGATAGGATCATGGATGAGCTGGTGGAGGTTGATATTAGTAATCCAAGAGTGGTAGTTATGAATAATTTGGATAGTTTCTCAAGTGGTCATTCTCAGCCTGACCTCGCTGTTTTGAAATTTGAAACTCCTATTCCTTAAGAGTTCCTTCAAAATTATTTTCTTGGTTTAAATTCTCAAGTAGTGGTTCAGGAGGAGCATGGTGTTCCTCAAGATGTAATTGAGGGTGGTTCTCCCCCTTTGAAGGTTGTGGTGGAACCTGGTTCTCATTTGAAGGCTATGGCTTCTCAAAAAGAATTTCAGTCCTCATACCCTTGGAAGGGAGCACCAAGGGTAATATATTCTCAGCCTAAAACAAGAAGCAATCGAAAAGGCCAGTCAGATTTGGGGGTAAAAAGGAAGATTGGAAAACTACCCAGGTTTCAGGTAGTAGATATAAGGGATGCAGATGATCTTCAATTCTTGTCGAATATTGAAAAGGATAAGGAGCCAAAAGGTAAACAACTTAAGCTTGATTCATTTTGTCAATCCTCCCAGTCTCCTAAGGGGGGAAATAGTATCAAATCTCATAAATGAAGATTTTACCTTGGGCTAGCGAAATGTGGAATCAATTTCAATATTGAGTGGAAGTTGGGGTTTTGGTTTTTGATCTCCATCTTCTAGCAGAGGTCCGGTTGTCTCAGTCGAAAGGAATCAAGTAATGCTTTTGTGCAGTTTGGTGGGTATCTCACTCCCAAAAGTGATCCAAATTAGTTTATCAAGAAAGGGATGGATTTTATCTCTGAGTTGAGTGATAGTTTTCTAGGCGCAAAAATCGGTGTAGTTTTTTGTGGTGGTTTTGATCCTTTTTGTCTGGGTGGTAGTTTAGATTTTATTTGCCTATTCTTGGCCCATTTAAATGCTTTTTAGTTTTGATATTTGTGTTGGATTCTATTATGACTAGGCGGAATTCTATTTTCAATTTTAAAATTTTATGTTGATGTAAATGCCGCCTGTTAGCTCTTTGGTTGGCAACTTGATCTTTGGTTGAAGTGTTTCATCACCTTTTCGGTGACTACTCCGCTTTGTTAAAAGGTTTGGAGACCCTTTTAAAACTCCTTCATCCATCTAATAAAAAAAATATAATATATTTATTATTCTTATTTTTATTTATTACAATAACAAAATAAACTTATAATAAATAATACTACAATATCAAACTTTATTTAATTATATGTTTTTATCTTATTTCTATAAGTTTTAAATATAATTAATTATATAAAATCAAAACTAATTTCATTCATATTATGACCGGAAAAAAAAAATGTTTATTTAGATTTAATATATAAAATATTTAATTTAATTATATTAAAGGTTTGCATATTATTATTATTTGTGCAAATATAAAAGTTAAAATTAGTTTTATTCTTTTTAAATTTAATATGTAAACTTTTGATTCAAATTTAATTTTTTTAAATAAATCACCTTTTAATTTAAAACATTGGTTTACCATGAAGTAGAAGATAACTTTAACTTATTAAACTAATTATTAAAAATAGTGTATAATATTAAAATTTTAAATTAATTTAATATTTTTTAATAATCATTTTTTTTATTTGTTTAAAAAGAGACAAACCATATTTTCATTCTTACTCGTTTAATAATTTTAGTTTATGACGAGTTCCCTTTTCAATTTATGCAATTTAAATTTGATAAAATATTATGTTTTAGTTTTATATTTATTTATGTTGTATTAAAAAATCAAACAAAAATTTAAAATTTGTTATTAGAATGGAATAAGCGATAGTCTCTAACATTTTAGAGTTTCTAAAATTTTCCAAGCATTCTCTGAAAATGCATATCGAAATTCGCACGGTATTTGCTCCGTGGGTTTTAGTATTTCGTCACTTCCTTCCTCGACTTCGTCTGAAGCTGGCGGTGAGAGAAATGGCTCTGAAAGTGACCAAGCGGTCCAGGAAGTTCGTCCTCAAGGTGTACCACGAGGTAATTCTGAATTTGATTTTGTGATTCCGTTACATGAGTTTAATCAAGCCTGTGCATGGTGAAGAACACAAGCTTATACTGAGAGGGGGGTGAACAGTATAAGGTAAACTTTTACTTTCTTTTCCCAAACAATTTTATCCAATGTTATCAATTGCAATATCAATAGCAATAACAAAATAATGCACAAATCATCACACACATGAGAAACACAAATTTAACGTGGTTCACCCAATGTGGGTTACGTCCACAGAGAAAATATTTCTTCTAAATTTTCTTAACAAATCTCTTGAGAATCAATTCTCTATTACAAAGTTTGTGAATATCTCTCCACATGATAACTCTATCCCTTTTGTTTTGGTTTGTGGATATTTTTCCATAGGATAACTCTATCCTATTTGCTCTGGTTTGTGGATCTCTCTCCACATGAGAACTCTATCCCCTTTGCTCTGGTTTGTGGATATCTCTCCACAGGAGAACTCTATTCCCTTTGCTATGGTTTGTGTATCTCTCTCCACAGGAGAACTCTATCCCCTTTGCTTTAGTTTATGGATATCTCTCCATAGGATAACTCTATCCCCTCTACTCTGGTCTGCTCCAAATCCTACTCTCAACTCTATCTCAAATCTGCACCAAACCTCGTTACAAGGCTAGCACAAATCTGCTCCAACTCTGCTCACAAATATTTGCCTCAAATATGCACCAAACCTTGTTACAAGGCTAGAAAAAATCTGCTCCAACTCTACTCACAAAATTTTCCAAATTTACACCAAACCTCGTTACAAGGCTAGCACAAATCTACTCTAATTTTGATCACAAACTTTGTCTAAATCTGCACCAAACCTCGTTACAAGGCTAGCACAAATATGCTCCAAATCTGATCACAAACTCTATCCAAATTTGCACACATTACATGCACAAATCTACCTTAAACCTACTCTCTATCTCTGCCCAAATTTACACCAAACCTCGTTACAAGGTTAGCACAAATCTATCTCAAACTACTCTTTGTTACTACCCAAATCTGCTTCAAGTCTTCCCTCAAATCTGTTCAACTATGTCCCAAGTCTTCTCACAAGACTTGCTCAAATATGCCTCAATGCTACTTAAAATATTCTCACAAGACTTGCTCAAATCTACCTCAATGCTTCTCACTGAACCTACTCAAATATTTCCAAATCTTGCATAATACAATGCTTATATTTCTTTCAGAAATACTTTCTTCAACTAGGCAATTTAGACATATTCTACTTAGAATTCGTTTAACCTCTGGAACATATAGAGAATGATATGTACTATCAAATACTCAATATGTTCTTTACATTCATAAATATTGCATTCATCTAATCCAATCTCTACCTCTTGCAAAATCCCTTTCAACTCAAATCATACTAGTGTATAACTTTGCTTCACAAACCTGGTCTCTATTCCTTGTAAATTTACTCTCAATGATCAAACACAATAATGCACAACTTGCTTTACAAAACTGATCTCTAACACTTGCCCATTCACATTCAATGTCACTCACACCAATGCACAAATGCTTCACAAATTATTTCAAGAAGAATACACAATTTGTTCTAAAAAACCCTAACTCAAGTGTTTCCAATTTCACTAATCAATGATGCACAATTTGTTCTTAAAACCTAGCTCAAATATTTCCAACAATACACACTAATCAACCCTTTTATCTCCACCTTATAATTTTGAAATACTTGCTCAACCAACCACCTTAGAGAAGTAATAATGTCAACATACCTCTTAACTTGCTTTGATGAAAAAGTGCCCTCAAAACTTGTTCCAAAATAATTTCCTTTTTGCCACTTTAAGAGGTTAGCCAATCTTCTTTTCAAAATAATCACAAAAATCTTTCCTCAAAAATTATGCATAGAAATATTGCTCTATCCTCTTTTACCTTCTCAAAACAAGGCTTTTAATTAAAGAATAAAAACCTTTAAACTTTCCTTCACCATGCAAAAATACACACAATAATTAAACCATGAAACACCTTATAACTCTTACTTTTAAAACACACACAATCAACTCATACAATGAAAGAATCCTTATCACACCTTATTTCTCCTTCTAAACAAATTTTAAATTTCAATATCAAAAGACCTTTTTCACACCTTATTTCTCCTTCTAAATAGATTTAAATTTCAACACCAAAAGACCCTTTTCACACCTTATTTCTCCTATATAAAATGATAAAAAATTAAATACCAACTTAACCTTATAACTCCACAAAAAATCAAATTACAATTTAAAATTTAAATACCTCTTTTATTCTTCCCTCAATGCGACTCAAACCTCTCACCTCGTGAGAGCAAGGCACCCAACCAAGGGGCCACGACCGGCTGCACTAACGTAGCTCGTGAGAGCACTAAGGTGCCAGTATCCCTTTATCTTCTCCTACCACGAACTTAGCCAAACGAACAAAATAGTCCACGATGGATTTCGAAGTCAAAACCTGCTCACAACGCTTTCGTGTTCGCTCAGCCACTAGTTGGTCTAGTTGTTTGGACAGATTAAAATGTGCACCAATTCGAATGTAAAACCTCCACGTACACCATAGAGGACTGTGCTCCTCTTTCCTATTTTTCTCTGCCACGTGCAATGAATTGAATGTTGAATGAATTACTTGCACAAATTTTGAACACCTTCAAATGACTTTAGGCATGGGTATTAATAGTTTTAATTTGATCTTCATCCAACATCGACGCTAGCTTGTCTTTTCCACCCATATGATGTTAGCTAGCTTCATTCGAAAATATTCGAATTACCTTCAATTTCTTGGTGCTCAAGTATTATAATTTAAAAACTTTATATTATAATAAAAATATTATAATATTACTCATTTTGAACCTTCCCTTCACAATTAATATTATTTCCTTCAATAATATTAATAATATTAATTCTTTTGAACCTTGCCTTCACAATTAATATTATTGCCATCAATAATATTAATATTATTAATTCTTTTGAACCTCACCTTCATTTTAAACCATTTTTCCAAAACTTCCTTTTCTATTGAGCTTGAGCTTGACCCTTCTTCTTGTTTCCCTTGTCCTTCAAAACCTAGTCCTGTTTTGATAAATGAAGATCTTTGTGCATTAATAATTTTATCCAAAGCTTTTGATATTTTCCCAAACCTGTGCAGCTTATCCTTAGAATATTTCACTTCCATCCTTAGAGAAACCACTTCATATTCTAATCTTTCACATTCTAACTCTTTTACCTCTAACTTTTCAACCATGACTTCTTTAAATCTCTTTGTCTTAGATTTTGAGTTTGTGAGGTTTTGTAGAAGCTTTTCATTTATTTCCTCATGTTCTTGAACTTGAGCCTTCAATCTTGAGTTCTGCTTTCTAACTCTTTGAGAGCAACAATAAGTTCTTCTTCTAGATCAATTGTGTCTTCTTATTTTTCTGAATCTTTCTCTAGGTCTTCAATTATAGGAGCATCTTCTACTTGGTCTTTAGTAGGAGTATTTTCTAACTCTTCTATTGCCAAAAATAGAATCTATTTTTCTTCACTATTTGAGAATATTTCATCACTATCACTTGAAGCACTGCTTGCATTTTTAATATAGAAACTCTTCTTGTGCCTTTGAAAGAACTTCTTTTCATGCTTGCCTTGACTATACCTATTTTTCTTTTCATGCCTGAATTTTCTTTTTTTCTTTTTTCTTATAATCTTGTTTCTCTTCATTGCTACTACTTTTATCTTGTGGAAATTTAGATGCATAGTGACCAAAGTCACCACAATTAAAGCATTTCACAGTATTTATATCTTTGTGTTTTTTTGAGTCCTTATTTCTTCTCACATAGTTCGCTTATTCATTACTACTTGACTCATCACTTGATTTTGGTTTCTTATATTTTATCTTCTTTGAAGCTTTGAAAGCTGCCTCTTTCTTGGAATTATGATATTTTTATGTTCTCATCTCATAAGATGTGAGAATTATATGTAACTCATCCATAGTCAACTTATAAATATCCTTCATCTCTTATATAGCTAAAATATTTGCATCATACCTTATAGGGAGTGATCTTAATACCTTCTAAGCAACATTGGAGTCCTCAACTTCGAATCCAAGTCCTCGCATGGTATTAACAACTTCATCAACATGAAGTAAGTATTTAGCAATATCTTCCTCATATTCCATATTCAATTCTTCAAACCTCCTTTTGTGAGTTTGCAGTTTTGCCAACTTGACCTTGCTATCTCCTTCATATGTTTACTTCAATTTGTCCCATATCTCTTTTTTTTATTTGCATTACATAACTTTCACAAATTTTGATTCACGTAATCCACTTAAGATTTCATTCATAGCTTTGGCATTATTCACATGTAATTACTTACATCCTTATCTATGGGAGGATTGGTTGTGGGTGTGAACTCATCCTCAACATATTACCATGTTTCATATCCTTGTGCCATCAAGTAAGTCTTCATCCTCATAATCTAGAAAGCATATTTTTTTCCATAAAATAATGGAGCCTTATTTGTTGAAGATCCATTCTGAGATGCCATTTGTGTTCCTATAATATCTTCCTTCAATTTGTTACTTTTTTTGACGAAACCCACTTTGATACCAATTGAAGAACACAAGCTTATACTAAGAGGGGGGGTTGAATAGTATAAGGTAAATTTTTACTTTCTTTTCCTAAACAATTTTATCCAATGTTATCAATTACAATATCAATAGCAATAACAAAACAATGCACAAATTATCACACACATGAGAGACACAAATTTAACGTGGTTCACCCAATGTGGGTTACGTCCACGGAGAAAATATTTCTTCTAAATTTTTTCAATAAATATCTTGGGAATCAATTCCCTATTACAATGTTTATGGATCTCTCTCCACAAGAGAACTCTATCCCCTTTTTTATGGTTTGTGTATCTCTCTCCATAGAAGAACTCTATCCCCTTTGCTCTAGTTTGTGGATCTCTCTCCATAGGAGAACTCTATCCCCTTTGCTCTGGTTTGTGGATATATCTCCATAGGATAACTCTATCTCATTTGCTCTGGTTTGTGGATCTTTATCCACAAAAGAACTCATCCCCTTTGCTCTAGTTTGTGTATTTCTCTCCATAGGAGAACTCTATCCCCTCTACTCTAGTTTACTCCAAATATTGCTCTTAACTCTATCTCAAATTTACACCAAACTTAATTACAAGGCTAGCACAAATCTACTCTAACTATGCTCACAAATCTCTACCTCAAATCTGCACCAAACCTCATTACAAGGCTAGCATAAATATGCTCCAAATTTTCTGATAAATCTATCAAAATTTGCATCAAACTTTGTTATAAGGCTAGCACAAATCTGCTCCAACTCTAATAACAAACTCTGTCCAAATTTGCACCAATCATAGTTACAAGGCTAACACAAATATGATCCAACTATAATCATAAACTTTGTCCAAATCTGCACACATTACATGCACAAATTTATCTCAAACCTACTCTCTATCTCTACCCAAATTTACACCAAACCTCGTTACAAGGTTAGAACAAATCTATCTCAAACCTAATCTTTGTTACTGACCAAATCTACTTCAAGTCTTCCCTTAAATTTGTTTAACTATGTCCCAAGTCTTCTCACAAGACTTGCTCAAATCTACCTCAATGTTGCTTCAAGTCTTCTCATAAGACTTGCTCAAATATACCTTAATGCTGCTCACTGAACCTGCTCAAATATTTCCAAATATTATATACAAACAATGCTTATATCTCTTTCAAAAATGCTTTCTTCAACTAGGCAATTAAGACATATTCTACTTAGAATTCTTTTAACTTCTGGAACATATAGAGAATGATATGTACTATAAAATACCCAATAAGTTATTTACATTCAAAAATATTGCATTCATCTAATCCAATCTCTACCTCTTGAAAAATTCCTTTCAACTCAAATCATACAAGTGCATAACTTTGCTTTACAAACCTGGTCTATATTTCTTTCAAATTTACTCTCAATGATCAAACACAATAATGCACAACTTGCTTTACAAAATTGGTCTCTAACACTTGCCCATTCACATTCAATGTCACTCACACCAATGCATAAATGCTTCACAAATTCTTTCAAGAAGAATACACAATTTGTTCTCAAAAACCATAACTCAAGTGTTTCCAATTTCACTAATCAATGATGCACCATTTTTTCTTGAAACCTAGCTCAAATATTTCCAACAATACACACTAAACCCTTTTATCTTCACCTTATAATTTTGAAATACTTGCTCAACCAACCACCTTAGAGAAGTAATAATGTCAACAGACCTCTTAACTTGCTTTGATGAAAAAGTGCCCTCAAAACTTGTTCCAAAATAATTTTCTTTTTGCCACTTTAAGAGGTTAGCCAATCTTCTTTTCAAAGCAATCACAAAAACCTTTCCTCAAAAATTGTGCACAGAAATATTGCTCTATCCTCTTTTACCTTCTCAAAACAAGGTTTTTAGTTAAAGAATAAAAACCTTTAAACTTTCCTTCACCATGCAAAAATACACACAATAATTAAACCATGCAACACCTTATAACTCCTACTTTTAAAAACACACAATCAACTTATACAATGAAAGAATTATTATCACACCTTATTTCTCCTTCTAAATAGATTTTAAATTTCAATATGAAAAGACCCTTTTCACATATTGTTTCTCCTTCTAAAAATATTTAAATTTCCACACCAAAAGACCCTTTTCACACCTTATTTATCCTATATCAAATGAGAAAAAATTAAATGCCAACTTAACCTTATAACTCCACAAAAAACCAAATTACAATTTAAAATTTAAACACCTCTTTTTATTCTTCCCTCAATGCGACTCGAACCTCTCACCTCGTGAGAGCATGGCACCCAACCAAGGGGTCACGACCAGTTGCACCAACGCAGCTCATCAGAGCACTAAGGCGCCAGTCGCCCTTTATGTCCTCCTATCGCGAACTTGGCCAAACCAAAACAAAATGATGCATGATGGGTTTCGAACTCACAACGCTTTCGTGTTCGCTCAGCCACCAATTGGTCTAGCTGGTTGGACGAATTCAAATGTGCACCAGTTCGAATGTAAAACCTCCACGTACACCATAAAGGACTGTGCTCCTCTTTCCTCTTTTTCTCTGCCATGTGCAATGAATTGAATGTCGAATGAATTACTTGCACGAATTTCTAACACCTTCAAATGACTTTAGGCATGGGTATTAATACTTTTAATTTGATATTTCATCCAACATCGACGCTAGCTTGTCTTTTCCACCCATATGACGTCAGTTAGCTTCATTTGAAAATATTTGAATTACCTTCAATTTCTTGGTGCTCAAATATTATAATTTAAAAACTTTATATTATAATATTACTCATTTTGAACCTTGCCTTCACAATTAATATTATTGCCTTCAATAATATTAATAATATTAATTCTTTTGATCCTTGCCTTCACAATTAATATTATTGCCATCAATAATATTAATATTATTAATTCTTTTGAACCTCACCTTCATTTTAAACCATTTTTACAAAACTTCTTTTTCTATTGAGCTTGAGCTTGACCCTTCTTCTTGTTTCCCTTGTCCTTCAAAACCTAGTCTTGTTTTGATAAATGAAGATCTTTGTGCATTGATAATTTTATCCAAAGCTTTTGAGAATTTCCCAAACCTGTGCAGCTTATCCTTAGAATATTTCACTTCCATCCTTAGAGAAACCACTTCCTATTCTAATATTTCACATTCTAACTCTTTTACCTCTAACTTTTCAACCATGACTTCTTTAAATCTCTTTGTCTTAGCTTTTGATTTTGTGAGGTTTTGTAGAAACTTTTCATTTATTTCCTCACGTTCTTGAACTTGAGCCTTCAGTTTTGAGTTCTGCTTTCTAACTCTTTGAGAGCAATAATAAGTTCTTCTTCTAGATCAATTGTGTCTTCTTCTTTTTATGAATCTTTCTCTAGGTCTTCAATTATAGGAGCATCTTCTACTTGGTCTTTAATAGGAGTATTTTCTAACTCTTCTATTGCCAAAAATAGAATCTATTTTTCTTCACTATCTGAGAATATTTCATCACTATCACTTGAAGCACTGCTTGCCTTTTTAATATAGAAACTCTTCTTGTGCCTTTGAAAGAACTTTTCATTCTTGCCTTGACTATACCTATTTTTCTTTTCATGCCTGAATTTTCTTTCTTTTTTTTTCTTATAATCCTGTTTCTCTTCACTGCTACTACTTTTATCTTGTGGACATTTAGATGCATAGTGACCAAAGTCACCACAATTAAAGCATTTCACAATCTTTATATCTTTGTATTTTTTTGAGTCCTTATTTCTTCTCACATAGTTCGCTTATTCATTACTGCTTGACTCATCACTTGATTCTGGTTTCTTATATTTTATCTTCTTTGAAGCTTTGAAAGCTGCCTCTTTCTTGGAATTATGATCTTTTTATGTTCTCATCTCATAAGCTATGAGAATTACATGTAACTCATCCATAGTCAACTTATAAATATCCTTCATCTCTTCTATAGCTAAAATATTTGCATCATACCTTATAGGGAGTGATCTTAATACCTTCTGAGCAACACTGGAGTCCTCAAATTCAAATCCAAGTCCTCGCATGGTATTAACAACTTCATCAATACGAAGTAACTATTTAGCAATATCTTCCTCATATTCCATATTCAATTATTCAAACCTCCTTTTGTGAGTTTGCAGTTTTGCCAACTTGACCTTGCTATCTCCTTCATATGTTTACTTCAATTTGTCCCATATCTCTTTTGTTGATTTACATTGCATAACTTTCACAAATTTTGATTCACGTAATCCACTTAAGATTTCATTCATAGCTTTGGCATTATTCACATGTAATTACTTACATCCTTATCTATGGGAGGAGTGGTTGTAGGTGTGAACTCATCCTCAACATATTACCATGTTTCATATCCTTGTGCCATCAAGTAAGTCTTCATCCTCATACTCTAGAAAGCATATTTTGTTTCCATCAAACAATGGAGCCTTATTTTTTGAAGATCCATTCTGAGATGCCATTTGTGTTCCTGTAATATCTTCCTTCAATTTGTTACTTTTTTTGATGAAACCCGCTCTGATACCAATTGAATAACACAAGATTATACTAAGAGGGAGGGTTGAACAGTATAAGGCAAATTTTTATTTTCTTTTCCTAAAAAAATTTATCCAATGTTATCAATTACAATATCAATAGCAATGACAAAAAAATGCACAAATTATCAGACACATGAGAGACACAAATTTAATGTGGTTCACCCAATGTGGGTTACATCCACGGAGAAAATATTTATTCTAAATTTTTTCAATAAATATCTTGGTAATCAATTCCCTATTACAATTTTTATGGATCTCTCTTCACAAGAGAACTCTATCCCCTTTTTTATGGTTTGTGTATCTCTCTCCATAGAAGAACTCTATCCCCTTTGCTCTAGTTTTTGGATCTCTCTCCATAAGAGAACTCTATCCCCTTTGCTCTGGTTTGTGGATCTATCTCCATAGGATAAATCTATCTCATTTACTCTGGTTTTTGGATATTTATCCACAAGATAACTCATCTCCTTTGCTCTAGTTTATGGATTTTTCTCCATAGGAAAACTCTATCCCCTCTACTCTAGTTTGCTCCAAATACTGCTCTTAACTCTATCTCAAATTTGCACCAAACTTCATTACAAGGCTAGCACAAATCTACTCTAACTATGCTCACAAATCTCTACCTCAAATTTGCACCAAACCTCGTTACAAGGCTAGCATAAATCTGTTCCAAATTTGCTCATAAATCTATCCAAATTTGCATCAAACTTTGTTACAAGGCTAGCACAAATCTGCTCCAACTCTAATAACAAACTCTGTCCAAATCTACACCAATAATAGTTACAAGGCTAGCATAACTATGCTCTAACTCTAATCATAAAATTTGTCCAAATTTGCACACATTACATGCACAAATTTACCTCAAACCTTCTCTCTATCTCTGCCCAAATTTACACCAAACCTCGTTACAAGGTCAGAACAAATCTATCTCAAACCTAATCTTTGTTACTGACCAAATCTACTTCAAGTCTTCCCTTAAATTTGTTTAACTATGTCCCAAGTCTTCTCACAATACTTGCTCAAATCTACCTCAATGTTGCTTCAAGTCTTCTCACAAGACTTGCTCAAATATACCTTAATGCTGCTCACTGAACCTGCTCAAATATTTCCAAATATTATATACAAACAATGCTTATATCTCTTTCAGAAATGCTTTCTTCAACTAGGCAATTAAGACATATTCTACTTAGAATTCGTTTAACCTCTAGAACATATAGAGAATGATATGTACTATAAAATACTCAATATGTTATTTACATTCACAAATATTGCATTCATCTAATCCAATATCTACCTCTTGCAAAATTCCTTTCAACTCAAATCATACTAGTGTATAACTTTGCTTTACAAACCTGGTCTATATTTCTTTCAAATTTACTCTCAATGATCAAACACAATAATGCACAACTTGCTTTACAAAATTGGTCTCTAACACTTGCCCATTCACATTCAATGTCACTCACACCAATGCACAAATGCTTCACAAATTCTTTCAATAAGAATACACAATTTGTTCTCAAAAACCATAACTCAAGTGTTTCCAATTTCACTAATCAATGATGCACCATTTTTTCTTGAAACCTAGCTCAAATATTTCCAACAATACACACTAATAAACCCTTTTATCTCCACCTTATAATTTTGAAATACTTGCTCAACCAACCACCTTAGAGAAGTAATAATGTCAACATACCTCTTAACTTGCTTTGATGAAAAAGTGCCCTCAAAACCTGTTCCAAAATAATTTCCTTTTTGCCACTTTAAGAGGTTAGCCAATCTTCTTTTCAAAACAATCACAAAAACCTTTCCTCAAAAATTGTGCACAAAAATATTGCTCTATCCTCTTTTACCTTCTCAAAACAAGGCTTTTAATTAAAGAATAAAAACCTTTAAACTTTCCTTCACCATGCAAAAATACACACAATAATTAAACCATGCAACACCTTATAACTCCTACTTTTAAAAACACACAATCAACTCATACAATGAAAGAATTATTATCACACCTTATTTCTCCTTCTAAACAAATTTTAAATTTCAATATCAAAAGACCCTTTTCACACCTTATTTCTCCTTCTAAACATATTTAAATTTCAACACCAAAAGACCCTTTTCACACCTTATTTATCCTATATCAAATGAGAAAAAATTAAATGCCAACTTAACCTTATAACTCCACAAAAAATCAAATTACAATTTAAAATTTAAATACCTCTTTTTATTCTTCCCTCAATGCGACTCGAACCTCTCACCTTGTGAGAGCATGGCACCCAACCAAAGGGTCACAACCAGTTGCACCAACGCAGCTCATGATAGCACTAAGGTGCCAGTCGCCCTTTATCTCCTCCTACCACGAACTTGATCAAACCAAAACAAAATGATGCATGATGGGTTTCGAACTCGCAACGCTTTTGTGTCAACTCAGCCACCAGTTGGTCTAGCTAGGTGTACGGGTTCAAATGTGCACCAATTCAAATGTAAAACCTCCATGTTCACCATAGAGGATTGCGCTCCTCTTCCCTCTTCTTCTCTGCCATGTGCAACGAATCGAATGTCGAATGATTACTTGCACAAATTTTGAACACCTTCAAATGACTTTAGGCATGGGTATTAATAGTTATAATTTGGTCTTCATCCAACATCGATGCCAACTTGTCTTTTCCACCCATATGACGTCGGCCATCTTCATTCAAAAATATTCGAATTACCTTCAATTTCTTGGTGCTCAAATATTATAATTTAAAAACTTTATATTATAATAAAAATATTATAATATTACTCCTTTTGAACCTTGCCTTCATAATTAATATTATTGCCTTCAATAATATTAATAATATTAATTCTTTTGAACCTTGCCTTCATTTTAAACCATTGTTCCAAAGAGCTCTTAAGCCTTTTGTCCTTCATTATAATATTCAAACCTTTTGACATCAACTTATGACATCAATGACAACACAATATACTCAAAATTTCCAACATATGGTTTGAAAGTAATACTCTTATCGAGTATTTTTTGGGTCGGATTCCCCCTGAGCATGTTCTTAAGAACTGGATTGAGCATTATTGGTGCTCGTATGGTATCCAAGTTGACCATGTACAAAATATCTCCAAGGGATTCTTCCATTTCCACTTTGGTAGCCATGAACAAGCCCAGAAAGTTCTGAACAAGGGCCCTAGCTACATTAACAGCTCTTTGCTCATTTTCCAGCCTTGGAGTCGGGATTTTGTTGCACATTTTAAGTCAAGTTGCCATTGATGTCAAGGAATATGTCAAGGAATAATGCAAAGGTTAATGGCAAAAGAACATAATATTTTTAATATTATGTAGAGGCATATGAAGTTTGGTTTTTATTAAAACCATGGATGAGCAAAATAAAAGGTTTTTCATAAAAACCCAAGGAAGCTTTTTGAAAAGCAAAAAGAGGTTTTAATATTTATTTTATAAAATATTTAAATTCAATTTAAATTTAAATTTTATAAATAAATATTACTTATACAAGGTGGCATATTCAGAGAAGGCTTTAAGCCTTAATAAATCCCAAAGGAATTAAATATTAATTTATAAGATTTAAATTCTAAAGAATTTAAATAATTTATAAATTAATTATTTAAAAACGAAATGCACCGACATCTAAGGTTAAAGTGAAAAATCGAAACGTGTCGACGTCCAAGGAAAGGGGAGGCAATGTATATTAATACATGCCTTAATGGCAGTTTCAAAAGGAGTTCGAAATATATTCTAAATTGTGCAATTTGTAATCAAAGGCTGCATAAGGAAAGAAGATGAAATTGGTTTTAGCACCAACGAGGAGGTTGAAGTTTCCATATGAGGAGAACCCCCATACAACTAGGCGGCGTGCCCTAGTGGCACTTTGTTGGGAGTTAAGGCGTTTGGGTAGTGTGAGACCTGCGTTCGAATCATAGTGGATCGTTTTGGCGTGGGAAGCACGCGATTTATTTTTATTTGGCACCAGCAAGGGTTAAGGAGCATGTGGTGCTCGTTTGGTGTTAAACAAGCGCCTAGCGCTCACAACAGTCGAGGTTGCGACTAGGACGCACAAGGAGGTGGCAAATATTCGAATCTCACCCAAGGCCGACGTAAACATTTTAATTTTATTTTTTATTAAGCCTAAGTTTTAAATATAGTTTAAAGGAGTTATAAGGGGTTATATTTAAAGGGGCTAAATTTAAATTTTAATTGTTATTTAAAAGGAGAGATAAGGGGTAAACTTTATTTTTACATGAAGTTATTTTTACATGGTAAATTGAAGATTGATTATTTTGAGAGATTTTTGTTGAAGGTGATATTGATGTTATTATAGGGAAATCATAAGGTGTACTTGGTCAATCATTTTTGTAAATGAATGTTTTCATAAATATGGAGTTATAAGGTGTATAAGTGTTTTGATATTTACATTGTACTTTTGAGGGAGTTTATGATCTTCTAACTCCTTTGAGCTTGGTAAAGAAGTGTTTGTGGTTGTGGCATATGTTTGAGGTTCCTTCATCATCAAGAAAAATGTATGGGCACATTCTTCCATAGTTGAGTGATTGATTGGTTTTTTGGAAAATAAGCTTGGAATGAAAAAGACTTAATTAGGGTTTCCTTATTAAGTGTGTTGAATTAATGCTTCAAGGTTTTATGTAATAAGATTTGTTGATAAAACCTTGTTTGATGAGCATTGTTGAGTTGAGGTTTTCTGGAATAAGATTTGTTGAAAAAACCTTGTTTGATGAGCATTGTTGAGTTGATTGGTTGTTTTTTTGAAAATAAGTTTGGAGTGAAAAGTACTTGATTAGGGTTTCCTTATTGAGTGTGTTGAGTTAATGCTTCAAGGTTTTTTGGAATAAAGAGTTGTTAAAACCTTGTTTTATAAGAATTATTGTTGAAGCCATTGATTGTGTGAAGAACTTGAACTAGGGTTTGAAAAGAACATGAGTATCATTGTTATGTGAGATTGGGTGTTGAGCATTGTTGGAAATATTTTGAGTGAGTGTTCATATGCTTGGACTAGGGTTTGTGAGCAAGGATTATTTCATTGAGTGATTGGTTGAGTAGAGTTGATTGAGCCTAGTTAAGTGGATGTGTGAAGTGATTGTTCAAGTTCCAAAAATAAACTATTCTATATTCTGAATTGAATTGAGAAAGTGATTGAGTTGAAGCATATTGAGTCTCTAACAATTCTCTGTATGTTTTTGAAAGAGTGATTGAGCATTGTAATGAGTATAGAGCATATTGAGTCTCTAACAATTCTCTTTATGTTTCTATGAGATTGGACAAGTTCTAGAGTGGACTTGTTGAGAAGATTTGATACAAGTCTTTGAGAAGACTTGTGGATAAATTTGAGTAAGCTTTTGTGGAAGCTTACAATACAGATTGAGAGCAGATTTGGATAAGTTCTTGTGAGGACTTATTGAGCATATTGGACAAGTTCTAGAGTGGACTTGTTGAGCATATTTGGATAAGTTATTGAAAGGACTTATTGAGCTAATTGGACAAGTTCTAGAGAGGATTTGTGGATAGATTGGTGTGAGCTTTTTTGGAAGCTTACAAGGAATATTTGAGACAAGTCTTTGAGAAGGCTTGAGAGCAGAGTTGATTGATTGATTTGTTCAAACCTTGAGTTAAGGTTTGGGGCAAATCTAGTAGAGTTAATTTAAGATTGAGTCAAGCTTTGAGTTAAGGCTTGAGGATAGATATTGAGGACAGATTTGTGCTAGATCGAAGGACTGTGTTTAGTGCAGATTGAGGATAGAGTTTGGTGCAAATTTGAGGATAGATTTATGCCAGACAGAGATTGAGGTAAAATTTGTGCTACACCGACGGACTATGTTTAGTACTGATTTCAAACAGAACTTTGGATATGACAGAGTTGAGAACATAGATCTCTAGCTAGATTAGGGAAGACAAGTGTCTTCTATGGATAGATTTCCATTTGCTAAGGGTAGTGGAGGCAGAGGTCTTCTAGAGGATCACCAACCAAAGTAGATATTAGGAGATTGGTGTCTCTTGTGGATAGATATCCATGAACTTAATTTAGGGGATTGGTGTCTCCTTTGGATAGAGGTCCATAAATATTGTAATAGGGAAAGGATTCCCAAGAGATTTATTGAGAAAATATTAGTGAAATATTTTCTCCGTGGAGTAGCCCACATTGGGTGAACCACGTTAAATTGGTGTCTCTATTGTGTGTGATGATTTATGCATTGCTTTGGTTACTATTGTTGATATTGGTATATTTACATTGCATAATATTGTTTGGAAATAAAAATAAAAAGTGATCTTATATTGTTCACACCCCTCTTAGTATAAGCTTGTGTTCTTCGATTTCATGGTTTCTAATGTTGTTTCCCTGGTCGTGCCTGTCTGGGTTGAATTCCTAGACCTTCCCACTGCATGTTGGCCCTTCCTAAAGAACTTGGTGTCCACCCTTGGTGAGTTTATGTGCGATGAGCCCACTCAGTTCATGTCGGTCCGCCCAACTAAGAGAATGTGCATCAAGGTTGACCTGGCCAAAATGCTGAAGGAGCACATCAATATTCAGATAGGTACCACTCGTATTCACTAGTGGGTGGTGTACATCAATCTCCCTAATACATGCTATAAATGCAAGTTTACCTCCCACCACATTAAGGATTGCCCCTTGATGGCAAAAAAATTCAAGGTCAAGGTGCCAGTTTCAGCCGCTAGTGTTGTGTCAACCTCCACCACCTCAAAAACCCCTCTAAAGGTGGTGAATGGGCTAAAATTTCTTGCAAAAATGGGAAAGGTGGTAAAAACACTAACGCAGGGCATACAACGGTGACCTATGCTTATGCCCTTGCTCCCAAACCTCTCATGCAGACCCTAATTATGAATTTGACTCCTACCCCTTCTCCTTTGTTAGTCGTTTATTATAAGGTGCAAGAAGAGGGGTTTCATTCCTCTGTGCCCTTGGTCTCCTAGAAAGTGGTGGTGGCTAAAGGAAGTTTCTCCTAGAGTTCAAGCCGATGGTCCTGCAGCCCATCGTGAGGTGAGCATCATGCCCATTTAGACAAACAAAGGCTTACCAACTTCCCCCCATGAACTTGGAGGTCTTCATGAATAATTCCTTTCACATTTTGTCGGACAATGCGAGCGAGGCCAATGGTGGTATGCAACTTGACTCATTCTAATGTTGTTTCTTTCATGGAATGTATGTGGCTTGATGGACCTAGTCCGACATTACATGGTCAAGGATGAGCTCAATACCTGTTCCAACATGTATGGTCACCCAGATTTTGTTTATCTCCAAGAAGTCAAAGCAGTAGAATTCACCTTGCAATCTGCTTGCTCTATGTTATGGCATGGAAGTCAGATGTATGCTACCAACCACCCTCAAGGCAGTGGAGGCTCTATAATTTTGTTAAATGATAGGTGGAGAAGTAATTGTATCACTTAGGGTTTCGATCCCTCCTATTACGTGGTTTAGATTTTGCTTGAAATGGGAGGGTTGTCCTTTGGTATTATTAACATTTACACCTCTAATGAGGTCCAGGATAGATGTGCCCTGTGGAGATGGTGTGTGTTGTCCCTACCAGCCATAGTTTGGCTTATGTGTTGTGACTTCAATATGATAGAAAAAGCCTCTGATAAAGTGGGTCAACTTCCTAAAAGGTGGGCCACATGAGAGTGACATGTTTGGTACTTTATGAAAAATAAACTGGGGGTCTTTGATCCCAATGCATGTTTTTCTACAGGGTATTTTCTGAGCATATTTGGTTCAAGTGGTCCAATTTTCAATCCAGCCTCGCAAGAGTTTTAAAAATACTTGACAGAGCTATGTTTTTGCCAGACCAGCGAGAGTTCTCCTTTTCCCGTTGACTTCCTTTTGTCCCTTTTGTTGAAACTATTCCTAGAATGGTCTTGTCTGATCATTTGCCTATAATATTTACGGTTAATGTTTCTTCCACTCCTTTGCAGCCATTTAAATCCTATTTTTTTCTTAACACATCATTCCTTCAGCATGAAACCACTATTTGTCATATCTAAAGGATATGTAATCTTATTCCTAGACCCAATGGAGATTCTAGATGGATTGAGTGGTGGAACGATGCCATCTTTCGCACCACTGGTATGCTTAGGAGCTTGGAGAAAAAAGTGGCGCAACTGCACCAATTCTCTAATATTGCTCTAAGAAATGAGCTTGCAAAGGCTTCCATTAGACTAGAGGTTTGTTTCTTTGACTTTGTCATCCAAGCTCATATTTCTCAAATCTGGCATGACGTCAAAGTGACTGAGTTGTATGAAGCTAAAGGGGCTCAAATAAAAGCCAGGCTCCATTGGTTTAAAGTGGGTGATAGAGTTTCTAAAGAGTTTTTCAAATACTTAGGCCTCCCAAACATTCTACTCAATTCAAATCCCTTGTTAACGGGGTTCAAATCACTTCTTTTCTTGAGATAACAATAGTGTTTACCAAGCATTATACTCAAGTTTTTGTTGCTCAACAGTACACCCCAAAAAGGGAACAAGCTCTTCGATGCTCCAAAGAAGTTGTCCCTACTTGCCTCTCCCCTACTCAAAGGAATGATTACGAGCACTTATTGTCTGTGTAGGACCTATTTGATGTTCTTTTTAAAATGTTATACGCTAAGGCACCTGGGCTAGATGGCTTCCCTTGCGAATTCTACAAAACTTGCTAGGATTTTGTTGGCCCTAACCTGCATAGAGTATACTTGGAAACCTTGAGGACTGGCTCCTTAGGCACTCTAATAAATAAGGGAAACATCAAATTTATCCCCAAGTCATGGAAGATCATCACAAAATGGAGGCCTATCACCCTATTAAATGTTAGCTACAAAATCATTGCCAAAGCGTTTGTCCTACAAATTCGACCTTTGCTTCCCACTATTGTAAGTTTTGATCAGACTAGCTTTATTCAAAATCGCTACATTCTGGACAATTTCTGGGCAGTATAGGAAGGTATGAAGTCGGCTCGTAGATCTAATCAATAGGCCTTCTTCCTCAAACTTTATTTTGAAAAATCCTATGATAGAATTGAATGGGTCTTCATACTTTCCATGCTCGAAGCTCTTGGCTTTGGCTCTCAATTCATTTTCACTATCAAAATGCTTTTTTAGGATGCTTCATTCATGCTTTCTCTCAATAAATATCAAACTGAAGCTATTGGGTTGCATAGGTCAGTAATTCAGGGGTGTCCTCTGGATCCTTCACTCTTTATTTTAGCAACAAAAACTTTTTGTTATCTTTTGGCCAACAGTGCCTCTAATGGGTTACTTCGGGGTATTTCTCTTCTTGGGAATACATGCCAGCTTATTAACGACCACTTTGTTGATGATTCCTTCCTCACCCTACAGGAGGATGAGCAATCCCTCTCTAAATCTCTTTCATGCCTCGACACTTTTTACAAAGCTTCAGGTTCAAAAATTCAATGGAGGAAGACTTCTTATTACCGGTAATCCCCTCAATCTCTTCCTCATTGGCTTCAACACATTCAATGGAGTTGGATTCAACCTGGGGAAATTTTCAAATTTCTTGGCATTCCCTTTGTCTTTCAAAGCTCTCCATCACAATTATGGTCCTATGTCATCAACAAAATTGAAAGTAAACTGGAGTATTGGAATACTAAGAAATTATCTCTTGCTGGAAAATTCCAAATTTTCTCGAAAGTGTTGGCCTCCATGCATGTTTGCTACTCATCCTGCTGGGTCCCTTCCTAGGCATGTTACAAAAATCTTGAAAAACTGTTGCAGGACTTTCTATGGTCCAATGGTTATGAGCGGAAGGGTTTCCACAGAGTGGCTTGGGATATTTGTTGTCTCCCAAGGAATGCTGGTGATATGGTTATGTTGAACTGCAAAAGATAAGGTTTAGCCCTCTATGCTAAATGGATTATTCAGGCTCTTAAAGGCCCTAAATATTGAAAAATGCTTCTCAGACATTGTATCTTGGTTGGGCTCCCCCTCAACTGCAGAGCATGGGTAGGGATGGATCTTCCATATCTAGGGCTTCCCCTAGTATTCATTAAAATACCTAGCCCCTTTGTTATCAAGAGCATATGGAATGCTTGGCAGTAAATCATCTCATGAATTATATGGAAGGGGGTCAGGTTACATAAAGGCCTCTCCATCAATCATCTCAATGTTTGGTGGTCCCTTATTTTCAAGTTACAAGGCACGTTGTTAGCATAAATCCCCTAGGTCCATGCTCAGAATTTATTTAAGCATAGAATTGGAACAATTGTAGATTTTTGTTCTAGGTACACCAGGTATTGGATCCCCTAGGATACTTTTAAACACACCTTCCGCTTGACCAGTGCGGACAAAGTGACCTATAATGCAGTGATTGACCACACCCTCTTTTTCATTTGGCAAAAAATAGGAGTTAGATCCCATAAACCCTGGTGGAAAGATTTGGCATGGTACAAAAGCACTCCTTTGCTCAATTACAAAGCCAAACATGGTTATTAATGACTTACGCCGGCTTCCCCCATAGTGCCCAAGCTCAATGTCAAATGGGACCTTGTTTCTACTCACACTAGATGGAAAACCATATTACACTCAGCTTGGGCTTCTTACTTGGAGCCAAAGAAAGCCCTTTTTGCCTAGAGCTTTCTATGTTAGGGACTACCCCTTGGCAATCAATTTTATTATATGGGGGTGCCTGATCCTAGATGCCCATTCTGTCAAGAACCTGAATCTTGTTTACATATTTTTTGGTTGTGTAGACGTGCCAATCTGGCCTGGAATTGGGTTATTTCTTTCTTTGCATTGTACATGCTCCTGCCACTTTCATGGCAACATGCCTTACTGGGTGATCCTATCCAATTCTCCCTCTCTCTGAAGGAAGTGTGGTAAATTGTCAGAGTCGACATTCTGTTTCACATTTGGAAATCTAGAAATAGAATTATTTTCAAATAGGTTGATCCGTATCTGGAATTTTCTTTGGCTGACATGTTGGAAGTATTCCATGATGTGTGGTTTCAGATTTGTGACTAGGATAAGGAGGTGGCTATGGAGGTGGACCACTTGCAGGCCTTGCTGAGTTATTGGGGTGGTGCCCCATGTTCTATGAGTACGGTGGCCCCATATCGCACACCTCCTAACCAATCTCACTTTCGTTCTCATTGACACCCAGTTCGTGCCAACGCCAACCACCTAAGAACAAAGATAATTATATTGGGGGTAATTTATAGCAGCGTGATACATGGAATGTGCAACAACCAATGTAGGCGACCAGTGATGGGTGGGGTGCCCCAATCAGCAATGAAAATCTCTCTTCTTGGTCACGTCCCCCATATCCCATTAGTCATGCTTCAGGATGGGGTGATGATCACTTTGATGGGTGGGGGGAGTCGCCCACTTCGATGGATAAGGAGATGTCAGCAAAAATCTCCATTCCATAATGCATTTATGGTTGTAATTAGTTCTCAATTTTGATGTGTTGGCAGTGGAGCCAGTTCTTTTTCAGCTTTGTCTTTCCTAATTCTCTATCAAGATTAGTGGGGTTTCCTCAAAGGTGTGATTTTTTCATCCACACTCTTTTATTTGTTGTAAAAGACTTTTAACTATTAGTTAAATAGCCTTTTCTTCAAAAAAAAAATCAAACAAATAATTATAAGATTGGGTTTTCAACATCTATCATTACGATTTTGTGCTAAAACTCCTTGAGAAAGTGTTGGTAGGTGCATTTGCAAGAAGTATAAATGATTCCCATCGAAAATAACTAATCTCACACTAAATCGAAATCCTTTAAATTGTCATGTCGATGTGATATATTGAAAATTTTACTTATATGTTTTTTATTTTATTTTAGTAAAAGTTAATATTATACTTTAGTTTGTCAATATTATATCAGTCATCTTTGTAGTGTAAGTGGAAGGAATAAAATTGGCTTGGTTGAAGAGGAGGTCCTTTGAAGGGGACACCATTTTGTGTAGCTTTCCTCTAAATAGTGTATACCTGGATGGGACGATATTGTTGATTATCTAAGAGCGGCTTTTGAGGTTTTTTTCTAACCTAAAATTTTAAGGGAGGTCCACAGTTCGAACCTCTGGCTCTCGAGGCTTCTTTCTAACCTAAAAGTTTACAGGAGGTCCACGGTTTGAACCTATGGTTCTCGAGGTTTCTTTCTAACCTAAAAGTTTACCGGAGGTCCAAGGGACACAAAAAAATATCTTGTGGCTTCCCTCTAGATAGTGGTATACCCGGATGGGATGGCGTTATCGGGAACCTTTGTGATGCGAAGGGGGACATAAAAAAATCTCTTTTGGCTTCCCTTTAGATAGTGGTATATTCGGATGGGACGACACTATTAGGTACTTAAGAGCTACTCTCGAGGTTTTCTCTCTACAACGCAATGGTACGGGATTTGAATCTTCTTTGAAAGGTCCAAAATTCAAACCGTAGAGTGAGCCGACACTATCAGCCACTTAAGAGTTGCTCTCAAGGTTTTCTCTCTACAATGCAATGTTACAGGATTCAACTCTTCTTTGAGAGGTCCAAAGTTCAAACCGTAGAGTGGGTGGGTGTGTGTATGGTTGTATTTGACCTTATTGATAATCTCAGCTCTCACTCTTATCAGAGGTCATGGTTGGGATGGAGATACCTAACCCTGAACGTCATCATATGGGTTTCTTACACTAACCTTAATCAAGAAAAATTATATTATATCATCAACTAAAATATTAACATTTTTTTGTTTGTTTGGTTACATAGGAGAGTTGGTTATAGCCACTCTTTTTAGTAATTAGCAAGCGTAGGGTTCAAACCATAAGGATTGCTCCCAACAAACCTATATGTCTCGTTCTTGTTGACCCGATGTGAGATAGGAACCACCGGTTGCTCGGGTTCATACCATCATCATTGATCTTGCGGGCACTCAAAGAATACAGAGCAGACTACTACCTTTGCAAAGGGTTGGCTTCCACCAAGGTTTGAACCTAAGTCTCTTCTTAGTAAGTACCCAACCACACCTACACTTATCAATCCACCTAATGCAACACTAACATTATTCACCAATAAATATAAAATAAAATAAAATAAAACTCAAAGGAAATATATGTTAGCATAGGGATGTTCAAGGAATATGTCTAGGGAATATATATATTAGCATGGGGTGCAACACTAACATTATTGACCAATAAATATAAAATAAAATAAAAAACTCAAAGGGAATAAATGTTAGCACAGGGATGTTCAGGGAATAATATGTCGAGGAAATATATATATTAGCATGGGGATTTACAAAGCATTGCGGAAAGACTAGTAAACTCTCAAATGGATAAAAGTCTATCATGACAGGACCGCAAGGAGGGAAGATTCCATCTGGTTATTTTCTATCAAAACATTATATTATATTATTTTTTTTTAATGTAGAAGAATGTTTATATTATAATATATATTTAAAGTAATATTATATAATTTTTTTATTAAGAAAAAGGTAGATTTTATTAATTCATTAATTAAAACATTACAGTATTATAGAGTTTAATATTGATTAGTTAAAAACAAAATGAAGTGGATAAGGAGTAAAACATTTATAATTGAATATATATAAGAATAAAAATTAATAGCAACAAAAAGATTATCTTGTTGCAATACACCAAATATCAACACTCATTTGTGGGAGAACTTGTTATATGAAGAAATTATGGGCGTGTCTTCCATGATATCTTCTGAAGTCTTTAAAGAAGAAATAGAAGTAATCAAAATTTGATTGCTCATCAAGAAAAAATAGAAGTAATCAAAATTTGATTGCTCATCATTGTTAACTGCCTTTTTTTTAGTTTACTATTGGACCTTTTGAAGATCTTGAACTATATGAGAAAGCTGATGAACTTTTTCAATAACATCTCGAGGTGTGTTGGAAGTTCTATAGACTTAGGAATGAATGCGTCCCACATGTAACAAAAGATCAAAGGTCAAGTATGCTAAAACTATATCCCATGGAAGAGCAGATCCAGTAAACACCTTTTTGCATCTACACTTCCAAATGTGCTTAAGAAAAGTCTACAAACATCCCAAAGTTTGGGGCATTGATTGAGCTGAGAAAAACCAAGCAGAGAAAGCTTCCAAGATCTAGTGAAAGAGGAAAAAGAAAAGTGTAGAAGACATCCCAAAACTGCTTAGCCATGTCACAAAACCAAAACAAGTGAATAAGAGTTTCTAAATCATTACAAAAATTGCATTGAGGGAAAATGTGTAAAATCAAGATCAAACTTTCAGAAGTTGGAAGTTTTTGATGCAAAATTTGTCATCCAAGAAATTGAGTTTTGGATTCAATAGGAACTTTTCAAATTTGAGTAGCAAGAGACTACCATTGGGCATTAGTAAAATTCACTTGACACTTGGATACTGAACTTAACTTAGAGTGAGGTCCTTGTAAAGTTGAGAACAACTACCTATAATAATATATGAAATGATTGAAGATGACTTAATGGTCATAGAATCTCTTATTATATAATTTTTTAATGTAAAAGAGTGTTTATATTATAATATATATTTAAAGTAATGTTAAATATAATTTATATGAAATGATTGTAGATGAACTAATTGTCATAAAATAAAAAAATATTTATATTATAATATATATTTAAAGTAATATTAAATATAATTGATAGTATATTCTTTGGGACCTTTAATTTAACTTAAAGTTGGAGTGTTTGGGCAAAGACTTATATTATAATATTTGAATGTCGTACCCCGTATATGTGGAAGGTGTCATGAACAGGTAAAGCCTATTTTAGTGGTTGGTGATCGGTCGTGTCAATCACTGCATGCCGACACAATGACATTGGTCACGAGCATATTTGCATAAATATAAATTAAGCACAATGCGATCTCCATCATATGCTAATGGTAACCCTCATCAATCATGCCCACGTCCCTAGTTAGGCTTTCTTGCGTCATACCTTCTTGCAAGTCAAATCTTTGAGGCCATTGATTTTGGTCAGCTTAAGGTAACCTCTCACCAGTCTCAAGATTAGAAAAACAAAATGTGTGAGGTAGAAATGTGTGTGGTGGAGATTATTAAGACAAATATTCATGGAGTATTGTAGTGGTTAGCATCATTTTTGTTGAAAACTGATTCAAAATTTGATTATACGTTAAAATATTAAATTTAAGGTATTAAATTAGTTATAGGTGGGATAATTATCATAAGAATAAAAAAGAATAGATCAAAAAATTATTATTAGATTATAAATTAGTCGTTCTATGGTATGTTGAACTATGAAGTGGGTGATTTATTTTTAGCGATCCATGAAAGGCAACTCAATTGAAATCCGTTAACCAACCAACGAGAGTTAAGGATCAAAGATCGATAATTTTGAGGGTACTTCAGAAAATTTGTTAAGTAAAACATTGATTTGTAAAGAACGATGCCTTAAATGATGTAGGAGAGAACATCATTTGATTAGCAAATATATGTATATATGGAAGGGTTTTTAATTTGCAATATTGAAGAGAAATGAAGCTTCGAGAGAAGGAGAAGTGATTCTATTGGGTCCCACATTGTTAAATTGTCAATCATCATTAGGTCCCACCTAGACAGGTAATTCATGAAGGAATCAAAGACATTAATCCATAAATTTTGGAGGAAAATAGGTAAATAATAGAGAGAGTAAATCTCATTGGGTCCCACCTGATTAAATAATCATCATCACCATTGGGCCTCGCCAAACCATGTAACCAAGGGGAGACATAAAGTTGAAAAACAAGAGCCCATCAATTCTTAAACAAGGTGGCATAGGATAATGTCAGTAGAGCATCAATTGCTCAAAAATGATTTTGAGCAGGAAAATATACTAATCTATGATTTGAACAAGACCAAGGTAATCGATCCACTGATCAAACATCCTAGGCGACTAATTTCTCAAAGGGAGAATTATAAATAGAATATTTAAATTTTCTATTTTGGGCATCATGAATGTCGATTCTAAGGTATGAATGTGGAAATTCAATCTAAATCAAGTGGAAACTCAAGTTTTGAAAAGAGGAAAAAATCATGAAATTATAGATTATAATCAATTGTAGTCAAGAGTTGAAGGCCCACCATTGAAGCAAAATTACTTAGCTAATTGATCTCATGATCTATAAATATTACAAGATTTTCTCAAAAGTAGATTAGGAGTTTGTGATTTAATCTAAGTTTAGAATTTTTCTTCCTATAAATAAATGTTATAGTACGTTATATGGATCCTTTTTGTCATATTTAGTTGGACATCTACTATTCTATGTTCAAACTCATTTTGCATCACACATTAATTTAATTGGTTACACTTATGTATAGTTAATCTATATTTGCTTATATATATATGCTTTCTTACCTTAAAATCAAAAGTGTATGGCTACTAGATTTTGGCTCTTTCTTTTCATATACAAATGAATGTTTAATAATTTATTAGGGAAGTAGATGAATGAGTCGTATTTATCTATGCCAAATCTTGTAGTAATTGAAATTTACCAATGTTATCTCTTGGATATGTTTTTTTCTTCTAAATTTCTAACCCTTTCTATTTAAAAAAATAAAAAATAAAATAAAATAAACATGGCACTATCTCTCTTTGGAGGTTGACAAAGTGAAAACTCAATATTCCAACCTTATTATGGATGATATTATGAATATAACCTTAGGAAAATCAACATTAAATACTTTTGGGATGCTTAGCGGGACCCCAATCAGATATGTGTCTAGAATATTTAATTTAACAATCTTAAAACATGACTTTGTAAAAAATCCATGTTTGTATGTTTATGTTGTCCTAGGCCTAGCAAACCAAAGGACTAGTGACTTCCTTTAAATATCCTTTCATTATTACTAGAAGACCAGTCAAGCACAAAATTTCCACACTATCAAGCAGTCAAACACCAATAGTAAAATGGCAGGCACAATCCACATTGCCCTTATATAAGTTCAAGATAGATTAGGCTTAAACTCAAACACGGTAGCAAGTTTATGCCATGCAAGTCAACTATCAAAATCCACTAAATCCAATCCCTAAGGCAATAATGAAAGTGTTGACCATCTTTAGCAAAGAAAAGAACATATGGAATTTAAACATCTACAAGATCTAAACACATTAAAGATGATTCAAAATATCAAACATGAGTATATTATGGTACGTTTGCTCACTTTTTATTTATGGGGGTGGTATAAAGGTTTTGGAAATGAAATTATCACAAGTTAGGAAACTTTGGAAAATGCATTGAAGTTGAGGTTTGAAGACTCATCAAACACATTTATTATTGTTGTAGTTCAACATAAATTTTAGAAATCCTTTCGAAGACATACCTAATTTAATTATATAATTTAATAGAATATGGAACAAACATTTGTACAAAGGATATAATTTAAGCTAATGAATGCACAAACATTTGTACATTATGTTAAAGCACTAAAAGTGATGTTAGCTATGATGATTCGAGAAGATGACTAAATGATGATTTTAGAAGCATATCAAGAGGCAATACATGCAAATGATATTCTCCTTTATGTGGGTAGATTACCATCAGAACCCTCCATACCATTTTTATGCATATATAACTAGGGGTTACTAGGAACCAAGTCTCTAGAAGTTCTTATTGCCTCCACAAATAACCTCAATACTAAATCCTCCTACATAAATTTCAATATCTAACACTACAAGAGATGGTAGTTCTAACACCTCAAGCACAACTAGAATAAGACTAAGGAAAGGTGGATTGAGTGGAGAAACAATTTAATGACTTGAGTACCATGATTCATGAATATCTAACAAGCTCACCATCAATGAAAGGTAAGTTTATGATAGAAGGTATGGCAAAGGATGACAATAAAGAAAAAATTCATATCTGAAAAGAGACTAGAATAATGTCCTATAATTACCAGATAGGCTAGTAAATACGTGGTAACTCCAACATCCAAGAATACACCAAATCAAGGCTATAAATGCACACATGAACCTCTAAGAGTTATAGTGTTACACATACAACAATATGCATAACCCCATATACATGCATTCTAGAATGGTATAGAACTCAAGCTATGACACAAACGACTCATTCTCTAACTATCTATTAACAAATATCATGCTCTTGAAGGACACAAAGCCTATATTCTCTAACTATCTATTAAAAAATATCATTCTCTAACTATCTATTAACAAATGTCATGCTATTGAAGGACACAAAGCCTATATTCCTAGATTAAAGGTTATATTTAGAAATTATATGTTGGAGAAAGATATCCTTATGTTTACTTCAAAGACAATAAATTTATGATCAAAGGGTATATATGATATGTGCAAGAAAGAAACACTTGAAGATCAATAGTAATTTGATTCAATAAACAAGTAAATGCATGTACACCATCTTAAAGTGAGTTACTTCATTATCCAAAAATGTTGATCAAACACCATGGAGACAAATCCCTCAAGCTCAATCTATATGACAACCCTTGTCAACACTCATAAAACTTATGATTTTGAAAAGTCAAAATTATCAACGTCCTTAATTGAAAGGGAAAGAGATGATGATGAAGGTGGGTACACTAGAATGTTATGGAAAAAAAGAAAAATATATTAGATACAAAAAAGGTATAACAAAAAGGCTTTGGTTTCTTTCATTTACCTAAGAAGAGAGCCAACAAATCACTCATTATACATTAACTTCATTCCTAGGAAATAAGTATATGTACCATCTAGAGGGTTTAATATTATTGAGGCGCTAAAGAAAATACAACCAAATTCTAGTATCTTTAACACTTTGTTTCTCACATAATAGGATAACATATTGTAAGAATCATGGAAAGGATAGAAGATATTTATATAAAAAGCTAAATCAATTTTTTAGAAGGAACCGTTTGCATATTCCTATTGATTAAATCAACAAAACTTGGTAGCTCACAATAAGCATCTAGAGGTGAATGTAAAAATTGTATCACAACAACAAATACAAATTTCAAAATTCATAAATCCTTATTATTTTGCTTTACTCTCAAGGTTGAAGGTTTCCACTTTCATAATGCCAAACTCTAGATTCATTATAATAGTCACGTCCAAAGTGGTTAATGATAAATTTAATATTATGTATACCCACATATTTAATGGCTTGATATAGATAAGTATAACACCTATCAACATTATTAGAGTATTAAAATATTTAATGGTGATGGTATACACACCCATATCTAATAATGGTCCAAGAAGTTATGTTTGTGGACTTGCCATTGTTGTTCATAATGTGACTTTGATGAGAGTGGGAGAAGAAACTATTTGAAAAGGATAGATGTCCATGGATAATGTGTACATAAAGATCCCATGCAAGGATAGAATAATTAAAATTTTAAAAAAAAGGTATGCCTATACCATATCAAGGCTTATGAAGGATAAGGACAAGGAGTGATGAATTAGAAAGAGGATTGGCGCGAAAAGACCTATAGATTGAAGACAATCAACTTAGTGGACTGAATATGATAACTGACAGTTTATAAGAGGAATATGAAGAGCTTTGGATGCTATACTAAGATACTAATCATAAAAACTACGTTATTCTTGATAGTCCAAATGAATCATTGACTCTCACAAATTATGATTTCTATACTTTGGATGAAATATGAACAATGCTTTTTTGTGGAGTCAAAATAAAAAACAATGTAGAAGTATTGTTTTAACTAGTCTAAAAAAGAAAGTATGAAAATATGCTTATAGGTTATTATTCAGTTTCACCAACAACATGGTGGAATGAAAAGCATTATCTTTGGGACTTCACAAGGCTGAGTAACTAAGGATTAAATAATTGAAAATCTATGGTGATTCAAAATTAGTGGTTGATTAGGTTATATCCATATGTGTGGCAAAGCAAAAATAGATAAAATCTTACAAAAATTGAGTATGGAATCTAATTGAAGCATTTGGGTTAATGCACATTCAATCAATCCCACATCAACACAATAAAGTAGTGAACTAGCTAGCAACTAAGGCAACTAGATTCAACCTAGCTAGTTATATGTGGGCTAAGCAAGAATAGGTCATCTTCAAACCATCCATCCCAAACAATATGGAACAATGGTAAGTTTTTCAAAATGACCACCAAGTCATGAACCTCCTTATCAAAGAAGCATAACATGTTGAATCATAGGGAAAGTATGATGATCATATCAAGGATGGTGTGATCCAATAAAAGAGTAATCAATTTTTAGAGGAATTTATTACATTAGAGAGTATATTTCACTTAGATGATCGAACAAAGAAGAAAAGTATTCTAGAAATATCATCTAATTACCAATCTCTTGAACTTGCTAAAGGATTTTTTTTATTGTTAGACGAAGATTGCTCTACAAAAGAGCTATAGGGTTTTAAAGACTTGTGTATAGAGTATAATGATGTCATATCTTGGAGCTACGATGACTTGAAGGTGAATTATAAGACCATAATTCAATACATGATTTATTTGATCCTAGGAACCTTATCATTCAAAATTTCAAAATTGAAGTAATCATGAAGAAGGAGCTAATGAATATATTTTAGAACAATATTATCTAGCCTCTCAAGCATTTTATGTAGGTGGTAAACCTAGTGTTAGTGAGAAATAAGAGTGGAGATATTTGGTTATGTGGAGTTTTGAAACTTGAATAATGCATCTCTTAGGGACAATTACCTCCTACCTTCTATGGACCAAATCTTGTAGATAGTTGTAAGGTCAAAGATGTCATTATTAGATGATTTTTTGAACCACCAAGATGAGATTTACCACCAAGTGAGGGACCTTTGCATATCAAAATAGTTTATATAATCAAATTTTGTTCTAAAGGGCCATAAACATATTATTTGAAGGGTTTTCAATAAAAACATCCTCATTTATCTTGACGATTTTTAAGTGTTCTCCAAGCATAGGAGGTATTACATTGCTTATATAAATATTTTGAGGACTATATAGAGTTTAGAGTTTCACTTGACTATAGAGAGTTTAGAAATTCACTCAACCTAAAAATAATTATTTTCTATGCGCAAGAAAACAAACTACAAGGGCATGATATTTCTAAAAATGGTTTAATCATCAATTCTAAGAGGGTAAAAGCTATCTCAAATTTTCCATTGCCCAATTTTAAAAATAAAATCTTATTGATTAGGATAGATAATATTTTTTAAAAAGTTTATCACAAACTACACTCAAACCGTTCGACCCATTACCAAGATGGTCAAAAAAGAGGAAAGTTTCTCATTGGGTAATTCATAAGAAAGAAGCCACTTAGAAAATGAAGAAAAACTATCACTCAATCATATATTCTACTCAATATAGATTACAACAAGGACTTTGGTAGTAACATTAGTATTATTGTGGTGTTGATTCAGAAAAATGATAAGGAAAATAAATATCCAATAGCCTTTATGATCCATACATGACATGCATATAAAAAGAAGTACAATTTCATTTAGAAGTAGGTGTGTAATGGTGAAAGTATTTTGTAAGTTCATACACTTATTATCATAGATTAAAACTATAGTTCACATAGTGCATCTATATGTCAGTTCATTTGTTCCTCAAAGATAATTGGATGAGAAGAAGGTAGGATGGGTTTTCAAGATATAAGAGTTCCATATTGATATCAAATCCATAAATATAGTCAAAGGAAGATCTTTATATGAAAGTCTAAAAAAATGTTACATAGGATAACAAGTACATTTTTTAGAAAATGATCAGAAACACAAGGAATATTCCAAGATTCTAAGTTAGATAGGGTAGATGGGTGATATTATCTGATATATACAAATAAGGATAAACCCCATATACCTCATGGTAATGCATAGAATGACATTTAAGAAGTAAAACATAAACTATAGGTCTATTAGTAACATGTTATTGAAAAAGGGTATAACAACATGCTTATAAGATTAATGAAAAGGAGAGGGACTGCTTTATAACAAGAACACCATCGACGAACAATTGGTGATCATTTTTTTCCTCACACCACTACACGTAAAATATTATTGGTCGATCATATTCTTTGATGTATTTTATTAGATAAAAGTGTGTAAATCATATTACATGTATGTTTGAAGAAGGAGAAAAGAATCCATGCCTTTTCAATTAATTATAGTGGAAGAGCCTTTTCAAAAATAGTGGTTGGACTTCATTAGAAAGATTAACCCCACATCTACTATCAAACATAATTGCATCCTCACTACTACCAATTACTTCACCAAGTGGATATAAGTGATCTCAATAAGGAAATCCACTAAAATATTGATAATACAACTCTAAGAATACATAATCATGAGATTTGGGATTTCCAACATGATAATAATGGATTTTTGACAAGTCCTTCATAGGGTTAAAAGTGACTTAATTCACACATGATAATGATATCATGATGAAGATATTGTTAGACTAATACTCATAATTGAATAATTTATTTGATTCTTCTAGTAAGGATATGATGTGCATATTGAAGAGAATTATTGTAAAAGAAGCACTAGCACACACAACTCAACAAAGCCACTTTAGGATGACTATGTTACTTTTAAGGTGTTAATAGAGAATTATCCATATAAGTTGGTGTATGGAAGGAAGAGTTGTTTTTCATCAGCCTAGATTTACCATCAAATTACCAAATAGCTAAAGCTATACAACACATATAACTAATATAAGCTCAAACCAATGAGATTTTGTATCTAGGAGAAAAATTAGAAATGGTATTCAAGAGGTTCCTTGTTCATTAAGTAGTGATAAAGAGATGGTTTAACAAAAATTACATTCGTATGGAGTTCAAGGAAGGTGATATGGTTCTGAAGGGGTATGAGGATCATACTAAACCATGCAAACATGTCAAGTTTCACTTAGTATGGAGTGACCCATAGTATATCACAAGGATCCGTGGCACCAATATTTGTAAAATGATCAAAATAGATGTCAAAAAATACCCATATTAATGATGGACAACGCATCAAATCTCTATCAGTGCATTAGAGGATTCTACCTTCTTATGTATAGTGTACATATTATATTTTTCTTGATTTCCTCTTCTCTTTCATGTCTATAGGAAAAGAAGCATCATGGCTAGGTTGAAAACCTCCCAAGGTAGCCTAGTCAATACCTATTCCCATTTTGACCCTTTGTTTGGATCAAAAGACAATCTAGAGAAGGAAAATTTTAGGGATTGTCTTAGAAGTTTTTTATCTCCTAATTCAACAATTAATCAATCTCTGAGGTCTGAATCCATGCAACAAGCAATTTATAAGGGTAGTCAATTTGTTTAATATTGACATTATTATGACATCACTTGAACCCACATGGAATAATCAGAGTGATTGATCTAAAAAATCTCATAATGATGCCATAATATGTTAATTTACATAAGAAAATGATAAATATCGATTGTAAACATCACTAATCACATCCAGTATTTTTCCAATTTTAGAGGGGGTGTGTTTTCTAGGTGTGTTTATGACACTTTGGGGTGAAAAATAAATGATACTTATTAGTTGAAAGAACATATCCTTAGCATTTATGGCATATTGTATGGATCTATGGCTAGTAAAATGACCTAAAACATAGAATTATTGTTGTTTAATATAAATTAATGATTGCATAGTGGTCATGGGCATGTAAAGAAGTGAATGGATCTTTAAATGTGGTGAAATCAACCCATTCAAACCACCAAAGCATTGCATCTATTTGTTTAGAGCACTAAGTACATTTAAGCCACCAAACAACCATTGAATCCATCATCATTTTCATTATTACTCCAAAATTCAAATGGAAACCAAATTGGAGATGTGTTTTGATAAGATTTCTATGGTTTATAATTAATTTATTTTCAAAATTAAAGAGCATTATGAGTTAATTGAACCTAGACCTATGAGGAATAGGGAATTCTTAATTTTATAGACATCACAATTAAAAACCCATAGGAGTGGTGATAGGAAAATTCTCATTGAGAAAAATGTCATAGGGAAAGGGGTCCATTTTTAAAATATTTAGACTCATTGATTGGTTTTTAAAACCTATTATTACATTTGTTGATATCTATTTTGTAACTTGCAATGTAGGGGTCTAATCAATTTTTGTTAGAAAATATATTTTTACATTATTTGTGGCTTATAATTTTCTAGAAACTCACATTGATAATATCTAGAAGAGTACAATATTATGCTGAGCTATAGTTAGTAGATCCTATTGTTGTAACTATCTGCCAATTCAAGTTGGTTGTTATAATTATTGGCTAAGATTAGTCAGTATTATGTATTTATTATTGTTTAGTATAAATGAATTAATTGATGAATCATAAGCCAATATGGTATCAGAGCGGTAGAAGTGAAGTGGGCCATGTCTAAATAAAGGCCACTAGAGGATGAGCATGTGCTATCCTGATCACTTGCATGTGCTATCCTGGTTTCTTTTGTTGAGTATGTCTTGTTTTTCGCCATTCTATATTGTGCCCAAGCTGACGATTAGGTTATTGGACATCGTTGTATATGTCACCCTACCAACCTATGACAAAATGATTGTTGATAGTCCCATAGTATATTTGAGTTCAAGATAAGTGGACTAATTGGATGGAGCCATGGGCAACTCATGTTAACCTTGGCACCATATTTTCAACTATTATCCTATTTCCTTGAGTGAATGTGGTATTATAATCCACTAAAAACTATAGGTTTGATTCTTGTAATTACTCTCAATGCAAAGGCCATAATAAGTTCCTTGAACGCGTTAGTGTTTTGCTAGATAGACTGATCTTTACAATAACACAACTATTGAAAGCATATATTTTTGTCCTCATAATGATACAATGGATATGAACAAAGTATGCATTCACCACAATTCATACAAAATAATAAAGTAATAAAATAAAGAGAGCATATAGACAAAATAGAATAGGAGAGAGGATCAAAATAGAAAATAAATATGGTCAAAATAATAATAAGGGGTGGGCGGGCGGGAAATGAGCTCTGGCAATTTTTTCCTCTGAACTAGGGTTTTTGGAACTTCAAAAAATCTAGGGCATCAGTTGGATTGCAGAAGTGCCTTCGGGGTACGGTGGATCTGAAGGCTAGATTGGTGCCCCAGGGAGGGTCCAATGGGGACTTCTCCGGCTCCTTTTCCAGGGAGTAGCAGCTCATACGCAGATTTGTTTAAAGAAAATTCTCCTCCAAAGAATGACGAAGCTCAAAAAATGGCATATAAAATGCTCTTCACGGCTGTTGGGAATAGGTCGACAACACATCGTGTGAATGGATGTTTGCCGTAGGCCGAAACCAGGCCAAAAATTGTCATCGAGCCAAGTATGGTTGAAGAATCAGTCATTTACAGAGCTAATCACGATTTAATCTGCAAGTTCATGGGTATACGTCCTTCCCTAAATTTTTTGCACTCTTGGATCCACCAAAACTAGGAGCCTCACGGTGAGTATTCATTGTGGTTTATTAGCAATGGATATTTTATTGTTAGCTTTTCATCTTTGGCCGATAGAAATAGGGCTTTCGAGTCAGAGAAGAAAAATCATGGCCCGATAGGGCTATTTGTTCAACCATGGAGAGTGGGATTCGATCCTCGAGTTGAACCTATTGCTGTCCCAGTATGGATCCGACTATATGCTCTTCCAATGGAATTCTAGAGTGAGCAGGTGTTGGCAAGGATTGGCAATTCTATTGGAAGACATCTGGGTGTTGCCAGAGACACAATTGAAGGGAGCATGGCGGTGTATGCAAGAATATGTGTGGAGATGGATCTCAGCCAGCCTTTGTCGACAGAGATGGAAATTGAATTGGCAGGACTCTCCTGGATTCAACAACTGGACTATGAGGCCCTACCCTTTAGATGTAGGGTTTGTCACAAACATGGACATTTGGCCCGTTTCTGCCCTAATAATATGAATGCTAAAATGGAGGCCCCTTTAGGAATGCCAAACCTGCCTAAAGAGGATAAGGCAACACTTAATAAAGATTCTAATAGCACCGTTCAGGGCCAGGAAGCTCAGAGAGAGGGTTTTGAACAGCCCAGAAGAAAAATACGGACAAAGAAAAAAGAGGGAAAGGAGCAATCCCATCTCAGACCTGCCAATAGGTATGAGATTTTTAAGTCACTGGTTGACGAAGAGGAACAATCTATGGAGGGCATGGAGGGTAATAAGGAAAATTCTAATATTCCTGGGAAACTCCCTCTCTCATCTCCTCCCGTCATACAATAGGTAGTTGAACGCTGTGAGGTATCACAGCCAGTGTGTTCGGGGGCTTTAGTAGTGCATAACTAGGAGCGAGACAGTATCTCGGGATGTCGAGCATGGGAATAGCGAGAGAAGAACAGGGAAAGGCCAACTTTGGGGATAACCCAGGTAGAAAAAATATCAAAAAATAGCAATTCTCAGGGAGTAGGTAGAAGATCCAATAAGGAGTTGCTAGCAGCCCAAGGAGACAAACTGATCACAGGAGGATCGGTGAGGACAATAGACTCTTATTGCTCCCAGGGTAACCAATGATTATACAATCATGGAATGTGAGGGGTTTAAACAGCGAGAACCCATCAATCTACTGTTCGAAGACTTTTAGAGAATCGTAATACTAATTTTTTGCTTTTACAGGAGACTAAGATGTCATTAGATCTTATGTCCAAAATAGTCAACAAAATTTGGAGGGGTGCTGGTCATATGGATGTGGCTGCCCAAGGTGCCTCAGGGGGGATTGTTACTCTATGGAACTCTCTTGAATGGTCTGCAATAGAACATCTTGCCTGGAGGGGTGTTCTCACTTCTCTTTTTAGGAATAATGTCACTACGGAACACGTTCTAATCACAAACTTTTATGGGTCTCAAAACCTAGATGGTCAGAGGCGGCAGTGGAAGGCTATGCATAACATGCGAACCTCAAGGGAAGATCTAGACTGGATTATAGCGGGGGACTTTAACGCTAAATTATCTTCTAGAGACCAGGAAGGGGGAACACCATTTTTGGACCCAGGGGACCGTTTCATGATTGCCCAAGTCCAGGCTTTGCACTTAGTGGACATTAAATGTCCTGGCATTAACTACACTTGGACTAATAAAATGCGGGAGCCACATAGCAGGAAGGTTAAGCTAGATCATTTTTTGGTTTCAGAGGAGGCGTTTGTAAAATGGAATATAAATTTTTAGATTTTAGAAGGCCCAGTTTCGGATCACTGTCCCATTCTGTTGGTAGGCGGGACTAGGATGGGGCAGCATCACAAACCTTTCAGATTTGAGAATTTTTGGCTTCAGAAATAAGAACTTCGGGAGAAAATTCCATAGTGGTGGGAAGAAGGCCGCCCGGCTTATGGGAGAGCAATGTTCAGAATCCACAAACAACTACAATATGTCAAAACTCAGTTGAAGTATTGGAGGCGTGCTAATAAAATAGACTTCCAGGCCCAAAGAGCTCCATTGGTGGCCAGATGGGATGAGGTCCAAAAATAGTTCAGAGAAGGAGTAATTACAGACCAGCTCAAAGTTGAGGATGATGCCTTGCGTACAGTGGTTGAGGACATTGACAACCAGGGAGGAGACCTATTGGAAGCAGAGAGCAAGAACCACCTAGTTATTAGAAGGGGACAGAAATACAAAATTCTTTCATCGGACTGCTTGTGCTCGAAGACAGATGAATAAGATGGAGGCCCTTCAAGATGAGAACGGTCATTCCTTTGATACACTTCTAGGTATGCATTCCCATGCTATGGATTATTTTTCTAAGATTTTTAAGGAAAGTGTGGTACAAGATGTAGAGGCCCAAAATGAAGTTATTTCTGTCATACCTGCTGTTATTTCTGAGGATGAAAATCAGGCCCTCCTCAAACCCATTGATAGAGATGAATTGAAAAATGTGGTCTTTGGAATGAGCACTGGTAAAACTCCAGGTCCAGACGGCTTCCCAATTGAGTTTTTTCAGGCTTTCTGGGACTACTTAGAGGAAGATGTAAGGGTTGTTGTAGAAGAGTCCAGAGAAAATAAGAGAATGCTTAAAGCTATAAACCACACTTTCATTACCTTAATTCCAAAAGGGGAGGAGGGGGTTCATATTTCAGATTATAGGCCTATTGCCTTATGTAATGTGTTGTACAAAATAATCACAAAGGTAATGGTTGAGCGCCTAAAACCTCTTCTTCACAACATTGTCTCCTCTGAGCAAGGGGGTTTTGTTGAGGGACGACAGATTCTGGATGGGGTGGTTGTGGCCGAGGAAGCAATCCATTCAATGCACACTTCTGGTAATAAAGGGATGTTCATAAAGCTGGACATGTCAAAGGCTTATGACAGGGTTGAATGGAGTTTCCTGGCTAAAATGATGGCAGCCTTTGGTTTCTCTCAGGATTGGATAGAGTGGGTCATGAGCTGTGTCTCTACCCCGACTTACTCTATGCTAATCAAGGGCCTTCCTTCGCAACCATTTGGAGCTACTCGGGGACTGCGCCAGGGGGATCCATGTTCTCCTTATATTTTTCTCATTTTGGTTGAAGGTCTTGGCAGACTTTTCTTGAGGAGAAGACAACAAGGTAGATTATTGGGTATCAGGGTGGGTGACGAAGTTTTAACGCACCTGTAGTTTGTGGATGACACTGGTTTGGTGGGAGTGGCCAGCTTCGGGGAAGCAAGAATGATTAGGGATACTCTTAATGTCTATCTCAGGGCTACTCAACAGGTCATTAATGACAAGAAATCCAAAGTGGTTTTTTTTAATCTGGAGCAAAGGCTTCAGAACAAAATTTTAGAAATCTTGGGATTCACAAGGACTTCTCTCCCAGTGGTTTACTTGGGGGTCCCCTTGCACTTTAAGAAGCTAAAATTAGACACATGGAGGAATCTTCTAGAGTGTATCAAGGACAAAATTAATCACTGGTCTCACAAGTGGTTAAGTTATGGTGGCAGATTAACGTTCTTACAGTCAGTCATTCAAGCCATGCCAATTTACAAATTCTCTATCCTGGCTGCCCCGATTACAATATGGAAAGAGTTGGACAGGATGGCTAGAAAGTTTTTATGGGAAGGAGCAAAGGGAGAGAGAAAGTGGGCCTTAGTGGGCTGGGACAAAGTTACCCAGCCCAAGGTTAAAGGAGGTCTGGGTTTGAGAAAATCTAAGCTGAATAATAAAGCTTTGGCTGGAAAGTTGTACTGGAGATGGATCTCCCAACCCACCTCCCTTTTTAGTAGAATCCTAACTAGCAAATACCTAGGACAAGCCAACCCAATCGATGTAGCTCGCATCCCCTTAGATGGTACTCGGGTCCCTAGTTTGGCGGGCTCTCAAGTTAGGGTCTCAAGTTGTTAAAGACCGCTTATTTTGGAAAGTGGGAAGAGGGGAGAAGGCTCATTTTTGGATAGATTCTTGGGATCAGTTCCCACCCATCATTGCTGAATTTCTAGAATTACAGCCAATAAAAGTAGCCATTGAAGCCAAGGGATGGATCCGTATTGAAATTTATTTCACAACTACTCAGTTGGGGGAGTGTAAGTTTAAGCAGTTCAAGAAGTTGGATGAGTGGCCCATTTCAATCCCTCCGGATTTGACTCCCATCATGACTAAAATTCTGACAAAAATATTTCTTACAGGGGGAGACATGGAGGATGAATTAGCCTGGGGCTTTGGGAGTCTTGGCATCTATACAGTAAAGGACGGATATGACAACATTCTCCCAGAGCCCCCCCCTCATACTTTTCAGGTTGAGGACTGGAGGAAAATCCGGCACTCTAAAGGCTGGCCGAAAGTTAACTTTTTTGCCTGGCAGTGCATGCACAATGGAATCCTCACTTTTGATAATCTCAGATCAAAAGGTATCATCGGCCCTTCTCAATGTGTACTATGCTACAAGAGCGAGGAAACTGTTGACCATTTGTTGTTTGGTTGCCCTTTCACCCGACAGATTTGGCTGCGTTGGTTTGCTTACTTTAAAATTCAAGTAAGTGGTGACCTGAACCGGATGAATATCTAGGCAAAATGGCAGAAAGGTAGATTCAAATCTAAAGCTCTTCATTTTGGCTAGGAGCTCGGTTTAAGCTTTATCTGGTGGCAAGTATGGCTGGAAAGAAATGCCAAAATTTTTAGAGAAACTTTTACTGCTCTAGACGGGGTTTGGCAGACCATTTGGAGCAAGGTTACCAAAACTGTGGCTGTTCATGCTGAGGAGGAAGCTCAAATTGACATTGGAGCTTTGGAAGAATGCCTTGAACTGCAAGAGGGACAGGACAAAAATTGTTGGAAACCTCCCCCTGAAGGTTGGATTAAAATCAATACTGATGGAGCTACAAAAGGCAATCCGGGTAGAGCCAAAATTGGAGTGGTGTGTCGAAACCATGCTGGGACTATGCTCTATTGGGAATTGCAAGGCCTAGGAAGATCCACTAACAATGAAGCCGAAGCCATTGCCATCAAGTTTGCTTCTGTTTGGGCAGTGAAACATGGCCACCGCAGGATTATTCTTGAATCAGACTCGCAAATAATGGTTGGAGCTCTAGACTGCATGAGGAACTTTGATCTGAAAGCTTGGAGGTTGAGGGCTCTTGTTACCCAAATTAAAGAATTATGGAAGGAATTGGAGGACGTGATCCCAGTTTATGCGAGTAGAGATTTGAACAAAGCAGTTGACTTTTTGGCTAAGATGGGTGCGGAAAAGGAGGTTGGAGTTCAGTTGCACAGTGACATGGATATTGAGGATGAGGTGATTAGACAGGGTCTAGAAAGGTCCTTGAGCCAATGATCAAAGAAAAAGCAAAGGGAGGAAATTTGTCGCGATATCACGACATGTTGCGCCGTCGCGGTCGCTGGAGGAAAGTTGTCGTGATATCGTGACATGTTGCATCGTCATGGTCACTGGAGGAAAGTTGTCACGATATCGTGACATGTTGCGTCGTCGCGGTCATGGGCGAAAAGTTGTCGCGATATCGCGACATGTCGCTTCATCACGGCCAAGGGAGGAAAGTTGTCGCGATATCGCGACATGTTGCTTCGTCGCGGCCAAGGGTGGAAAGTTGTCGCGATATCGCGACATGCTGCTTCGTCGCGGCCAGGGGTGGAAAGTTGTCACGATATCACGACATGTTGCTTCATCGCGGCCAAGGGTGGAAAGTTGTCGCGATATCGTGACATGTTGCTTCGTCGTGGCCAAGGGTGGAAAGTTGTCGCGATATCGCGACATGTTGCTTCGTCGGGGCCAAGGGTGGAAAGTTGTCACGATATCGTGACATGTTGCTTCGTCACGGCCAAGGGAGGAAAGGTGTCGCGATATCGTGACATGTTGCATTTTCGCGGCTAAGGGAGAAAAGGTGTCGCGATATCGCGACATGTTGCATTTTCACGGCCAAGGGAGAAAAGGTGTCGCGATATCGCGACATGTTGCATTTTCGCGGCCAAGGGAGAAAAGGTGTCGCGATATCGCGACATGTTGCATTTTCGTGGCCAAGGGAGAAAAGGTGTCGCGATATCGCGACATGTTGCATTTTCGTGGCCAAAGGAGAAAAGGTGTCGCGATATCGCGACATGTTGCATTTTCGTGACCAAAGGAGAAATGGTGTCGCGATATCGCGACATGTTGCATTTTCACGGCCAAAGGAGAAAAGGTGTCGCGATATCACGACATGTTGCTTCATCGCGGCCGAGAGAGAAAAAGTGTCACGATATCGCGACATGTTGCACTTTCGTGCCCAAAGGAGAAAAGTGTCGCGATATTGTGACTTGTTGAATTTTCACGGCCAAAGGAGGAAAATGTCGCGATATCATGACATGTTGCTTTTTCACGGCCAAAGGGGAAAGGTGTCGCGATATCGTGACATGTTGCATGTTCGCGGCCTAAGGAGAAGAATAGTGTCATGATTTCGTGACAAGCTGCATCAACTGTCCATGCCGACCCCCTGCTAGCTAGTTAATGGTTCAGGAGATTTGGCTCCATTGCAAATCTTCTTCTACTATTGTAAGCTTGTGTTCTCTCTGAATTCGACTGGGAAGAGTCTCTTCCCATATTGTAATTGATCTTTGTTTTAATACAAGTTTTTTCAAAATTTTCAAAAAAAAAATAAGAATAAGGGGTAGGAACCTATAGGCACCCCCATGACCTCAAGTTAAAACTGATATAATGGATCAGTCATTAGAGTTTATTTATCATAAAACACAATCCCTAATTTATTGCTAACCTCAAGTCAACATAACCTAAATTAAAAGTTAAATTGTAAGGTGTTAAATATATTGAATCCTTACTTGAGGTTAACCATACAAGTGGTTTAACCAATATCACTAAAGGGTGAATACATCAAAATTTCCCATAGGCTTACATAAATGAGGCGATATGCTAACATAAAGGATTCCCATAGGATTATATTGTACATGTTCATAGGCTTACATCACATGCATCCATTTGCATAACAACACTATTGGCTTTTTCCAATAAGGTCATATTACTAATAATCCAAATCCTTTGTAATCTAAGTTGAAGGGCCAAGGAGAGGAAACATTAGAGATGGTAATATCTTCCTCCCCATAATGGATGTTGTAATAAACCTTTGATCTATATTCTTGATCTAGATATTCATCATTTGAGTGTTTGCGACCTAATTTCAAAAATTTGGCTTCAATCTTCCTTAATTTGTTTATGCAAGTCTTTATAGAATGTCCTTCCTTCTTATAGTATTCACATGAATTTGACTTCTTTGAATATTTTGAATTTACCTTAGGCAATTGAGCATTAGCATCTACTAATTTGAATTCTTTAAGATTAACCTATATATTAGTAAGTGCTCCACAATTATTCATAATAACTTCATAACAAACAAGGAGTTTAAAGGGAACTTCAAGAGTTAAATATATTCGATCCTTTGTAGCCATAACATTCACATAAATGACTAAGCTAACTATATCATCTCCTATTGTAGCTATGTTAGCTTGTAAGGCCTTGAAATGGAATACATATACCTCAAAACTATTAAATTATAAAATCTTGAGATTAGAGAGCTTCAACTCTATCCTATTAACTTTATTGGAATATATTTTTTCATATAGATCATTCAAATTTATCCATACTTTGATGTATTAGTGAACTATATAATATGAGAAAGTATATTTGGTTCTACTAATATAAATAAGAGACCAAGAGCTTCCTTAGACCTGCCATTTTTACTAACTAGGTACTATAATTATGCCCATTAAGATGAGTAACATATGCCAAAGGATCCATTTTTCATATAATGTACCACAAAACTATAACAAGTCCTTGAGTTAATGTAACCAATATGTAGGACTTATAAAAATATACAATTTGAAAATATGGGTCTAAAATACTGTTGTATGTAAAATTTATGGCTCATAGAAGGTTGGACTAATTATTTTTAGATTTAGAAAAAATAAATAATGTTTCCAAACCTTAAAAAATATTTCGATGAATTCTACCACTTGTTATGAGTTGATTAAAGTCGTACTATAATTTTACCCATTAATATGAGTAACATATGCCAAAGGATCCATTTTCATGTACCATAAAACTATAACAAGTCCTTGAGTTAATGTAACCAATGTGTAGGACTTTTAAAATATACAATTTGAAAATATGGGTCTAAAATACTATTGTACGCAAAATTTATGGCTCATAGAAGGTTGGACTAATTATTGTTAGATTTAGAAAAAATAAATAAGGTTTCCAAACCTTAGAAAATATTTCAATGAATTCTACCACTTTTCATGAGTTGATTAAAGTCTTTTACCACTGTCTAACACTTGTCTGCCACTTGCACTAAATCAATGAATCTTTGTTTGACATATGGTTCAACTTGATTGACTAAAATGAAGAACACAAGCTTATACTAAGAGGGGGGGGTGAACAGTATAAGACCTCTTTTTATTTTTTCCTTTATACTTCAAAACAGTAAAGCAATATACCCAAAGCAATATCAAAGCAATGCACAATATCATCCACAAAGTGACACCAATTTTAACGTGGTTCACCCAAAATGGTCAGGCTACGTCCACAAAACTTTTCTCTAAAAGTTATCTCAAAGTTCTTTGGGAATCCTTCCCAATTACAATGTTTATGAGCCTCGGCCCAAAGGAGATACCTTCCCCCAATCAGAATTTATGAGCCTCTCGCTCAAAGGAGATACCTTCCCCTCTCGCTCTGGAAATGATCCCTCGAAGATCAACTCGCCTCTACCTCTTGCCAGCACGTGGAACTCCTTTCCACCGAAGACCTCCTGTCCTCAATGCTTAGCCTAAGAGACCTTCGCCTTCTATGATCACGTCCACAGCAGCTCAACAACCTGTACCAAACATAGTCAGTCGGTCTAGTACAAGTCTTCCTCTGTCTGTCATATCTGTCCAACGCTTAAGCTTGAACAAATCAATCCTCTACACACAAGCCTTCTCAAAGACTTGCCAAATCTGTCCTCATGTTCTTCTCAAAGAACCAATGCACCTCTGTCCTCAAGTTCTCTCGATAGAACTATCAAACTCAGCTCACAAGTCCTCTCGCTAGGACCTGTCCAAATCTGCTCACAAGTCCCCACCGAAACCTGTCCAAAACTCGCTCACAAGTCCCCACCGAAACCTGTCCAAGACTCGCCACAAGTCCCCACAGAACCTGTCCAAAAACTCAACAAGCTCACCAAGAAAAAAAACTTTCTTAGTAGGAAATCACAAGGTGAATTGTTAGAGACCCAATGTGATTTTTCAAACTCATAGAAGCATAAAGAGAATTGTTAGAGACTCAATATGTTCTATACTCAACTCCCAATCTCAAAACTCAACTCAAATCAACTCAGCTCAAACTCAATCTCAAATCTGAAAACTCAACTCAATATCTGAAATGGATAGGATAGAATGCTTTCTTTCAAGAACATGAAACCCCAACAATTGCCAACTATGCAAAGAATCACATAACAATGATACTCATGTTCTTTTCACCATCAATTAGGGCTTCAACAACAATGCTCATCAAACAAGGTTCAATCAACACCATTCAACTCAAAACACAACCTTGAAGCATTTCACAATCAACATCAGAAAAGGAAACAAGTAGAACTCCTTTTCTCTCCAATATTGTTTGAACAAAAAGCATCCACCAACTCAAATCACAATAGCACAAAACAACTTTTCAAATCATCAACAAAGGAGTAAGCCCAACACTTTAACCAAGTAAAGAATAGCTTGATTATTACCAATTTAATGAAAGCAAATGTCAATCTCAAAGCTGCCCACTTAAGGTTTCACAACTTCACACAAGAAGCAATTTTAACCTTAAAACATCATGCTTTCATTTCCATAATCAACCAAAAGCACTCTCAACATTACAAGAAAAATTTATCCCTTATACACCTTATTTCTCCCTTATAGTCTTATCAAAAATAAAATTTATCTCTCATAAGAATGCAATAAGATATTTCAAACAACACCTTCAAAAGAATATTTTATCAAAATAAAACAAGCTTTAAACTCCTTATAACTCCTAAGCTGTTTTTCCCTCTAATAAACTTCCTCCATCCGCAAAATACACTTAGCAAAAATTAATTTCGAAAATACCTTGGCCAACATCAAAAATCGTGCTATGGAGAAATTGCGCACGAATTCTAACACCACCCGCTGCGTCCACTTCACGATGAAAAACCCTTTCGCGTTATTCGAATGCGAAACCTCCCGTTCGGGTAGCGCGCCAATAGCCTAGCCGCTATCGATGCGCCAAAGGCACCCGATGAGGTTTAAACCTCACGCTGTTAGCCTTGTTCCTTCTGCGCCAGGGATTAAATAAAACAACAATGCCTCCCTTTCTTCTGACGTGAACACGAAGACGAAAACCTTACGACGGATTTACGACAAACGACGAGTACAAAAAAATGAACAGCAGATTCACGAAAACGGCGAAGACACAGTCGAACAACAGGTTTACAAAAATGACGAAGACACAATCGGAGAAGAAATCCGAACAACGGATCACGAAATCACAACGAGCAACTCTTTTCAAAATACGGATGGGATAATTCTTGATTTTCATCGAGGGAGATTTATATGCATTTTTACCATAAGCTCTTGACGTCGACGAGGAGTTTAACACGTCGGCGGAGGTCTTGGCTAGCGCCCACAATCTTAAAACATAGCGCCATGGGTTAGGAGAACCCATTGCAAACAATAATTTAATATTTATTTAAAAATAATTAAAGGGAACCTTAACAAGGTTTTTAATTATTTAAATAAATACTTCCTCCTGGACCCAAATGCATTAAACTAATGCATCCACCTGTAATCTTTAAACTTGCCAACTTGGGGTTTACAAAAGACCTTTGAAACTGTCATGCCGTAACCTTCATCAAAACAAATTATTTGACATCAAATCAAATTCCTTCAAGAGCTTCTTGACATCAATGACAACTTATACACTTGAGCAAAGGCAATGTACCCAAAGTACCCAAAATTGCCAACAATCTCCCCCTTTGTCATTGATGGCAAACCTTTATCGAAAACACTTCTCAAGAGCCAAAACTGAAACCAACTGTGCTAACAACCGACCAACCGTGCCCACAACCGAGAATCTTCCTTTGAAGTTTTGCTCCCCCCGACTTGAAGCTCTCCTCTTCACTTTGAAGCTCTCCCCCTTACTCATATCTCTCCCCCTTTGTCATCAATGGCAAAGGGTCACCTTTGGGGCTCGGGACTAAGAATGAGCCTCTTAGCTTAGTCCCTCCCCCACCTCCCGATGAGGTGATTAATTCTGGGGTGGGAGTAAAACTCCCATTAGGCACCGATCATCATCGCTGTCTATAACTTCCTTGTCGGGCCTTCTCTTGAACTCTTTGTCCATATTCCTGTTCTTGTCACTGTTCTTGTTCTTGTTCTCATCCCTCGTTCTTGTCCATGCCTTGATCCTTGGACCCGATCATGCCACTGTTCCTGTTCCTGTATTCTAGAATTTTAGCTCTACACTCGTCTGATTATGTGACCTTCATTGTTGCACTTGAAACACTTGACGATGTTGTTTCTCCGAGGTAAACCTGATCTTTGAATCCACCAGTTCTGACCAAACTTGTCTTGACCAAACCTGTTCTGACCAAACCTATTCTGACCAAACCTATTTTGATCAAACCTGTTCTGATCAAACCTGTTCCTGTTATTTGCCTTGCAATAAACTGCCTTGTGCCCAAACTGTTGACAAGAGTAGCAATACCCTTGAAAGAAACTAGCACTTCTGAAATTGTCATTTACCTTCTTCACTTGAGCCATGCAATGTGAAGCCATGTGACCAAACCCGTGACAAGCAAAACATCTGCCTTGAAACTTTCCTTTATTTGACCTCTTAGGTTCTGAAAACTTCTTCTTCTCATTCTGAATTCTGTTTTCTATTTCGTGCATCTATCATTCAAGGACTCCTTTTCTGAAATACTTTCCTCATCAGAACTCTCTTCCTTTTGGAGTCTCTTACTAGACTCTCCAACTTGTTCCTTGTGTGGCTTAACAAAACCAAGGCCTATTTTATCTCGTTGTCTTTCTTTGACCTTTGATGAGTGACTTAACCTTTTTGGAGCTATCTTGAAACCTCGTAAAGCTTATCCTTGTACTCTTTAGTTTCCTCTTTCAAAGAAGCCATTTTCTGTTCTAACTCACTATACTCAAGAACCTTAGACTCTAACTCATCCTTGAGTTCTTGTGTCTTAGCTATAGAGAAGTCAAGACTTTCTATAAGATCATCTCTCTCCATACAACATTCATCTAACTTATCCTTGAGTCTAGCATTCTTCTTTCTTTCCTTTTTCAAAGCACTAAGAGCACTAATAAGTTCACCTTCAAGATCTACTTCACCTTCCTCTATATCTTCCTCTATTTGTTTGCTTTTTGAATCATCAAAGCCTTTTTCGGATTTCTTATCACTAGAGGTGCTACCCTTTTCAAAAACCATACATGCATCTTCCTTATAGTTTTCTGAAGCATCCTCATACATACTAGAAACCAAATCATTATTTGTGCAATCATCCTCAAGGTGACCAAAGTTTCCACATCTAAGACATTTCATGATAATGAATCTATGTTTCGGTTCTTCCTCTTTTTCTGATATGAACAACATCTCATTTTCATCATCACTTGAAGAACTTTCACTATCACTACTAGAACACTTACTTGCTTTGTCTAGGTAGAAACTCTTCTTGTGCTTGTGAGAATACCTCTTTCCTTGATTGTTGTGCTCATCTTTGTTCTTCCTGTGATGCTTGTGCTTTTCAGAATCCTTGCTCTTAGAATCTTGTTTATCTTCATCACTTTCATTCTTGGGAATAGTACAATCAGTAGCATAATGACCAAACTTTCCACAATTGAAACATCTTATATTTTTCATACTTTTGTGCTTTCTAGAGAACTTGCCTTTCTTGCTGTAATATGCCTCTTCATCACTAGAAGACTCATCACTATCTTGAAGTTGTTTACCCTTGGATTTCTTGGTAGCCTTGAAAGTCGCCTCTTTCTTGACATCAACCTTCACTTGAGTTCTCAACTCAAATGCTGCAAGTATACTATGGAGCTCATCCTTTTTCAACTTATCCAAATCTTTAGCTTCCTCAATAGCAGAAATATTTTCACTAAATCTATTAGGAAGAGATCTTAAAATCTTATCACAAACATCATTTTCAGCAAGCTCAAGACCTAAGTCTTTCATGGAGTTAACAACCTCATCCATACGAAGCATGTAGTCACTAATATTTTCATCATCATTCATCTTGAGTTGTTCAAACATACCTTTGAAGTGTCTCAACTTGGCCTTTCTGACATTTGTATCACCTGTATGAACCACCTTCAACTCGTTTCCACATTTCACTAGCTTGTCTTGCAGTTGAATCACTTTGGTGAGATCCGCTTTCTGTAAGCCTTTCAGGATTGCATTCATTGCTTTTGAATTGCTGTGATGTAGGAGCCTTTCTTCTTTAGTATTAGGACCATGTTCAGGAATAGTGTACTCATCTTCAATCACTTCCCAAACCTCATTCCCAAGTGCCATTAGATGAACCTTCATCCTTGCACTCCAAAGACCAAAATCTGACCCATCAAGAATAGGTGTTGCATTGCCACTTGAATGATCCATTGTGTTCTTTACTAGCTTTTCCTTCAAGCTGTTAAACTTTTCGAAGGCACCCGCTCCGATACCAATTGAAGAACACAAGCTTATACTCGAGAGGGGGGTGAACAGTATAAGACCTCTTTTTACTTTTTCCTTTATACTTCAAAATAGTAAAGCAATATACCCAAAGCAATATCAAAGCAATGCACAATATCATCCACAAAGTGACACCAATTTTAACGTGGTTCACCCAAAATGGTCGGGCTACGTCCACAAAACTTTTCTCTAAAAGTTATCTCAAAGTTCTTTGGGAATCCTTCCCAATTACAATGTTTATGAGCCTCGGCCCAAAGGAGATACCTTCCCCCAATCAAAATTTATGAGCCTCTCCTCAAAGGAGATACCTTCCCCTCTCCTCTGGAAATGATCCCTCAGAAGATCAACCGCCTCTACCTCTTGCCAACACGTGGAACTCCTTTCCACCGAAGACCTCCTGTCCTCAATGCTTAGCCTAAGATACCTCTGCCTTCTATGATCACGTCCACAGTAGCTCAAGCAACCTGTACCAAACACAGTCAGTCGGTCTAGTACAAGTCTTCCTCTGTCTGTCAGATCTGTCCAACGCTTAAGCTTGAACAAATCAATCCTCTGCACACAAGCCTTCTCAAAGACTTGCCAAATCTGTCCTCAGGTTCTTCTCAAAGAACCAATGCACCTCTGTCCTCAAGTTCTCTGATAGAACTATCAAACTCAGCTCACAAGTCCTCTGCTAGGACCTGTCCAAATCTGCTCACAAGTCCCCACCGAAACCTGTCCAAAACTGCTCACAAGTCCCCACCGAAACCTGTCCAAGACTGCTCACAAGTCCCCACCGAAACCTGTCCAAAACTCAACAAGCTCACCAAGAAAAAAACTTTCTTAGTAGGAAATCACAAGGTGAATTGTTAGAGACCCAATGTGATTTGTCAAACTCATAGAAGCATAAAGAGAATTGTTAGAGACTCAATATGTTCTATACTCAACTCCCAATCTCAAAACTCAACTCAAATCAACTCAGCTCAAACTCAATCTCAAATCTGAAAACTCAACTCAATATCTGAAATGGATAGGATAGAATGCTTTCTTTCAAGAACATGAAACCCCAACAATTGCCAACTATGCAAAGAATCACATAACAATGATACTCATGTTCTTTTCACCATCAATTAGGGCTTCAACAACAATGCTCATCAAACAAGGTTCAATCAACACCATTCAACTCAAAACACAACCTTGAAGCATTTCACAATCAACATCAGAAAAGGAAACAAGTAGAACTCCTTTTCTCTCCAATATTGTTTGAACAAAAAGCATCCACCAACTCAAATCACAATAGCACAAAACAACTTTTCAAATCATCAACAAAGGAGTAAGCCCAACACTTTAACCAAGTAAAGAATAGCTTGATTATTACCAATTTAATGAAAGCAAATGTCAATCTCAAAGCTGCCCACTTAAGGTTTCACAACTTCACACAAGAAGCAATTTTAACCTTAAAACATCATGCTTTCATTTCCATAATCAACCAAAAGCACTCTCAACATTACAAGAAAAATTTATCCCTTATACACCTTATTTCTCCCTTATAGTCTTATCAAAAATAAAATTTATCTCTCATAAGAATGCAATAAGATATTTCAAACAACACCTTCAAAAGAATCTTTTATCAAAATAAAACAAGCTTTAAACTCCTTATAACTCCTAAGCTGTTTTTCCCTCTAATAAACTTCCTCCATCCGCAAAATACACTTAGCAAAAATTAATTTCGAAAATACCTTGGCCAACATCAAAAATCGTGCTATGGAGAAATTGCGCACGAATTCTAACACCACCCGCTGCGTCCACTTCACGATGAAAAACCCTTTCGCGTTATTCGAACGCGGAACCTCCCGTTCGGGTAGCGCGCCAACAACCTAGCCGCTACCGGTGCGCCAAAGGCGCCCGGTGAGGTTTAAACCTCACGCTGTTAGCCTTGTTCCTTCTACGCCAGGGATTAAATAAAACAACAGTGCCTCCCTTTCTTCTGACGTGAACACGAAGACGAAAACCTTACGACGGATTTACGACAAACGACGAGTACAAAAAAATGAACAACGGATTCACGAAAACGGCGAAGACACAGTCGAACAACAGGTTTACGAAAATGGCGAAGACACAATCGGAGAAGAAATCCGAACAACGGATCACGAAATCACAACGAGCAACTCTTTTCAAAATACGGATGGGATAATTCTTGATTTTCATTGAGGGAGATTTATATGCATTTTTACCATAAGCTCTTGACGTCGGCGAGGAGTTTAACACGTCGACGGAGGTCTTGGCTAGCGCCCACAATCTTAAAACATAGCGCCATGGGTTAGGAGAACCCATTGCAAACAATAATTTAATATTTATTTAAAAATAATTAAAGGGAACCTTAACAAGGTTTTTAATTATTTAAATAAATACTTCCTCCTGGACCCAAATGCATTAAACTAATGCATCCACCTGTAATCTTTAAACCCGCCAACTTGGGGTTTACAAAAGACCTTTGAAACTTGTCATGCCGTAACCTTCATCAAAACAAATTATTTGACATCAAATCAAATTCCTTCAAGAGCTTCTTGACATCAATGACAACTTATACACTTGAGCAAAGGGAATGTACCCAAAGTACCCAAAATTGCCAACATAAAATCCTTACTTATTATTTTTTTTTACAATATCAATTACACATAACCTTACAAGATTTGAACCATTAACTTTGTATGAGGAATGCTCTAGGCACACTAGCCTAACCAAGTACTCTCACAATGCCTTTAAGACACTCTCCTTTTATCCGAATTAAAAGCAAATCCTTTTTTAAAAAGAGATACCACTTAAAGCTTAAACCCATGACCGTGAAGATATAGTAAACATTACCAGTTGCCACACCAATGGATTGGTTGGGTTTAAAACAAGTTTCATGTTTATATGGACTAAAGGAGGAACATGCTTGAAGAAAGAACATGCAAAAACTATTTCACCATGTGTTTTGAACACAAAACCTCATGGTTACAAAGGACATTACCAACCACCTTATTAGTCGACACGTTGGATTTTATTTCCTTTCTCTCTAAAAGCTTTTATTCGGTGTTGGTGACCCTCTTTGCAATCTCTAAACCTTATTCTTTTACTTTTATAATAGTTTGGGAAAAGGTCATTCAAAACTTATTCATGCGTTCTTTCAACATCATTCCTAAAAATGTCTTGATCGATTTTTGGCATGTATGGTTCACTTGCTACTCACATAAAAAATCTAGGTTATAAGGTTTCAGATCAAAATATAAGGGATGTTTTGAGTTAATTTTAAGAGGATGTTGAGTGCATTCTATGCAAGGAGGTTTGATCTTTAGAGACAAGCCAAGACATGACAGTGAAGTTGGCCTTGTGTAGACAACCAAGCTAGAGTGGTCGTAGCTTGGAAAAATACTTCATGAGTTGGAGCTCATGAAATATTTTTGTTACCCAATGAGTATGATGCAAGAGCATCCAGTTGGAAAAAGCCAACTAAAAAAATAGTTGGAGTTTTTTATGGACCAGATAATGATAAACATGTAATTGGCAACCACCTTTTGAGATAGCTAGATGATTTGTGCTTTTAGAAAAAATATGGATTTTTAGAAAAAAAAGTGTTTTTAGAAAAAAGTAATGAATCCTAATCTAAACAAGATCATTGAATAATCTATTACAAAATAAATTTTCTATATTTAACATCCTTCCTAAAATCTGATTTGTGAAAAATAATTGCTCAACAACACGTTATATTTAATGAGGAAAATAAGGTGCACTTTTAAAAATACAAAAAAATATGTCATCCCGATTTAAACACTGGACCTTTCGACCACAAGACAACTTACCAAATACCATGCCAATGGATGGGTTGGAGTTAGAGATCACCATGTTCTACATATAGAGATAACATGCCTTGCAATGAATAAAAAATAAAATCAATTATAGTGTGGGTGGTTTAACTCGCTAGTTGTGCATTACAAACAACATTACTAACTATTGCACAAAGGAAGATGGTTAGTGATGGGCACAAAGATCAAACAAGAGGTGTCGACAATAAGGTTTCTTGAACTAACAAAATCTTCAATTAGAGATTAAAAAAAGTTTTGCTAGACAATGCACTCATGCACCAAATGAAGCTATGGAGACATGATCCATAGATGAAGTGTTACTACCCAAGCTAGTGTAGAAAAGAACAATTGGGATTTGACCTCATGACATTGAGGGAACAAGATTCTCAAAAAGGTTTATGCTAACTAGGTTGTTTAGAGTGCCAAATGGAAACAAAGATGGTTATGCTCCATGAAGAGCAATCTTCTAGCCTAAAAAAAAGAGCACAAATGTGGTGTACGATTTATAGTTTAAAAATGTCGTGTTAATATTTGAAAGGAATGGTACCACAATTCAAAATTTTTAAATTAAAAAACTAAACAATAATCTCTCCAAAATAAATTACAGTATATTAAATATCTTAAACCTTTGATGGAGGTTAATCATAAAAATTATCTAACTGTAATATGGGGCTAAAGCTAAATATATCAAAACCAGTAATAGACTTAAATTTCCAAAGATATTTTAAAACAATATTTATTAATAATCAAAATTTTAAATTAATTTTTTTTTATTGAATAAATATTTCTTATACAGTGGAAATTAAACCAGGGTCACATTAATTTTTTTTAAATTAATTTACTAAGAAACAAACCACATTTTCATTCTTACTCGTTGGTTAATGATTTTAGTTTATGACGAGTTCCCTTTTCAATTTATGCAATTTAAATTTGACAAAATATTATGTTTTATTTTTATATTTATTTATGCTGTATTAAAAAAATCAAACAAATAATTATAATATTGGATTTCAACATCTATCATTATGATTTTGTGCTAAAACTCCTTGAAAAAGTGTTGGCAGTGCATTTGCAAGACGTATAGATGATTTCCTTCGAAAGTAACTAATGTCACACTAAAGCCAAATCCTTCAAGTTGTCATGTCGGCGTCAAATTCTGAGAAAAAATTAAAATGTCCTTATTTTATTTTTAATAAAAGTTAAGATTATATTATACTATAAATTAAAATATTATAATAATAAAATATTAATATTATTCACTAATTAAAAATAATAATAAATTAATAAAAACTTAAAGTAATATATAAATATATATTACCAAATTGAAAGGGAATATATGTTAGCATAGGGATGTCCAGGGAATATATATATATATTAGCATAGGGATGTCCAAAGCATGCAGAAAGACTAGTAAACTCTCAAATGGGTAAAGGCAGGAAAAGTCTATCATGACAGGACCCCAAACGACGGAAGATTCGAAGGTGTCATGAACAGGTAAAGCCTATTTTAGTGCTTGGTGGTCCGTAGTGTCAATCATTGCATGCCAACATAATGACATTGGTCACGACCATATTTGCATAAATATAAATTAAGCACGGTGCGATCTTCATCATATGCTATTATGGTATTGTATTGTATGGTATGGTACATAATTGTAATTTTTTTTTGAGAGAACGTTTATAAATTATATTAACAATCACTTTTAAGGGGTTTGAACACAAGATTATTGAAGAAACAACCACCATCTTTAACCACTAGGGCAACTGCTTGTCGGCATAATTGTAATTTTTAAAACAATTTATTTGATTAATAAAACAAAATATGTGTCTAAAAATTTGTTTGGTGGAGATTATTAAGACAAGTATTTTTTTTTAGTTATATAGGGGAGTTGGTTACAACCATTATTTTTAGTAATTGGCAAACACAGGGTTCAAATTATAGAGACTGCTCTCAACAATCTATTTGTCTCGTTGTTGTTGACCCGATGTGGGATGGAGACCACCGGTTGTTCGGGGTTTGTATCGTCATCTTTGTTGTTGACCCAATGTGAGATGGAGACCACCGGTTGCTCGAGGTCTGTATTGTCATCTTTGGTTTGGTGCATACTCAGAGGATTTAGCACTGACTACTACCTTTGCTAAAGTTGGTAGAGTGTCCCTGAGATTTGAACCTAGGTCTCTTCTTGCCAAGTACTTGGCTAGTCAAGCCTTTACCAATCCACCTAGCCCTTGGGGTATTCACGAAGTATTATAGTGGTTTGTTGAAAACTAATTTAAAATGTTATCATACTAATAAAAGAAGAGTGAAATGAAGGAATACAATGATTAGAAGAAAATAAATTAAAATATTAAATGCAAGATATTAAATTAATTATAGGTGGAACAATTATCAAAAGAGCAAAGAAGGATAGATCAAAAAATTATTATCAAAGTATTGTTATGGTATGTTGAACCATAACATGGTTGATTTATCTTTAATGATCCTTGAAAGGCAACTGATATGAAACACATTAACTGACCAATAAGAGTTAAGGATCGATGATTTTGAGCGGACTTGAGAAAATTTATTGAGTAAAACATTAATTTGTTAAGAATGATGCCTCTAATGATGTAGGAGAGAATATCATTTGATTAACTAATATGTGAATAAATGGAAGGGTTGTCAGATTTTAAGATTGAAAATAAATGAAGCTTCAAGAGAAGAAGAGGTGATTCTATTAGGTCCCACATGGCTAAATTTTCAATCATTAGTAGGTCCCAACTAGAGAGGTAATTCATGAAGGAATCAAAGACATTAATCCACAAATTTAGGAGGAAAATAGGTAGATAATGGAGAGAGTGAATCCCATTGGGTCCCACGTAATTAAATAGTCATAATCACCATTGGACCTCACCAAACCATGTAACTAAGAGGGAATATCAAGTTGAAAAACAAGACCCCATCAATTCTTAAATAAGGTGGCATAGGATAAAGTCAGTAGATCATCAATTGGTCAAGAATAATTTTGAGCAGGAAAATATAATAACTTATGACTTGAACAAGACCAGGGCAATTGATCCACTGATCAAGCATCCTAAGCGACTAATTTCTCAAAGAGATATTTATAAATAGAAGAATTTAAATACAAGGCTTCTATTTTGGGCATCATGAATGTTGATTCTAAGGTATGATCATTGAAATTCAAGCTAAATCAAGTGGACAATTCAAGTTTTGAAAAGAGGAAAAAATCATGAAATTAGAGATTATAATCAATTGTAGTCAAGAATTGAAGACTCACCATTCAAGCAAAACTACTTCGCTAATCGATCTCATAATTGATAGAATTTACGAGATTTATCAAAAGTAGATTAAGAGTTTGTGATTTAATATAAGTTTAAACATTTTCTTCTTATAAATAAATGGTATAGTATGTTATATGGATGTGTTTTGTCATCCTTAAATTGAATATTTACTATTCTATGTTCAAACTTATTTTGCATCACACATTAATTCAATTGGTTACAATTATGTATAGTTAATCTATATATGCTTATGTATATTCTTTCTTACCTTAAATCAAAATTTTATAGCGGATAGATTATGGCTCTTTTTTTATATGCAAATGAATGTTTAATAATTTATTTTGGAAGTAGATGACTGAGTTGTAGTTAACTTTGCCACCTCTTGTAGTAATTGAACTTGATCAAATCATATCTTGGATATTTTTTTTTATCTAAATTTCTAACCCTTTCTATTTCAAAAATAAAATAAAATAAACAAGAAGCTATCCCTCTATGGAGGTTAACAAAGTGAAAACGCAATCTTCCAAACCTATTATGGACTAGGGTGTGAAGATAACCTTAGGTAAAATTACATTAATTATTTTTGGGATGTTTAATAAGACCCTCATCAGATATGTGTCTAGAATATTTGATTTAGAAATATTAAAATATGAATTTAAAAAAAAAGCCATGTATGTATGTTTATGTGGTCCTAGGCCTAGCAAACCAAAGGACTGGTGACTTCCTTTAAATATATTTTAATTATTACTATGAGACTAGTCAACCACAAATTTGCCACACTATCAAACACTCAGACACCTAGAGTAAAATGGAAGACACAATCCACATTGTCCTTACATAAATTCAAGATGTATTAAGGTCAAGCACAATAGCAAGTTTATGTCATGTAAGTCAACTATCCATAATGAGATGATCAAAATCCACTAAACTTGCCAAACTATTACCCAATCCCGAAGGCAATAATAAAAGTGTTTCCCATATTTAGAAAAGCAAAGAAAATATGGAATTTAAACATCCACAAAATCTAAACACATTAAATATGATTCAAAATATCCAACATGAGTATATTATGGTACGTTTTGCTCACTTTTTCTTTATGGGGGTGGTATAAAGGTTTGGAAATTTAAATTATCACAAGTTAGGAAACTTTGGCAAATGCATTGATGTTGAGGTTTGAAGACTCATCAAACCCGTACTCATTATTGTTGTAACTCAACGTAATTTTTAGAAATCCTTTAGAAGACATACCTAATTTCAATATCTAATTTAATAGAATATGGGACAAAATACCTACCTTCATTAAGCTAATGAATGCGCAAACATTTGTACATTATGTCAAAGCACTAAAATTGAAGTTTGCTATGATGATTTGAGAAGCTAACTAAATGATGATTTTAAAAGCATACCAAGAGGCAATACATGTAAAGGAGATTATCATCTATGTGGGTAGATTACCATCAAAATCCTAAATGTCCTTTTATGCAAATATAACTAGGGGTTACTAGGTACCAAGTCCCTAGCAGTTCTTATTGCCTCCACAAATAACCTCAATACTAAATCCTCCTACATTATTTTAGTATCTAGCACTACAAGAGATGGTACTTCTAACATATCAAGCACAACTAGAGTAATACTAAGGAAAGGTGGATTAAGTGGAGAAACAATTTAATGACTTGATTACCATGATGCATGAATTATCTAACAAGCTCACCATCAATGAAAGACAAGTTTATGATAAAAGGTATGGCAAAGGATGATAATAAAGAAATAATTCATATCTAACAAGAGATTAGAATAATATCCTACAATTACCAGATAGGCTAGTAAATACGTGGTAATTCCAACATTCAAGAATGCACCAAACCAAGGCTATCAATGCACACATGAACCTATAGGATTTCTAGTGTTACACATGCTACAATATGCATAATCCCATGTACATGCATACTAGAATGGTATAGAACTCAGGCTATGACACAAGCGACTCATTCTCTAGCTATCTATTAAAAAATTTCATGCTCTCAAAGGACACAAAGCCTATATTTCTAGATTAAAAGTTATATTTATAAAAAATTATTTGGAAAAAGATATCCATATGTTTACTTCAAAGACAATAAATTTATGATCAAAGGGTATATATGATATGTGCAAGAAATAAGTGCTTGAATATCAATAGTAATTTGGTTCAATAAACAAGTAAATGCATGTACACCATCTTAAATTGAGGTACTTCATTGTCCAAAAAGGTTGATCAAACACCATGGAGATAAATCCCTTAAGCTCAATCTATACAACAACCCTTGTCAACAACCATAAAACTTATGATTTTGCAAAAGTTAAAATCATCAACATCCCTAATTGAAAGGCAAAGAGATTATGATGAAGGACACTAGAATGTTATGGGAAAAAAAAATATTAGATATGGAAAAGGTATAACAAAAAGGCTTTGTTTTCTTTCATTGACCTAATAAGAGAGCCAAAAAACCACTCACTATACATTAACTTCATTCCTAGAAAATAAGTATATGTACCATCTAGAGGGTTTCATATTATTGAGGCACTAAAGAAAATACAACCAAATGCTTGTATCTTTAACACTTTATTTCTCACATGATAAGATAACATATTATAAGAATCATGCAAAGGATAGAAGATGTCTAGATAAAAAGCTAAATCAATATTTTAGAAGGAACCTTTTGCATATTTCTATTGATGAAATCAACAAAACTTGGTAGTCCATAATAGGCATATAGAAGTGAATGTGAACATCGTATCACAACAACAAACACAAAATCCAAAATTTATAAAATCCTTTTTGTTTTTCTTCACTCTCAAAGTTGAAGGTTTCCACTTTGATAATGTCAAACTCTAGATTCATCATACTAGTCATGTCCAAAGTGGTTTATGATAAATTAAATCTTTTGTACACCCACATATTTAATGGTTTGATATAGATGAGTACAAAACCTATCAAAATTATTAGAGTATTGAAATATTCAATGGTGATGGTATACTCACACCCATATCTTATGGTGGTCCAAGAAGTTATACTTGTGGACTTACCATTGTTGTTCATAATGCTACTTTGGTGAGAGTGGGAGAAGAAACTATTTGAAAAAGGATATATGTCCATGGATAATATGCACGTAAAGGTACCATACAAGGATATAATAATTAAAATTAAAAAAATGGTATGCCTATACCATATCAAAGCTTATGAAGGATAAGGACAAGGAGTGATGAATTAGAAAGAGGATTGGTGCCAAAAGACCTATAGATTGAAGAAAAACAACTTAGTGGATTGGATATGATAATTGATAGTTTATAAGAGGAATATGAAGAGCTTTGGATGCTATACAAAGATACTAATCACAAACACTACGTTATTCTTGATAGTCCAAATGAATCATTGACTCACAAATTATGATTTCTAGAATTTGGGTGAACTATGAACAATGCTTTTTGTGGATCCAAAACCAAAAACAATGTAGAAGTATTTTTTTAACTAGTCTACAAAAGAAAGTTTGAAAATATACTTATATGTTATTCTTCAGTTGCACTAGCAACATGGTGGAATGAAAATCATTATGCTTGGAACTTCACAAGACCGAGTAACTAAGGATTAAATAATTAAAAATCTATGGTGATTTAACCTTAGTGGTTGATTAGGTTATATCCATATGTGTGGTAAAGCAAAAATAGATAAAATCTTACAAAAATTGAGTAGGTTTAGGCTCTTTGATGCTCTGTCAGATTCATATTTCTTTAGCCAAATTTAGCTTGACTCTAGCTTTCCATAGGTCATGCTTTTCCCTCTACTTGTGTAGCGTCAACCTGATCACGAGTCCAACTCTTCATTTCAAAACTTAGCCAATTTTTTAAATTTTTTTTATCAAATGTTAGACTTTTACTCTTTCCTTGATGATGTTATGGTCATTAAAAGTTTTATCACCTTCTACACTTAGTCATTCTTCTGCATTGTATGTTGTCAGATGCTAGATATGCTTCTGTTTCAGTGTTCTTTGCCTTTGTATGTCAACTTCATACCTTGGAAAAAATTTAGCTCCGACCTTGGATTTCCTCTGTGCCATACTTTTATGTTGCCCATGATGATGTAAATGCCTTTAAAATTCCAACCATCTTTGACACTATCCAAATTTTGTATTTGACCATGAGTTGCTTTAGAGCATCGGGTCTTTCATTCAAGCACTTAGGCAAAATTTCATTCTAATGCGTTGGGTGCTTGGATTTTTCCACACCTTTGGTGGCATCAACACTCTAAAAGGTCAAGCAACCTCCTATACTTGACTAAAATTTTAGTCCAACATTACAACAAAATATCAAACTTTTTTGCCTTAGTCGATTTTATTAGACTCAACCACATGGATGTTGAACTTTTTTATGCTTGTTGATGACATCAATATCTCAAATAGTCCGATCATTTCTATACTTACATTCTACTACTACAAAATCTTGTTGAGTCTTCATGCTTTAGCCTCGTCTCTTCTAACTTAGTATTTAATACATTCAGTTGTGCTTATGTCTTTTTGACTTGAGATATACTTAATTTAATAGCAAAATATCTCTCTAAAGAGATGGTTTGTAGATGTGGGTGAGATATTTCTACCCACATGCAAGGGGTTGATTTCACTGTGAAGAAGCACCCTAGGAAGATCTCGAAGTGGAGGTGGAGGCACTTATTTTTGATGAGAAGAGGCAATAGCTAGTGCCACTAAACATTGTTGTTGTTGACCTTATCCAATGTCATATGGTCTTTGGGGACCTCCATTTTGAGGAGGTGGATTTCCATCCTACTTTCATGAGCGGCATTCATGTTGCCCTGTAAATATGGGAAATGGTGAAAGGTAGTGACAAAGCTAATAGTAAAGCCCTTTGCAACTAGTTTCTTGGCCAACTGTATAATCAGAATGAGGTACTCGTGGCATAAATATGACAACATCACTCATGTATTTGGCTTTGAATTGACCTTCTCCATACCATTCGCAGTTGCCATTATGTGTTTGCTTTCTCTCTACAAGTAGCCAATTCCAAGGAATGTTTAGAACAAATAAAGGCAATTATATTTAAAATGATAAACTTGATGATGGAGAATGGTTAAGATCTACTACATAAATAGATAATTCTCATTGAATATTGGACTGGGGAGGGGCCTTCACTAACGTGATTATAATAAAAATTTATGTTGAAACAAAAAACTATCATAAAAAGTTTTTATTATAATAATAGAGTGCTCAGTTTTAACGTCTACAACACCAAAGGTAGTCGATAGTAACCTATAGAACAGAAGCACTACTAATTTTAAATCTAATCCATCATTTTTATTTATCTAATGCAGATCTTCTATCACTTGATATATAGGCTGGAAAAACACTTTTGGAGATCATCGATGTCCATAATACAAGGTGCTCAAGACATGTAAACACTTAATCCATTACTGATTAGTGATTCAGTGCTTTCATAGAAATTTTTCTTTAGCAACTTGTTTGTTTAATATAACTTCACCAAAATTCTACTCAATCAAGGAGGTGATATTTGTGTCCCATCGGATGTGCTAAAAACTCTTGATCCAAAATTTTCCTAAGTGGATGAGTTGCGCCCTCAAAACCTTAGCCAAGATTGGAAGATCTAGAAAAGTTTATGGATTATCCTCTAGAGCAGTCCAATTCCTATGAAACTAGCTAAACTAACAAAAAAGGTTATAGACTAAAGTGAGAAATGCATAGGGTTAGAAGCTAGAACTTAAATGGATCGAGATTCAAAAAAATAAATAGATATAGGGCATGAAAGTCTTGCACTATAAACTAGATAGAACTACCTAAAAAACCATCCATCATCTAATATTACAAAAGATTAATCAAATAAACACATACACATTTAAGCATTCCAAGAATTGAATTAACAGTAATCTTGGGAGAAATCCAGATAACAGAATAACTCCTAACAGAATACACTACTTGTTTAATTTTAACAAAAATGTCTAATAGTAAAATCAACATACATACATTTTCTACAATACTTTCATATTGAAACAAACAACACTTTAGTTTTCATTAAGAGATGCATAGTACAATTATCATACAATTTATGCAATTTTAAAAGCTAAATAGATGACCCTTGAAATGGTTTACATTCAAGTATATATAGTTTTATATTTACATTTGGTTAGCTCATCATGATTGCTTTCAAAACTAACTACAAGGCTATCTTACCGGTATAGCACATGTGCGTCCCTTTCGAGCTCATTCTAGTGCAACTGTAATGACTCCATATTGATGTGGCTTGCTATGATTTCTCCTAAGAAGGTGGTGTCCTACGTGTTTTTAGCTAATCCATGAGATATTCTAACAGATATGCTTTATCCCATATTACTCAATGGTTGACCTAGTTGCATCAAGACAAGTATAAAATGGGAAAGTCTCTAGTTGTTAAGATTCTTTGAAAACAATTTTTTTTTGCCATGAGTACGTCTAGGCTCTTTGGAGATCTATCATATTCATATTAATTTAGCCAAAATTAGTTTGAATCTAGCTTTGCACAGGTTAGGCTTTTCACTCTACTTGTGTAGAGTCAACCTAATCACCATTCCAACTCTTCATCTCAACACTTAGTCAATTTATTTTTATTTTTTGTCGGATGTCAGACTTTTACTCTTTCCTTGATGATGTTATGGTCGTTAAAAGTTTTATCACCTTCTGAACTTAGTCATTCTTCTGAATTGTATGTTATCAGACTTTTGTTTCAATGTTCTTTGCCTTTTTATGTCAAGCTTCATGCCATAGAAAAAATTTAGCTACGATCTTGGATTTCCTCTATGACATACGTTTATGTTGCCCATGATTCATGTCAATGCCTTTAAAAGTCCGACCATATTTGATACTCATCCATATTTTATATTCGACCATGAGTTGCTTTGAGGCATCGAGTCTTCATTCGGGCACAAATAAAATTTCATTCTAATGCATTGGGTGCTTGGATTTTTCCACACTTTTGGTGGCATCAACACTCTAAAAGGTCAAGCAACCTCCTATAGTCCAACATTATAGCAAAATATCAAACTTTTCTGCCTTAGTCAATTTTCTTAGACTCAGTCGCATGGATGTCAAACTTTTTTATGCTTGTTGATGACATCAATGTCTCAAATATTCTGGTCACTTTCTAAACTTAGCAAAATTTAGCATTCTACTGCTACAAAATATTTTTTAGTATTCAATTGTTCTCTTCTAACTCAATTACTATTTAATACATTCAGTTGTGTTTATGTCTTCACGACTTGAGATATACTTAATTGAATAGCAAAATTTCTGTCAATACAAATCAAAAGGCTCCAAAGGAACCAAACCCCTTTGGTCAATTCAAATCAAAAGGCTCCAAAGGAACCAAACCCCTTTGGTCAAATAAAATCAAAAGGCTCCAAAGGAACCAAACCCCTTTGGTCAATTCAAATCAAAAGGCTCCAAAGGGGACACCCCTTTGGTCAAATCAATCAAAAGGCTCCAAAGGGGACACCCCTTTGGTCAAATCAATCAAAAACACTCCAAAGAGGACACCCCTTTGGTAAACCTTAATTCAAAAGGCTCCAAATGGGACACCCCTTTGGTCAAATCAATCAAAATTGCTCCAAATGGGGTACCCCTTTGGTCAAATAAATTAAAAAGGCTCCAAAGGAACCAAACCCCTTTGGTCCATTCAATATAAAAGCTCAAAATAGGACACTCCTTTGGTCAAACCCAATTCAAAAGGCTCCAGAGGGGGCACCCCTTTGGTCAAATCAATAAAAAATGCCCCAAACAAACCTAACCCCTTTAGTCAAATTTCATTTCAAAATGCTCCAAGGGGGGACACCCCTTTGGCCAATTCAATTCAAAACACTCCAAAGGGGACACCCCTTTGGTCAAATTAATCAAAAATGTCCCAAAGGAACATAACTCCTTTGGTAAAATTTCATTTCAAAATGCTCCAAGGGGGGACACCCCTTTGGTCAATTCAATTCAAAACGCTCCAAATGGGACACCCCTTTGGTCAAATCAATCAAAAATACCCCAAAGGAACCTAACCCCTTTGTTCAAATTTCATTCCAAAATTTGCATCAATCACATCATGCATTTTTTAAAAACATCATCATCATCATCACATCGTTTAGTGAACCTTGTATCTAGTGGATTACACTATACACCTGGCGGTTGCAGCAACTAGAAATCCATGCAATCTGATCGAATGAGTAGCTCACTATAAGGAAACTCATTCAAACTTTGAACATCAAATCACTATGGTATTAAATCATCTAGGTCCCTCAATATTTGATCTTGGTTGTGTTCAATCAAATTTGCACAAGGTTATCCTTAAGCCCCTTCCGTTGGGTACAAAAGTAGAAAAAATCAAATCAAATTTGGTACAATCGACAACCACTCAAGTTTCAAATCCCCAAATTATTGGTTCCTAAAAACCCATCATTTGGTAGGAATTGCTAAAGTCAAAAAGGACCTAGAGCTATAAACGTGGTTGATGATTTTACCACAAAAATTTTGCACCTCATTGAAACCAAAGGTAAATTCAAAACAACACAAACAACCCCAAACTTGGGGTATCAAATTGATCAAAATGTCATACACCTGCATACACCATTCACATCATTCAATCAACTACCTCCTTTCATCATCCACATTTGGTCAATTGGCTTGTGGGTTTCATTCTTTACCCATTCGCCAATTGAGGGGGTAATCTAAAATAAAAAATTTCAAGTCATTCATTCTTTGCTTCGAGAATATCAAAGTCTATTTCTCCATTCAAATAAGCCAGGTGTCTTTTGTTTTTGCACCGCATTGTTTTTTACACAATACGATACAAAAAGGGGCATTTATAGACACAAAAATCTAGGCATTTGCATTTCATCACACAATTTTGCATAATAATATATGCCTAAGTCTAAACTTAGGTATATAATTCCTACACATTATTCATCTACATTGCACATTTCAGTTCTGCATAACATTTCTACATTGCACATTTCAATTCTGCATGACATTATGTGCCTAAGTTTTGACTTAGGCATAAAATCCTACACATAATTATGTTTTCTAGATTTTATTAAATCTAAGAAATATCCTCCTAGGATACCCTCTCTCCTCACTTTACATGTGTCCTAGTCACATCACCATCACCCCTTTGCCACCTTTCACACACCCTTGTACCCTTTGTCCCTTCACATGGGATAACCCTCCATACTTCACTCCACTTGCACCTACCCACTTGCCACATATCACACCTCACTTTGCACTTCACTCCACTCCACTCCCACCTACCCACTTGCCACATCTCATACCTTACTCCACACATAACTCCACTTCCAACTACCCACTTGCCACATCTCCCCATTAAGTGATACATTTCTAGTGACTCACTACAAATACCCATGATAGATGGCTACCCAGTCTTTGCCACTTGGTAACCTTAGCTTTCCATCTATCCTTCCCTCCAAAACCCTCAAAGGCCTATAAAGGCACCATCACACGACCAAGAAAAGGGAGAGAGAGGAAATGCTAATGTTATGCTACTCAAATCATGATTTATGTGAGAAATATACTTGTTTTCTATTTCCATTTGCATTAGTCATTACATTTATCATATTCATTATGACAGGTGTTACTAAACCCTTATCTATTTATATGTGTGCATATTCCAGTTCAGGTTCAACAAGCTCAACGTCATCACGGTGGTCACAATAAACCCACCTCCCACATTGTTGTAGCATGAAGAGACGAAGACACCATGTTTGATTTGTAAAAGGGATTACCCCTTGTGGACATCTTATTGTAAAATACACCCTCAAAGGGTCAATTTGTATCCCAAGGGACCACTTTGAATTTAATACAATGTGTTATTTTTATTGCAATGGTGTTGTTTTTTTTATGTTACACTTCCTGTAACTGTTCATATTATTATTGTTTAATAATGTCAGCAATGTCTTTGGAGGAAGACACTATGAATTTAACTCTTATTTATTAATTGTCTTCAAATCTGATAAACATCATTGTTAAATCATAGAGGGATTAATGTGCTTCTGTCAATATGAATTGTATATAGTGAGTGCGACAATAGAAGGAATGTCTTTGCTTGGACTTGCTAGGAATTGCCAAAAACAGTCCATCTGTTATGTGAGTTTACTGCCCATCCTTGTAAATTATATTATTTTTCCTTAGCCAAAGTCTTTGGATTCTGTATCTTCCTGTAACAGTTCATATTATTGTTGTTTAATAATGTTAGCAATGCCTTTGGAGGAAGAGGCTATGAATTTAACTCTTATTTATTAATTGTCTTCAACTCTGATAAACAACACTATTAATATGAATTCTAGGATGCTAGTCAATAAATGAATTTTACTTAGGAGCAGATTGTGTGCTTCAAATCTGCAATTTTATATTTTTATGTTTTTTATTTTTATTTTTTATATTTTTATATTTTATTTAGGATGTTAGGTTTATATATATATATATATATATATATATATATATAAAATAAAAAGTCACCCTAAGAGGGTGGTTTTAAACTACCCTCTTAGGGATTTATATATATTTTTTAAAGTTACCCTAAGAGGGCAGTTTTAAACCGCCCTCTTAGACCCTAATAGGGTGACCTTTTGAGGCGGTTTAAAACCATCGTTGTATGGGCACAAAATTTTAATGACACTCTCATAGACGACGATTGAATAACCGCCTTTAAAGGTCTTTAAGGGCGGTTAAAAATTGTCATTAAAGCCCTTTTTTGGTGTAGTGCTTGCTCTTATTTCTCCTTAAGAGGTGGTGTCCTATGCATCTTTAGCTAATCCATGAGATTTTTTGACAAATTTGCTTTATCCTATATTGCTCAATGACTGACCCAGCTACACCAAGACAAATGTCAAATGGGAAGGCCTTTGGTTGTTGAAATTCTTGGACAACAGGTTTTGATTTCCATGAGAGGGTCTAGGCTTTTTGGAACTCTACCGAATTTATCTTTCTTTAACCATAAATAGCTTGGATTTAGATTTCCATGTGTCAATATTTTCCCTCTGCTTGTGTGATGTCAGCCTAATCACCAATCTGACTCTTCATCTCAACACAATCAATTTTTTTATTTTCTTTGTTAGATGTCAAACTTTTACTCTCCCCTTGATAACATCATGGTCTTTAAAATTCCAACCACATTCTACACTTAGTCATTCTTCTATGATGTATGTTGTCGAATGTCAAATATGATTTTGTTTCAAATTTCTTTGCCTTTGTTTGGAAAAATTTAGCTCTAGCCTTGGCTTTCCTTTGTGTTGGACTTTTATGTTTCCTATGATGATGTCAATGTATTTAAAAGTCTGATCATATTTGACACTTAGTCAAATTTCATGTTTGACCATGAGATTCTTCGATGCTTGACATCGACTTCTTTTGGGAACTTTGGCAAATTTTCATCATGATGCATCAAGTGTCATACTTTTTCCACACCTTTGGTGATGTCAACACTCTAAAATGTCTAACAACCTCCCATACTTAACTAAAATTTTAGTTCAGTGTTACAACCAAAATGTTAGACTTTTCTATCTTAGTCAATTTTCTTAGATTCGGTTGGAATGAATGTCAAACTTTTTTATGCTTGTTGATGACATCAATGTCTCAAATAGTCTAGCCACTTTCTACACTTAGCAAAATTTTGCATTCTTCCCCTGCAAAATCTTGTTGAGTATTCATGTTTTAGACTCTACTCTCCTAACCTCACTACTATTAAATACATCTAATTGTGCTTTTGACTTCCCAAATTGAGATATAGTTAATTTAATAGCAAAATTTCTCTCTAAAGAGATGGTTTGTAGATGTGGGTAAGTTCTTTCTAATAGTCTATATTGGCCAATACATGTAGCCCTCTTCAACACCAAATATTTAGAGAATGAAATCTCTCTAATAGTATAGATTGGCCAATACCATGGCTCTGGTTATGGCCTCTTTTACGCTTTTAAAATTATCCCTTCTTGATTTGGTCCATGTAACAGCCACATCCTTTTTTATCATCTTTGTCATTGGCTTTACTATCTAAGCAAAATCAAGTATGAATTTCTAGATAAAATTAATTTGTCTGAAGAAATATTACAAACCTTTATTATTTTGTAATAATGAAAGTGCTAATATTTTTATGACTCTATTTGAATCAATGGCTAAGCCTTCCTTTGATACTACATGTCTTAGCAATTTACCTTCATGACTTTTTTGGGTTTAATGATACCCAAAATTATTTGTGTTTTTGAAAAACCAATCTAAGATGATCTAGATGTTTCTCCTTTTGATGTGAGAAGACTTTCATATCATCTGAATAAATTAGTATAACTTTATTCACAAAATTACCAAAAGCTAAGTCCATGGCCCTTTCGAATGTGGCTCCAACGTTAGACAAGTCGAATGGCATTCTTTGATAATTGAATGTTTAGTTTTGTACTGGTCTTCATCTCTAACCCATACTTGATTAAAGCCAAAAAAATCCATCAAGCAAGGAGAAACTTTATACATCAACAATAATATGCATAATTTGATCAATTTGGGCCAAAGTATAGTGATCCTTCAACAATGCTTTCTTCAAATATCTAAAATCCACAAATAGGTGGATGTTTCCATTCTTCTTTTAGATAGACATCATATTAGCTACCCATGTGTAGTGCTTGACTAGGTAAATAATCTTTGCATTAAGTAACTTTAGTAGCTCCTACTTCATTAATGCTTATATCTTAGGATTCACTAGCCTTTGCTTTTGTTGGAATAGCTTGGTGTTAGGCAGTACTTCTATTGTGTGTTGGATAGTCTCTTTGCTATAGAATTTCAAATTGTCATAGCGTCACACAATGATGTTGCTGAATTATTTGTGTAATATTAGAAGTTGTTGAACTTCTCTTCAAAACATTACACTCCAATTTTCAAGTGCCTTCTAGTTTCTATCTAAAATTTTATGAATTTTTGTTCATCAATATTCATTTTTTGGCTAGTTAGCCGTCATTGCTATCAAACAAAATCTTAAGAGAAATCAATCCCTTAGGAATGTGATTGTTATTTAATTGAATAACTCCTTCATTTATATTCTTGAGCATGTCTTTAGTCATGTTTGTATAATATTAATCCTAAATTAAAAAGTCCACTATCTACTCATCATTATCAAACACCTACTAGAAGGTGTCTTTATCTAGCACAAAAGATTTGAAAGCAAGTTTAACATATCTTGAATTTATTCCTATATCCTGGACAAAAGTTAGACCCATGGGAGGCTAATGCATCAACTTGTGTATTTTTTTCTCTAGAGATTTTTTGTATGTTTAAAACTTCAAAAATTTCAAAAAAATCCCATACTTTGTTATGATAAGCTTTCAAATAATGTTGCTTGCTACAATATTTTTTAGTGACCTAAGTTACTACTAGTTTAGAATCATCATAGATCATCGATAAATTTACTCTTATCTTCTTTGCCTCTCTCAACCCTATGCACAATGCTTCATATTTTGTTACATTATTGGTGGAACTCTTGGTTAAACGGTAGGATAGACACTTCACTCCTTCAAAGGGTGATACTAGTACTCTTTCGGCTCCAACATCATTTTTGCATTTAGCTCTATCAAAGTACAACTTTCAATTTTTTGTTCATCGAAGCTCCTTATTTGACATGGCCAAAAGTTTTTTCTTTTGATTTTGAGATAAAATAGGTGTCTATCCCTATTTCAATCATAGCATTGAGATTTTATGTGAAAACTCATCTTCATTTTGCAACTAGTCAATGATTATTTCTATCAAGTCAATGTCACCACTAATCATGATGACATTGTTCTCTTCCTCTTCATTTTTTTCTATATGACACAAGGAGGGATTTTCTACAAATATTTTCACCTTCCTACCCTTATGAGGAATTTCCATATGTGAGTAGTCTAAGGATAGATATTCATCCAACTTGGTTGTAAATTCATGAGAGAGGCACATACCAAAGTATGGCTCTAAATCTACCATGACTACCTCTTGTATGACTATTATCTATGACATCTTATAGAGAACCATGGGTATGTATTTGATATGTCAATAGTTTTGACCGGGGTTCCATCTAGTTGAAGCACTCTGAGACTAGATTGGGTATACTCCATAGCCATTGGTTCATATATTTCTTTAGATATTATTGTCATTGTTGTACAGGAGTGAAGAACATGTGCTTATACTGAGAGGGGGTGAATAGTATAATATAAAACTTTTCCCCAAATAGTAGCATCAATATTAATAAAGCAGTAAACATCACACAAAGCATCATACACATGAGAGACATCATTTTTAATGTGGTTCACCCAATGTAGGCTACCTCCACAGAAAATATTTCTCAAATAATCTCTTGGGAATCCTTCCCAATTACAATATTTATGGACCTCTATCCAAAGGAGATGTTGATTCCCTAAATCTCAAGTTCATGGATCTCTTCCACAGGAGAACTCTTTCTCCTTTTGCTCTGGCTAGTGATCTTCTAGAAGACTATATCTCTTTGTTGCATTGACTTGTGGATCTCTCTCCACTTGAAGACTCCTCACTTAGATTTGTCTTCAATTGTCCTGGCTACTAGATCTCTATCCACTGAGACTCTATCCTCTATACTTTGTCACCTCCAAAGCTCTGTCAATAGTCTCACTCAAAACCTCTTCAAATATTCTCAATAATCTCACTCAGAACCTGATCAAATATTCTCAATAGGCTCACTTAGAACCTACTCAAATCTTCTCAATAGGATCACTCAAAACCTACTCAAATATGCTCAACAAGCTCACTCGAGAACATGCTCAAATATGCTCAACAAGCTCACTCATAACTTGTCCAAATCTGCTCAATAAGTCCTCTCTAGGACTTGCTCAAATATGCACAACAAGCTCACTCAGAACTTGTCCAAATATGCTCAACAAGCTCACTCATAACTTGTTCAAATATGCTCAATAATTCATCTCTAATACTTGCTCAAATATGCATAGCAAGCCTTCACAAAATCTTACTCAAAATCAGTCCACAAGCCTTCTCAAAGACTTATTTCAAATCAGCTCAACAAAATCTCAACTCAATCTCATTAAAGCATAAATAGAATTGTTAGAGAATCAATATGTTCTATACTCAAATCCCAATCTCAACTCAAATCATTCTCAACTAAGCAATCTCATAGAAGCATAAAGAGAATTGTTAGAGACTCAATATGTTCTATACTCAAATCCAATTTCTTTCTCAACTCAACTCAAATCAGAATATAGAATAGTTTGTTTTATGGAACTTGAACAACCACTTCACACAATCACTTGACTGGGCTCAAACAACTCTACTCAACCAATCACCACAAGGAACAACTATTTCTCACAAACCCTAGTCCAAGCATGTATCAACCAACTCAAAATGTTTCCAACAATGTTCAACAACAAATCTCACATAACAATGATACTCATATTCTTCTCTAACTCAAGTTCAAGTTCTTTACACAACCAATGGGATTAAAAAATAATGCTTATAAAACATTCTTCACATAACAATGATACTCATGTTCTTCTCAAACCCTAACTTAGTTTTTTTACACAACTAATGGCTTCAACAACAATGCTTATAAAACAAGGTTTTAACCATAACTCTCAAACCATAAATCCTTGAAGCATTCAACCAACAACTCTCAAAAGGAAACCACAATCAATCCTTTTCACTCCAATGATATTTTCAGAAATCAACCACCCAATAAAATTAATGGAGAATATTGCCCATACCTTTTTTATGCCAAGAAGTTGTCCACAAAATCTGCCACACTCAACACACTTTATTTTTCCAATATTAACAAGGGTTAGTGGACTTCAAATAATAATCACAAGATAAAGTATAACTCAATTTACACCTTTTTACTCCAACTCAATAATCACATCCACCAAAGTCCCTCTATAGAAAAACCCTCTAAAATAATAATCAATAAGTCACTATTATAATCCTCAAATTCAAAACCCTTATTTCTCCTAAAATAATGCTCTCAAAAATTCAAATCAATACCATAAGGCTCAAATAATCATCTATGGTTTTCACCAACAAAATAATTATTTAACGTTTTAAACACAGTAAAGGTTTTACAAAATAAAATATTTTCTAACCCTTATCACTCCAAACTTTAGAGCATTCAAACAAATTTTAATTAAAAAATCGCATACCTCCCTCAAGGTGTTTCGACCCCTTGACCTGCCTCACCGCAGTCACCTTAGCCACGACTAAGGTAGCCAAACGAGCTACCCGCTCATTTGCAATGCAAAAGGGACACGACTTCCCTTTATATGCTACAGGCCCACATGCCTTAAATAAACCGTGCGCCCTTGGCGCTTCCACCACAAAGCACAACAAACGAACCTTACCAAAAATTGAATGCATGACCTTGTGCTGCCCGAGTTGCCAACATGCCACACTATCCAAGGTGACTTGGGTTTCGCACGTCATCCAATTTATTCGTTGCTTCTACCACTTAAACCTTTTTTGCACAAGCTCTATTCTCTTTCCAACAATTGCATTAACAACAAGAGCAAGGATAATTTAAATTGAATAATTTAATGGCATATATATATATATATATATATATATATATATATATATATATATATATATATATATATATATATATATATATATATATATATATATATTGCCTTCCCTCTGCTTGGAAATGTCGGTGCTTCCTCATGATGTTGATGGATAAACTTTTACATTTAATTTTAAAATTTAAACTAATTAAATATCTCCATCATCGGGGCACATTTTTCGATGAAACGAAAAGCCAACTTGGGTTTTAAGAAAAACTCATTTCAAATCTGTTGTCCATGGTTTTAAATAAAACCTTTAAAATTAAATATCTTCATCACCGGGGCACCTTTTTCGATGAAACAAAAAGCCAACTTGGGTTTTAAGAAAAATCCATTTCAAATCTACCATCCATGGTTTTAAATAAAAAACCTTTGCTAAGCTTCCCTTGAAGATCCTTTTTGGAACCAAATGCCATGCATCCTTTTGATCAAAACCTTTGCTTCTCATGAAGATCTTTGTGGAGAAAATCATAGTGCTTACTTGCATAGGTCCTTTTGACATCAATGAAATTTTTTTAGCTTAGGGACTCAAAATATCCAACAAGGAGTCTAACATACAATTATGTACAACCCATCCCTCTATGCATAGGGACATGTAAAAAGGGAATGACACATTTTCCCTATTCTTTACATAGGTTTACTTTGTGCTAAATTCAGTTATGGATGAGACTTGTCTTTAGGTCTAGTAGATTTTAGTGATACTCAAAGAAGGTCAATTTGTTTCAGAATCATCAAAGCATCATAAATGCTTGCTTTGGATGGAGTTTTCTTAAGCTCCACCATAATATTAAAACTTGAATACTTTGGTTGTTTTTCTCTCTTTTTTTTGGTTCATCAAATCTCCTTTGTGTTGCTTCTATTCTTTGTCGCTTAGTGATAAAATGATATCGAAGTTTATTCCTATCCTTCTCTTGAGTTTCAACTTATTTTGCTTGCATTGGATTTTTCTATTTATTAGGATGCTTCTTTGAAATTTTCTCTATTATTTTATCAATGTTGGGTTAGTTTCTTTTTTGGTTGCTTTATTTACTGAGATAGAACCTTGAATGGATCCAATATCTTAGGATCTATATGTACTAGTTTCTTATCATGATATGGATTACTCCTCTATGGGATCCTGCATCATCAAATTTTTATTTGTTTTCCAAAGCATATTAGATTGAATCTTTTGTTCTCTTTATTTCTTTTTGATTGTAACTATTTGCGTTTGATGTTGGTGAAGCATACAAGTGTCTTCATTATGTGGATCATTGTTGATTAAGCACCAATAGTTTTCTTTTGATGTTAAAGTAGAAGGTTCATCTTCCTTGTTACTGTATGTTACATTAGGCCTTCCATCAACACCACTAGAAGAGGCCCCTTGATATTTTGTCATGTATGGAAATCTCCTAGGTTGGAAATTCCTTTCAACTTCTCTTCTTTTCATGGTGGTGACTTCATTAGTTAATTTCTTTAATGCTAATATTATTTCTTTCATGTCAATTGGATCTTGAGGCTCAAGGGAAGGCAATGCACATATAAAAGGTGGTTCTTGTAATGCTGGTGTTGTAGTATTTAGAGGTAATATTGGGAATTTTATTGTAGAAATTGCAGCTACATTTGGAAAATGTGCAATTGTGATTGGGGTTTTATATTATATATCCAAATTGTGGGATTTTTGGGAAATATGGTATTATATTTTTGGGAGGAATCTTACCTAAATAAATTAAAGCATTTTCTATAGCAACAACATTTTGGTAAATTTGTAGAAATGTCAATGCATTGGACAGGTGTATCAACAAACCTCGATCTAGATTAAAAGAATGGAGATAATAGTGAAATGCTTCATAATCTATTGGCTTGATATCATGTGTTACTCTTTTCCAAGTCCTACTGAATCTAATGTTAAAGTCCAATATTGCTTCTTAAGGGTGCCTTTGAATAGTGATGAATTGGGTCAATAATTAGAATGACTGCTAGTTCATTAAACTCTTGAACTAATCTACCATCTAGTTGAGCCCACAAGTTGATACTCCTATCCTGAAGGGTCTGGTACTAGTATGATCCTTTACCTTTAAATGATAGTACCAATAGTCTTATCATAACATCTTTATCCTTAATATTGTAAATAACAACTAAGGAAGCTACATTTTGATAATGCTTGTATGTTTTTTTCTAGTACCATCATAAGTTGGCAAATATTTTAATGCTACCTGAGGAATGAGGTTCTAATTTACTAGATTAAGTGGTCCAATATTATTCCAATCTAGAAAATTTTGCTGAGGTGGAATATTAGCCATTTGTTCAAATCTGACAAAGTGAGTAGATCGTGGAGAGTTGAAGTGTGTGGATCCTACACATTTCATAGGGGTTGATGAAGGAGATGATGAATATATTCATCTTCTAAATATTAATGGAGGTAACTCAACAAATTGCACTAGTTCATTCAGCATTTTGGCTGCTAATCTTGTGGTCATAATCCTATAAGTTGAATGGTGACTAGGTTTTTGAATGAATATTTCATTTCACTAGAGTCTCTAGGTTATTGGGAGATGATCTATTAGAGCATAACTTCACCAAAATTCTACTCAATCAGGGAGGTGATTTTTGTGTCCCACTGGATGTGCTAAAAAATATTGGTCCAAAATTTTCCTAAGTGGATGAGTTGCGCTCTAAAAACCTCAGCCAATATTGGAAGACCCAAATAAGCTTTTGGATTAGCCTCTAGAGTAGGCCAATTCCTATGAAACTAGATAAACTAACAAAAATGGGTTGTAGACTAAAGTGAGAAATGCATAGGGTTAGAAGCTAGAACTTAGAGGGGTTTGGATTCAACAAAATCAAGAGATATAGGGCATGAGAGTCTTGAACTATAAACTAGATAAAACTGCCTAATAGACCAACCATCATCTAATATTGCAAAATATTAAACAAATAAACACATAAACATTTAAGAATTCCAAGAATTGAATTAACAAAAATCTAGGGAGAAATTCAGATAGCATAATACACTATTTATTTAATTTTAACAAAAATTCCTAACAGTAAAATCAACATACGTACATGTTCTACAATACTTTCATATGGAAGCCAAAAAACACTTCAGTTTTCATTAAGAGATGCATAGTACAATTATCAAAAAACTTATGCAATTTTAAAAGCTAAAGATATGACCCTTGAAATGGGTTACATTCAAGTATATATAGTTTTATATTTGTATTTGGTTAGCTCAACATGATTTCTTTTAAAACTAACTACATGGTTTTTTGGCCAGTATAGCACGTGTGCATCCCTTTCCAGCTCATTCTAGTGCAATTGTAATGACTCCATATTGATGTGGCTTGCTATAATTTCTCTTGAGGTGGTTTCCAACGTGTTTTTAGCTAATCCATGAGATCTTCTAACAGATATGCTTTATCCCATATTGCTCAATGGTTGGCCTAGTTGCATTAAGACAAGTGTTGAATGGGAAAGTCTCTAGTTGTTAAGATTCTCTGACAACAAATTTTTTTTTCCATGAGTAGGTCTAGTCTCTTTGGCACTCTATCAGATTCATCTTTCTTTAGCTAAAATTAGTCTGACTCTAGCTTTCCATGGGTCAGGATTTTCCCTCTACTTGTGTAGCATCAACCTAATCACAAGTCCAACTCTTCATCTCAACACTTAGCCAATTGTTTTTATTTTTTTGTCAAATGTCAGAATTCTACTCTTTCCTTGATGATGTTATGGTCGTTAAAAGTTTTATCACCTTCTACACTTAATCATTCTTCTACATTGTATGTTGTTATATGCCATGCTTCTGTTTCAATGTTCTTTGCCTTTGTATGTCAAGCTTCATGCCTTGGAAAATTTTTAGCTCCAGCCTTGGCTTTCCTCTATGCCATACTTTTATGTTACCCATGATGATGTCAATGCCTTTAAAATTCCAACCATATTTGGCACTCATCCAAATTTTGTATTTGACCATGAGTTGTTTTGGGGCATCGAGTGTTCATTTGGGTTCTTAGGCAAAATTTCATTCTAATGAATTGGGTGCTTGGCATTTTCCACATCTTTGGTAGCATGGGCACTTTAAAAGGTCAAGAAACCTCCTATACTTGACTAAAATTTTAGTCCAACATTGCATCAAAATATCAAACTCTTATACCTTAGTCATTTTCTTAGACTCAGCCGCATGAATGTTGAAATTTGTTTATGCTTGTTGATGACATCAATGTCTCAAATAGTCCGATAACTTTCTACACTTAGCAAAATTTTGCATTCTAGTGCTGCAAAATCTTGTTGAGTCTTCAGTTATTATCTTCTAACTCAATTACTATTTAATACATTCGGTTGTGCTTATGTCTTCCCGACTTAAGATATACTTAGTTGAATAGAAAAATTTCTCTTTGAAGAAATGGTTTGTAGATGTGGATGAGATCCCCCTAACCACAGGCAGGGGGCTGATTTCACTCTAAAGGAAGAACACCCCAAGAAGAGCTTGAAGTGGGGGTGGAGGCACTTATTTTCGATGAGAAGAGGTAATAACTAGTGCCACTAAATGTTGTTGTTGTTGTTGACCTTGCCCAGTGTCAGATGGTCTTTGGGGACCTCCATTTTTAGGAGGTGGATGTCCATACTACTTTCACAAGTGGCATTCCTGTTGCCCTGTAGAGATGGGGTGTGGTGAAAGGTAATGACAAAGCTAATAGTAAAGCCTTTTGCAAATAATTTCTTGGCCAGGTACATAATCAGAATGAGGTGCCCTACACATGCGTATTTGGCTTTGACTTGGCCTTCTCAATACCGTTCATAGGTGCCATTATGTGTTTGCTTTCTCTCTTCAAGTAGCCAATTCCAAGGAATGATAGAACAAATAAAAGCAATTAGATTTGAAATGATGAACTTGATGATGGCGAATGGCTACAATCTACTCCATAAATAGAGAATTCTGATTATAATTTAAATTTCTATTGAAACAAAAATCTATCCTAAAAAGTGTTTATTATAAGAAGAGAGTACTCCTTTTTAACGTCTACAACACCAAAGGTAGTCGATAGCAACCTATAGAACATAAGCACTACTAATTTTAAATCTAATCCATCATTTTTCTTTGTCTAATGTAAATCTTCTGTCACTTGGTACATAAGCTGGAAAAACATTGTTGGAAATCATCGATGTCCATAATACAATGTGCTCAAGACGTGTAAACACTTAATCCATTACTCAATAGTGATTTAGTGCTTTCATTCTGCTTTAGCAGCTTGTTTGTTTAATATATTCAAAAAGGCCTGCAGTGTGGGGCTAGCGGGGGACAACAAATAGTTGCCACCAGCAACTGCAAATGACAAATATTCAATCTTGGAGATGCATGTGTTATCAAATATGAGGATACTAGGATGGATGATTTAATCTACTACACCAATAAGTTAACGATGAAGGTGTCCCTCAATGACACTCTCATTATGAGCACCTGCACTATCCTATATTGATCTCATTATGTCTACTGTTCCTTGAATCATTTGTCCAAAAAGTATCCTATATTGATATCATTATGTCTACTGTTCCTGGACTCATTTGTCCAAAAAGTATTGTAACAATAGAAATCATGGTGTCAAGTGCCTATTGTCAACCCTACTTTATAAAGGTGGAAAAAAGTACTTTCATGTAGAGCCATTTATCATGTTTTTGTCATTTAAGATATCCAAAAAGTATCCTATATTGATATCATTATGTCTACTGTTCCTGGACTCATTTATCCAAAAAGTATTGTAACAATGGAAATCATGGTGTCAAGTTCCCATTGTCAACCCTACTTTATAAAGGTGGAAACAAGTACTTTCATGTAGAGCCAATTATCATGTTTTTTTCATTTAAGATATCCAAAAAGTATCCTATATTGATATCATTATGTCTACTGTTCCTAGACTCATTTTTCCAAAAAGTATTGTAACAATAGAAATCATGGTTTCAAGTGCCCATTATCAACCCTACTTTATAAAGGTGGAAACAAGTACTTTCATGTAGAGCCAATTATCATGTTTTTGTCATTTAATATATCCAAAAAGTATCCTATATTGATCTCATTATGTCTACTGTTCCTAGAATCATTTGTCCAAAAAGTATTGTAACAATGGAAATCATTGTGTCAAGTGCCCATTGTCAACCCTACTTTATGAAGGTGGAAACAAGTACTTTCATGTAGAGCCAATTATCATGTTTTTGTCATTTAAGATATTTAAAAAATTAAAGTAGATGGATGTACATAGATGATATGATATAAGGCTACCAGAGAAATGATAAGAATAAAAGGATCGTATAAAACAAAACAAAAATTAGATATTCAAACAAGTTGCATAAATATCAGATTAAAAAATTAAATAAAGGTATACAAAACAAAAAGTATATATTCAAACAAGTTGCATAAATATCAGATTAAAAAAATAAATAAAGGTATTTGCAAAGGAGGAGGAGAAATTTAAATTAGTTACGTGGAAAATAAAACCACTAAGAAAGAGAAATATTATTGCTAAACTTAATTTTATATAGGATTATTATTAAAAAAATTATATAAAAATAAATATTAACTAGAGGGTGAAAATGTTATTAGTTTAATTGAGTACTAGTTCACACTAATTTAGATATGAAATATGCATATGAAAAATACCAAAAGAGAAATGGAAGGAGAGGATATGTATCTTTTGTACATCAAGAGCAATTCAGACAAAAAAGTATTTTATTTAAAAAAAAAGGTATACGGTTATATTTGACTTGGTTATGCTAATATTCCAGGATTGGAATCATTTGTTTGAAGATGAGAAGGGAGAGAAAGTAGGAGAATTCATCATCAAAATAAATAACAACAAATTAATATTAAAAAAAGAAAAATGATTTGATCATATTTTGAGGTTAACAAACATGGTTCTTTATAAATTTGTTGTCCTATAGGCTACTTTTGGCCTTGTGGATGTTAAAAACCTTATATTCTATTATATTCTTATTGAACAACCATCCCTCATAAAATGGAATGATTTTAGGCTTACGGTAGGTGTGCCTAATAAACAAAGGGAACAACAAGTTTCAACTTAAAGATCATTACAATATAACATGAGGACAATATAATAATTGAAGGTCATTACAATATAACATGAGGGTAATGCAATAATTGTTTGGTAATTACCAAGGATCATAGTTGAAGGGATCATTTTCTTTTCATATGAAAGGTAATTTTTTGTTACATCCTTCAATGGTGAAGGGTTGAAAAATATATAGTCTATTTGTGACAAATCCATCGATTATAAATCATAGTGATGCGAGAACAACTCTATTGAAAGTCAAGCATTCGTCACTCATACATATTAAGTCTATGTATATTGACTAATTATTCATACATATTAAGTCTTTATTCATGGTGAGATTCAAATTTAATCTTTCTTTATGGAAGATGACTTATCTAGCTACTTTATATTAGTTTAATAAAATTTCTCAAACCTTAAAGTTAAAACTGAAGATCTAGAGAACATAAGATTGGACTTGGATCCATCATATGGTTATTTTTAACCCTTGGTGCTTGTGTTATTATAATTTTATCCTTGTGTCCTCATGTCTCTAAAATGTGGCTTACCAATGGAATTGGACCCTTAGATTATATTGTGAAACTCCTTGCTCCTTATCACTTATCCTAAACTCATTCAACAAAATGGTTAAATATGTTAACATTTATGGACTACATATGAAACAAACCTAAAACCTTTTAGCAATTAAAATATTAAGATTAGTTCTAGAGTAGATCTTGAAAAGTGTGGATTTAGATATGTACTAATGTTACACTTGACCTATGTCCATGCAGTTCCATAAGATTAACCTCTAGCTCAAAGTATCATTATGTGAAATGTTTATTTATCAATAAATTTATTTTCATTATGGAATATCTATTTATCAATAAATTTGTTTGATATAAATACATGAACATAAGATAAAAATGAATATGAATTAAACTAAATGGCTAATTTCATAATGAATTAAGCACAAGCTTAAAAAAACTATAGCTAAAATTAGGGGTATTAAATCATTGGTTGTAGTTTTCTAAAATGATTAAAGTTTCAACGAATAATCAATTCATAAATGATAAAAATATATCATGTTTAACAAATGTAAATAAAATAATATAGCAAAATCAAATGTGCAAAAGCTATTACTATCCAAAACAAATATTTATATCTACTAAAATCCATGTTTTATTTACATTCTATCACATCTAAATCTAACGATATGTAATTTTTTAAAACACTTTAAATAATATAAAATGTTGAAAAAATAAAAAATTTACTTTTTATGAAATTTGTTGATATTATGTTTCCTAGTAGCATGTGAACATTCACCTTAGAAATATCGATGAGATAATTTTTTGCTATAAGAAATAAAAAATAAATTATGTGGTTTTCAAATATTTAATGGGTTTTCAAAGGAACTATGACACCATTGTTTTGGAAAACACAACGACAATGGGTTTATATCTACATGTAATAAGCGATATTATGATTTATGTTTATATATATATATATATATATATATATATATATATATATATATATATATATATATATATATATATATATATATATATATTTATTTATTTATTTATTTATTTATTTATTTATTTATTTTATTTTTTTTATTAAATTGCATTTAGATTTCAAATGGAACCTTGATAAAATGTGCTTGACATAATTATTGAAGGATTCACATGTTGAGAAATTTACTATTGTAGCTATTATGTTGACATACTCAAAACCAAACTTAATAAGGAAAAAATCATTAAATCCATCAAAGACAAGTTATATCATTATAATAAGTGACTTTGATGAACAATATCTCAAGTGAAAATAACTTTATTAAGGCAAAGGTCAATATGTAGAAGACTACACTAGATATTTCCATAAACCTTGGACAAAATTGCACAAACATGATATAGAGTGATATAGAATAATTAAGTATTGCAGTGTTAGGACCCCATCCTAACATTAATATGTAATTCTCATATTATTATGTAATGACTCCTTTCCAATGTGGGGATCCCTTATGATGATATTTTGTAATGGTATGTGGTAATTGAGGCGCCTAAATAAGTGGTGTCATTTTATGTAACCGTTATTAAGAATGTAACTATTGTTTGGTAGAAGAATCTAATAGTTTTTGAAGCCTAATACTTAATGTAAATAACCACGGAATTATTGGAGTATATTACATTATTTGGTACATGCTAATGTACCACCTTGGGTACATATTTAGATTAGGATTGTGTCTTAGATTAGAGAGTGAGTATTTACTTTATATAATATAATAATGTGCAGGAAATGCACAAGTGTCTTATAGTTAAGTATGCAAGTATGATGAGTGTAGATGTGCACAAGTGTCCTTTATATAAGAGTGCACATGTGTCCTTAGAGTAGGAAAGTGAAGATTTTCAAGAAGAGTGAAGGTCAAGATTACTTCATATGAAGAGTCACATTTCATTCTATATGTGTATATGTGTGTGTATGAGACACAATGTAGAGTGAGGGTGTATAAAAGTATGGTGTATTTGAGATCTTTATTGTATATCAAAATACTATTTTCGTGAAAATTTGGTAATGGTCATTTTATGAGTTTTTGTAAAAGTTATTTATTATTTTTATATGATTATAATATTGTCATTATCATATATTATATATAGCAACTTTATTTTAGATCTTGTGGTTATTTTGCTTTGAGTATTAAACATCAAAATCTAATGATGGTATCTGAACCATAAGGAATATTGATAGGATATAGGGAGATTTATTTTACACAATTTGAAAGTTGCTATTTTTCTAGAGTATTTCCACAGGGTTACAAAAAAACTCATGAAGACTAGGAATCAACATAGATTTCTTTCCACTAGATTGAAGAACAACTAGTGAAGTTTATTGGTTTCAAATTTTTTTATATTTGGATGTATTTGGTTGTTTTTGTCTAATATTTTGTTGCAAAAAATTAGTTATTATAAGTTGATAATATTCCTACAACATATAGATGATAATTCCACCTTCGATTACCTGAAATTCTATGTGCTTTCCTCACGTAGGAATTATTTTTGGAGTTGTATCAAAAGAGTATAAATTGAAGATTAAGGAGGTCCAAGAAAGAGGTCCCATAAAAAATTGAAGATTGAGGAGACCCAAGAAAGAGGTCCCCATATAATATTGGAGATTGAAGATTGAGGAGACCCAAGAAAGAGGCCCCCATAGCATATTGAAGGAAGAAGAGAGAAAGAGGCCAGAGAAGCCCTATTGAAGATTGAGAAAGAGGAGACTCGAGAGAAGAGGTCCCCATTGTATATTTGAGAGAGAAGATTGAGGAGGCCTAAGAAAAAGGTCCATTAAAATTTTGAAGGAGAGATAAGGAGAATAGAGAATCCCTATTGAGAAATTGAAGAAGTGGCCATTGGAGAATATTTGAAGAAAGTTTTAGGTAGAAGATTTCAAAAAGAAGAAACTCCTGAAAAGAGATAATCACATCAAAATTGGAACAATTGTTGTCATCCAACATCAAACCCAAAAGGATTTGTGAAACTTATTCAAGGAGAAGGATTTTGGCAATAAGTTTTCCAAATTTTAGAAAGTATTTTTTGAATACTTCAAGATATTCAGATTCTTGAAGAAGCCAGTAAAGAGGTCAAATTTGAAGACAAAATTCAGTGAAAGCTAAGGAGAAAAAATATTGAAAGAGGCCACAAATTGATATTTTTGGAGACAACCATTAAAGTTTTTGAAGGCTTATGTTTTAAGGAGAATATTGCAAATTATTGGGACAAAATTTGAAGAGTTTAAAGATAGCAAGATAGAGGAGGAGAAATCAGAATTTTGGAGCAACATTTGAATAGTTTTGGATTGCAAATTTTGGTAGCATTAGGAGATAGAAGAGCTATGAATTAGAGAAGTTTTGGAAGTGTTTTTTGGATGAATTATTGAAGGAGGAATTGATAGTAATTTAAGTCAAAGAATTGAAGGATATTGAGGATATTATTGGATAGTAAAAAGGTAAAATATTGATAGCATTGGAGCTATAAAATACATATTTTACAGAAAATAAAAAAGGCAGGGAATTGGAGTTAGAGGTAGCATATTTGATTGCATTTGGTGCTACAAATTTTAGAGAATTTGGGCAACAAGTTGAAGGAGATAGAGTTGTATTTTAAACAACATTTGAAGAAAAAAATAGCTACAAATTGAAATAATTTTGGATAACATATTTGGAAGGAGATAGGAGCTCAATTTGAAAATTATTTTGAGAAGCAAAGGAGCTACGAGTTTTAGAAATTTTGGGTAGTATTTGATAAGAGAAAGAGCAGATTTTTTAACAGCATTGTTGGAGGAAGAAGAAGATAGTTTTTGGAAGTATATTGTAAAGGATGAAAGCTACAAATATCTACAATATTGGATATAAAAAAGGAAAGCTAAATAACCAAGAAAGCTAGCTATGAAGGAGGCCAAAGAGGTTTGAAATATTGGTACTTTAAAAGTATTTTTATCCAAGTATTAAAATTGGTTTATTCTAAGCACCATATTACAGTTTCTAGAATAGTAAAAGAAAGGTCAATTTCAAGTATTCAAAGCTAAAGAAGATTGCATTCGCACCATATTAGAATCTGCATATTATAGACAAAAAAAGAAATTAAATTTGATATAAGGAAAGAAGTTTTTTGGTGAAGAACACAAAACTTATACTAAGAGGGGGGTGAATAGTATAAGATCAACTTTTGCTTTTCTTTCAAATGATAATAGCAATAATATCAACGTAGTAAAATAAACAATGCATAAATCATCACACGCATGAGAGACACAAATTTAATGTGGTTCACCAGTGTGGGCTACATCCATGGAGAAAATATTTCATCTAAACTTTCTCAACAAATATCTTGGGAATCAATTCCCTATTACAATGTTTATGGACCTATATACAAAGGAGATCTCAATCCTCAATGCTATGATTTATGGATATCTCTCCACAAGAGAACTTTATCCCCTTTGCTATGGTTTATGGATATCTCTCCACATGAGAACTCTATCCCATTTACTTTGGTTTGTGGATATATATCCATAGGGTAACTCTATCCCCTATGCTCTGGTTTGTGGATATCTCTCCATAAAATACACCTCTCCTCTATGCTCTGGTCTTCTCTAAATCCAAATCAATACTTTGATCAAAAACTTCTCCAAGCCTTCACACAAGGCTTTCTCAAATCTACAACAAAATCTGCTCAACTCACTGCTCCAATCTGCACCAAGCCTACTCACAAGGCTTGCTCAATTTTGCTTTAAAGCTGCTCCAAGTCTTCTCACAAGACTTGATAAAATCAGCAACAAAACCTGATTTCAACTTTATCTCAAATCTGCCCCAAGCCTTAACACACAACTTGATCAAATCAGCATCCAAACCTCCTCTTAACTCTATCTCAAATCTTCACCATACCTCGTTACAAGGCTATCACAAATCTGCCTCAGTTCTGCCCAAATATGTCTCAAATTTGATTCAAGTCTTCACAATACTTGCTCAAATCTACCTCAAAGTTGCTTCAAGTATTTTCACAATACTTTCTCAAATCTACCTCAAATATTCTCACTAAACCAACTCAAATATTTCCAAATAATGCATACAAACAAATGTTTATATCTCTTTTAGAAATACTTTCTTCAACTAAGAAATTCAAACATATTCTACCTAGAATTTGTTTAACCTCTGGAACATATAGAGAATGAAATACATTATCAAAAACCCAATATGTTCTTCACATTCACAAATATTGCATTCAACTAATTCAATATCTATATCTTGCAAAATTTCTTTTAAATCAAATCAAACTAGCATATAACTTTGCTTCGCAAAACTAGTCTATCTTTCTTGAAAATTTACTCTCAAACATCAACCAAAATAATTCACAAGTAGGTATCAAACCCTAATACAATTTATTCCAATTTTATTTAACAATAATGCACATATAGCTCTCAAACCCTAATGCAAATATTTCCAACAATGTGCTCCAATCAATCCTTTTAACTCCACCTCAAAATTGCTTTCACAATCATCTAGATAAAAAGTTGAACCACCATACCTCAAAATGCTTGATGAAGAAATATCCTCAAGAACCTGTCTCACAAACAATCAATCCTTCTTGTGCCACTTCAAGTGTTATATAGAAAGATACTTTTTCAAAGCTTCAACATGAACTTTCTTCTCAAAAGAATGTGCACAATGAAATCTAAAAATGATGCTCTAAGTCCCTTCTTTTGTTCTTAAAAATGAAACATTAATACTCAATAATACCTTTCATATCTTCCTTTCACCATGCAAGAGTTTTAATAAAATTTCAAACAACTTATCACACCTTATTACTCCTAATATTGCAAAATAATGTTCAACCCAACAAAGCCAAAAATTACACACATGAATTTTTCATATACACCTTATACCTCCTACTTGAAATAAAATATTTTAATGCACTTCAAATGACCATTAAAACATCACTTCATTTTATGCACCACTCATAGCACTAGAAATCTAAATTATAAACTCCACTTTATCCCTTTTTAATTCAAAAATTAAAACACCACTTTAACCTCCTTTTAATTCAAAAATTAAAAGCAAAATAATAACCTTATGACTCCCTAAGCAAGCGCATACCTTAGCCTTAGCAAATATTTATTTCACCAAAAATATTGTCCCCCTTGCTGTCGCCACTCGAACCTGCGTCACTTGCTAACCCGTACCCTAGCTTTGGCTAGGCCACCATGTGGGCTAGCTACCCACACAGAACCTAAGTGCACACATTCTTCCTTATACCTGATCTCTAGCGCAAAAATGCTTTTAAAAAAAAATTAACTCCTTGCCTCCATCGTGTATCAAACTCGAGACCTCCCTTCTGCCATGCCTTAGCATCGAGGGTTCTGCCGTCTAGGCTAGCTGCCCATATGGAATCAAAGTCGACCGCCTCTACAATTTATCCATGCACTCTGCCTTGAAATCCAAATTCAACCTTCGTCTTCTTTTGCTCCTCTGCCATGAACAAACGAATTAATAAAACACTCAATATTTCATTTGATTCTTCCACCTTAGCATAGCAATTTAAATATGCAAATGTGTACTTGGTCCTTGACATCGACACATGGAAATATTCGATTTCCAACCTTAACCTTTGGTGCCCACATTTAATTTTTTAATTATTATAATATTTTAAATCTTCATAGATTTAAATATTATAATTTCTTTTTCTTCTTTGGGCCTTTTCTCATTTAATTTTTTATTATTATAATATTTTAAATCTTCATAGATTTAAATATTATAATTTCTTTTTCTTCTTTGGGCCTTTTCTTTGGATAAAGTCTTTGCCACCATAAAACATCTTCCTTTTTCCTTTGCAAGTACCACCATGGTAAAACCATTAAACCTTTATTTTTCCTTTGACATAAATGACAACCAATGTCATCAACTTATGACATCAATCCTTTGACATCAATGACAACAATATACTCAAAATTTCCAACAATCTCCCCCTTTGTCATTGATGGCAACCCTTTCTAAAAATTTATTTTCAACCACTGGATTCCAAATATGCTTCCCCTAAGAAACTGCTCCCCCTAACTGAATGCTCTCCCCCTTTGACATCAATGGCAAAGGGACTCCTTTGGGGCTAAATATAAGACTCTTAGCTCAGCCCCCTTCCCACCTCCTCTCCTTGAGGTGATTAATTTTGGAGTGGGAGTATCTCTACTCCCAGCATACAATGCTCTTTTTCTTTGTCAACCCTCTTTTTCAACATTTTTGTAGCCATACCCTTTTGATCCTTTTGAGTGTCCCTGTTCTTGCTTGTCTCTGGAAGTTCTGGAAAATCTATTCTACACCACTTGGCCTTATGTCCAAGATTATTGCACTTGTAACACTTAATGTTGTAATTCTTGGAAGGTGTAAATGTCTTGAAGTTCCTCTTGGTGAAGCCATAATCATTTTTGTCATGAACCCTATAGTGGATCCCTTTATGACCAAAGCGATTACAAGAGTAGTAATACCCTTGAAATAAATATCCATTTTTGAATGAGTTGAAATTCCTTTTAGTGAGGCCATACTCTTTCTTTCCATGAACCCTACAATGCATAGCCTTGTGACCAAATCGATTACATGAAAAACAACGTCCTTTGAAGAAATTTTGTTTTGCAACCTCTAGTCTCTTAGTCCTTTCTTTGCCTTCTCTGTGATGATCCATGTTTCTTGTTTGTGCATTGTTTCCTTTCTTAGTGAAGCTTCTATTCTTCAACTTATCCTCATAAGTCTTAATTTCTTCTTCACTCTCTTCCTCTGAAACTTCCTCTTATTTTGAGCTTGAGCTTGACCCTTCTTGTTTCCCTTGTCCTTCTTCAAAACCAAGTCCTGTTTTGATAGATGAAGATCTTTGTGCATTGATAATTTTATCCAAAGTTTTTGAACTTTTCCCAAACTTGTGTAGCTTGTCTTTAGAATCTTTCACTTCCATCCTTAGATAAACTACCTCATGTTCTAATATTTCACATTCTAACTCTTTTTCCTCTAAATTTTCAACCATGACCTCTTTAAATATCCTTGCCTTAGCTTTTGAGTTTGTTAGGTCTTGTAGAAGTTTTCTTTTTCTTCCTCATGTTCTTGAACTTGAGCCTTTAGTCTTGAATTTTGATTTCTAACCTTTTTCAATTCTCTAAGAGCAACAATAAGTTTTTCTTCTAGATCAACTATGACTTCCTCTTCATTTTTTGAATCTTTCTCTACTTCTTGATCTCCAAGAGCATCTTCATATGTTTCGACTTTATCTTCAATAGGAGCATTTTCTTCCTCTTCTATTGCCAAAAATAGAATATCTTCTTCTTCACTATCTGAGGGTCTTTCATCACTATCACTTGAAGCCTTGTTTGCATTTTTAACATAGAAACTCTTCTTGTGCCTTTGAAAAAACTTATTTTCATGCTTGACTTGACCATACCTATTTTTATTTTCATGCCTAGATTTTCCTTCTTCCCTTCTCTTATGATCCTATTTTTCTTCACTGCTACTGCTTTCCTCTTATGGAAAATTAGATGCATAGTTACCAAAATTACCATAATTGAAACATTTCATGGTCTTCATACCTTTGTGCTTTCTTGAGTCCTTATTTCTTCTCACATAGTTAGCTTCTTCATTACTGCTTGACTCACAACTTGATTCTAGTTTCTTATCTTTTGTCTTCTTTGAAGCTTTGAAAGTTACCTCTTTCTTGGAGTTGGGATCCTTTACTATTCTCATCTCATAAGCTGTGAGAATTCCATGTAACTCATCCATAGTCAACTTATCAATATCTCTCATCTCTTCTATAGCTAAAACATTTCCATCATACCTCATAGGGAGTGATCTTAGCAATATCTGAGTCTTCAATTTTGAATCCAAGTCCATGCATGGTATTAAAAATCTCATCCACATGAAGTAAGTATGTAGCAATATCTTTCTCATCTTCCATATTCAAATATTCAAACCATTTCTTGTGGTTTTGCAGTTTTGCCAACTTGACCTTTTTATCTCCTTCATATGTTTGATTCAATTTGTCCCATATCTTTTTTACTGATTTTTAGTGCATAACTTTCATAAATTCTACTTCACGTAATCCACTTATGATTCCATTCATAGCCTTAGCATTATTCACATGTAACAACTTACCATATTTATCTATAGGAGGAGTAGTTGTAGGTGTGAATCCATCCTCAACCGATTGCCATGTCTCATATCCTTATGCCATCAAGTAAGTCTTCATTCTTATACTCCATAATAAATAATTGTTCCCATCAAAAAATGGTGACTTATTTGATGAAGATCCATTCTGAGATGCCATCTATGTTCTTGTAATATCTTCCTTCAAGCTATTAGACTTTTCTGAAGGAACTAACTCTGATACCAATTGAAGAACACAAGCTTATACTGAGAGGAGGGGTGAACAGTATAAGATCAACTTTTACTTTTCTTTCAAATGATAACAACAATAATATCAATGCAATAAAATAAAAAATGCATAAATCATCACACACATGAGAGACACAAATTTAACGTGGTTCACCTAATGTGGGCTACATCCACGGAGAAAATATTTCTTCTAAACTTTCTCAATAAATCTCTTGGGAATCAATTCCCTATTATAATGTTTATGGACCTCTGTCCAAAGGGGATATAAATCCTCAATGCTCTGATTTATGGATCTCTCTCCACAGGAGAACTCTATCCCCTTTGATATGGTTTATGGATCTCTCTCCATAGGAGAACTCTATCCCCTCTACTCTGGTTTGTGGATCTCTCTCCATAAGAGAAATCTATCCCCTCTACTCTAGTTTGTGGATCTCTCTTAATAGGAGACACCTCTCCTCTCTACTCTGGTCTCTCTCCAAAGCCAACTCAATACTCTGCTCAAAAAATGCTCCAAGCCTTCACACAAGGCTTGCTCAAATCTGCAAAAAAATCTGCTCAACTCGCTGCTCCAATATACACCAAGCCTACTCACAAGGATTGCTCAAATTTACCTCAAATATGCTCCAAGTCTTCTCACAAGACTTGATAAAATCAGTAACCAAATCTACTCTCAACTCTATCTCAAATCTACCCCAAGCCTTAACACAAATCTTGATCAAATCAACAACCAAACCTACTCTTAACTCTGTCTCAAATATGCACCATACCTTGTTACAAGGCTAGCACAAATTTACCTCAGCTCTGCCCAAATCTATCTCAATGTTGTTTCAAATCTTCACAAGACTTTCTCAAATCTACCTGAAAGCTGCTTAAAGTATTTGTACAAGAATTTCTCAAATCTGCCTAAAAGTTGCTCACTAAACCTACTAAAATATTTCCAAATCTTGCATACAAACAAATGCTTATATCTCTTTCATAAATACTTTCTTCAACTAGGCAATTCAGACATATTCTACCTAGAATTCATTTAACCTTTGGAACATATAGAGAATGATATGCATTATCAAAAACCCAATATGTTCTTCACATTCACAAATATTGCATTCAACTAATTCAATCTCTATCTCTTGCAAAATCCCTTTCAAATCAAATCAAACTAGCATATAAATTTGCTTCACAAAACTGGTCTATCTTTCTTGCAAATTTACTCTCAAACATCAACCACAATAATGCACAAGTAGGTCTCAAACCCTAATGCAATTGCTTCCAATTTCATTCAACAATAATGCACATGTAGGTCTCAAACCCTAATGCAAATATTTCCAACAATGTGCTCCAATCAATCCTTTTAACTCCACCTCAAAATTACTTTCACAATCACCTATATAAAAAGGTGAACCACCATACCTCAAAATGCTTGATGAAGAAATATCCTCAAGAACCTATCTCACAAACAACCAATCCTTCTTGTGCCACTTCAAGTGTTAGATAGCAAGGTACTTTTTTCAAAACTTCAACATGAAATTTCTTCTCAAAAGAATGTGCACAATAAAATCTGAAAATGATGCTCTAAGTCCCTTATTTTGTTCTAAAAAATAAAACATTAATACTCAACAAAACCTTTCATATCTTCCTTTCACCATGCAAGAGTTATAATAAAATGTCAAGCAACTTATCACACCTTATTACTCCTAATCTTGCAAAATAATGTTCAACCCAACAAAGCCACAAATTACACACATGAATTTTTCATATACACCTTATACCTCCTACTTGAAATAAAATATTTTAATGCACTTCAAATGACCATTAAAACATCACTTCATTTTATGCACCACTCATAGCACTAGCAATATGAATTATAAACTCCACTTTATCCCTTTTTAATTCAGAAATTAAAACACCACTTTAACCTCCTTTTAATTCAAAAATTAAAAGTAAAATAATAACCTTATGACTCCCTAAGCAAGTACATACCTTAGCCTTAGCAAATATTTATTTCACCAAAAATAGTGTCCCCCTTGCTTTTGTTGTCGTGATTCAAACCTATGCTGGTTGTTGGCCTGCATCCTAGATTTGGCTAGGCCAATGCATGGGCTAGCTACCCACACAGAACCTAAGCACACACGTTCTTACTTATATGTGATATCTAGCACAAAAAATCTTTTAAAAAAACTTTAACTCCTTGCCTCCATCGTATCTCGAACTTGAGATCTCCTTTCTGCCACGCCTTAGCACCGAGGGTTTTGTCGTTTGGATTAGTTGTCTATATGGAATCAAATTTAGATGACTCTACAATTTATCCATGTGCTCTGCCTTGAAATCCAAATTCAACCTTCATCTTCTTCTCCTCCTATTTCGTGAATAAACGAATTAATAAAGTGCTCAATTTTTCATTCGATTCTTCCACCTTAGCATAGCAATTTAAATATGCAAATGTGTACTTGGTCCTTGACATCAGCGCATGGAAATATTTGATTTCCAACCTTAACCTTTGGCGCCCACATTTAATTTTTTATTTTTATAATATTTTAAATCTTCATAGATTTAAATATTATAATTTATTTTTCTTCTTTGGGCCTTTTATTTGGATAAAGTATTTGCCACCATAAAACATCTTCCTTTTTCTTTACAAGTACCACCATGGTAAACTATTTAACCTTTATTTTTCCTTTGACATAAATGGCAACCAATGTCATCAACTTATGACGTCAATCCTTTGACATCAATGACAACAATATACTCAAAATTTCCAACATTTGGAAATTCAATAAGTCAATATTTTAATAGCAAATATTGTAGAAGAAATGTTAACCAAAAAACAAAGTATTTATAAAAGAATATTGGAACTGGATCTTTGCAAGTCCTTCTCAATATTTAGTCTTCAAAAACTAGAAGTTTTTCAATCGGATCTCTTGTAGGTCTCTTCAGCTTCTTGAGTTGTTTTATCTTCCTCCTTCGTTCTGCAATCAACAATATTTAATGTTCAATGGATATCACCAACATTCAATCTTCTCCTGGACTCTTCTCTAGAGTCTCTTCTTCAATCTACAGCAAGACTTCACTGGCCTTTTCTTCTCTTTTGTAATATCTAGGTCTGCAACTCTTGCAATGGGATTTTTTTCTTAGATCTCTAAAATGCTTAATCTTCTACTTGTTGTTGTAAGTACTGAAATGATTCTAAAGAATATATTCTTCTTATATTTCTTGTAGGAAGCTTCCCAGCTTTTTTGAATCTCTTTTTTCCTACAACAAAGTGTTAGAAACTGGAAAATGGTAAATCTCTAAATCTAGAGATTCTAAATTTTCACTAGTTGATTTATAAATTTAGTGAAATCAATACTGAGTCCTAGTTTTATCAATTTTTTTACAACTATGTGGAAAGACTCCAACCAAATGTATTTTCAAAAAATCTAAAAATTATATTTTTTAACTCCTCCTAATATATCTTGTGGATCTCCCTATTTCTTATCAATCTACCATATGCTTTGATACCACTATTAGCTTTTTAGGATGTATATTAAAGGAAATGCAACCACAAGATGTGAAATATGTAAGCTATGATAACTATATGATAATGGCACTATAATATACAGGAAAATAATGATATAGACTTTTGCAATAACTCAGTAATATGCCATTAATGAAAGCTCATGAAAATAGTACAATGCAATATAATGGAGGACTTGAACACTCCAAAATTTTCAATGAAGAACTACATTGTACCTACTCACTACTCACTATAGTAATATTATCTCTCACTCACTCTCCTCACCTATCATTATCTCAATGCATATATATATAGGAAGATATGTACCTTGGCATTTAATCTACCCATGATTCTTCATCTACCTTATCCTATGACTCATGTACATGTGGACTACATGCACATTTACATCATTGCATATTCTAACACTTGTGCATTTATTACTTGCATGAAGTAACTACTCAAACCTTACTCTAAAGTAAACTCCTACTCTAGTTATGTACCCAAGGTGGTACATTGACATGTACAAAATAATGTAATATACTCTAACATCACTTGCTTGTGGTAATACTATGAAATTTACCTTGTCTTCTATAAACTTGTTGTCCCTGTTTCTTTATTTTTTCCCTTGTGGCATTTACTTCTAAGCTTGTTGTTTATTTCCTTTAATGCAGCCCTTATGGATTTCAAATACTACTCTTCTTTAATTATGTCCTTGTGACATTCAAACAACTTCAATATTTTCTTTGTGGCATTCACTCGCTTTCAATATTGCTCTTGTGGTATTCATTATTCTCTTTCCAAATTATACCTTGCTCTTTTGTTGTACTGAATTCTCTGATTTCTTTGATGTCCATTGTGGACTACTAGTATATTGTATTTGATGTGCTATGTATTGTTCTTTAACTAGGACTATACTCAAGAATCTGTATTATCTTGAAGTCTTCTTTCTTTTATATTTAATATTCAATAGGACCTTCTTGGGTCTATGAATCTTAGCTTCAATGGGACTTCTCTTATAGAATATCCAAACTCTTATCAATATCAAGGTCTATCTTCAAGACCTAAAAATATGTTGTATATTACCTTCTATTTCGAATTTATTCTTGGAATAGGTAAACTAAATCATCTATAACTTTTCAATATTGTATCTTTAATCTTCATTGGTTGTCCTTCAACCTAGTGGTATTAAATTCTTTCCTTCACTGGTTTTTCTTCAACTTAGTGGAAATACTTGTCTTCATTGGTTTTTCTTATCCAATGGTAATATCCTCAACTTCACTAGTCTTTCCTTAGCCAATGGAAATTTCCTTAGACTATTTACAACTTTTTCTAAAAACCTATGCAAGTAAACTTGTTGTGGCTCTGATACCACTAATAGCTTTTGAAGCCTAATACTTAATGTAAATAACCATAGAATTGAATATAATAAAGTTACAATATAATGAACTCAATAAATATGATAATAAAAACAACAATAATTTAGAAATTTTCACAGAATAATCACATGAAAATTCTCAAGAAAATACTGAAAATGTTATAGAATAAAGGTCTACTAATGCATGTTATGTGCTATGCATTTTTCTACAAATTACATTGCTTTGTCACAATTATATAATAGTATGTGACTCTTCATATGAAGCACTATTGAACTTCACTCCTCTTTGTAACTCTTCACTTTTCTATTCTAAGGATACATATGCACTATTACAAAATGGACACATGCACATCCACACTCACAACACTTGCACACTTAATTACATGACACTTGTGCATTTTTTACACATTATTACATTACATGAAATATAAACTCACACTCTAATATAAGACACACCCTTAATATAATATTGTACCAAGATGGTACATTTTTATGTACCAAATAATATAATATTCTCCAACACCCCCTATATTACTTTATTTGGTTATTGAAGACTTTTGTCTTCAATACAGTCTTTATCCTTTATGTAAACATCTTCAACATGATTTTTATCTTCAAAAGATTTAGTTTTGGCTAGATCTTGCTTCTTCTTTTTCGTATTTATCTTTGATGTTTGTGTTGATCTTGAGTCTTCAAGATTTGCTAGATAGCCTTGTTGGACAAGAGACCTTATTACTTCACAAGTCCATTTTATTTTTTCTTCCTATTTGAATGAATTTTGGACTGATATTTAACATTTTCATGTTTGCATCCATTGTTATTAAATACTTCAAAAATAAATGTTTGAAATACGTAATCTAAACTGAGAGTAAGAGTATTTTCAAATTTATTGTAATACTCCTTTTTGTAATAACAAAAAATGGATGAGTGAGATTTTCTTCTGCAGTATTTACAAGGATGTAGAAGGCAACAATTTGCTTCTTCATGTCCAACTCTATTGTAATGAATACATATTGAAAAATTTTTTGTTGTCTTGGGAATTTCAAGTTCATTTTTTTTCTTGATAAAATAATATAACCATTCATGTACAATTAAAGCTATTTTGACTTTACCTCTTTCATAGAGATCTTCAAGAGTTCTAGATTTTGAATCTGGAATATTAACAAGATTCAATGATTTATCATCTTGATATTTTTGAACACTTGTTATTGTTCTTTTATCAAAAATTTCTGTCAAGTTTTGAAAATAGTGTCTAAGCTTGATTTCTATATCTCCATAATAAAAATCATTAATGACTTCTTCCATTATATCCTTTACTTTATACTTCCCTAATTTTTGAATGATAAAGTCCAAGTTTGTCAAGAACCTTTGTAGTTGAATACCTTATGGCTCCCTAATAGAAACTAGAATGTTTGCAAACTTACAAATTCCTAAATTTTAAGTAGAATTCCTTGTCTCTCCATAATTAAATTATTGCAAATATTCTATGGTTTTTTTAATTTCAAGAAATAATAAACCAATAAAGCTATTATTTAACCCTTTGAAAACAAGACTTCAAAAATAATAAAGCCTACTTATCACTCCAAAAATAAATGAAGGGATTGATCACTTATCTCTCCATTAGACCTATTTAACCTTAGCAAAGAAATAATATCTAAAAATATACACTCCTTATTTCTCCTTTTAACTTTAGGAAAATTTAATAATCTTTAGAAACCCTAATTTACCTTCTTAAAGGCTTCAAAACTTTGTTGTGGAGCTTGTATCTTGACTCCAACTCTTATATTTCCTTTAGCACTACTCTAAAAAAAATATATTTTTCTTAAAATTCGTCTTCTCCGTGAAGGTGTAGGTTTGGATGCTTTGGCATGCTTTAATTTTTAATTTTTCCTTGTCTGCAATGTTTTCCATATTACTATCCAATCTTTCTTCTTGTTTTGTTTATTTGTTTAACACTTCTAATGACACTCCTCTTAGATTGGTGTAATTATGGTGTGATGCTTCTATGGTTTTCCTCAACTTTTGGCACTACTATGGTGCTCCTCTTAAACTATAGCACTCCTAAATGGTGCTAGACACTTCTTTGTTGTCTCTTTTAATTATTGTGTTCTATTCTCTTCCTTATATGATGTATTACCTTTGCTTGTTGCCTTGTTGTATTCTTCTCTATCCATTCTAATGCTTATATTGAGATGTCTTTGTTGATTATTTGAGCACTTCTCTAAGTATTACCTTTGCTGCCTGTTCTAGCACTTCTCTAAGTGTGTTTATGCTTCCTATCTGAGTGCTTCTCTAAGAATATATTTAAGGCTAAACATGGGATTCTATGATGACCCTTCTAACATTGTTCTTGCATATCAAACTTGTATTTTTTAACTTTAACTCTGAGACTTCATCTCTCCTTTGCTTGTATTAGGAGTCGTGTATTAATACCAATGACTTACTAAATACTCCACTATTTTTTGGTCGAATAGATAGTTTTCTTCATGCTCAAATAGAGATGCTTTTCAATCACTTTTACTTTATAGCAACTCTAACTAATATTTCTTTCATATGCAGGCTTCTTATTACTTATCGTTGGAGCTTTCAAATCTATTGTACATGGTTTATTGAAACTTAGAAAAAACTTTTACAAAAAAAGTCCTTTCTCTTTTTAATAAGGAGCTTAAATATTGACTTCTTCTCTTTACTAATAAGCCACTATGATAGATATTTTCTCTAGTGTCTCCTTCCTTAAACTTATATTAAGGAATCTTTAACTTTATTTAATGGAACCTCTTCTATATCTTATGGGCTTGTCATTGAATAGTGATGATTGTCCCAAATCCAATGAGATATTTCTCTTTGAAACTCTTATTTATCTCTTTATTTGTCTTCAATGTTGTTCTTCTAGATTTTAGTCTTTTTCTTAACTAAACTTGTTGCCTTTTCTAGATTCAATTCTTGTTGTTGTGATGTTATTGATATGCTTCACTTGTTAGATTTTGAGGATGTATATTAAAGGAAATGCAACCATAAGATGTGAAATAAGTAATCTATGATAACTATATGATAATGGTACTATAATATGCAGTAACATAATAAGATAAAATTTTACAATAACTCGAAAACATACCATTAATGAAAGCTCATGAAAATTATACAATGCAATATAATTGAGGACTTGAACACTCCAAAAATTTCAATGAAGAACTACATTTTACCTACTCACTACTCACTATAGTAACATTGTCTCTTACTCACTCTCCTCACCTATCACTCTCTCAAGGCATATATAGGAAGATATGTGATTTGGCCTTTACTCTACCCATGATTCTTCATCTACCTTATCCTATGACGCATGTACATATGGACTACATGCACATTTACATCATTGTACTTTCTAACTACTCAAACCTTACTCTAAAATAAACTTCTACTCTAGTTATGTATCCAAGGTGGTAAATGATATGTACCCAATAATTTAGTATACTCTAACATTATCAAATTTATAAATATAAATTGAAGCACACCTTTCATTATATCAATTGTGAATATTTATACAAGGAATGTGGGCAGTCCAAAGGATGTACCCTTACATAATATTTAATTAACTAATCCCTTACATCATTAACTAATGTATTATTCTAACATTCCCCCCATAATACATTAGGTCTTCAGAGAACAAGAGAGGATGCTCCGAAAGTATTCAAACTTTCCACGATCTAGAGATTGGTAAATCTACACACTTTTCCTTTGCTTGGATCAATGATAAATCCCTCAGGTTGCTTCATGTAGACTTCTACTACGTCTTCATTTAGGAATGTAGAATTTTTTTTTGAGTAGTCATAAAAAAATAGTAGAAAATATTTGAGGCCAATGTGGCTAGCCTCTAGGGGTCCACACAGATCGGTGTGAATCACATCAAGAGGTCCTTTAGCATGATGTGTACTAGCCTCAAATAAAATTTTATATTTTTTTCCTGCTATGCAATTAGAACAAATGTTAGAAGGAAGAGCAAGGGATGGAAGACCATGTACCAAATATTGCTTTTTCAAGGTAATCAAGATCATTAGTGCCAAAGGGTAGTGATATCTGCAACACAAACAGTGAGTGCCTGATTATTGGAAGCCACACAATCAAGCAAGAACATCTTTCCAACTCCTGATGCTCTAGCGACGATGTGAAAATCTCTACATTTATCTCAAATGAGACAATATTTTTCTCCATCCATAATATCAAAATTCATGCACAAATTGTTATCCAACATCTAATTGACAGATAAAAGGTTCTTCATGAGTCCAGGTACATACAAGATCTTTTTTATCTGACAATGATACTTTCCAAGACAGATTTGCACATCTCCCATTCCTGTAATGTCATAGGGTGTGTCATCCCCCAAATTTATCTTACCTAGATAAGACTTCTCATCCAATGAGATAAACCAATCCTTCCAACTAGTCATGTGTTTGGAAGCACCTGAATCAACATACCAAGTGGTAGTGGTGGATGGTTGCTCCTGATGAGCAAGAGCAAATTTCTCAGGCTCATCCTCATCTTTAGTATTGGTAACATTCCCTTGTTGTTGTCTTGGTGGTCTTCGTTGGTTCCACTCCCCCTTGTTTGGAGGAGGTGGTCCTCTTTGCTTAGTATTCTTGTTACTCAAATCTCCTTGAGTAAAAGAAATGTACCAACATTCATGCAAGTCATGGCCCTTTTTACCACAAATCAAACAACTTTTATGTGACTTGTTAGGATTTTGTTTTTCTTGTCCTTTCTGGTGGAATGGATTCTGGCCCTTCTGATTCATCATCATGGCATTCTCTTCTTCAGTAGAGTTCTCATGAAACACTTCCTCTTGTTGCAACATATTTACTAGCTCTTCAAAATCTAGCTTTTGCTTCATGATGTTCAAGGATGTCATAAAGGTGTGATACAAATTTGAGAGTGCTCTCAGGATAATGGGTACAAGGAGCTTATCTTCCACAGTCTCTTCTAGTGCTTGCAGGAAGGCACAGAGCATCATAACTCGATGAAGAAATGACTCTAAATTCTCGTCACCTTTCAACCTTAGAGTGTGCAACTATCCTTGAAGATGAAGAATTTAATTTTGGTTCTTTGACTCATAGACTTGTTGCAATTTCATCCACACGGTAATAGAAGTCTTAGAATACCGAATATGAGGTTGTACATCGTTCGAGATACCAAGCAGAAGGATCATATGAGCCTCATAATTTTTTTGATCAAACACCTCTTGATATTTTCTAGCTATCGGTGGACGTTACTCAGTCCCAGTAAAAATATCTCATAAGCCTTTGAATTCAATAATGGCTTGAATATTTTTTTTCCAGACCACATAATTTTCACCTTTGAGGACTTGAGAATCAGAAAGCAAAGTCTTTGGAGCACTTGATTGCATCATTTCATGCACCTTTATAAATATAAAGTTACTAATATAAATTTATAATATAAATTTGCTATTTAATATAATTTTATAATATTTAATATATATTTAATATAAATTTTTTGGTCTCACGGGTGTCGTCGTTGTGCATATCCCATAGTTGCGTGTGTGTCTTCATCCCACCACCAAGAAAATATTCACCATTGCCTCCTTTTGAAATACTAAGGGTAAACATAGGGTGATAATTTAATTTTATGTGTTTTATTTAGAACCGTGTCACTGCTTAAGTTTATCGTCACCTTATTATGCATGTGGCTTAAATTGCATGAAACTCTAATTATGTGATGTCAACTACGAAATCGAGTTCCAAAGTGTTGCAAAACTCCTTTGCATCATGTTGTCATGAGGAGTTTATTCATTCTTCGTCTACAAAATTAGTGATGTGGAAGTTTGTGGCTATTTCAAGCTTTGATGGATCCAAAAAATTTCTAATTTCTTCCTTCCAACACACATTTATTAAAAAATCATCGACGTCACACTATTGATGAGCCTTTCCAAGCTTGGGCATAGTGATAAAAAATAGGATTTTGATAGTTCCTTGGAGCATGTCACCCTTGCCTACCTTTGAGTAGCTGTAGACGAATTGTGGTTTTTATATGCTAATGCCTACATTGATTACCATGGTTTGAAGGTATTTTTAGAAATAGTAGTTGAAACTCAGGTTACTTTCTATCATCGAATCTTATCACCCAATACGTTGGAATGCACGATTTGCCTCTAGAAAAGGAAATTTTACTTATAAAACTTTTTAATTAGCACTCGTCTAGATCTAAACACACAATTTTCTTTTTAGAACACATTTTGATGTGACTATATCACGCCTTCATTGAATCCAAGTATTATATTATAGTTGGAGGATAATTCCAGTTACTATGTCTAATAGACTCGCTATCACATGATCCCACAACACCAGAGAATGTTAGTTGCAACAGTAATTTCATCCGCAGGCAAGTTTGTGAACTTTAACCTATTGGTCTGCCAAAGATATTTTATAGCAATAGACTATGTTTGGTTGGGATTATACAAGTGTTGGATGTGTCAACTGGTTGGGCTAAAAATAAAATTTTTGGACATTGAAACATCCAATTCTCACAAGTCCAATGGCAAACAAGGAAAAAAGTTTTTAACCCTGGTGCTCTGATACCATATTAGATATATAAATGTAAATTGAAGTACACCTTTCATTATATCAATTGTGAATATTTATACAAGGAATGTGGGCAGTTCAAAGGACATAACCTTATATTATATTTAATTAACTAATCCCTTATATCATTAACTAATGAATTATTCTAACATTATCCCCTTGTAGTACATTATTTGGGTATTGAAGACTTTAGTATTTAATATGGATCTTTGTCTTTCTAATATTCTCCATCTTGATTAGGTATTTCTTCTTCTTTTGCTTCAGTATTCATATTGTCTCTTCTTGTCTTCTTCATTCCACTATTTTTTTTTGTTTCAAAGAGTTTGGAATAATATTTATTGTTGAAGTCTTTCAAGTAATCTTGATGAACTAGAGATCTTATAATATTGTGGTTCATAAGTGAATTAGGATTTCTCTATTATTTCCTTTGGTTTTCTGTTCCTTGATCTTCAAAAATGTAAAGCTTGAATTCATTGTTAGTGGAAGCTTCTAAAATAAGAACTTGGAAGAAACAATCTAATATGAATATTAGTCTCTCTTCAAATAATTTATAGTACTTGTCTTTATAGTAACAGAAGAACGATGAATGAGATTTGCCTCCATAATATTTACATGGATGAAAACTCCAGTAGTTTGCTTTCTCATGACCAAATTTGTTGTAATAAGTGTATAATGAAGATATCTCAATTTCTTTGTTATTGTTTTTAGGAAAATTGTGTCCATCTATTTCCTTGATGAAATAGTTGAACCATCTATGTATGATTGAAGTTATTTCATATTTATTTCTTTCATATATTTATATGATATCCTTTTGATAACTATTTGTTTCTACATTTTGAATATGATTCTCAATATCTTCATTTGTATAGTTGTTATTATTGATAGATAGTTTTTCCAAACTGACAATTTTTGAATTCTCATAAGTCTCTCTAAACCATGATGGATCTTCTCTTTTAATTGTAATTTCCTTATTATCATTTCTAGAATCAAGTATGTTTTTGAACCATTTTGACTCTTTGAAACCTGTATATTTAATAAGCCTTTCCATAGCTACTTTTAAGTAATCTTGTAGTGTATGATTACTCAATAGAATTATTTTGTAGTAGTCTACCTTATGACTCCCTAGTTTTAAGTATATGCTCAACCTTACTAAGAACTTTTCAATTTTACAAGTTTTGCAAAAATACCTTCTATCTAGCAAGTGTTTGAATGCACTATGAAACTTGATAGTATGCTTAGATTTCTTATTTTAAGTTGAATTCCTTTTGATTCCCTAGTGTTCGACTTTAATATATTGCCTTATGTCTCCCTACTGATTAGTAAGTAGAAATCTAAAGATAAATAGTAATGCACCTTCAAGTTTTTAATAATGTTCTTTTTCTTCAAGATCTTTTCGTTGGATTAATGTCTCATAAATTAATGTAAGAGACTATTGTAAAATTGCAATTTCCAACTTTCATGCAATTAATGGTTTTTCTCCTTTAATCCTTCAATTTCCCAAGGTTCAATTTTCTAAATTCCAAGTAACTAAAGTATGGTGTAGTATTCCTTATAACTCCCTAATTTTGGAACTTTAGAAAATAATAATATTTGCAAAATAATATTTCAATTTTTCCAATGTTGAAAACCTTATATATCCTAAATTAATTATTTGCAAATATTGTAATGTTTAAATCTCAAGCAATTTATAATATCTTCTAGGATATACTTCCTTTACTAAAATTTATTTCTTATTATCTAAGGTTGATATTTCAATGCATTAATAAATAAATCCCTAAACTTAGGAAAGCAAATATTAAATAATGTAAAGCTTTTACCTTCCTTGTAAAGTGTATTGTGCAAGTTGATTGGTCTATGGAGTGACTCTTTAATCCAAGTGTATATTTTTGGTCTTCTATATATGGCAGAGATCAATCAATGTTCATGGGAATATTCTTTTCCTTCTTAATGGTGCTTTGACTCCAATATCCAAGGTGGGCATTGTAACCCCTTGTCTATGGCATATAATAGCAAGCTTGATGGTTGATGGACATCTTTTATGATAATCTTACTCCTTCCTTTAATGTACCTTTGACTCTCTTTTTTAATGCTTGACTGTGTGCCTTCTATTATCTCTCTTCTTAGACTTGGGTTCTTTAATAGATGTTGTCCCTTCTTGATTTTTTGGTCGCATGGTGCATACATTGCTTGGGTGAATGTCGGTTATGTTATTGATGAGCACTCTTATCTTCCTTGCAATAATTATGATTCCTTCTAACTTTTTAATGATTATTTCAATGCTCACAATGGGTTTTACTTTATCATGGAAACTCCCTTCCTCTATAGGCATTAGAAAAAATATGAGGTACCTTCTTTTGTTGTGCCAAGTGGCACAAGATGCCTTGGATCTAGATTGCAAGTGGTGCTCCTTTCCCTTGCATGTAATGATACCTTCAACATATTTTATTCCCTAAATACTTCTTGCCAAAAAATACACTATGAATCTTGTCTTCAATGCTTTACCTCAAGCAAATTGTGATATTGTTCTCCCACGAAGTTAGCTCCAAATACATTGGTTCTATGGTTCTCCAAAATTGCCCTCTACGATGATGATTTTACTCCAACAATGGTGGTTCTATGGTGCTTCAATGCTACCCCTCTTAGGTGATGATTATTCTTAGCTAATAGTTCATCTATTGCTTGGGTAATATACCTTTGTTTTCACCTTGATTTTTGTAACTTACGTAAGCTTTAGCCTTGTACCTTACACTTCTTTATCCTTCATGATATTCTCCTTACTTTATGTTGGACTTGTGATGGATGTAAATTTGTATTACATATGCTTTGATGCTACAGGTTAATGTTGCTTGTAGACGCTTGATTTGGAGATGGATTTGGTGTCTTTAGACACCTTGAAACTTGGTTATTTTAGCCCTTTAGTGGTTGTCTTCCCTTGCTTAAATTTTTCTCTATAAACTTGATGATTTGGCTGCTTTGTAGACGTAGAATTATTGTTGTTTCAATGTCTTTGAGACACTCTATATTATATCCTCCTTTGCTACATAGGACAAGAGAGATATGGTGCAATAATATAATGCAAATAGTTATAATAAAATACCCTAATTTGCACTAAAGTTTTGAAGTCTTTAAATATCCTTCTTGTAAGATTTCTTTCTTCCTTGATGAGGTGGCTACTTGCTCTACTCCTTGGTGGTAAGTGGTGATTTGAAGTTGCCCTCCTTACTAGAAAAATTGTTCCTCTATATCCTTTGCTTGGTTAACTTAGCAATAATGAATCCAAGCTCTTACTCATGCAACTAATATGCCCTTTTGGATGCACTAATTTTCACCTTAACTTGGATACTTAATGCACATTTAATAACTATTATGATGCAATAGTAATATCTCCTTATTGCTCTTGTAAATGAACTCTTCATCTATGCAACATTTACTTAAGAGCAATATCTTCTTTGTTTTCAATCAAATATAGGATGTTGATATTTTTCTTTCTTTTGAAATATATCTAACTCCTATTTTTGATGTGTAGGTATTATCCTTATAATAAATTATCTTCTGCACTCCCTTAAAGACTTAAATATACAACCTTCTCCTTGCAACTTTTAAACTCTAATATGGTGTTTAACGAAACTTAATAACAAACCGAATAAGTAATGTTCAAGTAATGAAATTTTTGCACCAAGTTGCTTACCTCAATGACCTTTGTAGGTGATGGAAATCTTGGTGATTATATTTGTAGACACCAAATCCTAGTCATTTGCTATATATTTATATATATACATATATACATATTATTTCCATATCCTATCCACTAGCCAAACCCTAACCCTAGATTACCATTTGATAATGCTAGCTTGCCACCTCCAAACCCTAACCTTCCAAAAGTTTATAAAAATTGATTCACTTTTGTGAATGAAGGACCAAAAAATCCATAATGATACTTTATTGAATCATGAGAGTAACCTTAACCAAAGTCTATATATCGAGATATCAAGATCTTGAATCGATTCCCATCAATTCTATAAATTAGATCTAGATGTGGTAGGGAATCTACACAGCCCTAAATGTGAATATACATTTATAAATACATAGCGACTATGTTTAGCCAATTCTTGGATGTGGTCCTACATCTGCTCAATGATATTTTCAGCTCTCATAAACACAGATCAAATCAAGTATTAGCAAGATAATTTGGCTTATTTGTTTTATTTTCTCTGCATCTTGTTTAAGAGTGTGAAAGTATTCTATTTAGGGTTTGGTGGTTTTCTTTAATGCATATCAACAAGTGTTATTGACCTTGTTTTTTTGAAATCTCATCCACAAATTGATTGGAACAAGAGGATATCAAAGACATCTATTTACATTATCTTGGCCAAAGGGGTTTCCCCACCTTTGTGAACACTTGTAAATCTAAGAACAAGCAATCATTTATTGTAATCAAATACCCACCATTTTAGAGAAAATCATTGTGTAAAAGAAAATAAAATCAAGGCTTCGAAATCTCAATACAAAATTATTTATTTTACTTTACATTACTTGTCTCTTTATTCACATTATTTGGTGTTATCTTCTTTTATCTTACAAGATTCACCTAAATGCTACCTTTTAATGGATAGAATTGTAGCTCTTCCTTGCTATCCAAAATAGCTCTTTAGCTCACCTATTTACAGCTTTAAAAATCTTCTAACTTTCTAGCCAAAAATATAGTTTTATGGCTTTCCTATCCTTCATGATGCTCTTTTGAAATCTAAAAATTTGCAGCTCGTAATGTTGCCCAATTTATTGCCTTTTCGTAATTACTTTCTCCTTCGAAATGTTGTCAATCTCCCAAATTTTGTAGGAAAATCCTTCAAATCACAATTGAGATTTATCTCCTAGAGACCTTTAAATTTCTACTATAAAGTTAGTAATCTCCTTTCTCCAAAATAGCCTTTAATGGCGATCCCCAATATCTCATATTTGGTGGATTTTCTACCTCTTTTCTCCTTCAACTTCCTTGTCAAATTATGACTTCAATCTTGGCCTAACTAATGGATTTTTTCTTAATATTTTGACTATATTGAGGTCTTCACTATTCTCCTTCAATTCTTGCCAAATCCTTCTTTCTTGGGCTTATTGTCAGATGGCAAAAATTATCCCAAGTTTTCTTTTATCGGGAACTTCTCCTTGAGTTTTCCTCAAATCTCCTCCAATGATTTCTCCTTGAAACTCCTTCAATGGCCTTCTCTAAAATCTACTTCAATGGCCTTCTTGAACTCTATAATAATGCTTTCCTAGCCTTCTTCTTCTTTCTCCTTGAGACCTCTTCTCTAAGATCTTTAATCTCGCAACTTCACTAGTCTTCTCAATGAGACCTTTTCTTCAATATTCAACTATTAAATTTGTTTCAATAATATATCCTTCTTGGATCTCTTAAATATGCTTCTTTTGGAATTTAGATCTGAACCTTTTCTAGTCCTTCTCAATATTCAGTCTTCCAAAACTAGAAGTTCTTTAATGGGACCTCTTGTAGGTCTCTTCAGCTTCTTGATTTATTTTCTCTTCCTCCTTTGATCTGCAATCAACAATATTTAATATTCAATGGAGATCACCAACCTCCAATATTCTCCTAGACTCTTATCTAGAGTCTCTTCTTCAATATACAGGAAGGCTTCACTGGCCTTTTCTTTTCTGTAATCTCAAGATCTACAACACATGCAATGGGATTTTCTCAGGTCTTTGAAATCTTTAGTCTTCTACTTGTTGTTGCAAGTACTGAAATGATTCTTGTAGGAAGCTTCCCAAATTTATTTGAATATCCTTTTTCCTACAACAAAGTGTTAGAAACTGGAAAATGGTAAATCTCTAAATTTAGAGATTCTAAATCTTCAGTAGTTGATTTGTCAATCTAGTGAAAACAATGTTGACTCCTAGTCTTCACAAAATTTCTACAACTATGTGAAAATACTCCAGTCAAATGTATTTTTAGAAATTCTAAAAATGGGATTTTTGAACTCCTCTCAATCTCTCTTGTGGCTCTCCCTATTTCTTATCAATCTATCGTGTGCTCTGATATCACTATTAGCTTTTGAGAATGTATATTAAAGGAAATGCAACCACAATATATGAGATAAGCTATGCTAACTATATGATAATGGCACTATAATATACAAGAAAATAATGAGATAAAATTTTACAATAACTCAGTAATATACCATTAATTAAAGCTCACAAAAATAGTACAATGCAATATAATGGAGGACTTGAACACTCCAAAATTTTCAATGAAGAACTACATTGTACCTACTCACTACTCACTATAGTAACATTGCCTCTCACTCACTCTCTTTACCTATCATTCTCTCAAGGCATATATATAGGAAGATATGTGCATTGTCCTTTACTCTACCCATGATTCTTCATCTACCTTATCCTATGACTCATGTACATGTGGACTACATGTATATTTACATCATTGCACATTCTAACACTTGTGCATTTATTACTTGCATGAAGTAACTACTCAAACCTTACTCTAAAGTAAACTTCTACTCTAGTTATGTACCCAAGGTGGTACATTGACATGTACCCAATAATGTAATATACTCTAACATCACTTTCTTGTGGAAATACTATGAAAGTTTTCTTACCTTCTATAAACTTGTTGTCCTTGTTTCTTTACTTTTGCCCTTGTGGAATTTACTTCTAAGCTTGTTGTTTCTTTCCTTTAACACAAACCTTGTGGATTTCAAATACTAATTTTCTTTAATGTTGTCCTTGTAAAATTCAAACATCTTAAATATTTCCTTTGTGGCATTCACTCACTTTCAATATTGCTCTTGTGGTCTTCACTATTTTCTTTTCAAATTCTACCTTTCCCATTTATTGTATTGAATTCTCTGGTTTCTTTGATGTCCAATATGGACTACTAGTATATTGTATTTGATGTGCTATGTGTTGTTCTTTAGCTAGTACTATCCTCAAGACTCTCTATTGTCTTGAAATATTATTTCTTTTATATTTAATATTCAGTAGGACCTTCTTCATGGGTCTCTGAATCTAGCTTCAATAGGACTTCTATTATGGAATCTCCAAACTTTTATCAATATCAAGGTATATCTTCAAGACCTGAAACTATGTTGTAGATTGCCTTCTATTCTGAATTTATTCTTGGAATAGGTAAACTCAATCTATCTAAAACTTTTCAATATTATATCTTTAATATTCATTGGTTGTCCTTCAACCTAGTGGTATTAATTCTTGCCTTCACTAGTTTTTCTTCAACTTAGTGGAAATACTTGTCTTCACTAGTTTTTCTTATCCAATGGTAATATCCTTAACTTCACTAGTCTTTCCTTAGCCAGTGGAAATATCCTTAGACTATTTGTAACTTTTTCTAAAAACCTATGCAAGTAAACTTGTTGTGGCTTTGATACCACTAATATCTTTTGAAGCCTAATACTTAATGTAAATAACCATATAATTGAATATAATAAAGTTGCAATATAATAAATTCAATAAATAAATTAATAACAACAATAATAATTTAGAAATACTCACAGAATAATCACATGGAAATGCTCACAAAAATACTAAAAAAGTTATAGAATAAAGGTCTACTAATGCATGCTATGTGCTTTGCATTTTTTATACAAATTATAATGCTTTTTCACAAATATATAATAGTATGTGACTCTTCATATGAAGCACTCTTTAACTTCACTCTTCTTTGTAACTCTTCACTTTCCTATTCTAAGGACACGTGTGCACTCTTACAAAATGGACACTTGTACACATCCACACTCACAACACTTGCACACTTAATTACATGACACTTGTGTATTTCCTACATATTATTATATTACATGAAATATAAATTCATACTCTAATATAAGACACACACCTAATCTAATATTGTACTAAGGTGGTACATTTGCATATAATTAGGGATAACCACAATATAACTCACCCAATAATCCTTTGTATAAATCTAGTAAGTGGTGTGCATATCATAAGGGGAAGTTGCATAACAAGAATAAATGGTATGCCTACCAGTCATTGTTGACTGAAGCACTATCGCCAGTGCTAATATCTGAGAAACTACCTACCTCTTAATATATAACAAGTGATAAAGGAAAGGAAATTATAGATGCCAACCCTAACACTATCATTGCTATATCACAATTACAACCAATTGATAAAACAAAAATGAGTGTCTATTTTTATCAAAGATGTGGGTGAAAGGAGAACCTTTGTATTTCATTATGGATAATAGTATCCATAAAGATATAAATTCTATAAATTTTGTTAGAAGGATGAAACTGGTCATGATTACACGTCCTTAGCCATAAAATAATGGGTGGATTTATAAGGTTAAATCTATTTGCAAGCAATGTCATTTATCCTATGTCATTGGGTCTTTAGGGATGATATAACTTGAGACATCACTCCACTTGATGTGTATGATATTCTTATCAATAAACCCTTCATATGGAAGTTTCATAATATCTATATGAGTCAACCAAAAATCATAATCATCACTCTCTAAAAATATCCCTATAGGATACCAGAGGTAGCACCACCCACCCATGGTCTTCATGATAAGCACCAAATAGTTCCACAAGGTAATCAATCAAATAGAAAAGTTTATGATTTTGATGATAAAGCCTTAGGAATGGAAGAAGTGTATTATCTCCACTTCTAATTCTATTGTAGATGCCTATTATGGATAACAACACCAAATAGATTAAGTGGTCTCATATTATAATGATGTCTTCACATCACCCTCAAGGGTCCCTTTCCATTGTCAAGTAAAATATCCAGTTGATATGGTACGAGGGATACCTTTGCGTGACATGTCAAACTATCCATATTTCATTCTAGAGAATGATGAGATCAAGCACCAATTTTAGACATTGATATATAAAGTTCAAATTCAACACAAAAAGTCACCTTATACAAGCCCTATTTATGTTAGGTTGTACAAAAGATAATTCATGGTGAGTCTACATTTAAAATAGAGCACTCAACAATATTAAGGTAAAGAACCACTATCTTATTTCTATTATTAATGATCTACTAGAACAAATTGAGAGGTGTCAAATATTTCACCAAGACTAGTTTAAAATTTGGATATCACTAGATTTTGGTTGAATCAGTCAACATTTGGAAGACATCTGTAAAGTTTAAGGAATTTCCATTTGAGTGGTTGGTTATGCCCTTTGGCCTTATAAATCCACCTATATATTAATGCAGATGATGAATGATATACTACAACAATTCATTGATTCTTTTATGATTTTTTACATGGATGGCATTCTTATGTCTAGCAAGACATGGGAAGAGCACTTGGAGCATATCAAATAAGTTATAAGCATAATGCATTGGAATAACCATATTGTTAACCTAAAGAAATTTTCTTTTGGTGCTAGACACATTCAATATTTGGATTTCACTTTGATGATCATTATTTTAGATCAAACTAGAGAAGATTTAGGTCATTTGATATTGGCACATCTCAAAAATCTTAATGGAGTTTTACAACTTCATAGGCCTCAAAAATTGCTATTATTAGTTTTCAGTAGCTTTCTCCACAATTATTTGGACATTGATTTATATGACTAAGGGAGGTGCCAAAGAAAATTTAACTTGGAACTAATTACTATAGAATATGTTTAAAAATTTTAAGTAATGGATTTGTTCTATTCCAATTCTCATACTGCCAAACATACAAAATCCTTTTGAAATTAAAACTAACACCTCAAAGTATGTACTTGGAATTCTTCTTAGTCAACATGAAAATCTAGTTTTTGACCATAATGAAAGCCTTCAATGATGCAACTTAGAGATACTTTGCATATGATCATGAGCTCTATGATAGTGTTTAGACTTACCACCATTGGAAGAATTATATCTTGGGTAAGGATATAATCATACAAATCACAAATATTTATATCTCATATAGATAGAGAATAGGCTATAGAATGATTGCCACCAAAAGTGGTTAAAATTCCTATAGCAATTGCATCTAAAAATTAATCATAGGAAAGAAAGTTTCAACCTTAATACAAACTACTTTAGTCATCCACCAATCGTAGTTCTTACCACTGCCCTTGACTCCTATGGACATGATACTTCCACTTGGCCTCATATGTACAATTAAAATTCTAAATTTTCTAGCATTCATAAGGTTCTACTCTCAGGTCAATATATTTCTAGCTTTTACCTATAGGACACATTTATGTACAAGTAAGTGAAAGATAAAAGCTCATCTGGGAAGCATATTATAGTCAAATAATATGACACTTTGGCATTGCCATGATGCTTATTGTTTTTCAATAATACTTTTAGTAGTTGAAGCTTTACCATGATGTCCACAAGTATATTATATAATGCATAGTATATGCAATCACAAAATCTTCCCATAGGAAGTTGGGATTGTACACTCTAATATTTGTACCTAAAAATCCATGGGAATCAATCTTAATATATTTTATATCAGGATTGTCAACCAACCACCATGGGAATGACTATGTATATATGCATTAGATAATTTTCAAATATGGTTGTCCTCATACCCTATCAAAATAGTATCATAGAATAATAAACCACCAAAATATTCTTCAATCACATTTGGTTTGGTTTATTCTAGATCAACATAAACAATTATCTCTAACTAGGATACTAGATTCTTCAACATATTTTAGTTAAGTCTTTAGAATTGCATGGAAACGATGCTTCTTGGATAAACCTCCTTTCACCCTCATGAGAGGATAGAGGTATTGAATCACATGATTGTGTATCTTATTAATATGTGCAATGCTAAGCATTTGCACACATGGGATGAGAACTACCTTATGTTCAACATACACACAACAAACTCTCAATAGCTCTATGAGTCATGACCCATTTTAGTATTACCTTAAATTTCAACCATTGGTTCCAATCCATCTTGCTTTCAATTTATCCATGGTAGGATACACCTTATATGCATAGAAAAATATTTATAAAGCAAGCCACTTTGTTAAATAGATTCAAAAAGTATAATACCAAGTCCATGAAATCCTTCAAAAATGTAATGCCAAGTACAAGGATCACTATGATAAGCATTATTCACCATATAGGTATATATTAGGGAAAAGTGTTTTGATTCATATTTAGCAAGAATGTATCTAAGGTCTATATCATAAGCCTAGGTCTCTTAAGTATGGAACTTACACTAAGACCAAGAAGGTAGGAGATAATGTCTTTGAGATATGTCTTCTTTCATACTTGGCCTCCATCTAGTTTTTAATGTGGAGCTTCTATGCCCATATTATCCTCCTCTATTGGATACTTTTAATGTTGTAAAATATTTATATCATTCAAAACTAAATCCTTACAATACTTTTCTAGCAACCACATATCAATTGTGGACACATATCTCAAGCACACCAGGACTTAAGTGATTGTTCTATTTTGAGTTACCAAAGTAGGTAACATTGTTCAAGAAGTAATATGGATTACTTACAATTATATTGAGTAGAATTTTCCTTATATGATCCAAATTTTAGAAGTAATGGGTTCCATTACTTTCCAAAGAGGGTTAATTGATGTAAAATAGATATTGATAGCACCTAATGGCAACCATGAGAACCATATACTGCCTTCTATACTTGGCACTAGACCTAGTAGGTTTTGTGACGTCCTTCACAACAACCCCAAAATTGGGGACCCACCTTAAATTTTGTGATTTCGAGAAATTTTTGTTTATCCAATTTTGCTCGCATCAAGGTCTTTGAAAATTTGCTTTCACTTTCGAATGACTGGCATATTTGCATTTTGAAGGTTTGAATGTAGTTGCAATGCTTCAAAACTGAATATTTTGATTATTTGCATATTAATTGCATTATTTCAATCAAATAATCTGATTAAAATCATTTTCAAAGGTTTAAATGAATAATTTTCATTTAAATAATTAAATTTTATTTTAGGGTAAACCCTAAAATTAATGCAAAATTGAAATGGACATATCTTGAGGTAGACAACTTCGTTTGATCTCATTAAAAACTTGGTAAAAATATATGGATTTTCTCTTTCTAATGATACCAAACTTGCAAGATTTCATATGAAAATTTCACCAAAAAAATAGCAAGTTAATTTAGCAATATGAGAACTTTGAAATACTTTTGAAAAAAAAAGGAAAGTTACGGGAAAGTAAAGTTTGGTTTTGTTTTGATATTATGATTATTGTTTCATTATGCAGGTAATACAAGGGCAAGGGTTTGAATAATATAGTTATAAAATTCGTTCGCGGTGATGAAACGGAATAACTAAACTTTTCAAATTATAAATAAATAATTGAGATTCATGGAAAAGGTCGGACATTTTATACAGAAGAGGAACGATTGGAAGGAGCAAAGTTACACATTCATTGGAGGAAAATGGAGAAAGCCATTTGCAGAACAATAGAAATTATTGTAATATTTTATAAATTGTTTTAAGAATTTTGGATCCATGTGCACAAACTGTATTTGGAATTAATAAAATGTTTATTACAATTTCTTAATAGTTTGTATACCTTAGAAGATTGCATCAATTTATTTGATTTCATTGTGTGAATACTGGTGAACATTGGATTGGTTTTAGAATTCTATAGATGGAAATCTTATCTATGGATTTTGTTCGAGACATTAAGTTAATTTCTAAAGTTTAAAATCTTTTATTATTTTTTTTTATTAATTCATTCTGAAAACTATATATTATAACCTAGCATAATTTTTATAAAGTGAAATTATATGGTTAGATTATAAATTAAATTTATTATTCATATATTACATCAATTAATATTTGAATTAATAAATTTAAGAAGGGATAAATGAATATTCTATTCTCACCTTAATTTCATAAGGTTGAGGAACTAGGATTGATATCTCTAAAATTCAATTTGGATTTGATTTATAATATATTTCTATTTATTTTAGAAGTCCAAATTTTAAATCAAAGATCACATTTACTCTTTTGAATATTTAATTTCATAAATATTTCAAAAGATAAATATTATAAGCAAAACTAATTTATAAACTTTATTTTATCATAAAATCAAAAGTTTATAGATTAGTTTCATATCATGCCCTAAGATTTTATCATTGACAGGTTTTGGAACCTTATAAATTGGGCAAGACATTATTTCATTTATTCACCTCTTTTGGGTTTGATTTATAATTTCATAAGGGGGTTTGTATAAATAATTGCTTTATCAAATAGACATTTGGGAAATGAATTTATTATAAATTTATTATATTCCAAAGGTTTATTAAATTTATAAAATTTCATTTACTTTGATCTTTATCAAAGTTAAATTGAAATTTAATACAAAATGCTAGATTCTTTTTATGCTAATTTCATTTAAAGCATTTTGAGACATTAAATTGAAGAGAGGAAATAAAATTTGGTATACTTTAACCTAAGATTATAAAACGAAATTTATTTTGTTGAATTGATATCAAAGACATACTCCACATGATGGATTCGAAATCATTTACATGATTCCAGGCCCCTTGTTAACAGTAATTTGCAAACCACAGGGAGTTTTTCAAGCACTTACCTAAACATATATGCATAACACATTAAACCTAAAGTAAGAACCTTGGAGAAACATTACATTCTTTGCAAGAGAGAATTTAAAATTCTGAATTATCGAGTGGTTTTGTAAACTGAAAAATCACACCTCAACAGTAGGCTTGGAATAAATTCTAATTATTCCATCTATGATAGGTGCTACCCACATGGAATTCATGTTTAAAATCCTCTTGTATGGCACCAATGCCAACCTTGGCACCAAAACCTTTAGTTCCATATTTAGATATGGTGTCATTCTTAAGAAAATTAGTAGTTAGTTGCTCATCAACTTCATTCTTATTCTTGTTCTAATAATAATTGGAATATGAAGCATTTGGTCATCCCTAATGTATCTTCATATTTTATTTGTTTATAAACATGTATTCTCTTGTATTTAGAAGATAGAGTAGCAAGAAGATTTAGTAGACTCTCACATCTCTCCTCTAAATATTTTTGTATAGTTTCTAGATATGATTAATATGAAATACTTATGCATATGTCTATTCTTTGTCATTATTTTATTCATTAGTGTAGTAATGACAAGGCCATCTTACAAAATCTAATTTAGTTGCATATTATTTGTTAGATTACTAAAACAAAATATAAGAAAAAAATTATTTGTATATTTAATTTTAGGATAAAAATCACATTCTAAAACATCTTTGCATTGCTTTAGAAAGTGTGTTATATTAGTTTATATTTTGACTATGAATGACCTATCAAGGTGTTTTTTAGAATTTTAAATTTTAGTAATGTTTTTCCTCTTAGAGCCATTGAATATACATTGATATTGTTTATCATTTCTTTGCTATGCCCACCATACATATTAGGTAAATGTTGTAAAAATTTATTGAATTATTTAAATTTATACTTGATTCAATTTCTTGTTAGCTAACATTAACAAATTGTTGAATAATAGTTTTGAGAAAGGCTTGGGATAATGTTATAATCCTTGCGTATGTAGTCAACATCTTCATATAATAGAGTACAAGTACTTACATAATTACTTGCTCATCTATAATCATTAATTTATATGTTTTCTTCTTGTATATAGAATTTCAAGATGCCTTAGATTATTAAATACTCAATAACTATATTGTTATATGTTGGCCTTGGAATAACCATTTTTAGTTTCTGCAAGTTGATTTTAAAACATAATGTATTCTTGTGTTGCTTGTTTTTATATAATAATACCTTAACCAATATTACTCTAATGGTTTATATAGAATAATTATATTAATTTTAAGAGTCTCTTAGAGTGCAAATTATAGAAATATTGCCATTAAAAAAAAATCTATTAGGAGTGGAGATTTGCCAAATTTTAGAATATTTTTTCGGTTTCCTTTAAAAATATATATAAATATTATTATAGGTGAATCAAACAATTATTTAATTGTAGGCTTATGATAGTATTAAAGTGCCTACAAGCACTCATGATGTAATACTATGGGCATATGCAATATAAGCCTATAGGTGTTATCTATGAAATCCTATGGGAATTATTTATGTAAGCCTATGGTCATATTCTATGTAAGCTACGAGTTTATGTGATGTGATGTTATAGAGGTTCCTATAAACACCTACCTCTTCTTCTTATTTTGATTCTCTATATTATTATTTTATGTATTACTCATTATTTCTCTATTCTACTCGTTTGCATAATGATCTTTGGTGAAGTCATGCTTTGAAATGTATCTCTATCCTATCTAGATAGTATTATAAAATGCAACATAGTATCAGAGCAAGCATAAAGCAACAACACCCAATTACATCAAATATACTTCTCTTTGATAATAAGGAGTAGAAGAAGGCATTTATATCTTATTATTATTCCTTGCAAAAATATCAAAAGGAATTTTGAGAAAAATGATATTTTTTAAAAATGTCACTCTAGGACTATTTTGGAAGGTAAATTTCTAGAGGCCATATCTTTTGCATATGAAAGTTTTTTTGGTCCTTATTTTCAAATCGTATGTTTTTTTGAGCTCTACACATTGGTGGTATCAATTTAAGGACATGTTTCAATGTTGTAGATTATTTTTTAGTTATAAGAGGAGTGAATTTTAGATGGTCAATATTCTTATAGGTCCCTTTCAAACGATAAGATACAATTATTTAAAAACCTACCTCTATTTCTTGATGATTCAATTATTTCTTTTGAAACTGGATGATAAATAATGATCACCATATTGCATGTTGAATATCTTTCAAGGGAATATCAACATCTTTGGTCTAGAAGGTGGAGTTGCAACTTCATGTTCAAGAAAGGGTTAATCAAGTTCATTTACCTTTGGCAAGATAATATATTAAGATTCATAATGAAGATTAATTGGTCCAATTTATTACTCCTTATAGGAGGACTATATTACCATTCTAATATATCCTATCCTTGGCCCCTTAGCTCAAATTATGTTGTATTGAAATATCAGTAATCTAACCTTATTGGCCAATTCTGATAGTGTTAAAGTGCATATATACACCCATAATGTAATACTATGGGTATGTACAATGTTAGTCTATGGGTATTCTCTATGTAAACCTATGAGCATTGTTTTTATAAGCATATGGGCATCTTCTATGTGCATCTACAGGCATATTATATGTAAGTTTACAAGCATTCTCTGTGTAATCATATCGACATTCTCTATAGAATATTATGGGCATTCTATACGTAAGCCTATGGGCATCCTCTATGTAAGCCTAAAAATAATCATGATGTAAGGCTATGGTAATCCTTTATGTCAGCCTACATAAATCCTCTATGTTAGTCTATGGGCAATATTTATGTATTCACCCCTAGCATGATTAGTTAAGCCACTTGTATGGTTAACCTTAACTAAACCTTCATTAAGGATTTAGTAACTTATTGAATTAATCTTGAGCTTTATGTCAACCTAAGTTAATGTAATAAGTAATTATCTATAATAAATACCCCCAATCACTAATACATTGTATCAATTTATGCGATGTGATATCATAGGGATGCCTATGAGCACCCACCCCATATTATTTTGATTGTATCTATCTTACTCTTTCATGTATTGCTCCTTATTATATCTCTTCTACACTTTTGGAATAATGATCTATGGTGAACGCATGCTTTGAAATATCTCTGAAAAGATTTTATAAATTCAACTTATACATGGCTCTACAAGTTTGGATGATGGCATGTGATAAACTCTTATATTTAACTCTTGCATTTTTAGAATGGTTCATTGTTTTCTCATGGATATTTTAGTGGTGAAATTTGCTTTGATCATGGCTAGTCTTTGAAATTATTTATTTTATAATGCAATTGTACAAGTGATTTCCACTTTCATTTTGATTAGCTTGTGCATGTTGAGACATATTTAGATTAAAATAAGGATATAAAATAATGACTTTAGATTCAACTTTTAGCATTCATTCTTGGACTAGTATATGGTGTGTCATAAAATAAGTCAAATACTAATAGAAAATATTCAATTTATCTACAATGATATGTTTTTATCTTTTGGTTATATTTTTCAAGTAATAAAGAACTTTCATTAGATTTTGCTACTTTTCCTATATGAATCAAGTTGTAAATTTGGTTTTCTATGTAAATTCATCCATGAGAAGATATCATATATTTTAATCATATAATTATCTTGTCATACATTAAATCCAAATAAAAGGAAGTAATCAATGTAGGGTGCAAGGTTGTTTGGTTAGAATGTATATGATATGATCTACACATAGATCAAACAACATAAAATCCACTTCATTATGATAATTAAGGTATGCTCAAGATGGTAAACAATCCAATATATTATGCTAGAACAAAATACATTTATAGCTAGTTATCAATACAATTTTACCTTCATCATTGTCTAACTTCTAAGGAACTTGCAAAAATAATCAACAAATTTCTTGGTAGAATAAATTATAAAAATTAGGGATGAACTAAAGAACACAATCTTATACTGAGAGGGGGGGTGAATAGTATAAGATAAACTTTTACTTTTCCTTCCCAAACAATATTATCCAATGTTATCAATTGCAATATCTTTTCATAGCAATATTAACCAATATCATAAATGGCAGTAATAAAGAAATGCACAAATCATCATACACATAAGAGACACATATTTAACATGGTTCACCCAATGTGGATTACATCCATAGAGAAAATATTTCTTCTAAATTTTCTCAATAAATATCTTGGGAACCAATTCCTTATTACAATATTTATGGACCTTTGTCCAAAGGAGACACCAATCCCCTATGCTCAAGTTCATGGACCTCTATCCATAGGAGACCTCAATCCCCTTAACTCTAGTTCGTGGACCTCTATCCATAGGAGAAATCTATCCCCTATTTCTGGTTCATGGACCTCTATCCATGGTAGAACTATATCCCCTCAAATCTGATTCATGGACCTCTATCCACAGGAGAACTTTATCCTCTCAATTCTAGTTTGTGGAACTCCATCCACAGGAGAACTCTATCCCCTCAACTCTGGTTTTTGGACCTCTATACACAAGAGAACTATATGCCCTCAATTATTGTTCATGGAACTCTATCCATAGGAGAACTCTATCCCCTCAACTTTAGTTCGTGGACCTCTATCCACAAGACAACTCTATCCCCTCAACTCTGGTTTGTGGAAATCTATCCATAGGATAACTCTATCCCCTTAACTCTAGTTTGTGGAACTCTATCCACATGAGACACCTCTCCTCCATGCTCTAGTCTAATCTAAGACTTCACACGAATTTTGCTCAAATTTGCAATAAAATTTGCTCATAAATATGCATCCAAACCTGCTCACAAGCCTTCTCAAAAGGCCTACTCAAAATAGCTCATAACCCTACTCTCAATTATGCTCAAGACTACTCATAACTCATGCTCAAAAAAACTCATAACATCTTTTTGATTAAAGTATCTCATACATATTCTACCCATAATTCTTGTTCAAGAACACATAGAAAAATGATATGCAATACAATTTCATAATATGTTCTTTTTCCAATATCACTCAAGGCAAATGCACAAATTACTTCACAACTATGTTCTATAACCTTTGCAATTTTATCCCAATATCAATCAAGATTATGCACAAGACTTGCTCTCAAACCCTAGCACATGTGTTTCCAATTTCATTCAACAATGAAGCACAATTTTGTTCTCAAACCCTAGCACATATATTTCCAACAATGCACACTATATCAATCCTTATTTCTCCACCTTATGATTCAAAAATATTTGCTCAACCAAACACCTTAAAGAAGGAATAATATCACCATACCTCTCAACTTGCTTTGATGAAGATGTGCCCTCAAAACCTGTTCTCAAAAGAATTTCCCTTTCAAAGTGCCACTTCAAAACTGGTTAGTAGATCTCTCTTTCAAATCATCCACATTAAATTTCTTCTCAAAAATGAAGCATTAACACTTATCAAAAACCCCTCAAATTTATTTTCCACCATACAAATATTACAATCAAAAATTGAACCACAATAACACCTTATAACTCCTCCTTTCACAAGAAATAATTCTCAACACACCACAATATTTCTTATAGCATTTAACAACCCAAGGTACAATTTACAATTATTTAAATCAACCACATACACCTTATGCCTCCTACTTTCATAAAATAATTTTCAATACAATTACCATTACAAGGCACAAATTACAATATTGAAATTACCACATACACCTTATACCTCCTACTTGAAATAAAATGATTTTTAATGCACTCAAACTTTCAAGGTGTAAATCATAATATCAACTCTATCTCATGCACATTTCACAGCCAGAGATCTGAATTTAAATTTCATGTTATCCTTTTGACCTCAAAAGATAAAACAAAAATTTTAACCTTATGACTCCCTAATGCAAGTGAATGGAGTGCATACCTTAGACCTTAGGATAAATTTGATTTAAAAAATTTTGCCCTCACTGTTGCAACTACTGTAAATTGAACGTGCCACCTCTTGTTGGTCTATGTCCTAGCTCAATGCTAGACTATTGTGTGGGCTAGCTGCCCACACAACAACCAAAGCATGCAATAAACCTTTTCTACTACCTTCATGATGCCAAAAGTCTTCAACAAAAAATTGACTCTACCATACCTTGAACTCGTGACCTCCTCTCTGCCATGACTTAGCGCAGGGACTCCCTACCATCTGGGCTAGCTACCCAGATGAAACCTGGGCCACGTGCTCTCCCTCTTTGACTTGCAAAATCAGCTCTGAAACACGTGCGCTTTGACCTTTCTTTCCTCTCTACCTCCATGAATGAATTGTGAATTTTGAATTTCGAATGGTGCACACAACTTCACCTTAGCCTTGCAATAATTTATGCTCCTTATATACATGTTTCTTGCCCTTCGAATTTTTGACGTCGACGCTTAGAAATGTGAAATAATAATTTATCATTTTGAACCTTTGCCACCCAAAATTTTAAATATTTTATTTAATTATAATAATTTAAATCTTAAAATATTTAAATATTATAATTTAAACTTTTAACCTTTGGGCCTTTGCAAATTAAACCTTTTTCTAACCAAATGAAGTCTTGTCTTTTTCTTGCAAATACAACCATGGAGAATCTTTTGCCTTGACAATTATTGTACCTTTGACATCAATTTTTCTACCTCATGTACCCTTTGAAGATATTTTCCTTGCACTTTAATATTTCAACCTTGAAGATAATTCTCAACCATTTCACTTTTGACATCAATGACAACCAATATACTCAATATTTCCAACAATCTCCCCCTTTGTCATTGATGGCAACCCTTCTAAAATATTTTCTTTTACTACCACTGGATTCCAAATCTGCTCCCCCTGAGAAGCTGCTCCCCCTTACTAAATTCTCTCCCCCTTTGACATCAATGGCAAAGGGACTCCTTTGGGGCTAAAAATAAGACTCTTAGCTCAACCCCCTCACCACCTCCTCTCCTTGAGGTGATCAATTTTGGGGTGGGAGTAAGACTACTCCCAACTTACAATGCTCTTCTCCTTTCTCAACTTTCTTCCACATTTTTGTAGTCATACCTCTTTGAACCTTTTGGCCATTTCTGTCCTTGCTTGTCTTTGAAGGTTCCTGAAACTCTGTTCTACACCACTTTGCTTTATGCCCAAAATTATTGCAATTGTAACACCTGATGTTGTAGTTCTTGAATGGTGCAAATGACTTGAAATTTCTTTTGGTGAAGCCATAATCATTTCTACCATGAATCCTGCAATGTATAGCTTTGTGACCAAAATTATTACATGAGAAACAATGCCCTTGGAAGAAATATTCATCTTGTCTTGAAAAATATGGTCTCTTGGTCCTTTCTTTGCCTTCTCTGTGATGATCCATGTTTCTTGTTTGTGCATTGTTTTCTTCCTCAATGATGCTTCCACTCCTCAACTTATCAACATAGGTCTTAGGTTCTTCTTCAATCTCTTCCTCTGAGACTTCCTTTTCTTTTGAGCTTGACTCCCCTTTTGTACCTCTTGACCTTCTTCATAGCCTAGTCCTATTTTGATAAATGAAGATCTTTGTGCTTTGATAATGTTATCCAAAGATTTTGAACTTTTCCCAAACCTGTGCAGCTTATCCTTAGAATATTTCACTTCCATCCTTAGAGAAACCACTTCATGTTCTAATATTTCACATTCTAACTCTTTTGCCTCTAACTTTTCAACCATAACTTCTTCAAATCTCCTTGCCTTAACTTTTAAGTTTTTGAGATCTTGTAGAAGCTTTTCCTTTATTTCCTCATCTTCTTGAACTTGAGCCTTCAGTCTTGAGTTCTTATTTCTAACTCTTTTCAACTCTCTAAGAGCAACAATAAGTTCCTCTTCTAGGTCAACTGTGGCTTCTTCTTCTTTTTCTGAACCTTCCTCTAGGTCTTCAATTATAGGAGAATATTATTTTTCTTCTACTTGGTCAGGAACATCTTCTACTTGATCTTCAATAGGAGTGTCCTCTTCCTCTTCTATTGCCAAAAATAGAATCTCTTCTTTTTCACTATTTGAGAAACTTTCATCATTGTCACTTGAAGCACTACTTGCTTCTTCAACATAGAAACTCTTCTTGTGCCTTTGAAAAATCTTCTTTTCATGCTTGCCTTGACCATACCTATTTTTCTTTTCATACCTAAATTTTCTTTCTTCCTTTTTCTTATAATCTTGTTTCTCTTCACTACTACTACTTCCAACTTGTGGACAATTAGATGCATAGTGACCAAAGTTACCACAATTAAAACATTTCACAGTCTTCATATCTTTGTGTTTTCTTGAGCCCTTCTTATTTCTTCTCACATAGTTAGCTTCTTCATCACTGCTTGACTCATCACTTGATTCTGGTTTCTTATCTTTTGTCTTCTTTGAAACTTTGAATGCTACCTCTTTCTTGGAATTTTGATCTTTTTCTGTCCTCATCTCATAAGCTGTGAGAATTCCATGTAACTCATCCATTGTCAACTTATCAAGATCCTTCATCTCTTCTATTTTTGAAACCTTTGCATCATATCTCATAGGGAGTGATCTTAATACTTTCTGAGCAACACTAGAGTCCTCAAATTCTGATCCTAGTCCATGCATGGTATTAACAACTTCATCAACATGGAGTAAGTATTTAGCAATATCTTCCTCATATTTCATCTTCAATTCTTCAAACCTCCTCCTATGAGTTTGAAGTTTTGCCAACTTAACCTTGTTATCTCCTTCATATGTTTGCTTCAATTTATCCCACATTTCTTTTGCTGATTTGCATTGCATAACTTTCACAAACTCTGATTCACGTAATCCACTTAAGATTCCATTCATAGCCTTGGCATTACTTTCATATGGTTTCTTGCTATCCTTATCTATGGGAGGAGTAGTTGTAGGTTTGAACCCATCCTCAATAGATTGCCATGTTTCATATCCTTGTGCCATCAAATAAGTCTTCATCCTCATACTCCAGAAAGCATAATTATTCCCATCAAACATTGGAGCCTTATTTGTTGAAGATCCACTCTGAGAAGCCATATGTGTTCCTGTAAGATCTTCCTTCAAGTTGTTAGAATTTTTTGAAAGGAACCCACTCTGATACCAATTGAAGAACACAAGCTTATATTGAGGAGGGGGTGAATAGTATAAGATAAACTTTTACTTTTCCTTCCCAAATAATATTATCCAATGTTATCAATTGTAATATCTTTCCATAGTAGTATTAACCAATATCATCAATGGTAGTAATAAATCAATGCACAAATCATCACACACATGAGAGACACAGATTTAACGTGGTTCACCCAATGTGGGTTACATCCACGAAGAAAATATTTCTTCTAAATTTTCTCAACAAATATCTTGGGAACCAATTCCCTATTACAATGTTTATGGACCTCTGTCCAAAGGAGACATGAATCCCCTATGCTCAAGTTTATGGACCTCTATCCACAGGAGACCTCTATCCCCTTAACTCTAGTTCGTGGACCTCTATCCATAGGAGAACTCTATCCCCTCTTCTCTAGTTCATGGACCTCTATCCATAAGAGAACTCTATCCCCTCAACTCTGTTCGTGGACCTCTATCCATAGGAGAACTCTATCCCCTCAACTTTGGTTCATGGACCTCTATCCATAAGAGAACTCTATCCCCTCAACTCTAGTTCATGGACCTCTATCCATAGGAGAACTCTATCCCCTCAATTCTTGTTTATGGAACTCTATCCATAGGAGAACTCTATCCCCTCAACTCTAGTTCGGGGACCTCTATCCATAGGAGAACTCTATCCCATTAACTTTGGTTCTTGGAACTCTATCCACAAGAGACACCTCTCCTCTCTTATCTGGTCTGCTCCAAGCCTTCACACAAGGCTTGCTCAAATTAATAATAAAATTTGCTCATAAATATTCACCCAAACCTGCTCACAAGCCTTCTCAAAAGGCTTGCTCAAATCTAGCTCATAAACCTGCTCATCTCAATTCTAATGCTCAAAACTTGCTCATAACACATTCTCAAAACTTGCTCATAACATCTTTTGATTAAAGTACTTTAGACATATTCTACCTAGAATTCTTGTTCAAGAACATATAGAAAATGATATGCAATACAATTTCACAATATGTTCTTTTCCCAATATCACTCAAGGCAAATGCACAATTTACTTCACAACTATGTTCTATAACCTTTGCAATTTATCCTAATATCAATCAATATTATGCACAAGACTTGCTCTCAAACCCTAGCACATGTGTTTCCAATTTCTTTCAACAATGATGCACAAATAGTTCTCAAACCCTAGCACATATATTTCCAACAATGCACATATATGATCCTTATTTCTCCACCTTATGATTCAGAAATATTTGCTCAACCAAACACCTTAAAGAAGGAATAATATCACCATACCTCTCAACTTGCTTTGATGAAGATGTGCCCTCAAAAATTGTTCTCAAAAGAATTTCCCTTTCAAAGTGCCACTTCAAAACTGGTTAGTAGATCTCTCTTTCAAATCATCCACATTAAATTTCTTCTCAAAAATGAAGCATTAACACTTATCAAAAACCCCTCAAATTTCTTTTCCACCATACAAAAATTACAATAAAAAATTGAACCACAATAACACCTTATAACTCCTTTCACAAGAAATAATTCTCAACACACCACAATATTTCTTATAGCATTTAACAACCCAAGGTACAATTTACAATTATTTAAATCAACCACATACACCTTATGCCTCCTACTTTCATAAAATAATTTTCAATACAATTACCATTACAAGGCACAAATTACAATATTGAAATTACCACATACACCTTATACCTCCTACTTGAAATAAAATGATTTTTAATGCACTCAAAATTTCAAGGTGTAAATCATAATATCAACTCTATCTCATGCACATTTCATAGCTAGAGATCTAAATTTAAATTTCACGTTGTCCTTTTGACCTCAAAAGATAAAACAAAAATTTTAACCTTATGACTCCCTAATGCAAGCGAATGGAGCACATACCTTAGACCTTAGGATAAATTTAATTCAAAATTTTGCCCTCACTATTATAGCCATCATGAATTGAACCTACCACCTCTTGCTGGTCTACACCCTAGCTCAATGCTAGGCTACCACGTGGGCTAGCTTCCCACACAACAACCAAGGTGCACAATAAACCTTTTCTACTGCCTTTGCGATGCCAAAAGTCTTCAACAAAAATTTGACTCTACCATGCCTTGAACCCATGACCTCCTCTCTGCCACGACTTAGCGTAGGGACTTCCTATCATCTAGGCTAGTTGCCTAGATGAAACCTGGGCCATGCACTCTCCCTTTTTGACTTGCAAAATTGGCTCTAAAACACGTGCGCTTTGACCTTTCTTTCCTCTCTGCCTCCATGAATGAATTACGAATTTCAAATTTTGAACGGTGCACCCAACTTCACCTTAGCCTTGCAATAATTTATGCTCCTTATATACATGTTTCTTGCCCTTCAAATTTTTGACGTCGATGCTTAGAAATGTGAAATAATAATTTATCATTTTGAACCTTTGCCGCCCAAACTTTTAAATATTTTATTTAATTATAATAATTTAAATCTTAAAAGATTTAAATATTATAATTTAAACTTTTAACCTTTGGGCCTTTGCAAATTAAACCTTTTTCTAACCAAATGAAGTCTTGTCTTTTTCTTGCAAATACAACCATGGAGAATCTTTTACCTTGAAAATTATTGTACCTTTGTGTTGGTAAAATATCTGCCTAATTATACAAACATTCATTTGTGCTCCCTACACATGGCCAACATTGAATTATCATGGGGAAATAAATGTCCTCTGTGCCAATCTCCAAAGAGGGTTGGCTCCCTTACTAAATCCTACACTGGTTAAATTCTAAAGTAGCAGGAAAGAAATTGGAAATAATATAAAGAAATGGGAAATATGGCCATAGGCCGAAGGTGTAGGATCGGGGATAGACAAGTAGTGAGAATTTCAACCAAGCATGGTAATAGCATAAGACAAAGATAAAGCAAAGAATTTACTTACAATTCTATGGAAACCACCTTCAGGAATGCATTCTAGTACTCACTCCCTCATCGACAGAATTCAAATTCATATGCAGAATTCAAATTTAGAAGCCAAGTCTCTTCTATTATGCAGAAAACTTGAATAGCTTTTCTAGAGAATGTCTATCCTCCTACGATGGAAATTGATTATTATTTATAGAGGATTTCACCTCTTTCATTAAATGCAAAAGAAGACAAAATGTTTACAGATTAGGAACACAGGTGAGGAAATTCCTTCTTGAAAATCTTTAAAAATTATCTCTTTGAAATAGCGATCCCACTTTCAAGGAGGAACCTCTAGGAAATCGATGCATTTGGATGTCGGTGCATAGAAAACTACAAACCTGGTCGTTGACTTGAAACCTCCATTATTTCTTGGAAATTTGCCTTCGTTCATAATGCTTTGGAACTCATGAAGATTTCCTTGTAAATTTAATGTTGCAGTTCCTTTCACTTGAAATCCATAACTTTGGTTATTCTTTGTCATAATCATTAAATTTTCTCATTCATCCGACTCGAGCATCTTTGACCAGTCATAGTTAATGCTTAAATTTTGAGATTGCTTAAGAGAGTCATAAGAAAAAGTGCTTGAGCTTTGTATTCCTCTGATGGTAGAAGCACTTCACATAAGAAATTCTCCTCCATTTAAAATATACGTTCATCCCAAAAAGGGGTGAAAGGCACTAGTGCCCTTCATCTAGAGTGAAAGTAAATTTGATTCTTCATATTTTTTTTAATATATATTCACCCAAAAACAAAACAACCTCTAACACGGCATTGGGTTGTCCTCTTGTAGCTTCACCCCAAAGAAGTGCAAATGGAGCTTTCGCCCCTCACCTAAGGTGAAAGAACTCTCAACTTAGCATCATCCTTAGCATGCACCATAGTGGAAACCATGCCCGGGAGAACCTAGCGTTGACCTTTCAACGCTACCCCTTTAATGCTTGAGGCAAAAATAAAATTGCAATGTTTTGGTGAGGTCGTTTTGATGTAGCTTCACCCCAAGAAGGGGCAAATGAGACTTTTGCCCTTTCCTTGGGGTGAACGCATCATTGAATTTTCAATTTTGCCTCAGAGTTTGCTACTCACTTTTAGCTTCACCTGAATCTCCTTTTTGATGAGCTTTCACCCCAAAGAGGGATGAATGGGACTTTCGTCCCTCACATGGGGTGAATACACCTTTGACTTTTCAACACCTTCACTTGACTGGCGTTCGCCCCAAAGCAGGGCGAACGATGCTTTCACCCAAACTTTGGGGTGAACGCACTCATTTTTATTTTAGCTTGTTCTTTAACTTTGGGTGCACTCTCAACTAAATTATTTAAATGTTTTTTTACCCCAAAATTAGGCAAAAGGGACTTTCGCCCCTCATTTGGGGTGAAAGCATCTTTGCTCAAACCTTAATCTCTTTTCTTGATTTTTATTTTAAGGACATCATGTTCCCCCCAAAATAAGGTGAATGTGTCAGTTTCCCCAATGAAGGGGTGAATGTGTCTTTACATCCCTTTTGCTCAACGACCTGATTTTTGTATAACAAGAAATATTTTCATCCTAAGGAAAGGCATTGGGTTTTCATTCTTCATTCAGGAAAAAATATTTTCGTAGTCTCCCTTAAATTCTGAACTCTAAAGCACTATTTTCCTTGACACTATCAAGTGACCTTTACTAACGTTTTCACACCTTTATTTACAAACATTTTGCCTTGTTACATCCATTATTTCCAAGCAAGAAATACATGAAAAATAAAGCAAGAAATAAACAGATAAAAATATAAATTGCAACATATTATATATTATAGGTTCGAGGTGTAGACCAATTGGTTCATCCAAACCCCATAAGGGGAGCGGAGGTCCAAGGTTCAAATCTCGGGCCTCTTCGGACTGAATGCTTTTCCCTTTCCTGGTGCTTTCAGCGGCGTAAAAGGTTTAAAATTATTGTGGCATGGTGGTTATAGGGGCGGACTACACGAAGATCTGTGTGGTGGCTTCTAGGGCGGACAACGCAGAATACTGTGGCGGCCATAAAAATTTGGATAGTCTACCCGGATTCATGGTGGCTACCGATTCCACCATGTAAATTCAAAAAAAAAACATATTATATATTATATATTATATATTATACTGATCAAAAAACTACTTCATAAATTAATATATATGCCACTTTTACAATTAACAAAATATAATAAAAAATACCAATGTGGCATATTATCAAAATTGCCATATTTATGGTGGCTCATGGGGTATCTAGCTCATATGGATGCAAGCAATCCCATGCCTTTATCCATTGGGCTCCTCAGTAATCCTTCTTTCTGGTTGCTTTGCCTAGTGCTTCTAATTTGGATATTTTTTTGTGCCTGCTCTTCTGCCTTCTCAACCACCTCTGCCTCTACTGCTACTCAAAGTACTTTTGCCCACTCTGCTTCTACTATTTTATCCATTGTAGCTTTATCTGCTACGGCTCGTTCTACCTGCTCCTTTAGGATTTCGTAGGTCACTTCGTAGACTATAATTGTCGCCTCTCAGGCATGAGTAGTGAACAAGTAGGGAACACTCAATGACTCATAAATAAAGTGCAAATTTTAGATGTCCTCCAGGTTAAGGTGCTTGGCTCATTGAGCTAACTTAAATAGTGAAAGCTCCATACGAGTATACTTCTGCATGAGTGGTAGCACCTAATTCTCTATGATAAGATCCTCCCATTTATCAATCTTTGAGGTGTCCTCCACAAACTTCTTAGAAGTCACTTCCAATTGCTCCATTAACAGAGGTTCACCCCATTCATCAGTGAAATCTAAGAAGCCCATATCAACAAGAGCATCAAAATGGATCATAGAGATGGTATGCTCCTGCTCTATTACCTTAAGGATCTTTTTGCCTTCCCTCACTAGATCCATCCTCTAAAATTAACTACACAGTGTGACCTTGGTGGTAGACCAAGCTTGGTCCATCTCACTTAAGGGGTGAATATGCATGCTGAACTGAGCTAGAGCTTGGATTTTCATAGCCATTTCCATGTAGGGTTCCAGCATCTCCTCAGTATTATCTATCAACTACTAACCCATCTGAATCTATATTTGAGCTACCCATAGATAATACAAAACCTAAACTACCTGTGCTACTAGATTCTCATAATTCTGATCCAAGTGAAGGTGGGCCTCCTTAATTATTTTTGGAGAGAATCTTGCAGCCTGTGTGGCCTTCTCTACTAGCTGATTCTGTATGGACTCAAGTTGTGCTTTTAGTGCCTACACTTACTACTCCAATGCATCCTTTTCCTTTTGATGCGCCCCTGATTGTTGATGCAAGTGTTCATTCTCCAACGCCATCTTATTCTATTTCCAAGGTGTCTTCAAGTTTGGCAATTTTATTTTTGGTGTCAAAATATCTTTCCTTATAATACTCATTGTGTAGATAAACCAAACTCATATCAACCTGTATATTCCCAATTTTTTTAGTGGGATCAATCCTGGTCAAGTCCTCTGTTATAGTCTCACAAGTGTAATTGCTCGACATCATTTCTCCTTGCAATTTTTGGACCAGGGGAGTGATCTTGGTCGTGTGAACCTCCATGGCGATCGGATCAAAGGCAACCTTCTTGAGAGGTCAGGTTGGGGCAAGTGCCTATTTCCTTCTGTGACTCTTAAACCATAGTGATGAATTAAGGTGTGTCCAATTAAATTTATCTGTCTAGCTGCTTAGGCACCACCTGGGTTTCATGCAGTACTTGCAACTCTAAAAATAGGGTGAAATAAATCAAGATCTACGAATGGTCAAGCTCAAAGGAAGAAGAGGAGAAAGCAAGAAGAGGAGGAATTGAAATAGTAGAATGGAAGAACCAGGTTCTATTGTAGTTACACTCACTCTTTGAGGAGCTTACATAAAGATTCATTGGAAGTGGTGGTAGCAATAGAAGGTGAAGGATGTGAAAATGGATTCGGCCCTTATGCAAACGAACTAAAAGAAAATGAGGCCAAAGAGGGGAATAGAAGGAGCAGTAGTAATTTACGGGTTAGAAGGGGGGAGTGAAATGGACATGGAGGGAATACTAAAATGGGGAGTGATTAATGTAGGGACTGACGAAAAAGAACTAGTAGTCACTACATGCTCTAAAGTAGAGGAATAGGGAAGGAAAATTGTACCTTTGTGTGTGGGTGTCGTGTATCCTAGTGATGGAAGCAGTTGTGTAATAACTTCTTATTGCTCCTCCAATTCCACTTCAAGATTAATAACCTCTTGATGGTCCATCGAATTATCATGAAATAATAGAAACATTTGAGCAACGCTAATCTAAGTAGTTAGCTCCAACAGATATGGATCGATAGTTACTGTAGCAACCACAATTGTGGGAACCACAACAGCTAAAATTGCAACAATAGAGGAGGAAGTGGCGTCGGTCCTTAGTCTCTTTGTAGCTTTTAGAAATGGAAGTGCTTCTAGAATAGTCTACTTTTCTAACAAGGGCACTTAATCTACTTTTCACTTTACCTATTGTGACCTTCGTTGAAACACGTATTGTTGTTCTTCTTCCTCAGGTGTATCCTCCTCAGCCACTGGATGCTTTGATTTTGCCATGCTTTCACCATAATTTTGAAAATTTTGAGGTAAAATTTTAGTGAAAGCAATGGGTTGATAGATATTTACAAATTTATCATATGCCTTCGAAAATACCCCATCCATATTCAACCCATAAGGTGATGCAATTTTTCCTCTATGGACCCGCATTATCCACAAATTCATAATTTTCTCTTCGGTCCATGGCAATTGTTCCTTGAGTTGGCAAAATATCCCCGGTGGAGGAATGTGATCTCTATGCATGGCTGGATTGTACTCAACTTCTTGCTCATAAAAGTTGTGCCATGGAGGGAGCATCATCATATCTTCAATGTGCCACTCTAAATCATGTCCATCAAAATTGTTATGATTTGCTAGGATATCGGGTCATGGGAAACAATGAAAATTCTTGGCCTTGATTATTTCTATAAATTTACCCACGGGTCATACCTCCATCATTGAGGTAGCTCTATCAGTCCTAGGTCTTGAAGTGCCTCTATGAGTAGCCTGTTCTTCCCGAACTGGTTCACCTCTATGCTACCAAACTTGAATGGCATGGTGCAAGTCATCCTCTTGTCACACCCCGCTCCATACACATCATTGGTATAATCTATTTGGAACACCACCTCCATGGTGAAAACATGCTCAATGGAGAAGTATGGAAGCAGGAATGGCTTACCCGTGAAGCCATAAATTTTTATGACCATGCCCTGCGTTAACAAAAATATGTCCCCTTTCTTCGTTGTGACGAGCACCTCCTTCATTTCCCATGGCACTCTCTCATAGTTACCATAAATAAATTCAATTACAGGCCCCAAAAATAGGTGGTTAAAACTATAATATGACTCCTTCCTCAATAGAACGAGAGTCCACATATAGATAGGTAATAATTCATCCTTTTCATCAACTTATTTTATTGCAATGAATGAAAAATGTTGGTGCAAATGGAAGAAGAAATACCAAACAAGGAAGGATGTGTGTTTAAATGAATTCTCTTCTCCCATATGCAGCTTCTCCATCTAGACATGCATCTTCCAGTAAATGAAATCGGCCTAGTCAAAATAAATTAGATTTATGTCCCTTCTCATGGCCCTTGGAGCATAAAACTCCCTTTGAGATATGCACTGCACCAGTGTCGCTTGCCACTTGTGCACTGTAGAATCTGTCGGGAGACCAACAACCCACACCACCATGGAAAATAAGTCAGGGCTCTTGAATTCTGACAAATATTTTGGTAGATTTGGAAGTTGCCCTAATTGTGGCTCCTTAATCAACTGTCTCCATGAACTGATGCATTATCACTATTGACACATATCTTTCTTCTTGCTTGTTGGTGTGTAGCTTCTTAAAAATCATATCAGATGGGGGCTTTAACCCACATGCAAATGCTTCCCTCACTTTGGTGGTGGAGATAGATAAAAGCACCTCTCCATTGGCCTTTCGAACTGACCTAGTAACTAGATTATAATATCTGGCAATTAATTTTACCAGCTCCGGGCAAGGGTGTACGAGCGTACACAAATACCAAAATAACTGCGCATGAAATGACATAGTTAATGGGCTCTCTACCGACACTCCTTGACTTACTACAAATTCCACATCTTGTCGGAGCTTCACTACACCCTTGTTTGTGATCAAGCAATCCCCGACCTCTACCATGGTGTTAGAGTACGGGTCTAAGTCCACATTCTCATTTCTTTGGGTCTTCTTGGACTTTGACCCACCTTCTATTTTTCTTCTAGACTTCTTGGGCTCTGTAGCCTCCTTAGCTTCTTTTCTTTTCTTTCCCATTCTGTCAACCCTGGCAACCCAACAATTCCAAAGATGTTCTACAATTTTTGCAAGCAACAAACCCAAAATGCATCGACAGGAAAAATTATTTTAAAAATTTAACTTCTTGGGTGAATTTACCTATGCTCTATTTATAGGATACAAGAAAACCACCAAAGTAAATGCAATAAATTCTCATGGTGGATTCGGGAGAAGTTGCGCCTTGCTTCCATTGGTGGGCACTATTCCCAATACTGTTGCAACAACTAATTTTCCAATTCGCCATGAAATCCTCCTTAAAATATGTGCCCTTCTATTGTACATAACTTCGAACAATGTTACTTGGTCGTTAAATCTACCTTGGAAAAATAAATTTGCCGCCTAGGGACCAATGAGCACTTCTATTTTTGCTAGTGTGAGATTTTGCTCCTCGGGAACACCAAATAGCCTCCCAATGCAAATCCAAGTACATATTTTAAATTAAATACCCCAAAAATGTATCTTAGCTTGCATGCACACTTCCCAAGATTTGCCACATACCATAGGGTGAAATCACTTCGAGAGAGCGCCTTTACAAAATCGTAGCGCTCCAAAAAAGCAATGGGAGCAAAAATACTATGGAGGCACACTTGCTCTTCTTTTCTTTCACTCTGAAAATGCTCTTTACCTGCTTGATGTGATTCCATGGTGAATGTCCTTCTTTTAAAACAACTTTTGCTTCTCTTTTTTGCCCAAATTTAGAAAAAGCATAGATTTTCTTAAAAAATCAATTGATTTTAGGGCCTTTTCTCTTTGATTTTCCTCTTTTCTTTTTTTTCACTTGCATGTCATATATATATATATATATATATAATCTCTAAAAAACATCTAATTTTTTCCTCTTCTTTTTTTTAACTTTAATAATAGCAAAGCTATAACAACCCCTGCTTTTGTGTTTTCTTTTCTTTTATTTTCACCTTCAATGCTTGCTTAAAACTTTCAATGAAAATATTTATATGCAATTTCCTGAAAATAACCAGAACGTGCCCCGCATAATTTAAAACCTTTGCACATTGTTCCTAGTGAAGGGTGAACAGGGATTTTCATTCCACATGCTAGGTGAAAGCACCTTGGGTCCCTTTTGATTTTTCTTTAAATCTTCGATGCATGTTTTAAATAAAATAGCACGAGTTGTAAACTTTTTCAATGTCTTCGCCCCAATGAGGGGCGAACGGGAGTTTCACCCCTCCTTTGGGGTGAAAATCCCTTTTGACCCCTTTTCATGTTGACTTTGCTTTGTTGCGCTTTTATTTGTTCTGATAAATGGTCACCTCCCTTTGGGGGTGAATGGGGTTTCACCCCTTTCATTCGGTGAAAGCTTGTTGCCCATCTTTGACTTTGGCTTTCACCCTTCATTTTCAATGAAAAGACTTTTTTATTATTAATCATGAGCTCTAGCATTTTTTATTTTCGAATGTGTTTGCCTTACTAGGAGGTGAAAGGGGCTTTCACCCTTTCTTCGAGGTGAAAGCGCTTTTAGTTTGTCATTCTTTTTTTTTTTTTTGTTTTTTGTTCTTCTGGTTCCTTTGCTCCAAACATTGATTTTTCACTCCCCTAAAACATCTAAACTCAAAACTTGCAGGGTAAAGCAACCTGTTAAAACTTTTAGAGCATTTTGGGCTTATCACAATTTTCTCCTTTTAGTACAACAATTAATTCTTCCTGAAATCATAACGTCTCTTCATTGAACCATTTCGGGGTGAAATTGATTCTGTAAGGGAGATGGAGCATATATTTTCTTCTCTTTTTTTTAAGAAATCAATATCAAAGAAACAATAAAAATTACTTGCAAATAGAAATATGTACATATTTACAAATTGGTACCTCTTGAGTTCATCATTGAAAATAGGCCTTCAGATGAAGACCGTTTACTAGAATTGGAAGATCCCAACCATCCATATCTTGAAGATAGTATGCATTTGCTGAATTCACTGCAGAAATATGAAATGGACCTTCCCAGATGGCATCGAACTTGTGGTGCTTCCCTGGATTAGCTTTGTTCTCGTTCCACTTGAGGACTAAATCTCCCACCTGAAACTTGTGCTCTATTGTCTTCTTTCCAAACCACTTTTGCATCACTTTAGTGTGTTTGATGAAAGCTTGATATGCCTTTTCTCTTTCCTCCTCTAGCTACAATAATTGAGCTAGCCTTGCGCTCATTGGGTCAAACTCATCATCTTCATCTTTGAATAATTGCAAGGTCTGGAGGATAGGGAACTCAATGTGAGTGGGAAGGACTACTTCTTTCCCATACACCAAAGAATAGGGAGAGGCTTTAATAGACTTCTTTACTGATATTCGATCTGCCCATAGAGCCTGATTCAACAATAGGTGCCAACTTCTTTTGTTGTTCCCCAATGTTCTTTTAAGAATTCGTAGCAAGTTTTTGTTTGTGGATTCGGCCAAGTCATTTCCTTGTGGATAGTAATTGGAGGATATTTTTAGATAAATCCCATACTTGCTCATGAATTCGATGATCTTGGCCCCTATGAATGGAGTTCCATTATCTATTACAATTGCATCTGGAACACCAAAATGGGTGATTAGTCCTTCCAAAAAGGAGATGACTATAGCTTGATCTACTTTTTTGGTTGGGATGGCCTCGACCCACCTAGTGAAATAATTTATCATCGTTAAAATATATTTGTGCTCGATGGAGGAATGAGGATCAATAACCCCAATGAAGTCTAGATCCCACTGCTAAAATGGTGCTTCCACTTGAATCATGTGTAGGGGCAAAGATGCTTTCTTATTCCTACCAACATACCACTGATAATTATCACAACTCTATCTTACCTTATGTACATCTACGAAAATAGTAGGCCAAAAGTACCCAGTTTGAATGATCTTCAAGGCCATGGGCCTTTCTACATAATGTCCTCTAGACAGGCTGGAGTGGAATTCTTCCAAAGATTTTTTCCTTCTCTGAATCCTTCACACACCTGAGGAGTACTCTATCTATATTCTTATGGAACAATCCGCTTGGCAATAGGACATACTTAAGCACTTGCAGTATGAACCTTCGAATCTATGAAGCATCAAGATGTGATGGATATTTCCCAGAGGTAAAGAATTTGACAAGGTCCTCTATCCAATCATGATCGCTTGTAGCTCGATTTGCACAAATGCTTTTGCTGATGTCCTCATTCTGTACTGGAGCCAATGATTCTGAAGTTGCACTTTTGGCCAATTCTTGGCAGAGAGCTCATCCATGAACCAACTTAGTTGGTTGGATCTCCACATCATATTCTTGAATTTTTGAGACCCAACCTGCTCTCTTGTCACCTAATTCCCCTTGAAGAATGAAGTTTTAGACATCTGGATGAATAACATAGACTATCATCTTGCTCTGTGAAACAAAATGTCAAAATTTCTTCAAGGATTTCATAACTGCATACACCTATTTTTCAATAAAATTATACTTTTCTTGGTGTGGCAAAATCACTTGGCTCAAAAAGGCAATTGGCTTTTCATCTCCATCTTCTTGCTTCTGTGTGAGAACAGTAGCGTAACTCTCCTGCTCGCCAACTACATAGAGGATGAAATATTTTGAGTAATTTGGGTTAATCAATATAGATGCTTGAGTGATCCTCTCCTTGATTTCTTGAAAATATTATCTTCTCACTAGGTCCATTTAAAATCTGCATTCTTCTTCAGAATCTCAGTCATTGGTTTTACAACTTGAGAAAAATCGAATGAAGTTGATTTGGCCAAAGAATGATTGCAGATATTTCTTGTTAACTGGAAATGGCAATTTTAAGAGCGCCTCAGCCCTTGCAGGATCAATCACCAGTCCTTCCTATGAAATCACATGTCCCAAGAGTTTCCCTTCTTTGACAATAAATATGGACTTCTTCGGGTTAATGGAAATTCCAAATTCTTGATATTTTTCGAACACTTGCCTCAAATGAGAGACGTGCTCTTCCCTTTGGTGTGAGAAAACATAGTCATATCATCAAGATAAATCACAATAACTCTATTTAATAACTCACCAAAAGCAATATCCATAGCTCTTTGAAATGTAGCGCCGATATTGGATAGACCAAATGGCATCCTCTGATAGGAGAAAGTGCCCCATTTTGTAGTAAATGTCTCTTGTGTTGGTCCTCATCCTTCACCCAAATTTGGTTATAACTAAAGAAACCATCCAGCAATGAAAATCTCTAGGCTCTAGCAACCACATGGAGGATTTGATCAATCTATGGTAGGGGGTAATGATCTTTTAATGATGCCTGGTTTAGATTCTAAAAATCCACACATAATTGAATATCTCCATTCTTCTTCCAAACCAGAACCAAGTTTGCTACCCATGTTGAGTGCTTAATCGGATAAATTATCTTTACCTCCAACATTTTTAACAACTCTACTTTCATAAGCACTTCTATTTTTGGATTGATAGATCGTTGTTTCTGTCGAAAAGGTTTGACTCCCTCCTACAGTTCAATGGTATGTTGGATTACATTTTTATCATATCCTTTTAAATCATGGTAGCTCCAGGCAATAATGTCGGGGAATTCATAGCACAAATTTTTGATATCTTCAAGCTCTTCGATTGTACAGTCTGTTCCGACTTTAATAATTTTCTTAGGCTCCAGCTGCATTTCCTTGTACTCCTTTGCATCAACCTTGATTTTGTGTTTCTCCACCTGATCATTCTGATCAAACAAACTCTCAAGAAAAATCAGTCCCCTAGGAATGTGATTGTTCTTCAATTGGATCATTCCTTCCATTTCCTCTTCAGCAAGTATCCTATCGTCTACACTTGCAGCTTCCTTAATCAAAAAATTGATTATTTGTTCATCATTATCAAATACTTGCCAATAGAGGTTCTTGTTGAGGACTGAGGGTCTATAAATAACCCTGATAGTCTTGGGCTTCCTGACCACTTGCTCTATAGGAGAGAAATTGGCACCAAGAGAAGCTAAGATATCTGCATGCCTATTCTGCTCTCACAAAATTACCTGAATATTCAATGCAGTAAATGACTCAAACAAGTCCCATACTTTGTTACGGTAGGCCTTCAAGTAGTGCTACTTTGACACACACTTGTTTGTAGTCTGGTTGATGATGAGCTCAAAATCTCCAAATATTTGCAGCTATTTTATGCCTAACTTTTCAGCTTTTTTCAAACCAAGGCATAGCGCTTCATATTCGATGGTATTATTTGTGCAGCTCCAAGTTAGCCGATATGAATAGGTCTTCTACAACCCTATAGGAGAAATAAGAACAATACTAGCCCCTATGCCATTCTTACACCTTGCACCATCAAAATACAACTTCCATAACTGATCATAGATAGGGTCTAGGGAATCAGAGACTTCTTCTTCAATCTGCTCAGGTTTGGTTATGGTATAACAACCGATGTCAGTTTCCACCATCGCATTGAAATCCATCAATGAGAACTCATCCTCCAGGTGGAGCTCACCAAGAGCTTCCTCCATCAAGTCTACTTCTTGCAATTCCTCTATCATCATATTGACTACACCAGTAGGCTTTTCTTCTTCTTCCAATTTCTCTATATGAAAAGTAGAGGGCTTTTCATTATAGATGTGGATTCTTCTTCCCTTGAATGGTATCTCCAAATGTGAATAATCCAAGGAAAGGTATCCTCCTAGTTTCATTGTGAATTCTCTTGAAAGACACATGTTGAAGTATGGTTCCAAGTCAACCACCACTACTTCTTGGATGACAGTGATTTGAGGTATGCTATGTAGAATGATAGGAATATCCTTGATTACTCCCACCATTTTGATCGGGATCCCATCCAACTATAATATGCCTGGACTACTTCTTGTGTACTCCATTCCCATTACTTCACATACTACCTTTGGCATGATAGTAGTTGCAGCACTAGAGTCAATCATACAATTATGCACGATCCACCCTTCCATTCTGAGAGACAAATAGAATGGAGGTGGTCTATTCTTTCTAGTGGCAGAAGTAGGCAATATCTATGCTAACACTATTTGGGAATGACTTTTCTTTTGATATTTTATTGATTTGAGAGACTCTTGTAGCAGATCAACTTGCCCAGGTAACTGTAAAGCATCATATAAGCTCACTTTCATAGGAATCTTCTTCATTTCTTCCACAATGTTATAACTGGAAGTACCAGGAACCTTTTCTTCTACAACCGGCTCATACTTATTCTGATATTATTGAGTAGCCTCCACCCTCTGTCTCTTTTTCAATGATGGGTACTTGAGGCATTCTTTGGCTTGCTCTTTCACCTCCATTTGCACTTGAGTAATTGTAGGCTGTGAAGTTGATACCTTCATCTTATCTTGAGCTTGCTTGGGCAATAGATCCTTCAATAAGATAGAATCTTGTTGCTTCATTTTCACTTCAGGTGCTTTCTCTTATGGTTGCACTTTTTCATTTTGCACCTTCTTCTCAGTAGGAACTTTCAGAGGCTCCATTTCTATTGGATCTATAATCATCGGCTTCTTTCCAGCCCTCGTAAGAACTAAAACTTGCTCCAAATATGGGACCATCAAATTATGATCATCTTCCATTATCATATTAACTTGTCCATCGATAGAACTCTTCGCTAATGTCTGTACATAGTTCAAGTGCACCATGCATGTGTCTTCTCCATGAGGATCATTACAGGTGGAGCACTAGTATACTTTCTCCGATGTACTAGCTTCTTCATTTGTCAACACAGTTGTGTTCCTCTCAGGGCCTTTGCTAGTGGTTGCTTGCTCCCTAGTAATCGGTGGTGTTTGAAACCTCCTAGATTGAAAATCAACTTCAGCTTGTTTCTTCTTAACCACTATGATTTCTTTTGACATTGTCCTTACAATCGAATTAATAGATTGCATTTCTTGTAATAATTTCATGTAAGGATCAGTATTTGAAGGTGTAGGAGGTGTTGGTAAAGGTAGAGGTATTGATGGGGTAGGAAATGGTAGTGGAATAGGTGGTATTGGTAGTGTTGGGAAAGGAATAGATGCTGGAAACTACGATGCTACTGGTGCGGGTAATTACGGAAAGCTTGGAGCAGGGAAGTTGTGGAACTAGAATTGGAGCGATTTGAGGTGGACCCAAGCTCCATGAGGGAATCGGGTACATAGAAGGCATGGGCTATGAAAATGCACTTGAATACAAATGTTGTGGAAGATCAGGAAGGATGGGTATGGTTACCTTCAGGGGAAGCTTACCTATGGCGATCAAATCTGCTTCGGCCTTCTGTGCTTGTGTGTACAACTCTGGAAAAGTATTTACATTGGCTTGTCGAACAGCCATACCAATATCTAAGTTAAAGGCTCTGAGATAATAAAATGTAGCTTGCTCATGCGTGGGTCGAAGACCATCAGGAACTCTCTGCCAGCTTCGAGTGAATCTGACATTGAAGTCCACTATCTCCTCCTACGGATGTCTTTGGATATTCATAAATTGATGCAGCAAGGAGAAAGGATCAGCTTGCTCATGAAATTTCTTGATTAGCAATTCCACCAACTGGTCCCATGTGGTGATAGTGGCGGGTGGCAAGGATCGGTACCAATACAACAATTTTCCTCTGAGTGACAACACTAGCAACCTTACCATAATATCTTCATCAATAATACCATGGATCATCGCCAAAGAAGCCACATCTTGGATATGCTCATAAGTAGTTTTACCAGTTCCATCATAGGTAGGCAAAGCCTTCAAAGCTGCTTGGGGAACTAGATTTTGTGCTTGTAAATTCAAAGCTCCTAAGCTATTCCATGTTGGAAACTACCTTGGTGGCTGTGGCTACTGTGGTGGTGGGTTCTGAGCCATTTGGACTGGTGTGTGAGGTTGAGGTGGTGGAACACTAGTAGCAGTACTAGCTGGACTTGAAGGAATGGAGAACACACTAGCTATTTGTGAGGATGTTGTGGATGATGTGTAAGGTGATGGAACTAACCTGGGATGTTCACCTAATATTTCGATGTCAAGTTCATAGAACTCAATAGGGTCTTCAAGATTTTTGGCCTTCGATCTTGTGATCATGAAGCACAACTTTCACTGCCTTCACGTTCGAAGGCTTCTGGGTATAGCTGAGTCACCAGATGTTCTAACTATACAGCATGAAGGTGAACATCAAACCTCAATACTATTGAAAGTGGAACTTTCGAGGTCCCACTAGGTGTGCCAAAAACTATTGGTCAAATATCTGCCTAATTATACAAACATACATTTGTGCACCCTAGACATGGCCAACATTGAAAGGCCGAAGGAAAGAAATGTCCTCCATGCCAATCTCCAGAGAGGGTTGGCTCCCTTACTAAATCCTACACTGGTTTAAGACTAGAGTTGCAGGAAAGGAATTGGAAATAATAGAAAGAAATGGGAAATATGGCCATAGGCCGAAGGTGTAGGATCGGGGATAGACTAGTAGCAGGAATTCCAACCAAGCATGGTAATAACATAAGATAAAGACAAGGCAAAGAATTTACTTACAGTTCTACAGAGACAACCTCCAGGATCGCATTCTAGTACTCACTCCCTCACTAGAAGTATTCAAATCCAGATGCAAAATTTAAATTTAGCAACAGATAATAGACATGAATATGAAATAGAAATGCTTAAAATAGAAAGTAATCACACATAAAAATGCTTGCAAAATTAGAAGCCAAGTCTCTTCTATTTATGCAGAAAACTTGAATAGCTTTTCTGCAGAATGTCTATCCTCCTTTTTACAATGGAAATTGATTAGTATTTATAGAGGATTTCACCTCTTTCATTAAATGCACATGAAGACAAAATGTTTATAGATCAAGAACACAGGTGAGGAAATTCCTTCTCGAAAACCTTGAAAATTCATCTCTTTGAAATAGTGATCCAGCTTTTAAGGAGGAACCTCCAAGAAATTGGTGCATTTGGATGTCGGTGCATAGAAAACTGCAAACCTGGTCGTTGACTTGAAACCTCCATTATTCCTCGGAAATTCACCTTTGTTCATAATGCTTTGGAACTCATGAAGATTTCCCTGTAAATTTAATGTTGTAGTTCCTTTCGCTTGAAATCCATAACTTTGGTTACTCTTTGCCCCAATCATTAAATTTTCTCATTCATTTGACCCGAGCGTCTTCGACCAGTCACCGTTGATGCTTAAATTTTGAGATCACTTAAAAGAGCCATAATCAAAAGTGCTTGAGCTTTGTATTCCTCTGAGGGTAGAAGTGCTTTGCATAAGAAATTTTCCTCCATTTAAAATATACGTTCACTCCAAAAAGGGGTGAAAGGCATCGGTGCCCTTCATCTAGAGCAAACATAAATTTGACTCTTCAACACCCTATATTTTTTTAATATATATTCACCCGAAAATAAAACAGCCTTTAACACAGCATTGGGCTGTCCTCCTATAGCTTCACCCCAAATAAGGGTGAATGGGGCTTTTGCCCCTCACCCAAGGTGAAAGCACTCGCAACTTATCATCATCCTTAGCACGTGCCATAGTGGAAACCATGCCCAAGTGAACCTAGCATGACCTTTCAACTCTACCCCTTTAATGCTTGAAGCAAAAATAAAACTGCAATATTTTTGTGAGGCTGTTTTGATGTAGCTTCACTCCAAGAAGGGACGAATGAGACTTTCACCCTTTCCCTAGGGTGAATGCATCATTGACTTTTCAATCTTGCCTTAGAGTTTGCTACTCACTTTTAGCTTTACTCGAATCTCCTTTTTGATGAGCATTCGCCCCAAAGAGGGGCGAATGGGACTTTCACCGCTTACATGGGGCGAATACACATTTGACTTGTCAATACCTTCACTTGAATGATGTTCACCCCAAAACGGGGAAAACGATGCTTTTACCACAACTTTGGGGTGAATGCACTCGTTGTTATTTTAGCTTGTTCTTCAACTTCGAGCGCACTCTCAACTGAAGTATTTAAATGTTTTTTCATCCCAAAATGAGGTGAAAGAGACTTTCACCCCTCATTTGGGATGAAAGCATATTTGCTCAAACCTTAACACATTTTCTTGATTTTTCTTTTAAGGACATCACGTTCACCCCGAAATAAGGTGAACGCGTCAGTCACCCTAATGAAGGGGCGAATGTGCCTTTACATCCTTTTTTCTCAACAACCCATTTTTTTCATAACAAGAAATGTTTTTGTCCTAAGGAAAGGCGTCAGGTTTTCCTTCTTCATTCAGGCAAAAATATTGTCGTAGTCTCCTTTAAATTTTGAACTCTTAAGCACTATTTTCCTTGACACTATCAGGCGGCCTTTACTGACGTTTTCACACCTTTATTTACACATATTTTGCCTTGTGACATCCATTATTTCCAAGAAATAAATGCATGAAAAAAAAAGTAGGAAATAAACAGATAAAAATATAAACTACAACATACTATATATTATACCGATCAAAACGTTGCTTCATAAATTAATAGATATGTCGCTTTTACAATCAACAAAATATCATCAAAAATACCAATGTGGTATATTATCAAAATTTCCAACACTTTGACATCAATTTTTCTGCCTCATGTACCCTTTGAAGATATTTGCCTTGCACTTTAATATTTCAACCTTGAAGATAATTCTCAACCATTTCACTTTTGACATCAATGACAACCAATGTACTCAATATATCCAACATGAACTCCATATTTATTTGGTTTAAACTCTAGATCATGTGATCAAATTGATATCAGTAGTTGATAGAAAAAATATTTGAAGGATTTATTTGTCACATCCCAAAAATTATAGATAAACAAAAATTTTGTTTATATGAAATTAATGACATGGCATGATAAAATAATTATTGCATTATTATAATTTATAAATGTTAGTTTTCATTTATCATATTATACTAACTTGTAATTTGTTTTTTGTCTGTGTTTATAGGTCACCCTCCAGTAGCTAGAAGAGGGAAGGTATCATTTAGGAGAAGATAACAAATATGCAAAAAGTACGTAGTTAGAGGACCCACCCACACAAATGCACACCATCGAATGAATTTATATTTCATGTGAAAATATATAGATGCCTACTATTTTCATGTGCATAAGTGATTTACCAAATTCTAGACCTCCTTGTAAGGCATTTAAAAATATTGTTAAGTATTATTTTTTCTAAATATATAATAAATACTTGAAAGAAGAGCAATACAAATCATGAAATTATTTATTCCATGAATATGCTTGACCTTACCTTCAAAAATTTGATCATTTGGAGTTTTTAAAAATGGAACTTTAGGGCTTGACCACCAAGGGGGGAAATAGTCTCCCTTGCACTAAAAATAAATTTAAAATATTTTTTCTTTTAAGATATTGGGCACCAAATCTTAGAAAGCTTGCTTTTATATTTTGTATTCCTTTTAGGGCATGAAGAGGATTTTCCTTCTTGTGTCTTGAGCACTGAGTAGAAAACTAGGAGAAAGTGAGAACAGAAGGATGATATGGATTCTATTCCTCTCTCCATGTAGAAGTATGGTCTTAAACCTATTACTAAAACCCTATCCCTTTACAAAATTTGAAATTTTATGGCGTTTAATACCTAGAACATTTTTGCATTCCTAGGGATGCCCTATTTTTATGATCTTGAGGCCTATAATAGGGAATAAAATAAGGATATGGTGAATATATCTAGTGCAATAAAAGGAGAAGCAAAATCCAGGCTAATTTTTATTTTCTTCATCTTAGTGACATGAATAAAGAAGGGCATTATATTCCATCTATGTCTTTGGAATATTTCAACTTTTTCTAAAATGGGTTTTTGGAATCATTGGTATGTGGTGGATTGAAAAAGTGTTTTCCTTATTGCTCCTTGGCTAAGCTATATCCTATAGCTCTATAATTATTTGGATTTTGAGTGACTCAAAATTATAAATTTTAAGATAAGCACAATGGTTCAAAGCTCTCTTAAATCCTAAAACGTTAAAGTTGTTATGCATAAATGATTGAAAATGTTTTGTGTAGACACCAAAATCCAGCCACTTGCAAGTCATCTATACCTTCCTGTCAGCCACGTGTCGGTCATCCACCTTCCCGCCATTATTTGGCCCAAATCCACACTTTCCCGCCATTATTTGGCCCAATTTCACCTTTCCCGCCATTTTTCATCCCCAAATTTATTTAAATTAATATTTATATATATATATTTTAATATTTTAATATATATATTTAAATAATAGTTTAAGTGATTTAATTTGAGCCGTTCGTCCTTCATTTAATCTCATCCGTCCATCCATCTTAATCCATTTCACAACCTAGATTTATTCTCTACCCTTAGATCCACTTTAATCTTAGCCACACGTTCAAAGTGTCGTTAAAACCCTAAAGTGTGCCCTAAGAGTGGATTATAAATCGAGTCACTTTGATGGCTCAAACCCTATGTCTTTTGCTACTTCTATATCTGATTCTAATTCTTCTACGGCTATCTCCTCTCTTCTGCTACCCTTTCGCCGCATCCATCGCCGCTTCCGTCGTCGCTTTCGCTGCCATTCCTTCTGCAGCATTCTGCAGAATCTCCCATTCCTGTCGCAAGTTCCCGTGGGCGTTTACCCCTTCACCAAGTGCCCATGGGCGTTTATCAAGTGCCCACGGGCGTTTACCAAGTGCCCACGGGCGTTTACCTATAGACACAGACTCAGACCGGCGTCTAAAACCTTAATCCAGAAGCACGCGGGCGTTCGGCGAGTGCACCAGGGGGCCTTCCGCAGCCTATTCTGACAACAACATTACTTCCAGGTGTCGCCTGGTCTAGCTGCGTTAACAGAGAACAGGTATAAATTAGTTTATAGCAAGTAACCGTATTTTATGTATTAATCCGTTATTGATTTCCTGCATTCCATTTTTATAGGGTTTTAGATTGTTTCGAGGGCTCACGCAATGGATCCCTCTCATTAATTTCTAACTCCTTGATAGTGTTAATGTGTGCAGGTTTTTGATAACAGATCCAGTTTATTGATGGCAGGTGATTAAGCTGGAGTGGTCCAAGCAAGGGATACGACAAAGCCCACTCACTCTGTTGGGATTGAAGATACGTTCTTCGGAAGCGCCACCATTCGTGCCAGCTAGGGTTTCGAAGAACCCTAGCATAATTTGTAACTGTGTATCACAAATAAAGGGTTACAGGCCCAGTTGTATTCAAAAAGGAGTTTTTAAACTCCATCGATTAATAGAAATCATTTGTTTTTGTGCAACTATTCTGTACTCTGTCATTGTGATTTTATTTTTGTTTGGCGTGTATTTTTAATCTACAAATGGCGATCACGGTGGGACCCCCTAGGGTTTCATATTTTTAAATACTTGCTTTACTAATCTGTTCTTGTTTTCTGTTTCATTTTGTAGGTTCCAGAAATCGCAAAATTCGTTGTTCCAGTGAACTAGGGTTTTTGAGCTTGCAGAAAACGTAGCAGACGCAGAGGGGCGTCTGGAAGTCCAATACGAAACGCAGAGGTGCGTTTCGCACCGTGCGAACTCTCGTGGGTGTTTGAAGTCGGTTTACGTAAAAGCGTAGGCTTCCAAGTAAGTCTTTGTACTTTTTACGTTTTTTGGTTTTTCTCGCCATATTTTGTTTCTTTTTCAGATCATTACTTTAAAATGAACAAAAACTAAGTAATCTGGAAAAGAAAAGTTATTTTTAATTACATTTTTCTTTGCATTGCATTATTGATTGTTGCTTGCATTAAAAAAAAAAAAAAAAAATTTGCATACCTAGCTGCATATTAGAATAGCTACGAATTATTTGTTTTAATTATCTAAGTAGGACTATTGATTGGATGTCAATAGTACTCCTGCCATTGGGTGATTCCGAGCGGAGAAGTGGACGAACCTTCCGGTTGCTCCTTTGATATCCGATATCATTGGTAGGCGGGGGTTTTAAATGGTGTACTTCACTTCTTCAGAGGAAATGGCATGTTTTCAGTAGCCTCTTGCTTAGATCATTAGAACTTTTGATTTATAGCCTTGTATGTACACATTAGATAACTAAAACATTTTAAAAAAAAAAAAAAAATTCATTGCATTTTCATATTGCATTTAAAACAGTGATATCTGGATTTCATCACCAGGTATTGCTTGAAGTTTAGTGACGGTGGAATTCATCTCCATCCATTAAACTTCTGCCTTAGACACCATAGGTCACCCCCGAGCAAACTTGTTGGATTTCATCACCAGTAAGAATCTTGTTGTCCTTTCCTAGCCATAGTTTTTACCTTTTTTTGTGAATAATTCAAGATTAGATCACATGCAAAACTCATAAACCGGACACTTAAAATTTACTACAGATTAAGATCAAAAAATAATTAATTAACCGCAGGTAAGACACATTGGTTGAAACCTAGGTTGTGACTGTTTTCTGATAATTTCTTTAGTGTAAATTTATCATTCCAGTTTTGCATTTTTCTTTTCTAAATTTTTTTAGATTTATTGCTCTATGGTCTTAACAAGGAATCAATCTAAAATGTTAAATCTAAATAATCAAATGGGTAATTCACAAAACATCCCCACCACCAACATGACCACTTATCCTAGTGAATTTCAGGCAGGTTCACCTACAGGTCTTTCACGCTCTTCTACCGTCTATCACATGGCCATGCCCATGGAGGAAGACAATTCCTGTCATATTACCCACATTGATATGGCCCAAGTGCAAACTCACTTAAGAGATGGCACTGGCTATGTCCTTGAGCCAATCCAATATTCCCCTATGCAATATTCTATTTTTCAATAGGATATTGCATCAACCATACCCGCTGGTTTCACTCGAGTCTACACTAACCCTTTTTTTGAGGCTAATGTGGTATCTGTTCAGCCGGCTTCATCTCCAACATCTTCCCGGATGCTCAATTGTTCTCCTTTGGAGACAAATGTAGTGTCTTCCCGACCACTTTCTCCTCCATGTACCCAGGTGTACACCAATTCTCTTTATGAAGTTGGTGGAAACTCCTCTAACCATAACCAATTTCAACCCGCTTCTTCCCAAACCATTTATGGTTTCACCCTACCTGGGGCACAGTCTATTGTTTCTTCCCGTGTACCGCCTACTTCAGCCACCTTCATTGCCCCTGCTATGCAGTCTCCCGTGACTACCATGGCAGCTCGCCCTCCACCTTCATCCAATCATCCCACCTCCCTTGGGTTAGAGATTAATAAGGTTAAGGAGTATCTCGACAAATTGATTTTGCAACAAAAGCAACAAAATGCTCAACTACCTGTCGTAGTAAAACCTACACCTCAACCAATTTCTACCCAGCCAACTTTTATTAGCTCAGGCCCCACCTGGGTACCCCAATCTTCGGTGGTGTCCATTCCTACCCCACCTTTCTCCCAACCCAGTCCAGTTCATCATTCAAACCAATCACCTTCTTTTCGGTATCATCCATACCAACAACCTGTCCATTCCACACCGCCTAATTCAGGCAATTTTATCCCATCCCATCAATTTTCCAATCCTCCATTGCATAATCATAATCATCAAACGAGTCAAAATTTTAATGAAGATTATCGACTCCATGCTATGCAACAACAGATTGACAACCTTATGCTTAACGCGCCTGGCTCATTTAGTCAGAAACCTACGCTAAGGTCATTGATCAATCAACCAATTCATCCTTTGATACCTTCACCACCATATCCAACTGATTTCACATTACCGAAGTTTGACAAATTTCGAGGAACTGAGGATCCTCATGAACATGTGAGCTCATTCATGCATGCCTGCTTTAGAATCCAAAATAATGATGCTCTTATGCTCAAAACTTTTCCTCAGACATTAGGAGGAGATGTTGTACAGATGGTACAATCATTTAGCTCACCATAGCATTTATGCTTACGAGCAATTGATTAATCTGTTTTTAGAACGATTCTCCCTGAATGTACAAAAGAGAGTCTCATTAGCTGACTTATACAAGCTCAAGCAACATGACGATGAGACTGTTTATGACTTTGGAAACTGTTGGAGGGCTATCATTAATAAACTGCCATTCTCCCTACCAATGGAGGAGTTAACCAAAATGTTCACCCAGAGTTGTCTAAAACCTATCTCTTGGTTACTCCAATTACAACAATACAGGACTTTTGAAGAGGCTTTGGCCCAAGCAAGTATCATAGAAGACATTAAAGTCCAAGAGGGTGTTTTAAAACCCCGTAGAAAAGAATGGCAACAAAATGGCCAACAACGAAATAATAATTATGGCCAAAATAAGCAAACACAGGCTAATACAGCTTCAAATGTTAACCAAGTTAATCAAGTGGTGGCGAGCCAGCCCGTAATGGCTCAACAACAACAAGTAATGCAAAGTCAACCGCAACCAATTGCTTATCATGCGGTACCCGCCCCTACTCAACCGACTCCCAATACTGGGCCAACCATGGAAACTCGACCTTGGCAAAAAAATCGTCCCAAGCGACAGTTCACACCTTTAGATGAACCATATGTGGTCATATTCAACAAGTTATATAGCACAAATCGCTTAACTTTACCTGAGTTTAAACCTTTAGACCCATATAGAAGGGGGAAGTATTACAAGGAGTACCTATTTTGTCCTTATCATAGGCAAAATAGGCACGATATCAATAATTGTACGACTTTCAAACATGTGATCCAAGATCTTATTGAGATTGGAGCCATTAAATTGGATAGCCCCTTAGCCCAACAAAATCAAAATCTTGGTGTATTTCAAACACCCCTTCCACATCGGGAGGAAGCTCCAACAACTTCAGGGGGAGTAACTCAGGTAACTCCTCCTAATCAAGTCAACCATGTACAACAATACCAAGGTTTTATGGGTACTATTAACGTAGTAACCCGGGGTCAAAGGGCGAACCAACCAAATCAAGCTGAACCACAGCCACCTATACAAACCCCCAGTCCACCTTAGGTAACAGTGACCCAACGACGTGCTAGTACTTCTCAACAACCGCTAAATCATTCTACTCAACGCCAACGACCCATCATGTCATTGAGTAGCCGGTTAACTACCAGTTTAAAAATGGCTTCTGCCAAGTTATCGATCTATGACCTCATTCAACAATCTCCTCCGCATAGAGAGGCATTAATGGAAATATTAAAGTCAATCGAGCTTCAAACTCAAGATACTAATGCCTTCAAAAACTTTGCGGGGTGTATTCAAACATGCATGGAGCCCTCCATCACTTTCTATGATTTTGAAATCAAACCTATGTCAACAGAAAGTATAGATCCTCCACTACATATCATGGCCAAGATCGATAACAAGCCATTCAAGAGAGTCTTAATTGAAACCGGTTCCTCAATCAATATCATTACAACATCGGCGTTGAGTCATCTAAAGCTGTCGCCATCCCTTATCACAAAGTCGACTTTTACTTTTAAAGCATTCAATGATGCTTTATCTTCCACGATTGGCACGGTTATCTTGCCCATTGAGGTAGGGGCCCGAACTTTGCATACCTTGTTTCACATCTTGGAAGGGTCCATGGCATACAATGTATTGCTTGGACGGCCTTGGCTTAGGGAGATGAGATGTGTCCCTTCTATACTGCATCAATGTCCGAAGTATGTATATGAGGGACAGGTTCATTGTGTACCTGTTGACACGGAACCCTTCAAACATTGCAACTATGTCTCAAATCCTTATGAGATTGTGTTGCCATCCACTCATCTTTTCTTGACCCCATCTACTTCTTCTATACCATCTTCTTCTAAAGCTCCCATTCTTGAGGAGTCACCCATCATATCGCAACCATCTTCCTCTTCCGCTATTCCATCTCATTCACCACTTTCTTCATCTCCTAATCTTCCTTCTTCTTCATCAGTGACCACATGCACATGTGGCCATGACCAATCATCTCTTTCCACGTCATTACCCCCTTCTTCTACACCTTCTTCAACATCACCTATTATTCCTCCATCTTCCCAACCATCACCAACTGATGTTTCACAAGTTAGTGAAGCATCAACCCAACCAAATCCTTCCAATTCTTCTATCCCACATTCTTCTATTCCATCATCAAGCCCATCTCCCTCCCAAGTCAAGGTCCATCTCACTGATGCAGGTATTGGTGAGTATGCCATCCAATATGTCCACATCACACCGTTCAATGTGCAAACAGTTAAAGATTTTGGTCATCCACATGACCAACATTTATCCATTGGATCGGTTTATAACATGGGTTCTATGCCAAATTCCATTAATTTTGTATATGGGGGAATAGAGTCATCTTCTAGTCCTACCACCATACCAGAACCCAAGCATCCAGTCCCTACCAATATCGAAAGGATGGAGGGTTTTCCCTCTCACTATTTCCACAGACATAATTGGCAGCAATTTGGCCTAGGTCGATACGAGCAAGGGGTAACTGAACGCATCGATATGCCATATCAGATACCCATTGAGCGTTTTAGTCTGGGCTACCAACCACTTCCATCCCTTTCTTCTTTTGAACGAGCTTTTCAAAGCATTAATCTTAATTCAGAATAAGAAATCCTCCAACCCGATGAATCCGAAGATGAAGTCTATGAAGAATTTGATGTCATGTCAAATGCTGATGAATCTGAAGAAGAGTCGGCACCCATTGTTCCCCTCACTAAACAAGACGAGTTTTATCTCCAATTGTTCCCTCTCCAAGAGGCCATCTTTCGCTTGCTTCTTCCACAAGAACGAGGTGAACCACCACCCCCGCCACATCCATAAGCCATAATCCAAACCTGTATTATATGTATATACTAAAATAGTGGTTTTCACCACTACCAAAAACAAAAAAAATCAAAAAATTTCAAAACAAAAAAAAAAAAAATCTTTTATTGCTTTATGTATGTGTGTAATAGTGGTTTTCACCACTACAAAAAAAAAAACTCAAACTAAAAAAAAAAAAAAAACTAAAAAACTATGTTGTTTTGCACTTCAGGTCTTCCGAGGTCTTCACCGATTTTTCCTTCCATTCCGCCCATCCTTTCTTCCATAAGTCGATAATGAATTTTGAAGACTTATTCACCCCGCTCCATAATCCGTATGATCCGGATAAGTCAATCCCGATCAACCCAAGCCTGATTGACATGGATCGGATTTCATTCCCTCCATCTATTTCAGAGTTCATCCTTTCTGAGGAATTGTTAAGGGCTTCCGTCAACTACATTCCTCCTTCACCTCCACATTCACCTTCATCTTCTAAACCAGATTTTTTCCAGGCAGACATAGACGAGAGCAAGGCACAGGAGCTTGATGACATTTTAGATGACATAAATCTGATCCCTACTCCCCATCAGCTTGAGGAAGGTTCCCACATGTCTATTGAAGAAACTATCGATGTAGACCTTAGTACAGACCAAGATGGTACCCAAATTGTGAAACTGGCTAAAAGTCTATCATCAGAGGAACAAGAGAAAATGATTGCTCTACTCAAGCGGAAGAAGGAGATATTTGCATGGTCTTACAAAGACATGCCAGGCCTAGACCCTAATTTGGTTGTCCATAACCTCACCTTACAAAAAGATGCTAAACCCGTCAAACGGAAACTTAGGAAAATGCATCCTATCGTGGCCCTCATAGTTAAATCGGAGATTCAGAAACTTTTCGATGTTAAATTTGTCGTCCCGATTGATTATCCTGAGTGGCTTTCTAACATGGTACCCGTGCGTAAGCCTAACGGGGGGATACATGTTTGCATCGATATTCGAGATCTAAATAAAGCGTGTCCTAAGGATGACTTTCCTCTTCCAAACATTGATACTCTTGTCGACACCTGTGCTGGTCATGAAATGCTTTCGTTCATGGATGGATTTTCGGGATACAACCGGATTCGAATAAACCCTAAAGATCAACACAAAACAGCATTTACTACACCTTAGGGAACTTTTTGTTACAGGGTGATGCCCTTTGGCCTTAAGAACGCAGGTGCAACCTATCAACGAGCCATGACTTATATTTTCCATGATTATATGCATAAGATTATCGAAGATTATGTGGATGATTTATTGGCAAAATCTAAAACTCGACAAGAGCATTTTGATGTATTGGAAAAAAAAATTGATAGGCTTCTAGAGCATAAAGTAAGGTTGAACCCTAAGAAATGTGTCTTTGGTGTTACCTCAGGCAAACTCCTAGGTTTTATTATCTCTAAACGAGGTATTGATGTGGACCCAAACAAGGTCAAAGCCATTATGGAAATGTGTCCCCCAACTAATTTGAAGGAGTTGCGTAGTTTACAAGGAAATATTAATTCAATCCGTCGCTTTATTGCACAACTTTCTGATAAATGTAGGCCATTTTGCCACCTACTACAAAAGGGGGTACAATTTTCATGGACAAATGAATGTCAGAAAGCCTTTGATGACATCAAGCAATACTTAGCGTCTCTGCCAGTCTTGGCTCCGCCTCGTCCAGGGGTCCCTTTCAACCTTTATATCTCAGCAACGGACTTTGCCTTAAGGACAATGCTTGCACAAAAGAATGAACAAAATTGTGAGCAAGCTATCTATTATATTAGTCGAACATTGGTAAGCTATGAAACCCGATATGCTTATGTGGAAAAGTTGTGCTTAGCAGTGGTTTTTGCCACTAAGAAACTTCATCATTATATGCTTAGCCATACAACATATGTCATAGCTAGAGAAAACCCTCTGCGTTATATGATGTCTCGCACTTATAATAACACTCATACCGCTAAATGGATAATGTTGCTTACTGAATTCGATCTTGAATTCATTAGCCAAAAATCCGTAAAGGTCAAGTTATAGCCAATCAACTTGCGGAAGCTCCACTACCTAGTGATCATCCTTTGATTATTGAGCTCCCAGATGATTCGGTATTTGCTATCACTGAACAAGAAGAGGACATCATTTCGGAGGAAGATGTTGACATCACGTTATTCTTTGATGGCTCTAAGTGCGCGAAAGGTCAGGGTGCTGGAGTTGTATTTCATACACCTCAAGGGATTCCCATCCCTTTATCATTCAAACTAGACTTCTAATGCACCAATAATATAGCAGAGTATGAAGCCTTAATTTTAGGTCTTCAATCAGCCATAGCTATGAGCATTAAGCGTATTCGGATATTTAGGGATTCTCAACTCGTGGTTAAACAAATTACAGGAGAATACCAAGCCAAAGAACCTACCATTAAGCTTTATCATGATGTAGCAATGAAGTTGCTCTCTAAGTTTGATTGGTATGAGATCACTAGTTTGCCTCATTCGACTAATAGATTTGCGGATGCCATGGCCTCTCTTGGATCATTGATTCCAAAGGACTCCCTTGGAGAGGTACAGACCCTAATCATTTCCATAATCTCTAAGTCCGCAATTGTCCGTGCTTGAGTCTAAGGATGAAAAAGATGTTTGCTTTATCCATTCGGATCCATATGAGCCTTGGTCTAGTGAGATAGTAGCCTTCCTCAAGTTTGGAACACTCCCATCTGATTTGTCTCGAACTGCCTACCGCTGTTTTAAGAAAAAGGCAGCTCATTTTGTTCTTTTGGGGGATGTGTTGTATAAACATGGATATGATGGAGTACTTCTCCGCTGTCTAGAAGTAGGTGAAACACATAGAGCTATTGCTGAAGCCCATGATGGTACTTGTGGTGGTCATTTTAGTGGAATGGCCATTGCGAAGCGTATTTTATGTATGGGGTATTATTGGCCCACTATGGAACAAGATTGTTGCAAATATGTTAAACAATGTAAAAAGTGTCAAGAACACGCTAATTTAATCCATATACCATCACAAGCTTTGCAGCCCATCCAAAGCCTTTGGCCCTTCTCACAATGGGGTCTCGATTTAATTGGCAAGATTTCACTCGCCTCTTCGAGACAGACATACTTTCATCATTACGACCATTGAATACTTCACAAAGTGGGTTGAAGCTATTCCTCTAACCAGATCGACGAGTCCTAGAATTATGGAGTTTATACTTCACCGTATCATTTGTCGTTTTGGTATTCCCTCTAAAATCATTTCTGATAACGGAAAGTCTTTTAAGAATAAGGATGTTCGAGCTCTTTGCGAAAAGTATAATATCCAACATAGTTTCTCAACTCCTTACTACCCACAAGCCAATGGACAAGTTGAAGCTTCCAATAAGACCATAATTGCTATTCTTAAGAAACTTGTTAAAGAAAATCATAAATATTGGCATACACAAATCCCCTTGGCATTATGGGCTTACGAGACAAGCATCGGAGCTCCCATTGGGGCAACGCCATTTTCTTTGGTCTATGGAGCTGAAGCAATCATGCCTCTTGAGCTCGAGATCCCTTCCTTGCGAATTTCTTTGCGGGGAATTTATCGATGATGATACTGCTAGACAAGCACGTCTTGATCAACTCACACTCATAGATGAAAAACGAATCAATGCTTTAGAGCATTTGCGAGTTTATCAAGACCGATTGAAACGTGCTTACAATGCCAAAGTTCATCTAAGAGAATTTCAAGTAGGGGATCTTGTCCTTAAAGAGAATCAACAAAACACCAATGCATTGCCGCATCTTCGAGATAAATTCGCGGCTAATTGGTTAGGTCCATATATGGTCACTTGAAAGAGTGGGTAATGGAACTTATAGACTTGCCAGTTTAGAGGGAGAGGAAGAACCCGAACCACTTAATGTTATAAACTTGAGGGCATTCTACGCATAGTTTGAATTTTATATGTACATATATACATGGCTTGTAAAAACAAAAAATAAAAAATAAATAAATAAAATAAAAAGAATTTGCATTTCATTGTTAGTTGTATACATCTCATTCAAAAACATTGCATTTCATGTGCATACATCTCATTCAAAACCATAACATTTCATTTTCAGTCATAGTTGCATATCATGTTAGAGACCATTCTATCTTTTGGATATAAAATTTGGTCAAGCAAAAGTCATGTTGCCTTAATCAGGGGCACCTTCATAAAATCCATCAAACCGAATTGTCATTCGTACACCCATTTTCCATTTGCACATATTTACATTCCCAAAATGTTTTCAGTCACTCAGCCATTCCTAGTGTTTTAAGCAAACTTCGAAATGCATGTTAAAGTTCTCTAGGGCCATATCACAAATTACACTAAATAAAATCTTGAGTATTGGGAAATGATTTCAAAAGTGGTCTTGAACCTATCACATTTTCACATCTTAAAAACATCTTGTGTCAAAGAGAGATAACACCATCTTTGGGTTGTGCCTTGAAGTGAAAAGGGTAATCCTCGTTTGTCCTATCATGCAAACATAGTCCATAAAACAATGGTTCTTACCACTATCACAAGCAATCACAAAATATAAATATAAACAGAGTAGTAAGGATAGGGTAAAATTCTCATCATACTTCGGTTGAGAATCCGATTCCCCAAAGCTCTAAGGAAATGAACATTTTTCACACACCACTGATCCCAAATAATTTGTAAGGATCGTACTACTTGTCCAGTCATACGGATAGGTAGTCATCCCCAAGGCTTACAAAGGTCAAAAACAACACGGACTATGGAGTTAACCTTCATCGGGGCTATAAACGCTTGACTGGCAGTGGAGTATACTCATTGCATGGTGACATGTCTCTCCTCAAAGAGAGACCTCTGAATGCTCATACGGACAAACTAGCTTTGGGGTCTTCTCCATAACGAGGTTACCTAATTTGTGCAAGATGAGGTTAATGAACACACTTGCACACACACAGGTTTTTGATTGCATAGAGTCACTACCATGCTTCTGATTTGGTTAATGAACTCACATGCACACACATTTGGTCCTAGTTGAATTAGGTAGTATTAGTAAGTTTGTTTGATACCGCTAGCATGTTTGAGTCTTTGTAAAACAGTCTTCCTCCATATTTTCTTCCATATCAACCTCCATATCTTCTTCCATATTCATGTCATTCCATACGTCATTCATTCACAAGCTACCAAGTTCGGTGCCCCTGATTAAACAATTATGATAACAGTTGGCTAAATCTAACTATCTAAAGTATGAGTGCTTCTTAGTGCATATTTCATTTACTTAGTCTCGCATTAATCATCTATAACTTTGCATTCCATTCCATCACATATGCATTAAAACATATAAAAACATGCATCACAAAAACATAGGCATTCACACACAAGAGAGTAAAACACCAAATAAATAAAAGCCATGTATATATATATATATATATGTATAAATATCAAAATGTACAGTGAATGCCAAAAGGCTACAAAATACAATAGAGCACCAAGGCTCATAAAGAGTGCATCTCAGCACTAAGCTAACCATCAAAAGAGGATCTTTGTGACCTAGTAGGAGCCCTAGACCTAGTGGTGTGCCTAGACTCACTACGCCTAGAGACAGAGGAGGATGGAGGATCAGGCAACACAGTGTGATGCCTAAACAATGTGTCCTCAAAAGCCTCAATATAACGAGTCCTAGACCTAAGCCTAGTTATGTCTATCCTGTGTTGTCGCTCCCGCTTCGCTAGCTCTGCCTGGAGTCTCGTCACCCTGTCATCCTGGGGCACCCTAGTCGCTCCATCCAAGTCCGCCTGCATCTAGGCCATCCTCCCCTCCTGAACAGCTATCAGGGCATCCCACTCTATAACTTGTTGCTCTAGCCGAGCTATCCTCTCATCCCGGATAGCTAGCATAGCATCGCGCTCTGCTATCTGCTGCTACAGCTGTGCCAGATCATCCTCGTGCCCGCTAGGGGGTACCTCCCTAGTCTCTCCTACGACCTCTCCTAGGCCCTCGCCATCATCCTCCTCATCATCTTCGCTCCCCGGTGCCTGCCACACCATCTTCCCCTTTCACCTTCGACTGTCAGCTCCAATGCGGGGACCCTCCCTATGCTTGGGAACCTCTACGGTTCCCTCGTCCTCTCCAGCTCCAATAGCCACCAATGGTGGCTCCCACCTCGGCTCTACAGCCATCCATGCTGCATACTCAGCTGTTACCCCGACGTCGTCCACGTCGAGGATCTCCATGTCCTCATTGTCCTCTGTCGCCTCCCTCCATGGCTCGGCACATAGCAAATCCCCCTCTGATCTGTGCCTCCGGTAGTGCACTGGCTCACCGGGGACATCCTATCTCAATCTGACCTGGCAGAGCACTCGAGACATCTGTATGTACTCTGCCTCGCTGTGGCCCCGACCCACTACCCATCTATCCTGTCGCACCCGTCTCAGGTGCTCTCCATCACCGATCCACCGTGCCTCTTGCCAGGGCCTCCAAATGACTTGGGCATCTGTCAAGTCTGCCCATAAACTCCTATACCATTTCCTCGATCTCACGGGGTGGCTCGACTGTCTCTCCTCTGCCACTAGCCATCTCCTACCATAAGCCTGGCTCATGTCCCAGTAAGCACATGGAAACCCCTCTGATCGAGCCACTCTGAAGTGCTCCCAGCCCCAGCACTGGAGAATCAAACTATAGCCTAGGCCCTTTCGGCCCCGTCTTCGAACCTCATACAACTCCCGTGACACTCGCACCAATAAAACGGGTGCCCAGGCATACACTACCCTATTAGTGAGCATCTCGCTCACTACACCCATCAGGTTCCATGGAAACCTGCACCCGGTGTTGTTCGGGGCCACAATGTTGGCCAATACGAACATCATCAGAGCCTCCACCGCTACCCACTCCTTGGCCGTATACATGGCCAAGTAAGGAATCCCCCAGCTCTCCGTCCGGATCTCCCTCCAGTCATCCCCAAACAACTTGGCCATCTCTGTGGCCCTATCTCGTCCAACCTCCACCCGCGCCCCATCCACGGGCACCTTGAGGATGTGGTATACATCCTCAAGCGTCACCATCATCTCTCCAGTCGGGAGTCGGAACGTCCCCCCGATCCGGATCCCACCTCTCGGCCAAAGCGAGAGGTACCCCTCATCTCGCCCGAACTACCTCCAACCGGGCTGCCTTCGCTAGCCCTACTACTTCCAATGTCTCCCAGTCTTCCTGGGACAATGACCTCCTCATCCCCGGAATGATAGGGGAGAATCGGTGTCGTGCCTCTAACACCCTAAGCTGCAAAACAACAAAACAAAAAAATTGGTTACAAATTTTTTTCCAAAAAAAAAAAAAAAAAACAAATAAAAGTACTTGCTTAAATAAACAAATACCTCAGCTAGCTGCACTGGCGCGTCCGCTCCCATCTCCGCCATAGCTCCCGCGTGCTTCACTCTCCCACACAACCTTTCACTTCACTTCATTCCACTCCCTCAGACGCACTTCTCTCAAGCTCGAACGCACAAATGAGCGAAATTCTCGCTGAAACTATTTAAATAGCTGGTTTTGGTGCCCTGAAACGTAGTGGGGTGTTTCATGGCACATTCAGACGTAGTGGGGCATTTCATGATGCATTCAAACACCAGCGGGCGTTTTTGCCACCTCCAAATGCATACCGGCGTTTGGTGTCAGTATTGAATAAAAGAACAAAACTTACAAAATTGAAGCTTACCTCCTCCAAATTTCATCAAATTGCATCCATCCATTCTTCTTATCATAATAAAACATTTTGTGAAGGTTACAACAGTTTTGGACACAAATTTTGTCATTTTTCTCAAAAAGCGCATCATTCATCATTGATTTACAAATTGAGTTAAAAACATTCAAAACCTTCACAAAATTAACAACATTCATCAATTCTTCTGATCTATTGTCAATTTCATTCATTCTTCTTTCATCATGCATATTTTTTCCAAATTAAATTAAAGTAAACCTCGTATCTAGTGGTATATTCTATCACCTTGGCGATTGCAGCGATTTGCATCCATGCAATTCGGTAAGAGGATTAAACCACCATAAGGACACTTACCATTTATCATCATCAATTATTTCACTGTTTGAAAATTGGAAATCAATTTTGGGTATCCTACTTTTCAAGTGACCTCATACCAAGATTAATTTGCTCAACAATTGTCATTGATGGCCTAGTTCATGGGGCCTTAAACGTGGACAATCTTCAATATCATCATTATTTTGAGTCTTGCTAGAGATTAAGGCTACCTAGGTTGATTGGTTCCGACCCGAGGAATTATCCATACAGTCACTAGGAGCATCTCTGAAGTTCTGCACTCTTTCATATTGCATTTTTGTATATCAATGGCGCCAACAAGGCAATTTCATCAACAGTATGGATTCACCCACAGGAGTTGGGGCATCCGTTATCAATTTTTAACTTCCCTATAGTGGAATTCATCTTACATGATCATGGAACTTACAATTTGGCAAAAATCCCTTTATAACCGTTGGGGCAGAAAACGGTTCATTTTTCACATCACTCATATCGTCTTCAATCATATTCTTTTCTGGTTTGTACACCAACCCCTTTTCTGTTGGGACATAAACAGATGGTTCATACACCAACTCCTTTTTAACCGTTGGGGCAAAAACGGTTCATTTTCTTTCGAATTTCTTCCAATTGACTCGTGAGAACCATTCTCGCTTGCCAATTGAGGGGGTAAGCTGATAAATTTTAAATATTCTTTTATTCTTTGGTCTTCAAAGTTGTGCTTTAGTCTTGAGAGAGAGTTGCGTCCGATCCGACTTTTCGGGTGTCCTAAGTTTTTGTCTTTGCATTGTGTCTTCACACAAAGCGGCTCAAAAGGGGCATCTGTAGACACCAAAATCCGACCACTTGCAAGTCATCTATACCTTCCTGTCAGCCACGTGTCGGTCATCCACCTTCCCGCCATTATTTGGCCCAAATCCACACTTTCCCGCCATTATTTGGCCCAATTTCACCTTTCCCGCCATTTTTCATCCCCAAATTTATTTAAATTAATATTTATATATATATATATATATTTTAATATTTTAATATATATATTTAAATAATAGTTTAAGTGATTTAATTTGAGCCGTCCGTCCTTCATTTAATCTCATCCGTCCATCCATCTTAATCCATTTCACAACCTAAATTTATTCTCTACATTTAGATCCACTTTAATCTTAGCCACACGTTCAAAGTGTCGTTAAAACCCTAAAGTGTGCCCTAAGAGTGGATTATAAATCGAGTCACTTTGATGGCTCAAACCCTATGTCTTTTGCTACTTCTATCTCTGATTCTAATTCTTCTACTGCTATCTCCTCTCTTCTGCTACCCTTTCGTCGCATCCATCGCCGCTTTCGTCGCCGCTTTCGCCGCCATTCCTTCTGCAGCATTCTGTAGAATCTCCCATTCCTGTCGCAAGTGCCCGCGGGCGTTTACCCCTTCACCAAGTGCCCACGGGCATTTATCAAGTGCCCACGGGCGTTTACCAAGTGCCCACGGGCGTTTACCTACAGACACAGACTCAGACTGGCATCTAAAACCTTAATCCAGAAGCACGCGGGCGTTCGGTGAGTGCACCAGGGCGCCTTCCGTAGCCTATTCTGACAACAAAATTACTTCCAGGTGTCGCCTGGTCTAGGCTGCGTTAACGAGAGAACATGTATAGATTAGTTTAAAGCAAGTAACCGTATTTTATGTATTAATCTGTTATTGATTTCCTGCATTCCATTTTTATAGGGTTTTAGATTGTTTATGAGGGCTCACACAGTGGAGCCCTCTTATTAATTTCTAACTCCTTGATAGTGTTAATGTGTGCGGGTTTTTGATAACGGGATCCAGTTTATTGATGGCAACCGATTAAGTCGGAGTGGTCCAAGCAAGGGATACGACAAAGCCCACTCACTCCGTTGGGATTGAAGATACGTTCTTCGAAAGCGCCACCATTCGTGCCAGCTAGGGTTTCGGAGAACCCTAGCATAATTTGTAACTGTGTATCACAAATAAAGGGTTACAGGACCAGTTGTATTCAAAAAGGAGTTTTTAAACTCCATCGATTAATAGAAATCATTTGTTTTTGTGCAACTATTCTGTACTCTGTCATTGTGATTTTATTTTTGTTTGGCGTGTATTTTTAATCTACATTTTGTACAAGGTTCCAATATGTCTTTGCATTGTATGTATAGAATTTTATTTTTGTATAGGTATGGACAAGTTATGAATGACCTTTAAATCAATACTACAAGGTTAAAAGCTTCCTACTTGAGTAACTGCATAAGAGAGAGATATTTCAAGAAACATGTTTATTATAGTTAGCGATTGTGGTGATTCCTCCAACCATAGAAAACTTTGTAGGTGGTCATAACCATGTTGTAAGTTATCAAATATCTTGACAAAGTACATAGCTTAGTACTTAGGTCATTTTATTGTCCTGGTTGAAAAGTGAACTTCCTACAGCTTTTTCAGCTTTTAGAATTGATTTGTGTTGGAATTCTCAGTTTCTTCTTATACTCTCCATAAATTTTGCAAAATGGGAATATAGTGACATGCATGTAGGATGATCTTTAAGGTATTAGAATTCCTTTAACTATTTGTATAGAGTAAAATAATAATGTTCTAGTAGGACAAAACTGGAGCCCTTGTCATGGTTTAAGTTGTTCAAAAATGACAACAATTTCTTAAAATAAAAAGAATGATTAAAAAGCATCTAAGAAATAATAGTATTATTGTTTGTGTATAAGATGCAAATGCAGTTTGTAAATAATGTTAAAACATGACAATATTTATAGTAAAAATATGTCTTTGTAGTTGTGAAAGACTATAGTGTGAAATTTTGTTAGTTATATTGAATTAAAGGAACATAAATATTAGGAGTGTTTAAATTTATAATAAATGAGGAGGGCACCACAATTATAAATTCTCATATTTATGTAGAACTACAAAGGTACTACATTGAGAATAAGAAGTTGTTACATTAGGAATAGGAAGGGTACTACATTATAAGTGTAAGTTTGAATGTTAGAAAGAAAAGGTATTGCATTATGAGTGCAAGTCTACATGCTTGAATTATATTGCATTATAAGTTCAATTTTACATACTTAAATTATAGGGTATTATGAGTGTAATTCTATATTCTTGAGGTAAAGGGTATTGCATTATAAGTACAAGTTTACGTGTTTTAAAAATAGGGGTACTACATTATAAGTGCAAGTTTGCATGCTTGAATAGAAAGGTATTGCATTAGGAGGACAGGTTCACATACTTGAGTATGGTAAGGTTGTAATATGACTAAGTTTTCATGCTTGAAAAGGTTGTATTCAAGAGTATGGGATTTCTTACTTAAAATAAATGGTAGAACATGTACTTCTAATTTTATTTTTCATGAAAGGAAGAATTGAGTCAAGACCTAATCATTGTATAACTCCAATGGTTGTAGTGTTGTTTTGGTAGTTAGGAATGTACATTATCTAGGAATGAATGCTTCTATTACACTCATTCCATAATGAAGTCATTTAGGTTTTCCTAAATTAAGATTTAATGCTACCATGGAATGCATATGGAGATAGTGTGTGGACTATCATTAGTCTACTTGTATTAACATGCTATTATTATATGCATATACCCTGTATAAATGAGAATATGAAATGCCATCCTAGATGGATAGAAAGAAGGCCTATAACTCTAATCTATGCACCATATATAAGGTATGATATGTTGGATTGTACCTTTATAGGAACTACATCGATTAGGAGAGATATTATTTTTGTAGGTAAAATCATATATAGGTATTATCTACATACACAATAGTTGTATCACCTAAAATGTAGGTTGATCACTACAATAGAATCAATATTATATGTTGCATGGAATGATTAATGTATGACTATTTCATTTGAATTGATAAAGTATCTCTAACTAGACTGATTACGCTTATTTACCCCTTCATGAAAGGTCAAAACTTACTTTGGGATTTGAGATAGAGTTTTTCTTTAGAATGTAATTTGGTTGGGAAGAAAAGTGCCTTGATGATATATTCCCTCTTCCACAAATGGTTAATGGTAGGAGGACTTCAAATACAAGTCATCATTTTGTACCTTATAGAATTTTATTAGTTCTATCTTTGTATAAATTTTATAATATTATGAGGTCATCCATGAGTTGGCAAATTATTTTATATTGAGTTCAAGTGTAATACTATTATTCATAAGTGGGTTAATTAATGTATAATCATACTTGAGTATAATATTGTAAAGTTATGACATCAGCCATAATTTGGTGAATTTATATATGTACTTAATATCAAGTTGTAATTACTTAGTGAGTTATTTTGGATAGAATAATCTATCTACTCTTTAGCTACACACTTCACTATAGCTAGATAATAATGCATGTTCATTACCATCAAATTTTAAATATTGTAGCATCAAACTATTGTTCAATTCTAAGACTATTTGCATACTTCATAATTATCATAAATTGACACTCAGTACTAATACTTGTCACACAAACTTTATTCCACTTAGTAAGGCCATCTAAACCCTTACCATTATCTAGTGTTTGGACATTGTGTAAAAATATAACTTCATTGTGTTTGTTAGTACTTTTTATACCTAGGAATTGACACTTCGTATGAACACATGTCACATAAGTTTTTTTCAACTTAGTAAGGCTACATAAACCCTTACAATTATCTAGTGACTAGAAATTGTGGCAAAACATAACTTCATTGTGTTTGTTAGTACTTTTTAGATCTAGTCTCAACTTTCCTCCCATTGGTGAGAAGGTGGATGCAAGAAAACATACGGTGATACTCTAATTAAACTTATAACAAACCATATAGCCTATAATATTTAGAGCTATGCAACAAATGTTCATAAAAATAGAAATAAACTATGTTTTGAACTTGATTTGTTATTAGAACTACAATATGGCATGTAGATAAAATTCTTTTGAAGATAAATATGCAATGAGCTAGAACTTATCTTTTCTAGTAACTAGGGTATTACATGTTGATGTTTTGATAGGAAAACATAAAATTTATTATTTTCTTAGTTAAAAATATTCTTATGAGATAAAGCCCTCCATTTTCCCTAAAAATATTGCTTCAAATTTCTATGGACATTGAATTGTATCAATAAGACTCTCGCCATTCAAGTATGGCCATAGAATGCAAAGAATGATTCATTAATATTGAATTTATAACTCATGGTTCAAAAAACCTTAGAATACTTCACCATTAGTTCCAAAATAAAATAGAGTTGATAAAGGGAGGAAAATGTCATCCAAATCATAGCATAATTATATGCAAGAGAAGATTAAATTTTGAAAATATGGATGTATTGGAATTGAATAGAACATAATAGTTCCATAAATGGTTGGAAATTAATTTTTACATGCTATTTTTTGGAAAATTAATTTAGTTTGTTACTAAATTATTACTATTTTTTAGTAGTGCTTCAAAGGTTATGACTGAAAATATAGGGCTTTAGATCAAGATTTCTAAGTATTTAACAAAACTTATTTGAATTTTTTATATCTCATGTAGTAATGTCAATAGATATGACTAAAAAATTAGGGTTTTGGACTACCATTTAGAGGTTTGTCGCAATTATTCTAAGATTATAACTATAAAATGAGGGTCTCATAGTGGCATTGCTAAGTTTTACCAAAAAAAAGACCATTTAAAAATACTAACATTTATAGAAAAATATTTCTTTTTTCTTTTTTCTATTTTCTTCCATTTTTTCCAAAGTTATGACATTTAGAGGGATAAAGAGACTTTAGACTTTTGATAATTGAAATCTTTGTTGAACTTAAGTGGAATCTCTCAATGTAATAAGATCTTTTATGTCAGTAAAGGTTACTCATAAGGTTGGGATTTATAGATGAGAGGATCTAATTTCATGTTCCTTAAAAATTTGATGTGGTGTCCAATTATGCTAGTTATAAGAGAAGTAATAGAACTCTATAGATCAAGTCATTAAGAATCATAAAAATAAATATGCATTTTTTGGAATCTATGTAAAATTTAATAAGCTTATCAGTTTAATATTTTGCTAGATTATTTATTTTCATGCTTTAAAAATAAGAGCTAACTTCTTCAAATTTCATCTTTCATACCTTAGAGTCTATCTATAAGGGAATTTTTTTGGAAGTCATTTAACTTATTCAAACAAAAAAAATTGCTTATTTTCAAACCAAATAATTTTTTGAGCTTTGTGCAATCTCATCATTGGTATAAACTTGTTCTACTATTTAGGAGATAAAATTTTATAATCTTATAATTGGTATAAAATTGTTCTACTCATTGGGAGATGAAATTATGCAAGAATATTATGGATTCTAAGTTTTTTTATTCAAAGGTTCAGCTTGTAAATATCTTTATTAAGTCCATGTTGGAGGTCTCTTTCATCAAACTACAATATTCTCTCAACACTAGAGAAATGCCATGAATAGGGGTGTTCATTAATATCTTCTTGATAGCACTGATTAAGTTTAGAAGAGGTTCAAAAAATATAATTATTCACTTTGGCAACAAGATGATGCAATGGAAGGATGTGGTTTCTCTTTTATGGTAAGGATTCAAGTCTTAGATGATTAATAACTTTAGACGATATCAACCTGATGTTTTAGTTACTCTCTTTAATATGGATATTACACAATGGATCCTTACTCATTTACACTCTCAAGCTTCAACAAGCATGATGGCACTCATAATTCATTATATGGTATGCAACATGACGGTAAAAATAGTTTCCCAAGCAACAATTTCCCTTGACGGTTGAATATCTTATAGATAGTAGCTTTCTTTGACGGTAGGTTGTCTTTAGTCGATGGGACAACAAGGTACAATATCATGATGATAGGGTTTAAATGACACACTCTTGGATGATGTCTCTAGATAGCTTATTGATGGCATCTACATAGATGACATTTTTTGTGACAACAAATTTTTATTAGGTATGATGGCAATATCAATGGCTCTCTACACATCGATGTTTTATGAGTTGGAAAAGGTGTGATGGCAGAGTCCCACAATTGCATCAAGTGTAAAGGTCCTCCTTTGGATGGTATAATAGTGCTTTCATATGATGGCATAGCTCCACTTAATATGGAAAGTCCCTATAATGATACACTTTGCCTAAGATGACATTTTCCTTACACGATGATGTCTTCTTATGACAACATCTATGGCATATTTATTTCTTCTAACATTAATTTATGATGATGATGATTTCTCTATAATGATACTATATTCTCTACTTTGAATAACAGCTCATACCCCCTTACTCAAATGGTGACTTTTGGTGCAACTTCCTTAAATGCAACCTCTCTAAATTGCAATATCTAGTACCAAACGTATGACAAACACTATTACAATTATTTCTCCTACAAATAAAACCTATAAAATATATGTTATACTGCATATAATTTAAGCATAATATTTTATTCATTCATAAATTACATAGGATAACTCAGAAGGATGTATTTCTATTATTCCTTGGCTAGAATGACTATTACAATTATATGGTCTGCAACTTGTAGAACACTCAACCTCCAATTTTGTCTACCATTTTTCTTGTTGATTCTACCTAGGCATTTCTCTCCCTCTTCTCCTATCCTCCCTCCTTATAAAGCAAATCTGATTTTTTGTTTTTCTTGCCAACTCTTCCTCTTCCTCTTTTTTTCCTTTCTTCTTCTCTTTTTCTTCCTCTTTTCTTTCCTATTTGTTGATCCTCCTTCCCATGTGGTAAAATTTTGCCTTTATACACGTGGGAGGTAGTTACAAGATGGATGGTTGTTACCTTGTTTGTAATAGTCCAAATGCTCCTGCATCATACTCACTAAGTAAGAGAAAATGTTCAATGATCTCTAGTTGAGGAACATGAATTGTTATTCCAAGCTATTACCATTTTAGCTTGGTTGTCTTGACAAGACCACTTTTTTTTTCTTGTCCTTACCTTCATGTAAGAAAAAATTCACCTCTTATAGAATATACTTAGCATTTATTTCATTTTTTCCATTCCATCACATCCATCCAACCACAATCAAAATGTATTTTATTGGATGTTTTCTCTTGGTGCCAACACCTTCTGTTGGAGTGATTATATCCTCCATAAATCTCATAAGGATGTAGGTTCCAACACCTAGTTTCTACACATCTAGATCTTCCATACTGGCTACAACAATCCATCCTATGACCTTCATCCCCTATACTAATTTCTCTTCTCACAAATTTAGTCTCGCTAATTTTGTTTGAACTGTATATCCAAGGTCTTCATTATTTGGTATTATTTTTGACATTATGGGTGTTTCTACACTTTTCCCATATCTTTTTAATCATTTTCCATCATAACCTATTATTATTATTAACTTGGAACCAATACCTTTTGTGTGCTTTTCAAAGCACCTAAAATCTTCATTGACACTCTAATCATAATATCCATCATCACACTTTGAAGTGTCATTATCACTATCAACTCCAGCAATATGGCATTTTTCATGGCCAACACGACACTCAATATAATAATGGAATTCATCTTCCTCTCCTACCTCTTTATTCTTCTTTTTCTCTTTCTCTTTATCTACAATATAAATCATTGCACCGTTGTTTTCATCATTACTACTATTGGTGACCTAGACCAACTGCCTCTTCCCCATGCTTATTCTCTTACATGTATCCACTTGTTCCTCCACTTATTCACAACTTCTTTCAACACTGGCTTTTCTTATTTTAACTTTATCTCATATCTCTTCAAGAATTATTTTTCATACTCAAGCACATTGTAGGACTGTTGTCCACTTTCTTTCCTTTCTTCTTTAATGGACTTAATGTGTACCTTTTTATCATCTTTCTTAATAGTGTAGGTGTTCACTCTATTATCATACACTCTTTTCTATCAAACTTCCATGGCCTTCCCAAAATATATGATAAGCATCCATAGGCATAATATCACATAGTATCTAATCTTTGTAAGAACCAATTTGAAATTTTATGCTATACTATTCACTCATCAAAATGTGATATCCCTTTTACAACCATTAGACCTTGTATGAATTTGGGCATGTAATCCTCTACAAGCCAAGATTTTCTACCATCTCTATAGATACTAGATTATTCATACTCCTAATATCCATAATCACTTTGTAATATTTACCTCCTAACTTGTAAATCATCCTGAACAAGTTCCTTTTTTGCTTAGGTTAATGCATGTACTTTGCCAATTTCAACAACACCCTCTTCATCATAAGGTATTATCCTTGTTTTAGTTCCTTCATGTACTTTGGTTAAGTAATATTCTCTTCATCTGCTTATGCAATCTATTTATGAGTTTTCTTTCCATACTCATTGATCTGATGTGCTTGAGGATGTTCATATGCTCTATGTCCCTCTTCCAAGCATCTATAACACCTACCAATAAAACCATATCCTCTTCCTCTACCAAATCCACCTTATCGTCTTGATGATTCATATTTTTCCTAGGTACTTTGATTGAAATCACTTTGAGAATTACTACTTCTCCTTATTTCAGATGTTGCCCTCTCCCATTATTTGATTGTTCTCTTCCTCTAGAGAAATGTCCTCTTTATATTTTATTATTATATTACCTTTGCAAAAACTTATCTTCTATATTTAAGGTATATTGGTAGGCTTCTTCTATCATTCTCATTTTCATCATACTAACTTCATCTTGTATGGACAATCGTAGTCCATTGATATACTTTGAAATCTTTTCTTCGTCATCTTCTACATGTCTAGCTTGAATGGTGAGCCTATAAAATTCCTCAATATAATCCTTTACACTCATTTTATTATCTTAAATTCTATAATTTTTTAAAAAGACCCAATTGGTAATCTAATGGGAGGAATTTGACCTTCAATTTTATAACTATTTTCTCCTATGTCTTAATAATTTCTTTTTCTTTTATTTATCTTTTTGTTTGGACATGATCCCACCACAAGGACACATATCCCTTCAGTTTTGTACAGGTAAACTTCACCTTCTTGGGATATTTTTATTGATTCAAAATCAAAATATTTCTCCATCTCTATAATCTAGTCTATGAGTTCCTTGGGATTCAAACTTCTATTATATGATGGGGTTTCTATATTTGGCTTCCTAATCATATTAGAAATTGCCTAGATTAATTGTTCCTCTAGTTCTTCCTCTTGCTCCCCCTCATGATCTTCTTGTTGACTAGTTTTTCTTCTTCATTGTCATTCACGTCTTCTACTTGAACACCCCTTCTTTGGACAATTTTTATTGCATCAAATCGAGTTGTAATTTCTCTTAGCATTTCAGCTATATTTACAAGTTGAGGTCCCCATAGTCTTCCTCTTACACATTGTGTCATATTTTTTTAACATAATTTGCAACTCCCAAGTGTAAAAATATGATCTAATACAAAAATTATGCAGTGGAAGGGGTGTGGTTTCTCTTTGACATTAAGGATTCAGTTCTCAGATGGAAAATAATTTTAGACAGTATCAACCTAATAATTTGGTTGCTCTCTTCAATATGCCATTATAGAATGGCTCCTTACTCATTTGTACTCTCAAAATTTTACAAGCACGAGGACACCTACAATTCCCTAGACAGCATGCTACATGATAGCAAAAATAGTTTCCTAGGTGATAGTTTCCCTTGATGGCTAAGTGTCTTCTATAAAACAACTTTCTTTGATGATAGGATATTTTTAGTCAATAGGATGGTAAGGTTCAAATGATACACTCTTGGATGGTGTCTCTAGATGGCAAATTTCTTGATGACATCCAACTAGATAAGATTTATTGTGACCATAAATTTTCATAAGGTATGATGATGATCTTGATGGATTTGTATGCTTCAATATTTTACAATTCAATGAAGGTGTGATGACACACTCCCTTGAAAACATAAACTATGATGGTCCTTTGGATGATACAATATTACTTTCCTATGATGGTATAGCTCTTCCTTAGATGGCAGTGTCCCTATGATGGTACACTTCTAAGATGGTATTTTCCTTGCATGACGGTGTCTTCTTGTGATGACACTCATGGCATCTTCATTTCTTCTTACATGGAATTATTATGGTGATGACTTCTTTGGAATAGTATTGTCTTCTCTACTTTGAATAATAGGTCATGTTCCCTTACTCAAACAGTGACTTCTGGTGTAACTTCCTTAAATACAACGTTTTTGAATTGCAATGCCTAGTACCATACCTATGGTAAACATTGTTACAATGATTTCTCCTATAACTACAACCTACAAAATACATGTTATACCACATACAATTCAAGTACCATCTTTTATTCCTTCACAAATTACATAGGATAATTTAGAAGGATGTATTTCTATTATTCCTTAGCTATAATGACCATTACAATTACATGGTCTACAACTTGTAAAACACTCAACCTCCACTTTTATCTATTGTTGTTCTTGTCAGTTCCACCCAAGCATTTCTCTCTCTTTTCTCCTATCCTCCCTCATAAAGCATATATTTTTTTCTTCTTTTTCTTTCTTTTCTTTTTCCTTTCTCTCTTCTTCTTCTCTCTTCTTCCTCTTATCTGCCATGTTTGTCAATCCTCCTTCCCAGACGATAAAAAGTTATCTTTATACATGTGGGAGGTAGTTATAAGATGGGTGGTGGTTACCTTATTTGTAATATTTGAATGCTTCTGCATCACAAGATAATTTATAACATATTGTATTGTATTTTGTAAAAATCATGTGGCCCACTTTTAACTTTGTAAAGTGATCTATGTTTTAATTAATGGATGGGTAATATGTGGGCATGTAATATTACTAAGATATGTGTAGCACATTATATGGAAATTACAAATATGTCAACTCATAAATCATTGTGATCATCAAATATATTATCCTTTTTAATCTTAGAAAATTAACGGTGAATATGAACATCATTTCAATATATTATGCTTTCTCTTTATATTATGAATCCAAATAATGTGTCGATTTCATTTGACTTTATATTTATTTTGAACTTCTACATGGTATCAAAGCTAAGGCTTTAGCATAAAATTTTGTAAGTTTCAATAGATAAACCAAATCCTTAGGCTTTTGATATATAAATTTTGATAGGAGGATTAACTAAATATATTGAATATTCTTATGTCGTCTATTTCGCTTGTCATATTCCCATAATAGTTAAGCATATTATTTATTTAATTTGCTTCTCCAACGAGTAATATATAACCCAAAATCATGTTACATTTTTTTTTTTTTTTGAAGAAGGGGTTTTGAAAGGATCCCCAAACCTTTTGCAATTTTACAAAGGGAAATTATTATAGCCAAAAGAGATAGAAAAAATACAACAAATCACTACCCCAACATAGGGCCCTACCATTAACTAAAACTAAAATAAAAAACCACAAGAGAAGAGGTCACAAAAGAGACTCCAAAAAATAACTATCCAACTAGGATACACCAACTACATCCCACGGCTATAGAAGAACAAGGAGGAATGAATCAAGGAGGAGGGCAAAATATATTCTCACAACCTCAAACAACTTATGCATATTAGACATTATGACCTCTCATTGGTCCCAGTCTAAGATAGCCTTTAGCTCCTCAATCTTCCAAAGTATCTAAAAACATATTAGTGCCAACTAGCTTGTGACACAAACCTACCAAAAATTTTAGTTTGAGAACCACTTGGAATACCATCACTTTTGTCCAAGAAGAGAGACCATCCAACTCATTATTTGGGTAGCAAAAGGATGCCATATTAGATCCGCTTAGCCAATTAACAAAGGGATAAAATACAACTTGCAAAATGGATTTCACAAAAAACCAAAGAGAAAACATATTCCTCCTACAACTCTCACAATCAATCCAAAAGTAAAACCTAGGAGACTGAGGAAAAAATTGGCCATCTAGAACAAAGGCAAGCAACCAATGTAAAGCCATCAGGGACATCGACAGGTTAGCCATCATTCATCGATCTAGATTATGACTTGTGGGAGATTATCTCTCCAAATAGATAGCCTATATTAGAGCAACCCTAGGTTGATGAGGAACTATGCCTTGTTACCTTCCCTATACGTATGTCTCACCTTCTATAATTATTTTATCTTCAACAAATGATAAATGAAAAATTATTAGATTATTAGATGAAATTTGATTTTGTCTCAATTCTCAAATATGGTCTTACATAGATATTTACTAGTGCTTCTACTAAAATGATAAATATATAAAAAATAGATCACCTTTCCTCTAAAACTACCAAAAAATGTGATTGGGCATGGTCTACAAGAATTAAGAATCTTAGTGTTCAATAACACTCTTATACATATTCTTGCCAAATACGATTAAAATAAAATGGAATCAAGCCTTTGTATAGGAAATTATAATTAATTTATCATAGGCCTTGTTCCTATCTAATTTAATTATTATTATTTTTATTATTTGATTTTGATGTGTGAATTACTAGCTAGTACTACTATATCTTATGTGTGTAATATCATGTGTAGCATTGTTGTCATTTCATTATAGCACCAACCTAGAACAAAAATTGACATTATTTTCAAAGAACTAAGAATTAATTTTGTGGGGTTAAGGTGGTAGTATGGAGCATGTTTTTAATGTCATTGTAGGCCCATGGTAGCATGATCATAGAAATAAGTCTTAACACCAATATAGCACCATGTTTTAAGGACACAATAGCATTGCATTGATGATACCATAGTAGTATACATTATTAACACGATAATGATGCATTGTTAAAGTCATTTTTATATGTGTTAGTGTGTGCGCACATGTTATTTTATAATATAAATTAGTTATTTTTAATAAGTTAGATATGGCTTCTATTGGGGGCCACTCCCATCAAAATACCAAAATATTACATTTGTTGCAACATACCTTTTTATCACAATTTTTTCATTTCTTTTTTCTATTAAATATATTCTTCAACTTCTTCGAAGTGCTATGTTTCCACAATCAGCTCCTTGACATCATTTTTATTAAGAGATAAAATCTCACTTGGCCAGTTGCCTTCTAAAATTTGAATTTCACCGGGATGAAAATCAACACTACAATTCGCTAATTTATCTACTACCCGGTTTCCTTCTTTGTAAATATGCTCACACTTCCAAGAGATTACCTCTAGTAATAGATGATCAACATCAACAATAATATTATTTTTTATCCAGTATCCACATTCATTTTTATAAATAGCATTGGTGATAATTTGTGAGTCCCCCTCAATTAAAATATATTTCCACTTTTTTCTATTGCAATTTTCATCCCTATAAGAAGTGCCCTAGCCTTTTCATAGTTGTTAGTTGAAGTTCCATATGATTCTAAATAAGTGAGGAGAATTTTACCTTCACTATTTCTAAAAACACCACCTCCACCAGCTTTTCCAGAATTTCCTTTAGAAGCACCATCAAAATTAATTTTGATAAACCTTATTTATAGATATTTTTATTTTACCATAGATTGAAGTAGATCCTTTGTTTTAATTCCATTGTTATAGATGACTCTTTCATATATGTTCAAATCATGTAGACAAGTTATTAGCACCTTTTTTTCTACAATTAAGACTTCGCATGATGAGCACCATATTTGTAGACATTATGCAAGAGAGACAAAAATATGGTTTCAAACTTAGCCATTATTTTGAGATTTATTTTTAAAAAAATTGGTATACCTTTCAAGCCATAAATTCCAAAAAATAATGGCAGGCCAGTTCTCTAAAGAATACATAATGCTTTAGCTTTAAAAAATTAATCCAGCATTTCAACAACTCTTTCAATATTGATGGAGCTACCCAATGTAATTTCATGTTTTTTAAAAAATAACCCCAAATGGTATGAGAAAATGGACAATGAAGAAGTAAATGGTCTGATGTTTCTATATCCTTCTAACACAAGACACATATAAAGGGTCCATATTATCATCTTCTTTGTAGACTCTCTCGTGTAAGAATTTTACTTTGAACAACTAACCAAATAAATTTTGAGGCCTTAGGGAGAGCCTGTAATGACCAAACATATTTCAAGGACAATTTTTGGAAGAAGGAAATTTTGATTGTTCTAAATACTCATATTCCAAATTGACCGAGTATATACCACACTTTAATAAATTCTAAACCAATTCATCCTTTTGTGTAAAAAATTGGCAAATAAAAATCTTGAAGCATCTTTTGAAATTCATCTACAATTTGTTTGAGTTCCTCTTCTTCAACCAAGTTACTAAAATAAATTCATGATCTAGAGTTATTGCTCATAATAATATAGTATTTGACCTTTGGACCTTTACATGTTAGGTATTCTTGAGCCAATGGTTACCATTTTGAGTCAGATATAAGAGGATAAGGCTTCAACCAAGCATCAAACCAAAAAATTGCATAACTCCCTCATTGACTAACCATATAATATATTTATTTATCAATCATAAACTCTCTCATATGAAGTTCCATGTTGAGGGTCCTTTAGGTAGAGTTATTTTCCTAAATATTTTCATTGCATCAAGAGAACCTAAATATTTTTGAAGTAATATTTTTCTCAATTCTTTCCTTGATCTCTGAATAATATCCACCCAAGGTTTGCTCCTAATGCCAAATTTATAAGTTTGTAAGTCTGCAAGCCTGCTCATCCAATATTCTTTCCTTTGCAAACTCTATCCCACTTACAAAGAGGAAACCTAAATTTTACATCATAACCTTTCCATAGAAAGTCTCTTTGAATTTTATCAATTTCTGATGCTATACCTGTTAGCAGTCCTAAAAGTTACATCATATAAATAGGGATAGATTGCAATGTAGTATTTATGAGTTATAGTCTTTCTGCCATGGTTAAGAACTTACCTTTCCAACCTACCAAGCAACCTTTCATTCTATCCAATAAAGAGATCCTTAGCTCCTTTTTATTTCCTTTATCACACAAAGGAATAGCTAAGTAGGTTGATGGAAATTTTTTCAATTTTAAACCATAAAATATTCACAATAATTTATTGTAAATCTAGTGCAGTATTAATAAAAAAATCTTATATTTTTTAGTATTTACCAACTATCTAGTAGCATTCTCATAGAATTATAATATTGATTTAAAATACATGGCCTCACTGACTAAGGGATGGCCCAAAATAAAAGTATCATCAACAAATTGGAGATGAGATTTAGAGGGACCATTTTTTGCAACTTGAATACCCTTGATTTTTCCTTCCATTTTTGCCTTTGAAAATTATCTCCCTAATGCTTTCATCATAATAATGAATAGATAAGGAGAAAGTGGGTCACTTTAATGAAGTCCACAAGATGAATTGAATTAACCAGTGGGAGAACCATTGATCAAAATAGAAAATTTTGCATTGCTATAAAAGCATTTAATCCACTCACATCAACTAAAATTAAAGCCAAAAATTTGAGAATAGCATGTAGAGAATTATAGGAAACATCATCATATGCTTTTTTCATATCAAATTTCAAAATTATACCTAGTTTTCATTTAATGAAGAGAATATATGGCCTCTTTTACAATAATTATACCATCAAGAATATATTTACCATGAAAAAAGCCATCTTGTTCCTTTGAGATAAGACACCTTAGAATGCCCTTCAACCTATTTTCCATCAATTTTTAAATAATCTTATAGCTCATACTACAAAGGCTTATTGGACAAAAATTATCAAAATATTTTGTGTCGCCTTTCTTGGAAACCAAGGTAATGAAAGTAGCATTGATCTCACTTATTATAGTCTTCCTTTTTTGGGCCTCTTCAACCGCAACCAACATATCACTCTTCAATAAATCCCAAAACTTTTAAAATAAAATTGTAGGAAATACATCAGGGTTAGGTGCCTTGTTAGGATGAAAAGAGAAAACTGCTTCATGAAGCTCCTCCATAGATATCTTCTTCATCAAGCTTTCACTTTATCCTTGAGTGATCATTGATGGTATATTTTGCAAAAAAAAAATTGTGCCTCCTTATCTTACCTAGAATCTGACAGAATATTTTTATAATAGTTAATTGCTTTCTTCCATATATCTTCTTCATCCTCAATATTTCTTCCACCTAGAGTTAAAATATTTTTGATATGACAAACAATTTTTTTTATTTTTGTAGTAGTATGAAAATATTTTGTATTTCTATCTCCTTCCTTGAGAAATTTCTCTCTAGATTTTTGGAACCAATATGACTCCTTTTTCAATACATTATGATAATCAATAAGTAATTATTTTTCTTTCACATAAGAATCCTAATCCATTCCATTAATTTCTACTATCTCTTGCAAATTTTTGAGCTTGGATTCAATTTCTTTCTTTTCTTTAAAATTGTTACCAAAATATTTGGTATTCTAAATCTTCATTTGCTCCTTTAAATATTTTAACTTTTGAACAAACCTATACATACATGATCCTTCAAGTTTTTATTCATCCCACCATAACGTAAACATTTGGAAAAGCAAGGTCTTGGAGCTACATAGACTTGAAGCAAAATGGCTTTGGATGACCATTATTAGATAACTCACAAGTCAAAATAATGGTTTTGTGATCTAATCCTACTCATAATAAAATATTTGAAGAGATTGTATACTTTATTTGTAACCATTTATTAAATAACAATAATTTATCTAGTCTTTCTGCTATATGAATTTTCCCACTGCATCTATTATCCCATGTATATTGAAATATTGAGGGGCTGACATCCCAAAGGTTATTTGAATTGAAAAATGAATCAAAATCTTGCATTGATTTAGACCATCCTAGATAGAACAATATTAAAATCACCCCCAAGAATCCATAGATCACAATGAATCATTATTAAATTTGACAAAAATACGCTAATTGTTGGGAATAAACAAAAGGAGATATCTTATTGATACAAAAGGTTACAATATATAGGTAGAAGGCCTATATGAAAAGGTGACAAGTGTCAATAGAATATGACAAGTGTCAAGAAGGCATAGTGCACATTAACAATATTCTAAAATTCCCCCTTAATGTGCACTATCCTAACTATAGAAAAAAATAAGTCAACATTAGGTAACATTCTCCCTTAATGTTGACTTCTCTAAAAGAAACCTATCATCCTCCTTTATTGTTGATTTGGTCTAGGCTTGTGCTCTTTGCGCTTGGCTCTCCAACTATGAATAATGCTAGATCAATGGTGTATACATCTCGGTCTGTTGCCACAGGGTCAGCCACTTCCTTGGATCTGTTGCCACTGGGTCAGCCGTCTAAGTGCCTTAGGGTCATCATGGGTGCCTCAAGGTCAGCCACTTCTGGGTTTGTTTCCTCTGCAAGTCATCCTTAGAGGATGTTACCTCTCATAGGTCACTGACTAGATTCACCATGAATATCAAAACTCCCCTCATGGTGAACTCAATCTAGAAGGTGTCGGTCTCTATAAAAAATACACCTTAATACAAAAGAAAAATGATCCATATAAGAGTGTCAGTCTTTGCCAAAAATGTACTCAATACAATAAGATGAGCTATAGAATCAAATATGGAGGAGAAGAAGAAGAGAATAGAATCTTCTAAAGTGTCTTTTTTTGTAGTCTTTAGAAGTTGATCCGAAAAAATCCTTGGATAGAGTCTAGGGTACCTATGTCTGTAGTCCCTAGAATAAGTTTCCTTATGGTGACCTCCTCATCCCACCGAAATGTATGGGTAACCAGCCGCTGCATCCGTTAGGTGCTATAGAGAAGGCAACTAGATACTATGATCACTTATAAATTTCCTTGGAGTGTCGGGTACAACCGAGAGTGCATTCTTAGGTACAACATCTATGAGGCTAAAAAAGATAAATGAAATAGCCTCAAAAATATAATTTGACACCACCATTGTATCCATCACAGAAAAACTTTTTCGATGACTATAAATACCCCTATGTTTGAGTCTCAATGGAGCCCTCATCTATTAAATTACAATATAGTGGCCATGTGGGCTTTCCAGTTTCACTCCCCATGTGGAAAAAAAACACACAAGCACTTCCCTTCAAGTTTTGAACTCTTCATACAATTGAACAAGTGGTTCCCTCCACTTGTATATAAGAAGACGGAAAAATAATATTTTTCAACCATATTCTTAATTTCTTTGCCCATATTTCCCTTTCAATATAATTTTCCTTTAAATAAATATTAAAAGGAAATATTAAAATGATACCCTCAACAAAAATTTCTTTTTTATATAGCATATGAAATTTTAAAAAAATCACTCATGATATTAAAAAGCATTTGGGCCCATCATTCATTGCACGCCATCAACAAAGATCACCCTCTATGCATCAAAACAGAGGGTCGTAGACATCCCCGTCGTCTGATTGCTTCTCAGGCTACTAGGCAATCATCGCGTTTATGCCTTCGATCAAACAACTATCCATGGACCAATCACAGAATAGAACACTGTAGCATAAAATCTCCCTGCGCATGCCAGAAAATCAGCATAATTTTCATCAAACAAAAATAATAGCAGATGACGTGCGTGATTTCCTCCCTTCTGGCTACTCCAATTTGTAAAATCTGAGACCTCATGGACATAATCACACAGTATAGCATTCCATTGCTGATATCCATAGTAACAACAGGTGGACTTGATTTCGAACATTTTGAAAAACAACAGCATCTGGTGCTATTTTACCATCTTCATCATCGGATACCGTGGACCTTCTCTCCTATGCACCCCTAGCAGGTCAATCATTCGCACTGCATAGTCTTGCTCCGAAGACCACTGCGTCTGTATCTCGGCCAAACCTAGCTATCTACATGGCGAGATTGCAAGTTATCCATTCCATCAGGATTGCGATTGCTACCAAATATGTGGCCCACCTGGCCACATTGGCTAGCCCACTTGGCCATGTAGGAAAAACACCAGAGAAATTTTTAACAGCACACTAAAAAACTGTATTTTTTCTCCCGAAATACTACGCAGAGTCTCGCGATCAAAGTCTATCTCCATAGAAGGCGATTTCATCGCTGTTGTGGGCTCCAAAAAATATTTCATCCTTGTAGCACAACAATAACAGCACGAACAAATCTTGTGCACAATCAAAAAATTAAAAAAATATATACTACGAGCCGAAGGATGACGGACTGTTAGTGACAATCATGGAATATCCTCCACAAATTGACGGGCCAAAAATGTAAGCCAGAAGTCATATTAGACTCTGACACAGACAAGCCCACTCAGCCAAGAATCTTGTTCCATATACACACCGAGAATAGGTATTATTGGGAAAAATACAGCCATTGTCCATCAACTAACAAAAAAATATATATCTCCATTGTTGGCTCCGTTTGCTGTAACTTTCATTGTCATGACCCACGACATCTTAGCCAAATAAGCCAAGCAGCACTATTGCTCTCAAATTTGGCATGCCTCGAAACTTTTGCAGTCGTAGAGCAATTTGAAAAGTTGCAGTATCGTTAATCACAATGCCTACAAACTGGTGAACTGTAATAGGTTTTCTCCTTGGAAAAAAACAATCAAATCACACGTGCTAGAGTTAAAAAAAATAGCTCAAAATAATGACACCACTCCAAGTTGGCATGCCTCGCTAATCAGAAAAAATCCATTGAAAACATCACCTGCACTCCCCTTCACTACACTCATCGCCGCTAGACTAGATCTGGGCCACAAACACATTATTAAAAAAAATTATAATTATCAAACTCATCAACTCAAACCATCAACTCATCATGGTACCCAACTCGGGGAACTTGTCTCTAACAACAAACAACAAATAATGCCACAATAGAAATGGGGCATCTCCTCCATGAGCTATCACCACATTTTCGATCACTGCTGAGCACTTAGGTGGAATGCAGTTGATAGATATGAGTCTTGACAGAGTTGGTGCCCTCAGAGTGCACAGAGACGTGCCAGGCAACTTCCTCCCAGTCATTCACCTTCAGATCGACCTGATTCCTCAGCAGCCATTGTGACATGTACGCATCCAACAGTGACGTATTTCTGCTCGCTTGTCTTATTGAGGCCACCAACAAGCATTTGAAAATTTGGAATCTCAACGCGGCTAAACTTGTGGTATGGTTATTGTTAAAAAACAACTTCACTCCACCATAACTCTTGCAACTCCACTACTGTGATTGAAAATATCTCTTGTCAAACTGGCAGTAAACAAAGGCATATCCCTCGCTGTCAATAGAATCAAATGGACTCCTATGCAATACATGCAAAGACTGCATGAATAAAACTATAGTTCCACTCAAGTTGTTCTTCAAAAGTAAATTGTTCTGCTCCATATGCCACGCCACTACAACTTAAGTTATCAACTATGCCTTACGTAACAAGACAGGGATCTGCTTCACACTTCACAGTGCCGCCTGCACTGCTGGATACTTGCCATACACCATCGCCGCCATTTCAAAGAATAGTGAAAATAACAGGCCTGCTCAAGAATGAAGAAAAATTATTTCAAATTTTTCTTTTGCCGAAGTAGGGAGAGCGCAGCGTGAAGTGCACAGTAGGGAAGGGCGCAGTCGGGTTGTGTGGGCGTAGTCGAGTTGCGCACGGATCTCAGGTGCAGTCGGGTTACACAGGCAAAGTCAGGTTGCGCACGGATCTCGGGTGAAGTCAGGTTGCTCCCGGATCTCGGGCGAAGTCAGGTTTTGCACGGATCTCGGGCGAAGTCGGGTTTTGCACGGGCGAAGTCGGGTTTCGCACGGGCGAAGTCGGGTTGCACACGGGCGAAGTTGGGAAGACAACTCCAGACTTAGCCAAATTTTGGCCTTACAAAATTTTGTCCTTGGAAACTTTTCTTGTCCGGAGGCTTGCACGGCTGTGGCGTTGGTTTCCCTAGCTTGGGAAGAACTGTACGAAAGAGAGAAACACTGGATTTGAGTCCAATGTTTCAGATCTGAGCTCTAACTTATAGAACTCGAACAAAATCGCTTTGAGGTGATTTGTACAGAAAACAATAGACTTTAGCACATAAAATAACTGCAAACCCTAAAGATGCCTTAAACAACAGCAAACTTTATTCATATGAAACGAGGGTTACATAAGTCCTCAACTAAGGAAATAACAACATCTGCAGACTAAGCTGCAGGATAAACTAAAAGGAGAAATGTCGAGTCGGCTGCTCGGACATTAATTAGATGAGCCACACTGCTCACTGAAATTCTCTCCTTGCTTTCTTTGCTCTATTCTCTGCACTTTCTCTCCTCTTCTTCCTACTTTCTCCACACCTGTGTCTGAAGACCTGATCTGCCTTATATAGCCACAAGGAAAGGAAGATAGGGTTTGTCCTCTGACAGGTTCTAACAGACCCTCAACTAGGGTTTCTGACCAATCACCAAACTGGCATTAACTTCTATGGCGATCGAATCTGTCAAATGTCATATTTGTCAGAGGGTAGGTGCGACGTCATGTCAAACTTTTATCGGGATCCCTGACTGCGCAAGCACATTCCGTCTTAGGTGTGAAATCTGGATTAATATTTCTAAAACCCTCCTTTAATTTTGATTTCATGAGTGCTTTGACTCCAAGCTGCTCTCGCAATCTGCTGAAGTCTTCCTCCTTCAAAGGCTTCGTGAAAATATCTGCCAATTGCTCCTTAGATCTGCAAAACTATAGTTGAATTTCTCCGGACTTCACCAACTCTCTGATGAAGTGATAACGAATATCGATGTGCTTTGTCCGGCCATGGAACACGGGATCCTTTGACAGTGCAATGGCCAAATTGTTATCACAGAAAATTATTGTCGTGCCTTCTGGAGGATGGTGCAGTTCACTAAGAACTCTTCGCAGCCAAACTGCCTGGCATGTGGCTGTCGTGGCGACGACATATTCTGCTTCGACTGTGGAAAACATAACAATGGTTTGTTTCTTGGATTCCCATGAGACTGCCCCTGATCCGAGATGGAAAGCATACCCGGAGGTGCTCTTTCGATCGTCGGTACTGCCAGCCCAGTCACTATCTATGAAGCCGACCAGGTCCAACTAGTCCTGTCTGGCATAAAATAGGCCATTGTTTCACATCCCATTGACATAGCGCAAGATCCTCTTGCCTACTTTCTAGTGCATGTCCTTCGGAGTCTCCATGAAATGACTAATCAGACTGACTTCGAACATCAGATCTGGCCGAGTTGCAGTCAAATACATCAGACTACCAACTAGCCTCTTGAACAGGGTTGGATCTACATTCCTCCCCGAATCTAGCTTGCTCAGCTTCAAACCTGTGGCTACAGGTGTGATGGTAGGTTTGTTGTCCTCCATCTTGAATCGCTTCAAGACATCCTTCGCATACTTGCCCTAAGAAATAAAGATGCCATCTACCGATTTGTCAACTTCAATGCCGAGAAAATACTTCATCAACCCTAAGTCCATCATCTCGAACTCCTTCTTCATGGTTTTTTTGAACTGGTCGAACAGGACATTGTTGTTGCCAGTATAAATCAAATCATCCACATATACGCAGATGATAATGAGCTCACCTGCTTCATTTTTCTTCATGTACAAGGTGTGCTCATATGGGCATTTGACAAACTCATTTTCCTGAAAATAGCTGTCAATCTAGCTATACCAAGCCCAGGGCGCCTGCTTCAAACCGTACAGGGCCTTTTTTAGCTTCAAGAATTTGCCCTCCTGGCCTTCAATTTCATAACCTGGTGGCTGGTCTATGTAGACCTCCTCCTCCAACACTCCGTTGAGGAAGGATGACTTGACATCCATCTGGTACATCTTCCAACCTTGTTGGGCTACCAATGCCAGGATCATCCTGACTATTTCAAGTCGGGCTACAGGTGCATATACCTCATGGTAATCGATGCCTAACTTTTGCTTGTACCCCTTTGCCACCAGTCTGGCTTTATGCTTTTCAACATCTCCTTGGGTGTTGAACTTTGTCTTATATACCCACTTGACCCCAATGGTCTTCTTCCCTTCTGAAAGATCTGTCAGTTGCCATGTATCATTCTTTTCAATGGCTTTAATCTCCTCATCCATCGCATGCACCCACTTATGATTCTGACTTGCATCTTCGAACTCTACTGGATCAACTTCAGTAAAGAATGCAAAGTCAGAGTACTCTTCATCTATGTGGGTTTGGGTTGCCTCGTAGATTTCTTGCAAGCTCCTTGTCTTCGTTGGCGTCACCAGGTTCTAGATTCTACTTGCACATGGAGGCGACCGAGATGGAGTGGCTGTGCTACTGCTGGCACCACTACTGCTGCTGGAAGTTGCAGGTGGCTACATAGTTCTTTCTTCCAAGTCAACAGACTGTACTATTGTTGGCTCTAACTGGCCAGTCTCTGACTTCCAGTTCCAAGCTTGATCTTCAAGAAATTTCACATCATGGCTGATGATGAGCTTCTTCGTCACAGGGTTGTATAGCCTATATGCCTTTGCCTACTCATTGTACCCTATGAAAATGCACTTCTCAGCTCTATCATCCAACTTATGTCGCTTTTCTTCTGGAACATGTGCATATGCAATGCACCCAAACACACGTAAGTGAGCCACACTTGGCTTCACACTACTCTAGGCCTCCTGAGGGATTTTGTCCTTCACACTTTTGGTGGGACATATGTTCAGTAGGTAGACTGCACATGTTACAGCCTCTACCCAAAATTCATGCGACAATCCCTTCGCCTTCATCATGCTTCATGCCATCTCCATGATGGTTCGGTTCTTCCTCTCAGCTACGCCGTTCTGCTATGGCATATATCTGGCAGTGAACTGCCTTCAAATTATGTGCTGCTTGCAGTAGTTATGGAATTCGTTGGAGATGTATCACCTCTACCATCTATCCTGAGAGTCTTGATCTGATATCCGCTCTGTTTCTCCACCAGAGCCTTGAACTCCTTAAATCTGGCAAATGCTTCTGACTTCAATTTGATGGTAAATATCCAAGTCTTCTGACTAAAGTCATCTATGAATGTTAAGAAGTATTTGTTGTCGGCAAACGTGCTGGTCTACATCAGACCGCAAATGTCTAAGTGCACCAACTCTAATGGCTATGATGCTCTCCAAGACTGATCAGAAGGGAATGAATCCCTGTGTTGTTTTTCGACTAAGCAGCCCTCACAAACTTGATTTTACTGCTCTATCAGGGGTAAACCCCTCACCATCTACTTTTTGTGTAGTTGATTTAGGCCACTGAAGTTCAAGTGACCAAATCTGAGATGCCATAGCCAGGTAGCATCTTTCACAACTGCACTCAAAGACATCAATGATTCATTTTGAATCTATAGCGAAAACATTTTGTTCTTCGTCATTGACACTGTAGCAATCTGCCCATGCGACTTCTCTCTGATGGTGCAAGCTCAGTATTTGAATTGGACCGTATGTCCCTTCTACATGAGTTGTCCAATGCTCAGTAGGTTGTGCTTTAGGCCAGGTACATAGTAGATGTCATAGATGTGCTTTCGTTCATCGTGCCTGGTGTGGATGAGGATTTTTCCTTTCCCCATTACGGTAACCTTGTTTTTATTCCCCATCTTCACCTCAGACTGGACTATTTCATCCAGTTAGGAAAACATCTCTTTGTTCCTCGTCATGTGGTTGCTGCACCCACTATCTAAGTACCAGACATTCTTCTAGCACTCCTCCTAAATGTTGCAAGTCAACAACACATTTCCTCCTACCATATTTCCAGTTTCATCCGTGTAATGGGCCTACTGCTAGTTCTTCGTGGCCATCCATTTTCTACACTGTGAGATGTAATGGTCAAACTTCTTGCAAAAATAGCATTGGACCTTTGACATGTCCTTCTTTTGACCAGATCTAGCTTGCTGATTTCTTGAACTACCTCTTCCACCTTGTTGATGGAAATTACAGTTGGTCTCCCCTTCACTAGGGTTTGACCTTCCTCCTTGCTTGTTGCCTTTCCCACGTCTACCTTTGCCTCTTCCTCCTTGAGAACTAGAGGCACCATGGTGGGAATCTTGTCTACCACTATCTTAGAATGAGACCTGACCCCTGAATGCTTGCTCCAGAGAGGTCTTAGATGAATGGCTTAGCCTCTGTTCATGTGTTTGCAATGAACCCATGAGTTCATCTATCGAGAGGGTTGTCAGATCCCTCGACTCTTCGATTGCTATCACAATTGAGTCAAACTTGGCGGGCAGACTTCTGAGAATCTTCTCCATGATTCTCTGGCTCTGCATATTTTCTCCATTCAACCACATCTGGTTGATAATGTTTGTCATTCAGGTGAAGAAATCACTCATGGACTTGAACTCACTCATCTACAGATTTTCAAACTCCCTACTGAGCATCTGTAGTTTCACCAACTTTACTTTATTGGTGCCCTGGTATGAACTGGCCAGAATCTCCCAGGCCTGCTTCGCCTTGGTGGTTGATGTGATCCGCAGGAAGATGGACTCTTCGACCGCTTGCATGATGTAGAATAGGGCCTTCTGGTCCTTCTTCATATTCTCTTTCAATAGGTCCTTGTTTGCTTGAGAGAGGGTGGCCAGTGCTGCTGCATCTACCGATTCTGTGTAGCCGTTCTCGACTAACTCCCACAGCTCCTGAGATCCAAACAAAATTTTCATCTAGATGCTCCAGTAATCATAATTTTTCTTTTTGAAGCGTGGGATCTGCAACTGTAGATTGTTGTTGCTGGAAGCCATTATGCTTTGGTCTCCGCATCAAGGGATCAGTAGCTCTAATACCAATTTGAAGAAAAATTATTTCATATTTTTCTTTTACCGAAGTAGGGAGAGTGCAGTGTGAAGTGCATAGTAGGTAAGGACGTAGTCGGGTTGCATGGGCGAAGTCGGGTTGCGCCTGGATCTCGGGCGAAGTCGGGTTGCGTGGGCGAAGTCGGGTTGCACGCAGATCTCGGGCGAAGTCAGGTTGCACCCGGATCTCGGGCGAAGTCGGGTTTCGCACGGATCTTGGGCGAAGTCGAGTTGCGTCCGAATCTCGGGAAAAGTTGGGTTGCGTGGGCGAAGTCAGGTTTCGCACAGGCGAAGTCGGGTTGCGCACGGGCGAAGTTGGGAAGACAGCTCCAGACTTAGCCAAATTTTGGCCTTGGAAACTTTTCTTATCCGGAGGCTTGCATGACTACGACGTTGGTTTCCCTGGCTTGGGAAGAACTGTACGAAAGAGAGAAACACTGGATCTGAGTCCAATGTTTCAAATCTGAGATCTAACTTATAGAACTCGAACAAAATCACTCTAAGGTGATTTGTACAGAAAAAAATAGACTTTAGCACATAAAATAACTGCAAACCCTAAAGATGCCTAAAACAATAGCAAACTTTATTCATATGAAATGAGGGTTACAGAAGTCCTCAACTGAGGAAATAACAACATCTGCAGACTAAGCTACAGGATAAACTAAAAGGAGAAATGTCGAGTCGGTTGCTCGGACATTAATCAGATGAGCCACACTGCTCACTGAAACACTCTCCTTGCTTTCTCTGCTCTATTCTCCACACTTTCTCTCCTCTTCTTCCTACTTTCTCCACACCTATGTCTGAAGACCTGATCTACCTTATATATCTGTGGGGAGAGGAAGATAGGGTTTTTCCTCTAACAGGTTCTGACAGACCCTCAACTAGGGTTTCTGACCAATCGTCGAACTGGCATTAACTTCTACGACGATCGGATCTGTTAGATGTCATATTTTTCAAAGGGTAGGTGCGACGTCATGTCAAACTTTTTCTGGGATCCCTGACTGCACAAGCGCAGTCCGACATAGGTGTGAAATATGGATTAATATTTCTAACAAGGAAGACCGCGCACATAGAATTTTGCCATAGGGTTTTTATTCCTTGTCGGATAAGCTTCTGGAAGATAACAAATTATTGAAGGAAATACCTTCGATTGTTATGACAAGAATGGCATGGCATTTGCGAGTTATCTTGTGCAACCGTTAGAACTGTTGTAAGTAGCACAGAAGCTATTCTTTCGACTACAAAATTATGGAGGGAACACTCAGCAATACTTGGTGCCACAGTATAGCAGTCGTTCATAGCTAAAAAACATAGTGCATCATGTTCAATCTACCATAAATCCTCCATCCCTATGTTTTTTATTTTAGTTCATTACTTTCCTTTGGTGTTGCGCCAACCATCACAAAATCTGGCAATAACTCTTTACCATCGTTACGAACAAACATGTTGTCTTCGTGAAAAAAAATTCAAGAAACTGTTGCAGTAATCACCAATAAAAAAACAAGTACTCCTCCAATGTCAACCATATTTTAATTGAAATAGCACAAACTGTTCGTGCCCTTGCTTTTTTTTTTTAAATACCTTCACCATCACCATATTGTCGTTGCCATCGGCTCCATAACTACGTTCACCATTTAACTGATGGTCACTATGAAAACTGTTCAAAAAAATCCACACATTCGCCATAGCTACATGATCACCGTAATTTGGAGACACACCACGAAGCTATGCAGGCTTTGATGGAGTTGAGATCATTCTGCACAGTTTCAATGGCGGCGAGGGTAGCCATTCTACTTAACGTCCCAAAGATAAAATATTGAAGTGGCTAAATCACAAATGGATGTGTCCACTTCCCAACTATGCAAAATAATCTAAAAAAAAATTGTCGTCGCTCGCCAGATCGTGGCAATAAGGACACTCCATGGACACAAGAAATCTACACATAGCTATGGCACTGTGGTTTCAGGAGGATTACCACAAACCTATAACACTTAAACTAATGAAAAATAGCCTTATAAATGACTCTAAAAAAACTCATACTTGGCAGCCATTAATCTTTCAAAAAGTTTGGTTTCTGATCCATTGTATAAAATGGAGAGCATACTCCCTATTTTGAAAAACAATGAGAAAAATGAGGGGGTAAAAAAAAAATTGGAGATGGAGGATTTCCATGAGGGAAATCCCCCCTCAAGCTCACTAGGGCAGAGAACGCTTAGAGCTCTGATACCAAATGTTGGAAATAAACAAAAGAAGATATCTTATTGATACAAAAGGTTACAATATATAGGTAGAAGGCCTATATGAAAAGGTGACAAGTGTCAAGAGGATATGACAAGTGTCAAGAAGGCATAGTGCACATTAACAATATTCTAATACTAATAATCTTCCAGCATATTTTACAAGGAGTAACTATAGTTGGAGCATATACATTTATAACCCTAACTTTGATGTTTTCCTCTTTCTTGTAAAATAATCCAACAACCCAATTACTTTTTGCTTCTAATAATTGTCCATCCCATTTGCATTTGTCCTATAATATTGCAATACCACCTAAATCTCCTATAGAAGAAATTGCTAAACAATCACCCATATTATAGATCTTATTAAAAGCATCCTTACATTCCTTTGCTTAATTTTATTTCTTGTATTAAAATAAACTCAAGACTATAACCACCTATTAATTTCTTAATAAAAAATTTAGGGGTTTTATTCATACCCCTAATATTCCATGATAACATTTTCATTATCAACACCTTTTATTTTTATTTAAGGGTTAGCCCCACTTCTTGTTAACACTTGTGATATTTTTATTTGGATTCCTAGATCGTTCTTTTTCTCTTTATTCCTACTTTGATGGACTTCCTCTCCTTCTTCTATTCCTACCACCACTCTCATCTTCATAAATATCTTCTATTTTTCTATTTTTCATAATGTTCATAATGAGCTTATCTTCTAAATATTTATGTTTCCCTAAAGAGTCGAATGGGCAAGGAATAGCATCATTAGCATTTTCTTCTTTTTGGTGCCCTGAAAACTCTAAACTGCATAGATGATCCTCCAAAGTCATTACTTTCTTATGTTGTCTTAGAAAACCTAAATTTCCTTGGATATCCTCTATAATATTTTTTTTATTGCACTGCTCATGAAATCCTAAAGTGTAAGGAATACACTCCACACTAATTTTATTTTTATTGTAAGAAGAAGATTGTATACTACTTGAGGAGAGTAAAGGTGATTTACCTAGATTAAGCTTGACCTCCTTAACCCCATTAGCTTTAAAATTAGGCTCCTCATCTTCCTTTGATTTAAAATTTGCCTTCCCCTCTTCCTTCACACCTTTAGCTCCTTCTATATTTGAACTTGTGCATTGTACTTCCTCATCCCTATTATCATTTTATTCTTCTAATGGATGATTCAAGTGAACTATAATGGCCTTTTTCATCTAATGATGTAGAGGGGTTTTTCTAGCCACTTTCTTAGGAGTGGAAAATCCTTGATTTGATCTAGCTTCTTCTGTGATATGATATCTTTATTTCAAATTGAATCTACCCTCATGCCCAAAAAATTTCATCTCTTCCTCCATCATTTTTACTTTGCAGTCTCCTACCATGTGTCCAGTTTCATGACATTTGTGACATAGGAGTGCAATATTTTTATAATTCAGTTGTTGATCCCATTCTATTGATTCAAATTTATCCCTAATCAAATGCGGTAAAGGTTTTGAAATATACATGGAAACACATATTCGAGTAAATACAGCATGTCTTCTCTGCTTATTATTTGGTCCCTCCTAGATGAATTCACCTAGAGTATTACTAGTATTCTTCAAAATCTTCTTATTTATGAGTTGATAAGGAAGTCCAAAAAGTCTAATCTATAATGGAAGCCTTTTAATAGTTTGTGTCCATATAAAAAATTCACTCCAAGGTCTTAAATAGAATGCATCGTTACCTTTAAACCATTAGCCTCCATCCATTATTTTAACCCTTATTTTTGAACTAGAGAAAATAACGAGGAAAAATACTTTTGGAAGAAAAGTCATGGATTAATTTGAATTCAATCCCCACTTCCACATGATCCAATTTTGAATCTCAAACAAACTTGGCCAGTATCCATAAAACTTACATATTAACCCTTTGGTTTTAAAAACCATTATATCATGTTCAATCATCCCATCCTTGATAATCACTTTTGGTGTGAAATTTGTTATCTGGATAGGGTTTTCCATAGATTCGCTCTTCCTCTTATTGCTAGCTAGGGCATCCATATTTATGGTATGACTATATAATAATATTACAATAGCTTAGCAATTATGTATATATTATTTTATAATATTTGAATCTTGGTATCCTCCTTAAAAAGTAAGAAATCTAACGAGTTAAGCTAATATTATTTGATTGTAACAATATATTATTAACATATTAAATTAGTTAAATTATATATTTTAGTTTATATGTAATGATAATTTAATTATCATTAAATATATGAAAAAATTTCAAATAATTATAATATAATAAGTGACCATTGGGCCTTAAGCTATGGGAAACAAGAAGTTATATGTCTTAAATCTAATTTTATGGACAAACATTAACATTTAGCCTATTAATTTTGAAACGAAGAATTTTATGTAAGTCAAAATTTCAATCTTGTATATAATTGTAGACATGGAAAATTGACCCACCTAAGTGAGTCATTTTTCCTAGAACCCTTGAGAAGTCCCTCAAACTTGTCAAAATACAAGTTTGGGCCTCTCTTCCCCTCCTTTTACCTTTTTCCCTAGTTTTTCCAAAATCGCGGTCGCCTAGTACGGGGCACGATTTTGGCAAGTTAGGGTTTTCTCTTAGAAAACCCAATTTTTGAGCCAACCTTCAGGACGTCGGCCCTCCCCTAGGTTTTTCCTTTTCGTTTTCCCACCCTTTTGCCCTCCAAACCTCTTATAAATAGAGGGTTTGGATCCTCTTTTTTCCTAGAAGTAATTTTTGGCTAAGAGGTTTTGCTAGCAAGTTTTCCAAGCATTTGTTTTGACGAATTCTCCTAGCAAGATCAAGTGTCTTTTGGTGTTCTTCTACTATTTGCTTCTTGATTTGTTGTTCTTGGTGGACAAGTGTTGGAGCCTTGAGGTGGAGTCTACCATTTTGTGGAGGTCTTCATCCTTTTGACTGTTCTTTCACTGCCACCAGGTTTCTTCTTGCATTTTAATATTTCTAGATCATTAATTGTGCATTTTTGTGTCTTATTTTGCATTAATAGATCGTTCTTGCACTTCTACTATGAATTCATGCCCCATCCATACAGGGCATGATTTTGGTAGATCCAAATTCGTGGTCACCCCTTATGGGGTACGATTTTGGATTCATCAGGTTTGGGGGTAAAGTTTCACTCCCAAACCCTCAGTCTATGTTTGCATGCTTCATTTAGATCATAATATCATTGTTTGCATTCTATTTTTTGCACTATTTCATTTTATTGCATCTTGTCTTGTTCATTTCCAAAAAGGTCAACAATCACTTTTGTTTTCGAACGGTCAACTAAAAGGACCAAGGGGGCTTGACTATTGCACCTCCAAGCTCAGTCACATAGCGACCTAAGTAGGCCCCCAAATGTTGATCAATTTTTCTAGGGTTTTGTGAAGTTGTTTTGCAGGTTGTGAAGTTGTTGGATATATCTAGATGCAAGTTAAAAGCTAAGGTCAACCATCGGATCAAGTAAGTGCCCTAAGTAAACTTCTTAGGCTATTTTTTGTTTGCTTTCTATCCATTTCTATTCTAGATCTAGATCATAAATAAAATAAAAATATTTGGTTACATTTCTAGGCATTTGAAAGAGAAAAAGCATATAGTTTGCATTCTAGGGTTAAATCTATTTGTGCATTCTCTTGAACCCTTGTTAAAAAGAAAAATATTTATTTTATTGCAAGTTAGGGTTTTAGTCCTCATTGAAAATCAAGAATCATCCTAGGGTTAGCTTCTTGTCTTCTTGCATCATTGTTTGTCTTGCATTGTTCTTTCATTTTCCATAGCTTAGATTTTAGAAAAGCCAAACATAGGTGTTTGCTCAATATACACATCAAACATTTCCATCCCTAGACTTGGAGTGAGTCCTTAAACCATTCTTAGTGAACCCTTCGATCCCTCAAGCCCTCAAGTGTAGAGAATATAACACACCCCCATGGTCACCTCGGCTCCTAATGGATCTAGTCAAGAATCGTATGTGGTAGGGCAGTTTTCCCCTCTACATATTTGGTGAACCTAATGTGAAGGCATGTCTTTAGTGGCCAAATTAGGAAGCCTCTTCCTTTTTTTTCTTTTGAAAACTTTAAGCAAGACCATTAAATTTGTTTGCTTAGAATTAGAAAAACATTAAAAATATCTTTAAATTGTGTCTTTTGCTAGTTTTTAGATCCTCCTTTTCTCCTCTATCCTTTCTCTTTCTCCTAATGGCTCCCAACCTTAGGAGTAAGTGAAGGCTTTTAGAATCTAGTGAGATTCTTCAAGAAGATGACCAGATTGATAGGGAGAATCCTAATCTAGAAGAGGAAGAACATGTAGAAATTGGTAATGACCTTGATCCTCCTGAGGGGTCTAATGGACACCTCACCTTTAAATCATTTGATCATATCTAGAATTTCTTCAAGCATCATAAGGATGCCTTGAATAAGGCTATGGATGAAGAAGCCCAACTCGAAGAGGTTGGGACATCTCATCATCAAACCATTTCTCCTCAAAATATTCACACCAATCCTTTGTTTGAATCTTCACATCATATTAATCCTTTTCATAAACCAACATATGCTACTACTATAACCACCAACATTGGAAGAATTCCACAAGTTCCTCCAACTAGTAGTGCATCTCAAGATTATGCTCAATTTCCTCCTCATTCTGCTCATCTCAACATTCATGCTTCTATCCCACCAAATGTCAGTTATCCTCCATAGCAAGATACCACATATCATAACCCATATCATAATAGTGTTAATACCTCCAACATTGGCCAAGTTCCCTTTCAACAACCTACCTATAACCCTCCCTTAGGGAACCTAGGGGTATTGCACAACAACAATCCCGATATGCAAAGTTTGACAAGTGTGGTGAAACAATTGGTCTCAAGAGTGGATATGATTCAACCTCCAAGTTTCACCTACAACTATAAGGAAATGTGCAATCAACCCTTAGACCCTATCATCACCTCTAGGCCCTACCCTAAGCATTTTCCAATGTCGATTTTACCTATTTATAAGGGAACAAAGGACCCAATTGAACATTTAAGGATGTTTAGGACAACATGCCATGATATTATATATGATGACATGTTGTTACTAAAGATGTTCCCTAAGAGCCTTGGTGGTATGGCATTGGAATGGTATTATCAACTACCTCATCATTCTTTGAGGAATTTTGAAGAGACAACAAAGTTGTTTGTTCAACAATTCAGAGCTTATGTTGAGAAAAATGTGACTATGAAAGATGTTTATATGTTGAAGCAAGGTAAAGATGAAATTTTTTTAGAATTCTTGTCTCATTGGAGAAGTTTAGTTGGATGATTAAGATATACCTTACCTCCTCGAGACATGCTAGAGATATTTATTAGAAATTTACAAGAGCAAATATCATATGAATTGGAAACAATAACTATTACCTCTTTTGACCAAGCAATAGATTTGGAAAGAAGGGTAGAGCAAGCCCTTATTCGAAGAGGTCAATTTAAACCAAGGAAATAAGAAGATAGGACCATAAAATCCTAGTATAAGAACAAGCATGTAGTTGGTGATGGGGTAATAGATAGTAGACCTATCAACAATGTTGCTAATACCTTGCAAAATATGGTACTTAGCAAACCTCAAAAACCCCCACCAAGAAATTTCACGAGACTCAACCAACCTATTTTGTTGGTCCTAAAGTAACTCTTGGAAGCTAATATGATTGAGTTACCTCCCATAAGGCAACTTGATACTATGATTGATTGGTATAAGCCTGGTCAACATTGTGAGTATCATAGAGTGGAGGGGCACATGACAAATTCATGTAAGAGGTTGAAACATGTGGTTCAAGACTTAATTGATGTAGGTCATCTTGTTATAGAGGATTCTCAACCTACTCCTAACTACAATCCTCCAACAAACAATCAACCTCCTACTCAACAAGCACCCACAACTAATCAAGACATGGGGATCTTCCAAGATCCCCTACCTAATCATGGGCAACAGGCAGCTAATCAAGTGTCATATCATAATGTGCCACCTCCCTATAATAATATGGTTGGTATGATAGCAACAACTACAAGGCAACAAGCTCAAGCTCAACCAACTCAACAATCTCAGTAGGAGATGAGTTCTACATCCAATCAACCTTCTAAACCACCCTTAGTTTTGAAGAGTACCCAAAAAAGGAGCACAAGAGTAGAAAACCCACCCTTAGTGTTGAAGCCACAACCTAAAGTCTCCTTCGACATTCAACAATAATTAGCTAGTACCCCAACCAAGATTTCCCTCTTAGAGCTTTTGTAAACTTCTCCTATTCATAGGGAAGCCTTGTTGAAGCTTCTAAGTCAACAATCTATTCCTCAAGACATTTCCCCTAGTGCTATAGCTGATGTTGTAGGTTCCCTTGGGATACATCATATCACATTTTTGGATGATGATATTCCTTCCTCAAATTTTTAGGGGATTCTTCCCTCTACATCACTACATATATTGGGGAAATATTTATCAAGTGAATTTTGATAGATAATGGTTCCTCCCTCAATCTATGCACTTATCAATTTTTCCAAAATTTTGGATTAAAAGAGGAATATTTAATTAAATCTGATGTCATCATCAAAGCTTTCAACAATGAGTCCCAAGAGGCCTATGACATTATATCCCTCCCCCTTAGGGTTGGACCTAAGATCTTAGATACCTTGTTTTATGTGGTACCTTGCCCCACATATTTTAATCTCCTTCTTGGATGCCCTTGGATTCATGTGATGAGGGTTGTCCCTTCTACTCTTCATCAATGTTTGAAGTTTAAATTCAAAGATCAACTTGTCACCATTCTGGGTGACCCTCATCCATTCCAATATTTTTCAATGGTTGAGCAAGCTCAATCTAGTCTCAATTTATGTCCATCAATTTCTTCATCTCACATCACCAAGCAACTTGAAAATTTAAAGGTAAGTGAGGAACCACTAATCAATGTTTCATCACAAGATCAGGTCAATCCTTTTCTTCAAGAACCTCTTCTAGATTTAGCCAAGCTACCACCTTCACCTTGGACTATGGGTTTACCTCATAAGAAGGGTGAAGTAGTACACATTGGCATGTGTACCTTTATCTTCATGGGTATATCCCTCAAAGAAAATATCTATGGTAGCAACCCTCTTCCTGTAGAGTGGTCTTTTACCCATTGTTACCTATCCAATGATTACCCACTTCCCAAGAAAATCCTATCTAGTATGGGATATGTAGGTAAAGGTTTGGGGCCATAATATAAAGGTATTCAAGAGCCTTTGGAAGTTGAGATTTGGCTTAGGAGATGTGGCATAGGCTACATACCCAATAAAAACCAACCTTTACCATTTGATGATGATGATCACCTCATTACTTATGTTGAATATTTGGATCATCAAGGCTTGGAGTGGAGTGATGAGGATGAGGGACCCCCTTATCCCTCAAACATATTATTTTATAATATGATAACTTTGGTTCCTCCTTGGATTCCTTTGGTGATTATTTTTGATAATGGAACTCCTTTCAAGAACAAGGATGTCCATAAGATTTGTGCTAAGTACAAGATTTAGCACAAGTGGTCAACTCTATATTACCCCTAGGGTAATGGTCAAGCTAAAGCATCCAACAAGTCTTTAGTCAAGATCCTCAAGAATTTGGTTAGTAAGATCAATTAAGATTGGCATATCCATATTTATCCTACCTTGTGGACCTATTGTACTAGTGTGTGAACTCCTATAGGTGCTTCTTTGTATGTCTTGGTCTATGGGACTAAGGTAGTTTTTCCATTTTAGTTAGAGGTCCCTTCATTGTACATCTTATTGCAAGATGCCTCAATCAGTGATGAGTATCATTTAGATCATTTGAACCAATTGGAGTTATTGGATGAAAAGTGCATTCATGCCTTAGAGCATCTTTGAGCCTATCAAAATAGGCTCAAGTGATCTTATTCCAAGAGAGTTCACAATCATTATTTTGAGGTTGGGGACCTTGTCCTCAAGGAGAACCAAAAGAACACCAATGCTCGTTCAGATCTTAAAGGCAAGTTTTAGCCCAATTGGGTAGGCCCCTTTGTCATAATGACCAAGTTTGGCTCAGGAGCCTATCATTTAGCTTCTTTAGATGGTAAAGATCTTAAAGAACCAATGAACATAATGCACCTAAAAATATATTATGCATGATTCTGCATCTTCATTCTTCATCTTACATTTTGGTTTGCTTGCTCATACTGCATGATTTCTTATCATATTTTGCATGGTTTGCCTGACATTCTATTCCACTTGCATTTTTCCTTGTCATATAGTTGCATTGTTTCTTGATCATATTTGCATGACTGCTTGATCATATAGATTTTTGGGGACTTCATGAGGATGGCAAGTGATGAAACCTAGTTAGGTTCTAGCTCACATGCATTGCACTCATACTAGGGCTCTGATGCCTAGTGAATCCCCAACCTAGGGCCCATCTCCATGCATTTTCATCATTGCATTTGCTCATGTCTTCTCTTCTTTCTCTTCTCTTATATTCCTTGACCTTGAAAGTTTTCATAATTTCTAATTTCTCCAAGTCAAGGGATATAGTTCTTCATCTCTTGTATGTCCTTTTCCCTTTGAAAGTTTTAATCATTTCTTCTTTTCCCCAAGATAAAGGATATACATTCCTTCTTCTATCTACTCATTTTTTTTTGCTCACACTTTTCCTTCTTGATATTTCAATTGTTAAGGGATCCTCATGGGATAGGGTAGATACCGTATGAATATCATTTATGGTGTTCATACAACCATTGACTATCTTACACACATCTCTTAGCTATCAAAATTTTAATAAGGACACACACACACACAATATTGTTTGCTTCTTGCTTCTCTCATTCTTCTATCTTCTTTTCATCTAACACATGCACACACACACATTGTTCTGTTGTGTTTTACTTTTGATCATTCATCTCTTGCACACACCACACCCCTATCGGGTAGTACTCATTCTGGAAAATCAATCAAATATTTCACCCCATATAAGATAGCTTCATGGTCATGAGTGAGGGGTAACCTCCATTCAACCATTTGTAAGCATACATCCTAGTGGGTATCTCTTCATCTCTGGCCATCAATGAGCACTACACCCATAGTGGGTATCACTCCACACTTGACCATTTTTGTGAGCATAACACCCTTATAGGATAGCTTCATGGCCATGAGTGAGGGGTAGCCTCCATTCGATCATTTGTGAGCATACATCCCTACAGGGTTTCACTCCACTCTTTCCTTTTCACTTGGTCTATGTTCGTTTGATCACACTAATATTTTATGGTCTACGTTGATTCAAACATCATATTCCAAGCACCTTTTTCTTTTTTGACCTTCTCCATATTCTACTTCTTCTCTTTATTTCTTCTTTTCTTTTCTCTTTTTTGAATTCATGCCCTATCCATATGGGGAGTGAATTTACTCTATGTAAAATTTATGGATTTATTTTTATGGGGTATAATTTTGGCTAGAGCCATATTTTTCTCTCTTTTTTCTTCTCTTCTTTCTTCCATCATATTTTTCTTTCATCATCCATCCATGCATTTCATTCATTAGTTAGATTCATCCCATCATGCATTGCATTAGTTTAGTCCATTCATGCATCCATTGTTAAGTTATTTTCACTCATTCATGCATAATTAAACATAAAAACACATAAAAATCATAAACACACATAAATAAACATATTTATATATAATGCAACATGATATTACTTAAGAAAGAGAGGGTACATATGTTAGTTTGATCGATGTACCATAGTCTAAGGCTAACACACTTGACCCTCCTCAAGGATGCATGCCACACTCAAAATTGGCATGTCATCCTGATCCTAGCCCTAGCTCTATGAGCTTATCTCCTCTGCTCTACCTATTGAAGGTGGTCCTAGTGGGGGTATGTTCATGGATCACATAGTCATCTATGATCTAGACCATGATTGACCTTGTGTCTGAAGGGAGGATGGTGGAGGCACCCTCTGCTCTATTAGAACTACCTAGAAGTATAGGGTCTGGTAGAAGGTCTCCCTCTATACAAATACCTCTAACCTCTCCCCTACCCTCTATAGCTCTTCCTATAGTAGGTGGATCCCCTTACCCTATTGGTTTTTTATCATGATAACCATCCCCTCAGCTTAAGCCTGCTACCACTCTTGATCCAACTGATTCACTTCTCCTTGAGGTGGTCTACCTCAGCCCTCATCATATCTCACTCTATGAGTGTCATGGTCAAGGCACTTTATAGCCCCTCTATCCTCTTGGACCTATCCTCTCAGAGTAGGTCCATCTCCCTCTGCATGGCTGTTATCTAAGCCTATAATACCTCTGTCTCCCTTGTTGGGTCTCCTTGACCTATGATCTCTCTTGGTCCTATTATTTTTGATGTAGAGGCCTCTCTCGATTTTCCTACTTGTCCTAGCTCCCATCATGGTGGGTATCTCTCTATTGCTTCCCCCTCCTTGGTCCTAGAGGTGATGGTGGTCATTACCACCATCTCTACCTAGACCTATACTCTTGTCTTCCATGGGGCCTCCTAGCCCTACTATCATCGCTTTATGGTGTATCAGGTCACCTCTTGAAGTGCCAATTACACCCATTAGCCCATAACCTAGTGCCTCTACACTGGCACTAATGGGGAGATCCTTAGGGGTATAATGCTCCTGTACCATATCTTATACTTGAGAGCCACCTCGATGTCATCCACCCTTGGGTCCATGTATAGTGGGTCATCTAGGTCCTCCTCTACCCATCTCCCCACATCAAGGTCCCCTCTAACTCTTGATGGGTCCCTCTGAACTCGCCTATACCAATAGTCTCCTAGGTTTGGTATCTCCTAAAAGATATCAAACTATCATTAGACTCGATCAAATTAAAAGAGCTCTAGCTCCCCCTTCTCTATAGAGACCCACCTGATCCTCTTAACCCTCACTAACTCCTCTACATCCTCTATCTATCTAGGGTGTAGGCACCATGATCACCATATGATCTTGTGGTCTTACAGCTTATCTATCACTCACCTCCCTAGTGGTAGGATCTTGACATATGTCCTCTGGACCTACTCAAAGTCTTTGGACCACCTATATGTTGTTGGTTACTCTAGGTTGGGTAATGGCCCTAGTAGTGCATATGATCTTCAGATACTATGTGCTCCCAACACCACACCTAGAGCAAGGTTGTACATACTAACCTTGTATGTCATTTGTACATGATATTGTACAATATCCTATACAAATGAGCCAACACATATGGACCCCATGCAAACCACACATGTTAGTCTTGCATGTCTACCACTACTCCCACTAGTACCCATGGCAGGTGTCACCTACTAGTATGGCACACCAGGAATCTCATTGCCACCCCACAAAGCATGATCATTAGAGCATCGACCCCATAGCACCCCACCAACTCATCGACATGGATCCCACTCTATCGAATCTTGTGGGCCTAATTCCTTGATAATATCTGAAGCATGGCCTACTCTCCATCATGCCCTATAAACTACCCTCCCCCTAATGGGGATGCATAGGATGCACCACATATCCTCCAGTGTGACCATCATCTCCCTTATCGATAATTAAAAGGTAGATGACTCCGGGTACCACCTCTCTGCTAGCACCATTAGTAGCACTCTATTTGCCTCCACCTAAGGCATCTCTACCAGATGTAGTAGCCCCACTACCCCTAGGGTGTCCCTCTCTACTGGTGTGAGCTCTCATAGCTCCTCCTCCAAGGAGCTCGATCACCACTCCCTGCTCTCTAGTACGTCATGCTGCAACCAAAAATAACAACAAAAATTTTAATCAGTTCCATATAATAAATGCAAATAAAACAACATTAAAATTAAAATCTAAGCATGCTTGTCTTGTCTCTCTTTTTCTCTTCCTCTAGTTTTCTTCGCCTAGTTTTCCTTTTCTTTGTTTTTTTTTTCTTTGTTGAAATCATGCCCCCTTCTTACGAGGCATGATTTCCTCACCTGCACTTCTTCTGTCGAATTCACACACCATCCTTGTAGGGTACCCTATATTTCTAGGGCATGAATTTGGTCACTGCTATGAATCAGTTGAATTCATGGTCAACACTTAAATTTATGCCAAATTGCACAGGATGATTTCTTCTAAAAAGATAAAAATTGCTTAAAGACACTAAAAACCCTAATCTAGCCTAGTCTAGAGGAAGGATTTTAGTCCTTACTCGCACTTGCTCCACTACTACGTCGGCCTCACCCCTCGCAATGGTTGAACGATGTGTGGGAAGCACCATTTATATTTTTCTCCAGAGCTCCTTTTCTTCTTCTCATGCGATGAAAATGAATTCATTTTCACCCTCCCCCTTCTTATACCCCTCCTTTTCTCTCTCCTATTTGCATTTTTTTCTCTCTATTTTTTGCTCTCTTTTCTTCTGCGTCTACCTTTTTTGAGTTTCCTTAGGAATTTCACATTCCTTTTAAAACTCGAGGGGGCACCCTAGCCTGAGAGGCATTAAAGTCCCTAATGCCTCATTTTGCATGTAAAATTTCAAAGTGTCTGGTATGACACCATTTTTGCACCACCCCTTTCTTCTAAACCAACCACCCCTTTTTGTGTTCATCATTCTTCGCCCATAGGTGTCTACATCTTTCTTTGACGCATTTATTAGGCCATAAATGCATCAAAGAGGGGGAAAATGTAGACATGGAAAATTGACCCACCTAAGTGAGTCATTTTTCCTAGAACCCCTGAGAAGGCCCTCAAACTTGTCAAAATACAAGTTTGGGCCTCTCTTCCCCTCCCTTTTACCTCTTTTCCTAGTTTTATCAAAATCATGGTCACCCATTATGGGGTGTAATTTTGGCAAGTTAGGGTTTTCTTATGGAAAATTTTGAATATCCTTACTGACTGTCACACTATTCAAATTTTTGTAAACCCACAAGCAGATATGTGAGCTCTGGTCAACTCACCTCTTCATCCTAGGATAGCTTGAAAGCTAAACAGGCTAGGTTTGGACACCCTAATATGAGCTTATGCAATGTTTATTAGAAAAAGAGCTCAACCAGATTGATTTAGATAGTAAAATATCATTGACCAAGCATATGATAAAAGCATTTCAATAGTAAAAGCAAATCGATGCCTTGTCCATTGGGCTATCATAGTGATTCTAATCATTCATATGATAGAGAGCAGAAAGGGAAAGAAATATTGATAAATCTACACTCATTCAAATATCATAATAAACATAGATTCTTTAATCAGTGAAGTGTTTCCTACATGTTCAAATAATGTAAAATGCAAACAAGATAACACACACACATTGCACAGTAAATTGCCAGAAAGCAGGAACCATACATTATGTATTATATTCAATATAGAATGTTTACAATGACAAGGCCTGGTAGAATACTCAGGTCCTCTACTGAACACAATACATGAATCACCTCGTTCAAATAATGTAACAGGGGATTATTATCCACTATCCTAATTATAGAGACACATAGCCTCTGAATCCTTGAGTAGCTTCTGGAAATAATATCAAAAAAACTACTCAAATTTCAGTAATACCTACACAAAGGGAGAAGAATTTAAGAAAAATGACCAAAACAAAGAAAAAAAAGGAGATACAATAGCTTTTGCCAGACACTCAAAATACCTTACATAATTTTTCTATGATATTGCTTGGTGATGAAGCTTGGTTGTCTTGACTCCTTTTATAACTAGGCTATCAAAAATTAGTTACAGATGCTTGGTGTAGGTGCTACCACTTGGAAAACTTTCTATGGTCTTGCGTCGCTTTAGCTTCCTGAGTTTGTTACAAAAAAATTAGTTCACACCAACTATCAAAACTTTTGTCAGGTTGTTTACTTATCCAAGGTTGCTCTGTCTGTTACTGCAACTTATCCTCTTGGTATTTTATTCTAATGCCTTTTAATTTGAATGGGGCTCTTAATAGTGGTGGGCCAAGCATTTGAATATGATGTGTAATTTGTACAAAAGGTAATTTATGTATATTTCCTTTGTTCATGTTATCCTAGGCATCTACATTCTCATATTTAGATGATCTTTGACTATGACCGATGCAGGTAGGTGAAATAGAGGGGATCCCAATGGGATAGTGAAGACAGAAAATAAAAAATACTATGAGGTGGAACAATATGGGTAATAATATAGATGGTGGTGGGAATAGTTGGATACAATGTACGTAGAAGGCTACAAATGATGGAGGTGAGATGGCACTTTGTGGAGCAAACTATGATGGTGATTAAGAGAAAATACAAAAAAAGGGGAGGGCAAAGAGAAATGAGAGGAAAAATAGAATGGAAAACGAGATCTGGAAGCATGCATATTGATGGGAATGACAATAAAGGCACACTTCCATAACTATATTCTATCGGGGTGATCCCTCTAAAACTATGTTCCGTCGAGATGTTGATATACTCTTAAAGCACAGACAATGCCAAGGCTTTGATATTTTCTTCCTACTATACCTACTACACCTTTTATACAAGAACTTTTACATTACTTATAGTATTTCATGGTTATTGCCTTTTGCACACTCTGGCCCATTGAAGCTACTAAGTCCCTTCCTTTGCCCACTACCTTCATATAGAACTACGTCGGGGTCATCCATTTCATAAATTTATGGTGGCAACATTATATTCTGTAGATACGAATGAATTTGGGTATCTTGGACTTGCATTGAGTCTATCCTTTATGCTACGCGCTTTATAGGCTTACCTTTCTTGGTATAAAATTTTGCTATCTTCGACTTATGCATGGATTTTATTCACATGGTTTGATATTTATCAATAGTTGAATCCACCAAGCCTCATTGCTCTTCTGATACACCTCTTCAAGAATATGGAATTCTTTGTATGTTTTCTCAAATTGTTGTACTTTTATTTTAGCTATAGTTTCAAAACTTTCTTTGAGTGATTTACCGATATTCGTCTACTTCAAAGAGATGTGTTCAACTTGAGGCACCCCCTAATTTTACCGCTTTTGACTCTTGGGTTGCTCGACACTCCATACCTTCTGTTAGTCCTTGAACAGTGAGCCACACATCTTACCAAATGGATTAATTGCCATTGATTTATCCTAGGATGATCTAGACCATTTATGCTTCTTTTGCTATTATCTTTGGTCTATCACTGATGCATCATCGATGGGCAGTCTTAATGAGCAATGAGAATATGCAAAAATGCATTATCACTAATTGTTTAATGTTGTCACTGATGAATCGATGATAATGCTTTGGTGAGGACGATAGCTAGACCTGTTCATTGATGAAAAATCATCATAGTTGATAGATCGATGATAGGATTTTCTTAAGGGTGACAAGAAGACTTCCTCAGACTAAGCCATTTCATGATCACTAATGAAGGATAAGCTTTCATTGGTCTAATCGGCAACAAGGCTTTAGATCAATGATAGACTCTCTTGATCTAAGCATTGTCGCTTATAGCTTAGGTAATTAAAAACCGCTCGTTAGACCATACGACCTGAGGCTAGTCTTTGCTAATGAAAAATACCATCACTGGTGGACTTTCAATGGATTTATGATGGATAGTATTAAGGAGCGAGGAAGGCTTTATGCAATTTTAGACTATCATTGATGGACTAATATGGTTGTGGATTGGATCAATGATGAGGCTTTAGGTTCTTAACTCCATATTTAATATGACTTTAATTAACCCAAATTGTTGTGAGGGTGACTTGTTAGGCTAATGTTGATAGAACCCTTGCTTTGAACCTAAAACTGGATATCATGGATGAGGTCGAGTGGTCACTAATCAGATTTGCAATGAGGCTTTGCAATAACGATGACGAATCTCTATTTTACTTCTATCTTGATGTGGTTATTGATGTAAAATATCTATCAAAAGTAAATCAGCGACAAAAGGTTGAGATGAGAGACAACATATTTTTAGACTTAAGTTTTATCACTGATGATTGACCTTAGTCGTGAATAGGATCAGTGATGGGACCTTTACAAGAGTGACGATAGATTTTAGCTTGAATATTGAGTTATAACATGGTCATTGATGAAACAAGGTTGTCAGAGATGAATTAGCAATGGGAGACTTGGATGAGCGAAGGCAAATTTTAGACTTAAGCTTTGTCACTAATGACTGACTTTGATCACTGAAAGGATCAACGACAAGACTCTTTTATGAGCGATGATGTTATGTGGGCTTAATTCTATCAATGATATCTTAGTGTAGTCATGGATAGGATTGGTGAAGGAGTTTCGGAGGAACGATTGGTGTTAAATGCCCTTAGACTTTGGTAGATGATTTAGAAAAACTTTAGGTAGAACATTTAGGTGAAGATAAGGCAGTCTTGGACAATTTTTGGCCATGGTCTAACTTAGAGATGCTCTGTGATTTTTAACTTTCTAAACTGAATTTATTAAGGGTTAATTTTTCAATAGATGGTCTTAGGCGATATGGACTAAATGCATATTTTAAAGATATGAGCTAGAAATTGGAGTTGCCTAGAAGGATTGAAATGAGATATATAAAATGACTTAATGGTATGAGAGTGTATTGGCCTTACATATGAAAATATGAAAAGGGATGGACTTATGAAGAGTAAACTTGCAATATGATAAGCTTTATGCTTACTCTTTCAATGACCATGGAGGCTCTCTTCTTATTAATATTATTTTATCAAGGCTTCTTTTTTTCGTTTTTGGACTCGACATTACATCCTACAATCACCTAGACATCTAGACCTTATTGAAAATTAGGGGTGTGAATTAAGTTAGGATTTTTGAAGCCCAACACAGGCTCTGTCTGGGACAAGAGAAATATTTGGTCTTGACAGGATAACAAATTTCTCTTGAGGACTCTAGAATCTTTGGTTGCAAGCAATATAGACATGACTGAAACCTTTCCCCTATGGATATCTTGCAATAGGCTTCACATAGGGATTAATTTTAAGGAATTTATTTTGGACTTAGCTCTTTTAGATTCTCAGCTTCATGACCAACCTAACTAAGACTAAACAGAACTTGAAAGCATAAAAAAAATTACTTAAGAAAATATCAGCCTAAAAATTGACTAGACTATTATAGACTGAAATGGGAACACACATAACTAAAATTAATTGAATTGCAATATATACATATGTACAAAAGAAAAATATTTCATATGAACTAATCCCCATTACATGTATGCTACATATTCAAATGTTGGCCATTTATTAAGAATTTTATTTCTTCACCTTGCAGGGTCTGCAACCTGTAGGTGTGTTGGTCTGTCTTCTAGAATACCTGATAAGGGCCTAGCCATTTGGTCTCCAACTTGCCTTTTTCTCTTGGTTTGTCATTTTTTGGATCCTAATACAATATTATGTTTCCTTCTATAAATGACTTTCCCTTGGCTTTCTTGTTGAATAATTAAGAAATTTTATGTATTTCTTAGGTCATTATCTTAAAATCTTCTCTTCTATCTTCTTCTAATTTGACAATTCTATCCATTCTTCTCTGTATACCATCATATTTTTTGAGATCTTGGAGTAACAAAGACAAGGTAGGTCTCTCAACTTGTGGGGGTAGTAAGGCATGCTCTCCATATATCAATTCATAAGGTTTTCTTCATATAGCTCTCTTGATGGAAATTTTGTTAGCCCATAGAACAAATTTTAGCTCACTGTCCTATTGAGTGTTAATTTTACCCAATTGTGAAATTACACTCTCCCTTAGGGTTTGGATCCCAAAACCCTCTCTTGCAAAGAAGTTAAACAAACAACTTCTCCAAGGTCTCTGCTATATTAGCATTTGCATATGTGTATTAGTAATCTCAATAAAATATATCAATTCAATGCTAGGAATACCTTAGTGATTACAAGTAACTGTAAACAAGGGGCATCTGTTGGTTTATTTTACCATGCTACTTTAATGATTGTTCATGAAACCAAAATAAAAGTAAATGTGAATTGGCCCTCATATGACCACGATGTAGTGCCTTACTTCCTTTTATCTTGAATGATTTTAAGGTAGATTTTATCTTCCTTAATTAAGAGGATTTTAAACAAGTTTATCTTGTATTAAATCCTACTTCAAGCATGAAATTGAAAATTAAATCTATCTATGATTGTGAATCCGAAATGATGAATAGGCTCCTTAAATGTAGCTTCGTATCATGGAGATTAAGATAGCCTTTAATGTGATTAATAAATCATCCCTCTTAGGTGAAATTAATTTTCACAAAGAGATAATAATTTATTGCCTTAAAATATAGGCTTTTAAAATGTCATTTAATTATTCCTCTTTAATGAAATCAAAATTTTCATTAAGAAGAATAATTTAATGCTTTGAAACAATAATCTTCAATGTAATGTAGAAATTGCCTCTCTTTGATGAAATCAGAGTTTTTTATAAAGAGAGAGTTTTTGTAGAAATTGAAATTTTCGTAAAGGGAATTCCATTTTATGCTTGCAATTGAAATGTAAAGATGAAAAAATCAGATTTTGCCTCGAAATAGAAATTTTGAAATTTCAAAATTTTAAAACCTGCAATAAAACAACTTTGAATATTTTTTTTTGAATTTGAAATGACTCCGGAGCCAAAACGTCCAAGTGCAAAATAGAACTTTAAAGTATATTCTAAAATAGAACTTTAAAGTATATTCTAAAATAGAACTTTAAAGTATATTCTACGCAGTCGTACATTTATTTTTTGGATTTTGAAATTTTTTTAATTTTTATTTTAATGTTTGAAAATTAAAAGAATAAAAAATAAAAATAAAAGTTAAAAAAATGAAAATAAAATCTAAAAACTGAAATAAGATGCAGAAAACCAGAAAATGCAGTTTTATGCTACCCTAGCATGCAAAATCCGAGACATGAGATTTTTCTGAGCATAACCCAACTTAGCCGGAACTGCATTTACACATCCCAAAACAAAGTGGGTGCAAGACTCTAAGGAAAAAAAAGTAAAATCCCTACTCCTGAACATTCAACAATGAACCCTTAAATGCAATACCATTGCCTAAAAATCTAGAAAACAGAGAAAAGAAAGATAGATAGTAAATTGAGAACACTCAGAGATTTTCTCCTCTTATTTTGCTCCAAAGTGTAGAAATCCTATAATTACACACAAACAATCCCTGTTTCTACATCCATTCTAGTAAAATCTAGCCTCCCAAAAAAACAGCAACCCTGGCATTTCGGTCTCCGACCCAACCCTCTTACTGCCCTCCAATGCCATCTTTAAAATTTGCCCTCCAACTTTGGGTTTCCTCTTTGTTCGTTTCTCTTTTCTGCCTTTTCGCCTTAGCTTGGTCTCTTCGTTTCCATTTTCCTCTGCCTGAAGCCCACGCGATATTCATTTCATTCCATTTTGCTTCGAAACGATCTCCATTCTACTTTCGAAAATAGCTCGTAACGTTTCCACCCAATAAAATTCATAGGCGTTATGACATTTTTGAAGACTATTGTCATACACTCAGTATTTTCTAGTAAACGTTACAATCTCTCGGTAATATAGTGCAAGTTGGCATTATAAATATGGGGCTTTGTTACACATGTCCAAAGATGGGGCTCCATGGCACTACCGCAGTCCCGCAGCCGTCGCTGCCAAAACTTTCCCCTACACGCCAGAGACATCAGTGGTTCTTTGCTGATCGAGTTGTCCTCAATCCACCGTGGCATTGCCATTCATTATACTGAAAACATCCACGTCATGGATTCAATTCCTTGTTAGGCTCCATCGCTGCCGTCTAATCATCGTTTTTCCACCTTCTGCACTCGAAGTCCTACATTGACACTGCATTCCGTATGCTGCATTGCTCATTCATCCACGTCCGAATCGTGGCTCAGGTCCACGTCGATGCTGGATGGTGTGCCCTCGCAAATGCCTCTTATATGGTAGACGTCCAATCTACCCGATGCCCATTTTCTAAACTTGGCCTGCATCGTTGTATCTCGACACCTTCTTCCGTCCGATGCCGAGTCTTCGCGCCCACCTAATCATTCTATGTCGCGTCTACATGTCGGGTCCGGCGTTCACTTCGTCTCATTGATTGCCAACACCACATACGTTGATCAACCATCCAACCACCGCCGCATCGTTGGTCTCCATGCTAGCGACGCTCCACCTCGACTCCGGATGGTCGCCATATCGTGTGGGGTCTGCCATCTACTACTCACCTGCACATACCCACAATGTATGGCGACCTCGACTCTGAATGGCCGCCATATCGTGTGGGTTCTGCCGTCTACGACTCCCCTGCACATAACCACAACGTATGTTAAGCGGAATATTCAATTAAATTTAAAAACCTTTTAAAACACCTTTATTCCATGCTGCTTTGTTAATAGTAATATTAATATTAACATTAACAATAATATTAATATTATATATATATATATATATATAATTGATGCTTTTTTTATTATTTTATTTTTATGTTTTTTTATTATAATTATTGGAACCAACAATTATATTCAATAAAGAATCAAAGTTCCTTATATATATATATTCTTTTTTATTACATCTTTGTTTTTTTATTTTTTTAATTCAAATATATATAAGGATACACATATATTTGGTTTTTTTTATTATTATACTGAAACATACACAAGAAAGAAAACATAAAGCTTAACAATATAAATGCTAACATCAAACTACCTAATGAAACCAAGCAATGGAAATGAAAGAAACACTCCAAACACATAAACTTCTACTACACCTTTCATCCATATCCTTTTCAAAATATTTTTCCTTTCCTCATCTTCTTTGGTCCAACAGCCATTTATTCTTATTTTTTTGTCTGATTCTTCTTCTATATTATCATTGGGATATGCATCTAGATAGATTACGTAGGTGGTTGGGTTATGGGGGCATCACATTTGCTACAATGGTACCGAAATTTAGAGACAGTATTAGCAGTGGCCATGGGGATTGGGAATGCATCCATATATTTTGGTCCTTCTCTCCTTTTCCATCCATTATTTCCATTTTTGCTTCCTTCTTTCCCATTATTTCTTGACCAATTTCTTTAAAATTTTCTTTGAAATTGGGGTCTATTATTAATCTATACTTGGGTTGGTTTTTCATCATTTATATACTTATCCCTCTCAATTTTGGATAACCTATTATTGATTGTATTGAACATTTTGATAAATTGGCTAGACAGTCTTTCCAAGGGATTGACCTCAACCTTCTTCAACATTGTGAACCCAACTTTCTTAGGTTTCCTATCTGCTTGGATAGAACTTGGCTTAGAAGTGTATGGCTTCATTTTCCCATTGTCTAACATATTTCTCTCTATTGCTAGGGCTTGTTCCATATAGTCATCAATGGTGTTGGTTCTATGCTACCTCAACTCATAACTAAATTCTCCAAAAAAGGTATTCTTATAGAAGCATATGGCCTGATGATCAGTGGGTCTCAAGGTAATGGAAATTTTGCTTCTAATTTTGAAAAATCATTTGTTAAAATCTTCTACATACTCATTTTCTTTCTTCTTGACTGTTGCAAGTTCTGTTAACAAAGACTGTTCATTTTTTATTTCCTCGTATTTCTTTAAAAACATCCCTTCCATGGTTTGGAAATATAGTATTTGGTCAGTTGGGAGATAATTGAACCAGTCTCTTGCATCACTCTTTAATATTTTTAGGAACATCTTGAGCACTACGTCCTCGTGTTCAATCTCTAGGCTATCTAATGCATATAGGAATATTTTAATATGATCTTCTCCTATTGCCTTGAAATTTAGGCAAATATTTGTGGGCTTTGGCTAGAAAGGGATGCAAGTTCTAAGGTATTCAAAAAGGCATGTACCTATTAGTCCTCCATACTTTCAAGTTCTAATTTGAATATGCCACATTGATGGGAAGGGTACTGAATACAGGATTGCTAATAACAGGTTTATTTGTAAGGGAAGACTTTTTAGAAGACTTACTACCAACTGTATAAGTCCTATTTTGATAAATTGGATAGGGGCCTTATAAATATGGATAAATACCTATGGGTATTCAAATACTGGGAAGAGCTCTTTGTCACTGCATCTAGTGTGCACCAGGTCAGATTCTCCTTTTTCTTATTTTGGGTTCATTCAAAGTCACTAGCACTTTCAATGCAAATAGAATTTTTCACAGGCCAAGATTGCTCAACTGTTAAATTTGCTCAACCATTCAGACGTATTTAAAATATCACATAAAAATTTGGTTCATAGAAAATTACAGCAAAAAATAAATTATGGTAAAATATAAACCCTCTAAATGTAGTGAAACTGACACACACAAGGTCTATCCTTGATGCCAGGAAACTATGGTGTAAGATGGTGTGCTGGTATTGTGAGAAATATCATATGAGGATAAGCTAAAAAAGGATATACTTATAACCATAAAAGGCTCTCCCCGACCACAGTGCTAGAAAACTATTGTGGAAAATTTTGAATATCCTTACTAATTGTCACACTATTCAAATTTTTGTAAACCCACAAGTAGAGGTGTGAGCTCTAGTCAACTCATCTCTTCATCCTAGGATAGCTTAAAAGATAAACAGGCTAGGTCTGGACACCCTAATATGATCTTATGCAATGTTTATTAGAAAAAAAGCTCAACCAAATTGAATTAGGCAGTAAAACATCATTGACCAAGCATATGATAAAAGCATTTCAATAGTAAAAGTAGACCAGTGCCTTGTCCATTGGGCTATCATAGCGATTCTAATCATTCATACAATAGAGAGCAAAAAGGGAAAGAAATACTGATAAATCTATGCTCATTTGAATATTGTAATAAACATAGATTCTTAAATCAATGAAGAAATGTTATCTACATGTTCAAATAATGTAAAATGTAGACAAGATAACATACACACATTGCACAGTAAATAGCCAACAAGTAGGAACTAAATATTATATATTATATTCAATAGGATGTTTAAAATAACAAGGCCTGGCATAATACTCAGGTCCTCTATTGAAAACAATACATGAATCACCCTATTCGAATAACGTAATAGGGGATTATTATCCACTATCCTAATTATAGACACACAGACTCTGGCTCCTCAAGCAACTCTTGTAAATAATCTTAGACAGACTACTCAACTTTTGGCAATACCTACACAAAGGGGGAAGAATTTAAAAAAAAATACCGAAACAAAGAAAACAAAGGATATATGCTAGCTTTGGCCAGACACTCAGAATACCTCACATGAGTTTGCTATGAGATTGCTTGATGATGAAGCTTGGCTGCCTTGACTCCTTTTATAATTGGGCTGTCCAAAATCAGTTACAGATATTTGGTGCAAGTGCTACCACTTGGAAAACTTTCTATGGTCTCACGTCACTTTGGCTTCGTGAGTTTGTTACCAAAAAATTAGTTGATGCCAACTATCAAAACTTTTGTCAGGTTGTTTATTGGTCCAAGGATGCTCTATCTATTACTCTAAATTATCCTCTTGGTATTTTATTCTAATGGCTTTTGATTTGAAGGGGGATCTTAATAGTGGTGGGCTAGGCATTTGAATATGCTATGTAATCTGTACAAAAGGCAATTTAGGCGTATTTCCTTTTTTTTGTTATTCTATTCATCTACCTTCTCATTTTTAGATGATCTTTGACTAGGACTGACGCAAGTAGGTTAAATAGAGAGGACCCCAATGGGATGGTGAAGATAGAAAAGAAAAATACTATGAGGTAGAACAATATGGGGAACAATATCGATGGTGGTGGGAACAGTTGGATACAATGGACATGGAAGGCTACAGACGATGGAGGTGAGATGGTATTTTATGGAGTAGACTATGATGGTGATTAAGAGAGAATACCCAGAAAGAGGAGGATAAATGGAAATGAGAGGAAAAATAGAATGGAAAATGAGATCTGGAAGCATGCATATTGGGGGGAATGACAATAAAGGCACACTTTCATAACTATATTCCATTGGGGTGATCCCTTTGTAACTATGTCCAATCGAGACACTGCTATACTCTTAAAGCACAAACAATTCCAAGGATTTGATATTTTCTTTCTACTACGCCTTTTATACAAAAAATTCTTACATTTCTTACATTATTTCATGGTTATTACCTTTTTCACGCTCTAGTCCATTGAAGTTGTTGAGTCCCTTCCTTTGCCCACTACCTTCATATAGAACTACGTCGGGGTCATCCATTTTGTCAACTAATGGTGGTAACATTATGTTCTATAGATATGAATAGATTTTGGTATCTTGGCCTTGCGTTAAGTCTGTCCTTTGAGCTATGTGCTTCATGGGTTTGTCTTTCTTGGTATAAAATTTTGCTATATTTAGCTCGTGCATGGATTTTATTCACGTGGCTTGATATTTCTTTAGAAGTTGAATCCACCAAGTCTCATTGCTCATCTGATACACCTCTTAAAGCAAATGATATTCTTTGTGTATTTTCTTGGACTCCTATACTTTTATTTCAACTATAGTTTCAAGACTTGCTCCGAGTGATTTGTCGATCTTTGTCTACTTCAAAGAGATGTGTTCAACTTGAGGTGCCCCCTAATTTTACTACTTTTGGCTCTTGGGTTGTTTGACACCCCATACCTTCTATCAGTCCTTAGATAGTGAGCCACACATCTTCCCAAATGGATTAATTACCATTGATTTGTCCTAGGATGATCTAGACCATTGATGCTTCTTTCACTCTTCTCTTTGGTCTATTGTTGATGCATCACCAACGAGCAATCTTAATGAGCAACGAGAATATATGGGAATACATCTTCATTGATCATCTAAGGCTATCACTAATGAATCAATTATAATTCTTGGGTGAGGATGATAGCCAAACCTACTTGCTGATGAAAAATTATCATCGCTAATGGATCGATGATAGAAGTTTCTTAAGGGAGATGAGAAGACTTGCTCAAACTAAGATATTTCATGATCATTGATGAGGATGAATTTTTGTTGGTCAGAATGATGACAAGGATTTAAATAAATGACAAACTTTCTTGGCCTCAGGAATTGTCGCTTATAACTCAGGTAATTAAAAATCGCTCAGTAAACCATACAACCTGAGGCTAGTCTTCACTGATGAAAAATACTATCACTGGTGGACTGAAAATGGATCGATGATGAAGAGTATTGAGGAACAACAAAGAATTTGCATGGGTTTAGACTAGTGTCAATAGACTAATATGGTCATATATTGTATCAGTGATGAGGCTTTGGATGCTTAACTCTGTTTTTATAATGACTTGAGTTGACCAAAATTGTTAGGAGGGGGACTTGTTAGGATAACGTTGATAGAACACTTGCTTTGAATCAAAAATTGGCTATCGTGGATGAGGCCAAGTGGTCATTGATCGTATTGGCAATGAGGTTTTGCAAGAGCGACAATGAATCTATGTTTTACTTCTATCTTGATATGATTTTTGATGGAAAATGTCTATCAAAAGTGGATCAGTGATGAAAGGTTGAGATAAGCAACAACATATTTTTAGACTTAATATTTAACACGGATGACTAACCTTAGTCATGGATAGGATCAGCGATGGGACCTTTACAAGAGTGACAGTAATTTTTAGCTTGAAGACTAAGTTCTTACATGGTCATTGATGAAAGAGGCTATCAGAGATGAATTAGCAATGGGAGACTTGGATGAGTGAAGGTAGATTTCAAACTTAAGCTTTATCATTGATGACTGACTTCGATCACTGAAAGGATCAACGATAATACTCTTTTATGAGCAATGATGTTTTGTAGGCTTAAGTCATCGATGATAGCTTAGTGTAGTCACGAATCAGATCGGTGAAGGAGCTTCAGAGGAACGATGGGTGTTAAAGGCCCTTAGACTTTGGCAGATGACTTAGGAAAAATTTAGGTAGAACATTTGGGTGAAGATAAGGCAGTCTTGGATAATTTTTGGCCATGGTCTAACTTAGGGATGCTCTGTGATTTTCAACTTTCTAAACTGACTTTATTAAGGGTTAAGTTTTCAATAGATGGTCTTAGGTGATATGGACTAAATGCATATTTTAAATATATGATCCAAAAATTGGATTTGCCTAGAAGTATTGAAATGAGATATATAAAATAACTTAATGGTATGAGAGTGTATTGGCCTTACATATGAAAAGATGAAAATGGATGGACTTATGAAGAGTAAACTCGTAATATGATAAGCTCTATGCTTACTCTTTCAATGACCATGGAGGTTCTCTTTTGATTAAGATTATTTTCTCAAGGCTTCTTTTTTTTGTTTTTGGACTCGACATTACATCCTACAATCACCTAGACATCCAGACCTTATTGAAAATTAGGGGTGTGAATTAAGTTGGGATTTTTGAATCCCAACAGGGTTTCTCTTAGAAAACCCAAATTTTGAGTTGACATTCAATATGTTGGCCCTCCCCTAGGTTTTGCCTTTTCGTTTTCCCACCCTTTTACACTCCAAATGCCTTATAAATAGAGGGATTGGATCCTATTTTTCTTTAGAAGTAATTTTTGGCTAAGAGGTTTTGCTCACAAGTTTTCCAAGCATTTATTTTGATGAATTTAAGCAAGACCAAGTTTCTCAAGTGTCTTCTAGTGTTCTTCTATTGTGTTGCTTCTATGATTTGTTGTTCTTAGTGGATAAGTGTTGGAGCCTTGAGGTGGAGTCTACCATTTGTGGAGGTCTTCATTCTTTTGATTGTTCTTTCACTACCACCAGTTTTATTATTGCATTTTTAATTTTTCTATATTATAAATTGTGTTTTTTATGCCTTATTCTACATTAATAGATTATTTTTACACTTCTACTATGAATTCATGCCTTGATCATACATGGCACAATTTCGATAGATCCGAATTCATGATCACCCCTTACGGGGCATAATTTTGGATATGTTAGTTTTAGAGGTAAATTTTATTTTCCAAACCCTTAGTCTACTTTTGTATGCTTCATTTAGGTCATAATATCATTGTTTACACTTTTTTTTTCACACAGTTTCATTTCATTGCATCTTATCTTGTTCACTTCCAAAAAGGTCAACAATCACTTTTGTTTTCAAATGGTCAGCTAAAAGGACCAAGGGGGATTGATTGTTGTGCCTCCAAGCTTAGTCACATAGTAGCCTAAGTAGGCCCCTAAATTGTGATTAATTTTTCTAGATTTTTGTAAAGTTGTTTTGCAAATTGTGAAGTCATTGGATATATTTGGATGCAAGTTAAAAGCTAGGGTCAACCACCAGATCAAGTGTCCTAAGTAAACTTCTTAGGTCATTTGTTGTTTGTCTTCTATCTATTTCTATTCCAAACCTAGATCATAAATAAAATTAAAATATGTGGTTACATTTCTAGGCATCTGAAAGAGAAAAAGCATATAGTTTGCATTCTAGGTTTAATCTATTTGTGCATTCTCTTGAGCCCTTTCTAAAAAGAAAAAAAAAATTATTGCAAGTTAGGGTTTTAGTCCTCATTAAAAATAAAAAAATCATTCTAGGGTTAGCTTCTTGTCTCCTTGCATCATTTTTTACCTTGCATTGTTCTATTATTTTTTATAGCTTAGATCTTAGAAAATTCAAACATAGGTGCTTTCTCAATATACACATTAAAAATTCTATCCTTGAACTTGAAGCGAGTCCTTAAACTATTCTTGGTGAACCCTTCGACCCCTCAAGCCCCTGAGTATAGAGAATATAACACACTCCCACAGTAACCTTGGTTGCAAATGGATCCAGTCGAGAATCGCATGTGGTAGGGCAGTTTTTCCCCTCTACAATAACTCAACACTTTTTCATTAAATTGAGCTCAAATTATGAGAAGAATTATTCTTTTACAAATAAAACTCATTTATATGTGAATGGTATGTTGTTGATCCAAATAAATTTCTCGTAAACAAAATTCATTATAGACCATACATATATGTATATAGTAATTACTTAAAATTTGGATGTCATGCTTTTGAATCCATATATAAGCTTTCAAATCAAAACTATTGCCAAATCTCATTTCTCATATGGGATTACAGGTAATTCTCTTTTGAGTCCTTCAACTAACCAATGGCCAAATTTACCATTTTGTAAAACAAAGTCTCCCTTAGAAGAATGTAAAGGGTGGATTTGAGATATAAGGAGGACCCTCGAATTCCTCTTTCTTGAAGGAAGTAGATCTATACCTTGGTTTAGACTTTGGTAAGTTTTTGAGTAATTCTTCACAAATAATTCACTTTGAATTTGCTTCCCCACTTCATTTTACCTGTGGTTAGGAAGGTTATGTGTCCCCATAAACCCATAGGTATCTCATATGATCCCTAAAATGTAGAATAGGATTAAGAGAAGGAGTTAGGGAGGCCTTCGTAAGTATGTGGGAGATAGAAGTCTTGTTGGTAGGAGGATCAAAATATTTTTACTTAATTAGTTAAGAATAAAAACCTCTATGAAGTTCAACGAGGCAAGCAACCATCCGTAAAGGTTATCCTTAGAGCAAGGATGATCTTAGATGTAGTTAATCAATGAAAGTACTTTCCTTTAATAATTAATGGATGGGTAGCTCTACAAAAAAAGTTGTTCTATGTAGGTTGGTAGAAATTCATAATCCAAATATTCTATTAATTCAAGATACAAAAGGGTTAGCTATGAAAGTGATGGAAGATCTTAGTAAATTTCTTAAAGGATGGGATTTTCTAGCCCTTGATGTTGTAGGGGCCTTGGGAGGAGTGGTCATAGGGTGGAAGGCAAATCAGTTTAGACTAACCAAATTTACATTGCTTGACTCAGGAGGAGGGACTAAACTCTTTTCAATGAAGCTCGAGGAAATAGTGATAATGGTAAACATTTATGGCCCCTATAAATACGTGCAATATTGGGATAAGCTTATGGATTAAAAGTTTTTAGAAACTAATAATTCAATTTTAGGAGGTGATTTGCACTTAACTCTTTCTAGGAGTTAATTTTGGGGTATTTTTGCTAGAACTCATCCACTAGCTAATTATTTCATACAATAGTTTAAATCCAAGGGGTTGGTAGACCTAGTGCCTATAAAAGATATCCCAACTTGGAGAAACATGGGGATAGGAGTTGATAGAATTTCTAAGAGACTAGTTAGATTCTTAATATCAAAGAGTTTGGTAAATGACACTTACATATTGAAGTATTGGATTGAAATCATAGGAGACTCTGATCACTCCCCCATCATGCTTCTTATAATAAAAGAGGATAAAAAACCATATTTCTTTTAAATTCAATTATGAGTGGCTAAAATAGGATAGCTTTATAACTCTAGTAAAATAAGAATGGGTGAAGTTTGATCCTAGTCTAAGAGAATCTACTAGTATTCAATTTGCAGCAAATCTAAAAAGGGTTAAGGGAACAGTGGTTCAATGGGTCCATAAAAATAAACTGGTGGATGAGAAAAAATTGAGGGAGATTGAGGAGCAGCTTGTAGTGTTTCTAGTAAATGACTTTGAAAAAGAATTAGATAAGAAAATAAATCTTAAGTATAAAAGTTTGGAACAATAGGAGAAGATTGTTTGCAAAGAGATAAGCACAATGGAGTCTCAAAATTAGAGCACTATGGATTGTAAGTGGGGATAAGAACGCTAATTTTTTTCATAGCTTCATAAATCATAGAAAATAATAAAATACAATTTGGGAGCTACAAGGTCAAGATGGAAGTAAAGTCTCCTCCTTTAAAGAAGTAGAAAACATGGGAGTAAGGAATTTTGGTCAACTATACAAGGATCCTGGTCATTGAAATAGTAAAAATAGCTTCTCTCTTTCTCAAATTTGTAGATGAGGAAGCCAATGGTGAGTTTATTAAGGAAGTCTCAAATGAGGAATTCAAAGTTGTTTTAACCTCTTTCTAGCAAGATAAGATTTCACGACATGACAGGTTGGCTATGGAATTCTTTATTGGGCTCTATGATATTTTGGAGTCTAGCCTAATCAAGGTTGTGGAGTCTAGGCAAACAAGAAGGATAAATGTAATCTTCAAGTCTATCTTCATTGCTCTTATTCCAAAAAAGATAATCCTTATTCCTTTGATGATTTTAGGTCCATTTTTTTGTGTAACTGTGTGTATAAAATTATAGTAAAAATAATTGCATCAAGAATTAAAACGTTCCTCTCTACTTCTATATCTATTGAGAAATTTGGTTTCCTACATTGTAGACTAATTAATGAAGTAATCGGTTTTGCTCAAGAAAGTATTTTTACCATAAAATCAAAGAAACTACCAGCAATGGTGATGAAGTTGGATCTCTTCAAGGCTTTTGACAGAGTAAACTGGTTATATTTAAGAATGATACTTACTCATATTGGATTATGTGTTCAGATGGTAAATTAGATTATGGGATGTATTTGTTCTATTTCTCTTGTAGTTTTGGTTTATGGATCAGCCTCTCAGTTCTTCAAATCTTCTCATGGGATAATACAAGGTTATCCCTTGTCACCACTATTATTTATTTTGGTAGTTGAGGGATTAAGTAGGTGCATTTTAGAAGCCAAGATGGAAGGGGTTGTAGAGGAAATTATAATAGATAGAATAGTGGAAGCCACCCATCTATGTTTTGTAGATGATGTTCTCATTTTCATAAACGAAATAGTAAGAGTTGTAGATAAGTTAAAACAATATTTAGATCTTTTCTATCTAGCAAATGCAAATTAATTCACAGAAGTAAATCATCTCTTCTAATCGTGTGGATCGGGATTAGACCATTTTAATAGGCCAAATTTTCCTCTTTAATATATTTGATCTTCAAGAAGAGTTTAAATATCTGAGGTATTACAGAAGAAGAATTGGAATAGTCCAGGAAAGTGCCATTTATGTAAGTCAAACAATGAAATAATTGATAATTTACTGGTAGCTTGCTCCTTTACTAGATAGGTTTAGATGAAGGTTACAGCACAACTAAGTCTTCCTTTAGGATGGAAAGAATATTCCCTAGTAGAATGCTTAAAATATTGGTTTAAAAATAGGTCATACAAATATTTTATCTCTCATTGTTTATGTCTTGGGGAGTATGGTTATCTAGGAACACAATAATTTTTTAGGATCAAGAGAAGCTTGTCTGGCAGGTCTCCTCCCAAATCATCAAAATTTTCAATAATTGTAAGTTTTAGAAATAACAAAGGTAAATAGACAAATAATTCCTCTAAAGATCAATAAATCAAGGGCCTGGGGATTTTTCGATGGGGCTAGATAGGGGTCCCTAGAGTTTGTGGAGCAGGAGGATTACTATATATTTTTTACTCATTATTTTAAATTCAAGGCTAGACTAGGAGAAGGTTCTAATAATTATGTTAAAATTATGGCCCTCAAATTGTTGGTTCAATTGGTAGAATCAAAAGAAATACAAAAATTCAAATTTATGGAGACTTACAAATGGTAATAAATTAGATGCTTGGTTTTTTTAGGATGGAAAACATGATTCTACAACCCATCTCCTCTCAAATAAAAGTTGTAGATCGAAGTGAAGATTTTACTTTTAGGCATGTTTATAGAGAATTGAATAGGGAAGCAAGTGAACTCTTAAAGGAAGCACTTCATAACCATATATGTGCTTAGTATAGGAATCAGTGAGGCCAATGCACTATAGCTGGTCCATATCTCTATCTGGGGGGATTAATTCACTCCAGTTAAAGCAAGCACAGTTAAAGAAAAATTTTCAAAAAACTCAAAAGTTAATGATTTAAAGGATATTGGCCGACAAATTGGGAAGGTGTCTAAGTATAGAACTTAGCCTAATAGAGATAGCTAGTTATGATGTATAAGTGACCTAACTTTTAGGTCATTATTAAAACTTTGAAGAAATACCGAAGAGGCATCTGAAGAATGTAATTTCATATTTGCTTAATATAAAATTATGAATTTTTTGAGGAAAAAAATAATTACCTAAAAATTATATATATCACACATGTTGCTCCTTCAATATGTTTTTATTTATGATAAAATTGATAAGTGGACAATATTAATTTATTATAATATTGATATATGGACAAGTGTTTTCTCTTACTTATTCTTTAAAAAAATGCATTATAATTTCATACCATGTTTATAGTAGGTTTTAAAATCTATTTGAAACCCTCATTTTCTCAATAATATCTATAAGAAACTTTGTTTATAATAGATACAATTTGAGTAGGTTTAACAATGGAGACTTTGACATTTTAATTTGAATCCTATGGGGTAGGATTGTTCACTATATTTTGGTAACTTGAGTATGGTCAGATAACCATATATTAGGTAAACGACATCTTCCATGAAAGTCATCTCATATAGCCTATGGACTCTTGGATATTTTAACCTACTTTACCTTTAAAGAGGAGTGACATGAAGGAAGAAAAATAAATAAATTATTACATTAAAATTGTTCTTATTTTCAAATTTAACATTTAAAATTGTGTCCTTATAAAACCACCACATCATTGACACATGAATTTTATTTATTTTTACATAGTTTGGTGATCCATCTTGGTTGGGTTTCTTTGATTTTAGTCTATATAATATAATAGTATGTTCAGTGATGATACAACACTAAAAATCTATATAGATGTGATGGTGTCAAAATTATACAAGTTTTAAAAACTTGAAAATTGAGTTGTGACACAAAAAAATTGAAGTGTTGTATAGGTTTATAGGTATAGAGTATTTGGTTTTTCCACGCTCAAAAGGATTAATAGCATATGAAATTCACTCTGCATTCCATGACATGTAAGAAACATTTTGATCAAAGCCTATGGGAAAAGATTCGGTATTGGCATGAGACAATAGTATTTGTTGCTACCTTGCTTCTCATTAACAACCTTTCACACAATGTGCAAAATCATTTCATCCAGAGTTTACCTTTCATGAGTTAAACATCCTCCTAAAGTCCACCCCATATATACCTCTTCCCATGTCTTTCCTTTGCATATTGAGGCACAATATATCATATGCACTCTCATGGACCCATATTTAACGTTAAGAATATTTATATAAAAATAAACATAACTGCAATAGCAATGCAAAAATTAATGTAAATGTTTATAAACTAAATGACTGTGAAAATAAAAAATAACATAAGTGCTTAAGAAAATAATTGGATGGAATTAGAACAAACTTAAATTAATCAAGTGGAATAGATATTGTAGGCCTCTTTGAGGGGGCAACCTTCTTGGAAGCAAAGCTTTGATACAACTTGAGAAAAATATGAAATACATTCTACTCCAAACCCATGTCCTTATATAGACTCTTATTTACCCTAACCCTAATGCTAAAGGGTTGGGCCAAATGAAAGAGGGGACCCAAGCTACTAATTCATTTTTATAATCAAAGTAAATTCTACATCATAATGGGCACATACACATTAGGTGCCCAAGGTGCAACATACACCAACACTAGACAAGTACATAACAATGGTTGTGTTACAATAGGGTCCTAACATGCCCTCCCCTTCAATAATATTTATCCTCAAAGCTTGAGGTGAGTAAATTGATGTTGTATATGATGGAGTGGCTCCTAGGTGGTATCTTCTATCTATAGTCCATACTACTCCACTAGAGCATCAGTGAGAGCATGGTTGCAAAGTGTGTATGTATGACGGTCCATAATACTCAAAGGTTCTAAGATGATTGAATCTTCCTCATATGATTAGGGTAGTGTGGATTAGACTTGTATATAGTTTCCAAGGACCTTCTTTAAAGATGGGATATGAAAAATTGGATGTATTATGGAAGAAGTGAGCAAGGTGTAGCAACAATATTGTCATTGTTGTCAACACAGTCAGACAGATCGGTTGATGCAGTGGACAGGAGTTAAGAGGTTCTTCAGAGTATGTACAAGACAGATCGGTTGATGCAATGGACAGGAGTTAAGAGGTTCTTCAGAGTATGTACAGTGACTTTCCAAAAGATCGAAGTGGCCCATATGCTAAAAATCAAAAGAAAATCACAAGGAAGAAAACTATCGCGATATCTCGACATGTTGAGAAGAAAGAAAAACTGTCATGATTTCATGACATGTTCGGAGAGAAAGTGCAAGCAAGAAAAACTATCGTGATTTCGTGACATGTTCGGAGAGAAAGCGCAAGCAAGCAAAACTGTCATGATTTCACGACATGTTTGGAGAGAAAGCGCAAGCAAGCAAAACTATCATGATTTTGTGACATGTTCGGAGAGAAAGCACAAGCAAGCAAAACTGTCATGATTTCGTGACATGTTCGGAGAGAAAGCGCAAGCAAGCAAAACTATCACGATTTCATGACATGTTCGGAGAGAAAGCACAAGCAAGCAAAAATGTCATGATTTCGTGACATGTTGGAAGAGAAAAAGGCAAGTGGAAAAACTATCACGATTTCGTGACATGTTGGAAGAAATAAAGGCAAGTGGAAAAATGGTCGCGATTTCGCGACATGTTGGAAGAAAAAGAGAAAGCAGGAAGAAGTGTCGCGATTTCGTGACAAGTTCAAAGGAAAAAGAACAAGTAAGAAAAGTGTCACGATTTCGCAACATATTGCAAGAGAGATAGTACGAAAGAAAAAATGTCGCGATTTCACGACATGTTGAAAGGAAAAAGACAAGTAGAAAAAGTGTCACGATTTCGCGACATATTGCAAGAGAGATAGTACGGAAGAAAAAGTGTCATGATTTCATGACATATTGCAAGAGAGAGAGTCCGAAAGAAAAAGTGTCACGATTTCGTGACATATTGCAAGAGAGATTGTACGGAAGAAAAAGTGTCGCGATTTCGCGACATATTGCAAGAGAGAGTCCAAAAATAAAAGTGTCGCGATATCGCGACATGTCGGGTTTTCGTGACCCGAAGGCAAGAGAAAGAGCAAAGGAGAAAAAGTGTCGCGATATCGCGACATGTCAGGTTTTCACGACCCGAAGGCAAGAGAAAGAGCAAAGGAGAAAAAGTGTCGCGATATCACGACATGTCGGGTTTTCACGACCCGAAGGCAAGAGAAAGAGCAAAGGAGAAAAAGTGTCACGATATCGCGACATGTCGAGTTTTTGCAACCCGAAGGCAAGAGAAAGAGCAAAGGAGAAAAATGATTATCGACATGTCGCATTTTCATGACTAAATAAGGAGAGAGAAAGTAAGAAGGCAGAAGTGTCACGATATCACGACAAAAGTAAAGAGGAAGAGTATGGAGGCGAAAGTGTCACGATTTCGTGACATGTGTTTTTGCTGGTACAAGCCAAGAAAAGAGGCAAGGAGGTGAAAGTGTCGTGATTTCGTGACATACTGCGGTTTCATGGGTACAAGCCAAGAAAAGATGCAAGGAGGAAAAAGTGTCGTGATATCACAACATGTGTTTTCACGGGTACAAGCCAAGAAAAGAAGCACGACGACGAAAGTGTCACGATATCGCGACATGTTGAGTTTTCACGGGTACAAGCCAAGAAGAGAAGCAAGGAGGCGAAAGTGTCATGATATCGCGACATGTTGTATTTTCGTGGTCCAAAGCAAGGAGAAAGAGAGAGAGAACAAAAGTGTCGTGATATCACGACATGTATTTTTAGGGACCAAAGCAAGGAGAAAGAGAGAGTAAGCAAAAGTGTCACGATATCGTGACATGTTGCTTTTTTGCGATTGAGTTGAAGCCGACGAAGACCTATGACAATCGACTAAGATTAGGGTTTGCAGTCGACTAAAATTAGGGTTTGCAGTCGACTAATATCAGGGTTTACAACTGAACTAAGATTAGGGTTTTGATCATGAAAATGTTGTTATAAAAGGAGGGTTGTTTGGAGATTTGGAGAATCGATGAATGCGTCGTCGAATATGCATCGAAGCGTGAAATGTGGCCGTAAGAGCGTAGAAAGCATAGAAGTGACAAGATGATGGTGAAGTGCGCAAAGTGAGCAAAGAAGTCATGTCGAATTGTCCTAAGTGCATCTGTGATTGCATAGAGAAAGAAGGAGCAGAGTGTGCAAAAGGGAGAAGATGATCATGAAGTTGGATTGCAACGAAGCAGAGTGTGCGAAGTGTTTGCACAGAAAGAGCGAAGTGCACAGAGAATGCAAATGTGGAGAAGACCAGTTAGGATCATGCAAAAGCAAAGGTATTTTATCATCAAACTTATAGATTCAAAATTAAAGTCCAGGTTGCAGCTTGGCATCAGGGGTTGGTGCTCCTTCCAGTAGGTGCTGGTAAATCAGGGGTTGGTGCTCCTTTCTATTGGTACAGATAAATCAGGGGTTGGTGCTCCTTCCAGTGGAAGCTGGTAAACTATTTGTAAAGTTGGTGCTTTGCAAAGGCTGGATTTGGATGGTAGTCCAAGCAGTCATTCTTGAGGAGTAGCCAAATTGGTGAACCTCGTTAAAATCTTGTGTTGTGTGATATGTTCTTTTGTGATACTTGCTTTATCTAGTTTTAAGGTTTCATTATTTTAGTTTTAAGTGCTCTGAAGTTAAGCTTAAAGTACCACACTGATTCACCCCCCCTCTTAGTGCCATTGTAAGACTAACAATTGGTATCAGAGCCAAGTTCCCTTCTAAGGCTAAATCAGTCAGGGTTGATCTTGGATTAGTACACAATGGGTAAGAAGAATAGATCCTCCTCCAAAAGGGCATCTCAGTCAGTTTCAGTTCCTGTGGAAGAGAAAATTGAACCAAAAAATGTTGAAGACTTCTCATCAAACAAAGCACCTTTGTTTGATGGAACAAATTACATGGTCTGGAGAATCAGGATGTAGACATATCTTTGTGCTTTGGGATACAACATATGGGATTCAGTAGACAATGAATACACAATACCCATCACTCCTCCAATCGATGCTGTTGGTAAGAATCTGTTTGAGAATGACTCAAAAGCAAAGAATGCTATCAGGTGCGGATTAGTAGATAGTGAACTGGTAAAGATCATGAGTTGTAAAACGACAAAAGAAATATGGGACAAACTAAGGAGTATTCATGAAGGAGACGATGAGATCAAGAAGGCCAAGTTGCAAACACATCAAGCTCAGTTCGAAGCTTTGAAGTTGAATAACGATAAGAACATAGAGGCATATATGGTGAGAGTTAATGAAGTCCTAGAGGATGATTCTAAGAAAGAAACAGGTGGAGGTCTTTTCATGACACTCAAAAAAGAAACAAAAAAAGAATAGGAATGTGATGAAGAAGAAATTGATGCAGAAATAAATTTGAAAGAGGAATTAATTGCAACTCTAGATGAATTGAAGATAGAAAGAAAAAGGAATAAGGAAATCTCAAGAAATGCTTGAGGATGCAAATGAAATAATAACCAGTTTGAAAGTACAGGTAGAAGAATTCAAAAGGATTGAAGAAACTCTCAAGTCATAGTTCAATGAGAAAGAGATTGGTTGTTGCAAACAAGAGGAAGAGATTGTTTTATTGAAGAAACAACTAGAAGAGGCCAATACAAATCTCAAATTTGAGAAAAGCACAGAGTTGCTAGATAAAATGATAAGCCAACAAAGAAGCTCCACGGATAGGTGTGGTCTTGGATATGAAGCTAAACAACCTTCATCTTCCAACTCTGCAGAGAAGAAGAAGTTCATTGTTGAAGGATCAAAGCAAGAAAAGCTTGAAGTTGAATCTTCAAAAGGAAGAAAATATCAAAGGAGATCTACAACAAAGCAACCACAACAAAAGAGGTTCTATCACTCTCACTCTATTCATAATAATACTTTTAATGGCTATTGTTTCAGATGCAACCAGTATGGTCACAAGGAAATTTATTGTGGATTGAATAATAAATCAAAGAGTTATGCTGGTAGAAATACTTCTGAATTTTTGAGTGAACAACATGTACAATGTTTTCAATGTAATGGTCATGGGCACATAGCAAGGTTTTGTCCAAGCATTTTTGTATCTAATTTAAGGCAAAGTAGTAGATTTCATCAGATGCAAAGAACGCAACACAGACAGGGAATAAATCAAGTACATAAAAAGGAAAATAATCATTCATCAAGGATGCACAAGAGACAACCACACAAGAGAAATGTTCAAGTTCATGAAAAGGTGCAAAACAGGGATGCAGTTGAAAAATCCAAGCTCGAGTTCAAGAAAGTTTGGAGAAAGATAGAAGAAAGGAAATCATGTCTCCTTGGACTGAAGGAGACTACTTCGATATTGCACTAAGCAACTCCAGGTAGCACATCCTCAGGGGGAGCAATCTTGAAGTTTCATTTTAATGCTCCTATGTATTTGTTTTATTACCTGAGGATGAAAGGCAAGTAGTCAAGGAAGTTGTTGTATAGTTGTCAAAGTGTAGTTTTCAGTTCATGTAGTTTGTGGAAGTGTCGTGAAGGGTGGTGATTAAATTGAGAGTTGTCATTATTGGTAGTATTGCTATATGTCATTGTTGTACTAGTGATGGTTCTTACTACCACTATCCAAAGTTAAGGATTATAACAGTTCAGATAATTTGGTTAGTGAAAGAATGTTGCCCTAGCCGCATATTTGTGTTTCGATAAAAGTAGTGTGTATTTGAACTACACATTGACGTGAAAATTGTTAGATCTATTATGACATTGTGGTGAAAAATATTGAAGTCTGATCATTGACTCATGTTTAGCCCACCAAGATGAGCAACTTTGCTTTGTGAATCATACCTATCCGAGGTCCAGAAGTATGAGTTTGAGTAAGGTGCACTATAGTTGGCCATGAAATGTTTAACAAAATATTGTCTCTTGATTCGAACAGTTGAAAGTAAGGAGTGACTAGCGGTGACTGTAGAAAACATAGACCAAGTTGAAAATATAAAAAGGGATTTGGTTGTTGTTGTGGTACAGTGTTTGATGCTTGCATAGAGTTGGCGATAGAAATTGCAGTGTCGGTACAGTGTTGGACAAAAGTTGGTACAAGTGTGAGTCACTTGTCAATTTTGTTGACAGATGTGAAATCAGCATTTTTGAATGGGAAGCTTGAAGAAGATGTTTATATTGAGCAGCCAGATGGTTTCCAGCTTGGTGATGATCCCAACTTGGTTTGTAAGTTGAAGATATATGGCTTGAAACAGGCACCCCGAGCATGGTATGCAAGGCTAGACAACTATCTCACTCAACAAAGGTTTGAGAAAGGTATGGTGGATAGTAATTTGTATGTCAAAACAGAAAATGGGCATCTTATTGTTCTTGTTGTATACGTAGATGATATCATATTTGGTAGCAACAAAGATGAGTCATGCAAAGATTTAGCAAATAAGATGCAGAAAGAATTTGAAATGTCAATGATTGGAGAACTGTCATATTTCCTCGGGTGGCAAGTTAATCAAAGTAAGAAGGGCATATTTTTTCTCAAGTTAAATATGTAAAAGAGATGTTAAAAAATTCACAATGGAGGATTGCAAGCCAGTTAGCACTCCCATGATGACAGGCTACAAGTTGAGCAAGAATGACAAATCTCCACCTGTTGATCAAATCATGTACAGATCTATGATTGGAAGCTTACTATACCTGATAGCTATCAGACCAGATATTTTGCAGGTAGTATGCATGGCAGCACGATTTCAGGCTAATCCCAAGGAGACTCATGTGACAACATTATGGTGGTTGATTTTTGAAATATCATTGAAGGGAAAATGATTATGTGTGAAGTGATTTTTAAAGTTCTATGAAGTGGATTTGATTTGAGATCGTCGTTCATTGTTGAGTTCATTTTGAGTACTACTTGAGCATGATTGATTGAGCCTTTGAGAAGGCCTTTGGGAAATATTTGAGGACAATGCTGGGACAGATTGCTAGAGAAGATTCGGACAAGTTCTTAGTGAGCTTGGTGGAGCAGATTTGGACAGGTTTTGTATGAGCTAGTTATTCAGCATTGGACAAGTTCTGTGTGAGCCTATTGAGCAGGTTCTTAGTGAGCCTATTGATTGAGCTTTGGAGGTGATATAGTACAGAGGATAGAGTCTCAATGGATAGAAATCTAGCAGCCAACACAATTGAAGATAGACCTGAGTGAGGATTCTTCAAGTGAAGAAGAGGTCCACCAGTCAATGCAGCAGAGAGACAGAGTCTTCTATAATATCACAAGGGTACTATGGAGTATGGGTTATGGTATCCAAAATATGTAGATTGGGTAGGATGTGTAGATGACAGCAGAAGCAGAATATATTGCAGTGACAGCGTGTTGTACAAAGGAGAAAGTTGCAAAAAGTGAGGTTAAGTTGGATTTTTATTCCAACAACAAATTGTGGAGTAGTCACGTTTCCCAAGAATTGACTAGCTACAGGGATCACATTCTCAAGGGGAGCATTTATATATTTGATTATCTTTTTGCTCATATTTGTAATTTTTGCTAACTGTCATAACGTGTGCCTGAGAATTTTGTGCATGGACTCAGGGGGAGTCTGTAGTAGCCCTTTTGGTATTATTGTCAAAGGGGGAGAAGAATTACAGAAAATTGCATGTGTGTTGCCAACAATTCCAAAGGGGGAGATTGTTGAGCAAGGTGCAACAATAGTATTGTCATTGTTGTCAACATGATAGCGTGGGTCGGTTGATGCAGTGGACAGGAGTTAAGAGGTTCTTCAGAGTATGTACAAGACAGATCGGTTGATGCAGTGGATAGGAGTTAAGAGGTTCTTCAGAGTATGTACAGTGACTTTCCAAAAGATCGAAGTGGCCCATATGCTAAAAATCAAAAGAAAATCACAAGGAAGAAAACTGTCACGATATCGCGACATGTTGAGCAAGAAAGAAAAACTGTCGCGATATCGTGACATGTTTGGAGAGAAAGTGCAAGCAAGCAAAACTATCGCGATTTCGTGACATGTTCGGAGAGAAAGCGCAAGAAAGAAAAACTATCATGATTTCGTGACATGTTCGGAGAGAAAGCGCAAGCAAGCAAAACTGTCACGATTTCGCGACATGTTCGGAGAGAAAGCGTAAGCAAGCAAAACTATCATGATTTCGTGACATGTTCGGAGAGAAAGCGCAAGCAAGCAAAACTGTCACGATTTCGTGACATGTTCGAAGAGAAAGCGCAAGCAAGCAAAACTGTCATGATTTCGTGACATGTTGGAAGAGAAAAAGGCAAGTGGAAAAACTGTCACGATTTTGCGACATGTTGGAAGAAATAAAGGCAAGTGGAAAAATGGTCACGATTTCGTGACATGTTGGAAGAAAAAGAGAAAGTAGGAAGAAGTGTCACGATTTCACGACAAGTTCGAAGGAAAAAGAACAAGTAAGAAAAGTGTCGCGATTTCGTGACATATTGCAAGAGAGATAGTACGGAAGAAAAAGTGTCACGATTTCGTGACATGTTGAAAGGAAAAATACAAGTAGAAAAAGTGTCACGATTTCACGACATATTGCAAGAGAGATAGTACAGAATAAAAAGTGTCATGATTTCGTGACATATTGCAAGAGAGAGAGTCCGAAAGAAAAAGTGTCGTGATTTCACGACATATTGCAAGAGAGATTGTACGGAAGAAAAAGTGTCACGATTTCGCAACATATTGCAGGAGAGAGAGTCCAAAAATAAAAGTGTCGCGATATCATGACATGTCGGGTTTTCACGACCCGAAGGCAAGAGAAAGAGCAAAGGAGAAAAAGTGTCACGATATCACGACATGTCGGGTTTTCGTGACCCGAAGGCAAGAGAAAGAGCAAAGGAGAAAAAGTGTCGCAATATCGCGACATGTCGGGTTTTCACGACCCAAAGGCAAGAGAAAGAGCAAAGGAGAAAAAGTGTCACGATATCGCGACATGTCGGGTTTTCACGACCCGAAGGCAAGAGAAAGAGCAAAGGAGAAAAAGTGTCGCGATATCGTGACATGTCGCATTTTCGTGACTAAATAAGGAGAGAGAAAGTAAGAAGGCAGAAGTGTCGTGATATCGCGACAAAAGTAAAGAGGAAGAGTACGGAGGCGAAAGTGTCACGATTTCGTGACATGTTGTGTTTTCACTGGTACAAGCCAAGAAAAGAGGCAAGGAGGCGAAAGTGTCACGATTTCGCGACATGCTATGTTTTTGCGGGTACAAGACAAGAAAAGAGGCAAGGAGGCAAAAGTGTCACGATATCGCAACATGTGTTTTCACGGGTACAAGCCAAGAAAAGAAGCACAACAGCGAAAGTGTCGCGATATCATGGCATGCTGAGTTTTTGCAGGTACAAGCCAAGAAGAGAAGCAAAGAGGCAAAAGTGTCGTGATATCGTGACATGTTGTATTTTTATGGTCCAAAGCAAGGAGAAAGAGAGAGAGAACAAAAGTGTCACGATATCGCGACATATTGTATTTTCGGGGACCAAAGCAAGGAGAAAGAGAGAGTAAGAAAAAGTGTCACGATATCGCGACATGTTGCTTTTTCACGGTTGAGTTGAAGCCGACGAAGACCTATGATAGCCAACTAAGATTAGGGTTTGCAGCCGACTAAAATTAGGGTTTGCAGCTGACTAAGATCAAGGTTTACAGCCGACTAAGATTAGGGTTTTGATCATGAAAATGTTGTTATAAAAGGAGGGTTGTTTGGAGATTTGAAGAATTGATGAATGTGTCATCGAATATGTGTCGAAGCGTGAAATGTGGTCATAAGAGCGCAGAAAGCAGTGAGATGATGGCGAAGTGTGCAAAGTGAGCAAAGAATTCATGTCGAATTGTCCTAAGTGCGACTGTGATTGCATAGAGAAAGCAGAAGGAGCAGAGTGCGCAAAAGGGAGAAGACGATCATGAAGCTGGATTTTAGTGAAGCAGAGTGTGCAAAGTGTTTGCACGAAAAGAGCAGAGTGCACAGAGAACGCAAAGGTGGAGAAGACCAGTTAGGATCATGCAAAAGCAAAGGTATTTTATCATCAAACTTATAGATTCAAAATTAAAGTCCAGGTTGTAGCTTGGCATCAGGGGTTGGTGCTCCTTCTAGTAGGTGTTGGTAAATCAAGGGTTGGTGCTCCTTTCTATTGGTACAGATAAATCAGGGGTTGGTGCTCCTTCCAGTGGAAGCTGGTAAACTGTTTGTAAAGTTGGTGCTTTGCAAAGGTTGGATTTGGATGGTAGTCCAAGCAATCATTCTTGAGGAGTAGCCAAATTGGTGAACCTCATTAAAATCTTGTGTTGTGTGATATGTTCTTTTGTGATACTTGCTTTATCTGGTTTTAAGGTTTCATTATTTCAGTTTTAAGTGCTCTGAAGTTAAGCTTAAAGTACCACACCGATTCACCCCCCCCTCTCAGTGCCATTGTAAGACTAACAAGAAGGCAATTCTAGCTTGTAAGCCATGGGCCCAACCTACTAGAGCACTTTATATGATAATTTTGGTTAGCTTTTGAATACCACAAAGTTTTAATGATGATTGCTTGTAGGGATATAGGCATAGGAAAAGCATGCTTTCAATGTTAAAACTATGATCAAAATGGTTTTTATCTACTTTTTTTCACATATGGTTCTACACCATGGCCAAATTATCATGAAGATGTTGGAGTAGATGTGCACCCTCTATGAGAGTGGAATCCACGGCTTGAATCTTGGAACTACCCAAAATGTATGACAAAAGTGGTAGTGGAGAGTGTCCATAAAATATTTTATATGGTGTCATCTAAATGGAGTGATAATAAGTAATATACCACCACTTAGCAAAAGGAATACATTTGACCCAATGAGTTGGTTGCTCAATTGCAAAGCAATGGAGATAAGTTTCAAAATACTTATTGGTAATTTTAGTGTTCCCATTGGTCTAGGGATGGTAATTTTAAATCATATTGAGTTATGTGTTGTGAAACTTAAATAGTGCTTGCTAGAAATGACTAGTAAATATGGGACCATGATCCCATGTAATGGACTAAGGCATGCCATGAAGGAAAAAAATAGAATCAAGGAATATTTGGCCAATCATTGAGGCCTTATAAGGATGGGCTAGAGGATAAAATTGAATCCACCACCACTATTATAATTGTTTTACCTCTAGACTTTGGAAGCCCTTCAATAAAATCCATAGAAATATTTGTCCAAACGATCTCTAGAATTGGAAAATTCTAGAGTGTAACTAGCATGCAAATAGTTTTACCCTTAACATGCTAACAAGTATCACATGTTGTACCAAATATTTGGATATCCTTTTTCATACTTACCTAGAAAATATGCATTTAGCTCATTCATATATTTTTAGGAAGCCCAAATATCCTATAGTTGGAGAAGCATGCATTTCCTATAGTATAGACTCGCAGAGTGGTAAATTGTTAAGGAATATTACATTATTTGGTACATGTTAATGTATCCTCGTGGTAACTTCATGGTACAATTGTGAATATATAATATATTAGAGTTGAATATTTATTTTAGATGTGTTATTTATATTTTCCCTTTCATATAAGTGTTAATGTATAGGAAATGCACAAGTGTCATGCAAGAGTGCAATGTGCAGAAAATGCACAAGTGTCATGTAAGTTAGATTGCAAGTGTAGATTGACTGAATGTGCACAAGTGTCGTGTATGTAAGTGTGCAGTAGATTGAGAGTATATGCAAAAGTTTCTTATATTAGGAGTGCATGTAGAAGTGTAAGAGTCATGTAGAAGCGTGTAAGTGTCATAGTCAAGTGTCCATGTAATGAAAAGTCCAATATGCAAGTGGCAAGATGATAAGCGAAAGGTCATGGAATTTGTCATATGGAGAGAAAAATTCAAGTACTTGAATATTTATATTACTATGGCTATATTTTGGATACAATACTCCATGAAAATGGAATTCAAATATTAGATTACAAATTTGTAACAAGAAGAAAATGAATAAAGCTTGTATACAGATTTTGAGAAATTAATATTGTAATTTTTTTCATGCATAGTTCATGAATGACTTAGGCCATTTACATTCATATTTGATTTTATAAGTAAATATTACTTTCTTTATTATATTGGCCTTGAAATACATATTAAATTGCTTATATATTATTCTACTCATTATAATCTTATTTTGACCTTTAACATTGTGACTATATTATATTGGGACCAATGATATTTTGTGGTAGTAAGGCTGAAAAAGCCAACACAAATTTCTAAGGATAACAAGGCATCGTAGTATCATAGATATTTTCCATCCCATGTATATCTTAGGTAAGAGATTGTATCAATTTTAAGATATTGAATGAATGGTTGCAAGGTGGAATCTTAGATCACTTCTCCTTGAATTTGGTGGGTCCATTGAGGAAATGGAGTAGATATGATACATAACATGCCCTAATCCTCATATTAATGGAATAGTGCATTAGTGATTACATTTTTTTACCCTCCTAATAAATGATTTCATAGTCATACCCCAACAATTTGATAACCCATTTTTATTTTTTGTGCATGGATACATGGTACTTAACACTATGGTGGCATTTTTTTATGGAAAAATGTCACCCAATAAAAATAGGCCTCCATTGGTTGACAACATGTAATATTACCATCATCTCCTTCTCATAAGTCAATTTTCTCTATTTTTTTCTGATAGTGCCTTACTAGTGAAGGCCAATGGCTATCCTTATTGCATAAGCACTACCGAATTTTACTTCCAAAGGTATAACTTTCAACCATAAATGGTTTGGATAAATTAGGTATAACTAGCATAAGAGTAGAAAGCATAGCTTGTCTAAGTTGCAAAAATGCATGTTCAGCAGGTTTTAACCATAGAAACAAGTTCTTCCACAACATAGTTGTCAAAGGGGATGTAATATTTCTCTAATCATGGATAAAATTTTGATAATAGCCCATGATACTTTTATTGTGTGTGTGGCTTGGGCCATTCTTGTATAGCAATAATCTCTTCAATATCCACCTTGACACCTTCTCCTAATACTATATGGCCTAGATATTACACTTCCTACATCGCAAAAGAACAAATTGGATTATTTTGTATACTATTGATTATTAGCCAAGAGTTGTAGTGTTTGGTCTAAATGTTACAAATGTTCCCCCCATGTACAACTATAAACTAGAATTTCATAAAAAATGATGAGGACACTATTGTACCTTAGGCTTATCCTTAAGCCTAAGATATTATTTTGCATTGTATAGGCTTATCCATAAGCCTAATATTTCTTATCTTGCATTGTACTCACGTGAGGTATAGTATGCCCATGTTGGATATTGATTTATTAGTGGTTAGGATGCATGGTTATGTTATTGAGGATTTTTTATCTTCTAGCATATTGTTATTTTGTTTGCATCCATGTTTGTTGTAGGTGGTTATCCCTACATAGCATATTTTTATAGGTGGTTGGCCTTGCATGGCATTATTTTATAACCCTTGTAACCACATCGATTCTATTGTTGTACTATTTAATAAATTGTACATAATTAATATCTATCTTCACGTTTGATTTCTACATCATCGATAATCAGAGTTATAGGAAATTTTTAGCAAGAAGGGAGGCAAGGTGCCAAATTTGTTGCTAGGTGACTAGTGGAGATTGTTTTCAACTAGTGCACATGTTCCAAGGCTAGGTGTTGTGAGGAATTGTCTTGGACCAAACCATAGCATCCATTTGTGAAACTCCTAAGGTTACAAAGGGTATGAAATTACCCCTAAATTGAATGCTCCTAAAAGAAAATCAAAGGGTAATCAAACTTACCTTGAGGAAGGCAAGAAGAATTATAATAAGTTTACATATTCAATATCAAATGGAGGATCAAATGAGGATCTAATATTATTGGTAGAAGGAATATATTGCATCAAAATATTGGCCAATTTGTGACCAAGAGAAGACCTTGGCACTCCTTGTTGAGAGAGCATCTAGGCAGCTATAGGATGCACAGGTTGAGGGTTTGCATATTTTGAAGGTGTTAGAGGATTGGCGCTCATCATGAGGTATCGAAGGCATAGTGTAAATTTTGCTTCATTCCCTCCCTTACCCCCTTTCTCCTCCTTTGTCTAATTGGTTGTCTTATTGATCAGCACTAGATCGACCACTAGACTGATCGACATAGAAGCAACAAATCCTTGTTTCTCCCTCTTCCACCTCTACCCTCTTCTCTCCCCTACCCTCTCTTACCCTCCTCTACCCTCCTCTTCTCTTCTCTCCTCTATCATCATGTTCCTTACTAGCCACTATTTGATCTGCTACACACAACCCACAGTCATATCGATAAACAATAGACATCCCCATATAGGCAAACATTTCTACCTCATTGTTATCCACAACATATCAAGGAATACTTCCTCCCTCTTTCCATGATATTGACATCAATCATAGCTTGTAGGCGAACACAAATCACAACAACCACTAACGAATAAAAGGATAAAACCCAAAAAAAAAAATTCTAAGGTTTTTATTTGTCCAACTAGGAAGGAGTATCTACAACCCTAATTTCCCTCTAATCCTTGAGTGATACATGGCATAACCTTAGCATCACATAGAAATTTGTAGTTTCCATCCATCTTAGGACACATGGTGATGTTTGGTTGGCAATTGTGAATCCATGCTGGAACTCCTCTTGTAGGTTGAGGTGGGAAAATATTTTTATTTCAAATTCATTAGAGACTTTAGTCCCACATCGACCCTATTTGGGGGTTGAGAGCAGCTTATAAGAACCAACACACTTAGTAGGTAGTGACCACCACTTAGTGGCCATCCTTGACTTTGCATCTCATGCACAACTACATCGGTTGGAGGCATTGACTGACAGAGACACTTGGCATCTTTCGATGGCTAGACTGATAGACTTTCTTCACCTATGTTGTTGATCGAACTTGTTTTATCTATATTGTTGACCTAACGATTGACCTGAGTTGACTGGTTTGATTTTCATGCAGTTGAACTCTGAGGCACATTGACTAAAAATATTTTTTGCAAGGAGAAATATTTTTTAATTTTTGTAAATTTCAACCTTTTATTTTTTTGCAAAAATTTACAATTTTACCTCCATAAATTCAAATTTTTGCATAAAGGGAAAATTGTAAAATTTAGTGCTTATTTTTTATTTTTACCACTTCAAATTGAAGGGTAAATTATTGTAATTGCACAAATTGATGCAAATTTGTAAAAGCACTAGAATTACCCTTTTTACAATTGGAAGGTAAAATTTTGTATTCTAGGTTATTGTGCATTCGGAAACTCTCAATTTGTTCCTAATAGCTACCTAAAAATTCATGATTAAGGATAGGGCACCATGTTGTCTATCCAGGATAAAATATTTACTAAGCAATGACTCAAAATAATCATGGTTAATCTCTAACAAATGCAAGCTTCCAAGTTTTGAGGTGTAGACCAATTAGTTCTACCAAACCCCATAAGGGGGTGGAGGTCCAAGGTTCAAATATCGAGCCTCACTAGACTGAATGCTTGTCCCTTTCCTAGTGCTTTCAATGGTGTAAAAGGTTTAAAATTATTGTGGCATGGTGGTTATAGGGGTAGACTACATGAATAATTGTGTGGCAACTTTCGGGGTAGACAGCATAGAATATTGTGGCAGTCATAAAAGCTAGACAACCTGCCTAGATTCATGGCGGCTAATGATTCAACCATGTAAATTAAAAAAAAAACAAATGCAAGCTTCCCTATTGGCAAAATAAATGGCAGCAAAAGAGAAAACACCTTTTGAAAAATAAATTCTTCCTATGGAAGAAATTGATGAAGAAAAATTTGTAACAGCACCTAGAATTGAACCAGGATCTCTGAGCAAAAATCCCATCGACTTTTCATTAGATGATGTTTCTCTTGAAGCAAAATAATTTGTTAATATTTCTAAGGAACACTCAAAAAATATTGAAATTCATGAAGTAACAATACCTAGAATTTTTCCTAGTGCTTTCAATTTCGTAAAAGGTTTAAAATGATTGTGACATGGTGGTTATAGGGGTGAAATACATGAATAACTATGTGGCGTATTTTGGGATGGACAATGTAGAATACTATGGCGGCCATAAAAGCTAGACAGCCTACCCAGATTTTTGGCAGCTACTGATTCCACCATGTAAATTCAAAAAAAAAATAGTACCTAGAATTGAACTAGGATCTATGGGTATGGAGCCCATTGTCCTTACCTTGGACTATATAGTTATTCATGAAGACAACACAGAACTGTTTGAAGAAAGCCCTATTAATGAAGTTGAAAATAACTAAATTCTTCCTATTATCGTATTGATAGAATATTGTGAAGAAGTAGATATTATGTTGGAGCTCTCCATTAAAATTGCTCTACCACAATTGGTTGATTTTATGACTTTGCACCCTAGATTTGTAGTTATCTATTTGTAGGACCTTCTTTATACCCTCATATCTTCCCAAGATGGATCACTCTTTTCCTTGGCCATCACAAAAATATCATGTTTTTCATTATCTAATGGGGTGTATCGGTGATCACTAAGATTTATGGCCTAAGAAGGCCACCACCACTACCCTCACTTCTCATCGACTTCTTCCTCTTTCTCATGATTCTACTTTGGAGACTGATACTATCATCAAATACGGTACTTGACTTTCAGGTTTCGCTCGCTATAGATAAAGTTTTTAATATGACTTGTCAGCTTCCATATATGGCTCAAGACTTTCAAGATTTGTTGAAAGCATTTGAATCTAATGCTTTTATGGTTGAGAGGAATTATGAGGACACTATTGTACCTTAGGCTTATCCTTAAGCCTAAGATATTATTTTGCATTGTATAGGCTTATCCATAAGCCTGAGATATTTATCATGCATTGTACTCACATGAGGTATAGTATACCACGTTAGATATTTGGTTTGTTACATATTATGATGCATGGTTATGTTTTTGAGGATTTTCTTATCTTCTAGCATATTGTTATTTTTCTTGCATCCATTTTTGTTGCAGGTGGTTATCCCTCCATAGCATATTGTTATAGGTTGTTGGCCTTGCATGGCATATTTTTTTTTATTAGTAAGAGGGGTTTTGAAAGGTTTCCATAACGTTTTACAAAAAAATTCTAGTTAGGAACAGTTCTCCCAACCATCAAAAACAAAAAGGAGGCACCTTCTTCGAAAATAAGAAGAGACAAAAATAGATAAAGAAGCCCTCACAGGGGTAAAAGAGGAAGCCTCAATAGATAATAAAAGAAGCCCTCACAGGGGCAACATGAAATGGAAAAGAAACCACAAGATATTATAGCCAATACTTGTACTCCTCTAGAAGGGCATCTGCTCACATGTCTAGGGGAGGCAACAGTTAGCTCTAGTGTGTCATCTACCAAGTGATAAAAATCCCATAGGTGGTAATCAGTAAATATGATGTGATTACAATGTCTCCACATATGGCTTACAAAGATAATATCCATGCTAAACCACAAGCTCCACATACCTTGAGAATTAATTCTATCAAGGTGAAGGTACTCATGAGAATATATGGTAGAAATAGAACCTCTAAACTTAGAAAAATTCCACAGACCAATGAAACCTCCAAACATAACTTCTAGAATTGCTATCCAATTAGAGGTGGAATCTCTAGATTGAGACACCTGTGAAGTCTTAATTGGAGCATATTTTGGCATGGGAGAAAAATTCCACCATTTGTTTGAAGGAAACAAATTGGGTAATAAAGTGACCCACAACATGGAGAAGATGCATCTAACCAAGAAACCCAAACTCTGATAGAGCTCACAAAAAGGAAATCGATGTGGGATTGCCATCAACTAGGGGTGGGGGAGAACTTTCATTCCAAATGGTAAATTTAGGTAAAGCAAAATCTAAGTTAGATAGAGTATATTGTTACAAACCCTATAACCACATTGATTCCATTGTTTTACTATTTAATTAGTTGTACATAATGAATATCTATCTTCACGTTTGATTTCTACATCAAAAAAGATATACATTTATGCAAAAATAGTCAAAACATTGTATTCATGAGATTCTAAAAGTAGGATGGTGCATTGGTAAGACAAAATGAAATGACAAGGAATTTATAATGGCCTTCATGAGTATGGAATGTTATCTTTAGAATATCTTATTCCTACAACCTAATTTAATGATAAGTTGAATAAATATTGAACTCTAAGAAGAAGCGAGTGCCATCAAGTTCAATCAATAACTCATCAATAATATGAATAGGAAACTTATCCTTGATAGTGATTTTGTTAAGTTCTCAAAATTCCATACATAATCTCCAAGACCCATTTTTCTTATGAACTAAAAGTACTAGAGAAAACTATGGGCTAACACTCAGTCAAATGACCCCTACTTCTAATAACTTTTGCACCATCTTCTTAATTTTAGTCTTCTGCACATATGGGTACTGGTAGGGATGAATGTTTGACAATAATATTGATTGTATGATTATGGCTGCATCATGGCAGTAACCCTTGTTGTTATACAAATACAAGTGCATGTTTATCAAAAAAAAATTATAATTCAACTAGTTGAACAATATCATTGGCATTCAGGGCTTGTAGTGCAAAAGTTGTGCCATCACATTTTGATATGACTTCATCAGAAGTATTTACATTTTATGTGAGCTAATGAGTTGGGTAGAACCCATAATCATTCCATAAAAAAGTATATTTCTTTCCATTTTTGGTGAATTGCATTCATAACTTAGAAAAGTCCCATACTATCAGGCCTAATGTACAAAGCCATTGAGTTCCCAACATGATGTTGCAACTCTGAAAGGAAGGGAAAACATATTTACATTGAGGTTGTAGTCACCTATAATCACCTTTACACTTTTATATTTTCCTTTGCACAATAGAGTAACCCCATTGGCAACCATGACTTCAAATGAATTTCAAGAGTAGATGCAATAGACTACTTTTATAGCTACTCAAGGATCAATAAAATTATGGGTTACTCATGGTCTTGGGAGTAGAAATTCTTGCTAATGCATTTATTAAAATTTTAGGTGGTTGATCCTCAATTTCTTTAGACTCTTCAGTTGATTTTTCTTTCTATGGTTCTCCCCTTCGTCATGTGGTTCCCTGGTGGAAGGTTCACTCACATCGAGTAAATATAGTTTCTATTGCATATATTTTGATCCAAATAATAGTTATCATTATAGTTGTAACATAGTTCCTATGCCCTGCGTGCCTTTGTTTCTTCTCGAGTGAGACATTTAATCTAGGATGTTTTGTTTCCTAATTTTGATGATATCTAGGATGGAAATAGGGTTTGAGCTTGTGGAGGTTTAAGTACACCTCTATGCTATGAATTTATCTTCAACAAGACTAACCAATCCTACAATTACCATCATGTTGTCCAATTTGAACATTTCTACTTCAACACAAATATCTTCCTTTAATCCACTAATGAAACAACTTTGGATAAACTTGGCATTTAGTCCCATAGTGTGATTTGCCAACTTTTCAAATTGTCTAGTAATCACAAACTAAATGTTGTATGTTTCAACTTTATGAGGGCTCCAATGAATTTTCATACTCATTGGATCCAAAATGGGTTAGTAATTTTGGCTCAAATTCAGCCCAAGTAAGCCATGGATGCATACTCTTTAACCATTGGTGCCATTGAACTACTTCTTGTTCTAGGTGGAAGTATGTGATTGCAAGCCTTTGATTATGAGTGGCATGAAGAGAAAAATATTGTTTGACATGATACAACCAACTAGTTGGGTCCTATCCAGTTGATTTTGGAAATTCTAACTTATATATTCTTTAAATTATATTTAGAGGTAAGGTAATTCATGCTCTATTCTCAAAACTACCATCTTAACTCCCTAGTGATTATCCTACTAGAATGTTGTATTTTGTATTTATGCCTACAAGATCATCAATTTTATCCAATTTTGTCTAATTTGAACAATGCCTAAAGAATTTGTGATTGATTATGTTCAAATTATTTCACCTAGTCACCTAATTGCTCTAGCTCTTGGATAGCTATAATACCACCAGTCATTTTTAGTCACTTTAAGGTTGCTAAAATTTTTTATCAAAGTTATATATCAAAATGATTGACTGAAATAGATTATCAGAATGGACTATACAACAAAATGATAATTTTCAAAAGGTAGGGCTACAAAAATGGGTTTTCAAAGTTAGGTCTCAAAATGATTAGCTCAAAGAGGGAATCGCAATGGGCTATATCAGAAAATAATGAATTTTAGCTTTTATATTTTTTTACTACTGAAAATTGATTGCTCCACTAACAGAGTGCTGACAAATGATTATTCTAATTGTCAAACTAGTTATTCTTTGCAGTTTGAGACTAACAACTAACAACTAACTACTCTTTTAGTTGGACTATATATTATTTGTACTATTATATTGTATATTCTTTATACTTTCAAACTATAAATTCTTTGTACTATCACATGAGATATTCTCTGCACTATCAAACTGACTGCAGTAGTCTCTTCTATAGTATACTCAAATATGGTTTTGGCTTTGACAAGGAAAAGACTTTAAAATAATATTTTAATAGGGAAAACATAAGTCAAGGTGTGTTTTATTTTTTATGTTATTTGATATATGATCTCATTCATGATTAGTAGTCGATCCAATATTTCAAAACTCTAACTACAAAGCATTCCATTATACCCATAGCCACACTATCTATTTTTTAGGAAACTATGATAGTAACTTCCTAGGGCTAATTGTTTACTGATACACCAATAAAACTCAGATATATTACTATGGGTGAAGGATTCTCCTATTTCTAGGGCGTATCCCTATATACTTGAGGATATGTGGGACCTCATAGACATATACATATGTTTTCTAAGACTTGGATATTGGATTTTGAGCACCCCTCACTTCACTAGACACTTTATGGGTAATCTAGATTAGAAAAAAATGATAGCTCCTTCATGATATATTAAAATCCCCAACATAGGGTTTCTAAATTAATCCACTTAAACAAAAATATATATGTTCTTTTGGAAATATACCTTAATGAAAAATGAGTATAATGAAAGAAAAATATAGAATATAAAAATGGATAGAAGGACAAGACTTTTTGCTGCTACTATAGAACACATCCCTAGAAAGAGCTCTGATACCACTTGTTAGAAACCTTTATATAAAATAAGCATAACCACAACAATAATGTAAAAAACTGATAGAAATGCTTATAAACTAAATGACCATGAAAATAAAAATAATAGAAGTGCTCAAGAAAATAACTAGATGGAAATATAACAAAATTGTATTAATCAAGTAGAACAGATAGTATAGGCCTCTTCAATGGGACAACCTCCTTATAATTAGAGCTCTGATATAATTTGAGAAAATATGAGATACATTATACGCCAAACCCATGTTCGTATATAAACTCTTATTTACCCTAAACCCTAATGCTCAAGGTTTGTACCACATGAAAGTGGGGACTCGAGTTGCTAACTCCTACTTATAATAAAAATAATTTTTACATGAAAATGGGCTCATACATACTAGGCACCCAAGGTGCAACATACACCAACACTAGACAAGTACATAACAATGGTTGTTTTAGGATAAGGTCCTAACATTTAATGCTCTCACCTACCCACGTTTTACTCATGTAAGCATAATTACATTGCGCATAATCCACTTTTACTATAGATATTACATTACCTTAGTTATTTTTCATTCTTGCTCAATGTGTATCTGGTACCATTTTTAGCTTTGTAAAGATCTCTTGTAACTGCTTTTAGTGAATTTATTTTTTCAATAATTTTTATTTTTTTTATTGGTAAGTTTATCTTTTTCTTTCACTTTCCACTCTGTCTTTCCTATAGATAATTCTTGTGCTTTGGTTTTATGAGTCTCTTTTCTAGAAGACTTTAATTTTCTCTTATATTTGCAACTTCATGTTTTCCCTATGTTTTTCTTGAATTGTCCCATATTAGAATCATCAAGCTTAGTGCTATTAATTGTTAATTTAATGGCTTATTGACTTCTCTTATTCGATGAAAAGTTATATCAATTTAGTTATTTTTGAGTGTTTATTTCTTGCTTTGTACAATATTATCATTGTTTACATTAAAGAGTTTGTCATTTTCCCTTTTCCCAATATTAGGGTAAGAAATTTCCACACAGATCAAGACTATGTTGTGTTTGATGTATTAATGTAAAGAAGGAGGGACTCGCAAAGTGACTTGACCTTATTCATGTGTTTTCATAGTGTAACTCATTTGAGTTATTTTCACGAGGTTAATTGTCTTTCAATTTTTTTGTAATTGTTAACCTAAAAAGTGGTGATTTTTTCATCTTTCAATTTGGTCTTGTTGGTCAAATATCTGCATAATTAACAAAACTACGTTTGTGCACCCTAGACATGGCCAACATTGAAATACAGAAGGAAAGGAATGTCCTCCGTGCCAATATCCAGAGAGGGTTGGCTCCCTTACTAAATCCTACACTGGTTTAAGACTAGAGTTGCAGGAAAGAAATTGGAAATAACAGAAAGAAATGGGAAATATGGCCACAGGTCGAAGGTGTAGGATTTGGGGCAGACTAGCAACAAGAAATTCACCCAAGCATTAAAACAACATGTAATAAAAGAAAAGCAATAAGAATTTACTTATAACCTTGCATAAACAACCTCCAGGATTGCATTCCAGTACTCACTCCCTCACCAACAATATTCAAATTCAGATGCAAAATTTAAATTAAACAATAGATAATGAATATGAGCATAAGATAGAAATGCATAAAATAGAAGGAAATCACACACAAGATCACTTGCAAATTCAGAAGCCTTGTATCTTCTATTGATGTAGAGAACTTGAAGAGTTTTCTCGTAGAATGTCTAACCTCCTTTTACAATGAGAATTGGGTAGTATTTATAGAGGATTTTGCCTCTTTCATTAAATGCACATGGAGACAGGATGTTTACAAATCAGAGACCAATATGAGAAAATTCTTCCTTGGAAATATTGAAAATACATCCTCTTGAAATAGTGATCCGACTTCTAAGGAAATTCCTTCACGAAATCTGCATTTTTGGATTTGGTGCACAGAAAATTATAAGGCTTGGTTGTTGACTAGAGACGTTCGCCATCTTGAAAATGTGCTCCTGCTTTGGAAATCATAAAAATCATCTTGCATTTTTAATACTGCTACCTTCCCTGCTCGAGATCCACAATTTGAGTTACTCCTCGCCTCCATCATTTAATGCTTTTTATTGACCTACCTTGGGCACCTTTAGAAAACTCATGATGACGTTGATAGCATATTTCACCCAATCTGGACAGTGAGCGAATGCACATTTACTCTTTCCAGAGCGTGCATTAGTGGAGAATACGCCTTTATAAATTTAATGGATCATATTCCTTCTTTGGCCATAACAACAATCATTCTTCTTATCCCAGGCGAAAAACTTTAACAACCACGTCGTTTCCTTTTAAATTCGTGTTCACCCCCAAAAGGGGTGAAAGAGGCCATCGCCTTCCTTTTGGGGCGAACGCGACGTTGACTTTTCAACGTCGCTTGATCTGCCATTACATTCGCCCGACTTCAAACTTTGTAGCGTGTTCACGTGACTTTGCTTTTAGGGGGACGTTCACCCTTGGGAGAGGCGAACGGAGCATTCACCCCTCAACCAGGGTGAACCTAATGTTGACTTTTCAACGTCGCGCCTTTAATGATGTTCACCCCAAGGTGGGGCGAATGGAGCTTTCACCCCAACTTTGGGGTGAACACACCCTTTTTGTCGAACTTATTTTCTTCGTGACGGGCAGGCGTATTTTTAATTTTTAAAGGACGTTCACCCCAAAGTGGGGTGAATGAAGCCTTCGCCCCAACTTTGGGGTGAATGTGATTCTCCCAAGCTTTATCTTTGGGCATCATCGTTTCTTTAAATATTTTACCATTTTACCATTTCCTTTTCTTTCTTTCACTTCAACGAGGGTTGCGTAGGGCCTTTCGCTCCTTGGTTGGGGTGAACGCATCTTCATTCCTTAGAGAATTTTTCACTTCAAGCACTTAATATTTTATGCACCCTCCTCAATGATTTTATAGATGATGCAAACCAAAGTCTCCAATATATTTCCAGACTTATTCCTTAAACACCCATTATTTCCAAGCCAAAAAGGTGTATAAAAATAAAGAAAGAAAATAAAACAACTACAATATATCAATTTGGTCAAAATATTATATTATTATATTAACATATTTTTTCGTATTACAATAAAAAATGCTTCTACAAAATTATATCAAAACCCCAATGTGGCAAGGTGTAAAACTACCAATATTTTTGGTGGCTCACGGGGTATCCAGCTCGCATGGATGCAAGCGATCCTAGGCCTTTATCCATTGGGATTCTATGGAGTCTTTTTGTTGGCTGCCTTGGCTGGCATTTTGATGTGGATGCCTTTCTTGTGCCTCCTCCTCTACTTTCTCTGTGGCTTCAGCCTTATTGCTACTTTGAGTACCTCTACCCACTCTACTTCTTATACTGCCTTTGCTACCGTTGCGTGCTCTACTATCCTTTCCTCCTGCTCTTTGAGGCTTTCAGAAGTTACCTCATAAACTGTGATTACCTCCTCCCAAGCATGAGTGGTAAATAAGCAAGGAGTACTCAAAGACTCATAAATGAAATGGATATTCTGGACATCTTCCAGGTTGAGGCGCTTCGCTCGTTGAGCTAGCTCAAACAATGAAAGCTCCAGGCGGGTATACTTTTGCATAAGAGATAGCACCTATGCTTCTGTGATGGGATCCTCCCATGCATCAATTTCTGAGGTATCCTCCATGAACTTCTTCCAGGTGCTTCCAATTGTTCTTTCGGTAGAGGTTCACCCCATTCATCTGTAAAGTCTAGAAATCCCAAATCGGCAAGAGTGTCAAAATGAGTCATGGAAATAGTATGCTCTCACTCGATGGTATTAAGGATTTTTTGGCCTTCTCTCACTAGGTCCATCCTCTAAAAATAACTGTACAATGTGACTTTGGAATTGACCAAGCATGATCCATTTCGCTTAGGGGGTGAATGTGTATGTTGGAATTAGCTAAAGCTTGAATTTTTATAACCATCTCCATGTATGGCTCTAACATCTCCTCAGTAGTATCTATCAACTATTGCCCCATCTGAATCTATATTCTGGCTACCCATAAATAATGCAACACTTGAACTACTTGTGCGACCAACTTTTCATAGTTCTAGGTTGAGCGAAGGTGCGCCTCCTTAATGCTTTTCGAAGAAAACCTATAGCCTGTGTGGCCTTCTCTGCTAGTTGATTTTGTATGGCCTCTAGCTATGTTCGGAGTGAGTGCATTTCTATCCTGCTGCATCTCTTTCCTTCAAATGCACTCCTACTTATCGATGCAAGTGTTCATTTTTGGTGGTTGTCTTCTCCTCTTGCGCTCTACTCTTAGCCAAGGCATTTTTGAGTTCGATAATTTTATTCTCCTTATCAAAATATTTTTGCTTATAATACTCGCCATGCAAGTATACCAAACTCATATCAACCTGTATGTTGCCCATCTTCTCTATGGGATCAATCTTGGTGAGGTCCTCTGTTATAGTCTCACAAACATAATCACTCGACAATATTTCTCCTTGTGGCTTCTGAACCAAGGGAGTGATTTTAGTCGTGTGAGCTTCCATGGTGACTGGATCAAAGGCAACCTTCTTGAGTGGTCGAGCTGGAGCCATAGCTTCTTTTCACCTCTTGCTTTTCAACCACTATGATGAACTCAGGTGCGCTTGATTGATTTTCTCCATGTCAGGCTGTTTTGGTGCCACCTGAACGTTGGGTAGTACTTGTAGCTCCAAAAATGGTGTGAATGGTATCAAAAATTCTGAGCGATCAGGCTCAAAGGAAGTGGATGAGATGACTAGAAGAGGAGGAACTAAAATAGTGGAATGGATGGAGGAACTAGGTTTGATTATAGTTATGCTCACTCTGGGAGGAGCTTGCGTACTTACAACCTTGGTGGAAGTGGTGGTGGGAATGGAAGGGGAAGGGCACAAAAATGGGTTCGGCCCTGATGCATATGAACTGAAAGAAAGGGAGGCCAAAGAAAGGGGAGAGAAGAAGGAGTAGTAGTGACTTTGGGAAGGGAAGAAGAGGGAAGCAAAATGGATATGGAGGGTATACCAAAAGGTGGAGAGATAGAGATAAAAACTGATGGGAGTGAATCGGTAGTCACTACATGCTCCAAAGAAAGAGAAGAAGGAAGAGAAGATGTACCTTCGGGCATGGACACCATGTGATGCGGTGATGGGAGCGGCTATGAAATAACTTCTTCCTGTTGCTCTAGTTGCTCTTTTGCTCTCTCCTCAACATTTATATTCTCCTTGATGTCCATGACCTCCACCTGAGAGCTCTTTAACTGTTGGTCCTCCTCTTGTTCTTGAATCATTGGAAACATCTATGCAATCATCATCGGAGCCTCTATCACTGGTGGAGAAGAAATAATATTATTGAAACAACTAGAACTATGGAAACTATAGCCACTAAAACTTTAGTAGTAGAGGAGGAAATAGCACCAGTCCTTGGTCTCTTCATAGCTTTGGGAAATGGGGGCGCATTTCAAACATTCTGCTTCTCTGATGTAGGTGCCTCCTCAATTTTTTGCTTTATCCACTATGATCTTCTTCTAAACACATATTGTTGTTCTTCTTCTTTTGGAATATCTTCTTCAATTGATGGGTATTCTCCTTCTGCCCTGCTTTCACCACTGTCAGAATGTTGGAAGCTTTGAGGAAAGATCTTTGTGAAAGTGATGGGTTGATAGGAATCAACAAACTCATCGTAGATGTCCGAAAATACCTCATCCATCTTCAACCCGTAAGGAGACGTGGTCTTTCCTCGGTGGACCCGCATTATCCACCAATTTATAATTTTCTCGTCGGACCATAGGGGCTGACTTTATTTTACCTGACTAAATAATCTAGGTGGAGGAATCTAATTTTTATACTTTATCAGATTATATTCAACTTCTTGTTCATAGTAGTCATGCCATGGTGGGAGCGTCGTCATGTCTTCAATATGCCAATCCATGTCGGGCCCATCAAAATTATTTCACCTTTTCTCAATGTCGGGATGAGGACAATAGTGAAATGACTTGGCCTTTACAATTTCTAAAAACTTCCCCAATGGATCATACCTCCAACGTTGTGGTAATTCTATCAACCCCAAATCCTACAACGTTATTGTGAGTAACCGATTCTGCCCTACCTAGCTCACTTCTATACTACCAAACTTGAACGACATATTGCAAGTCATCTTCTTATCATACCCTACTCCATAGACATCATTCACATAGTCCGATTGGTGCACCACCTCCATAGCAAAAACATGTTCGGTGGCAAAATATGGCAACAAAAATGGCTTACCTGTAAAGCCAAAAATTCTCACGACCACGCCTTGAGTAAGCAAAAAAATATCTCCTTTCTCTCTGTAACTACTGCTTCTCTTAACTCTCATGGCACTCTTTCACATGTACCACAAAGTAATTCTATTGCAGGTCCCAAAAATAAACTGTTAAAACTGTAAAATGACTCCCTGCTTGATAGGGCGGAAGTCCACATATAAACTGGTAAAAGTTCATCCTTCTCATCCATTTGTTTCACTATGATGAAAGGGAAGTGTTGTTGTAGGTGGAAAAAGAAATACCATACCAGAAAAGAAGTGTGTCTGAATGACGTCTCTTCCCTAGTTTGCAACTTCTCCAGCTGAAAATTCAACCTTCGAGAAATAAAATCGGCCCAATCGAAGAAAATCGGATTGGTGCCTTGCCTCATGGCTGGTGGAGAGTAAAATTCAACCCGAAAAATACATTGCGCTAGGGCCACCTACCACTTATGAATGGTAGAATCTGTAGGTAAACCCACAATCCATGCCAACATTGAGTAGATATCCAAGCTCTTAAATTTTGTGAGCGGCCTCGACAAGTTTGGAAGCTGCCCCATCTGTGGCTCCTTAATCAATTACATCTCCATGAACTGATGCATCGTTATTGTGGAGACATATCTGTCCTCTTGCTCATTGGTATGTAACTTCTTGGTAATCACATAAGAAGGAGGCTTCAAACCACAAGCGAATGCTTCTCGTACTTCCTCTGGGGTGATGGTAAAAAGTATTTCCCTATTTGCATTCCTCATCATCCTTGTAACTGGATCATAAAATCGAGCAATAAGCTGCACCAACTTCGGACAAGGGTGTACGGGTGGACACAGGTACCAAAATAACTATGAGTGATATGGCACTGTCAACAAGCTTCCTGACGTCAACCCCTGATTCATTGTAAATTCTACATCCTATCGTAATTTCTCCATGCCTTTGTGGGTAATTGCATAGTCTCCAATTTCTGCCATTGTGTCGACGTATGGGTCCAAATCAACATTCTCATTCCTTTGGGCCTTCTTGGATTTCGACCCTCCTCTTTTCCTTGACTTCTTAGGCTCTATAGCCTCTATAGTCTCTTTGCTTCGCTTTCCCATTATTTCTCTCTGATGAGTGCTCTAAATGTTCTCTAAAAACTTCTGCAACAACAGTTTGAAAACACAACGGTAGTAAAAATTTGAAAAATAAACTATGGAGCTTTTACTTGGCATCTTATATAGAGTGCCCCACCAACCACCGTAGTAAATGTTGAATTCCTCTTGAATAATTTTGGAAGAAAATGTGCATTGATTCACTCATCCGACACTACTTCCAATGTTTTAATGGTATCATCTTTTATTCATTACCAAATCATCCTTGGAAAGTGTGCCCTCCTTTGCCATATAAGTTTGTTGTAAAATGTGCCCTAGCTATCGAAGCTTACTTGGAAAAATAAATCGGCCACCTGGAAACCAATGATGTGTATTCTTGCTCCTCGGGAACACAAAATCTTCCTCCTACACAAATTCGGGTGCACGTTTGAATTAAATGCCTTTAGAACACTCCTCGGCCTGCATGCACGCTTCCCAATATCTACCACGCATTCAAGGGTGAAATTCCTTTGCAAGAGTGCTCCTGAAATCACATGCTTCCGAAAAGCAATGGGGCGAAAGCATTTTGAGGCACACTCGTCTTCCTTTTTGAGCGAAATCACCTTGTGGGCACTCGATATCTTCCTCTATTTTTGAAAATCACTGTGCTTTGAAAAATAATGAGGGCAAAACGTCTCTAAAGCATACTTGGCTTTTTCCTTTCGCTCTGAAAATGCCTTCGACTTGCTTGGTATGATTCCATGGTGAATGACCTTCTCTTAAAGCCTTCTTCATTTTTCTTTTTCGCCCAGATTTAGAAAAACCTGATTTTCTAAAAAAACATAACTTTTTAGGACTTTTACTATTTTTTTTAGATTTTCTTTTAAGGGTGCCTTGCATTAATATTTGAAAATTTTTTCAAAAAACCAAGGCCTGTTTATATATATTTTTAACTTTTAATCTCCTTGTGATTTCTTTTAGCTCGATGGCTTTTACCAATGTGTTCACCCAAATTAGGGGGAAGGTAATTTCAACCCTTTTTGAGGTGAACATGATTTTGAGATTTTAGTAGCATTGACCAGGACTTCTTTTTTTTTATTCACTTTCAAAGGGGGCACCTAAGGCCTTGCGCTCCTCCCTTGGGTGAAAGCGCCTGAAAGGCCCTTTTCATTTAATCACGAACTTACTCTTTGGGAGGGGCGAAAGTATTTTTTATCATGTACAACTTTGTTTTCCAAAGGCGCATTCTCTATTAGGAATTTAGTAACGTTGTATTTTTTTTAGCCAAAGTCTTTCAACACCATAATGAATTTGGAGCGAAAGTAATTAAAAAAACAAGAACATTTTTTTTTTTTTTTTGTACCATATAAAGTAAATAAAATACTAACAAGAGAATATGTACATATTTACAAGATGGTACCTCTTAAAATCCAATCATTGAATATAGGCCTTCAAATGAAGGCCATTTACCGAAATAGGAAGATCCCAACCCTCCATGTCCCGAAGATGGTATGCATTTGTTGAATTCACTACAAAAATCTGAAAAGGGCCTTCCCAGATTGCATCAAACTTGTGGTGTTTCCCTGGCTTGGCCTTGTTCTCATTCCATTTAAGAACTAAGTCTCCCACCTAAAACCTATGCTCGGTTGTCTTCTTTCCAAACCACTTCTGCATTACTTTAGTGTGATCGATGAATGCTTGATAAGCCTTTTCTCTGTCTTCCTCCAACTGCAATAGTTGTGCCAACCTCGCACTCATCGGATCATACTCCTCATCTTCATCTTTAAATAACTACAATGTTTGGAGCACTGGAAGCTCAATGTGGGTAGGCAGGATTGCTTCTTTTCCATACACCAAAGAATACGGAGAGGTTTTAATAGACTTTTTCATGGATATGCGGTCTGCCCAAAGAGCCTGGTTCAACAATAGGTGCCAACTCCTTTTATTATTTCCCAGTGTCCTTTTTAAGATCCACAACAAGTTTTTATTTGTAGATTCAGCCAAGCCATTCCCTTGTGGGTAGTAATTGGATGACGTCTTAAGATAAATCCCATACTTACTAGTGAATTCGGTAATCTTGGCCCTAATGAATGGAGTTCCATTATCTATCACAATAGAGTTTGGGACACCAAAATGGGTGATGAGTCCCTCTAGGAAAGAGATGATAGTTGCTTGATCTACCTTTTTGGTAGGAATAGCCTCTGCCCACCTAGTGAAATAATCAGTCATCGTTAAAATGTATTTATGTTCTATGGAGGAATGTGGATCAATGACTCCAATGAAGTCAAGGCCCCACTATTGAAAGGGTGCTTCCACTTGAATTGGGTGTAGGGGCAGTGCTCCTTTCCTGGTTCTGCCAACATACCGCTGACAATTATCATAGTGTTGACTTACTTTATGAGCATCGACGAATAGAGTAGGCCAAAAGTAACCAGCTCAGATGATTTTCAAGGCCATGGGCCTTCCTGCATAATGGCCACCAGATAGACTAGAATGAAATTCTTCCAATATATTTTCCTTTTTTGACTCCTTCACACATCTGAGGAGAACTCCATCAATATTCTTATGAAATAGCCCATTAGGTAACATAACATATTTGAGTGCTTGTAGCTTGAACCTCCGATGTTGTGAAGCATCAAGGTGTGGTGGACACTTCCCAAAAGTAAAGAAGTCAACAAGGTCCTCTGTCCAATCATGATCTCTCATAGTACAATTTGCACAAATATTTTCACTGATATCTTCTTCCTGCATTATATCCAATGATTCAGATGTTGCGCTTTTGGCTAATTCTTGATAGAGAGCTCATCCATGAACTAGCTTTGTCGATCGGATCTCCACATCATATTCTTGAATTTTTGAGACCCAACTTGCTCTTTTGTCACCTAGTTCTCCTTGGAGAATGAAGTTTCGGACATCAGGGTGTATAACATAAATGATCATTTTACTCTGTGAGATGAAGTGCCAGAATTTCTTCAAGGATTTCATCATCACGTACACCTATTTTTCAATAAAATTATACTTCTCTTGATGCGGTGCAATAACTTGGCTCAGAAAGGCAATCGGCTTTTCATCTCCATCTTCTTGCTTCTGCATCAAAACTGCAGCATAACTCTCTTGCTCACCCACTGCATAGAGAATGAAGTCCTTTGAATAATCAGGATTGATCAACACTGGAGCTTGGGTGATTCTTTCCTTGATCTCTTGAAAATCTCATCTTCTCGCCTCGGTCCATTTAAAATCTACATTCTTTTTTAGGAGCTCGATCATGGGTTTCACCACCTAAGCAAAATCAGCAATAAACTTTCGAATGAAATTTATCTATCCAAAGAAAGATTGTAAGTCTTTTTTTTGGTTGGTAATGGTAGCTTCAGGAGTGCCTCAGCTCTTGTAGGATCAATAGCTAGTCCTTGTTGTGAGATCACATGACCCAACAATTTCCCTTCTTTGATAACAAATATTGACTTTTTCAGATTAATAGAAATCCTGAACTCATGATATTTTTTGAACACCTACCTCAAATGAGAAACGTGGTCTTCTCTACGATGTGAAAACACAGTCATGTCATCAAGATAGATTACAATAATCCTATTCAATAACTCATCGAAAGTGATGTCCATGGCCCTCTGAAAGGTAGCACCAACATTTGAGAGACCGAATGGCATCCTTTGATAGGCGAACGTGCCCCACTTGGTAGTGAACGTCATTTTGTGTTGGTCTTCATCCTTCACCCAGATCTGGTTATAACCGGAGAAACCATCTAATAATGAAAATATTTGTGCTCTAGCAACCACATGGAGGATCTGATCAATCTATGGTAGAGGGTAATGATCTTTTAGTGATGCCTGGTTTAGGTTTCAAAAATTGATGCATAATCGGATATCTCCATTCTTCTTTCATACCGGCACTAGGTTCGCCACCCATGTTGAGTGCTTAATTGGATATATTATCTTTGCTTCCAACATCTTTAATAGTTCCACCTTCATGAGCACTTCGATCTTGGGATTGACGGGCCATTATTTCTACCAAAAAGGTTTTACCCCCTCCTGCAGCTCAATGGTATGTTGGATCACATTCTTGTCATATCCCTTCAAATCTTGATAGCTCCATGCAACAATGTCGAGGGAACTCATAACACAAGTTCTTGATATCTTCTAATTCTTCTGACATGCAATCAGTTTTAATTTTGATGATCTTTTCAGGCTCTAGCTGCAAGTCCTTATATTCCTTCACATCTACCTTGATTTTATGCTTCTCAACCCTATCATTTTGGTCGAATAAGCTTTCCAATGAAATCAGTCCCCTAGGAATATGATTGTTCTTCAGTTGAATCATCCCCTCCATCTCCTCTTCGACAAGCACTCTATCATCCACGCTTGTAGCTTCCTTAATCAAAAAGTTAACTATTTTCTCATCATTGTCGAATACTTGCCAATAGAGGTTCTTATCAAGGACTGAGGGTCTATAGATTACCCTGACAGTCTTAGGTTTTCTGACTACCTGCTCCATAGGAGAATAATTTGCACCAAGAGAGGCTAAAATATCTGCATGTTTGTTTTGCTCTCGAGAAATCGCTTGAATGTTCAAGGTTGTAAAGGACTCAAACAAATCCCATACTTTGTTGTGATAGGCTTTCAAGTAATGTTGCTTTGACACACACTTGTTGGTGGTCTGATTGACAATAAGCTCAGAGTCACCAAAAATTTACAACTGTTTAATGCCCAACTTTTTAGCCTTTTTTAAACCAAGACACAATGCTTCATATTCAGCTGCATTATTCATGCAACTCCAAGTTAGTCTATAAGAATAGGTCTTCTGTAACCCTATAGGAGAAATCAAAACAATACCAGCCCCCACACCATTCTTACACCTGGCACCATCAAAGTACAACTTCCACAATTGATATTCAATGGGGTCTAGGGACTCAGGGATTTTTTCTTCAATCTGCTCAGGCTTGGTTATCGTATAACAACCAATATCCATTTCAACCATCACATTGAAATCCATGAGTGAGAACTCATCTTCAAGATGGAGTTCACCAAGCACTTCTTCCATCAAGTCAACTTCCTCTAATTCTTCAGTCATCATGTTGACTGCACCTGGAGATTTTTCTTCTTCTTCCAACTTTTCGATATGAAAAGTTGATGGCTTTTCATTATAAATATAGATTCTCTTTCCTTTGAATAGAATATCCAAATGCGAATAGTCCAAGGAAAGGTAACCTCCCAACTTCACTGTGAACTCCCTTGAGAGACACATGCTGAAGTATGGCTCCAAGTCAACCACCACTACTTCTTGGATAACAGTGATTTACGACATACTATGTAGAACGATAGGGATATCCTTGATTACTCCCACTATTTTGACTAGAGTTCCATCCAACTACAATACTCCTAGGCTACTTCTTGTGTACTCCATCCCCATGACTTCACATACTACCTTTGGCATGATAGTAGTTGCAACACCAAAATCGATCATACAATTGTGCACAATCCACCCCTCCATTCTGAGTGACAAATAGAATGGGGGTGGCCTATTCTTTCCAGTGGCTGAAGTCGGAGTGTCTGAGCCAACACTATTTGAGAAGGAATTTTCTTTTGGTCTTTTGTAGTCTTAAGAGATTCTTGTAGCAAGTCAACTTGTCCAGGTAACTGTAATGCATCGTATAAGCTCACTTTTATAGGTATCTTCTTCATCTCTTCCACAATGTTATAATTAGAAACCCTAGGAGCCTTTTCTTCTATTCCCTTTTCATACTTATCTTGATATTATTGAGTAGCTTCCACTCTTTGTCGCTTAGTCAATGATGGGTATTTAAGGTATTCCTTGGCTTGTTCTTTCACCTCATTCTGATCTGGAGCAACTACAGGCTGTGTAAGTGGCACCTTCATCTTCGCTTGTTTGGTAGTAAATCTTTCAATAGGATAGGATCTTGTTGCTTCACTACTGCATTAGGTTTCACTTTCTCATTTTGCACTTTTGATTCTGTAGGAACCTTCAAAGGCTCCAATTCTACTGGATTCACAGTCATCGGTTTTTTCCAGATCTCGTAAGAACTAAAACTTGCTCCAAAGAAGGTACCATAAAATTATGATCAACCTCCATTATCATATTGACTTGTCCATTAGTAGAACTTTTTGCTAGCATCTGTACATAGTTCAAATGCACCATACATGTGTCTTCTCCATGAGGATCATTGCACGTTGAGCACCAATACGCCTTTTTGGATGTGCTAGCTTCTTCATTTGCTAACACTGTTATGTTCCTCTCAGGACCCTTGCTAGTAGTTGCTTGCTCCCGAGTGATTGGTGGTGTTTGAAATCTTCTAGACCAAAAATTAGCTTCGACTTGCTTCTTCCTCACTATTGTAAGTTCATTTGACATTGTCCTTATAGCTGAATTAGTAGATTTCACCTCTTGTAATAATCGTGTAGGGATCAGGATTGGAGGGTGTAGGAGGTGTCGATAAAGGTAGAGGTACTGATGGGGTAGGTAATGGTAGTGGAACTAGTGGCATTGGTAATGTTGGAAAAGGAATGGGTGCTAGCAATTATGGTGTTGTCGGAGTGGGTAACTATGGAAATCTTGGAGCAGGAAGTTGTGGGATAGGGATCAAAGCGATTTGAGGTGGACCCAAGCTCCATGAGGGAACTGGGTACATAGAGGGCATGGGTTGTAAAAATGTATTGAATATAAATGTTGTGGAAGGTCGGGAAGGATAGGCATGGTCATTTTTGGGGAAGCTTGCCTATAGCGATTAAATATGACTCGGCCTTTTGTGCCTATGTGTATAGTTCTGGGAATGTATTCACATTGGTTTGCCGAATAACCATGCCAATATCAGAGTTGAATGCTCTGAGATAGTAGAATGTAGCTTGTTCATGTGTAGGCTGAAGACCATCAGGAACCCTTTGCCAACTTTGGGTGAACCTGACGTTGAAATCAACTATCTCCTCTTGTGGATGCCTTTGAATCATTGTAAACTGATGTAACAAGGAGAATGGATCAACTTGTTCATGAAAATTCTTGATCAATAGTTCCACCAACTGATCCCATGTGGTGATAGTGTCGAGTTGCAATGATCGGTACCAATACAACAATTTTCCTCTCAGTGATAACACCAATAATCTTACCATAATATCTTCATCTGCTATGCCATGGATCGTAGCCAAAGAAGCCACATCCTGAATATGCTCATAAGCAGTTTTACCAGTACCATCATAGGTAGGCAAAGCCTTTAAAGTTGCTTGAGGCACTAGATTTTGTGCTTGTAAATTCAAGGCTCTTGAGCTATTCCATGTTGGGAATTGCCTTGGAGGTTGTTGTTGTTGTGGTGGTGGGTTCTGAGCCATGTGAACTGGTGTGTGTGGTTGAGCTTGAGGAATGCTAGTAGCAGTACTAACCAGACTTGTAGGGGTAGAAAACACACCAGCTAATCATGAGGATGTTATGGATGTTGTATGAGATGTATGAGGTAATGATGATGTACGATGTAAAGTGACTAGTTGAGGATGCTCTCCTAGCCTTTGGGTATCTAGTTCGTAGAACTCAATAGGATTTTTAGAATTTTTGGCCTTCGATCTCGTAATCATGAAGCACAATTTTGACTGCCTTCACGTTTGGAGGTTTTTGGGTATAATTGAGTCGCCAGATGTTCTAATTATACAACATGAAGGTGAACATCAAACCTTGATACTATTGAAAGTGGAACTTTCGGGGTCCCATCGGGTGCCAAAAACTGTTGGTCAAATATCTGCCTAATTAACAAAACTACGTTTGTGCACCCTAGACATGGCCAACATTGAAAGGTCGAAGGAAAGGAATGTCCTCCATGCCAATATCCAGAGAGGGTTGGCTCCCTTACTAACTCCTACATGGTTTAAGACTAGAGTTGCAGGAAAGAAATTGGAAATTATAGAAAGAAATGGGAAATATGGCCACAGGCCGAAGGTGTAGGATTTGGGGTAGACTAGTAGTAGGAAATTCACCCAAGCATGAAACAACATGTAATAAAGGAAAAGCAATAGAATTTACTTATAACCTTGCATAAACAACCTCCAGGATTGCATTCTAGAACTCACTCCCTCACCAACAATATTCAAATTCAGATGCAAAATTTAAATTTAACAATAGATAATGAATATGAGCGTATGATAGAAATGCATAAAATAGAAGGAAATCACACACAAGATCACTTGCAAATTTAGAAGCCTTGTATCTTCTATTGATGCAGAGAACTTGAATAGTTTTCTCGTAGAATGTCTAACCTCCTTTTACAATGAGAATTGAGTAGTATTTATAGAGGATTTCACCTCTTTCATTAAATGCACATGGAGACAGGATGTTTACAAATCAAAGACCAATATGAGAAAATTCTTCCTTGGAAATATTGAAAATACATCCTCTTGAAATAGTGATCCGACTTCTAAGGAAATTCCTTCACGAAATCTGCATTTTTGGATTTGGTGCACAGAAAATTATAAGGCTTGGTTGTTGATTGGAGACGTTCACCATCTTGAAAATGTGCTCCTACTTTGGAAATCATAAAAATCATCTTGCATATTTAATATTGTTGCCTTCCCTACTCGAGATCCACAATTTGAGTTACTCCTCGCCTCCATCATTTAATGCTTTTAATTGACCTACCCTGGGCGCCTTTAGAAAACTCATGATGACATTGATAGCATATTTCACCCGATCTGGACAGTGAGCGAATGCACATTTACTCTTTCCAGAGCGTGCATTAGTGGAGAATACGCCTTTATAAATTTAATGGATCATATTCCTTCTCTGGTCACGACAATAGTCATTCTTCTTATCCCAGGCGAAAACCTTTAACAATCATGTCGTTTCCCTTTTAAATTTGCGTTCACCCCCAAAAGAGGTGAAAGAGGCCATCGCCTTCCTCTTTGGGGTGAACGCGACGTTGACTTTTCAACGTCGCTTGATCCGCCATTACATTCACCTGACTTCAAAATTCATAGCGTGTTCATGCGACTTTGCTTTTAGGGGACGTTCACCCCTGGGAGAGGTGAACGGAGCATTCGCCCCTCAACCAGGGTGAACCTGATGTTGACTTTTCAACGTCGCACCTTCAACGACGTTCACCCCAAGTTGGGGCGAATGGAGCTTTCACCCCAACTTTGGGGTGAACGCACCCTTTTCATCGAACCTATTTTCTTCGTGATGGGTGGGTGTATTTTTTATTTTTTTTAAAGGATGTTCACCCCAAAGTGGGGTGAACGAAGCCTTCACCCCAACTTTGGGGTGAACACGATTCTCCCAAGCTTCATCTTCGGGCGTCATCGTTACTTTAAATATTTCACCATTTTACCATTTCCTTTTCTTTCTTCCACTTCAACGAGGGTTGCATAGGGCCTTTCGCTCCTTGGTTGGGGCGAACGCATCTTCATTCCTTAGAGAAGTTTTCACTTCAAGCACTTAATATTTTATGCACCCTCCTCAACGATTTTATAGACGATGCAAACCAAAGTCTCCAATTTATTTTCCAGCCTTTATTTCCTTAAACACCCATTATTTCCAAGCCAAAAAGGTGTATAAAAACAAAGAAAGAAAAATAAAATAACTGCAATATATCAACTCGGTCAAAATATTATATTATCAGATTAACATATTTTGCCGTATTACAATAAAAAATGCTTCTGCAAAATTATATCAAAACCCCAATGTGGCAAGGTGCAAAACTGCTAACAGGTCTCTCTTTTCCAAGTATCATCCTTAGGTGCCCATGTAATATCTTACTACAAGAATTCCAAAATATTTATGAGTATTGTGCATTAAAGTCTCAAAAATATGTTAACACAATGGGTACTTGAGTCTATTCAAAGTCCTTTTAAGTGTCTCTTCTCTATGCACTTTAACCCCTGCATTAACTAGATCTCTTTTGCAGGTAAGGCTTTATGAATTTGTTTTTATAGATAATTTATCTTTTTATGTGACTTCATCCCTCATTTGCATAACCCCCGCATGCATGGAAGTCCATGAAAATATGAAATCCCACAAGGGTAATAGTTACTAAGTTATGTTCCTTGTCCTTTATATATACTTATGAGTTCATCCACCATCAACACCCTATCATCTATGACAAAGATATTCAGATACACATAATGGAAGAATACCAATATAGTATCTCAATTATTAGAGACCACTAATATGGATATAGCAATGAGATACTATCAATCCCCCTTAAGAGACTATGGATTGGCCAAAGTATTAATCTTTGAGGAAACCTTTCCCTTCCCTAAGCTAGTAATTTTGGATAAAACTTTGGGAACTTGGTCTCCATGAAAGGGAAGGTTTTTATCTCCATCAATTCTTCAATGGTTAGGGTAATATCCGGTCTAGAACACCTCTTAGAAGATCCAATCAATACATCTAAGACTAAGGAAATAGAGGCCCAAGAGAACAACATTATGTAGATTGGTTTGTACAAAATACAAACCCATAGACCTTGGTACAATGAAATTAGATAGGGGGAATGGAGGAGAATAGGCCTTGGCCTTGGCATAATATACAATAGATGAACATAAGGACTACCTAACACAAATGTTAGAAGAATACCAACACCTAGAGAAGATTCAAAGAGAGAGTGGTCTCTCTAATTTATTTGATGATGTTCTAGTGACTCCACAGCCAAAAGGGATCAAGTCGAGTATATAGGGAGAAATAATTTGATAGTAAAGCAACTTGTCATGAAGCCTAACACTCCATCTAGAAAGAAATTCATAAGAGAAGACTTTAATATTGTCATGTATGACTTGCATATGTTAGATGTCTATGGAAATATTAGGCTACTTAGATTGAAATTTGATCTTACAAAGGAAAACTTTAGGGATTTCATCACCAAGCAAGGCTGGAAGCAAAAAAGTGCATAAAGAAGCTCTTTGATAATTTTGGAGTGATGAAGATTAGCAAAGAAGATATTGGGTCTTTCAAGTTTGAAAAACCACAAACTGAGGAATGAATCAAAGGACCCAAGCCAACTAAACAAATCACAAACACTGTCGAGAGGGAGAAGGAAGCTTCAATGGTATAAAAAGAACAAGTTGCAAAGGTCACAATGGACATTAATAAGATATGTAGTACAAGCTACATGAGAAATTTAGGGAGATGGTAGATAAAGCTTGGCCAATATACATAAGGCACAATCAAATATTGGCTAATTTATAGACCTAGGATAATGCATGTCACATAGAGATCTAGTCATACAAGTGTTGTCAGTCACTAACAGCATTGTGCAATTCAAAGGAAGTAAAATGAAGAAAAACGAAGATTGATCATGTGGGAGAATATGGATATCCTTTCCTATGGATATCCCAAGCAGAGATAAGGAATGAGACTTTGAAAGAGGTCATTGAGGACTATGTCAAGTTGATTAACAAGGCATCCAACTAAGTCAATAGAATAGATAGATTTCTCCAAGGGATGGGTATTGACATCAGCTTACATTCAGAGCAAGTGATTAAGAAAACTAAATATGCAACTCTTACCAATTTTAACTCACAATGGAGTCAGGTATTCCTAAAGTTTAAAAGTTTAATGAAGCAACCCTGAGCAAGTTTGGAGGATTGTTCTTAATCAGGAACTCTCTCAAAGATTACCAACATCATGGAGACTAGTGGAGAGAAAATGGAGCACAAGAAAAATTGGTTGACTCTAGAATTTAAAGTGTAGAGAAACCCGAGTTGAAGTTTCTCAATGCACAAATTAAATCTTGGGTAAGGTACCAACAAAATGTCATTATATGAAAAGTAGTTGGAGGAGTTGTTTCATAGTGTGCTTGTGGCCTACCATTTCTTCCCCTTGCAATAATTACTTTTATTGATGATGATATTGTTTGGTGGGCCAATTATGCCCTCTGTACAAAATGTAATTAGTCTTGATAAAAAATTATTTAAATGTTGATTAGTTAGCAATCGTCAGTTAGAGGTGATTGAGTTGGTTATTCCATATAACTAACTTAAATTTTGTATAAATATGATGAATGGAAGGGCCAAGGGTTTGATTTATAATTTTGCAAGAGACTATTGTACTTGATCATCTCATATAGCAATTGAAGGTATGGAATGTTTTTGTTCTCAAATTATTTGTAGCATTTGTGTGGTATGAGTATTTCTCTCTTTTGAATTTGTTATTACTTTCGAAGGTTTTTCATTTCTTTATCGAGGTGCTTATATGATTAATGATTTAAATTTTTATTTAATCTTATGATTTCCTTAGGATCATAAAGGTTAAGTAATAATCCATTAAAGGACTTCTAGTTTGATATTGTTTTTCCTTCATGTCATTTCACTTTTTTTTTCATGTCTTAAATCATAAAAGAATTTTATTTTCTCAAAAGGGACCACACTTCTACTTCTATAAAATTATCGAGAAATTCAACTATTATTCCATATATTTTCCATGAAGTTCAAATTGTAGTCTAATAACTAGATTTTAGACCAACAAGATGTTTAACTTTTAGTAGTGCTCTCTTAACACATACAATATTTATTCCATCTCTTTTTTTTTAATATAAACATCATTTTCCATCTCAACGCATTTGTTTAGAAAATCCAACGTTTGATTTCTTACTGTTAAGTTTGAAAATACATCCCTATGAAATTATTATTTTTAGTTACTATTGATTTTTAAATGTATATTGCCATCTCTTAAGGAGAAAGGGTGGGTACAATGTTCACACCTAGCCAAGTTAAACAAAATAATGGTTGTTTTGAACGATAATGATTTTGTACTTTATAAGTTTGTGTTTTATCACCTTTGCTTAGTTCCTATATTGAAAAGCATGCCCTATATATATATATATAGAAAACATGAATGTAAAATAATATTTTTAGCAATGCAGGTGAACACGTAGCATCAATGCTCCTTTGGAAACAATAATCATAATAATGCATCATTGATCACCTAACACCAATGCTCCTTTGACATACAAACATCAATTTATATATATATATAATTCATGTATTACAATGTATTTGATTAACAATAACATATAAAAATTAATTAATTAATTCATATATGACAATGTATTTAATTAGCAATAATATTTTTTGATTAATAATAGGAGTTTTAAAAGGGTCCCCAAACCTATTACAAATAGGGTTTTGAAAGGCACCTCCAAACCTTAGATTTAAAAATAAGACATCAAGAAAGACTCAGTTGGATTCCATGAATCAAACCCGAAAATCCAATTATACAAACTCCTAGCAAATAAGCCACAAATTTTTATTAAAAAAATACAAGAGATTGTCCCATGGTCAAACCACCGTGTGCTTTGAATCTAAAGCAACGGAGAAAAACAACAAAATAATGAAAATGCTACCGGTTAAAAATAAATTTACAAATAAAAACTACCCAAACCGAAGCATTTGCCGCCTAACATGAAAGGAGAACAAAGGAATCATGTCATCACAATCAACAAATCTATCCAACAAAACACATAACAAGAGAACCCCTCATGAGAATAGTCGGTTTAAGAAAACAACACTAGAATACCAGACAACAAAATCCACAGCATAAAAACCATCCAGGAGATCTGCACAAGTTATTCCATGAAAACCGCAAATCCTGCTGGAGCCAAGCAAAAAAGTTTCAAGAACAACCGCTTTCAGGTACAAGAAAAATGAGATAGCAACAGTCCGCACCACACCTAAGAGAGAGAAGGGTAAGATCCCAAAAAAATAAGCCTTAGAACCTTGGGATCAAACACACCACCACTGCTGGAACTGGAGAAAGAGATCTCTGCAAACCGTCGAAGCTAGGAAACCCACCAAACATGGGGCCAAAAGTCGAAAACCACCGCAACATAACAACCCACTTTCACCCCAACTGGTTTGGGTCGGTATTTGGCCTTGTCTCCCCAAAACAGCCAGATACAACAAGAAATTACCGAACCCAAAAGAAAGCAGCACAAACTAGCCACGAACCCACTACTTGTAGAGAACCCTAGCAATAGATCCATCCAAGCACCATTCAACCAGAGAAGCCAAGCCATCAGATCTAAAGCCAGCCAAGGGAACACCGTCAGATTTTTGTAGCCAAACACCATACCAAGCTCACCCCAACAGGTTTGGGTCGGTAAATGGTCCTTTCCTCTCCCTGGAAAGCCAAAAAAAACATGAAACCACCGAACCCATAAGAAATGTTGCACAATCCAACCAAGTCCCCGAAACTAGAAAACAACCCAAGAAACACAACCACCCAACACACCCACCAACAACAGAGCAAGAGTCAATCCAAGGGTCAACAACCATAATTTTATACTACATTATAATGGTCCACTATCACCCAAGTTTGGGTCAGCATTCAGCCTTCTACCCCATATAAGAGTGATAATGCCAAACCCATAAGAGAGCAGAACATACCAGCAAGACCCTCAGTAAGCAAAACACCTTGGTCATGAACCACAACAAAGAAAATAAGTATGACTAGCAGTCAGATCTAGAATAGGAGAAAGGAGGCCTCTTGCTCAAAGGGTTTCAGAGCATCGAAGCTGGAGCGGGAGTAAAACTCTCACAGAGAAAACCCTCACGGACCCTCTCTGCATAATTAGCAAGAACATAATAAACACGGAAAAGTGTATAATTTTTTAAATTCCAAACGTTTCAATATCTCACTTTCAAATAATGTTTTAAAAACTATTTGAAATTGCCAATAAAAAAACCATTCCATAAAATATTATTAATCACTCATAAACCTCAACACAACTCACATAAATATGCCTTATGAAATTAGGTATAAACCTTGTCATGACTCACACAAATGTGTCTTGCAAGTAGTGAATGATTAGAAAACAAACATACCCTTCCATTCATATTTATATAATAAATTAATTCAAAAAGTACAAAACCATAAATGAATATTACACATCAAGTTCGTCACCTAATTCTTAGGATTAGAGCTTGGAATTAGTGGGTTGGTGTTGGGTTTTAACCAATTAAAAAAAAAATCAACTAATAATTTAAATATAATTAAAGTTTAAAACAACATATTTAAATTTATTTAAATATTTTTAAATAAAAATAAAAAATATTATTTTAAAATTTAAAATAAATAAGAGCTCATTGGAAAAAAATTAAGTAGCATATTTATGCAGAAGTTTCGTCCTTGAAATTATCAAACTTAAAAAACTTCAATGATTGTGAATCATTTTCTTTACGACTTTGTGCTTCACTTAAGCAACATTTAATTAACCTATCGTTAATATATTATTCTTCTAAGAGTGCTAATGCTTGTTTACTCATAAGATCCAAAAATTGTTAAGTTTCACATTGGCTAAAGCTACAAAGAATCGTTATGGGGATCTTCTTATATACAATTGAATTATATTCAAGTCCAAAAAGATATATATGGTAGTGCATACAGTAAAAGCCAAGTATTTTGAGAAAGTGATATGTTGGTAAGTTTCACATTGGCTAAAGCTACAAAGAATCGTTATGGAGATCTTTTTATATACAATTGAATTATATTCAAGTCCAAAAAGATATATATGGTAGTGCATGCAGTAAAAGCCAAGTAATTTGAGAAAGTGATATGTTGCCCTCAAGGGCGTGCCTCCCTTAAGTTGTTTGTTCTTTATCATTATATACCAAGTTATCTACTTTGTATCAACGTGTGTAAGATAACTAGCATGGCATGCATTTCAGTAACAAGTCCAAGCGCTGTTTTTTTAATGGTGTTGATGGTCTCTATACCACTTTAAAATACAATTGCAATAATGTTAAATGCACACATGTCAAACCATAGCTATGCTGCACATCAAAATATTTACGGCAGGTCCAGGTCCAGGTCCAGGTCCAGGTCCAGGTCCAGCTTCGTTGATGTTTTTATTACCTCCTAAGGAACTCCAATTTTAGCATAAGATGTCTTTGTTATCAACTGACTTCATGCATTTTATAATATTAATCTAATCTTCAATTGTAATTTGAAAAGTTTTGAAATCAAATTTGAATGAAAATCTTATACTGTTTAAAATTATGTGTAATTCTTAAAACAAATTTTTGCACTAATTTTCAACCTATCTTATTTATTTATTTTTTAATTTTAATTATTTTTTAGATATATAGGAGAGTTGGTTACAACCATACTATTTTTAGTAACTGCTGTCAAACGCAGGGTTCACACCACAAGAGCTGCTTCCAACAAACCTAAGTACCTGTCAAACGCAGGGTTCACACCACAAGAGCTGCTTCCAACAGACCTACTCCACCTCGTGGTTCAAACCACAAGAGCTACTTCCAATAAACCTATTCCACCTCGTTGTTGTTGACCTGGCATGAGAGCACACCTGTTTTGAATTTTGATTATTACTACTATCAATCTTTAGTTCTCACGTAAAGGGCATATTAAATTTAACCTCCGAATATTTGTTGTGGTTTCAATTATCAGTTGATCTATTTGATGTCAGTTGTAAATTCAAAGGACAATCAACTGAACTTGCAAGTGCTTCTGGTATCTCATTGTGCTGATAAGGCTTGTCGCAAGTGTATTATATCTATGTCAAAGCCATCCACACAAATCCTGTTCTGAGTGTGTCCATCTTCCCAACTTTAATTTTTCTAGTACAATAAATTTGTTGCATGTCCAAATACCATTTACAGTCTAGAATAATAGCAACTAAAACAATCAAATCATTTTTAAGTTCTTAAAAGAAACTTTGCAGCTTTCATTTTGTTATAACAAGTTACTGAGTTGTAATTTGTTTGAGTGGAATTATTGATATTTGATATACAAATAGTTCTGTATTTTGCGAATACCCATCTATTTAAAATGGATTTTTCAATTAGATTAGGATATAAAAATTAATTTTAAATCATATGTATCGTATGGCATTTTTTTTTTTAAGTTTTCCCGCGCAAATATGGAAAGTGGGAGAAAATCAGTCGATCATGTTTTAATAGGAGACCACCTCTGCATATGTTCTTTTTTTACATTTATTTTATTTAGAAAACAATGACTCGAAATTATATTCTGATTCCACGTTTTCACAAGCCAAGGGCTTCCAAATCTTGCAGAACCAACCCATAAATCATATCCTAAATGAAAGTATCTTCCAAGGAGCTGTGTGAAAATTAAGACATTGTTTTTCATTGCTAATTTTCAAGGCCATCGTAAAGCAAAACAGAAAGTATTCAGTGAAAATTGGACAGAAATCAATCTCCAGACGTATGTACATTAATAGAAATACTTTCAAAATTTAATATTATTTTTCTCAAACATTTATATTTCATATTAGAAAACGAAGGAACTGGCCAATTGAGCTGCTTCAAAACAAATTCCAGAAATATTTTTTGCTACATATCCTTACAGCTGTTGTGTGAGAAGAAAGTGAAAAATTAGAAAACATATTTTAAACCTCTCAGAAGAGAAAAAGGTAATATAAAAGTAACATGATGACACAAATATCTAACGATCAGCTAGATCAATTGCCATCATAATAAGCTAAGTTAAAACGATGCTGATCATGCACCTGCATTAAAGCCATGCGAAATTAATTCTATATCTTGTAATTCAATCATATCTTTAATTCTATATTTTTATGTACTGGAAAGAAAAAATCTAGGATGCGTAGGAAGACCAGAAATATACCATGTAATATCTACAACTACATCTTGTAAGCACAAAAATCAGACACTGCAGCAATCACACGCCCTTCGTCTCTTTGTTCATTATTCTGCTGACAAAAAAGAAGCCATCTATACACATTCAATGAACAATTTGAACTCTCCAACAAAATGAGGCATTAAGCAGCTGTAACTGAAACTCGGCTCGCAGGAAAACTTCCTGGTTAGAGGCAACACAAACTCTGTCCTAGTAGGCTGGAACCCTTCACATAAACCCCAAGGAATTGTTTTTTGTTTACAGAGTGTTGAAAGAATAGCTTGCGAAGAGAGCAGCTTTGCAGTAAACAACAAAGAGAAGCCTCATATGTAGGGTTCTACCGCGGATGGCAAAAAATAGTCAGGAATGTTATCAGTCTGTCTGCATGAAGAGCATGCAACTGCTTGCTATTTCGTATTCATACAGAACTTAAAATATTTTAGACACACCAAACTCATTCACAGTATCATGAGACACGGCAAGCTTCAGTCCAGTATAGTCTCTTACTAAAAATATTTAAAAGGAAAGGTAAACCTTTCCATAAGGTTTTATAAGTTTGTAAGTAATAGGAACAAGGCATGAAGTCCCATGCCAAACATATTAAAAAATGTGTGATATGGAGAGTTGTTTCTCTAACCCAAGGCCATAATGCTTGAGCTTTACTGTACTACATTTTTGGACAAAGCTGATTAAGAATACAATTCCACACCAGTAATAATATCACACTGGTGGCTAGGAAATTTGAATGGTAATAAAAGACAGCAGATCTCAAAATGCAGTATTTGGAGGTCCAAAGAATCCCACACTTCTGTGGTAACATCGAACTATGTGCCAAGAGTTTTCCTTTACTAACTACATCCTCAACTAAGCTTTGTCTTCTCAATCTTTTTATCAACTGCTTGATGGAAGATTGAAGTTGACAAATGACAAAATCCTCTAGAATCACCACACATCTCTCAAGTATCTTCCATCTGTCTGTAATTTCTTCACTATGGCCTCTGCCTTCGTACTATCCACAGATTCCTGCAAGACATATTTAAGTTCAAACATTTAGATTTTACAGAACCTAATTGTTTTACGAGTTAAACACTTAAAACATAAGAAAACGCTTTGTCAGAATTCTGAGCCGTGAAGAAAGTTCCTTATTCGGAAAAATGAAGTTAACGAAACTACTGATTATTTCTATTTGCTTAAACATTATGGAAAACATTAATGAATTTTTTGCATTGACATTCCACAATAACATTACAAGCACAAACCTGGTGAATGTGAATAACTACCATGTGCAATTCTTCACTTCAAATAGGCACAGGATTTCTAGACTCTAATAATCCTCACAGTTTTGAGGAATTTTCTTACTACGCCATCCAAACATTGCTAAAACAAACATTAAGGTGAATGATGCAGTCCCAGAGAGTTTTTATGTCTTTAGTAACTATAAAAGGAATACAAACCCCATGAGTGTGGTCTACGGGCAAGGATGCCACTTGCATTATCGGTGATGTGACCCGGGTTCAATCCCCATGGTGGATGTGTATACAAAGTATTTACTCAAAAAAAAAAAGGAATACAAACCTTTCGGGCAGGGCTAACAGGTTGTGCGAAAAAAATTAATATAGAACCATTTAAGACTAATCATTTTCGGGAGAAACGCTTTTGCCGATGTTAAATATATCATCAGAATGAAAGCTGGGAACTAATCCAGAACAATCCAATAAGTTCGCAAGGACATATAAACTGTGCCCTACCAATGCCAATGCCATACAAATCCTCTCAATTTTGAAGGTGGTAATGAAATAAACAAAATTAATATAATAACTTCCTTCTTTCTACCTGAATGGGTATAAATTAGAGTATGAAGTTTAATATAACAGAACTGGCACAACTTCACTTACATTCCTTCTACTGCACCTGAAATACTAGTTCTATTAACTATAAACAGTGGCAGAAGCTCTCCCACAGTACTGTCACGCAAGCATGTAAACAGAAAAGAAATTACAACACCCTACTTAAAGTAAATATTATATAGCAAAAACTAGTACCTGCTCTTGAACAATAGTGTGCAGTGCCCTGTGTACATCCCTTGCCATACCCTTGGCGTCACCACATACATAAAGATAGCCACCTTGAGCAATGAGATTCCAGGTTTCGGATGCCTGTACACAAATAATGAAGTTAATGATCTGCTGCACAGAAAGAATGCCCTGAATATAATATTTTATGCTATCTAAACACACACCTTTTCCAACATTTTGTGCTGGACATACTCCTTGGTTGCTCCTTCACGAGAGAAGGCAACAATGAGATCAGTCACTACTCCATTCTCCGCGTAGCTCTTTAGTTCATCCTCATAAATGTAGTCCTGTCATAAAGACCCGACCAATGTATTTATATTTTAAGTCCCATTACAAGCAATAAAAATGATAGTTATGGTAAACAAAAATAAAAAACAGCCTCTTTACAAGCCTACTATAAAAGTTCAGTACAAATAGTCTGATGTCCATGAAATATGCCCTTCACACATTCTCAATGAAAGAGTTGTATAATAGTGTGTTTACACTTTTGCAGTTAAGGAAGCATGATTATTTGGCCGATTAAAAACTTCTCACATCATATATGCAAAAAAAGATTACAGTCCACATCAGCAATCTGAAACCAAAAGGCCATCTATTTGGAGGGATTGAGTTTTTTTTCTTCCCTGTCCCACATATTCCTGAATGTAGTTGGCATTATATTTCATAGAAAGGATAGACTTGCTACATAACAACAATGAACATAGAATTTCCAAAATTAAAGACACATTGTTACTACAAGCTGTGGTAGACATTTAACTGTTACTACATCCTTCAGACATCAAAAAGAGACTTTGTCCCCCTTCCCTTTGTCTGCTTCCCACAGTTTTACCCAAATGCCAAACAAGAGGCAAGGAGTGTGTGAATCCACCCTTTGATTTACAGGACCTCTCTGCATGAAGAAATTGGGTTCAGCTACATTCTACACATTATGCAGCCACAACAGCATGCATCATACACACAAATATCAAGGTTAACCTAATACCTAGAAAGGGTCTAGTAGTTTGCAAATCCACCGTTTAGTTTATTCATATTGAACCTTTCACATTAACTTAAAATACAGTACCAACGCTCATGTCTTAGACATACAAATATCATATTTTCTCTTAAGTTTTCTTATCTCTATTTTTGTTAATTCCATTTGAGCCTCACTCCCAAGAGGGATTCATGCAAGCATCAGCCTTTTTGTCAAATCGACATTCTTCAGGTCGTTGGAGCAAGAACAAGAATGGTTGGTGGTTTAGAAGCTGTTTAGAGAGACAACAAGTTTCCAACCTACTCATGATTTTTATACCAGACCTTCAGCTTTTTTGGGCGTTTCACCAGTTATAAAAACCTCATGAGTTTCAACCTGTAAAACTCGGCTGAGCAAAACCTGATGCTAAACAGGGATGAAAAGGAGTTTTTCAGATACGAACCCTTTTTTCATGAGCCTACAGCGCAACAAGTGGAAAAACCTTGAAACTTCCATGTGCAATTGTTCTTTTAAATGTTTCCTTGACAAGAATCTTAAATTGAATACTACTTAATTTAATTTGAGATGAGAAATAAAAACATTGTCTTTCTAGTATGCTTCAATTATCCCCTAGCACCTTGTTTGATGGGTTTGTATAGGTCATGAAGATGGTTTCAGAACTACTGCATTGGATGTAACATAAAATATATATTAATATCCCGTTTTAAGTCCCACTTCACTATTCCTTGTCAGTTAAGGAATCAATATAATTTAATTTTCCTAATGTATTTGGCCTCTAAGAATTTAGATTCAGAAACCTTAAAAAGTATATAATTAGATTTCCTCTATCTGGTTGTCAATCCAACTTAACACGGGACATAAACAATTTTTAAACAACGTATCAACAAAATTAATATAATAAGAAGCAGACACAACTTTAAAGAACACTTCAACAATTTTTAAACTTATCAAGTCTAATGATATCATATTCACAGCAGTGATGCAAATTAAGAAAACTTGCCATTTGACGATTCCTGCACCCAAAGAAGAGAACAGCTGGACCAAGCTTCTCACCAGACTCTTGAAGTGCTGCTCTTTCCTAGAGAATCACAGCAAACAATCTCTCAGGAACCCTCTGTTATAACTAGAAGTATAAACAGCAGGAATATAGATGCATGTAAATCAGTTACCTGCAAAAAGCCTCTAAAAGGTGCCAAACCAGTTCCAGGGCCCACCATAACAATAGGAGTGGAAGGATCTGCTGGCAATCTGAAATTTGACTGCCTGACAAAGACCGGTGCCCAGCTACAATCATGGCTTTCTTCAAGAGGTGTTGAATTCTGTCATGATATTCTAATTCTCTCAGTCTAAAAACTATCGCAGAAGAGATTATCACAAGCCAGAAACTCCTCTTAGCCAATACTCTCAAGGGGCATTAAATAAGAAAAGGTTGCAATTACCTTCATCCAGTTAGAACAAACACCTTTATGAATTCTACCAGTTGGACTGGGCCCATAAACCAAAGCACATGTCACATGTATCCTAGAGGGTGCAAACCTGCATGTTCAAAAGAATAAAAGAGTCTAATAATGAGAGCAATTTATATATGTATAATTCCAGCATCAACATTTAGATTTAAAATGAACATAACCAAACATTTAACATAAAAATGCAGACTTTGGCAGTTAATCTACATGGGAGAGGAAGAAATAGAATAATATCTACATAGAATAATATCTACATTTAGATTTATGATGCAAATAACCAAACATTTAAACTGAAGATGCAGGTCTTGGAAATTTATCTACCTGGGAGAGGAAGAAATGGAATAATATCGAGGCGGCAGACGAGGGGCTATTGCTGCAAAGAAAACACCTAAAGGTGGTTTTGCTGATGGAAATTCAGCCATTACTTCTAAAAGACTTCTCTGACTCGCAGTAACCCACTGAAAGCACTCATCCTGCTAAGTATAAAGCAGATTAAGACAGGCAAATAAATTTACACAAAAACAAATGAAATCTGCATATCTGAATTTAATCCAAAAAGAACATGAAAAAATGACCTTTCCGGCTGGTGATGAAAGGAACTTCAACCGTTCTGCCTCTGCTGGATCAGATGCATGTGTTGCCAAAGCAACCAAGGCAGCCTGTGAAATTCAAAATTATAGATTCAAAAGTTTTTTAAAAATTGTATTTGCTGAAAATTAGTGGAAACTGCGATAAAATTATTACTCCTTGCAGAAGTTACCTTCCGAGGAGGATTCAACAAATCTGCATAACGAGAAAGAGCAGTCTTTAAGGTGCATGGACCAGGGAAAAGTGGTGGCAAAGAAGATCCTCCAAGTGGCGTGCCATCTTCTTTGTCAGCATGCACTGAAAATACAGTGTCCAGTGAGTAGCCTAATAACTTTGCTGCTTCCTCCACAGTTTCAGTGCTGTTCTCTGCAAAGACACCAACATGATCTCCTGTCTCATACCTGGAAAAAAGAAATAATTCACAGTGTGAATTGAATACCCAGCTGAAATCGAACACTTTCATGGAGAATTAGAACAATCAGATCCACACCTAAACAATTCCACAGCAATTTCAATAACAGAAACATGTCAGAATAGTTTTATTGCAATTATTCTTATCCTCAAAAAATTAAGAGAACATGCCCATGGTGTTTGGGGCCAGTGGTGGGGAGAAAAGAGTTTCTCACCATACACCAAGGTTCTGATCCCATAGGCAAACCTTAACATTTAATCAATGGCATGAATTTAAGTGGTTTAAAACATGGTAGGCAATATATGCATGATATCAAACATGGTGGGTAAAAAGAGATAACACAGCATTTTGTTGGAACTGAAGACAACCTTCTATCATCATCCTCTTAACATATTTGAAGAATTGAAATGATGTTTTTGCACATTCCAATAGCATCATAAACATCCATTGGAAATAAGATATAGGAAACATCTGCCCTTTTTCTCTGAAGTTAATGTATATTCTCACTTTACCCCCACTAAGTGACTTCACATCACCTCATTACATCAGAAAAGTAAAAAGTGTCTAAGCACCAAAGCATCCATATATACATATCTTTCCAAACTTCTTATTCCTCTGCATTGGCTAGATAGAAGGCAGACCGTATAGGTACATTAATTAAATCAACAGTGGTATCAGACATATCAGTCAGCCAAAACCACAAATCATCAAAGGCTTCCCTATACTGCAATTGCATTTCAGCAAAGAAGCTTCAATACATGTGACACTCACTATAGGTTGCTAAACGAGTTGGCCATCCTATTTCCATGCTTTCCACACAAAAAAGAAGCCCACTTTTCAGAATCGATGAAATCAGACACTCACTTTATATTTATTGACACGAATCTTTGCTATATTTGATAACAAGCAGAAATTTCATTCAATATCATGGGATGACAATATTTAACCTACCAATTCTTTGGACCAGCACACCCCTACCTTTGCACCAGTCCCCCTTCCAGCAGCTTAAGTCTCAAGGAAATAAACTCTAGTAACTTTACTCGATAAAGTCCCTCACATCAGCTAACTTGTATTATTGCAATAGCTCTTGTCCCACTTATTCCATATCTGAATTTATGCTTGAATTCAATTTGTTCTGTTAACGTATTTCTAGTTTAATTATTGACATAAGTCCTTAATGAATAAATTGGTCATAACAGTTCACCTGCATATATGCACATAAACATTCCTATTTCCAAGCCTGTAAGAGATTTGTTGTTTCGCTTAAAAAAGTAAACAGTCAAATGAAGAACCAGTAAGAACGGTCTTGCAAATAAATGATTAGGCATGGCAGAACCAATCTATGTGGGAATATTGATCAACAAATGGTAAGCCCTAAAAGGCAGACCAGAAATCTACCATTTGCTTCCATCATGGGCTAGGAACAAACAACAACACCATGACTATTACGAAAAAAAAAAAACAAATTTCAGCCTATCATTGTGTCTCAGAAACTCAAGTATATCTGATGTTCAGGATACATGCAATTAAATAAATTAGCCTGCAAATCTACTAAAAAAAGTTAACTCCTTATAAGAGGCAATAAGCAAGGCTTTGCTTGGTTTAGCCTTACTTCCATCATTAGGTTAAGAATTAACAGCAATATTATGACTACAAGAAATGATATTTCAGCATAATAGTGTCTAGGAAGGCACAAAGCGTATTTGTCATTTGATATTCAGGATATAAGCATCTGCAGTAATTAAAGGGAAGAGCACTTGTTTAGAGACTATTCAGATCTTGAAATAGGCAGCCTAGCCTACCTATATTTCAACTGTCCAAAAGAGTACATACTTTAAAAAAAATTACAAACGTGATGGTATATGACTAGAAGGAAAAAACAACCATCCTCTCTATTTAAGAATTCAACAAAGATGCCCAGCAATGTAATTGATTCAAACATCCACCAGAATCATTGAACTCCCTGAAAATGAGAGACTTCAGATGCATTCTAAGCAATCCAGATTCCAAATTCCTAAATTCAACTTGCTCACGATATGGCCATTAAAAAGCTGCAAGTATAGACAACACCAATACCAAGGGAAAGCCCTAAAAATTAAGAAGAAAATTGTGTGTCATTACTAAATGACTAAAGGCTATTCTAGAAAAGATGCAGATAAGCATACGGTGATAGTGAAAACCTTTTGCAGCTCAAACCTAAATCTTTCCAAAGCCTAACAAAAGCATCAAAATACACTTATGTAAACTCTAGATATATGACCGAAGTATGCTATATGCCAATGACATCAGCTGGCAGCAAATAGAATGCTTGCAGATGGACACGAAAATAAAAGTAAAATGCATTTTTCCTTGCCAGAAAAATTTCACAGAACAAAATCGATACCAAATCTAACCAAAATGCAATAAGAAAAAAAATAAACCTCTAACCAAAATGCAATAAGAAAAAAAATAAACCACTAGAGAAAGTCTAAAGAGTCTGGTCAGTAGTTCTAGCTTCATGCCATTTTGGGTTGCAGGAATACGCCAGACTAAAATTTGTAAAAAGATTCAATACAAAGTGAATATTTTCACTTTTGAACCGAAAAAAAAAAAGGACATGAAATATCTAGTTTAAGTGATTGAAATAGCAACAACCTTCTTTATGAGTTGAATACACGAGAAATAAGCACCATCCAACATAAAGAAAATAACTGCCAAAATAAAGAAATACAGAACTTACATAAGGCCAGTGTCTGATATATCAAATTCCAGATGGATGCAAGAACGGTCAGACAAAGGTGTATGAAGCTCTCTTCTCACAGCTACATTTGCTCTGCATATTGATTGATTCAAAAATTTATATAACATGAAATGCTAAGGCCAAACCATAAAAAACTACAATACATAGTTAATTAAAGGTTTTTGGGTTACCTGCAAGGGTGATGGATATCATAAATGGCTTGGCCATTCCGCTTAGGTGCATAATTTTCCTCATATGCAGTAACAGTAGAGTCATAAGTTTGCACCCTATACTCAGGAATAGCTGCCGTGTAAGGTGTAGCAATTGTGGGCTCATCATCTTCATCGCGTAGCAACTGATCCAATTCAGGCCAAACCTGCTCTCGCCTGGAAGACCCATAATCAGCAAAAGAGTGAATTTGACATGCTTAGAAAAGAAAATACATAATTTTCACAAACAAATACACTACTTTCATCAAATGACCTTATGATTCACAAGAAATATAAATGGTAAGTTCAATAACCTAGATCTGCAGATTGCACAAAGATTACATTCTTGGTCTCCAACCACATAATTGTAACTACTGCTCTAATTCGCCATTCTTAATGACTATACATACCAGGCAGTAAAGTCATCTTCAATACATTGGTCATCATCACCAAGGCCTACTGGAACAAGACGTTTTGCACCTGATCAACAACAGAAATCTTTTTAAGAGCTGCAAGGTTTCCTAAATGAAACATGTTTATAAAAAAAAAGAGTTCATAACTTAAATGCCTCCCATGAGATCAAAATGAATCAAGAAATTCTTGATGTGTCAGTCACAGATGAAAGACCCAAAATCAGGTGATGGCAAATCAGATCAATTACTTCTAGTAAATTGAAGCCAGAACCAGTCTGCAAGTAGGTCAGACTTTTCAATTATGTGGGAAATGCTTTGTCAGGGGGCTGCCCAGCAGAATTCGCCTGATATACACTCTCTTTTATATATGTAGTGTAATAATATCCATAATACAATTATAAAAAGTGTAAAATAGTACAATATAGACTCAAAAGGTTTGTGTGCTTCAGATAATAGGATACAGTATTCCATACACAAATGCATGACCTGGCTTCAATTCACCTCACTGCAAGAAGACAGACCATAACCCAAAGAACATATCATGGAGGTTGCGGTGTAATGTGAATGATGTAGTAGATTCATAGAAGAAACCCAACTCCAACCACATACTGTAACAAGGGCATATACACCCAATGCAGACTCCCCACTGGAAAAGGTAATACTATAGTTATATTATCTGATTATAACACTATAATATATACATATAAAGTTAACTACTCGAAAAAAACTTTGTAACATTTCTGATATATTACCCCACACAAACACACACCCATCAACACAATTCCCAGAATCCTGTGTTTCAGAAATTCGCCAGACCTGGTTTCAGCACCATTGCTACAGGTAACTGTGGTCCACTGAAGCAATAAATTCCAATGCATCTGGTCTTTGTTTATGCATGGTAATGTTTTACCAGAATTCTATACATTTAAAGAAGATTTTTTGCGTTTTGCCCACTTGAGAAGTATACTAGAAGCTTTCATCCATAAGGAAGGCAGTTGTATAAATTCTGCAAATACATCAGAACTTATCAAGATCACTAGCTAACCAAGAGGATCAGCAAAGATATTAGGCAATCCCATGTGCAAATAAATACACTATAACCCACAAAGGTGATAAATTTAATTAATCACTTTGCTGAACTTATTGCACTTCAAAACCCAAATCTGACTTTTAAAGTTTGAAACAAGAATGGAGAACTGAACAAAAATGAAGCAACAGGTCAACTTCATTAAGCAAGTTTAAACTCCATTAAAAGATGTGCCCTCAACATACTCAAGAGTAGTGAAACTGATTACTGCCATTCTTCAATGACAAGGAAAAATAGGTAAATAAAATGTAAAACTGATCGTTTATGGTAACTCATAACAAAGTAATTCCCCAAAATTGTTTTGTTACAAGCATTAATTTAGAAGCACTTCCAGGATGGACCATTCAGACTAAACATCCAGTACCCTCTAACCATGACAGTTTCTCTCCCACATGGTTACCCCTGTCATAGTAATATATTATAGACTTGTGCATCGCCCTATGCCACCTTCCGGTGACAAACAAGAAGATTACTTCTTGTAAATTGCTGGTCGTCTTAGACTGTACCCTCTTGACTAAAAGTTGACAGGGACATGGCCAAGCCTTGCAAACCGATTCAAAAACAAAAAGGGTTATGGCTTTTATATTACCATGTATGTAAAATTGCAAAGATATCAAATGTTTGTATAAAAATGTCTAATGTTAAGGCTCTGAAGCAAGACCCTCCTGCGAATCTGCGATTATCTCATTTGGGTGGGGGGGAGGAAGGTTGGAACTCCTCTTTACACCACCATCATCATCAGGATTATGATTATTTTAGTTCTTCATTTATTGCTGCCACCAATATCATGGAATAACTACCATGGAGTCACAGTTTCCAATCATATTGTCACCACAATGCATTATTGCCAGGTTCTAACATCAGAAACGTTGAGGCGAACATCACCTCATTGCAGATCCAAAATAATGTATTCCAGTGGCTATTTTGCAGCTTGTTGCTGAACATCTATAGTGAATACCTTGTAGGCTGTGCCAACAGTCTACAGGTAGTTGCTGCTAAACTTTGGGACATGGCAGAGAAGACATAAGATCTGTCCCAAACCAGAAATCCACAGTTATGTAAGCGTTGGTGCCTAACACTTTGCTGTAATGGTACAGGTATTCAATAGGCAGTTTATCCCTCCTTCATAAATTACTTTGTGGAATGTAGCTTATCATCAGCAGAATCAACAGCATCACCTTCCTTGAAAATATGTTTGAACTAGACAAATAATCTATAAGACAAAAGAATCTTGATTTTCTTTCAAAAAGTAAATTGTTGCATTTCATTTTAAAAAGGAAGATATTGGAGAGCGAAATGCCTCTTTCAAGTAAAACATTTTTCAAATCTAATGTCTGATTCTATGGCCCAATTGAACAACGTACAAAATATCTATGCTACAAATTTAGTCTATAGTACTTGCAGCCTGGTGACAATATAATGATGGTCAATCATAAGCTTTGTTAATAACAAAGTGTTGAAAACACAATATAAACATACCTTGCTCGATTAATCCTTCATCCACCATTTTGGCCACCTACAGTGTTCACACAAATATCATGTCAAAAATAATAAAATTACCATCCATGGCATCAAGAAGCAACACATTTCATAAAATACTCGTGAGAAATTGAAAATAAATGAAAGCAAACATAGACTTGATAAAATTTCATTTGATATATATTGTTCTTTTAGTTTTAACAGCTTCAAATCAGCCCCGTAATTGCAGTCAGGAGGTGACAGACAAACCTTATTAAAGTGTTCGTATTGTCGATTGCCTAATCCAAACACCCCATAACTAAGATCTGAAAGCCATGGCCCTCTCTCCTTTCCCTGTTTAGGTATACAGAATAAAAATACGTCTTAAATTAATTTCACATGGGTTTTCAACCATGTAATCAACCTGAATCACTATAAGAGATGGAAAATGTTCCAACCTCAGTAAACCACTTGTAAAACCTTGCAGCATTGTCGGTGGGCTCCCCATCTCCATACCTGCAATGATGGGAAAAACTCAAACTCCCATGCTGTTTGGATAAAATTCGTCACAGGGATATGAACACAATTTTTTAGTCGCCTAGAGGCTACTCTGCCCTCATTATTAATGCATACTAATTCGCATAAAATAATTTTTGGAATAATAAATTACAGTTGTCCAGCCAGCTCATGAGATACTTTAAGAAGCAAAAAGTTTAGTCAAACTCTACATAAAATTGTACCTAGCAAATTTGAAGGGATTTTGAAAATTATCTTTAATCTGCAAATTTTTAGTCTTGTTTTTAAAAACAATGCTACTTAGATAAGGCCTCCCAGTCTCCTTGGGTATTACTGTGCACACATAAACAGCAGTACCATAAAACGATAAAATACTGGACAACTAATGCTTTGTATCTTACGTTGCAAGCATGAAAAATGCGAAATTCTCCTTTTTCAATTTCTCCTCGTACTGGTCATCGTCTGTTGCATAGTTGTCCTGGTGGAATCCAACCCAATATACATTCCATGTTACATTGCCCAGTGGTTTAAACTATCAACACAGTCCACATTTGTAGAAACAAAAATAAAAAAATATCCTTTTGAAGGGTTTACTCACCAGATCCACTACTTTAAAGACAGCCTTGTCATATCTTGCTTTAGCTTCTTCTGCTAGAGCCTGTGAAGAATAAAATGGCATTTCATATTATTTTCTTAGATGTAAACTTCCCTAGATTACTGATGGAATTATGTAAATAATCACGTAAAATTGCCGGGATTTGAAAATTGTAACACAAAGTAACATACCATTAGTTTAAAAAAAATCCCTAAAGTACTGATGGGATTTTAAAAGGAATTACGTAGAATTGGTGGAATTTGAAAATTGAAACCAAGAATAGCCTTTTATTACACTTTTCTGGAGAAACATTATATGATATTGATGAAAATTGAAAACTCGAACCAAATGAAAGAAGGGGATTAAAACCCCGGAACATTGGACCAAAAGCTTTTCATTGCAAAAGAAAAATTATGAAAAAATAAATAAAAACCAAGTAAGAATGTAGATAATAGTAGCATAGACTGAACATTGGACCAAAAGCTTTTCATTGCAAAAGAAAAATTATGAAAAAATAAATAAAAGCCAAGCAAGAATGTAGATAATAGTAGCATAGACTGCATGTAACGTCCACAGGAAGGTTTGACCCTTTTAACACGTATTGGAAATAGAATGAGCGCTCTTCCTACCACCCATGACCTGTAATGGGAAAGTAATTTCAACCGAGACAATTCCTGCCTGAAGAATGTTTAGAACGCTCTATTTTCTTGGAAGCCCCTATCTTTTTGAAATAGGGATTTAAAATTTTTCCACAAACTAATCGTTGCCTTGTTAAACAAAGGAGACCCTCGGCAGCCACTATTTCAAGTTCACGTGGCATAACTGCTTCAATTCTTCCCTATCCATTTAAGAGCACAAACGCAAACAAGTAAACGCCATTGTACCTAAAAAGATCCAAATTTCCTCGGCCAAAAGTTTGGGGTCAAAGAGGTCACTCCAAATGTGCGACACAGAAATCCCAGAAATCGTCCAGAACAAGTAAAACCCCCACCCACCCCGTGCAGGCTGTGGATTTGCTGTGGCAATAATTTGATTTCCACAAACTAATCGTTGACTTGTTAAACAAAGGAGACCCTGGGCAGTCACTATTTCAAGTTCACGTGGCATAACTGCTTCAATTCTTCCCTATCCATTTAAGAGCACAAACGCAAACAAGTAAACCCCATTGTACCTTAAAATGATCCATAATTCTTCGCCAAAAGTTTGGGGTCATAGAGGTCGCCCCAAACGTGCGACACGGAAATTCCAGAAATCGTCCAAAACAAGTAAAAACCCCCACCCACCCCATACAGGCTGTGGATTTGCTGTTGCATTGATTTGATTTCGGTTCGTTGTTTGCATATCTGTTGTGGCAATTGGATCACTTGTTAATTGTTTGGAATTGCTGCTGTTAATTTGGAGTTGTTCCATAACCGTAACATTGACACAAAAAAAAAGGGGATTAGAACAGAACCGAGGGAAAGTTAAACAGGTTTGCTTGCAAACAATACAAAATCATAATAGCAAACTAATTAGGAAAAGCCGTGAAGACGTTAAAGGAGATCAATAACCAATAGGACTATGGTCGAGCCAATATAGGTGAAGTAGCTCACGCCAAGATTCAAATCCAAATCCAGTAGCACCAAAAGGGTTGTATAATGGCTCAAAAAGGCTTGTATGACGGCAAACCTTTCAAAACCATACTAATATCGGCCACCAAACTGAAAATCTCAAAATTCAAATAAGCCAAGCCAGCTCCCAAGCGGAAATTAACCAAAACAAATTCCTAATTAAAAATGAGAAATTCATAAACGCAAAGTAGAATTGACTTTTGCAACCTTCATACAAGAGTCCAAAATCCAATAATACCATTAACAAGATGAATAAACCAGATATTCTAATTTCACTCATGGGAGAACCTATAGGATCTAGGATCCATTGGAATGGAAAAGAAAAGGGAAATCAATTACATATATAAGATCTTTCCCTTTTTCCTGGAGCTTAGCTGCAATTCACTTCAATAAGACATTAATCCACAAAGGTATTTTCCATGTTCATCATGTGATGTTTCCAATTCTGGTAGATAACAAACAAACTGTAACTGAATTAAGATATCCACTCATTCTGGTAGATGATAAACAAACTGTAACTGAATTAACAGGAATACTTGGTTATTACCTCGACAATTCTAGAGCATAAAGGTAGTATTAACAGGGTTAAAACCGACACGTAACATTAACAACATACAGACCGATATAGATAACCACAGGACAAAGATTCTAAAGCAGGACCCTGTGAAAAGGAATAATGAATAATCAAAATAACGACTTTTTATCGTTGAATTACAAGCGTCGCAAGGACCTACCTTGGCAAAACCCTCTGCCGTGCCCGTCTGCGTGCCGAAAAAGACTGTGACCTTCTTCCTGTCGGAATCCTCCTCCTCCTCGTCCTCCTCATCCCTCATGAGCGGGGTGGGCTTCGGGGGCTGCTTCTGCCCCTCCGATCCCCCTTTCCTCCACACGAAGAGCACAACGCACCCGATCAACGCCACCAGCACAGAGGTCAAAATCATAAGCAGCTGCTGGTTCTCCCTCAGCACCAGGGCCGACCCCGCCATGGCGCCCAGATCCCCCTTCCCGTTCAGGAGGAGCGCCAGAATGTGGTCCAGCCGCGAAATCTCCAGCAAGCTTTTCCCCAGCCCCTGCGCGCTCTCCACCGTGTTCGAATTCGTCTGCATTTGAACAGATCAACAGCACCGACAAGCCTGGCGCAATAGCCACAGGAACAACGGCTGGGCTGAGAAGATATAGAGTTTTCTATCCAGGGATTCGAACCCGCGACGTGCGTCCGAAATCCTCTGCGTCTCCGTACCCTCCGTCGACTCCAACCTGACTTACCCGGGCTCTCATGCGCTCAACCTTCCCAATAATGGCAAGGTTTTTATCACTGGGGTTTTCCACCAACTAGGGGTCCCGGGGTCAAATCCACCTACCCTCTCGGCACGTTATCGCTAACCACACTAGCTAACCCCAGTCACGGACCAGAGATTTCTATTTGGCGTGCCTTGCGCCTGAACCACGAAGAGAAAGCCAAGGTTCCCGAATCTTCCGTCTGTACCTACTCCTCTTTCCCCATTCATTCCCCACCATTCCCTTTCTTTAATGATTTTCTTTGCGTCATAAATAGGATGGAGTTTATGAGCCTATTATTTTAGGCAACAGACAGCATTTGCTTTCGAGCTTTGACTATATGGCGCCTTCCCAGCGTGCCATCTATTGGTCGCCCTCGTAGACATGACAACTCCCAACCAACGCCAAATTTGGTCAGAGGTGGGTTACCCTGCTGCTTTTCAACATTTTTGTTTTTGCCGATCCGCATATTCAATGTGATCCTCCAAGATCCCTCTTTTATTTTACTTCCGAATCTGATAAAGGGCTGTTTTCCGATTCCGCCACAAGATTATCCCGCCGTAAAAAAAAATTATTAAAAACATTTATAAACCCTAAATAAATATAAATTTGGATTTTAAAAAAAACTATAAACCCTAAATAAATATAAATTCAATTAGATCTTGAATTTGTAGAAATCAAATCAAAACAATTGATAATAAGCATTTCACTGATCTATCTCAGTAAATATTACATGGAAGATTAATGGTTTTGGTGGATTGTAATGGTTGTCGCGACGGTAGAATTTCATTATGGATGGGTTGTTCATGAAAAGGGTGACGGGAAAATAATATAATTTTAGTTTTGTCGAGATATATTGCGTCGTTGTGAGACCCGCCCGCCCGCCCATGGATTTTGACCTCAGAGAGGCCTAGTAATTGCCGGCTAGGTGACAGTGACGATCTTGTCCGTCATGAACGTGCGGTGCAAAAACAAAAAAGGGGAAATTGCTGGTCTTCCACCATCTTTGGGGTGTGCTTAAATTCTTAATGACCCAGATAAATAAGCACATGATGATGGGACAACCTCCACATGCCACGTCGATTATGAGGTGGTTTTTTTCAAGCCGTCCCTTCATGTTTCCCACTGGCGAAAGTTGAGCTTTTGAAGAAAAACAACGTTGTCGTGGAGCTTTACGGGGTAGGTGTTTGATTCAAAACCAAAGCGATGAACGACATTATATCACTAAATGTGTTAGTGGGTAGTTGGAGATTGGCCACTCATCGGACCACCCGTTTACCTACCACAACTCTACACATGTATGCTGTAATGGTGAGATGGGTAGTTAACCGTACACTTTCTAGGGGTTGTGGTTGTATATTAATATTTTTAGGTTTAAAGTTTTTGAAGAATTAAGTGAAATATCGTATCAAAATATACTATATAATTGAGTAATTAATATGTTTAATGGGATAAAAGTAGTAGATCTATTGATTTTTAGTTAATTGTTTGTCAATTTGAGGTCGGTGGTTCCAATCCCAACCCCTTTAAGGTCCCTTCACTAGAATAAATACTTAGACAATTCAAGTGCAAATAAATAAAAATAATACTTTAATGAAGGTTGTCTTGTGTCATATCACCTATGACCTCTTGAATATTACAACTTTCAACTACTTTAGAGGTATCCCTCTTATATTTTTTGCTTGTATTATATTTGGAGCTAGACTTTTGGAGCCAAACTTTGAAAGTTGGAAGTGTCATCCAAGTCAACAAGAATTTTTTAAATGGTAACTTCAAATCTTTTTATAGATCCAACTAGGTTTAATGGAAGAGATTTTATGGTTATTAAGTTATCTTTAATGAGTTTATATATTCCAACTTTATGACCTCACATGGAATGGAAGCTACAACAAGGCTATAAGACTCCTTTAACAAAGAGAGAAGGAAACAATAATTGCAAATCTGGGTCCAAGTGAGAATTGAGAAGCTACTTGGATCACTAGATCTTGGAAGCTTGCTCTTCTTGGTTTTTTCTAGCAAGATCATCGTCTCAAACTTTGGGATGTTTGTAGACTCATTTTTCTCAAACATATTTGAAAGTTTAGATGTAGAAAGGTGTTTACCAGTTCTATTCCTCTATGGGGTATTGTTTTAGCAAAATTGACCTTTGATCTTTTGTTACATTTAGGATGCGTTCATTCATGTGTTGTTGAAGCTTCTAATACATTAGGAGATGTTACCAATAAACTTCATCAAATATTTCACATGATCCAAGATCTTCAAAAATTTTAGTAGGAAACAAAAAATAAGGCAATAAATAGTGATGAACCAGTTTAGGAACTCATTACTTCTATTTCTTCCTTGAAGACTTTAGAATATATAATGGAGGACATGCTCAAAACTTCTCCACATGACAGGCTCTCCCATGGATGAGTGATGATATCAGACATATCGTAGTAGGATACAATTATAGTATCTTTGTTGTTATTAGTTTTTATTCTTATTATGGATGCTTTCTCTTTATCCACATCATTTTATTTTTTTCTTGGTGGATGGTACTAGCGCTGTATTATTGTAATGTTTTAGTTGATTACATAATATAATTTAGCTTTTACTCTCTCTCTATATATATATAGCTTTTAAACCTTTCTATTGTAAATTCGTTTCTTAAATTTTATGTAATATATTTAAGCATGTTTCTTTTTTTATTAATGGTTAAAAGGCAAGGTTTTGAAAGGTCACATAACCTTTTACATTAGAAGAGGCAGAAAAAGAGAAGGCCATTAAAGCACAAGCCAACCTCCAAGGCCAAAAATATAGAAACTAAACCCAATAGCCATCCAAGAGAACAAAAGAGAAATATTATGACATGATACAACGTAGACCAGCCCATCACCGAACAAGACATAAACGAGAATGTTTGTTTCAACCTTCTTTTATAGGCACCAAAGATCTTGCTCCATTTTTGCATGACTAGAAGGGCAACAAATACATCAAGATGCAGATAACAAAACCCCAATCCTAGAGAGCAAGGATGAGGGCAATACACCAAGCATATTCCCTAATAATGGAAACCACTAGGGAGCAAAAGGACTAGCCCCCAAAAAAATATCCCCTAGAGAGAGGATCACTACAACATAGAGGAGATCTCAATTAAGCAAAAAGACAATAAAAGCCTACTGGATAGGTAGGTCCAATGCGTCCAAAGCAACAATTGTCATTAACCGCAAAGGAAAATTGTCCTCCTAAATTCTATATTGACCACTATCCACCCCCAAATTGGCCATAACATCAACAACATGGTTACCTTCCCTACAAATATGCTCAAATTTAACTTCTAACATACCTTCCAAAATCTTCAAGGTGTCCTTATTAATATAAAAGAATTGTCAGTCTTTCTAGCCTGGAAATATCGAATGATCTTTAAGGAGTCACCTTGTTCGAGAAGTCTTTTGAAACCCTCTCAAAAACCTTATGAACACCCGAGAAAAACACCTTAGCTTCAACTAGGTGGTTGGTCTGAATACCATAATCTTTAATGAAAGCTCAAATGACCTCACCATTATAATTTTTGACAACACCCCCTCCACCAGCCCTCCCGAGGTTACTTTTGGCAACCCCATCAAAATTCAGAATAACCCACCCTTTAGCTTGTTTTTGTCATCTAGTAGCCAATCATTTTTTAACAATGGACATAGAAGCAGAAGACCCTATATTCAATTTCCAAATAACAACCCCTTTCTCTACAACTTTCTCCCTACCATTTCCGACAACAAATACAACTAGGTTATTCTCAATAGCAACTTTAATCGTTCTAAGGACAAAGAATTCATCCCTAGCAATATCCTTGAAATTTCTTTTGATAAGCATGTGTCTTTAGGCCCATTTATATTTATTTATTTATTTTGAGTCGAGAAACCTTTATAATCCCTAACATGCTAGGTAAAGAAGTCAACAAGACTCCAATCTTCCAGTGAACTAGACCAAGGCAAGATCCCAATTGCATATGGAATTGAACCAAGGCAGCCTATCGACAAGCACTCAGTCATTACCAAGTATTTTTTTGAGTAAAAATTTAGGATAAAGCACATGTTTTTAAAAGGGGTTCTAGTCTCCTTGTGTCTGAGTTTGAACTTGGATCTCTTAAATGAAAATCCAAAGACATACAACTAGAGTATTTCTCATAGGACAAAATATTAAAGGTAAAGCATAAGTTTTTTGTTCATTCATATTATATTACTAGTAAGACTTGGTAACTCTAAGAGAAGGTTTAAAGTTGAGTCTAAGGGAAGTAAATGTGTTGCATACATAATTTGATATCCAAAGTTTAATTGGATAAACATATACTAAATAAATAACTTATTTTATAAGGGACGCTATCTTGTTAACCTTAAAAACTATTTTATTGTCTATTTAACTAGGCACTTACCCATAAGAGACCTAGGTTCAAACCCCCGTTCAAACCTTGGGGGCATGCTTGTTTGCAAAGGTAGTAGTTTGTTTCAAAACTTCTGTGTGCACTTACCCAAAAGAGTCCTAGGTTCAAACTTTGGGGGCATGCTTGTTTACAAAGGTAGTAGTTTGTTTCGAATCTTTTGTGTGCGCGTGAGACCAATGTGAGTCGTTCGACGTGAGACCGACGACGATGCGAATCCCAAACAATCGTTGATCCTTTTCACATTAAGTTATAAAATAAGGAGGTAGTATAAACTTATCGGGACAAATCCTATGATTTAAACACTACACTTAACTAGTATTAAAAATAGCACAAATGTAACCAACACAAAAAAAATTAATTTATCCGCTCATTTAGAGGAGTTGGAGAGCAAGTGGGTAGTTAAAACTCTCCAGTTATCGAGAGGCCCAGGTTCAAATCTCTCCCCTCACATATTGCGGATATGTTGTATATAAAAAATTCCTCATCAGCAAACAAAAAAAAAAATTATTTATTTTCAAGCATGTTCTATTTTATTAAATTTATTTTTTAAATATTATTACTCATAATATATCTAATAATTACGATAAAACCGGTTGTAACACTATTATGATGATATATTCCAACTAAAGTGCAAACGAATCTATTCCAAATAAAGATTAATAGATTATTAGATTAAGAGATGTATCGTATATTGCCAAAAGATTCCATTTTTGTTGTCTCTTGGTGAATGATCAGTAAATTAGAACACATTAAAGGCTTTCTTTGGAACGATTACAGTCTTTATTCTTATTATTTAAAAATTAAAATTAAGATGATAGATTTTCATTTATGTAAGAAGAGTTGGCCTGTTCATTCAGATCAGGTCTAATTTCCAAGCTACTTTTTAGACTAGATCTTGAGAAGACTTTGGGAAGATTGGAGACATGGAGAAAAGGATATGTAGCTGTACTCAATAATTATGTTTTTATTTCTGTCCCTTCTTTTATTTATAATATAACCGGTTATAAAGGTTAGGTGGATTGGTAAGAATTTGGATACTAACTAAAAGGAGATTTAGGTTCAAACTTTGTGGGCATGTTAGCTTGATTGCGGCCGTATCAACCCCCAGTCATCGAAGGTCTCCCTAAGAGCCGTGTTTACAAGACGAAGTAGGGGTTACAGTGATAGCACCAACCATGATTGAGGTCATCGAAAGTCTCCCTCATAACCGTGTTTACCAAGGCGAGGTAAGGGTTACAATGGTAGCACCAACCATGATTTGAGGTAGGGGTTACAGTGGTAACACCAACCATGATTTGACCTATAACTGAAAAGTAGTTGCCAATTTTTCTATATATATAAAATAATAATAATTGAAGCTTACATTCTTGGATATACGTACGTTTTTCCTTATGATTTTAATTTTTAATATTTTAAAAATAATAATTCAATAATATATTAATAAAATATTCTAATAAAAACAATAACGAATCAATAAAATATTCCAATAAAGACAATTCTCACATTTTGAAAAATTCTACTCACAAGGTTAAGGTGTTTTTGTCCTTTAGCTTTGAAAGAATATAAGACGTTTGTTTGTGAAGAATATATTCACGGTAGTAATGTAAAAATAAATATACTCAAAAATTCCACATTCACACCAAGGAATGGTTAGAGAGTCCTTCAATATATATAACTGAATCTTAAACTTATTGTACGAGGTTTTAATATAATATAAATGAATTATATTTTAATTTTATATAAATAATTTAAAAATTAATAAAATTTATTTATTTTTTATTTTTTGGTTAATGTGAAATTTTTTTATGATCAATGTATAGGGTTGAATAGTCTCCTTTCAATCATGACTTCTCGTAAAGCTGAGAGTTATACTTATTAATAGTTAATAGGAAATTTAACACACAACTACCACACACCCACCCCCTTGTACACTCATCCACACCGCAGCTTGAACCTTGGACCTCCTGAAGAAGAGCCAAAGCCCGAATCGTTGCGTTGTTCCCCTTAGGACAAAAAAAACATTGAATAACATAAATTTAATCAGATTTATGTTTTAATTTTGAAGAAAGATATTTAGGTCAATTTATGTTTTAATTTTTAAGAAAGATATTTAGGGAGACTGAGACCCCTCTAAAAATTTATGTAAATTTATTGAAAAGGTGTAAGCTTATTGTAGTGGTAAGGATTTTGGCTTATCTTTAAGAGGTTCAAGGTTCAAACCCCATTTTAGCTTCTTTTTAAGAGGTTTAAAGTTCAAACCCCAAACCCCACTCACTGTGAGAGGACTAGGACCCCTCATAAAAATATGTGTAAACTCATTGAAAAAAGAAAGATATTTAGGTCTGAATTCAAATAATATTAATATATTTGTCAAAAATATTATTGTAATATCATTGTATAGTATGAGATAATTAGGACCCCTTGCAAAAATATATGTAAACTCTTTGAAAAAGAAGAAAGATATTTAGGTAATATAAATATAATTATCAAAAATATTATTGTAATATAGGGGATGTCGATGGGCGGGAAGGCCTTTGCGGGGGAGCTCGAGAGCGGCTATGGTTCGATCCTTGGGCGCAGCGGAGCAGACGGAGGGCACCAGGAGCCCGGGGGTACGGAGGCGTCCGTGCCCATTGATGAAGATCGGGCTGGCGACGGTGTCGATCGGGGTAAGGACCCACCAGACAAAGGGGGTGGTGGGGCACACAAGTCTTATGCTCAGGCAATGGCCTCAAAAACCCTAAACAAGTTTTCTACCAAAGAGTTGTTTTCGGTTGGGGATGAGCTGGACATCCCGACGGAAGTCCTTTCAAGCTTCATGGAGTTTGAGAAATTTACCCTCATAGGCAAATTCATTGGCGGCCGTCCCGACATGGAGACCATCCGAAAGTGGGCAGCAAGTAAATGGAGGACTTCTGGTCATATGGAGCTGGCGGCCCTATCCCGAGGTTTTTTTGCCATTAGACTAAACAATAAGGAGGATTACTGTAAAATTTTGGCTGGCGGGCCATGGTTTTTAGGCCGCATAAGTTTATTCCTTAGGAAATGGGGCATGGATTTCAATCCTGACACCCAGAGCATCAACATCGCCCCAATATGGGTTAGGCTCCCAAGTCTTCCCCTCTTTGGTTGGCATGAAAATGTTATAAGAGGTATTGCTCGCTCCATTGGGGAGTTGGTCACCATTGACCCTCCCACCCGAGCTCGAACAAGGTTCGTCCAAGCCCGTTTTTGCGTTTTAGCGAATCTGGAGGAGGAACTCCCAACTTACATCACTCTTCGGTCTAGAGGTACCATTCTTCATAAACAAGCTATTGTCTATGAAAATAGACCAGCTTTCTGCCCCTAGTGTCGGTCCCAAGGACACCTCTAGTCCCATTGTCCTCTTCAAAAGCCGGGTAAGCAGAAGCGTGAAACCTGTAACCCCCTGGAGCATGGTGAAGGTCAGGTGAAGCAGTCAAATCTTCCAAACATGAAGGGCCTTGAATCTCCAGGCCCCTCCAGAGATCGCGTCGAATTCTCTCAGCCTGAAGAGAATCCCACTCTCCAATCGGACCCTGAGCAATTTGAAGCTGACAATCAGCAAGGAGCAGACTCCCACTTGGAAAATGAATCGCAGGAGGAGAAGGACCGGACCCCATCCCAAAATATTACTCAGTCTGTTTCTCTGCTCCAAGACCTGGGCCATCTTGATTTTAGCCAGTCGCAGACACTGCTAGAAGATTACCTCCTAGGAAGGAGGGGTGAACAACCCGATCACATTAGCCCCCGAAACACGAGGAGCCAAAAGCAAAGTGTGGATTTTGGTAGTGAGAGGAAGCAGGGTCGTCCTCCTAACAAATACAGATGAGACAAAGAGACAACAACAGACGTTGCAAATGGAACCCAACGTTTGCTGGTTCTGGATGACTTTGACACTCAGACGGACGAAGCGCATGCATCAAAACCTCCCCCTCAACAAGGAAGGGGAGGCAGGAAAAACCTCAAACTGTCCAGATGAAAGTCCTCTCATGGAATGTGAGAGGACTGAACGGGGAGATGTCGATGGGCGGGAAGGCCTCTGCGGGGGATTAGCGTTTCCTGGTGTCTTGACTGTTTTGCTTTCGTTTTCCTTGTGTCAGTTCTTTGACCTTTACTTGTTGTTCTCTCGGGTTTATTCTGTTTTATTTTTTCTTTGGTTTTCTAGGCCTAAATGCCCTTTTTGCAGTCTCCAAGTCTTTAGTCTTAGGACGACTTTACTTGCAATTAGGCTTATTGTTACAGCCAAGAGGTATGATACATCATTAGAAATTTGGCTAATTTTGTACATAAGGTTTTGGGATCCTCTATAAAAACCCACCGTTAATATATTAAAATAATTACCAAAATATATATATATATTATTGTAATATCATTGTCTAGTCATTCCAGGGAAGAGGGCAACGGTTTGAGGTTTGGCTCTTCTTTGAGAGGTCCAAGGTTCAAATCATGATGTGTGTGTGGCTATGTGTTAATCCCCTATTGATAAGTGTAGCTCTCGGTCTTACAAGGGATCATGGTCGAAACGGGATTGCTTGGCCCTATGCGTCGGTCGTAAGAGTTTATCACTGATCGAGTTTATCACACTATCTGAATCCAAAATATATATCATTATATAGAGGGGACTGCTTGGCCCTATGCGTCGGTCATAAGAGTTTATCACTGATCGAGTTTATCACACTATCTGAATCCAAAATATATATCATTATATAGTCGCGATAGCTCTCGGTCTTACAAGGGGTCATGGTTGAGAGGGGAGTGCTTGGCCCTATGCGTTGGTCATAAGAGTTTTTCAGTGACCGATCTCGAATCCAATATATATATATATATATATATATATATATATATATATATATATATATATAGTCACGATATAATGTTATGGTACCTAAGAACATGAATATGAATATACAATAATATATTGTATAAGGATATTATAGATAGTTGGCATAGACCATCCATAGTTGGCATAGGGTCATAAGAGTTTATCACTGACAAAGTTTATCACACTATCTGAATCCAAAATATATATCATTATATAGTCGTGATAGCTCTTAGTCTTACAAGGGGTCATGGTTGAGAGGGGAGTGCTTGGTCCTATGCGTTGGTCATAAGAGTTTTTCACTGACCAATCTGAATCCAAAATATATATCATTATATAGTCGCGATATAATGTTATAGTACCCAAGAACATGAATATGAATATACAATAATATATTGTATAAGAATATTATAGATAGTTGGCATAGACCATACATAACTTAAGGTTGATTATACTATAATATTATATTATAATGATTAGTGGGATAAGGTTTAGGAGTCGACTCTATAAAATAGCTCTAGAAGATGAATATAATTTTTTTTAGTTACATAGGGGAGTTGGTTACAACCACTATTTTTAGTAATTGGTAAGTGCAGGGTTCAAACCACATGGATTGCTCCCAACAAGTCTATTCATCTCGTTGTTGTTGACCCGACATGAGATGGAGACCATCAGTTGCTCGAGGTTCCTACCATCGTCAATCTAACGTGCACTCATAGGATTTAGATCAGACTACTTCCTTTGTTAAATGGCACCCCCAAGGTTTAAACCTAGGTCTCTTCTTGATAAGTGCCCAACCACATTAGCACTTATCAATCCACCTAACCCTTGGGGGTTTTAAAAGATAAATATATAAAAAAAGATATTGACATTGTAATCATCACATATAAAAAAAGATATCTCATTTTAAGGAAAATGTAAAATGATTCCTTCATTAAAGAATAACATTTGTGTTCCTTATTTAAAATTATTATCACATTTTTTTTTTTAAGCGAAAAACCTCTTACGGGGCCGCCTTGGTATGAGAGACCACGAACAGGGGTTTCTACATCGTCAAAGTCACCCGAGAGTCACACCCGACCTTGCCCGCACCAACATTATCAATTGAATTTTGGATACCCAATTCAACTTTTTGGTAGGGTGGATATTTGAACCTCGGACCTCCCTTGGAGGATTGCCCTCTCCACCTCACCTACAATTATCACATATCATATCTTATCTTATGTAAATTAATTATAATTAATTTATTTAATATTTAACATATTAGGAATGCTTTTACAGTTATGAGAAGCAAAGATTCATTCGAAATTAATATTTGGAGTAAATTAAGCTTTAAAAAAAAAACAACATTGTTGTGGAGCTTTATGAGGTAGGCTTTTGGGCTTTTGATTCAAAACATAGTACCCATATATAGTGAATAGTTGGAGATTGACTACTAGAAAATTATTGTATGTCCAATTATAATTGATTTATTTAATATTTAAAATATTATGAATGTTTTTATAGTTAGAAAAGCAAAGATTCATTGCAAGTGGTATCATTCCGTTTCAAGTTGTGCCTTAAAAATTAACATTTGGGTAAATTCTGCTTTTAAAAAAACAACATTGTTGTGGAGCTTTATGAAGGGGCAAATTGAGCTTTAAAAAGAAAAACAATAACATTGTTGAGGAGTTTTATGAGGTAGGTGTTTGATTCAAAACCAAATTGAACAACGACATACCTCACTAAATATGTTAGTGGGTAGTTGAAGATTGGCCACTTATCATATTACCTATTTACCTATCTTAACTCTACACATGTATGCTAGAAAATAATTATATGGGGGAGAGTATAGAAATTTAAATAAATATTTAAGGTTTAAATTTTTGCAGGACTAGGTCCAAGGTGTAGACCAATTGGTTCATATAAACCCCATAAGGAAGGCGGAGGTCCAAGATTCAAATCTCGGGCCTCGTCGGATTGAACGCTTGTCCCTTTCTTACTACCGATTCCACCATGTAAAAAACAAATCGTAGGATTGCATATTATACGTTGATAATTAAAGTATCAAAATATAGTTAAATAACTATATATTAGATAAACAACATCTTTAATGGGATCATCTTTTATGATCATATAATCTATGGCTTGACGAATGTAATTATAATACGCTTGAGAATTAAATGCTAAGAAATTGATTTCATATAATCTATGGCTTGACGAATGTAATTATAATACGCTTGAGAATTAAATTCTAAGAGATTGATTTCACCCAAGAACGGGGTGAAACAACCTTTTTGGGATCACAATGGGTGACAACGCTACTCGATTTGATTTCGGATTGATGTCTTAACAATTTCACCCATTAATTGCCTCTTTTTCTAATTATCTTCTTGCTTTCACCTTAGAGGAGGATGACAAGGACTTTCGCCTCTTTGGAGGAGGTGACATTACTTTTAATTATTTTAATTCAGCACATAGCGTAGCACAACTCTTTCACCCAAAGTTGAAATTTAAAAACCTCATTCACCCCTTGGAGAGGTGAAACCACATGGCACCCTTCCACATGGGTGGCTTTGATTTACTGTGTTTTAAACTTGGCACCAAGCGCTACCTTTTACTTTTGCCCCAGTCATAGACTAAAACATCAAATACCTTAAGACGAGCCCCCATAATGTCAACCTTCTTTCTTGCCTTTAAAATGTTCAAAATGCCTTTTCACCCCAAATAGGGGTGACAATGAGCTTCGCCCCTCACTTGGGGTGAAAGCGCTCTTCAAAATTCTATATTGACTCGCCCACGTCGGACCCACACCACGCTTTTCTTTTAAAAATCTTTTGCATTGTGTTTTTATCCAAAGAGGGGTGACAAGGAGTTTCACCCCTCTTTTGGGGTGAAAGTGCCTTTAATAATTTACTTTAATTCATTGGCATCCGTCCCACGAAACGCCACTTAAACTGCTACATTTCACTCAAAGGGGCAACAAAAGGAAATTTCATCCCAACTTGGGGCGAAAGCGCTTCAAATTCTTAATTTACAGTCATTTGCGTTTTAAAATAACTTTCACCCCAAAGAGGGGCGACAAGGGTTTTCACCCCTCAATTAGGGTGAAAGCATTCTGTTTTTCAATCTGAAATTTGAGACTTCCTCTCATTTCCTTCTGTCGGGTGATTTTACTCCTTTGAATTACGTTTCGCCTCCAAGAGGGGCAAAAGTAAATTTCACCCCTCAATTGGGTGAAACTCATTTCTTTCCTCCCTTCAATCTTTATCCTTGAATTAAATCACAATTTTCACATTTTTTGGGGTGAAACTCTTCTGCAAGCAGAACTTGGGGTGAAACCACACTTGTGCTGTGCTTCATCTTTGTGAAAGGCGAAAAGGGCTTTCGCCCCTAGCAAGGGGAGAAACAAGTTGTCTTCTTTTTCCTAAAGCGCCTCTTTCTTCAAAATTGATTCCTTGATGTTGCTCTTATTTCTTAGCTTTTTAAAAACAAAATTTTTCATTGCATTCATGACTTCCATTTTATTTACAGCAATGCAATAGTAAAAAGAGGTAAAAATATAGTAAACTAAGCAACAAAATTGTAGTATTTTTCTTCAGTAAATTTGTCAAAATTTTCAAGCAACATTGAACAAAATTTCAATGTGGCAAAGTTACAAAATTGCCAACAGTTTCCAAAGTAGAGAAGATGAGATTGAACAGTTTTTGTCATGGTTTGTACTTATTAATTGTGCACTCATTAACAAAGTCCCACAAATTATTAATCTAAACTTCTTGAATCTTAAATTATAGCAAGGAAACAACATCCAAGAAGTTTGGAAGGAATTTAGCCAATTACTCCTTAGTTGTCAAGTAATTTTAGGCACAACCTCTTATATGTTCTTGGTTGAAAGTTATAATATTTTAAGGGATTAAGTTGAAAATATAGAAAAAAAATCCCATATTTTCTATGAGAAACTTCTTGGAATCCCAAACACATATGAAACTAGGAATATATATAGTGTCCTTGTAACACTAGTTGAATACTTGCTATTAGGACATTCTTTTAATGGAATTTAGTCCACATGAATGATTTAAAAGTTGATTTTTTGTCCATCAAAGATGGAAATATTCTAGGAACAAATGACTACTACATCCTATGACCCAATCCCTTGATAAAATTAAAAAAAATGCATCTATGAAGGAGTGTAATATAAACCTTATTATTGTGAGGTACTTATACAAATTTAACAAAAACACTAGTAGGTTGAACTATTTATCACTCTTTTCTATATACTCAAACTCATGAACACAACAAACATGACCCTCAAAAAATATATTTACTAGAAAATATAATTGACAATGATCATGATAAAAATGATTTCCCACATAGTAAATTCTAGAATTACCATGGTAAAAATCGTTTACCATCACTGGATAGAAATTATATAGGGTATACTTAAATTATCAAAAAAATATTATCCTTTGAAATATCCTTATCATATTTTTTTTTATAGGGTGGATGAAAGGAGTTTTGAAAGGGCCTCCAAATCCTTACAGAAAGAAACTAACCTCCAAACATAGTAGGAGGATAAAAGAAACCATACAAATAACAACTAACTATAACAAGTCAAAACAGATAACCAAACCAGAAACTGGACAACCTAGCAAAACCAAACCAATAGAGAACTCCAAATACATACAAGGGTGAAGGAACTAGGAGCGCATACCCCAAGATACAAAATAGAACAAAACAGAGAACATCAAACCCACGTAGGGGTGCAGGAACTAGGCACGTAGGCCCCAAGACGTAGAACAAAACAAACACCAAGCACCATGAAGTAGAAGACAACTCAGAACTTGGACCCGCTTGGGCCTACTCCAACCTCTTCCTTAGTATTATCCCCATTTATGATCTTCCACCCCATTAGGGTAAGAACTTACTCGGTGCATGAAATCATTTTATGCATGGACTCTATCATCGAGCATTGCAGCTTCAAGACCATTGCATTAACAACCTTCAATTTAGAGTTTCCTAGTTGGGAACCAAGGTTTTGGATACTCACCAATTTAGACTTCTTAGGATGTGGTAGATAATCCTTCGAATCAGAATCCTCAATAGTCATTGAAACCTTACCATTGTTCATCATTTTAGCTTCCAATCGTTTAGATATCTATGTACCATCTTCGCTACCATCAGGACCTCTCAAAATAGACTTTGCACCCTCAGTAGGTTGTGCAACCAATAGAGTGATAACCATAGCTTCTTGGTTCGATGCGTTTGAGCTCCCCAAGATCAAAGAAGCTGCTAACCATTTTATGATAATTTTATAATTAGCATTTTATAATCATATAATTTATTTTTTTATATACATAGAGGAATCGGTAACTATCTTTCCTTTTTGAACAACTGATCACAGGGTCAAGTCGCATTGCCTCTGATCGCAGGGTAAAATTATGGTGCTACCACTATAACTCCTACAACATCTATATACCTTATATTTTTTGTTTGTTATATACTTTATTTTTTTATTTCAACTTTAAACCTTTCCAAATCTTAAATTATATATATATATATATATATATATATATATATATATATAATATGCCTTTAAGTCCATTCGTACTATATTATCCATAAGAATTTGATAGGTTTAAAGTTGAGTAGAAGTGGAGTAGAATAAGTTGTATATTATATTTTGATAAATGAAATTTGGTTAAATAAATATATATTAAATAAATAACATTTTTATAAGGATTGTTTTATGATTTGATTTATGATTTTTAATGAAAGGTTTAAGGTTCATTAGAAGAGGAGTAGAATGAGTTGTATACTATACTTTGATATCTAAATTTTGGCTGAATAAACCTATACTAAACAAATGACATTTTTTATAAGGATTGTTTTATATGATTTGATTTATAATATTGTAGATTTTAAAAATTACTTTGCTTTTATTTTACTCTTAACAACGCCTTATCTTATTAAATCTGAATATTTTATTTTTTAAGTATCATTACTCATGGTATATATATATAAATAATAAGTTATATTTGGTTTTTATTTGGAGTTATTTTCATCAAAATACCAAAATATTACATTTATTGTTATGCCAGCTTTTAAAATAAGTTTATTGTTATGTTAATTAAGCCATATTTTTATTATTCTTTTTTTTTTTCTTTTAAATATATTCTTCAACTTCTTTGAAGTATTATGTTTCCACAATCAGCTCCTTGACATTATTTTGAGTAAGAGATTAAATCTCACTTGGTCAATTGTCTTCTAAAATTTGAATTTCACCAAAATGAAGATGAACACCACAATTGGTTAAATTATTTGCTACCCGATTTACTTCTCTATAAATATGCTCACACTTCCAAGAGATTGCCTCTAGTAATAGGTGATGAACATCAACAATAATATTATTTTTTATCTAGTTTTCACATCCATTTTTGTTAATAGCTTTGATGATAATTTGTGAATTCCCCTCATTTGAAATATATTTCTATCCTTTTTCTATTACAATTTTAATCCTTGTAAGAAGTTCCTTAGCCTTTGCATAGTTGTTTTTTGGATTTCCATATGATTTTGAGTGAGGAAATTTTTGTCTTCACTATTTCTAAAAACACCACCTTCACAAGGTTTTCCCAAAATTTATTTAGAAGCACCATCAAAATTAATTTTGATAAACCCAATTTTTGGACATTTTCATTTCACCCTAGATCGAAGTAGATACTTTGTTTTAATTTTATTACTGCATATGACTCTTCCATGTATGTTCAAATCTTGTAGTCAAGATATTATTGTACTTGAGACTTCCCATGATGAGCACCATATTTGTAGACATTCTACAAAAGAGGTAATAATGCATTTCTAAACTTGGGCATGATTTTGAGATTATTTTTTAAAAATTCTATTACTCCTTTCAAGACAAATTCCAACAAATAATGGCAGGGCCAATCCTCGACAAAATCCAAAAAGGTTTAGATTTAAAATAATTAATCCAACATTTCATCAACTATTTCAATGTTGATGGAGCTATCCAATAAAATTTCATATTTTTTACAAAGTAACCCCAAAGAGTATGAGCAAAGGGACAATGAAGAATTAAATGGTTTGATGTTTCTAAATCCTTCTCACACAAGGCACATCTAAAAGGTCCATAATATCCTCTTCTTTGTAGACTCTCTCTTGTAAGAATCTTACTTTGAACTGCTAACCAAATAAATTTTGAGGTCTTGGGGAGAGACTTTAATTACAAAACATTCTTCCAAGAAATATATTTGGGACTAGGAAATTTTGATTGCTCTAAATCCTCATATCCCAACTTGACCGATTATCCATCATCCTTTGATAAATTCCAAACCAATCATCTTTTTGTGTTAAAATTGACAAATAAAACTCTTGAAGCATCTTTTGAAGTTTACCTATAATTTGTTTGAGTTCCTCTTATTCAACCAGGCCACTAAAAGAAATCCATGGTTTCAAATTGTTGCTCATTTTTAATATAGTCTTTGACCTTTGGACATTTATATGTTAGGCATGCTTAAGCCAATGGTTGCCATTTTGAGTTAAAGATAAGACGATAAGGCTTCAACTAAGCATCAGACCAAAAATTTGCATAATTCCCCTCATCGACTAACCATCTAATATATTTCTTTGTTAATTGTAAACTATTTGATATGAAGTTTCATGTTGACGATCCTTTGGATAGGATTTTGTTGACCCACATTTTTTATATGCTTGCCAACAGGTGGAACACACACACACAACAAATGTTCCCTCTTGAAAAGAAAATATATTTTCTCCAAGGTTCAAGTAGGTTAGGTCTCAACCACGCAGGTTTCACTTGAAGGGGGCTATGTTGGTGATCCACAAGTTTTTTTGGGGGGGCTTTGCAATAACATTCAATAAAAATTAGATCTAGGTTCATAAAGCATCCACAAATTTGCACAAACTCAAAAATTTCCAACAACAAACTAACTATAACATAAAGATAAATTCTACTCTAACACTAGTCTAACCAGGAGGAGCAAAGAAAATTAAAAAAGGATAAGGTTAGGAAGAAAGAACCTGATTCCCCTGAGATCACCACAACATGTAACAAAGAAAGTTGAGAACAAAAATATCTCCAAGCATCCAGTATTCACACAGTTGTAGAGAGAAATGATTATAGAAAAAGGTAATTATAACAACAATATACACGCATAAACTGTTATTAACCCAAGATATTCAACAACTATCTTTATTTATGAAAATATATTTAAGATATTTGTAGTAGAGCTTCAAGGGAACTTAAAAAAAAATCCAAAAAATAAAGCTAATCTAATGCTGCCATTAAGTTTCTAAAATTTTACAAATTTTTTGGAACCCTTTACAAATGAGTGGAAGTTTATTTTATAAGCCGAGGAAAACAAATTTTCCTCCATTTTCAAAGTTCAAACTTCCATCAAAATAATAATTTAAAATTGAAGTATTTTTTTAAATCTTTGCATGATTACAATGATATAAATGATTTTGACTCATTAAATCATGCATTCAATGTGGAAAGGAAATATCCGAATATTTTTTCAACTGTTGGGTCCTCGCACGGTGGAAGATAAAATTTGTTCCCAATCAAACAATTTTGCAAATTAGAGCTCATTGTAAGCTTTCTAACACGTATAGTTTGAGCTCAATTGAAGTTCTGGATGAAAAGTTATGGTCTTCGGAGGGTTACCTGTCAAAAAGCAAATAAAAAAAGTCAATTTGTGCAGGAAAATATCATTTAATAAATTACTTCTGTTTTCAAATAATCTTGAACGAGATTTTGGAATTTCGGGATTTTGAGGTTTTTTAGGATTTCAAAAATATCATTTAATAAATTACTATGGGTTTCAAATAGTCTTTGAACGAGATTTTGGAATTTTAGGATTTTGAGGTTTTAGGATTTGGTAAAAATGCATCTTGCCAAAAACTTTAAAATTTTGAAATTCCAAAGAAGGAACTTGTCCAAGACTAAAGAAAGACTCGAAACACGCCCAATTGTTAGAAATTGTGTTTTAGGATGAACTTAAAATTGAAACCCCAAAATCTGTAAAATCTAGATCTCACTCATTTTCACAGCCTTAAAGGTCCACAAAAAAATTATATAAAATTAACTCTAGCATGCAAGAAAATGGGGGCCCTATTTAGAGTGCAAAATAGGGACGTTTTGTTTGGGGACAACAAATTCTTTTCTTAAATGATTTCATTGCATCAAGAGAACCTACACACTTTTGAAGTAATATTTTTTCCCAATTCTTTCTTTGATATCTGAATAAACTCCACCCAAGATTTGTCCCTAATACCAAATTCATAATTTTACAATTCTACAAGCCTGCTCCTTCAATTTTCTTTCCTTTGCAAACCCTATCCCACTTACAAAGAGGAATCCTAAATTTTTCATCACAACCTTTCAATAGAAAGTCTCTTCATTTTTTCTTTCAATTTTTCATGATATACCTGGTGGTAATCTTGAAAGTGACATCATATAAATAGAGATAGATTGCAATGTAGTCTTTATGAGTTGTAACCTTCATACCATGGTTAAGAACTAACCCTTCCAACCTACCAAACAAGATTTCATTCTATACAAATAAGAGACCCAAAGCTCCTTTTTATTTCCTCTATGAGACAAAGGAATACCCAAATAGGTTGATGAAATTTTTTAAATTTTAAATCCTAAAATATTTAAATCTAGGGTAGTATTATTGAAAAAAATCCTAGATTTTGTAGTATTAACCAACTATCCAATAGCCTTCTAATAGAATGATAATATTGATTTAAACTCCTTGGCCTCACTGACTAAGGGATGGCCCAAAAGAAAAGTATCATCAACAAATTGGAGTGAGATTTAGAGGGATCTTTTTTTGCAACTTGAATACCTTTGATTTTTTCTTCCATTTTTACCTTTGAGGAAGCTCTCTCTAATGCTTTTGCAAGATGATTTGAAGTAACCAACAAGATAACCATTGATCAAAATAGAAATTTTTACAGTGTTATAACAACATCTAATTCTTTCACACTACAATAATCAAAGCCAAACATTATAAGAATATAATGTAGAAAATTCCAATATACCCTATCATATGCTTTGTTCATATCTAATTTCATAAGCATACATTTTTTTAATGGAATGAAGAGAATGTATGGCCTATGATGCAATAATTATAACATCAAGAATTTGTTTACCACGAAAAAAACCACTTTGTTCCTCTAAGATAACACAACCTAGAACACCTTTCAACCTGTTTGCCATAATTTTTGAAATGGTCTTAAAAATCATATTACAAAGGCTTATTGGATAAAAATTAACAAAATATTTTGTCTTACCTTTAACCAACGTAATAATAGTAGCATTGATTTTAATTATTATAGCCTTCCTTCTTTGGGCCCTTTCAACCACAACTAACATATCACTCTTCAATAAATTCCAAATTTTTTAAAAGAAAATTGCTAGAAATCCATCAGGGCCAGGATACTTGTTAGGATGGAAAGAGAAAATTGCTTCATGTAGCTCCTCCATAGATATCTTCTTTATCAAGATTTCATTTTATCCCTATGTGATAATTGATGGAATATTTTGCAAAAGCTTATCTTGTGCCTCCTTATATTGCCTAGTATTTGACAAAATATATTTGAAATAATTAATTACTTCCTTCCTTATATCTTCTTCATCCTCAATATTTCTTCCACATAGAGTTAAATTATTTTTGACATGACAAAAATATAGTTTTCAATGTACCATGAAATAAATTGTATTTCTATCTCCTTCCATAAGTTATTTCTCTCTAGATTTTTGGAACCAGTATTACTCATTTTTCAATGCATTATGATAATAAAAAATAATTGTTTTTATTTCAAAAAATAATATTTGATCCATTCCATAATTTTTTTTTATCTCTTGTAAATTTTTTAGCTTAGATTTAATTTATTCATTTTCTTTAAAAATGCTATCAAAAGAGTTGGCATTCCAAATCTTCATTTGCTTCTTTAAATTTTAATCTTTTGAGCAAAATTGAACATACATGATCCTTCAAATTTTGGTTCATCTCACCATGAAATAACCGTCTAGAAACAATCAAGGTCTTGGAGCCACATAGACTGGAAGTGAAGTGGCTTTGGATGACCATTATTGGGTAAATCGTAGGTAAAAAATAATGGGTTTTGATCTAATCTTCCTCACAATAAAATATCTAAAGAGATTGTATACTTTGTTTGCAACTATTTATTGGATAACAAGAATCTATCCAATATTTTTGCTATATGAGTTTACCCAATGCGTCTATTATCCCATGTATATTGAAAACTTGAAGGACTAGCATCCCAAAGGTCATTTGAATTGACAAATAAAGCAAAATATTGCATTGATTTAGACCATCCTATAATACCACCCTTCTTTTCCAAAGGAGATATAATAGTGTTAAAATCACCCCCAAGAATCCATAGATCATAATGAATCATCATTGTATTTGACAAAAATATGTTAGTCCTTCCAACATCTAATGAGAATTAGTATAGAGTATTTTATAGTTATAAACTTTAGCAAAGTATAGGATTTAATATTTTTTTTTCTTTTATCCTATGTCAAACGTGCCCATAATACGAAGCTTAATTTAGCCTTCTAGAGGATAGGTTGTTAGTTATTTGTTATCTTCTAAGATGTAATCTTCCAAATTGATATTTTGTTGTGATTTGGATATCATATGTATATTGGGCATGCTCAAGGCCTATAAAATACTTTGCTCATGAATAAAATGACATCTTGATATTAGATCTATATCAACATCTTTCATGAGGAGTAACTGTAGTTGGAGCATATACATTTATAAATCCAACTTTGATGTTTTCCTCTTGCTTGTAAAATAGTCCAGCAACCCAATAATTGTCCATCCCATTTATATTTGTCTCGTGTTATTGCAATACTACTTGAAACTCTTGGAGAAGAAACTGCTAAAAATCACCCATCTTCCAAATCTTCTTAAAATCATCCTTATATTCCTCTCTACTTAATTTTATTTCTTGTATTAAAATAAACTCATGACTATAAAAACCTATTAATTCCTTAATAACTCTTTTTTAAGAGGTCTTATTCATACCCCTAATATTCCATGATATAATTTTCATCTCAACACTTTTTATTTTTATTAGTGGTATTAGCCCCACTTCTTGTTAACACTTGTGATATATTATTTGGCTTCCCATATCAATATCCTTTTGAGTTTATTTTTCTCTTTGTTCCTCCTTTAATGGCCTTCCTCCCATTTTTTTCACTTGCACCAACACTCTCATATTCATCAACCTATTCTATTTTTTTATTGTTCATAATGAGACTTATCTTCTAAAGTTTTTAATTGTCCTAAAGAATCTAAAATTCAAGGAGTAGCCTCATTAGCACTTTCTTCTTTATGTTGCCTTGAAAATCCTAAAGTGCACAGATGATCCTTCATAGTCATTACTTTCTTGTGTTGGCCTAGAAACTCTAAATTTCCTTGGTTATCCTCAATATGATTGTCTTTATTATATTGCTCTTAAAACCCTAAAGTGCAATGAATACACTCCATACTACTTTCATTTTTATTCTAAGGAAAATATTTTATGCTACTTGAAGAAAATAAATATGACTTGCCTAAATAAAGCTTGACCTCCTTCACCTCATTTGCTTTAGAATTCACCTTTCCATATTCCTTTGCTTTAAAATTTGCCTTCCCTTCTTCCTTCGTGCCTTTAACTCCTCTTGAATTTTAACTTGCGCATTGCATTGCATTGTTCCTCATGTCAGTTTATTTTTCTAATAAATGATTCGAGTGAACTATAATGGTCATCTAATGATATAGAGGGTTTTTTCTTTCCACTTTCTTAGGAGTGGAAAATCCTTGATTTGACCTAGCTTCTCTTCTGATATGATCTTATTTCATATTGAAGCTACCCTCATGCCCCAAAATTTCCATCTCTTTCTCCATCATTTTTACTTTGCATTATCTTGTCATGTGTCTGGTTTTGTGACATTTATGACATCATAATGCAATATTTTTCATAATCCATTTGTTGATCCCATTCTCTTGATTCAAATTTAATCCTAATTGACTGAGGTAAAGGTTTTGAAATATCCATGGTAGCAAATATTCGAGTGTATACATCATGCCTTCTCTCCTTAGTAGTTGGTCCCTTCGAGATTAATTCACCTAAAGTATTACCAATATTCTTCAAAACCTTCTTATTGATTAGTTGATAAGGAAGCCCAAAAATCCTAATCCACGCCAAAAGCCTTTTAATAGTCTCTATCTCGATAGAAAAATTCTCACTCCAAGGTCTTAAATATAATGCATCTTTACTCCTAAACCAAGGGCCTCAAACCATTATCTTATCCCTTATTTGTAAACTGGAGAAAATAATGAGGAAAAATCATTTCTGGAAAAAAGTCATGGAGTAATCCCCACTTCCATTGGATCCAATTTTGAATCTCATAAAAACTTGGCCAGTATACATGAAACTTACATATTAACCCTTTGGTTTTAAGAGCCATTATATCATGCTCAATCATCTCATCCTTGATAATCACTTCTAGTGTAGTATTCGCAACCTGGACAAAGTTTGCTATAGATTCACTCTTCCTCTTATTGCTAACTAGGGCATCCATACTCCCAACAAAGTCATCCTTACTTTCAATAAGAGCTTTCAAAAATGACTCATGTTACCTAGATTTTCTTTACATGGATCCTTTAAATTTTTTCCTAAGATATGGAACAAGAAGTGGTACTTGTTTATTGATCGCACTTTGCTTTCTACTTCCTCTTTTTGCTTATGCTTATTCCTGGCTTGCACTCGCTCCTAACTCATTTTTGCTCTCACATCAAATATATATTTATCTTAATGACTACTCACAATATAATATAACAAATCAGTAATATAATATTATTTAGCATTCTTTAAAATACATATTTACTTCAATACATCATATAATAAGATAAAATATCTAACATGAGTTTAACAATAAAGATAAAATCGACCTATTTTATAATAGTCTTGGGGTGCAGGGCTTTGTCTCTTCTTCGAGAGGTTAAAAGTTCATATTGCGATGTGTGTGACTATGTGTTAAATTCTCTATTGATAAGCTCAAATCTCCCTCTTATGAGTGGTCATGGTGGAATGAGGATGCCTTTGTAGAAATTTTTCACACTAAATCTATAAAAACAACAAAATTATGATAATATAGTCCAACTAATTAACCTCTTAATTATATATTATTTAATATAGTTATTATTATGGTACTATTAATCTAAATATTAATAGATGTATTGTATATCACCAACTATTAAGAAGATTTTATTTTTGTAATCACTTGGTGAATGAAACATGTTTTCCAAAGTCTTTAGCTTTCAACAGTAAATTAGAATAAATTGAAGGCTTCCTTAGTAAGGAAGATAGTTTTTAGTTAAAAATTAAAATTAAATTTTTGTGGGATGGTTTAATAATATATTATTAGCATTTTATTTTAAGTTTAAATTATGGAAAAAAATCCCTCCAATTATATTACTCTTGTATTTCAAGTTACTTTGATGTTCATTTATGTAAAAAGAGTTTGGCGGTTCCAATCAAATCTGGTCCATTCCGAGCTATTTTTTAGACTAAATCTTGAGAAGACTTTGGGAAGATCGGAGACAAGAAGAAAAAGTTGTGGCTGAATATGATTCAACCTTCTTTTACATGCTTACGTCAATAATTTTTTTATTTAACTTTTGAATATGCCCCATAAATATATTTTTTATTAAAAAAGTTGACTCATAGGGTTAAGGTGTTTTTGTCTTTTAGCTGCTAAGGAATATACAACATTTGTAGTTGATCTCATACAAACTCCATCCTTGAACTTTTGTTGTTTTTGTCTTTTAGCTGTGATGGAATATAGGACATTTGTGGTTGATCTCATACAAACTCCATCCTTGAACTTGAGTTATATATGAAGAATATATTGACGATATTAATTTGTAATAGTTTTGGTTTACGGAGCCGTTTTTATTTTGAGGGATAGTATCTAGTGATTCTAGCAATAATATTGGTATTGTTTTATTTAAGAGGTATTATTAAATTTTATTTTGTATAGATTAATTATTGTAGTTAATTTATTTAATATTTAAAATATTTTAGAGTTATAAGTAAAGGTTCATAAGTGGTATTATTCTTTTATTATTTATACGATTGGCTTGAGGTTTCCTTTGAATGTTTTATTTGGCTTTTGACCATTTTACCAAACTTGTTGTTGAGCAAGGTGCAACGACAATATTGTCATTGTTGTCAACACAGTCAGATAGATCGGTTGATGCAGTGGACAGGAGTTCAGAGGTTATTCAGAGGATGTATAGTGATGTTAAATGCTTATGAGGATGTTTTTGATGTTTGGGTGAAGTTGTTACGAGTTGTTTGTGCAAAGTTAAAAAATTGTCATGTTGTGGTTGCTCCACAACGTACCCCAAAATTGGGGACCCACCTTTTTGCATATTTTCCAAGAAGACCGAAGTGGCCCATATGCTAAAGATCAAAGAAAAAGCAAAACACTGCAAAGAAAAAAAAAGTGTCGCATGTTGCATTTTCACGGTCCAAAGCAAAGAGAAAAAACAAGGAGAAAAAAGTGTCGCGATATTGCGACATGTTGCATTTTCGCGGCCAAAAGAGAAGAGAAAGAACAAGAAAGAAAAAGTGTCGCGATATCGCGATATGTTGCATTTTCACGACTCAAAAAGGGCAGGCAGGCAGAGAAACAAAAGTGTCGCGATATCGCGACATGTTGCATTTTCGCCAAAGGAACAGAGTAGTTGAAAGTGCGTCTGATATTAGTGATGAACACTAGGATAGTGAAACTGAAGACTGCATAGTGATGTGGACCTATAAGGAATAAATCGAAGATTGAATAAGGTAATTTGTCACATAAGGACAAAATTCAATGAATAAGACAAAACGTTACATAAGGAATATTTAATGATTTAAAATCATTTAAGATGGTCGTTACACATGGAAAGAAGCGGATGCATGCCCATGTGGAGAAAAGGAAACGAAGGGCCACAAAATAGAAATAAAAAGCCTTTTTGGAAACCAAAACACATGGATGCACAAGGGAAGGAGAAAACGAACAGTCATGGAAGGAGAAACAAAAAAATTTCAGAGGTTTTAAATACGCCATTCAAAGAGGCCATAAGAAGTTGGTGCTCCTTTTTGTTGGTGCAGATAAATCAAGAGTTGATGCTCCTTTCTGTTGGTGCAGATAAATCAGGAGTTGGTGCTCCTTTCTGTTGGTGCAGATAAATCAGGAGTTGGTGCAGATAAATAAAGAGTTGGTGATCTTTTCTGTTGGTGCAGATAAATCAGGGGTTGGTGCTCCTTTTTGTTGGTGCAGATAAATCAAGGGTTGGTGCTCCTTCTAGTGGGTGCTGGTAAATTGATTGTAAAGTTGGTGCTTTGCAAAGGCTGGATTTGGATGGAAGTCCAAACAGTCATTTTGAGGATGTAGTCAAATCGGTGAACCTCGATACATCTTGTGTTGTGTGATGTTCTCTTGTTATACTTGCTTTATTTGGTTTCAAGTTTTTATTGTTTCGGCTTTAAGAGTTGAATATTTAAGTTTTAAAAGAGCTATACTAATTCACCCCCCCTTTCAGTGTCATTGTGAGACTAACAATTGGTATCAAAGCGAGGTTCCTAAACAAGCTTAACCGAATAGGGTGATCTTGGAAGTGAAACAATGGCAGGTAGTGAAGGCTTCTCATCAAACAAAGCACCATTGTTTGACAAAACTAATTACACATTTTGGAGACTCAGGATGCAGACATATCTTTATGCTTTGGGATACGACATTTGGGATTCAGTAGATAGTGGATACACAATACCCACCACTTCTCCAACCGATGCTGTCGGTAAGAAACTGTTTGAGAATGACTCAAAAGCAAAGAATGCTATCATGTGCGGATTAGTGGACAGTGAACTAGTAAAGATTATGAGTTGTAAAACGACAAAAGAAATATGGGACAAAATGAGGAGCATTCATGAAGGAGATGTTAAGATCAAGGAGGCCAAGTTACAAACACATCGAGCTTAGTTCGAAGTATTAAATATGAATGATGATGAGAACATAGAGGCATATATGTTAAGAGTTAATGAAGTCATTAATACGATTAGAGGACTTGACAAGGAAATCAAATATTCTGTCATCGTGAAAAAGGTATTAAGATCTCTTCCCTAAAGATTTGATTCTAAAGTTTCAGCTATAGAAGAAGCTAAATATCTAAATTATTTTAGTATGAATGAGATGCATGGTTCTTTGACTGCATATGAGATGAGAATAGAAAAATCTAAACCCACAAACAGAGAAGCTGCTTTTAAAGCCCATAAAAATATGAAAGCAAAACAAGAATTCGAGGAAGAAGAGACATCAGATGAAATGGAAGCAAACTTTGTTCGAAAACTAAAAAGGGGAAAAAAAATACAGAGAAAAGTTACCGTTTAAATGTTTCAATTGTGGAGGCATTGGGCATTTTGCAGCTAAATGTCCACTTAATGAGAAGAACAAAAGTGATGAAGGATCGCACCAAGAAAGAAGTGATTGGAAGAAAAAAACAAATTTCAGAAAAAGGCAACTTCAAGAAGAAAAGTTTCATCTCCAAGAATGTCAGTTCATCAGAAGACAGCTGCGGTGAGGATTCTAAAAAAGAAACAAGTGAAGCTCTTTTCATGGCACTCAAAGAAGAAAAAATAGAAAGAGAACAGGAATGTGATGAAGAAGAAATTGATGCAAAAGTAAATTTGAAAGAGGAACTAATTGCATCTATGGATGAATTAAAGATAGAAAGAAAAAAGAATAAGAAAATTTTAAGAAAGCTTGAGGATGCAAATGAAATCATAACCAGTTTGAAAGTACAAATAGAAGAATCAAAAAAATATCTGAAGATCTCGAAGTGCAAATAACCATGAAAATAGATTATTGCAGCAAGCTAGAAGAAGAGACTGTTGGTTTAAGGATGTAGATAGAAGAGATGAATCGTAAAATTAGTTGTTATCACAAATGTGAAGAAAGTTCTATGAAGCTAGATAAGATCATAAATAACCAAAAGACTACAGGCATCAAATTTGGTTTGGGATTTGACGAAGGAGAATCATCAAATGGATCAAAGGCCATAAATGAAGAATCCATAAAGAATGAAGATAAGAAACAGGTTGATCAAGAAAAATTGACTCATGCAAAAGAAAGCAATAATGCAAGACACGAAAGGAGAATTGACAATGATGGATTCACCAATGTCACACATCAAATAAGAAGAAGATTTATGACTCCTACGACAACATGGCAAAGACCATCACCCAGGTTCAATCATCTCTTTTCTAGTTACTGTTTTAAATGCAATGCTTATGGACATAAGATTTTAGATTGCAAGTATAATGTAGGACTAAGGAATTTTACTAGTAGAAATGTTTTTTCACCTTTGATGGATTATGCAGTAGAATGTTATAACTGTCATAATTTTGGGCACATTGCAAGAAATTGTCAAAGTACATTTGCATCAAATCAATTTTAGGGAAGAAAATTTCAACCAAATGGAATGAGACAAAATAATTTTTTTTTCGAAAAACATGCACAAGCTATTGAAAAAGAAAAGTCAAAACAAGAGCCCAAAACTGTAATCAAACCAAAGTGGAAAGAAAAAGAGCGATCTAAGGAAGAAAAGGAATCCCTGATCGTACAAACAACATTTAAAGCACATAATATATTTGCACCATGGATACTTGATAGTGGATGCTCTAGTTATATGACAGGTGACAAACAGAAATTTGAGAAGTTACAGCAATATGAAGGTGGTTCAGTAAAATTTGGAAATAATGATGGAGCTAAGATAGTTGGCAAAGGTTCAGTTAAGATCAGTGACGAAAAAATCAAGTCAAAAGAAGTCTTGTTTGTGGTTGGTGTGAAGCATAACTTGTTGAGCGTAAGTTAGATTTGTGATAGAGGTCATGAAGTGATTTTTAAGAAGCAGGGTTGTGAAGTCAGAAAAACAAACAATGGAAAGTTGATAGCAACTGGATCGAGGACATCTGGCAACCTGTACAGTCTCACAGAGACTTCAGAAGAAGCTTGCTTGATTGGACAGGAAGAAAAAAATTGGTTGTGGCACAAGAGGCTCGGTCATATCAGTTTTGACAATCTAGTAAAAATTAGCTCAAAAAAGGCAATGAGAGATATTCCCACCATTGGAAAACCATCAAATAGCATTTGTGCTTCATGTCAAAAGGGGAAGAAAACTAGAGTCTCATTTAAAACAAAAGAGTACTACACAAGCAAACCTTTGGAACTAATACATACTGATTTATGTGGACCCATGAGAACGCAAAGCATAAATGGTGACAAATATTTTATGTTGTGTATAGATGACTATTCCAGGATGACATGGGTACTATTTTTGAAGCATAAATCGAAGCTTTTGAGATGTTCAAGGTTTTCAAAAACCAAGTTGAGAATCAAACAGGAAAAATGATTAAATGTTTAAGATCAGATAGAGGAGGAGAGTTCATTTCAGAGGATTTTACAGAGTACTGTGAAAAATATGGTATTAGGAGACAGTTTTCAACAACCAGGACACCTCAGCAGAATGGTGTGGTAGAAAGAAGAACAGGACAGTGCAGGAAATGGCATGGACTATGTTGACTGAGAGCAAAGTAGCAGACAAATTTTGGAAAGAGGCAGTCTATACTGCGGTATACATCCAAAATAGGTGCATATTGAGGACGCATAAAAGCAAAACTCCTTATGAGTTGTGGTTCGGTAAAAAGGCAACAGTAAGATACTTTAAAGTTTTTGGCAGCAAGTGTTACATCAAAAGAACTGAAGAAAACATTGATAAGTTTGAAGATAGAGCGGATGAAGGTATTTTTCTTGGCTATTCGTCAAAAAGCAAAGCTTACAAATGCTACAACAGGGAGGCTAAGGAAAATTGTGGATAGTGTCGATGTTAAAGTTGATGAAGGTAGGGAACGATTAATTAGCTATGAAGAGAACTACCTAATTTATGAAGAGGTTATTGAAGGAGATGAGGAAAAGAAAACGAAAAAAAAACAAAAAATTAACTCAGATGATTCAAATAGTGATTCAGAAGTGGAAGAAAATAAGAAATTCAAAACAGGCAGTTGGCAGAAAGATCATCCTAGAGAGCAAATAATTGGAGACCCCATAGTTGGTGTTCAGACAAGAAGAAGAGTAGTAAGTAACTACTCTCTATTATCCAGCATTGAGCCCAAAAATGTTGCTAACGCAAGTAAAGATGAAAGTTGGATGAAGGTAATATATGAAGAATTAGATCAGATATAGAAAAACAAAACTTAGGAGTTAGTACCAAGACCTGCAAATAAAAATATAATCGATACTAAATGGGTCTTTCGAAACAAATTGAATGAAGAAAGACAAGTAGTTAGGAATAAAGCAAGTTTGGTATGTAAAGGCTATGCACAAGTTGAAGGTATTGACTTTGAGGAAACCTTTGCGCCTCTGGCTAGACTAGAGGCAATTAAAATGTTTCTGGCTTTAGCAGTTTACAAGAATTTCAAAGTTTATCAAATGGATGTGAAATCAACATTTTTGAATGGGAAACTTGAAGAAGAGGTTTATATTGAGCAGATAAATTAGGGGTTGGTGCTTCTTTCTGTTGGTGCAGATAAATCAGGGGTTGGTGCTCCTTCTAGTGGGTGCTGATAAATTGATTGTAAAGTTAGTGCTTTGCAAAGGCTGGATTTGGATGGGAGTCCAAACAGTCATTTTGAGGATGTAGCCAAATTGGTGAACCTCGATACATCTTGTTTTGTGTGTTCTCTTGTTATACTTGCTTTATTTGGTTTCAAGTTTTCATTGTTTCGGCTTTAAGAGTTGAAGATTTAAGTTTTAAAAGAGCTACACTAATTCACCCCCCATCTTAGTGTCATTGTGAGACTAACAATTGGTATCAGAGTGAGGTTCTTGAATAAGCTTAACCGGCTAGGGTGATCTTGGAAGTGACACAATGGCAGGTGGTGAAGGCTTCTCATCAAACAAAGCACCATTGTTTGATGAAACTAATTACGTATTTTGGAGACTCAAGATGCAGACATATCTTTGTGCTTTGGGATACGATATTTGGGATTTAGTAGATAGTGGATACACAATACCCACCACTTCTTCAATCGATGTTGTTGGTAAGAAACTGTTTGAGAATGACTCAAAAGCAAAGAATGCTATCATGTGCGGATTAGTGGACAGTGAACTGGTAAAGATAATGAGTTGTAAAACGACAAAAGAAATATGGGACAAACTGAGGAGCATTCATAAAGGAGATGTTAAGATCAAGGAGGTCAAGTTACAAATACATCGAGCTCAGTTCAAAGTATTAAAGATGAATGACAATGAGAACATAGAGACATATATGCTAAGAGTTAATGAAGTCATTAATGCGATTAGAGGACTCGACGAGGAAATCAAAGATTTTGTCATCGTGAAAAAGGTATTAAGATCTCTTCCCCAAAGATTTGATTCTAAAGTTTCAGCTATAGAAGAAGCTAAATATCTAAATTTTTTAGTATGGATGAGATGCATGGTTCTTTGATTGCATATGAGATGAGAATAGGAAAATCTAAACCCACATACAGAGAAGCTACTTTTAAAGCCCATAAAAATATGAAAGCAAAACAAGAATCCGAGGAAGAAGAGACATCAAATGAAATGGAAGCAAACTTTGTTCAAAAACTAAAAAGGGGAAAAGGAAAATACAGAGGAAAGTTACCGTTTAAATATTTCAATTGTGGAGGCGTTGGGCATTTTGCAGCTAAATGTCCACTTAATGAGAAGAACAAAAGTGATGAAGGATCTCACCAAGAAAGAAGTGATTGGAAGAAAAAAATAAATTTCAGAAAAGACAACTTCAAAAAGAAAAGTTTCATCTCCAAGAATGTTAGTTCATCAGAAGACAGCTGCGGTGAGGATTCTGAAAAGGAAACAAGTGAAGCTCTTTTCATGGCACTAAAAGAAAAAAAATAGAAAAAGAACAGGAATGTGATGAAGAAGAAATTGATGCAGAAGTAAATTTGGAAGGGAAACTAATTGCAGCTCTGGATGAATTAAAGATAGAAAGAAAAAAGAATAAGAAAATTTCAAGAAAGCTTGAGGATGCAAATGAAATCATAACCAGTTTGAAAGTACAAATAAAAGAATAAAAAAAAATATCTGAAGATCTTGAAGTGCAAATAACCATGAAAATAGATTATTGCAGCAAGCTAGAAGAAGAGACTGTTGGTTTAAGGATGTAGATAGAAGAGATGAATCGTAAAATTAGTTGTTATCACAAACGTGAAGAAAGTTCTATGAAGTTGGATAAGATCATAAATAACCAAAAGACTACAAGCATCAAATTTGGTTTGGGCTTTGATGAAGGAGAATCATCAAATGGATCAAAGGCCATAAATGAAGAATCTATAAAGAATGAAGATAAGAAACAGGTTGATCAAGAAAAATTGACTCATGCAAAAGAAAGCAATAATGCAAGGCACGAAAGGAGAATTGACAATGATGGATTCACCAATGTCACACATCAAATAAGAAGAAGATTTATGACTCCTACGACAACATGGCAAAGACCATCACCCAAGTTCAATCATCTCTTTTTTGGTTACTATTTTAAATGCAATGGTTATGGACATAAGATTTCAGATTGCAAGTATAATGTAGGACCAAGGAATTTTACCAGTAGAAATGTTTTTTCACCTTTGATGGATTATGCAGTAGAATGTTATAACTGTCATAATTTTGGGCACATTGTAAGAAATTTTTGAAGTGCATTTGCATCAAATAAATTTTAGGGAAGAAAATTTCAACCAAATGGAATGAGATAAAATAGAAAATTTTTCGAAAAACATGCACAAGCTACTGAAAAAAAAGAGTCAAAACAAGAGCCCAAAACTGTAATCAAACCAGAGTGGAAAGAAAAAAAGCGATCTAAGGAAGAAAATGAATCCCTGATCGTACAAACATCATTTAAAGCACTGAATAAATCTGCACCATGGATACTTGATAGTGGATGCTCCAGTCATATGACAAGTGACAAACATAAATTTGAGAAGTTACAACAATATGAAGGTGGTTCAGTAAAATTTGAAAATAATGATGGAGCTAAGATAGTTGGTAAAAGTTCGGTTAAGATCAGTGACAAAAAAATCATGTCAAAAGAAGTCTTGTTTGTGGTTGGTCTGAAGCATAACTTGTTGAGCGTAAGTCAGATTTGTGATAGAGGTCATGAAGTGATTTTTAAGAAGCAGGGTTGTGAAGTCAGAAAAACAAACAGTGGAAAGTTGATAGCAACTGGATCAAGGACATCTGGCAACCTGTACACTCTCTCAAAGACTTCAGAAGGAGCTTGTTTGATTGGACAGGAAGAAGAAAATTGGTTGTGGCACAAGAGGCTCGGTCATATTTGTTTTGACAATCTAGTAAAAATCAGCTCAAAAAGGGCAGTGAGAGATATTCCCACCATTGGAAAACCATCAAATAGCATTTGTGCTTCATGCCAAAAGGGGAAGAAAACTAGAGTCTCATTTAAAATAAAAGAGTACTACACAAGCAAACCTTTGGAACTAATACATACTGATTTATGTGGACCCATGAGAACGCAAAGCATAAATGGTGACAAATATTTTATGTTGTGTATAGATGACTATTCCAGGATGACATGGGTACTATTTTTGAAGCATAAATCAAAAGCTTTTGAGATGTTCAAGGTTTTCAAAAACCAAGTTGAGAATCAAACAGGAAAAATATTAAATGTTTAAGATCAGATAGAGGAGGAGAGTTCATTTCAGAGGATTTTACAGAGTACTATGAAAAATATGGTATTAAGAGACAGTTTTCGGCAGCCAGGATACCTCAGCAGAATGGTGTGGTAGAAAGAAAGAACAGGACAATGCAGAAAATGGCACGGACTATGTTGATTGAGAGCAAAGTAGCAGATAAATTTTGGAAAGAGGCAGTCCATACTATGGTATACATCCAAAATAGGTGCATATTGAGGACGTATGAAAGCAAAACTCCTTATGAGTTGTGGTTCGGTAAAAAGGCAACAGTAAGATACTTTAAAGTTTTTGGCAGCAAGTGTTACATCAAAAGAACTGAAGAAAACCTTGGTAAGTTTGAAGATAGAGCGGATGAAGGTATTTTTCTTGGCTATTCGTCAAAAAGCAAAGCTTACAAATGCTACAACAAGAGGCTAAGAAAAATTATGGATAGTGCCGATGTTAAAGTTGATAAAGGTAGGGAACGAGTATTTAGCTATGAAGAGAACTACCCAGTTTATGAAGAGGTTATTGAAGGAGATGAGGAAAAAAAAACAGAAAAGAAACAAAAAATTGACTCAGATGATTCAAACAGTGGTTCAGAAGTGGAAGAAAATAAGAAATTCAAAACAGGCAGCTAGCAGAAAGATCATCCTAGAGGGCAAATAATTGGAGACCACATAGTTGGTGTTCAGACAAGAAGAAGAGTAGTAAGTAACTACTCTCTATTATCCAGCATTGAGCCCAAAAATGTTGTTGATGCAAGCAAAGATGAAAGTTGGATGAAGGCAATAAATGAAAAATTAGATCAGATCGAGAAAAACAAAACTTGGGAGTTAGTACCAAGACCTGCAAATAAAAATATAATCGGTACTAAATGGGTCTTTCGAAACAAATTGAATGAAGACGGACAGGTAGTCAGGAATAAAGCAATATTGGTATGTAAAGGCTATGCACAAGTTGAAGGTATTGACTTTGAGGAAATCTTTGCACCTGTGGCTAGAGTAGAGGCAATTAAAATGTTTCTGGCTTTAGCAGTTTACAAGAATTTCAAAGTTTATCAAATGGATGTGAAATCAACATTTTTGAATGGAAAACTTGAAGAAGAGGTTTATATTGAGCAGCCAGATGGTTTCCAACTTGGTGATGATCCCAACTTGGTTTGCAAGTTGAAGAAAGCATTATATGGCTTAAAATAGGTACCCCGAGCATGGTATGCAAGGCTAAACAACTATCTTACTCAACAAGGGTTCAAGAAAGGTATGGTGGATAGTAATTTGTATGTCAAAACAGAAAATGGCCATCTTATTGTTCTTGTTGTATACGTAGATGATTTCATATTTGGCAGCAACAAATATGAGACGTGTAAAGATTTAGCAAATAAGATGTAGAAAGAATTTGAAATTTCAATGGTTGGTGAACTTTTGTATTTCCTCGGGTTGCAAGTTAATCAAAATGAGAAGGGCATATTTATTTCTCAAATTAAATATGTGAAAGAGATGCTAAAAAAGTTCACAATGGAGGATTGTAAGCCAGTTAGCACTCCCATGACGACAGGTTGCAAGTTGAGCAAGGATGAAAAATCTCCACATGTTGATCAAACCATGTACAAATCCATGATTGGGAGCTAATCGTACTTGACAGCTACCGGACCGGATATTTTACGAGGCGGTATGCATGGTAGCACGATTTCAGGCTAGTCCCAAGGAGACTCATGTGACAGCAGTGAAGAGGATTATTCGGTACCTCAAGGGTACTATGGAGTATGGGTTATGGTATCCAAAAGGTAAGGACTTCATACTTATTACATATTCAGATGTAGATTGGGCAGGATGTGTAGATGACAGAAAGAGTACCAGTGGAGGTGCATTCTATCTTGGAGACAGGTTGGTCGCGTGGCACAGTAAGAAACAAGAGTCAGTCTCCTTATCCACAGCAGAGGTAGAATATATTGTAGCAACAACGTGTTGTACGCAGGTATTGTGGATGAAACAAACCCTAAAAGATCTTGGTATTAACTTTAGTGAGCCAATTTCAGTTAAGTGTGATAACATCAGTGCCATTAACATCTCAAAGAATCCGGTTATGCATTCTTGCATAAAACATATTGCTATCCGGTATCACTTTTTGAAGGAGAAAGTTGCGAAAGGTGAGGTTAAGTTGGATTTTGTTCCAACAACAGAGCAATTAGCGGATATCTTCACAAAACCGTTGCCCAAGGAAGTCTTTGAGTACCTTCGCAATAAATTGGGAGTGGTCATGCTTCCCAAGAATTGACTAGCTATCGGGACCACATTCTTAGGGGGAGCATTTGTGTATTTGTTTATCTGAGAATGTTGTGCATGGACTCAGGGGGGTTTTGCAGCAGCCCTTTGGTATTGTTGTCAAAGGGTGAGAAGAGTTACAAGAAATTGCACGTGTTGCCAACAATTCCAAAGGGGGATATTGTTGAGCAAGGTGTAGCAACAATATTGTCATTGTTGTCAACATAGTCAGATAGATCGGTTGATGCAGTGGACAGGAGTTCAGAGGTTATTCAGAGTATGTACAGTGATGTTAAATGCTTATGAGGATGTTTTTGATGTTTGGGTGAAGTTGTTATAGGTTGTTTGTGCAAAGTTGAAAAAATCGTCATGTTGTGGCTGCTCCACAATGTACCCCAAAATTGGGGACCCACCTTTTTGCATATTTTCCAAGAAGACCGAAGTGGCCCATATGCTAAAGATCAAAGAAAAAGCAAAACACTACAAAGAAAAAAAGTGTCGCGATATCGCGACATGTTGCATTTTTGCGGTCCAAAGTAAAGAGAAAAAGCAAAGAGAAAAAAGTGTCGCGATATCGCGACATGTTGCATTTTTGCGGCCAAAAGAGAAGAGAAAAAACAAGAAAGAAAAAATGTCACGATATCGCGACATGTTGCATTTTCGCGACTCAAAAAGGGTAGGCAGGCAGAGAAACAAAAGTGTCGCGATATCGCGACATGTTGCATTTTCGCCAAAGGAACAAAGTAGTTGACAGTGCATCTGATATTAGTGATGAACACCAGGATAGTGAAACTAAAGACTGTATAGTGACGTGGACCTATAAGGAATAAATCGAATATTGAATAAGGTAATTTGTCACATAAGGACAAAATTCAATGAATAAGACAAAACGTTACATAAGGAATATTTAATGATTTGAAATCATTTAAGATGGTCGTTACACATGGAAAGAAGCGGATGCATGTCCATGTGGAGAAAAGGAAACGAAGGGCCACAAAATAGAAACGAAAAGCCTTTTTGGAAACCAAAACACATGCATGCACAAGGGAAGGAGAAAACGAACAGTCATGGAAGGAGAAACAAAATTTTTTTAGAGGTTTTAAATATGTCATTCAAAGAGGCCATAAGAAGTTGGTGCTCCTTTCTGTTGGTGCAGATAAATCAGGGATTGGTGCTCCTTTTTGTTGGTGCAGATAAATCAGGAGTTGGTGCTCCTTTCTGTTGGTGCGAGATAAATCGGGGGTTGGTGCTCCTTTCTATTGGTGCGGATAAATCGGGGGTTGGTGCTCCTTCCAGTGGGTCTGGTAAATTGATTGTAAAGTTGGTGCTTTGCAAAGGCTGGATTTGGATAGGAGTCCAAACAGTCATTTTGAAGATGTAGCCAAATCGGTGAACCTCGGTACATCTTGTGTTGTGTGATGTTCTCTTGTTATACTTGATTTATTTGGTTTCAAGTTTTCATTGTTTTGGCTTTAAGAGTTGAAGATTTAAGTTTTAAAAGAGCTACAATGATTCACCCCCTCTCAGTGTCATTGTGAGACTAACACTTGCCTTTGAAGCTTTTTTATAATTGAAAAGAATTAAATCAAACTCTTATGTTTCAATTCCATTTGAGTTTGAAAGTGCTTCAAAAGCACACTATGTATTGGCAATATTTTTATTCAAATTTGATGAGGAAGAAGTTGGGTATATTGGAAGGTTTTTTTATTTCTTCCAACCAAATCTACCATCAAATAATGGTGGTCTAATTTCACAAAGGTAGTCTTTTACGCTTTACTATTAATAGCTTTTGGAGTTTATCTCTACATATGAGAACTTATCAAAAATTCTATAATGTTTTAACAAAAAGACATTGAAATAAAAAATGGTCTCTACCTTTTAAATATCGTTTACAAAATACACATTTTAATGGTCCATACAGTCCTCTCTTTATCATATTCTCCTATATTAAAAATATGGTATACTTGGCTAGCCACATAAAATTGTTAGTTTTTGCTAGACTTTTTTATTCCATATGAAATGTAAAATACTCTTTTTATATTGTGTCAACTACGCTTCTTTAAAATCCTTGTATTCTACACTAATTAAATTAATTCTTGAGGTATTTTTCTTAAGCTTTTATATCTTATCCTCGATTTTCAAAAACTAGTGTACATTTCATGGTTGCTTAGAGAATTTATTATTATTATTATTATTATTATTATTTATTATCTTTTTATTTATATCATTTATGACTTTTTCCTCAAAAATATGAGAATATATCAATATTAAAAGAGTTGTTAAAACATTAGATTAATTGTTTGAAGGCTAAAGCATTACACATCTTGCCGAGGATTAGAATCTATGGATTAAAGGAACGATAAATCTTTTTAGATCATGCACAAGTTTGGAATCATATTATTACTTCTTTTGCAAATGTTTATCAACATTGTGCTCGTCAACGAAAGCTCAACTCAATTAAATATATCCTTATATTTTGTTATCAAATTATAAGAGCTCAACTCATTACAAATATTGACTTTAAGGTAGAAACCAAGTATAAATCTTATTTAACGACATATATGTAATTACTAATACCGTTGTAATATAATCACAATGTAATATAAATGAAATTCATTTTAATCCCATGTAACCGATTTAAAAAAAATTATATTTTCTTATAAAAATAATAAAATAGTTTTTGTGTGCAAACACATCTTTTAACATATATAAAAATATTATACAAAATACAAGTTTATATCAAAAACCCTCATATATATACTTATTTCATATTTATTTAAAAAAATAAATCTATGATATCTATATATATTTTCAAAATACACTTGTGCATAGTAAAAGAGCATGATAGTCAAAATAATAAAATAAATATTGTCTGGTCCGTGGGTCTAGGTGGATTGGTAAGCTGGAGCGTTTACCGAGAGGAGAACTAGGTTCCAATCCCACGGGCGTGCCCGAAGACCTAGGTTCCAATCCCACGGGTGTGCCCATGCATAACCAGTAGCCCGATTTGACTCCTTTGCGTGTTGTACCTGATTGATGACAGTGATTTGTTTCCTGCTTGTTTGGCGGTCCTCTTCATGCCACGTGTTGGTCCAAATTGACGAAGATAGTGCGAACCCTGTGCGTCTGGCGGTCCCCATCTCACGTCGGGTTATCATTAACGAGACGGTGGGTGCGTTGGAAGCCTTCACTGATAATTTGAACCCTGCCAGCTGCGCTAAAAAAAAATAAAATAAATAAATAGTAAATGTAAGGTCAAAACAATATATAGGACAAATAATGATAATTAGTACAAATTTATAATATTATAGTTAAAAACAAATAAATAGTAAAGATTTTATTTATAAATATTAAAATAAAAACTGCAAAGAAAAAAATAACTTTTATTATATGATTTTAAGATAATTTTATTAAGATAAGAATACAATTATTTGTTTATATAATTATAGATTTTATTATTGTATAATAAAGGATTGTACTCGAGTTCCCACCTTTGATAAACTACATCACTTTTATTTAGAGCATGAGAGTTTACAAATATCATCACAATTGAGATGCAACAACTAAAAACCTACATTATTTTACATAGAATGTGTGAATTCTTGATTTTCATTTCTAGATTTTTTCAAATTTTTGTATGAATACAATTAATCCAAAATTTAGCATCTTTCTTGACATTTTCCTATAACAGTCGTCACAATGCCAAAAATTCACCTCTACTATCTATGCCTTGTATTTTAGTAGAGTAACATTTCCAAAACATCACACTATCATAGTCCGCTTTACAAAATTTGGATTGCTAGTTTCCTTCCTGAAACACAAGTAGAACCGCAAAAATTACAATAAATAGTCTAAATGAAAACACATTATTGTTGAAAAATATAGCAAATATTACCAATGGAAAACATTAAAGTAAATCTTAATCATTAATTGATTCAGACAATCAACATTTTTTTTGTCAGCTTCAACTAAACTTTCTACTTCCTCTAACCATAGAAAGGAGAATTTAACTTCATGATCCTCAATCAAAACCTCTCTATTGGTTAGTTTATTTGCACATTTGTTTCCTTCCCTTAATATATGTGTAAAACTAATTTCTTCAAACTCTTTAGCAAGATCTTGAATTTCCACAATTATCTCTTGTATGTTCCATGGAGCCTTTGCTTTCCTCAAAATTGCATTTATTACTATGAGAGAATCACCTTCCATCCATACTTTATTCTATTTCATTTGTTTACATATTTTTAATCCTTCTAAAGCTGCCCAAGCTTCAACTTCATTATTTATCTTAAATCCACTATTGAAAGCATAATGAGATAAAATATCTCCTCTATTATTTCTAATTATTCCTCCTCTTGTTGGTCCTGGATTTCCTTTAGATGCTCCATCAAAATTCAATTTAACCCACTTCACATCTGGTGGTTTCCACTTTATATTCTTTGCCTTCTTTTTGCTTCTCTTGTACCCAACATCATAAGTCCATTTAATGACTTGAATCCATCTATCAAGGCTCTCTGCTTCCATATTAGGGACTGGATCAGTTGATAGGGTTGGTTTAGACTCCTCTATGGCTAAATATATCCTTTTTAATTACCTCTAAACCACTTTATTTTCCTTTAAATATTCTTCTATTCCTTTCTAGCTATAGAGTCCAAAGTATTGTATCTTTTGATATATCCCATGTTTTAAGTAAAGCCTCACTTTTATAAGTGCTCTACCATTGCTTTAACTAGTCTTCAATTCTGCTATTCATCACCATGCATTTACCAAACATATTAAGAATCCATTACCATAGATTCCAAACTATTAAGCAATATTCCAAGATATGGTCTATACTCTCCTTCTTATTATAGAAAACACATTGAGAGGGGCCATGCAAACCCATTTTTCATAAGGTTATGCCAGGAAAAAATGCTTCTATGACCTACTAGCCAAACAAGCATTTAACTTTAGGAATGCTTGGGCTATCCCAAATATCTCTCTATATTCTAGTGACATTATTATTTTGTTGGTCTTGAACATTATATCCACTTCTTGTTGTGTATTCTCTTGAGCTATTCAACTCCCAAATAGATTTATCCTTATATCCCGTCGAAATAATCATTGTTGTTATATTTCTACTCAATTACCTCCTAGCATTATGTCTTGGGGGTGATTAAGGAGTTGATAGACTGATTCAACTAAGTTGGCTATGGTATTTTTCCAAATATAGTGAATATCCTTCCTATATTGATTAAAAATTTGGCTATTACTTTCATTCCAAATATTCCAAAGAAGAATGGTAGAACCCATCCAAACTAACTGCCTAATAAAGTGATCAACACCCTCTTGTTTAGGCCAATCCCTCCAAAGTTGTTCAAAAGTAAAAAAATTGGACCATTGTAAGCCAAGTAAAGTGACCATTCTCCTCCATAGCTCAAAGGCTAAAGTACACTCAATAAAAAGATGGTTGATATTTTCTACATTCTCTTCACACATTTCACATCTAAAAGGGCCATGAAAACCACGCTTCATAAGTTGCTCACCAGTAAGCACCCTACGATGCAATAAAAGCCAATTAAAGAACCTCACCTTAGGCCAAAGCTTTTGATCCCACAATTGAGAAAATATGTCAGAAGAATGGTTGGGATTATTATGGCATAAGGTCAAATAACCTTGAGCAACTGAATACTCACCCTTAGTAGTGTTGTTCCATCTAAAACAATATTTTTCATGGGACCAAGAGAGGGATCTCATATGAAGGATGCCTTGGATATCTTGTCTTTGCCTTTATGGGATTTGAATAGGCCAGTTCTCAATAGGGATCCAATATCTACCAACCTTTGAATTACCAGTATGGTATCGACAGTAATTAGCCACTTTTATCCAATTAGCTCGATGAAGCTCCTCCATCCAAGGCCTCCAATCGGGAAACTGAGTTATCAAAGGCTTGTGACCATCCCAAGAATCTGTCCAAAAATTTGCATGTTGACCATTATGAATGATCCAAAATAATTTTTTCTTTATCAAATCCTCACCAGTCTTAATAACTGCTAAAATGGGAGAACCTTTGGTAGGAAGTTGATAGTGAACAAGGTCTTCAGGACTTTTGTTCTAAGCATATTTAGCACGTAGATTATTGGCCCAAAGAGCATTGGGGTTATGCAACATCCTCCAATATAATTTAGCAGCTAAAGCTTTGTTGTTATTAATTGAAGACCGAAATCCTAACCCCCCTTCACTCTTAGGAAGACATAAAGTATCCCATTTCACCAAGGCCCATTTTCTTTTCTCCTTAGTACCACTCCAAAGGAAACGATGATTGATTTGATCCAATTCTCGAAGAACAACCTTTGGGATATTCAAAACGGAAGAAACATAAATAGAAATAGCTTGAAGGACTGATTTTACCAAGGTGATACTACCCCCAGAAGAAAGCCACTTGTTGGTCCACTTTCCAATTTTCTTCTTGACTTTGTCCAACAACCAATTCCAATCTTTATTTTTTTGCCTTTGAATATTTATGGGAATACCTAAATAAGTGATTGGAAGAGAGGTCTTCTTATATCTTAATTTATCCAAGACCATGGATTCCTGTCTAGGAGAGCAGTGAAAGAAAATAACTTTAGATTTGTCTTCATTGATCAACTCGCCCGATAGCCTTAGAAAAATAGCTAATGATTTCCTTAATATTAGAAACTTCCTTAACTGTAGCTTTACCTAAAAGGGTAGGGTCATCCACAAATTGAAGATGAGAGATAGGTCTAGCTCCATGAGCAATGGTAACTCCCTCAAGGGTTTTGTTTTCCCTCTTTTTGGTTATAGTCCTACCCAAGCATTCAACATGAATGATGAATAAATAAGGGGATAGCGGGTCACCTTGTCGAATACCTCTAGAAGCTGGGAAAGACTGAGAAGGCTTGCCATTGATAAGAACTAAGTAGGAAACTGAAGAGATACATCCCATAATCCAATCCATCCAATCCTTAGAGAAACCAAATTGCCTCAAAACTTTGATAAGGAAGTGCCAATCCACTTTATCATAAGCTTTGGATAAGTCTAACCGGATGAACATAGAAGGAGAATTTTGCATATCCATGGAATGGATGGCTTCCTGAGAAAGAAATATCTCATCTACTATTTGACGTCCTTACACATATCCCCCTTGCTCTGGGGAAATAATCTTATGCAAAAGAGGCTTCAACCTTTCTGCCATGATTTTAGTAATAATTTTGAGAACATTACATAAAGCAATAGGTCTAAAAGCTGAGATATGATCAACCTATTGAGCTTTTGGAACAAGAGTAATATAAGTTTTATTGATAACCTTCAAAATTTCTTTGGATTTCCTGGCTTCTTCCACCACCTCTAATAAATCAACATGAAGGATATCCCAGAACTCTTGGTAGAACTCAATAGGAAAACCATAAGGACCTGGGGTTTTCCCTTTTTACATTTTAAAAACTACTTGTTGAAGCTCATTGATAGTAACAGGAGCAGTCAAAATAGAGTTCTCCTTAGAAGTGATAAGAGAAGGGATTGCTTGAAGAACATTTTGTTGTGAAGCCGAGTCAAGAGGAGTAGCAGCAAAAAGATTGGAAAATTAATCAACAACAATAGAGTTCATGCCATACCAAGTATAAACATCTCCAGAATCTGATTTTAAGGAAGAAATAAAGTTGTGAGATCTATGATCTAGAAGAGATTTGTGGAAGAAATTTGTGTTTCGATCTCCTTATTTGAGCCATTGAATTCTAGATTTTTGCTTCCATAAGATTTCTCTTTTTCCCATTCCTCTAACTGAGTTGTGAGTTTAATTTCATCTGCACTTCTCTTCTCCGTGAGGCCATCTAAACGGATTTTCTTATTCAAATTTTCAAGATGAGCAATAACTTCATGTTTTTTTATGAACATCCCCAAACTCTTTCCAGTTCCAAGTCTTGATTTTGGATTTAATGTATTGCAGTCTTTTGGCAAAACAGAACATCTTAGTCCCATGCCTAGGTTTACCTTCCTTCCACCATTGTTGCACACGAGGTCTGAAGGAAATGTCTCTAAGCCACATTAATTGAAAACGAAAAGGAGAGAAACTCACATTGGTTTTCCACATTTCCACCATGATCGGCCAATGATCCGAACCAACATTATTAAGAGTCTTCACTTTAGGAATGTGACCATGGATTAAGAAATTTTCAGAGAGCAAAAACCTATCCAATCTCTCCATTATACAAGCTAAGCCTTGCCTTCCGTTAGACCAAGTCATAAGGCCATTATCTGGTTGGATATCCACAAGATGGAGGTTTGCAATATATTCGCTCATGAGGTCAGTACTTTTGTCCAAATTTCTATTTCCCCCCTTTTCTCATCCAGAGAGAGGATGGTATTGAAATCTCCTTCGATCAAGATCCAAGCTTTAGGAAAATGAGAGATAATATGAGTAATATCCTTCCACTGTCTTCTTTTTTCCTCCAAAGAAGTCGGGGCATAAACAATAATGAAGAGCATAATCTGGTTGGAATGTCTACTTTGAATAGCTATAGCCAACAAACCCCAACTGCCAACCATATGGTGAATAACTACCTCTTTTGGGTCCCAAAGACAAGCAATGCCACCCGAAGTCCATTGAGAACTGAGGGAAACCACTTTTCCAGTGGCCAAATTTTATCGGCAATTAAGTCCATATCCTCCATTGACATCTTTGTTTCTTGAAGGAAAACAAGATGTGGATGATTTATATGAATCATTCTTCTAATTTCATTTTGTTTTGAAAGACTCCCTTTGAGTCCTCTAATATTCCAAGTGATGATCTTCATTAATACCAGGGCTAAAAATGTTGGGAAGGGCATTAATCTTACCTTCCTCTACAAGCTTTTCACCTTCTTTTACCATATGATATTGATTGGTCTTGCGACCTACTTTTTGATTAGAATCCATCTTCAATTTTTTTCCCTGTTTCTTGACTTATTCCAATTGAATCCGAGATGGCTTCTAACCTTGAAGAATGCTCATACACGACCAAAATTTTACTAGATGGTTCAATGGAGTCTATATTGGGACCTGCATTATTTGAAGTTTTGACATTTGAAATATTGTTTTTCTTGTGTAAATTTTTTTTTTTTTTTTTTTTTGTTTGAATATCTTTGATTTGTTGGTTTGTCTCTGAGTTCTTTCCTTCATATTTAAATTGTGTTTCTAAGATTTCAGTTTCCATTATTTCCTCTTCCTCACTTGGGACATCATTTGTGGAAAGGATTTCAAACATATTAGCAAATGACTTTGATTGATACTTCATTACTGGTTTTTTCTGAGTGTTCTTCTTCTTAGTTTTCCATTAGCTGCTTTAAGACATCCTGACTCCGTTTTCCTGGGATCAATCTTAGGCATTCTTAGAGGTTTATGAGAAGCCCTAATATTGATATTAGCATTGGGCTGAGGTTGTCCACCATGAAGGGCATCCCTAAAATTCATTTTTGGGATTGAGTCTTCAAAATTCTTACCCTTGATAGGGGTTTTCACAGTAGAATTATTTTGTGGGTACACCTTAGCACTAGATTCACTTGAGATATGAGCCATTTTTGATCAACTGCTTGAAACTTATTTCGTGGTCTCTTTAATCCTTGCCCTAGACACCGTGGAAAGGTATGGTTTTCACTTTTCTTTTGTGTAGCAAATTGGAAGCCGTTGTCACTCAAGTTCATAGTATGATCTGTTGAAAGACAAATTTCTAACCCATCTTGTATCCCCTACAACATTTCCTGCTAAAATATTGAGCATAAACCACAAAAATATTGGCCGCTAGGGCCCGAAGGCCCTAAAAACGAACCTCTGGAGTTGCTTGCACTCAACCCAGATGAAACCCTCGCATAGCCGCTTGCCAAATATATCGTTCACACATAGGGATGCGCTAGGATCCGTGTTGCTCCAAATGATATGAAAATTGGTGGAGAGGTTCTAGGGTTTTTCAGGCATCTACCCTCAAAATTTTAGCTCAATCCGAGTTCAAATGAGTGAGATATGGCCGAAACGAGTTCGACAATTTGGGCAGTCCTACGAAAAACGTCTCCAACTAATTTATAGTGGAAAAAACCCCTTTTGAGGTGCCACTTTCAACAGGTCTGGCATATGAGGAATGGAGCCTTGTCGGCCTCTACCAGCACATAGGACATTCCTAACTATACCATATATCTATAGGATGGAGACAAGGGGAATGGAACCTGGGTCGACCTCTACCAGCACCTAGGGCATTTACCACTGCACCACAACAAGTAGATGAAAACTAATTTATAGTGGAAAACACCCCTTTCGAGGTGCCACTTTCAATAGGTTGGGCATAGGAGGAATGGAGCCTTGTCGGCCTCTACCAAAGACATAGGATATTCCTAACTATACCATATATCTGCAGGATGGAGACAAGGGGAATGGAACCTGGGTCGGCCTCTACCAGCACTCAGGGCATTTACCACTGCACCACAACAAGCAGATTTAATATAGTTATTATTATGGTACTATTTTTTTAAGCGAAAAACCCCTTGCGGGGCCACCTTGTTCTAAGAGACCACGAACAGGGGGTTCTACACCGTCAAATTCACCTAAGGGTCGCACCCACTACTGCCCGCACCAACATTATCAAATGGATTTTGGGTACCCAATTCAGCTTTTTGGTAGGGTGGAGATTCGAACACAGGATCTCCCTTGGAGGATTGCCCTCTCCTCTCCAACTCACCTACAACACCTACAACACCTGGGTATTATTATGATACTATTAGTCTAAATATTAATAGATGTATTGTATATCACCCACTATTAAGAAGATTTTATTTTTTTAATCACTTGGTGAATGAAACATGTTTTCCAAAGTCTTTAGCTTTCAACAGTAAATTAGAATAAATTGAAGGCTTGCTTAGTAAGGAAGATAGTTTTTAGTTAAAAATTAAAATTAAATTTTTGTGGGATGGTTTAATAATATATTATTAGCATTTTATTTTAAGTTTAAATTATGGGAAAAAAATCACTCCAATTATATTACTCTTGTATTTCAAGTTACTTTGATGTTCTTATGTAAAAAGAGTTTGGCGGTTCCAATCAAATCTGGTCCATTCCAGCTATTTTTTAGACTAAATCTTGAGAAGACTTTGGGAAGATCGGAGACAAGAAGAAAAAGTTGTGGCTGAATATGATTCAACCTTCTTTTACATGCTTACGTCAATAATTTTTTATTTAACTTTTGAATATGTCCCATAAATATATATTTTTATTAAAAAAGTTGACTCATAAGGTTAAGGTGTTTTTGTCTTTTAGCTGCTAAGGAATATACAACATTTGCGGTTGATCTCATACAAACTCCATCCTTGAACTTTTGTTGTTTTTGTCTTTTAGCTGTGATGGAATATAAGACATTTGTGGTTGATCTCATACAAACTCCATCCTTGAACTTGAGTTATATATGAAGAATATATTGACGATATTAATTTAAATTCACTTGTAATAAGTTTGGTTTGCGGAGCCGTTTTTATTTTGAGGGATAGTATCTAGTGATTTTAGCAATAATATTGGTATTGTTTTATTTAAAAGGTATTATTAAATTTTATTTTGTATAGATTGTTGTTTTTGTCTTTTAGCTGTGATGGAATATAGGACATTTGTGGTTGATCTCATACAAACTCCATCCTTGAACTTGAGTTATATATGAAGAATATATTGACGATATTAATTTAAATTCACTTGTAATAGTTTTGGTTTGCGGAGCCGTTTTTATTTTGAGGGATAGTATCTAGTGATTTTAGCAATAATATTGGTATTGTTTTATTTAAAAGGTATTATTAAATTTTATTTTGTATAGATTAATTATTGTAGTTAATTTATTTAATATTTAAAATATTTTATAGTTATAAGTAAAGGTTCATAAGTGGTATTATTCTTTTATTATTTATACGATTGGTTCGAGGTTTTCCTTGAATGTTTTATTTGGCTTTTGACCATTTTATCAAACTTGCTGTTGAGCAAGGTGCAGCGATAGTATTGTTATTGTTGTCAACACAGTCAGATAGATCGGTTGATGCAGTGGACAAGAGTTCAGAGGTTATTTAGAGTATGTACAGTGATGTTAAATGCTTATGAGGATGTTTTTGATGTTTGGGTGAAGTTGTTACAGGTTGTTTGTGCAAAGTTGAAAAAATCATCATGTTGTGGTTGCTCCACAACGTACCCCAAAATTGGGGACCCATATTTTTGCATATTTTCCAAGAAGACCGAAGTGGCCCATATGCTAAAGATCAAAGAAAAAGAAAAACATTGCAAAGAAAAAAAAAGTGTCGCGATATCGCCACGTGTTGCATTTTCGCAGTCCAAAGCAAAGAGAAAAAACAAGGAGAAAAAAGTGTCGTGATATCGTGACATGTTGCATTTTCGCGGCCAAAAGAGAAGAGAAAGAACAAGAAAGAAAAAGTGTCACGATATCGCGACATGTTGCATTTTCGCGACTCAAAAAGGGCAGGCAGGCAGAGAAACAAAAGTGTCGCGATATCGCGACATGTTGCATTTTCGCCAAAGGAACAGAGTAGTTGACAGTGCGTCTGATATTAGTGATGAACACCAGGATAGTGAAACTGAAGACTCCATATTTACGTGGATCTATAAGGAATAAATCGAAGATTGAATAAGGTAATTTGTCACATAAGGACAAAATTCAATGAATAAGACAAAACGTTACATAAGGAATATTTAATGATTTGAAATCATTTAAGATGGTCGTTACACATGGAAAGAAGCGGACGCATGCCCATGTGGAGAAAAGGAAACGAAGGGCCACAAAATAGAAACGAAAAGCCTTTTTGGAAACCAAAACACATGCATGCACAAAGGAAGGAGAAAACGAACAATCATGGAAGGAGAAACACAATTTTTTTAGAGGTTTTAAATACGCCATTCAAAGAGGCCATAAGAAGTTGGTGCAGATAAATCAGCAGTTGGTGCTCCTTTCTGTTGGTGCAGATAAATCAGGAGTTAGTGCTCCTTTCTGTTGGTGCAGATAAATCAGCAGTTGGTGCTCATTTATGTTAGTGCAGATAAATCAGCAGTTGGTGCTCCTTTCTGTTGGTGTAGATAAATCAGGGGTTGGTGCTCCTTTCTGTTGGTGCAGATAAATCAAGGGTTGGTGCTCCTTCCAGTGGGTGCTGGTAAATTGATTGTAAAGTTGGTGCTTTGCAAAGGCTGGATTTGGATGGGAGTCCAAATAGTCATTTTGAGGATGTAGCCAAATTGGAACCTCGATACATCTTGTGTTGTGTGATGTTCTCTTGTTATACTTACTTTATTTGGTTTCAAGTTTTCATTGTTTCGGCTTTAAGAGTTGAAGATTTAAGTTTTAAAAGAGCTACACTGATTCACCCCCCTCTCAGTGTCATTGTGAGACTAACAATTGGTATCAGAGCGAGGTTCTTGAACAAACTTAACCGACTAGGGTGATCTTGGAAGTGACACAATGGCAGGTGGTGAAGGCTTCTCATCAAACAAAGCACCATTGTTTGACAAAACTAATTACGCATTTTGAAGACTCATGATGCAAACATATCTTTGTGCTTTGGGATTCAATAGATAGTGGATACACAATACCCACCACTTCTCCAACCGATGTTGTCGGTAAGAAACTGTTTGAGAATGACTCAAAAGCAAAGAATGCTATCATGTGCGGATTAGTGGATAGTGAACTGGTAAAGATTATGAGTTGTAAAACGACAAAAGAAATATGGGACAAAATGAGGAGCATTCATGAAGGAGATGTTAAGATCAAGGAGGTCAAGTTACAAACACATCGAGCTCAGTTCGAAGTATTAAAGATGAATGACGATGAGAACATAGAGGCATAGATGCTGAGAGTTAATGAAGTCATTAATGCGATTAGAGGACTCAACGAGGAAATCAAAGATTCTGTCATCGTGAAAAAGGTATTAAGATCTCTTCCCCAAAGATTTGATTCTAAAGTTTCAGCCATAGAAGAAGCTAAATATCTAAATTCTTTTAGTATGGATGAGATGCATGGTTCTTTGATTGCATATGAGATGAGAATAGGAAAATCTAAACCCACAGACAGAGAAGTTGCTTTTAAAGCCCATAAAAATATGAAAGCAAAACAAGAATCCGAGGAAGAAGAGACATCAGATGAAATGGAAGCAAACTTTATTCGAAAACTAAAAAGGGAAAAAAAAAATATAGAGGAAATTTATTGTTTAAATGTTTCAATTGTGGAGGCGTTGGGCATTTTGCAGCTAAATGTCCACTTAATGAGAAGAACAAAAGTGATGAAGGATCGCACCAAGAAAGAAGTGATTGGAAGAAAAAAACAAATTTCAAAAAAGACAACTTCAAGAAGAAAAGTTTCATCTCCAAGAATGTCAGTTCATTAGAAGACAGCTACGGTGAGGATTCTGAAAAGGAAACAGGTGAAGCTCTTTTCATGGCACTCAAAGAAGAAAAAACAAAAAAAGAAAAGGAATGTGATGAAAAAGAAATTAATGCAGAAGTAAATTTGGAAGAGGAACTAATTGCAGCTCTGGATAAATTAAAGATAGAAAGAAAAAAGAATAAGAAAATTTCAAGAAAGATTGAGGATGCAAATGAAATCATAACTAGTTTGAAAGTACAGATAGAAGAATCCAAGAAAATATCTGAAGATCTCGAAGTGCAAATAACCATGAAAATAGATTATTGCAAGCAAGCTAGAAGAAGAGACCGTTGGTTTAAGGATGCAGATAGAAGAGATGAATCGTAAAATTAGTTGTTATCACAAACGTGAAGAAAGTTCTATGAAGTTGGATAAGATCATAAATAACCAAAAGACTACAAGCATCAAATTTGGTTTGGGCTTTGACGAAGGAGAATCATCAAATGGATCAAAGGCCATAAATGAAGAATCTATAAAGAATGAAGATAAGAAACAGGTTGATCAAGAAAAATTGACTCATGCAAAAGAAAACAATAATGCAAGGCACGAAAGGAGAATTGACAATGATGGATTCACCAATGTCACACATAAAAGAAGAAGAAGAGTTATGACTCCTACGACAACATGGCAAAGACCATCACCGAAGTTCAATCATCTATTTTCTGGTTACTATTTTAAATGCAATGGTTATGGACATAAGATTTCAGATTGCAAGTATAATGTAGGACCAAGGAATTTTACCAAGAGAAATATTTTTTCACCTTTGATGGATTATGCAAGAGAATGTTATAACTATCATAATTTTGGGCACATTGCAAGAAATTATCGAAGTACATTTGCATCAAATCAATTTTAGGGAAGAAAATTTCAACCAAATGGAATGAGACAAAATAGAAAATTTCTCGAAAAACATGCACAAGCTACTGAAAAAGAAAAGTCAAAACAAGAGCCCAAAACTGTAATTAAACCAGAGTGGAAAGAAAAAGAGAGATCTAAGGAAGAAAAGGAATCCCTGATCGTAGAAACAACATTTAAAGCACATAATAAATCTGCACCATGGATACTTGACAGTGGATGCTCCAGTCATATGACAGGTGACAAACAAAAATTTGAGAAGTTACAATAATATGAAGGTGGTTCAGTAAAATTTGGAAATAATGATGGAGCTAATATAGTTGGCAAAGGTTCGGTTAAGATCAGTGAAAAAAAAATCATGTCAAAAGAAGTCTTGTTTGTGGTTGGTCTGAAGCATAACTTGTTGAGCGTAAGTCAGATTTGTGATAGAGGTCATGAAGTGATTTTTAAGAAGCAGGGTTGTGAATTCAAAAAAGAAAACAGTGGAAAGTTGATAGCAACTAGATCGAGGACATCTGGCAACTTGTACAATCTCATAGAGACTTCAGAAGGAGCTTGCTTGATTGGACAGAAAGAAGAAAATTGGTTATGACACAAGAGGCTCGGTCATATCAATTTTGAAAATCTAGTAAAAATCAGCTCAAAAAAGATAATGAGAGATATTCCCACCATTGGAAAACCATCAAATAGCATTTGTGCTTCATGCCAAAAGGAGAAGAAAACTAGAGTCTCATTTAAAACAAAAGAGTACTACACAAACAAACCTTTGGAACTAATACATACTGATTTATGTGGACCCATGAGAACGCAAAGCATAAATGGTGACAAATATTTTATGTTGTGTATAGATGACTATTCCAGGATGACATGGGTACTATTTTTGAAGCATAAATTAGAAGCTTTTGAGATTTTCAAGGTTTTCAAAAACCAAGTTGAGAATCAAACAGAAAAAAGATTAAATGTTTAAGATCAGATAGAGGAGGAGAGTTCATTTCAGAGGATTTTACAAAGTACTGTGAAAAATATGGTATTAGGAGACAATTTTCAGTAGCCAGGACACCTCAGCAGAATGGTGTGGTAGAAAGAAAGAACAAGACAGTGCAGGAAATGACACGAACTATGTTGACTGAGAGCAAAGTAGCAGACAAATTTTGGAAAGAGGCAGTCCATGCTGTGGTATACATCCAAAATAGGTGCATATTGAGGACGTATGAAAGCAAAACTCCTTATGAGTTGTGGTTCGATAAAAAGGCAATAGTAAGATACTTTAAAGTTTTTGGCAGCAAGTGTTACATCAAAAGAACTGAAGAAAACCTTGGTAAGTTTGAAGATAGAGTGGATGAAGGTCTTTTTCTTGGCTATTCGTCAAAAAGCAAAGCTTACAAATGCTACAACAAGAGGCTAAGGAAAATTGTGGATAGTGCCGATGTTAAATTTTATGAAGGTAGGGAACGAGTAATTAGCTATGAAGAGAACTACCCAATTTATGAAGAGGTTATTGAAGGAGATGAGAAAAAGGAAACGGAAAAGAAACAAAAAATTGACTCAGATGATTCAAACAATGATTCAAAAGTGGAAGAAAATAAGAAATTCAAAATAGGCAGCTAGCAGAAATATTATCCTAGAGAGCAAATAATTGGAGACCCCACAGTTGGTGTTCAGACAAGAAGAAGAGTAGTAAGTAACTACTCTATATTATCCAACATTGAGTCCAAAAATGTTGCTGACACAAGCAAAGATGAAAGTTGGATGAAGGCAATAAATGAAGAATTAGATCAGATCGAGAAAAACAAAACTTGGGAGTTAGTAAGGAATAAAGCAAATATTGGTAGTAAGGAATAAAGCAATATTGGTATGTAAAGGCTATGCACAAGTTGAAGGTATTGACTTTGAGAAAATCTTTGCACCTGTGGCTAGACTAGAGGCAATTAGAATATTTCTGGCTTTAGCAGTTTACAAGAATTTCAAAGTTTATCAAATGGATATGAAATCAACATTTTTGAATGGGAAACTTGAAGAAGAGGTTTATATTGAGCAGCCAGATGGTTTCCAACTTGGTGATGATCCCAACTTGGTTTGCAAGTTGAAGAAAGCATTATATGGCTTAAAACAGGTACCCCGAGCATGGTATGCAAGGCTAGACAACTATCTTACTCAACAAGGGTTCAAGAAAGGTATGGTGGATAGTAATTTGTATGTCAAAACAGAAAATGGCCATCTTATTGTTCTTGTTGTATACGTAGATGATATCATATTTGGCAACAAAAAATATGAGACGTGTAAAGATTTAGCAAATAAGATGCAAAAAGAATTTGAAATTTCAATGATTGGTGAACTTTCGTATTTCCTCGGGTTGCAAGTTAATCAAAATGAGAAGGGCATATTTATTTCTCAAATTAAATATGTGAAAGAGATGCTAAAAAGTTCACAATGGAGGATTGTAAGCCGCTTAACACTCCCATGACAACAAAGTTGCAAGTTGAGCAAGGATGACAAATCTCCACATGTTGATCAAACCATGTATAGATTTATGATTGGGAGCTAACTGTACTTGACAGCTACCAGACCCAGATATTTTGCAGGTAGTATGCATGGTAGCACGATTTCAAGCTAGTCCCAAGGAGACTCATGTGACAGTAGTGAAGAGGATTCTTCGGTACCTCAAGGGTACTATGGAGTATGGGTTATGGTATCCAAAAGGTAAGGACTTCACCCTTATTGTGTATTCAGATGCAGATTGGGTAGGATGTGTAGATGATAGAAAGAGTACCAGTAGAGGTGCATTCTATCTTGGAGAAAAGTTGGTCGCGTGGCACAGTAAGAAACAAGAGTCAGTCTCTTTATGCACAGTAGAGGCAGAATATATTACAACGACAACGTGTTGTATGCAGGTATTATGGATGAAACAAACCCTGAAAGATCTTGGTATTAACTTCAGTGAGCCAATTTCAGTTAAGTGTGATAACATCAGTGCCATTAACATCTCAAAGAATACGGTTATGCATTCTCGCACAAAACATATTGCTATCCGATATCACTTTTTGAAGGAGAAAGTTGCGGAAGGTGAGGTTAAGTTGGATTTTGTTCCAACAACAGAGAAATTAGCGGATATCTTCACAAAATCGTTGCCCAAGGAAGTCTTTGAGTACCTTCGCAATAAATTGGGAGTGGTCACGCTTCCCAAGAATTGACTAGCTATCGGGACCACATTCTTAGGGGGAGCATTTGTGTATTTGTTTATCTGAGAATGTTGTGCATGGACTCAGGGGGGTTTTGCAGTAGCCCTTTGGTATTGTTGTCAAAGGGGGAGAAGAGTTACAGGAAATTGCACGTGTGTTGCCAACAATTCCAAAGGGGGAGATTGTTGAGCAAGGTGCAGCGACATTATTGTCATTGTTGTCAACATAGTTAGATAGATCGGTTGATGTAGTGGACAAGAGTTCAGAGGTTATTCAAAGTATGTACAGTGATGTTAAATGCTTATGAGGATGTTTTTGATGTTTGAGTGAAGTTGTTACAGGTTGTTTGTGTAAAGTTGAAAAAATCGTCATGTTGTGGCTGCTCCACAACGTACCCCAAAATTGGGGACCCACATTTTTGCATATTTTCCAAGAAGACCGAAGTGGCCCATATGCTAAAGATCAAAGAAAAAACAAAACACCGCAAAGAAAAAAAAGTGTCGCGATATCGCGACATGTTGCATTTTTGCGGTCCAAAGCAAAGAGAAAAAGCAAGGAGAAAAAAGTGTCGCGATATCGTGACATGTTGCATTTTCGTGGCCAAAAGAGAAGAGAAAGAACAAGAAAGAAAAAGTGTCCCGATATCACAACATGTTGCATTTTTGCGACTCAAGAAGGGTAGGAAGGCAGAGAAACAAAAGTGTCACGATATCGTGACGTGCTGCATTTTTGCCAAAGGAACAGAGTAGTTGACAGTGCGTCTGATATTAGTGATGAACACCAGGATAGTGAAACTGAAGACTACATAGTGACGTGGACCTATAAGGAATAAATCGAAGATTGAATAAGGTAATTTGTCACATAAGGAAAAAATTCAATGAATAAGACAAAACGTTACATAAGAAATATTTAATGATTTGAAATCATTTAAGATGGTCGTTACACATGGAAAGAAGCGGACGCATGCCCATGTGGAGAAAAGGAAACGAAGGGCCACAAAATAGAAACGAAAAGCCTTTTTGGAAACCAAAACACATGCATGCACAAGGGAAGGATAAAACGAACAGTCATAGAAGGAGAAAACGAATAGTCATGGAAGGAGAAACAAATTTTTTTTAGAGGTTTTAAATACGCCATTCAAAGAGGCCATAAGAAGTTGGTGCTCCTTTCTGTTGGTGTAGATAAATAAAGAGTTGGTGCTTCTTTCTGTTGTAGATAAATCAACAGTTGGTGCTCCTTTCTGTTGGTGCAGATAAATGAGGAGTTGGTGCTCCTTTCTGTTGGTGCAGATAAATCAGCAATTGGTGCTCCTTTCCATTGGTGTAGATAAATCAGTAGTTGGTGCTCCTTTTTGTTGGTGCAGATATATCAGGAGTTGGTGCTCCTTTCTATTGGTGCAGATAAATCAGGGGTTGGTGCTCCTTTCTATTGGTGTAGATAAATCAGGGGTTGGTGCTCCTTCCAGTGGGTGCTAGTAAATTGATTGTAAAGTTGGTGCTTTGCAAAGGCTGGATTTGGATGGGAGTCCAAACAATCATTTTGAGGATGTAGCCAAATCGATGAACCTCGATACATCTTGTGTTGTGTGATGTTCTCTTGTTATACTTGCTTTATTTGGTTTCAAGTTTTCATTGTTTCGGCTTTAAGAGTTGAAGATTTAAGTTTTAAAAGAGCTACACTGATTCACCCCCTCTTAGTGTCATTGTGAGACTAACACTTGCCTTTGAAGCTTTTTTATAATTGAAAAGAATTAAATCAAACTCTTATGTTTCAATTCCATTTGAGTTTGAAAGTGCTTCAAAAGCACACTATGTATTGGCAATATTTTAATTCAAATTTGATGAGGAAGAAGTTGGATATATTGAAATGTTTTTTTATTTCTTCCAACCAAATCTACTATCAAATAATGGTGGTCTAATTTCACAAAGGTAGTCTTTTATGCTTTACTATTAATAGCTTTTGGAGTTTATCTCTACATATGAGAACTTATCAAAAATACTATAATGTTTTAACAAAAAGACATTGAAATAAAAAATGGTCTCTACCTTTTAAATATCGTTTACAAAATACACATTTTAATGGTCCATACAGTCCTCTCTTTATCATATTCTCCTATATTAAAAATATGGTATACATGGCTAGCCACATAAAATTGTTAGTATTTCCTAGACTTTTTTATTCCATATGAAATGTAAAATACTCTTTTTATATTGTGTCAACTACGCTTCTTTAAGATCCTTGTATTCTACACTAATTAAATTAATTCTTGAGGTATTTTTCTTAAGATTTTATATCTTATCCTCGATCTTCAAAAACTAGTGTACATTTCATGGTTTTTTAGAGAATTTATTATTATTATTATTATTTATTATCTCTTTATTTATATTATTTATGACTTTTTCCTCAAAAATATGAAAATATATGAATATTAAAAGAGTTGATAAAACATTAGATTAATTGTTTGAAGGCTAAAGCATTACACATCTTGCCGAGGATTGGAATCTATGGATTAAAGGAACAATAAATCTTTTTAAATCATGCACAAGTTTGGAATCATATTATTACTTCTCTTGCAAATGTTTATCAACATTGTGCTCGTCAATGAAAGCTCAACTCAATTAAATATATCCTTATATTTTGTTATCAAATTATAAGAGCTCAACTCATTACAAATATTGACTTTAAGGTAGAAACCAAGTATAAATCTTATTTAACGACATATATGTAATTACTAATACCGTTGTAATATAATCACAATGTAAGATAAATGAAATTCATTTTAATCCCATGTAACCGATTTAAAAAAAATTATATTTTCTTATAAAAATAATAAAATAGTTTTTGTGTGCAAACACATCTTTTAACATATATAAAAATATTATATAAAATACAAGTTTATATCAAAAACCCTCATATATATATACTTATTTCATATTTATTTAAAAAAATAAATCTATGATATCTATATATATTTTGAAAATACACTTGTGCATAGTAAAAGAGCATGATAGTCAAAATAATAAAATAAATAGTGTCTGTGGGTCTAGGTGGATTGGTAAGCTAGAGCGCTTATCGAGAGGAGAACTAGGTTCCAATCCCACGGGTGTGCTCGAAGACCTAGGTTCCAATCCCACGGGTGTGCCCATGCATAACCAGTAGCCTGATTTGACTCCTTTGTGTGTTTTACCTGATTGATGACGATGATTTGTTTCCTACTTGTTCGGCGGTCCTCTTCATGCCACGTGTTGACCCAAATTGATGAAGACAGTGCGAACCCTGTGCGTCTGGAGGTCCCCATCTCACGTCGGGTTACCATTAACGAGACGGTGGGTGTTCTAGAAGCCTTCACTGATAGTTTGAACCCTGCCAGCTGCGCTAAAAAAAATAAAATAAATAAATAGTAAATGTAAGGTCAAAACAATATATAGGACAAATAATGATAATTAGTACAAATTTATAATATTATAGTTAAAAACAAATAAATAGTAAATATTTCATTTATAAATATTAAAATAAAAACTACAAAGAAAAAAATAACTTTTATTATATGATTTTAAGATAATTTTATTAAGATAAGAATACAATTATTTGTTTATATAATTATAAATTTTGTTATTGGATAATAAAGGATTGTACTCGAGTTCCCACCTTTGATAAACTACATCACTTTTCTTTAGAGCATGAGAGTTTACAAATATCATCTCAATTGAGATGCAACAACTAAAAACCTACATTATTTTACATAAAATGTCTGAATTCTTGATTTTCATTTCTAGATTTTTTCAAATTTTTGTATGAATACAATTAATCCAAAATTTAGCATCTTTCTTGACATTTTCCTATAACAGTCGTCACAATGCCAAAAATTCACCTCTACTATCTATACCTTGTATTTTAGTAGAGTAACATTTCCAAAACATCACACTATCATAGTCTGCTTTACAAAATTTGGATTGCTAGTTTCTTTCCTGAAACACAAGTAGAATCGCAAAAATTACAATAAATAGTCTAAATGAAAACACATTATTATTGAAAAATATAGCAAATATTACCAATGGAAAACTTTAAAGTAAATCTTAATCATTAATTGATTCAGACAATCAACATTTTTTTTGTCAGCTTCAACTAAACTTTCTACTTCCTCTAACCATAGAAAGGAGAATTTAACTTCATGATCCTCAATCAAAACCCCTCTATTGGTTAGTTTATTTGCACATTTGTTTCCTTCCCTTAATATATGTGTAAAACTAATTTCTTCAAACTCTTTAGCAAGATCTTGAATTTCCACAATTATCTCTTGTATGTTCCATGGAGCCTTTGCTTTCCTCAAAATTGCATTTATTACTATGAGAGAATCACCTTCCATCCATACTTTATTCTATTTCATTTTTTTACATATTTTTAATCCTTCTAAAGCTGCCCAAGCTTCAACTTCATTATTTATCTTAAATCTACTATTGAAAGCATAATGAGATAAAATCTCTCCTCTATTATTTCTAATTATTCCTCCTCTTGTTGGTCCTGGATTTCCTTTAGATGCTCCATCAAAATTCAATTTAACCCACTCCAAATCTGGTGGTTTCCACTTTATATTCTTTGCCTTATTTTTGCTTCTCTTGTACCCAATATCATAATTCCATTTAATGACTTGAATCCATCTATCAAGGCTCTCTGCTTCCATATTAGGGACTGAATCAGTTGATAGGGTTGGTTTAGACTCCTCTATGGCTAAATATATCTTCTTTTTAATTACCTCTAAACCACTTTATTTTCCTTTAAATATTCTTCTATTCCTTTCTAGCTAGAGTCCAAAGTATTGTATCTTTTGATATATCCTATGTTTTAAGTAAAGCCTCACTTTTATAAGTGCTCTACCATTGCTTTAACCAGTCTTCAATTCTGCTATTCATCACCATGCATTTACCAAACATATTAAGAATCCATTACCATAGATTCCAAACTATTGAGCAATATTCCAAGATATGGTCTATACTCTCCTTCTTATTATAGAAAACACATTGAGAGGGGCCATGCAAACCCCTTTTTCATAAGGTTATGCCAGGAAAAAATGCTTCTATGACCTACTAGCCAAACAAACATTTAACTTTAGGAATGCTTGGGCTATCCCAAATATCTCTCCATATTCTAGTGACATTATTATTTTGTTGGTGTTGAACATTATATCCACTTCTTGTTGTGTATTCTCTTGAGCTATTCAACTCCCAAATCAATTTATCCTTAGCTCCCCTCGAAATAATCATTGTTGTTATATTTCTACTCAATTGCCTCCTAGCATTATGTCTTGTATACTTGTAAACAAATCTTCTTTCCATTTGTATATTCCTTCACAATCCTTGTACAAAATGTTTGAAACCCTATCACCATATTTGTATTGAAGCAGTATCATCCAAGGTTTCAAAATTGAATCTAAATTGAGTGGTTTTTTATCACACCATGTATCCATACAAATAGAATTTTTCCTCCCATTCCCACTACCCATATTAAACATTTAATCATAAGATCAGAAGATTTGTTTAACCATTCCAAAGAGTAAAACCATTTGGTAGAGAGAATGCAGTAAATATTAAACTTGGGTCATTGGTATCAACATAATTACTTAGAAGAATTCTTGCCCATTGTCTTTGACTCTCTTTGTACAATCTCTAGATAACTTTTCCCCTAAGATCTAAGTTTACATGTGTAAGAACTCTTAAACCATGACCTCCCCTAGTTTTATCATCACAGAACTTGCTCCATTTTACTAAATAAAATTTCCTTTTATCATGTAAACTTGACCATAAAAAGGATCGCATAATATAGATTAAACTTTTTTCAACTGATTTTGGCATAGAATATAATGACATATAATATGATGGAATGGATTGCAAGACTGACTTAATTAACTGCACTCTTCCTGCTAACGATAACCATCTACCTTTCCAAGTTGGAAGTTTATTTTGAACTATACTAATAACTGGATTCCATAAATTTATCCTCATTCTCCCCTCAAATAAAAGTATCCCTAGATAAGTTGTTGGTAAATTTGCCTCCTCCATTTGAAGCAACCTACAAATTTTTGCTTTGATATTAACATGAGTGTTTAGGAAGTAGATTTTGGATTTAGTCCTTTTAAATTCTTGTCTTGAAGCTCTTTCGTACTCTTTTAAAAAGATATTCAAAGCTCTGGCCTCATCTATTCTTGCCCTTCCAAAAAATATTGTATCATCTACAAACTGTTAATGGGTGATGTTATCGATGTTATTACTAACATTAAGTCCAATTTATATAATTATAGATTACTTAATTATAAATGTTAACATTATATATGTGGTACTTGTTTTACAAGTTGTTTTGATTATCTAATAATAAAAGCATTTAGTAAATATGATACTAGCTAGATTTATATTAGCTTAGCACATTTATGGTAGAAAGTTTCACATATTATGTTATGTTATTAGTTGTTTATAGAGTTCAAACATAAAAATATAAATAATACAATATCGGTTATAAATATCATAAATTTTAAATATTTATAAAAATATTACACTCATGTTGTATTTTGACTATATTTTTAACATAAACTATAAATAATTTAAACTTTTAATTAATAATAAAAAAAATCATTTTATAACTCTAACTAATTGAAAACACTTTTCAAAAAGTATTTTCACCTATTTAAAAATAAGAACTTGGATGTGAATGAGATAGCAATTTTCTTTAAACATATAAAAACTAATACTAATAGATCAAAACCTATAGAGAGACTATTAGGGTTTGAAGAATGAAGGCTAGAGTTATTTTTGAAACTTCAAAGATTTATCGTTTGGATAGGCAACAATCTATGTAAGTTATAGTGTTGAGATTTTCTAATAGTTGAAAGCCAAAAGGTTTATAGAGTAGTTTCAAAAAACTAGAAGTCTTGAAGAGTAGAGGCCAAAAGCTAGAAGGTTTATTAAAACTTCATAGATTTGTTGTTCAAACAGGCGATATTCTATGTAAGTTAGGGCTTTGAAATTTATTGGCAGTTGAAAGTAGAGTAGTGATGGCTAGGTTTTAAAGAGCGATGATCAAAAATTACAAAGTGATGGCCAAAAACAAGAGAGCAATGATAAAAAATTACAAAGTGACAGCTACAATCTGAAGAGTGGTGGCTAGAAACTATAGAGCGAGCAACTAGGGTTTGAAGATATGTGGCAAGGATTTGAAGAACAAAGATCAAAATCTATAAACAGAGATAACCAAGATTTGAATATTGAAAGCTAGAGTTATTGTTGAAACTTCACAAATTTGTTGTTTAATTAGGTGAGTTCATGTAGCATTCACATTTATTGACAATTGGAAGCCATAAGGTTTGGAGAGTAGTGTCAAATAGGTCATAGTCCATGTAAGTTAAGGATTTGATATTTATTGACAACTAAAAGTAGAGCAAGGATTGAGAGCTAGAGGATTCAAAGAGCGACTTATAAAAAATATAGAGTGACATCTAGGGTTTGAAGAGTGATAATTAAAAGTTGTAGTGTGATGGCCAAAAACTATAGAGCAATGATTAAAATTTGTAAAGCAGTGGCGATGATTTGAAGAGTGGTGGTTGAAAACTATAGAGTAAACGATTAAGGTTATTCCCATAAAATTATAGAGCAGTAATAAGGGTTTGAAGAGCGACAACTAAAAACTACAAAGTGGTAACTAGGGTTTGAAGAAATGTGGCTAGGATTTGAAGAACGAATCCTAAAGTTATTTTTAAAAATCTTCAAAGTTGGTTCATAGAGTGATAGGCAAGAGTGATGGCTAGGGTTTAAAGAGTGACAATTAGGGTATGAAGAGTAGTAACCAAAAGTGAGAGGAGTTGAAGAGTAACAATTAAAATTCAGAGGGTTTGTTGAAACTTTATAGAGCGGTGTCTAAAAGCTAAAGGGTTTGAAGAGCGATAGTCAAAAGCTAGAGGGTTTGTTGAAATTTTATAGATTAATTGTTCAACTAGGAAAAAATTTGTGTAAGTTAAAGCTTTAACATTTTCTAACAACTAAAAGCTACAAGGTTTACAAAAAAATATTTGAAAACTAGAAGGTTTGAGGAGAAACTATAAAAAACTAGAGGGTTTGCTAAAACTACTAGATTAGTCATTCAGATAGGTGACAGTTTGTGGAAGTAAAGGCTTTGACATTTACCAGTAGCTAAAATAGAGAAACAATCAAGATATAAAGGAATTGAAGAGCAAATTTAATGGAAAAGAATTGCATCCTAAGGATTTCAGTAGAAGAGCTTGATAATTTTAAAGGTTTGTATAAAAATATAGAGCCAATGGGTTTGCAAAATCAAAGTGTTTACAGAGAAAAGAGTTTTAAAAGAAAAACTTGAGGTTTTTGAGGGTTTGTAGAATGACAATGAAGAGTTAGACAAAAAAAGAGAAAAAACATATTGATTGGTTGTCCACCAATTAATTCCATTGTTTCCTATTAACAAAGGAGTTATTTATGTTGTGAAACATCTACAACAAAAAAAAAAGAATAGTTGAACCTGGCTAATGGTGAGCAATATTTCAAAACCATATAAAAATTTGAATATGGATAACAATGAAGGAATCAAGACTAAAAACTAGTCGAGGGAGGAGAGCTCAATAAAGAGAAAATACGATAAAGATGACCAGGATTCTTGGTAATAGGAAATATGAGGTAAATATAGGTGGTTAGAAGTTAGGAGCTGATCAAAATGGGAGTGTGAACTCAAAATTTTTACTATCAAGAAAAGAGAAGTAAGATAATTAGCTGGATATGAATAAAGACAAGTCTCTAGTAATTAGCAATAACTTTTGTAGCTAGACATAAATTGTTAAAAAAAGATAAAATATTTTAGAGAATAAGGATAAACGAACAATAAAACACTAAGAAACTAATGCATAAGGAATAAAAGTGAATATTTTAGACAATATTCTAGAGAGAGCACATTGAAAACTAAACAAAAGCCTTATATGAAAATTCATAGACCGGAAACCAAATGTAAAAAAAATTAAAATATTGGACCATGAGGTATTGGAAAATCAAAAGCAAGGTAGAATTTTCAATGCTCCCAACATGTTTCTTTATGTCTTATTTCATAAAAAAACAAGATCGTATGCAAATATTATGTGGAGGACCTTGTTTAGAGGTAGAGCAAGGTAATTTCTCAAAAAATGGTCACTAGGATTTAAATTGGATAATGTAAGAATGATATTATTATAGTATGGATTAGACTTCCAATATTACCTTTGGAATTCTAGGAGGAAGAAGTTTTGGAAGGATTAACTAATTATATTAGAAGTTACATCTCGATAGAATTTATAATAAGAGAGAAAGAGAAAAAAGGAGCTTTCTTTGAAAGGGTGTGTGCCATGGAATCTAGAAAACAAGGCCCTAAACAAGTTAAACTAGTTTTAAAATAAGGAGAGTGGAACCAACAAATCATTTTTGAAAATGACCTTTTCTATTGCAAAATGTGTAGAAGGACAAGTCATCTGATAAAATATTATGTAAAGATTGAAAAGAAAAAAGAGGACCGAATTATAGGGAAGACCTAGAGGAGGAAATAAGTTGGGAAGAAAAGTAAATGACACATGAGTCATTTAGCCAAGGATAAAATCTTAAGAGAAAATTTGGTAAAGAGATAAAACACACCAAAGAATAAGAGAATAAGAATGATGTAGAAGATCTAGAACTAATGTAAGAGGAGGAAGAAATCATTAAAAAGAAAGATAAGTAAGAGGATAGATCCAAGGCAAAGACAAAGCAACCCATAGTAGAAGGGAATAAATAAGTTGAAGAATATTTGGAATTAGTTCAAAAGGAGAAAGAAAACAATAAGAAGAAATATTAGGAAGAAAAAAGAAAGGAAAGTCAATATTCATCTAAATAAAAAGTAAATTAGGAAAGTCAATATCAAGTGGTCCCATGCACATTTAAGAAGACCTTAGGAAAAGAGAAGAAGGAGAAAGAGGAATCTCCAATGAAGACAAGATATCAGGAAGGCTCAAATGTGAGAATGACAAGAAGTGCAAAGAAACATCTAGATTTAGGATTGGAACCAAAGAAGAAGGTAGGTAGACCTTCATTAGGGGAGAAAAGAAGAAAAGAGATAAAGAAAGATCTAATAGAGGGAAAGCAATTGAGAATAATTATGGGTGAGTAGCATCCCACCTATAGTAAGGTGAAATGAAAATGATAACATGGAATGTTAGGGAATGAATGCCCCTAACAAACAAATGTTGGTGAGATCCATGATAAGGGATAACCAACCAAAGGTACTCCTTCCAAGAAACTAAAATGAAAGTAGTAGTTTGGGAAGGAGTTAAACAAAGTATTTGGAAGAAAGGCAACAACGAGCAAATAGAAGCAATAGTATCCTCAAGAGGCTTAGCAACAATGTGGAATTCAAAAATTCTGGAGGGGGAGGTAGAGTTCAAAAGGGTAAATCAATTAATTATATTGCTTATAATTAAAACAAGTAAAATGATTTATTTGGTAACAAATACATATGCACCCAATATTTGCAAGGAAAGGAAATACTTGTGGAAGAAAGTGGAGTAGATAAGAGAATATGCAATAGGAATCAAGTGGTTAGTAGTAGGGGATTTCAATACTCCACTTATGCCCAAAGAAAAGAAAGGAGGAACTCAAGGATACTCAAAAAGTATGGAAGACCTAAGTAACTTCATATTTAGAAGTGGTTTGATAAATATGGAGGTGGATGGAGATAAATTTACTTGGACCAATAGAAGACTAGGAGATAATATTATTCAAGTGAAGCTAGATAGAGTGCTCCTATCACTATAATGGTATGTGGATAGATTAGAACATTCTTTGACTACATTACCTAGATCAGGATTAGACCACAATCCATTGGTCCTCTAGATAAATTGGGAAGTTGGGAGGAGTAGAACAAATTTAAAGTTTGAGTTCATGTGGTTACAACTCCTGAACATATTTGAAGTAATTAAGGAATGATGGGATTATCTAGTGCAAAGATCAAATATGTATACAATAGAAACTAATTGGAAAATATCAAAAAAGAAATCAATGTATGGAACAAACAGGTTTTTGTAAACATATTTAAATAAAAATAAACCCTTAAATAAGAAATATTGCATTTGGAAGAAGAAATTTGTTAGAGGAGAATGAATGCAATATTTTATTAGAGGGAGAAAGAACTACAATCATAATTTCACAACATACTAGTAAAAGAAGAGGCTTATTAGAAGTAGAACTCTAGAATTGAATAACTAAAGGAAGGGGATAGGAACACAAGTTTTTTCATGTTTCCATAATAAAGCATAGAAACTCAACAAATATTAGGGAGATACAATTGGAGGATGGTCATCTCACTAAAAATATTGATTAGATACAACAAGAGGCTATAAGATACTTCAAAACACTATTTGCATAGGAGAGGGAAGAAGATATAGAAGCCATTGAGAGAATATTGGATCATATCCCAAGAATGATTACAAATAAGGATAATGAGGGACTTATGAAAGAAGTAAAGGAAGAAGAAGTAGAAGAGGTAGTATTCTCATTAGGAAGAGGTAGTATTCTCCAAATACCAGATGGATTCTAGATTGAATTTTTCTAAGCCTTTTGGAGGATAGTAAAAAAAGATGTGGTAGCTGCAGTGCAAGAATATTTGAGGTCAGGTAATGTTCTCAAGGAATAAAACAATACATTTATAGCTATAATTAAAAAAAAATAAGGAATAAAAAGCTTCAAATATTACAAACCAATCAAATTACGTAATTCCATCTATAAAATCATCACCAAGGTGATAACATCAAGGTTGAATAAATACTTTTAAATATAATATAAAAACAACAAGGGGAATTTGTCCATTGAAGACAATTTATGGATGTAAAAATCACAATCCATGAAGTACTACATTCAACAACAAGAAGTGGTAAATAAGAAATGATTTTAAGTTGGACATTAACACAACATATGATAGAGAATCATGGAAGTTCATGGATAAAGTTTTGGTCAACTATGAATTCAATAGAAGGTGGAGATTTTAGATGAAAATTTGTTTTTCCTCCCTCAAATTCTCTATCATAATAAATGGTAGTCCAAATGGATATTTTAGACGTGAAAAAATATTAAAGATAGGGGATTTTCTATCTCCATACTTATTCATTATTGTGGAGGAGGCTTTGGGTAGATGTTTAATGGTAGCTCAAAATTTAGGAAAGATTATAGACCTTAAACTTGTTGGACCAAAATATGCCATACATGTGGATAGACGTTACGCCCTAGATTCTAGCTAAAGTATAGAATTGGATGAAACAAGATTGCTCTCTATTTCAACCTCCGAAGAAGATTGACTCCTTGAAATGATTGTATTTTGAAAGGAAAAGGGTTAGAAAGGAGTAAGGGTAAGAGAAAGGCATTTAAAAGTGGATGGGATATAGTGTAACAACATTGGATATCTCTAGATAATATGCTATCAAACCAATGACATGATACTTAACAAACTAACCATTATCAACTATAATTACATATTCATTCAATTTAATCAAGTGCTTTAATCATTCCAAGGAATTAAATCATTAGTAATCCAAAAGGTAATCCAAACAACATGATTCGCTTTAACATAATAGACTAACAATTAAGTGTAATAGAAATGACTTAAAGCAAAGCGTACATAAAAACTTGCAATTGCACAATAATGGAGGCCAAACAACTATCACTTCATTGATCAACAACAATATTACAAAGCAACACTAGACAAGAACTACAAAGTCGACTCCTGTAATGGAGGTCTCATGGCTTATTTATAGGTTACGTATTGAATCCTACAGAGTAATATTTGCACTTAGAAAACTATTACATAGAAATGTTCTAAAAGTTGAGGTGGTCGACTTAATTCTCATCCTGCATTTGAATTTGATTTGACTATGGCTTATTGGTCTACAACTGTCTTCTATAAGTGAAAAAAATGAAAAGCACACCATTGCAATGAAATAATATATTTGTATTAATTGATAAAGTCTCTTTTTGAGTACAAATGATCCTCATAGAGGGTGTTTTTACAATCTTGAGACCCACATATGCCAAATAAGAGAATAATCCTCTTTTACAATAAAATCATGGTGTCTTCGTCTTTCATGTTCCAAGCAAGTGTTGACGGAGGGTTTGTCGCGTGTGAACCACCGTGATGGAGGAGAATGCTTCAAACACCTACACACATGCAAACATACACTTTGTTAGTAGCACCTATCAAAACAAATCTAATGAAACAACTCATGCAAATGGAAAATAACTAATACAAATAGAAAATGAATAACGAGCATGCATACATGAATCCAAATTTGAGCAGCATAACAAGAGCATTCCCTTCCTCTAGATCTTTTAAATTTCTCTCCTTTCTTTTCTTATAATTATTTTTTCCTCTCAAATGAGAGGGGCATTTATAGCCTTTGAGACAAGGTGAGGGGGTGATGAGGTTTCCCTAGGTTAGGTTAAACCTAGGTTAGGTTATATGCACCTAAGGTCAACCTATGGAGGGGTGGTCATATGGTGACCAAGGGCTAAGCGTAGGAAAGGGTTTGAGTGGCCAAGGGGGCTACAAAGGGAAATGTCCCTATTTAAGTGGTAAAAACCACTATTTTAGGCCTAAGACTGCCTAGAGTGAGTTATATGGTCCCAAAGAGGTCGATTTAGGTAGCCTTTCCAATATGACGCGATTTAGGTGTCTACAGATGCCCTTTTTTGGGATGCGTTGTGTGAAAACACAATGTGGAGAAAAAATAGATGACCTTGAGTCAAATTACGGGTTGATGATGTTTATGGATCTAATCAATGTTAAAATGCCCCAATCCTGAAAGGAGCATACACTTTCAAACCATTGCTTTCGACAAGTTAAAGAACTTGGTTTTAGTAAACCTTTCAGCTAGGATTACGACTTTGAGGTATACTTGACCTTGGTAGACTTTTCAGTCATGGGGAGACACTATGGGTCCATGAGCCTCCATGCTTATATGAAATGCCAACAATTTGTTTAATCAAAATGTTTGCTTTTGCCCCAAAAAATAGGGAAATGTATGATAGTCTCAACAAATAGGGAAATGTATGATAGTCTCTAGAAAATATTCTTAAATGAATAAGACTTGCATGATGAGTATTTGATAACTGATTTGATTATGGATTGTGTGATGCATGACTACCACCTCAAGCAACAAGTCGATGAGGAAATGATAAAATTATGAAAGCGACGAGTCGCTTGACCAAGATGACTTGATGTAGGTTTTTTGGGACCGTTACAAAATTTAGAGGGCGCATGCCCCATTATAACCTTGATTTGACCCATTTATTATTGTTTTTGGTGAGTAATCTTATGGTAATTCACTCATTCTACTGAATTGCATGGGCAACTAATCATTGCAATTACCATGTTTATAGAGTAAATCACTAGATATGAGATTCACTTGAATTTTTCAAATTTTATGTGACCAAAGGGGTTAGGTGTCTTTGGAGCCTTTTGATGTTGACCAAAGGGCTTAAGTGCCTTTGGGGTATTTTGGATGAATTTTGACCAAAGGAATGTGGGTACCTTTGGAGCCTTTTGATTGTTGACCAAAGGGCTTAAGTGCCTTTGGGGTGTTTTGGATGAATTTTGACCAAAGGAATGTGGATACCTTTGGAGCCTTTTAATTGTGACCAAAGGACTTGTGGGTACCTTTGGAAACTTTTTTATTGTGACCAAAGGGCTTAACTGCCTTTGGGGCTTTTAGATGGTGATTTGACCAAAGGGCTTAAGTGCCTTTGGGACTTTTTTTTTTATGTGATGCATGAATGCACTTGATGGATGCAATTGTGGATGATGAATGTATGCCTAGACATTGTAAGATGCAAAAGAACCTAAATGTAAGCACCATAGGATGTATAAAAGTCATCAATCAAAATGTTAACCTTTTCAATAGAGTCATACATTTGAAAGCCAACCATATGTAATATGATGAAAAATGTAGATGGTGGATGGATGACCAACAAAATGTTATAAGGGCACAACATGATTTTCATGAACTCAAAAATCCTAGTTAATCAATCAAAATATGCATACTAACTATACAGGATTTTGAAAGATAAGATTCTGCTAGGAAGACCAAGATATTCATAATCCTTGTGTGTGCATGTGATTTTCATTAATGACGCATAAGACTACCTCATTGCCAGGCGGGTTTCATTCAACCCATTGCTGTAATGAGGATCACCCTATGGTTATTATTATCCTAATTTGGGATGTAGTTGGACTTGACTACTAGGAAATTCAAGCCACCAAAAGCTAGCTCATCCACAAGCTGACATTGGTCTATACAAAAGAAGGTCGCTAATGTGATAGACATATCACCACGTGTAAGGCTACTCCATTTCTAGGCGGGTTTCATTCAACCCATTACTATAATGGACATCACCCCATGGCTTTCAAATATTGAGGATTCCAAGGAGTCAATCTCATTACCCTCTTATTTTCTTTTTATTTCTTTGATTGAGGATTCTTGCTCCATTTTGGTGAGGAGCAAGGGGAGTTATTTGCTTTAGTGGTGAAAACCACTTTTTTTTTTTAGGGATACTTGCTCGTTTTTGTGAAGCAAGGGATTTTATTGCTTTGGGTAGGGGGGAGCTTGTCCTTTTGTCAATTCTCAGTATCCTAGACCATGTACATAATAGGATGAGCAAGGGAAACTTTTTGCTCAAGGTGGCAAGGACTATGTTGTAGGTTTATCCTTCCTTGTTCAAAATTAGATTTTAATGTGTGATTTTGTGTTGGGATTTTGAGATATGCAAGGTACGAAAAAAGCAAGACCCTACCTTCAAAAATCAAGACAAATTTCTACACAATATGAAAGGAAAACTAGGAATGGCTAAATGATCGAAAACCTTAGTGAACAATCCGTAATAACTTTATTGGTTGTGTTGAAAAATACAATAACTCACAAAGGGGGAATGTGGATGATATGATATGTGAAATGTGGGGGCTTTCCCTATGATCTTTTGAAAAATAAAAGGTATACATAAAATAGTCAGTGGCCGTCTAAACATCATTGTTGATGTTCATATGGTATCTATCCTATCTTATGAAGATCCCTTAATAGGCAAGAACTCATAAGAAAACTTCAAATGATGATGGTGGATAAGGCTGATTAAGACTTCTAACAATCATACAAGTGTGGTGCTTATTTGTGGAAATGTAAGAACGACATATCCTAATGGAAAAGTAATGAATATGCCTTTTGTATCTAGTATATTAATATAATTATGAGAAATGCATGATGAAATGCAATGCGATCGATGATGCAATGTTTTTGTGTTTTGCAATTTTATGATGTTTTTGGTTGTGTTTGATTGATTTTTGATTTTTTTAGGGGGAAGGTGCAATACCTTAAGCACCCCTAGTGTTAAATAATGTACAAGAATGGGCGAATTGTGTTTATGGTAAGGGTGGGTGTAGAATTGGAGGAGGATGAACAAATCGAGGTGGCGGTGGTTGTGGGTGCTCCTCGAGGAGGACGAGAAGAATGGGCAACAAAATGAGAAACAAGCAAAGGTAATCAGGGCCTTTGGTAGGTTGTTCAATGATGGAAATGATGGAGAATGACACATCTTCAGAGCTATCAGAATTGACTAAGAGATTGTCCAATTGTTGTTTGAGCTGATATTTAGAAGTGTCAAGGGACTCCAAGTGGATCATGGAGTCCTGGAAGAAGTATGAAGGAATGTCGATGATGGATTGAGGGGATTGTGGAGTTGTGTCTGTTCTATATTGCTGGTATGAAGCCATGTCAATGCTAGGTTGCTTTGTTTGGATTATGGGAGAGGAGATATGTGCGTTGTGCATGACATAATCCCCCAAGCTTGAATTAATCATGAGCACCGAGACAAGTGGTGTGTTTGGGTATGTTGAAGGTGGATGGAGATAATTAGGAAAATGTGGATTGAAAGTCCTTGATATCTGAGCAGAAGTGGATGGTTCATGATGATTTCATGTAGTGAGTATATCCATATGCTCTTATTTATGGTTTAGCTCATGCTCTTGTTATCACTCAGGGTGTTCAGCTATGGTAGCTTGATTTGGAGAGCTCTAGCTAGCTATCACAACAGTGATCATTCCCTCAAAATTTTAGGGAGGTGGATTGACATTCATATGATTCACCTAATTTGGATGGTCTAGTTGATTGGTAGGTGTTGTGTTTGTTTCCTAGTCCTGATACTTCAACTCCAAGTCCTCGTAGGTCTCATGCTTCTGCTGAGCATTGTTGGGTTGACATGGTTGGGGCCTAGGGGGTGCATGAGGAGGATGGTTTCGATTAGGTCTAGGTGGCAATTTTTGATTGTGCACCGTGCACTTTTGATAGATCTGCTCCCTATAGGTCCTTGGTGTGGGACCTGCCTCTTGCATGGATTTTTATAATTTCTCTTGGTGTAGCCTTTCTTGGTATGCCCAATTTTCTTATAGCCTTTACTGACTCAATCAGTACTACTCATCCAAGTGTTGTATATCCAACCATAGCTAGGTCAACACTGCTTATTTCTCAACATACTCCCTAAGGAATTGATCTAGTTGATCAACAAAATTGGATTGATTGATCTTTGTATTAATATGAAGAAGAGTAGGCCTACTCTTAATTGTTACCACCAGTTGAGGTGGTGGGCTCTGGATAGGAGTTCAGGGTGGCAAAAACTGTGATGCAGAAGGAATGTAGCTTCCCCTACTAGGCCTCTGAATGGTTCAGTTATGTTTGGTAGTGGCTCGGGGCTGACTTTGACCAAAAGGTTCATCTTCTTGATCATCTTGAGGGTCGAAGGGTACCTCATGACTTGGGACATCCTGAAGGTAGGACTCCCTATAGGTAATATTAGCATTTCCATGAATACCTGGATGCCATCTAGGAATGACTAAGTCTTTAGGATTAATCAGAGGCATTCAGGGCCCCCATGCTGTAAGGTTTGTATATGGTGAGCACGAAAAGTATCTTGGCTATGGAAGTCTTCATTGCGATCATACCGAGGATCAGTAGATGCATTTGGGATGGGGACTACCTCTAGGATAGACTTTGTGTAAAAATTAGGATGCCAAGCAGGAATGACTAAATCTTTAGGACTGAAGCAGAGGCGTTCCATGCCTCAAAAATTGTCTGCGGCTCTAGCCCTTGAGCGGGCTTGACCACATGTAGTTACCATGTGATTATCTCCTTTAAATTTAAAAGCACACAATCAAACAATGTGATTATCTCCTTTTAATTTTATATGTGAATCCCTAAGTTGTTTCGTGTGTTTTAATTTGTTGTAAATATGAATTTTACTCTTATTATGTTTGAATATGGTTGATGTAACTCTCAATTTATTTAAAGTTTTTCACCTATACGCTCGCACACACATATCTGATGGTGAAGTCTAGATTGTGAATCCCATCAGGCTATAGAGATAAAACCCATAACCGATGAGGGAACACAGGTCCTACTGATCCTCACCCAATCTGCTGTGGGCAGCTACACTCTCTCAAAATAGAAATACATGTTATTTTCCATGGCTTCAATGGATCCTGGAGCCAACATTGGCCAAAAATAGGGTTCGAATAGCCACACTGCAAGCCAAACAGGTGGTGATGAAGTCTACCATGGGTCTTGATCAATGGTTGGTGGTGAAATCCAACTCGTCGATGTTTAAAATAAGATGTGGTGTGTGGGGTTCATTTTATTTTGCAAAAACAAATAAAGCATAGAGCATGCAATGATGTTTTGCTAATGCATATAAAATAATGTTTCAACTTCATATTCCTACAAAATGTACATTTCAAATTCAGAAATCTAAAAATGCACCCTAAAATGATATGAGCAAGTAAAAGACACACAAATCACAAAAAAGTTTTGAATTTTTTTTTGAAATTTATATATCAAAACGATCAGTGCGACGAGCTGATCACAATGGGCTAGGACTTGAAAGATTTTTTTAGGGTCAAAATTTGTATTTGTGGAATATTTGGCCGAAAAGGGCTAGTGGAAAAATGACCAATTTGAGGAATTTCGCAAAAATAAAGAGTTAGGACTCAAAAATTCTGTGAGATGTGTAGAAGGGGTTAACTAAGACAACAAAACAAATTTGAGGATTTTTGGAGTTGTCTAGAGCTTTTTATGACCTTTTAGTGTTATTTTCCCCTATTTTTGGCTTAAAAATTACTCAAAATAGAGTAATAATAAAACCAACATAACTTCTTCGTTATAGCTTCAATTTGCACGATTTTTGATTTGTTGGATGCAGAATCAAAAAGTAGTATTTTTTTTTTTGTGTGGACAAAGTAAATAAAACTAGAAATTTAAAATGATTTTGAATTTTTCTAAAGTTTTTTATTTTGATTTTTTTTAAACATTTCTAAAGTTTTATATTTTGATTTTTTTTAAACATTTCTAAATTTTTTTATTTTGATTTTTTTTTTTCGGATGTTAAAATAAAAAATTTAAAAATTAGAAAAAATTTAAAATGTGGAATTTATTTACTTATTTTTGTTTTGTTAAAGTTTTGGGTGGTCTCTGCTCCCGTTAGGCCTGACGATGTTAGGCCTACAACAAGCTTATTGGCGACAAGCCCCCTGTCAGGTCTATAACAAGCCTGGCGGGGATAGGCCCCTTGTCAAGGGTACACTAGCTTAACGGGGCAGGTGCTCCCCATTGATTGGAGGGGGCAGGTCTGGCCTATCAAGCACAAGCTTGTTAGGCTTGTGCGACGAGCCTAGCATCGCATGGATAAAGGGGATGGGGACGAGTGGGGGGAGGGACGGGGGTGGGTGGGGGGAGGGGAGCGAGTGTGGGCTGCGCTGTGTAGCTCGAGGTGGGTGAGTCGGAGCGGGTTGAGGAGCCCGCGAGAGGGGGATGGGTAGGTGGGTGGGGGGAGGGGTGGTGCGGGCAATGTTGTGCATTTTGTGCAGGGGGAAGGGAGGGAGGTAGGAGGGAGAGAGGAAAGGCGTGGGGGCCACACTGTGCGGCCCTCTATGCAGGGTGAGGGTAGAAAGAAAAAAATAGGGTTAGTTTTTTTTTAATTAGATTTATTTATTAAATAAAGAAAATAAAAAGAGAAAAATCGATGTTAAAATCTAGTTTTTTTTATTTTTTTGCTTTGACTAAAAAAAACTATTGGAAACAAAAATGCAAGAAGAAGACAAACAACAGTTGGAAAAAAAGCTAAAAGAAACAAGGAAGACTTACCCGAATTTATCACATGTGAAGGGGCTGCTAAAACAAGGTTTAAATCCTGCAACAACACAAAAAAAGAAAAGAAAAAGACAAATAGTTATTGTTTGTAAAAAAACATGATCGCCACTAAAAACAATGAAAAAACACCATTGCAATGAAATAAGATCTTTGTATTAATTGATAAAGTCTCTTTTTGAGTACAAATGACCCTCGTAGAGGGTGTTTTTACAATCCTGAGACCCGCATATGCCAAATAAGAGAATAATCCTCTTTTACAATAAAATCATGGTATCTTCATCTTTCATGTTCCAAGCAAGTGTTGATGGAGGGTTTGTCATGTGTGAACCACTGTAATGGAGGAGAATGCTTCAAACACCTACACACATGCAAAAATATACTTTGTTAGTAGCATCTGTCAAAACAAATCTAATGAAATGACTCATGCAAATGGAAAATAACTAATGCAAATAGAAAATGAACAACAATCATTGCATACACGAACCCAAATTTGAGCAACATAACAAGAGCATTCCCTTCCTCCGATCTTTCAAACTCCTCTCCTTGCTTTTCTTCTCGTTATTTTTTCTCTCAAATGATAGGGGTATTTATAGCCTTTGAGACATGGTGAGGGGGGTGATGAGGTGTCTCTAGGTTAGGTTAAATATAATGAGCTGCCCTATTTTGTGTTTGGTGTTTTTACAATATTTTGGGTTTTGTGTGGTATTCTGATTTTTTTTTAAATTTTTCTAAGTATGAAAATATGCAGAGAAATGCATGAACAACAAAATTTGGAAAGCTATAACTTACAAACTACTCAGCCAATCAACATGAATTTGGAGCCAAGATAATACATACATATAACTACGAACCCTTCAAAGGAAATGATCAAAAATTAAAGTACCCGATTTTTTTTGTAATTCTGAAATTTCCGGAAAATATGAATTTCTGAAAATGGTAGATTAAGTAGATTTGAACAACAACTCGGAAATCTGATATTTTCATTACAACTTCAAAATACATGGGTTCTCCAACCAGAAAATAAATACAAATGATTATCAAACCCTAGGCACCCATATTCATGAAGAGAAAATGCCGAAATGGGAAGATATTTGCCTCCCAAACTCCCACGTGGTCTCTAGATGGTATGGACAAGTACAAGGGAAAGTACAACAGCAAAAATAAAACTCAAACCTACCACCCAATACTGAAAATCGCTTCAATATGACTGAAAATCAATCTTCAATGTGGAGCACCCAATTTCTAGCTGAAACCCTAACTCTTGAAATGTAGAAAAGCTTGATTCCTTTGCTGAAATGGTACGACTAGCAACAAGGAACAACAACAACAAAGAATAAGCATTAACAATCTCCAAACGATGAAACCCTATCTGAAAATCCTCTGAAATCTCCTCAAATTTAAGCACAATACATTCCCCGTGATGGAAATGCCCTGAATCACCCTGAGGATGTCTTCCAATCCCGAAGATGATGTTCCTGCCGGAGGATTTCATCTCCAAACAAGCTCAAACCCTTGCAAAATGCCCTGCAAGTTTTCTCTCCAAGAGAAGCCAAATAAAATATATCCAAGCATACCAATATGAGAGCAAGCAATCAAATAAATAGACTCCTCATTGAGAAATTTCCTCCTGTGGGCTCAATGTGGGATAAAACATAAAGTCACCTTATAAAGTCACTTTATAATTAAAACTCCTTTTTGCTCCAAAAAACCCCTTTTTAATTAAAAATATAGATATCTGATGTGCAAGGCTCCAAAATAAAGCGTCTATGATTTATTACTTTTATTTCCCTTTCCAACGAGCTAACCACTTGGCTGCCCATTAATTTTTTAATTAAAATGGCAACCTTAGAAGAAAATAATTAAATATAGCTCGTATTAACACCACCAAATTGGGGGGAAGACGGAAACATCGAATCCAAACCCACTACACAAGTACCGATGATGAATTGATAATGAATGACCTGATTGGGTGACTTACTATAAATAGACGCTCTCTCCAAGAATCTTGGAGAACAAACTAGAAGTTGGGTACAACCTCGAAAAGTGTCATCGGGGTCCTCTAGACCACCTGAGCTCAATGCCATCATCAGAAATCCCCTCTGACATGTTTGACGGACTCCAAGAGAGCCAGGGTCAACCATAGTGCTAAAGTGACCAAGAATGGGGACATTACAGTCCTCCCTTCCCAAAGATTGCTTGTCCTCAAGCAATACCAGCACAACATCAAAATCAACATTCTGAACCAGTTTGCAACCAACTATTATCCCAGGGTCCCATGTCCTCCTTAGAAAGAAACCACCATGCTGACGCTGCGCCACTCTGATCACAACAGGAAATCCACTATGCTCAATTAGCTCAAGACTAAACTGCAGCTCCATAATATGATCACCCTCCAATCTGAAACTGATATGCCTGTCTACGCTGGAATGAAATATCTCTTGCCAAGTCATATTAGCAAGAATATCATCAGGTATCTCATTGCTAGTCTCCACCATGGGCCAAAAGAAAGACAATCTACTCAATAGGAGAACGAAGTTCTCCACATATCTCATCATGAAGTCCCCATAGTAATGAAGAAAAGACTCGGTCAAGAGGCAATCATGAGAAGCAACAACAGTACCTATCCTGAAAGTGACTTTGCAATCGGGAGCTAGTATCCTCTCATTGACACTAAACCTCCTAGTGTCTACTGAGCAATCCCAAGCACACCAATCCACTGTCATCATCAAAGCATCACCTAAAAGTATAATTGCCAGCAATATGGAAAATCTACAGTAATCATCAATCACCCAAGTAGAGAAATAGACTATCTGCTCAATACCCCAAAGGTTTCCCACAAACTGCTGGTAAGAAATCTGCAATTGACCATCATCTAATGTCACCATACTCAGCACAAAAATGTTGGGGCAGAAACTAACACCCAAATCTCTGACCCCTGGCACAAAGTCCCTACCATGAGTGCTAGTAACGTCTCCATAGTTAAGTGCATGAACACCCAACCAAAAATGAAATTGAGAAACCAACCCAAACATTCTCTCAATCCATCGGGTATAACTCGGTTGATTCCAGGTACTACTTCCATCTACAATCATCAAGGTATCCTTTGGCATAATAACTACCAACATCAAGAAGAGACCGCAATGATCACCAAACAACCATGTTGAGCATAAAATTAACTACATGATTCCTGAAGAATCACTCACAACCGGCTGCCCACCAGCCAAGTATGGATAAAAAACTATTTGCTCAGAGACAGATTTCAATAAACTCATCACTAGAAAGTGAGGGCAGCAACAAAAAAATTGATAAACTGCAGTAGACCAACCATCCAACATGATCTCGAACCCCTGAAAAAGTATACTGCTCAGCAAATAAGCATTATACTCAGCATAACTCGCCATGGTGACTCCATAATAATGTCGGTTAGCCCCTGAAAAGTGGCTGATATAGAAGAGGGCGGCAATGTCAACTCTGAAAATGACCATCCTGGGAATGCTTCCGCTGCCCAAAGCTGGAAACACCCTAGTGACACTTAAACTCCAAGTGTCCAAAAAATCATCCCATGGATTCAAACACTCCCACTCAGCAGAAATTATGAGAGTCTCATCAGGAAATATATCAATCTTCAATATGAAATGACAACTAACACACTCTCGAAATGCCCATATAACCATCCAATAATGAAACAGGTCAGCTGCAACACTTGTTGCTTTCAAGGAAAACCAATAACTAACCTCTCCAACAAACTGAACAGTCTGAATATGAGGTAACATACCACTGTCCAAGACTGAAATCATCTCATAATCTGATTTTTGATAAATCAACATTGTATAAGGAGTACATATGCCAAAAATATGAAATATGACGGTCAAAATATAAAATCTAAACACATCCAAGCTGAAATTACCTCCCAATAAGTCAACAAGTCTGCAAACCTCCAGTCCTGGTTCAGGATCTCTCTCCAATCCACTTGTATGAACACAAATGGATTCATTACATGGCTGCTCAAGGAGTGAACAGCAGCATACCTTTCACTCTTTTGGTTAACCATCTCCCAAGGCACGCACCTTCCATCGTCCTCGATGCCCAGAAACACAAGCATGCGATCCTGGGTGTAGAAATTCATCTTCCCAAAGGCTCTGTCATATTGGAGCTGCATCATACCATACATCATATGAATGTTAACTATGGAAGATGTAGAAATATATGTTGGTACAACACAAGGCCTCTCCATCACATCAGCTGCTAAATCATTATTAATCTCCTCTCCTTGTGGTGTGTCGACAAGATCCATCACAATGCCACCATGATCCCAACCATCATGACCTGTCAAAGGAAACAAGTTATCATCATGATGCATCTCAAAGAGTGGATTGTCAAAGGATGTCTCACTATCCACCTCAAATAATAGATTGCCAATCCACTGGATTCCATCACTGTCCTTCAAATCAAGGAAGGTGTGACTATCCTGAACTCCCTTATCCACATGCTCTATCTGTTGATCAAGCTGAAACACATCAGTCATTTGGACATCTAAAAATGCATCAATATTCTCATCAATATAGGCCGTTTTGTAATTAGCACTAAACTCATCATACACTGAATAATCATGGCTGTCCTGATGAGAAAAAACATCACTATAGGCTGATTGGAAGTCAGCAACAAACTCCACTTTGTCATGCCCTTTTTCTACAATGGTGTTAGTGCCTTCAACAATTTTGTCATCATTTGCAACAACTCCATTAGACTCATCAATACTATTGGAATCTTCATTTATTTGTTCAAACATCACATCCATGGTTGCTGGTTTAAAGTCTTCGTTATGTGCATTATCATCATGTGTAAGAGCATGCATGTCAATAGAAACAATATGTGATTCCATCATACATACCTCATGAGAAATGGATTCTCCTTCAACACACCTATCAGTTTTGATTTCTTTTTCAGCGGTAGCCCTTGTATTTACAACTTCAACATCAACAAGTTTTGATTCTTTGTTCATCTTCTCAAGGAGTTTCATTTTCTCATCTCCATTTGGTTGTTGCCTCATACGCATATCAATGTAATCTTCATAAGTCATAAGGGCGTGATAACCCTCATCAAGAGCTTTCCACTCCTGTTGAAACTGATCAAGTAATTCAAAGATTGTAGGCTCAACCTTTACCTGAGGAGGAATTGTAAGTGGAGAATTTGTCATCATAGCAGCCAACTGATTAATGGACTGTTGCATCTTTCTCTGACCCTCCAAAAACTCACGCTGAAACCTATCCCAATCACTGAGTGGCTCCATTGAGTTACCACTAATCCTTGACAAACTGCTGAAACCACCTTATGTGATCAAATTATGCAACGAATTTCAACTCCCAACAGGCTGGCAGGGTTGAACTTGTGCTCTGATACCACTGTAATGAGCTGCCCTATTTTGTGTTTGGTGTTTTTGCAATGTTTTGGGTTTTGTGTGGTATTCTGATTTTTTTTAAATTTTTTCTAAGTATGAAAATATGCAGAAAAATGCATGAACAACAAACTTTGGAAAGCTATAACTTACAAACTACTCAGCCAATCAACATGAAATTTGGAGCCAAGATAATACATACATATAACTACGAACCCTTCAAAGGAAATGATCAAAAATTAAAGTACCCGAATTTTTTTGTAATTCTGAAATTTCCGGAAAATATGAATTTCTGAAAATGGTAGATTAAGTAGATTTGAACAACTCAAAAATCTGATATTTTCATTACAACTTCAAAATACATGGGTTCTCCAACCAGAAAATAAATACAAATGATTATCAAACCCTAGGCACCCATATTCATGAAGAGAAAATGCCGAAATGGGAAGAGATTTGCCTCCCAAACTCCCACGTGGTCTCTAGATGGTATGGACAAGTACAAGGGAAAGTACAACAACAAAAATGAAACTCAAACCTGCCACCCAATACTGAAAATCGCTTCAATATGACTGAAAATCAATCTTCAATGTGGAGCGCCCAATTTCCAGCTGAAACCCTAACTCTTGAAATGTAGAAAAGCTTGATTCCTTTGCTGAAATGGTACGGCTAGCAACAAGGAACAACAACAACAAAGAATAAGCATTAACAATCTCCAAACGATGAAACCCTATCTGAAAATCCTCTGAAATCTCCTCAAATTTAAGCACAATACATTCCCCGTGATGGAAATGCTCTGAATCACCCTGAGGATGTCTTCCAATCCCGAAGATGATGTTCCTGTCGGAGGATTTCGTCTCCAAACAAGCTCAAACCCTTGCAAAATGCCCTGCAAGTTTTCTCTCCAAGAGAAGCCAAATAAAATATATCCAAGCATATCAATATGAGAGCAAACAATCAAATAAATAGACTCCTCATTGAGAAATTTCCTCTTGTGGGCTCAATGTGGGATAAAACATAAAGTCACCTTATAAAGTCACTTTATAATTAAAACTCCTTTTTGGTCCAAAAAACCCATTTTAATTAAAAATATAGATATCTGATGTGCAACCTCGAGACCTGACTGGGTGGCTTATTATAAATAGATGCTCTCTCCAAGAATCTTGGAGAAAAAACTAGAAGCTGGGTACAACCTTGAAAAGTGTCATTAGGGTCCTCTAGACCACCCGAGCTCAATGCCATCATCAAAAATCCCCTCTGATACGTTTGACGAACTCCAAGAGAGCCAGGGTCAACCATAGTGCTAAAGTGACCAAGAATAGGGACATTACATTAAACCTAGGTTAGGTTATATGCACCTAAGGTCAACCTAAGGAGGGGTGGTCATATGGTGACCAAGGGCTAAGCGTAGGAAAAGGTTTGAGTGGCCAAGGGGGATACAAAGAGAAATATCCCTATTTAAGTGGTAAAAACCACTATTTTAGACCTAAGACTACCTAGAGTGAGTTATATGGTCCCAAAGAGATCGATTTAGGTAGCCTTGCCAATATGATGCAATTTAGGTGTCTATAATAAGTAGTTGTATGATTGCAACTATAATTTTCATGCTCTAGTGTCATTAACTGGATCCAACTAGCGAACACCATGGTCGTGACAGGTCTGAGAACAACGTTTCTTGAGTCCTTGAACAAAATTAAGATCTTTATTTTATCTGTACAACTCTTCTAGAATGAAACCATAACTTTGGCTTGATGATTGGATACATTTTGGCTTTGTTTACCCCATATTATATGTTGCTTTATTTTTTTTCATAATCTCGAGCTCTAACTTAGAGGTGATGATATCATGGCCAGGATATGCCCAATTTTTTGCATTCTGATGTCATGCATTGACTTGGAATGTTCTACTTGCATGGTACTAGGCTCTTCTTCTTATTGCTTACTTTTGTTGAGTAATCATGACTTTGTGCAACCCAATTTTGTGTATTGTACCTCTAGCTTCAACTATCATCATGATCCTGATTTTATGCAATCATAATTTTATGCAATGAATTTTGCATGTTATTGAAACTAGGTGATTTCATGTTTGTATTATCACTAGGAGGGACCTAGTTTTGTGCAATGGTCACCTTGAATTTTGACTCATCAGTAATCTTGATTTTGAGCATTGAACTTGTGCGGTCTCATGCCCCGATGCGACTATGCTGATACCAATTCCTTAAGGTGCTCAATATTGGACATCACGACTTCGGGTATTTGGACTTGTGCATTCCCAGAATAAGCTTTGTGTTGCCTTTGTCATTGACATAATTTTGATTTTGAGTATTCCAGTTCTATGCAGCCTTGAATCTTTTGGAAACACTTAGTTGATTTTTTGCAAAAAGGAGCCTAGTGCTTTGAAATTCAATCGAGATCATGAATTTGACACACATTTTTAGTGCCTCTTAGGATTTTTTGCTTACATAATAAGAAAAACCTAGTGGACCTTATCATAAACTTTTGAAGAAGAGAAGGAACCAAAGGAGCTAGAAAATAAGTTGATAGGGGAAGGAAGAGTGAAGACAACATAATGTATAATAGATATCATAAGAAATAAGAAAGACATGGATCGTAGAAAGTGGAATATAGGAGATGATAAAGAGATATATAGGTAGATGGAAGAAGAAGCAATGGTACAAAAGGGAATAATTGAATAAAAGGAGGGGGAAGTAATACTATATGTGATATTATTTATAAGAAATGTAAAATATAAAATTGGGGGAAGATGACGAATTCAGAGTTGATGGAGCAATATACAAGAAGGTAGAAGAGGAAGGGGTGATATGAAAGAAAGTCAGGGAAGAAAAGAGAGAGAGATGGTTTAAGGGGACACTTGGACTATGGTATCCCTAAAGAAAAATTTACCTCCATGAGCATACTCCACCACAACCAAAAGTTGCTTCAAGTCTAGGCAAGATGCCTTAGGCAAATATTTTCAGGAACTTGCACGTCGAAATTTACCATTATTGTGCATTTTCCTCTTTTTTACACAATTACATAGGAACCTATTTTGTTTGTCACTTACAACAGTGTGATGCTTCAATCCTGTTTTAGAACTCATGACTGTGTTGAAGAGCAATTTTTCTTAAATTTTGGAGCCACAATAGCTTTATATAGATCTCAAGTTGTAGTTCTACCAACTAATGCTTTTCAAAATGATTACATGATGCTTTCTTCTAACTTGGATCTTTTTCCATAAAAATTGAAGCTTGTGTGAACTATTTGTTCACTTGCTTCATTTGATGTCTTCAAGCCAACTAAGATCCTTTGGCTTGACTGTTTTGCATTTTGTTTGCATCACACATGGGTCAAAATATCATGTGGCTGATCTCATGCATGCTTTGCTAGCTCGACTCATGTCATGTTATGATGTTTGAGTACATTTGTCCATTATTTGTCCTGTCCATTGGGCTACGAAGTCAAGGGAGGAATGATGGAGGGAAATAAATGATGAATGATGATACATGAAAGTTAATAAGTGGAATGAATGGGGATGAGTAAGGGGTTAAGTTTGTTCTTTTTTTGTGCCTTCCTTGCATTTGTTCCCAAGCAAAGACTATAATTTCTTAACACCTATACTTCTCTTTTTTTTGGAGGATAGCCATGGATTCTACCTTTTATTGCCTTATTATGTGTGCCATAGACTATTAGAAAATGCTACCTCATTGGGTGATTACCTTATTTGCTAAAGTTGTAATAATATTTTTATTTACTTGTCGGCTATTTACACAAAAATGTGGCATGCTTTCCCACACCTAGAAAAGGTAAATTTTGCAATCTATCTCAAAAATCTACAATGCCCAAACCATATGATTCCAAATTTGAGTATTTATTGTCGATATATTGTTTAAAACTCATAATTGTCATTAAGTATTTTCGGATGTTGGTTTATCTTTTCTCTGATCATGGGTATTTTTTATCTTTGAATATGTGTGGTAGCCATGAACAATTATTTTGAGTAAGGCCAGTAGCTGAGCTCCATCATTCTAATGTGGCTGGCAGAGTTTCCAGAAGCTTATTCATCATTAACTCACGTTCTATTTGATTTGCTCTTCTTGATCCATTTCGTATTCTCATCAAATATTCTTGCTTTGCTGGCCATAAGTGTTGGAGCTCATGATTTAGTGAACACTCACAACTGACTACTAAAAATGACTATTCTTATAAGAAAAAACTTTGTGGGCTATGGTTGTTGCACTATGGATTTTGCCATGTTGAATCTGATTTTTCTTTTGACCAACCACTTATTTTTATATCTACATCCCAAACACTCTTTCTTGTAGGATTTGCTTTTAGTTCTTCATATTCTTCAATATAGAAGGGGTATAGACCCTAATTAGATATTTCAACTATCTTCCTGATATAAGGAATAATCATGTGATTTTGATCTTGGCTCAAGCATCCTCCGATTTGTACCAGGAAATCCTTAGACAAACACATGTTGAATAGAGGAGGCACGTCCACCATTGCATTTTGTACCACCATTATATTTGGGCACCCATGTATCATCATTAGAATTTTTTTTAGAAGACCAATTGATTTTATAGATCTCTTCTTGAATTAGAACTGCTCAGATTCCATTTGACTAATGGTCAATCCCATATCTTTGTAGACTTATAGCGGCATAATTATGAACTCAAATTCTAGATCTACTACACAATTGTGTAGTATGTACCTTTCTAGAGAAATATATAGATAGAACAAAGTGGATTCACATTTTTACATACCTAAGTATGACCTCCTTAGTTCTACACTTGATGAGATACCATTTTTCTTCGATTCTTCAAGAGACAACTCAACTAGGTCTACCCTTTCGACCATTAGTAAATCTTTTCTTAGATCTAGAATAGACCATGTAGAGACATTGATTCCTCCTGGAACTAACTGTGCTGGGGTAGGAGCTTTGAATAAACCTTGAAACTAGTTTGCTTCGACCCTTTGTTTTCGAGTCATAGCCTAAAAATACCTCTTATATAGTTCAACCCTTTGCTGACTTAGTGGATTTTTCTCTAAAATTACTATCAAGGCATGTAATTGCACCTCTTTCTTCCAACTTTGTACAATTGGATTTCAAATATATTCAGAGTTATACACCACTTATTGTTGGCTATCAAATGGAGCCATTCTTTCTAAGCATGATTGTTCTAACACCAAGGTAAAAGCGACCACATCTTTCATTGTTGAAGATTCTTATGGGAACATAAGATGGTGGCATATTCTATCAACCTAGATTTTGGCTATCTCTTGTATGTTATCACTAGGATGTTGCTTGAATTCATATTCTATGGTATGTTCATCCTAAGATCTTGCCTTAGATTGAGAGATTTTCTGACATCTTCAACCAATTTTTGGATCATCATTTTTTATTCTTGCTCTATTTGGGGTTGAACTACCTATGTAGTGGGAATGTAACTAGCTAAAGGTGGATGGGATAAATGTGACCAAGACTCTTTATGATATGGTGCATAAGACATATTTGAAAAAGGGTCAGGTGGTTAAATGATGCTTCTAGGAGGTATTTTTCCTACTATGATGAGCATATTTTCAGCTAGTATGGCTTCTTGAAAAACTTGTGGGAACCTTCTCTCTTTAGACTATTGAATTAAGATATTTAAGTTAGGATGTGCAGACACCAAATACTAGCCATTAATATATATATATATATATATATATATATATATATATATATTATTTCCTAACCGCTAGCCAAACCCTAACCCTAGCTTACCATTTGGCAATGCTAACTCGCCACTTTCAAACCCTAACCCTAAACTTCCAAAAGGTTATAAAACCTAATTCACTTTTGTGAATGATTTGGGAAGGAAGAGAGTCAAAAATCCGTAATGACATTGCTAAAGTTGCAAGAGGAAATCCTAATCGAATCTTGGAGGTTGAACCAACGAGGTCTTGAATCGATTCCCATAAATTCTGCAACTCGGAGCTAGATGTGGTAAAGCACCTACACAACCCCAGATGTAGCTATGCATTCGTAGGGATGCAGGACTACATTTAGCCAATCCCCAAATGTTGTCTTATGTATGCTCATGATATTTTTAGCCCTCACAAACATAGATTGAATCAGATATCAACAAGGCAATTTTGTTTATTTATTTTCTATTATTTACATCTTGTTTAACAGTGTGCAAGCATTCCATTTAGGGTTTGGTGGCTATATTTAATGCATATAAATAGGTGCTAATGACACTATTTTTTTGCAAGATCATGTGTGCAGGTTATAAGTCATTGGATGCTGTTAAGGTAGGAGTGGCCCGCATAGGATACACAAGCCCACTCAACTAATGATTGTAGCAGGAGATTTGAGATAAAAATTTCTAGTGAGCTACCCAAGAGGATTTTCACCCTTCTTTGGGCCTATTGTAATATGAAACAAGCATTATTTTGTCACCCCTGCAAATACAGGGCTAATATTGTAAAAAGTGGAGATCAAGGCTCCCAAATTTAATACAAAGTTTATATTATTCATTGCAAAAACTTGTTTCAACATTTTATTGTTTGGGTGTATTTCTTTTGCTTACAAAATGGTGATCATGGTGGGACCCCTAAAGGGTTCTATTTTTTATTTGCCTTGATATTTTCAAATATGATAATTTTTGTTTGTTTCGTGATTACAGGTTTTGAAGCTCGAACGTAGGCAAAGTTGTAAATCAAAGTTGAGAGTTTTAGAGCCTGTTCGGGCTATCCTTGTACCTGTGCAAATGTAGATATATGTTTGAGGAGCTAGAGGAAGAAAGTGTAAGGCTTCCAGGTAAGCTATATTTGAAACCCTAGTTCAAAAAATTTCACTTTTAAAAGGAAAAGAAATAATTTTTTTTCTTGTTCTTTGTAGTTGTTTCATTATAGGCCTTAGAATAAATGTTTTGTAAGAATTTTTAAACCTTTTTTAGGCATCTTAAAAAAATCAAATTAAAATTACATTTTAGAGCATTTCTTTGGATTTTTAGGTTACTAGAAGCATGGTAACTGTATCTAAGGTTATTGTTTCATCCTAGCGTGCATTTTAGGTCATATTAGGGTTAGGCTCACCTTTTTTTTTTTTGGCACACAGTCAAAAACAAAAATCTGTGTTTGGGCAATCCCAAACGTAGTACTATGTTTGACCAGATGCAAATCTGTGTCTGATCAATCCCAAATGCATCTTTGCATTTGGATATGTGTTTTAGAGGTACTATAGAGCCTGTTGGAAGCCTGTGTGCTGCATTTTAATATAGTATTTCTCTATTTTTTTCTACTCAAAATGTTTTCTATTTGTGTTTTGACTGCATTTTAGGTAAGAAATCAAAATTACATAATATATTGCATTTTAGGGTAATTTTGTGCTTTTTCTTTACAAAAACATAGAAAACATAAAATAAACACCACACATAGTTTGCACATTTTAATATGTCGCACTGTTGCATGAAAAGTGCGAGGAAAACCTCTTGAATGAGTTGGATTTCATCACCAACCATCAAAGAGCCCTAGAATATGCCCTAGTTATTTATGACAGTTTCTTGAACTTCATCACCAAAAAACTAGTTACTCTTGAGGATAGCTCCACCCACCTTGCATAGTTTTTAGACCTAGGGTTTACATAAAACACACCATAAAAAAAAAAAAAAAAAAAAAATCAAATAAAAAACAAAACTTGCAAAAACATAGAAAATATTTGTTTGTTTGTGAGACCGTGTTATTCATTTTCATTTTCATCACATTTTCACACACATACCTCCACAATCACCATCCGGTTGCACCCTTAACTTATGGTATTGACCCGGAGTCAAGCCAAAGCATTAACAAACACCCACAACCAAGCACCTACATCCATGAAGCATTATGCTCAAATTTTCTAAGCCTCAGCCACTTTGGCAGTTGAGAAAGGGGTATATCGTAAGCCACTAATCTCTTCATTTATCCCCTTTTCAAACCCACATCCATGAACAAAAATCCACCATCATCATCCAACCCATACATCTCCATCCCATCTACCCAAAACATCATTTATTCTAACCCCCTCTACAAAGCACAAGTCAATGTTGCTTCACAAACTGCCACATCACTTCCATCCATATCATCATCATATGTTGACTCCATCCAACATAACATTCCTCATTTGGTTGTGATACCCTTTGCAACTTACCCTCCACCTACATCAACCCATGTTGCTACCACGCATCATGTGCAAACCTCTGCCCCCCATGTGACCATGCAACCTACATTAGTGATTGTCATACAACAAGCTTTGCAATATTTGTAGTAATTGCTTATGGATAACGCTAATCAAAGTGGTCATCCCACTTCACAACAACAATCATAGGTGGTAGATTTTAACCATACACACACAACCAATCAAAACACCTTCTTCACCCAAGATTCATCCTGGGTGTCGAGACCACCCACAATAATCATACCCACTCATCCACTTCATAACACCTATGCCACTTTATCAACTCAACACACCATCATCCCCCCATATCCACATCATCAACAATAATAATTTCATAATCATAACCAACATAACATCCATCAATATCAAATCCCAACCAACACTAACCCATTAGCCAATCAAAACTTCATTTCATAAAACCACTTCACCATACATCAAACTCACCCAACCTACACACAAAAAGCAAATCAGGGCTTTCAACCACCCTTGGAAGACCCTAAGTTTTAATTTTTGTAGAACCAAATTGATAGCTTGGCCATGCAGACACCTGGAATGTTATATCAAAAACCCACTCTACATAGTCAATCAACCAATTCATCCTTCGGTACCATCACCACCTTACCTTATAGATTTCACACTACCAAAGTTTGATAAATTCAAAGGGGATGAGGACCCTCGAGAGCATGTAGGTGCATTCATCCATGTGTGCTTCAGAATACAAGAGAATGACCCTTTGATGCTTCAAACCTTCCCTCAGACATTTGGAGGAGATGCCCTAGAATGGTACAACCATTTGCCACACCATAGTGTTTATACATTTGAACAATTAACAGACCAATTTCTAGAGTGGTTCTCTCTAAATGTTAGAAAGAAAACCACATTGACCGACCTATTCAACTTACATCAATTCGAATATGAGTCAATCTATGATTATGGAAATCGTTGGAGGGTAGTTATCACCAAGTTGCCATTCTCCCTCCCTATGGTGGAACTCACAAGAATGTTCACAAGGAGTTGTTCCAAACCTATCTCCTTGTTACTACAATTGCAATAATATAGAACATTTGAAGAAGATCTCACCCAAGCTCGAGTCATCGAAGAAATTAAGATACAAGAGGGTGAGATAAAGCTTAAAAAGAAAGAATGGAAAAATAAGAATCAAAGGGGAAACAATCAGGGCTAGTCAAAAGTTGGTCAAGTGAATCAAGTGGTCTTGAGCCAACCTCAACAACAAACACAACAAGCTCAAGTCCAATTCCAACAACCCCCACAACAACAACAACCACAACAAAAACAAGCATATCAAGTGGTACCACCCCCACCTCAAATGCAAAATCAAGGCAACACAACAAATAACTGGCAAATACGACAATACAATCGGCCAACTCACAACTACACCCCATTACCCGAGCCACTTTCCAACATCTTCCAATGGTTGTATGAGGTGCAAATGATTACATTGCTAGAAATTAAACCAAAAGACCCCAAAAAACCATAGGGTAAGAATTATAAGGAGTACCAATATTGCACCTTTCATCATCAGAAAGGTCATGATATTAGTAATTGCTATTCATTCAAAGATATAGTCCAAGATATGATAGACAAGGGGACTATTAATATTGATAACCCTTTGGCACAAAAAAACCAGAACCTTGGTATTTATCAGACACCACTACCTAATCATGAGGCAACACAACAAACAATAGGGGCATCAACTTCTATAGTTACCCCTAACCAAGTCAACCATATACACAATGCACAACAATACCAAGGTTTTGTGGGTGCTATCCACATAGTAACCCGAAGTCAAAGGAATACCAATCGAACACAACAATCAAATGAACCAACACTAGTGGTACTCCCTTCTATGGTGCCATCACCCACCATGCCTATACAACCAAATCACACCAATCCACCACCACAAATTCATCTCCAAAACCATCCACCAAGACCAACCATCACATTGAGGAGTCGATTGATGCATAGCCTAAAGTTGGCCTCGACCAAACTATCAATATATGAGCTTATACAATAGTCTCCCCCACATCGAGAGGCATTGATGGAGATCCTAAAATCCATTGAAGTTCAAACCCAAGATCCCAATGCCTTTGCTAACTTTGTGGGGAATGTTCAGACATGCATGGAACCTTCAATCTCATTTTATGATTTTGAAATAAAAACAATGCCATCAAAGTTACCTGATCCTCCATTGCATATCATAGCTCATATTGACCAAAAACCTTTTAAACAAGTGCTAATCAATATTGGCTCCTCTATCAACATCATCACCACCACAACACTTCAACACCTTAACCTTCCACCTTCACACATTGTCACCTCCACCTTTACCTTGTGAGCTTTCAATGATGCCCTATGTTCTACAACTAGAACAATTATCCTACCTGTGAGAGTGGGGGTTAAGACTATCCACACCATGTTTCATATTCTAGAGGGAGCCATGGCTTATAACATACTTCTTGGGCACCCCTAGATTAGGGAAATGAAGAGTGTTCCCTCAATGTTGCACCAATGCTTGAAATACATGCATGAGGGATAGATCCATTGCATACCAACTGACACAGAGCCATTCAAGTACTACAACTTCATCTCCAATCCATATGAACCATCACTCCCATCCACACATTTATCCCTCACCCCATCACCACCCAATCAGCCCAACATCAAAACACATCATCAAAAGCACCCATCCTAGAGGCTCTTCCCATAGTTGATCATCCATCCACATCCCAAACCATTAACCCAAATCATGCCTCCACATCAACCTCATATCATTTTTCAATCACACCAAATCATCCCATAAATCAACCCATACCTCCATCAAGTCACATCTCATCACATCAACCAAACAATCAACTTGTCACCCCTATAAATGTCACACAAGGGGGTAAGCCTCCACATCACAGAGTCAACCACCCAATCCGAGTCAACCAACACTCATCATCACCCCACCTTATCCTCTCAGTGGATCCTCCTCCACCACCACCAGTTGAGCCATAGGTTTCTCTTGAAGCCTCCACCTTGACACCCACATCATCCACATTAGCACCCACCCAAGTTGCAGTCCATCTCACCAATCCAAGCATTGGTGAGTACATAGTTCAGAATGTCACAATCAACCCACGTAGCATCAAGACTATTAGAGACTACGATCACCCATGTGACCCACCTTTAGCTATAGGTGTGGTATATAACATGGGTTCAACTCCAAATAGGATCAATTTTGTGTATGGGGGAGTAGATTCTTCATCCAATCTACCTCCTCCTGATGAAACCCAAATATAAGTTTGTGCCAATATCGAATATCTGTCCAATCTAGATTTCTCGATGCAATATTTTTGATGGGTTAACTGGTAGGGATATGGCTTAGGACAACACAAATAGGGTATTCATGATATCATTGAACCTCACTATCGAGAGGTGCATGATCACTCTGGCTTAGGATACAGGCCACTCTCCTCCACCACCTCCTTCGAGCAAGCATTTCAACAACTCACTATAGATATCGAAGAGGATGGTGAGGAGGATGAAGATAGCGATGATAGTGAGGATGAATACATAGACCCTGAGTTCATGCCTCTTTTATATGAGGATTTTCTAAAAATGTGACCCCAAGTTGCCATGATAGACTCCATTTTTTATGATGACTCTGAGGAAGACTTCAATGAGGAATATGACGTACTCTCAATCACCTCTGATAGCTTTGAAGAAGAGTCAATCCCCATTGCACCCTTCACCGATGAAGATGAGTTTTACCTTTGCATGTTTCCTATCCATCAATCCATATTTCATCTACTCCTTCTGCTAGAGTGAGCCACCTGTCGATCCACCACCACCACCTTGGCCAACCTAATGTAAAATATGTACATATATACATGGCAAAAATAACAAATATATATATATATATATATAAAATATTTTTTTTATATATATATATACAAATACAATTTTAGCTTAATCATTCATATTACATTATGTGCATCCATTCATGCATCCATAACTCATATACATTCCATGATCATTTCCTTGTACATGGTATTTATGTATCCCTATCATCTGCATTCATACATGTTGCTTGCCATATTGGTTGTCATTCAGTTAGTTTGGATAATTGTTAGTCCACTGAGTCTTGTTGCCTTAATCAGGGGCACCTTCATCCTAGTATTGGTTTCATTCCACCATCCACCACCATACAAAAAAAGTTACAATAAAACCCCATAGCACCTCATTTATTTGGTAGTCTTTGAATATCAAACAGTATTTAGGTGCTATAGGTTGTTCCTAGTTAAATCAGGTCTCCTCTTGGACCAAAGCACACTTTTCACTAAGAAAATTTTGAGTTTTGGGAGTTGACTCTACCATTTTTGAACCAAACACATATCACATTTATTAATGAGATCTTGCATCAAAGAGGGATGATGCCATGATTGGATTGAACCTTGAAGTGAAAATTTCTTCTTTGCTTGTCCCATTATGCACATAGTCCAACAATAAAATAATAAATACATCTGGTTTTCACCACTTTAAATATACATCTTTTCTCAATTTAGGAAAGGGTAAAATTCTCATCAAGACTCGATTCGAGTGGTTGAGAATCTGATTCCCCAAAGCTCTAATTCTTTTCACAATAAAAATCTCATAATAAAGTGAGTAGTAAGGATAGGATAAAATTCTCATCAGGACTCAATTCAAGTGGTTGAGAATCCGATTCCCCAAAGCTCTCTCTTTATAAACATAAAGTAATAATAATAGGCCTTCAAGTAGTAAGGATAGGGTTTAATTCTCATCAGGACTTGATTTGAGTGGTTGAGAATCTGATTCCCCAAAGCTTGGAGATCCTAGCATTGGACTATGCTCATGCATGGTGACACATCTCTCTTGAAGAGACCTCTGAATGCACATAAGGACAAGCTAGATTTTTGGTTCTCTTCATGACTGGTTTAATCTTACCTTACTCAAGATTGGTAAATGAATTCATTATTTGCACACACAATGGTTCTTGATTGGCTTGCATCATTACCTTACTCAAAATCGATGGAAAATAAATATTCATTGCACACACAGTTGGTCCTTGAGAGATTTGACTCCGCTAGGACACCATTAGCATCATATGGATTTGCAATATGAGTAGATGAGTTTGTTTGAGATCACTAGGATGTTTGAGTCTTTGCAAAACAACTCTAGATCATTTATCCCTAAGGCAAACAAAGTCATAAGCGAGGTTCCATTCCATACCACCATCACATTGTCACACATGTATCATAGTCCATTTCATCCTACAACATATGGTCAAACCAATACTACTGTATTGGTACCCCTAATTAAGTAATAAAGGCAAAATATACTAAATAATGGTCCATAACCTCTTCGAATGACAATAAATAAGGCAACACCATTCATTCATTTGCATACATCACCACCAATTGCATTCATTCATAATACATTCATTTCATCACATGCACACCAAAAAAAAATCCGAACAATCCACCATTACACATATACATGCACAATCACATCATCAACCAACTAGGGGGTTCAAGGTCTCACACCTTCCCCAATAATCACATCAAGCAATCAACCAACTAGGGGGATTCAAGGTCTTACACCTTCCTCACCAATCAATCACATCAATCAATCAAATCCAAACATTCAATCAAATGAACCCAACAAAAATTGGGGGTGTTCAAGGTATCACACCTTTCCCAAAATCAATCAAGCAAGCCATCAAACAACTTGAGGGTGTTCAAGGTATCACACCTTCCCCCAATCAAATAAGCAATCAACCAACTTGGGAAAATCAAGGTAATGCATCTTCCCCACCAAAAATCTAATTCAATTCAATCATCAATCAATCACATAATCATCAACAAACACATCATTTTCTAGGTTCAAAAGGTTACATCCTTTGCCTTGCATAAACATCAAGGTTGCACCCTTTGCCTTGCATAAACATCAATCAACAAGTCATTTATCCACTAGACTTGCTAATATAGATTCTCAAGTGAACCTTATATCTAGTGATTTATTCTAGTTACCTAGCAGTTGGAGTGACTGGTTATCCATGCAATATGGTAGGATGGGTACATTACCATAAGGACACTTGGGTTTATTTCTTGCAAATCAATTCAAAAGGCTCCAAAGGCATCTATCCCCTTTGGTCAAATCAATTCAAAATGCTCCAAAGGAGACACACTCCTTTGGTCAAATCAATTCAAAATGCTCCAAAGGAAACACATATATTTGGTCAAATTAATTCAAAATGCTCCAAATGAGACACATCCCTTTTGTCAAATCATTTTAAAAGCTCCAAAGGCACCAAATCCCTTTGGTCAAACAACCCTCAAGAGAACCTTGTATCTAGTGATCTACTCTAGTCACCTAGCAGTTGTAGTGACTAGTTATCCATGCAATCTGATAGGATGGGTAGATTACCATAAGGACACTTATATAGATTCCATCCACTTTCAATTAAAAAAAAATAGCTCCAAAGGTACCCAAACTCCTTTGGATATTTTCAATTCAAAAAGCTCCAAAGGTACCCAAAATCCTTTGGTCACTTTCAATTCAAAACTTCAAAAGGTCTAGCCCCTTTGGTCAATCGATCCTCAAGTGAACCTTGTATCTAGTAATTTACTCTAGTCACTTGGTGGTTGCAACGATTAGTTATCCATGCAATCAGGTAGGATGAGTAAATTACCATACGACCACTCGTAAAAAAAAGAAAAATAACGTTTTTACATTCTGTTCATTCTCAAAATGCTATAAAAGGCTTCAAAAGGATACAAAAAATTTAAAATCCCCACAAAATCATCACATCATCTCATCCAAGCATCAATCCCATCATTATATCTCATTTTGTGGCAAATTGGATTGATTTGGGTGCTTAATTTTGAAATACGACCAAAAGTCACAAAATACCCCAAAACACTTCAAAACATCCCAAAACGATCAATTTTTTTATAAAACCATCAAATCAGATCATAAATACATCCAAAACATCATACCATATTATCACGCTTGAAATTAATCAGTTTGATCCCTTAATTTTGGAATGCGCCTACGTTCAAGAAAATTTGCCCAAGGTTTTCATCAATCCCTCTCCGTAGGGTTGTAAAGCGGAAAATTTTCAAAAAATTTAAATTGGTAGGCATCGCTCCAATAAAAAATGGGTCAAACATACACCCAAAATGGTTGGTCCATCTATCACATCAAATTGCACCTCATGCTACCAAAGGTAAAAATTTGACAACACAGATCTATCCCAAACTTGGGGTAACCAACTTGATCTTGAGTTTCAACATTTGCATCCATCACATCCACTCATTTTCATCATCCAAATTTGATCAATTGACTCATGGGTTTCATTCTTCACCCATTCACCAATTGAGGGGGTAAGCTAAAATTAAAATTTTCAAAATCATTATTCTTGCACGTTGAGGAAAGTGTCCATTTCTCCATCCAATAAAACTAGGTGTCTCTTGTTTTTGCACCTCATTGTGTTCTACACAACACGATATAAAAAGGGGTATTTGTAGATAGCAAATCCTAGCCATTTACTATATATATATTATTTCCTAGTCGCTAGTCAAACCCTAACCCTAGCTTGTCATTTGGCAACGCTAGCTTACCACTTTCAAACCCTAACCCTAACCTTCCAAAATGTTATAAAACCTGATTCTCTTTTGTGAATGAGCTGAGAAGAAAGAAAACCAAAATTATGTAACAAAACTTTGCTAAGTCACTAGAGGAAACCCTTATCGAAGCTAGGAGGTCAAACCAATGAAGTATCAAATTGATTCCTCTCAATTTTGATCCAAATATGATAAGGTGCCTACATAGCCCCAAATGCGACTCTACATCTACAGAGATGCATGACTGCATCTAGCCGATCCTTAGATGTGGCCCTGCATCTGCTTAGTAACATTTTTAGCCATCATGGGCATAGATCGAATCAAGTATCAGTAAGGCAATTTGGTTTATTTTTTTTCTATTCTCTACATCTTGTTTAACGATGTGCAAGTATTCCATTTACAGTTTGGTGGTTTTATTTAATGCATATTAATAGGTGCTACTGACCCCGTTTGTTTGCAAGCTCATGTGTACATGTTACAGGTCATTGGATGTCGTTGAGGCAGGAGTGGCCCACATAGGATACACAAGCCCACTTAACTAATGACTGTAGCAGGAGATTTGAGACACCCATTTCGAGTTTGAGCTGCCCAAGAGGATCTCACCTTTCTTTGGGCCTATTATAATCTAAAACAAGCATTATTTTGTAACCCCTACAAATACAAGGTAAATATTGTAAAAAGAGGAGATCAAGGCTCCCAAATTTAATACAAAGTTTATATTGTTCATTGCAAATACTTGTTTCAACATTTTATTGTTTGGGTGTATTTATTTTGCTTATAGGATGGAAGGTATGAATATAGTAAAGGTATGCTTGGGCATGGGAGGGCTGAAATTCTTGATGAATTATATTGAAAGTACTTTTAAATCAAACATTAAAGTCAGAGATGCTTTCTTGGTAACCTCTTTGAATGGATGAAAAATTCGCATGTAACAAGAACGGGTCTCCAAGATCATCAAATTCAGCAAGAAGAGCTTCAACCAATTCAACCCAAGTACTAATGCTCTTATCTTCTAATGATCTATACCATAATAATACTTTACCCTTAAAATATTAAACAAGTAATATAATCATTATATCTTCAAAGATAATATTGTACACATTTGGTAAAGAAGCTATATATTGATAGTGCTCATAAGCTATTTTTCCATTACTATCATAACTAGGAAGGACTTGAAGACAACTTTTGGTATTTCATGAGGGACCAATACCATACCAGGTTGGGTAAAATTGTTTGGCCATGATAACAAACCCAACCTATTCCTAGATAATTATAGTTTTGATCTTTAGGGGAGTTGCTAGATGAACATACATTCTCCGTGAATGAGATCAAGACTATTCATCAAAACATGAAGTCTCTGAGAAAGTGGGACAAATTAACAAGATTGGTCCCATCGGGTGTGCTAGAAACTACTAGTAGTGCAATGGATAGGTCTTGTGCAAATGTGTCAAAACTCTTAGCATGTTAGATAGATTTTGAGTATCTGACTTCTAATCAGGTGATTGTTATTTATCCCACTGGGTGTGCCAGAAACTACTATACTGTTGGACCAAAATCTATCATACTTGTGGATAGGTGTTGTGCCCTAGATTTTACCCAAAGTATAGAATTGGATGAAATGAGATTGCTCTCTCTTTTAACCTCCAAAGAGACCAACTCCTTGAAATGATTATATTTTGAAAGGAAAAGTGTTAGAAAGGAGTAAGGATAAGAGAAAGATATTTAAAAGTGGACAGATAGTGTAACAACATTGGATTTCACCAGATAATATGCTATAGAATCAACTATATGATACTTAATAGACTAGCCATTATCAGCTACAACTACATATTAATTCAATTTAAACAAGTGCTTTAATCATTCCAAGGACTTAAATCGTTAGTAATCCAATAGGCAATCCAAATAGCAAAATTTGCTTTAACATAATAGACTAATAATTAAGTGTAACATAAATGACTTAAAGCAAAGCATACATAAAAACTTTTAATTTTACAATAATGAAGGCCAAACAACTATCACTTCATTGATCAACAACAATATTACAAAGCAATACTAGGCAAGGACTATAAAGTTGACCCCTATAATGGAGGTCTCATGGCTTATTTATAGGTTGCATATTGAATCTTGTAGCATAAGATTTACAATCAATTAGAAAACTACCACATAGAAATGTTTTGGAAGCGACGGTGGTCGACTTAGATCTCATCCTACATTTAAATTTAATTTTATTATGACCCATTGATCTACAACTACCTTCTACAAATAGTATGATTGCAACTATCATTTTTAGGCTCTGGTGTCATTAACTAGATCCAGCTGGTGAGCACCATGGTTATTATAGGTATGAGAGCAATGTTTCTTGATTCATTGAATAAAACATATATTTTTATTTTATCTACATAGCTCTTCTAGAATGAAACCATAAATTTGGCTTGATGATGTCATCCTTGGATGCATTTCAAATTTGTTCATCCCATATTATATGTTGCTTTCTTTGTTTACACAATCTCGAGAGATTGGAGGAGCTGATATCATGGCTAGGACGTGCCCTATTTTGTGTATCCTAGTGTCATGCATTGACTTAGAATATTTTGCTTGTCTGATACCAGGCTCTTCTTCTTAGAACTTGTTTTTTTGAAGTAATCATGGCTTTGTGTAGCTCTATTTTGTGTATCGTGCCTTTAGCTTCAATTGTCATTATGATCTTGATTTTATGGCGATTTTGCATAATGAACTTTACATGTTATTGGAACTAGGTGACATCATGCTGACATTATTGTTAGGAGGGGCCTGATTTTTATAGCAGTCACCTTGACTTTTGACTCTCGTGCAATACCGAGCATTGAACTTATGCAGTGTTGTGCCCCGATACGGTTGTGCTCACGTCACTTCCTTAAGGTGCCCGATATTGCAGATTGTGACTTTGGGTATTTGGCCTTGCACATTCCTGGGTGGTATAAGCTTTGTGCCGACGTTGTCACTGATCTAATCCTAGTTTTGATAATTCTGGTTCTATGTAGCCTTAAATCTTTTAGAAGCACTTAGTCGATATTTTGCAAAAAAGAGCCTAGTGCTTTGAAATCCAAATGAGATTATGAATTTGACCTAAAAAACTGAGCTCGACCTTAGAGGTAATTACCCATCAAAAACTTATGGATAACATAATTTTATTGGGGGTAGTAACTATGAAGGAAGCAAAAGGAACAAAGAGATTCTTGGAATTATATCAACAGGTGTACAACAAAATATAAAATTGGAGAAAAGTGGGATATTTTTTAAAAACACACCAGAGAATAAATGGAGGAAAATATCTAAAATATTAGAATGCAACATAGAATCTCTCCCAACCATCTATTTGGGGATGCCTTATTATTAGGAATAGGAAATAATATCCCATGGGATCCATCAATGGATAAAAAAAAAAAAATGGAGGGTTGGAAAGGTTCTCTCCTAAGCTAAGAGGGGAAAGTTCAATTGTTGAAGAACACACTACAATCTATTCCAACATATTTGCTATCAATATTCAACATTCCTAGTAAAATAACAAATACAGTGGAAATAATTTAGAAGAGATTTCTATGGTCAAGAACATAAGAGAAAAATAGAATTCCATTAGTATCATGGGAAAGGGTATGTAGACCAAAACTACAAGGTGGGCTAGGTTTAAGAAGTATAACGATTATGAATAAAGTACTGGCAATAAAACTAGGATGGGGAATAATGTAGGAGATTGAGGTATTGTGGATGAGGATATTAAGGAGTAAATATATGGATAATAATGAAAGAGAGAATCTTAATAATTGAATATCCATGTAGAGGATCAATAATTTAGAATCATATAGTAAGAGGTAGGGAGGTCCTATGGAGAGGAACAAAATGGAAAATTGGAAAAGGAGATAAAGTGCATATTTGGGAGGATGCATGGCTAGAGAATGTCCCATTAATCAAGGATAACAAAATGACAATGATTAAAGATGAAGTAGAAAGGAAATATGGAACTAGAGTACATGAATTGATAGAGAAAAAGAAAGAAAAATAGGATGGAAGAAGTTGGAGGGTAATTCTCAAAATGAAACAGTGTTCAAGATGCACAATCTCAGACTAAAATCTTACTTCTTGATTAATATAGTGAAGGAATATACCATAATATGGAGAAATTGTGAAGGGGGTCAATTTAATGTCAGATCAACCTATGATGATGGTAAAACCAAAAGATGGATTCCCATTGAAAATATATGGAATAAAGAGAAAATACCAAAAATGACAATATTTTGTGGTTGGTAGTCCAAAATAGAATACTAATGATAGATAGACTTATAAAGAGAGTATTTAAAATAACTAATAGATGTCCATTGCGTGAGAAAAAATAATCATTAAATCACATATTTCTATGCAAATTTTCAATGGAAGTTTTCTCAGAGATAATGCAAGAATTAGGTATTTTTTGGAAGATGTCAGAAAACATATTGGATTGGATTTAGCAATGGGAAAACCACTCAAAGGTAAGAAACTAAATACCATATAGGATTTAATACCATTCCACTTTTCTTGGAGAATATGGCCAGAAAGAAACGAAAGAGTTTATAGAAATGAAATAAGATCAATATAGAGAACTATGTAGGGCATTATGGTAGCATAAGTAATAATGTCTCTTTCATGAAAGTAGAAAGAAGTAGAGAGAATAAAGAAGAATACAAAATAGTAAGAAATGATAGACATGTACAAGACAGGAAAATAAACTATTACAAGAGATTAATAGAAAGAAGTAAGATGAAAAAAAATAAAGAAGACATGGATGAAGTTAAATTTTGATGATGCATCAAAGGGTAACCTAGTGAAAGCAAGAGGGGGATGTCATTAGCATTGCAAAGGGAGTTATAATGGGATATTATATTGAATTTTATGGGATATTAACCAGTCATGTAGCAGAAGATACAATAGTACATGAAGAAATAAAACTGGTAAAAGATACAAAAATCAAATAGCTGGTAGTGGAAGGGGGTTTATTGAATTTAATCAATAGCCTTAAAGGAAGCGAAGTTGGCAGGTAAGTGAAATTATCCAGGAGGTTTATCAGATGCTTAGGCAATTTGATGAGATTGAAATAATTCATACATATAGAGAAAGAAATAAAGTAGTTGATTGATTGAAAAATTGGGGAACACTAAGAAAAGAGGATAATGGGTGGATCCCACTGAACCCTCTTCCATGAGATTTGATCAATCTGAGAAAAAAAGAAAATTACGGTTACAATAATGGAAGGGACAGATAAGGATTGCATGGATAGTAAAGGCTTTGGGATTCTAGAGTATCACAATATTTATAGAGGTCAAGTTGATGCTTGTTATGCAAAGGTTTCTATCAAAGTTTTTTGAGCTAGGTTTACAGATTAAGTGTTGTTACTTATCGTGTAAAGATTTATATCAAAAATTCTATGCAAGATTTGTAGATTGAGTGTTATGTTTGTTGTGTAGAGAGGACTCTATTAGAGTTTTGAGTTGGGTTACAGATCAAGTATTGTTGTTTGTTGTGTAGAGGTATCTATTAGAGATTCTATGTTAGGATTGAAGATCAAATGTTGTTGCTTGTTGTGTAGAGTTTAGGCTCAATTTTGATGTGAAGTTTACATTTTGTATACTGTATTTAGTCTTTAAGTAAGCTTATAAGGCTATAAAAGGGAACAAACCTTGCCAACCTGATATTAGTAGAAAATATTTCGAAGTTATTATGATTTAAAATACTCTAATGAAACTATTATGTAATAGGGTAAGTGACCCTTTGAAAACCCTATTTTTATCAATAGCAAACAAAAAAATACTAATTTTTATTTAAAAATTAATATTAGTAATTTATGAAAAATAGTTGTTAGTGCTTATATAGTAGAGGATTCTACTATACAGGGTTATGCACAAGGGTGAATTTCACAATTTAGAGTGAATTTTAGGATTTTCACAATTGTTATTTTGCTAATTTTGGGAACCTAGAGGTCAACACATTCACCCGAAAATTATGGGATCCATTTTTTTTAGGTTAAATTTACCCTCGTACAATAAGTTTTCCCGTCTAATTTTCATGTTAAAATTATTAAAAAAATTATCCCACCCAATTCACCTCTTGTATCCCACTATATATAGGTAACCCTGACAGTAAAACTCATAGTCTCATGGTGACTGACACAAGGTGACTGGCAGAAGGTGACTTTCATAAGGTGAATATCACAAGGCGATCGACAGAAGCAAATGGCAGAAGATGACTGATACAAGGCGACTGTCACAAGGCAACCGGTAGAAGCAATCGATAGAAGCGACTAGCAGAAGGTGACCGACACGAGGCGATCGACATGAGGTGACTATCACAAGGTGATTGTTACAAGGCAACTATTAATAGGCGACTGTCACAAGGTGACTATCACAAGGTGACTGACATACAACAACAAACATTTACCGATAAGTTTCTATTACCATTTATGTTTCTTTTTATACATTCTTATTCATTGAAACTCAATAAGGAGGTTTTCCTATTATTTGGGCACCAGTCTCAAGCCTTCTTGGGTCAGATATTCTATTATCTTGAATAGTACTTGTCTCTTTTACCAGTTATTTCCATTTTTAAAATGATGTTCATGTTACTCTTCTGTTTATATAGGTATAATATCACCTGTTGGTAGTGGAAAGAAGGGAGGCCAGTATTCCAATAAAAGGAGTATCCTCAAATACTTTCATAATATTTTGAAATCCAGTCAGCCATCAACATCTGCACAAATTGAAGGTATGAACGCCTTTACTTACTAACCAGTTAATTTATGTACATTGTTAATTTTATATATAATATCTTCATTCATTAAGAAGGGTGATTTTTGGTTGATGGCTTTGTCCATTGTTTATTTGTATTTTTAAAAGAAGGTATGCTTTTAAAAAGAATAATGATAATAACCTTGGTATTGACCCTAGTATTATCTCTATTAGAAAACACTGTTGACACTGGTATGCCTCCACTTCCACATATCCACGATAATTAAAAGTCCACATATGAAAATTTTCTTAAAGAAATTGAACAACAACATGAAGAGATTCCTGAAACTAACATGCCAAATGGAAAATAAAATAATAGTTCTTATGCAGTCCCTACTTCTAGAGAATCTTCTTCTAAAAACATAAACGTGCAAGGTCATCTAAATGGACAATTAAAAGATCATTTTAGCCTGATTGGGTTTTAAATTTTCTATTTGTTGAGCCATTGCTACCATAAAATAGTAATGAGGTAATAACAGAATTGAGATATGTAATTTACAGTTGGAAACATGAAAAGGATCACAGATTGCAAGTTAAGAAAGATACAATAGAAAAACATTGTGGAAAGGTTAATATAAAAACAAAGGAAAATGATGGACCAATACAAAAAATTATAGGTGGAAGGATGCATTAGAGTGTGCACATATCACATATGCACAATAATATGATAAAGCAAAAAAACAAAAGCAAACTTTGGTTGAGAAAGGTGCAACGATTCAAGCCCAATTTTGAAAAATAGAAAAATTCGCTTTAGCTTCAAAAAGTTTACAGTTGCTGTTGTACTCACTATTATTAAAAATGGTAGACCTATGTTTGATTTACTTGATTATAAATCTCTATTTTGACTAGTTGATGTGTAGAATTTACCTAGCATTCATTGGTTAGATCGAAGTGGTTGGGAAATGCCAAAATGTCTGTCATTGGTTGAGCAGGATGACCTCAAAGAGAAAATAAAAAAGGCCAAATTCATTTCACTTTCAATTGATGAGGTGACTACTGTTGACAACACATCTTGGATTTGCATGATTTTTTACACATTGGAAAATCATTTAAGGCAACCTCATTTACTTGGACTACGAAAGATGGTGGAAAATTGCAATGCAAAAAATATTTACAATGTTGTTGTTTCAAGTATTAAGGAAATAGCAGGAATGAATAAAATACAAATAGCCACTAAGTTAATATGTGTCAGAGCTGATGGTGCTGCTACAATGCAAGGACATAGGAATAATATTTGTGTTAGACTACAAACATCTATTTCTACATATTTGATCCCTATTCATTGCATGGCTCATATAATGAATCTTGCATACAAAATTATGGATAAATTTACAAATGTAGCGAGAGTGTAAGAGCTTGTATGTGAAATTCATGATTATTTTTCACACAGTCCAAAAAGATTTTTTGAGTTTCAACAGTTTGCACTAGGAGTTACTGAAGGTAAAAAATCTTAAAAGATGTATATACTAGGTGGATTTCAATGTATAAACCGACATATAGATTTTCAAAGAATATCAATCCTTGGTAGAGTTTATGTATGCAAATCGTAGGGCAGTTGATAAAGCTAAAGATTTATTATTTTGAATGAGTGACTTTGAAACACTTCTCACATTGTGTGGTATTCTTCTAATGTTGGAAGAAATGAATACTTTGATCAAAATTACACAGGAAATATTGATTTATATTGTGGATTTTAGCAGGGTGAGAAAACAAATTTGCATGCATATTGATACGATGTACCATCTGGTCAAAGTTTTATGGATCCCATGTTTGTAAGTTGGAGAGCATTGAAAAACGTGAATGATCCTCAGAAATTTTTGATGCAACTTTGAAATATGCTTGGGCTTTGGCATTCAGGTTCTCTAATCGGTCCAACATAATGGCTAGAACTTCATCATTGTTTATAGAATCGACCTTCACTATGCCAGATTCAACTTTAAGTAACAAAGCATCGATCTTTTGTGGCTCATTCTCTACCTTTGAAAACAACTCCTTTCTATGTGCAAAGTTCTTGTATCTACCATTTATTGCTTTGATTATAACCTTGGCCCGATATTCCCATTCTCTTAATGTATCAATATCTACAAGAAGATTATTTGTAACAGAAGCCTTACATCTGTTTGCTAATAAAATATTTTTTGAAAAGTTTACTTTATCATCATCGCTCAGATGATGATGGGTGTCGACTTGCTGGTGGGGAGAAGAGGACACGACGACGACATTTGCTTCAACATTCTCCTCTACTTCATCATCGATCCCTAGACCATGAAGCAGATAACTTGTCTTAAGTGGCAAATTCAAATTATTCATATCCTAAAACATAAAATCATCTTCAAGATTCACAGCTGGAGGGGGCATCTGAGATGCAATTTATACATTTGATAAATTATCAAGTGTTAAAATTGGGAATGGTATCCTTGAAACAAGAGATTGAGACACAGTCTGAGTGTGTGTCTAAAATTGATTGGTGGTTCTTGGATGCGATGGTGTGAGGAATTGTTTCCCATGCATGCAAGATTGGTTCCTCACCGGTGGTACATGCAATGAAGTCTATCCGACTTGCTATGGATGAACTTGATATTGATGGACTTGCTATAGGCAAACTGGCTGCTTTTCTTGTCGTGCACCCAGTGGAGGCATCTATTTTCTGAGTCTTTTAAAGCTAGTCGGTCCCTCTACAAAATTTTACATGAAAATATAAATTAAAACTAGTGTTAAAGAAAATGCCATTAAAATAGATCAATTTTAACTAAACATACCCAACTTAGACTCTGTAGCCATTGTCGTTGATGATGCAAGTATTTGCCCTTGCTCTAAAAATAGTTAAAATATTTTCTCAAACTAAATATAATTTTATATTATTAAAATATATTATTTAAAATAGTACTTTTAAAAAATAAGTTTACCTTATGAGCTGGACGTTACGTCTTCAATGTCGACTACATCAGATTCATGTCTAGAAGTTTGAGGAGTTGTACATGTATGTTGTCCATCAGGAGACCTCCTATATTTATGAGTGGGAGTTATTGGTGATGATTACGACTGCATGTCAGAATCGATAGATACTTCTTGAATCCTTATGGTGGCATCCCTTTTACTGGACGAGTGAGTTGCTCTTCTCTATTTTCAAAAGAAAATTAGAAAATAATAAGATTGATTGAAAAGAAATAAAAGAGAGACTATTCCAATAAATAATTTTACCTATACTTCATTCTCATTGATGTTAATAGCCAACAAATCTGGGTGCAGCGTATTTGGAGAATTTTTTTGTCAAATATTATAGTATGCTTCATTAAAAATATAAAGAATAAAGTTGTTGGAGGTTACTGTATATGCAGATTGAATTTTTTGTGTAGTAAGAAGGTCCATTTTTAGGCGGTTTGAAAAGTGAGTGGACCAATCATATCTGTCTCCATAAATACATCGAATCAATAATGACAATGCCCAAAACAACATTTTTGTAGGTTGGCCCTGCAAAATAAGACTTCCCAAGAAAAATTCAATGCATGCATAAATAAATTTATCTGTAATGTTGGAAATATGCAAATCCCTTTTCGACTTAGAATAATTAACTGAAAAATAGAGAGAACATTATTAGAGAATGGAAATTAGAAAACATCAAAATTAAGGATTGAAAAACAAAAATTTAAAAAATTACCTTTCAAATGGTCTGGATTCATGGCATATCTGGATGCCAACATTGATTTGTCATTGTCAATTAACGCGTACTAGTTTTTAACAAGGAGACCATCCAAAAATGGTAGTGTTAGTCGCTGCACATTTGAGGGATTCACAGTAAAAACAATATCCTTGTTATCAACTCTAATTTGTATAGCGGACACATCATGGTCATAACAACTAACTATCTATTGCATCAGGGGGACGTTGACATCCAATTGTGGCATCTTAATGATACCAGCAACTTCAAAGGTGTAAAGCCAATTGGAATCTCCCCCAAGAGTGCTAAAAATATTCTTGATGTTCGAGCAATAGTAGCTCTTAAATGATACCTTGGAAGGCAAAGGATAGGAAGCGCTAGCTATTTCTGATCACCCTCTGTAAAAGCTCTAAAACCCTCTTAAAACACTGAAAACACTGGGAAAACGTTGGGAAAATGCTACCAAAATCCTCTAAAAAATTCATAAAATACTTTGAAAACATTCGGAAAAAAATCTAAAATCGCTTTAAAAACGCTCAAAAAACCATCTTAAAAAGCTCTAAAACCGCTGTAGAAAATGCTATAAAATTGCTAGAAAATGCTCTAAAATTGCTTTGGAATTCGCTGTGCGAAAGGTGAAAAATGACCCTACGATTCTATTTATAGAAGTCTGCATGGTTGAAGTCAATAGATGCGTGACATGTGGTAGATAAGATGACACGTAGCAGCATTTTATTATCGATATTTAATGGTCATCTTCTTCCAGTCACCCTATGACAGTCACCTTGTGACAGTCACTATGTGACAATCACCTTGTGACAATCACCATGTGATAGTCGCCTTATGACAGTCGCCATGTGACAGTCGACTTGTGACAATTTCCATATGATAGTCACCTTATGACAGTCCCCTTGTGATATTCACCTTCTTCCAATCGCCTTGTGATAGTCGCCATGTGACAGTCACCATGTGATAGTTATCATTTGATAGTCGCCATGTGACAGTCACCTTGTGATAGTCGCCTTATGATAGTTGCCATGTGATTTTTGCCTTGTGATAGTCGCCTTGTGACAGTCGCCATGTGATAGTTGCCTTGTGACAATCGCTTCTGTCAGTCATCTTGTGACAATCGCCTTGTGATGGTCACTTTTATAAATCACCTTGTGATTGTCATTTCTGTCAGTCGCCTTGTGACAGTCGCTTTTGTCAGTCGCCATTTTAGAATTTGAAAATTTTAGTGCACAAGTTTAAAAAAATCACCATTATTTGATAAATTTTTTGCAAAATTTTGACAAACTCACCCCAATGTTTATACACCTTATGACTAGATTTGCCCCAATTTTATAAACACATTCTGGGGGTGACCCCTTATGCATAACCCTGCTACTATAGTTTTTATAGCATACCTTCAAAAATGTTGTAGTTAATCCAACCAATTAATTTGATGGATTTTTGGTAGCTTTTTATTAAAGTCTTGGTTTATGTTATAACCCTTATTTTCTAAATTGTCAAATAAAATACCATTGATAAGGATAAGATGTTGGAGACTTTATTTTCAACAAGGTCATTCATTTATGTTTGTCCAAAAAAGAAGTTCTTATGATTTTAATATTGTTATTTTATAATATGTTGAATAAGAGTACACATATAGAAGTGATTGTGAGCTAAAAGAGAGACTTCCATTTTTTTTATTTTTGAAAACAAGTGTTGTGAGTGTCAGGAAGAAGAAAAGTATGAGGAAGAAGTGAGTGCAATACCTTCTTGTTCCAAATCTTAAGAGAAATGAAAAAACTAAAGAATTTTTGAGAAAAAAATTGGGAAGCATGGAAGAAAAGTAAAATTTTAAGGTCCTCACTAGAAGTAAGAATGACCCAACTCGAAGTATGGATACCCTAGTTAGAAAATTATTGGAAAATCCTCTGTAAGTAGAAAATATTATACCAGAAGTGATTATCAAGAATAAGATGATTGAGCATGGTATAATATTTCTTAAAAGAAAAGGGTTAATATTTAAGTTTCGTAGATATTGGCTAGGTCTTTGGAAGAATCAAAAGTGAATCAATTGAAAGTGGAGATTTAATTCAAATTACTCCATTAATTTTCTTCCAAAAGGATATCTTCTTCTCATTTTCTCTAATTCAAAAATCAGGGATAAATGATGGTGGTGGCCCTTGGTTTAGGGGTAAAGATGCATTATATTTATGACCATAGAGTGTGAAATTTTGTGTGGAGGTACAACTATTAAAAGGCTTTCAATGTTGATTAGGCTTTTTGGACTTCCTTATCAACTTATCATTAATGAGGTTTTGAAGAGTATTGTCAATACTCTAGGGAAGTTCATCTAGGAGGGACCATTACTAAAAAAGAAAACATGTTGTATATACTTGAATATGTGTTACCATGAATATTTTAAAACCTTTACTATAATCCATTAGGTTTAATATGAATTGAGATAATGGGATCAATAAGTGGATTATGAAAATATTGCATTTCAATTTCACAAATGTGATGAGATTGGACACAAAAAGAAATTGCAAAGTGAAAATGATAGAGAAAATGATGGAAAATTTTGGGTATGAGACAAACTTCAATATGGTGCAAGGAAATCATATCATTTTAGAAAATAGGACAAATCAAGGATTTTCCACTCCCAAGAAAGTGGTAAAACAAGCCGCTTTGCATCATCAAATAACAAAGGCAATTATGTTATGTCAACTGATGCAGGAGCATCCGAGGGCAGCAGAGCAATCCTGCACCAACCAAATTTTTCTAAGTGTTTTTGCAAAGAAAAAAAAAAAAAAATAATATATATATATATATATATATATATATATATATATATATATATATATATATATATATATATATATATATATATATATATATATTGTGTCACGATATCGCGACATTAAAAGTGTCGCGATATCGCGACCAAAAATAGGGAAAGAAGCTACGACCGACGGAGGGTCGCGAAATCGCGACCAAATCAAGAAGCAGGGCTACGGCGGACGGAGGGTCACGAAATCATGACCAAAACCAAGGCAGAGGCTACGGCGGACGGAGGGTCATGAAATCGTGACCAAAACCAGAGGCAGAGGCTACGGCGGACGGAGGGTCACGAAATCATGACCAAAACAAAAGCAGAGGCTACGGCAGTATGGAGGGTCACGAAATCACGATCGCAACGAAAGCAGAGGCTACGACAGTGCGGAGGGTCACAAAATCATGACCAAAATGAAAGCAGAGGCTACGGCAGTATGGAGGGTCACGAAATCATGACCGCAGCTAAAGAACGAAGGCGCGGTAGAGAGACGTCGCGATATCGCGACATGTCGCGATATCGTGACCAAAGCAGAAGAAAGGGGGATGCGATAGAAATACGTCGCGATATCATGACAGGTCGTATTTTCACGCCGAAAGATGAGCCAAAGACGAAGAGTCGAAAAGGGAGACGTGTCAAATGCCTGGACGACGAAGCGACACGGGGAGGCAAAACGAAAGGTTCTGGAAGAGGAAACGAAGGGCCGCCAGCTGGAAATGGAGCGCCACCTAAGAACCTTTAAAAAGGGGAGCAAAGGCATGCACACGGGGGTTGAAAACGATAATTTTTTTTGTATTTCGAGAATGGAGAAATTCTGAAAAGGCGCAACTCTTCTGCGACCTATGTAATATTCTGTTGTAACAATAAATTTCTGCTGCATTTGAATAAAAGACAACTATTTTTCTTCTTCGTATTTCTGGCTCTCGATCAAGTGGTATCAGAGCGGGAGTTCCTGAGTGTGTAAGCAGACCGTCGAAAGTGAGGCAGCTTGCACCAGGACCAGTTGGGATTTGCGAGAAAGGTGAGCAGTATGCCTCCAAAAAGAAATCGTGGTCACGGGAGAAATGTGGCGCAGGATGAAGATTTCAGAGCGTTGCAGAGACAAGTGCAAGCCCTGCAGGAAGAATTGCGAAAAAGGACCGAACCTAAGGGAGAAGAACAGAGTGACGATGAAGCCTGGGAAACTGAGGATCCATCAGATGATGAAGAAGCATTGGATCCTTCTGAAGCTAGACTATTGAAAGCTCTATCTCAAGCCGGGAAGAGACCAAAGTTTGATGTCTCTACATATTCTGGGAACCTCAACCCAGAAGAGTTGATTGACTGGATCAACGATATGGAGGAATACTTTGAGTATGAGGAGGTGGCGGATCCAGACCGGATAAAATTTGCAAAAACAAAATTAAAAGGCCATGCTAGTTTATGGTGGAAAGGAGTACAACTCGAAAGAAATAAAAATGGAAAGGAGAAAATAACCAGATGGGACCGAATGGTGGAGAAGCTGAAGAGACAATTTATTCTCATAGATTACGAGTTGGACCTGTTGAGGAGAATGTAGAGTCTGAGGCAAGCAGGCAAGTCTGTCCAAGAATACACAGAAGAATTCTACAAGATCTCCATCAGAACTGGCCATTCAGGGGCTAATAAGGAGAAAGTAGCCAGATACATCAACGGGTTGAGAATGAACATTCAGGAAGAGCTCAGCTTGATCAGAATAGCCACCATAGAAGATGCATACCAGTTGGCCTTGAAGGTAGAAGAGAAACTAAACAGAAGATTCGAAGGCAACCAGAGAGGAAGGGATCATGGTGGAAGAACCGGTGGAAGAACCGATGGAGGAAATTACCGAGACCAGAAGAAGACTGGGGAAACAAGCAAACCCCAGGAACAGAAAAAGGAGAATACCTACCGCCCGCGTGATCAGAACAATGACTACCAGAGAGGAAGAGGTAGACCTGGACGTGGGTATGGAAGAGGGGTATTCCATGGAACCTGTTTCCAGTGTGGAGAAGAGGGACACCGGTCATACGAGTGTCCTCAACACCAAGAAAGGATGGACAAGAGACCTGAGGGTCATGCCAGAGCTGCTGTGGCAGATGAAGGTGCAGAGTCAGAACACTCTGAAGAGGCAGAAGGAGGAGAAGTGTTGATGATGAGAAGAACACTGTTGAATGAGGAAAAAGAACCAGAACAGAGGAAGAGCCTATTTCGCACGAGGTGCAAATGTGCAGGGAAGGTCTGTAATGTTATCATTGATAATGGTAGCACAGACAACCTAGTTTCAGAAGAGATGGTTAATAAGTTGAATTTGGGGAAGAGGAAGCACCCGCATCCATATCGGATTGCATGGTTGCAGAAAGACCACAGAGCACTTGTCAATGAATAGTGCTTGGTCAAATTTCACATTGGGAATTATCAAGATGAGGTCCTATGTGATGTATTGCCGATGGATGCTTGCCATTTGTTGTTGGGAAGACCATGGCAATTTGACAGACGTGCAGTGCATGATGGGCATGCAAATACGTACTCTCTAACGAAGGATGGAGTACGTCACAAATTGAAGCCACTAAAGGAAGTGGATGAGAAAGTGTGTAGTAGTGCCAGAATCTGCTCGGTGGAAGGAAGACAGTTTTTGGATGGTCTGAAGAGGGATTCAATGTGTTATGCATTAATCCCTACTGTTAAGAAAGAATAGTATACAGATGTTCCAGCAGAGGCCGAACACCTGTTAGAAGAATTTCCAGACATCATATCAGATAATGTGCCTGAGGGTTTACCACCGATGAGGAAGATCAGTCACCATATTGATTTGGTACCTGGATCTAGTTTACCCAACAAGGCAACCCATAGAATGACTCTGGTGGAAAGTGAGGAGCTGAGCGGGCAAGTCCATGAGTTGTTGAAAAAGGGACTGATTCGAGAAAGCTTGAGTCCATGTGCGGTACCTGCAGATCTAGCACCAAAGAAGGATGGGGAGTGGAGGATGTGTACGGACTCCCGAGCTATAAACAAGATCACCATAAAATACAGATTTCCATTACCAAGGATGGATGATATTATGGACTGTTTGAGTGGAGCCAAGTACTTCACCAAGATTGACCTGAAGAGTGGCTACCATCAGATTCGGATCAGAGAAGGAGATGAGTGGAAAACTGCTTTCAAAACCAGAGAAGGTTTGTATGAGTGGTTGGTCATGCCATTTGGGCTAACCAATGCACCAAGCACATTCATGCGGTTGATGAATGAAGTGCTTGAAGGAGTTTTTAGGCAAGTTTGTTATTGTCTATTTGGATGACATTTTGATATTCAGAAGAACCCTGGAAGAGCACCTGATGCATATCAGGAGGGTTTTTGAGAAGTTGAGGGAAGAACAGTTGTTGATCAACTTGAAGAAATGCAATTTTGTGAAGAAGGAGTTGGTATACCTGGGATTTGTCATCTCAGTTGAAGGTCTAAAAATGGACCCAGAAAAGGTGAGGGCTATCATTGAATGGCCTACTCCAAGGAGCACTTTTGAAGTGAGATCATTTCATGGTCTAGCCAGTTTTTACAGGAAATTCATCAAAAATTTTAGCAGTATTTGTGCACCCCTTACAGAAACAATGAGAGGGGATAGGAAAGATTTTAAGTGGACCTTGGGAGCTGACAAGAGCTTTGATATGTTGAAGAAGAAGGTCACTGAGCAACCTGTTTTAGCACTTCCAGATTTTAATAAGGTATTTCAGGTAGACTGTGATGCCAGTGGTAGTGCCATTGGAGCTGTGCTGAGTCAAGAAGGTAAGCCTGTTGCTTACTTCAGTGAGAAACTCAATGAGGCCAGGAAGAAGTATTCAGTGTATGACCAAGAATTCTATGCGATAGTTCAGTCCCTGAAGAAGTGGAGACATTATTTGCTGCCAAAAGAGTTTGTGTTATATACTGATCATCAGGCCTTACAGTATATAAACAGCTAAGGAAAACTGAACCAGAGGCACTTGAAGTGGGTTGAGTTTCTCCAAAGCTATACCTTTGTGTTAAAGCACAGAAGCAGAAAATCAAACAGAGTTGCAGATGCCTTAAGTAGAAGGCAGAATTTGCTGATTGAAATGACAAGTGGAAGTGGTAGGATTCGAAGAACCGAAGGGCCTGTACCCTGAAGATCCTGATTTTGCGAAAGCCTGGATGGCTTGCTTGGCACCTGTTACTGTGGACAGGACAAAATGGTTGGATTTTCTAATCCAAGATGGAATGTTGTTCAGAGGAAGTAAATTATGCATTCCAAGGAGTTCCATGCGGGAAAACTTAGTCAAGGAGAAACACAACGGAGGACTGGTTGGACATTTTGGTCGGGATAAGACCATTGCCCTGGTGAGTGAGAACTATTACTGGCCGCAACTACAGCAGGATGTGAACAAGTTTGTGCAAAGTTGCAGAATATGCCAAATGGCAAAAGGAGTGAGGCAGAACACAGGATTATATCAGCCGTTACCTGTACCTGAGAGGCCATGGGAGGACATCAACATGGATTTCATTCTTGGGTTGCCGAGAACACAGAGGGGAAATGACTCCGTATTTGTGGTGGTTGACAGATTCTCCAAGATGGCACATTTTATTCCCTACCAAAAAACAAGTGACGCGGTTCACATTGCAGGGTTATTTTTCAAGGAAGTGGTACGACTTCACGGTCTACCAAAAAGCATAGTTTTTGACAGAGATACAAAGTTTGTTGGGTATTTCTGGAGAACATTGTGGAAGAAGTTGAAGACAGATCTGAAGTTCGGTTCTGCATACCACCCACAGACCGATGGACAGACAGAGGTGGTAAATAGAAGTCTAGGTAATTTATTAAGATGCTTGATAGCAGATAAACCCAAGGGATGGGATTTGGTTTTGCCGTAGGCAGAATTTGCATACAACAATTCTGTCAACAAGAGTACAAACAAATCTCCATTCCAAGTCATATATGGAAACAGCCCAAGAAATGTTTCTGAGCTGAGGAAATTAGATAAAGGAGAAAAGTGCAGTGCCGAGGCTGAGGAATTTGCGAAACAGATGAAAAGCCTGCATGAAGAAGTAAAGAAACAAATTACAAAAATGAATACTCAGTACAAGACAAGAGCAGACCAAAAGAGGCGGTTCAAAGAGTTCGAAGTGGGAGATGAAGTCATGGTCCATCTCAGAAAAGAAAGGTTTCCAGCCAAAACTTATAACAAATTGAAGATGAAGAAATTTGGGCCATGCAGAATACTGGAAAAATGGGAGTCAGGCAATGCATATGAAGTGGAATTGCCAAGTGGGCTTGACATTTCACCTATTTTTAACATATCAGATTTAGTGAAATACCATGAAGGGGATAGTAGTGAGGCACCATGTGCAGAGTTGTGGAGTATTCCAGCATCTACTCCAACCACAGATGAGATAGAGGAAATACTGGACACAAGAGAAGGCAGAAGTACCAAAAACAGACAGTATTTTGAATATTTGGTCAAGTGGAAGGGCAGACCGGTAGAAGATGCAACTTGGTTGTCTAAAATGGAGGTTGACCGCCTGGGTCTCCCTCCAACAGTTCAGAAGTGAGGATCACTTCTCAATCTACCCTGGTGTCTGATGCAGGAGCATCCGAGGGCAACAGAGCAATCCTGCACCAACCAAATTTGTCTAAGTGTTTTTGCAAAGAAATAAAATATATATATATTTTTGTGTCGCGATATCGCGACATTAAAAGTGTCACGATATCACGACCAAAAATAGGGAAAGAAGCTACGGCCGACGGAGGGTCGCGAAATCGTGACCAAATCAAGAAGCAGGGCTACGACGGACGGAGGGTCACGAAATCGCGACATGTCACGATTTCATGACATGTCACGAAATCACGACCAAAACCAGAGGCAGAGGCTACGGTAGACGGAGGGTCGCAAAATCGTGACATGTCACAATTGACCAAAACAAAAACAGAGGCTACGACAATACGGAGGGTCGCAAAATCGCGATCGCAATGAAAGCAGAGGCTACGACAGTGCGGAGGGTCACAAAATCATGACCAAAATGAAAGCAGAGGCTGCGACAGTACGGAGGGTCACAAAATCGTGACATGTCACGATTTCGCGACATGTCGCGAATCACGACCGCAGCTAAAGAACGAAGGCACGATAGAGAGACGTCGCGATATCGCGACATGTCGCGATATCGTGACCAAAGCAGAAGAAAGGGGGACGCGATAGAAATACGTCGCGATATCGTGATAGGTCGTATTTTCGCGCCGAAAGACGAGCCGAAGACGAAGAGTCGGAAAGGGAGACGTGTCAAATGCCTGGACGACGAAGCGACACGGGGAGGCAAAATGAAAGGTTCTGGAAGAGGAAACGAAGGGCCGCCAGCTGGAAATGGAGCGCCACCTAAGAACCTTTAAAAAGGGGAACAAAGGCATGCACACGGGGGTTGAAAAAATGATAATTTTTTTTTGTATTTCGAGAATGGAGAAATTCTGAAAAGGCGCAACTCTTCTGCGACCTATGTAATAATACTGTTGTAACAATAAATTTCTGCTGCATTTGAATAAAAGACAACTGTTTTTCTTCTTCGTATTTCTGGCTCTCGATCATCAACTCACCTATTAGAAGAAAACATTGACACATAGGATGAGGAAATACAATGTAAAAGTTCAAATTTAGGAGTTAAAGGTGCAAAGAAATATGAGAAAGCAATTTTTATAGCAAAAGAGACAAAAGAGATCAAGATTAATCCAGGTATACCATCTTCATTTTCTTCAACCAACATAAAATACTCTCCTCGTAATAAAAATAAAAGTAGCATAGAATAAATCTATTGCACTTTAGGGTCTCAAGAGCAACAAAATAAAAAAATGCATATGTAAGATATCCATGGAAATTTAGGGTTTCCAAGGAAGCATGAAAAAGTAACTACTATGGAGAATCATTTTTGCACTTTAGGGTTTTCGAGGCAACATAAGAAAGAAAGTGCTTATGATGCTATTTATTGCATCTTAGATTATCTAGTGTAGCATAAGTATTTAAAAGATAAGTCCCATAATGAACAATATATAAAAATACTAGAGGTTGATGAAGATAAAAAGTATTGGTGGGAGTTGAAAAGGAGAAGGGTATCAAATAAATAACAAAGAGAAAAAAAACTCAAAGGGATATCAATTTTGGAAGATAAAAACAAGTATCATAGGTATTAACAAGAAGTGGGGCTAAACCCACTATTAAAAATAAAAATGATAAAAATAGTATCATGGAGTATTAGGAATATGAACAAGACCCATACAAAGGAGTTATTAAAGAATTAATAGGATGTTATAGTCCTATGTTTATTTAAATACAAGAAAAAATATTAAGTAGTGAGCAATGTAAGGGTGATTTTAAAAACATTTGGAAGATAGGGGTATGTTTGGCAATTTTCTATTTCCATCCTAACAAGGCACCTCACCTCGATGGATTTCCTACAATCTTCTTTCAAAATTTTAGAATTTATTGAAGAGCGATATGCTAATTGTGGTTAAAGAGGCCTAAAAAATAAAGCCTACAATATGTGAGATCAATACCACTATTATTAAATTGGTTCCCAAGAAAGACTCAAACAAAATATTTTGTTAACTTTCATTAAATAAGCCTTTGGAATGTGATTTATAAGATCATTTAAAATTATGGAAAATAGGCTAAAAAACATTCTAGGTTTTATTATCTCAGAGGAACAAGGTATTTCTATTCATGGTAAACAAATTCTTCATGGTGTAATATTTATATAAGAGTCCATATATTTTCTTCATTTCATGCAAAAACTAGGTGTAGACACCAAATCGTAGCCACTTGTCTTACACACATTATCCAATCACAACTGTCCATTATTTATTTATATTTTTATATAAATATGAATATTATATATATATATATATATGAATAAATCACAATCGCTCATCATGTCTTAATCTCAGCCATCCATTCAACTTGATCCATGTCACATATCAAAGTTATAACCTTAGCCATCCATCATGATTTAATCATGGTCGTCCATTGGTGTCGTTAAAACCCTAACATGTTGAAGGCAAGTTATAAAAGATCATTCACTTTTGTGAAAGAGGTTAAGCGGTTAGTGGATTTGAGAGTTGATTGAGGATTCTTGAGATAATTTGAGCCCTTCATCCATCGTCACCCAAAACCCTAGCATTTCGCTAACATCCTGCCTCCTCGCCGCCATTGTATCCTCCATTTTATATCGCCAAAACCCCTATGAACCAGATATGGTTCTACAATACCCTTCCCAAAAACCTCCAAACACTACCGAGCATTCCAATAATGATGTTGAGTATTCCAATAAGGTTGCAATGAATTCACAACCCTTTGAGAATGCTCCAGGACGTTTCCTCTCAATTGCTTTGACATCGATAAACCCTCAAATAATTTTGAGCATTCATGCACTGCCAGATCACATAAGTAGAAGTGTGGATCATAATCATAGGTATATTATAGACAAGGTAAAAGGTATCATTGCTTTCCAACCTTACATTTTTTTATAGTTAACCTACATTTCACTGTTACAACACCTAGGCTTAGTAGATTTGTTCTACATATGGTCTCTCATAGTGGAGCCCTCGCATATGCTATTGCCTTATTTGGTATTGTGATCTGTTTATAGGTGCATGAACTATATTATTGACGATTGTTGCAGCTTGGATGGTCTTGTGGGGATACACAAGCCCACCCACAACTTGTTTGGAGTGAAGACGAGTTTTGAAGACGCTAACATTCTTCTAGATGAGGGAATTAAACCCTCCATTTTATTAAACTGTATCAAAGCCTATATGAAATTGTAACCCTATATTTGGGGCAAATATATATGTTTAAAGTAGAGATCTAGGCTCCTTGAGTTCAATATAAATCATATCTGTTATTTTGTACACGTTTTGTGTTGTCATTTGCTTTGATCTATTGATATATTGGTGTTATTCATTTTTACTTTACAAAATTGTGATCATGGTGGGACCCCCAAAGGGTTTCTTATTTTAATATATATTGTCAACATTTTTTTATCTATATTTTCTATTTTTGTTGCAGGTTTTTGAAGGTTCGATCATGCAAAAATCATGAAACTAGGGTTTCTAGGAGCAATAAAATTCAATATGTGGTCATACGAATGCCTCACCACATTTGAGGGATGTCCCACTGCATACACGAGATGTCTCATAGTATTCGGGAGACTCTACATCGCATCCAAGAGATTTGGAAAGAAATACATAGGCTTCTTGGTAAGTCTTGATCAAACCCCACCTCCATTTTTTTTGCTTTTTAAAGAGAGATTGAAAAGAAGATATCTACTTTCTGTTTAAAAAGCAACACATCCTGCATATTAGGCATTTACAAACATATTTTCATATAGTTTACACATAGGATAGATCTACACTTGTGCATTCATATTAGTTGCATTAGAACATTCATTACACTAGATTCAAGTTTTTGTTGTTTTGTGGTGTTTTTACTTTATATCTTGTATGTTGGTTGCAATAAAATGAAAAAGCATAAGTAGATGCACTTTAGGCTAAATTTTATCACTTTTTACTTTTCTAAGTTGGAACAAGTCATTAGTACTCAAGCTTACTCCCACTGTTGGAATCACTTGATGATTCAAGGTGGAAGAGCTAGGTGAACCCTCCACTGTTGGAATCACTTGATGATTCAAGGTGGATCTTAAGAGGTGTACCCTAGATTCTTTTGAGGAACTTGGTATTAGTGTTCTTGGTCACCAACTTGGTTGAGTAAAAGAGGGATTCTTGGCATTGTATGAACACCATAGATAACAAAAAATTAAAAAGAATCACACACGATTGCACGTTTCACATTCAACATCAGTGAGCTAGATTTCATCACCAACCACTGATCGATATCAGTGACGGTGGGATTCATCTCCATCCGTTGTCTCACCCCATAGATACCTTAGCAGCCCGTGGGTGATTTTTTTGGATTTCATCACCATAACAATTCCCACTTGCCATCCACATTAGGAATTCACATTGCATAGTAGTCTAGGCTTATGCACATCAAAACACACAAACCACATAAAAAAATAGTGTTTCAAGACATAGGATTTAATGGTTTGTTTGATTATGTGTGCTTTTCATTGTCATTGCACTTTTTCACACACATCCCCACATCCACAACCCCTTCTTGCTTATAGCTTATGGTTTTGACCAGAAGTCAAGCCATAGCCATGAGTCAATAAACAACACCATCCATGGAGTGTTCCACTTCTTCTCCAACTAATTTTTTGGCTAATCCAACTAGCCCAACGTAGATAATTTATTTTGGTTTATCTACAGGATCCTCACACACAATATTCACCTTGAATGTTGATGTAATGCACAGAGCCATTTACAACTTCATTCTAGAAATTGAGCCTTCCACACCCACTAATTACTGCATCACCTACATTAGATATGGACACAGTTGGGACTTATCTAAGACCAACTAATCCTATCTTAGAACAACTCAACATCCCATACAACCAAGTTCCTTCTTCTCAATAGGAACTTGCTTATTCACATTCCACCAACTTCAACCAAGTTAACACCAATCCTCTTTTGGAGGTATAATCCACACCTTCACATCACATATCCCCACCATAACATATCCAAATCACCTCCATCCCATCTACCTATACCACTACTTATACCAATCCACTCTACGAAGCACAAGTTAATGTTGCTTTGCAAATTCCATCCACCACTCCATCAACCACCCCTCATTCAGTTGTGATTCCTTTCACAACTTATCCTCCACCAACCTCAACCAACATGGCCAACATTCACACCTCACCTAATTCCACTTCCACCACAACCACACCATTTGCTTCAGAAATTACCATACAACAAGCATAGCAACAACTCAATCAATTGCTCATGGGCCAACAATAATCATAGATAGTAAATTTTAAACCCCATTATATTCCAAGCCAACACAATTTCTTCACCTTAAATCCATTTGGGGTATCCCAATATTTTGCGATATTCATCCTCACACCTTCATTCACCCATCTCAACCCCACTTCCACAACCCAATACATTTACAGTCCCCAAACCTCATCCCCACTTCACCAACAATAATCATTCCACCACCAAGATCAACAACATGCCCAACATCATTAAGTACCCTTCAATCCATCCAACCATCAACACCACATTCCATCCTAGCTATTCACCACTTCACACATTCCACCTCCACACAATCATCAAATAATACAGGGCTTCTACACACACGTGGAAGACCCTATAATCCTAGTATGATGTACCAAAATATTACCCTAAGACAACTAATCAATCAACTTATTCATTCTTCGGTACCATCACCACCATATCCGAAAGACTTCACACTACCAAAATTTTATAAATTTAAAGAGACTAAGGACCCTAGAGAGCACATCAGCACATTTATCCACTCATGCTTTCGGATTCAATATCAATATGCTTTGATGCTCAAAAATTTTCCTCAGACATTGGGGGGAGACGCTTTAGAATGGTAGAATCATTTGCCTCACCACAACATTTACACATTTGAATGATTAGTAGATAAAATTTTGGAGAAATTTTCCCTCAATGTTCATAAGAAAACCACATTGACTAGCTTGTACAACCTTAGACAATTTTAAGAGTCAGTCTATGATTTTAGAAACTGTTGGAGGGCAATTATCACTAAGTTGTCATTCTCCTTACCAAAGGAAGAATTGACCCAAATATTCGCAAGGAGTTATTTGAAACCCATATCCTTGTTATTGCAACTATAACAATACAAAAAATTTGACGAAACTCTCACCCAAGCTTGTGTAATTGAAGAGATAAAAATATAAGAGGGTGAGATAAAACCAAAGGAAAAAGAATGAAAAAATAAAAGCCAACCCAAAGGAAATTAATCTGGCCAATCAAAACCAAGTCAAGTAAATCAAGTGGTCCTGAGTCAGTCGGTAATGACTCAACAACAACAACAACCAATGCAACAACAACCACAATAAGTATCCTATCAAGCGGTTCCCCCACACCAACAACTTTATAACACAATGCCAACTGTGGAAAATCACCAACATCAATAATTTATTCAAATAAATTGCACCTACACACCCTTTCCTGAATCATATGCATCCATATTTTGCAGGTTGAGCGACACAAATGCACTTGCATTTCCCAAGGTTAAACTAGATGATCCAATTAAACATAGCAAGAGCTATAGGGAACATTTATTTTTCCATTATCATCCACAGAATAGGCATGACATTAACAACTGCTTCATATTCAAAGACATTGTTCAAGACCTAATAGGCCTAGGGGCCATCAAGTTTGATAGTCCTTTGGCCCAACAAAACCAAAACCTTGGTATATACCAAACGCCACTTCCTCATCACCAGGAACAACAATAGACAACAGGGGTATCAATCATTAAGACTCCTCCTAATCAATTCAACCACGTACAATAGTATCAAGGTTTTGTGGGGGTTATTCATGTCATCACTGAGGTAAAAGAAGCATTAATAGACAAAATGAACAACATTAAGAAGTTCAACGTCCTATAGAATCTCAAGCAAGTGTGTATCAACCCGTAAATTCATAATCACCCATACATTTCTATGCCAATTCATCCCAACTCATCCACCTTCCAAGTAGTCCATCACAACCAATTCATACCCTCAACTGTTCACAAAAACCCATCATCTCACTAAGTAGCCGGTTGACAACTAGCCTCAAAATGGCTTCAGCCAAACTATCTATCTATGATATAATACAACAGTCTCCCCCACATCGTGAGGTATTAATAGAATTTCTAGATCCCAAGACACTAATGCCTTCAAAAATTTCATGGCAAATATTCGAACATGCATGGAGCTTTCCATTACGTTCTATGATTTTGAAATTAAATAAATTTCATCAAAATCGGTGGATCCTCCACTACACATTATGGCTCAATTTGATAGGAAGCCATTTAAATGAGTGTTGATTGACACTGGATCCTCCATAAAAATCATCACCACATCCATCCTTCAACACCTCAACCTTCTACCTTCACACATAATCAAATCCACATTCACCTTAAGAGCATTCAATGATGTTTTTAATTCCAAAGTTGGCATTGTCATTTTACCCATAGAAGTGAGGGTAAAAATGTTGTATACCATGTTCCACATCCTAGAGTCCATGGCTTACAATCTACTCCTTGAATGCCCTTGTATTAGGGATATGAGATATGTCCCCTCCATACTACATCAATGCTTAAAATATGTACAAAGGTACAAATTCATTGCATACCAATGGACATCGAACCATTTAAGTATTACAATTTTATTTCAAATCCCTACGAATCCACACTTCCATACACCCATCTATTCCTAAAGGCTAACCCTATCAACCATAACATCTGTCACCACTAATTCATCATCACCCATCCAACCTACATCCACTACCATTTCATCCACATCAGCATCATCAACCATTCATCAAACCCCTCAACCAAATCCATCTTCATCCACATTAGCAAATGTCTCACAACTCGATTTAATGGATTATGAAATGCCATTCCATTACATATTACTTCCATTATCTAAGCCATAAGTCATCCATGAGTCTTCTACTTCCACATCCACTCCATCCACTTCATCCACCTCCACATCCTCACAAGTGGTAGTCCACCTCACCAATCTTGGCATTGGAAAATATTATGGTCCAAGATATCACAGTTACACCACTAAGAATCCAAAATTTTAGGGATTACGATCACCCACGTGACCCACCTTTATCTATAGGAGTAGTTTATAATATGGGTTCAATACCTAATAGAATCAATTTTGTGTATGGGGGATTGATTCATTGTCCAATCCACTTCCCCTAGATGAACCCAAGCAACCGGTCCTTGCCAATATCGAACATATATCAGGTTTCCTATCATGATACTTTCATTGGATTAATTGGTAAGGATTTGGACTAGGATTACATGAGCAAGGCATGAACGAGATCATCAAGCCTCCATATTGAGAAATGCATGACCACTCAGAATATGTCAATTCCTCTTTTGAGCATACCTTTAAAAGACTCAATCTGAATCATGAAGAGGATAACAACCACAATGATGCTTTGAGGAGGAATTCTATGAAGAATACTATGTCATATCGATAGCTTCTGATGAATCTAAAGATGAATCAATCCCAGTCATTCCATTCATCGAACATGATGAGCACTATCTCAGAATATTCCCAATTTATCAACCCATATTTCGCTTACTCCTTCCAAGGGAACGAGCTGAGCCAACAGGTGAATCACCACCGCAACATCATCATTTTTAGTGGAACATCTTGTAACATATGTAAAAAAAATAAATAAAAAATTGCATTGCATGTGCATGGCCTTGTCATTTGTGTTTACATGTATTTTTTGCTACTATCCAGGTTTCCAAGGCTCTTATAGGCTTGCCAGACAATGAGGAGTAGAAAAGCCTGAGCCACTAAACATCATCCACTTGAGATAATTCTATGCTTAATGCTTTTATATATGTATATATATACATGGCTAATACACAAAAACATCATTCATACACATTGTATTTCACAAATTTATTTTGCACAATCACATTTATTGTCATCCCGATGCATTTCATCCACTATACTAGGGGTCATTTGTTAATTTTAGATAATAATTGATCCAATAAATCTTATCACCTTAATCAGGGGCACCTTTAAGTCAACATACATCCCATTGCACCATTTCATAAGCCAAACCATCATTTGCACTACAAATTTCCATCACTCTTAGGAGTTTTCGATCACTTAGCTACTCCTAGTGTTCAAGTAACCACTAATACATGTCAAGCTTTCTCTAGGACCAAGACACATTTTCAATAAAGAAAATATTGAGTTTTTTTAGTTGACTCTAACAATATTGAACCAAACACATTTCACACATATTAAAAACATCTTGTGTCAAAGAAGGAAAATACCATAATTGGATTGCACCTCGAAGTGAAAAATGTCATCTTTGCTAGTCCTATTATGCACATAGTCCAAAAAATAGTGTTCTTCACCACTACTATCACTTTTAAACAAAAGAATGAGTATTAAGGATAGGGTAAAATTCTCATCATACCTCGGTTGAGAATTTAATTCCCCAAAGCTCTAACTCTTTTTACAAATCACACACCATAGATCCTCAAGTTGTAAGGATAGAACTACATTTCCATCGAGATGATTAGGTAATCCAAATCCCCAAAACTTAGAGATCAGATTATTGGACTATGGAGCTAATCTCCATAGAGACTATAGATGCTTGACTGGTCGTGGAGTACACTCATGCGTGGTGACACATATCTCTTAAAGAGATCTCTGATCGCACATAAGGACAAGCTAGCTTCCTGGTCTCCTCCATAACAAGTTTCATCTCAATTTGCTCAAGATGGGTTAATGAACTCACTTGCACACACATTGGTTCTTGATTGCTTTGAGTCGTTACCATACTAACGATTTGGTAAATGAAATCACTTGCACACACATTTGGTCTTAGAGAAGTTAGACAAAACTTAGTGATTTTTTTTAACATCATTAGGATGTTAAAGTCTCTATAAAAAAAATCCAATTTAGCTATACATAATCCCAAACAACATCCATATCATTATCATATTACTGCACAAGTATTTCATTTCACATACCACCACTTTGGTGTCCCTTATTAAGTATCAATGATAAACATGGTCAAACAAAATCTAAACTATAACAAATGATCATTAAAGTATTAATCCATTTGCATTATCACAAGTCATACACATCATCATTACATTATCATCCACATTCACATAAATTCATAACACAAAATTAAAATCCATGTATCTTATATATATATATATATATATATAAATCCCATGTACAATGAAAACCCGAAGGCTATATACAATGGAGCACCAAGGCTTATATACAAAAAGTGCATATCATCACTAGTTAATTCCCAAAAGCAGACCCATGTAACCCCGAAGGAGTCTTAGACCTAGAGTAGCTACATCTAGAGTCATTACACCTAATAGATCCCAATACAGAGGAAGAAGGTTAATTTAGCATTCCAATGTGGTGTTGCATTAGCAAATACTCTAATATTAGATATACCTCTCTCAAGATCGAAGGCATAATACAGTACTAGAGTCCCTCTGTCCTAGCTCTGCTTGGAGCCTCACTATCATATCCTCACCTCTGCCTGCCACCACTCGTACCTCTAGTTCTTTCCATAGTTGAGATATTAAACTCCATCCTGCTCCACCACCATTTGTCAAAGCTGGTCCTGCTTAGCCTCAAGCCTCGCCCACTCCTCCTCAATTTTACTAGGAGGTCTCTCTGGAACTCCTGCATATCATACCTACCACCATCATTACCTTCAATATCTAGAGGCTGCTCTGCTACATCCCTTGCGTGCCTCCCTCTACTGGACCGATGATTTCTATAGCATCGAGGAGCCTTCTCTACCTCCTCGTGGCCTCATCCCCACCCCACTACCCTCATCAACCACTTGACTCAGTACCCATGGTGGTTGTGAAGCAAACCAAACCTTATGCTTTATCATGGTCCTAACATCATCCACATTAAGGAGATCTATCTTCTCATCATCCTCATACTACACCCACCACTCCTCCACACAAGGTATGTTTGACTCATCAGATCGATGCCTATAGAGCACTAGAGCCTCAGGTACCCTCTGAATTAATCCAAACTACTATAATACCCATGAGAATTAGATCATCTCCACCTCACTCCCATGCTTCCCAACCACCCATCTAGCCTATCAAATATACCACAATTGCTTCCCAACCACCCATCTAGCCTATCAAATCTACCATAATTGCACCCTGTTACTAGGCCATCTAGCATCCTACCATGGCCTCCAATATACCTGATTAGGTGTCAGTCCCACCCATATATCTCTACACTCCTAGCCACTATGAATAGGATAACTCAGTTGAACCTCCTCAGACACCCACCATATCAACACAGGCTTGATCTATATCCCACTCCTCGTAAGGCAAACCCATAATATGAGCCACACCAAAGTGCTCCTAGATCCAACACTACAGTAACACACTACAATCCAATATTTTCCCCTGACTCCTCACCTCATACAACTCCAATATATCTGATCTAGTAGAGCAGGTGCCCATGCATATACCCAAGTCTCATCAATCAGATTATACAGTTGCCTAATCATATTCCATGGGAATTGACAGTCGATACTGTTAGGCAGCAATATGTTGGACAACAAGAACATGATCAAGGTGGGAAATACCTCCAACTCCTTCCTCGCATACATGACCAAATACCTTATATCCTCCACACTCCTTCATCTACTCACTAACTCTCCTTCAGACGTTGCTTCTCAAACCTTCGAATGCAAGAATAAATCTAAATTTAACCTTGCAGATCTTTTATAGTTGACTCTGGTGCACTCAAATGCTCCAAGGTATTTTCTAGGTACACTCAAATACCTTCCAACATTTGCAAGGTGGAGGATGCTCTCCCGCATCTATGCCTGCCATGGATATTAGCTGACATCCAATTCCATAATGCTGCAAATTGACTCCAAGAGCCTCAAAATGTAACAAACCCCCACAAAATCACTCCAAACTTCATCCATACATCCATTTCATCATTACATCATGTTTTGTGAAAGCACAAACTAATTTGGGTGCTTAATTTTTGTTTACTATAAAAAGTTGTGAAATTTCTCAACAATCTTCAAAATACCTCAAAATGGCCCAAAATTTCACAAAACTCCCACATTCATCATCCTAATCATTCATCACACAATTCCATCATATTTTTGATAACATGAATCGATTTGGGCATTAAATTATCGTTTACAACCAAAAGTCATGAAATTGCCTCAAATTGCTTCAAAATATCCCAATCAAATTCCAAATTTCAAAAAATCATCACATTCACTCATCAATCATGGCATCATTCACAAATCATAGCACCATTCATATTCACATTCATTTACATCATTCGCAATTCCATGCATTTCCACTCCACATTGTCAATATCACTTACATTATCAAGTGAACATCGAATCTAGTAGTTTACTCTATTCCCCTAGTGGTTGTAGTGATTGTATATCAATGCACATTGGTAGTATGGGTAGATCACCATAAGGCCGCTTGTTCATTCACATTCATTTATATCATTCATATCATCCAATTAAAAAACCCCTTTTTCTATTGGGATAAAAACAAAAATTAATTATTACACCATTCACATGCATTATTCACATTCCCTTACATCATTCATAGCATCTAAGTGAACCTTGTATCTAGTGGTCTACTCTATTCCCCTTGGCAGTTGCAACGATTAGCTATCCATTCAGTTTGGTAGGATAGGTAAATCACCATAAGAGCACTTGCTCATATCATTGTTCAACATCCTCTTGTTGGAAAACAACATCTTGTTGGTCCTCCATTTGTTGAGTGATACTGTGCTCAGATTAATTTGCTCAAAAACTATGATTGATGCTCCTTTTCTGTGGGGTATCAAATATGGATAACTCTTACCACATCATTCTCTTGTATAGTCAAGAATTGTGAATAGTGTCTAGGACTTTCTCTCCTAGAAATAATCAGATTATAGGATGATTGGTTCCTGTACTTTGTCATGTTTCTGCATTTTCATCATATTGCATTTCAATTATGCCAATAAGCACATTTCTCAACAACACAGAATCACCCCAAACTTGGGGTAACCAAACTTTGATTTTGATTTCCCACATCAGGATACATCATTCACATTGGCAAAAATCCCCTTTTTATGTTGGGGCAAAAACAAAATCTTTCATCATTCACACTTACAAAAACCCTTTATCTGTTGGGACAAAAATAAAATCATTCATCATATCCATTCACATCATTCATATCATCCCATTTCCAAAAAAACCCTTTTTCTATTGGGGCAAAAATAGAATCAATCATTGCACTATTCACAATTACACCATTCACATGCACTACATCATTCACAATCATGGCATCATACCTTTACATCATTCATATCATCCTCATTTATGTCAATTGGCTTGTGAGATTCATTCTTCACTTATTCACCAATTGAGGGGGTAAGCTACACCTACAATTTTTATCTCCAAGATCTTCTTACACTCCAAGAAAATAAAGTTGCTTCACCAAACTATCTCTTGTTTTTGCATCGCATTGTGTTTCACGTAACGTGATACAAAAATGGGTATCTATAGACACCAAATCCTAGCCACTTGTCTTACACACATTATCCAATCACAACTGTCCATTATTTATATATACATATATTTATATTTATATATTTAATATATATATATATATATGTATGTATGTATGAATAAATCACAACTGATCATAGAGTCTTAATCACAACCATTCATTCAACTTGATCCATGTCACATATCAAAGCCATCCATCATGATTTAATCTTGGTCATCCATTGGTGTCGTTGAAACCCTAACATGTTGAAGGTAATTTATAAAAGATCATTCACTTTTGTGAATGAGGTTAAGCGGTTAGTATATTCGAGAGCTTATTTTGGATTCTTAATATCATCTGAGCCCTTCATATATCATCACCCAAAACCCTAGCATTTCGCTAACATCCTCCCTCTTTGCCATCATCGTATCCTCCATTTTCTGTTGCCAGAACCCCTACGAATCAGATCTGGTTCTGCTATACCCTTCCCAAAAACCCCTGAACACTATTGAGAATTCCAAGAACACTTCTAAGCATTCCAAGAATATTGCAGGGTGTTCACAACCCTTCTAGAATGCTTTAGGGTATTTCTCCGCAGCTGCTTTGACATCGATAAACCCTTGAATGCTTTCAAGCGTTTGCGCACTACAAAATCGTAAAAGCAGAAGTGTGGTTTAGAATCATAGGTATATTCTCAACAAGATAAAAGGTATCATTACTTTTCAACCTTATTTTTTTTATACTTAGATTACATTTCATTATTATAGCACCTAGGGTTAGTAGATTTGTTCTACAGAGGGTCTCACACAATGGAGCCCTCACATATGCTATTGACTTGTTTTATTGTGACCTATTTTCAGGTGTAGTAACTACATTATTGACTACTATTGCAACTCGGGTGGTCCCCTAGGTATTCACAAGACCACCCAAAACTTTTTTGAAGTGAAGACGATTTTTGAATACACCAATATTCTTTTGGACGAGGTTTTTAAACCCTCCATTGTAATAAATTGTATCAAAGCCTATACGACATTATAACCCCAAATTTGGGGCAAATATATATGTACACAGTGGAGATCCAAGATCCTTGAGTTTAATATAAATCATATTTGTTATTTTGTATATGTTTTGTGTTGTTGTTTGCTTTGATCTATTGTTATATTGGTGTTATTCGTTTTTACTTTACACTAGGTATGATTATCAAATTATATATGAATAAATAACTTGATAGTTTTTTTAAACAAACTTTAACAACTGAAACATATAGTTGGGGGTACAATGGGGACCACCCTCCCCATGATTCAAATTTAGATCTCTGTAATGTGAGTCCAAAGCCCTTACCCATGCGGTGTCCCGTCAGGTTTGAGTTTTCTACATGGTATTCTCAAAAAGGTTTCTACATGGTGAAGGGTTTATTTGAGTTTTCTACATGGTATTCTTATAAATTTTAGTTTTGATCAAGTTTGGTGTGAATGGAATAGATGTTATTATAACACTCTAAAATATTCTCTTTTGATTTTTTTGGTTTTGATTAAGTTTGATATGAATGAATTAGATGTTGTTATAACACTTTAAAATATTATATTTTAATGAAGATATCCCCTATTAAACACTTTAAGTCATTTCTTGGATTCCACCAAGGTGATCCACTATCTCGTTATCTATTTATTATTCTTGTAGAAGGAGTAGGGAGAGATTTCTCAAAGGTAAATATGGAAGAAAAAATCAATGGTATTCGAGTTGCAACAAATGGTCCCTTCAAATTTAATCTTCAATTTGTTGATTTTGCTTTTCTTTTGGGATATCCCTCAATTAATGGGTCCATGAATTATAAATTAATATTACCATTCTATGAGAATGTTTATATATAGTTAGCTAATAATACAAAATTTAGGATTGTTTCATTACCACTGCCTTAAATTTACAATGAATTATTATGGATATTTTAGGGATTAAAAATAAAAATTTACCATCAACCTACTTGGGTATTCCTTTATCTCCTAAAGAAAATAAAAATTAGCTTTGGAACTCATGTTTTACTAGAATGAAATCTTGTTTGGCAAGTTGGAAAGGTAAGTTCTTAACTATGGATGCAAGACTACAATTCACAAAGATAACATTTCAATCCATACCTATTTATATGATGTCACTTTCAATATTACTAGTAGGTATAACATTATAAATTCATAAAAATCAAAGAGTTTTTCTTTGGAAAGGATGACACCAAAATTATGTTTCCTTTTTATAGTTGGGATAGGGTTTGCAAAGGAAAGAACATTGGAGGGGTAGGCTTGTAGAATTGTAGACTTATGAGGCTGGCCTTAGGGGTAAAACTTGGTTGGAGATTAATCAAATATCAAAGAGTTGGGTGAAAATATTACTTCAAAAATATATAAGTTCTTTTGATAAAATGAAATTATTTAGGAAATGAACCCTATCCAAAGGACTGCCAATATAGAACTTCATATCCAATAGTTTTCAATTGATGAAGAAACATACTAAATGGTCAGATAATAATGAGGAATATGTAAATTTTTGGTTTGATGCTTGGTTGAAGCCTTATACACTTATCTATGGTTGAAAATGGAAACATGTGCTTGGGTATTTATAGCTTATATAGGTCCAAAGTGTTATTTCCACAATAGTTTCTAGAAATGGATGGAATCAACACATTATCTAGTATGGTTGAAAAGAAATATAGGTAAACCAAAGAACATAGAATATATGGGGGGGTTCATGGATACCAAATAATATCATTATCAAAGAATAATATTACACAATCAATAAATAATAAAATTGTTGGTATGATGGGTATTTATACCCAAATACAAGTTACTTGTAGGTAAAGGTTGTGAGATCGACCTTTACGAATTAAAAATAATAAAATATCACAAAGGTACTTTTTTCAATGTTTACATGGGCCTAAAGTGCTAATATGAATAATACAATGCAAAAGTTGGTCATAGCCTTAAGATAAGCTTAACCACTACATATCCAACATATCCCCTTAAGCTGAATGGGGAACATGGAGTGAGACCCTTACTTGTCATCCCCCCTTAAAGGACACTCTCCTACCCTAGGTAGCTCCCACATGTGCACAAAATTGACCTCACACATGATGTTGGTTAAAATTTTTGCTTTCTATTCTAATAAAGGCATAAAAATTGAACCAAACATCCCTTGTACATGGAGCCATATCACAAAGTACATCCATAAAAACAAATCTTCTCTTCCTATAAGAGGAAACAAAAGAGGTTGAATTTGCTCCCAACTTATACATTTTGTTTAGACTCATCACAATATCCAAAAACAACAATTTTAAACCCATTGTCTATATCCTTATCCATTGATCAAGCTAGAATTTTACCTTCTTATTTGTGTGAGTAATGCAATAAATAAACAAAAGCTTAGGGTCAATATTAGGAACACAAAGTACCTCATTAGAGGAAAAAGATCCAATGTTAATTTCTCCACACCCTGCAACCTCCAATGAAGAATAATCTCTAACAACAACATGCTTGCTTAAATGTATTTTATCGTAACCATGTAGAAGATGTTTATGCTTCATCATGTGCCTAGTTGCCCTTGAATTTGCAATCCACTTATCCAAAGAAGCAGTCATTCATTATATTGAATGAACAACTATATATTCTTATAATGTTTCTCCATCAAAGATATCCTCACCTTGTGCATAAAAGATCACAACATCAACACCACTCTTTCTTATTGCTTCCTCAAATTTATTGATGTGAATCTTGCAAAATTATGTTTTGTGAGTTTTCATTTTGTAATAATCACATATAGGATTCTTTTAAAGGGTTGCTTGGGTTTCTCATTTGTCTTGGCTTCTTTTCATTTTGAGTTTTGGTAATAGCTTGCTTCATCATGTTCTTGGTTGACCCTAAATTTGCAATCCACTTATCCAAAGAAGTGGTTATCCAATATGTGGAATGAACAACTATATATTCTTGTGAGGTTTCTCCATCAAATATGTCCTCACCTTAAACATATAATATCACTACATCAACACCACTCTTTCTTGTTGCTTCCTCAAGTTTCTTGATGTAAATCTTGTACAATTTTGGTCTGTGATCTTTTTTATAAAACTCACATGTAGGCTTCTTAAAGGGTTGCTTGGACTTATTCTCATTTTGTCTTTGCTTCTTATCATTTTGAGATTTGTAAATGGCTTACTTTGGGTGAACTTGGTTGAAGATATAATTTCACTTATGCCTATTTTCTATTCTGGTGATGCAAAAAATACTTGAATACCTCATCAATTGGTAGTGCAAGAGAATCCATAAAGTAAATGTAAGCATCTCAAATACAACAAAAATTATCTCATATGTCTTTAACACATTGTTTAAGACAATATTTAGTGTTTTAAAAATTTTCCTCCTCCAATGCTCCTTGTTTTTCTCGTCTCTCCTTAGGTAATCCTCTTGCAGTATGGATATCTTCTTGTAGTTTCTTGAATGACTAATATACTCATCAACAATATCAAATGAGTCCATAAATATAGTTGCAAGAGAATCTAAACTATTGATTTGTATGAAATCAATATAATCATACAATCCATAAAATTCCTCAAATAACACTTTAGGGTCCGTGGTGCTGCTAACATGTATATCATAAACATTATCAACATAAAGGAATATGACACCGTGAACCTAACATAAAGGAATATGACACCATGAACCTAACATTATTTTACTTATAGAGCTACTTCACCTCTTAAATATTAGTATCATGAGGCTTATGATTCACATACTTGAAAACCTATTACGTCGAAGCAAAGCTTCAATATTTATTTTACAAGTAGCATAGTTTGGACCACTCAAAAAGGGCACATGGTGATCCATGAATATTCTACCAAAATATAAAATTCTACATGTGCTTCTAATCATAAGCAATACCACCAATGCAGATATCTCAAAACAAATGCATGATTTGAAAAAAGGAGGTTCAAAATGCTTATATACAAAATTTATGCCCCCTAAAAGTTTGGTCCTTAAATCATAAAAAAACCTCCAAAGCCTTTTAAAAGCTTATTTTTTTAGTACATATATTGAATGAGAGGTTGCCTTGTATCTTTGCATGAGTGGTTGAGGGGGTGCCAAGAGTGCATTGACTAGGTAGTATACTATAAAATTGCATGATACCCCTTGTCACAAATGAAGAGTTACCACCCATGCACTAACTATGTAGGCCATTGAATAGGATACCAATGAACTAGAATGTGCTACTTATTATATTTTGATTTACTACTTTATCTATAAACCATATTGTGTCACTTTTTGTGTCCTAATTCACTAAAAAATTTATGCTTTGCTAAGTTTATTGCTGATTGCACAAGCTACTTATCAAGTTTGACGAGTTAGAGAAATATTATTGGTCGATGTTATATTCATACTAGCCATATGGCATGCACTCTACCATGTTAGCCAACATACAACCTACCACATTCGTATAATTATAACTTGCCATGACAACACCTACATCATCATCTACATTAGTTCTCATGTGTTTTTATCATGATTCATATATAGATAGCCATATCATCACCTACATTAGCTACCATGTGTTATGCCACATCACTTTTATGGACTTCCATATGTTACATTTACATTGTCGCTACATCACCTATATGGACAATTATGTGTCAATTTTACACTACTACCATGACACATGTATGGATCACCACATTAATTGTATAGAATACCACATGTCAATTATACATTGTTGCTACATTATCATTTTCCTAAAAGGGGTGACATCATTTAGTGCCATGTCATCACTATCTTCCATAACTTTCACATCATCAGTGATTAAGGTAATGTTAATATCATCAAAGAGTTAGCATTAGGGGGTTTGAACTCATGATCTCTTTCTCCACCCAACATCTTATAATGTGTTGCATCGGTAATTATCCCCAAGGCACCCTTTGGGAGATAAAGGACCAATAATATTTTTTGTAAAGTAAAACATTTATCCCACCTTTTCACCCTTTGCATGATGTAGTCACATGCCTATGCGTGCCCCCTTTCTTGCTAGGCCATTAAGTATTCCCTTCATATTATATCTTTTAAATTTAAAAACTTCAATTTTGGAGGGAAAAGTAAAAATAAAATGAATGCGAATTTGAGGTACCTAAAGTCATATCGAGCAAAAGTGCTAAATTTGGACCCCTTGAAATTTCACAAAGAATCTAAAAAATCTAATAATTCATTTATACTTGTCATGGTTTTTCCTATATATAATACTTTTATTGTATATAACCAATTAGGACATCCTCTCATGCCTATGTAGCAAAAATTTGTCAAACCATTTTTACAACTCTGTCAAGTGGTTCAAAGGTCTTTGCCAAGCACAAAAGCCTTTCCATGGCTTCTTTGCCACTAGGGGTCTATATAAAATTATTTAGCCTCTTATTTTATTCTTTCATGATAACAAAGTAGTCTAGCCTCTCATCTAAGATGCTACTGGACACAAGAAGCCAAAAAATAAAAAGAAAATAGATTTGTAAAAAAAACTATAAAAGACAAATAAGTTAAAAAACTTAATTATAAAACTAAAACATCCATCTAATCATAAATTAAAAATAAAAAGGAGCGGGTGCCAAAGAGAGGAACAAGTGAAACTATCGATGAATATTTTTCTAGAGCAAATCTGCTAATCCTAGTGAGATCCTTGTGATCTAGGCCCATCTAAGGTTTTTATTAGAAATAACCCTTCTTTTAATTCCACCGTTAGTTTTAAAACAAAAATATTCTTCGTTGATTCAATTACACTTACCATTAGGAGAAGTTGTTGAAGCCAAATTGTTGATAGAAGCAATTGAGTAATGGAGATTCACACCCACTCTAATACCATGTTATATTTCATAGCAGTTTTTAGAAACAATGGAATCAACACATTACCTAGTATTACTAAAAAAAACACATAATATATGAGGGTGTCCATGGACACGAAATAATCTTACTATCAAGGAATATAATTACACAACCACTTGATAACAAAATGGTTGTTATGTTGGAGTATTTAAACCCAAATACAAGTTACCTTTAGATCAAGGTTGTGAGATCAACCTTTAAGAATAAAAAATAATAAACTATTACAAAGATACTTTTTTCAAGGCTTACATAGGTCCAAAGGCCTAATATAAAATATACAATACAAAAATTAGTTGTGGCCTCAAGAGAAGCTTAACCACCACATATTCCAACAAAAAGGTCAAAGATTATATTAATGCGAGCAATAGTTCTAGATCATAGATTTCTATTAGTAACCTAGTTGAAAAAGATAAACTCAAACAAATTGTAGATGAGTTTCAAAAGATGGTTCAAGAGTTTTTATTTACCTATTTTTATACGAAAGGTTGAGTTGGTTTGGAATCTATTAAAATATGGTGGATACTTAGTCAAGTTGGAATATGTGATAGAGAACAATCAAAATTTTCTACTTGCAAAAATTTCACTTGAGAAAATGTTTGATCCCTAAAGACTATCCCAAAGGTCTTAATAATCCTTTGGTTAATAGTTCAAAGTAATATTCTTATAGGAAAGATTCTAGAAAGAAGAGGATATCATGGACCTTTCATATGTACCTTATGTGAGAAGAATTTTGAAACATCGTATCATTTACTTCTTCATTGTCCCTTTGTTCACACCATTTGGGGTTACTTTTTGAAAACATAAAAATATATTGGGTAGCTCCATCAACACTGAAAGAGTTGATGAAATGTTGAATTAATTATTTAAAGCTAAAGTACTATTTATTGTTTGGAGGTGGTGTTTTTTGAAATAACGAAGGCAAAAATTCTCCTTACTTATAATCATATAAAACTTCAACTAATAACTACGTAAAGTCTAAGGATATTCTTATAAGGGTTAAAATTGTAATGGAAAAAGAATGGAAATATATCTCAATTGAGGGGATTCACAAATTATCATTAATACTATCAACAAAATAGATGTGGAGATTGAATTAAAACTAACATTATTATTGATGTTCATAACTATTATTGGTGGCAATACCTTAAAAATATGAGCATATGTATAAATAAGGAGATTATGTAACATGATGGTGGTGTTAATCTTCATTTTGGTGGAATTTAAATTTTAGATGACAAGTCGTCGAGTAAGATTTTATTTTTTAATGAAAACGTTGTGAAGAAATTAAATACAAAAACATAACACTTGCTTAAGATGAAGATTGTATTTGATAGAAAGAAAAACAAATATATTTGATAAAAGGACATGTTGGTTATATTTTAATTAAATTGACAACAAATGTAATATTTTGATATTTTAATGAAAATAATCCTAATAAAAATCATATAACTTATTAAAAAACACAGTGTTGGGAGTGTGTGAAAGGGTGGGTGTGTGTTAAATTCCTCATTTGTAAGCATAGCTCTTAGCTTTACAGGGATCATGGTTGGGAGGAGATTACTGTAAGTTGATCGTAGGAGTTTTTCACACTATAACTTATTTAAAAAATTAAATTAATATTAAAATTATTTATAATACTTTATATATATATTATAAAATTTACTAAATAATGCAATTTATAATAACTTCAATTTTTATTTAGTTTTTAAACCTTTTTAATAAATTAATTTTAAAATACTAAAAACTACATTTATAATAATTAATTATTATTATTATTATTTTTAAAAGTAATATTTTTTGTACACGCCTATTATGGGGATGGAACGCGGGTCACATCACCGATAACGCAAATGGCATCCTTACCGATAAACTATTAGTTTTTAAATTTTTTTGATAAAATTGCCAACAAAACAACTAAGAAAATAATAAGCGCGCCTTTAAAAAACACGCTAATTAGTTCCACAAGGGTTATGAGAATATCACAATCTCTCCTTTTAATTAACATATACAAAATTTTGAAGACAAACAAAGCTATGCAAGTAAGGACTAGGCATCATTACTTTTATTAATTTATTTTATAAAAACACTTTTTCAATGATTTTATTTGTCCATGTTTATTATTATTTTTTATATAATTATTTTATAAATCTTAATTTATTGAATAAAAATAAATTTAACAAAAATTAATTATTTAAAAACAAAAAATTTAAACAAACATAAAATCTATTCCTTTAGAACAATAAATTATTTTTAATTATAAAATATATATATAATTGGTGTGTTTAAATAGATTGATAAGTATGGAACGTTTGCCTATATAAAAAACTAAGCTCTATCAACTTAAAAAAAGCGTACATGCACTATAGTTATATTGTTTTCTTTCTATAAACATGATAAAATATTATTTCTTTTTAAAATTTATTTGATTGTAATATAAAATCTTTTTGGTGATTATTATGTTAATAATATATATCTTGGGTGTGAGTTATGTTAGATTTTTTTTTTTTTTTTAGCTTTTTATGACCTCAACCGAGATGGCTTAGTGATTTCCGCTGGGGTTATAGGGGAAGGGAGACAGAACCCGTCAATGGCATTTTTGGGTGTCTTTGAAAATGGCTTCTGCTAAAAAAATTTGTGGTAAGGGTTTATTTCTTAATGTTATTTTTCTTTCCAGTTTATTAAATTTGCATATAGTTGGTTAAAGTTGCACAAGTATTTTGTCGAGCATATCTCTTCTAAATCATTATTGAGGGTTTGGATCTCTTCGACATGGGCCTCTCATGAATATACTTTTCAATTGGTATAAATTTTTTTTTTTTTTTTTTTTTTTGAGTAATACTTCTTATGCACATCCGTCAGGGATTGAATCCAAGTCACATCATCGATAATGCGAGTGGCATCCTTATTGGTAAACCACATCACGCGGATAATTGGTACAAAATCTTACCCAAGGTTTTTCCTTTAGGTTTTTTCCTCTTTCGTTTTGCTAACCTTGCACATGCCACAACTCTTTATTAGCACGGTCACTGGTATTTACGAAGCTCTTTGTTCATTCTCTCATTGTGGACCTATGATTTTATTGTCTCTACATACAAACTCTCCAAAGTTTCGATTTGGGTAGAGTTCCCCAATCTTCCCATCCCTTTGTGGGTTGGTTTGGACCAAATTGTCGGTGTGCTTAAGCATGTGGTTTTCATTGAAAATTTTTCAATACTCATCTCACCCAACGGGTATGTGTAGAGGTAGATTTGTCAAAGGATCTACCCGATTTCATCACCATTCAAGTGGGGGAGGTCACCATTTCTCAATGGGTGGTTTACATTAATCTCTTAAACACTTGTTTTTGTTGCCAAGCACCCAATCATAAGGCGGTCTATCTGTGTACGTCGCATCCTAAGCTAAAATTGATTTTCGTGCCCACCCATGGGGCAACCACTCAACCTAAGGCGGATGGTTGAATCACTATAGGTCGTTGCAAAAATTTGCATTCTCGTCTTGTTCCAACTCCACAAACGACATATTTTTCGATCCACAGACGACGGTTGTTACATGCTTACAACCTTCAAGTCCACAGTCGACGAGTTTTTCGGATCCACAATCGATGGATGGTCGTCACAAGCTCACTGCCTTCACTTCCACACAACTATTTTTCTCGTTCCAGTCCTCATCCAAAAAGGGTTTACCACCATATGCACAACCATCATTGATGAAATTGGTAGTTCCTACAAAGGAGGCAAAATATGAGGATCCCTCCCCTTCTATGTGGTTTTGGCATTCCTAGAGTTCTTTAGAGGAGAACGCAGATGAGGACAGTCTACTTGAAAAACAATTTCACTTATCCGAACCTTGGTGGACTAGTGATAAACCCAACAGTTTTAATAGCTTTGGGGCATTGGCATTGCTTGAACATAAGTAAGACAACAAAGTCTCAACGGAGCAACCGATCTTTACATTTGATACTAGGGTCATTAGTCTACTTGGAAAGATTTACTTACACAAACGTTTGATGGAACCAACCATTTTGTGAGTTAGATCTTTCCAGAGTTACAGTTCTATAGTTTAGGGATTTTTACTCTAGTTTATTTTTAGTATCTTAGTTCTATAGTGTAAGTGACATATCTCTTAATGATTTGTTCATCGTTCTTTTTGTTTTCTTAGACCTGTTTAACCTTTGTTTAGTTTCTTGCATAGACTTTGGGGTGTGCTTCCATACCACCCAGTTTTTTGTGAATTCTTACTCTTATTATTTTTTAATAAGATTAAGTCACTTTCAACAATCCCTATATATATAAATCTTAACAAAAATGTATTTATATTAATATTTATAAAAAATGCATGCATATAATTAATTTTTTTAACTTTCAAGAAAAAATATTAGTTTGAATCTCATTACATACATGAATAATTAAGAAAAGACTTTGGAACTTCAAATAAAAAGTGCAAATCCAATGGGATAGAGTTGTATACATTTTTTATTTTTGTCTCGATTTGGTTAGTGTGAGAAACCCCTACAATTGATGCTTAAGGATGGGCATCCCCATCCCACCATGACCTCTCATGAGGGAGAGAGTTGAGCTTATCAATAGGGGATTTATAACACAACCACACATACACTGCCATTTGAACCTTAGACCTTCTAAAGAAGAACCACACCCCAAACCATTGCATTGTTCCTCGCGAGACTATACCATGCATTGTTAATGAGAATCTGGTTGGATAGAAGATAAATAACATGAGGGTGATCTCATATGACCTATAGTTTTATGAACGTTTTTTTTTTACATGGTGGAATCGGTAGCCGCTACAAATCCGGGTAGGTTGTCTAGCTTTTTATAGCCACCACAGTATTCTGCGTTGTCCGCCCTAGAAGCCACCACACAGATCTTCGCGTAATACACCCCTATAACCGCCATGCCACAATCATTTTAAACCTTTTACGCTGCTAAAAGCACCAAGAAATGGACAAGCGTTCAATCCGACGAAGCCCGAGATTTGAACCTTGGACCTCCGCCCCCTTATGAAGTTTGGATGAACCAATTCGTCTACACCTCGGACCTAGTTTTATGAACGTTACTATACTTTTACCTTTACTTTTAATATCCATAATACTAATTAAATTATATATAAGATTAAACAAATGATATGTACCTAATTGATTTCAATTTCATATAATTAATTATACATAAATAAATTTAAAATTATTATTTTTAAATAATTATTTTTTGTATTGAATAATTTATTTGATTAAACTGGGAAACACAATGTAAAAAAGTAGTTTGTCACCATTATGTCCATTTATATATTTTTTTTCTAGGTTAATAATTCCCTAAGAGCAAAATGTAAAAAATAAATAAATAAATAAAATCACATTGAAAAGTCTTCGATATAAAATTTTTGAAAAAATCTTAAGTCTAAAAAATAAAAAAACATTAAACTATGCTCAAGCAACTATCAAAAGCAATGTTGTAACTAGTGGTCCACCATCACATCTCTTAGAAGTTTTCATGTTACATGAAACATAAGTCTAAAAAATAAGAAAACATTAAGCTAAATTCAAGCAACTATCAAAAGCAATGTTGTAACTAGTGGTCCACCATCACATCTCTTAGAAGTTTTCATGTTACATGAAACATAAGTCTAAAAAATAAGAAAACATTAAGTGAAGTTCAAGCAACTATCAAAAGTAATGTTGTAGCTGGTGATCTACTATCACGATCTCCTAAAAGTTTTTGTATTGCATGAAATATCTCCAAACAATGACAAAGGTCCTTTAACTCCATCTACACTATATGAATTTTTAAATAATTATTTAAAATATATATATTAATTGGTTATATACGATTGAAATAAGCTCACCTATATTACATTATCACCACATAGTGGTATTACAACAAAGCTTGAATAGTGTCCATATATTGTTTGTCAATATTTGAACTGTGGTCTCCTCTTTAATTGAGGCTTCTAACTAGTTGAGCTAATGCCACTTGATATAATTAGTTAAAATGTTTGCAATAAATAGTTCAAAACATTTTTTAAAAATATTTTTAATAATATATATAGAAAAATATATTAAAATATAGATATTTTCACAAAGGTATAAATATGAGGCTTATTAAATAACAAATGTTTGGTTCTAGTCATGATCACCTTTTTGTTAGGTATACACATAAAGAAATTACAAAGAGAAAAAACTAGTGAAATTTGTTATTGAGCAAAGTAGTTTTTAGAAACCATAAGGTTATATCAATTATCTAATTGTTTATCTGATTATATAAGACAGTATCATGTACAATCTTATCTCCTTTTGAATTTGAACTTTGGATATTTTATATAGATTTTTAAAGTCATAATTGTCTAACCCACTTAAATTGGCCCACTCAAAGTGTGCTATTACTAAGGGGAGGCAAAAAATTGACCCCATTGAAAGGAAAAAGTTAACCCATTAAGAAGAATCTTTGAACCAGTGTTTACATTAAAAGAATATTTGAATTGATATTTACCTTAATTCCTTAACCATGGTTGTCATCTATACCCTAATTTAGAGGTACCATGGTTGGAGATAAAGTACATCTATTACATTTTGAAATGTTAAATGGAGTTAGTGTCATTCTTTAAATGTATGGTTTTATTTTAAGCGAAAAACCCCTTGTGGGGTCGCCTTGGTTTGAGAGACCACGACCAAGGGGTTCTACACCGTCAAAGTCACCGGGGAGTCACGCCCGGCCCTACTCGCACCGATATTATCAATTGGATTTTTGGGTACCCAATTCAACTTTTTGGTAGGGTGAAGATTCGAACCTAGGACCTCCCTTGGAGGATTGCCCTCTCCTCTCCAACTCACCTACAACACATGGGTAGCCTTTGTGTCTCTCTTTGCATCGCAGAGGTTCGAATCGTGGACCTCTTGTTCAACGGGGCCAAGCTCGCCTTCTCCACTTGCGCTACAAAGACAAACTTTTAAAGGTATGGTTTTGAAAGGGTTGTAATCTTCTTCTTTATTATAATAATCCAACAAGTACAATAGGTCATATCAACTAAACTAGTTACATGAGTTATACATTCTTCATTAGGACTTGAATCTTAGTGTAAAGTACATCATCTATATGTCAACCATTGAACTAAGACCTCATAAACAAATCGGTATAAGATATATATTTAAATTTAAATTATTAATAAATTATATAAGTATTAAAATATTTAAATTTGAATTGTTTATATATGGATAGCGGGTGCGAACTCAAACTAGGAGGAAGTGTTGTCGATAACGAGTGAGAATGTGAGCTAGGAAGAAGTGCAATCGATAGCGAGTGCGAATGCGAGCCAATTGGAAGTGAGGGAGGAAGTTTTGTCGGTAGTGAGTGTGAATGCGAGCCAACTAGGAGTAAGTGCAGCCGATAGCGAGTGCGAGCGCAAGCCGAGAGTGAGTGCAACAGGTAGCGAGTGCGAACGTGAGCTGGGAGAGAGTGCAACTGGTAGCGAGTGCAAGCATGAGTTGGAAGTGAGTGCAGTTGGCAGCGAGTATAAAAAATTTAGGTAACATGGAAATAAAGTCATTTATGAAAGTGCTTACTAAAAGTGTGAATGACCAAGTTGAAAGTTTAGATGCTCTATCTAGCAATAGGAAGAGGAGAGAATCTATGGAAAACCCAGTCCAGGTAGCATATTCTATGTCGGAAGTGATTATCAAGGATGAGATGATTGAGAATGATATAATGATTCTTAAAACCAGAGGGTTAATTTGTAAGTTTTTGAGAATTAAAATTGGATTAAGTGGAAATGGGGATTGAATTAAAATTACTCCATGAATTTTCTTCCAAAAGGATTTTTTCTCATTATTTTCTCTAGTTTAAAAATAAGGGATAAAATAATGGATGGATGCCCATGGTTTAGGGGTAAAGATACATTATATTTAAGACCTTGGAGTGAGAATTTTTTTGTGGAAACAAAAACTATTAAAAGGCTTCCAGTATGGATTAGGCTTTTTGGACTTCTTTATAAACTCATCAATAAAGAGGTTTTGAAGAATATTGGTAATACCCTAGGTGAATTCATCCAGGAGGGACCAACTACTAAGGAGAAGGCATGTTGTATACATTCGAATATGTGTTGCCATGGGTATTTTTAATCCTTTACCGCAATCGATTAGGATTAAATCTGAATCAAGAGAATGGGATTAACAAGTGTATTATGAAAACATTGCATTTTGATATTGTAAATATCATGAAACTGGGCACATGGCAAGAGATTGCAAAGTGAAAATGGAGGAAGAGATTATTTTTTTGGGCATGAGGGTAGTTTCAATTTGAAACAAGGATACCATATCATAGGAGAAGCTAGGTCAAATCAAGGATTTTCCACTCCTAAGAAAGTGGCTACAAAAATCCCTCTACATCATCAGATGGTGAAGGCCATTACAGTTCATTCAAATCAGACATTAAAGGGAAAAAATGATATGGAATATGAGGAAGTACAATGCACAAATTCAAATATAAAAGGAGCTAAAGATGTGAAGGAACATGGGAAGACAAATTTTAATATAAAGGAATATGGGGAGACAAATTTTAAAGCAAATGAGGGGAATGAGGTCAAGCTTAATCTAGGTAAATCACCTTTATTATCCTCAAGTAGCTTAAAATCTTCTCCTTACAAAAAAATGAAAGTAGTACAGAGTGTATTCCTTGCACTTTAGGATTTCAAGAGCAGTATAGTAAAGAAAATCTTGTAGAGGATATCCAAGGAAATTTAGGTATTTCAGGTTAACATAAGAAAGTGATTTCTATGGAGGATCATCTATGCAGTTTAGAGTTTTCAGGGCAACATAGAGAAGGAAATATTATTGAGGCTATTCCTTGCACTTTCAACTCTTTAAGGCAACATAAATATTTAGAAGATAAGTCCCATTTTGAACAATATGAAAAAATGGAAGATATTGATGAAGATGAGAGTGGTGGAAAGAATGGAAGAAGGAGAGGAAGGCTATCACAAAAAAAAAAAAAAAGAGATAAAGAAACTTAAAAGGATATTGATCTAGGAAGCTAAATAAAAATATCACAAGTGTTAAGAAGAAGTGGGGTTAAGCCCACTAATAAAAATAAAAAGTGTTGATGATGAAAATGATATCATGGAATAGTAGGGGTATGAATAAAACCCCTAAAAAAGAGTTATTAAGGAATTAATAGGTTGTTATAGTCTTGAGTTCATTTTAATACAAGAAACAAAATCAAGTAGTGAGGAATGTAAGGATCCTTTAAGAAGATTTGGAAGTCAGGTGATTGTTTAGCAGTTTCTTTTATAGGAGCTTCAGGTGGTATCCCAATAATATGGGATAAATGCAAATGGGATGGACAACTATTAGAAGTAAAAAGTAATTGGGTTGTTGGATTATTTTGCAGGAAAGAGGAAAAATCAAAGTTGGGGTTATAAATGTATATGCTCCAACTAAAGTTACTCCTTGTGAAAGATGTTGGAAGGACCTTAGTATACTTTTGTCAAATAAAATGATAATTCGTTGTTATCTATGGATTCTTGGGGGTGATTTTAATACTGTTATATCTCCTTTGTAAAATAAGGGTGACCTTCTAGGATGGTCGAAATCAATGCAAGATTTAGCTTCATTTTTCAATTCAAATGACCTTTGGGATGTTAGTCCCTCAAGCTTTCAATACACATGAGATAATATATGCAATGGAAAAAATCATATAGCAAAAAGACTAGAGATTTTTGTTATCCAATAAATGGTTGCAAACAAAGTATATAATCTCTTCAAATATTTTATTGTGAGCAGGATCATATCACAAACCCATTCTTTTGACTTGTGAGTCACCTAACAATGGTCATCTAAAGCCATTTCACTTCTAGTCTATGTGGCTCCAAGACCTTGATTTTTTCCAAATGGTTATGTTATGGTGGGTTGAATCAAAATTTGAAGGATTGCGTATGTACAAGTTTGTTCAAAAGTTGAAATGTTTAAAGGAGCAAATGAAGATATGAAATATCAAATATTTTGGTAATATTTTTAAAGAAAAAAAGGAAATTGAATCCAAGCTCAAAAATTTACAAGAGATAGTAGAAATCAATGGAATGGACTAGGATTCTTATGTGAAAAAAAAACAATTACTTTTATTATCATAATTCATTGAAGAAGGAGGAGTCATATTGGTTTCAAAAATCTAGAGAGAAATGGCTCAAGGAAAGAGATAGAAATACAACATTTTTCATGATACAACAAAAACAAAAATTTTTATTCATCATATTAAAAATATTATATATCCAGATGGAAGAAATATTGAGGATGAAGAAGATATAAGGAAGGAAGCTATAAATTATTTTATTATATTCTAGGCAATATAAGGAGGCACAAGAAAAACTTTTGCAAAATATTCCATCACTTATCATTGAGGTACAAAATGAAAGCTTGATGAAGAAATTTTTTATGGAGGAGCTCCATGAAGTAGTTTTCTCTTTCCATCGTAACAAAAACTTGGCCTCGATGGATTTCCTGCAATTTTATTTCAAAAAATTAGGATTATTGAAGAGTGATATGTTAGATGCAGTTGAAGAGGATCGAAAAAGAAAGGCTATAATAAGTGATATCAATGCTACTTTTATTACCTTGGTTCCCAAGAAATATGACACAAAATATTTTGATAAATTTCATCCAATAAGCCTTTGTAATATGATTTATAAGATCATTTGAAAAATTATGACAAATAGGTTAAAGGGCATTCTAGGGTGTCTTATCTCAGAGGAACGAGGTGGCTTTGTTCAGGGTAAACAAATTCTTGATGGTATAATTATTGCACGAGAGGCCATACATTCTCTTCATTCTATGAAAAAACCAGGTATGTTTTTGAAATTATATATGAACCAAGCGTATGATAGGGTTTATTGGAATTTTCTACATGCTATTCTCAAAATTTTTGGCTTTGATTATAGTTGGTGTGAGTGGGTTAAATGTTGTTATAGCACTGCAAAATTTTCTATTTTGATCAATAGTTCTCCTGCTAGGTACTTCAAGTCATCTTATGGACTTCGTCAAGGTGATCCTCTTTCTCCTTATTTATTTATTATTTTGGTAGAAGCATTAGGGAGAGCCTTTTCAAAGGCAAAAAGGGAAAGAAAAATCAAGGGTATTCAAGTTGCAAAAAATGGTCCCTTCAAATCTCATTTTCAATTTATTGATGATACTTTTCTTTTGGGCCATCCCTCAATCAGTGAGGCCATGGAGTTCAAATCAATATTATCATGTTATGAGAAGGCTACTGGACAGTTGGCAAGTACTTCAAAATCCAGGATCTTTTTCATTAATACTGCCCTAGATTTCCAACAAATTATTGTAAATATTTTAGGGTTCAAAATTGAAAAATATCCATCAACCTACTTGGATATTCCTTTGTCTGATTAAGGGAATAAAAAGGAGCTTTGGATCTCTTTTTTGGATAGAATGAAAGCTTGCTTGGCAGGTTGGAAAGGTAAGTTCTTAACCATGGCAGGAAGGCTACAACTCATAAAGACTACTTTGCAATCCATTCCTATTTATATGATATCACTTTCACGACTGCCAACAAGTACTGCATAAAAAATAGATAAAATTCAAAGAGTCTTTCTATGGAAAGGTTGTGAGGAAAAATTTAGGTTTCCTCTTTGTAAGTGGGATAGGGTTTGCAAAGCAAAGAATATTGGAGGAGTAGGCTTGTAAAATTGTAGACCTTTGAATTTGGCATTAGGAGCAAAGCTTGGGTGGAGACTATTCAGAGATCAAAGAAAGAATTGGGAAAAATTATTACTTCAAAAATATATAGGTTCTCTTAATGCAATAAAATTTTTTAGGAAGAGAACTCTACCCAAAGGATCGTCAACATGGGACTTCATATCAGAGAATTTACATTTGATAAAGAAACATATTAGATGGTCAGTCAATGAGGGGAGTCGATGCTTAGTTGAAGCCTTATCCTCTTATCTCTAATTCAAAATGGAAACCATTGGCTCAAGCGTGCATAGGATGTAAAGGTCCAAAGGTCAAATATTATATTATTATGAGCAAAAACTCGAGATCATGAATTTATTTTAGTAACCTAGTTGAAGGAGAGGAACTCAAAAAAATTGTAAATGAACTTCAAAAGATGCTTCGAGAGTTTTATTTGTTAATTGTTACACGAAAGGATGAGTTGGTTTGGAATCTATCAAAGGATTAGGGATACTCGGTCAAGTTGGGATATGAGAATTTAGAACAATCAAAATTTCCTTCTCCCAACTATTTTCCTTGGAAGAACGTTTGGTCATTAGAGGCTCTCCCTAAGGCCTCAACATTTCTTTGGTTAGCAGTTCAATGTAATATTCTTACCAGAGAGAATCTACAAAGAAGAGGATATTGTGGACCCTTCAGACGTGCCTTGTGTGAGAAGGATTTAGATTGTGTGAGAAGGATTTAGAAATGTTAGACCATTTACTTATTCATTGTCCGTTTACTCACACCATTTGGGGTTATTTTTTAAAAAATATGAAATTATATTGGGTAGCTCCATCAACATTGAAAGAGTTGATAAAATGTTGGATACATTTTTTTTTTATTATTAAGGTAGAAGAAGGGATTTTGAAAGGGATCCCAAACCTTTTACAATAAATATCAAAGAATAATATTTACACTCCAAATATGGTTCTAGAAATAAGGTTTCAGACCTTAAACAAGAAGATCAAACAACCTAAATACTATCTAAGTTTTTAACTTCATGATCATTTAAGATTACAAAATATGTAACATACAATGAACAATCAACAAACCCATACAAAGCTTAAACTTTTTATTGGACCTTGAGCATCAACATCCTCCTTTTTAGGTCCTCCAAGTGATTTTTTGCTTCTTTTAGTTTCCCAAGAACAATTGGAGAAAAAATTTTGATGAGTCAAAAAAATCTTTCAAGAAGCAGTTTAGTATGCAGGTCTTTCAATATGCAGTTCTTGTCCCTTATTCATGGCTCTCTTCAATGAGACACTCGAGAAAACATATTACACAGAAGGATCAATCATGTCATATTTTCTTCTGATGCTCCGATTGCTGGTACAAATAGTGACTGATGTTTTTTAGGTGGACTCAAAAACATGAGTATTGGGACTTAGAGAAGCCCCACATACCAGCTCCAGTCCCATTGGGAAACAAAATGCAACTTGTAGCTCACAAAATAATTATTAGTAAAAACACCAAGATTAGAGAAACCCAAAAGTGGAGTTCGCCAGAGACAAAAACTTGTTCGCTCAATAACACATGATCCAGCTACAAAATAAAGGATCCACCACTGTTGGAGACTCACAAAAGCTAAAGCATCTGCCATTATTTGTTGGAATTTATGGCTTGAAAGGAATAATAGAATTTTTAAAAATAAATATCAAAATCATGTCCAAGTTTGGAACCGTATTAGTGCCTCTTGAAGAATGTATAAAAATACGGTACTCGTCTTGGGAAGTCTCAATTTCATAAAAATAAAAAGAGGTGCCAATAACTTGGCTACATGATTTAAACATACATGGAAGAGCCATCTACGACAAAGGAATTAATACAAAGGATCTACTTCGATCTATGGTAAAATGAAAATGTCTAGAAATTGGGTTTCTAGAAAAGTTGATGGAGGTGGTGTTTTTAGAAATAGTGAAAGCAAAATTCTCCTCACTTATTTAGAATCATATGGAACTTCAACTAACAACTATGTAGAGGCTAGGGCACTTCTTACAGGGATTAAAATTGCAACAGAAAAAGGATGGAAATATATTTCAGTTGAGGGAGACTCATAAATTATCATCAATGCTATTAACAAAAATGGATGTGGAGACTGGATAAAAAACAGTATTATTGTTGATGTTCAGTGTCTATTACTAGAGTCAATCTCCTGGTAGTGTGAGCATATATATAGAGAAGGAAATTGAGTAGCAGATAAATTAACGAATTATGGTGTCAATCTTCATCTCATCTCATCTCGATGAAATTCAAATTTTAGAAGGCAACGAGATTTTATGTTTTAATCAAAATTATGTCAAGGAGTTGATTGTGAAAACAACATGTTGAGGAAGTTGAAGAATATATTTAAGAGAAAAAAAATGAAAAATTCGTGATAAAAATAAAAATGTGTGCTACAACAAATGTAATATTTTGGTATTGTAATGGAAGTGGCCCCTAATAGAAGCCACATATAATCTATTAAAAATATATATTTTTTAATTTAGAGCACAAGTGGAGAAGGCGAGCCTGGCCCATTAAATAGGAGGTACACGGTTTGAACCTCTGCGATGTGAAGGGGAACACAAAAAATATTTTGTGGCTTCCCTTTAGATAGTGGTATACCCAGATAGGATGTCACTACTAACCACTTAAGAGCGCCTCTCGAGGTTTTCTCTCTATCCTAAGAGTTTAATCCACTTGAGTAGGTGAGTTGATTGATCACGATGGGAAACTTAACAAAGGGTGCTGGTTGTGTAAGCTTACTATAGGGTAAGGGCTTTGACGTGTCTTTGAGAGGTCCAAGGTTTAAAACCCCACTAAGTAAAAGGGGACTAGAAACTTGTATAAACTTATTGAAATAATAATAACTTAATATTATTAAATAATATTAATTCAATTAATCAAATTCTTTAACTAAAAACAAGTTTAAATAAGTTTGAATCTTGTCAACTTATATATTCAAGTTATTATAATACTATTAAGAATAATTATTAATATATATATATATATATATATAAAACCTTCTCTAATTTCTATAAACCATTATTTTTATAATTAATATTTTAAAAAATATATATATAAAATATCTTAAAATAAATTTAAAAAATAAAAAATAATCACAATAAAATATAAAACTGATGGTTGTTATTACTATAATATAAAATTTATTTTAAAAATTAAATAAAATAAAGACATTCGCACAAATGGCCAAAGTGAAAGTGAGCGTGGTTGTTTATAACTAAAATAAATTCGCGCTTACACAAGCGAATCATCAGCCATTGAAAAAAAATGGAACGTAGGGGTACGACATAACCTCAAAGATGCTCTATATTGTTTTTTTTTTTTTTCAATATTTTTTATAGACCGTGGTTGAATTTGGATTTTATTATCATAATATTTTGTTGGTAGATTATACACAATTTGTTTTGAGTTTGGATTAACTATTGTGGTTTTAGAACCTAAATTTCAGTTTCAATCATAAAATATATCACTTGATTTGTGTATGATCAAATTAATTTGTTAGAAAATAAAAGACTAATCACATTAAAATAAATACAATATAATTAAAATCTATATATAATGTTTACATGTTAACTATATTTAACATCACTATATTTTTTATAACTACTGAATATGATTTATTGTACTAAAAAAAAATATAACCTTTTTAAAATCTTGTTTTTTTTAAAAAAATAAAAAGAAAAACCACTCTAAAATTTTGGAGGACATTAAAATTTTACAATTACAATTAAATAAGAGTTAAGGTCAACCCATAATGTTTATGTGCCCTACCAACCATATTAAAAATAAGTTATTTTGTAATACAATTTAAGTGGTTTATTAATAAAACATTAAAGTTCAATTAGCTTCAAATCAAAATATCTAAATATATCTTAAAAAAAAAAAATATTAAAATTTAAAATAAAGGTTAAGGTTTCAATCAAAATTAAAAAAAAAAATTAAATTTATAAAAGTTGTTTTTTTTAAATTCCAAACATGGGAGTAAGTTAAAATAAAATAACATCAAAGTAAAACAATTAAATATTAAACATATCCAACACGTGGAGCTCTGACATTCGTGTAAATAACTCCATGCCACCGGACGTGGTGGCCGACCATGGCCAAAACTTGCGAGCCACGCAAGAACGAGGTCGTTGGAGGAGGCGAGACAATGAGTCTCTACGTTATTTAATGGCACCCTTATCACGATGTTGTAACGAATGATAATGAATTTTATCATTAAATATAACTGGCCAGACTATTTTTTTCATCACCGCCTTAATATTGTGGTTAACAAGTAAATTAAAGATATTTTATTGTTGTGATATAAAATCAGTGTTTTAATGACATAAATAATAATATAATTAAGTAGTGATGTTTGAACATGAAAATAAAATAAAATAAAATAGAATTTGTATTAATGTTCATCTCTGATAAAAAAAGGTCGATAGAACTACTGTAAAGTAAGACATATACAAATCAAGTGCCTAATGTAGCTCTAGAGAAAATAAAGTAAGAAAAACACTAAACAGAATGATATGATATACAAGATCTGTGGATCAAGGATTACTCCCAACATTCAAAGTTGAAGAGAAGTGAGTGATATAAGAGTTGGATGTCGTCGTAGATGTTCTTTGTTGGAGTCGACGATGGGTTGATCTTGTTGTATCTCTGTGATCACCCTTGCGCTTCCTGGTCATGGCCTCTGGAGGTTGGAAGAATGAAGTGATAAGTCGAGATCCTGTTATCTTCTGCAAACTGTTACTAAATAGTTATTTCCTGAGATTGAATAATTCCCGGATGAAAAGGACAATGCATCTTTGATCTTCATAATTAATCCAAGATTTTAGTGTATGGGTGTTTTTGAATAAGCAATAATATCTACCTCGTATCTCGTAGTAGACAGGACAAGTGAAAATGAAATGCTCCCGGATTCCACATCAAGACTGCACAATCTGCAAATACGTTGATCTCTGGGAAGGTGTTGATCTATCTCAATACGCAGTTGGTGGGACAGACTCATAGCAGCTAGAGGAAACCTGAGGCTATGTGACATCTGTATCAAGTTATATTTTGGAGTAGTGATCAATCCATTCTCTAATTGAAGATAAAAGTGAGAGTAATGGAGCAGTTTTGGTGAAAGAGGTTCCTTTGGATTAGTCCAAGTAGTTTTTATATATGCTAAGTAAATCTCATCTCCAATATCCTTATTAGAGTATGGTGCATTGATTGATGCTTTAGTAGGAGGAGGTCTCATGATGTCTAGGCCAAGAAATTGAAGTAGAGTAGTAGTTTGAGCATACCAGCAATTCCTGACCCCTTGATGAGCATACCAGCAATTGGAGTATGGTGCATTGATTGATGCTTTAGTAGAAAGAGGTCTCATGATGTCTAGGTCAAGAGATTGAAGTAGAGTAATAGTCTGAGCATACCACAATTCCCGACCCCTTGATGAGCATACCAGCAATACTTGAAAATAGAAAGTTAAAGAAATTAAATTTATTAAAATTAATTTTAACATAAATTATAAAAAAATCAATAAAAGTTTTTAAGATAATAAACACAAAATTTTCTTTATTTATAATAATATAGAATTTTAAGTCTTAATTATAAAGAGGTTAAGCTATTTTTTTATAAATATCAAAATTATAATAAAAATATAGTTTTTTTTTCTTTAAGATTTGGTTAGTGTGAGAAATCCTTACGACCAACGCAACACTGAGCACTCTCTTCTCAACCATGATCCCTCGTAAAATCGAGATCTATGCTTATCAATAGGGAATTTAACACACAACCACCATACACCTACTCCCTCACACACTCGCTAACGCCGTGGTTTGAAACTTGGACATCCCGAAGAAGAGCCAAAGCCCGAACCGTTGCAATAAAAATATAGTTTTAAGTAAGATGACTCACAAATAATTATTAATATTATTAACATTAATAAAATAAAGATTAAATAAAACATAATTTTATTATTAATGTTCCTCAATTATTGTTGGAGTTCTTGTCTTGACATCTAAATGGATGTCTTTTTGGACTCCTATCAAAAAGATCAAAGTTTGTATCATTGGAGAGTGGCTGCCATTGAACCCAATTGTACTTGCATCCTATTTCAAAAAACAAAAACAAAAACTATTGTTGTAGGCAGGCTAATGGAAATATGAGCATATTAATAGAGAAGTAAAGTAGATAACAAATAATTTTATCAATTTTAATGCTAATTTTCTTGTTAGTAAGATTCATATTTTATATTGCAAGGAGTTAAAAAGTGAAACATAACACTTTTAATTTGAAGATAAAATAATAAATTAGTTGAAAATCAGATTACATCTCCTACCTTTCCAGGATTGAAGGCTTTTAAGCCAAGTTTTAACAAAGGATGTGGGACTATTCTCCCTCACATCTAATCTACTACAACTATCTATACAAAAAAAGAGTAACCATGTAAAGCAAGGATATATAAATCTATATACAACAAGCAATACTATCATCAATGGTAAGAATGGAAAAAAGAGCTTCCCTAGTCCGTTGAGGCCACCATCTAGGAGGATATCCATAGCAAGTGAAGTCTCCTCGATCAAGAGCCCAGTTAGCCATTGCATCTACCACCCTATTTTGATCTCTAAAGATGTGTATGAACTCCACTACCTCAAAGCGTTGTTGGGTCATCTATATTTGCTCAAGTATTCTTTGTATTCTCCAATATTTATTCTTTTGCTTGCTTGGTCCTTTTAAGTGGTTAATCATAATTTGGGAGTCTGATTCCACCTGAATTTTCCTCCACCCCACCTTCAGAGCCTCTTGTAATCCCCTTAAGATGGCATATCCCTCTACCAGGTTATTGGATAAGATACCTAGGTTTTTTGTGAAGATAAAAGTAGGGGCACCATTCGAAAGGTGACCTATTCCCCCCATACTCGCTCTTCCTAGATTTCCCCTTGAGGCTCCATCCATATTAATCTTACCTAGTCCCTCTGGAGGAGGTTTCCAATTCCTAGTTTTGATTACTTGTGCATGATTTGGGGTTACCCTTTTTGATGTGACCACCATTGGAGACACTTGTAATCTAGATATTATCTGAATCCACTTTTGGTTAGGATTATGGGGCTCTTTTAATAGGTATTGGATTGACTCCCTCATATTGGCTATGATCCTTTGCCAAACAAAGTGGTTGTCTCTGTATTCCTGGTTGAAGATACAATTATTTCTCTCCTTCCACAAATTCCACAGAAGGAGAGTCATCCCCACCCAAAAAATCTATCGAGTGGGTTGGTCCATTTCCTCCCTTTTAGGCCACTCCCTCCAAAGTTGTTCTATAGAAGATATCTCAAACCAACGAATGCCTAGCAAAGTTACCATTTGTTTCCATAGTTTGATTGTGATGGGGCATTCTATAAAAATGTGAGAGATTATTTCCTCATTCTCCCAACACATCTCACATCTGAAAGGCCCATGCATCCCTCTTTTCATCAATTGTTCCCTTGTTAGCACCCTTCTATGAAGTAGAAGCCAAATGAAGAATCTAACTTTGGGCCAAAGGTTTTGTGCCCATAATTGTATGAATATATCACTTAATAGGCTTGGGATACTCTAACAGAGGGCTAAGTATCCAGAGGCAATTGTATATTCACTCTAATTTTTCTTGCCCCAACCAAGAGTATCCTCCTCTTGAGACCATGAGAGTGATCTCGTCTAGATGGTCCTATAGATTTCTTTTCTTTGATCCTCTAGGATTTGGATTGGCCACTCCTCTATTGGGATCCATTGCCTTCCTACCTCCCAACTACTACTTTGAGGCTTACAATATTTGGCTACCTTAACCCAATTGTTTCTATGAAGATTCTCCATCAATGGTCTCCAAGTTGGGAATTGAGTTATTAGAGGAGGATGACCATCCCATGAATCTATCCAAAAGTTAGCCTTCTATCCATTATGGATAATCTAGAACAATATTTCCTTGATCATATCCTCTCCTATTCTAAGTCCCATTAATATGGGAGATCCTCTGCTAGGAAGTAAAAACTGGATAAGCTCTGTCGGGGTTTTATTCTCTACATATTTGGCCCTCAAAATTTGAGCCCATAATTCCTCAAGGAATTTTAGCAATCTCCAATATAACTTAGCTACTAGTGCCTTGTTATTCTTGACAATTGATCTGATTCCTAGTCCTCCCTCCTTTTTCTATAAACATAAAGTATCCCATTTCACCAATGCCCATTTTCATTCTTCCTTGACTCCATTCCAGAGGAATCTATAACTTATTTGATCCAATTCTTTAAGAACTACCTTAGGGATAGCTAGCACTGAGGAGACATAAATAGGTATGGCATTGAGGATTATTTTTATCAAGGTCATCCGTCCTCCTATAGAAAGCCACCTATTAGTCCATTTTTCCAATTTGGCTTTCACTCTCTCTAACAACCAAGTCCATTCCTCCTTTTTTTGCCTCCCAATTGTAAGTGGAATTCCTAGGTAGGTGATTGGAAGAGATGTCTTCTTGTATCTCAATTTATCCAACAACATTATCTCCTGCCTAGGTGAGCAATGGAAAAATATGACCTTGGACTTTTCTTCATTTATAAGTTGTCTAGTCACTTTTGTAAATCATCCTAGAATCATTTTAAATTTGGAGGCCTCCCTTTTTGTTGCTTTTCCTAATAATGTAGAGTCATCAACAAATTGTAGGTGAGTAATTGGTTTAGCTCTAGTTGCTATTATTATTCCCTCCAAAGCTCTGGTGTCCCTATCCTTAGCTAATGTTCTACCCAAACATTCAGCCAATATGATGAACAAGTATGGGGATAAGGGGTCTCCCTACCTGATACCTCTAGAAGTTATAAATAGTTGGGTAGGAGCTCCATTTACTAGAACTAAATAGGATACCAAGGAAATACATCCCTTGATCCATTCTACCCAATCACCTAAGAATCCAAATTGTCTCATCACCTTTAGGAGGAAGTGCTAGTCAACTCTATCATATGCTTTGGATAGGTCTAACCTAATAAACATGGAGGGTATTTTTTGAACCTGCATAGAGTGGATGGCCTCTTGAGCTAAGACTATCTCATCCAAGATCTATCTTCCTTCCACAAAACCACCTTGTTTTGGAGAAATAATTTTGTGAAGAAGAGGTTTGACCCTTTCTGCCATGATCTTAGTGATAATTTTATATAGGACATTACAAAGGGCAATTGGTCGATAGCCAGAGATGTGTTCAGACTCCTGTGTTTTCGGAACCAATGCTATATATGTCTTGTTCACCTCTTTGAGCACCACTTTGGCTATCCTAGCCTCTTCTACCACTTCCAATAGTTCTTCCTTAAGGATATCCTAAAATTCTTGGTAGAATTCTATGGGAAATCCATCTGGGCCTAGAGTTTTGCCTTTTCACATCTTGAAAACTACCTATTGTAGTTCTTTGGCAATAATTGGGGTAGTCAAAGTTACATTATCTTCCTCTGTGATGAGAGAAGGAATCTCTTGGAGTACTTCCTATTGTACCTCCTCATTCAATGGTTCTACCTTAAAGAGTTGGGCAAAGTAATCTCTTGCTATATCTTTCATCCCATCCCATGTGTGTATTGAATCACCTACAATTATTTTTAAGGAAGAGATAAAATTGTGTGACTGCCTTGCTAGAAGAGATTTATGGAAGAAGCTAGTGTTCCTATCTCCCTCCTGGAGCCATTGGATCCTAGATTTCTATTTCCACAAGATCTCTTCTCTTTTGTCCCATTCCTCTAACTGAGTAGTAAGCCTAGCCTCCTCCTTGCTTTGGATCTCAGTAGTGCCATCCATTCATATTTGCTCATTGAGGTCCTCAAGTTTGGTTAAGATATGTCATTTCTTTTCCTTTATGTCACCAAACTCCTCCTAGTTCCATGTTCTCAATTTGGACTTGAGGTATTAAAGCCTCTTAACAAAATTGTACATCTTTATACCATGTCTGGGTTTACCCTCTTACCACCATTGTTGAACCTTATCTCAAAAACTACTATCTCGAAACCACATTAGCTAGAATCTAAAAGAAGCATGATTAGGTCTAGTCTTCCACACTTCCACCAACATCAACCAATGATCTGATCCTACATTATTCAATGTTTGTGCTCTTGGAATATATCCATTGCTCAAAAACTCCTATGATAATAAAAACCTGTCTAGTCTTTCTAGAATGCATGTTGGGCCCTACCTTTTATTAGACTAGGTCATCATACCATTGTCTAGTTTGATATCTACTAGATGAAGAGATCTAATATGCTCCATCATGAGGTCAGTACTACTATCTAGAGTGTGATTTCCCCTATCTTCTCTTCCAATGAGAGGATGGTGTTAAAATCACCACCTACAAGCGGCCAAGCTCTAGGAAAATGACCAATAATATAAGTTACATTCCTCCATTGTTTTCATTTTTCATCTAGAGATGAAGAGTATACATTGAGACATAACCAATGTTGAGAAGAATGTCTACTCTAGGCTAGTAAAGCTAGAATCCCCTAACTTCCCATTGTTTGGTGTATCACTATCTCTTTCAGATCCCAAAGACAAGCCACTCCTCTAGAAGCTCCTTGGGAGCTTAGAGCTTCAACCCTACATGTAGGCCAAATATTTTTGGCAAAAATTTGCATCTCTTCTATTAACACTTTCATTTCTTGAATAAAAACCATTTATGGATGATGTTGTTGAATCATTCATTTTACTTCATTATGCTTTATCGGGCTACCCTTAAGCCCTCAAATATTCTAGGTGATGCACTTCATCAAGCATGAGGACTAAAAATATGGGTAAGATCCTTGACCTTACCCATTGCTATCAACTTTGCACCTTCTTTCCCTATTTGATGTTGAGTAGTCTTCCTACCTACTCTTTGGTATGTATCTAGCTTCATATTTTTAGTAGACTCTTGACTCACTCCTGTTGGTTTTGGGATGGACTCCAAACCTGGCATTGGTGAGAATACCACCATGGCCCTGTTAGAAGATTCTTGGGTGTCACCTCCACTATCTATTCCTTTATGAGTTCCTCCATTTGATTGGTTAGAGTCATTGTCTTTCTCTTGGCTTTTATTTTTCCTTTGGGATCTCTTCAAATTTTGGGGTGGGTTCTCTTGTAGGCTACTTAGTAGATCTAGCATTGGCTCAGTGTTGTAATTTATTTCTTCAACTATTGGTTCCTTTCTTAGGGCTTGAAGAGGAGTTTCTAGGATCTTTATCTCCATGATGTTCTCCTCATCATCCATTGGGAGGTTAGCAAACTTATTGGTGGAGATGACTACCTGCTCTTTAGATGTTTGTTTTCTCTGTATGTTCTTTTGTTTAGGCAGTTCAAAACCTCTAGGGGTCGTTTCCTCTTGTGCCTGCTCTAGGATCCAATGTTTACAATCCCTAGCTAGGTGACCATATTCATGACAAATCCTGCACCTGAAGGGGATGTTCTCATAGTCCACATCTTGTTCCCAGGTATCCTCCCCAAACTATAGAGTAATATTTTTTAGCAAGGGCTTGTCAAGGTCGATGAGAACACAAATTCTGGCATAGATAATTTGTTCAAATCGGCTTGTATTATCTGTTGTCATCATATAAGATCCTAGAGTATTGCCTATTGCCATGAAAACAACTTGGTTCCAAAACTCTGCTAGCAACCCAAAAAGTCTCACCCAGACTAGGGCTACTAAGGGCATTTCCTCTTCTGCCTTGAACTTGGTATGCTAGGGCTTCATGAAAAGCCTTGCCCTACCTAAAAACCAAGGACCCCCTTGGAAAACTTGTTCTCTATCCTCCTCATTAGCAAAAAGAACTAAGAAATAACCATTGGGGTAAGCAAAAATATTTAACTCACCTCTAGTTCTCCATTGTCTAGCAGCCCACATCTTGAAAGCAGGGAGGCCTAGACGAAGACCCAAAAATCGATAGATTAATCCTCTACGTTCCATAGCATCGATCCCAGTCTGTATGTCTGACATCTGAAGTTGGACTATAGGAGAGCCATCCACCGCTTTCATGCACCCTGAGGTTGTTTTCCTAGGGTCCATTTTAGGCATTCTCAAAGGTCTGCGAGAAGCCCTAGAGTTATTAACTGTAGTTGTTTGCAGTTGTCCTCCTCGCAAGGCATCTCGAAAGGTCATCTTTGGCAATTTTTCACCAAAATCTCTTCCCATACTAGGGATCAACTCATTTTCCTTGCTATGATCAACAACATTGACCTTTATTTTTTGATCCTTTGAAAAACTCCCTACAATTCTCTAAAAAACACTAAAACCCCAAAATTCTCTGAAACTCGTCAGTAAATCCCAACAAAAAAAGATCAAAGAGAACTCAAAACTTCGATCAAAGATTTGCCATGGTAAAATCCTCCGTCAAGCATAAAAAAATACATAAAAAAGAAAATGAAAAATATTTTGATAAAAATACAAGTTGAATACAATTTAATGACTTGACATCAAATGTAATATTTTGATATTTTGATAGAAACATACTATATAACATATAACTTCTTAAAAATAAATAAAACAAAATCATACAATAATTAAATGCTATCAATTTGATAAAGTGAATTCCTACACAAGTACAAATTATTATAATACTACTACATGATCACCATGCAATGAAGATGAACTCTTTCAATCTTATATAATAAAATAGAATCAAAATCAAATCAATTTAGACATTGTTAACAAGATTTGAGTATATCTTGCATCTTTCTATAAAACAAAACATATAATAGTCATGGATTGCAACTTTAATATTTTGAAAGTTTTTTATTAAGTTTTTGTATAACTTGAATGAGTTTGCAATGAGGACTTTAAAGTATAAAGTTTGGATTATGCAAGGATAAAATTGTATATTATGTTTTGGTAGCCAAAATATAGTTGAATAATTATATATTAAGTAAACAACATCTTCTACAAAATTGTTTATATAACCTATTACCTTTAAAACTATTTCACTTTTAATGATAGTTAAACCGTTAAGTTGCCTCTATATATTATTTCAATAAACATATTATTTCATAATTTTGTTAAAATAAAGTCACAAAGTTTTTAAATATAACTGAATATATTTTTAATAGGAAATGTATTATGAAAGTGTTTAAGGTTTAAAGCAAGTGAAACTTTATATGATATTTAAGGACGGTCTTTCTTCGTTTGGTAAAATAAGGTAGGTAGATTTTTTTTTTTTAATATAAAATTAATATATATTATTATTAAAATGTTTAAGCTTTAATTCACGTGGAGTTGATTTATTCACTTTTTTGAGAAAGAAGTTAAGTGAAATTCTTTCTTATTAAGTATAGGGTTCTAAGTTTCCAAAGGTTAGGTGGATTGGTAAGTGTTTGTCTGGTAAAACATTTATTAAGAAGACATTCAAGTTCAAATCTTAGGTCAGCCTGTTTGCAAAGGTAGTAGTTTGATCTGAATCCTCGGAGTACGCGTCAAATCGATAATGGTGGTATGAATCCCAAGCAACCAATGGTCCCCTTCACGCCGAGTCAAAAATAACAAAGTGGAATAGGTTTGGTGGAAGCATCCCCGTGGTTTGAACCCTGCACTTGTCAGTTACTAAAAATAGTGTGGTTCTGACCAATTTTCTTATGTAATCCAAAGAAAAAAGTATAGAACTCTAGAGTTCTAGTTCTACATTTAAGGGGTAACTTATATATATAATGTTGACCTTAAGAAAAATTGAGAGTTTAAGATTCATGTTTTAAGAATTTATTTAATAAATAATAATCTAATGATTATTTATAAAGAATAAATTTATTTTAAAGTTTTTTAAATAAAAATGATTATAAATTAATTTATATTAGATTTTTATCATCTTATAATTGAATAAAATAAGAGATGATTTTTTTAATACTTAAAAAGAATTGTTAAAATTATTAGGTGTTGTCATTATATAGGTTAGTTTAAACGAAGTCAATGGGATCCTCAATCCTCATAGGTATTAAACTAGGATAATCAACTGGCAAGCACTCAACTATTACTATCTAGCCTATCCCTATTTGGGTACACCATGGTTTTAACTTTGGACCTCCCCAAAGAGAGGCCAAAGTCTTAACCGTTGCGTTGTCCTTGTCAGACAAGAGATGAAAATTTATTAATAGAAAAAAGCTTATGTTTATTATAAATAAGAAAAAGTTAAAGATGAAAAACATGTGGTGTTCCTTAGGGATGTCATATTGGGCTTTGAGCTTTTTTCTAGGAGATCTAGGTTCAAATCATAGTAGGGTGTGTGTGCGTGTATAAGTGAGCTTGTTAAAAAAAAACATGTAATGTCACAATTCAACATGTCATATTGTAACATGATGACTAAAGCAACTTATACAAGCTACTAAATATATCATTTACAAGAATTGGTGGATATCTAACAAGGTTTTTGAACATCATAAAATAAACACAAAACAAGATCCTTATAGATTAATCTTATATCCTTGTGTATTAATCTTCAACTTATACAAGTTACTAAATATACCATTTACAAGAGTTGGTAGATATCTAAGAAGGTTTTTGAACATCATAAAATAAACACAAACAAGATCCTTATGGATTAATCTTGCAATAATATTGAAGTGAATTGTAAATAAGATTCAAAAAAGGAAAATATTATTCTTATAATCTATTTTTCTCGTCCCATGGATCTTATTGGGTATCATACGGTTAAAACTAAAATAATTTCAATTTATGTGAGAAAAAAAAGTTATTTTTTACTTTAATTTTTCCTTCCCTTATTTGGAAGGAAAAGAGGTGCTTGGGTTCCAAAAACCTTAAAAAATACTCATACAACACTCCAATTTTAGAACTCCTCGTTTGGCCATGTAATTAATAGATGTAAGTGGCACTAATTGAAAAGTGTTACTTGGAAGTTCTTGTTCTACAATGAAAGCATTTTTGAATGGTTACATTGATTGTCAGTCCATATTTTAAATTTAAACTTTTTTGAGAGAAAGTATTTTGGGAGAGAAATATTTTTAAGGATTGAGTCATTTTAAGACAAGTTGTCCTTGAGATAAGTTATAAAAACCATATATGGAGAATGATCACTTGTATGCATGATTTAGAGTGTTGGGATATCCATTGGAGTCTTTGTTCATGTGGACAACACATTTGAACTTGGGAATGCAAAGTCAAAGTTTATCCAAAGACATGCCAATGTTTTTGGGCAAATATTATGATTTTATTTGCCAAAATTTCTAAGGTTTGTTAAATCCATTAAGCCCTTATTACATATTTTATTTTTTATTGCTTCCTCATAAGAAAAGTTTGGTTTATATTATTTAAAAAGTAAAAACAAAATTATTTAGCCTATTTGTAAAATGAATGGTTGTGTTCCTCTTTCAAGGATAAAATTGGAATGGGAAATTATTCACCATTCACACTAATATGAGATAAGTGGAAAATTAGAATGTATATTATTTTATTGAAAACCAGGTTTGACACAAAGGATGGATAATTCTTTGGACTTCTTTGATTTATATTTGTTTTGAATTTGTCATCTTCTTACTTTCCTTTTTTGGTACCTTTTGTTTATTTATTTGTCACAAGCACTGTAGATCATCACTTAGACCCCCTGACCCTTTCGACTCTCTCTCTTTGTCCTCCTCCTAATTCTCCCTATGTTCGATCTTCCTTTTTTTTCCTACTTCTATTTGTTTCCACTTCCTCTCTTCTCTTCCTCCGAACTCTCTTCCATTATTTTTTATCCACCTTGTCATTCTCTTCTTCTTCCAGACAGTGTTCCATCTTCCCGTCTCTCTTTTCTTTTTTCCTTATTTATTTTCCTCTCCCGCTTCTTCCTTTTGCATATTGCTCTTCATTTCTCATGCAGTGATGATAGTTAAAAAAAAGTATGATGGTTACCCAACCTATAACTGTTCAGATATTCTTGGATAATACTCATTGGGTAATAGGATATGCTTCATTTGCTCCAACTCATGAACATGAATGAATCTTCCAAGCTATTATCATTTTAGCTTGGTTTTCTCCACATGGCCACTTTGTTGTCTTGTTCTAACCTTCCTCTCAGAATTGAATCTTCTCTTATAAAATACACTTAGAATTCATTTCATCTTATCCCATTGCATCACATCCCCAACCACAATCAACAAATATTTTGTTGGCTACATTCTCTTGGTGCCAACATCTTCCTTTAGAGTGATCATGTCCTCTACAACTCTCACAAGGATGTAGGTTCCAACACCTAGTTTCAATATATCTAAATATTTCACACTAACTTCAACAACCCATCATAAAACCTTAATTCCTTGTACTACTATATATTCTCACAAATCTAGTCTCACTACTTCCTGTTTGACCTGTATATCCAAGACTTCCATTCCTTGGCCTTATTTTTGGCATTATAGGTATTTTCACACCTTGCCCATATCTTCACAATTCTTTACCATTCCACCCCATTCTTCTCTTTAACTTGTATCCATTACCTTTGGCGTGTCTTTCAAAGCATCCAAACTCTTCATCCCCACTCTGTTCTTTGATAGTATGACCTTTGTCATAACCATCAATGACCTAGTGAGGTACATCTTCTTTTGTTGTCTCTTTACCATTTTCACTCTTTATCTTTCTCCTTATCTATAGTAGAAATTGTTGCATTGTTGTCTTCATCATCACTATAATTGGTCACCTTGACTATTTTCTTCTTCCCCATGTTTATTATTTTGCTTGTTTCTACCTTTTCTTCCTCATTCTCCATTGGTGTCATCCTATAAGTTGGCTTATTATGTAAGCTCGATCCAAGACTGAAATCTATGTGATGACCAATGCTCCTCATGGGTGGAAACCCATATTTTGAAAGAATCTCTACATATTCTTCCAAAAAATCCTTCACTTCATGTGGGATTTCATCCATCTTGTCCACTATCCCTTCTTTTGTGGGTTTAGCAATGAAAGCAAAATGTTCTTCCTTCTTCTTCATTCCCTTCAAGCATTGTTTTTATGTATCTATGTGCGTTATAGGACTATTGTCCAAATTTTCTTATTTTTCCTTCAATAAACTTAATGTGTACCTCTTGTCATCCTTCTCAATAGTGTAGGTGTTCACCCTACCATCATGCATTTTCTTTCTATCAAACTGCCATGGTCTACCCAACAAGATATGACAAGCATCCATAGGCATAACATCACATAGTATCTCATCTATGTAAGAACCAATTTGGAAGTCTACCATACAGTGTTATGCTACTAAATTTTGATGCCCCTTTTGCAACCATGAGACTTTATATGGATTTGGGTGTTCAATATTCTTTAATCCAAGCTTTTCTACCATCTTTGTAGACACTAAGTTATCCATTATTATGTTGTCTACAATCACCTTGCAATATTTACCTTATAATTTACAAATTGTTCTAAATAGGCTCTTTCTCTACTTATACTCATACAACTCCTTTTTTGGTTTTAACATTACCCTTTCTATCATAAAGGATTCTGCTTGTTCTAGTTCTTCTATGTGCTTTGGTGAAGCTATACTATCTTTATTTGTTTGTACAATTTTATTACGGGCTTTATTTCCATGCCCACTAATTTTTTGTGCTTGAGGACACTCAAATGCCTTATGTTCTTATTCCAAGCACCTATAACACTTGCTAGTAAAACCATGTTCTCTACCTCGTCCAAATTCAGCTTGTCCTCTTGATAATTCATTCTTTTCTCGGGTACTTTGGCTAAAATCATATTGATAAGAAATAACTTCTCCTTCTTGCATATGCTGCCCTCTACCACTATTTTATTGTTCTCTTTCTCTAGAGAACTTTCCTCTTCCTCTGGAATTGTTTTGTTGCTTACGGGTCAACTTCTCTTCTGCCTTGAGTGCATATTAATATACCTCCTCAATTGTACTAATTCCAAGTGTACCAATTTTATCTTGTATGGATAACCTTAGTCCATTTATATATCTTGCCACCTTATCCTCATCATCTTCAATATGACCATACCTTATGGTCAATTTATAGAATTTCTTCGTATACTCTTTCATTCTTAGGTCCTTTTGCTTGAGGTTTTGAATTCTTCTAAACAACCCTATTTGATAATCCGATGGGAGGAATTTGACCTTCAATTTGGTAACCATTTTCTCCCATGTCTTAATCTTTTCTTTTATTTTTCTTTGTCTTTATATTTGGACATGATCCCACCACAAGGATGCATGCCCCTTTAGTTTTGTATAGGTGAACTTCACCTTCTTAGGATCTTTTATCAATTCAAAATCAAAATATTTCTCTATATTTGCAATCCAATTAATGAGTTCCTTAGGGTTTAAAATTCCATTATATGATGGGGTTTCTAACTTTGGTTTCCTACCCATGTTAGAAATTGCTCAAATTAATCTTTCTTCTAGATCTCCTTCTTGTTTGTCATTGTGAGCTTTCGGTTGGTCTGCTTCATCCTCTTCACTATCACTTACATATTCTACTTGAATGCCCATCCTTTAGGAAGTTTCAAGTGCATCTAACCGAGTGATGGTTCCTCTCATTATCTCAGCTATATCCATAGCTCAAGGGCCTTACAATCTTCCTCTTCCTCTTTATGCCATATTTTCTTTGGAACGTATCAAACCTTAGAGATCTATTGGCTCTAATACCAAATAATGTAGGTGAGAGAAGGGAGTTCTCCTATGGATGACATTCTTAGGCAACATGAACGTCCTTTTTCTCCACACCCTCAAGACGCACGGTAATCACACGTGAAATCTATTAGGTTTAATACAACTTTATGTTCTTTATAATTCCTTTTATGATATTGTACGATTATACGATAGTATCCTTGTATGATTATCATCATTGAATGACTGATCCACTTGTATGACCAAGTTATTGTAAGACCCTATTCATTATATAATACTTTAATGTACAATGATCGAACTGTATAACAAGGTATCTTATTGGTTATAAGGTAATGAATTGTATGGTAATATTTTTGGTTGTATGACACATTAATGGATGGAAATATCTATTTTTTAATGCTATAATAATGGATAGGGTCTTATGAGGAATTATTGGGACAAAGCTAGTAAGGATTGTTAATACGATGATGCTTAACCTTGCTCAACTTGGTACGATCTTCTCTTCATTGTATACCAGGAGATGGTCTCCTCTACTCGTACAAATCAACAAACCTGCACACACACATAGACCTTCCAAAGCATTGTTCTAACCATACAAAAATTCACCATTGACACTAATACAATATAAATAGGAATTTGGAATGTATATTATTTGAATAAAAACCAGTTACGATATAGAGGATGGATAATTTTTTGGAGTTCTCTAACTCCTCTTTTTTTCCAATATGATGCCTCTTTACTTTCGTTTTTTTGTCTCTCATTTATTTATCTATTGCAGGCTATTTTAGACCATCACTCAGACCCCTAACCCTTTAGAATATCACTCTTCATCCTCCTACAAATTCTCCCTGTGTTCAGTCTTCCTCTTTTTTCCTATGTCCATTCATTTCCACTTCCTCTATTATCTTCCTATGGACTCTCTTCCACTATTTTTTTGTTTTCCCTATCATTATCTCTTCTTCTTCTAGGTATTTTTCCATATTTTCCTCTCTTTTCATTTCCTCTTCTCTACTTTATTCTCTTGCTTCTTTCTCTTGCACGCAATTTTATATTTCTCATGCGATAATGGCAGTAACCAAAAAAGCATGATGGTTACCCGACCTGTAACCATTCAGATGCTCCCACATGAAAAATCTAAAATGGATAATTCAAATTTTAAACCATAATAATTTTTTTAACTAGTATTTGTAATTTGTGTAATTTAAAAATGGATATATCAAATATTAAACTAAAATCTCATATCAAAACAAGGGTTACAATCTATGGTATTTTTGAACTAGTGGTTATCTTTTCATATCTTTGATATAGAGTTTATATTTTTAAAGAAAAACTATAGTTATATATTATATTTGAAATATTTCCATACATCTTGTAGGCTCAGTTGCTTGTATATAATTAAAAAATATTTCTATATTTGGTTGGTAGGTGTAAGATCCTTGCCAAAACTAATACAATCCATACTTCAAACTATGAAACATAAGTACACATAATTTAAGCATTCAATTTGGATTAACTAATTGAGCTTCCTCAATATTGATGATCCACTTTTCTTTAAGTAGCTCCTCTCATAGTTGAGTTCTATGTTCTCTCTTTGTATCCATAGTTCTTCCTTCTATTGTAACTTTTCTAGGGCTTGTTTATTCATTTATTTTACTCCTAGTTGCTTTTTCCCATAGTTTTCTTATCACTACACCTAATGTCGCTCATTTTGGCAACTGTCTTTTCATTTTCCTTTGTGATTTTGAGGTGCAAATAGACTATATTTATAGCCTTGTTTACTAAGTTGTCTACCTTCATATTGTTCTACCACCCAATGTGGAAGTAAGCTATGTAATCAAACTTCTTTTCCAAGGCTTTATTCTTCTCCTTATTAGAGAGGGTATAAGTCACAATTCTTGAGTCTCCGTATACATGAAGTTGTTTAATTCCTTGTTACACTGCCAATTTGAGTCCTATTTCATAGTCTATTACCTCTGCCAAATTATTGTATGTTTCTCTAGATTGATCTTGAACTAGATTAGATCTCATGTAGGAGCTACTGAGATTACCCCTCCAGCTACAACATTGTCTAGATTTGACTTGGATGCTCTATTAAAGAAAAGAGTATGATACTTTATTTCTTGTTTTTTATCTTGGCTTATTTGATTCCCTATCTTCAAGAGCCTTTGAAATTTCATTTTATGTAACATTTCTAGTTTCTTGTGCCTTTACTTGTTGGAGTATTTTTTCTTATGATACATGAATTTTATTTTTAATACTATTTCCCTTACTATTCTATTGGTTAGAACTCTAAAGTTGGTCATTTTATCTTAAACTTTTATTTTTTTGTTCCTTCCAGATGTGCCATATAATGAAGGGTGGTATATATGACCAGATCTATTTTAGGAGGGGTGTGTCCTTTGATCCCCATCTATACTTATGGGCCTAATTGTTGATATAAGTTTTTTAGTTTATACTCCTTGATATAGCCAATATAAACTGCTTTGTTATATCAATATCTATTTTTATTGCTTTTGGCTAATCAAAGAGCAATGTGTTACTATTTCATTGTTTTTGAAGCATCTAAGACATACATGAGGCCCCATGATATTAATTTTTACAATATATTCTCTTGTGAGGATCTTGTTTTGGTGAACCGACTAGAGAAAAACTTGAAGCTTGGGAGGAATCTTATAATTCCTTATAGTGGCAAATTGTTTATTCTTTTGCTCATGTTTTTGTAGGAGAACACCTTGGCCAACTCTATAAACTCTAGATTCATTGATACTACCCCAAATTATTTGACGAAGAACTTGAGAAGTTAGTTTCATATCTGCTAGTTGGATTTATAGTAAAATGTAGGAGTCTTGTACATGCTATGACAGGAGTGGGTTGATCCAATTGGGTTGATAACCTTTCGATTCAAATAAAATTGCAAGAGTACTACCACTGACCTGCTATAGTTCCTCTTTTAGCTCTAGAGGATAGTTCCTTATGATTAGTAATCCTTCCAAGATTGGGTTCTCCCATAGATTAATTTGCTTACCATCCCAAGTAGCAATGATTATTTTTCTAATATAAGTGATTTGGCTTGTACTATATGTTTCCAAATCAAGGAGGAGCCTACTTTGTTGTCAACACTCAACAATTAGATACCATCAAAGTTATTCAAGTATTTATGCTTTAGAATTTTTTTCCATGGGGAGTTAGATGGGGTGACTTGATTCAATAATAGTTTAACATATAATACTTTGCTCACTACCTTTGTTTTTCTTATTCGTAGTCCTCCTTGATCCTTGGGTTTGGTGAGTATCTCCCAATTTACCAGGTTTATTTTCCTCCTTTCATTTTGCTTCCTCCTTCACCACAAGAAGAAATTAAATAATGCATCCATATTTTCTAGGATGTATTTAGGAGATAAAGGACCGATAATATTTTTAAGTAAAGTAAAATATTCATCCCGCATTTTTGCCCTTCACATGATGTATTCACACACCTATGTGTCAACCCTTTCCTAGTGGGCCAAGGAATATTCCATTCATATTCTATTTTTAAAATTCAAAAACTTCAAAATTGAAGAGAAAATTATTATTTTTGGATGCGAATTTGAGGTACCTAGAGGTACAACGAGAAAAATTGCTAAAGTAGAACCCCTTGAAATTTCACAAAGAATCTAAAAATGTTAATAGTTTATTTTTATCTATCATGGTTTTTCCTACATAACTCTATTATTGAATGCAATCAATTAAGACGTCCTCTCATGCCTATGCAACAAAAATTTGTCAGACTATTTTTACAACTTTGTCAAGTGGATCAAAGGTCTTTGCTAAGCATGAAAGACTACCCATGACTTCTTTTGCACTAGGGACAAATTTAAAAATATTTATCGTCTTCTTTTCTTCTTTCATGATGACATAACAGTCTAGCCTCTCATCTAAGATGTTATTGGACACAAGAAGTCAAAAGAGAAAGAAATGGATTTTTGAAAAAAATCTATAAAAGACAAATAAGGTTTTAAAAAAACTCAAAAAACTCAATTCTAAAACTAGGGCAACCATTTGATCAGAAATGAAAAAAAAATATTTAAGTACCAAAGAGAGGAACAAGCAAACCTAACAATGAATGTTTTTTTCTAGAGAAAATATGCTAATTCTAGTGAGATACTTGTGATCCAAGTCCCCCTAAGGTTTTTATTAGAAAGAACATTTATTCCAATCCCATCGTTAGTTTTCAAAAAACTGTTCTTAGCTGCTTCAATCGCACTTGCCCCTAGAAGAAGTTGTAGAAACTAAATTGTCGATAAAAGCACTTGAGTAATGGAGATTCACACATGCTCTAATACCATGTTAGAGTTCATAGCAATTTTTGAAAACAATGGAATCATCACATTTCCCAGTATTACTAAAAAGAACACAAAATATATGGGGGTGTCCATGGACACCAAATAATCTTACTATCAAGGAATAGAATTACACAACCAACTAATAACAAAATGGTTGGTATGATGAAGTATTTATATCCAAATTCAAGTTACTTTAAGTCAAGGTTGTGAGATCATCCTTCAAGAATAAAAACAATAAAATATTGCAAAGGTACCTTTTTCAAGGTTTATATGGGCCCAAAGGGCTAATATGAATAATACAATGCAAAAATCAGTCTTGTCCTCAAGAGAAGCTTAACCACCACATATTAAAAAAAAAAGGTCAAATAATATGTTAATGTGAGCAATAATTCTAGATCATGGATTTCTATTAGTAACCTAGTTGAAAAAGAGAAACTCAAAAAAATAATAGATGACCTTCAAAATATGGTTCAAGAATTTTATTTACCTATTTTTATATGAAAGGTGGAGTTGGTTTGGAGTTTATTAAAATATGGTGGATACTTAGTCAAGTTGTGAGATGTGATATAGAGGAATAAAAATTTCCTACTCGCAAATATTTCACTTGGAAGAATGTTTGGTCACTAGACGCTCTCCCTAAGGCCTTAACATTCATTTGGTTAGTAGTTCAAAGTAATATTCTTACAGGAGAGAGTCTAGAAAGAAGAGGTTATTATGGACCCTTCATATGTGCCTTGTGTGAGAAGGATTTCTAAACATGAGACTATATACTTCTTCATTGTCTATTTTGCTCACACCATTTGGGATTATCTTTTAAAAAACATGAAAATATATTGGATAGTTCCATCAACATTGAAAGGGTTGATGAAATGTTGGATTAATTATTTCAAAGCCAAAGCATTATGTATTTTTTGGAGTTGGTATTTTTTGAAATAATGAAGACAAAGTTCTCCTCACTTACTCATAATCATATGAAACTTCAATTAATAACTATGTAAAGGCTAAGGATCTTTTTCTAAGGATTAAAATTGCAATTGAGAATGGAAATATATCTCAATTGAGGGGATTCACAAATTATCATTAACAATATCAACAAAATGGATATGGGGATTAGATTAAAAATAACAATATTATTGATGTTCATATACTATTATTGGTGGTAATATCTTGAAAATATGAGCATATCTATAGAGAAAATATTAGGTAAGAGGTAATTTAGCCGATGATGGTGTTGATCTTCATCTTTGTGAAATTCAAATAGAAGACAATTTGAATTTCACCAAGATGAAGATCAACACAATTTTAGAAGACAAGAAAGAATGGACAAATTTATTTCAAAGATATTTTAGTAAAAGTTAGGTAAGACGGGGAATGCTAGGGTTTTGAGTATCAATATGGTCCCTAACCCTGGCGGACCAATGCACAACATTGGTGTTGCAGAAGGGAATGCATGCGATAATATCTCCTCTCAACCAATTGTGCAGGTTTGTGCTGGGAATGGTCCATAAGATAACCCTCATTCTCTTGATGTAATTCTTCCATTGCCTGAATTTGATTCTGCATGTCACTATTTAGAATCATTCACCCTTGTCGGGTATTTTGTTGGACGTATCCCTAATGAGTCTTCCCTTAGGGCCTGGGTTAACACATCTTGGACTCCTCATGGAGTCAAGATAACGATGGTTCATAACCTTACAAAGGTTTTTAATTTGTTTCACTTTGCGGAAAAAACCCATACTAAGACGATTTACGAGCATGGCCCTTGGTACATGAGAAACTCTTTGATTTTTTTTCTCCTTAGACCTGTGACTTTTCTGTTTTTGAGGAAATATCTACCAAAGTCCCTATGTGGGTGGAATTCCTAGGACTCTCTCTACCTTTGTGGCCCTTTCTTAGTTGCATAGCAGCCCCTCTAGGGCATGTCATTTTGGTGGAGGCGGACAAATTTTTTCATGCACACCCTAAAAAACGTGTTTGCATCAAGATTGATATTTCTTGAGATCTCAAGGAGACTATTGACATTCAAGTTGGTGAGACTGTGTTATCCTAGTGGGTCCTCTACATTAATTTTTCCAACACATGTTTTTTTGTGCCAGTCCTCAACACACGAGACCAAATATTATCCTTTGATGTCGTATAACAGGGACAAATAGAGCCCCACCACACCGAGTGCGCCCACTCAACCTCAAGAGGATGGTTGGATGACTGTGGGAGGGCGTAATAATACATGTTTAGATGCATCTAAAGGTACATAGTTCAAGTCGACACATGTCTCAAAGCCGATAGATAAAGGGTATGAAAAGAAAAAAGCTAGTCCCCCAGTTGAAACTACCAACAATGAGGCTCCTCAGTCTCAACAGATTCATACCCCAAGGGCTACAATAGTGGTTGCTTCATAGTCTACCTAGTCGACCAGTCCTCTAGTACATTCCCCCCGACTAGCACAAGGTGCTCCCGTGACCCGAGAAGGAGATCTGTAGAAGAAGATGCTACTCGAGAGAAGCGACTTCATATGACCAATGTTCAGTTGGACAATTATGTTTTTGATTCATCCAGCATCTACAATTTTTTGGAGTCTCTTAACGACGTCGAGGATATGCCGCAAGATGTAGAGCCATCATCGATGAAATTGGTGGTTCCTACGAAGGAAGCAAAATCTAAAGAACCCTTCCTTTCTGTGCGGTTTCAATATTCTCGTAGTCCTCTACAGAGGAAAGAAGATGGAGATAGTCTACCCGAAAAACGGTTTCACCTATTTGACCCAACAATTTAAACAACTTTAAGACGGGTTTGAACATACATAGGATGACGGAAAAATAAATCTACTTGGTGCCTAGAGTTACAGTTTTATAGTTTAAGGGTTTTTTTACTCTAGTTTATTTTTCTATACTTAGTTATGTTGTTTATTCGTCGTTTTAGGGGTTGGTTCTAGTTTTGATTGTATGAGTGGCCTTGCACCTCAAGTTATGATATTTTCAACTCCTTTTTTATTGTAACCTCTTTTGTTTTTATTGAATATAATTGTTGGTCCCAAAAAAAAATTGGAAGACAAGTGGTCGAGTAAGATTTTATCTCATAATGAAAACAATATGAAAAAATTGATTGCCAAAACATAACACTTGTCTAAGATGAATATCATAATTAATAGAAAGAGAAACAAATAATATCTTTGATAAAAGGCATAGTGGATATATTTTAATTAAACTGACAACAAATATAATATTGCAATACAGGGTTGAGCAATCTCCTCCCAACCGTGATCCCTCGTAAAGCCGAGAGCTATGCTTATCAATAAGAAATTTAACACACAACCACCACACACCCACCCCCTCACACACTCGCCCACACAGCGGTTTAAACCTTAGACCTCCCAAAAAAGAGCCAAAGCCCGAACCGTTGCGCTGTCCCCCTAGGACAATATTTCAATATTGTAATGAGAGTGATCCTAATAAAAATCACGATATAACTTATTTAAAAAACTAAATTAAATTTATACTAAAATTATTTGTAATACTTTGTAAGTATTATAAAATTTACTAAATAATATATTTCTAATAACTTTATAACTAGTTTTTATTTAGTTTTAAAACATTTTCGACAAATTAGTTTTACAGTAAAAAATAAAAAAATGATACAGGTGATAATGTTCGCACCCTTAAGGAGAATGGTTGGCTCATCTCCATTTATTTTAATATCGGTTGGTAGCATGTGGAGGATGGGGGACTTTCACCTCGTGAAAATACTCTCATGATTGACATGATTTAATGCATGCTTTTTGGTGATGTGGTTGGTGACAGGTTTAACCTGTTTTTGTTGTTTTGAGTAACAGTTTCCTAACTCAAATTGAATTAATGTAACTATCTATTGGGATGTGCCTATCCACCATTTTTTTATTAAAACTTATATTTTTAAATTAATTTAAAAATTAAACCTTTACATTAAAAAATGGAAAAAAAAAACTAAAAATAATAATAAGTGCGTTTTTAAAAACACACAAATAATTTCCGAGAAGTATCACAATCTCCCCTTTTAATTAAAATATACAATTTTTTTAAGACAAACAAAGTTATGGTGGTAAGGACTAGGCATAATGTCATTACTTTTATTAATTCGTTTTATAAGCAACTCGGAACACCTTTAAAATGAATTTATTTTTTTTAAATAAAGGGGTAAAAATTTATTGATAAAAAGTCTGGATTACAAAGTACAGTTGAGCCCCCACCTAGGAATCAAATAAGCAACAAGACAGGCTAAATCACCAGACAAGGTCAACTCCCAAAGAAAACCAAAAAAAAAACAAACCACATTAAGTCTGAACATCCTTATGGATCAACTCCCGTAGGTGTTGAGAATCCCCAGATGGGAGACTCTCCCAGTTATCAATACTCTGTCCTGAATAAAAACCACATCCGGAGAATGAACACGAATCAAATCACGAACAACTTTTTTTCTAGGGATGCTTTGTTCAACCCCCTTACATTCCATGAAAGTATAATCATTTTTGGGGGTTATAAAAATGGGAGTCCAATGTTCTCACCAAACTTGACTCTACCAAAGTCTCCCCCATTAACTTAATTTTATCCTGGTCTTTCTTCCGACCCACCTTCATATTCTTATCTGAAGCATTTTTTTTAATTATTTTATGTTGCAATCCCAGCACCGTAGGAGTTTTACAGTCCATGGATGACTGCATCAGTGCCTGGGTAGGAGAGGGCACATCTAAATCTGTGCCATTTTCTAAGATAACTTCACTTCCAGGGCTAGGGCCAACCATATCACCTATACTCGAAACCAAAGCCCTTTGTTCTTCATTTAAACCCCCTGTATCTGGTTCCCTTGGTTCCACCTCATGAAGAGACAACCGATTTGGTCATGTTATATCTATAACGGGTAGCGATGTTTCGGGTATCTCCACGCAGTGATCAATATTCTCTAGAATTTCAAAATGATTGAGCTGAGCATTTGGCTGGTTATCCTTAATGTCTCTTTTTGCCTTTCTTCCTTTGTTTCGAGGTTTTACCGTAACAAAGCCTTCCTTATCCTGATCCCCCTCCTTTATCGGGGCTTTTCCTTTATCCATATTTTGTACAACTTGAGAGGGCCCAGGATTTGAAGCCACAGGTAGGACAAACTTAGGGCATTTTCTTTGTAAGTGGCCATATTCATGGCAAATTCGACAACGAAATGGAAGAGCTTCATAGTCAAGTTTTTGAACCCATGTGGTTGATCCGAACTGTATTTCAATAGAATCTGGAATAAGATTGTTTAAATCAATTTCAACACAGATACGGGCAACAGAGATTACCTTTTTATCCAGCGTCTGTCCTGACGGCCCAACCGACTTCCCAAGTAGAAGGGCAATCATATGCAAGATGTCATTTCTCCAAAATTCCAAGGGGAGCCACGAAAGCCGAACCCACACCGGAACCCGTGACGACCGCTCCTCTGATGGGTTGAAACCCACATGCCAGGGTTTAAGAAAGAGTCCCACTTGGTTACAAAAATATGGACCTCCTTCAAATGCTTTGTTACGATCCGCAAGACAAGAAAAAACCACCATAAAATAGTTGTTTGCACTCAGCATCACCTCCACATCACCTTCAGGGTTCCAAGTCTTCCTTACCCAAGCCTCCACAAAGGGAAGAGAAATTAGGATGCCCATAAATTTACCAATAAGCGCATGTTTGGTTAAATACTCCACATCTTCTGCCACCGAGTCTGGTTGAACCACTAGAACCGGCCTGGCTTCACATCGTTCCAAACATCCATTGTTCTTTAACAAGCGATTCCTGGCATGCAATGGGAAATCCTGTTCCTTCCAATCATTTTTAAAAGAAATACCAGCCCTAGCATGCATGCTCTATGACGGACCTGATGCCATCACTACATTCCTCCAGTTGTTCATACCTCCTCCAGAAACTGCTGCCATCTCCGCAGAGCCCACCAGATAGGTCTCCACCTTTAAAATGAATTTATTTATTATTATGTTTTTACGTAATTTTTTTATAAATCCTAAACTATAAACATAACGAACCTATTCCTTACATATTTTTAATATATATATATATAAAGAGTTGGTGTGTACAAATAGATTGATAAATATGGAACGGTTACCTATATGAAAAACTAAGTTCTATCAACGAAACTTCATGTGCATATAAGACTTTAGGAACTATTTACCATCTTTTTATAGAAAATAGGTTTATTATTTTATTTAAAAAGTATTTTTACAATTTTAAAATAATGAATTTTGTTATATGTTATTGTAGATATGAAAATTTGATCCATTCAAACTAGTCATTTTTCTTAAGATCTTTAAAAAGGTTTTCAGTGTAAGTTTGAATCTTTTTTTCTTGTTTTGCTTTGTTTTTTTGGACCTTGATTAAATTTGTGCCTGATAAATTATGGAATGCGGATTTGACAAATTTGGACTTTTTCTTTAAAAATGTTTAAATTTTGGAACCAATCTCTATGGTGTCGGCTTGATCAAGATTGTTTTTTGTTTTCTTGTCGTTTTAGCCCTCCAAACCTCCTATAAATAAGAGGATTGGACCCCCATTTTTTCATAGAGATAATAAGAAGAAAGAGAGGCTAAGCCACCCAATTCTTCATCATCTTGATCTCATGCTTCTAGTGGAATGCTTTTGTGTTTTGTTCTTGGTGTGTTTTAGTAATTTCACTCTTTAAATAAGCAAGTGGAGAAGCCTTGACGATAAATTATCTTCTAGGAGGAGAGGTCTTTCACCTTTGCTTTTGCTTCCTTTATAGGCTTATCAAGTTATCTTTTTGTATTCATTAGCTCTTAAATCATTCAATTTAGTGTTAAAATTGCATTTTGCATCTTGTTTTTTAGTTTTAGGTCCCTTGGTGTGAATCCGTGCCCCACCCATTACAGGGTATAGATTCGACGAAAACTCGATTTTCATCAATTCTGCATTTTTTGTCAATCTTTCTTTTTGTTACCGAATCTACGATCAATAATTTAGAGGGTGTGGATTTCATTATAATAGTTTGGGGGTAAATTTATGTCCCCAAAACCCTAGATTTGTAACTACATACTTGCCTGCCATTGCATTCATTATGTTAGCATTATTGTTTACTATTTCATGCTATCATATCTTGTTGTGTCTGCTTCCAAAGGTCAACAATCATTTTTTGCTTTCGAAAGATCAGTTAAAAGGACCAAGGGAGCTTGATTGTTGCACCTCCAAGCTTAGTCATATAGCGACCTAAGCAGGCCTCCAAATACTGATCAATTTTTCCAAGGTTTTGAAGTTGTTTTGTAGGATTTGAAGTTGTTGGATATATCGGGACAAAAGTTAAAAGCTAGGGTCAACCATCGGATTAAGTAAGTGCCATAAGTAGACTTCTTAGGCTATTTTTTGTTTGTTTATTATCTATTTTTGTTTTAGATTCAGCTCATGGAAAAATACAATTAAAAAAACAAGCATTTGATTTTGTTTCTAGGCATTAATAAAGAGAAAAATAATAATGTGCATCTAGGTTAAATCTGTTTGTGCATTCTTTTGGTCCCTTGCTTGAAAAGCAAAAGATTTACTTTTACTACAAACTAGGATTAGTCCTCATTAAAAATAAGAATCATTTTAGGAATATCTTCTGATTTGCTTGCATTGTTGTTTGTCCTATTGTTCTTTAATTCATTTTAGATTAGATTTTGAAAGGCCAAACATATGTGCTAGCTCAATATACACATCAAGTATTTCATCCTTGGACTTGGAGCGAGTCTTAAAATCATTCATGGTGAACCCTTTTGATCCCATAGCCCCTGAGTGTAGAGGCTCAACATACCCCTGCGGTCACCTCGGCTCCCAGCAGATCCAATCGAGAATTGTACGTGGTAGGGCGGTTTTTCCCCTCCACAATTGTAGTGGAGAAACAATTTGAAACATGAAAAATGTGTACATGCACGATTCTTATATTTTTTTCTTTCTATAAACAAAATAAAATTTTAATTTTTTTTAAAAATCCATATAAATTATATATATATATATATATATATATAACAAATGATATGAACTTAATTGATTTCAATTTTGAATATTAATAAAAATGAAACTCATTTGAATTTCATATAATTAATTATAAATAAATAAATTCAAAATTATTATTTTTATAATTATTTTTTGTATTGAATAATTTATTGAAGCCAAAAGGTTTATCACCATGATGTTCATTTATACATCATATTTTGGGTTAATAATTTCCTAGAACAAAATATCAAAAAAGCTTAAAAATCTAAGTGATATAAAAACTAAGAAAAAAATCTTAAGTCTAAAAAATAAGAAAATATTAAACTAAGCTCAAGCAACTATCAAAAGTAATATTGTAACTGGTGAGCCACCATTAGGATCTCTTAGGACTTTTCATGTTGCATGCAACATCTCTCTAAACTCCAACAATGATGAAGGTACTCTAACTCCATCTACACTATATGAGTTTTTAAATAATTATTTAAAATATTTACAATAAATAATTTAATTTTTTTAATGATACATATAAAAAAAATATTAAATATGGATAATCTCACAAAGGTTATAAATATTATTGAGGAATATTACATTATTTGGTACATGCTAATGTACCTCTATCATACCTTCATGGTACATTTGTAAATATGTAATAGATTAGGGTTGAGTCTATAGTTTAGAGTGTGATTTATATTTTTCCTTTTATGTAAGTGTCAATGTGTAGGAAATGCATAAGTGTCATGTAAAAGTGTAATGTGTAGGAAATGCAAGTGTCATGTAAGTTAGAGTGCAATGTAGGTTGAGAATGTGCACAAGTGTTTTGTATGTAAAAGTGCAAATATGTAATGTTAGGATGTGTACAAGTGTCCTAGATTAGGAGTGCATGTAGGAGTCCAAGAGTCATGTAGATGTGTGCAAGTATTGTAGAGTCAAGTGTCCATCATGAAACTTGACATATGAAGAGGAATAGTCAAATACTCGAAGAGTCACATCACTATGTCTATATTATGGAGACAATACTCCATAGAATGGATCGAAGAAGAACTAGGATTCATAATCCAAAGTTGTAACATAAAGAAGTGCAATAAAGCTTGTATATATTTTGAGCAATTAATATTGTACGTTTTTTTATTCATAGTTCATGAATGATTCAGGCTATTTATATTCATATTTTAATATATAAATAAATGCTATATAATAAATATAAGCCTTGATATACATATTAATTTGTTCATATCATTTTACTCATCATATTATTAAATTGACCTTTATTATTGTGTCTATTTTATATTGGGTCCTGTGTGATAGTGTGAGATTTGCTCATATTATTCTACTCATCATACTATTAAATTGACCTTTATTATTGTGGTTATTTTATATTGGGTCTTGTATAATAGTGTGAGATAACCTGTGATATCTTATGGTAGTAAGGCTTAAAAAGTCAACAAATATGAGACGTATTAAATAACAAATGTTTAATTTTAATCATGATCACCTTTTTGTTAGGGTATACACAAAGAAATTACAAAGTACAAAGGAAAAAAACTAGTAAAATTTGTTATAAAGTAAAGTAGTTTTTAGGGACCATAAGGCTCTATAAAATAATGTGGTTATTTAATTGTTTATCTAATCATATAAGTGAGTATCATGTATAATCTTATCCCCTTTTGAATTTAAACCTTAGACTTTTTATATAGAATTTCAAAGTCTTAATTGTCTAATATGCTTAAGTTGGTCCACTCTAAATGTACCATTACTCAAAGGAGGCAACAAACTAACCCCAAAGAAAAAAGTTCTCATTGAAAAGAATCTTTGAATTGATGTTTACATTAATTCCTTATCCGTGGTTGTCATCTATACCCTAATTTAGAGGTACCATAATTGTAAACAAAGGACATTTATTACATTTAGAAATGTTAAATGGAGTTCAATATTTTTTTTTAAAGGTATGGTTTTGAAAGGGTTGTAATTTTATTTTTTTATAATAATCTCACAAGTACAATAGGTTGTATCAACTAAACTAGTTACATGAAGTTATACATTCCTCGTTAGGACTTGAATCTTAGTATGGGTCGCATCATCTACATGTCTCAACCATTGAACTAAGATCTCACAAACAAATCTTTATAAAATATACATCTAATTTTTAATTATTAATAAAGTTATATATACATTGAAAGATTTAAAATGATAATTAAAAAAAAAAAAAAAGCTTAGATGAGTTGGAATCTTGTCAAGGTAATATATGTATAATTTTCAAGCTATTATAATATTAATAGGAATTACAATTATTATTTAATACATATAAAAATCCATTTTAATTCTATAAACCATTATTTTTATAATTATAATTTAAAAAATTAAAATGTGCAATATCTTAAAATCAATTTGAGAAAGTGGTTGGACAGCTTGGTCCAGCGGGAGGGCCTCCTAGTAGTAGAAGGCGTTTAAATAATTGTCACATTAACATATAAAATTGATGGTGGTTGTTTTATTATTATTATTATTACATATGGAAGTGCATTCACACTATTTTTAGTAATTGCCAAGTGCAAGGTTCAAATCACATGGGCTGCTTCCAACAAGTTGTATGTCGATTTGATACACATTTAGAGGATTCAGATGAGACTACGACAATGAGTTGCTACCAAGTGCAAGGTTCAAACCACATGGACTTCTTCCAACAAGTTGTTTCGTCATCGTCAATTTGACACACACACTTAGAGGATTCATATGAGACTACTACCTTTTCAACAGGTAATGGGTTGCTTCCAACGAATCGTACCATCATTGTCGATCAGAAGATTTAGATGAGACTACTAACTTTGCAACAAACAAGGCTCCAAAGTTTAACATTGCTATAAGTTGTTTGCCCAACATTCACCAATGAACAAGTTTAAGACAAGAATAATTAATCCAAACCCAAACAATTTAGAGCATCTTTCAGGTTATGTTGTACCCCTACTTTCCATTATTTTTCAATGGCTGATGATTCGCTTGTGTAAGCGCGAATTTATTTTATTTATAAACAACCACGCTCGCCTTCACTTTGGCAGTATGTGCGAATGTCTAATTTTATTCAATTTAAAAATAAAATAAAATTATATTATAGTAATAACAATCAATGTTTTTAAAGGTTAAGGTTAAGTGGATTGGTAATTATTTCTTTTTACCAAGAAAAAATTTAGGGATGAGGTTTAGTTTGATGGTTAATATATATAAATGATGTAATCTACATCATTTTTTTTTTTAATATAATTAATTAATATAATTTTTTGAAAAAGGATAATCTTTTTAAAACCTTATACCACTAGTTACTATGAGATTTTGCAGAACATTAAAATTTTACAATTGAATAAGAATTAGGGTCAACCTACTCATATAAGTTTATGTTTATATGCTAATTATATTTAATGGCATTATGTCAATGACACTACATAATTTGATATGACTACTATGACTTATTTATAAGTAAGCTGAAATACAATTCTTTTAAAAGATTATTTTTTATTTAAAAAATCAAAGACCACTCTAAAATTTTGAGGGAATTAAAATTTTAAAAGATAAAGGTCAACTTACCATATACCACATCAACCATATTAAATTATAAATATAATATTCATGTACCAATTATATCAAATTAGTCACACCAACCATATTAAAGTAAGTTATTTTACAATTTAAGTGGTTTATTAATAAAACATTAAAGTTCAATCAACTTCAAATCAAAATCAAAGTATCAAAATATATATAAAAAAATAAAACATTAAAATTTAAAATAAAGGTAAAGGTTTCAATCAAAATTAATTAAAAAATAAATAAATTTATAGAAGTTTTGTTAAAAATTCCAAACATGAGAGTAAGTTAAAATAAATTAAAATAAAATAGCATAAAAGTAAAACAATTAAATATTAAACTACATCCAACATGTGGAGCTCTGACATTCGTGTAAATAACTCCATGCCACCGGACGTTGTGGCCGACCATGGCCAAAACTTGCGAGCCACGCAAGAACAAGGTCGTTGGAGGAGGCGGGACAATTAGTCTCTACGTTATTTAATGGCACCCTTATCACGATGTTGTAACGAATGATGATGAATTTTATCATAAAATATAAGTGGCCAGACTTTTTCTTTTCATCACCGCCCTTAATATTCTGGTTAACAAAGAAATTAAAGATATTTTATTGGTGTCATATAAAAGTGAATTAGTATTAATTTCTGGACTATAAAATAGAAAGTTACAGAAATTAAATTTATTTAATTTTCAAAGGTTAGATGGATTCTTAACAAGAAGACACTTAGATTTTGTGAGTTTGTAAAGGTAGTAGTCTGACTTGAAGAGTGTGTGTCAGCCTAATGATGACGATAATACCAACCCCAAGCGACTCACAGTAAACAATGACAAGGTGAAATAGGGGTTATAAGGGGGCAACCCCAAGATTTGAACCCTACTTGATAGGTGGATGTAATCGATTCCTCTATCTATCAAAAAAATAAAGATAAACTTAATTCTAAGATAAATTTTTTCACTTATAATAAGATAGAATTTCAAGTATCAATTATAAAGAGGCTAAGACATTTTTTATAATTATCAAAATTGTAATTAAAAAAATAAAAAAATACAAGAAGGTGATGTTAGTTTTTTTGGTTTCAAAGAAGGCATTTGTGAAATGGAATCTAAAATTCAAGATTTCAAAGGGTCTAGTTTCAGATCACTTCCCCATTTTGTTGGAAAGGGGGATCAAGAAAATGTAGTATTGCAAACCATTCAAATTTGAAATTTTTTGGTTACACAGAGAAGAACTTTGAAAGAAAATTCTACGATGGTAGGAAGATGGATATCCAACATACGGAAAAACAACGTTTAAATTCTACAAGCAACTTCATTATGTCAAGGATCAACTGAAACAATGGAGGTGAGCTAACAAGACAGACTTCTAGGTCCAAAGAGCTCCATTGATAGCCATATGGGATGGGGTGCAAAAACACTTTAAGGAAGGAACAATTATAGAGCAGTTCAAAGAAGAGGATGATGCATTGCGTAAAACGGTTGAGGACATTGACAACCAAGAAGATATTTATTGGAAATAGAGAGCAAGAACCACTCGGTTATTGGAAGGTGACAACACCAATTTTTTCCATCGGGCTGCTTGTGTTAGGAGACAAACAAACAAGATGTAAGCTCTTCAGGATGAGAATGGGCACTTCTTTGATACAATCCCAAGTATGCATTTTCATTCAATATATTATTTTGCTAAATTGTTTAAGGAAAGTATGGTGTAAGAAGAAGAGCTCAAAAAGAAGTTCTTGCTATCATACCCTCTATTATCTATGAAGAAGAAAATCAAGTCCTACTTAAACCTATTGATAGAGAGGAATTGAAGAAAGTAGTCTTTGGAATGAGTATGGGAAAAACACCAGGTCCATATGGCTTTTCAATTGAGTTTTTTAGACCTCCTGGGACAACTTGAAGGAGGATGTAATAGTTTCTATAGAGGAGTCCAGAGGTAGTAAAAGAATGCTTAAAGAATTAAATCATGCATTCATTGCCTTAATTTATGTAGCAACAAAACAACACTCTAGCAATGGAAACGACAAAACAAACAATATGCAATAAAAAGAAATGTGTATTTGCATTAATGTGTATTATCCCTTTACAGTAAGATGCCCTGATGTGCAAGGGTAAAATTACAAAGAATGCTCACTTGTTTTGAATACAATAAAAAGGGGAAATCCTCATTTTTACAAAACAAATGAAGGTGAGTGTCGATGTCTTCATGCTGCAATCAAAAGAGTTTTGAGTGGGCTTGTGTATCCTTGCGGGCCACCCTTTCTTCAACAACTTTTAAAACCTGTTACCGGCACACAGATTCTGCAAACAAAGAGGATCAATAACATATTTTGGGCCTCTGATGTGTAAGGCCTGTATCAATATGAAGATAAGCAATAAAACCCTCGAAACGAAATTATAAAAACCCTGAAAGATGTGCAAGATTCAAAACCATAAAAATTAAATGTGCCTTGTTGAAATTTTTACCTATGCTGATTGAAATCTGATGCTAGTTGCCTAGGATTGTGCAAACGTAGAGTGCTACGTTTGGGGATGAGAAAATGTAAAGTGTTGTGTTTGGGGTTTGCAAACACAGATTGTTGTGTTTGGGAGGTTGGAAAAACGCAGGGAGCTACGTTTGGGACTAGTCAAATGTAGGGTGTTGCATTTGGGATTGTGCAAATGCAGGGTGCTATGTTTGGGGCTGACTAACAAAAGGAGGCAACTGGTCTTGGCGGGATAACTTCTCGGGCTATACGACTTAGAACTCAATCAAGATGTGAGCTTTCTAGCACAAATTCGGTAGTGTAATAATATATTTTCTCCTCTCATTTTGTGGATGGAATGGTGGGGTATTTGTAGGATTTTGGGAAGGTGAGGGTATGAGGATAGGTGGCAGGCTATGGAAGCCAAGCGGTAGGGATAGGGCAACCAAGTGGCCTAGGTAGTTAGAGTGAGAAACTTGAGATGTATCACTTAGGGGGCAGGTGGCAAGGGGAGGGGTAGTCGTGGCTAGGACATGTGGCAAATGGAGAGACAAGGGATCCTAGGGGATATTTTCCAGATTTTGTAAAATATATAAAATCGAATAATTTGCAGAAAATAACTTGAGTGAGATATTAGGCACATTTTTATTATGTGGGACTTAGGATATGCGACATGAATAGGTTTTTATGCGTGGTTAGCATTTGATGTCTATAGATACCCCTTTTTGCATCGCGTTGTGTAAGACACATTGCGGTGCAAAAATAAGAGTCATCTGGTTTATTGGACAGATAAATTGATTTTGTTATCCCAACATGAGGATTGAATGATCAACAAAAATGTTGGTTTTGGCTTACCCCCTTAAGCGACGAATGGGTGGAAGATGAAACAGATGAGATCCATGAGCCTATTGACCAATGTGGATGGTGAAGAAGTGGTTTGATGGATGCAAATATCGTAAATCAAGACCAATGTTAATTGCCCCAATTTTGGAGTGGACATGTATCGTCGAAATTTTTGCTTTTGGCAGAATGATGAACATTTTTGATGTGGAAGATGGACTAGCTAATGGGGGTGCATGTTTGATCCATACTGTAAATGGCATGGTGCATACCAATTGTAGATGAGTAAAGGTTCTGCTTTTGCTACTCCGCATAAAGGGTTTGATGATAGCCTTGGGTAAATTTTCTTAGACATATTCGACTTCAAAAATGGGTAATAAAATTGATCTAATTTAGGATAAAGTGATATGTGATGAGATATGTTTGAAGTGATGAGGTGATCTTACCGATTTGATGGATTTTGAGATAGATTTGATGGATTTTGGAGCTTTTTGGTATTGTTTGGGGCTTTTTGAGTCAAACGCGGACCACATTTGCCCTTTTTTAAATGCGAGTTATGTTTGGTGGGTGCCTGCCAAATGTGGGTCGTATTTGGGAGCGCTTCCCAAATGCGATTCGTGTTTGGGACCGCCTAGCCAAGCACATTTTGCACCTATATATATAGGCATATGGGCTCATTTTGCTTCATTGTTGCATTTGTCATTTGCTTACTTGCATTTGGGAGTGAAGAAGAGTGTAGAGTTTCATTGTGATGGTGGGAGTTGGTGCTGCGACTGGAGCAGGAGGGCACACAGGAGAGGTAAGTGCCCATGTAGCCTTCTCATAGTTTAGGCATTTTTAGTTTTAGTATAGGCTTTTGTTTTTGTTTTATATTTTTCTGCTTTTATTGTTCTTTTTTTTGAAAGACAATAAATAGGGGGCAGGAATTTATTTTTTTAACAAAAAATGGATGGGCAAATTTTTTTATTTTTTGGCATGAAAGGGATGGTCAATTTTTTTTTTGAAACTTGTGTAATGATATGTATGATTGATATATGTGTTTTATTTTTATTTTTTGATGCAATTGAAGATGGTGGAAGCACAATACCACTTTTCTATGATCTTACCCTGGATTAGGAGGGTGCTAATAGATGATGATTGGGAGCTGTTGGAGAATGTTGGATTGGCGAGGGCTACTCGAGTGGAGGTGGTAAGAGTAGATGAGGTGTACCTATCGATATTGGTAGAGAAATGGGATCTTGATAGGGGACTTTACAGCTCCTTACAAGGGAGATGACTATCACCTTGGAGGATATCTACTGCATCTTCCAAGTTTTTGTGGAGGGGTTGCCTATTCGAGTGGGATGGAATAGGAAGTATGAGATGATATGCATTTACGAAGATGGATGGGATGATGTGGATGTTCACAAGGGGACATACAATACTTAAATAGGTATCAAAATGGTTATTTGGAGGTATTGTTGACTTATCTCATGTTCATGTTGTCAAATATGTTGCTACCTAACAACACAGGAGCATGGTTCCTTTGGAACTAGATTAGGCTAGTGTTTGATTTGATTGACGAGCCTTAGATCTATGCTTGGGTGACTGCATTGCTAGCTCATACATATATTGAGATATATGAGGTTAAGAGGTGAGGTCAGAAGGGTTTGGGTTGTAGCCTTTTGCTACAAATATAGGATTGGGATCATTTTAGTGTGGGTCATCCTTTGGGGTTGCCTTATGAGATGGATGTCTCATATCCTTACGCACTCAGGTGGCAGGTGGACAAGGAGAGGCGACAAAACCACCCTCATCATGGTGGACAATATTATCAAGATATGTGGGTGAAACTGATAATGAATGATGTGATATGGAGACCATGGAAGGGTGGTTATGGTTGGATTGAGGATAAATATCAACTACGATGAGTTAGACAAGATCAATGGGTAGTCAGGTTCCATGGTAGCGAGAGGGAGTTGATCTAGTTCTCTCACATTATATGGTAGTTTAGGTTATGATAGAGGGTTTTATATGACCATGTAATAGACATACATCGAGGTGATGAGCTCAGTTTGGCCTATCCTTAGGATTAGTTTATGGAGGAGGAGTTCGACGAGGCAATAGACATCCCAGACATGGAAGATGTTGGGACAAATCCTGGGTATGATGATTGGTGGGTTGTGCAAAAACCTTGGTAACCGAGCTAAGAAATTGAGGATGTGAGCAGGGATTATGGGGAGGTATATACAGTGGTGGAGGAGCTTGCACGATGATAGAGACGTCATCGATCGAGCAGTGGGATTGAGACCTCAAGGGTTGATGAGGAGATTTACGAAGGTTAGAAATACGAAATATATGGTTATCAATGGATAATTGGGAGGTATGGATGAGGAGACAAAAAGAGCATCGTGATGGGGTGAGGAGGATTTGGCTACGCTCCAAGAAAAGTATGACAACCTGGTAGAGGAGCGAGATCATATTTTGCAAGTCATGGAGATCGTAGAGTTTGAGAGGAAGGCTTTGAAGGGTCGCTTCACCATCATGGAGGCTAAGTAGGAGGCCATGTGAAGGATATTAGGTGATATCTAGCTGGATATGGATGTGGTTATGGAAAATAGGGGGTCCTTGGAGTTTGAGATCGTAGAGCTATAGAGGCAAGTGGAGAGGTTGCAGGGCATGCAAGGTGGTAATGGTGATGCAGTTACAATAGTTGCTCTCCAAGAAGAAGTTGCAGATAGATATCGATAATAATGATAGGATATGACGTATGTGTGAGCATTGGAGTACCGATTTATGGAGAAAAATATTGTGTTATCGATATGGTATGTGTTTGCGAGATCTGGATCTAGTCGATGGAGCGAATTGAGGGCCAGTGCTTCATGATCGAGATTTCCATGATTCTTGGAACTGTCAGCATCATAGGTATCTTCTCTTAGGTTACCTAGAGATCCTGATGGCACAATTTAGTGGTCCCAATCATGGTTGAGGTCAGGGTTGAACTACTTATTGTACTTATTTTGATGTTTTTACCTTTTATTTACTATATGAGCTTGAAAGCTCTCTTTTTTGTGTACATAGCCTAAGGTAAAATGATTTATATTGTGATATTTATGTGTATATATATACATGGCTTTATTTTATGGATTTATTGCGTCTCATATGCGTTAATTTACTTTCATGAGTGGATGGAATAAAACAAGTATGCATGTGATGAAATGAATACACTTATGCATGGATGCCTTATTATATGAAAATGATGTATGCAAATAAATGAATGGTGTTTTTGCATTGTTTGCCATTCAAAGAATTGATATAGGGTTATGTAACAGACTTTTTATTTCTTAATCAGGGACACCGACATAGTGATACTGGTTTTGCTATATGATTGAAAATGTAATGAAATATAAGACGTGTGGATCAATGCAATGGTGGTATGAAATTTTGAGCTCCTTTATCAGTTTGTTTATCTTAGGGACAAAGAATCTAGAGTTTTTTTTCCAAAGACTCAAATATTCTAGTTATCGCAAACAAATCCAACTAATAATATCACGAATACATAAGATACTAAGGGCCTCCTAATGGATTCAATTCTCTTAAGAACCAATTGTGTGTGCAATGAATGTTCATTTTCAATCATGACCAAGGGAAGACTAATCACTTGTAACTTATGCCAATAAGCTAGCTCATCCGCAAGTGTACATAGGTATGTGCAAAATAAGATCACTAATGTGACAAACATGTCACCATGCAAGGTGTACTCCACTGCCAGTCAGACATCTATAGCCCTGATGGAGGTTCACCTCATGATTTAAGGACTTGAGAATTCCATGGATTCAAGATTTTGTTTTTTATTTTTTTAAAATACTTTTGTCTTTTGCTTTTGCACTTGTCCTTTTGCCAATTCTTAGGGTTAGACCATGTGCATGATAGGATGAGTAGGGAAAACTATTCGCTTTATGGAAATAGCCATGCATGAGTTTTTCATTCCAAGGCATCACAATGTGATTAATGTGTGATACATGTGCATGGTCCAAAAGGAAACCTAATTTAACCAAGAACAACTTGTAGCACCTAAGGATTGTTTAACATTCAATGGAGGTTATCTAAAACACTAGGAGTGGTTGAGTGATTGAAAGCACCTAGAGATTCCTCAAACTAGAGACTACCAAAGTAATAAGGTTTCATGCAAAGTGGAAATGTGCAAATAATAATGATGGTATTATTATTATTATTTTTTGAATGGCATAATGATATCATTACTAAAATGAAGGTACCCCTGATTAAGGCAACAAGATTCAACGGATTAACAATTATCCAAACTAACTGAATGATAACCAATACAACTTATGAAGTGTATGAATGTAGATGGTTAAGATGCATGAAATACAATATGAAGTGAGATAAAAGTAGAATATTTATGAATTATGAATGCATCTATTTTATACAAATGGATGCACATTATTATGTTTTATTTTTTTATTTTTCCATGTATATATACATATTTCACATCAGGTGTAGAAAGCTCTCAAGTGAATGATGTTTAATGGTTCAAGCTCTTCTATTCCCTCAAGATTGGTAAGCTTATATGTTCTAGGCCCTCTACTTAACAATAAATGGACCAAGCCAATTAGCCACAACTTTGTCATGAAGATGCAACAAGGCATTGGTATTTTGCTAATTTCATTTAAGGATGATATCTCCTACTTGGAATTCACGTGGATGAACCTTTGTATTATAAGCATGCTTGATACGGTCTTGGTATACCTGTAGATTATCCAAGACATTACTTTCATTGAGAAGTGTAAGTTTATCAAGGTGCGCTTGTCAGGGTAGTATTATGATCCTTGAACTCTTGTAAAGAAATGCATAGTGAGGGGATTTCGAGCTCAAGAGGTATGATCGCCTCGACCCCATAGACAAGAGAAAATAAGTTACCCTTATAGGCGTACGAATGCTCGTTCAATAAACCCATAATGCCAAGGGGATTTGAAGATGCCAATATTTATGGTTATCTTTGACGAGTTTCTTCAAAATGGCTATAAATGTCTTATTGGTGGCCTCAGCTTGTCCATTTGCTTATGGTTAGTAAGGAGTCGAGAAACTGTGTTGAATTTGATATTTTTTGTATAACACTCAAACATCCTTATTCTTGTTAGTTTTTGAGGATATATGCAGTGGGAGAGATCTAACACAGGTTTTGATAAGATGAAAACAAGTGAGTCTAAAATATGATTGGAATATACTATAAATAGAAAGTGGTAAAAATACAATGCAGTATGGAGGATATGGTCACTCCATTAATATAAGCTAGAGATCTACATTGTTCTTCATACAAGACTTCTACCACAATCTACTCTACTACTACAATGCTCTTGATATCTATGTGCTGCTTCTCTATCTATCACTATGAGGCCCTTTATATAGGAAAATAGATTAATTGACCAACACTCTACCTAGCTGTACAAGTGGACACCTTGCACATTACAACATGCACATTGACACTTGTGCATTTATTACATTGCTTGAATTAAGTAGCTAACTTCCCCCTAAATTAATCTCTACTCTAACTATGTACCAAAGGTGGTACATTTACATGACCCAAATGATGTAATATAATTTAACTCTAACACCCCCATGTATTACATTATTTTGGTATTGAAGATAATATGGATCTTCTTATTCTTGTGGATGCTCTTTGGTTTGCTCAGGTTATTTCATCAATGGACTTTTGTATTGTAATTCTCCTTGAATTGGTTCTTCTTCTTTTCTTTGTAACTTGTTCAAGCAAGTGGTTAGTGTCTTCATAAATTGTTGTTCTTTTTGAAAGAGCTTTCACTTCATAATCATCTGTAGATTCTTCCAGTTCTTCAATTTATTCTATCCTTTGAGCTAGATGTCCTTTCTGATTCTCTTTTTGATACTCCAATTGGGGATAATTGGTTGGATGCTAATTTTGCTATTGGTTTTGATATTGTCGTGGTTGAAATCTGCTTCCATTTTTCATCTGATTTCCTTGATTTTAATTTTTGGGATTGAATCTGCAATAGTTAGTGCTATGACCTTTTCTTTTGCATATATGACAATACCTATTATACCATGGTCTTCGTCCTCTCGATGATGAAGCAATATTACCTCATGGACTATCTTTTTATGTCATTGCAATGTTAGTCATTTCATATTTAACTGTATTCTCTACCTCATATTCCTATAGAATATTGATTAGATCATCAAAAGAAGTATCTTTACTTAGGACTTGTAAAGATGTAACCAAATGTTTATAGCTATCTAGAAGTGCTCTCATGGTTACTTGAGTAAGAATTTCATATTTAATCTCTTCTCCTAAGGTTAATAATTTCCCTTTAATATATTCTACTTTCCTTAGGAATAGTTCTATGCTCTCACTACTGTTCATTTTTAGAGAATGAAGTTGAGTTTGAAGATGTAGAATGGTGGCTTTATTTTTTCCTTCAAATATTTTTTCTAAGCTTTTCCATGCTTCAGTAGATGTCTTTGCTGAAATGATATAAGGTTGTATTTCATCAGTGATGGCAAAGGTTATTATCATTAGAGCTTTTGAATATTTTTCATCAAACTTCTAAATTTTAGTATCATCTATTGTTGGCCTTTTTTCTATTCCTTGAGTTATCTCCCAAAGTTTTTCATATACTAGGATTGCTTTTACCTTATTTTTCTAGGAGAAATAGTTTGGTCCCTTGAGTAACTAGGATTCTACAAGAAATAATTTGTTTGATGCCATGATGATTCTAGGTTTTGTAGGCTTCCTTATATCTCCCTAGTTCAGTAAATTAGTAGAAACACTGTAGACTTGTAGAAACCTTATGACTCCCAAATGGATTAAGTACTTGATAATATTTTGATGAATGCTATTATTATCAAGTTTTGTAGAATGCCTTATGACTCCCTAGTGTTTTTGGATATGCTATATGATAGATAAAGTGCTTTTTGAGAATAGTAGTTCAATTTTGAGTTGATTTTGTAATGTTTTGTAAGTAGCAAAAATCAACTTCTATTACACCTTATTACTCCTATTGAACTTAAGCACTTTTAATTTGATGAGGTTCTATTGGTTGGATTTCTTTTGTCCCTTTAATATGGTTTGAGACAAGTATGCCAATTTATTTCCAACTCTTGCTTTTCCTTAGTAGACCTCCTTTATAGCTTTTGATATTTAATATTTGATGTTTCTAAATTCCAATTACCTACTTTGATGTAGTATTCCTTATAACTCCCTAATATGGAATATTAGAAAATAATATAATATTTGCAATAATATGATTTTTAATTTCTAAGTTGAAATCCTTATTCCTCCTTTATTATTTGTAAATATAAATATTTTGGAATATGCTTGCTTAATATTTTACTAATGCTAAGTGAATGTATTGCAATAGTAAATATAATGTTCCCTTATAACTCCAATATAACCTTAGTCTTATAGCAAGCAATAAATAGTTTACGGTTTACCTTAGTCTTCCTTTGCCTTGATGCTGTGAGGTGGTAGATTTGGATTCTTTGGAATGGCAGTCAATGCCCTCTAAGACCGGCGTTGAAATATCCCTTACGTAGCGCTTCTTTTCTTTGTAACCGATGTTGGTATTCTCGGTCTAATCTTCTATGATTTGCATGTTGTTATGATGTCTTCCTTGGATGAATTGGATGTTGGATTGTTGCTTGAATGAGGTGATGTCTTGGCTGATCTTATGATAGCTTCTTTAATATTGATGCTTTCCTTTGAATGGTGCATAGGCTTGAATTAGCCTCTTCCTCTTCACACCATTCAATGTTGGTCTTCTCTTTGACCTTCAACGCTTTTCTTCTTCAATATGGATGCCTTAAATAGGAATGCTTCCTTATGACTTTTGGATAAGTGTCACTTGAGTGTTACTTAGTAGGCATTGATATTCCAACGTATGCAATGATGAGGTTGGTGGTAACCTCCCAAATATTTTTAACTCCTCCTCGGTGAGCATTGGATTATTCACGAACATTGGGAGCTTTAGAGCTCTTGTGCCAAGTGGCACTCATGATTGTGCATGTAGACATTTCTTCTAACACTCCAATGATGGGCGTTGATGCCCTATATTTACCTATATCTTTGAAATATGCATTGGCTTACTATGTTTCTTGAAATGCAAGCATTCCCTCTTATATTTGTACATTGTCTTGATGAGGATAATGGATGGCACCAACTGTATTGCTCCTTGGTTCTATGGCGCTCTTCAATGGTGGTCCTATGGTAGCTTCTTGTGCTCTTCAATGGCGGTCGTCTTCTCCAAGTAGAAACCTTGGGTATTGCACTTCTTCCTTTGTATTTTCCATGCCTATAATATGTTATTCGTACGTCTTTATAACAACTAATTGCTAGCCTTTTGCTTGTCTTTGATAACACTTCTTCTACGTTGTTTGTATATCTTTTATAACAACTAATTGCTAGCATTTTTCTTGGCTTTGATGGTGCTTCTTCTTACGTAGATAATATTCCTCTATATGCTACCATTTTCTCTACGTAGACTTGGACGGTAATGGCTTCTTATTATGACTCCAATGTTGCAGGTGATACACTCTCTTCTAGGGCTAGATTGAATGTGGAGAAATGGTGTTTTTAAACACCTTGATTTTTAGACGTGTGAGCTCTTCGGTGGCTCCTTCTTCTTGCTCGAACTCTGCCCTTCAACCTACAAAATATGATGCCTGTGTTACTCCCTATAAATATGATAGCTTTTGTCCTTTCAAAGGAACAAAATAGGTGCTTTGTAATAGTTATATTTGCACCAATATGAAGGACATTTTTTTATGAAATCCTTCTTGCCTCTTTTAATCTTCTTTCTTGGATATTTTAATGATAGTTAATCCAAGCTAATGAGATGTTTTTGAAGTAAGAAAATTTTGCTCTCTGCACTTAAATAAAATCCTTATATTCTCCTTGAATCTTGAGACTCACCAAGTCTCGATTTGAGGCTTCTTTCAAGGATATTAATGGTGGCTTCCTTCTCCACATTTTTGCTTGTAATGGTGGCTTCCTTTGGCCACACAGTGTTGTAGATTCTTGTGCTAGTTTTGTGCTTTTAGTAACACAAACTAATTTCTTGAGAGTAACTAGTCAAAGATCAACTAGTATAGTGCTATAATGGATTAATAATGCACTTTTAATGATAATAAACTCTCAGAATAAATTCTAATGCACTTAATAATATTCTACAATTTTCACTACAATCAATATTGTAGGATGTAGTCTTCTTGCTTTCTAGATAGATAATAGGTAGATGATAATTTTATTTCTTTCAAAAATATCCAACTCCTATTAATGTGCAAATATATCTTAAAATGAATTCTCCTTTTTGCACTTTCTGGAAGACTAAAATATGAGCCCTTCTTCTTGCAACTTTAATCCAAATATGGTGCTTAATGGAATTTGATAATGAACCCTAATTTAAGTTCAACTGATTGCACCCTAGTTGCTTACCTTTAATGGATTTTGTAGTAGATGTAGATCTTGGTGTTTTGTTTCACCAATTTTTTACCTTTAGTGGATGAATTCACAACTTCTTTTTGGTTGTCCAGAACATCTTCTTGCTTCACCAAATTGAGATCTTGAACTTTCTATCTTGAGCCTTAGGTTTGGTGGCTTGATCCTTCCAGTGATCTTCTACCTTCTATTATAGATTTAGATAACTCCTTTATCTAAACTTGTGCCTTCTTGCTATGAGAGGAAATCTCCAAATCTCCTGGATTTGGTAGGCTTCTTCTATCTGAATCTTCCTTCAAGATTCTTGTCAAATTTTGACTTCAAACAAGATCTTCTTCTCAAGATTTTGAATATCTTGAGGTCTTCACTAGATTCTTCTTCTGGATTTGGCACTCCTTGCCAAATTCTTCTTCTCTTGGGCTTGTTGTTGGATGGTGATAATTGTCCCAAGTCCTTCACTATCAGGAGCTTTTCTCCTTGATAGTGGATTTCTCCAATGAGTTCTCCTAGGAACTCCTTTGATGATGCTTCTATGAGCTCTGCAATAAGGCTCACCAAGCCTTCTTCTTTTCCTGCTTGAGACCTCTCCTAGGTCTTCTATCTTGCAACTTCTTTGGTCTTCCAATAAAGACCTTTTCTTCAACCTTCTACTTTTGGAAGTGTTGGTGATGAGATCTTCTTCTCGGATCTCTGATTCTGCTGCTTCTAGATTCTAGAATAGGACTTCATTGGTCCTTTCTCTTTCTTCTACAATTTGTAGGCTTTGATGGAGATCACCAATATCCTCTTTCTTGGACTCTTCTCTGGAGTCTTCTTCTAAAATAAGAACTTTATCTTCTAAATCAGGAAATTTCTTCTAGAATTTTTTTTAAGGCTTTTAGGTCTTTTCTGGATCTAGGATTCTCTAGCATTTTCTTCTTCAAGGCTTCTCTGGCCTATTCTTCTTCAAGGCTTCTCTAGCCTATTCTTCTTCAAGGCTTCTCTGGCCTATTCTTCTTCTAGGCTTATCTGGCCTATTCTTCTTCTACACTTTTGTAGGTATTGATCTTGAACGGAGATCACCAATCTCCTATCTCCTTCTTGACTCATCTTCTAGAGTCTCTTCTTCCTTGAGTCTGCTATGAGGCTACTGTGGTCTTTTTCTTCACTTATGCACTTCATAGGATTGCAGCTCTTGTAATGGGACCTTTCTCAAGGTCTTTGAATTCTTCAGTCTTCTCCTTATTGTTGTAGGTGCTGGAATGATTCTAAGAAGATATTCTTCCTAACTCTTTTGTAGGAAGCTTCCCAACCTTTTCCTGAATCTTTTTTTCCTGCAAAAAGTTGTTAGAAACTAGAACGGAAGGATTTATAAATCTGGAGATAATAATCTTCACTAGTTGATTTGTCAAACTAGTGGTATGAATATTGAGTCCTAGTCTTCACGAGTTTTTTCTACAACTCTGTGGAAATACTCTAGCCAAATATAATATTAGGTTTTCTACAACTGAGATTTATTTCAATCCTCACTTTTCTAATCCTGTTGACTACTGTGGCTTTTCCTATCAATTAATCCTAATGGCAGCTTTTGCATGCAGTGACACTCAATGGTAGATCCAGTTTGCAAAGATGTAGGCCAACAATAGTAATGGTGACTCTCCCTATTCCTCTTGACCTACTGGACTTCTCTTATAATGGATGTAGGTCCTCCTATTCCTATCTTGATTCACCATGGCTCTGATACCATTGTTAGATTTTGAGGATATATGTAGTGGGAGAGATCTAACACATGTCCTAATAATATGAAAACAAGTGAGTCTGCAATATGACTGAAATATACTATAAATAGAAAGTGGCAAAAATACAATGCAGTATGGAGGATATGGTCACTCCATTAATATAAGCTAAAGATCTACATTGTGCTCCATACAGGTGCTCTACCATAATCTACTCTACTACTACAATGCTCTTGATATCTATGTGTTGCTTCTAATCTATCACTATGAGGCCCTTTATATAGGAAAATAGATTACTTGGCCAATACTCTACCTAGTTGTACAAGTGGACACCTTGCATATTACAACATGCACATTGACACTTGTGCATTTATTACATTGCTTGAAGTAAGTATCTAACTTCCCCTTAAAGTAATATCTACTCTAACTATGTACCAAAGGTGGTACATTTACATGACCCAAATGATGTAATATAATCTAACTCTAACAATTCTTAAAAGACTTACCATTATTAGAAATTATTTTTGAGGGGATACCAAAATGATAGATAATGTGCTAGAGTATGAAATCCATAATTTTAGGTCCTATTGTGCTGGTCATAGGAATTACCTCGACCCATTTTGTGAAGTACTCAATGGTAGTTATGATGAATGTATGTTGTCCCAAGGAAGGAGGTGAGATTTTTCCAATCAAATTGAGGCCCCATTGTGAAAAGGGCCAAAGAGCTTGAATTGGTTGCAAGGCCTGCGATGGCACATGAGTTAAATTGGCATGTTGTTGGTATTTTTGACACTTCTTGACATATTTGCAACAATCACTTTCCATGGTGGGCCAATAATAACCCATGCATAGAATACACTTTGTGATGGCCATCCCACTAAAATGACCACCACATGTACCATCATGAGCCTTGGATATGGCCCATTGTGCCTCTGTGGGCTCTAGACAATGAAGTAGGATCCCATCATAGCCACGTCAATATAGCACATCTCCCAAAAGAGTGTAACGAGCTACCTTTTATTTGAAAGTGCATTTGGTAGCCCATGATAAATCTATAGGGAGAGTGCCAAACTTGAGAAAATCCTTGACCTGATTAAGCCATGGTTCGTATGGTTGTGCTTGAATGAAAAGAACTTCTTTTTCATCTTTAGGATTTGCTCGTGAAATTGCATATTGGGACAATGTTGTGATGATGACTGGTGTGACCTCTCCAATGGGGTTCTTTGGAATTAATGAACCAAGAGAGGCCATTGTATCTGCAAATTGATTAGTCAAATGAGGTAGGTTATCAATCTCGTACCAGTCAAAATTTACAAGAAGCTTCATTGCTACTTCTCTATAAGCTTTTAAAACTGGGCATTTACATTGGTAAGTTCCTTTCACTTGGTAAACGACGAGTTGGAAATCACCAAATATTTGAATATGCTTGATGCCCATAGCCACTACTACTTGAAGTCCTAGGATCAAGGCTTCATATTCTGCGTTGTTGTTTGTGCATGGGAAGTCAAGTTTGAATGATGAAGGGATAGGCATCCCTTATGGTGTGTAAAACATGACTCCTACACCTTGTCCTTTCTCGCACTTAGAACCATCAAAGAACAGGGTGATGTCAACATCATATTTAGGGGTGACATATTCTTCCTGTTCAGTGATATTAAAGACTGCATCATCTGGTAGCTCGATGAATAAAGGTTGATCATTAGGAAGTGGAGATTTTGCGAGCTGATCGACTATCACCTGATCTTTAATGGATTTTTGACTAATGAATTCAAGGTTGAATTTTGTTAAAAGCATTATCCATTTTATAGTATAGGTGTTATTGTATGTGCGAGTCATCATGTAACATAAAGGGTTTTCGCAAGCTATGAAATAAGTGGTGTGACTTAGCATGTAATGTTTAAGTTTCTTAGTGGCAAAAACCATTGCTAGACACAAATTTTCCACATATGCATATCTTGTTTCATAGCTCACAAGTGTTTGACTAATATAATAAATCACCTGCTCTCGATTGTTTTCATTCTTTTGTGCAAGCATTATCCCTAATGCAAAATTCATGGCTGAAATATATAGATGAAATGGGATGCCAAGGCGAGGTGGAGTTAGAACCGACAAGGAGGCTAAATATTTCTTGATGTCATCAAATACCTCTTGAAACTCCTTTGTCCATGAGAAAGTTACCCCCTTTGTAGTAGGTGATTAAATGGCCTGCATTTGTCAAAGAGTTGTGTGATGAAGCGATGAATCGTTTGGATATTCCCTTGTAAGCTATGAAACTATTTAAGGTTTCTTGGGGGTGGCATTTCAAAAATGGTCTTGACCTTGTTAGGGTCCACTTCAATGCCACGCTTGGAGATAATGAACCCTAGAATTTTACCTGATGTAACTCCAAAGACACATTTCTTAGGATTCAATCTCACCTTATGTTCGAGAAGTCGATCAAAGACTTTACATAATACATCGATGTGCTCATGATGTGTTTTAGATTTTTCTAGTAAATCATCCACATAATATTCAATGATCTTATGCATGTAATCATGGAAAATATATGTCATGGCACGTTGGTATGTAGCTCCTGCATTTTTAAGGCCGAATGGCATTACTTTGTAACAAAAAGTCCCCCAAGGCGTTGTAAAATATATTTTGTGTTGGTCATCAAGATTGACTCGAATTTGATTATATCAAAAATTATCCATTAGGGAGAGCATTTCATGGCCAGTAGTAGAGTCTACGAGAGTATCAATGTTTGGTAGTGGAAAATCATCCTTAGGACATGCTTTGTTTAGATCTCAAAAATTTGTGCATATGTGAATCCCCCCATTTGGTTTATGAATGGGTACCATATTTGAAAGCCACTCAGGGTAATCAATGGGTTGAATGAAACCCACATCTAATAGTTTTTGGAGTTATTTAACCATGAGGGCAATGGTAGGATGAAGTTTCTATAACTTTTGCTTGATCGATTTTGCATTAGGACTCAAGGTGAGATTGTGGACCACCAAGTTGGGGTCAAGGCCAGGCATGTCCTTATATGACCATGCAAAAATATCTTTCTTCTCGATTAGAAATGCTATAAATTGCTCTTGCTCTTCTACAGATAAACTTTTTCCAAGTTTAATAATATGTGGATTATCTGGGTCTGCATTGAGATTCACATCAATAGTTTCCTTGATAAGCATGTGTGAACCCTCCTCCAACTGGTGGGGAGTAGGAACAAGGTGAATGTCATCAATAATGTTATTAGGCATATCAGATATGGTTTCTTCCACCTCAATGTGGTAAACAGATGAAGGAGAAGGTGATGATTTTAGAGGGATGTAGGCATTGGAAGCTCTTAACAATTCTTCATAAAGAAGAAATTTGAAAGTGGATGGAGGGGATGAAATCCGATCCATGTCGATGAGGCTAATGTCAATTGGAATTGGTTTTTTTAGATCGTATGGATTATGAAGAGGGGTGAAAAAGTTAATAGAGATCATGTTAACTTGATGGTAATGTGGTGGTTGTAGTGCAAAGGTTGGATTCTCTTGTGCATGCTCTCTAGGAAGCAATTGGTTTAAAATTATTTGATTATTATATTGCGAAGGTGGCCAAGGTGGAGGTGGTGGATTGATGGGTGCATCAGGGTGCTCAGGTGGAAGAAGTAAATGAAATATGGGTTATGGGATGGGGAAAATATGAAAGTAAAACTCATCTTCATGTTAGTAATGGGTGCGATGGGAGTTGATTCTTCTTCAGAGCTATCAGAGGTAATCGAGAATGTGTCAAATACCTCATCAAAATCTTCCTCAGAGTCATCATCAAAAATGGTATCGATCATGGAGATGTGTGGAAATATTTTAAGAAAAGCCTCATGTAGTAGAGGCATGAATTTAGGGTCTATATACTCATCCTCACTATCTTCACTATCCTCCTCAGGATCTATGGTGAGTTGTTGAAATACCTCTTCGAAGGAGGTTGTGGAGGATTGTGGTTTGTATCCCAAACCCATGTGATCATGCACATCTCAATAGTGAGGCTCAAAAATATCATGAATGCCCTACTCATGTCATCCTAGACCATATCCTTACTAGTTAATACATCGAAAGTAATGCATGGGGAAGGATGGATTGGATAGATAATCAATGTTAGCATAAAACTATTGTTGGGGTTTAGTAGGAGGAGGTGGATCAGATGAGGAATTGACCCCCCATACACAAAATTGATTTGATTTGGTACAGAACCCATATTATATACCACACCAATAGCTAAGGGTGGGTCACGTGGGTGATCGTAATCTCTAATAGTCTCAATGCTTGGTGTGGTGATTGTAACATTTTGGAGAATGTACTCGCCAATACTTGGATTGGTGAGATGAACTATAACTTGTGTAGGTGCGGTTGTGGATGGGGTGAAGATGGAGGTGGAGGTCTCAAGAGTGACCTATGGCTTAGATGGGGGTAATGGTGTATGTTGCAAGGGTGTATCATGGATATCCATATCTATTTATGAGATAGTTGATGGTGGAGGTGGGTGTGGTTGAATGGGGTGGACAATGGTTTGGGGCTTAGGATGAGATTTGGGTGATAATGGATGTAGGTAAAATTGGAGTGGTGTATGATGGGGGATGATGAATGGTTGTGGATGTTGATGAGGGGTTAGGTGGTTGGCTTTGTGAAGTGGAGGCTTGTCCCCCCTGCATGAAGGTTGGATGAATGAAAAGTTGATTATTTGGATGATATGATGGGACATGATCTGATGAAGATGAGGAATGATTTGCTGGATGATGAGGTGTAATGGGAAAGTGATAGGAGGTTGATGATGAAGCATGATTTGGATTGATATTTTGTGATGTGGAGGTATGATCAGATATGGGGAGGGCCTCTTGGATGGGTGCTTTAGATGAGGTATTTTGATGTGAAGTTGATGTGGTAGTGAGTGGAGTGATGGATAAGTGAGTGGATGGTAGAGGTGACTCATATGGGTTGGATATCAAGTTGCAGTATTTGAATGGTTCCTCATCCATTGGTATGCAATGAATTTGGCCCTCATGTACATATTTTAGACACTGGTGTAATGTTGAGGGAACACTTTTCATGTCTTTGATCTAGGGGTACCCAAGAAGTATATTATATTGCATGGCACCCTCTAGGATATGGAATAAGGTATGAATTGTTTTGACCCCCACCCGCATAGGGAGGACAATATTTTTGATTGTAGAGCATAAAGCATCATTGAATGCTCGTAAGGTGAAGGTGGAGTTGGTGATATGTGAAGGTGGTAGGTTAAGATGTTGTAGTGCAGTGGTTGTGATGATGTTTATGGAGGAGCTAGTATCGACTAGCACTTGTTTAAAGGCTTTTTGATCGATATGAGCTATAATGTGCAATGGAGGATCAGGTAGCTCCGCTAGCATGGTTTTAATTTCAAAATCATAGAATGCAATTGAGGGTTCCATGCATGTTTGGATATTCCCCACAAAGTTTGCAAAGGCATTGGGATCTTGAGTCTGAACTTTGATGGATTTAAGGATTTCCATCAATGCCTCACGATGTGGAGGAGATTGTTGTATTAGCTCATAAATTGATAGTTTGGTAGAAGCCAATTTTAGGCTATGTTTCAATTGACTCCTCAAGGTGATGGTTGGTCTTGGTGGAGGATTTTGAAGATGGATTTGGGGAGTTGGATTGGCTTGACTAGGTTGTAGAGGCATGGTAGTTGGTGTCATAGGAGAATACCATTTGTGTTGGGTCATTTTATTGTTGTGCTTGGTTCGCACCTCTCTAACCTCGGGTAACTATATGGATAACACCTACAAAACCTTGGTACTATTGAGCATTGTTGATGTGGTTGACTTGATTGGGGGAACTATAGAAGTTGATGCCCTAGTTGTTTGTTGTGTGGCCTCATGATGAGGAAGAGGTGTTTGATATATACCAAGGTTTTGGTTTTGTTGTGCTAAAGGATTATCGATCTTGATAGTTCCCTTATCGATCAGATCTTGTATGATGTCTTTGAAATAATAGCAATCATTGATATCATGACCCTTCTAGCGATGAAAGGTGCAATATTGATACTCCTTATATGACCTACCACGTGGTTTGTTGGGGTCTTCTAGTTTGATTTGTGGTAGTGTGATCATTTGTACCTCATACAACCATTGAAATATGGTGGAAAGTGGTTCAAGAAGTGGAGTGTAATTACGATGTGGTTGATTGTATTGTCGACATTGGTGGTTGTCTATTATGGTGGCTTGATTTTGCAATTGAGGTGGGGGTTGTACCACTTGATATGTCTGTTGTTGCGATGGTTGTTGTGTTGGGGGTTGTTGGTACTAGACTTGAGCCTATTGATTTTGTGGTTGAGGTGCACTCAAGACCACTTGGTTCACTTGGCTAGGTTTTGGCTATCCTTGATTGTTCCCCCTTGAGTTCTTATTTTGCCATTCTTTCTTCTTGAGCTTAATCTCACCCTCTTGAATTTTAATTTCTTCAATGACTCTAGCTTGGGTGAGGGCTTCTTTGAATGTCCTATATTGTTGTAGCTATAATAACAAGGAGATGGGTTTTGAGAAACTCCTCATGAACATTCATGTAAGTTCCACCATGGGGAGGGTGAATGATAATTTGGTGATGATTGCCCTCCAACGGTTTCCATAATCATAAACCGACTCATCTTCAAATTGGCATAGGTTGAACAGGTCGGTCAAGGTGGTCTTCTTTCTGATATTTAAGGAGAAACGCTCTAGGAATTGATCTACTAATTGTTCAAAAGTGTAAATATTGTGGTGTGGTAGATGGTTATACCATTCTAGAGCATCTCCTCTAAAAGTTTGGGGAAATTTTTAAAGCATCAATGGATCATTATCTTGTATTCTAAAGCATGCATTGATGAATGTGCTTACGTGCTCCTGGGGGTCCTCATCCCCTTTGAATTTATCTAATTTTGATACCTCAAAATCGATGGGATATGGTAATGAGGGTACCAAAGGATGAATGGGGTGATTGACCAGTTATCACAAGGTAGGATTTTGGTAGGTGACTCTAGGTGTTTGCATAGCCAAGTTGTCAATCTGATTTTGCAAAAATTAGAATTTTGGGTCATCCAATGGTTGTTGGAAGTCTTGAATTTGTGTTTTGCATGTATGTTGGTTGTGCTTGTTGTGTGATGAATTGTGTGGATGAAATTAGATTCTGGTTGGTGAGTGGGTTAATGTTGGTTGGGATTTATTGATGTGTGATGTTTTGCTGGTATTGATTGTGGAATGATGGTTGTTGGTAAGGTGGGGGTTGTTGATGAGGATATGGAGGAATGGTGGCATGTTGTGTTGATGTAGCAACATACACATTATGAAGTGGTGGTGTAGGTATGGTGATGGTGGGTGGACGTGATACCCATGATGGATCCTACATGAAGAAGGTATTTTGGGTCAATGTTGGGGGATGATTAAAATCTACCACTTGTGATTGAGGTTGTGAGATGGGGTGGACATCTTGTTTAATGCCACCAGCAAGTATCTATTGTAAATGTTGTAAGGCTTGTTGTATGGCGATTATAGATGTAGGCAGAATGGTTGAATGAGGTGTAGAATATTGGGTATTATGCATGGTGACAACATTGATGGATGTGGATGAGGGATATGTGGTGAAGGGTATCACGATCGAGTGAGGGATGATATGTTGCATGTGTTCGATAGGAGGTAATGATGTGGAGGGAATCGATGTTGAAATTTGAGAAGCAACATTGACATGTGCTTCATAAAGTGGGTTGGAGCAAATGATGGTGTGGGTAGATGGCATGGAGGGATGTTGATTGGATGATGGTGGATGGTTTTGGTCTATGGTCATGGATGTGGGTTTGAAGAGGGGGTTGATGATGGTGTTGTTGGTGTGTTGAGGATGTGAATATGTAGGTTCTTGATGGAGTGTGGGAATGGAGTAGGGTGGGATGTTGAGAGGGGGTAAATATGGAAAGACTAAGTTCAAGTAGGTTCTGATGGTATCGGTATCCAAGTGTGTGATGCACAGGTTAGAGGGTATTGATGGCTATGTATGAGGGGTCTCTAGAATAGAGGTATGGGTGGCCCTCTACATCATGTCTAGATCATGTTTAAGGGGGCATGTGATGGGAAGGTCTTATGGATAGGTTCATGTAAATGGCTTGTGATGTACCCCCTTGTACAATTGTGGGAGTGGTCAAGGCATGGAAAATTTGGGTGTAATGCTCCATGGATGAAGGTGTTTGGCTTCGAGTGTTGGCTAGAGCTTTGGCTTGATGTTGGGTCAATACCATAAGCTAGGGGCTTGTGATGAGATGATGGATGTGTGGGTTATGTGTGTGGTAAGTGTGGAAAATGTGAAACTTATTCTATAAACAAATACACAATCACACAAACAAGCAAGTGTTGTTCTCTTTTTCTTCATTTTGCAATTTTATTTTTTATTTGTTTTTATTTTTTTCTTTTTTTTGAAGTTTTGAAGTTTTTTTTTTGAGTTTTGGTTTTGTTTTGGTGTGTTTGATGTTCCCTAGACCTAAGAACTATGAACGGTAGATGGCGAAGTGGAATCTAAAAAGGTGTGTCCGTACCCACCCCTCTATCAAAGGATGAGTCACGAATGGCTGATGAAGCTTCCTAGATGGAGGATTGGCAATGGGTGTATCCTAAGGGAACCAAAATTACCTCTCAAAAGAGGTCATGCTATCTAAGTCCTGCTACTTGATCTATCCCAGACTTTTGCTTCACCCTCGGGTGGGCTCGGACAATAGCGACAACTGCGCTCCACTAATTATTTAGCCCTGTGGTTAAAGGGCATCTAACCTAATGATCACCCCAAGCTAATCTCAAGAGTGATCAACCTCTTGGTGATGAAGTCCAAGAGACTATCATACTAACTATGGTTTTACTAGGGCAATCAGTGGTTGGTGATGAAATCCAACTCACTAATTGGTTTTCCTCACACTTATATGATATACAAAGGTGCAAAATTATGATTGTGCATGTGTGTGGGGGTTTTGGTTTTTTTGTTTTTGTGTTTTTGCAAATCTAAAAAATGAATGCAGCCTAATCCTATCAAAATGCAACTAGGATGCACTTTTACCTAAAATACCTATTTGTGCAATTAAGGACACAAACACACAAAATGTCACACAAAAATAGATAGAATGCAACAAACTATGCTAGGGTACACAAATCTATCAAATGCAACCTATCTTAGCATGCACTTCAACTTTATTGCCTATAAAATACAAATTTCTTTAACCTACACTACGAAGAGAAGATCTACCAACCAAATGAAAACAGATACAGGTAAGTATTTTCCTTAATAGCAATTTGAAATAAGGAAAAATCCAGAATACTCACCTGTAAGCCTTAAGCTCAACTTCTAGTTGATTGAGGCCTATCAAACGTGGTCTGTTGCATTTAGGATCTATCAAACATAGATTACTACATTTGGGGTCTATCAAACATAGTGTGCTACATTTGGGGTCTATCAAATATAGTGTGTTGTATTTAGGGTCTATCAAACACACTGTGCTATGTTTGGAGGTCTATCAAATGAGTGTGCTACATTTGGTAAATATGACCTGCATTTGCATAGAGTAAGAAATCTTCAAAAGAGCACGTTCAATCTTAAATTCCTTCAGGAGTCCTCTACGAGATTAAGCTCCAAAACCCTACAACCAATAAATAAGGATAAATCAACACAAATTTAATCATAACAAGGCATCACAAAAACCCTCTAGGATCCCACCATGATCGCCAAACTTGTAGCAACAAAAACAACACCCTAGCAATGGAAACAACAAAACAATCAATATGTAATAAAAAAGAGATGTGTATTTGTATTAATGTGTATTCTTCCTTTACAGTAAGATGCCTCGATGTGCAGGGGTAAGATTACAAAGAATGCTTGCTTGTTTTGAATACAATGAAAAGGGGGAAAAGCCCCATTTTTACAAAATGAATGAAGGTGAGTGTCGATGTCTTCGTGCTACAATCAAAATGTGGGTGGGCTTGTGTATCCTTATGGGCCATCCTTGCTTCAACAACCTTCAAAACCTGTTACCTACACATAAATTCTACAAACAAAGAGGATCAATAGCATATGTAGGGCCTTCACTATGTAAGGCCCATATCAATATGAAGATAAGCAACAAAACCCTCAAAATAAAATTGCAAAAACCCTAAAATATGTGCAGAACTCAAAATAATAAAAATTAAATGTGCCTTGCTAAAATTTTTACCTATTTTGATCTAGATCTGAAGTTGGTCACCTAGGACTGTGCAAATGCAAAATATTGCTATGTTTGGGGATGAGCAAACGTAGAGTGTTGCATTTGGGGGTGTGCAAACGTAGAGTGTTGCGTTTGGGAGGCTGGACAAATGTAAGGAGCTACGTTTGAGATTGATAAAATGAAAGGAGCTACATTTGGGACTATGCAAACGTAGGGAGCTATATTTGGGATTGACTAGTAGAAGGAGGTAGCTGGGCTTGGCGGGATCGGTTACCTAGGGCTGTGCGACTCGGACCTCGATCGGGATGTGAGCTTTTTGGTGCAAATATGGTAGCGTGACGGTATATTTTCTCCTCTCCTTTGGTGGATGGAATGGTGGGGTATTTGTAGGGTTGTGGAAGGTGAGGGGTGTGAGGATAGGTGGCAGGCTAGGGCAACCAAGTGGTAGGGATAGGGCAGCCAAATGGCCGAGGGTAGTTAGAGTGGGACACTTGAGGTGTCTCACTTAGGGGAGAGGTAGAAAGTGAGGCATTGATGAGGGTGAGAGATGTGGCAAGGGAAGGGGTAGTGGTGGCTAGGACACGTGGCAAAGGGAGGAACAAGGGATCCTAGGGGAGATTTTCTAGATTTTGTAAAATCTGGAAAATAAAATAATGTGCCCAAATAATAGCCTAAGTTAGACCTTAGGTATATTTTTATTATGTGGGACTTAGGGTATGCGACATGAATGGATTTTGCAAGTGGTTAGGATTTGGTGTCTACAATACTTCAAAAGGGAAGGAGGGGATGCATATTTCAAATTTTGGACCTATTGCCTTATGTAATATATAAAATAATAACAAAGGCAATAGTTGAGCGGCTAAAACCTCTCATACAAAGCATAATATCCTTAGAGTAAGGGGGTTTTGTAGAGGGCAAACATATATTAGATGGTGTAGTTCTAGCTCAAGAGGCAATCCACCTAATGCAAAAATATGGCAATAGAGGAATGTTCATAAAATTGGATATGTTAAAGGTTTATGATAGGGTGGAGTGGAGATTCTTGTTAAGGATGATGAAAACCTTTGGTTTCTCTTAGGATTGGATAGTATAGGTCATGATTTGTGTTCCTACTCTGACATACTCAATGTTAGTCAAAGGCCTTCCCTTGCAACTATTTGAAGCAACTTGAGGCATTCGTTAGGGAGATTCTTGTTATCCTTATCTTTTTCTCATATTGGTTGAAGGCTTGGGTAGACTCATCTTGAGGAGAAGACAACAAGGTTTGCTAACATGCATCAAGATGGGTGAGGAGGTTTTTACTCACCTATAGTTTGTGGATGACACATGATTAGTGGAAGTTTCCAACTTCAAGGAAGCATGAATGATTAGAGATAATCTTAATGTTTACCTTAGGACCACAAACCAAATCATCAATGATAAAAATCCAAAGTGGTCTTCTTAAATCTTGATCAAAGACTTTAAAACATAATTTTAGAGATCTTAGGATTCATGAGGACTTCTCTCCTAGTGGTATATTTGAGGGTCCCTTTGCATTTTAAAAAACTGAATATAGATATCTAGAGGAATATTTTGGATTGTATCAAAAAAATAATTAATCATTGGTCTCACAAATGGTTAAGCTTAGGGAGTGGGTTATAATTTTTGTAATCATTCATTCAGGCCATGCCAATTTATCATTTTTCTATCCTTGTTGCCCCACATACCATATGGAAAGAGTTGGACAAGATGGCTAGAAATTTTTTATGGGGAGGAGGAAATGGGTCTTAGTAGATTGGGAGAAAGTAATCCAATCCAAAGGTAAAGGGAGGTTTGGGACCGAGGAGATCATAGTTAATTAATTAATAAAGCTTCAACTAGAAAGCTTTACTAGAGGTGGAATTCCCAATCAACTTATTTATTCAGTAGAGTTTTAAGTAGTAAATATTTAGGACATGTGAACTTGAATGAGGTGAGTCATTTCCATTTGGATGGTAATGGGTCCCTAGTGTGGTAGGCTAAAAATTTAGGATCTCAAGTAGTGAAAGATGAATTATTTTGGAAAGTGGGTAGAGGGGAGAAGGCATGATTTTGGACAAGAATTCATGGGATCAATACCCACCTATCACTGATTGAATTCCCATAATTGCAACTAGTAAAACCAACCATGGAAAGCAAGGGTTGGATTCAAATTGAAAATTATTTGAACACTAATCAGCTGGGGGATTATAGGTTTAAGCATTTTAAGAAGTTGTACAAGTGGCCAATTCTAATCACTTTGAAATTGACACCCATCATGACTAAAATATTTGCAAAAAGATTTTTCACAGCTTAAGATGAGGAGGATGAATTAGCTTAGGGTTATGGGAGCCTTGGAGTCTACATAGTGAAGGATGGATATGATAAGATCCTTTAAGAACCTCCTACTCATGCATATCAGGTTGAGAATTAGAGAAATATTTGGCAGTACAATGGTTGGTCGAAAGTAAACTTCTATTCCTGGCAATTCATGCACAATATAATTTTTACTTTTGATAATTCGAGACGTAGGGAAATTGTTGGTCCATATCAATAGTTTTAAGTAAGAGGATTCACAAATAATTATTAATAATATCAACAAAAATAAATGTAAGGACTAAATAAAAATAACATTGTTATTAATGTTCATGAACTATTGTTGGAGTTCTTATATGGACATCTAAGTTGATATAAAGAGACCTCAGTTCACATCATTTGTGCCCAAATGTACTTCTCATCCTATTTAATATAAAAATAACTATTTTTGGAGGCAAGCTACTGGAAATGTGAGCATACTAATAAAGAAGTAAACTAGATAACAAATAATTTAACCAATGCTAATGTTAATTTTCTTTTGGGTAAGCTTCAAAGTTTAAATCTCAAGGAGTTAATAAGTGAAACATAACACTTTTTTTTTGGGTTCACATCATTTGTGCCCAAATGTACTTCTCATCCTATTTAATATAAAAATAACTATTTTTGGAGGCAAGCTATTGGAAATGTGAGCATACTAATAAAGAAGTAAACTAGATAACAAATAATTTAACCAATGCTAATGTTAATTTTCTTTTGGGTAAGATTCAAATTTTAAAACTCAAGGAGTTAATAAGTGAAACATAACACTTTTTTTGTTGTTGAAGTAATACGAAGTACAACAGGTGGAACAAATAGGGGCCACACTCCCTGGGTTGGTCCTTGGGGCATAGCAACAAAGGACCTTCTTTCATGTTCTTTTTTATGTTTTTTTGGATAATTAAGGTCATATTTGAAAGATAACTTATGGTTAGAGGGTTGAAGTTCCAAAATTGCACTCTACTGAAGTTTGCAATAGGTTGTTTTTTCAATGAGTTTACACATGCTTTTATGAGGGGTCTTGGTCCCCTCATACTAAGTGGGGTTTGAACCTTGAACCCCTCGAAGAGAGGCCAAATTTCTTACCACTGTAGTAATCTTGCAACTCTTTTGCAATAACTTGTTATCACTGTAATACATTTAATTTAGTAAGGCTTATATGAGGTAAAAAATACCCATCTCATTATTTTTTTTTCAAACTCTAAAAATGAAAGTTACATATTTTTTCTCAAAAAAAAGAGACAGGGGGACTCCCTCCCTGTGATTCAAATTCAGGTCATCGAGATGAAATGCCAATGACATACCATTGAGGTGTACCCACAAGGATGAAAAATAATGAATTTTTTTTTAATGTAAAGGCATAACTTTTAATTAATTTAAAAATACAAGTCTTTACAAAAAAAAAAAAGTGGATAGGCACACCCCAATAGGTAGTCACACTAACTCAATTTGAGTTAGGAAGCGATTACTCAAAACAACAAAAACAAGGTTAAACTCATCACCAACCACATCATAAAAAAACATGCATTAAATCATGTCAATCATGGGGGTATGCTCACGAGGAAGTTGAAAAATATATTTAATAAAAAAAGGAAATGAACAATATTTTGATAAAAATACAGGTTGAATATAATTTAATTGTCCTGAAGGTGTTAAATATAATTATGGCTATGTTATCTTCATTTTCGTGAAATTCAAATTTTAAAAGGTAGGTGGTGGATTAAGATTTTATAAATATAATTGATATAATTAGGAGTTCTTTTCACAGGACTTACCTTCAACTTGATCCCTGCATCTCAAGCAAGGTTAAACAAAAGTTATGCTGCCCTAGCCTCTTTGGATAAGCAATGCTTTCAGCTCCAATTTTAGGACATAAGTACGAAGATCAGACTCTATCACACTCTTGTTACCCCTACACTATATGGTTGTGAAGTTTAGATCCCTAGCCTCAGACAATTGGGTTGGTCTCGTATTGAAAGGGTCCTCATATCAATGTTGTCCAAGTTCATTCGATCCAAAAGAACTGTTCCACATCCCATAATTCTAACTGAGTTTGGTGCTTGTCCATTGCTTACAACAACAATATTTCTTGTTGTCTCTTTACTTCGCAGAGTTCATTGTATGCCAGACATGAGAAAATATCCATATTTAGCACTATAATCCTCAATACAGTTGGTAAATCAAGGGATCAAGAATTGTTGGTATGCTCAGACTACTACTCTACTTCAATCTCTTGGCCTAGACATCATGAGACCTCCACCTACTAAAGCATCAATCAATGCACCATACTCCAAAAAGGATATTTGATATGAGATTTAATCAGCATATATAAAAACTACTTGGACTGATCTAAAGGAAACTCTTTCACCAAAGCTGCTCCATTACTCTCACTTTTATCTCCAACTAGAGAATGGATTGATCACTACTCCAAAATATAACTTGATACAAATGTCATACAGCCTCAGGTTTCCTCTAGCTCAGCTACGAGTTTGCTCCCACCAACTGTGTATTGAGACAGATCATCACCTCCCCAGAGATCAACATATTTGCAGATTATGCAGTCTTGATGTGGAATCCGAGGAGCATTTCATTTTCACTTGTCGTGTCTACTACAAGATAAGAGGTAGATATTATTGCTTATTCAGAGACACCCATACACTAAAATCTTGGATTAATTATGAATATTAGAGATGCATTGCCCTTTTCATCTGGGAATTATTCGATCTCAGAAAAGAACTACTTAGTATTAGTTTGCAAAAGATAACAAGATCCCGAATTATCACTTTATTCTTCCAGCCTCTAGAGGCCACGACCAGGAAGCGTTAGGGTGATCACAGAGATACAACAAGATCAACTCGTCGTCAAATCCAACAAAGAACATCTACGACGACATCCAACTCTTACATCACTCACTTCTCTTCAGCCTTGAATGTTGGGAGTAATCCTTGACATCCAACTCTTACATCACTCACTTCTCTTCAGCCTTGACTATTGGGAGTAATCCTTGATCCATAGATCTTGTATATCATATGTCATCCTGTTTACTATTTTTCTTACTTTATTTTCTCTGGAGCTACTTTAGGCACTCCCGTTGCTTTGCTGTGTATATGTCTTACTTTACAGTCCTATTGACCTCCTTTGGTCACCGATGGACATTAATCCAAATTCAAATTCAAATTCAAGTTCTTAATGAAAACTATGTGAAGGAGCTTTCGTAAACATAGCACTTGCTTAAGATGAAGATTATATTTGATAGAAAGGAAAACAAAAAATATGTCTTTTGATAAAAGAACAAACTAAATTTTAATTAAAGTGACAACAAATATAATATTTTAATAAGAATGATCCCTAATAAAAATATCATATAATTTATTTTAAAAACTAAATTAAATCCATACTAAAGTTATAATACTTCATAAATATTATAAATTTACCTAATAATACTTTTATAATAACATTATAACCAGTTTTTATTTAGTTTAATATTTTTAAATCTTTTCTACATTTTTAAAATAAAAATAAAATTTTCACATAATAACTAAGAAAATAATAAAGTGCACCTTTAAAAAAAAGGCACTAATAAGTTCCACATGCGTTACGAGTCTCCTTTAAATTAACAACTCTAATTAGATAAGGAACACCCTTACAATGAATTATTTATAATTATTCACCTGAATAAATATATATATATTCTCGGTGTGTTCAGGTAGACAGATAAGTATAAGAATGTTTACATAAGTTCCAGTTCTATCAACCAAACTTCATGTGCATGTATACGATTTTAGGAAATATTTACAATCTATCTTTCTATATATAAAATAGGTTTATTAGTGTATTTTTTAATATTAAAAAAAAAAAAAAATTAATATAAAAAATAATCGAATGAATTATTATCTATTACAATAAAAAATATGTAAATGCACAAGAGTTTTCTTATTTATTTTTTTTAGAAGAATTTGTAACTACTTTTTTTTTTTAATAATTGAATTGGTTTCTTATTATAAATATAATAATTATTTATTTATTTATTTTATGTTTATTTTTTTAAAGAGGTTGAAGAGTGAAGTCATATTAGAGGTCATTTTGTCCAAAGGGAACTACCTTAATATTTTTAAAGTTCTTTTATTAAGTTTTTGAAAAAAAAGTGAGAAACCCCTACGACCTTAGTTATTAAATTCGTGTCGAGTTCAACACTCTTGAAGTTTGGAAAAAATTTGATATATTTAAAAATTCGAAATAAAATTCAATATATTATAAATGTGCATATATCCTTTTAATGTTGTATAAATAAATTAGTAATTAAAAAACTCAAAGAAGACTTGAAACAAACATTAACAATTCGCTTCGTATATTTCCAAGCTTCTCCATTAGATTTTAATGCTGCCATTTTAAATAGTTGTTATGAAGAAAAAAATACCATTTAATTTTATTTTCAACATAAACCTACTTTCTATATTTTTAATATAAAACTTTTACTTAAATATATCAAAAATATATAATTTATAAATAAAAAATATCTTATTTAATTTAATTTTTTATTTAAAATATATAAAATAAAAATATGAGAAAATTCATATGAAAACAATAAATTTATTATAATAAATCACAAGCAAATTTATTTAACCAAGTAAAATTATTCAATTAAAATATAGAGAAAATATTAATGACAACTTACAATCTCATTTTTACTTCCCCTTTTGTTTTTTCTTGCGGAATTTAAGGTTTATTCATCAAACTTATTCGCTAAGGTTTTAAGTTCGACAAATTTAGAATTTTATCTTAAAAATTTGACAAATTTGATAACTAAGCCTATGACCAACGCACCTCCCAACCATGACCCCTCGTAAAGCCGAGAGCTATGCTTATCAATAATGAATTTAACACACAACCACCACACACACCCTCCCTCACACACTCGCCTGGGCCACGGTTTGAACATTGGACTTTTTAAAGAAGAGCCAAAGCCCGAAACGTTGTGTTGTCCCCCCTCGAACAAGTTTTTGGAAAATTTGAGTGGTTTAATAATGAAGACTTTGATGTCCAAAGTATGGATTCTGCATAGGTAAGGTTATATATTATGCTTTGGTAACCAAGCCTGGTTGGATAACTATATATTAAGTAAATAGCATCCTCTAAAAAAAATACTGTAACTTAATAATTTATTAAAATTATTTTATAAAAAATAAATATAAAATTAAGCTAAATTATCTCTAAATTTTGTTTTAATATATAGTATTATTAATTGGCATCGAGTTATCTTATTTAATCTTTTGAGGAAAAAGTTTCACATTCAAGGGATATTTAGTCCCAGGGACAGGGCAACGGTTCGGTCTTTGGTTCTTCTTCGAGAGGTCCAAGATTCAAACCGGCGTGGGTGAGTGTGTGAGGGGGTGAGTGTTAAATTCCCTATTGATAAGAATAACTTTCGACTTTACGAGGGGTCATGGTTGGGAGGAGACTGCTCAGCCCTATGCGTTGGTCGTAAGGTTTCTCACACTAACCTAATAAAAAATTTATATATGTATATAAATAAATAAATAATGTTTTTTTAAGTAATACTTCTTATACACATCCATCATGGGGATTGAACCCGGGTCATATTACCGATAATGCAAGTGGTGTCCTTGTCGGTAGACCACACGGGGATAAATAAATAAATAATATTGATTTTGAGAAAAATTGAGAGTTTAAGATTGTATGTTTTAAGATTTTATTTAATAAATAATAATTTGATGATTATTTATAAAGAATAAATTTATTTTAAATTTTTATAAATAAAAATATATTATTAATTAATTTATATTATATTATTTTATTGAGGTTAGTGTAAGAAACCCTCACGACCAACCGAAGCATAAGGCATTTCCATTCCAACCAAACCATGACCTCTAATAAGGGTGAGAGTTTTTTATTTTTGATTACATATGAGAGTTGGTTACAACCGCTATTTTTGAGAGTGGAGCTTATCAACAGGGGGCGAAACACACAACCATGCGCACCCATCCTCTCACACACTCGTCCACACCCACCGAGGTTTGAACCTTGGACCTCTTAAAAAAGAGCCAAAGCTCGAACCCTTTATATTAGATTATTATCATCATATAATTAAATAAAATAAGAGATGGTTTTTTCCTTTAATACTTAAGGAAATTGGTAACACCATTAGGTGTTGTTCTTATAAACCCTACACAGTTGGATTAAACAAAGTTAACAAGACCTCCAATCCTTTGGGGCATCGAACTCGAGTAGTCAACTGACAACTCTACGACTACCATCTAGCCTATTCTTGTTTGAGCACGTCGTAATTTGAACTTTAGACCTCCCCCAAGAGAGACCAAAGCCCTAACCACTAGGTAGGTAGTCATTGTCGGACAAGATATGAAAAGTTATTAATAGAAAAGAATGCTCATGTTTATTATATACATAAGAAAAAAGTTAAAGATGAAAAACATGTGGTGTCCCACAGGGACATTGTAGGGGTTTCGGTATTGGGCGGGCTTTCTTCTAGGAGACCCATGTTCAAATCATGGTAGGGTGTATGTATAAGTGTGCTTGTTATAATAAAAAAACATATAATGTCACAATTCAACATGTCATATTATAATACGATGACTAAAGCAACTTATACAAGTTATTAAATATATCATTTACAAGAGTTGGTGGACATCTAAGAAGGTTTTTGAACATCATAAAATAAACACAAACAATATCCTTATAGATTAATCTTAGATATGTGTGTATTAATCTTCAAATTATACAAGTTTTTTTTTTTTTTGGTTACATAGGAGAGTTGGTCACAACCACACTATTTTTAGTAACTGACAAGCACAGGGTTCAAACCACAAGGGCTACTCCCACCAAACCTATTCCGCATTGTTATTATTGACCCAACGTGAAGGAGACCACTCCCACCAAACCTATTCCGCTTCATTATTGTTGACCCAACGTGAAGGAGACCATCAGTTGCTTAGGATTTGTATCGTCATCGTCGATCTGGTGCACACTTAGAAGATTTAGATCAGACTCTACCTTTGCAAATAGGCTGCCCTCGAGGTTTGAACTTGGGTGTCTTCTTGATAAGTGCATGGCTAGACAAGTTACTAAATATACCATTTACAAGAGTAGATGGATATCTAAGAATATTTTTGAACATCATAAAATAAACACAAACGAAATCCTTATAGTTTAATCTTAGATTTTTGTGTATTAAGTGAATATTGAAGTGAATTGTAAACAAGATCTAAAAAAAACAGAAAAATATTATTCTTATAATCTATTTTTCTCTTTTTCATGTCCCATAGATATTATTGTGTTTAGGGTGGACAAATTTGAAAATTATTTCATTTTATGTGAGCATAAAAAGTTATATTTTATATTAATTTTTATTTACCTTATTTGGAAGGAAAAGAGGTGCTTGGGTTTCAAAAACCTTAAAAATCACTCATACAACACTCCAATTTTAGAACGCCTTCTAGTTTGCCCATGTAGTAAATAGATGTAAGTGAAATTAATTGATAAGTGTTACTTGGAACTTGTTCTACAATGGAAGCATTGTTAAATGGTTACGTTGATTGCTCATCCATATTTTAAAATCAAACTATTTGGAGAGAGTATTATGGGAGAAACTTTTTTCAGGATTGTACCATTTTAAGACAAATTGTGTTTGAGATAAGTTATAAAAACCCTCATTCTGTTTGGTAATGCACACACATGGAGAATGATCACTTGCATGTATGATCTAGAGTGTTGGGTTATTCAATGGAATCTTTGCTCATATGTAAAAAAAAATTGAACTTGGGATCACAAAGACAAAGTTAGGCCAAAGGCATTCTAGGGTTTTTGGGAAATGTTATTATTTTATTTGCCAAAATTTCAAAGGTTTGTCCAATCCACCAAGCCCTTATTACATATTATATGTTTGTTTGCTTCCTCATAAGAACATTTTGGTTTAGATTCTTTAAAAAGACAAAATAAAATTATTTACCTTGTTTGTGAAAATGAATGGTTGTGTTCCTATTTTAAAGATAAAATTTAATTTTATAAACTCGAATATCGTTGAAACTTATATGAATTGTTTGTTGGAAATTGGAGAAGTGGGTTTAGACCAAAAACAAAATTAGGAAGGACTTTCCTTATGTAGGTTTATATGAATTTAATTATATTAAGCTCTTATGTTGCTTGTTGAAACTAGGTTTTGAAATTATGGAAAAAAAATTGATGCTGGAGGACCTTATCCAATATGATGAGTTTCATTTTTCTTCAAAACCTCAAGACACATGATAATCACACGTGTAATCTATTATTTTTAAGACAACTTTAAAATCTTTTACAATTATTTGTATGATGTACAGTTGTATATACATTTGGAAAAAAACAATTGTATAATGTACAATTGTTTTTTCCATCATTTTTGGCATATTGTTAAAGGGGATGTCACTCAAGCAGTAATGGATTTCCAAAAAACTCAGTTTATGCAAAGAGATGTCAATTCAACATTTCTATTTTTAATACCAAAAGTAGTTGGAGCCAAGTCTTTTTTCTTACTTTCGATCAATAAGTCTCTGCTCCATTCTTTACAAAGTTGTTTCAAAAATCCTTGCCAACAAATTAAAAATTGTATTACCATTTATAATTGATTCCCTACAAGGAGGCTTTGTGAAGGGGCGTCAAAATTTAGATGGAATCATTACCATTCATGAGGTAATTCATTCCAATGATAAGAGTGGAAATGCAGGAATGTTACTAAAGTTGGACATGAATAAGGCATATGACAGAATCTCCTAGGAGTTCCTAATTAAGGTTTTGAATAGGTTTGGTTTTCATCAAGAATGGGTAATTCTTATCACTGGGTGCTTCTCTTTTGCTATGTTTTCCATCTTGGTGAATGGATCTCAAGTAGGGTATTTTCCAAGCAAGAGGGGATTGAGACAGGAATATCCCCTATCTCCCTATCTCTTTATTATCCTTGCCGAGGCTTTGGGGAGGACAATCTCAGCAACATCAACAGTTAGTAGGGTTGATAGGATCATACCAACTACTAATTTGCAATCAGGGACCCACCAACAGTTTGTGGATGATACACTTATCTCTTTAAAATCCTCTATTCCATAGGTAGAAGAGTTAAAATTTATCCTGAATTAGTATGAGCAGGCTACGGGTCAAAAAGTTAACAATCATAAGAGTAAAATTTATTTTTTGAACACTCCTGGCCCTAGATAGGTTAAGTTAGCTCGTCTCTTTGGCTACAACATTTGAGACCTTCTAGCCACCTATCTAGGAATACCACTATTTAAAGGAAGGATGAAGGTAGCTCTCTGGAACCCAATGGTGGAGCGTTTAACGAAAAAAAATTCAGGTTGGAGGGCTTCCTTACTTATCCAGGCTGGTAAAGCTCAATTGGTCAATTCATTGCTTCAAAACATACCCATTTACTTCATATCTTTATTCAAAATGTTGGCTAAAATTTATGAGAGAATAGAGCAATTTCGAAGAAACTTCTCGTGGTTTGGAGCATAGGAGAAGAAAATATTAGCCTTAGTGTCTTGGGATAAGGTGTGTTCCAGAAAAGAAGTGTGTGGAATGGGTTTTAGAAAGCCGAGGAAAATGAATATGGCCTTAATGGATAAGTTAGGATGAAAACTAGCAACTAATGTAAATCTTAATTGGGCTCACATCCTCAAGGTAAAATATTTGAGACCTACCTCAAATTTCTTAGAGGTAGATAATCTACAAAAAGGGTCATACATTTGGAATAGTCTTCAAACGACCAAGTCACTTTTACAACAAGGAAAATACAGGCAGATTGGGGATGGATCCCAAGTACACTTTTGGAATGATAAATGGATTAAAATTATTCCTCTTAGTGAGGATCCAGATTTTGCAGGGTTAAAACCTTTTATTGAGGTTGTTTATGGGGACCTAGTCAAAGACTATATAATCACTAAGGAAAATAGTAAGAAATGGAAATATTTACAGGTGGATAATCTTGATGACAGAAATCAACAAAAGTTAAGAAATCTAAATACACTTCTACAAGTCTATTTCTTGAACAATGTAAGATCTTCAGACTCTCTTATTCGGATGAGCCAAAAGGAAGGAACATACTCAGTAAAATCGAGTTATTATCTCCTTGAAGGGAAGGGCTTTGGATGGTTACCAGTAGCTAAGATTTGGATCAAAGATCTCATTCCCAAGATAGCACACTTCTATTGGTTAGAAGTCCAAAATAAGGTCTTGATTGTGGATAATTTGCATAAAAGAGGTTTCACATTCCCAAATAGGTGTGTTCTCTATGAAATGAGTGAGGAAGATACTGATCATCTCTTCTGTACTTGCCCATTTATAGTTGAGATACTTAATAATATTCTGAAGAACTTCCAGGTAGAGTGGGTCCTCCCCAAGTCTCTCTTTGATATTTGTCTTCAATAGGAGTTCCCCTTTAAAAGTAAAAGGATGAAAAAATTATGGAGGTTAAATCTTCCACATGTTTTGTGGAGGGTATGAAAAGAAAGGAACCATCGGATCTTCAAAGACAAGAAGAGAAACTTCACATCAGTGGCAAATAGAATTTTAAGCGCAGTGCTGGAAAATTTAGGTACCATGAAGTTCAAAAATAATTTTGAACCAGACCTAGAGAAAGAAATTGCTAGAGTTTGGGGGAAAGCTTCCAATTATTAGAAATCCTTCTGATCCCCAGTTCATCCACGAACCAATTCAAAATGGAAAAGACCACCAAGTGGATGGATTAAATTGAATTTTTATGGAGTGGCAAAAGGAAATCTTGGGAGTGCTAGAGCATGAGGTATCTTTCGAGATCATTAGGGTAGACCACTCTTGGCCTATGCAGATCCTCTAAGAGATCAAACAAGCCATTTTGGTAAAGCTATAACAACTTTTATGGGTGTCACTTCTTGATAAGCTAAATATAAGAAAATTAATAATAGAATGAGATTCACATAACATCATTAACATTTTTAATGGAAAATACATACCATAATGGAATATAGTATATATGATAAATAAGATTAACACTAAACTAGAGCTCCTTGAAGAAGTGCATATTATCCATGTCTACAAAGAGGCTAATGGGGCAACTAACTATCTGGAAAATGTGGGTGTACCTTTGGATGAATTGCAGTGTTGGGAGTTAACCTTCCTTCATAATGTTCAAGAAATTATAAATAAAAAAGCCAAGGATGATGAACAAAATGAGATTAGAGATTAAATTTACTAGGGGGATTTTAAAGGTTTTATGCATAAAGCTTTACTGTTCTTCTGGAGGGAGGAGTTTGAACAAATCTAACTGCTACAAGTATAAGATCAGGGATGAAGGAAAGAAAAGAGGACTTGACAGTGAGTATCCAACAATGGTGGATCCTTTATTTTGGAGCTGGAACGCGTGTTATTGAACGAACATGATTCTACCTCTAACGAACTCTACTTTATGGTTTGGTCTGCTCTACCCTTGATTTTTATTAATTATTATTTTTTGAGCTACAAGTGGTTTCTATTTTCTCAATAGGTATAGAGCTAGTATGTGGGGCTTCTCTAAGTCCCAATACTTATGATTCTGAGTCCACCTAAAAACATTTGTCATTATTTGTACTCGCAATCGGAGCATCAGAAGGAAGTATGACATGCTTGATCCTGCTGAGTAATATGTTTCCACGAGTGTCATCCTTGATGGTTCCCAAAGATAGTTTTTGATCTCCGTTGGTTTAAGCTTTTTTTGGGTCCGTTGATTGTTCATTTTTTGTTAAATTTTTTGTAATCTTAAAAAATCCTGAAGTCAAAAATTTAGACAGTATATAGGTTGTTTGATCTTCTTGTTTAAGGTCTAGAATCATATTTCTGGAACCATATATGGACTGCAAATTTTATTCTTTGATGTTTATTGTAAAAGGTTTGGGTCCCTTTCAAAACCTCTTCTTCTACCTTAATAAAAAAAATGTACAATTGTATAACAATATCCTTGTTGTAGGATCATCATCATTGAATGGTTGATCCACTTTACCATTAATTCTTTGTATAACTCTATTAATTGTATGATACTTCACTCTATGGTGATCAAACTGTACAACAAGGTCTTTTTATAGGTATAGGATAATGAATTGTATAATAGTTTTTAGTTGTATGACACATTAATGGGTGAATTTGTTTATTTATTTTTAATTATAAGACAATGGTCAAAGTCTTGTGAGGAATTATGGAGATAAATATAGTAAGGACTATTAATACGGTGATGCTTAACCCTGCTCAACTTGGTACGATAATCTCTTCATCCTATACAAGGATATGACCTCCTCTACTCCCGTAAGTCAACAAAATTGCACACACACAAACCTTCCAAAGCATTGTTCTAACCATACAAACATTCAACATTGACACTAATACGACATAAATGGGAAATTAGAATGTATATTATTTTATTGAAAACTAGTTACAACATAGAGGATGGAAAATTCTTTGGAGTTCTATGACTCCTTTTTGTTTTCATTCTGTCACCTCCTTACTTTCATTGTCCAGAGTCTCTTGCTTATTTCTCTGTCATAGCCATTTCAGACCATCACTCAGACCCCTAATTCTTTTGACTCTCTTTTTGTCCTCCTACAAATTCTCCCTACCTCCAATCTTCCTTTTTTCCTGCGTCTATTCGTTTCCACTTCTTCTCTTCTCTTCCTGCTGACTCTCTTTCATTATTTTTATCTACCTTGTCATTCACTCTTATTTTTCCAAGTAGTGTTCCATCTTACCCTCTCTCTTTTCCTTTTTCTTCTTCCTTTTCCTCTCTTGCTTCTTCCTTCTACATATCATTCTTCATTTCTCATGCAACAATGAAAGTAAAAAAAAGTGTGATAGTTACCTAACCTGTAACTGTTCAAATGCTTCTACATCTTACTCAGGGTAAGAGGATATGTTTTATGAGCTCTAACTCATATGAATTTAACTAACTAATAGATTTAAAATTAATTGTTTTGGGCCCCTGAGGGCTAGGTGGATTGGTAAGTGCTTGTTTGGCTAGACATTTACTAAGAAGACACCAAAGTTCAAACCTCGGGAGTAGCCTATTTGCAAAGGTAGTAGTTTGATCTGAATCCTGTAAGTGTGCACCTGACGATGACGATACGAATCCCAAGCGATCGGTGGTCTCCTTCACGTCTAGTCAACAATAACAAAGCAAAATAAGTTTGGTGGAAGCAACCCCTGTAATTTGAACCCTACACTTATCAGTTACTAAATATAATGTGGTTGTGACCAACTCTGCTATTTAAACAAAAAAAAATTAATCAAATAATATAAACTTAACTCATTTCAATTTCGAATATTAATACAAATAAAACTTATTTCAATTTCAAATATTAATACAAATAAAACTCATTTCAACTTCATATAACTTCACCCCTGTTAAGGTCTCCTATTCGTTTAAGTAACTCCATGCCACTGAACTTGGTGGCCGGCCCGGCCATGCCCAACTCTTGTGAGCCACACAAGAACGAGGTCGTTGGAGGGAGGCGGTCAACGAGTCTTTACGTAATTAAATGTCACCCCTATCACGAGGTTGCGAAGAATGATAATATTTTTTATCATTAAATATAACTGGCCAGACTTTTTTTTTTCGTACCGCCCTTAATATTCCGGTTAACAAAGAAATTAAAGATATTTTATTGTTGTTACATAAAATCAGTGAATTAGTGACCACAAATAATAAGTCGTAATTTTTGGACATGAAAATGGAAAGTTATAGAAATTAAGTTTTTTAAAATAATGAAAACAATTTTTTTTCATTTACTTATAATAATAAAAAAATTTAAACATTAACTATAAAGAGATTAAGCCACTTTTTATGAATATCAGAATTGTAACTAAAAATAAATAAAAATACTATAAAGCGGCTAAGTCACTTTTTATAAATATCAGAATTGTAATTAAAAATAAATAAAATAAATTTTTAAGCAAGATAATTTATAAATAATTCTTAAATTTATTAACAAAAATAAATGTAAGGGCTAAATATGGTTAATGTTTATCAATTATTGTTGGAGTTCCTGCCTTGACATCTAAATTGATGTCTTTGGGTTCTTGTCAAAGAAACCCATGTTGGTATGATTGAAGGGTGGTGGCTTCTATTGTACCTAGTTGTACTTCACATCTTTAAAAAAAAACTATTATTGAAGGTAGGCTAATTGATGAGGATTGATGTTTGATCACTCATATGACCTCTCTTTATTTCCTAGTTAGGTTTGCATAGTTTATTTCTTGCAAATTAATATTGTAAGTGAGTCTCATTCTCACGTACACTTCTTGTGCACTAGTTGGCAAGCTAGTTGGCACTTAGGAGTATTAGTTAGGAATAGTTAACTCAAAGATAGCTTAGCATATTTTCTAGTTAGCATCTTATCTTCTATGTTGGCTATTATGTTACGTGCATTATCTTATGCCACTATTCTAGCCTTTGGTTAGTGTGGTTATGTATTTTGGGACCAATCCATGATTTTGTGGAATTGGTTATGTATTTTGGGCCTTTTGTGCCTATAAATTGAACATATGGAATAAAGAGCATTAGTTGGATTTTTCAACCTTTTCATTGGTATCAGAGCCTAGTTCTCATTTGCACTAGGGCTTGTGAGTTGAGAAGGAAAGAGAGATAATTTTGGTTTGAGAAATTGTTTCTCATTAAGGACTCAGTTTAAGCTTAAAGGGCGTTTGAAGACCATTCGTAGAAGGAAATTCTTTCGATGACAAAATCCTCGTTCCAAATTTCTTCGTATGCTCAAGGAGCATAGGAAAAGTTTACCCCATTTTAATTCTTACAGATATCCTTGGAAAGGGTTGGATCGTAGCTATGGTCCAATTAGGATTAGAGAGCTATTTAATCATGACACACCTCCCATTTTCAAGTACTGAAGAATTAAGGGTCCCCTCCAATGCCAGGTCGTGTGTCAACTTGGGTCTGGGTTACCTCTCAAACGCTGGTCGTATGTCGATCGGATCTTGAAAGGTGTGTTACTTTTCTGTAGGATTTGTAGACATTTGGATAATCTGAGGTGAATGTTACCTTAATTTCCTTAGTGCAATTTGAAACAAATTTATAAAAGTAACATAATATTATTTCTATTTTCAAATTTGAAAATAATATTATTTTTATTTCTATTTCTAAAAAAAAATATATATTTCTTTGGCCCCATTCGACCGATCTATCCAGTAGACCGGTCGACGGGCACTATTTGGCCGACATTCAATTTTTCGACCGCAAGCGTAACATTTTCGACAACCGATGGTGAATTTCGGTGCCACCATTTGGGCATTTGTACCCGTACTATTATTTTGCACCTGTGCGACACATATTACAAGTACTCACACATGTTTAATTAACAAGCATTGTGCCTGTTTATAGCACCTGACTTACGTTAGGTGTCGTTCAACGCTAGGCTTGTAGCAAGTGCTACACACTACAGGCATTGTAAGCATGCAAGCACTACACGTGTTGTAGGCTTTACACGCGTTGCAAGCGCTATAGGTGTGTTGGGTGCCTACATGTGCCTACACCTAATTTACTCAAGCGTGTCAGGATTCAGCCTGACAAGCGCCTGAATAAGGCACATGTTTCAGTGCCTTCAACCGGTGCAAGCCTGCCTTACAAGCTGATGTCCTGTGCAACCTGACATCAGGTATTGTACAAACATTCCTGCATCAAATTTTGGTGCAGGTGGAATGCGCTCTTCACACTAGAGGACGTGTTTTAAAACCAGCACACATGTACTCAGACTGCGTATCTACGCAGTTAAAGGTTCCTTTTGGAATTTGTTCACAGGAGCATGCGTTTTAAACTAGCACATCAATTTTCACATCTAACCATCAATTTTAGAAACAATCAATCTGCCTAAAATAGAAGATTTGTACTTGTAGTTGCAATCACACATTTCCATACAATCATCCAATTTTGCATGAGAAATTACTTTTATCTTATCGGTTTGCATGCGATGGAAGTGCAGTTGGCGATTCGACATATTTGGCAAAGTTCTACAAAGATAGGGTAAATAAAATTAATTTTATATTTTTGCTTTCTCTAAGGTTTAAAATTGCATGTAAATTTTTATTTATTTATTAGTTTATTTTTAAATATATTAATTAAATTAATTAATATTTTTGAATAATTAAAATCTAAATTTTTAAGTTAGTTTTAAATTAATAAATTATAAAAATTTAAACCTTAGGTTAGTCAATTTTTTTAAAATTTCAAGCAAAATTTTCACATTCTGTTCTACAATTTCTTCCAGTATCAGCATCATAAAATTGTGAAGAAAATTTGTGTTAATCTTTTTAGATTACAAGCAGTAGATTTTGCTTATTTAGCCGAGTATTTTTCAATTAAGGGCACAACATTGTAATGGGGTACCCAAATTTTTACCCTAATTTTAAGTGCTTTTCCCTTTTACTCATGGCTTATACTCGGTTCCAGATGACTTCTGATTTGGCTGCCCAAGTGGTAGAACTAGCACATGTTAAAAATATACTTACAGAAAAGGCGAATGATACTACATTGATTCAAGTTGTAAGTAGCCTTGCTGACAAGGTTAGTAACATTAGTATTCAAAATGCAACTGATGTTAAAATCTACAACAATGATCCTCGATCTAAAGCTAGGTGTGAAGTGCCATTGTACGATGGTTCAAGAAACCCAAATGTCTTGAATAGTTGGCTTCTTGACATGGAGTCCTGGTTTTCTTACACTCATACCTTAGATGATGATAAGGTCCCCTTCACCAAGGGTGGACAAGATGCCATTACCACTTGGGATAACCTTGTAAAATCTCTTAAACAAAATTTATATCCCTCCAATTATCAAAATGAGATTACAATACATCCCCTCGAGGGCTTTTACAAATTTGATACATTTCAACATTACAATGTGCAAGGGATCTAATCCCTTGAAAGGGACTTAAAGCGATGTTCTATGGTGTGAATCTCACGTTCCCACAATCGAGAGCTAGTCTTGGGCTTCTTTTCCTTACCTCTTTAGCTCCTCCCTTCTATCTAGAATACCTGCACCTACACACAAGGGATTGAAAAGGAGTTAGTAGCACCTGTGTTATAGAATAAAAGCATTGAAAGCATAGAAAAGGAGTTATTCTAACAACATCAAAACTAATCTATAACACATGGAAATTATGCTAGATGATGTATAAATGCAATATAATCTAATATAAATGCTTTTGGAGAGATTTGAACACAATATTCAAGGTAAAAGTATGCAAAAACAGTGACCATCCCTGATAGGGACACCTAAACCTGCAACATTGGAGACCTCAAATCTGCCATCAAATCTACTCCAAACTTCACCAAATTTGGACCAGGGGTTCACCTAAGCATTCCTAAGGGGTCTATGGAGGAATTTTACCCAAATTCCATGTTATTTTCTGACCATCCCTAGGTGTGACACCTATTGATTGCTGACCATCCCCAGGTGGGACGGTTACAAATCTGGCTTATTTTTGCCACCAATGCTCAAGGAAATTGGTCCAAAACTGGTTTAGGGGTGTTGTCGACATATGGGGCCAAATTTACCTTCAATTTGGCTAGTTTGGAATTGCTTGGATAGGTTTCTATTGCCCCTGAAAGTGCCTTCGAATGAAGAGGGTTTCAAGTTCAAATGGGGGGTGATGTTTGGTTTGCAAAAGGTGAGGATGAAATTGGGCAACACTTCATTGTTAAAATGCTTCAACTCTCCTCCTTGAAATTGGGTGAATACACCTCTTTTTATAGCCCAAAAGGGCATCTAGGGCAAAGGGGCAAGTCTTGCCATGCGAGGCAAGTGCCGCCACTTGTCCAATTTGCTAACATGCATAGGTGAGGGAAGGTTGCCCATTTGGGGCTCCCAATATTCTGTCCCTGACTCTAATGGCAGGTCCCCAATAAATTTGGGGTGATTGGACATAGTAATGGTAGTATTTGATTGCCATTTCATGCGTCCCTTGAATTTTTCAAGGGTCTATTTAGGGACCGTCCCACCCAAGGATGGTTATGGATGGTCGTCCCTGGGTGGGACGGTCACCAACTATGATCATCCCTTGGTGGGACGGTCACAAGGAGGTGCCCCAAAACTGCCCTAAACTGCTAGGAAACCTCCAAAATATGTTTTGGAGCCTTATGCAAGCCTAGAGGGGTGCCCAATGGGGCCATATGATGTCGATAAGAGTGGCATATGTGATGCACTAGTAGTCTTATCCAATTTACGCGATTTAGGTGTCTACAGATGCCCCTTTTTGGGATGCGCTATGTACAACAAAGCGCTGAGAAAAAATAGATCACTAAATCATCAAATGATTAAGGTTGTTCATTAACCTAATCAAATTTGGATGCCTCCATTGTGGAAAGAGCATACATTCTTGGAATCCTTGCTATTGACATAGTCAAAGGATCAATTTTGGGTATACCTTTCAACCGTGTTGTAGTAACAGTCTTATGGGGCTTAGGGTATACTAGGTCTTGGTGCCTTGTGTTCTTGTAAACCTTTACATGGGTCAATTCCCAAGGTTTCAAGGAGGTCAAGCCTATTTGTTTATTTCTTATGCTGATTCTTTGCCCCAACATGGGCTTGAAAATTTATCTTTAGCCAAGATTCTTTTGAATGCATGGAATTTACACTTCTGAGTGTTTTAATGTTGATTCGATTTTTGAATTCATTATTATGACTACCCCCTCAAGCGACGAGTCGATGAGGGCATGACCAATGATAAAGTGATGAGTCACTTGACACATATGACTGAATTGGGGTAACTCTCTATTTTTCCCATGGTACTATATACCTGTTTGAAGGGGATTTTTGACTGTTTTGATGAATATTTTTGGAAGCAAAAGGCTAAAAATTTCATTCCCGTGGAGCGGTCCAGCCATGGAGGCCTTCTTGGGGAGTAAAATAAAGAATTTTTATGGATCCAAAAATATTATAGGTTCAATCTTGATCCCTCCAAAATTTTGTGACCTTTCTGCCTTATTTTTGGTGGGTTTTTGACCCTATTTTTTATGTTTTTTATTTTTTTTTATTTTTGGAGTGTGAGGTCTGAGGACCCACTTGATTGTAGCCCATGGGTAGTTTTTGGATTATGATGTATCTTTTGGTCCCATACATATATATATATGAGTTTCTATTATCATCATGTGTTTCCTTATTGCTTTATGAGATGTATGCAATGCTTATATTTGCTATATGATGTTATGATGGATGTCTAACATGGATGCATGTATTTATCCTATGATGTGATTTGATGATATGTAGATGTGTATATGCATAATGCAATGGATGATGTGATTTAATTTTGTATGATGGATTTATGATGACTATTTGACGCATTATATGCTAGCACCATAGACTGTACAAAATGTATCTTTGTTATTTTCATGTTATTATAACATTTTATGTAATGGATTTTGTAATTTTGACAAATATGTGACAACATGATGTAAAATGGAATGGATAATGTAATGTGATATGATATATTTGATAGTTTTGAAGAGACTCAAACACTCTAGTTACCTAATCAAAAGTTGTATAATAACTATGCAAGATCTTTTGACAAAGTATGCACCTACTAAGATAACCAAGATAATCAACATCCCTGTGTGTGCATGTGAGTTCATTACCATGATAACGCATAAGGTTATCCTAGTGCAAATGGGATTCACTCAGCCCATCGACACTAGAAGTCACCCTACGAGTCTCATTATCTTGAGTTTTGTACTTAGTTGGATTAGACTACTAGGTAATCTAGGTTACAACAAGCTAGCTCATCCACATTCAAACATTGGTCTATACCTAAGCAAGTTGCTTAAGTGATAGACATATCATCATGTAGGAGGCTACCACCATTGACAAGTAGGCTATCCACCAAACTTGTAATGAGGATCACCTTATGGTTCTCTAATGCTGAGAATTCTAGGGATTCAAGTTCAAGACTCCCTTCTTTTCTTTTAACTTTGACTTTCTCAAGGGAGTTGCTCATTTTTATTTGTTGAGCAAGGGATTTTAGTAGTGGTGAGAACCACTATTTCTTTTTTCTTTTTCCCTAGTGATAATAATCACTGTTTCTTTTTGCATATTTTTGAAGTGATAATAATCATTGTTTTGATTTTTCTCTTTGGGATACTTGCCCCAGTGTAGGGCAAGGGATTTATGGGTAAGGAGGAACTTGTCCTTTTGTCAATTCTCAGCATCTTTGAACCATTCGCATAGGGGGATGAGCAAGATAACCTTTTCGCTTGAAAGTAACCTAGACCACTTTATAGTTTTCATATTTCCTTGTGCTAGACTTGGATTTATTAATGTGAAAATATGTTGGGATTTTGATGTATATCAAGAATTATCTAAGTAGGATTCTACCTTCTAAAAATCATGATAGCTTTCTACAAAATCTGAGAAGACAACTAGATATGGTTGAGTGACCGAAAACTTTAACTATGTTTTACTAACAATGGCTAAGTGACGGGAAACAAATATATAATATGGAATGTAAATGTAAATGGTATATGTAATGTAAATAGGTGGTAATATTGACTTATAATAACAATGATTTTAATAGATGCCTAGTGTATAGACCTGGTGCTAGACATGTATGATCAATTTTGAATGATGCATAATGCAATGATGAGTATGCCTAATGCAATTTAGATGAAGTGCAATGAAGCAATATTTTTGTATTTTGATGATTTTAATGATATTTTTGTATTTTTTATATATATGTATATACATGTTGACCAATGGGCTTAATGAATGCCATTGGGGCTTTTTGGGTGACCAAAGGGCTTATAGACGCCTTTGGAGCATTTTGGGATGACCTAGACAATTGTAGACTACCTAGGAATGTTTTAGTTTGACCTAGATGGTCATAGACCACCTAGGGATGTTTTATGGGGACCAAAGGGCTTATAGATGCCTTTGGGGATTTTTGGATTGACCTAGATGATCGTAGATAGTCTAGGAATATTTTATTTTGACCTAGATGGTCATCGACCATCTAGGAGCATTTTAGGTGACCTAGATGGTCATAGACACTAAGGAAATGCCATAGACTACCTAGGGGTATTTGGTTGTGACCAAAGGGCTTATAGATGCCTTTGGAGCTTTTAGGATTGACCTAGATGATCGTAGATAGTCTAGGAGTATTTTTATTTGACCTAGATGGTCATTGACTACCTAGGAGTATTTTGGGTGACCTAGACGGTCATAGACACTAAGGAAATGCCATAGACTACCTAGGGGTATTTTGTTGTGACCAAAGGGCTTATAGATGCCTTTGGAGAATTTAGGGTTGACCTAGATGATCGTATATAGTCTAGGAGTATTTTATTTTGACCTAGATGGTCATTGACCACCTAGGAGTATTTTGGGTGACCTAGATGGTCATAGACACTAAGGATATAGCTCCTAGGGGTATTTTGTTGTGACAAAAGGTCTTATAGATGCCTTTGGAGATTTTGGGTTGACCTAGATGATCGTAGATAGTCTAGGAGTATTTTTATTTGACCTAGATGGTCATAGATCACCTAGGAGCATTTTAGGTGACCTAGATGGTCATCGACATTAAGGAAATGTCATAGACTACCTAGGAGTATTTGGTTGTGACCAAAGGGCTTATAGATGCCTTTGGAGCTTTTGGGTTGACCTAGATGATCGTAGATAGTCTAGGAGCATTTTATTTTGACCTAGATGGTCATAGACCACCTAGGAGCATTTTGGGTGACCTAGATGGTCATCGACACTAAGGAAGTATCATAGACTGCCTAGGGGTATTTTATGGTGACCAAAGGGCTTATAGATGCCTTTGGGGATTTTTGTAACTTTGATTACTTTGTGATTCTAGGAGGAAGGTGCAATACCTTGTGTACCCCCAACATTTATGGTGATCAAAGGAAGCAAGGAAGGTGCAATACCTTTAGGATCCTCAATTTGCTTCATTTTTTGTGATGTGATTAGTGGGGAAGGTGTGACACCTTGGATACCCCCAGTATGTACTATGTTTGATGCAATGTTATTGGCTTGGCTAGGAGGAGTGATAGAGATTGACTCCCCCTATTGTGGTAAGGAATTCTTGTTAATGCCAATGTCTTGATGGGGTAAAATGAGTGACCCACTTGTGGATACAACTTCCCTATCAATAAGATCTTGGACCACATGTCTAAAATTATGACAATTGCTAATGTCATGCCCTTTAATTCGGTGATAGAGGTAAGAATGATCCTCCCTATATCGTCTAGATCTAGACCTATTTTGGTTGACCAGGGGTATATCTGGCAAGATGATTGCCTTTGTTTCTTGCAAGTTGTGAAGGATGGTTGACATGGGCTTAGCTAATGGAGTCCAGGTATGATGTTGATGCTTTAAATGAGGTGAACGTGGTCACCACATTTTATGAGGTGATAGGGTTGTATGCATCTTAGTCACCTGTTTAGGTTTTTCTTCTTGACTCCTATCTATAGGTAACATGTTCTAAACTATGTCAATTTGTTGATTGTTGATTTGAAGATCATTCTTGTCAAGCATATCTTGTACCTTACTCTTGAATGCAATACATGACTTAATGTTATGACCATTCACTTGATGATAAGGATAGTGTTGGCTCTCTTGATACCACATTGGTTTGTGCCTATTGGGATCCAAAGGGTGGATATCTGGCAATGTGATAGCCTTGGCCTCGCATAATCGATTAAAGAGTGACACCAAAGATTCAGGAAATGGTGTATATATGTGAGGTTGATGGTGTTGTTGCCTTTGCCCCTACTTCTATTGAGACTTAACCTTGGATTGCATAGGAGGAGGTTGGTCCTGACAATCAAGGGGTTGAGATTTTGGATGACTCAACTGTAACTCAATGCTTGTGAGTCGATTTAATATCTGTTGTAAATCATTGTGTTGGTGACTCACTTGTAACTCAACATTGGCTAGCCTATCCAAAATTGTCTGAGTAAATGTGGATGGTTCATGATGATTTTGTTTAGTGAGTATATCCACATGCTCTTGTTCTTGATTTAGCTCATGCTCTTGTTCCACCTCATAGTGTTCAATTGTGGTAGCTATATTATCTCCACTTTGGTGTAGTGGGTACACTTGTTCTTGATTTTGTTGAGATGTTGAATGAGATGGAGTAGGTGTGACCGAATCCATCGATGATATCTCTTGTGGTATGGATGGAATGTTGGATGGAGTCACAAGTGGCCTAGATGGATTTAGAGGACTTTGGTTCTCTGTCATCACATTGATCATTCCCACAAACTCATGGGAAGATGCATTGGCACTTGGACCAGTCATAGCTACTTCTTAAACTTGTTCAAGGTGATCTACTTGGCCCCCATGCTCAAGGGGTGCATCAGAAATGCTATCAATGAGTGGTAACTCGATAGGAGGACAACCTAGATCCTTGATCAACTCGATGATATGCATGAATTTAACATCGGGTACTATGCATTCATCAAGTTCATGATTGGTCAAGTGAACTGTGTCCTCAAGTATGGTGGATGAAGATGGTATGATATGATCTGATTCATCCATATCCACTATGGGTTCCTCCTTGTTGGTAGGAGTGGGAAGGTCTTCTTCTAATGTGTCAAAAATGTCTAAGAGAGTCTTTGCAATTAGCCCTTTTGACTCTTCCCTCATTTGAAGAAATAGAGGATGGTACTAGCGATGGTGGTGAAGGTAGCTTCACAACTAACCGTGGGGTTGAATCTGGACTCTGGATAAGGTCATTGGGTTTAGTATCCAAAGGTGTGGATGGATGAGTAGACTCTTGTGGATGATCATCCTTATTGTAATACTTGAAGGGGTCTGGGTCAACATCAACCACATGGACCTGACCTTCATGAATGTATTTAAGGCATTGATGTATAATGGAGGGGATACACTCCATGTCTCTCATCCAAGGTACTCCTAAAAATATGTTGTATATTCTTTCACCTTCCAAGATATAGAATAATGTAGGCATAGTATTTTGTCCAACTTGAATTGGTAGGATTATTGTGCCCATAGTGGAGGACAAAGCATCATTAAATGCTTTCAAGGTGAAATTGGATCTCGCAATGTGTGAAGATGGGATGTTGAGATGTTTTAGTGTGGTTGTGGTAATGATGTTTATTGTGGAACCTGTGTCAACCAACACTCACTTATAGGGGATCCTATTGATGCACGCAATGATGTGCAAAGGAGAGTCTGGTAAATCGGCAGACCTAGGTTTGATATCCTGATTTTGAAAGGATATAATAGGATCTTTATGCATTTGTATGTATCCCACAAAGTTGGTGAAAGCATCCAAATCATGAGGTTGTAATTCGATAGAATTTAAAACCTCCATGAGATTTTCTTGATGTTTGGGGGATCTTTGTATTAACTCTCCCATGGTCATGTTGGTTGATGACATATGTGAACTTCGCATAGGCCTACTTTGGCTTGCTACCACTTGTTGGATGGGAGTTCTAGGTGGTGTAGAGGGAGTGTAGACTTCCCTACTAGGCCTCTTGGTAGGCTGGTTATCTCTGGTTTGGGCTTGGACTCGGTGTTGGCTAACCGAATAGTCCACTTGATCACATGAATAACCCATTGGTGTTCTCTTGGTAGAGGTACCTCATTGTTGCATGGAATAATGTGATCGAGGGTAATTAGGATCTTCCTCAGGTCTTCCTTTATAAGTGAGGCATGGTAGGGCAGAATTGACTCACCCACTATGACGAGTATCATACTCGTCTAGGTTTTGGTACCTTGGGGAAGGGTTCTTTAAAAGCTTAAGATGATCATTTAACCCTACCCTAGGTGTATCAGGTCCTCTAAATGTAGGAATGCTAAGATCCTCATACCTATAATGATGATGCCTAGGGTCTCTCCTATAATTTTCTACTTCGCTGGCTCGTGATTGAGCTCGGCTATGCATAGTTGTCATAATGTGTTGACTAGGCAAACCTTGAAGGGAACCCACACTAAAGAAAATTTTGACTTCCAAAAAAGGTTATAAGTGTTATATATCAAAATTATCAGTGCGATGAGCTGATCACAATGGGCTAGGTCTCTAAAATCTAATTTTGGGTCAAAATTTTGTATTTTTGGAATATTTGGCCAACTCGGGCCTATGGGGAAATGCCCACTTTTGGGATTTTTTGGGAATTTTTGAACCATGAAGAGTTAGGACTCAAAATTTCTATGGGAGGTGCAGAAGGAGCTAACTAAGACAACAAAACAAATTTGGCAAGTTTTGGAGTTTTCTAGACCATTTTATGACTATTTTAGTGTAGATTTTCTCTATTTTCGGCTTCGAAAATAGAGTAATCATAAAACCAAAATAACTTTTTTGTTATAGCTCCGATTTGCATGATTCTCGATCCGTTGGATGCAGAATCAAAAAGTAGATTTTTAATTTTTTATTATTAGGGTTTGATCCCCTAGATCGAGGATCTTGGGTTGATTACCCAAACAATAAAGAAATACCTAAATTAGACAACATGATTATCTCTTTTAAGTTTTATAGATTCAAATACACAATCAATAGAAACACACAATAATACAGATGATTATCTCTTTTAAATATTTAAATGTGAATTCCTAAGTTGTTTGATGTGTTTCAAGATGTGTTGCTTTTGTAAAGAAAATACTTGGCATGTTTGATTTTGTTGATGTAATACTCAAATGTTTAAAGGTTTTCACCTATATACTCATAGCTCGACAATCGGTATGGTGATTAATTCCATATTATTCTGGTCATGTAATCCAATCTAAAGTATGGTGATGAATTCCATACCCGATCAGGGAGCATAGGTCCTACCGATCCTCACCCAAAACCTCGTGCATAGTGATACACCCTTTCGAAGAAGGATGCATGCTATTTTGCATGGTTAGGATAGATCTTGGAGTCGGTATTGGCAAATAGAACAAGGTTCATGGGAATCAGTGGTTGGGTATGAAAGTCCAACTCACCAATGTTTAAGAAGATCATGTTGTGTGTGTTGTTCCTTTTACAAATTTGAAATAAAAAAAGAGAGCACTCAATGATGATTCACTAATATGCATGAAAGTACATTTTTATTTTAGACTCATTAGTAGCATAAAAGGAAAGCACTAAAATTAAGAACCTATATGAACTTAACCTTCTTTGGTAAGTTTCAAGCATGCAAACCAGAAAAAAACATAAAGTCTACTATTATTTTCCCGTTTTTCTCTAATATAATTAATGCAAAATTTTGGAAAGAGGATATCTAACCTTCACATGCATAGAGAAGACAAGAAAATGTGAAATTTGACTAATTTGAACAACATATATGCAAATTGAAGGTTGAGAATGGGTGTATTTTATGACCTGGAACTTGTTGTTTCTACAAATTTTTGCAGAAAACCTCTGGTTTTGTGACCGTCCCTAGCAGGGACGGTTAGCAGTTTGGGGGCCATCCCACCCAGTGACACCTAGCTGGCCATCCCACCCAGTGACACCTAGCAGCAAAGGGGTCGTTTCTGCTCCAAACGGTCAAAACCTACAACCTACAAAACAAAAAATGGAGGTCAAAATTGACACATTCAAAGGGGAGATAGAAATAAAATCATATACCATGATCACCACTGAAGAAGAAAAATTTACAACATCACCTTAAGGGCACTTTATTGCAATGTAAAGCAGTTTGAAAGCATTCAAAGGGAAAGAAGCATAAACATGTAATCTACTAAAATGAAGCAAAGTGTGTAATAAAATGGTGGATTTATCCTTCTATTCATTCATTCATGGCTTCAAAATGAGATTACAAATACATCCCCTTGAGGGCTTTTACAAATTGATACATTTCAACATTACAATGTGCAAGGGATCTAATCCCTTGAAAGGTCTTAAAGCGATGTTCTATGGTGTGAATCTCGCATTCCCACAATTGAGAGCTAGTCTTGGGCCTCTTCTTCTTGCCTCTCTTAGCTCCTCCCTCCTGTCTAGAATACCTGCACCTACACACAAGGGATTGAAAAGGGGTTAGTAGCACCTGTGTTATAGAATAAAAGCATTGAAAACATAGAAAAATGAGTTATTCTAGCAACATCAAAACTAATCTACAACACATGGAAATTGTTCTAGATGATGTATAAATGCAATATAATCTAATATAAATGCTTTTGGAGATATTTAAACATAATATTCAAGGTAAAAGTGTGCAGAAATAGTGACCGTCCCTGATAGGGACACCTAAACCTGCAACATTGGAGACCTCAAATTTGCCATCAAATCTGCTCCAAACTTCACCAAATTTGGACCAGGGGTTCACCTAAGCATTCCTAAGGGGTCTATGGAGGAATTTTACCCAAATTCCATGTTTTTTTTTGACCATCCCTAGGTGTGACACCTACTGACTACTGACCATCCCCAGGTGGGATGGTTACAAATCTGGCTTATTTTTGCCACCAATGCTCAAGGAAATTGGTCCAAAACTGGTTTAGGGGTGTTGTTGATAGATGGGGCCAAATTTACCTTCAATTTGGCCTATTTGGAATTACTTGGATATGTTTCTATTGCCCCTGAAAGCACCTTCAAATGAAGAGGGTTTCAAGGTCAAATGGGGGTAATATTTGGTTTGCAAAAGGTGAGGATGAAATTGGGCAGCACTTTGTTGCTCAAAATGCTATAACTCTCCTCCTCTGAAATTGGGTGAATGCACCTCTTTTTATAGCCCAAAAGGGCATCTAGGGCAAAGGGGCAAGTCTTGCCATGCGAGGCAAGTGCCGCCACTTGTCCAATTTGCTAACATGCATAGGTGAGGGAAGGTTACCCATTTGGGGCTCCCAATATTCTATCCCTGACTCTAATGGTAGGTCCCCAATCAATTTGGGGTGATTGGATGTGGTAATGGCAGTATTTTATTGCCATTTCACACGTCCCTTGACTTTTTCAAGGGTCTATTTAGGGACCGTCCCACCCAGGGATGGTTATGGATGGCCGTCCCTGGGTGGGACGGTCACCAACTGTGACCATCCCTTGGTGGGACGGTCACAAGGAGGTGCCCCAAAACTGCCCTAAACTGCTAGGAAACCTCCAAAATGTGTTTTGGAGCCTTATGCAAGCCTATAGGGGTGCCCAATGGGGCCATATGATGTCGATAAGAGTGGCATATGTGATGCACTAGTAGTCTTATCCGATTTACGTGATTTAGGTGTCTATAGAAGGATAGTGGTAGGGGCTCAAAAATTACTCACACTTGCACATTGAAATTTGCACTTGGACCACAGTTCATAGATCAAGTCACTTGTGATGTGACTCTTATGGATTGTTGTGGGATCTTGCTTGGGCAACCATTTTAGTATGATACGAAAGTTATTTATGATGCTTTTAAAAGAATCTACACATTTCAAAAATATGGTAAGGTATATCTCATAAAAAGCACCAACACTCCTAATATGGTTTTAAATTCCAAGAAAGCAAAAAAGGTAATAAAACAAGGTAGTGAGGTTGCTCTACTTTTCATTCACTCCCAACACACTTCTGCATTGGTTTCCATTTCACATCGGCATTCTACTATGGATAACATGTTGCAAAGTTACTCACATATATTTCAAGAGCCCAAGTCTCTTCCTCCACTTTGCACTATTAATTATAGCATTGACATCATTCCAGGATCTTCAATTCCTAATGCACCCATGTATAGATAATCTATTTTGCAAAATTAAGAAATTAAAAAGCAAATAGAATATTTGTTGTCTATGGATTTCATTAAGGCAAGTAGTTCTCCTTGTGCATCACACATTTTTTTAAATCTTAAAAAGGATGGAACTTGGAGATTGTGTATTGATTTTCGTGCTTTGAACAGAATTTATATAAAGAATAGATATCTACTTCCATGAATTTATGATCTATTAGATCATCTCCAAGGAGAAAAGTTATTTTCTAAAATAGATCTCAAAAGTGGTTATCATCAAGTGCGTCACCAACCTGAGGATACATGGAATATGACTTTTAAGATGAAAATGGGCCTTTTTGAGTGGTTGGTCATGCCCTTCGGTCTTACCAATGCTCCTGCAACCTTCATGAGGTTGATGAACGATGTATTTTGTGATGTACTTGACATGTTTTTCATAATATATCTTGACAATATATTAATTTTATCATCCACTTGAACAGAAAATCTTAGGTATAGTCAACAAACACTTGATATCCTTCAAAAGAATCAACTATATGCCAACCTTTCCAAGTGTTCCTTTTGCAACAATTCTATTTCCTACCTTGGTTTTGTGATTAGTGAAAGTGGAATTCAGGTAGATCCCACTAAAGTTGACGTCTTACTTAAGTGATCTCCTCATTCTACTCTAACTGAGTTAAGGAGTTTTCTAGGACTTGTGAATTTCTATCACAAGTTCATTCCTCAATATTCCACTATCGCAGCTCCATTGCACCACCTAACTAAGTCTAAGGTCCCATTTCAATGGGGGAAGAACCAAGATGTTACCTTTGAGAAATTAAAAAATAAACTTTGTACAACACCTATGCTAGCCTTACCTAACCTCTCTCAACATTTTGAGATTGATATGAATGCATCTCAATTTGCTCTAGGTGCTGTGCTCAAATAGAATGATCTCCCATCTCTTACCATTCAATTTTTTTTTTTGCTGCAAAGTTGAACTATTCAACATATGACAAGGAGTTGTATACATTAGTTCAAGCTATTAAGTACTGGAGACACCACCTTTTGGGGAAAGAAACTGTAGTGCACACTGATCATATGCCCCTCAAGTTCCTATAATCCCAAAGTAAAATTGAAGATTCGAGACAGATGAAGTGGGCCTCTTACCTCCAACAATTTCACTTGGTAATCAAGTATAAAAAGGGGAAGAGTAATATTGTTTTTGATTGTTTGAGTAAGCCTCCTACCACTCTTGCTTTAACAGTAATGTCTACTTCACAATTGGGATTTCAGACTTGGCCAAATTAGTATTCTCAGGATCCTAATTTTGGAAAAATATATCAGCAAGTAAGTAAGCCTTCTACCAATTTGCATCCTTTCCAAGATTTTCACATCAAGGATGGAATTCTTTACAAATTAGACAAAGTTTGTGTTCCTTGTGAGCCAAGAGTGTCACTTCTTAAGGAAGTTCATTCTACACTTTATGGTGGTCACTTTGGGAAACACAAGATGCTTCATCACTTGCAAAGATTTTTCTATTGGCCAAGAATGCAGAGGGATGTTTTAAGGTTTCTAAAACAATGTGTAGTTTGTTGTCACTCAAAACCTGCTAACAAGAAATTTGGCTTAGGCATTCCTTTGACTATTCCTTCTTGTCCTTGCAAAAGTATTTCCATGGACTTAGTTAGTGGTTTCCCATGACAGTGCGACATGATTGTGTGTTTGTTGTTAATAGATTCAATAAGATGGCTAAGTTTCTTCCTTGCCGCAAGACATGTTCTACGTCGGACTTAGCCCATTTGTTCTTTGAGTGCATTTGGAGATCCTTTGGTCTACTTACCAGCATTGTATCAGATCACGATTCACACTTTGTGGGTCACTTTTGGTATTCCTTGTGGAAAATTTTAAAAGTTTTCCTTAACTTTTCCACCGCCTACCATCCAAAATCAGATGTGTAGACTGAAGTGGTGTACCGTACACTTGTGTAGAGTCTATGAATATATCATCATGCTTCTACAGGGCACTCTCCTTTTGAGGTTTGTTTAGGATTTCAGTCTTTGGCACCCTATGAGTTACCTTTGTATTTGCCTTCTCCTATCACTTCTCATCTTCAAAAGGAGCAAGACAAGACACACTCATTTATTCAACACTTGTACAATCTACAATAAAAGGTGATTCAAAAATTTCAAAGTATACAAAAGCAATAGAAACATGCCATGGATCGACATCGAATTCCTCATCCATTTCAGGTTGGTGATAAAGTCTGGGTGTACCACAATAAGCGACGTTTTTTCAATAAGACTCATAGCAAAATAAAAATGATTCACTATGGGTCTTATACTATCCTTCAACAAGTGTTCGAGAATGCCTTCCTCCTTGATCTTCTCGTATACTTGGGGATTCATGACATCATCAATGTATATCTTTTAAAGTTGTATCATGAATCTACATTGGAGACCACACTAGTTATCGGTTATCCTGTGGATGTGGTTCCTGATTCTCAGTTACCATTAGATTCAGATCATATCTATGACATGAAGACTCGACAAAATCGTCGAGGGTATTCCACCTCTTATCTGGTGGCTTGGCAAGGACAACTACCGCATTAGACTTGTTGGATTTATTTTCATTAGATGTCCCGTGACTTTCCTACTCTTTTGAAAGCATTGGAGTCCAATGCTTCTATTGTGGGGAGGCATGATGAGGATTGATGTTTGATCACTCATATGACCCCTCTTTATTTCCTAGCTAGGTTTGCATAGTTTATTTCTTGCAAATTAATATTGTAAGTGAGTCTCATTCTCACATACACTTCTTGTGCACTAGTTGGCACTTAGGGGCATTAGTTAGGAATAATTAACTCAAAGATAGCTTAGCATATTTTCTAGTTAGCATCTTATCTTCTATGTTGGCTAATATGTTACGTGCATTATCTTATGCCACTATTCTAGCCTTTGGTTAGTGTGGTTATGTATTTTAGGACCAATCCATGATTTTGTGGAATTGGTTATGTATTTTGGGCCTTTTGTGCCTATAAATTGAACATATGGAATAAAAAGCATTTGTTGGATTTTCTACCTTTTCACTAATGGAAATGTGAACATATTAATATAAAAGTAAATTAGATAACAAATAATTTTAACCAATGTTAATGGTAATTTTCTTGTTTGTAAGATTCAAGTTTTAAATTACAAGGAATTAATAAGTGAAACATAAGAGTTTTAATTTGAGAAAGCTGAAAAATATATTTAATAGAAAAGGAAATGAAAAATATTTTGATAAAAATACAAGTTGAATACAATTTAATTGACGTGACATCAAATGTAATATTTTCATATTTTGATAGAAACAATCCAACAACATATAATTTGTTAAAAATAAAATAAAATCATATAATAATTAAATGGTATCAATTTAATGAACATATTTTTTTTTGAGAAAAAAATAGATTATATTAATTCATTAACCGGGACATTACAATATTTTGGTGCTAGCACTTTCCACCAGATAAAAAAAAAATGAGGTGGATCAGGAGTAAAATATCCATAATTGAATATACATAAGAATATAAGCCAATATCAAAAAAAAAAAAAACTATAGCTATATCTTGTTGCAATACACTAGATATCAACATTCATCTGCGGGAGAGTTTGTTATATGAAGAAATTTTGGGCATGTCTTCCGTTATACCTTCTAAAGTGTTCAAAGAAGAGAAAGAAGTAATCAAAACCTGAACCTTCTCATCATTGTTAACTGCCTTCTTCTTAGTTTCCTGTTGGACCTTCTGAAGATCCTGAATCATATGAGAAAGTGGATGAAGTCTATCAATAATATCTTGAGGTGTGTTGGAAGGTCCATAGACTTGGAAATGAATGCATCCCACATATAACAAAATATCAAAGGTCAAGTCTGCTAAAACTATATCCCATGGAGGAGCAGATCTAGTAAACACCTTTTTGCATCTACACTTCCAAATGTGCTTGAGAAGGATGAGTCTAAAAACATCCCAGAGTTTGGGGCACTGATCTAGTTGAGAAAAACCAAGCAGAGAAAGCTTCCAAGATCTAGTGAAAGAGGAAAAAAGAAAAGAGTAGAAGACATCCCAAAAATGTTTAGCCATGCCACAAAACCAAAACAAGTGAATAAGAGTTTCTAAAACATTACAAAAAATTGCATTCAGAGGGAATGTGTAAAATCACAGCCAAAATTTTAGCAGTTGGAAGTTTCTGATGCAAAATCCACCACCCAAGAAGTTGAGTATTTGATTCAATAGGAGCTTTCCAAATTTGAGTAGCAAGAAACTGCCATTGGACATTGGTAAAATTCACTTACCACTTGACATTGAGCTTAGATTCTAAATAAGGGGAACACAAAATATTTTTGTATAACCAAATAGAAGTAATGAAAGAGATTCGATGACCATTAAGCCATCTCCAATCATTCCAAATATTATGGATAATTGTTACAAACTTCATAAGGACCTCACAAGGGATGGAAGCCACAACTAAGCCATAAGACTCTTTGAACCTAGAGGTAAGGGAGCAATAATTTCAAATTTGGTTCCAGGTAAGAATTGAGCAGCTACCCGGACCCCACATATCTCTAATTATATTAATTCCTTTCTTCGTAGGCATCATTGATCCTCTTACCCAAAGTTTGCAAAAATGGGTTGCTATAGCCATTATTGGTGATGAAAATTGAAAACACCTATTTCGTTACAAAATCTCTCTAACTACTCACAAAGGCAAATGGAAAGAAACCCCTTGGGAGGATAAGGTCCTTAATGCACCTTATTTGTTTTTAATTTTTGGTAAGTAACAGTATATTTACAGCGGGTTTTTTGATGAAGGATCCCAAAACCTTAGTTACATAGGAAGCCGTGGCTACAATTGCGAGTAAAAACTAGGGCTATGCCCTTGGGAAACAGTCTGGGGCCCATGGACCTAGTGCCTACAAAAATACAGACTAGCTATGAGACCAGCACTACAAACTTTGGTCTGTGGCCACGAAAACATGGAAAAACCACAAAACAACAAATGCCAAAAATGCAAAAACCTGCTTGCCGCCGCTCCAGGAGGCCCTATGGCCGGGCCTGGCCTGGATGGGGCCCGACCTGACAGAGCAGCTCCTCTCCCTGTCAGGGCCATTGCCTAGCCTACGACGGGTTCGGCCAGGGCATTGGCCACTGAGGAAGCCGCTTTGGGAGCCAATCGTAATGTCGAGGAAGACCCTAGTCGTCAAATTCTGCATCTTGCTGTCAAAGTCAGAACTAACTTTGGTGGCCTCTGGGACCACCACCTTGGCCTTCTTGGAGCTACCAATAGCCCTGCTGCTGCCTGGGACCAAGCCTTTGCAACTTGAGTAGGAGTTGGGGCCCCGCCTGGGTCCTAGATCGGAGTTCTATATTTTTGGGTGGGCCAGCGCCTTTTCGGGGAAGGGGAGCCTTCGGGGGAGGGGGTCTCCTTGGATTTGGAAGCTGTAGGGGAAGCACGGGGTATGGCTGCGCATCTTTGGGGCCCAAACATAGGGTGGGCTAAGCGCCTGGGCCCTCATCGATGCTGGAATTGTCTTGCAATACTATTTGGGCCAGAGCTTCAGGGAAGTTCATGGTCCAGGTAGTGAAATATTCTACTACGGTGGCCTGGTTGGCCATGAAGTCGGCTGCCCTATTGCCTTCTCTGTACACATGCCGAAGGGTCTGATCAAGGAGCCCTTAGAGAATGGTGTGGACTTCCTGGATGGAGTTATGAATGCACCAAGAGCAACTTCTCGGGCTACGGGTAACTTTGATTATAACTTGGGAATTGCCCTCGATGATGACTTTTGGGGCGGACTCCTTGAGGGCAGTCAGCCCGCTGAGGAGAGCTACTACTTCAATGAAGTTTTTGGTTTGGATGCTAAGTGGAGCAGTATACTCCAAGATCAGGGCCCCGTGACTATCACGGATGACCCCACCTACACCCGAGGGCCCGAGATTTCCTTTAGAAGCTCCATCAAAGTTAAGTTTGACCCATCCGGGAGGGGGGGCAGTCCACCTAGTCATAGAACTATGGGAGGGGGTGGGGGGGGGCGGGGGAAGCTAAATTTTGAGGGAGGATAGGAGGGTGGCCTTGCCCAGTCGTCGGGGTGCCTCAGTCAAGGGGATGGAGCAAGAATTCTCAAGGGCAAAGGTCACTACCTTGGTCGCTATCCACTGGGGGGAGCGGGCCGGGGAGGAGAAGGCTCTACTGTTGTGATCCAGCCAGAGTTGTAAAAGCATATGAGGAAGGCAAGAGCCCCAAAGGAAGTATATGAAGCAATGGGCAAAAGGGTTGGGCCATTGAGATAGGAGGTCAGAGATGGAGTTGGGGGCCACCCACTGGATAGAGAATTGGGAAAGGATGAGGCCCAAGACTTCAGATGAAAAGGGACAGTTGATAAAGAGGTGATTAGTGGACTCCCAGGCAGCATAGCAAAGGAAGCATCTATTCAAGATCTGAAAGCCCCTCCTGATCAGATTCTTGATCGTTAGGATCTTGTTTTGGACAACCGCCCAAATAAAGTGGCTAATTTTGGGGATCAACTTCTTGGCCCACACCTATCGGGTTGGAAAGGGAACCTCATCAGGGACTATTTGGAGATTGTAAGTAGATTTTATAGAAAAGACTCCACTGGGAGTACCATGCCAAATGCATCTGTCGATTCCTCCGGAGGACGGGATGACAGTCACCTTGAGGAGGTGATGAAGCCTGGTAGCTTGGAGCGGGTGTCTAGGATCTAGGATGGGTTTCCAGGTTGCCCGCCCCTTGTTCTAGGTAAGATAGGCCAACACTCTGGGCCCTCTGTCTACAAGCCCTGGTTTGAGGATGAAAAGCTTTCTATTAGCAGTCAAGGCCTCATCATGAATCCATGTCTTCCCAGAAGTCGATCTTGGTTCCGTCCCCGAGGATCCATCTGGTCCCTTTTTGGATTATGTCTTTGGTGAAGATCAGGGACTTCCAAAAGGCTGATCCATCTTAGGGCTGAGCTTCACTGAGGAAGGGGTGGTTATGATAGTATTTTTTGTGCACGATGCTGACCCACTCATCAGGGGTATTGGTGTGCACCTTCTAGGCGTGTTTGGACAAGAGGGTCTTGTTCATGAGGACCACCCGCCTGAGCCCGATACCTCCCTCACATTTGGGGTGACAGACTAGGGGCCAGGAGACCAGGGGAATCCTCTTCTTATCTTCACTGCCCGACCAGAGAAATCATTTTTGAATTTGTTCGATGTGAGCTGTAATGGAGGCCAGGATTCTGAAGACCGACATAAAATATATAGGAATGATTTGTAGGACTGCTGCCAAGAGGGTGGCTCTGCTAGCCTGCGAGAGGAGGTGACCTTTCCATGGGGCTAGCTTCCTCTGAATCCACTCAATCACCCCACCCCATAGGGCCTTGGAGGATGCACCTGTGAACAGGGGAAGCCCGAGGTAAGAGGAGGGAAGGGAACCAGGGGTGCAGCCCAATATCCGCCCGATTCTAATCTGCCTAGCCAAGGGAGTATGGATGAAGAAAATATTGCTTTTTTGAAGGTTGATTTTTTGCCCGGCTGCCTCCTCATACAGGGTCAAGATATGCTTGAGGGTCTTGGCTTGAGGGATTGAGGCAGAGGTGGCGAGGATGGTGTCATCCACGAACTGTTGGTGGGACACAAGGGGTAGGCCCGGCGCAGGCCTGATGCCTGAAATGAGACCGCGGGTCACAACGCCCAAGATGGTACACCCCAGGGCCTCAGCCAGGATGATGAAGAGGATTGGGGATAGGGGGTCACCTTGGCGGATGCCTCTAGAACTGGGGAAGAACCCAACAGGGGACCCGTTGACGAGGATAGAGAACCAAGGGGAGGACATGCAGTTGCTGATGAGCCTGACCCAGGAGGGGTGGAACCCGAACTTAAGGAGGACCTTGGACAGGAAATCCCAGTCAACTCTATCAAAGGCCTTGTTCATATCCAGCTTGAGCATAAAGGAGGCCTTTTTGGATAGGACGACCGAGTGAATGGCCTCGTGCATGATTTAGTCTACCTTTGATCGAGCTGCCCTGACAGGGGGCAATAATCAGGGGAAGGATATCCTTGAGGTGGGAGGCCATGGATTTAGTCAGGATTTTGTACAGGACATTGCACAAGTTGATGGGGCAAAAATTTTAGAGGGATCTGGCTTCCTAGGTCTTTGGGATCAGGGCTATGAAAGTGGAATTGATACCTCTAGGGATGGAGCTGGCAGTCTGCAGGTCCCGAATGGCAGCACACACTTCTTGCCCGACGATGTCCCAAAATGATTGGAAAAATTAGGGGGGGAATCCATCCAAGCCCGGGGCCACCTCAGCCTTCATGGACAAAATGGCAGCATGGATTTCAAAGTCAGACAAGGGCTGCACAAGCATCTCATTTGCCATGGCCGTGACAGAAGAAGGGATATGTTCCAGAAGGGATTCAGCCTCTTCTAGGGACATTGGGGGGCTGTCACCCAGGAGCTCCTGGAAGAAGTGGGTGGCTTCAGCCCGGATGTCCTCTTCTTCCTTGATGATTCTATCATCGCTGCCCACAACCTCAGCAATTCCGTTGGAACCCCTGTTCCTGAGAGTCAATGCGTGGAAGAACTTAGTGTTTGCATCACCATATTGGAGCCACAGGGCTCTCGACTTCTATCTCCAAAAGGTTTCTTCCCTATCTAGAATGTTGTGATACTCGCTGAGAGCAAGGTTTTCCTCTTCCATGAGCCCCGGGTCTTAGGAGCCTACTTGAAATCTAGACTCGATGTCTTTGAGTTTTTCTTTAAGTATCGCTTTGTTTTCAAAGATATTATCGAACACCTCCTTATTACATACCTTGAGTTGCTCTTTGAGGCGTCTCAGCTTGAGGAAGACTTGTTCAATAGGACGTCCAAGGACTAGGGGAGCCCACCAATGACCTACCTAGGCCCGAAAGTTAGGGTGGTGCAGCCACATGGACTCGAATCGAAAAGGACTCTTGGAGGAGGGGCGATGATTGGTTTCGAGGAGGAAGGGGCTGTGATCAGACCCAATTTTGGGGAGGGCCAATAGGGTGGCGTCGGCAAACATGGGAAGGGCTTCTTTGGACAAGAAAACTCTATCTAGTATGACCTGGATATGGTGTGCTTCCGCTCTTCTATTGGACCAAGTGAACCTGGCTCCTTTCAGGCTAACATCCATGAGCTCATTGAGGGCGATAAAGGCTCCAAAGTCCTCCATACTCTTGCCCTGAACCACTAAGCCCCTGCTTTTATCATAGACGAATAGGGGACTGTTGAAGTCCCTGGCCAAGATCCAGGGTAGGGGGGCAAAGGCTTCTCTCATCAAGCTAATTTCCTTCCATAAGGCCGATTTATCGATGGGGCTGTTAGGAGCGTAGACATTGGACAGAATCCACGAGTGCCTTGACTTCATGCAATGGAACAGAATGTTGATTATTCTGGGAGATGAAGATATGAGTCTTCCCTCGAAGGACCAGGGGTCCCACATGCATAGCAAACCCTCGGTTGAGCCAGCCGCAGGGGTAGACAAGGACTCGCAATTGCGCCAGGTAGCTTGGGCTACACGTCGGGCAACAATGTCATCTATTTTGGTCTCCTGAAGAAGGAGGAAGGACGAGTGGTGATCCCTACGGAGTTTGCCGAGGATCCTTTTCTTGGGGTCCCCATTGATCCCCCTGATATTCTAGGTGATGAGCTTCATTTGAAACCCTTGTGGGGTTGCTTGCCCCCCTTCCCAGCATGAGTGGGGGGTTTGGGTCGGATGGTGTCCGTCTTGGAGAAGCTTGCACCAACGTCAAAGAGAGTTTCCTGGGAGCCATTGGCTATGTCATCTTCAGTGATCCTTGTCCGCTGGTCACCCAAGGTGGGCTGCCCTATTTTGAGTTTGCTACCAAATTCTGTGGCAAAAGTCCTGCTACGGGTCATCTTGGGGCTGACTTCATCAGACCCAGATGGAGAACTAGCTTCAATCTCTTCATATGACCTCTCAGATCTGCACTCCAAGGGAGGAAGCCCAGCAGGGATCATCGGGAGGGGCGGGGGGGTCGAGGGGGGGATAGCAGGAGTGGAGGGGGGAGAAGGGGGCCCTGACAGAGGTGGGAGCTCTCGAGGAGAGGAGCTCGGGAGGATAGCATGCCTGGAGGGGGGCACAAGTAGGGGCCTACGGGGAGGGATTCAAAGTGTGCAGGGAGGGAGAACCTGGGATCGGGGCCTTGGAAGATGACCCAAGGGAGGGAGCAACAGAAGGGGAAACCTAGGGAATACCGCCCTCCATACCAGGGTCCACATGAGAGTCCTTTGGGGCAGAAGTGTGGGCCTCCTTTTTGGTCTAGGCCTGGGATCTGTGGCAATCATGAGGGGGCCCTTGAGATGGGGCCTGACCTGATCAGGAAGGGAGTTTGGGGATAGGGCCAACAACCTTTCTAGATACCGAGCATTGGTGGGAGAGGTGACCCTGAGTGCAATAGGTGGGGCAGAAAGCAGGTTTGTTTTCGTAGATCAGGGGCTGGCACCAAAAGAAGGACCCATAAGAGATGGTCACCGAAGAGGGGAGTTCAGATTCGAGATTGGTGTAGACGCAAAATTTGGCATGCACCATTCATGATCCTACCTTGGTAGCGGGGTCGAAGGCCACCAGGTCCCCGACCGACTGAGCAATGAGTATTAGGATGTATTCGTGCCACAGGTGGAAGGGAAGATCTAGGAGATGAACCCAAACCAAGGCGAAGTTGATGCTTTGGGTGCTGGGGTGGAGGTCAACTCCATAACGCCTGAGGAAGAGGCTTTTGCGCCCCAAAAACTAGGGCCTTCCTGATAGGATATTTTTGACGTCCTCGCTGTTATTTAGTTTGATGATGAAGAAGCCCTTGGTCAGGGAAACTAGTTGAATATGCCTGGAAACCTTCCATTTGGTATCTGCCCATCTGCAGATGGTTTCCATGTTTGGACGCCCTCCCAGGAATTTCCCTACCAGGGAGGCAGAGGAACCAGCTACCAAGGAGGAGTAGACCTCCTCCTGAATAGAAATGTGGGTGCCCTCGAGGGAAATACCTAGCCCCAGGGCCCGAGAAGGGGCCCTAGTGCCCACCAAGATCTGCTGATAGGAGGGTTTGGGCCTATTTGGGACAGAGCCCTACCCAGGATCAGGGGGATTTTCCCAGGGCCCAAGATGTCATCTCCGCCATGGCCACCAATCAGATCAAGTGCAGAGCCATCCTTTAGGCCCACCGAAGGTTCTACAGGCCCAGGATCGGGCCCTGACGTGCCTGATCCCGATCTCGAAACTGATCCCGTCTAGAAACCTGCACCATTCTCTGAACCTATCCCCAACCCTGCATCCGCTCCTGCTCCTGCTCCTGATCCCGCCATCTCAAATTTTTTTTCTTAATGCGCCTTATTTTAGTTAAAGGTTCTATTCCAATTACCCAAAATTGAAAATCTTGGCAATCAGATTGGAAGTCTGACTCCTTGAGACATGGTCCGAGCATAAGTGGAAATAGTCTTTGGTGGAATAAACTTATCCTCCAATACCTTAACTTTCAAGCAATACATACATAATTATAAATTATTATAATACTACCACATGATCATTATGTAATAAATATGGACCGTTTCAATCCTATTTAATAAAATAAACTCAAATCAGATCAAATCATACATTATTAACAAGATTTCAGTATATCTTACATCTTTTTATAAAAAAAAATATATAATAGTCATGGATTACAATATTAATATTTTAAAAGTTCTTTTATTCAATTTTTTTTTGAAAATTTGAGTGGCTTAATAATGGAGACTTTGAGGTCTAAGGTTTGGGTTCTACAGGGATAAAGTTGTATATTATGCTTTACTAACCGAAGTACGGTTGGATAAATAATATTCTCTAAAAAAAAATAGTATAACATATTAACTTATTAAAACTATTTTATTAAAAAATAGTATAAAATTAGGTTAAGTTGCCTCTAAATTTCATTTTAATAGACATATTATATTAAGGATGAAAAATAAGGTTGCAAAGTTGTTTAAATATAACTGAATATGTTTTTAATAGGAAATGTATTATTAAAGTGTTTAAGGTTTAAACTAAGTGAAACTTTATATGATATTAAGGATGGTGTTTCAGAAGATGGGTTGTTGTTGAAAACTTAAGATTTTGAGTTGTTCACTTGAAGGAAAATTGAAAATCAGTTTGGTCTGCATAAAATTGAAAATTTTGGACATAAACTATATCGGTTGAGACTTTGAATTATAGGGAAGAAGGAAACAATGAAGTAAAAGCTTCCAACAAAGATATCTTTATGTAAATTTGAAAGACTCCTTTGCTAATTTTAGGGTTTTTACCTAGCTTTCAATCTATGAGTTAAGTTTTTTGGAACAACAATGCATATTTTGAATAGGATTTTGAAGAGCTTTTCTATGGTCACTTTTGCTTTATGAATAGGGTTTTGAAGAGCCATTTTGTGGTTGCTTTTGCTTTCAAGAGAGTTCACAGTTTCAAATTTCAATATTTCAAGGGCATTTTTCTTCCACAAGTGAACATACAAACATTTTAAAGATTTATGGAAAAATTCGCGTGATGTGGTCTACCGGCAAGGATGCCACTTGCATTATCGATGATGTGACCCGGGTTCAATCCCCACGGTGGTTATGTATATGTATAAGAAATATTTACTCAATAAAAAAAATATTTGTTGAAAAAAATATGGCACTCCTATGCTATTTTTAAGGTTTTTACCCATCTTTGGAGTTGCTGAAGGTTGTGCATATTTTAGGGCTTAGAGTGAAGAATTGGGATAATCGTTGCCATCCAAAAACAAACTCAATTTTATAGTGGAGAAGCATTTGGGTATAGAAAAATAGTTTACATAATTGAAAGCACGAGGATACGGAAGCACATGGCGTACCGGGTGCGATGCAAACAAAAGCATACGAAACGCTAAGTCCTACGAATGAAGAAAGGACTAAAGTGCATGAAAAGGGAAAACAAACGAACTGAAATGAGATATAAAGAAAATGTAAAGTGCAGCCCTTTATTTTATTAATTTTTCTTTGAGATCAGGTTACAATACGTCTCCTTCCTTTTTAGGGGCTAGGAGCGTTAGATATAGTTTTGTTACACCATGGATGGTACGCTCCCCTTCGGGATCTTTCGCGTGCCCACATTTGAAATGGGCGGGCCAAACGTCACCACCGCTTGCATGAATGCACCTGTAGTTCCTTGCTACCCCTCCGGTGTCGAGATCCTACATTCAGAGAAACAACAAACGATTAATAGCACCTACGGATGGAGGGAAACATGCAATCCCCAAGGCCTCCGGTTAATGCATGCATGAAATAATTAAAATGGTAATCAAAACATGTCAGAATAAGATGAAATTTGGATAGAAGCATGCAAACACCATCATGAACACACTGCAAAAGGAACAATCAAGAAATATGTTGTAGATTTCTAATCGCTCCGGGGTGGGACGATTAGGACTGTCATAAAATGTCAGAAAGCAACCTCCTAAATGTCCCATCCAGAGGCCTCCAAAACACCTGCAAATTTGGGGTTAGGAAAAATAGGGCATTTTGAGACGACCCAGAAGGTCGGATTTTGCAGATTCAGCCCCGATCGCCCTGTATCCGAAGATGCTCCCTGTATGTTAGTGAAAGCGAAAAACAATGAAAACATAGTCAAAACTCATCAGAATGGCATGAAATTTGAATGGCAGCATATATGAATGACATAAAATAAGATGCAAAAGAAATAGTGAAGAAATATGCTACAGATTTCTAATCACTCCGGGGTGGGGCGATTAGGACTACAGCAGTGTGGGGGGCGCCCGGGGGAAGGACGCCCGTCGTTTGGGGCTTGGTTTCGACACCAATCCACTTGGGATGGGTCCAAAACCTCCTAGGGGGTTGTGTCAAAAAATTGGGTGGGGTATTGTGGCCAAATTTTTGGGTTTTGGGTCCAGATTGCGCTTCCAATGTTCACCCAATAACCTCCCTTCCAAAAGAGAGATCAAGGATGTAAGAAGCACAAGTGAGGGGTGAGGATGTAATTCGGCAGCACTCCGTTGCTCCAAATGCTCCTACTCTGTCCTCTTTTTGGGGTGAGAAGACTCACCATTTTATAGACCTAAAGGTCTACTTTGAATGTGCATGCAGGGGCGCCACTTGGCCATCATGCCTTCCCAAGGGAGAGAAGATTCCTCCCTGATTAAGGGCTCCATGACTGCCTCTTTGAGCTCAAAAATGCTCACTCGCACTCCCATGCATTGAAGGTGGAGTTGAGTGGTAGATCTGAGCTGCCATTTGTCAAGGTTTGACCTTTTTCCCATCAAACCTGCTATTCGCCCCACCCTGGAGCGAATGCTGCTAATCATCCCAGGGTGGGGCGAATACCAGTTTGTATTCGTCCCAGGGTGGAACGAGTAAGGAGCAGGGTGCTTGAAAGGTGCCAAATTGACCTCTGACCTTCCAAAACTGCTTTGGGAGTGGTTAGGACCACTGTTTAACCTCTGGGGGCTGCCCTAGGGGCTATGTATGCCAATTCGATCAGTGCTTGTCATCACATAATCAGATTGGTGTTGTTTTGGTGTCTACAGATGCCCCTTTTTGGGATGCGCTGTGCGTGGCGCAATGCTGAGCAAAAATAGATAACCAAAGCACTAATGATTAGGTTTTCTTAGTAACCTAACCAAATTTTGATGCCCCAAGTATGGAAAGGGCATGCATTCTTGAATCCTTGCTTCTGACGAGCTAAGGAGCTTAATTCAAGTGTTAACCTTTTTTGGTGAGGTGTTACTTGATCTTGGACATTGTTCAGTCATGAATAGGCAAAGGGCGCAACCTTTTGTCTATGGGAACCTTGAGTTCATGATTCTAGAATGCCAAGTGTTTGATCAGCTTGTGATTATTGCTTGTTTGCTGCCCCAAGCAGGAGCGTGATTGTCTTTGTCAATGATTCTTTGAATGCATGCCATTTCCTTGATTGGGTGTGTATTTGTTGATTGGTGACTAAGTGTGACTACCCCTCTCAAGCGATGAATCGATGAGGGAATGACCGACATGAGAAAAGCGATGAGTCGCTTGACCCAAGATGAATTTTTTAAGGGTGCCTTCAGTTGTTTTCTGTTGAATGCTTATGCAGTTTCCCAACAATCTGACCTATTTTTGGTGGGTTTTAACCCTTTTTGTGACGCATTTTGGGGCTGAAATTGTCAAAAATCCATCCTCCCGTGGAGCGGTCCAGCTATGGTAGCCTTCTTAGGGAGTAGGATATTGATAATTTGTGGCCCCGACATTGGTTTTGTATGCCAAGAATGTCAGGCGCAAAGGCACCTTTGTTCGGCAATTTTATTGCTATTTTTTGGGTGGGTTTGACCCTTTTTGTGACGCCTTTTGGGGATGAAATTCTCAAAAATCCGTCCTCCCGTGGAGCGGTCCGGATATGGTAGCCTTCTTAGGGAGTAGGATAGTATATTTCCTATTTACTTTTTTTTTAGTGAGGATTTGTGACCCCAACATCGGTTTTGGATGCCTTGAAGCGCAGGCGCAAAGGTGCCTTTGTTCGACAGTTTTATTGCTATTTTTGGTGCATTTTGGATGCAGTTTTGGTTGTTTTTTATTTTCTTGCTTTGTAATCATCCTAGGGTGGGACGAATACCAGTTTTGTAATCATCCCAGGGTGGGACAAGTGCTAACTAGAGTGCTCATCCCAGGGTGGAATGATTACAGGCCTAAGAGCCTATATAAGGGCCAAAACTAGGTTTTGGGCTCATTTGCATTTGTTTTTTTTGGCGATTTGGAGCTGTGAGGAGGAGGAGTTAGATGTAGTGATTGATGTCCTCGATGTGGAAAATTTTGGGGTGACTCGAGTATGACTAGTGGTGGATGATGTGGCGATGGTGGGGTGAGGGGCATCTAGGAGGTGTGGATGTGGAAGTAGTAGGTGGTGAGGATGTAGAGGCATCGGGGAGGGTTGGGGAGCTCTGCTTGATGATGCGGATATGGTGGAGGTTGATGACTTGATTAGGGATGACCTAGGGGTTTTGGAGTAGCCGAATACATAGGACGTTCTAGAGTAGTGGGTGTTGAAGTAGCATACCATCCCAAATATGCCCATGCCTTAGGTAGTCCTAGGGATATGGAGGCTAGGTATCATGCTGAGATAGCATGATTGGAGGAGCTATTGTAGAGATGGGATGAGGAGCACAACGTTGAGAGGGATCACCTTCGGGCTCAGTTGGTGTAGTGGGATGAAGCATTGGCTGCATATCATCGGTGGGATGTGGAGTGGGGTCGATTTTAGGTGGAGTTGGAGGTCGAGATTATCCACCTTGGTGGATAGTTACCTGAGCTCACTGGAGGTGGATCTTCGTGTCGAACGAGAGATAGTGAGACTAAGCAGTTTGCTTCCTCTCATCGTAGGCGGGTGGGTGAGGGTAGCGCTAGTGGGCATGATGCGGGGGCTGGCAGCAGTCGCCCTGAGAGGTCCCATAGGACCCACACCACTTGGGGTAGTTCCAGTCACACCGATCCTACATGATCATGGTGGCCGACTCCCTAGGCTTGGGGTTTTTGAGTTTTGATTTTTTTTGTGAGGTCAGAGGACCGTTTTATTGTAGCCTGCGGGCATTTTTGGCGATATATATACATGAATTTATTTTTTATTATACACTTGTCATGATTTATTTGTTACTTTTATGCACATTTATTTACGTTGATGTATGCATGTGTTATTATGAATGCGATGTTTCTAATTATATGATGTATGCATATGGAATGGATGAAATGATTTGTTGATAACTTGGCGGTGGCACCATAGACTGTATAGGATTTACTGGCTTTCTGTACTATGTGATTGCTTTGTGGAATGACTTTGCATGTGTGATATTTTTTTGTTTTGTATTTTTCGATGGTGATGTAAGAATGGAATGTACCATAGTTGTTCTAGAATGTAGTTAAGGTTTTTTCGAGACTCGGATGTTTTAACTAACTAGCCAAGACTGTACATTTATCTTACAAGACTTTTGAACAAGGTACGAATCAGACTTGAGTTTGACCAAGTTATTTCACATCCTTGTGTGTGCGATTGAGTTTGTTTATGTGGTATTTGTCAGGATACCGCCAGTGCCAGGTAGGCTGTCCACCAAACCTGTACTGAGGATCACCTAATTAGCTCCACTAACTCCTTTGTTGTATTTAGTAAGATTAATCCATAGGACAATCTAAGGTACCATAAGCTAGCTCATCCACATGCAAACATTGGTCTACTCACACACAAAGCTAATGTGATAGACATATCGTCATGCATTTAGGATACCGCCATTGCCAGGTAGGCTGTCCACCAAACCCGTAATGAGGATCACCTAGATGTTTTTTCGAATGTTGAGAATTCCAGGGATTCAAGCTCATGCATCTTTCGGTTGCTCAACTTGTTGGGATACTTGCTCTCATACATAGTGATGAAAATCACTATTTATTTTTCTCTTTTGTTTTTCTTTTTGAGCAAGGGGTTTGAATAGTGGTGATAACCACTGTTATTTGATTTTGCATTTTGGGTTTCAAAGTTGAGCTCGTAGGTTTTTGGCTTGTGAATGGCATTGATCCCTTTTGGCTTTGGGGATGACTACCCATCCTGTTTAGGGACGTGTAGTATGAATCCTTATGACTTTGGGGACCAAAGGTGATTGGGGATCTTATTATGTAATGGCATTGATATTTTAGGCCTTGGGGATGACTACCCATCCTTGTCATGGGCGTGTAGTATGAATCCTTATGACTTTGGGGACCAAAGGTGATTGGGGATCTGATTATGTAATGGCATTGATCTTTTAGGCCTTGGGGATGACTACCCATCCTTGTCATGGGCGTGTAGTACGAATCCTTATGACTTTGGGGATCAAAGGTGTTTGGGGTTTTTTGATAGTGGATGAAAACCACTATTTATTATGGGGAATTGGATGGGGAAGAGCTTGTCCTTTTGTCAATTCTCAGCATTCTCGAACCATTCGCATAGGGGGATGAGTAGGCTAACCTTTCACCTATGGTACCCTAGACTACTTTGTAGGTTTCATCTTGCATTCACACAACTTGGGAATTTTTATGTGTTTTAACTTGTGTGGGGATGCTACGTAACAAGGTGTGATCCAAGTAAAACTCTACCTTTGTAAAATATGTCTGACTTCGTACAACTTTTGACTAGAAATCTAAAGACAACTGAATGACGAAAAACCCTAAAGACATTAGCAGACAACTGACTATGATAAAAAATATGGATGGTGTTATTCTGGATGGATGTGTTTACAAAATGGACTGAATGTGGAAAATGATGGAATTGCCTAGCAATTAGAGTCTATGGTGCTTATGACATGTATGACCAACAAATATGCCATGTATGGATGCGATGCCTAATGCAGTTTATTATATTTTTGTGTTTTGATTTTTAAGAGTATGCATGGAAGTGAGATGCAATTTTTTTTGTTATTTTTTATTATCTTTTGTTTTTGTTTGTTTTTGAATATTTGTTTTTGACCAAGCGATTGTGGGAACCCTTGGAGCTTTTGGTTTGACCAAAGGGTTTATGGATACCTTTGGGGCATTTTAGGTTGACCAAGCGATTGTGGGAATCCTTGGAGATTTTGGTTTGACCAAAGGGATTATGGATACCTTTGGGGTATTTTAGGTTGACCAAGCGATTGTGAGAATCCTTGGAGCTTTTGGTTTGACCAAAGGGATTATAGGTACCTTTGGGGCATTTTTGGGGTTGACCAAGCGATTTTTGGAATCCTTGGAGCTTTTGGTTTGACCAAAGGGATTATAGGTACCTTTGGGGAATTTTTGGGTTGACCAAGTGATTGTTGGAATCCTTGGAGCATTTTGGTTTGACCAAAGGATGGGTTTGACCAAGCGATTTGGAATCCTTGGAGCTTTTGGGGTGGGCTATGGCTCTTTTAAATGTGGAATGGCCTCAAATGACTGATGTTCAAGGGTTCTAGTTCCTTGATTCCTTCAAGAGAGGTGAGCCGGTATGTTCCAGGTCCTATTTTACTATCAATTACATAAGGACCTAACCAGTTTTCCGTGAACTTGTCCCTTAGATGGGGCGGCAAGTTAGAATTTTGTTGGTTCTCTTTTAAGACCAAGTCACCAACCTGAAAGTCCCTCAAGTGAACTTTCATGTTGTATGCTTTCTTAAGTCACTCTTGATAGATACGTAAATGCTCGAGAGCATTGATGCATCGTTCATCGAGCAACGTAAGCTGGTCTAACCGGGCCTACCATGCAGTGTCATCATCGATGAACTCTTGCATTGATATGCACAGGGAAGGTATTTCCAACTCGAGAGGCATGACTGCCTCGGAGCCATACACCAACGAAAATGGAGTTGCCCCAATGGGCATCCGAATGCTAGTGCGATAAGCCCAAAGAGCAAGTGGGATTTGAATGTGCCAATCCTTATGACTATCTAGTGACTCATATTTTTAAGGATGGCAACTAGCATTTTGTTTGACGCCTCTGCTTGCCCATTTGCCTGTGGATAATAGGGTGTTGAAAAACTATGCTGAATTTTGTACTTTGTTGTCAAAGCACGCACATATTTGTTCTTAAATGACGTCCCATTATCCGAGATGATCTTGGATGGAATACCAAAATGACATATGATGTTATGTAAAATAAACTCCGTAATGCGGGTCCTAGTCATAGAGGTAAGCGGAATTGCTTCCACCCACTTGGTGAAGTACTCTGTGGCCGTTATGATAAACGTGTGATGACCTGACGACGTAGGGGAGATCTTTCCGATTAGATCTAAGCCCCACTACGAAAATGGCCAAGCCGATTGGATCGGCTGCAAGGCTTGAGAAGGTACATGTGTCAAATTAGCATGGTGTTGACATTTCATGCACTTCCTTACATACGCGCAACAATCTCGCTCTAAATATGGCCAATAATAGCCCATGCGAAGGATGCACTTTGCGATGGCCATACCGCTGAAGTGGCCACCGCATGTACCATCGTGCGCTTGGGTGATCACCCAAGCGGACTCCTGCTGGTCCAAGCAATGGAGGAGGATCCCTTCGTAGCTCTGACGGTACAAAATGTCTCCTAGCAAGACATGTTTTGCCGCTTTCTGTTTGAATGATATTTTCACGGTGTGCGTCAATCCAAGTGGGAGGTTACCTAGCTTGAGGTAGTCTCTTATGGGTGTGTACCAATCTTGCTGATCAGAAACCTCGATGGTATGAACTGCCAATCCCTCTTGAAGTTCGTCCCTAGCAAAAGTTGAGCGGGAATGAACTTGTAAGAATAGCATTGTGTTGCTATTAAGAGGGTTTGGGGAGAACAAGGACCCCTAGTTGGCATGATTCAGACTATCATGGATTCGAGAGAACCTATCCTGAGATGGTTCAATCTGGATCGGGTGGATTCCTGGCGTTAGGTAGAGCTTGCACACTCCATCACGGATTGCAATAATGTTTTGACTTGAATGGTTGTCATCTCACCAGAAGGGTCTTCTGGGATTAGTGACCCCAAGGAGGCCATAGTGTCCACAAAATGATTCGATGATCGAGGGAGTGCCTCGATGTCGTACCATTCAAGATTTGCTAGGAATTTATCCACAAGGGCTTTGTAGGCCTACAGAACTGGGCATTTACATTGGAATACCCCTTTCACTTGGTTGACGATTAACAATGAATCACCAAAGATGTTCAAGCGTTTGATGTTCATGGTGATTGTTGTCTGAAGACCTATGAGCAAGGCTTCGTATTCAGCATTGTTGTTGGTGCATGGGAAATCAAGTTTAAATGATAGAGGCATTGGAGCCCCTTGCGGTGTGAAGAATACGATTCCCGTGCCACCCCCTTGCTCACATTTAGAACCATCAAAGAATAAGGTTATGTCGGCTTGTGACTCAGGCTCATCAAAATCTGGTGATTCTGAGACATGGAAGACCCCATCATCGGGTAGCTCTATGGTTAGAGGTTGATCATCTTCGAGAGGAGCCTCTGCTAGTTGATCGGTGATGACTTGACCTTTGATGGACTTCTGTCCAATGAATTCGATGTCAAACTCCATCAACAACATGATCCATTTCTTCGTGCGGCTACTATGATAAGTACGACTCATCATGTACCACAATGGATTCTCCTTAGACACAACATACGTCGTATTGCTCAACATGTAGTGGCATAGCTTTTTGGTGGCAAATACCACTGCTAAGCATAGCTTCTCGACGTATGCATAGTTAAGTTCATAACTGACCAGGGTGCGGCTAAGATAGTAAGTAGCCTATTCTTTATGTAGTTCATTTTTTTGGGCTAGCATGGCGCCCAGTGCCACCTCAGTAGCTGAGATGTATAAATAGAATGACACTCCTGGTCTAGGTGGTGCCAATACTGGCGGTGAAGCCAAGTATTGTTTAATGTCATCGAAGGCTGATTGGCACTCGTCATCCCAGTGAAATGCTACCCCCTTGTGTAATAATTTATTCATGGGTCGACACTTGTCAGATAGTTGTGCTATGAAGCGCTTGATTGACGTGACCTTTCCCTGCAAGCTTCTGAGCTGCTTGATGGTGGTTGGGGGAAGCATTTCAAGGATTGCCTTGACTTTATTTGGATCTACCTCGATGCCTCATTTTGAGACTATGAAACCCAAGAGTTTTCCAGATGTGATGCCAAATACGCACTTCTTGGGGTTTAGCCTAACTTTGTGTTCAATGAGGCGATCGAGGATCTTGCTTAAGTCATCGAGATGATCTAGGCGCAAAAGAGATTTGGCCAACAAATCATCCATATAGTCTTCCAAAGTTTTATGCATGTGATCATGGAAGATGTATGTCATAGCGCGTTGGTAGGTGGCGCCAACATTTTTAAGGCCAAAGGGCATGACCTTATAACAAAATGTCCCCCAAGGCATTGTGAATGCCATTTTGAGTTGATCATCGGGATTGATACGAATCTGATTGTATCCCGAGAAACCATCCATGAGGGAAAGCATTTCATGGCCTGCTGTAGCATCTACCAATGCATCGATGCTAGGCAAGGGGAAATCATCCTTGGGACTCGCTTTGTTTAGATCTCGAAAATCGGTGCATATGTGAATCCTCCCGTCAGGATTCTTGATGGGTACCATGTTGGACAGCCATGGTGGGTAATCCATGCAGATGACAAACTGTGCATCCAACAACTTTTGTAGCTCATATTTGACCATTAAGGCTACTGTTGGGTGCATCTTACGTAGTTTTTGCTTGACTGGCTTGACTGTCGGATCAAGCGTTAGATTATGCATGACTAGCTATGGGTCTAGCCCCGACATGTCTTTGTAGGACCATGCAAAAACCTCCTTCTTCTCTTTGAGAAGGGCAATGTAATCGGCTTGCTCTTCGGGGGATAGACTTACCCCCAGCTTGATGATTTGCAGATTCATTGGATCAGAGCCGATGTCTACGTCAGTCATCTCTTCGACTGACATGTGGGACCCATCCTCCAACTGGTGTGGAGTTGGGATCAGGTGGATATCATTTGCTGAATTTAGATCTACGTTTGGAACGTCGGGTTCCTCTTCAATGTGGAAGATATCCTGAGTTGGTCCTGGGGTGAAATGAAGCATCTCACCGCAAGGCCAGTACTCTGATGGAGATGGTGGCGAGTTAGCATGATCCCAATCTATGGCATCTAGGTTTAGATACAATGGTCATGCTGGATCGGCTGGATTGTGGATGGGGGTGGTTAAGTCAATGGAGATCATGTTGATGAAGTGAATTTGGTCTCCATTACCATGCGGGTGGTGACTCGGACATCCTTGGTGATATTTGTGCTCCGGATCTGGCTCTGTGGGTATTGGCACAAATGGATCGGCCCTATGTGCGGATAAAAGGATAGGGTCTGCCCTTGGCACTGATGGCTCTATAGGGTCTCTGGGTGGAGGGTGCTCTCTGTATGCCTGAAGTGGCGGATGCAGCACTTGGTCCAACTATGCTTGGTTCAAATGCCACCTATGCCTTGGCCCCATGTTTAGCTATTCAAACATGTCATCAATGTCCATGGGGTATTGCTACTGTCACATATGATTGAGATATGCCATCTTAGTCTCATCTTCATAATCGCTATCAGATATCCATAGGCCTTCATTGGCTCCTACAGCTATTTGTGGCATGTGAGGCTCGTTCTGCTCGAGCAAGTTAATTTGGTCCCATCGGGGTTGTTCCGCTCTCTACGAGAGGACCTGATTCTCTTGAGGTGGCATTTGCTCGATTGGAGCATTGAAGGGGAACATTGTCATGAAGTTCTCCTGATAGTCATCTATGGGCGTCACTTGCGAGTGATTGCTATCGGACTCAAAAGGGTCCCAAGGTGCTACCTCATACTCTGACTCGTCTTCTAAAGATCCTTCTTGGCCTTGTCTATATCCCTTTTGGAGGCAAGTTCTTGAACTTTCCCCTTTCTCGATCAAAGGGGAGGAATTGTTGAGGCCCACAAGGTTGGTTGTTAACAATGGGAGATAATCCCCCAATGTGTATGTTGTGTTAGGATTGGCATATGGATCTTGTGCCAACCCATCCTTGTTGCCTAGCCCTAGGCCTTGCATGTTCTCTACCAAGATGTCAAGGGGCAGAGGGTGGTTGAACCCTACTCCTGATTTGTCGTACGACATCTGATATCTTGGTTGACAAAGAACGCGCACCCCTTGTTCATATCTGCCTAACCCATATCCATGCCAATTACATTGGCCAAGGTATTTCAAAGCGAAGTCTGGGTTGGACAGATAGTTGACGTTCTCAACAAAGGGCTCTTCGTCCTCTTCCTCTTGCAGGTAAGGTTCAATGTCATTGTCGAGGCCCCCATATACAAAATTTGTCTGATTTGGTGGGTAGCCCAAAGGGACAATAGTGTCGATGGGGAGGCGAGGTCTCCCCATGTCCTGCATGGACTCAAGCGTGGGTGTTGCTACAATGTTCCACACTAGATACTCCCCCAGGCCCGTATTGGCCATCTCAACGGTGATCGTTGGTGGTTGAGGGGGAGGGAATGGGAGTTCTTCCTGAGTCCACTCCATGTCGGGTGAACTAGGCGTCTCGACTTCCATTTGGCTAGGCACCTCTTCGATAGATATGGTTGAGACTGATGGTGGTGCCTCTTCCAGGGGTTTCTTCCCATTGTCCTTCGATGTGGCCACCGTAGGTGGCATCATTGGTGAAGGACCAGATGATGAAGATGGACCCGACTGGGGATTTGAGGGACTTAACAACGGGGATGTATGCAGAATCGGACCCTGTTTGGATGGATTCAACTGAAAGTCCAAATGTGTCGATGGAAGGGTCGATTGTGGCATCAGCTGCACCGCATTGCAATACTTGAAGGGCTCTAAGTCTGCCAGGACTACATGCACTTGCCCTTCGTATGTGTACTTTAGGCATTGATGGGCTATCGAAGGGACACACTTCATGTCCCTGATCCAAGGCCGACCCAACAAAATATTGTAGGCCATCTCACCTTCCAGGATGTGGCACAACGTAGGAATAGTCTTTTGTCCCACTTGGATGGGTAGGACAATTGTGCCAACCATCGAGCATATCACGTCATTGAATGCTCGAAGGGTATAGGTGGAGGCCACAATGTGAGATGCTGGCAACTTGAGGTGTTTCAATGCCATTGTTGTGATTATATTGCTAGATGAGCCAGTGTCCACCAACACCCTCTTAAATGGAATCTCGTTGACCCATGCAATGACGTGCAGGGGTGGATCCACCATATCACCAGTCATCAATTTTAGTTCGTCTTCTCTAAAGGTGATGACTAGTTATGTACATCATTTTACATGTCCCACAAATTTGTTGAAAGAGTTTGCTTCATGGGGCTGTAGCTCGATGGCTTTGAGTATCTCCATTAGAGCCTCTCGATGGGGCGGTGATTATTGGATGAGCTCATAGATGGAGAGCCTAGCCGACGTGGTCCTTAAACTTTGGGTAAGTTTAGTCCAAATCGTGGCCACTGGTCTAGGTGAGGGAGGTTGTGTAGGGTGTTGTTGAGGTTGTGACGTTGATGGAACCTCTCCTGTAGCTGCAGCGGGGGCAGATGTGCTTGGATACCTCTTGTTTCGTGTCACTATGCTTATCATCCCTACATACCCCTGCATGGGGCAGTTTTGTGTCACCTCATTGACTTGAAGAGTCTTTGCCTACGCATCATGGGCAGGCAGGGGGTCTTTGAAGACCTCCATCTATTGGTTGTTTGGTGCTACGAGATTATCCACCGCTAGCATCTTGTTGTCTATTAGGTCTTGCACTAAGCTTTTGAACTTCCAACATGCGTAAAGGTCATGTCCTTTCTGTCGATGAAATCTATAGTACAAGTCTTCCCTATAGCCCTTGGGTTTTGGCACGTTGGGGTCTATGGGTCGACTTTCTGGCAGGTTTATCAAGTTTGCCATGGACAAGCGATCAAACAAGGAGTCTTTAGACTCTGTGAAGGGTGTGAATTGTCGCCTAGGGTGACGCTACTGATTTTTCTCTTGCCTATGATTTTCCTTTTCATAGGTATCAAGAGGAACTGCCTGATAATTAGCCTTTGGGGGCTATGTTGCTTGTGCAGGCTTAGGTATGTTTATAGCAACCTGATTGACCACGATGGGTTTCGGTTGCGTTGACCCAGTTTTGGCATTTTTGGGCCACTCTTTCTTGCGTGGCTTGGCAATCTCGCCATCCTGTATCTTGATCTCCTCAATGATTCTGGCTTGCACTAGGGCTTCCTCGAGAGTGGCATATTGCTGTAGCTACAATAGCATGGAGATCGACCTCAAACAACTCTTCGAGAACATTTGGGTCAGGTCGGCCATGGGAGGGAGGTAAGGTAGCTTTGAAAGCAACGTCCTCCACCGATTTCCATAAGCCACCATGGTCTCCTCCTCATACTTCCTGAGGCTAGCTAGGTCACTTAATGATGCCTTCTTCTTGGTATTGAAGGTGAAACGTTCGAGGAACGCATCCACTAGCTGGTCCAGGTTACTGATGCTATGCTTCGACAACTAGGTAAACCAATCCGAGGCAGGGCCTATGAACGTGGTTATAAATGTTCTTAGAAGCAAAGCATCGTTGTCCTGAATGCCAAAGCATTGACTCAAGAATCTTGTCACGTGCTCTTGGGCATCCTCATCCCCTCTAAATATTGCCAATTGAGGCATTTTAAAGTGTTCAGGGTATGGGGGTGCAGGCACTGAAGGATGCATAGGGTGACTACGGAGCTGGCGTAAAGTGGGATTTTGGGGCCCAGAAGTCTTGGTCTCCACAGACTCTAAGTGCTCTAGTAGTGCTTTGTATGCATCGAAATATTTGATCTCTTCCTCCTTGGTTTGTTCCCATTGTGAATTACGGGGAACTTGAGGCCTATGGAGGGGCAACCGGGTAGCGCCCCCTCGCCTTGGTAGGGCATTTCAGCCCGCTCTTCTTCTTGCTCAAATTCCTCATAGGCTTCTTGAGGAGTTCTTGGGTGTGACCTATAAACATGGGTGGGTGCCCGTGGAGGGTGCCCATCATTGGCTCTAGGGGTGGTCTCCCGCTCAGGTCTAGGAGGTCTTGGAGGCAACACTTGATAAGGTCATGGAGACCTGTCTCACACCAAGGGGTTGTGCCTCTCATACAACTCTGTCCTATGCATGCGAGGGGTTGGGACCCTCTCAGGCATAGTGTTATGGAGCAACTCATCTGTCTGACACCGAATGCACTCTTTGCTAAGGTGATACAGGTGCTCTAACTATTGTTGGTCTTGCTCAAGCTACGTGATTTGCGCTTGGAGGGTAGCATGTTTGGCAAATGCCAAGTCGATTTGTTCCATCGTCTTGAGTCTAGGAGGCCTAGATGCCTCCCCTACACATCTATCTTGGTCGTGGTGATCCGAGATCTCTATAGGTCGCTTCCCTCTATCGAGGTTAGCGACATTCACTCGAGGCTCTGGCCTCAGTAGGTGATCCTGATAAATAGCAGGTGCGGAAGCACATTGTTCCCATGTTGTGTATTGCTCTTGAGGAATGTAGTGGTTTTCCTCATGCTCCCTTTCGTATATGTGAAAGGGGTGGGCAGAGTTGGCTCGCCCTGTCTGAAGAGCCTTGCGCTCTGGATTTGGCCTATTATTTTTGATAGTAATAAGGGGTAGAGGAGGGATGATGTAATCATGTGGCCCCTCCTTATGGACCCTATGTTGTTCTAGCACTTCATCACATGGTGGCCACTCATAACGAGTGTCTAAGGGAGCCCTCCCATCTATGTTGAGTGCCACGTGTATGGACTCCTCTTGAAAGGGTCTATGTTGCATGGGCGTGCCCCTCGAAGGGGTGCCTCTATAGTCCCGTTCCGTCATGGTATGATGTGGACTATTTTGTGGGTCAGGCCACCAAGGTGGTATGACCAAGTCCTTGGGGCTATAGCGGAGGCGACTTGTGCCCCCTTGTACACTTTTTATAGCTTTTTCCCGTGATTGGGCTTGGCTATGGGTGTACACCATGGTGGTGTCTCTCTACAAGATATGTAGGTTTTTATCTTCTTTACAATTTTTTATGCTACACTAAACAAAAAGAGACCACACAATCAAAGAAATGATTATCTCGTTTATAGATTAAAGGTGTGCCCTAGATCTGGTTTAGTGTGTTTTGATTTTTGTTTTGAAAGCCTTGTAAAGAAAATTTTGTTGTATATGCAATATGAGGGCTCTTATATCTCCCAAAATGGTCGCCCCTTCAATATACCACTATCAGGCCATTATACCGAACCTCTCAATATACCCGCCCTTACGTGAGGGAAACTATTGGTACATGAGAGCATAACAGTACGTGGAACATAGGCGATACAGAAGGGGAATCACTCTATTTTTGACACCTACCATAGAAGACTTATCCTCATGCGTTGGGAATCACCCTAGCTACACTTGGTCAGCTTTCATCAGGATTTACGTCTAGCAACAATAGCGATCAGGGTTATGTATGCAAAAACTCAAGCCAAGGTGGTGATGAAATCCACCGTTGGTCTTGATCAAGTGTTGGGGTTTTACGACCAACTCCTTGATGTTTATATTATCACGTGGTGTGTGGGGTTATTTTTACTTGCACAAAGAAAGAAAACATGTAGTAAAATTTCCTATACAAGCAAAGAAATAGAAAAATCATAGAAACAGAGACATAAAATTACAGAGGATGTTCAAAAAACCTACCTCTTCTCTACCCACACCAGATGCCCCTGAGTTTCTGCTCAAAAATTGCACAGAGAGCTAATCATCCTGGGGTGGGATGAATAGCAGATCTGTATTCATCATAGGGTGGGATGAATGCCTTATTCATCCCGGGGTGGCATGAATTCCAGTCTATATTCATCACAGGGTGGCACGAGCAGCAGTCCAACGCTTGAAGGATTAACACCTGCAAGAAAAAACACAAAATTTTGATCAAAATTTTGATCCCAAAATCAGGGGAAATGGTCCCACCGTGATCACCACTGAAATCACGAGGATACAAAAGCAATAGGCGTACCGGGTGTGATGCAAACAAAAGCATACGAAACGCTAAGTCCTACGAATGAAGAAAGGACTAAAGTGCATGAAAAGGGAAAACAAACGAACTGAAATGAGATATAAAGCAAATGTAAAGTGCAGCCCTTTTTTTTATTAATTTTTCTTTGAGATCAGGTTACAATACGTCTCCTTCCTTTTTAGGGGCTAGGAGCGTTAGATATAGTTTTGCTACACCACGGATGGTACGCTCCCCTTCGGGATCTTCCGCGTGCCCACATTTGAAATGGGTGGGCCAAACATCACCGCCACTTGCGTGAATGTGCCTATAGTTCCTTGCTATCCCTCCGATGTTGATATCCTACGTTCAGAGAAATAGCAAATGATTAATAGCACCCACGGATGGAGGGAAACATGCAATCCCCAAGGCCTCCGGTTAATGCATGCATGAAATAATTAAAATGGTAATCAAAACATGTCAGAATAAGATGAAATTTGGATAGAAGCATGAAAACACCATCATGAACACACTGCAAAAGGAACAGTCAAGAAATATTCTATAGATTTCTAATCGCTCCGGGGTGGGACGATTAGGACTGTCATAAAATGTCAGAAAGCAACCTCCTAAATGTCCCATCCAGAGGCCTCCAAAACACCTACAAAGTTGGGGTTAGGAAAAATAGGGAATTTTGAGATGACCCAGAAGGTCGGATTTTGTATATTCAGCCCCGATCGCCCTGTATCCGAAGATGCTCCTTGTATGTTAGTGAAAGTGAAAAACAATGAAAACACAGTCAAAACTCATCAGAATGGCATGAAATTTGAATGGCAGCATACATGAATGACATAAAATAATATGCAAAATAAAAAGTGAAGAAATATACTACATATTTCTAATCACTCTGGGGTGGGGCGATTAGGACTGCAGTAGTGCGGGGGGCGCCCGGGGCAGGACGCCCACCGTTTGGGGCTTGGTTTCGACACCAATCCACTTGGGATGGGTCCAAAACCTCCTAGGGGGTTGTGTCAAAAAATTGGGTGGGGTATTGTGGCCAAATGTTTGGGTTTTGGGTCCGGATTGCGCTTCCAATGTTCACCCAATAACCTCCCTTCCAAAAGAGAGATCAAGGATGTAAGAAGCACAAGTGAGGGGTGAGGATGTAATTCGGCAGCACTCCATTGCTCCAAATGCTCCTACTCTATCCTTTTTTTGGGGTGAGAAGACTCACCATTTTATAGACCTGAAGGTCTTCTTTGAATGTGCATGCAGGGGCGCCACTTGGCCATCATGCCTTCCCAAGGGAGAGAAGATTCCTCCCTGATTAAGGGCTCCATGACTGCCTCTATGACTGCCTCTTTGAGCTCAAAAATGCTCACTCACACTCCCATGCATTGAAGGTGGAGTTGAGTGGCGGATCTGAGCTACCATTTGTCAAGGTTTGACCTTTTGCCCGTCAAACCTGCTATTCGCCCCACCCTGGAGCGAATGTTGCTAATCATCCCGGGGTGGGACGAATACCAGTTTGTAATCATCCCAGGGTGGAACGAGTAGGGAGCAGAGTGCTTGAAAGGTGCCAAATTGACCTCTGACCTTCCAAAACTACTTTGGGAGTGGTTAGGACCACTGTTTAACCTCTGGGGGCTGCCCTAGGGGCTATGTATGTCAATTCGATCAGTGCTTGTCGTCACATAATCGGATTGGTGCTGTTTTGGTGTCTACAATAATATGTGATGTTTCTATGATGGACGAAACTCTATCCCTCAATGGTCTTGAGTCTCAAATTCCCTTGACTCCCCTTGGAAACCTTGCAAACAATTCTATGGAGAAGCCTACAAACATGAATACTGAGAGGAGATTACCAGAGGGCTATACTATTGTCTCATCAAAACCTAATCCAACAACACCTCAAAAACATGCAAATCAAGGTAAGCCCCTTTCAGTTGTTCTTCTTGATTCCTTTTTTATAGTAACTAATGACTTGTCTGAACGTACTATCATTTTATTTTATTTATGGGGGATACCATCTAAGGCTAAATTTCTCAAATGGGTTAGGAGGGTTTGGGAAAATACTAGAGGTTGGGTAGTTGAGGCTATTCGAGGGTTGGGAAGGGGGTACATAACAGTCTCCTTTGTAAATATTGAACATGCCAAAAAAGCCCTCCAATACGAAACTTGGGTTATCTACGGGTAAAATTTTTATCTGTAAGGTTGATCTTTTGATTTTTATCTATAGGGTCCCTCAAGGGAAAAATACCCTCTTTGGATAGAGTTGCCATTTTTATCTCTTTCATGTTACCCCTTTCTTAATAAAATTATTGTTGTTCTTGGTAAGGTTTTGTGGTCTCACCCTATGTTAGAAAAAATTATATAATTATAGAGTGCACCCCTGTATCTGTGTAGAAATGAATATATCCAAGCCATTGCCCCCCTCCCTTGACCTCAATGGGCTAGGTTTCCATGTTAGTCAAACTCTTATCTACCTAAACTTACCTAATGTTTGTTTTTTTTGTAGAGAATTTGGACACTTGATCATAAATTATTCGGAAAAATTAGCTAAAAAGGAACAAATGAAAGAGATCGCTTAAAAAATTGTAAAAAAATCCCAACTAATGGCCCTCATATAGAAATTGCAACCAAAATTTTAGGTAAGAACTTCCCTACTGATGGCCCTCAACACCAAAAAACTTCTCCTTCTTAGGTCGTTCCCCCCAATAATCCTCTTGCACCTTCCATATCTTAGACCAAATTATCAAATTCTCTTGTTAATCCACATGCCCCACCAAGTTCAGTCACGAGTCTTGAGTTAGCTCTCGTTCCTTCACTGCAACTCTTGAAATACAATCTTATGAAAAATGGGTGGATAATGGTAGGCAAGCGAAAACATTCATCAACCCCCTCAAAATCACTCCATCCATACAGAGGAAAAAAATCCTCTATCAAAGATCTTGCTAGATCCTTCTCTCAAGTTGCTCAAAATAAGGTTCTTGCTCAACAAACCCATTTGGACAACACACAATTGTTGTCAATCAGTGAAAATATATTCCAGTCTCTAATTCATGAGGTCGAGCAACCTCTAAATCACCCCTCATGAATTTAAATATTCTATATTGGAATGTTAGGGGTTCTCCCTCCCTTATCGTAAGTTTCAAGTTCAAAAAGTAGTTGCTAAAAATCATAATTTTATTCTTTTCCTTAAAGAACTGAAAGTCATTGGTCACTCTCTCACCCATTGTATGGAAATCATTGGTGTTGGATATTCATATTCCTTTACAACTTCTCATATTAATGGTAAAAGAGGTGTTACCCTTTCCATAGCCAAGTATCTTTGTCATGTTATTCTAGACAATGGTGAAGATTGAATCTCAATTCTCAGGGTATTGGATTTTGTTCTATCTATGATTCCAATGACCCTCCTTGTCGTATAGCCCTCTGGGAATGGTTAGTTTTTTCTCTCCCTCCTATAGAATGGATCCTTGGAGGTGACTTTAATATGATTGAGAATCCTAGTGACAAAAGTTGGAGTGGCAGTAGAACCCTTTATAGTGCTGAATTTGGTAGTTGGTTGTTTTGTCATAATCATTTGGGTGTGCATGACCCTATCTTTGATAAAGTCTCCTCTCATAGATATAATTGGTTTAGGTGGTCCAACTATCATCAAGGTTATGCTAGAAATCTTATTTGTTTGTACATGTTTTATTTTAGTAATTATTTCATAGATAAATTCTCCATCCACGAGCAAGTTCATGTCCTTTCTCACACTACTTTATCTTATCACCTTCCTATATTATATTCTATCCAAACTTCCTCTATATCTATTAATTCCATGCCACTTCCTTTCAAATTAAATGTGTCCCACCTTGACAGTCCTATCTGCTGCCACCTCGTAGAGCATGTCTGGAATAAATTTCCTAAACCAACTGGTAATACTGACTGGATTAAATGGTTTGAAACAACTATTTCCAATACAATTTCATCCCTTAGATGGTATAGGTGCTCCATTTCCATAAGGAAGCATATTAAAGAGATTCACCTTCATAAGAAGATCTCTCATCTCCATTCAATGCATATGAAAGATCCTACTAACACTGTTGTTCAATGTGATCTAGCTAATGTTGAAAATCATGCTAGAGTTCATGAGTCTTACTATGCTAGAGGGGCACATGTTAGATCTCACCTCAATTGGATCCCCCAAGGAGATAAGGGAATTTTTTTTTGAACTATCTCAGACATAAGAATATTTCAAAAATGATCACTGAGTTGGAGGACCCTTCAGGTCATTCTCTTTCTGACTCTAAAAAGATCATGAATCATTTTGTAGCTCATTTCTCTCAACTTTTACAATGGATCCAAGAGATTGCATCCAATGTATCTTAATGGAATATGTGTAGGAACATATTCCCTCCCTAGTACACCCTATTATTCAGGATCAACTTGAATATCCTCTTTCTATGAACGATCTGTAAACTACCATTTTTTCTATGAAGAATGACAAAGCTCCTGGCTTGGATGGTCTCCTAGTGGAGTTTTAAAAAAAATAGCATATACTTTCCTCTGATCTTCATTATGTTTACCTGGAAGCTCTGCATAATAGTTCCTTTAGAGCATATATCAACGTAGGGCTTATCAATTTGATTCCTAAAGGTACGACTCTTAACCAAATCTCCAATTGGAGACCTATTACCCTCATCAATGTTTCGTACAAGATCATAGTTAAAGCTATTCAAGGTCTAGCTTTTTTGAAGAAAGGTATTAATAGAATTAGAGATATTTGGGATCCGGGTAGCTGCTCAATTCTTACTTGGAATCAAATATGTAAATATTATTCCCTTCCCTTTAGGTTCAAAGAGTATGGCTTAGTTGTGGTTTCCATCCCTTGTGAGGTCCTTATAAAGTTGGGAACAACCGCTAATAACATATGGAATGATTGGAGATGGTTTTAACAAGATCTTGGAAGCTCTCACTGCTTGGTTTTTCTCAGCTGGATTAGTACCCCAAACTTTGGAATGTTTCTAGACTCATCCTTCTCAAGCACATTTGGAAGTGCAGATGCAAAAAGGTGTTTACTCGATCTGCTTCTTCATGGAGTATAATTTTAGCAAAGTTCACCTTTGATATTTTGTTACAGGTGGGACACATTCATTCCTAAGCTTATGGAACTTCCAACACACCTCAATATGTTATTGACAGACTTCATCAGCTTTCTCATATGGTTTAGAATCTTCAGAAGGTCCAACGAGAAACTAAAAATAAGATAATTAACAATGATGAGCAACTTCAGGTTTTGATTACTTCTATTTCTTCTTTGAAGACTTTTGAAGATATAATAGAAGACACACCCATAATTTCTCCATATAACATACTCTCCCACAGATGAATGCTAATATCTTGTGTATTGCAACAAGATATAGCTATAGTCTTTTTGTTGCTAAAAGCTTCTATTCTTATGTATATTCAATTATGGATGCTTTACTCCTTATCCACCTCATTTTGTTTTTTAGTTGGTGGACAATGTTAGAACCATAATATTGTAATATTTTGGTTAATAAATTAATATAATATTAGCTTTTTCTATAAAAAAATTATGGTGTTTCTTCATCTCGTAAAATAAGGTAATATATTTTTTAAAATATAATTATAATATATATAGTATTATTAAAATATATAACATTTCAAATAATCCAAATTTTGGGATTGGTTGGCTCAATAAAAGGAAAATCTACATGGAAAAAAGCCCTTTTCACAAGCTTTTCATCACCTTTTTTTCTTGAGGGTTGGGTTTTTGGGACAGGTAGCACCTACGGGGTTGAAAACTGATGCAGTAATAAAAACAAAACCTCCAAGAAGACTCAATCAAGCTAATATCTTATTCTTCAATAACCTAGTGATGAAACTTATGCAATCAATGGGCAATCATTCAATCTAGCAAAATTTTCAATCCACACATCTATATGATCTAGGAAATTGTTCTACAAGGAAATCATACAATAGTTAGGTAACCATTCAACCCAAATGGAAATCGTACAATCCAAGGAATTTGTACAATCTAAACTGTATCTTACAACTCACAATGTAATTGTACAAGTATGGGAGATCGTACAATTCATACTGCAATCGTTCAATTTGAACAACAATGAGAATCTTCACACTATAATCCTACAATAGCTTAACAACTATACACTCTAGGTAACAACCATACAACCCAAACAACAATCGTACAACCAGATAACTGTTCACTCTAGACAAACGTACAATCTAGCAAGGAATCATAACAACTGTACACTCTAGGTAACAACCATACAACCCAAACAACAATCGTACAACTAGATAACTATTCACTCTAGACAAACGTACAATCTAGCAAGGAATCATAAAATCCAACAGGCAACTGTATGATTTAGGTAACCATACAATCTAGCATTCAACCATTCACTTATACACTTACTCCTTAATTATTGGAACTTATCGTACAATTGTACGATTCCAAACCTAACCCTAATTTTACCATTTCACCTTTGTGTTGCACATAAAATTAATACTTTGAGTTGCTTTCAATCTATTTTTCCACACCATTTAGAGGTAGTCTTTCCCTTCTTGTTGTACATTTGATATTACTCCCAATAATTCACAACTGCACAATGGTACGATTTACTTAATCATAACGACACTCACAATTGTATGGTTCAGTTTGAAATTCGTTTCCCAGTCGTACACTTGAACACTTGTACGATCACTGCACAATACTATAGTTTTATATTGCAATTGTTCCAACTTTAATTGCATGATTTCCTTTTTGTATAGTTGCATGATTTCTCTTTTTTTTAGTAGGTTCTTCAGCATTCCAACTCATCCTTGTCTTCCTTTATGTCCCATTCGATGGTTGACTCCACATTCTCTTCAATCGTTCAATTCACCAAGTTATCTATAAAATCCTAAATCCCTTGTACGATGAGTGCAATCGTACCATATTTCCAAAGTAGCAGTAATAAAGGAATTAGGTATTTACATTACAAGGTGATGATGAACAATTATTTTTGTTGTTGCTCCATCCAACTTCCCATTCTTAGTTCTATATTCTGGGTGGTAGTCTCTTCCGGAAGAATATCTTTACAATCACTTCTTTCTTCTATTTAAATTTGTATTTTATTCTCACTAAAAATTCACCTTTCCTTCACTTGAGTGGTATCCATGGTTCACTTTTCCTCCATTCGGCTCCAAATCTTCTAATTTTTCCTAAACCCTGCACATACAAGAAGCAACACATACACAATCCGACAGATAGAATATCATGCATTCAACAATAAGAAAGGCTCTAGATAATTTTAGGAAAAAAATATCATTCATTTATTCATCGGGTCTACAAGGCTACAATTTTGAACTCCCTTCTCTCTTCCAACCAACCCTCCTTCCTAAGATAAAACATTAATTTATAATTTTTTTGAGCAGTTACATACTGGCCAAGCAGTTGGCTTTCCATATCTATGACGGTTCATCTTCTGTAGTGGTAAGTCGGCAGGATGCTCCGCATATAAACGGGAAGTATTTGTTTTCTAGGAGGTCTTCTATTTTTGGATAGGGTCTATGTCTTAGGATGCACCTGCATGGGAGGTGCTTTTGTTCTATCTTTACCCTTTTTCTTTCAGGGTGGTCATTTTGTTCTATTTTGTAAGTCTCCCTTGGGTGGTTGTTGAGCCAGGGTGTGGAGGCTTCCTTGGGGTATTTTTGGGTGGTGGTTGGTGTGTCTTTCTTGGTTATATTGTATTGATCTCTGATCAAATTTTTTTTGGCCCTTGATCAATGTGGGTTATTTTTGGATTGTAAAAGGTTCAAGAACCCTTTCAAAACCCCTTCTATATTTTTATCAAAAAAATATATATATACTTAAGCTTTAATTCACGTTGAGTTAACTTATTCAATCTTTTTGAGGAAGAAGTTAAGTGAAATTATTTGATAATAAGTATAGAGCTCCATAGTTATACATGGGTAACTTACATATATAATGTTGACATTGAGAAAAATTGAATGTTTAAGATTGCATGTTTTAAGAATTTATTTAATAAATAATAATTTAATGATTATTTATAAACAGTGAATTTACTTTAAATATTTTTAAATAAAAATATATGATTAATTAATTTATATTAGATTTTTATCATCTTATAATTAAATAACATAAAATATGATTTTTTTTTAATAGTTAAAGAAATAAGTTGTCATTATAAACCCTAGCCAGTTGGATTAGACAAAGTCAACAAGACCTCTAATTCTTGGGGGCATCGAACTAGGGTAGCCAACTAACAACTCGACTAGTACCATCTAACCTATCCCTGTTTTGGTACATCGTGGTTTAAACTTTAAAATTTTCAAAGAGGCCAAAGCCCTAACCACTATGCTTTCCGTGTCAGACAAGAGATGAAAATTTATTAATAGAAAAAAATGCTTATGTTTATTATATACATAAGAAAAAGTTCAAGATGAAAAAATGTTCCCATAGGGACATTGTCGGGGTTTGGGCATTGGGCTCTCTTTTGGGAGACCCATGTTCAAATCATGGTAGGGTGTGTATAAGTAAGCTTGTTAAATAAAAATATGATGACTAAAGTAACTTATAAGTGTGTACAACTCAACATGTCATGTAACATGATGACTAAAGCAACTTATAAAAGTAACTAAATATACCATTTACAAGAGTTGGTAGACACCCAAGAATGTTTTTGAACATCATAAAATAAACACAAACAAGGTCTTTATAAATTAATCTTAGATCTTTGTGTATTAATCTTCAACTTATACAAGTTATGAAATATACCATTTACAAGAGTAGTGGATATTTAAGAAGTTTTTTTTTTCTTTTTAAGCAAAAAAATCTCTTACGGGGATGCTTTGGTCTTAGAGACCACGGCTAGAGGATTCTACATCGAGTCGTGCCCAACCTTTACTGCACCACCATTATCAATTGGATTTTGAGTACCCAATTCAACATTTTGGTAGGGTAAAGATTCGAACCTAGGACCTCCCTTGGAGGATTACCTTCCCCTCTTCAACTCACCTACAACACCTAAGTATTTTAAAAAGGTTTTTAAACATCATAAAATAAACACAAACAAGATCCTTATGAATTAATCTTAGATCCCTATGTATTAATCTTACAATAACATTGAAGTGAATTGTAAATAAGATCCAAAAAAGAAAAATATTATTCTTATAATTTATTTTTTCTCTTTTTCTTGTCCCATGGATCTTATTGGGTTGAGTGTGAACAAATCTGAAAATTATTTCATTTTATGTGAGACAAAAAAAGTCAATTTTATTTTAATTTTTCTTTACCTTATTTGAAAGGAAAAGATGCGCTTGGGTTCCAGAAACCTTAAAAAGCACTCATACAACACTCCAATTTTATAACACCTCCTCGTATGACCATGTAGTAAATAGATGTAAGTGAAATTAATCGAAAAGTGTTACTTGGAAGTTCTTGTTCTACAATGGAACCATTTTTGAATGGTTACGTTTGCCAGATCATCTTTTAAATTTAAACTATTTTGAAAGAAAGTATTATAGTAGAGGGATTTTTATTATTTTTAATTAGTATTGTGCCATTTTAAGACAAATTGTGCTTGAGATAAGTTATTAAAAACCCTTATTCTGCTTGGTAATGGGCACATGGAGAACGATCACTTGCATGTATAATTTAGAGTGTTGGATATTCAGTGGAGACTTTGCTCATGTGGACAACAAATTTGAACTTGGGAATGCAAAGACAAAGTTAGGCCAAAGGCATACTAGGGTTTTTGGGAAATGTTAGGATTTTATTTACCAAAATTTCAAAGGTTTATCCAATCCACCGAGCCCTTATTATATATTATGTTTTTGATTGCTTCCTCACAAGAACAATTTGGTTTATTTTCTTTAAAAATAAAAAATAAAACTATTTACTTTGTTTGTGAAAATGAATGGTTGTGTTCTTCTTTCAAGAATAAAATTTAATTTTATAAACTCGAATATTTTTTAAACTTATATGAATTGTTTGTTGGAAATTGGAGAAGTGGGTTTAGACCAAAACAAATTAGGAAGGACTTTCCTTATGTAGGTTTATATGAATTTGATTATGTTAAGATCTTATGTTGCTTGTTGAAACCAGGTTTTATTATTATGGAAAAAAAATTGATGCATACGAGAGAAAGGAGTCCTCCTAAGGATGATCTTCTTCAGCAAGATGAGTTTCCTTTTTCTTCACAACCTCAGGATGTATGATAATCACATGTGTAATATATTAGGTTTAAGATAGCTTTAAAATCTTTTACAATTACTTGTATGATCTACAATTGTAAGACCATATCCTTGTTGTACGATCATCATCATTGATTGGTTGATTCACTTGTACCAATAATTTTTTGTATGATACTTCACTGTATAGTGATCAAAATATACAACAAGGTCTCTTTTTAGGTATAGGGTAATAAATTGTATGGTAATGTTTTTAGTTGTATGACACATTAATGGATGAAATTATCTATTTTTTTAAATTATAAGATAATAGAAAGAGTCTCGAGAGGAATGCTTGAGATAAATACGGTAAGGACTATTAATACAGTGATGCTTAACCCTGCTCAACTTGGTACGATCTTCTCTTCATCGTATACAAGAATATGATCTCCTTTACTCTCGTAAATCAAAAAACACACACACACACAAACCTTCTAAAGCGTTGTTATAACCATAGAAAAATTCAACATTGACACTAATACAAGATAAATGGAAAATTATAATGTATATTATTTTATTGAAAACTAGTATGACATAGAGGATGGATAATTCTTTGGACTTTTATGACTCCTTTTTTTTTTCAATCTATCGCCTCCTTACTTTGCTTTTCCAGAGTCTCTTGCTTATTTCTATGTCATAGCCATTTCAGATCGTCACTTAGACCCCATGAATCTTGTGACTCTCTCTCTTTGTCCTACTAATTCTCCCTACGTCCAATCTTTTTTTTTTTCCTGCACCCATTCATTTCCACTTCTTCTCTTCTCTTCCTCCAGACTCTCTTCCATTATATTTTATCTACCTTGTCATTCTCTTTTATTTTTCTAGGCAACGTTCCATATTACCCTCTCTTTTCCTTCCTCTTCTTCCTTTTCCTCTCCTACTTCTTCCTCCTACATATCATTCTTCATTTCTCATGTAACGATGACAATTTAAAAAAAGTGTGACAATTACCCAGCCTGTAACAGTTCAAATGCTTTTGCATCATACTCATCGGGTAAGAGGATATGTTTCATGAGCTCCAAATAATGAACATGAATGACTCTTCTAAGCTATTACTATTTTAGCTTAATTTTCTCCACAAGACCAACTTTGTTATCCTTATCCTGACCTTCCTCTCAGAATTAAACCTTCTCTTATAGAATTTACTTAGCATTCGTTTTACCTTATCCCATTGTATCACATCCATACAACCATAATAAAAAAGAATTTTGTTGGCTATTTTTTCTTGGTGCCAATATCTTTCTTTGGAGTTATCATGTCCTCCACAACTCTCACAAGAATGTAGGTTCTAAAACGTACTTACAATGTGTCCAAATAAATTACATCGACTGCAATAACCCATCCTAGGACCTTCATTCCTTGTACTAATATCTCTTCACATAAATCTAGTTTTATTGTTTCTTGTTTGACTTGTATATCCAAGGCCTTCATTCCATGGTCTTATTTATGGTATTATGGGTATTTTTACACCTTGCCCATATCTTCCTGATCCTTTACCATTGTACCCCATTCTTCTCATTAACTTGGATCCAATACCTTTGGTGTACCTTTCAAAGCACCCAAAATATTCATCCCCACTTTGTTCTTCAATAGTATGGCCCTCGTTGCAACCATCAATGACCTAATGAGGTTCATATACATTTTCTATCTCCTTGTCTTTTTTCTCTTTTTCTCCTTATTAGTATTAGGAATTACCACACCGTTGTCTTCATCCTTACTACAATTTATGACCTCGACTATATACTTCTTCACCATGTTTATTCCTTTACTTATTTTATCGTTTCCTCCTCATTCTCCATTAATGTCATCCTATAAGTTGGCTTATTATGTAAGCTTGATCTGGGACTAAAATCTATGTGATGATGAATGCTCCTCATAGGTGGTAAACCTTATTTAAAAAAATATTTATATATTCTGCCAAAAAATTCTTCACCTCATGTGGAATTTCATCCATCTTGTCCACTATCCATTTTTTTTGTGGGTTTAGCAATGAAAGCAAAACATGTTTCCTTCTTCATTCCTTTCAATGATTGTTTTCTATACTCATGCACATTGTTGGACTATTATCTAATTTTTCTCCTTTGTCCTTCGATGAAATTAATGTGTACCTCTTGTCATCCTTCTCAATAGTGTAGGCATTCACCATACCATAATACACTTTATTTCTATCAAACTTTTATTGTCTACCCAACAAGACATGATAAACATTCATAGGTATACAACCACATAGTATCTCATCTGTGTAAGAACCTGATTTGGAAGCCTACCATACATTATTCTGTTATAAAAGTTTTATGCCTTTTTTGAAACCATGAGACTCTATACAGATTTGGGTGTTCAATCTTCCTTAACCCAATGTTTTCTACAATATTTTTAGACACTAAGTTATTTGTACCTCTTTTATCTATAATAACCTTGCAATATTTGCCTCCTAATTTTCAAATTGTTCTAAATAGGCACCTTATCTACTTTGGCTTATACACCTCATTTGCTGGTTTCAACAATACCCTTTCTATCATAAGGAATTCACCTTGTTCTAGTTCTTCCATGTGCTTTGGTGAAGTTATATTACCTTTAACTGTTTGTACAATTTAATTAGGATATTCCTTTCCATGCCCACTAATATGTTGTGCTTAAGGAAACTCAAATACCTTATTTCCTTCTTCTAAGCACCTATAATGCTTTCCAATAAAATTATGTCTTCTACCTCTTCCAAATCCATTTCATCCTCTTGACAATTCATACTTTTCTTTAGTACTTTGGCTGAAATCATTTTGAGAAGCACAAGCTTCTCCTTGTTGCATATGCTACCCTCTACCACTATTTGATTGTTTTCTTCCTCTGGAATTATTATTTTTCTTATGGGTCAACCTTTCTTTTGCCTTGAGTGCATATTAATATGCCCCCTATATTGTTCTAATTTGAAGCATACCAATTTTGTCTTGTATAAAAAACCTTAGTCTATTTATATATCTTGCCACCTTCTCCTTATCATCTTTAGTATGACCAGTCCTTATGGTCAATTTATAGAATTCCTCCCTATACTCTTTCACTCCTAGCTCCTTTTGTTTAAGGTTTTGAAGTCTTCTAAACAACCTTACTTGGTAATCCAATGAGAGTAATTTGACCTTCAATTTGATAACCATTTTCTCCCATGTCTTAATATTTTTTCCCTTTTCTTTGTCTTTCTATTTGGACATGATTCCACCACAAGGATGCATGCACATTTAGTTATGTATAGGTGAACTTCACCTTCTTGGGGTCTTCTATCAATTCAAAATCAAAATATTTCTCCATATTTGCGATCCAATTAATGAGTTTCTTAGGGTTTACAATTCCATTATATAATGGGTTTTCTAAATTTGGTTTTCTACCCATATTATAAATTGCCTGAATTAATATCTATTCTAGATATCATTATTGTTTATCATTGTGAGCTTTCAACTAGTCCACTTCCTCTTCACTAGCACTTACATATTCTACTTTGATGCCTCTCCTTTAGATGGTTTCAAGTGCATCTAATTGCGCAATGTTTCCTCTTATTATCTAAGCTATATTTGTGGCTCAAGGACCTTATGGTATTCCTATTCCTTTTTGTGCCATATTTCCTTTGACATGTATCAAACCTCAAAGATCTAATGGCTTTGATACAAAAATGATGCAGATAATAAAAGGGAGTCCTCCTATGGACGACCTTTTGAAGCAGCATGAGTTTTCTTTTTCTCCACAATCTTAAGGCACACAATAATCACATGTGAAATATATTAGGTTTAATACAACTTTATATTCTTTTACAATTTCTTGTACAACATCATATTATTGTACAACAATATCCTTGTACAATCACCATCATTGAATGATTGATAAACTTGTACAACTAATTTATTGTACGATCCTTTTATTATACGATATTTCATTGTACAATGATTGAACTGTATGACAAGGTCTCCTTTTATATATAGGGTAATGAATTGTATGATAAAATTTTTAGTTGTATGACACATTAATGGATGAAAATATTTTTTTTTTATATGACAATGGATAGAATCTTGTAAGGAATGTCTAGGATGACGATGATAAAAATTGTTAATACGATGATGCTTAACCTTATTCAACTTGGCACGATCTTCTCTTCATCGTATACTAGGAGATGGTCTCCTCTACTCCTGCAAATCAAAAAACCTACACACACACACACAAACCTTATAAAGTATTGTTCTAACCATACAAACATTCACCATTGACACAAATATGTTACTATTTCATTATTTTTGAAGCATCTAAGACATACATGAGTCCCCATGATATTTCATTTTACAAGATTTTCTCTTGTGAGAATCTTATTTTGGTGAACTACCTAGAGAAAAGGTTGAAGCTTGGGAGGAATCTTATAACTCCATATGATGGATAATTTTTATTCTTCTACTCATGTTTTTGTAGGAGAACACCTTGGCTAATTGTATAAAATTTGGGTCCATTGATATTACCCCAAATTAATTTATTAGGAACTTGAGAAGTTGATTTCATCGTTGTTAGTTGGCTTTATAGTAAAATGTAGGAGTCTTGTACATGCTATGAAAGGAGTGGGTTGATCCAATAGGGTTGATCACCTTTTCATTTGAATAAAATTGCAAGAGTACTGCCACTAACTTGTTGTAGTTTCTCTTTTAGCTCTAGAGTATATTTCCTTATGATTGCTAATCCCCCAATATTGAGTCCTCTCATAGATCAATTTACCATCCCTAAGTAGCCATGATGGTTTTATAATATGTGTGCTTTGGCTTCTACTATGTATTTCCAACTGAAGGAAGAGGCTAGTTTGTTGTCAACACCCCTCAACAATTAGATACTATCAAAGTTATTCAGGTATTTATGCTTTAGAATTTGTTTTCATGGGGAGTTAGATGTGGTGACCATATTCCACAACAGTTTGAAACCTAATGCTTTGCTCACTATCTTTGTTTTCCTTATTCTTAGTCCTACTTGATCCTTAGGTCTAGTGAATATCTCCTAATTTACTAGGTAATTTTTTTCCTTTCATTTTGCTTTCACCTTTACCACAAGAAGAATCTAAGTAGCACATCCATATTTTACAAGATGTATTTTGGAGATAAAGGGTCAATAATATATTTATGTGAAGTAAAACATTCATCCCATATTTGTTTCCTTTGCATGATGTATTCACATGCCTATGCATATCCCCTTTCCTATTAGGCTAGGGAATATTCCCTTCATATTATATTTTTAAAATTCAAAAACTTCAAATTTGGAGGGAAAACTATTATTTTTGGATGCAAATTTGAGGTATCTAGAGGCATAATGAGAAAAAATGCTAATCTAGAACCCTTTAAAATTTCACAAAGAATAAAAAAAGCTAATAGTTCATTTGTTAATGTCATGGTTTTTCCTACAAACCCTATTGTTGTATGTAACCAATTAAGATGTCCTCTCATGCCTATGCAACAAAAAAGTTGCTAGACTATTTTTACAACTTTTTCAAGTGGCTCAATGGTCTTTACCAAGCATAAAATCCTACCCATGACTTCTTTCGCACTAGGGATCGATTTGAAAATATTTAGCCTATTCGTTTGTTCTTTCATGATGATAAAGCAATCCAGCTTCTCATCCAAGATGTTATTTTTTTATTAGGGTAAAAAAATATTTTGAAAGGGCTTGAACCCTTTTACAACGCAAAGTTAGCCCATAAACTGCACAATTGCCAAGGGCAAGTAGCCAAAAATCCGTTGGACGCAAGACAAACAGTATCCATCATGGATCCCAATTAGTTGTAGTCCTCCCTTGTGAACTTTTATAAATCCTCAAGGACCACACCTAGGGGGATCCATATCCTATCCTCATCTAATATGTTACTGGACACAAGAAGCCAAAAGAGAAAAATTTAGAGTTTTGAAAAATTCTATAAAAGATAAATGATGTTTTATAAAAAAAACTCAAAAATCTCAATCCTAAAACTATGGCATCCATCTGATCAAAAAGTAAAAATAATAAAAAATATTGAGTGCTAAGGAGAGGAACAAGCGAACCTATCGGTGAATGTTTTTTTCTGGAGAAAATTTGCTAATCCTAGTGAGATTGTTGTGATCCAGATTCCCCTAAGGTTTTTATTAACCCTTCTTCCAATCCCCCTGTTAATTTTAAAGTCTTAGTTGCTTCAATCACACTTGCCCTCAAGAGAAGTTTTAGAAACCAAATTGCCTATATAATAAATAGAGTAATGGAGATTCACACCCATTCTAATACCATGTTAGAGTTCATAGCAATTTTTTAAAACAATGGAATTAACACGTTACCTTGTATTACTAAGAACATAAAATATATGGGGTGTCCATGGACACCAAATACTATTACTATCAATTATTAGAATTACATAACCAATTGATAACAAAATGGTTGGTATGATGGAGTATTTATATCCAAATTCAAGTTACCTTTAGGTCGAGCTTATGAGATCAATTTTCAAGAATAAAAAATAATAAAATATCAAAAAAATACCTTTTTTAAGGTTTACATGAGTTCAAAGGGTTAATATGAACAATATAATGCAAAAATCAGTCTTGGCCTTGAGAGAAGCTTAACCACCACATATTCCAATGAAAAGGTCAAAGATTATGTTAATGTGAACAATACTTCTAGATGATGAATTTCTATTAGTAACCTAGTAAAAAAGAGAAACTCAAACAAATAATATATGAGCTTCAAAAGATGGTTCAAGAGTTTTATTTACCTATTTTGATATGAAAGGTTGAGTTGGTTTGGAATCTATTAGAATATGGTGGATACGTAGTCAAGTCGAGATATGTGATATAGAGCAATCAAAAATTTCTACCCGTAAAGATTTCACTTCGAAGAATGTTTGGTCACTAAAGGATCTCCCTAAGGGCTTAAAATTCCTTTGGTTAGTATTTTAAGGTAATATTCTTACAAGATAAAGTCTAGAAATAAGAGGATATTATGAATCTTTCAGATGTGCCTTGTGTGAGAAGGATTTTGAAACATAAGACCATTTGCTTTTTCATTATTCCTTTGCTCACACCATTTGGAGTTTTACTTTTAAAAAACATTATAATATATTAGGTAGCTCCATCAACAATGAAAGAGTTGAAAAAATGTTGGATTAATTATTTCAAAGCTAAAGTATTATATTTTTTGGAGGTGGCATTTTTTGAAATAATGAAGGTAAAATTCTCCTCACTTACTCATAATCATATGAAACTTCAACCAATAACTATGTAAAGGCTAGGGATCTTCTTATAGGGATTAAAATTACAATGAAAAAATAATGGAAATATTTCTCAATTGAGGGCATTCACAAATTATAATTAATACTATCAACAAAATGTGGGGATTGGATTAAAAATAGCATTATTATTAATGTTCATAAACTATTATTGGTGGTAATGTATTGAAAATATGAGCATATCTATAGAAAAGGAGATTAGATAACATGTAATTTAGTTTATGATGATGTTGATCTTCATATTGGAAAAATTCCAACCATACACACACCCACACATAGCCATACACACACACACATTTTCTCACACACTCGCCAATGTCGTGGTTTGAACCTTAGACCTCTCAAAGAAGAGCCAAAGCCCAAGCCATTGCATTGTACCCTAGGACATTCTAATTTTAATTTTGAATATTGATAAAATAAAACTCATTTAAATTTAATATAACTAATTATAAATAAATAAATTTAAACTTATTATTTTTAAATAATTATTTTTTTATATTGAATAATTTATTTGTTTAAACCTAGGAAGCACAATTAAAAAGGTAGCCAAAGAATTTTTCACAGTTATGTCCATTTATAAATAATTTTTTGGGCTAATAATTTCCTAGGAGCAAAATGTCAAAAATAAATAAATAAAATAAAATAATAATTCTAAAAATCACAATACAAAGTCCTCGGTATAAAAACTAAGAAATAAATCTTAAATATTAAAAATAAAAAAACATTAAGCTAAGCTCAAGCTACTAAGCTACTATGATAAGTAATGTTATAAATGGTACATCTCTCTAAAACTCCAAACAATGACGAAGGTTCTCTAATTCCATGTGAATTTTCAAATAACTATTTAAATTTTTTACAATAATAATTCAAAACATTTAAAATATATATTTTTAATGATACATATAAAAATATATATTAAAATATGGATAATCTCACAAAGGTTATAAACTATTAGGCTTATGTTTGGTTCTAGTCATGATCACTTTTTGTTAGGGTATACACAAAGAAATTTCAAAGAGAAAAAGCTAGTGAAATTTTTTTATAAAGTAGTTTTTAGAGACCATAAGGTTATATAAAATAATGTGGTTATTTAATTGTTTATCTAAGTATTATGTATAATTTTATCCCATTTTTAATTTGAACCTTGGACTTTTATATAGAATTTCAAATTCTTAATTTTCTAATCCACTTAAGTTGCCTCTAAGTGTACCATTACTCAGGGGAGGCAACAATTGTTTTTTTGCTTGACTGGGGAGGCAACAAATTAACCCTTAAGAAAAAAATTACCCCATTAAAAATAATCTTTGAATTGATGTTTACCTTAATTCCTTGGTTGTCATATATACCCTAATTTAGAGGTACCATGGTTGTCATCTATGTCCTAATTTAGAGGTACCATGGTTGGAGATGAAGGACATCTATTACATTTTGAAATGTTAAATGGAGTTCAGTGTCAATTTTTTCAAGGTATGGTTTTGAAGGGGTTGTAATTTTATTTTTCATAATAACAATCCAATAGGTCATATCAACTAAACTAGTTATATGAAGTTATACATTTCTCATTAGGACTTGAATTTTAGTGTGGGTTGCATCATCTATATGTCTCAACCGTTGAACTAATACTTCATAAACAAATATTTATAAAATATATATTTAGATTTGAATTATCAATAGATTATATAAATATTAAAAAATGACCTATGCGATGTGAAGGTGGACCCAAAAACAATCTCTTGTGGCTTCCTTTTAGATAGTGGTATACCTGCATGAGACGACATTGTTGACCACCTAAGAGAGACTTTCGAGGTTTCTTTCTAACAAAATTTTTTTTATCTGCATTTGTAGCACAAGTGAAGAAGGCGAGCTCGACCTAATGAACGAGAGGTCCATGGTTCGAACCTATACGATATGAAGAGGGACACAAAAAAATATCTTGTGGCTTCCCTCTAGAGGTATACCCAGATATGACAACATTTTCGACCACCTAAAAGCGACTCTCGAGATTTATTTCTAACCTCAAAGTTTTTTGTCTAGGGAACAACACAACAGTCCGGGCTTTGGCTCTTCTTCGAGAGGTCCAAGGTTCAAACTGCGATGTGGGAGAGTGTGTGAGGGGGTGAGTGTCGAGAGGTCTAAGGTTCAAACCGTGACATGGATGACTGTGTGCATATTTTTGTGTTTGGTCCTTATTGATAAGTTCAACTCTCATACTTATCAGAGATTATGGTTGGGATGGGGATAACAAGATGGGACGACATTGCTGACCACCTAAAAGAAGCTCTAGAGGTTTATTTTGAACTTAAAATTTTAGCTCTAGAGGTTTCTTTCTAACCTAAAAGTTTTTTTTCCAAGGACAACGCAACGATCCAGGCTTTAGCTCTTCTTCGAGGGGTCCAATATTCAAACCATAGTGTGGGTGAGTGTGTGAGGGGGTGAGTGTGTGTATTACTGTGTGTTTGGTCCTATTGATAAGTTCAACTCTCAACATTTTCAAATATTATGGTTGGGATGGGGATGCATAACCCTAAACATCGATTGTAGGAATTTCTCACACTAACCTTAATAGTTAAAAAATATGATCACGTTAAAATATAAAATTGATGGTTGTAATTACTATAATATAAAATCTATTTAAAAAATTGAATAAGAGGAACAACATAATTTTTGGTTTTGCTGCAAAATATGCCATATCAGTGTTCTCCCGAGCTTTATCGTTTGCCATTGAGAATGCTAATCTCATCCAAGCTGAAAAGCCCAAGAACCAATGGGAATTATCCATTTTCAATACTCTCAAATTTTAGATTGACACCCCCTCGAGGTCCTCCAAAATATGACAGGTCAATGGTTAGATGGATTCCCCCGCCTTGTGGATGGATTAAGCTCAATGTTGATGGAGCCTCAAAGGGAAACCTTGGTAGGGCTGGAGGAGGTGGTCTTTTCAAAAATAGTCAAGGTAAAATCCTGTGCACGTTTACTGAGTCCATGGGCAATCAAACCAATAATTTTACTGAAGCCCATGCGTTATACCTTGGCCTCCTCATTTGCAAGCGGTTTTGGTTTGAAAGACTTATCATAGAGAGTGATTCTATGAATGTCATTCGATGCATCCAAAAATTTCAACTTTCTGCCTGGAGCATGTTCAACAATGTCCAAGAAAGCTTGATGATAATTGAAGGTATCAAACATGTTACAATTCAGTATATTTACCTGGAAGGAAACAAAGTTGTTGACCTCCTTACCAATAAAAGAGTTGAATAGGATAACCTCCAAGTCTGGTATAACAATTTCCCTCAATGTATTATGGCCCACACTGATGCAAATGGAAATCTTAATCTTTAACTGGTTGCCGATGTTGATATGGCTTATTTGGGAAGTAGTGGTTGGATATGGTTTGTCTAAAATGGATGCCAACACATATCCTCTTTTACCTTATGTGCTTTTGTGCAATCAGTTTTGGGGAAATTTTGAGGAGATATGGAGAGTTCACAAGGCAACTGTCATCCATGAAACCAGGAACCTGTGAACCTAGGTGGCAAGGAATGACAAATAAAACTACTAATTTCTAGCATAGTGGAAGTGGTTGCTCCAATAAGCTCACATATTGAACCTCACCCAGCCAAATACTATAATCTTGGTTGGGCTTTCGGTAGTTGTTTTTTATTTCCTTTTGGGTACCATTGTTGTAGTTTGGACCCTTATTCCTTTTTGTTTCTATCTGTGTCGTCTTTCTTGTTTAGAGTTGGCTGTTTCATTCCCCTCTGGGGTTGTTTATTTTCAGTTCAATTAGTTTGCTTCTGGCTAGCTATATTTGCTGCATTTGTGTAAAAGGTTTTGGGACCTTTCAAAACCCTTTTTATCAACCAATAAAAAAAAAAAATCATACTAATAGACAAAGTGAAAGCGAGTGTAGTTATTTATAAATAAAAGTAAATTCGCGCTTACACAAGCAAATCATCAATGAAAAATTAAATAAAAATAAATACATTCTCACTAATGGCCAAAGTGAAAGCAAGCGTAGTTGTTTATAAATAAAATAAATTCACACTTACACAAATGAATCATCAGCCATTGAAAAATAATGGAACTTATTGAAAACAATGGAACGTAGGGGTACGACATAAATTAAAAGATGCTCTAAATTTTTAGGTTTGGATTAACTATGGTCATAAACTTATTTCTCAGTTGGTTTGGGTTAGGTGGATTGGTAGTTGTTTGTCTAGCCAGGCATTTACTAAGAAGACACCCAAGTTTAAATATGGGGGTAGCCTGTTTGCAAAGGTAGTAGTTTGAACTGAATCCTTTGAGTACACGTCAGACCAACAACAATCCTTAGGGATCAGCGTTCGCCCTCACGTTGGGTCAATGACAATGAGGTGGAATAGGTTTGGTGGGAGCAACCCTTGTTGTTTAAACTTTTAGTGTGGTTGTAACCAACTCTCCTATAAATATAAAAATAAAAAAAACTCGTTTATTGGTCAATGATGGGGCAAACAACTTATAGCAATGTACTTAGGGTTTATAGAAGCAACCCATTTATAGTGTTACTGTGGTGTATATATATATATATATATATATATATATATATATATATATATTAACATTAAGATAACTATAATATGGTTAAATAAATTATATGTGATTAATGAGATTTTGGTTTAATGGTTGAGAAATATAAATGATGTAACCCACATCAAGATTTAAATATTTTGATGTGACTAGTTAATATGACCTTTTGAGAAAGGACAATCCTTTCAAAACCTTACATTATTATTAACCATGTGCTACTATGAGATTTTACAGGACATTAAGATTTTAAAATCAATAAGAGTTAAGGTCAACCCGGCCTATATAAATATAATGTTTAAATGGTTTTTTTTGTTACATAGGGGAGTTGGTTATAGCCACTATTTTTAGTAACTGGTAAGTGCAGGGTTCAAACCACAGGGACTGCTCCCAACAAGCCTAGTCATCTCGTTGTTGTTGACCTGGTGTGAGATGGAGACCACCAATCAATCAGGGTTCGTACCATTGTCGTTGGTTTGACGTGCACTCATAAGATTCAAATTAGACTACTTCCTTTGCTAAATGGCACCCCCAAGGTTTGAACCTAGGTCTCTTCTTGGTAAGTGCCCAACCACACTAGCACTTGCCAATCCACCTAACCATTGGGGGCTTATAATGTTTATATGTTAAATATTAGTAGTGACACTACATGACTCAACATAACTATTGAATATGACTTATTATACTAAGAAAAAGTACAACCCTTCAAAAACCCTATTTTTTATTTAAAAAAATAAAAAACCACTCTAAAATTTTGCACGACATTAATATTTTAGGTCAACTTGCTTATAAAAAGTATAATATTTTTATTTTTGATTTGGTGGAAGAAGGGGTTTTAAAATAAACCCCAAACCTTTTACAAAATGGATCCACACAACTTCAAGAGATTAAGGGAGGGCCATAGGCCACCAAAAGAGAAACCATGATCTAGAGATCTAATAGGATCGAACCTAAACAAAGCTACCAAAAAAGTTTCATACATCCTCCTAAAATTTTGAGACAGCCTAAGGCAAATCAATCCCATGCAAGGGAGAGCAAACACCCTGACCGAGCTAACTAGACTAACAAAAAAAAAAGAATAAGATAAAAAACATTCCCAACAAACCACCCAAAACAAGAACCTAGTTCTTGGTTTTGTTGGGTCTAACCTCCTTCCCTAGCTCTTCATCCTTTGGTTCCCACTATTCCCACCCCATAAAGACCAGGATCTTCTCTTGTTTGAATTAAAAAAAGATGGTTCATGAAATTTAAAAAATGTTGTAAAATCCCCCTTGAGTAGAGTCGAACTCTGGCCACCAAATAAGCATCAAGTAAATTACCTTCTTCTAACATCATTAGCTAGTTGGATTAAGCCTTTCAAAAACTCCCTGTTCCAAACTATGATGTCATTTTGAGAGGTACCTAGGTTAGCCAAAAAATCGATCGAATTGTTACCTTCCCTAAACACATGTTGGTACTGGATAATTTCAGATGTTTGGACACATTTATGCACTTCCTCCCATATGTTTGAGATTGTCCAAGTTGGATTTTGCATCCCTCTAACCATATTGATGATATTGAGTGAGTCACCTTTGATTATGACTTTTCTAAAACCCTGAGATTTTAACTGTAAGACTCCTTGAAAGAGAGATCTAGCCTCAACTCCATGGCTAGTTTGGGTTTTGATGTTTTCAATAAATGCCAACAAAATTTACCCCTTCGCATCCCTAATGACACCACCTACTCCAGCCCATCTTATATTACCCTTAGATGCACCATGAAAGTTTAATTTTATCCACCCAGGAGGGGGTGGTTCCCAAACAGTGTCTGCTCTTATTGGGTGATGGATTATCGGGACCGAAGCAAGAGAAGATTTAGAACACAAATTATTTTCTATCCCAGCTTTCATACCAACATTCCTCACATCCAAGGATAGGAGATCAACATTCTCTACTGTGGCAAGTACAATTTTTATGAAAATTGACTCTGGATGATTAGAAGTGTTCTTAAAAGCTCTATAATTTCTTTCCTTCCATATCCACCACCATAGATGGGGGACAAATGATGTGAATGATCAGGATATTCTTCTGCTAGGAACAAGGGGGATAATAGATGCTCGGGATATTCTTCTGCCAACCCACATAGATAACATCTATTAAGCAAACTAAAACCTCTCTTCTGTAAATTATACAACATTAAGCACTTCCTTGCATAGCCAACCAAAAAAATATATTCACTTTGGGCATGAGATATTTGCTTCAAATTTTTTTAGGTGGGAACCATGTCTCTTCATGATCATCAAGGAGTGCATATGTCGATTTGACCGAGAAACATCCATTATTTTTAGCTCCCCAAACCAACTTATCTTGTTTATCTTTAGAGTTTATAACAATGTACCAATTTTGAAAGAGCTTTACAAGAAGATTCCTCATATTGAGATCAATCATGGAAGGAAAGAGGTTTCCAATATTTTTTGTCATTCACCATCTTAAAGTAATCACAAAACATTGATCTGAAATCCTGTGTTGTGATAAATTTAGCCTAAGAGAAGGTAGTAATGGAGTTTAAAGGTCTATCTGTTGCCCACCTATCTCTCGAAAAATTGATCCTCTAACTATTTTTTTAATTTGTGGAAAACATCCCAAAAGGGATGCCACTTTTGGGTAAGACCCAAGGAGGCAGGGGTATCCATTCCGCCAAAAATGCCCAGGACTCGGACCTGGCCTACCACCTTTGACATACTCAAGGAGCAAACAAACACACAAAACCAATTTAAAAATAAGTAAATAACAACAAAAATAATAAAATAAAATAAAAAACATGCTCCTTGAGTGTGTCAAAAACAAAAGCACAACCAAACACGCACAATAAGATAAAAGAAACCACAACACAAACCACATAGAAAAACACAAGAACCACATAACAAAACACAAACAAGACAAAAACAACAGAACACTACAAAGACATAACCCAAAAAAAACATGAAAAATAAACACAACCAAAACCTAAAAAATTAAAAAATAAAATAAAAATAAAAATAAAAATAAAAAACAACCAACAACAGACAATAAACAAAAACAAAAAACATAGAAAACACTCACACATAAAAACACAAAATAACACAAACAAAGAGAAACCCAAGAACAAGAACGAAAAAAAACACAAGAACAATAACAAAAAACATAAAAAAAACAAAACAAAACAAAACAACAAAAACACAAGAACAACAAAAAACAACACAAAGAACACAAAAACAAAACAAAATAAAAAAACCCACCCACCTTAAAAAACTAAACAAAAAAAAAAAAAGAAAAAAAAATAAAAAAATGAACAAAACAATGACCTATCTAGACCGAGAAGACTATTAAGGCAAGAATCAACAGAGGAAACAAAATAAAGAATAGAATGAGCTAGGGAACTAAAAAAAACTGAATGAACCAAAGAGAAGCAAAAAAAAAAAAAACAAGAAGAAACTAGGTACCTTCGAAGCTGGAGCCATCCAAAGAAATGATAGAAAGAAGAGCTTCCCTAATTTGAGAAGCCCACCATATAGGAGGGTGGCCATAACAAGTAAGATCACCTTTGTCCAAAGCCCAATTAGCTAAAGCATCAACACTCTTGTTTTGATCTCTGACCACATGATTGTAATCAACTTTCAAAAATCCCATCTGGATTAACTGAATCTTCTCAATAATTATTTTTATTCTCCAATCCACCTTATGATTCTTAGAAGGATTCTTCAAGAGATTAATCATAAGTTGAGAGTCAGACTCAACTAACACCTTTTCCCATCCAACCTTAGTAGCCTCTTGAAGGCCTCTGAGGATACCATACCCCTCAGGAAGGTTATTGGAAAGAATACCCAAATTCTCAGCAAAAGTAAAAACCAGGGAGCCATCTGAAAGTCTACCAATTCCTCCCACATTGGCTTTTCCAGGGTTCCCTCTAGAGGCTCCATCAGTATTGACTTTTCCAAAATCCTTAGGAGGAGGTTGCCAATTTCTATTCCTATCCATCTTACTAATACTCACATTCCCTTTAAGTTGGTTGCCCTTAGAAGGTTTAATCTTCAATCTTTGCATCACTTGATCCCATATTTGGTGGGAGTTTTGGGGGTGATTAAGGATATGATGGACTGATTCAACTAAGTTGGCTATGGTCTTTTGCCAAATATAGTGAATATCCTTCCTATCTTGATTAAAAATTTGGTTGTTCCTTTCATTCCAAATATTCCAAAGAAGAATGGTAGAACCCATCCAAACTAAGCGCCTAATAAAATGATCAACACCCTCTTGATTAGGCCAATCCCTCCAAAGTTGTTCAAAAGTAAAAAAATTGGACCACTTGTAAGCCAAGTAAAGTGGCCATTCTCCTCCATAGCTCGAGAGGCTAAAGTACACTCAATAAAAATATGGTTGATATTTTCTACATTCTCTTCACACATTTCACATCTAAAAGGGCCATGAAAACCACGCTTCATAAGTTGCTCACCGAGTAAGCACCCTACGATGCAATAAAAGCCAATTAAAGAACCTCACCTTAGGCCGGAGCTTTTGAGCCCACAATCGAGAAAATATGTCAGAAGAATGGTTGGGATTATTATGGCATAAGGTCAAATAACCTTGAGCAACTGAATACTCACCCTTAGTAGTGTTGTTCCATCCAAAACAATCTTTTTCATGGGACCAAGAGAGGGATCTCATATGAAGGATGCCTTGGATATCTTGTCTTTGCCTTTCTAGGATTTGAATAGGCCAGTCCTCAATAGGGATCCAATATCTACCAACCTTTGAATTACCGGTATGGTACCGACAATAATTAGCCACCTTTATCCAATTAGCTCGGTGAAGCTCCTCCATCCAAGGCCTCCAATCGGGAAACTGAGTTATCAAAGGCTTGTGACCATCCCAAGAATCTGTCCAAAAATTTGCATGTTGACCATTATGAATGATCCAAAATAATTTTTCTTTATCAAATCCTCACCAGTCTTAAGAACTGCTAAAATGGGAGAACCTTTGGTAGGAAGTTGATAGCGAACAAGGTCTTCAGGACTTTTGTTCTCAGCATATTTAGCACGGAGATTATTGGCCCAAAGAGCATTGGGGTTATGCAACATCCTCCAATATAATTTAGTAGCTAAAGCTTTGTTGTTATTAATTGAAGACCGTAATCCTAACCCCCCTTCACTCTTAGGAAGACATAAAGTATCCCATTTCACCAAGGCCCATTTTATTTTCTCCTTAGTACCACTCCAAAGGAAACGATGACTGATTTGATCCAATTCTCGAAGAACATCCTTTGGGATATTCAAAATGGAAGAAACATAAATAGGAATAGCTTGAAGGACTGATTTTACCAAGGTGATTCTACCCCCAGAAGAAAGCCACTTGTTGGTCCACTTTCCAATTTTCTTCTTGACTTTGTCCAACAACCAATTCCAATATTTATTTTTCTGCCTTTGAATATTTATGGGAATACCTAAATAAGTGATTGGAAGAGAGGTCTTCTTATATCTTAGTTTATCCAAGACCATGGATTCCTGTCTAGTAGAGCAGTGAAAGAAAATAACTTTAGATTTGTCTTCATTGATCAAGCGCCCGATAGCCTTAGAAAAACAACTAATGATTTGCTTAATATTAGAAGCTTCCTTAACTGTAGCTTTACCTAAAAGAGTAGAGTCATCCACAAATTGAAGATGAGAGATAGGTCTAGCTCCATGAGCAATGGTAACTCCCTCAAGGGTTTTGTTTTCCCTCTTTTTGGTTATAGTCCTACCCAAGCATTCAACAAGAATGATGAATAAATAAGGGGATAGCGGGTCACCTTGCCTAATACCTCTGGAAGCTAGGAAAGACTGAGAAGGCCTGCCATTGATAAGAACTAAGTAGGAAAATGAAGAGATACATCCCATAATCCAATCCATCCAATCCTTAGAGAAACCAAATTGCCTCAAAACTTTGATAAGGAAGTGCCAATCCACTCTGTCATAAGCTTTGGATAAGTCTAACCGAATGAACATGGAAGGAGAATTTTGCATATCCATGGAATGGATGGCTTCCTAAGCAAGAACTATCTCATCTACTATTTGACGTCCTTCCACATAACCCCCTTGCTCTAGGGAAATAATCTTATGCAAAAGAGGCTTCAACCTTTCTACCATGATTTTAGTAATGATTTTGAGAAGAACATTACATAAAGCAATAGGTCTAAAAGCTGAGATATGATCAACCTCTTGAGATTTTGGAACAAGAGTAATATAAGTTTTATTTATAACCTTCAAAATTTCTTTGGCTTTCCTGGCTTCTTCCACCACCTCTAATAAATCAACATGAAGGATATCCCAGAACTCTTGGTAGAACTCAATAGGAAAACCATCAGGACTTGGGGTTTTCCCTTTTTGCATTTTAAAAACTACTTGTTGAAGCTCATTGATAGTAACAGGAGCAGTCAAAATAGAGTTCTCCTCAGAAGTGATAAGAGAAGGGATTGCTTGAAGAACATTATGTTGTGAAGTTGAGTCAAGGGGAGTAGCAGCAAAAATATTGGAAAAGTAATCAACAACAATAGAGTTCATGCCATCCCAAGTATAAACAACATCTCCAGAATCTGATTTTAAGGAAGAAATAAAGTTGTGAGATCTTCGAGCTAGAAGAGATTTGTGGAAGAAATTTGTGTTTCGATCTCCTTCTTTGAGCCATTGAATTCTAGATTTTTGCTTCCATAAGATTTCTTCTCTTTTTTCCCATTCCTCTAACTGAGTTGTGAGTTTAATTTCATCTGCACTTCTCTTCTCTGTGAGGCCATCTAAACAGATTTTCTTATTCAAATTTTCAAGATGAGCAATAACTTCATGTTTTTTTTTATGAACATCCCCAAACTCTTTCCAGTTCCAAGTCTTGATTTTGGATTTAATGTATTGCAGTCTTTTGGCAAAACAGAACATCTTAGTCCCATGCCTAGGTTTACCTTCCTTCCACCATTGTTGCACACGAGGTCTGAAGGAAATGTCTCTAAGCCACATTAATTGAAAACGAAAAGGAGAGAAACTCACATTGGTTTTCCACATTTCCACCATGACTGGCCAATGATCCGAACCAGCATTATTAAGAGTCTTCACTTTAGGAATGTGACCATGGATTAAGAAATTTTCAGAGAGCAAAAACCTATCCAATCTCTCCATTATACAAGCTAAGCCTTGCCTTCTGTTAGACCAAGTCATAAGGCCATTATCTAGTTGGATATCCACAAGATGGAGGTTTGCAATATATTCGCTCATGAGGTTAGTGCTTTTGTCCAAATTTCTCTTTCCCCCCATTTTCTCATCCAGAGAGAGGATGGTATTGAAATCTCCTCCGATCAAGATCCAAGCTTTAGGAAAATGAGAGATAATATGAGTAATATCCTTCCACTGTCTTATTTTTTCCTCCAAAGAAGTCGGAGCATAAACAATAATGCAGAGCATAATCTGGTTGGAATGTCTACTTTGAATAGCTATAGCCAACAAACCCCAACTGCCAACCATATGGTGAATAACTACCTCTTTTGGATCCCAAAGACAAGCAATGCCACCCGAAGTCCCTTGGGAAGCGAGGGAAACCACTTTTCCAGCTGGCCAAATTTTACTGGCAATTAAGTCCATATCCTCCATTGACATCTTTGTTTCTTGAAGGAAAACAAGATGTGGATGATTTATCTGAATCATTCTTCTAATTTCATTTTGTTTTGAAAGACTCCCTTTGAGTCCTCTAATATTCCAAGTGATGATCTTCATTAATACCAGGGCTAAAAAATATGGGAAGGGCATTAATATTACCTTCCTCTACAAGCTTTTCACCTTCTTTTACCATATGATATTGATTGGTCTTGCGACCTACTTTTTGATTAGAATCCATCTTCAATTTTTTTTTCCCTGTTTCTTGACTTATTCCAATTGAATCTGAGATGGCTTCTAACCTTGAAGAATGCTCGTACACAACCAAAATTTTACTAGATGGTTCAACGGAGTCTATATTGGGACCTGCATTATTTGAAGTTTTGACATTTGAAATATTGTTTTTCTTGTGTAAATTTTCTCCTTTTTTTTTCTCGTTGAAAACCTTTGATTTGTTAGTTTGTCTCTGAGTTCTTCCCTTCATATTTAAATTGTGTTTCTAGGATTTTAGTTTCCATTATTTCCTCTTCCTCACTTGGGACATCATTTGTGGAAAGGATTTCAAACATATTAGTAGATGACTTTGATTGATCCTTCATAACTGGTTTTTTCTGAGTGTTCTTCTTCTTAGGTATTTGGAAACCTGCTAAGTTTATATCTTCTTTATTTTGATCAAGAATTTTATTTGGGCAAGCACTGGCCAAATGACCATACTCATGGCAAATTCTACAACGAAAAGGAATGTTCTCATAGTCCACTACTTGCTCCCAAGTGTCTTCCCCAAATTGTAATGTGATATTTTTAGGTAGGGGTTTGTCAAAATCCATTAAAACACAAATCCGAGCATAAATAATATGTTCAAAATTTTGAGTACAATCAACAGTCATCATAAAAGTTCCTAAAGAGTTTCCAATTGAAGAAAAAATAGTAGGATTCCAAAATTCAATAGGGAGGCCAAAGAGTCTAACCCACACGGGAGCTATAGAAGGCATATCTTCTTCGGCTTTAAATTTAGTATGCCAAGGCTTCATGAAAAGCCCTGCCCTTCCAAAAAACCAAGGACCCCCTTGAAAATTTTTCTCTCTATCTTCATTATTAGCAAATAAAACAAGAAAATAACCATTTGGATAAATAGAGATTTGTAACTCACCTTTAGTTTTCTAGCTTTTTGCAGCCCAAACTTTGAAAGCAGATAGACTCGAACGAAAACCCACGAACCAAAAAATTAGACCTCTTTTTTCCAAATCTTCAATGCCAGTCTGAATGTTACCCATATCAAGCTTAACAATAGGAGTTCCATAAGCTGCTTTAAGATATCCTGACTCTGTTTTCCTTCAGCTCAATCCGAGTCCGTATGAGTGAGATATGGCTAAAACGAGTTTGGTAGTTTGGGTAGTCCTACGAAAAATGTCTCTCTCAATCCTCTAACTATTAACCAGAAGCCAACATCCACCCTTCTGAATATATGCTCAAATTTTAACCATTCTTTTCTAGAACGTAGATCCTTGGTACAGGCTGAGATCAAAAAAATAAAATCCCCATTCCCCAAGTATTTGGATTTTAAAAATTTTACCCAATTTATATTAGTATTTTGGCTCAAATTCCATCCTTGCTTAGCTATAAGGACCCTATTCATTAAACTCTTTTTTTTTCAGACCAAGTCCTCCCATATCCTTACAATTACAAACTTGATCTTAAGCTACTAAGGAAAACTTCTTTTTGTCCTATTATCCGAACCAAAGAATGAAGAACACAAGCTTATACTGAGAGGGGGGGTGAAAAGTATAAGACCACTTTTTACTTTTCTTTCCCAATCAATATTATGCAATGTATAGATAGCAATATCAACAATAGTAATCAAAGCAATGCACAAATCACCACACACAATAGAGACACCAATTTAACGTGGTTCACCCAATGTGGGCTACTCCACGAGAGAAAATATTTCACTAAAATTTTCTCAATCAATCTCTTGGGAATCCTTTCCCTATTACAATGTTTATGGATCTCTATCCAAAGGAGACACCAATCCCCTAATCAAGTTCATGGATCTCTATCCATAGGAGAACTCCTTTCTCCTTAGCTCTGACTGGTGATCTTCTAGAAGAACTATTGCCCCCACTACTCTGGCTAATGGATCTCTATCCACTGAAGACACCTATCCTCACTACCCTGGCTAATGGATCTCTATCCACTGGAGACTATCATCCTCTATACTCTATCACCTTCAAAGCTCTATCTCAAATCTACACTAAACATAGTCCTTCGATCTAGCACAAATCTGCTCAATCTCTATCTCTGGTCTGGCACAAACCTATCCTCAAATCTACACCAAACTCTATCCTCAAATCTATACTAAACATAGTCCTTTGGTCTAGCACAAATCTATCCTCAATATCTATCCTCTGATCTGCACTAAACACAGTCCTTTGGTCTAGCACAAATCTATCCTCAATATCTATCCTCAAGCCTTAACACAAAGCTTGACTCAATCTCAAATCAACTCTGCTAGATCTACCCCAAACCTTAACTCAAGGTTTGAACAAATCAATCAATCAACTCTGCTCTCAAGTCTTCTCAAAGACTTATCTCAAATATGCCTTGTAAGCTTCCACAAAAACTCACACTAATCTATCCACAAGTCCTCTCTAGAACTTGTCCAAATCTCTCTCAACAAGTCCTCACTAGAACTTATCCAAATCTACTCTCAATATGTATTGTAAGCTTCCACAAAATCTCACACAAATCTATCCACAAGTCTTCTCTAAGACTTACCTCAAATCTTCTCAATAAGTCCACACTAGAACTTATCCAATCTCATAGAAACATAAAGAGAATTGTTAGAGACTCAATATGCTTCACATTCATCACAATGCTCAATTACTTTCAATACTTTTTCTTAATTCAAATCAATCACTTTCAATCACTCTTTTAGAAACATATAGAGAATTGTTAGAGACTCAATATGCTTCACATTCACAAAATCTCAATCACTTTCAATCACTCTTTTAGAAACATATAGAGAATTGTTAGAGACTCAATATGTTTCACACTCATCAACTCTCAACCTCTTTCTCAAATCAATTCAGAATATAGAATAATTTGTTTCATAGAACTTGAACAATCACTTTAACATATTCACTTGACTAGGCTCAACCAACTCTACTCAACCAATCACTCAATGAAATAATCCTTGCTCACAAACCCTAGTCCAAACATATGAACACTCACTCAAATATTTCCAACAATGCTTATCAACCAATCTCACATAACAATGATACTCATGTTCTTTTCAAACCCTAGTTCAAGTTCTTCACTCAACAACTCACTTCAACAACAATGCTTATAAAACAAGGTTTTATCAACAACTCTTAATTCCAGAAAACCTTGAAGCATTAATTAAAAACACACTCAACAATGCTTAACCAAACAATCCTTTTCACTCCAACTTTTCATTCACAATTTTCAACAATCACTCACTAGGAAGAATATGCCCATACCTTTTGTTGGATGTAAAAGTACCTTTAGAAAACCTGTCTCAATCACAATTTTCTTCTTTCCAATTCCAATGGTTAGACACAACAATATTACTTCAACACTTTCCCAAAAATATTCCTTAGACACAAAACAATCACAACTCAATTTATGCCTTATTGCTCCCTTTTAAAATAACACTCATCATACCATACATAAAGATAATTTCTTGATACACCTTATAAACTCCAACTTAAAATAATATCCAACACCATAAAACATCAACCAAACACCTTACAATCCTTTCAAAATATTTGAGCAAATAACATTAAAAATTTAATTTTGCAAAACCCTTATAACTCCCTTTGCAACCTTAGAACCAATTTAAAATATGCAAAAATTAATTTTTAAATGCCCAAACTATATTCCTAAAATTTTTGGTGCCCAAGATTAAAGCATACCTCTTTCTTCCCCAAAAGGGGTTTCGACGAGATTCGATCCACCGTCTCCTCAAGCCTAAGCGCCTTAGCGCTTGGGAGCCCACCGCGTGGGCTACTAATGCCCACGTGAAGGAAGGAAGAGTCCCTTCCTCTTATGCCTTCGTCGCCATTTGACTTTCCATGAAACTCGCACACTCTAACTCCGCTTTGGATGCAACGCAATTCTTAAAGCTCACAATAATATTCGAAGGCATGGTAAGGTTTGGTAAGGTGGGAGTTCCCCCCTTATATACACGTTTTAATTTTCTCCTCACGTCGGTGCTTTGTAATTCGAAATCGAATTTCGAATTTTAATTTTAATAACCCACCTTAGGGTTATTTAACCTTAGCTTAAATTAATTTATAATTAATAATTAAATTAATTAATAATTAAATAACTTTATAAGTTAAGTAAATTAATTAATAAATTAATTTATAATTAATTAAATCCTTTGCATAATATTATAAAATAATATTATAATATTATTTACTTGGGCTTTTTCTTGCACTTTGGACCTCATCTGACTTCCTAGAACCGGGTCTTGAAACTGAAACCGAATTATCCTTTTGCATTTATTTGAGAACCTAAAATGGATGCTGCCAACTGAAACTACCATTGACTGGTGCTGAAAGCTTGACATCAATGACCACTCACTCTTGACATCAATGACAACTTATCTACTCAAAATGTCCAACAATCTCCCCCTTTGTCATTGATGGCAACCCAAATTATTTTTACCAAATACTTGACCTTTTTCTTGTTCTGCTCCCCCTAGGAAATTGCTCCCCCTGACTCAATGCTCTCTCCTTAAACCAAATATCTCCCCCTTACTCAAATCTCTCCCCCTTTGACATCAATGGCAAAGGGTCACCTTTGGGGCTCAGGGCTAAGAATGAGTCTCTTAGCTTAGCCCCTCCCCCACCTCCTCTTGAGGTGGTTAATTCTGGGGTGGGAGTATTTCTACTCCCAACAAGCATTGGTCTTTACCTTTGTCCTCTTTCCTTCTTATCTGATCCTTCTGATTCCTTTGACTGTTCCTCTCCATGTCCATACTCCTATTCCTGTTCATGTCCAGATCCCTATTTTTGTTCATGTTCCTGTTCATATCCATATTCCTGTTCCTATTCTTGTTCCTTTATTTTGTATGTCCATATTCCTGTTCCTATTTTTTCATGTTCCTATTCTTGTTCCTATTCCTATTCTTGTTCATGTTCATTTCTTCATATTCATATTCTTGTTCTTTTCCTGTTCATGTTCATGCTTGGTTCTGGAATGTCTGCTCTACACCACTTTGTTGTATGTCCATCATTATTGCACTTATAACACTTAATGTTATTATTCCTTGGAGGTGCAAATATCTTGGGATTTCTCCTAGTGAAGCCATATCCTTTTCTTGTCATGAACCCTGCAATTCATTGCCTTGTGACCAAACTGATTACATGAGTAGCAATACCCATGGAAAAGCTGCCTGTTTCTGAAGTTCCCATATTCTTGTCTTTCATGTGTCCTGCACTGTGAAGCCATGTGCCCAAATCTGTGACATGAGAAACATCTTCCATTGAAATTTCCTTGTCTTGACCTCATTGGTCTCTTAGTCTCTCTTAACCTATTCTGATTGTTGTTCCATCTATTTCTTCTTTGTGCATTGTTCCTTTCCTTGTTGAACTTTCTATTGTCCAACTCATCCTCAAAAGTCTCACTTTCTCTTACATTGTCTTCTTCTGAAGTTTCTTCTTCTAAGTTTTTTTTAGAACTTGAGGTTGACTCTTCTTCTTGTTTCTTTTGAGCTTGTTCAAAACCAAGACCTATTTTGTTTGTTGACCTTCTTTGTACCTTGATCATCTTATCTACAATATTTGAACTCTTTCCAAACTTGTGTAGCTTATCCTTGGATTTTTCTAAATCTTCCCTTAGTAGAGCTACTTCTTGTTCTAACTTTTCACATTCTAAGACCTTTGCTTCTAACTTATCCTTGAACTTCTTTGTCTTAGCCATTGACTTGTTTAGATCCTCTATAAGCTTTCCTCTTTCTTCATCACATTCTTGAAACTGAAACTCAAGTTTAGAGTTTTGCTTTCTTACCTTCTTTACTATGTCAAGAGCATAAATAAGTTCTACCTTAAGATCAAATCCTTCTTTTTTTATTCTTCCTCTATTTGTTTGCCTTTGTCTACATCTTCATTTTATTTTGACTTGTCTTCTATAGGCTCACCTTCTTCTTCTTCTAGTGCTATTAGAAGATTTTCTTCTGGTCCTTCAAGTGCATCCTCATATTCATCATCACTGAAACTAAAACCATTCCTTGTACAACTATCTTCAAGATGTCCAAAATTACCACATCTAAAACACTTGAGAATTATTGGTGACCTTTTCTTGACTTCTTCTTTTTCTTCAATCATAAATAGGACTTCATATTTATCATTATCTAAAAAACTATTATCACTATCACTTGAGTACTTACTTGCCTTGTCTGCATAGTAGCTCCTCTTTTGTCTTTGAAAGAACTTATTTCCTTGTCTACTTTGTCCATCCTTGCCTTTCTTTTGGTACCTATATTTTTTTGATTCCCTATTCCTGTGATCTTATTTTTCTTCATCATTGTTATTTTTAGCTTCTTGAAAATCAGTTGCATAGTGACCATACTTTCCACAATTGAAACATCTAACAGATTTTGCATCTTTAGATCTTCTTGAATCTTTATTCCTTCTACCATAATTTGCTTCTTCATCACTGGATGACTCATTGCTCGATTCTGACTTCTTACCCTTTGTCTTCTTAATTGCTTTGAAGGTTGCTTCCTTCTGAATATTAGGTTCCTTTTGTTCTCAACTCAAAAGTTGTAAGAATACCAAGTAACATATCTCTTGTCAAAGAATCACCATCCTTTGATTCTTCTATAGCAGAAATATTTTCACTAAATATTTTTGGAAGAGATCTTAAGATCTTATCACAAATATCCGATTCTTCAACATTAAGTCCAAGTCCTTCCAAGGCATTAACAACCTCATCCACACGAAGTAGATAAGCACTAATGTTTTCCTCATCCTTCATTCTTAACTCTTCAAATTGTCCTTTGAGATTTTGTATCTTTGCTTTCTTGACACCTTTATCTCCTTCATATATGCTTTGCAACTTATCCCAAATTCCTTTTGCATATTTACAATGCATAACTTTTATTGATTATGTTCTATGCAAACCTCTCAAAATTGCATTCATTGCTTTTGAATTGTAATGTTGTAGAAGCTTACCTTCCTTATCTGTAGGTGGATCAACTGGTGGTATGTATCCATTTTCAACTACTTCCCAAATTTCATTGCCAAGTGCCATCAGGTGAACCTTCATTCTCATACTCCAATATATATAATCACTTCCATCAAATATTGGTGTTGAATTATCTGAGGACACATTCTTAGAATCCATTATGTTCTTGAAAGCTTTTCCTTCAAGTTGTTAAACTCTTCTGAAGGAACCCACTCTGATACCAATTGAAGAACACAAGCTTATATTGAGAGGGGGGTGAACAGTATAAGACCACTTTTTACTTTTCTTTCCCAATCAATATTATGCAATGTATAGATAGCAATATCAATAATAGTAATCAAAGCAATGCATAAATCACCACACACAATAGAGACACCAATTTAATATGGTTCACCCAATGTGGGCTACTCCATGGAGAAAATATTTCACTAAAATTTTCTCAATCAATCTCTTGGGAATCCTTTCCCTATTACAATGTTTATGGATCTCTATCCAAAGGAGACACCAATCCCCTAATCAAGTTTATGGATCTCTATCCATAGGAGAACTCCTTTCTCCTTAGCTCTGACTGGTGATCTTCTAGAAGAACTGTTGCCCCCACTACTCTGGCTAATGGATCTCTATCCACTGAAGACACCTGTCCTCACTACCCTGGCTAATGGATCTCTATCCACTAGAGACTATCATCCTCTATACTCTATCACCTTCAAAGCTCTATCTCAAATCTACACTAAACACAGTCCTTCGATCTAGCACAAATCTTCTCAATATCTATCTCTGGTCTAGCACAAACCTATCCTCAAATCTGCACCAAACTCTATCCTCAAATCTATACTAAACATAGTCCTTCGGTCTAGCACAAATCTATCCTCAATATCTATCCTGATTTTCACTAAACATAGTCCTTCGGTCTAGCACAAATCTATCCTCAATATCTATCCTCAAGCCTTAACACAAAGCTTGACTTAATCTCAAATCAACTCTATTGGATCTGCCCCAAACCTTAACTTAAGGTTTGAACAAATCAATCAATCAACTCTACTCTCAAGTCTTCTCAAAGACTTATCTCAAATCTACCTTGTAAGCTTCCACAAAATCTCACACTAATCTATCCACAAGTCCTCTCTAGAACTTGTCCAATTCTGCTCAACAAGTCCTCACTAGAACTTGTCCAAATCTACTCTAATCTGTATTGTAAGCTTCCACAAAAGCTCACACAAATCTATCCACAAGTCTTCTCAAAGACTTAAAATCTTCTCAATAAGTCCACACTAGAACTTATCCAATCTCATAGAAACATAAAGAGAATTGTTAGAGACTCAATATGCTTCACATTCATCACAATGCTCAATCACTTTCAATCACTCTTTTAGAAACATATAGATAATTGTTAGAGACTCAATATGCTTCACATTCACCTCAATACTCAATCACTTTCAATCACTCTTTTAGAAACATATAGAGAATTGTTAGAGACTCAATATGCTTCACACTCATCAACTCTCAACCTCTTTCTCAAATCAATTTATAATATAGAATAATTTGTTTCATAGAACTTGAACAATCACTTCAACATATTCACTTGACTAGGCTCAACCAACTCTACTCAACCAATCACTCAATGAAATAATCCTTGCTCACAAACCCTAGTCCAAACATATGAACACTCACTCAAATATTTCCAACAATGCTTATCAACCAATCTCACATAACAATGATACTCATGTTCTTTCCAAACCCTAGTTCAAGTTCTTCACTCAATTCAATCACTTCAACAACAATGCTTATAAAACAAGGTTTTATCAACAACTCTTAATTCCAGAAAACCTTGAAGCATTAATTAAAAACACACTCAACAATGCTTAACCAAACAATCCTTTTCACTCCAACTTTTCATTCACAATTTTCAACAATCACTCACTAGGAAGAATATGCCCATACCTTTTGTTGGATGTAAAAGTACCTTTAGAAAACCTATCTCAATCACAATTTTCTTCTTTCCAATTCCAATGGTTAGACACAACAATATTACTTCAACACTTTCCCAAAAATATTCCTTAGACACAAAACAATCACAACTCAATTTATGCCTTATTTCTCCCTTTTAAAATAACACTCATCATACCATACATAAAGATAATTTCTTGATACACCTTATAAACTCCAACTTAAAATAATATCCAACACCATAAAACATCAACCAAACACCTTACAATCCTTTCAAAACATTTGAGCAAATAACATTAAAAATTTAATTTTGCAAAACCCTTATAACTCCCTTTTCTACCTTAGAACCAATTTAAAATATGCAAAAATTAATTTTTAAATGCCCAAACTATATTCCCAAAATTTTTGGCGCCCAAGATTAAAGCATACCTCTTTCTTCCCCAAAAGGGGTTTCGGTGAGATTCGATCCATCGTCTCCTCAAGCCTAAGCACCTTAGCACTTGGGAGCCCACCGCATGGGCTACTAATGCCCACGTGAAGGAAGGAAGAGTCCCTTCCTCTTATGCCTTCGTCATTGTTTGACTTTCCATGAAACTCGCACACTCTAACTCCGCTTTGGATGCAACGCAATTCTTAAAGCTCGCAATAATATTCGAAGGCATGGTAAGGTTTGGTAAGGTGGGAGTTCCCCCCTTATATACACGTTTTAATTTTCTCCTCACGTCGATGCTTTGTAATTCGAAATCAAATTTCGAATTTTAATTTTAATAACCCACCTTAGGGTTATTTAACCTTAGCTTAAATTAATTTATAATTAATAATTAATTTAACTAATAAATTAATTTATAATTAATTTCAAACTTCCTTTGCATAATATTATAAAATAATATTATAATATTATTTACTTGGGCTTTTTCTTGCACTTTGGACCTCATCTGACTTCCTGGAACCGGGTCTTGAAACTGAAACCGAATTATCCTTTTGCATTTATTTGAGAACCTGAAACGGATGCTGCCAACTAAAACTGCCACTGACTGGTGCTGAAAGTTTGACATCAATGACCACTCACTCTTGACATCAATGACAACTTATCACTCAAAATGTCCAACAAAGAAAGGAGCATTGAATATTCTCTAATTTTCTAAGAATTATCCCTGGCACCTTGAACAGAGAAAGGAAATAAAAATGAATGCTTTGTAAAGTAGTTTTAACCATAAGGGCCTTACCAGATTGCCTCAAGAGCACCCTTTTCCACCTCGCTAGCTTCCTCTAGACTCTCTCCACCACCGATTTCCACAAAGAAGCTTTGAATCCACCTTTGAAGAGTGGCATTCCCAAGTAAATAGATGGAAGGGAATCAATTGCACACCCTAGGATTTCAGTAATTTTTCTCTACCTTCTAACTGGTGTGTTGAAGAAATAAATCTTACTTTATCTAAAGCTAGTCTTCTGCCCAACGTCCTACTCGTAGTAAGAGAGAATGGATTTAATCACTCAAGCTTGTAGAATCGAAGCCAGGAAGGATAGCAATGTATCATATACAAACTGACAATGCAAAATTGGACCAGAATCACTTGTAGTATTAATGCCTACTATAGAAGGTTTGACTTTGATATCTCTTCTCACGGATTCTACCAATAGGATGAATAAATAAGGAGATAAGGGATCCCCTTGTTGGAGACCCTTGCAACTACCAAAATAACCTATCAAGGATCCATTAACAATGATAGAAAACTTCATCGATGAAATGTAGGCTTTAATCAAACTCAACCATTCTTGATTAAATCTAAATTTCTCCATACATTTTAACAAAAATTACCAGGAAACCCGATCATAGGTCTTATTCATGTCAAGTTTTAGAAGATTATATGGTCTGCCACTCTTATCCAGAGAGTGTATCAGTTCATAAATTTCAATGATGCCATAAAGAATTTGTCTTCTATCCACAAACCCACTTTGGGGTAAATCAATAATACCTGGAAGGTGGACTTTTAATCTATTTGCTAATTTTTTTATTAGAATTTTTAGAAGTGTGTTGTAGAGGCTAATGGGCCTGAAATACTTGAATTCCTTAGCACCTTTCATCTTAGGAATAAGAACAAGGAAAGTAGATTTGATGTCAGGTGGAATAAAATTTGATGCTTGGATTTCCTCCATGTCATTACAGATATCTTCTCCCAAAATGTGCCAAAACCTCTAGAAAAAAATTTGTGAGAATCCATCCGGGCCTAGAGCTTTGAGGCCCCCCATAAATAACCACCTCCCTAATTTCCTCATCACTGAACGAGGCACACAAAGCAGAGTTTATTTCTACCAAAATCGAAGTAGGTATATTTTGAAGAAGTCTCTCTTCCACGAGTGGGTCCTTTTCTTCAATGTCACACAAGAGATCTCTGAAATACCTAAATTCTTCATTCCTAATGTCCTCAATATCTTTGAATACCATCCCATTGGCACAATGAATTTATCTAATCCTGTTATTGCTTCTATGCCTCAAGGTAGAGGCATGAAAAAACTTTGTGTTTCTATCTCCTTCCCAGAGCTAGAGATATTTGGATTTTTGCCGCCATAGCATTTCCTCCTCAACCAACGAGTTATGATATTTTGATATCAGTTCCTTTTATCTAATTTTGTTCCTTTACTCTACTTCCCTTGATGCTATATCAGCTTCGAACTCCTTTAATTGCATGGATATCTCATTTTTCCTTTGTAATATGTCTCCAAAGATAAATTTATTCAAAGTTTTCAGATTAGCCTTCAAAAATATTAACTTAGAAGCCACTTGGGAAATAAAAGGATCAAAGAAAGTCTGTGGCCATTAGGCTTTAATTATGGCCTCTATATCTGAGTGTTGCAACCACATCGCCTAAAATCTAAACGACCTAGGGATTTTTTTTTATTTGAAAATTTTCCAAGACTAATGGATTGTGATCAGACTCGATTTTAGGCAAGGAACAAAGGAGAGCGTAATCCAAAAATGGGAGACCTTCCTTTGAAACAAGAACTCTATCTAGTCTGATTTGAATGTTCTGACTTCCCACCCACCTGTTAATCTAGGTAAATTTAGATCCTTTCAACTCTACGTCCATCAGCTCTTGGTTGTTCACGAAAGAAGCAAACTCTTCCATGCTTCTAGAATTTACATCAGAGCCCCCTTTCTTATCATAGGGATAGAGTGGGGTATTAAAATCCCCTGCAAGAAACCAAGCCTCATCCTTAAACAAGCCTCTCATGGAACTCAGTGAATCCCAAAGAACAACCTTATTTGGACCAATGTTAGGAGCATAAATGTTAGAGAGATCCACTTAAATCTTGAATTTTTGCAGCAAAAAAGAATATTTATCACCCTTTTAGATATAAGAAGTACATAACCATCCAATTTTGTGGGATCCCAAAGGCATAGAAGACCTCCTAAAGCCCCAATAGTATAATTTATTGTGAACTCAGCTTCCTTCTAGATGATGTCCTTGGTAATTTTTGCATTGGTCCTATCCATTTTGGTTTCCTAGATAAATATAATGTCTAGATGAACTTATTTTTTGATAGATGCCAAAATCCTCTTCTTTGTAGGCCCATTTAGGCCTCTTATATTCCAAGAGAGCATCTTCATTTGTATGGTTTGGGAGATTTTCCCCCGTTCAGGGATTGGGGGGTCCACAAAATGATTCCAACTTGAGTTGTTTATTTTTATTCTCTTCTTTCTCAAATTTAAGCTAAGTTTGAATTCCATCAACGATTTTTGATTATGCTATTTTGAATCTTACCATATTTTTTGTGGGTTTACCAGGCTTTCGAGTAGTCCCCACATCCATTTGAATTTTTTCAAACTTTTGGTTTTAGACCTGGAATTTGAAGTTCTCGAAGATCCTGCTCTCGTACACTAGGATTTTTTCAAGTCAAGCAGAGTTGGAGACTCTGATTCCTAGAACTCAAGTTCAGAAGCCTTCTGAGGAGAACTGAGTTGAGTTCCTCTCCTAGAATGCAAGTTTAGTATCCTTCTGGGGAGAACTAAGTTCCTTAAAAATTGGATCTTGAGAAGCTAGACATTGGTAGGAATTGTGAATAAATTTTTATGGAATACAGGTCTCAGTTTTTAGGGCTACCAACTTGACAAGGCTACCCTATGAGTCTTGGACCACCACCTCATTGGACTAAGACACATTAAATGGTATGATTTGATACACAATATTATCTCCCATTTCCAGCTTATTCAGGCTCGAATCAGATTGTCTTGTTCGAGAAGGAACCATTTCTTCTTAGATATTTTCGACTAGCTTTTTTAACCCATTCTTCTATGGAGCTCCACTACCAAAATATTTATGAGGGCAAGACCCCATCGCATGCCCAAATGTCTGACATGAATAACACCTAATGGTTCGATTATCATAGACTATCTATTGCATCCAAGGACCCTGCTTGGAGATAAGTTCAATGTGGCATAGTAGCTCAGCCTTCAAGTCTACAATTATGCACATCCTAGCAAATATCATCATATAATTGGCTCTGGTGGCTAATTCAACAAGAAATAGTTCCCCAATGGCTTTGGCTATACCCTTTAGGATATCTTCATGCCATAAATGAAATGGCAAATCAGGTAGGTGAACCCAAAGGAGTGCTAGATTAATATTTTGAGTCTTGGGGCCTCCCCCAAGAATCCATTTGGAGTCTTCCTCGTAGCTCAACTTGATAAGGAAGAAAGCGTTGGATAGAGCCACAATATCAAGGGAGACCAAGGGTTTCCATTTTAATAGAGCCCATAATCGAATGAAATCGAGGTTTGATCGGGTTCCCTGAAACTTCCCAACCAGGTTCAATGAGCCTTCAACCATGGTAGTATTAACCAACTCATCTAAAATGACAAGTTTATTGCTGACTGGAGAAAGGTTAAAAAGTGCTTTCGAGTCCTGAGAAAATAAACTCCTAGTGGTAATCGCAGTGAAAGAAGACTCACCCGAGTTAAATGGATGATCGCTTCTCGAGGACCCCTTCATGGGTTCACCACAGGACACTACCAGACCCACTAGCTTCGTAGCTCCAAAAATACAATGGGAGGGCCTCCCAAGGACCACTTGCTTTTACTGACCATCAACTTTCTCGAGCTCACCACTCGCTTGCAAATTGCCCTCGTAACTGCTGATGCGTGTCATTAATAGCATCATTAAATATTATGATTTATCAATTCGAGGTGGTGTCCAAGGCTATCTACGATAGAAGGTTAGGGCAAAGTACAATTCAGGAATTCAGATTTCAAGCATTTATTGGGTGAAACAGATTTAGGTTTAGCCTTTTGGTGTCACACTAAACCTAGTCTATAGAATGGAAACTTGTAGGAATTGAAAATTAATTCTAATTTCAGAAAATTAAAGTTAACTACAAGTGCAGGAATTGAAATTGCTGAATTGAAATCTAATCTACTTTTGCAGAATTGAAATAACATAATTGAAATTGCTAAATTGAAATGTTGCTGAAATGAAATCCTAAATTACACTTGCAGAATTGAAACCTAGTTTACTCTTGCAAAATGGAAATGATGCTTGGAAATGAAACTTATGCTAAAAACACTTGTCAATGTCCTGCCACAAAAGGTCATCAAGCTTCTACTACAGGAATTGACAGCAAAATGAAATCTGCTGAAAATTGAAAGTTGCTAAAACATAAAAATAAGGGAAACATGGAAAGTAGAGGAAACAGGGGAAACAAATGTCTAATCTAATTTGTCAGCTGACACTCACACAAATGTTGCATATAAACATAATGGAAAATATAAATACATTACACAAACTTAAAACAAGAAAATAAAATCTGACAAGCAATCTGTTAATTCTGTTGTAGCAAAATTACAGATTAAAACTTGTCATAAAAATCCTCCTTCTAGACCTAAAAGTGGGCCCATACTTCCTGATCTAGAAGGAGGTGGGAAAAACACTCCTTAACTAATTAACAATCACACTTTCTCATAAACAAAAATTGATAAAAGAACTACACTTTATTTCTGTCAGAACTGTTACAGAAAATGTTGCACTATGCTATTTGCTGCTACTAACTACTCTCCTATAAAATAATCCCCTAATAGCTCAACCAAGGAGGGAGATATGTTATTTATAATAAAATATTACAATGTATTTCATGCTCATATTAGCCTATTTGCTATTTTACAGTGATTTGCCAAATAATCTACAACTGAATAAGTCTTATTCTGGACAGTTTATGTTGCAGCAACACTCATTGGCCCTTAGAAGGCATATTCAATGGTGGGAGTACATTGGAGGAGTCTTAAAATATCTTGTACACCTATCTCCACTTTAAAATATCACTTTCCTAACTTACAACTTATTTGCCTATTATGCTGCAACAAATATGGGTCTATTTTAGGACAGATCAGTTGCTTTAGTTGATCTTTTTCGTGAGCTGTGTCTTTTGGTCAGCAAGGAATGGTGGGGACAACTGTAGAAGACTTTCCCTATCTTCCCTCAACCTTAAGTTTCCTTTTCAACTACTTGAATACCGCAAAAATTCAAATAGAAGCTTTTTCCCCAGTTATTCCGAAGATCTTCGGAATAACTGGCTATAGATGCAATGTAAGCTCAAATGTCTTCAGAATGCTTGTTTTGGTTGCTGCTTTCAGGTAGGTCTTTAACTCCAGCTCCCAGGAGGTGATTCCAACTGACTTCATCCTTCCTTATTGGTAAATTCCATGCCTTCCTTCATAGTGATAGGTGGCTAGAATTTGTATGGACTGTCACCTATTATTTCTAGCTATCAAAACATGCCCAGTTGCCCTTTTGGAGTGCTCATAACTTGTGCCTCGTAACTCCAATGTATACCAAATTGTATCCATGTGTTATTGGTTGTATGAACTACATTTGGTTCGATTTTCAGCTCTTAACTCTTCAGGAATTTCTCCCAACATCGTTGTCAAGTTGGCCTCTAACACATATTTTCACCAAAATTTCTAGCTGTCAAAAAGTGTGAAACTATCATTTTGTGGGCCCCATAACTTCCATATTACTTGTCCATATGCCTTCAAATTCGGGTCATGTGTTCTCTCTACTATGAAGTACCATTGGTATGAATTTGGTACCTTAAATCACTTTGGATCATTCCTAGTAGATCCGCCAATGTTCCCCTTAACGTAGATTTGCACCTGTTAACAACTCCAGAAAAGACTAAGGCATGAACATTGAGTAAGCACCAAAAAGAATGAGCTCCAGAATGATGTAACCTTCATAAATTTTTATCTACAACTCGGATTGACTTGCTTCAAAAAGCAAAGTTGTAGTTCTCGATGAGAGGAATCTGTTCATGCCATCAAAATGTAATTTTACTATAGTATGACACCATAATTGACATGATACTCATTTTTGACCTTTTACAAGTATACCTAGACTGTGTTGACAATAATGACAAAACATCCTAGGGCCTCCTTTACTCAACATACAACATTTGGCTACATGTTTTATTTGCTACTTAATCAACTGAAACAGTGCATAAAATGCTGAAAATAGTCAAAACAGGGGTATAATGTTCCAAACATAAAATCATGCAAATAATTAACAAATAATATATTTTAATCAACTATTTGGCAATTAACTTGTCATGTTTGGTAATATGACAGTTTTTTATATGTCAAACATAGTGCAATAATGAGGCATTTTTGGGCCTCATCATCCCCCCCATCTTGAACTGATGCATGCCCTCATGCATCCTAGTAGGCCATAGTAATATGCATGTTTTATCATTGTGAAAACATATCCTTTGCCACCTGCTACCTGAGAAATTCCTCCTTGCTGCACTATATCAAGAATTTTGCAATTAAGCACATGTATGACTTTGTTTCTGCCTTTCTACAAGTTTTAGTGCTGCAAGGTACCTCTTAAAGGCTTGATATCATGTGATTCATCTTGCAATAACCTTATTGTGGAACCATATTTGGCAGATGCATTACTACTGGTGGAATTTTCTATTCTTAACAACATTTCAGCCTGAATGCCTATTTCTGTTGTTTGCACCTTTTGAACAAAATTGATAAAATTTTGATTTTGAAATGCTTGAGGGATGTACTTACGTGTGGTAGAGCCTTAGGAACCTCAATATTTGATGTACCCTATTCTTTTTGCTATTCTATAGCATTTTCAGCAATTTTGGTACAGTTTTTGCTTATTCCGAAGATATCCTACTTATTCCAAAGATATGCCTATTTATTCCGAAGATGCATCATAAAATGCAGAATTGACATATTTTTCAAAATTTTGCTACAGATTATGTTGTGGAATCATCTCTAGGGTGTGTAAGCATTCCATAATATCAAAAATTCCTTCTCCATATTTTTGTTTACTCCATGTCTATTTTGCTATTTTTGCACCTTTGAAACAAAATTGACAAAAAATTTTGAATTTGAATCTTTTTGGAGGGATGTACTACTTGTGGTGGGATGATTTTGAGCTTTAGGAACCTCAATATTTGATGTGCCCTACTCTTTTTGCTATTCTGCAGCATTTTCAGGAATTTTTGGCACAATTTTTTCTTATTTCAAAGATCTTCTAGATAAGACTTTTATTTCGAAGATGTCTCTGCTTATTCCGAAGATGCATCTAAAAATGCAGAAATGACCTCATATGCAAAAGTTAGCTGTATATTTTATTCTGGACCCATCTCTAGGGTATGTGAGCCATCAAAAATCCCCTCTATCCTTTTAGATGTTATTCTTCATTTTGTATATTGTTATTTTATTGCAACAGTAGTAAAACAAAATCTTTAGGTGCATTTTCCAGATTATCCTCCTCAAATTTATGAGACAATTGTGAGATATAAACTTGCAGTTCTCCTTCTAAAACCTGCCCTACTAATTGAAATAGAATTGCTGCCATGTCTGTCCCAAAATCAGGTTTTTGTACAGTTTTGAAGTTCTCATGCAACTAAGGGCAGAAGGGGGTGTTTCTTGACATTTTGAACATGTTCCATTTTCAACTTGCCAATATTGTATGAATAGTTTATGCCAAATACCGATTATCATACACTAAATTCTAAATGCTTACTATGACTTAAATGCAAGAAACACATACCTTACTGTCCTAAAAATTGATCATGCACCTTACAAGCTGCTTCTGGTGATTGTTAGCAAGCTATCTGAAAACATAAATATACACATGTGCAATGTGAGATTTGTACAATGGTGGAACAATGATGGGTGGATCAACAAGGCAATGCACACCAGAAAACCGATTTTCATGCAAGCCAACTCAGCAGCGCCTCAAGGAGGTTTTCACTACTGAATTATTCATTTTTTTTCTTTTTTTCATTTTTTTTTCATCAGAAGAGGCTGCCATTTCTAGTTTTCAACCAACTTCTGTCATTTTTTTTCAAGTGCCTCAATAAAAGAGAATGTCTCTCATGAGGCTAAAATGAGAGAGAATGTATCTCACTCTTATTTGGAAAAGAACAATCCTTATTGTACAAAAACATGTCAATATTTGTATGAAAACACCATCTTTTTCTATTGAAATCTGCAACAATGATGCAACCTTCCTTTCTAGATGAGTAGTAAGAATCTGCTTATGTCATAATTTAACTCCTTATTGATGGAAATGAAGTACTGACTTCATTGTTCCTCCTCCATGCTGAAATTGATGCTTGTCCTCATGTATCCCCATTTTGTGGGACATGCCTTTTGTTGCAATTTGTTTTTTCTCTCTTTCTCTTTTTCCTCTTTTTTTTTCTCTCTTTTTTCCTCTTTTCTTTTTTTTTCTCTTTTTTTTCAAATTTTTCTCTTGTCTTGCTTGTGCCCATGAAGGAAGTTCACAAGCAAGATTATTCTCTTTTTGCTTTTCTTGTATTTTTTTTTTTTTTTCAAACTTTTTATCATCACTCTGAATCTGACATGGAAGAGAAACTCTCTTCCATCTTATGTACATCCAATTGTGGAATCTCCTTCAAGAACTCTTCCTTAGTTAATGGTGCATGGTATACCCGAAGGCAATGTCCATTCACCACTAACTTCCTCCATGAATCACCAATGGGAGAAAGAAGCACTACTCCATATCTGAAAAATTCTTCAATCAAGTGTTGTCCATGCCTCCTAGTCTGCAAAATTTTGTCAATCTATGCTTGAAACAATTCAATACCAATTCCCAAAGATGTTAAGTGCATACATCAAGATGAAATCTTGACATACCCTTGTAATTCCATGCAAAGGGATTGAAATATTGTTTCAAAACAACAAACAATTTTTCTTTTTGTTCATAAGTCAGTCAACTAATAATGTTCAAGAATTTTCTTGGTTGTACTTCAATTTGTTTCATTCCTAGGAGGACAAAATTTACCCTTTTGTAATTGCTTACTAAAGAGTTTAATGGAAGTAAATTTTCTATGTGCAGATTTTCTAATTTTTCTCCTTTATCCAAGGCTGATTTCTATGTGTTTGGACTAAAGGGTTTTTGTGTATCTCCATTGATTTTTATCTCTTCAAGCTCAGGTAAGGTCTTGTTTGAGCACAGTTGGATGTTGCTATAGTCAATAACATTTCCTACAGTATTTTTATCATATTCAGCTACATAGACAGGGGTTACCTATCCTGTATTATTCATATTGGACACAGGTTGGGCTGGAGGTAGTGGTTTATTTACTTGCCCTGTTTGTTGTTGTTGAGATCTCTCTTTGAGAAGAATTCAGACTAGGCAACAAATTTTGCATCTCTAGGATATTTCTGAGTTGTGGAAGTAAATGACATTCATCAATGATATGTCCCTGTGAACAAATGCTACAAGTAACTAAAATGGTTGTTTTGTTCAAGGGATAGTCTTGTATATCTGCCATGATGTCTTCCCAACACCTAGTACAAATTTGTTTATACTACCCTAATGATTTGGATCTAAAAATGGCAGTACTAGCAGATGGCTCCTCTAAAATTTTCAAGAGATCTTATGTTTCCTGATAATGAGGATGATGAATTCTTTCAATTTTATCAAGAATTTCAAACATAGGTAATTTAACCCCTAAGTGTGAAGATCACCTCCCTATGGTTTCTTGCTTGTTTTCTAAATGGACTAAAATGCAACTATCAATAATTATTATTTATACTAGTTATTACATTCAGATTTTACTCTAAACTTCACAACTTAGCACAATAATAATTATTTGACTACTTTTACCCTCTAACAACACCGTGATCCCCAAAAACGATGCCAAATGATGCATGTCGTTAATAGCATCATTAAATCTTATGATTTATCAATCCGGGGTGGTGTCCAAGGCTATCTACGATAGAAGGTTAGGGCAGAGTACAATTCAGGCATTCAGATTTTAAGCATTTATTGGGTGAAATAGATTTAGGTTTAGCCTTTTGGTGTCACACTAAACCTAGTCTGCAGAATGGAAACTTGTAGGAATTGAAAATTAATTCTAAGTTCAGAAAATTAAAGTTAACTACAAGTGCAGGAATTGAAATTGTTGAATTGAAATCTAATCTACTTTTGCAGAATTGAAATTGCTAAATTGAAATGTTGCTAAAATGAAATCCTAAATTACACTTGCAGAATTGAAACCTAGTTTACTCTTGCAGAATGGAAATGATGTTTGGAAATGAAACTTATGCTAAAAACACCTGTCAATGTCCTGCCACAAAAGGTCGTCAAGCTTCTACTATAGGAATTGACAACAAAATGAAATCTGTTGAAAATTGAAAGTTGTTGAAACATAAAAATAAGAAAAACATGGAAAACAGAGAAAACAGGGAAAACAAATGTCTAATCTATTTTGTCAACTGACACTCACACAAATGTTGCATATAAACATAATGGAAAATATAAATACATTACACAAACTTAAAACAAGAAAATAAAATCTGACAAGCAATATGTTAATTCTACTGTAGCAAAATTACAAATTAAAACCTGTCATAAAAATCCTCCTTCTAGACCTAAAAGTGGGCCCATACTTCTTGATCTAGAAGGAGGTGGGAAAAATACTCCTTAACTAATTAACAATCACACTTTCTCATAAACAAAAATTGATAAAAGAACTGCACTTTATTTCTGTCAGAATTGTTACAGAAAATGTTGCACTATGCTATTTACTGCTACTAACTACTCTCCTATCAACTAATCCCCTAATAGCTCAACCAATGAGGGAGCTATGTTATTTATAATAAAATATTACAATGTATTTCATGCTCATATTAGCCTATTTGCTATTTTACAGTGATTTGCCAAATAATCTACAACTGAATAAGTCTTATTCTGGATAGTTTATGCTGCAACAACACTCATTGGCCCTTAGAAGGCATATTCAATGGTGGGAGTACATTGGAGGAGTCTTAAAATATCTTGTACACCTATCTCCACAAAAATGAGTCTATTTCAGGACAAATCAATTACTTTAGTTGATCTTTTCCGTGAGCTATATCTTTTGGTCGTCAAGGAATGGTGGGGACAACTGTAGAAGACTTTTCAACTGCTTGAATACTGCAAAAATTCAAATAGAAGCTTTTTCCCCAGTTATTCCGAAGATCTTTGGAATATATATATATATATATATATATTGCTTGCTTTGTGGAATATATTGCATAAATATATTGTTGGTTTTGTGAATTTATATTGTGGAAGTATATTGCTTGTTTGTGAAAGATATATTATGGAAATTTATTTTGTAGAAGAATATATTGTGGAAATATATTGCTTGATTTGTGGAATATGTTGCGAAAATATTTTGTTGGTTTAATGAATTTATATTGTGAAAATATATTGCTTGTTTGTGAAAAATATATTGTGGAAATATATTGCTTGCTTCGTGGAATTTATTGTGGAAATATATTGTTGGTTTTATGAATTTATATTGCGAAAATATATCACTTATTTATTGAGAAGATATATTGCTTGTTTTGCTTTGAGAAAAAAGAAGGCTTAAAATGTTTATTTGGATTTGGAGTCCATTGTAAATAAGAAAATTATGGAAAGTTTCCTTGTCTTTGGGTGTGGAGTCCATTGTTAAGTGAAATATTATGGGGTATTTCACATAATATCTTAAAGTGGGTGTGGAGTCCATCTATAGGGAAGAAATAAGGGGGTTCCCTTATTTGCTTTGTATATTTTAAAACATGGAAAAATAAGTTGAGCGCGGAGTCCATCTTGGATGAAGAAATTTATGGGGTTTCTTCATGTGATTTAAAAAAAAAATAGAAATGTAAAGGATCGATTTCTATATGAATGCTTGATATAGTGGATTGAGTATATAGAAATTAAATGGCTTGTTTATTTTCTTTATGATTGCATTAGATGCATGGATTTTGAAATAAGCATCTCAGAGTGCATTCATACCTGCAAATGAGTTTTTGTGATCCCCACCTTCCTATCAAAAGATCATGAAGGTCATAGGATGAATATAGCAGATCAAGATGATGCCTCTTTGTTTTTATGTAACAATAGAAGGGATTAGTTTGAAAAATCCTCTTGGAGAAAAAGGATCTATTGTAATAGAATTCAAGGACTTAATATTTATAAATCTGAACCTTTATTTGGATGTTTTTCATGGTGCCATTTTGATTATTGGTTTTATGATTTTATCAATGCTATTGGAGCTAATTCTTTGATCTATAGGTTTTATTAGATTTATATGTAAGATTAAGATAAGAGAGTATTTATGCTTCCACTCTAGAATTTTCTCTTACACTACACCAAAAAAGACTTTTAAGGATGACTAAAATATGATGGTTTTTTACGGTAGTAAAAACCATCCTAATAGATCCTAAGAGGGCAGTTTTAAATCACCCTCACAAAATAAAGCTTTTAACGACACCTAAAATATGATTATTTATGACGATAAAAAATCGCCTTAACAGGCCTAAGAAGGTGGTTTTAAAACAATCTCTTATAACCCACCCTCTTAGGGAACCCTAAGAGGGTGGTTTAAAACTACCCTCTTAGAGTATCACATAAAAAAATATTTAAAGATCCTAAGAGGGTGTTTTAAAACCGCCCACTTAAGGTCTCACCTAAAAATATATATAACAGACACATGAAAAAACTTCAACAAATCTCCCTCTGTGTTTTGAAATGTCATTGTAGGGCGAGCAAAAGGTCTGCCTAACATAAGCAACCTCGAAAATTGGTGGATCATTGGGCTTTTAACCTAATGGTCACAGGTTCGAGTCCTATTATACCCAATTGTAAAGATCGTCTCTATTTTAAAATAGCCAGATGAAGCTCTATTTTAAAATGATTGCTATGGATTGTTAAAGAATCCCCTATGTTTGTAATATCTTCTTTTTTTTTCCCTGCATTAACAGTAAGCTGTTGATATGGTGTTTTTGTTGTTACTTTATATCATGCCTTTATTCCCTATATGTTAAGTGAATGCAAAGTTTACAAGGTGACAAAGACAAGGGTTGCTTCTAAGTATCTAGAGGATAAATAGTTTGATCTTTCTCCTACAATTGAATCTATGTCCATTCAGGGATTTGATAACAACTATAAATTGAGCACATAAGGTGATTGAATTCTCACATCGGATGAAGCATTGGTATCACATTGAGGAACTACTATCCAGATGTGACCTGATGACATTCTAATATCCCTAATTCATCTGTTACATTTTTTAATCAATCACTTGTTTCTAATGATGAACTTGCTGACTTTTTATGCCTTGTTGTTAAGACACTTACTCTTACATTGCCTATTGGAATCTCCAAATGATCAGGCCTAAGTGATTTTTTATTGCATACTTTTTTCATTTAAAAAATAAATATAATATTGTTGGAGATGTGTCTATTAAAGTTGCCTTCTGCTTCATAGTTATATTCCATTTTTTAATGTTGGGCATTTGTTGCAGATTAAGAAGGATAGTGAAGTTGAGCGCTTATCTCTTGAAGCCAGTGAACTACATAAATCAAAGAGGGAGTTACTGGAGGTTATGGAGAAAAAATGTACAGAGCTTAATGAGAAGAATAACACAATAACATCATATTTGGACAAGATTATACGTATTAATTTGCCATCATTGTAGTATTCTGCGTATTTTAATATTGTGTTTCTATATTTAGTTAAACTTTCAAATATGACATAAAATTATGTATTTTTGGTCTAGGCATGTTGGTTTATGATGTCTTCAAAGACTTTGGTTTTCCATATTTGCAAGATTTAAAGTTCATACATGTTTTGTACTTACACATTTATAAATTTCACATGTTGTCCTTTCTATTTTGAAATATTTGTTAACTTACATAAGTTTTATAACCAACTTATCAATAAGCCATTTATAGTGTGTGTTTATGTACATCCAGTGCTCTCTTATATTCTCAATTTGGGAAAATATTATATGGTATTTTGCTTGTTGATGAGGAATTCAAAAATACAGAAGCCTTTACACAAGTTATGTGAAAGTTTAATCTTATCTTTTGGTGCCATAGTATATATCTTTGATGTACTATTTTATTTTACATGGTTTAGTCAGAAATATGACATGCATGTAATAGTGACCAAAATTGGTGTTTCCTTGTATTTCACATTGAACATTTGGTATGATAATAATTGTGATGCTTTTGGCTCATCTCTCTAAAATGAATAAAGGTGTATTCATTTCAATGTCTTAAAGAAAGAGGAGCTATCCACTTATTTAAAATAGAAACTATTAATCTTTCTATTTGTATGGAAGCATTATTGATGCTTTGAATTAACATTTGACATCAATGATTACAAAAGAGATTACCTTTTCTCCATTTACTTCTCCCTTAGTGGTCTATCTACATAACTATTATTTTATTTTCATTTAATATTGCATTGAACTAAGTATTTTTGCAGTTGATTTTGGTTTATGTAGTTGTTTATTAGTGTTTTGTTCTTCCCTTTTCAAAAGGGTTTATATTCTATTTATGAATAAAATCACTTCTACTCTATATTTGATGTTACCTCTTTTAGTTGTTGGCATTTGTCTTTATGAGTGACTCATTCTTTAGCTCCATCTCACTAGTATACAAAAACCCTTTGAAATTAAACTGACCTAAAATTGCAAGCAAAAAAGTAGATTGAAGTTCCCTTCATAGATTGGGTTTTGGGCGTATCATCTTTTTATCTTTCAACATGAGTTAACTTGTGACAGGGAACTTGGTCATGCTTCCAAAGAAGAAGAGGGATTGGTAGCTTGTCTACTATCTTTCACTACCTTGTTTCTACTTTGTATAAACTTACATGGTTTGAGATTTTTTATTTGTTGTCAGTTTATTGGTTCCTTGGTTGTTCTCACAAAATACGAGGTGGATTTTTATTGGTTTTACATGCCCAATCACCAAGGGCCTTGTCTACCATATTTCAAGGACTAAAATGGGCATCAAATCCTTGCATCCAAGTTCCCTGCACTGGCCATATTTTAGGCTCAAGGAGACATCTTTAAGATGTGATGCATTTGGAAACTATCCTATGGATATTCTAGGAATGTTGAAACACCCATATGACATCTTGGGGAATCCTAGGTACCTGGATAGTGTCTATCTCCTCGTGGGCTTAATAGAATTGCTAAAATAAAACAAATAAATAGACCTCAAAAAAACAAACTTCTCTTATATAGATCAAATGGCATTAGCTCAACCAGTTAAACTCATCGACTTTCAAGGAGGAGAGATAGGCTTGAATCTTGCCAATTAAAAAAAGGAGCCAAATCCCGGCTGTCTTGGAAATTCATTCCCCTTTACTGTAATGTCCCTGTATTGAAACTTTGTGGAAGATAGATTCCACCTTTTTCAATATTATTCAAGTATTTAAGATAATTCTCTTTGTTACCTGATTGGTTTGATATGCTTGTTTTTTTAATTGCCTATTGAGACCTGACAATAATGAGAGAATTTACAATTATCATGCTAAATATGAGCTAATTTAACTCCCTTAACAAACTCAAAATCCTTTTCAAAGGTGCTAGTTGTAATCCTCTGAACAAATTAGAAATAATGCTCGAGTTTGTCTTTGCCATCACACACAATAATAAATAATTTGTTATTACTATAATGGCTAATAATGGCTTTGGCAATAATCATGGTGTCAACCTCAGTTTTGCATACAACATTATGATCATAGGTTTGGCCTTCATGTTATAGCCCTTGTGTTCTCTTATGTTGCTTGAAGATGATGGAACTTTTTCTAGTTGGGGTTGTGATAAGATGGTGCTAGAGCTAAACTCATTCATGCAATTTTGGTTTAAAATGCTGTTAAAAGAAGTTTTAGATTATAAGACAATGGTAGTATTTTCACACAACAATGATGAGAATGTGTTACAAATGTGCCTATTTGTCCTATGAAGAAATTTTGGATATGAAGTTGAGAATGCTTAGTTATATTTGAGGGAAGATATTTTGGGCATAAATTTAACCAAATAATAGCTTTTCCCCTTCTCCTCATGGGTTGGTGGGCTATATACACATCGTTTGACACCCAATATACCCATACGAAGACTATTGAGGTGGAAAATATAGTCTATCCTAATGTCTTAACATGGATCCATTTGATCCAACAAGTGGAGTTGGACCATTATTCAACATCCTTTCAAGGAAGTCAGTGCAAGATACATTGATAGCCCACTCAACCATCCACAAACCCCCCTTCACTCATGGCATTAAATTTAAGAAAGAGATAAGTTTGGCCTTCAGTGTAACCTGCAAAAAAATAGTTATAGTTCAAAAAGTAACAATAGGATGGGATAGATCAAGCCTAAAAAGTGCTATTTACAGTGTGCAGGATATTGGTAAGAAATCCAAACATGAAATATTTATTCTGGGGGAATTGAGGGAAAATATAGTTGTTTGCAGTGTTGTTTTTACAATATTATTGGAAAATATGAAATTTTCAGCCCCATCGACTTGCTCTAAGCAAGGCTCTGATGGGAGTTTCTATTCCTCTAGGAGTCCTGTTGGTGACCTTGCAACATCATGCATTGGCTAAGAACAAATGTTTGGGTAGGAAGGCAAGAAAGTTGTAGAAAAATATGAAGAACAATGAAACCATCCATGCTACAACACATGCCACAAACACTTCCAGAAGATGATAATGAATAAACATGGTAGAATCAACACATAGGATTATAGGTTTTTTGAGGAGTACAATGATACAAATTGAAAAAAGCATAATTGTTGTAGTCACACTTATCCTATATGACATAAATGGGAAGGGATCTGAGATAGGAAAGGTCATTGTAGAGGAAGAAAATTATTAGGTCTTTGCAAGAGATGGAAGGTACCCTCAACTGTGTTTAAAATAGACTACAAATTTGAAAACATGAATACAAAATCCCAAGATGCTATGCATATCAAATGTCTAACCAATTTTCCAATCATTTCTATAAAAATTTCTTTTGGTTAATATATTTTAGTAGCCTTCAATATCTAAGATCTGGTCTCTATCGTGAAGTATTGGTAGTCATTGAACTCTTCTTTTTATCATTTATATAGACTAGTTTGAGACAACTAGATGTTCAGATACAATGTGTTGCCATGTGTGCATCATATTTGAATATGCAATTTTGTTAACCTACCTTCACTAAATTACATTTATTAACTATCTTCTTGACTTTGACATTAGTTGCAAAGGTAAGAACCTCCCAATGTCTTGGCTGAATTTAATAGCTAGTATGTCAAACTCGATTCATTAATAGTGGTGGTAGCAGACTTTGCATGGTAACTAACAACTTTATCCACATTTGTACTGTATCATTCAATCTTTGTGGTGATGAATAAGGTTTTGTCACTAGGCCAAATTGCACCACCACACTCTCTGATATGATGTTTTCTTTGCCTCAGAGACTAATAAAATCAAAATTTTCCTTGCCTGTACATAGACATAAATTACTCATATTTTTTTGAGATTACCATGCAACAACTCCTTTGTATACAATGTTAATTATAAGTTTGATGTTGTTAGAGGGTGCAACAGAGTTTCACCTCTAGGTATTTATTACATCCTCTCTTCCTCATCTCATGTATGTAGAGCTCTAGTCCTCTTCTTAGGATAATTGTGCAACACTTTCCTTCTCCATGTCCATATATCTTTGGCTTCATCACAAATTGACTAAACTCTAGCATCCTCTCAATTTATCACATATTAAGTTGATGCAATATTGTAACCACATGGAACTGAGACACTGTCACCTTCTAGTAGTCCTATTCATTATCCTTACTTTAAGAAATATTTTTCAAGATTATTAAAGGCTAATCAAGCAAGCTCCTTTTGGGTTGAGGTACACAACCCTATGTGTGCTTCAAAATAAGTTGCTTGTAGGAATCCTTGATCTTCTAAAAAATAGAAAATTAATTGAGTTGTATCCATTCTTCAGCATCCATCCTGCCTTTTGCACAAAAACTACCAAAGTTGTCATCTAGTCCTTACACTATCTAGATAAATAAATTCCTTGTAACTAGTTTGAGTTTGTCCAATATCAGATAGTTTAAGGTCTTGTTGTTGTTGGTAATTGCAAAGATTCTCCCATTATAGAAGTGTCATTCTTCAAACCTTAGGTGCATATATGCAACCTTCTACTCATTCAAATATTGTTGCAGTGAAAATTACCTTTCTAGCTAGCAGAGCCAACTTTCAAGCTTATATGTATTATATGTTCCACCATACACAAATATTCTTAGTATTGATTTTGAGCATATTTAATTATCTACCAAGAATATCTATGACTAGTTATTGTTGGTTTAGGTTATCAAGTTTATTGTTCCTACATATATGTAATGGTCGAAGAGGTTCGCTTTATAGTTAGAATTCCAAGGTCAGATGGTTGTGCCTTAACAAACTGTGGAACAATTGTGAAATATCTTAGTCCACTTGACTCAGGCATATGATTTCTACATCTTCTATCATACCAATCTACTAAAATTATAACTACTTCTCTCCATCTCTATCTCAACAGATGATTTTTATGACATAATTTCTTTAGGCTCCTATGGCTTCCTTTGCCTATGATATGGTTTTTACCATGAACTAGAGTCTTGCTCCACTCTTCTTATTGCAAATAGGACTCAAAAGGCTTGGTCTCACACTAAATTCCATATTTTTTGAAGAATGCCAAGTTAATTTATGTTATGGATGTTCCATTGGCCAACTAATACCAACACATACCAGAAATACATAATTGAATATGTAGTCAGATAAATACAAAGTATCAATTAGTTAAACCAGTTAGACAACTACTCGAACTTCTGAAAGTGATTGATAATATTTGCATAGAAAATATGTTACTCACCATATATAAAGGATAAGAGTGATGATTGTATGGTAAAATAAATATTCAACAACTTTAGATCACCATGGTCCACTTCTTGAAGATGATACCATCTATATACATGATATGGAAAAATAAATATACATTAAATTATGGGCCAACTCCACCACAAATACAAGTATTATCTTGGCTAAAAATAAATAATCACCAAATAAATTTGCTTCATAAAATCACCCCTTGAATTTACTTGAGAGATGAAAATTAAACTCCACTTCTTTGACAATATTCTTCAATCTCATTGCTTGATCAATTCCATCATACCACTCTAGTTATTTATGGTGGTTATGTTGTTGGAAAAGAAATATACTTAATAATATTGAATGAAACAGACCTTGCTTAAATAGCAAAGGTGTACAATCTGATCCATTGGATCATAACTAACTGAAAGATCTCAGCCACATAATCTTATCCTAGTAACAACTTAGGATATAATATATTATTATTCTAACACCCCCCTTAAGTGGTACTAGGATATACTAATACCCCTTAAGTGGTACTAGGATATACTAATACCCTCTTAAGTGATACTAGGAGGTAGTGAAAAACAACAGATACACAAGTATGAGTCCCGACAACAAGGCCTGATAAGGTACTCATGTACAATATGTGATCAAAAAATCTCTATTGAATGATGATGAAAATGTTTTGGTCCCATTATGTCATCCAATGAGAAAGGTAAACTCAGACAGCAATATTACACTGTGAACACTCTCGCAGCCAGATGACTGTTGCGTAAATAGATCTGTAGCGTAAATAGATGTTTCCAGGCAGAGTGCCAAAAAACTGAAAAAATAGCAATTCCATACACAAACACTTCCTTTGTTCCATGTGAGCGTAGACATCAATAGTCTGGTGTCTTCCAAGGTCGTCTGCCAAGGCCACCACCACTCTTTCAAGCCTTGTCAGTGGCGCACATCACAGGTTTACTGCTATAGCTTTTAGCCCGCATCTTCGTCGCCTCCGCCCTTGGAAAATTCTTTGTTGCCATCAAACACTGCGCTTTCAAAAGTAAATCGTATTAGAAAAAAACAAGGAGATCTAGCACCAAAATCATCGGTGCGCACACGAGCAAAAGAAAAAAGGGCCATTTTTGTATTTTGTCGTAAAAGAGTGACCCAATGAAGTAAGGCAAAGATATGTCAATATTGACCCCCTGTCTTCTAATAATAAATCCAATGCCATATCCAAAATTCATCCCAGCCAGCCACATTGAAGCGAATGATGGTAGCAAAAAAACAGGAAATGATAATCCAACACTGGGATGCATGGCATTACAATACATCGAAACCTACAATGGAAAATGTGAACAAGGTAAAAGCCCTCCAGAAGTATATATTACCGAAGTGTTTTCCCCAGACGGTGGTGTGGAGTTGCCAACAGTGCAAACCATATCAGGGAGGCTGTTGGGCTGTGAGCTACATTATGCCCAACCTGCTGAGGCCTTCTCTCAACTTCTCATAAAAAACAAAAAGAGGCTATCTACTTTGTATGATGGCAATCACACTGAGGTTGGAGTGGGTGTGAGTGGGATTAATGGCGGAGGGCCCTACTTTAGGTGTGTCCTGTTTGGCAGCATAATCCAATTCAACCTTTGAGCTTGAAGGAGGACAATCATTAAAATAGAAAGAGGGTAGTTTCAGTCGAATTGGGGTCCCTTCAGAATCTTTGGATTAAAACCAACTCCAAATCTGATGATATTATGTGGACCTATTTTTCCACCATTCAATTTATTGCTCTCTACAAGCTCAACACCAGAAACCTGTTGACAAGATCCCATGTCATCAGGTTCGATACATTGCACAGAAGCCACCGTTACCATAATGCACCACTCGGCGCTGTAGGAGCAGATCCTGTGGTGAGCAGCATATCTTGGTACTCAGGCAACAGTGCGTCCATAGAATCTCTCCCAAAATATTACTGAATTTCTCCTCCGTTGCAGTAGACGAGGGGCGCTAAGAAAAGATGGTCGTCGGTTCTATTTTTGAAACAACGCCTCATCGGTTCTTTCAACGGCACTGACAGTCAGAAAAAAAAACTGCACCGCCGAGCGTTCAACAATCCACTTGTCCTCATCTCCAGTCATATTCCCATCGAATCGCATAGCTCATCCTCTTCAGCCCGTCGCGGCGTCGCTTCAACACAGTGAATGCATCAGTTACACTCAGAAGAAATGATGAAATTTTAAATCACATAAAACAGGTTGGCCGGCTTAAAAAACAGTTCTCATTGGCACGTCCCCATTATAACGCCAAGCTTCCGCTGCAACGGTGATGGAGAGAGAAGGAGAAGGAGGGTGCGGTTGGGCCAATTTCTCAACAACAGAACAAACTGATATTAAAAAATGTTTTCTTCATTAAAATGCAAGTTTAGAGCATACTCATATTTTGCATCAAAAAGAAAAAAACAAAAATAATGAAAAAAAATGAGGGGAAGGAAATCTCCCATGAGAAAAAGCTCTTCAGGTTCACAGGGTACAAAAAGCTTGCTCTGATACTATGTTAGAAAAGAAAAATACTTAATAATATTGAATAAAACAGACCTTGCTTAAATAGCAAAGGTGTACAATCTGATCCATTGAATCATAACTAAATGAAAGATCTTAGCCACATAATCTTATCCTAGTAACAACTTAGGATATAATATATTATTATTCTAACATGTTTCCTCTGCATGCTATGATGTCATGCCCTCAAATATTGCTTTTTTACATGAATTTTATGATCTCTACCTTTGAGAAACCACCACAAAGTATGTCAATGCCCCTAGCCCAACTCAGTTCATCACTAATCACAACCTCCCATATATGCTTCTATGAACACATTGATTCTTGAAGAACCCTTCACCTTGCTTTCTCCTTGCCTTGTCATTTAAATTTTATTGAAGCATGTTGCCTACAAAGTGAATCATTCTGATAAGTCTGAATGGATGACTATCCTCCATTTTTGTCATAACAGTATCCCATCTCTCTAACATCCAAGTAACTGCTAGAAATAAGTTGTACATGCCTTGGAAGAACTGGAATAAATAAATTAATATCTTCTTCAAAACCAAGACCATATCTGTAGTGATTATTACTGAGTTACTTTGAAGGATGTCTATGTAGTGATTATTACTGAGTTACTTTGAAGGATGTCTATGTATGGGCATCTTGTGAAAACTCAAGTTTTTGTTTGAAATATTTTGGCGCAATTGGTTTTTTTTTAATGCTTTACTTTCAAGACTATGTTCCAAAATTTTGACTTTAGATGCATAATTTCTTTCTTGAGTTTCATGTTTTATAGTTCCAAATAAAAAATATTCCTTCCATCAATTTCTTGCATCAATTGAATGTGTGAATCCATCATTACTAGGGTGAGTTTTTATTGTCAATCCAATGTAAAGAATGACACATCACAATTGAATATTCTGTGGTATGACATTCATAATTGCTTATGCATTAAGGAGTGTTCTATATTTGTATCACAAATCATGTGTCTTTTAAGTCCTTAGATACTTTTGTTAGATAATAATGTAGGTGTAGCTCTTATTCTTGGTGCCCACTGATGTCGTTTTTGATCACATGCAACACCTATTTCTTCTTGGCTTCTCTCTCCAAGATTGGATGCAAATTGCAATGCTTTAGGAAAAAAAAAAAAGGAAAAAGTAAATATTTTTACACATCTTATAAGTATGCCCACAAAGGAAAAATTACCTCTTGGAGAGAAGATTCAAATGTTTGTAAATTGCAAAAATTGATAATTGAACTAAAAGTTGCCATAGATCTTTAGGATTTCCAGGACTGTGAAGTTCTAAAATTTAGTGTGAAATTCTACATTCTCTAATAATGTTATGATAAAACTAAACACTCAAATGTCTGAAGCACAAAAGTTTTGATTCTTGATTTCAAAAGATATATTATATTGTTAATGATTTGATTTTATCTGGAACTCTTACTTACTTGCCTTTATGTTGTTGATTTTTTTGCAAACTTCTTTGAAATGTCAGAGGAGAATATTAAATTGTTGTTTGAACAAAGAAGTAGTCCTAGTTTGTTATTCGAAAGCGTTGCCATTCCTAAAATAGAGTTAGGTAAATATATGGCATTCCTTAATAATGTTAGGATAAAACATAAATTTCAAATTTGTGAAACACAAATTCTGATGTGCCACTCGTTATACTTTGCCTTAAAAAAATGTGGTGATTGAATGGCAACGAGCAACTGTAAAAGTCCAAAATAGGGACAAACATGCATCAGGATTGGCTTTTATGGAGGTCTAAGTGTGTTAGATAACCTTTAAGTTCAGTTCGCCAAAGAATCCCCTTGTTCAATCAATCTATGCCTTAAAATTATTATATCATTTCATAGAATTCGCCTTTTATGGTTGGAATATATATATATATATATATATATATATATATATATATATATATATATATATATTCCAACCATATATATAATATTACTAGTCTTTGTGTATGCTATTTAAGTTGTGTAGTAGTTAATTGGACAATGATACTTTATGTCTTCGATGAACTGCCCATTTGAAAAGAATGATCAAACATAACTTCAATCTCACAAAGTCATATATTTCATGTTCTGAGCAAGCACTCCATTTTTTTTTGTAGACAAGGGTTATATATACTAAAATAGCTTGAAGTATAATCCTCCTCTCGACCCTACATAACTTCATTGGCATCACTGCTAGTATTTTGAATAATTTAGTCAAGGCTTTGGCAAGCTACCCAATGATTTTTGAAAGTGTGGATTTTTATTCTCTCAGCATCCCCATGCTCTTCCTCAGGCACCTCCTTTTGCTAGCTATGACTAGAATTTCTCTCAAAATATTGAAAAAGTTGAAAAATAAACACTAAAAAATATAAATTACAATATTGAAATAAACAAATTGCTCTTGCAAAAATATAAAGCAATTATTTATTGTATTAAGATTTATTTTCTAGACTGTTGCTAAATTCGTTCTCTTTGCTTCTTCTTATTCACATGTCTCCAAATGTCTCTGAATTCTCAATAACGATTTGTAATCAATATACAAAATTCTATAATTTTTTTGAATCTTTTGAAATGGTTGTGGTTTATTGTAAATTTTATTTTGTTCTATTTCAATTTATTTTGGGGTTTCTTGGGGATTCTCAGTCTTCTACTGCCTAAGGATTATATTGTTAGAACACAAGTTTTTCAGTAATGGGTAGATCGGTCTTTTAGAGGGATGTTACCCTACAACTCAATTTCAATAATACTTTATAAAACTTGTTGGGCAACTATTACTCAACAAAACATCAGAATGGAGGTTGCTCTGTCTCGATATCAATATTTATTCAGATGCAATATGAATGACATTAATAATGACTTATAGCCAAATTAGTTACCGATAACACCTATCAAACTATGATTACTTATACCCCTAAGACCCTAAGAGGGCATTTTAAAATCACCCTAATAGATTCTAAGAGGGTGGTTATAAACCACCCTAATAGAACCTAAGAGGGTGGTTTTAAAACGCCCTTATAAACCCTAAGAGGGTGGTTTTTAACTGCCCTTATATGCTATGGATCTTTTACGATGCTCTCATAGACGATGGTTGAATAACCACCCTTAAAGACCATTTTTAGTGTAGTGTTATTATGCTTGTAGAGTGAGAGAGAGAGTTATCTTTTGTTTTGGGGGTTTTATTAGGAAGGACTCTAAAGGTAACCTTGTTTGAACTCTTCTTGTATCTTAGATTGTTTCTTAGAGTCCTATTGTAGATATGGGAAAGACAAGCTTAAAGTTTAAGGGATCACCATAGAGGTGCAGTTAAACTAGACTAAGGTTTTACGCCTGATGGACCCAACATAGAGTGACTTATGGCTAGAAGAAGGAATTGATGTCCCTCTCTGTAAGGACTAATAAAGGATAATCCTAATGCTAAGATCAGTAAGTCTGCATTCATGGAGAATGTCAAAAAATTGGGGAGACCCTTTTTGAAGCATCCTCTATACTACATAGGTATACGAGATGAACCTTAGTTACCTATGGGAGCTTGGACTCTCCTGTCCACTTGAGTCATGTCTGCAACATCTTAGACTTGAAATGTGGGCATGTCTAGTCACTATACACTACACCAAAAAGGGTCTTTAAGGGTAATTTTTAACCGTCCGTAAAGATATTTAAGGGCAGTTATTCAACCACCATTTATGAAGGTATCGTAAAGAGTCTATTTCATATGACGATGGCTAAAAACTGCCTCAAAAAACCACCCTCTTAGGGTCTAAGAGGGTGGTTAAAAAATATAAACCGATTACTAATGGATGATCCATTTGTTAAAGGAGAAAAGATGTCACACGCTTCCAAGAGAAATGCAAGTTTTTGTCATGGCAAAGTGAACGCAAGAAAATAAAAGCCCCATCTTATAAACAAAATGATACGATAATTAGTCGATACAGGAACACATAAACTAAAAACTAAAATATGCTCCATATGGCACATATTTCCATTTGTTAAACAACTCCCTAGGGATGATTATAATTAACCACAATAATTTTCTAAAGCATGAATCACTATATTAGAACTATAATAGGAATAATTAGTTGATATAGGAACACACAAACTAAAACCTAAAATTTGCTCCATATGGCACATATTTCCATTTGTTAAACAACTCCCTAGGAATGATCATAATAAACTGCAATAATTTTCTAAAGCATGAATCACTATACTAGAACTATAATAGAATCCCTAGTGCCCAATTCTATTCTTTACTTGCTTGTTTGATTAGGAGAACACAGGGCAACCTTCAACAATGATGCCTTTCACAGTGGGGCATGAAGCCAAGGGGCATCCATCCAAATTCTCTCCCCACCAACCCAAGGATATATTCTCAAATTCCAAGCATACATACAAAAGAACACCCATGAATGCCAGTCCTGCATCCAAACCACCTGAAAGAACATAATTATACCTCTACCACCAATATTTCTTATATCTGTATATAACAAAGCTAAAAATGAATCCCAAAAGTATCCAACTAGTATAATTGATTGTTGTTGCAGGAGGCATCATCCCCGTGGACCCGATCAACTCTGGCATATTGATCAATATGATCCATTATTTATGTGGGTATACCTTGTAAAAGAGCTATACCACAAGGGGAGCAATTGCCCCAACCAAGGAAAACCAGTCAACAACATCATATGTATGTTAGTCTAAAAATATTACCTTGATAGATAGCAGTTTTTTTGCAAATAAAGACTAGTATTTTATTTTTTGAGACATGAGGCAAAGAATTGACTAAGACACGAAGAGGATCGTGATTTCGTGACATGTCAGCTTTTTTTTGTATGTATCTTGGAGAGGCCAGCAAGTAGGAGAACGTTGCAATTTCGCGACATGTCAGGTTTTCGCCTGTGAAGCAGCCCAAAGAAAAAAAAGGAGAAAAAGTGTCGTGATTTTGCGACATAACAAATTTTCTCCAACATGTTGATTACCAAAGCTAAAGTACACAAGATGTCGTGATTTCACGACATGACGAGTTTTCACCTGTGATGCGGCCCGAAAGAGCCAAAAAGAAATGAGTGTCGTGATTTCGCAACCTGATGAGTTTTCACCGACATGGATATATTTAGTAATAAATAAGATACCTCCAAAAGCCCGTGTCAGTAACTAGAAGTGGATAGTAGAAAATATCAACTCCTAGATTCCTGCTTTTAGATTTTGTTTGTTGGAAGCTATGCAAAAGATATGGAAGCATGATTGTAGTCTGATTGCTTGTAATTTATTCTAGATCAGAATGTACTAATTTTAAAAATATACTCACCATAGGGTATATATAAGGGTAAACATACTTTGAAAAGAGGTCAGCTCTTAAACGTTTACAAGATTGGATATATGTACTTTGAATGCAAGTAATAAAATTATGATTCTATTAGCTTCTGGTTCACAGTGTGCAAGTGTATGTATAAACATTTCTCACTTCTATTCACATTATTGAAATATAGATTGTGTTTGTTCTAAGATCTAAACTTATGCAAAACATAAATCATATTGCTGGAGTTGAAATCTGATATATACATGTGTTAGATGGACATCTAAATGACATTGAGAAATTCATGATTTTTGTGTGGAGATATATTAAATGCTTTAACAAGTAAAGTATATGTGTTCATATTAGTTGTTGTTTAATCTGTACCACAAAAAAGCTCTAGCCTCGGCTATATTTCCCTCTCTTTTAGTAATGCTCTTTTCTCTTTTCTAATAAAAAACATTAAGGAACCAGCCTCCTCTGGAGATTATACGAAAGATCTCAAAGATGAGTCTCGTATATTCAATGTTGACAAAATCAAGGCATAAATAACAACCACAGGAATATTTTGTTCCAATAGTTTTCTGCATGCCCGATGGGACCCTAAATCCCATAGTATTCTATAAAGTTTGGTGTTTGCCTTTGATCTTTTAAAATCCAAATCAAATCACCTGGCGACTGTTCGAAGGTATAGACCCAAGAAATACCTTATCTATTTATCTGGTTAAAGACTCATGATTATTTACTTATATGATAACCAGATCTAAAGCAAGAAACTCAAAAGAACTCATTGAGTTCTTTGAGTTACATCTTGGTAGCCTAAGAGTACATCTAGTTTTATCTATAAGATCAAATCCAATTGCTACCAATATTACCACCCTTGTACCCTCTGTTTTACCTATTTCTATTATTAATCCATCTTCAGTGACTACCAATAGTTCTATAGTATAGGCAAGTACAATTGCTATAATGGCTACCCCTCCACCAACTTATCTTACATGGAACCACACGGGTCCACTAAACTTGGTGGCCTAGAATCTGATCCCTGCAGCAGCATTGAAGGTGTTGCCTTCATATGATGGAATAGGTAAAACGATATATGAACATTGCTTAGATGTTGCATCCTTTGCTGCAACTTATAACATCACTTAAGAATACGTGATGATCAGATTGCTAGTTATTTCCTTAAAAGGAAAAATGCTCTATTGGTACAGAGCGCTTCCTCATCAATCTATCGCGACCTGGGCAGAACTCGTTGGAAAACTTGTAGATGAGTTCAATAAACATGCAGATCTGTTCTCCCTACTCAGCCAGTTCACCATTATAAGAAAACATCCTCAAGAGGAAATTGTTGATTTTAATATTTGATTCAGTCGCACCTGGGAAAGAGTACCCGCTGGATTAAAACCAACCACAGAGCAAGCAGTATATTATTATTTAAGAGCTTTTGATACATATATCAACATGATAATATGACAATCACAAATATTCATTTTTCCTGCTATTATCACAAAGCTTCTATTCTAGAAAGAGATCTCATTGCCACATAGAGATATCCGCCTAAAGTAATAATGCCTATTTTTCCTGATATTCCCCAATATCCCAATACTACTTCCAGCTCTTCTTATTTTCCAAATGCAAATCTCCCAAAATAGAATGGGTCACCTTCTATTCCTACCATACAGATGCCTCAAAACTCTCTGGCATTACCTCCTATTCCTACAATCCCCGCATTACCTGCACCACAACCTTAGTTAGTCCTTGATAGTCTCTTACTTCTCAAATTTGGAAAGTTCCAATTTAATCTAAAACTCAGCTTCTTGGATGGCAGATTTTGCTTCAAAATTTTCCAACTTCTAAAAATTTGGCTTTGATTTTACACATTTCCCCTCAATGCAATTTTTGTAATGCTTTAGAAACTGTTATTCACTTGTTTTGGTTTTGTGACATGGCTAAACAATTTTGGAATGTCTTCTACACTTTTCTTTTTCTTTCTTTCACTAGATCTTGAAAGCTTTCTCAACTTGGTTTTTCTCAACTGGATCAATACCCAAAACTCTGGGATATATGTAGACTCATCATTCTCAAGTACATTTGGAAGTGCAGATACAAAAATGTGTTTAATGGTTCGAATCCTCCATGGGATATAGTTTTAGCAGACTTAACTTTTGATATTTTGTTATATGTGGGATGCATTCATTCCCAAGTTCATGGAACTTCCAATACACCATGATATGTTATTGACAGACTTCATCAACTTTTTCATATGGTTCAGGATCTTCATAAGGTCCAAAAAGAAACTAAAAAGAAGACAATTAACCATGATGAGTAAGTTCAGGATTTGATTACTTTTATTTCTTCTTTGAACACTTCAAAAGATACCATGGAAGATATGCCAAATTTTCCCTAAATAACAAGCTCTCCTATAGATGAATGTTGATATCTAGTGTATTGCAGTACGATATAGTTATAGTCTTTTTGTTGCTATTAGCTTCTATACTTATGTATATTCAATTATTAATAATTTACTCCTTATCCACCTCATTTTATATTTTAAATGTAAACAATGTTAACACCATAATATTGTAATATTCCAATTAACGAATTATTATAATCTAACTTTTTCTATATATATATATATATTAATTATATATTAAACTACATCCAACATGTGGAGCTCTCAAATTTGTGTAAATAACTCATTGTCCAAGGGAGAATCTTTTTCATCAGAAAGGGTTTGGCATCCTCATTTGATCCCAAGATTACATTTTTTTGTGGCTATGTTTGCAAAATAGAATTTTGACTATTGATAGTTTATGTAAGAAAGGATTTCATATTTCCAATATTTGTCTCTTGTGTTCTAAGGATGTTGAATCTAGGGATAATATTTTCATCCATTATGATTTCTCAAATAAGGTGCTCAATGCTTTATTGGATTCTTTTTCTATCAAATGGACGTTGTCTCAAAATTTTGAGGAACTTTTCACTCAGTGGAAATCCCTCTTCATCAGTTATAGCCTCACTAGGGTGTGGGATCTGGTTCTTATTCATTTTTTATGGGTTATTTGGTGAGAATTTTGCTTCTATATTCATTATTCAAAAAATATTGGCTACTAGATGGCATAAATCAACTAAAGGGTGGGTCATTCTAAACTTTGATGGAATTGCCAAAGGTAACCTCAAAAGGGTTGGTGGAGAGGGTGTTGTCAGAAATTATAATTGTGATGTCATTTAGGCTTACGCTGAATATTATGGTATTCAAAACAACCACCTAGATGAAGCTAAGATGATTTTCTTAGGTGTTCATCAAGTTTTTGAGAGAGGCTTCAAAAGACTTATTGTTCAAGGTCTCCTTGAATATTATTAAGGACACATCGAAGATTCTGGAAGATATGTAAGAAGTTAAAATTGAGCATATTTATAGGGAAGGTAACCCGGATGTTGATGTTATACCCATGTTTGGGGTGGATAGTGGTCAATTTAGAATTTGAGAAGATAATTTCCCTTCATGGTTAATGATAATTGTTGCTTTGGAAGCATTGGGCCTACCTATCCAGTAGGCTTTTTTATTGTCTTTTGGCTTGGATGAGATCTCATTTCTGTTGTAGTGATCCTCTCTTAGGGGGTCTTTTTTTGGGGGGGCTGCCCTTTTACTCCCTAGTGGTTATGATTCTCAAGGAATATGTTATTGGTTGTGGAGCTTGATTCTCTCTCTAATTTAGAGGTCTTGTTTTCAACCGCACTTGGACCCACTCCATGAAGGGGGTGTAAGGGGGGTAACACCCCCTACTTGTGTCACCACGAGGATGGAACCCCCCTGGTGGGGGTTTCAAGGGTAGCACCCCAAAGCCAAAAATAGATGTTTTTTCTATGTAAATCTGGACCATTTATTATTAGGTCACAGATCGGACGATGGATTTTAGGCGGGCTTTTTTGCCCTAAAATTGTAACATGTTTTTTATAAGAGGATGATGTATGGCAGTTGTATGTATTGTAATGCATGGTGTGCGTAATTGTAATTGATGGTGATAGAGCGAAGAGGAAGTTACAACGGATCTGTTGTAGGTTGTATCCCTTCACGGTTTTTTGGATGGAATAAAAGGTCCTGGTTATTTTCTCCGTGGACGTAGCCCATATTGGGTGAACCACGTAAATTTGTGTCTCGTGTATTACTTTATTCTTCTATGTTTTATTTCTACATTTATTTATTGCTCATGTTTTATTATTTAATCCTAACAATTGGTATCAGAGCCTAGGGTTTGAAAAATACACTTGAAAGGAGGGTTTCCTGGTTTGAGTGGGAGCAATGGTAGAAGAAGGCAGGTTTAGGGTTGAGAAGTTTAACGACCAAAATTACCAGCTTTGGAAGATGCAAATGGAGGACTATCTATATCAGAAGGATCTTTACCTACCATTAGGTAGAAAAGCAAAGAAGTCAATGAAGTTATCAGATGAAGAATGGGAAGTTCTTGATAGAAAGGCACTAGGAACAATACGATTGTGCCTAGCAACATCGATGGCCTTCAATATTTCAAAGGAAAAGACAACAGAGGATCTAATGAAGGCATTGGCCAAACTATATGAAAAACCCTCAGCTTCGAACAAGGTATTTCTTATGAAGCATTTATTTAATATGCAGATGTCAAAAGGTGGGTCTATTATTGATCACTTAAATGAGTTTAACACGGTTACCAATCAGTTAAATTTTGTTGGAGTAAATTTTGATGATGAGGTTAGGGCTCTTTTGATCTTGTGCTCATTGCTAGAAAGTTGGAATGGCTTGGTCATGGTTGTGAGTAATTCTATTTTTGGTACAAATACTTTAAAATTTGATGATGTTATTGGTGTTATCCTTAGCGAGGAAATGCGATGAAAAAGCACAGGTGAGACATCGGGTAATGCGTTGACTATGGAAAATAGGGGGAGACAAAAGGAGAGAGGAAAGAGTCCAGGAAAACATGGAAAATCAAAGAAAGGTAGATCCAAATCCAAAGGAAAGTAGTTAGAATGTTAGCACTATGGGAAGAAAGGACACCTGAAAAGAGAATGTTGGTCTCGAAAAGAAAAATAAGGAGATGAAAAATAGGATAATCAAGAAGCAAACGTAGTAGGTGATGTATTGCAAGATGCTTTAATCCTTTCACTAGATAATATTAATGATTGTTGGGTGCTAGACTCAGGGGCTTCATATCATGCCACACCCCATAGGAAATATTTTCTAGATTATGTTCAAGGTGATTTTGGACAGGTTTATTTGGGTGATGATAGACCATGTAAAATCATTGGAAAGGGTAAGATACAGATAAAATTACCAAATGGAAACCAATGGTTTCTGAAAGAGGTAAGGCATATTCCTGATTTGAGAAGAAATCTAATTTCCATAGGGTAGTTGGACAATGAAGGATGTACAATTACATTCTCAACAAATTCGTGGAAGGTTTCTAAAGGATCATTGATATTAGCAAAAGGAAAGAAGTCAGGTACGTTGTATGTCTGTACTGGTAATACTGATCTTTCTATTGCTTTAGCCTCTACAGGAGTAGATACAAGTTTATGGCATCATAGGCTTGGGCACATGAGTGAGAAGGGGATGCAGATTCTCCACTCAAGGAAATTATTGCCAGGTTTGAAGCAGGTTGATTTGGACTTTTGTGAGCATTGCGTTTATGGAAAATAGAAAAGAGTCAGATTTCTCAGAGTTGGGAAAGAAAAGAAGAGTGAAAAGCTAGAGCTTGTGCATACAGACGTATGGGGACCAACTCAGGTATCATCTCTTGGTGGCTCTTATTATTATGTTACGTTTATTGATGATGCAACTAGAAAAACTTGGGTTTATTATATTCGAAAGAAATCAGATGTCTTTGATACTTTTAAGAAATGGAAAGCTTTGGTTGAGAATGAGATAGGAAATAAGTTGAAGTGTCTCAGATCAGATAATGGAGGTGAGTACTACAACAAAGAGTTTGATAGTTATTGTTCATACCATGGGATTCGTAGAGTGAAGATGGTTCTAGGAACTCCACAAGAAAATGGTGTGTCAGAAAGGATGAACAGGACTATCATGGAACGTGCTAGGTGTATGAGATTACATGCAGGATTGCCCTTACAGTTTTGGGTAGATGTTATGGATACTGTTGTTTATTTAATAAACAGAGGGCCTTCAAGTTCCCTGGATGGTGGGATTCTAGAAGAGGCATGGATAGGTAAGCCTATTAACTACTCATTTCTGAAGACTTTCGGTTGTGAAGCATTCGTGCATATTGATAAAGAAAATAGAACTAAACTTGAGGTAAAATCCAAGAAGTGCACTTTCATTGGATATGGAGTTAATGATTTTGGTTATCATTTTTGGGATTATGAAAATCACAAAATCATTAGGAGTAGAGATGTGGTATTCAATGAGAAAGTCATGTATAAAGACCAGTTGCAACAAAAGAAATAGGAAAAGGTAAACATAGAATACACAGTGCTTGATGAAATTGAAACTCCAAAGGTGCTAGAAAATCAACAACAATAGTAACAAGCACCTCAAACTCCTGAAAATGTTGTTAGAAGATCTACCAGGATAAGTAGACCCCCTGATCGTTACTCTCCTTCATTATATTATGTATTATTGTCTGACTCTAGTGAACCAGAAATATATGAAGAAGCGATGTAGGTAGAAACCAGGAAGAAGTGGGAGCAAGGCATGAAAGAGGAGATGGACTCCTTGGTACACAATCAGACTTGGGATCTGGTTCGGTTTCCTGCAGGAAAAAGAGCATTGTAGAATAAATGGGTTTATAGGGTGAAAGAAGAATATGGAGGTAAAAAGAGGTATAAGGCTAGACTGGTTGTAAAGGGGTTTGCACAGAAGAAAGGTATTTATTATGATGAATTTTTTCTCCTATTGTTAAAATGACTTCAATTAGAATTATTTTAAGCCTAGTGGTTGTAGAGGATTTGCATCTTGAACAGTTAGATGTAAAAACAACTTTTCTCCATGGGGATTTGGAGGAAGAGATTTATATGCAGCAACCATAGGGGTATGAGGTCAAAGGGAAGGAGGAATTAGTATGCAGGTTGAAAAAGAGCTTGTATGGCCTGAAGCAAGCTCCAAGGTAGTGGTATATGAAATTTGATAGGTTTATGTCAGAACAAGGTTATAGTAGATGTTATTCTGACCACTATGTTTATTTTAAGAGATTGGATAATGGTAACTATATTATCCTGTTATTGTATGTAGATGACATGCTTGTTGTAGGGTCTAACATGCAGGATATAAATGTGCTCAAAAGAAAATTGGTAGATTCATTTGCAATGAAGGATTTGGGTGTTGCAAAGCAAATCCTTGGTATGAGAATAACAAGAGATAGGAAAAATCGTAAATTAACATTATCTCAGGGTGAGTACATTGAGAAGGTGTTGAAAAGATTTAATATGCAGGATGCAAAACCTATTAGTACACCTTTGGCCAATCATTTCAAACTGACCAAAGAGATGTGTCCTAAGACACAGGAGGAGATAGACTACATGTCCAAGGTTCCTTATTCATCAGTAGTTGGTAGTTTGATGTATGTGATGGTGTGCACAAGGCCAGATATAGCACATGTAGTGGGAGTTGTGAGAAGGTTTATGAGCAACCTAGGAAAAAGGTATTGGGAGGCAGTAAAGTGGATTCTCAGGTATTTAAGAGGTACTGTCACTCAGGTATTATGTTTTGGAGGTACTAACACTATTTTATAGGGATATGTTGATGCAGATATGGTAGGTGATATAGATAGTAGAAGGAGTACCACAGGATATGTCTTTACTATAGGTGGAACTATAGTAAGTTGGATTTCAAAATTACAAAAGGTTGTTGCACTTTCAACAATGAAAGCAAAGTATGTTGTTGTTACAGAGGCTAGTAAAGAGATGATTTGGTTACAAAGGTTTATGGAGGAATTGGGAAAGAAGTAGGAGAATAGCATATTATATAGTGACATTCAGAGTGCCATTCATCTTGCAAAGAACTCAACCTTCCATTCTAGGACTAAACATATACAGACCAAGTACCATTTCATATGATCAGTTTTGGAAGATGGATAGTTGAAGCTGGAAAAGATACACACTAGCTAGAATCTTGCAGACATGTTAACAAAGGTAGTAACCAAGGAGAAACTGAGTTCTTGCTCAGTTTTAGTTGGTCTTCAAGCATGATAGTAAAGGTGAGAAAATTTCTAGGCAGGTGCAGTAGCGGTGGAGTTACTGTGATCAGTCTCCAAGTGGGAGATTGTTGGTTGTGGAGCCTGATTAATTTGGAGGCCTTGTTTTCAGCCACACTTGGACCCACTCCATGAAGGGGGGTGTAGGGGGGCAATGCCCCCTACTTGTGTCATCGTGGGGATGGAGCCTCCTAGCAGGGGTTTCAAGGGTAGCACCCCGAAGCCAAAAATAGATGTTTTTCTCTATGTAAATCTGGACCATTTATTATTAGGTCACAGATCGGACGATGGATTTTAGGCGGGATTTTTTACCCTAAAATTGTAACGCATTTTTTATAAGAGGATGATGTATGGTGGCTTTATTGTATGGTAATGCACGGTGTGCGTAATTGTAATTGACGACGATAGAGCGAAGAGGAAGTTACAACGGATCTGTTGTAGGTTGTATCCCTTCACGGTTTTCTGGATGGAATAAAAGGCCTGGTTATTTTCTCCGTGGATGTAGCCCATATTGGGTGAACCACGTAAATGTGTCTCTTATTGTGCTTTATTCTTCTGCGTTTTATTTTCGCATTTATTTATTGCTCGTGTTTTATTATTTAATCCTAACATATGCTTGGTGTTTTTCCTTCACCCTTGCTCTCTGAATTTAGGGTTTTGTTATCTTCATCTTGATGTATTTATTACCCTTCCAGTATTATGCAAAAATAGGGCAAGATCGTTGGTGTCTCTAAAATAAAGTTGAATAAAAATTCTCCTTTATGCCCTGTTGGGTGGTGGGTTGGTCTTTGCTTTTGGATGGTTGTTTTGGTTTAATTTATGTTTCTTTTTGTCTTGGAGGCTGGCATGTGCTTAATTGACCTTATATTTCTCTGCCTCCTCTAATGTAAAATGTTCTAGGAGCTTTCAAAACCCTGTTTTTCACAATTAATAAAAAAAATGCATACATAATTAATAATAAAAAATTTTAACTTTTAAGAAAAAATATAAGTTTGAATCTTATTACATACATGAATAATTAAGAAAATATTTTGGAACTTCAAATAAAAAGTGCAAGGTTCAAATCCAATGAGGTAGAGTTGTATACCATGCATTGTTTTTTTTGGATTTGGTTAGTGTGAGAAACCCCTACGATCGATGCTTAGGGATGGGCATCCCCATCCCACCATGACCTCTCATAAGGGAAGAGTTGAGCTTATCAATAAGGAATTTATAACACAACCACACACACATCGCGGTTTGAACCTTGGACCTCCCAAAGAAGAGCCACACATCGAACCATTGCGCTATTCCCCTGAGACTATACCATGCATTGTTAATGAAAATTTGGTTGGATAGAAGATAAATAAGATGAGGGTGGTCTCATATGACCTATAGTCTTCGGGACGTTACTTTACTTTTACCTTTACTTTCAATATCCATAATACTAAGTATATTATATATATATATATATATATATATATATATATATATAACATGCCGGGTACTTACCAAGAAGACACCTAGGTTCAAACCTTGAGGACAACCTATTTACAAAGGTAGTAGTCTGATCTGAATCCTCTGAGTGCATGCCAGATCGACGATGATGGTAAAAAATCACAAGCGATCGATGGTCCCCTTCACGTCGAGTCAACAACAAGGGGCAGAATAGGTTTGGTGGGAGTAACCCTTGTGGTTTGAACCCTACGCTTGTCAGTTACTAAAAATAGTGTGGTTGTGACCAACTCTCCTATGTAACCAATATATATATATATATATATATATATATATATATATATATATATATATATATATATATATATATATATAAGATTAAACAAATGATATGGACTTAATTGATTCCAATTTCATATAATTAATTATAAATAAATAAATTTAAAATTATTATTTTTAAATAATTATTTTTTGTATTGAATAATTTATTCGATTAAACTTGGAAAGTACAATAAAAAAGGTAGCCAAAGGGTTTGTCACCATTATGTTTATTTATACACCATTTTTTCTGGGTTAATAATTTCCTAAGAGCAAAATATCAAAAAAGCTTAAAAATCACATTGCAAAGTCCTCGATATAAAAATTAAGAAAAAAATCTTAAGTCTAAAAAGTAAGAAAACATTAAGCTAAGCTCTGTTGGGACTGAAAACGAAGGGATTATTTTATTGATACAAATGGTTACAATATATAGGCAGAAGGCCTATATGAAACACATGACACTTGTCAAGTGAAACTGACAAGTGTCAAGGAAGGCATAGTGCACTTTAACTCCAACATTCCCCCTTAAAGTACACTATCCTAACTAAAGAAGAAACAAAATAAGTCAACATTAGGTAACATTCCCCCTTAATGTTGACTTCTCTAAAACAACCTATCATCCTCTCTTATTGCTGATTTGGTCTAGACTCGTGCTCTTTGCGCTTGGCTCTCCAACTGTGAATAATGCTAGATTCATTGTGTATACATCTCGGTCTGTTGCCTCAGGGTCAGCCACTTCCATGGTTCTCGTTGCCACTTGGGTCGCCCATCTAAGTGCCTCGGGGTCATCATGGGTGCCTCAGGGTCGACCACTTCTGGGTCTGTTGCCTCTGCAGGTCATCCTTAGATGATGTTGCCTCTCGTAGGTCACTAACTAGATTCACCATGAGTATGAAATCCCTCCTCATGGTGAACTCAATCTAGAAGGTGTCGGTCTCTGCCGAAAATGCACCTTAATACAAATGAAAAACGAGCCATATAAGAGTGTCGGTCTCTGTCAAAAATGCACTCAATACAATAAAATGAGCCATAGATCCAAATATGGAGGATAAGAAGAAAGAAGAAAAGAAGGGAATCTTCTGAAGTGTCTTCGTCTGTAGTCTTCAGAATTAGATCCGAAAAAACCTCGGATAGAGTCTAGGGTGTCTATGTCTATAGTCCCTAGAATAAGTGTCCTTATGGTAGGTACCTCATCTTACCGGAATGCATGGGTAACCAGCCGCTGCATCCGCCAAGTAGAAAGAGGGTACTACTAAATACTAGGTTCACTTACAAGTACCTTGGGAGTGTCGGGTACAACCGAAAGTGCACTCCAAGGTAGAAAAACTTTGAGGCTAAAAAACTCAATTGAAACAGCCTCAAAATTATAATATGACACCACCATTGTGTCCGTCGTGAAAAAATGTTTCCAACGACTATAAATACCCCTATATTTGTGTCTCAATAGGACCGTCATCTTGTTGGAAAACCAATGTGCATCTCTACGCAGCAGAAAAAACAATCCAAATATACCCTTGAAAAACAAAAAAAAATACAGCCCATTACATGAAAGTGGTGCCCTCCACTTTATAAGAAATGCCAATGCACTGAGCCTGTTGTTTATAGCCCTCATTAAATTCATTGACCCATCATCTACAATCAACATTTCTCGTGCACATTAAAGAGCAACGTAAAATAAAGCCTGAATTTCAAGAGGGTGACCATGGATGCCCATCCGTCGGTCAATCATACAAGAACCATCAGTTACTAACAATGTTGGAAACATATCAAACCCATCGGCTAAGCACAGCTTCAATATCAATTTAATGCCTGTTTGCACGTCTACTCTCTCTTGAAGGGCAAAATCTCCTGTGATTCTTCCATAAGCTCTCAGTAAGATAATCCACCAGAGATCAGAGTCAATAGGAGCAACGCGGCCAATTGCTGACTCTCCAAAATCAGGATCCAAAACTTCCTCAACTGCTTCATTGTTTCCATCAAGAGGCACTGTCCTAACTTTGAAACTGGCTGGCATCAATCCTTGTCCCAGGCTGTAACAATCCATAGTATTTTCCCAACTCTGCAACTGAAGGATATGAAGAAGGAAATTTTGAACAATCTCGATTTTGCCCCTAAGCATAAATGTGAGAGCAGAAGGCATAAAAACCCTAATGAATACCTGATCATAATTGAGGGAAGTGCCATCAGATGGATCATTGGCTGCAACAGTTCCTATTGGACTTCCACAATAATTCACAACTACAGCTCTTAGAAGTTTTCACGCTTCTTTCTCCAATGGCGTTTCCTCCTTTCGAGAAGATGCCGCGGTAGAAGACCTGGAATTTTCTATTCCAAATTTAGCTGTGCATCTCTCTTCTTGGATCCTCTCCACCTCAAGGGGATTCACGCTCGTCACATAAATCCTCTCAGGCCTCACATTAGACGAAATACATGTCTCTTCTACCGAGGGTTTGACAGGAATAGCAGAAACCCCAGTCGCCTTTCTCGATTCCAAATCATCTTGCACAAATTCGGCGCACGTGGCCAAATCTGAAAATGCCCTTTTGTTGATTTTGGGTGCAGTTGAAGGTTTTTTAAAAGCGGCGAACCTTTGCCATGACGACGATCTATAAATGGAAGACTGCTGCTTTTCGTGATGAGAGAGCGAAGAGACGGCCAAGGGTTTCAAAGCTGAAATATAGCAAGGCTTTCTGGAGGAGCACCAACTGAGGCATCGACAGCAAGGGTTTGCTGCCACCGCTACGCTTGGACTCATAATAACTACTGGAAATTTTGATTTCTCACAATGTGTTTGTGTTGCGTTGAGATAACAGTTACCATACAAGGGATACCTCTTTAACTTCGCTGAAAAAAATACAGATCTAACAAGATAAGATAGATAACCGAAAGTGCAGGAACCTCGAGGATTTAAATTGGCCAGATTGTACTATCTTCTAAAGCCTTTTCGCGTCAAGCCTTCAAATATCCTTCAAATATCGTAATAACATGCCAAACACGCGATCAAAATATCATATTTCAGATTTCGACCTCCTTCGCAGACGTATAGATCAACTGCAAGGGCTACGGAGCAATCTGCTACGATCCCCGCTTCGTGGGCGGAGACGGAGTGCTCTTCTACTTCCACGGCGCTAAAGATCGCGACTTCGCCCTCATCTCCGACCGTCGCCTCCAAATCAACACCCAAGAAAGAAAATATGTACGATCACATCCACTTCCAGCCATCCAAACAAACCCTCGCCAACTGGTTATAAACTGGAACTCTTTCAACTGTTGCAAATCTCCAGTAAGCATTTTCCATCTTCTTTATACCAGCGAAGCACCAGCGGAATAATGAGACTAAAATATATATATATAGAAAAAAAAATTTCTCCCCAACATCTCACGGCTCCAAGCAATGAAGCTTCTTCATGAATTTTTTTTTTTTTGACTTATGGTTTCTGATCCATCCGGCAAGGGATGGAGAGCATACTCCCTCAGTATCCAAAAAAAAAAAAATTTAAGGAATAGGGGAAAAAAAAATCAGGGGGAGGGAGGATTTCCATGAGGGAAATCCCCCCCTAAGGGGTTTCACAGGGCAGGGAAAGCCTGCTCTGATACCAAATGTTAGGACTGAAAACTGAAGGGATTATTTTATTGATACAAATGGTTACAATATATAGGCAGAAGGCCTATATGAAACACATGACACTTGTCAAGTGAAACTGACAAGTGTCAAGGAAGGCATAGTGCACTTTAACTCTAACAAGCTCAAGCAACTATCAAAAACAATGTTGTAACTCGTGGTCCACCATCACGATCTCTTAGAAGTTTTCATGTTGCATGAAACATAAGTCTAAAAAATAAGAAAATATTAAGCTAAGCTCAAGAAACTATAAAAAGTAATGTTGTGGTTGGTGATCCACCATCACGATCTCCTAGAAGTTTTCATGTTGCATGAAATATCTCTAAAACTCCAACAATGACAAAGGTCCTTTAACTCCATCTACACTATGAATTTTTAAATAATTATATATGTTGGTTATATGGAATTGAAATGAGTCCCACCTATATTATATCATTACCACATAGTGGTATTACAACAAAGCTTGGATATTATTTATATAGTTTGTCAATATTTGAAACTTGGTCTTCTTTTTAATTGAGGAATCTAATTAGTTGAGCTAATGTCACTTGATATAATTATTATTTACAATAAATATTCAAAATATTTTTTAAAAATATTTTTAATAATATATATAAAAAAATATTAAATTATAAATAATCTCACAAAGGTTACAAATATGAAGCTTATTAAATGACAAATGTTTGGTTCTAGTCATGATCACCTTTTTGTTAGGGTATACACAAAGAAATTACAAAGAAAAAAAACTAGTGAAATTTGTTATAGAGCAAAGTAGTTTTTAGAAACCATAAAATAATGAGGTTATCTAATTGCTTATCTAATCATATAAGAGAGTATCATGTAAATTCTTATCTCCTTTTGAATTTGAACTTTGAACCTTTTATATAATATTTTAAAGTCATAACTGTCTAATCCACTTAAATTGGCCCACTCAAAGTGTACCATTACTAAGGAAGGCAACAAATTGACCACATTAAAAAGAAAAAGTTAACCCATTAAGAAGAATATTTGAACTGGTGTTTACATTAAAAGAATATTTGAATTGATGTTTACCTTAATTCCTTAACCATGGTTGTCATCTATACCCTAATTCGGAGGTACCATGGTTGGAGACAAAGGACATCTATTACATTTTGAAATGTTAAATGGAGTTAGTGTCATTCTTTAAAGGTATTGTAAAGGGTTGTAATCTTCTTTTTAATAATAACAATCCAACAAGAACAATAGGTCATAATGAGTTATACATTCTTCATTGGGACTTAAATCTTAGTGTGAGTTATATCATTTATATGTCAACCATTGAATTCAAGACCTCATAAACAAATCTTTATAAAATATATATAGATTTAAATTATTAATAAATTATATAAATATTTAAATATTTAAATTTGGGGGGCAAATGGAGAAGACAAGCCTGAGCCTGACCTTGACCCGTTGAACAAGAGGTACACGGTTCTAACCTACGGTTCGAACCTCTACGATGTGAAGGAGGACACAAAAATATCTCTTGTGGCTTTTTTCTAGATAATGGTATACCCAGATGGGACGGCACTATCGACCACCTAAGAGCGCCTCTCGAGTCTCTCTACCCTAAGATTTTAATCCACTTGAGTGGGTGAGTTGGTTGATCACGATGGGAAACTTAAAAGGGTGATGGTTGTGGTCGATCCAGGTACGATTTCTACTCCCTCCTACGGATACGCAAAAACGCATTCCTCACTGGTTGTGGCCAAGGGTTCGAGGGTTTCTTTGGTGCCCACTTTAAACCAAAGTATTTTCAAACCGTGGTGTGGGCGAGTGTGTGAGGGTGGGTGTGTGTATGGTTGTGTCTTTGGCCCTTATTGATGAGCTCAACTCTCACCTTTATGGGAGGTCATGGTTGGATGCAGATGCCCAACCCTATGGTGCAGGCGAGTGTGTGAGAGGGTGGATGTGTGTATGGTTGTGTCTTTGGCCCTTATTGATGAGCTCAACTCTCACCTTTATGGGAGGTCATGGTTGGATGCAAATGCCCAACCCTACGGTGTGGGCGAGTGTGTGAGAGGGTGGATGTGTATGGTCGTGTCTTTGGCCCTTATTGATGAGCTCAACTCTCACCTTTATGGGAGGTCATTGTTGGATGCGGATGCCCAACCCTGAGCATCGATCGTATAGGTTTCTCACTCTAACCTCAATAAAAAAATTTAAATAATAATTATAAAAATAATTCAATATTATATAGTTGTAAGCTTACTATTGTGATAAGGGCTTTGGCCTGTCTTTGAGAGGTCCAAGGTTTAAAACCCCTCTAAGTACGATGGGGACTAGAAACCTGTATAAGCTTATGAAAAAAATAATTATATAATATATTTAAATAATAGCAATTCAATTAATTAAATTCTTTAACTTTAAAGAAGAAAGCTTAGATGAGTTAGAATCTTGTCAACTTATATATGCATAATTTTAAGCTATTATTTTTTTTAGGCAGTTGCCCTAGTGGCTAAGATGATGGTTGTTTCTTAAGTGGTCTTGTGTTCAAACCCCTTCAGGGTGGTTGTTGATGTAATTTGTAAACGTTCTCCTAAAAAAAAATTTAAGCTATTATAATACTATTAAGAATAATAGTAATTATTTAATAGCACATGAGGTGCAGTGCAAGGTTCGGGCTTTGGTTTTTCTTGAGGGTGGTTGTTGATGTAATTTGTAATTAAAAAAAAAATTAAGCTATTATAATACTATTAAGAATAATAGTAATTATTTAATAGCATTTGAGGTGTAGTGCAACGGTTTGGGCTTTGGTTTTTCTTTAGGAGGTCCAAGGTTCAAACATCAGCATGGGCGAGTGTGAGGGGGTGGATGTGTGGTGGCTTTGTGTTAAATTTCCTATTAATAAATATAGCTCTCGACTTTAAATATAGCTCTCCAAGGTTCAAACCGCAGCGTGGGTGAGTGTGTGAGGGGTGGATGTGTAGTGGCTTTGTGTTAAATTCTCTATTGATAAATATAGCTCTCGACTTTAAATATAGCTCTCAAATTTAGGAATGGTCATGGTTGGGAGGAGACTGCTCAACCCTAAGCCTGTAAGTCGGTCATAAGAAGTTTCTCATAATAACCAAATAAAAAAATAAATAATAAATAATAATAATTTAATACATATAAAAACCTAAAAAAAACTTCTTTAATTCTATAAACCATTATTTTTATAATTAAAATTAAAAATAAAAATAAAATATGAAATATCTTAAAATAAATCTTTAAAAATAAAAAATAATCACACAAAAATATAGAAATGATGATTATTATTACTATAAAAATAAATTTTATATTATAATAATAACATTTTTTTTACAATTACAATTAAATAATAACAACCATCAGTTCGATATTTTTAGGATAATCCAGCAGTTCTATATTTTTAGAATAATCACATTATTTTTACAATTAAATGATAGCTTTCTGTTAAATTTTCTAGTTAAAAATATAGAACTTATGGTTGTTATTTAACAAATGGCCGTGAGCGTGGTTGTTTATAACTAAAATGAATTCGCGCTTACACAATCGAATCATCAGCCATTGAAAATAATGGAACGTAGGGGTACGACATAACCTCAAAGATGCTCTAAATTGTGTTTTTTTTTATTATCAATATTTTTTATTGATTGAAGTTGAACTCGAATTTTATTATAAATAATGTAAGTGGCGTTTTTGTTGATAGATCATATATAACTTGTTTGACCTTGGATTAACTATTGTGGTCAATTATGGGGCAAATACATAGAACGAAATTCTAATTTGAGTTTGGATTAACTATTGTGGTGGGCAAATAGATAGATCGAAATTGCAGTTATGGTTAGAAAACTAGAGGGTCAGCCCAATACAGTAATGCACTTTAACATTAAGATAAGTACAATATAGTTAATATTAAATTATATGTTGCTAGCCAGGTTTTGGTTTAATGATTGAGACATATGAATGATAACCCACACCAAGATTTAAATTTTTTGATGTGACTAATTAATATGACCTCTTGTATTAAGAAAAGGATAATCATTTTAAAACTATACAATTTTAATTTTTTTTTAAGTAATACTTCTTATACACATCCACCATGGGGATTGAACCTGGGTCACATCACTGATAATGCAATTGGCATACTTGCTGAATGGCATGGCAGTTGCCTAGTTATTATCATCCATGTGGTTGTGAGGTCCATTCCTCTTGTGTTTACTCGAACGAGTGCTAATATTTGTAAATGATGTTCAGTATAAAAAAACTATACAATTTTATTAACCATAGATTACTATAAAATTTTACAATTAAAAAAGAGTCAAAGGTCAATCTATGTATATAATATGTTTATATGATTATTATCTGTTGCTATATGACTTCTTATAACTACTAAATATGATTTATTGTACTAAAAGAATATAACCCTTTTAAAACCTTATTTTTTATTTAAAAAAAAAACCAAAAAACCACTCTAAAATTTTGGAGGACATTAAGATTTTACAATTACAATTAAATAAGAGCTTAGATCAATTTATAATTTTTTTTTAGTAATACTTCTTATACGCAACCATCATGAGGATTGAACCCGGGTCACATCACCATATTAAACTAAGTTATTTTACACGCGGGGCAACCCCTGTGCGTCTGATGGTCCCCATCTCACGCCGGGTTACCATGTATCGAGACAGTGGAAGTCCTGGAGCCTTCGCAGATAGTTTGAACCCTACCAGTTGTGTTGGTAATTACTAAAAATCGTGATTGTAACCTTTGCTTCTATATATATATATATATATATATCCCCTGTGCGTCCGATGGTCCCCATCTCACGCCGGGTTACCATGTATCGAGACGGTGGAAGTCCTGGAGCCTTCGCAGATAGTTTGAACCCTACCAGTTGTGTTGGTAATTACTAAAAATCGTGATTGTAACCATTGCTTCTATATATATATATATATATATATATATATATATATATATTTAAAGTATCAATTTTTTTTGTTTCCTAGTGGTGTGGAAAAGCATTTAAGGTTTTTAGGTTAAATAAATAAATAAATTTGAAATATATATTTTAATTAAGAAAACAAGGAAAAATATTTTACTACTATTATATAAAATTAGTAAACTAAAATAGTGACCACAGATAATATAATCAAGTATTAATGTTTGGACAAAAAGTTACAATTAAGTTTTAAGACAATTTATTTCACTTCTAATAATATAGAATTTTAAGTATCAACTATAAGAGGTTAAGATATCTTTTTTTTTTTTATTGGTTGAAAGGGTGTTGAAAGGTCCCTGAACCTTGTACAAGTATTTTTTACATGTTTTCCAAACCGATCGAAGAGGCCCAAGAGCTAAAGATAAAAAAAAAACAAAACACCACAAGAAGAAAGGTGTCGCGATATCGTGACATGTTGCATTTTCGCGGTCCAAAGCATAGGGAAAAAGCAAGGAGGAAAAGGTGTCGCAATATCATGACATGTTGCTCCGTCGCGGCCAAAGGAGGAAAAGATGTCGCGATATTGCGACAAAATGCAGCATCGTGGTCGAAGGAGAGAAAGTGTCGCGATATCGCGACATGTTGCAACGTCACTGCCAAAAGAGAAGAAGTGTCGCGATATCGTGACAAGTTGCGTCGTCGCGACCAGAGGAGGAAAGGTGTCGCGATATCGCGACATGTTGCATCATCGAGGCCAAAGAAGAAAATATGTCGCGATATCGCGACATGTTGCATTGTCGCGGCCAAAGGAGAAAAAATGTCGTGATATCGCGACATGTTGCACCATCGCGGCCACAAGAGAAAAGGTGTTGCAATATCGCGACATGTTGCATTGTCGCGGTCAAAGCAGGAAAGGTGTCGCGATATCGCGACATGTTGCAATGTCGCAGCCAGAAGAGAAAAAGTGTCGCGATATCGCGACATGTTGTATCATCGCGGCCTAAGGAGGAAAAATGTCGCGATATCGCAACATGTTGCATCGTCGCGGCAAAAAGATTAAAAAAAGTCACGATATCGCAACATGTTGCATTGTCGCGGCCAAAGAAGGAAAAGGTGTCGCGATATCGCGACATGTTGCATCATCACGGCCAGAGAGAAAAAGTGTCGCGATATCACGACATGTTGCATCGTCTCAACCAGAGGAAAAAAAGTGTCGCGATATCGCGACATGTTGCAGCATCGTGGCCAAAGGAGAAAAAGTGTCGCGAAATCGCGACATGTTGCATCGTCTCGGCAAAAAGATAAAAAATGTCGCGATATCGCGACATGTTGCATTGTCGCGGCCAAAGAAGGAAAAGGTGTTGCGATATTGTGACATGTTGCATCATCGCGGCCAAAGAGACAAAGTGTCGCGATATCGCGACATGTTGCATCATCACGGTCAAAGAGAAAAGGTGTCACGATATCGCGACATGTTGCAACGTTGTGGCCAAAAGAGAAAAAGTGTCGCGATATCGCGACATGTTGCATTGTCGCGGCCAAAGGAGGAAAAAGTGTCGCGATATCGCGACATGTTGCATCATCGCGGCCAAAGAGAAAAAGTGTCTTGATATCGCGACATGTTGCATCATCACGGTCGAAAGAGAAAAAGTGTCGCGAAATCGCGACATGATGTAACACCGCGACCAAAGGAGAAAAAAGTGTCGTGATATCGCGACATGTTGCAACATCGCGGCCAAAGGAGAAAGAAATGTCGCGATATCGTGACATGTTGCATTTTCGCGGCCAAAGGTGAAAAGTGTCACGATAACGCGACATGTTGCATTTTCGTTGTCGAAGGAGAAGAAGGAAAAAGTGTCGTGATATCATGACAAGTTTCATCAGCATACCAAACCAATCCCCTGGAAACATCTCACATTGTGCAAACATTGAAACTTGTAGGATTGTTCCTTAGGCCAATGGGGAAGGAGTCTCTCCACACTTGAATGTCAAATTCGTCGACTCCCTTGTTAGCAAGCCAGTCCGCAGCCTTGTTTCCTTCTCGGTATTGATGCTTAATGACTAATTCTGGGTAATTGCCAATTAGGGCCTTGCATTCTTGGAAAATCGAAGCAAGGGCCCAGGGAGGCTTAGCGGTACCATTGAGCCAATTGATACAGTGCAACGAGTCTCCTTCGATGATAAGTTTATTGATGGTCAACCCTTCCATGAGGATCAAACTTTGGAATAGAGCCCGCGCCTCTACCAAATTGTTGGATTGAAATCCCAGGTTCTGGGCAAAGGCCAAAATTATTTCTCCTCTGTGGTTTCTGAGAATTCCTCCTCCGCCAGCTGCTCTTGGGTTGCCTTTGTCCGCACCATCGAAATTGAGCTTGTGCCACCTAGTATGTGGTAAGACCCACTTGATGACAGACTTGTCAACAGAATTACAGGGCATGACAAAGATGTTAGACAGATTAAAAAGTTTGGTTAGGTCCGATTCTAAGCCAGGAGGGGGGGGTTTTGAAGATGAAATAAGAGAGGCATTATCCGTAGCAAGGGCCATGATTTTGACAACAATAATCTTCTTATCAGTGGCTTGATTGTTGAAAATTCTGGCATTTCTCTTGAGCCATATCTGCCATAGGTAAAGGTGGAGGTAAGCTTGCCACATGAATTTTAGTTGGTTGCTCTTGAAAGGCCGGGGCCATTGCTTAATAAGGAGGGGAATGGAATGTGGGAGGACTGTGGAGATGTCAAAGGTGTTATGAACCTGGTTGAGAACTGCTAGAGAAAAGGGACATTCCAAAAAAACATGCGAAGTTGACTCACAGGCGTTTTTGCATAGGATACACCAATTGGGAATGAGTAACCCTCTGATTATCAAGTTGTCAATGGTGAGGATTCTGTTTGGATGGCCAACCAGCAAAAGAATTTGACCTTGGGAACCCAGACCTGATTTGATAAGTCCCAACCATCTGTGGGAGTTTCTTGACTGTAGTAAGCTGATTTGATGGTGAAATTTCCAGATTCTTCAAGGTTCCAGACCATGGAATCATCTTTGTGAGAGTTCTAGATGATGCAAGTCCTCAACAAGTTTTGTAACCGCCTGAGAGCCTCGGTGATATTCCTGGGCCCGTTAAGAGCCAGGTGTTTCCATTCAGGTCTTGTAGGACCTTGGTTAATGAAGTGACCCACCTTATCACCAAAGGTGGCTTCGGTAGTCGCCTTGAGCACTACAAGATGTGGATCTTGGCTGAGAGGTTTAGCATGGATCCACGGGTTGTCCCAGAAACGGATGGTCGTTCCAGTTCCTAGACACCACCTTAAGCCTTTCATGATGATTTTCCTTGTTTTGATTACGCCATTCTAGAAATGGGATCCATAGGGAGGTTGTGCTCTCCAAGAAAGGAAAACTGATGGAGGTACTTAGCTTTAATGATATCAATCCAAGTGACTTTTTCATTGATGGTAAGTCTCCAGGCCTGCTTGACAATGAGGGCCATGTTCATCCGCTTGATGTCTCTGAATCCAAGTCCTCCACCCTTTTTCTTGGAACAAACCCTGTCCCAGGTGACTACCGAAATTTTATTCTTGTTTTCGTTTCTAGCCCAAAGGAATCTACGTTGAGTTTGTTCAATTTTTTGGCAGATGGTAGCTGGAGCTTTGAAGATAGATAAGAAAAAAACAGGGATTTTTTGAAGGCAAACTTGGACCAAAGTGGCTTTGGCTGCCTGGTTGAGCATTGAGCTTTTCCACCCCGCTAGTTTCTTGTTGAGGCGATCTAAAACAGGGTTCCACATAGCCGAGACTGATCCACCCCACTAGTTTCTTCTTACTTAAAAATAATTTTTATATATTTTTTAATTACAATTGTGATATTTATAAAGGTTAAGATATTTTTTATAAATATCACAATTGTAATTAAAAAATATATAAAAATTAGTTTTAAGTAAGAAGATTCACAAATAATTATTAACCCTATTAACAAAAATAAATGTATGGATTAAATTAAAACTAAATTATTATTAATTTTTATTAACTTGTAGAAATAACTAGTTGCATGTAGGGTTCACTAGTTGCTAATATCAACTAAAAACAAGATGTCATAAGATTTTATGTTTTTTAAGTTCCATTCTTGTTTATTGAAAAATAAATATTTTATTTAATTTTTTGGTTTCGAAGCACAACCACTTTTGCTTTTAGGACTCTCGCAGTTTTAACTTCAACATATTGAGGGCATTTTCCTTCCATCGATGAATATTTCAAAGATTTGTGAAAAAACATAGGGTACTCTTGTGCTAATTTTAGGGTTTTTACCCATCTTTCAATTTGGAAGATTTTTGGAACAGTAATGGGTATTCTAAATAGGGTTCCAAAGAGCCCTTTTGCGGTCACTTTTGTTGTTTGAATAGGGTTTTGAAGAGCCCTTCTATAGTTGCTCTTGCTTTTAGGAGGGCTCATGGTTTCAACTTTTAACATTTGGAGGGTATTTCCCTTCCACTGGTGAACATCCAAACATTTCAAATACTAATGGAAAAAAACTAGGGCACTCCTTTGTGAATTTTAGGGTTTTTTCACATATTTGGAGCTTGCTAAAAGGTGTGCATATTTTAGAGTGAAGAATTGGGACACTCATCACCATCCAACGACAAACCCAACTCTACAGTGGAGAAAAAATTGGGTATAGAAAACTAGTTCACAAGGGATGTGAGATTTCTATGATGGACGAAACTTCATCCCTCAATGTTATTGAATCTCAAGTTCCCTTGACTCCCCTTGGGAACCTTGCAAACAATTCCATGGAGAAGCCTGCAAATCCAAAGAGCGAGAGGAGCTTACTAGAGGGCTACATTGTTGACCCATCAAACCCTAATCCAACAACACCTCAACCACATGTAGATCAAGTTAAGCTTCTTTTAGTTGTTCTTCCTGATTCCTTCGCTAAAGTAGCTAATGACTTGTTTGAGGCTGAGTTTCTCAAATGGGTTAGAGGGGTTTGGGAAAATACTAGATGTTGTATAGTTGAGGCTATTTGAGGGTTGGAAAGGGGGTACATAGCAGTCTTCTTTGTAACATGCCAAAAACACCTTCCAATACGAAACTTGGGTTATCTACGGGTAAACTTGTTATCTGGAAGGCTAGTCTTTGGATTTTCATCCAAAGGATCCCTCTAAGGCAAAATACCCTCTTTGGATAGAGCTTCCTTTTTCATCTCTTTCATGTTATCCATTTCTCAATAAAATTGTTGCTCTTCTTGGTAAGGTTTTGTGGTCTCATCCTATTTCAAAAACTATCTAATTATAGAGTGCACCCTCGTATTTGTGTAGAAATAGATATTTCCAAACCGTTGTCCCCCTCCCTTGACCTCAATGGACCAAGTTTCCATGTTAGTCAACCTCTTATCTACCTAAACCTTCCTAATGTTTGTTTTTAATGTAGAGAAGTTGGACACTTGATCAAAAATTGTTTGAAAAAAATAACTAAAAAGAAACAAATTGAAGCCACCGCTAAAAAAATTACAAAAAAAAATCCCAACTAATGGCCCTCATATGGAATCCGCAACTAAAACTTTAGCTGATAAATTCCCTATTGATGGCCCTCAACACCCCCATGTTCCTGAAAAACCTTCTCCTTCTTATGTCGTTCCCCCTAAGAACCCTCTTGCCTCTTCCACAACTCAGACTAAATCCTTATATACTCATGTTAATCCACAAGCCCCACCAAATTCAGTTGTGAGTCTTGAGTTAGATCTTGTTCCTTCACTACAACTCTTGAAAGACGGTATTATGACAGATGGGTGGAGAATGGTAGGCAAGCGACAACATTCATCGACCACCCAAAATCACTCTATACATATAGAGGAAAAAATCCCTCTATCAAAGATCTTTCTAGATCCTTCTCTCAAGTTGCTCAAAATAAGATCCTTGCTCAACAAACCCATTTGGACAACACAATTGTTGCCAATCAGTGAAAATATATTCTAGTCTCTACATCATGAGGTCGAGCAGCCTCTAAATCTTCCCTCATGAATTTAAATCTTCTATCTTGGAATGTTAGTGTTGAGGTGTGATTTTGTCCGATTACAAATATCACCCGACAATTAGGATTGTAATCCTCTCTTGCAAAGAAAATATGTTTCTCCAAGGTTCTTTTACGTAACACGTTATGAATTTATGTCAATTAAGTGCACAGAATATCTCAAGGATTAACAATCAACTATTAACAAGGGTCCTAGAATAACAAATATTTTGATCTTGAAATCATTACTTGCATTTTCATCAGTATAATTTACTTCCTCAAAATAAATAAAATTGCCCTTTGAAGCTAATATTTGAGAATGCAAATCTATTTTAAAAGACGAACTTTGATTAAAAATGCTTTTAACCTTATATTAAACTTGAATGAATGTTTTAAAGCATTTTAATTCAAAACATACATTTATTTTATGAATGAAGCTTAAAATCAGACCTAATAAATGATGAATAAAATAAAAACCCTAATTATAAGATGTGAAACACTTTATAATCCCTATGTTTGGGCCTTTAGAATATTCTAAGCTTTATAATCCTTTTTCATAGAATATGAATAATTAATGTGTATGAATTCTAATTATAAAGTTTTACTTTATAATATAAAAATTAGAATTCATATAACCTTTTAAACCAAATATTTATTTATTCAAATATTTGAAATAAATAAATATAAATAATTAATATGTATGAATTCTAATTATAAAGTTTTGTACTTTATAATATGAAAATTAGAATTCACGTAATCTTCCTTAATGTGATGTTTATTTATATTCAAATATTCATTAAACTAAATACTGAAAGTAAATAAATTTAATATTTTCAATAGTATACTTTGGACTTTATGATTTGAGATTGAAAATTTTAATAAATCAAACTTCTAGAAACATAAATAAATCTCAAATTATTGATTTTAAAAATTTTTGATATTAAAATCAATAATCCATATAATCATTCTCTTTCTCAAAAATTTATTTGTCAAATATTTATTAAATTAAATTTTTGACCTAAATAAATTTTACAACCCTTTCTGTAAATTTGAATCTTTAAAATTCAACTTAGGGTTTTAATAAAATAAATTCAATGAACTTATAAATTTTATGAAATTTAAAATCAAAAGTTCATTTGATTCACTCCACTGTGAAATTTATTCACCCGAAATATTTATGGAATTAAATATTTGGGTGATAAATTCAATTTTAACCTAGTTATAAAATTTAAATCCTTTATAAAATAAACTAGGTTTTATCTTAAATCTTAATGCCTCAAATAAATTAAAAAGGACTTAGGTAAAGAAATGAACTTAAATAAAACCTTCGGACAAATTTGCTACAACACAGAAAAACACAACTTTGAAAACCAAACTCAGGCAAACCAGATTTTACACAATCCTACCACAAATTTGGTGCTATCTTCTACGAAAATTTTAATTAAAAAATTATATCAATCAACTTATAAATTAAAAACACCACAATAATGCTTGCTTTTAATAAAAATTGAATTTGATACAAAATATTAGATCTTACAATGAATCCAACAAAGTCTCTATATTCATGTGCAAATGTAGCTTCTTCTGCAACTTGGTCTTCTATTTGGCTCCTTTCAATCTTTTCTCTTTTTCTCCAACCTATCCGACCCTGTTCTTGGCTTTTCATTCTCCATTTATAGTTTGAATAATTCGTTACATGGTTGGTTCTTTCCCGTTCCATTACATTGAAAAAACGAATTCTTAATGAAACCCTAATGTCACCAACACCTTTTCAAATGATTTAATATTTCTTCTCATTGGCATTCGAAAATTAAAGTTATAATCCTGCCAACAAAACAAATATTAATTAGAATATAAAACATTTATAAAATAACCTTCTTAAATATAATTAAATTATAAAGTTATAAATCTTTATAATTTAATTAATTTAAAACATATTTATAAAATAATTCTAATGAAGTTGACATGATGGCGGGAGCTAGAGCGGAAGCAGGAGCAGGTGCAGGTGCAGGAGCGAGAGCAGGTGCAGATGCAGGGCTGGGGGCAGGGTCAGTGCTTGGTGCAGGCTCCCAGTCGGGATCGGGCTCGGGATCGGGGTCAGGCACGTCGGGGCCCGGCCCCGGGCTCGTAGGTCCCTCGGCGGGCCCAGAGGATGGGTCTGCGGTCGATCCGTTTGGGGGCCAGGGTGTCCTGGGCCCTGGCCCATAGTCTAGCCTCGATGCGAGCGCTGGGTCGGGGAATCAGTCCCCGGCTCCTGAGCGGGGCTTTGTCCCGGGTGGGCCTAAACCCTCCTTCCAGCAGATCTTGGCGGGCACCAGGGCCCCTCCTCGGGCCCCGGGGCTAGGTCTGTCCCTCGAGGGCACGCACATCTCTATCCAGGAGGAGGTCTTTTCCTCCTTAGTCGCGGGTTCTTCTGCCTCCCTGGTAGGGAAATTTTTGGGAGGTCGTCCAGACATGGAGACCATTCGTAGGTGGGCAGCTACTAAATGGAAGGTGTCCGGGCACATCCAGCTGGTGGCCCTAACCAAGGGTTTCTTCATCATTAAATTAAACAATAACGAAGACGCCGAAAAGATCCTATCGGGCGGGCCCTGGTTTCTGGGGCGCAAGAGCCTCTTCCTCAGGAGGTATGGAGCTGACTTCCACCCCAGCACCCAAAGCATCAATTTCGCCCCGGTTTGGGTTCGTCTCCCAGACCTTCCCTTCCATCTGTGGCACGAAGATGTCCTCAGGCTCATTGCCCAGTCGGTTGGGGAACTGGTGGCCTTTGACCCTGCTACCAAGGCAGGATCCCGAATGGTGCATGCCCGATTTTGCGTCAACGCCAATCTTGAATCTGAGCTCCCCTCCTCAGTCACTATCTCCTCTGGGTCCTACTTCTGGAGCCAGGCCTTGATCTATGAAAACAAACCCGCCTTCTGTCCCTCCTGCAGCTCTCAGGGCCACCTCTCTCACCAATGCCCGATTTCCAGAAAGGCGAAAGGCCCTCCTTCCAAACCCCCTTCCCAATCAGGTCGGGCCCCACCTCGCGGGCCTTCCCGCGAGGGCCCCAGATCCTAGGCCTGGGCCTCCAAGGGCAACCCCCCCGGCCCCAAAGGATGCTCCCTTGGGCCTCGGTCTGGAGAGCGCCCTCTCCCAGGCTTCCCTGCCTGTTGCTCCCTCCCCTGGGTCGTCTTCCGTGGTCCTTTTCCCCGGCCCTTCCGCCCAGCCCGTTCTGAACCCCCCTCCGCAGGGCCCTGCTTGCGCAAGCGAGCAGGTCAGGCCTTCCCCCCGTCGGCCCCCTTGGCCGAGGGCCCCTCCTCCCCCCCTTCCCTGCTCCTCCCCTACCCCCTTCCTGGCCCCCCCGACGTTCCCTGCTGGGCTTCCCCTCTTGGAGTGCGGTTCTGAGAAGTCCGATGAGGAGATCGAAGCCAGTTCTTCATCTGGTCCCGATGAAGTCAGCCCCAAGATGACCCGGAGCAGGTCCTTTGCCATAGATTTTGGCAGCAAACTCAAGAGAGGGCGGCCCACCCTGGGCGATCAGCGGACCAGGATCACCGAAGATGACATAGCCAATGGCTCTCAGGCTACTCTGTCGGACGTGGGGGCAGGTTTCTCCAAGATTGACACCATCCGATCCAAACCCCCCGCTCACTCCGAGAAGGGGGGCAAGCGACCCCTCAAGGGTGTCAAATGAAGCTCATCTCCTGGAATATCAGGGGCCTCAATGGGGCTCCCAAGAAAAGGATCCTCGACCAGCTCCGTAGGGATCACCGTCCGTCCTTCCTCCTCCTCCAGGAGACCAAAATAGATGAGGCTGCTGCCCGACGAGTAGCCCAAGCTTCCTGGCGCAATTGCGAGTCCCTGTCTACCCCCGCGGCCGGCTCTGCCGGGGGTCTGCTGTGCATGTGGGACCCCCGATGCTTTGAAGGAAGACTCATATCTTCGTCCCCTAGAATCATCAACATGCTAGTTCACTGTATTAAGTCAAACCGATCGTGGATCCTTTCCAACGTCTACGCTCCCAACAGTCCCATCGAGAAGGCGGCCCTATGGAAGGAGATTAGCTTGATGCGAGAAGCCTTCGCCCCCTGCCCTGGATCTTGGTCGGGGACTTCAACAACCCCCTATTTTCCTCTGATAAGAGCGGGGGCTCAGGGGCTCAGGGCAAGAGTATGGAGGACTTTAGCGCCTTCACTGCCCTCAACGAGCTCATGGATGTCAGCCTGAAAGGTGCCAGGTTCACTTGGACCAACAGAAGGGCGGGAGCAAATCATATTCAAGTCAGACTAGACAGAGTTCTCTTGTCCAAGGAAGCCCTGCCTATGTTCGCTGATGCCACCCTGCTGGCCCTTCCCAAAATTGGGTCTGATCACAGCCCCCTCCTCCTTGAAACCGATCACAGGCCTTCCCCCAGGAGGCCGTTCCGGTTCGAGTCCATGTGGCTGCATCACCCAGACTTCCGGGCCCAGGTTGGGCGCTGGTGGGCTCCCCCGGTCCCTGGACGCCCTGCTGAACAAATCTACCATAAGCTTAGGCGCCTGAAGGACCATCTCAAGGCCTGGAACAAGGAGGTGTTCGGCAACATCTTTGAAAACAAAGTTGTTCTCAAAGAAAAACTCGAAGCCCTTGAGGCTAGATTTCAAGCTGGCTCCCAAGACCCGGGGCTCAGGGATGAGGAGCGCCTTGTTCTCAACGAGTATCATAACATCCTGGCCCGGGAGGAAATTTTTTGGAGACAGAAGTCGAGAGCTCTATGGCTCCAAGATGGCGATGCTAATACCAAGTTCTTTCATGCGTCGACCCTCAGGAACAGGGGCTCCAACAGAATTGCTGAGTTGGTGAGCAGCGACGATGGTATCATTAAGGAAGAAGAGGACATCCGGGCTGAAACCACTCGCTTCTTTCAAGAGCTCCTGGGTGACAGCCCTCCCATGTCCCCAGGCATGGCTGACTCCCTTCTGGAGCACATCCCCTCTTTGGTTTCTCCCTCGGCAAATCAGATGTTGTCGCAACCTCTGTCTGACTCCGAAATCCATGCAGCCACCTTTTCCATGAAGGCCGAGGCGGCCCCGGGCCCGGATGGTTTCCCCCCCATTTCTTCCAATCATTCTGGGACCTGGTCGGGGCGGAGGTGTGCGCTGCCATCCGGGACCTGCAGACTGCCCGATCCATCCCCAGAGGTATCAACTCCACCTTCATAGCTCTTATCCCCAAGTCCCAGGCAGCCCGGTCCCTCACGGATTTCTGCCCCATTAGCCTGTGCAATGTCCTGTACAAAATCCTCACCAAATCCATGGCTACCCGGCTTAAGGACATCCTTCCCCTGATCATTGCCCCCTGCCAGGGCAGTTCGGTCAAGGGTAGACTGATCACTGACGGGGTCATTATCATGCACGAGGCCATTCACTCAGCGGTCCTATCCAAAAAGGCCTCCTTTCTGCTCAAGTTGGACATGAACAAGGCCTTTGACAGAGTCAACTGGGCCTTCCTGTCCAAGGTCCTTCTCAAGTTCGGATTTCACCCCTCTTGGGTCAGGCTCATCAGCAACTGCGTGTCTTCCCCGTGGTTCTCCATCCTCGTCAACGGATCCCCTGCCGGATTTTTCCCTAGCTCCAGAGGCCTTCGCCAAGGAGACCCCCTATCCCCGATCCTCTTCATCATCCTAGCTGAGGCCCTGGGACGGACCATCTCAGGCACTGTGTCTCAGGGTCTCATTTCAGGCATCAGTCCTGCGCCGGGCCTGCCCCCTGTTTCACACCAGCAGTTTGTGGATGACACCATCCTGGCCACTTCTGCCTCAATCCCCCAAGCCAAAATCCTCAAGCATATTTTGACCCTGTTCGAGGAGGCGACCGGCCAGAAAATCAATCTCCGAAAGAGCACGATTTTCTTCATTCACACCCCCTTGGCTAGACAGATCAAAATTGGGCAGATTTTGGGCTGCTCCCCTGGCTCCCTCCCCTCCTCGTACCTCGGGCTCCCCCTGTTCACAGGAGCGTCTTCCAGGGCCCTGTGGGGTGGGGTGATTGATCGGATTAAGAGGAAGCTGGCCCCCTGGAAAGGCCACCTCCTTTCGCAGGCTGGCAGAGCCACCCTCTTAACGGCAGTTTTGCAAAGCATCCCGATATACTTCATGTCGGTCTTCAGAATCCCGGCCTCCATTGCAGTCCACATTGAACAAATTCAGAAATGCTTTCTCTGGTCGGGGAGTGAAGATAAGAAGAGGATTCCCCTGGTATCCTGGTCCCTGGTCTGCCACCCCAAAGCTGAGGGAGGGATTGGGCTCAGGAGGGTGGTACCCATGAACAGGGCTCTCATGGCCAAGCATGCCTGGAAGGTTCACACCGATTCCCCTGATGAGTGGGTTAGCATTGTGCGCAGGAAATACTGTCATAGCCATCCCTTCCTCAGTGAGTCCCAGCCTCGTGATGGATCCACCTTTTGGAAGTCCCTGATATCCACCAAAGACATAATCCAGAAAGGAAGCAGATGGATCCTCGGAGACGGTGCCAAGATTGATTTTTGGGATGACAGATGGATTCAGGATGAGGCCCTGTCGGCTGACAGAGAGCTCCTCGTTCTCAAGGCAGGCCTGGCGGACAGAGGCCCCAAGGTTGCGGGCTATCTCTCCCAGAGCTTGGGAGGCGCGTCTTGGGCGCCCATCCGGGACCCCAGGCACCCGCTCCAAGCTGCCAGACTCCAGGGCCTCCTCACGGTGACTGTTTTCCCATCCGCTGGAGGTGACGATAGATGTGTTTGGCATGGTACCCCCAGCGGAGCCTTCTCTGTCAAGTCTGCCTACAACCTCCAGAGAGACCCCGACAAGGCTCCCTTCCCAGCCCGACAGGTGTGGGCCAAGAAGCTGATCCCCAAAATCAGCCACTTCGTTTGGGCGGCCGTCCAAAACAAGATTCTGACGATCAAAAATCTCATCAAGAGGGGCTTCCAGATCTCGAATAGATGCTACCTTTGCTGCGATGCCTAGGAATCCACCAACCACCTCTTTGTCAGCTGTTCCTTCTCGACTGAAGTCTTGGGCCTCATCCTTTCTCAATTCTCCATCCAATGGGCGGGCCCCAGATCCATCTCTGACCTCCTGCTTCAGTGGCCCAACCCCTTTGCCCATCCCTTCACCCGCTTCCTCTGGAATTCGTGCCTCCCCCATATGCTCTGGCAGATCTGGCTCGAGCGCAACAGCAGAGCCTTTTCCTCCCCGGCTCATTCCCCCTGTGGATTGCGACCAAGGCCGTGACCTTTGCCCTTGAAAACTCTCGATCCATCCCCCTATCCGAGGGGCCCCGACGGCCGGGTGAAGTCACCCTCCTTTCCTCCCTCGGCATCCAGCTCCCCCCTGGTCCCCCACCCGCCCCCTCCCATCGTTCCCTGACCAGATGGATTGCCCCCCCCGCTGGGTTAAGCTTAACTTCGATGGCACGTCCAAAGGCAATCCCGGGCCCTCCGGGGCGGGCGGAGTGATCCGCGATTGCCACGGGGCCCTGGTCATGGCGTTCGCTGCTCCTCTTGGCATCCAGACCAACAACTTCACCGAAGCAGCTGCTCTGCTAAGTGGGTTGCACGTCCTCAGGGGGGCCCCTTCTCAAGTCATCATTGAGGGCGACTCCCAAGTCATCATCAATGCTGCTCGTAGCCCGGGTAATTGCTCCTGGCGCATTCACAACCACATCCGGGAAGCCCTCTCTGTTCTCCAGGGATTCCCCGACTACAGCTTTCAGCACGTGTATAGGGAAGGCAACAGGGCGGCCGACTTCATGGCGAACCAAGCCATTCCTGCTGATGCCTTCACCACCTGGACCACGGACTTTCTCGAAGCTCTGGTTCTCATTGTCTCGAAAGATCAGGTGAGCGATGTGGAGGACCCCGATGTCTAACCTGCCCCATGTCGGGGCCCCGTATTTCCTCTGGCACGGTCTCCCGAAGACCGATGTCTTCTTTCCCTGTGGCGCCTCGCCGCCTGGCCCCGACCTGTCTCCCGCCCGTCGGATGGTTTTCCAGATCTACCACATGGTGGCAGGTGTTCTAGGCCAAGCTAGTAGTTTGGCTATTTCCGATGAGGACCTGTGTTGCTCCGGTTGCACATCTGGCAGTCCCATGAATGCCTCCTCGTCAGCCGCTTCGTGGATGGATTCCCATGCCGCGTCATTCCGCCTGCGGCTTTATCCCGTGACGCTCCATCAAGGCGCTCCTCCGATCAGCTTGCGCCACCTGGCACGCTGGCAGTGGCCCCGTCCCCTGTCCCCGCGTGGCAACCTGCAGTCACGCCCCCTCAGCCCCCCCTCGTGTCGCACCCGACTTCGAGCATCCTTTCCCGACGTCGATGGCTCCCCCCTCCTTCGGCCCCCTATGCATTTTTAAATTTGGCTAGCGCTGCATTCTTCCTCTATGTTTTTCCCTGCTCCCTGTCCCCGCGCTGCTGGCCAGTTTTCCCCTCCTTCCCCTGCCCCATGGCTGCCAAAGGTGTTTACATCGAGCCCTCCATGCTCATCCTGAGCGAGTCGGCTAAATTGTTCTCCAACGCCAAGCATTTCACCCCCTTCTTTAGCAAGTTCGCTGGAGTGGACGATGAGATCACTCAATGTTTCCTGGACTCCTGGTGCGACGGTGAGGTGCAGGTTAAGGGGCTGCATTTTAAAGTAAACAAAGAATTTCTTACAGACGTGACGGGCCTCCACCATGAGGACAAGGGTCGCGTTGTCAGGCGGGACAAGCACAATTGGGAGGAGGAGCTGTCCCGCTTTCTAGAGCAGCAATGGGACAAGGCAAATCTTTTCTGATCCAACCTCCCGGCCCCCTTTGACGAAGCCATCGTCCCGGTAATGCAATACATTACCTGCGACGACCCGGATCAGAGGCTCTTCAGTTTTCATTTGAGTTATTTCAATCACCTCCGGGGGGCCACGGTGGTCAGCACTCCCCGCTTTCTGCTGTACTCTCTGGGTCTTTCCATAGACCGCGCCCGCAAAAACCATTCCCGGCCCTCCCACCAAGGCCTCATGGCGGTGCTGTACAGGCATGCCCTGGCCAACCAGCCGTAGCTCCACCGCATTCCCCCTGTCTGCTGCCCCCCCTGGCGCGGCAACTTCCCCGACTGCATCCCCTGAGGCTTCCATCGCCAAAGACTCCCCCCGCGTGATGGCTCCCCCGCCCCGAAGCACCGTAGGCCAACCCGAAAGTGCAGAACCCCGGCCCAGGGCCCAGGTGGGGCCCCGACTCCTGGGAGCGCCCGCAAGGATCCCTTCCCTGGCAGCAGCAGGGCTGCTGACAGCGCCAAGAGGGCCACTCAGGAAACCCCGAAGCCCGTCGACGTCAGTTCTGAGGTAGACAATAGTTTGCAAAGCTTGGCTATCAGAGGCCTCATCGACGTGGCCATCGGATCTCTGAACGCGGCTGCCCAAGCAGCCTCCTCCGCTGCCACTGCCCTGGCCGAGCTCAGGCACAGGTTGGGTGACAGACCTGATAGGGAGTAGCTCGACCGACGTGGGGCCCCGTCTGGTCCGGGGTGACAGCTGGGCCCAGTTGTTTCGGGTGCCCTTCTTTCACGATCTGTCAGGGACGGTTTTTCATTTTGGCGGCATCTAGTCATGGTTTTGTCGGCTTTTAGCTATTTTTTGTAGGGCCCGGGGCCAGGGCCCCGGGTCTCGGCTTGCTGCCTTGGGCGCAGCCCCGCTTTTTGGTTTGATCGTTTAGTCTTGGCTGAAGTTGTAACTAAGGTTTTGGGATCCTGTCAAAAAACCCGCTGTATATATTATGTTACCTAACAAAAAAAAATAACCATTCTAACTATATTAAATTATAAAGCTATAAAACTTTGTAATTTAATTAATTTTAAAACAAGTTTATAAAATAACAATTTTAAATATATTAAATTATAAAGTTATAAAACTTTAAAATTTAATTAATTTTAAACAATTATATAAAATAACCATGTAACATAAAACAATAATAATAACATAGCCAAGTAAACCTAAACAAAATAATATAAAAATAACTATAAAACAAAACATAACACATACTAATTTTTACCCACACAACATAACCATACGAGAACAAAGAAGAAATCCATGAATCGTGAGATAACATCTGACGTTGAAACCAAAACAACAATTATGAATATGGATTCTCAAAATCCAAGGATGAATGAAATTGACCACATATAGAGATGAATTTCAAATAACTTTCAAATTTCAAGTGGATCCCCAAATTTTGGGGTCGTTGTGAAGGGCATCACAACATTTAGGGGGCTCTCCCTCCCTTACCGTAAATTTTAAGTTCAAAAATTAGTTGCTAAAAATCATATTTCTATTCTTTTCCTTCAAAAATCGAAAGTCATCGATCACACTCTGACCCATTGTATGGATATCATTAGTGGTGGATATGCATCTTTCTTTATTATTTCTCATATTCATGGTAAAGGTGGTGGTACCCTTTCCATAGCCAAGTCTCTTTGTTATGCTATTATAGGCCATGGTGAGGATCTTGCTCACCGTTGTGTGTGGGTTATATTGGCTCTCAACTCTCAGGTTATTAGATTATGTTATATCTATGCTCCCAATGACCCTCTTGGTCATATAGCCCTTTGGGAATGGTTAGCTATTTCTTTCCCTCCTACGGAATGGATCCTTGGAGGAGACTTTAATATGATTGAGAATCCTAGTTATAAAAGTTGGACTGGTAGTAAACCCCTTTCTAATGATGAAATTTGGTAGTTTGTTGTTTTGTCGTAATCATTTAGGTGTGCATGACCTTCTATTTGGTAAAAACTCCTCTCATAAAGATAATTGGTTTACATGGTCCAACTATCATCAAGGTTCTGCTTGAAAGCTTGTTCATTTAGACATATATTGTTTCAGTAATTATTTCCTAGATAAATTCTTCATCCACAAGCAAGTTTGCATCCTTTCTCATACAACTTTGTTTGATTACCTTCCTATATTATCTTTTATCCAAACTTCCTCTATCTCCCTTTATTCCATGTCGTTTCCTTTCAAATTAAATGTGTCCCACTCAAGAGTTTTACCCAAACCTATTCCAGAATAATTAATGCAGAAATAAATAACTTAGAAGAAAAACAACTCACAATAAATCATGCACATAGAACACAAGAGATTTATCCTGGTTCACCCAATATGGGCTACGTCCAACAAACAAGAGCCACACCTCCTTTTATATTATTATTCACCTTGCCCGTAATGGGACATTACAATCAATATAAAGGAAACTCTTACAACCCTAAACCACAATGTGGTATTAGAATACCGTGGGCACAATACCATGGGCTAAAACCACCCATACCCACTAATCACGAGAATCCCACCAACGCCTCCGAAGATGAGGCCTACCATACAAGTACTTCCTCTACAAAGAATGAGACACATCCAACATTCTCCCACTTGTTGAATACTTTGCAGAAAGGTTGTAATCAATGTTAGTTCCAACACTCAGTCTTTCCAAACCCATTTCAACTGTACAAAAAATGAACTTTTCTGTGCTAACTGCCTTGGTTAAAGCATCTGCAACATTTACCTTGGTATCCACTTTTTCCAGCAACACTTTCTTCTGTTCAATCATGTCCCTACTGAAGTGGTACTTTGTATCAATGTGCTTTGTTCTTGAATGGTAAGTTGGGTTCTTTGCCAAAAATATAGCACTTTGGCTGTCACAATTTATCTTCACAGCTCCTTGAAAGAACCCAATCTCAGCACATAGTCTTTGTAGCCATACTGCTTCCTTACTTGCATCAGTGGTTGCCATGTATTCAGCTTCAGTGGTTGAAAGAGCAACAACAATTTACCTTTTGCTCATCCAACTAATAGCCCCTCCAAACAAGTTGAATACATAAGCACTAGTAGATCTTCTATTGTCAAGATCTCCAGCCCAATCTGCATCAACAAAACCTTCTATATCCAAGGATCTATTTTTGTTACCTGCACCTTCATAATAGATTGAAAAATTAGATGTACCACGCAAATATCTAAAAACCCTTTTTACAACAGTCCAATGCTCTTTACCAGGTTTAGACATGTATCTGCTCAAAACTCCCACTGCATGGGCAATATCTGGTCTAGTACATACCATGGCATACATTAAACTCCCTACAACATTTGCATAAGGAACATGGGACATTTCTTCTACCTCTTCTTCTATTTTTGGACATTGTTCAATAGAAAAATTTTCCCCCAAAGGAATAGGTACCTTCACTGGTTTGCAATCCTGCATACTGAATCTCTTCAATATTGTCTCAACATACTTCTTCTGATTCAGCCACAGCTTTTTGTTTGAACGATCTCTATTTATTTGCATGCCCAAAATAAAATTTGCAGGGCCAAGATCTTTCATGTCAAACTATGATGCTAACTGAGACTTCACTTCCCTGATCATTTCCTTACTGTTTCCAATTAGTAACATATCATCAACATACAGAACTATAATGACAAGTTCATTACCAATTTGCTTTGAGTATACACAATGATCAGCATTACTACGAACAAAATCAAGTCCTAAAACATAAGTATCAAATTTTTGATACCACATTCTAGGTGATTGTTTCAGTCCGTACAAATATTTCTTTAACTTACATACAAAATCCTCCTTTCCTTCAACAATGAATCCTTCAAGTTGTCTCATATAGATTTCTTCCTCCAAATCTCCATGAAGGAATGCAGTTTTTACATCCATTTGCTCTATTTCAAGATCAAATGCAACAGCCACAGATAAAAGAAATCTTATTGAGGTTAGCTTTGCAACAGGAGAAAATACTTCACCATAATCAATTCCCTCTACCTGAGAATAGCCTTTAGCAACCAGGCGAGCTTTATATTTCTCCACTTTACCTTCAACATTCTGCTTCTTCTTGAAGATCCATTTGCTACCTATTGCTTTTCTCCCACCAGGTAATTTTACTAGATCCCATGTCTTGTTCTTTTTCAAGGCCATCATTTCCTCATTCATGGCTTCTTCCCAAAGGTTTGCCTCTTCAGAATTAATAGCTTCTCTAACTGTTCTAGGATCTTCATCAGTAATAGATAAAACAAAGGAAGAAGGAAAAGCAGATGGACTATACCTATCAGGTTGCCTTCTTTCTCGTGTTGATCTCCTTACCATAGGTGTATGAACCTCTGGTTCATCCTCTTCTTCTTCTTCTGAGTAGGATCCTTCTTCCATGAGATCAAATTGCACCTTTTCAGGTTCTTCTTCTGTTACTTCATTCCTGTGATCACTTTTCATTTCTCTAAACACCACATCTCTACTGTAAACTGTCCTTTTAGTTTTTGGATTCCAAAGTTTATATCCTTTAACACCATATTTATAACCAATAAAGATACATTTAACAACCTTATTATCAAGCTTACTTCTTTTCTCCTTTGGAATATGCATGTATGCATCACAACCAAAAACTCTAAGATGTGAAAGAGAGGGTTTCTTACCAAACCATGCTTCAAATGGAGTTTGATCCGACAATGTTGATGTAGGAGATCGATTCCGCAAGTAACATGCCGCACTCACTACCTCTGCCCAGAATTCCTGTGCCAGACCAGCACCACTGAGCATACTTCTTGCCTTTTCCATCAGTGATCTGTTCAATCTCTCAGCAACTCCATTTTGTTGTGGTGTATATGGAGTAGTCTTCTGTCTTGCAATACCACATTGCTTACAAAAATCCTCAAATTTATTTGAACAATACTCTCCTCCATTATCAGACCTCAACACCTTAATATTTTTCTCAGTTTGATTTTCAACAAGTGCTTTAAATTCTCTAAACTTATCAAACACTTCATATTTACTCTTAAGAAAATAAATCCATGCATATCTTGAAAAATCATCAACAAAAGAAGCATAGTACCATGATTTTCCAAGAGATGGAATAGGAACAGGACCAAAAATATCACTGTGAATCAGATCTAATACCCCTTTTGATCTTGCAACACCAGATGGAAAACTAACACGATTCTGCTTGCCATAAATACAATGTTCACAGAAATAAAAAACCATTGAGCAATTAGGGATACCTTGGACCATACCTTTCGTGTATAGGGTACACAATCCCTTTTCTCCAATATGTCCCATTATTTGATGCCAGAGCATTGAACTTTTGTCTGATTCAGCCTCAAGAATAGTTGAGCTATTGCACTCATTTGTCATAGTGCTTCCCAATAGCTTATACAAGGTTCCAATACGAACTCCTCTTGCTAACACCATAGATCCACGAACCATTTTGCATGAATCCTTACTAAAACTGATGTTTACTACTGCATCAACCATTTTGCTTACAAAAATTAAATTTCTAGCAAGGCCAGGAATATGCATCACACCTGGGAGGGTTTTAACCCTACCATCCTGCAATAATATTTTCACCCTTCCATGACCAATGATTCTAAGTTGTGAATCATCTCCCAATAGTACCTCCCCTCCATCATATCTTTCATATTCACTGAACCACCCCCTATGAGGAGTCATATGAAAAGAGGCACCAATATCGATCAACCAATCATTTCTATCTGAACGCATGGAGCAAGATGCCAGATATACATCCCCTCCTTCATCAATGGATTTATTTATCTCTGTGGAAGTGGATTCATCAGATATCTTTCCAGAATCAACATTCTTTGATCTACAATCCTTCTTCATGTGTCCAAGCTTACCACATTTCCAACATTTTCTCTCAAACCTTCCCCGAGACTTAGATCTACCTTTAGACTTAGATCTATCACCAGATCTCATTTTATCTTTTTCCTTGGCATGCCCTCTCACTGTTAGGGCATCCCTTGATGTGCCCTCCATGGCTTTTCTCCTCATATCCTCTGATAATAGAGATGCCACAACATCTTCAAACTTCAATGTGGTTGAAGTTGTACTACCAATTGCTACAACTAGGTTATCCCACGAATCTGGTAAAGAGCATAGCAAAGTAATACATTTATCTTCCTCACTCAACTTAATTTCAATAGATGCAAGTTGACTTACCACCGTATTGAATGCATTAAGATGATCTGCTAATGAATCCCCTTCATTCATCCTCAGATTATACAGTTTCTTTCGGAGGAATAATTTGTTCACCAGGGACTTAGATTGATACAGAGTCCCTAACTTATTCTAGAGATCCTTTGTAGTAGCTTCTCCAGAAACATTGATTAGGACAGAATCTGCAAGACACAATCGAATTAGACTCCTCGCTTTTCGATTCAAATTTTCCCAATCTTCATCAGTTGTACTGGCAGGTTTCGTTTCAGAGATAACAGACCACTGATCTCTGTCCACGAGCAGATCCTCCATCTTTAACTTCCATAGCTCAAAACTTTTTCCATCGAATTTCTCAATCTCTATCCTTGAATGATTTGACGTCATTTTTCTTCAAGCTCCTTCTACGTAAAACTCCCACTCCGAAATAGGTTTTCTATAACTCCTAGAAACCCTAGATCCTCTTCAAATGAATTGAAACCCTAGCAATAAAGGCGTCCCTCTATGGCTAACAATCTGGCTCTAATACCATATGAAGAGTTTTACCCAAACTTATTCCAGAATAATTAATGCAAAAATAAATAACTCAGAAGAAAAATAACAACTCACAATAAATCATGCACATAGAACACAAGAGATTTATCCTGGTTCACCCAATATGGGCTACGTCTAGCAAACAAGAGCCACACCTCCTTTTCTATTATTATTCACCTTACCCGTAATGGGACATTACAATCAATATAAAGGAAACTCTTACAACCCTAAACCACAATGTGGTATTAGAATACCATGGGCACAATACCATGGGCTAAAACCACCCATACCCACTAATCATGGGAATCCCACCAACGCCTCCGAAAATAGCTCCGATAATATCTCCGAAGATGGGGTCTGTCGTACAGTTGTTCCTCTACAAAGGATGAGACACATCCAACACCCACCTTGATAGTCATCCCTGTTGCCACCTTGTAGAGCATGTCTGAAATAGATTTCCTAGACTAACTGGTAATGTTGACTGGATCAAATGGTTTGAAACAGCTATTTCCAATACTATTTCATCCCTTAGATGGTATGGATGCTCTATTACCAAGAGGAAGAATATTCAAGAGAGTCATATTCATACAGAGATCTTTCATCTTTGTTCCATGCTTATGAAAGACCCTACTAATATTGTCGTTCAATGCGAGCTAGCTAATGTTGAAAATCAAGCTAGATTTTATGAGTCTTACTGTGCTAAATTGGTGCATGTTAGATCTCACATCAATTGGATCTCCTAGGAGGACAAGGAAACTAATATTTTTTAACTACCTTAGACATAAGAATATTTTAGAAAGGATCACTAAGTTGGAGGACCCTTCAGGTCATTTTCTTTCTAACTCTAAAGAGATCATGAATATTTGTGTAGCTCATTTCTCTCAACTTTTTACAATGGAGCCAAGGGATGACATCTAATGTATCTTAATGAAATATGTGCAAACCCATTTTCCCTCCCTTGTAGATACCATTATTCAGGATCAACTTGAATATCCTCTTTCTATGAATGATCTATAAACTACTCTTTTTTCTATGAAGAAAAATAAAGCTCCTGGCTTGGATGGTCTTCCAGTAGAGTTTTATAAAATATTTTAGCATATTCTTTCCTTTGATCTTCATCATGTTTACCTAGAAGTTATCCATGATAATTCCTTTAGATCTTATATCAGTGCAGGGCTGATCAAGTTTATTCCTAAAGGTATGACTCGTAATCAAATCTCCAATTGGAGACCTATTACCCTCCTCAATGTTTCGTACAAGATCATAGTTAAAGCTATAGATTTAAAAATCAAAACTATTGCTTAAACGATTGTTCGCCTAGAACAATATACTTTTCTTAAAGTTCATTATACTTTAGATAATCTTATGATGGCCTATGAAACTTCACAATGGGCTATCAACTCCAATCAAGATGCCCTCTTGGTTGAGTTAGATTTTAATAACACTTATGATAGAATCATATGGGATTTTATTCTTAGTATGCTTTCTTAGCTTGGTTTTAGTACAAAATTATTGAATCAAATTGGGATGCTCTTTGGTGATGCTTCAACTTGTGTTAAGGTTAATGGAGCTCTTTCCCACTCCTTCTCTCTTCAACGGTCTATCAAACAAGGTTTTCCTCATGCTCTTTTTTTGTATGTTTTGGTTACCGATGCTCTAGGGTACCTTCTTCACAAGGCTCATTTTGATGACCTCATTCAAGGTATTAAGCTTCCTAGGAATAAATGTGTGTTTAACTCTCATTTTGCTGATGATTCCATTATTTTTCTTCAAAATACCAAACAAGAGGCAAAAATGACTAAAGATATTGTTCAACTATTTTGTGATGTCTTTGGCTCTCGTATCAATGATTCTAAAATTGAAGTCTTCTATACCTCTTCCTCTTCTCGTGGATGTAACTCCTCGACTGAGTGGAAGATCATCCCTCATGGTGTGATTGTGCATTATTTGGGTATTCCCTTTGGTATTACTATCTCTCATAAGGATATGTGGAACTGGGTTATGGAAAGACAAAAAAAATTAATTGTTGGCCAGCTCGGTTTCTTTCCTTTGCTGGAAGAATTCAAGTTGCAAAAAATATTATGGCAACCTCTCATGTTTATTACTTCTCTTGTTGGATGGCCTCCAAGGTAGCCTATAACAAATTAACTCAGGCCATTCATAAATTTTTATGGACCAAATGGGATGGGGAGGTGGGAATGACAACCATATCATGGAAACTTTGTACTCAACCTAAGGCTTTAGGAGGTCTAGGCATCATTGATCCTCTTACCCAGAGCAAAATTTTAGTTGCAAAATGGGTTGCTAGAGCCATAACTAGTGATGAAAATTGGAAACACCTATCTGACAAAGGTAAATGGAAAGAAACCCCATGGGAGGATAAGGTCCTTAATACCCCTTACTTTACGGTTAAAGGATCTATTCTAGCTACCCAAAACTAGAAAGCTTGGTAATCAATTATTTATTTATTGGCTTGGGAGTCTAACTCCTTGATACATGGTCTGAGAATCAATCTAAATAGTCATTGGTGGAATAAACTTATTTTTTATAATGATAAACCTTTAGCTTTATGCAATGCTATTCAAAGTCTAAAATTTTTGAAGAAAGGTATTAATAGAATTAGAGATATCTGGGATCCGGGTAGCTGCTCAATTATTACATGAAACTAGATCTACAATTATTGTTCCCTTCCATCTAGGTTCAAAGAGTCTTATAGCTTTTTTGTGGTTTCCATCTCTTGTGAGGTCCTTATAAAGTTGGGAATGACTGCCCATAATATATGGAATTACAGGAGATGGCTTAATGGTTATAGAATCTCTTCCATTACTTCTAGTTGGATATACCAGAATCTTTTGTGTCTTCCTTCTTTAGACTCTAAGCTCAATGTCAAGTGGCAAGTGAATTTTACCGATGTCTAATGGCAATCGCTTGCTACTCAAATTTGGAAAGTTCATGTTGAATTCAAAACTTAGATTCTTGGATGATGAATTTTACATCAAAACCTTCCAACTTCTAAAATTTTGGCTTGGATTTTACACATTTTCCCTCAATACAATTTTTGTAATGTTTTAGAAACTCTAATTTACTTGTTTTGGTTTTGTGACATGGCTAAACAGATTTGGGATGTCTTCCATGCTTTTCTTTTTCCCTCTTTCACTAGATCTTGGAAACTCTGCTTGGGTTTTTTTCAACTAGATCAATGCCCCAAACTTTTGGATGTTTGTAGACTCATCCTTCTCAAGCATATTTAGAAGTACGAATGTAAAAAGGTGTTTACTAGTTCTGCTCCTCCATGGAATATAGTTTTAGCAGACATGACCTTTGATCTTTTGTTACATGTGGGGCACATTCATTCTCAAGTCTATGGAACTTCCAACATACCATGAGATGTTATTAACAAACTTCATTAACTTTCTCATATGGTTCATGATCTTTAGAAGGTCCAACAAGAAACTAAAAATAATGCAATTAGCAATGATGAGCAAGTTCAGGATTTGATTACTTCTATTTATTCTTTGAATATTTCAGAAGATATCACTAAAAACATGCCCAAAATATCCCCATATAATAGGCTCTCCCATAGATTAGTGTTGATATCTAGTGTACTACATCAAGATATAACTATAGTCTTTTTGTTACTATTAGTTTCTATTCTTATATATATTTAGTTATGAATGCTTTACTCCTTTATCCACCTCATTTTGTTTTTTAGTTGGTGGACAATGTTAGCACCATACTGTTGTAATGTTCTTCTTAATGAATTAATATAATCTTAGCTTTTTCTCCAAAAATAAAAATTCATCAACTATCGTTGGAGTTCATGCTTGAAAATCTATGTTGATATAAAGAGACCCAAGTTAGTATCATTTATGCCTAGTTGTACTTTGCATCATGTTTTTAAAAAGAAAAAAACTATTGTTACAACTAGGCTATTGAAACTGTGCATATATTAATAGATAAGTAAACTCGATAACAAATAATTTAACCAATACTAATGTTAATGTTTTTCTTGGTAAGATTAAAATTTTAAATTGCAAGGAGTTAATAAGTGACACATAACACTTTTAATTTGAGAAAGTTGAAAAATATATTTGGAAAATGAACAATATTTTGATAAGAATACAATTTGAATATAATTTAATAGTCTTGAAGGTGTTAAATATAATTATGACCCTGTTGATCCTCATTTTGGAGGAATTCAAATTTTAAAAGGCAAGTGGTGGATTAATATTTTATTTCTTAATGAAAATGATGTGAAGGAACTACTTGCATAAACATAGCACTTGCTTAAGATAAAGATTGTATTTGATAGAAAGGGAAACAAAAAATATCTTTAATAAAAAGACAGGCTAAATATGATTTAATTAAACTGACAACAAATGTAATATTTTAATGTTTTAATGGGAGCGAGGCTTAATAAAAGTCACATATAACTTATTTTAAAAAGTAAGTTAAATATATTCTAAAGGTTTTTTTAGTACTTCATAAATATTGTAAATTTACTTAAATAATACTTTTATAATAACTTTATAACCAATTTTTATTAAGTTTAATACTTTTAAACCTTTTCAAGAAATTAATTTTAAAATTAAAATTAAATTGCCTAATAAGTTGTGTACGGGTTACTAGTATCGTTTTACTAAAAAACTCTATTTAGATAAGTAACACCTTTATTTTTGAATATCCAACATGAAAGTAAGAAGAAGGTAGTTATAATGATAAGTAGTTTCAGATCTTCTTTTGTTTCGTTTTGGTATTTCATTGAATATCTTTGTTGATTTGTAAGAGGTTCGGGGACCTTTTCAAAATCCCTTCTATAAAAGGTTTGGGAATTCTTTCAAAATCCCTTCTTCCATTTAATAAAAAAAATGTTAAACAAGTTTGAAGATTTAATTATTTTTATTACTTCTTTGAAGACTTCAAAAAATATCATCGAAGACACGTTGCAACAAGAGATACGGTTATCGTTTTTTTTTGCTATTAGTTTTGTAGACACCAAAATCCAGCCACTTGTAAGTCATCTATACCTTCATGTCAGCCACGTGTCAGTCATCCATCCTTCCCGCCATTATTTGGCCCAAATCCACACTTTCCCACCATTATTTGGCCCAATTTCACCTTTCCCGCCATTTTTCATCCCCAAATTTATTTAAATTAATATTTATATATATATTTTAATATTTTAATATATTTTAATATATATATAAATATAGTTTAAGTGATTTAATCGGAGCCGTCCATCCTTCATTTAATCTCATCCGTCCATCCATCTTAATCCGTTTCACAACCTAGATTTATTCTCTACCCTTGGATCCACTTTAATCTTAGCCACACGTTCAAAGTGTCGTTAAAACCCTAAAGTGTGCCCTAAGAGTAGATTATAAATTGAGTCACCTTGATGGCTCAAACCCTATCTCTTCGGCTAAACCTACTTATCTTCCCTATCTAAGTTTGGAGTTTGCTATTGTTGTTAATCCCGAGTCTTCTGCGGCCCTAAGTCTGAACTAAACCCTTTCGCCGCATCCATCACCGTCCCTTTTCACCGCATCCATCGTCGCATCCGTCGCCATCCCTTCTGTAGTACTCTTTCTGCAGAATCCCTCATCCTTGTCACCAGCGCTGTCGGGCGTTTACCCGCAGCCGCAGACGCAGACCGACGTCTGCAACCCCGATCCAGAAGCACGCGGGTCGGATTCTCGAGATCGCACCGGGGCGCCTTCCGTAGCCGATTATGACGAGTCACATTACTTCCAGGTGCCGCCTGGTCTCGCCGCGTTAACGAGAAAAGGTATAGATTCGTTTAAAGCAAGTAATCTTTTTTTATGTATTAATCTCATTGTTGAATTCTCGCATTCTTTTATTTCATTTCATAAATCTAGGGTTTTAGGCTGTTTCTGAGGGTTCACACAGTGGAGCCCTCATATTAGTTTCTAACTCTTTGATGCTTTTAATGTGTGCAGGATTCTAATGGTAGATCTGATTTGTTGATAGCAGCTGCTTAAGCTAGAGTGGTCCGAGCCAAAGGATACAACGAAGCCCACTCATTTTGTTGAGGTTAAGGATACATTCTTCGGAGACGCCACCACATTGTGCCAGCTAGGGTTTCGGAGAACCCTAGCACAAATTGTAACTTTGTATCACGAAAAGGGGTTACAGTGCCCTGTTGTACTCAAAAGGAGTTTTTAAACTCCATTGATTAATAAAAATCGTTTGTTTTGTACAACTGTTCTGCATTCCTTTATTGTGATTTCTTTATTTCTGTTTGGCATTGTATCTTTAATCTACAAATGGCGATCACGGTGGGACCCCCTAGGGTTTCATGTTTTTAATACTTGCTTTACTTGATCTATTCCTGTTTTCTGTTTTATTTTGCGGAGTTCCAAAAATCGTGAAATTCACTGTTCCAGTGAACTAGGGTTTCGAGGAGTTTGCAGAAACGCAGCAGACGCAGTGGCGGCGTCCGGAAGTCCGATCCGAAATGCAGAGGTGCGTTTCAGCCTCGCGAGACTCCCATGGGCGTTTGAAGTCAGTTTTACAAAAAAGCGTAGGCTTCCGAGTAAGTGCGTTTTTTTTTTTTCTTTTGCTGTTAAACTGTACTTTTTACGTTTTTGGTTTTTTTTGCATTGCATTATTGGTTGTTGCTTGCATAAAAAAAAAAAAATTGCATACCTAGCTGCATATTAGAATAGCTACGAATTATCTGTTTTAGTTATCTAAGTAGGACTATTGATTGGATGTCAATAGTACTCCCGCCATTGGGTGATTCCAGGTAGAGAAGTGGACGAACCTTCCGGTTGCTCCTTTGATATCTGATATCATTGGTAGGCAGGGGGTTTTAAACGGTGTACTCCACTTCTTCAGAGGAAATGGCATGTTTTCAGTAGCCTCTTGCTTAGATCATTAGAACTTTTGATTTATAGCTTTGTATGTATACATTAGACAACTAAAACACTTAAAATAAAATTCATTGCATTTCATATTGCATTTAAAACGAGTAATATCCGGATTTCATCACCGGGTATTGCTTGAAGTTTAGTGACGGTGGAATTCATCTCCATCCATTAAACTTCTGCCTTAGACACCATAGGTCACCCCCGAGCAAACTTGCTGGATTTCATCACCAGTAAGAATCTCGTTGTCCTTTCCTAGCCATAGTTTTTACCTTTTTTTGTGAATAATTCAAGATTAGATCACATGCAAAACTCATAAACCGGACACTTAAAATTTACTGCAGATTAAGATCAGAAAATAATTAATTAACCGCAGGTAAGACACATTGGTTGAAACCTAGGTTGTGACTGTTCTCTGATAATTTCTTTAGTGTAAATTTATCATTCAAGTTTTGCATTCTTCTTTTCTGAATTTGTTTAGATTTATTGCTTTATGGTCTTAACAAGGAATCAATCTAAAATGTTAAATCTAAATAATCAAATGAATAATTCACAGAACATCCCCACCACCAACATGGCCACTTATCCTAGTGAATTTCAGGCAGGTTCGCCTGCAGGTCTTTCACGTCCTTCTACCGTCTACCGCATGGCCATGCCCATGGAGGAAGACAATTTCTGTCATATTACCCACATTGATATGGCCCAAGTGCAAACTCACTTAAGAGATGGCATTGGTTATGTCCTTGAGCCAATCCAAGATTCCCCTATGCAAGATTCTATTTTTCAGCAGGATATTGCATCAACCATACCCGCTGGTTTCACTCAGGTCTACACTAGCCCCATCTTTGAGGCTAATGTTGTATCTGCTCAGCCGGCTTCATCTCCAACATCTTCCCAGATGCTCAATTGTCCTCCTTTGGAGACAAATGTAGTGTCTTCCCGACCACTTTCTCCTCCATTTACCCGGGTGTACACCAATTCTCTCTATGAGGCTGGTGGAACCTCCTCTAGCCATGACCAATTTCAACCCTCTTCTTCCCAAACCATTTATGGTTTCACCCTACCCGGGGCACGATCATCTGTTTCTTCCCAGGTACCGCCTACTTCAGCCACCTTCATTGCCCCTGCTATGCAGTCTCCTGTGACTACCATGGCAGCCTGCCCTCCACCTTCATCCAATCATCCCACCTCCCTTGGGTTAGAGATTAATAAGGTTAGGGAGTACCTCGACAAGTTGCTTCAGACAACAACAGCAACAAAATGCCCAACCACCTGTCGTAGTAAATCCTACACCCCAACCAATTTCTACCCGACCCGACTTTTCTTAGCTCGGGCCCCACCCGGGTACCCCAATCTTCGGTGGTGTCCATTCCTACCCCACCTTTCTCCCAACCCAATCCAGTTCATCATCCACCCCAATCACCTTCTTTCCGGTATCATCCATACCAACAATCTGTCCATTCCACACCGCCTAATCCAGGCAATTTCATCCCATCTCATCATTTTTCCACTCCTCCATTGCATCATCATAATCATCAAACGAATCAAAATTTTCATGAAGATTCTCGACTCCATGCTATGCAACAACAGATTGACAACCTTATGCTCAACATGCCTGGCTCATCTAGTCAGAAACCTATGCTAAGGTCGTTGATCAATCAACCAATTCATCCTTCGGTACCTTCACCGCCATATCCGACCGATTTCACATTACCGAAGTTTGACAAATTTCGAGGAACTGAGGATCCTCATGAACATGTGAGCTCATTCATGCATGCCTGCTTTAGAATCCAAAATAATGATGCTCTTATGCTCGGAACTTTTCCTCAGACATTAGGGGGAGATGTTGTACAATGGTACAATCATTTAGCTCACCATAGCATTTATGCTTACGAGCAATTGATTAATCTATTTTTAGAACGATTCTCCCTAAATGTACAAAGGAAAGTCTCATTGTCCGACTTATACAAGCTCAAGCAACATGACGATGAGACCGTTTATGACTTTGGAAACCGTTGGAGGGCTATCATTAATAAATTGCCATTCTCCCTACCAATGGAGGAGTTAACCAAAATGTTCACCCGAGTTGTCTAAAACCTATCTCTTGGTTACTCCAATTACAACAATACAGGACTTTTGAAGAGGCTTTGGCCCAAGCAAGTATCATAGAAGACATTAAAGTCCAAGAGGGTGTTTTAAAACCCCGTAGAAAAGAATGGCAACAAAAGGGCCAACAACAAAATAATAATTATGGCCAAAACAAACAAGCACAGGCTAGTACAACCTCAAATGTTAACCAAGTTAATCAAGTGGTGGCGAGCCAGCCCGTAATGGCTCAACAACAACAAGTAATGCAAAGTCAACCGCAACCAATTGCTTATCATGCGGTACCCGCCCCTCCTCAACCAACTCACAATACTAGGCCAACCATGGAAACTCGACCTTGGCAAAAAAATCGTCCCAAGCGACAGTTCACACCTTTAGATGAACCATATGCGGTCATATTCAACAAGTTATATAGCACAAATCAGTTAACTTTACCTGAGTTTAAACCTTTAGAACCATCTAGGAGGGGGAAGTATTACAAGGAGTACCTATTTTGTCCTTATCATAGGCAAAATGGGCACGATATCAATAATTGTACGACTTTCAAACATGTGATCCAAGATCTTATTGAGATTGGAGCCATTAAATTGGATAGCCCCTTAGCCCAACAAAATCAAAATCTTGGTATATTTCAAACACCCCTTCCACATCGGGAGGAAGCTCCAACAACTTCAGGGGGAGTAACTCAGGTAACTCCTCCTAATCAAGTCAACCATGTACAACAATACCAAGGTTTTGTGGGTACTATTAACGTAGTAACCCGGGGTCAAAGGGTGAACCAACCAAATCAGGCTGAACCACAGCCACCTATACAAACCCCCAGTCCACCTCAGGTAACAATGACCCAACGACGTGCTAGTACTTCTCAACAACCGCTAAATCATTCTACTCAACGCCAACGACCCATCATGTCATTGAGTAGCCGATTAACTACCAGTTTAAAAATGGCTTCTGCCCAGTTATCGATCTATGACCTCATTCAACAATCTCCCCCATGAGAGCTTTGGATTTTATCTTAAACTAACTTCCTTCACACTTTGTGGGAGTTCAAACATGCATACCTATCTTTATATTTTAAATAAACCTTTCAGGAAGTAAAGCGTGAATCTAAGTCGCCATCCTATCACAAGTCGATCTTCCTCTTCCGCTATTCCATCTCATTCACCACTTTCTTCATCACCTAATCTTCCTTCTTCTTCATCAGTGACCACATGCACATGTGGCCATGACCAATCATCTCTTTCCATGTCATTACCCCCTTCTTCTACACCTTCTTCAACATCACCTATTATTCCTCCATCTTCCCAACCATCACCAGCTGATGTTTCACAAGTCGGTGAAGCATCAACCCAACCAAATCCTTCCAATTCTTCTATCCCACATTCTTCTATTCCATCATCTAGTCCATCTCCCTCCCAAGTCAAGGTCCATCTCACTGATGTCGGTATTGGTGAGTATGCCATCCAAGATGTCCACATCACACCGTTCAATGTGCAAACAGTTAAAGATTTTGGTCGTCCACATGACCAACATTTATCCATTGGATCGGTTTATAACATGGGTTCTATGCCAAATTCCATTAATTTTGTATATGGGGGAATAGAGTCATCTTCTAGTCCTACCACCATACTAGAACCCAAGCATCCAGTCCCTGCCAATATCGAAAGGATGGAGGGTTTTCCCTCTCACTATTTCCACGGACATAATTGGCAGCAATTTGGCCTAGGTCGATACGAGCAAGGGGTAACTGAACGCATCGATATGCCATACCAGAGACCCACCGAGCGTTTTGGTCCGGGCTACCAACCACTTCCATCCCTTTCTTCTTTTGAACAAGCTTTTCAAAGCATTAATCTTAATTCAGAAGAAGAAATCCTCCACCCCGACGAATCCGAAGATGAAGCCTATGAAGAATTTGACGTCATGTCAAATGGTGATGAATCTGAAGAAGAGTCGGCGCCCATTGTTCCCCTCACTGAACAAGACGAGTTTTATCTCCAATTGTTCCCTCTCCAAGAGGCCATCTTTCGCTTGCTTCTTCCACAAGAACGAGGTGAACCACCCCCTCCGCCACATCCATAAGCCATAATCCAAACTTGTATTATATGTATATACTAAAATAGTGGTTTTCACCACTACCAAAAAAAAAAAATCAGAAAATTCCCAAAAAAAAAAAAAAATATCAAAATATATAAAAATACTTTATTGCTTTATGTATGTGTGTAATAGTGGTTTTCACCACTACAAAAAAAAAAAAAAAACTCAAACTACAAAAAAAAAAAAAAAACTGAAAAACTATGTTGTTTTGCATTTCAGGTCTTCCGAGGTCTTCACCGGTTTTCCCTTCCATTCCGCCCATCCTTTCTTCCATAAGTCGACAATGAATTTTGAAGACTTATTCACCCCGCTCCATAATCCATATGATCCGGATAAGCCAATCCCGATCAACCCAAGCTTGATTGACATGGATCGGATTTCATCCCCTCCATCTATTTCGGAGTTCATCCTTTCCGAGGAATTGTTAAGGGCTTCCGCCAACTACATTCCTCCTTCACCTCCACATTCACCTTCATCTTCTAAGCCGAGAGGTCTTCCGAGCGAGACATAGACGAGAGCAAGGCACAGGAGCTTGATGACATTTTAGATGACATAAATCCGATCCCTACTCCCCATCGGCTTGAGGAAGGTTCCCACATGTCTATTGAAGAAACTATCGATGTAGACCTTAGTACGGACCAAGATGGCACCCAAATTGTGAAACCGGCTAAAATTCTATCATCAGAGGAACAAGAGCAAATGATTGCTCTACTCAAGCGGAAGAAGGAGATATTTGCATGGTCTTACAAAGACATGCCAGGCCTAGACCCTAATTTGGTTGTCCATAACCTCACCTTACAAAAAGATGCTAAACTTGTCAAACAGAAACTTAGGAAAATGCATCCTACCGTGGCCCTCATAGTTAAATCGGAGATTCAGAAACTTTTGGATGTTAAATTTGTCATCCCGATTGATTATCCAGAGTGGCTTTCTAACATGGTACCCGTTCGCAAGCCTAACGGGGGAATACGTGTTTGCACCGATTTTTGAGATATAAATAAAGCGTGTCCTAAGGATGACTTTCCTCTTCCAAACATTGATACTCTTGTCGACACTGCTGCTGGTCATGAAATGCTTTCGTTCATGGATGGATTTTCAGGATACAACCGATTCGAATAAACCCCGAAGATCAACACAAAACAACATTTACCACACCTTGGGGAACTTTTTGTTACCGGGTGATGCCCTTTGGCCTTAAGAACGCAGGTGCAACCTATCAACGAGCCATGACTTATATTTTCCATGATTATATGCATAAGATTATCGAAGATTATGTGGATGATTTATTGGCAAAATCTAAAACTCGACAAGAGCATTTTGATGTATTGGAAAAAGTTTTTGATAGACTTCTAGAGCATAAAGTAAGGTTGAACCCTAAGAAATGTGTCTTTGGTGTTACCTCTGGCAAACTCCTAGGTTTTATTATCTCTAAACGAGGTATTGAGGTGGACCCAAACAAGGTCAAAGCCATTATGGAAATGTGTCCCCCAACTAATTTGAAGGAGTTGCGTAGTTTGCAAGGAAAGATTAATTCAATCCGTCGCTTTATTGCACAACTTTCTGATAAATGTAGGCCATTTTGCCACCTACTACAAAAGGGGGTACAATTTTCATGGACGAGATGAGTGTCGGAAAGCCTTTGATGACATCAAGCGATACTTAGCGTCTCCGCCGGTCTTAGCTCCGCCTCGTCCGGGGGTCCCTTTCAATCTTTATATCTCAGAGAACGGACTTTGCCTTAGGGACAATGCTTGCACAAAAGAATGAACAAAATCGTGAGCAAGTTGTCTATTATATTAGTCGAACATTGGTAAGCTATGAAACCCGATATGCTTATGTGGAAAAGTTGTGCTTAGCGAGTGGTTTTTGCCACTAAGAAACTTCGTCATTATATGCTTAGCCATACAACATATGTCATAGCTAGAGAAAACCCTCTGCGTTATATGATGTCTCGCACTTATAATAACACTCGTACCGCTAAATGGATAATGTTGCTTACCGAATTCGATCTTGAATTCATTAGCCAAAAATCTGTTAAAGGTCAAGTTATAGCCGATCAACTTGCGGAAGCTCCACTACCTAGTGATCATCCTTTGATTATTGAGCTCCGAGATGATTCGGTATTTGCTATCACCGAACAAGAAGAGGACATCATTCCGGAGGAAGATGTTGACATCACGCTATTCTTTGATGGCTCTAAGTGCGCGAAAGGTCAAGGTGCTGGAGTTGTGTTTCATACACCTCAAGGGATTCCCATCCCTTTATCATTCAAACTAGACTTCCAATGCACCAATAATACAGCGAGTATGAAGCCTTAATTTTAGGTCTTCAATCAGCCATAGCTATGAGCATTAAGCGTATTCGGATATTTGGGGATTCTCAACTCGTGGTTAAACAAATTACAGGAGAATACCAAGCCAAAGAACCTACCATTAAGCTTTATCATGATGTAGCAATGAAGTTGCTCTCTAAGTTTGATTGGTATGAGATCACTAGTTTGCCTCGTTCGACTAATAGATTTGCGGATGCCATGGCCTCTCTTGGATCATTGATTCCAAAGGACTCCCTTGGAGAGGTACAGCCCCTAATCATTTCCACAATCTCTAAGTCTGCAATTGTCCGTGCTGAGTCTAAGGATGAAAAAGATGTTTGCTTTATCCATTCGGATCCATATGAGCCTTGGTCTAGTGAGATAGTAGCCTTCCTCAAGTTTGGAACACTCCCATATGATTTGTCTCGAACTGCCCGCCGCTGTTTTAAGCAAAAGGCAGCTCGTTTTGTTCTTTTGGGGGATGTGTTGTATAAACGTGGATATGATGGAGTACTCCTCCACTGTCTAGAAGCAGGTGAAACACATAGAGCTATTGCTGAAGCCCATGATGGTACTTGTGGTGGTCATTTTAGTGGAATGGCCATTGCGAAGCGTATTTTACGTATGGGGTATTATTGGCCCACTATGGAACAAGATTGTTGCAAATATGTTAAACAATGTAAAAAGTGTCAAGAACACGCTAATTTAACCCATATACCATCACAAGCTTTACAGCCCCATCCAAAGCCTTTGGCCCTTCTCACAATGGGGTCTCGATTTAATTGGCAAGATTTCACCTGCCTCTTCAGGACAACATACTTTCATCATTACAGCCATTGAATACTTCACAAAGTGGGTTGAAGCTATTCCTCTAACCAGTACGACAGGTCCTAGAATTGTGGAGTTTATACTTCACCATATCATTTGTCGTTTTGGTATTCCCTCTAAAATCATTTCTGATAACGGCAAGTCTTTTAAGAATAAGGATGTTCGAGCTCTTTGCGAAAAGTATAATATCCAACATAGTTTCTCAACTCCTTACTACCCACAAGCCAATGGACAAGCTGAAGCTTCCAATAAGACCATAATTGCTATTCTTAAGAAACTTGTTAAAGAAAATCATAAAGATTGGCATACACAAATCCCCTTGGCATTATGGGCTTACGGAACAAGCATCAGAACTCCCATTGGGGCAACGCCATTTTCTTTGGTCTATGGAGCTGAAGCAATCATGCCTCTTGAGCTCGAGATCCCTTCCTTGCGAATTTCTTTGCAGGAATTTATCGATGATGATACTTCTAGACAAGCACGTCTTGATCAACTCACACTCATAGATGAAAAACGAATCAATGCTTTAGAGCATTTGCGAGTTTATCAAGACCGATTGAAACGTGCTTACAATGCCAAAGTTCATCTAAGAGAATTTCAAGTAGGGGATCTTGTCCTTAAAGAGAATCAACAAAACACCAATGCATTGCCGCATCTTCGAGATAAATTCGCGGCTAATTGGTTAGGTCCATATATGGTCACTGAAAGAGTGGGTAATGGAACTTATAGACTTGCCAGTTTAGAGGGAGAGGAAGAACCCGAACCACTTAATGTTATACACTTGAGGGCATTCTACGCATAGTTTGAATTTTATATGTACATATATACATGGCTTGTACAACAAAAAAAAAAAAAAAAAACAAATAAAATAAAAAGAATTTGCATTTCATTGTTAGTTGCATACATCTCATTCAAAAACATTGCATTTCATGTGCATACATCTCATTGAAAACCATAACATTTCATTTTCAGCCATAGTTGCATATCATGTTAGAGACCATTCTATCTTTTGGATATAAAATTTGGTCAAGCAAAAGTCATGTTGCCTTAATCAGGGGCACCTTCATAAAATCCATCAAACCGAATTGTCATTCGTACACCCATTTTCCATTTGCACATATTTACATTGCCAAAATGTTTTCGAGTCACTCAACCATTCCTAGTGTTTTAAGCAAACTTCGAAATGCATGTCAAAGTTCTCTAGGGCCATATCACAAATTACACTAAATAAAATCTTGAGTATTGGGAAATGATTTCAAAAGCGGTCTTGAACCTATCACATTTTCACATCTTAAAAACATCTTGTGTCAAAGAGAGATAACACCATCCTTGGGTTGTGCCTTGAAGTGAAAAGGGTAATCCTCGTTTGTCCTATCATGCAAACATAGTCCATAAAACAATGGTTCTTACCACTATCACAAGCAATCACAAAATATAAATATAAACAGAGTAGTAAGGATAGGGTAAAATTCTCATCATACTTCGGTTGAGAATCCGATTCCCCAAAGCTCTAAGGAAATGAACATTTTTCACACACCACTGATCCCAAATAAGTTGTAAGGATCGTACTACTTGTCCAGTCAGACGGATAGGTAGTCATCCCCAAGGCTTACAAAGGTCAAAAACAACATGGACTATGGAGTTAACCTTCATCGGGGCTATAGACGCTTGACTGGCAGTGGAGTATACTCATTGCGTGGCGACATGTCTCTCCTCAAAAAGAGACCTCTGAATGCTCATACGGACAAACTAGCTTCGGGGTCTTCTCCATAACAGGGTTACCTAATTTATGCAAGATGAGGTTAATGAACACACTTGCACACACACGAGTTTTTGATTGCCTAGAGTCACTACCATGCTTCCGATTTGGTTAATGAACTCGCATGCACACACATTTGGTCCTAGTTGAATTAGGCAGTGTTAGTAAGTTTGTTTGATACCACTAGCATGTTTGAGTCTTTGTAAAACAGTCTTCCATATCAACCTCCATATCTTCTTCCATATCACCCTCCATATCTTCTTCCATATTCATGTCATTCCATACGTCATCCATTCACAAGCCACCAAGTTCGGTGCCCTTGATTAAACAATTATGATAACAGTTGGCTAAATCTAACTATCTAAAAGTATGAGTGCTTCTTAGTGCATATTTCATTTACTTAGTCTTTTTATTCTTCCCTTGTTTTTCTTTTCTTTTTTTTTGTCTTGCATTAATCATCCATAGATTTGTATGTTATATACTTAGTCTCCGCATTAATCATCTATAAGTTTGCATTCCATTCCATCACATATGCATCAAAAACATTAAAACATATAAAAACATGCATCACAAAAACATAGGCATTCACACAAAAGAGAGTAAAACACCAAATAAATAAAAGCCATGTATATATATATGTATAAAGGTCAAACTATACAATGAATGCCAAAAGGCTACAATATACAATAGAGCACCAAGGCTCATAAAGAGTGCATCTAAGCACTAAGCTAACCATCAAAAGAGGACCCCTGAGACCTAGTAGGAGCCCTAGACCTAGTGGTGTGCCTAGACTCACTACGCCTAGAGAAAGAGGAGGATGGAGGATCAGGCAACACAATGTGATGCCTAAACAATGTGTCCTCCAGAGCCTCAATGTAACGAGTCCTAGACCTAAGCCTAGCTATGTCTATCCCGTGCCGTCGCTCCCGCTCCGCTAGCTCTGCTTGGAGTCTCGTCACCCTGTCATCCTGGGGCACCCTGGTCGCTCCATCCAAGTCCGCCTACAGCTGGGCCATCCTCTCCTCCTGAGCAGCTAACAGGGCATCCCGCTCTGCCACCTGCTGCTCCAGCCGAGCTATCCTCTCGTCTCGGGCAGCTAGCATAGCATCGCGCTCTGCTATCTGCTGCTGCAGCTATGCCAGCTCGTTCTCGTGCCCGCTAGGGGGTACCTCCCTAGCCTCTCCTGCGGCCTCTCCTAGGCCCTCTCCGCCATCCTCCCCGTCATCTCCGCTCCCCGGAGCCTGCCGTGCCATCTTCCCCTTTCGCCTTCGACTGTCAGATCGAAGGCGGGGACCCTCCCTGCGCTTGGGAACCTCCGCGGTTCCCTCGCCCTCTCCAGCCCCAGCCTCGGGCTCTCCGGCTCCACCAGCCACCAATGGTGGCTCCCACCTCGGCTCTGCGGCCATCCATGCTGCATACTCAGCTATCACCCCGACGTCGTCCACGTCGGGGATCTCCATGTCCTCATCGTCCTCTGCCGCCTCCCTCCATGGCTCGGCACACGACAAATCCCCCTCTGATCTGTGCCTCCGGTAGCGCACTGGCTCACCGGGGACATCCCGCCTCAATCCGACCTGGCGGAGTACTCGAGACATCCGTATGTACTCCGCCTCGCCGTGGCTCCGCCCCACTACCCATATGGCCTGTCGCACCCGTCTTAGGTGCTCTCCATCCCCGATCCACCTCGCCTCCCGCCAGGGCCTCCAAATGACTTGGACATCTGTCAAGTCTGCCCATAGTCTCCTATACCATTGCCCCGATCTCACGGGGCGGCTCGGCTGTCTCTCCTCCGCAACTGGCCATCTCATACCATAAGCCCGGCTCACGTCCCGGTGAGCCCATGGCAACCCCTCCGGTCGGGCCACTCTGAAGTGCTCCCAGCCCCAGCACTGGAGCACCACACCGCAACCCAGGCCCTTCCGGCCCCGTCTTCGAACCTCATACAACTCCCGGTACACCTGCGCCAATAAAGCGGGCGCCCAGGCATACACTACCCTATTAGTGAGCATCTCGCTCACTACACCCATCAGGTTCCATGGGAACTCGCACCCGATGCTTGTTCGGGGCCACAATGTTGGCCAACACGAACATCGTCGAGCCTCCACCGCTCCCAACTCCTTGGCCGTATACATGGCCAAGTATGGGATCCCCCGCTCTCCGTCCGGATCTCCCTCCGGTCATCCCCAAACACCTTGGCCATCTCTCGTGGCCCTATCTCGTCCAACCTCCACCCGCGCCCCCTCCACGGGCACCTTGAGGATGCGGTATACATCCTCAAGCGTCACCGTCATCTCTCCGGTCGGGAGTCGGAACGTCCCCCGATCCGGATCCCACCTCTCGGCCAAAGCCGAGAGGTACCCCTCATCCGCCCGAACTACCTCCAACCGGGCTGCCTCCGCTAGTCCCACTGCCTCCAATATCTCCCAGTCTGCCTGGGACAACGACCTCCTCATCCCCGAAATGATAGGGGAGAATCGGTGTCGTGCCTCTAACACCCTAAGCTGCAAAACAACAAAACAAAAATTTGTTACAAATTTTTCAAAAAAAAAAAAAAACACATAATAAGTACTTGCTTAAATGAACAAATACCTCAGCTGGCTGCACTGGCGCGTCCGCTCCCATCTCCGCCATAGCTCCCGCGTGCTTCACTCTCCCACACAACCTTTCACTCCACTTCACTCCACTCCCTCAGACGCACTTCTCTCAAGCTCGAACGCACAAATGAGCGAAATTCTCGCTGAAACTGTTTAAATAGCTGATTTTGGTGCCCTGAAATGCAGTTGGGCATTTCATGGCGGATTCAGATGCAGTCCTGCGTCTGCAGAGCGCCTAAACACCGGCGGGCGTCTCTGCCAACCACAAACGCAGACCGGCGTTTGGTGTCAGTATTGAATAAAGGAACAAAACCTACAAAATTGAAGCTTACCTCCTCCAAATTTCATCAAATTGCATTCATCCATTCTTCTTATCATAATAAAACATTTTGTGAAGGTTACAACAGTTTTGGACACAAATTTTGTCATTTCGCTCAAAAAGCGCATCATTCATCATTGTTTTACAAATTGGGTTAAAAATATTCAAAACCTTCACAAAATTAACCACATTCATCAATTCTTCCGATCTATCGTCAATTTCATTCATTCTTCTTTCATCATGCATATTTTTGCCAAATCAAATTAAAGTAAACCTCGTATCTAGTGGTATATTCTATCACCTTGGCGATTGCAGCGATTTGCATCCATGCAATTCGGTAAGAGGATTAAACCACCATAAGGACACTTACCATTTATCATCATCAATTATTTCACCGTTTGAAAATTGGAAATCAATTTTGGGTATTCTACTTTTCAAGTGACCTCATACCAAGATTAATTTGCTCAACAGTTGTCATTGATGGCCTAGTTCATGGGGCCTTAAACATGGACAATCTTTCATATCGTCATTATTTTAAGTCTTGCTAGAGATTGTGGCTACCTAGGTTGATTGGTTCCGACCCGAGGAATTATCCATACAGTCACTAGGAGCATCTCTGAGTTCTGGACTCTTTCATGCATCTTTCATCTCTGCATATCAATGGCGCCAACAAGGCAATTTCATCAACAGTATGGATTCACACACAGGAGTTGGGGCATCCGTTATCAATTTCTAATTTTCCTATAGTGGAATTCATCTTACATGATCATGGAATTTACAGTTTGGCAAAAATCCCTTTATAACCGTTGGGGCAGAAAACGGTCCATCTTTCACATCACTCATATCGTCTTCAATCATATTCTTTTTTGGTTTGTACACCAACCCCTTTTCTGTTGGGACATAAACAGATGGTTCATACACCAACCCCTTTTTTTCACCGTTGGGGCAAAAACGGTTCATTTTCTTTCGAATTTCTTCCAATTGGCTTGTGAGAACCATTCTCGCTCGCCAATTGAGGGGGTAAGCTGAAAATTTTTAAATATTCTTTTATTCTTTGGTCTTCAAAGTTGTGCTTTAGTCTTGAGAGAGAGTTGCGTCTGATCCAGCTTTTCAGGTGTCTTAAGTTTTTGTGTTGCATTGTGTCTTCACACAAAGCAGCTCAAAAAGGGGCATCTGTAGACACCAAAATCCAGCCACTTGTAAGTCATCTATACCTTCCTGTCAGCCACGTGTCAGTCATCCATCCTTCCCGCCATTATTTGGCCCAAATCCACACTTTCCCACCATTATTTGGCCCAATTTCACCTTTCCCGCCATTTTTCATCCCCAAATTTATTTAAATTAATATTTATATATATATTTTAATATTTTAATATATTTTAATATATATATATAAATATAGTTTAAGTGATTTAATCTGAGCCGTCCATCCTTCATTTAATCTCATCCGTCCATCCATCTTAATCCGTTTCACAACCTAGATTTATTCTCTACCCTTGGATCCACTTTAATCTTAGCCACACGTTCAAAGTGTCGTTAAAACCCTAAAGTGTGCCCTAAGAGTAGATTATAAATTGAGTCACCTTGATGGCTCAAACCCTATCTCTTCGGCTAAACCTACCTATCTTCCCTATCTAAGTTTGGAGTTTGCTATTGCTGTTAATCCTGAGTCTTCTGAGTCTTCTGCGGCCCTAAGTCTGAACTAAACCCTTTCGCCGCATCCATCGCCGTCCCTTTTCGCCGCATCCATCGCCACATCCGTCGCCATCCCTTCTGCAGCACTCTTTCTGCAGAATCCCTCATCCTTGTCGCCAGCGCTGTCGGGCGTTTACCTGCAGCCGCAGACGCAAACCGGCGTCTGCAACCCCGATCCAGAAGCACGCGGGCGCTCAGCGGATTCCTCGAGATCGCACCAGGGCGCCTTCTGCAACCGATCTGACAGTCACATCACTTCCAGGTGCCGCCTGGTCTCGCCGCGTTAACAGGAAAAGGTATAGATTCGTCTAAAGCAAGTAATCTTTCTTTATGTATTAATCTGCTATTAAATTCTGCATTCCGTTTTATTTCATTTCATAAATCTAGGGTTTTAGACTGTTTCTGAGGGCTCACACAGTGGAGCCCTCTTATTAGTTTCTAACTCTTTGGTAATTTTAATGTGTGCAGGATTCTAATGGTAGATCTGATTTGTTGATAGCAGCTGCTTAAGCTGGAGTGGTCCGAGCCAAAGGATACAACGAAGCCCACTCATTCTGTTGAGGTTAAGGATACATCTTCGGAGACGCCACCACATTGTGCCAGCTAGGGTTTCGGAGAACCCTAGCACAAATTGTAACTTTGTATCACGAAAAGGGTTACAGGCCCTGTTGTACTTAAAAGGAGTTTCTAAACTCCATTGATTAATAAAAATCATTCATTTTGTACAACTGTTCTGCATTCCTTTATTGTGATTTCTTTATTTCTGTTTGGCGTTGTATCTTTAATCTACAAGTTTATACTCGTATATATATTCAGTTATGGATGCTTACTCTGTATTCACCTCATTTTGTTTTTTAACTGATGAAGAGTGTTAGCTCCATTATAATGTTTTGGTTAATAAAACAATATAATTTTTAATTAAAAAAATAACACTTTTATAATTAATTTTTTTTATTTATTTACCTCTAGATATATATATAGGTAGACCAATAAGTATGGAACGTTTGCTTAAGTTCAAGTTCTATCAACCAAACTTCATGTGCTTGTATAAGATTTTAGGAAATATTTTAGGAAGACCAATAAGTATGGAACGTTTGTCTAAGTTCAAGTTCTATCAACCAAACTTCATGTGCTTGTATAATATTTTAGGAAATATTTACCAATTATATATAAATTATGTTTATTATATTATTTTTAATATTAATTTTTTTTTAATTTTAAAATAAAAAGTAATCGAATGAATTTTAGTATATGTGAAACATGAAAAAAATATGTAGAGGCACAATCATTATATTGCTTTCTTGCTATAAACATAATAAATTTATATTTATTTTTTTAAATTCATTTGATTTTAATATAAAAACATGTAGTTATATTAATATTTGTAAAAAACATATTTATAAAATAGTTTTATTATTGGATATTTTTTTAGCTTTAAAGGTTTAAGACATATCTATCTTCTTTTTTCTTCATACTTGTTGCTAAAGCTCTGGGTAGAACCTTAAGGTCTTCTTGTTTCAAAGGAGAAATCTCAGGTATTAAACCAAACTCCTCTCGTAATCCTATCTCCTATTAGCAATTCGTCGATGACACCATCCTTGCCACTCTTGCCTTTGTTCCTCAAGCTAAAGCCATCAAGTCGATCTTGCTCTCTTTTGAGTCAACTGCTGGTCAAAAGGTCAACTTCTCCAAAAGAAAAATTTACACTATCAATACCCCCATAATATAGCAAGCCCGTATAGATGACATTCTCGGTTGTGTTGTTGCTGACCTCTCAACTATTTATCTTGGATTTCCTCTCTTTTATGGACCTGCAAAAAAAAATTTATGGAATCCCATCATTGAAAGAATCCACAAAAAATTGGTCGGATGGAAAGGGGGACTCCTCAGTCAGGTTGGAAAGGCCACCTTAGTCAAATCCACCCTCCAGAGCATCCATGTTTTCTTTCTTTCCATATTTTAGATTTTGATTGAAGTGTGCAAAAAAATAGAATAGATCCAGTGAAACTTCCTATGGTCAGGCTTTAAACATAAGTAGAGATTTCATTTAGTTGCATGGGACCAAGTCTATTCTAGGAAATAATATGGAGGCATCGGGCTTAGGAAATTCAAAAACATGAATTCAGCTCTTATAGCCAAACAAGGATGGAGGGTCCTTCAGAATGAAAACTCTCTCTGGATTGACATTATCAAGGCCAAGTACCTCTGGAACCAAGCAAATTTCTTGGATGATCCCTCACCCATCCCAAGTTCTATAGTCTAAAATTCCATCATAATATCAAGAGAGATCATCAGGAAAGGCATCCGATGGAAGCTTGACAATGATCAAAAAATAATTTTTTTGGAAGACAAATGGTTGGCTAACAATCCACTTTAGAATGACACTGATCTAATCTGCTTAAAACCTGTTACTGATATCTTGTTTGGTTCAAAAATGTGCAATTTTATTGATACCAACAATAGGTGTTGGAAATCCTTTCCTCTTAGTGATATGAATGAGGAACAAAGAAGAGCTACTTATGTTTTATCTAACATGTTGTACCTTTTTGTCATCCCTAGCTCTCTAGTGGAAGACAAGCTCCTTTGAACGCCTAGTGTGAACGGTTTTTTTACTGTTAAATCTGCCTATTTCCTCATGATGGTTCCCTTCGAAGATTATCTGGGATAAACACCTCATACCCAAAGTCGATTTCTTTTTTGGTTTACTGTCCAAGATAAAATCCTTTCCATTCCTAACCTCTAGATCTATGGACTCCCTATTTCTAATTGTTTCTACCTGTGCAATCAAGCTTGTGAATACACCCAACACATCTTCCTATCTTACAATTTTTCTCTAAATATTTTTTCATCCTTAATTTCCACTTTTGGGATTGCCTGGGCTCCACCCTTTCTCTTGAATGATTTGTGCTTGTAGTGGCCCAACCCCTTCAGGAGCTTTCGCTTAAAAACTTTTTGGACTTTCTGTCTCCCCCATTTTTTATGGGAATTTTGGAAAGAAATTAACTCAAGAGCCTTTAATAACTCTACCTATGATTTCCAGTTTGTGCTCTCAAGAATCCTCTAGGTGACCACTAAGAACCTCTCTATCACCCAAGGTTTTGGGCCCCTTGAATCTCCAGATGAAGCCAATATGGCTAGTTTCCTAAAGCTTCCCTCTTGTCCTGTCTCATTAAATAGTCTCCTCCATCCCTAAGCTAGATAAAATTCAATTTTGATGGAGTGGCCAAGGGTAACCCTGGTAATGGCATTACCAGGTGTTGGAGGTTTTTTTAGAAATTATGAAGGTAAGATCATTTTGGATTTTGTAGAAGACATTGGGGTCCAAACTAATCATTTTGCTGAAGCACGAGCTCTTTTTCAAGGTTTGTCTCTTCTACCTCGCTTACATTGTCCTAACTTAGTGGTTGAAGGTTATTCGATGAACATCATTAAAATCTTTATAGGGACTCAGTCTCCTTCTCGAAACATCTCCAACCTGATTTTCGAAGCTAAAACCCTCCTGAGCTTATCCACCAATGTTATCATTCAACATTTCTATAGATAATTTAACCAAACTGCTAATTAGTTAGCCAATTTAGGTGTCTTTGATCCCAACCTTACCATCTAGACTGAGAATTTCCCTCTTGCACTACTCGATGGCAATTTCCTATCTATGTCTTTTAAGTGATCTCTCTACAAAGGGTTGGAGGGATGTTGTTTTCCTTTTATGGGACTTAGCCATCGTTACAGTCATCTACATCTTTGCTGTAGCACAAAGTTTCCATGTTCCTGTGGAAGGGTTTACGACACATATCCAACTGTTTGAGGTCATTGGTGTTCAGAGAATTTTTTGAACTATGTATGTTCTTATTCCTAGGTGCATGGGGAATATGTTTATCAATGAAGGTTTCACAGGTGTCATCCGATACCTAGTTTTGATCCACCATAATGCGGCTTTTATAGGCAACAATAGTTGCCACATATGGAGGGTCTGTTACAGTGTGGACTTCACAAACATTACCCAGTGCCATGCATGGAAGATATGTTTCAGCATGGGCGATATTTCTTGTTGCCATGTGAGGGCTTCTCTTCTTGCCCTATGAGGCTTTCTCTCCTGCCCCTGCGTGGGCTTCTCCTCTTAGTTTTAGCAGTTTATCTTGGATGGCCCGCAAAGGGTCTGTTGCTTTTGTTGTAGATTGGTTGGGATCTCTTCTCTCAATCATCATCTTTTTGTAAAAGGTTACGTGATACTTTCAAAACCCGTCTTCACCAATAAAAAGAAAAACATTTATAAAATATTAAATTTCTCAAATTTTAAGGAAAGATATAGGTATGAATATTATTACATGTCCTATATAAATAACTATAAAGGTATTGTAATGTCATTATGTTGTAATAATGCAATACAATTGGAGTGAACATATCAAATATAAGGTTTAAGGTTCAAATCTAACAAGATAGAGTTATATATACTTTAGTTGTACCTTTACCTTCAACATCTATATTATCGCTTAAATAATATTAAACAAATGATATGAACTTAACTGATTTCAATTTCAATTTTGAATATTAATATAAACAAAACTCTTTTCAAATTCATATAATCAATTATAAATAAATAGATTTAAAATTGTTTTTATTTTATTTTTTATATATTGAATAATTTATTTGATTAAACCTCATAAGCACAATTAAAAAAAATATGTTCAATTATACATAATTTTCTATGTTAATAGTTTTCTAAGTTCAAAATATAAAAAAATTAAAAATCATAGTGCATAGTTTTTTAATATAAAAAATAAAGGCTAAGTCTAAAAATTAAAAAACATCAAACTAAACTCAAGCAACTATCAAATATAATGTTGCAACTATTAAACCACCATCAAAATTTCTAAGGATTTAAACATCTCCCTAAAACTATGTAATTTTTTTAAATAATTATTTAAAATATTTATAATAAATAATTTAAAACATTTTTTTAATGATATATATTAAAAATATTAAAATACATGTTGCGGATATGTTGTATATAAAAGGTTCCTCATCAAAAAAATAAATAAATAAATAAAAAATAAAAAATATATATAAATCTAAGACTCGTCATATAACAAATGATTAGCTATTCATGGTCACCTTTTTGCCTAGGTTATAGGCATAAAGAAATTAGAAAGAGAAAAAGCTAGCGAAATTTGTTATAAATTAAAGTAGTTTTTAAATATTATAAGGTTATATAAAATAATGTAGTTATTTAATTGGTTATCTAATTATTTTAGATATAATCTTGTTTTTTTTGAAAATTTAAACTTTAGATTTAAAGTTTTAATTGTTTAACCCACTTAAATTTACCCATTAGTGGAGGCAGCAAATTGATCCCACTAAAAGGAAAAAATTAACCCATTAAAAAGAATGTTTGAATTGATGTTTACATTTTGAAATGTTAAATGGAATTTAGTATATTTTTTTAAAGGTATGGATTGGAAAGGGTTGTACTTTTCCTTTTTATAATAAGCCTTCACCGTACAATAAATCATATCAATTAGTTATTTGTAGTTATACATTTCTCTAACTTATGGATTACATTACCTCTATGTCTCAACCATTGAACTAAGATCTCATATAAAAATCCTTATAAAATATATCTTTAAATTTTAATTATTAATAAATTATATAAGTATTAATATATTTAAAAATAATAATATTTAAAATAATTTAATATTATCAAATAAGATTAATTTAATTAACTAAAGTCTTTAACTTTTAAGAAGAAAACTTAAATGAGTTTAGATTTTGTTAACATATACATACACCACTGTCAAACTATTTCAATACTATTACATATTATATAATACAAATAAAACCATTTTAATTCTATATATGATTATTTTTATAATTATTATTATTTTTTAAATATTTTAAAATAATTCTAAAAAATTAAAAAATATCCACATTAAAATATAAAATTGATGGTTATTATTATAATATAAGTACAACATAGGTATAACAACATTCTACTTCTTGATTTAAATTTGAATAAGCTAAGTAACAACAAACCACTAAAATGTTCTACAAAACATATAAAATTTATAAAAATAAAAACATTCGCACAAATGGCGCGTGCACGTCTACAAATAAAATAAATTCGCGCTTACACAAGCGAATCATCAGTCGTTGAGAAATACAAGATCAAACATTGGATAATGGAAGGTACGGGTACGACATAGCCTCAAAGATGCTCTAAATTGTTTGGGTTTGGATTAACTAGTCTTGTCCTATACTTGTTCCTTGCTTAATAATGGGTTAAACAACTTATTGCAATGCACTTCGACATTATCAATAAGTAATAATAGATATTTGTGAGTGATACAATCTATATTAAAGTTTAATTTTTTATGTCATTAATTAATATGACCTCTTAATTTTTTTTATGTCATTAATTAATATGACCTTTTGTACTAATTATAACTCGCCATATTTTTTACTTTCATGACTGCCCTTAATATTTTGGTTAATAAAGAAATTAAGATATTTTATTGTTGTTATATAAAATAAGTGAGTTTTATTAAGTTAGATTATATTATATTATTAATTGGAGCATTACAATATTTGGAGTTAACAATATTCACAACGGAAAAAAAATAAGATGAGGTGGATAATGAGCAATTAAATATACATAATCGAATATACATAAGAATAAATGCTAATAGCAATAAAAAGACTATAGCTAAACTCAGCTGCAAAACTTCAAGTGTCATCATAAATCCGTGAGAGAGCCTAGAGAAGTTCAAGGTATGCATTTTGTACTATCTTCTGAATTTTAGGAAGAAATAGAAGTAAGCAACTCCTAGTGTGGTCATCACCATTTACTACCTTCTTATTAGTATCTTGTTGGACCTTTTGAAGATCATGTATCATGTGAAAAATATGATAAAGTCTCTCAATAGCATCTCCTCAAGTGTTGGAAGCTCCATAGACATGGGAATGAATGTCATCCACATGTAACAGAAGATCTAAGGTGAAGTCAGATAAATCAATATTCCATGGGAGAGTGGAATCGATAAAAACCTTTCTACATCTAAACTTCCAAATATGCTTGAGAAGAATAAGTCTACAAACATCCCAAAGCTTGGGGTAATGATCTAGCTAGGAAAAACCAAATAGAGAAAGCTTCCAAGATCTAGAGAAAGAAGGGAATAAAAAAGTGTGGATGACATCCCAAAACTGCTTAGCCATGTCACAAAACTAAAACAAGTGAACAATAGTTTCTAAGGCATTACAAAACTTACATTGAGGGAAAATATGTAAAATTGGAGCGAGACTAGCAGAGGTAGGAAATTTTTGATGCAAAATCCGCCATCCAAGAAGCTGAGTTTTGGATTCAACTAGAAGTTTCCAAATTTGAGCAACAAGAGAGTGCCAATGGTCATTGGTAAAATTGACTTACCACTTGGGCATTGAGCTTAGAATCCAAAGAGGAAGGACACAAGATTTTTGTATATCCAACAAGAGTTGAAAGATATTCTATGATCATTATGCCATCTCCAGTTAGTCCATATAGAGTGGACGGTTGTTCCCAACTTTATAAGGACCTCATAAGAGATGGAAGCCACAACTTAGCTATAAGCCTCTTTGAACTGAGAGGGAAGGGAGAAATAATTGTGGATTTGGTTCCAAGTAAGAAAATAATAGCTACCTGAATCCCAAATATTCCTTAAACAATTAATACCTTTCTTTTTGAAAAAATACAATGAAAAGCACTACTCAAACCTAAAGGTTTATCATTGTGGAGGATAAGTTTATTCTACCAAATACTGTTAAGATCGATGCTCAGGCCATGTCTCTCAAGGAGTCAAACTTCCAAGCTAGTAAATGAGAAACTGATTTCCAAGCTTTCCAATTGCAAGTAAAAGGAATAGATCCTTTAAGCATGTACAGTTAGATGCATTAGATCTTTCCATTTACCTTTATGGGTTACATGAGAAACTCTATAGTGAAATAATTGTTTCTAATTTTTATCGCCAGAGATGGCTCTAACAACCCATTTTGTTGCCAAAATTTTGCTTTGGGTAAGATAATCAATAAGACCCAGACCTCCTAAGGCCTTTGGATGGGTATAAAGTTTCCATGAGATGGTTGTCATTCCCACCTCCCCATCCCCTTTGGTCCATAGAAATTTTCGAATGGACTGATTCAATTTATTATAGGCTTTCTTGGAGGCCATCTAGCAACAAGAGTAATAAACATGAGAGGTTGACATAGTTTTATTAGCAACTTGAATTCTTCCTGCCAAGGAAGGAAATCGAGTTGGCTAGGCATTAAATTTCTTTGAATTCTTGCCATTACCCAGTTCCACATATCCTTAGGAGAGATAATAATCCTAAAGGGAATTCCTAAATAACACACAATCATACCGTGAGGGATGATCTTCCACTCAGTCGAGGAGTTGCATCCACGAGGAGAGGAAGAGGTATAGAAGACTTCAGTTTTAGAGTCATTGATACGAGAGCCACATACATCACAAAATAGTTCAACAATCTCTTTAGTCGTTTTCACCTTTTGTTGGGTATTTTGAAGAAAAAGAAGGAAATCATCAACAAAATGAGAGCTAAGCGCACGTTTATTCACAAGAAGCTTAATACCTTTAATTAGGCCATCAGAATGATCCTTGTGAAGAAGGTACCCTAGAGCATCAACAACTAGCACATACAAAAAAGGAGCAAGAGGACAACCTTGTCTGATAGATCGTTGCAAAGGGAAAGAGGAAGAAAGAGCTCCATTAACTTGAACACACACTAAAGCATCACCAAAGAGCATACCAATTAGAAATTAATTTTGACAAGAAATTATAAAAAAATTAATAGAAGTTTTTTAAAATAATGAAGACATAATTTTCCTTGTTTATTAATAATAATATAGAATTTCAAGTACTAAATATAAAGAGGCTAACCCCACTCTTTTTAAATATCAAAATTGTAATAAATAAAAATAAAAATATAGTTTTAATCAAGAGGATTCACAAATAATTATTAATGCTATTAACAATAATAAATGTAAGGGCCAGACACTTACCAAGAAGAGACCTAGGTTCAAACCTCGAGGGCATGCATGTTGCAAAGGTAGTAGTCTGATTTGAATCCTCTGAGTGAGCACTAGATCGATGATGATAGTACAAAACCTGAGCAACCGGTGATCCCCCTCAAACTAGGTCAACAATAACGAGGTGGTATAGGCTTGTTGAAAGTAGCCCCTATGGTTTGAACCATGCACTTGACAATTACTAAAAATAGTGTGGATGTAACCAACTCCCCTATGTATTAAAAAACAATAATAAATATAAAGATTAAATAAAATATAATATTATTGTTAATGTTCATCAATTATTATTGGATCTTTGCTTTGACATTTAAGTTGATATATCTTTGGGTTCTTGTCAAAGAGACCCAAGTTCATGGAGAATGACCCCTATTGTACCTAGTTGTACTTCACATCCTATTTCAACAACAAACCAAAAAAAACTATTGTTGGAGGTAGGCTAATGGAAATGTGAGCATATTAATAGAGAAGTAAAGTAGATAACAAATAATTTAACCAATGTTAATATTAATTTTCTTAGTAATATTAAAAATTTAAATTACGAGGAGTTAATAAGTGAAACATAACACTTTTAACTTGAGGAAGCTGAAAAATATATTTAATACAAAAATAAAATGAAGAATATTTTTTTTGTAGGTAAAAGTAAATTTTATTTACTTTACGGGTTGAAGGGGCCCGACCCTATTTACATATGGAATAGCTACACAAAAGTTGCAAACAATACAAACATGAACAGGCCAGGCCACGAGGCTGGCAATAATCCAAAAAGAAACAAGCCCTCTAACCTGGGCATCCCAAAACCATAAACATATGTAACCGAGCAACATAGAAAAAGAAAGGAAACCCCCCTCTAAAACCACTGGAACTACCGTCGTCATTTCCCAGTCTCCTGGGACTTGTCACCGTTGGGAAGGAGAGCCTCCAAGATTGTTGGGAGCCTCTTGAGCTCCTCAATGACCCTCATCATGAGGTTTGTCCATGGCGTTGAGGAGACACTGTTGTGGTAGCTACAACCATCGTTGCTTCTAAAACTGAGGTTGGATGAGGACTGGAAATGATCCCTTTACGGGCCTGGCCTGAGACTATACCTTGACAGGACGGAGCTAACTGGTGGGTATTTTGCCCGTATTATGGTTAACCTTTTCGATAACTTCTATGGGAAAATTGCTTTCCCAAATTATGAGGGAGCTTCCTCTGATAACTCTATTTGCGAGGATGTCAGCCACTTGGTTGGCTTCTCTGTAGATGTGCTTGGTTTGGTTTCTCTCCCTATCGTGGATCCATCGTTGGCAATCCAGGATGATATTTTGGATAATTTTTGCTCTCCTCCCGCTGGTTTGAATGAGGTTCACTCTGATTTTAAATTCCCCTTCAAATATAACTAGGCTCGCTAGGTTTTTGCATAAATCCATGCACCTTCAAACCGCTCTAGCCTCGGCAAAGTTGTTGGTTTGGGTGCCCAGGTTTTCAGCAAAGGCCTTGATGATGCTGCCTTTATGATCTCTGATGACTCCACCTACCTCGACTTTACCTGGGTTCCCTTTGGATGCTCCATCGAAGTTGGCCTTTAGCCAGCCTTGAGAGGGGGATTCCACTCGACTAGGGCTTTGTCCTTCGTGGGGTTCTTGGTTTTACAATAGTCTTGAGGGATCTTAAGGGAAGAACAAAGTTGCTCTTCAATCCTAGGTGGAGACAAGAGCTAGCAGGGGATGATACTATTGTTTTTTGTGGCGAAGGCCAAGGCTTTAACAACCACTACATCTTGGATTCTGGGTTCTTTGCTGAAAACTCACCTATTACGTTCTAGCCAAATATGCTAGAAAATGTGGTGGATGATGGAACTCCATATGAAACTGAGTCTGGGATGCCTAAAGGGTCTTGGCCATTGACTGATCAACCCTTTGACTGAGTTGGGCCATGCCCAAAAGACCTAGAATCTATCAGTGGCTACAGAAAACACTTTCCTGGCAAAGGAACAGTCCATGAAGATGTGTTGGGTTGATTCCCAATCTTGCATGCAAAGGTAGCACCTGTTAGGGACCATGACCCCTCTACAAATTAGGTTGTTCTTGGTGAGGATTTTATTATGAATAGTGGTCCAGTATAAGTGGGATATTTTAGGGATGAAGAACCTGAGTCATATCCTTTGGGTAACCAGTTTCCCGTTGATGGAGCCTTCCCCAATGGCCTTCCTTTCATAGAGGTGAGACACAGTCTTGACTGAGAAATTCTCATCGATGGTGCCATTCCAGCATTGTTCATCCTCCTTCCTGTATTGGTGGATAAAAATTGGCCTTAGGACCTCTTGGATCCCTTATATTGTCATGGTGATGGTATCATTAGTAATCCTAAACTTGATCGGCTTCTAATCCTGTATCCCTTGGTTAGGGGAAATGAAGTTGGTAACTCTGGGCCTAAACTTGTTGTCGGTCAGATGCCTAATTACAGCCAGCTTGGGATTGTTGTTGAGGGCTTATTTCCCAGCCCAGACGTCCTCCCAAAAGTTGATATTAGAGACATCACCCAAAATCCACCTAGACCTTTCTTTGGGAGAGTGAAATGGATTTCCAAAAATGGGAGCAATTGCAGGGTATGGTGGCTTGGAGAAAGGGCTGATGCTGGAGGTACTTTCTTTTCAAAATGTTCACCCATTCCATGCTAGCGTTGGTAACCACTCTCCAAGCTTGCTTGGCGAGGAGTGCTAGGTTGGTGACATTGATGCGGCACAGACCCATGCCTCTCTAATATTTTGGGGTGTAGACTTTATCCCAGGCCATAAGATGGAACTTCTTCTGGGTTTCGGACCCCAACCACAAGAACTGTTTTTGAAATTTTTCAATGGCTTCACCCATGGTCGTCAAGATTTTAAAAACTGACAAAAAATACGTGGGAATACTTTGCAAGACCGATTTTACTAGGGTTGCCCTCCCTGTTCTGGAGAGGAGAACGTCCTTCCACCCTGCTAGCCTGTTGCGGATCTTGTCCATCAAATTCTCCCACATGCCAGGGCGGGCCCTTCCCTGGAACATGGGAAGGCCAAGGTAGGTGGTCAGGAAGTCTGCTATGGAGCATCCTAGAATTCTGGTAATCTTGTGTTGTCTTCTGATCAGGGTGTGGATGAAAAAAAACTTGATTTTGGTGTAATTGATCTTCTGCCCAGCAGCCTTTTCAAAGAGATTAAGGATATCCTTGATCATGATAGCGTTTGTAATGGAGGCCTTGGTTGTGAGTAGGGTGTCATCCATGAATTATTGGTGGGTTGAGGGGGGGAGCCTTGAAGCTGCTTTGATGCCGAAGATTTTATTGCTATAATATGCTTCTTTGATAGTTCTTCCCAAACTTTTAGCAAGAATTATGAACAGTATATGATACAAGAGGTCTCCTTGTCTCGGGCCCTTGGAACTCGGGAAGTAACCTGCAGCAGAACCATTCACCATAATCGAGAACCAGGAATAGAAGATGCAATTGTAGACCAGATCCACCTAGGCCTCGTGGAACCCAAACTTGAGGAGGATTTTGTTTAGAAATTCCCTGTTGACCCTGTCGACGACTTTATTCATGTTCAGTTTGAGGAAAAAGGCAACGGTCTTGGACATATGGGCAGAGTCGATCAACTCATGGATGGTGATGATCGCATCCAGAATTATGCGACCTTTGACTGTACTCCCTTGGCATGGATCAATGATGGCATGGAGGATGCTGGACAATCGAATGGCTATGACTTTGGTAAGGATTTTGTAGATAACGTTGCAAAGGTTGATGGGGCAAAAGTCTAAGAGGGACAGAGGATTAGCTCCTTTGGGGATAAGAACCATGAACGTGGAGTTAACATCTTTGGGAATGGTTTTGGAAGATTGTATTTCCCTGGCTGCAGCACAGAGGTCTAGGCCCACAACATCCCAGAAGGTTTGGAAAAACCTAGACGGGAATCCATCTAGGCTGGGAGCTTTTTCAGGCTTCATGGAAAGGAGGTCCTGATGGATTTCTTTGTGGGACAGAGGGTTTCAGAGGAACTCATTGGAATCCTGAGAAATGAGGGTGGGGATATTAGCAATGAGTGATTCCATGGCCAAAGGGGACTGGGAAGAAGAGGGGCCTAGGAGGGCTTTGAAGTGGCTAACATCTTCGTCCTTGATCATATGGATGTCCGAAGTGGCTGCCCCATATTGAGTGACTAGTCTCTTGATCTTGTTGGCTCCTCTGTGCCTAAGGGTTGAAATGTGGAAGAACTTGGTGTTGGAATCCCCTTCCCTGAGCCATAGCTGCCTTGACTTCTGGCACCAAAAGGTTTCTTCTTTAGAGAGGATATTGTGGTACTCAGCCAATAGGTTACGCTCCTCATCCATGAGGTTGTCACTGCCTTCCCCTCTCTAAAAGGTGTCCTCAATCTGGCTGATTTGGGATTTGACGTGCTGCTTAGATTTAAATATATTCTCGAAGGTTTCCATGTTCCAATTCTTTAGGTTTCCTTTGATAAATCTAAGTTTCTGGGTGACGTGGTTAGTGGCAGACCCTGGGAATTTTTGCTTCCACCATGATTCAATCAAACCCTTGCGGTTAGGGTGGTGGGTCCACATTGATTCGAATCTGAAGGGAGTCTTGAACTACGGCTTGGTATCTAATTCTAACGACATCGAGCTATGGTTAGACTCGATATTTGGGAGGGCTCGTAGACTAGCATCTCCAAACCAGGGGAGGGCTTCCTGGGAAAGAAGGAATCTATCTAGGCACTCCGGGATGATATTGTCGCCTTTCCTTCTATTGCTCTAGGTGAAGAGGGATCCCTAGATGTGGATATCCATGAGGGCATTGGAATCAATGAAGTGCCTAAAAGATTCAGTATCCCTGTGAGTGATTCTGGCTTTGTCCTTCTTGTCACTTAAGTGCAGGGGGGAATTGAAATCCCTGACCAGGATCCACATGGTTCCTTCAAAGGCTTGCCTCATGGATGTGAGCATGTTCCATAGAGCTTCCCTTCCTAGGGAGGAATTAGGGGCATGCACATTTGACATTATCCAAGAAAGCTGGGACTCAGGATCGTGGAACAAAATATTGCTTATCCTATCCTGTCCTGAAATGAGGTTTCCTTGGAATTTGGCAGGGTTCCACAGGCAAAGGAGCCCTCTTGACGTCTCAAACTTTGGGGAGTACACGAAGTTACAGTTTTGCCAGATATTTTTGGTAATGCTAGGGGACCACTGATAGCCTAGTTTTATTTCCTGAATTAGAAAGATAGTTGGGTTATGCTCTCTTCTCATGGCTATAGCCAGTATTTGTTTGGCTACCCCATTTAGTCCTCTCACGTTCCAGGAGAGGACTTTTATTTAGAACTCTTGGAGGTTTTCCTGCCCCCTTTTCCTTGCTAAGTAGGGGGTTTTGGTCTTTGGCCTTCATCCTTTGAGCTACTTGCCCCTTCCTGAAAGAGCGTTCTTTGGGTTCCATTGGCTATGTATTTCGTTGTGTCTCTGTTCCTTCTATATGAATCTTTTGATCTGCCCTTATTTTTTTCTTTCCCCACATCCATCTAGGATTTTCTATAGCTTCGGGTCTATCTAGGGATATTTTGCTTAGGGGACAACAGATCCTCATCCTCACAATCAGAGGTGATGGGGTCAGAGGGGGCTAGTGAGAATAGGGTTTCATGGATCGAGCAGGGAGAAATATGGGGTGGGTTGGAGGGAGGCTTCGAAGGGTTCCCAGGGGAGCTAGGGCTTGAGGAGGGAGGGGGGATGGGAGTTTTCTTGGCTAGGGGAATGGTATGGGAAGGGTGGGGAGGGATGACAAAAGGGGTTTGGAGGATCGATGGGATGGGCATCGGCTTAGAGCTCCCCGGGATCTCCCCTTCCTCAATGTCCTCGATAGAAATAGAATTTTGCAAAGCACTAAATTTATTGGCCATGGGAACAAAGGTACTTGCCTTATGAGAGAGCTATCTTGACAAGGGTCTAGCGGTGGTTTTGTTCTGCGTTGGAGGAATGGAATACTAGCGACGATACGTCGTTCTCAACTGATCCTCATAGTGGGCCGTTTGGGATAGGAATCGGATCTTGGGACACTACGACTGGAGATGACCCTAGGATTGACATTCGAGGTAAAAAGTAGGTTTGCTTTTGTAGATGAGCATCTGTTTCCACTTGAAGTCCCCATAAATTAGGTTTAGGTGATCTGGTAGCTGGCTCTCCAGATTCACATTTACACACACACGCGCCTGGGTTAGACGGGTCCTTGCACGAGTGGCCGGGTCAATGGCCACGAGTTCGCCAATGGCCTTGGAAAGACCCTGGAGGGCATCTTCATAGAAGAAGTGGGCTGGGAGATTCAGGAGCCTAACCCAGATGGGGGCAAAGTTGATATTCTTGGAATTGGGATCAAAGTTTGCTTGCCACTTTTCAAAAACAAACTTCACCTTCCAAAGAACCATGGGCCTCAGATAAGATGCACTCGACGTCTTCCTGGGTGTTGAGTTGGATCATGAAAAACCCTCAGGTCATTGCTGAGATCTCCATATTCTCCAGGGTTTTCCACTTGAACGTAGCCCATCTATGAATGACGTCCATATCGGGGCGACCTTCGATAAATTTTTCCACCAAGGAGTGGGTGTCCTAGAACTCATAGCCCTCCATAAGGATTTTAGGATACAAAACGTCACTTCCATTGTGATGAATTTGTTTGTCACGATGAGGGAGAGAACCACTTTTTTTGCAAAATATCGACAAAGGATGCTTTCCCGCTAAGGATTCTGTCCTCAGAGAGTTGGAGGGCCGCATGGAGATTCTTGTCTCCTCCTACGAGTGGATTGATTCGATTGTGGAACATGGACTCAATCCCTCTAGGGTTCGGGGCACTGCAGTCCTCGAAATCAGGAATGCTTGGTGGCGTCATGGGGAACCTTTGCATTCCAAATTCGCGTGTCGCGCTAGTCCCTAACGACCAGAAGACCAACGGTGCGAGGGAGTCTGGCGACGATGCAAGGAAACGATCGAGGGGGGATCATCGTCACAAAAATCGCACGTGCCCTAAACTTTCACCGTAGGGAGGCATTCTCAAAATGAAGAATATTTTTATAAAAATATACTATGAATATAATTTAATTGACCTGACTTCAAATATAATATTTTTATATTTTTATGGATGCAATCCAGTTAAAAATAAATAAAATAAAATCATATAATAATTAAATGTTATCAATTTAATGAACTGAATTCTTTAACTTTTAAGTGATAAATACATAATTACAAATTATTATAATACTACTACATAATAACCATGTAATAAAGATGGACCGTTTTAATCCTATATAATAAAATCAAATCAAATCAGACATTATTAGTAAGATTTTAGTATATATTACATGTTTCTTTAAAACAAAACATATAATAGTCATGGAATATAGGATAGGGAGGTGGGTATGACACCCATCTCTTGGAAATTTTTTACTTAACCTAAGGCTTTAGGAGGTCTAGGCATCATTGATCCTCTTACCCAGAGCAAAAGTTTAACTGCAAAATGGGTTGCTAGAGCCATTATTGGTGATGAAAATTGGAAACACCTATTTCGTTACAGAATCTCTCTAGCTACTCACAAAGGTAAATGGAAAGAAACCCCTTGGGATGATAAGATAATTAATGCGCCTTATTTTACAATTAAAATTTCTATTCCAGTTATCAAAAATTGGAAAGCTTGGCAATCAGTTTCTCATTTATTGGTTTGGAAGTCTAACTCCTTGAGACATGGTCTGAGCATCGGTCTAAATAGTCTTTGGTGGAATAAAATTATCCTTCATAGTAATAAATTATTAGATTTATGCAATGCTATTCATGGATTAACTTTTTTAAATAAAAGAATTAATAGAATTAGAGAAATCTGGCATTCGATAGCTGCTCAATTCTTACCTGGAACTAGATCTACAATAATTGCTCCCTTCCCTCTAGGTTCAAAGATACTTATGGCTTAGTTGTGGCTTCCATCCCTTGTGCAATCCCTATGAAGTTGGGAACAACTTCCCATAATATTTGGAAAGACTGGAGATGGCTTAATGGTTATAGAATCTCTTCCATTACTTCTATTTAGTTATACAAAAATATTGTGTTCCCCTTCTTTACAATCTAAGCACAATGTCAAGTGACAAGTGAATTTTACCAATGCCCAATGACAGTTTATTGCTACTCAAATTTGGAAAGCTCTTGTTGAATCTAAAACTTAGCTTCTTGGATGGTGGATTTTGCATCAAAAACTTCCAACTGCTGAAAGTTTGGCTGTGATTTTACACATTCCCCCTTAATGCAATTTTTGTAATGCTTTAGAAACTCTTATTCACTTGTTTTGGTTTTGTGGCATGGCTAAATAGTTTTGGGATGTCTTCTACTCTTTTCTATTTCCCTCTTTTACTAGATCTTGGAAGATTTCTCTGCTTGGTTTTTTTTAGCTAGATCAGTACCCGAAACTCTGGGATGTTTGTAGACTCATCCTTCTCATGCACATTTGGAAGTGCAGATGCAAAAAGGTGTTTATTAGATCTGCTCCTCCATGGGATATAGTTTTAGCAGACTTGACCTTTGATCTTTTGTTACATGTGGGACACATTCATTCCCAAGTCTATGGACCTTTCAGCAAACATTTACATGTTATTGACAGACTTCATCAACTTTCTCATATGATTCAAAATATTCAGAAGGTCCAACAGGAAATGATGAGTAGGTTCAGGTTTTGATTACTTATTTTTCTTGTCTTAAGACATCAGAAGATATTAGGAAGACATACCCATAATGTTTTTATATAATAGACTCCACCACAAATGAATGCTAATATTTGGTGTATTGTAGCAAGATATAGCTATAGTATTTTTGTTGATATTAGCTTCTATTCTTATGTATATTCAGTTATGAATGCTTTACTCATGATCCATCTCATTTTGTTTATTAGCTGGTGGAAAATTCTAGCACCAAAATATTGTAATGTTTTGTTAATGAATTAATATAATCTAGCTTTTTCTTTTTTTCTTTTTTTAAATCTTTTACTACATTTTTGTAAAATTTGAGTGGCTTAATAATGAAAACTTTAAGATCCAAGGTTTGGATTCTATAGGGGTAAGATTGTATATTATGCTTTGGTAATCTTAGCTAGATAACTATATCTTAAGTAAACAATATTTAGAAAAAAAAAAACAGTTTAACCTATTAACTTATTAAAACTATTTTACTTACCTACTTAATCCTAGGGGGGACAGCGCAATGGTTTGAACTTTGGCTCTTCTTCAAAAGTTCCAAGGTTCAACCCGTGGCGTAGGTGAATGTATGAAGGGGTGAGTGTATATTCAACCAAAAAAAACTATTTTACTTTATATATATATATATATATATATATATATATATATATATATATATATATATATATATATATATATATATATATATATATATATATATATATATAAAGTTGGAACAAATTGCCTTCATATTTTATTTTAATAAACATATTAAGGATGACAAATCAGGTTACAAAGTTGTTTAAACATAACTGAATATATTTTTATTAGAAAATGTATTATTAAAGTGTGTAAGGTTTAAACTAAGAGAAACTTTATATGATATTTAACGATGGTGTTTTTCCTTTGGTAAAATAAGCTAAATAGTTTTTTTTAATATAATTATAATATAAAGTATGATTAAAATGTTTAAGATTAATTATAATATATAGTATAATTAAAATGTTTAAGCTTTAATTCAGTGATTTAAAGTTAATTAATTTTTTTTTAATAAGTATATAGTTGTTCATGCACTTACTAAGAAGACACATCGATACTTAAATCTTGAGGAAGTTTGTTTGCAAAGGTAATAGTTTGATCTAAATCCTTTGACTGTGGCCAAACCGATGATGATGGTACGAATCCCAAGCGATCGGTGGTCCCTTTCATGTCGGGTAAACAATAACAAGGTGAAATAGGTTTGGTGGGAGAAGCCCTTATGGTTTAAACCCACTCTTGTGACCTTCATGTCAGTTAAACAATAACGAGGTGAAATAGGTTTGGTGGGAGAAGCCCTTATGGTTTAAACCCACTCTTGTGAGTCACTAAAAATAGTGTGGTTGTGACCTTAGTTACCATTTGAAGTAAATTCGACATATTCAAAAATTCGGAATAAAATTCGACATAAATTTGATATATATATATAAATAAAAGTGCTATGATTATCTTAAAAAATATATAAAACTCTCAAATTTCCCAGTTGGGGTCGAGCTGGGATGGAGATGAAGTTGGAGCCCTCGATAACTGTAGATGATTCTCCCTTCCCTTAGTCAAAATTTACAAAGAAGAATCTGTAGAACGCTTGAGAATTTACAAAGGCGAATCTGTAGAACGCTGCTCGTGACGGAGACGGTCCCCGAATAATGTATTATTTAAAAAAAAAAACTGGTGAGCAAAAGTTGAGAAGTGTGGAATTGAGGACATGAAGAGCATGAGGCGCGTACAATTCGTGGAGCAGACGTGTCAAACACAGTTGAAAGGAGGACCAACATGTCGTTCACGAAAAAATTGATAGACGTTCAAAGCCATAAGAGCGGGATGTGATTGTACTCGGTCAATGATATTGTCCTCTAGAAATATCCAATTAAAATTGCCCTTATATATATATTTTTTTGTGGAAAACATCCCAAAAGGGATGTCACTTTCGGGTAAGACCCAAGGAGGCAGGGGTATCCATTCCGCAAAAAACACCTAGGACTCGGACCTGGCCTACCACCTTTGACATACTCAAGGAGCAAACAAACACACAAAACCAAATTAAAAAAAGTAAATAACAACAAAAATAATAAAATAAAATAAAAAACATGCTCCTTGAGTGTGTCAAAACCAAAAGCACAACCAAACACGCACAATAAGATAAAAGAAACCACAACACAAACCACATAGAAAAACACAAGAACCACATAACAAAACACAAACAAGACAAAAACAATAAAACACTACAAAGACATAACCCAAAAAAACATGAAAAATAAACACAACCAAAACCTAAAAAATAAAATAAATAAAATAAAAATAAAAATAAAAACAACCAACAACAGACAATAAACAAAAACAAAAAACATAGAAAACACTCACACATTAAAAAAATGAAATAACACAAACAAAGAGAAACCCAAGAACAAGAACAAAAAAAACACAAGAACAATAACAAAAAACATAAAAAAAAAAAACAAAACAACAAAAACACAAGAACAACAAAAAACAAGACAAAGAACACAAAAACAAAACAAAACAAAAGAACCCACCCACCTTAAAAAACTAAACAAAAAAACAAAGAAGACAAAAGAAAAATAAAAATAAAAAATGAACAAAACAATGACCTATCTAGACCAGAAGACTATTAATGCAAGAATCAACAGAGGAAACAAAATAAAGAATAGAATGAGCTAGGGAACTAAAAAAGCTGAATGAACCAAAGAGAAACAAAAAAAAAAAACAAGAAGAAACTAGGTACCTTCAGAACTGGAGCCATCCAAAGAAATGGTAGAAAGAAGAGCTTCCCTAATTTGAGAAGCCCACCATATAGGAGGGTGGCCATAACAAGTAAGATCACTTTTATCCAAAGCCCAATTAGCTAAAGCATCAATACTCTGTTTTGATCTCTGACCACATGATTGTCATCAACTTTCAAAAATCCCATCTGGATTAACTGAATCTTCTCAATAATTCTTTTTATTCTCCAATCCACCTTATGATTATTAGAAGTCTTCAAGAGATTAATCATAAGTTGATATTTAGACTCAACTAACACCTTTTCCCATCCAACCTTAGTAGCCTCCTGAAGGCCTCTAAGGATACCATACCCCTCAGCAAGGTTATTGGAAAGAATACCCAAATTCTTAGCAAAAGTAAAAACCAGGGAGCCATCTAAAAGTCTGCCAATTCCTCCCACACTGTCTTTTCCAGGGTTCCCTCTAGAGGCTCCATCAGTATTGACTTTTCCAAAATAATTAGGAGGAGTTTGCCAATTTCTAGTCCTATCCATCTTACTAATACTCACATTCCCTTTAAGATGGTTGCCCTTAGAAGGTTTAATATTCAATATTTGCATCACTTGATCCCATCTTTGGTGGGAGTTTTGGGGGTGATTAAGGAGTTGATGGAATGATTCAACTAATTTGGCTATGGTATTTTGCCAAATATAGTGAATATCCTTCCTATCTTGATTAAAAATTCGGTCGTTCCTTTCATTCCAAATATTCCAAAGAAGAATGGTAGAACCCATCCAAACTAACTGCCTAATAAAATGATCACCACCCTCTTGATTAGGCCAATCCCTCCAAAGCTGTTCAAAAGTGAAAAAATTGGACCATTGTAAGCCAAGTAAAGTTGCCATTCTCCTCCATAGCTCAGAGGCTAAAGTACACTCAATAAAAAGATGGTTGATATTTTCTACATTCTCTTCACACAATTCACATCTAAAAGGGCCATGAAAACCACGCTTCATAAGTTGCTCACCAGTAAGCACCCTACGATGCAATAAAAACCAATTAAAGAACCTCACCTTAGGCCAGACAATATGTCAGAAGAATGGTTGGGATTATTATGGCATAAGGTCAAATAACCTTGAGCAACTGAATACTCACCCTTAGTAGTGTTGTTCCATCCAAAACAATCTTTTGCATGGGACCAAGAGAGGGATCTCATATGAAGGATGCCTTGGATATCTTGTCTTTGCCTTTTTGGGATTTGAATAGGCCAGTCCTCAATAGGGATCCAATATCTACCAACCTTGGAATTACCAGTATGGTACTGACAGTATAAAATTGCCCTTATGTTACTAAAGGATACGTTGGCTGTAAAATGTTAAGTGTTTGACAATAGTTTTTATACTGTAGAATGCGATTGATTAAGGATGGACTGTTCAAATGGTTGACTTCAAAGCGTGCTGTAAAAAAATCGCCATCACTTCCCTCCTCGTAGCCATTTTTTCACCTATTTTCTACCAAATTTAAGGTTTGTTTGTTCGTCACTAGACATTTTTCACCTATTTTTTTTACAAAATTTAAGGTTTGTTCGTTAAATTTATACTATTATTGTTTTAAACGGTAATTAAGGTTGTGACCAACTCTCCTATGTAACCCCCCAAAAAAATAAAAATATAAAGCTTCAAATTTATACATTCAAGGGATAATTTATATATACGATGTTGAACTTCAGAGTTGAAGATTGAATGTTTTAAGAATTTATTTAGTAAATAATAATTTAATGACTATTTATAAAGAATTAAAATTATATTATTAATTAATTTATATTAGAATTTTTTTATTGAGGTTAGTGTGAAAAATTCCTATGATTCACGCTTAGGGCTAGGTATCTCTATTCCAACCATGAGCTTTGATAAGAGTGAGAGTTGAGCTTATCAATAAGGGCCAAACACACAACCATACACACCCCTTCACACACTTGCCCACGCCATGGTTTGAACCTTGGACCTCTCAAAATAAGAGCCAAAACTTGAACCGTTGCATTGTCCTCCCTAGGACTCTTTGATTAGGTTAGTGTAAGAAACTCCTACGATCGACGTTCATGGTTGGGCATCCCCATCCCAACCATGACCTCTCATAAGGGTGAGAGTTGAGCTTATCAATAGGGACCAAACATAGCCATACACACACCCATCCCCTCACACACTTGCTTATGCCGCAGTTTGAACCTTGGACCTCCTGAAGAAGAACCAAAGCCCAAACTGTTGCATTGTCTCCTCGTGATGATTTATATTAGATTTTTATTATCTTATAACTAAATAAAATAAGAGATACTTTTTTTAATACTTAAGAATTGTCATAATACCATTCGGTTAGCTTGTTGGATTAGACGAAATCAATGGGACCTTCAATATTTGGGGAATCGAACTAGGGTAGCCAACTGACAAGCACTTGATTGCTACCATCCAGCCTATCCTTGTTTGGGTACATCATGGTTTGAACTTTAGACCTCCTCAAAGAGAGGCCAAAGCCCTAACCACTACGATGTCCTTGTCGAACAAGAGATATAAATTATCAATAGAAAAAATGCTTATGTTTATTATATACATAAGAAAAAGTTTAAGATGAAAAACATATGGTGTCCTATAGGAACATTATAGTGGTTTGGGCTTTGGGATCTCTTTTGAGAGACCTATGTTCAAATCAAGGTAGGGTGTGTGTATATAAGTGAACTTGTTAAAAAAAATCTAATGCTTTGGGATTTGGGATCTCTTCTAAGAGACCCATGTTCAAATCAAGGTAGGGTGTGTGTGCATGTGTAAATAAGTGAGCTTGTTAAAAAAAACATTTAATATCATAATTTAACATGCAATATTGTAAAATGATATCTCAAGCAACTTATACAAGTTACTAAATAAACCATTTGCAAGAGTTGGTGGACATCTAAGAAGGTTTCTCAACATCATAAAATAAACACAAACAATATCCTTATAGATTAATCTTAGATATTTATGTATTAATCTTTAACTTATACAAGTTACAAAATATACCATTTACAAATGGATATCTGAGAAGGTTTTTGAACATCATAAAATAAACACAAAAAATATCCTTATGAATTAATCGTAGATCCTTGTGTATTAATCCTATAATAATATTGAAGTGAATTGTAAATAAGATCTAAAAAAGAAAAATATTATACGTATAATCTATTTTTCTTTTTCTTTTTTCTTGTCATATAATGGGTTTAGGGTAGACAAATATGAAAATTGCTTCATTTTATGTGGGTAGAAAGAAAAAAAAAAAAATATATATATATATATATATATATACTTTATTTGGAAGGAAAAGAGACGTTTGGGTTCCAAAAACACTCATACAACACTCCAGTTTTAGAACACCTTCTCATTTTGGCCATGTAGTAAATAGATGTAAGTGGAATTAATTAAAAAGTGTTACTTGGAAGTTCTTGTTCTACAATGGAAGCATTGCTGAATGATTACATTGATTGTTCGTCCATCGTTTAAATTTAAACTATTTTGAGAGAAAGTAAAACCTTTTCTAGGATTGTACCATTTTAAGATAAATTATGCTTGAGATAAGTTATAAAAACACTCATTCTACTTGGTAATAGACACACACGGAGAATGGTCACTTGCATGTATGATTTAGAGTGTTGGGATATCCACTGGAGTTTTTTTTCATGTAGACAACAAATTTGAATTTGGGAATGTAAAGATAAAGTTAGACCAAAGGCATGCTAGGGTTTTTGAGGAATGTTAGGATTTTATTTGCCAAAATTTCTAAGGTTTGTCCAATCCACCAAATCATTATTACATACTTTGTTTTTGATTGCTTCCTCATAAAAAAAGTTTGGTTTATATTGTTTAAAAAGAAAAAATAAAATTATTTACTTGTTTGTGAAAATGAATGGTTGTATTCCTCTTTCAAGGATAAAATTTAATTTTATAAAATCAAAAATTGTTGAAACTTATATGAAATTTTTGTTGGAAATTGGAGAAGTGTATTTAGACCAAAAATAAAATTAGAAAGGACTTTCCTTATGTAGGTTTATATAAATTTGATTATGTTAAGCTTTTATGTTGCTTGTTGAAACCAGGTTTTGAAATTATGGAAAAAAATTGATGCATATGAGATAAGGGAGTCCTCTTATGGATGATCTCCTCCAGCAATATGAGTTTCTTTTTTCTCCACTACCTCAAGATGCACGGTAATCACATGTGAAATATATTAAGTTTAAGACAACTTTAAAATCTTTTACATTTACTTGTATGATTTACAATTGTATGACAAAATCCTTGTACAATCATCATTGTTGAATGGTTGATCCACTTGTAAATATTTTACATTTACTTGTATGATTTACAATTGTATGACAAGATCCTTGTACAATCATCATTGTTGAATGGTTGATCCACTTGTACGACCAATTTTTTGTACAACTCTATTAATTGTATGACACTTCATTGTATGGTGATTGAACTATACAACACAGTCTCTTTTTAGGTATAGGGTAATGAATTGTACAATAAAGTTTTTAGTTATATGGCACATTAATGGATAAAAATATATATTTTTAATTATAACACAATGGATAGAGTCTCGTGAGGAATGCTTGGGACAAAGACAGTAAGGATTATTAATACGATGATGCTTAATGTTGCTCATCTTGGTACGATATTCTCTTCATCGTATACAAGGATATGGTGATGCTTAAACCTGTTAATTATAGCTTACCATGTCAGCACCTACATCATCATCTACATTAGTTGTCATGTTTTATATCATAATTCGTATATAGATAGCCATATTATCGCCTGCATTAGCTACCATGTATTGTGCCACATAGTTTTTTTGGACTTCCACATGTTACATATACATTTTCACCACATCACCTATATGAACAATTATGTTTCAATTGTACATTACTTCCATGACACCTATATAGACCACCACATCAGTTGACCACATATTAATCGTACACTACTGCTATATCATCATTTTCCTAAAAGAGGTGACATCATCTAGTGTCATGTCATCACTATCTTCCATAACTTTCACATCATCATTGGTTAAGGTAATGCTAATGTCTCAAAAAAATTGGTTTTAGAGGGTTTAAACTCTTGACCTATTTCTTCATCCGTATTATAATGTGTTGTGTTGGTCATTATCCCTAAGGTACCCTTTAGGAGATAAAGGGTCAATAATATATTTTTTAAAAGTAAAACATGTATTCCATATTTTCACCTTTTCATGATGCAGTCACATGCCTATGTGTTGTTGGGACTGAAACTGATGGGATAATTTTATTGATACAAATGGTTACAATATATAGGCATAAGCCTATATGAAACACATGACACTTGTCAAGAGAAACTGACAAGTGTCAAGGTGAGGCATAGTGCACATTACATTAATTCTAACATTCCCCCTTAATGTGCACTATCCTAACTAAAGAAAAAAAACAAGTCAACATTAGGTAACATTCCCCCTTAATGTTGACTTCTCTAAAAAAAAATCTACATCCTCCTTTATTGCTGATTTGGTCTAGGCTCGTGCTCTTTGCGCTTGGCTCTCCAACTGTGAATAATGCTAGATTCACTGTGTATACATCTCGGTCTGTTGCCTCAGGGTCAGCCACTTCCATGGGTCTGTTGCCACTGGGTCAGCCGTCTAAGTGCCTCAGGGTCATCATGGGTGCCTCAGGGTCAGCCACTTCTGGGTCTGTTGCCTCTACAGGTCATCCTCAGAGGATGTTGCCTCTCGTAGGTCACTGACTAGCCCCACCATGAGTATCAAATCCCTCCTCATGTTGAAATTAATCTAGAAGGTGTCGGTCTCAACCGAAAATGCACCTTAATACAAATGAAAAACAAGCCATATAAGAGTGTCGGTCTGTCGAAAATGCACTCAATACAATAAAATGAGCCATAGAATCCAAATATGGAGGAGAAGAAGAAAGAGTAATAGAAGAGAATCTTCTGAAGTGTCTTCATCTGTAGTCTTCAGAAGTAGATCCGAAAAAACCTCGAATAGAGTCTAGGGTGTCTATGTTTGTAGTCCCTAGAATAAGTGTCCTTATTGTAGTCACCTCATCTTACCGGAATGCATGGGTAACCAACCGCTGCATCCGCCAAGTAGATAGAGGGTACTACTAGATACTAGGTTCACTTACAAGTGCCTTGGGAGTGTCGGGTTCAACCGAGAGTGCACTCCAAGGTAGAAAATTTTTGAGGCTAAAAAACTCAATTGAAACAGCCTCAAAGTTACAATATGACACCACCATTGTGTTCGTCACGAAAAACCGTTTCCAACGACTATAAATACCCCTATACTTGTATTTGAATGGGGCCTTCAACATGTGGAAACCAATACCATGCCTATCTAGGCAGTAAATAGACAACATCGCTCTCAGGCGGAATAAAAACAGTCTTAAAATTTCCCTCGCAGGGGAATTACATGGGCCATCAGTCATTTCACTTCCACTTCTTATGTGGAAAAAATAGGCCAATTAAGTTTTACTATCAGCCACTTTCACCATGTTTTAAAATATTTCCCTCCAAGGGAAATTACAATGGCCATGTGGCCCTCCACTTCCATGTGGAGAAAAAAATGCTCGTACATTAAAGTGGTTCCTCCACTTTATAAAAAAAACAATGCCCCTTCCTCATTTTTCCACTTTCCATGTGGAAAATTAAAACATGATTATGCTTGTGTGCATAGAATAAAGGGTTCCTCCACTAATGTTGTATTTAATAAATACCGCTTATGAGCTTCCACAAACAACACTCCTTCGCGCAATGAGCGCCACGCCAGGCAGTTTTCATTCATTTGGCTGCTTCCATGAACCGACGGCGAGCAAACATGATACTATCTTGGTAGCTTTGGAAACCATGCCCCCACATCGTATGGACCCCCACGCGGCTGTAGTAGATGTCAACGGGAGTGATAGACCAATATAAGCACACATCGCGGATGCACTAGTACAACAGGAGTGATAGTTGTGGATTGAAAACAGAAAAAAATATCCAACGGTCAATTATGTCATCGACATAGTGGATGATGAATACGTCATCGTGGGCTTGGCGAACAGGAGCAGTTTTCCACTATCTTCGACGATCTCCCATAAACGCGAAAACAAAATGGCCAGATATTTTCATTGAAAGAACCCGATGTTAGCGGTGCTTATTCGAATATTATCTCACCGATGACGAAGTTTTTAGTGATGATTTTCACTTCCTTCGATGTCGCCCGAATCTCCTCCATGAGGCTGCAAAATCCTCGCAGGGCCATAGTTGGTGCTTATCATAATTTCACCTAGCTTTTGGCATTGCTTATCATAATTCCGTCGATCGTTTGGCATGCAACAATAGGCGACAATCGGACGTTGAGCAGCAAATCATCTCTACAGCTACAAGTAAGCGGCCAAATTGGCATTCATCACCTCTCACACAAAAATACCTTCATGTACTTCAATCTTTTAGACGACAACCACGAACGGTATTCATTCCTCGATGCAAATATGTTCACCTGCTGTTGGACGCCATCATTGCCTTGCAAAAGTTTCTACCCTCCAACAACGAAGAGGAGGCCTCCTGGCCCATCGAGGAAAATTTACCCAAGCCTGCTGTGGCGCCGGTTTCGACAAATGGCCACAATAGACAGTTCGTCGAAGGGAGTGACACACTGAAAAAATGACAGTGCAGGAAAGTCTCATCTGGTACAGTAGTAGCCAGTTCATCCGGGGTAGGAAAGTCGTGCGAGTTACCAAATCAGGGGTTAATTCACTACAAAAAATAATCTCCTCCTCCGCTACGTAGACTTCTCCTGGATTATCTAAAATCGATCTTCTGTTTCCACGCTCGGCCATCGTCATTACTGGTTTGAGTGAAAAAATCTACACTGAGATGCACACGTCGGGGGAACAAACAATAATGGCAATCCATCCTTTGTGGAACATATAATGGCAATTTTGAGGGCAAACATTGCCTTGACTGGAGATAGCATACGATTTGCAGCCATCATCCAAAAAATCACCTTTGTACGTTTCAGAAAACGAGCAAAAATTTTCATTTCTCTGGCTCTGGATGTTCTTCGACTGTGTGCACGGTAAAACAACAATGTCATCATATATTATCACGAAATATTTGTTCTTCCACTCTGACGAAAACTTAGGAGTAACACCGCTTCTGTTTCGTCGTCGATCGGTACACTGGAAAAAAAAAATAGTATTTGCCTCCTGCGCGCTGTTTTAGTCCTCTTGCTTCATTGCCAGGCAAGAGGACTAAAGACACGCTTAATGTAGGGGTTGAATTTATCAGCATCCAAAACTTGCAGATATTATTAAGTGCAACCTCAGGCTCAATGGCAACAGCTCCAAGTGCATTACATACACATTCTGCGGATTGTATAGGGCCTACAACGTCCTCTTGATCTTCTCCCCGTCCCCTCTTGACCCCGATATCAAATAGGAAAACTGAAACGGCCACAACATATAGTCAGATGGCAGCGCAGACTGCACATTGGCTACCCAAAAACGCCGCAACAAGACCAAATCTGAGAGCTTTGTCAAGGTCCACCATTCTGCAGATCGAAAAAAAAAAACTAAAAAAAAAAAAAATTCTGAAATTTTTTTCCCAAACTTTAAAATTCTTACCATCTGGTTTCTGATCCATCAAATGATGGAGAGCATACTCTCTTGGTAAAAAATTTAAAATAAATAGGAAAAAAAATCAGGGGGGGAGGGAGGATTTCCATGAGGGAAATCCCCCCCAAGGGGTTTCACAGGGCAGGGAAAGCCTGCTCTGATACCAAATGTTGGGACTTACTTGAAATTAACTAGATGAGATAATTTTATTGATACAAATGGTTACAATATATAGGCATAAGCCTATATGAAACACATGACACTTGTCAAGAGAAACTGATAAGTGTCAAGGTGAGGCATAGTGCACATTACATTAATTCTAACATGCGTGCCCCCTTTCTTGCTAGGCCAGGGAATATTCCCTTAAAATTCTATTTTTTAATTTAAAAACTTCAATTTTGGAGGAAAAAATAAATTGAATGCGAATTTGAGGTACCTAGAGGCATAACGAGCAAAAGTGTTAAACTAGAACCCCTTGAAATTTCACAAAGAATCAAAAAATGCTAATAGTTTCTAATAGTTCATTTGTATTTGTCATGGTTTTTCTGTATAACCCTTTTATTTAATGTAACCAATTAGAACATCCTCTGATTTCCATGTAGCAAAAAAGTTGTCAAACCATTTTTACAACTTTTTTAAGTGGCTCAAAGGTCTTTGCCAAGCACGAAAGCCTTCCCATGGCTTCTTTGACACTAGGGATATGTTTGAAATTGTTTAGACTATTCTTTTTTTCTTTCATGATGGCAAATCAGTCTAGCCTCTCATCTAAGATGTTATTGGACACAAGAAGCCAAAAAAGAAAAGGAAATGGATTTTATGAAAAAAACCTATAAAAGACAAATAAGTTAAAAAAACTCAATCATAAAACTTTGGCATCCACCTAATAAAAAAAAAGAGTGAGTGACAAAGTGAGGAACAAGCAAAACTATCGATGAATATTTTTTCTAGAGCAAATCTGTTAATCCTAGTGAGATCCTTGCGACCTAGGTCCACCTAATATTTTTACTAGAAAGAACCCTTCTTCCAATCCCACTGTCGGTTTTCAAAAAACTCTTCTTAGTTGATTCAATCACACTTGCCCTTGGGAGAAGCTGTAGAAGCCAAATTATCAATAAAAGCAATTGAGCAATGGAGATTCACACCCACTCTAATACCATGTTATATTTCATAGTAGTTTCTAGAAACAATGGAATCAACACATTACCTAGGATTACTAAAAAATATACATAATATATGGGGGTGTCCAATGGACACCAAATAATATTACTATCAATTAACAGAATTATACAAGCAATTGATGACAAAATGGTTGGTAAGATTGAGTATTTATACCCAAATACAAGTAACCTTTAGGTCAAGGTTGTGAGATCAACCTTCAAGAATAAAAAATTATAAAATATTACAAATATACCTTTTTCAAGGCTTACATGGGTCCAAAGGGCTAATATAAACGATACAATGCAAAAGTCAGTCGTGGCCTCAAGAGAAGCTTAACCACCACATATTCCAACAAAAAGATCAAATATTATATTAATGTGAGCAATAATTCTAGATCATGGATTTCTATTAGTAACCTAGTTTGAAAAAGAGGAAATCAAGTAGATGAGCTTCAAAAGATTGTTCAAGAGTTTATTTCCCTCTTTTTATACGAAAGGTTGAGTTGGTTTGGAATCTATTAAAAAACGATGGATACTTAGTCAAGTTGGGATATGTGATATATAGCAATCAAAATTTTCTACTTGCAAAGATTTCACTTGGATGAATGTTTGATCACTAGAGGATCTCCCTAAAGATATTAATATTCCTTTGGTTAATAGTTCAAAGTAAGATTATTATAGGAGAGAGTTTAGATAGAAGAGGATATCATGGACCTTTTAGATGTGTTTTGTGTGAGAAGGATTTTGAAACATTGGACCATTTACTTCTTCATTGTCCCTTTGCTCACACCATTTGGGGTTACTTTTATATTGGGTAATTCCATCAACATTGACAGAGTTGATGAAATGTTGGATTAATTATTTTAAAGCTAAAGCATTATGTATTCTCTGGAGGTGTTACTATTTGAAATAATAAAGGCAATTTTTTCCTTACTCACAATCATATGAATTTAACTAATAACTATGTAAAGGCTAGGGATCTTACAGAGATTAAAACTTTAATGAAAAAAGAATGGAAATATATCTCAATTGAGGGGATTCACAAATTATGATTAATACTATCAACAAAATGGATGTGGGGATTAGATTAAAAATAACATTATTATTGATGTTCATCAACTGTTATTGGTGGCAATCTCTTGAAAATATGATCATATCCATAGAGAAGGAGAGTAGATAAGATGTAATTTAGTTGATGATGATGTTGATCTTCATCTTGGTGAAATTTAAATTTTAGAAGACAAGTGGTCGAGTAAGATTTTATATTGGGGTTACTTTTATATTGGGTAATTCCATAAAAATTGACAAAGTTGATGAAATGTTGGATTAATTATTTTAAAGCTAAAGCATTATGTATTCTTTGGAGGTGTTATTATTTGAAATAATAAAGGCAAAATTTTCCTTACTCACAATCATATGAAACTTCAACTAATAATTATGTAAAGGCTAGGGATCTTACAGAGATTAAAACTTTAATGAAAAAAATGGAAATATATCTCAATTGAGGGGATTCACAAATTATCATTAATACTATCAACAAAATGGATGTGGGGATTAGATTAAAAATAACATTATTATTGATGTTCATCAACTGTTATTGGTGGCAATATCTTGAATATATGAGCATATCTATAGAAAACGAGATTAGATAACATGTAATTTAGTTGATGATGATGTTGATCTTCATCTTGGTGAAATTTAAATTTTAAAAGACAAGTGGTCGAGTAAGATTTTATCTTTTAATGAAAACATTATGAAAAATTAATTGCAAAAACATAACACTTGATTAAGATGAAGATTATATTAGATGGAAAGGAAAACAAAGAATATCTCTGATAAAAAGATATTGTGGACATAATTTAATTAAACGGACAACAAATATGATATTTAGATATTTTAATGGAAGTGATCCTAATAAAAATCACATATAACTTATTAAAATATTAAATTAAATTTATGCTAAAATTGTTTATAATACTTCATAAATATTATAAAATTTACTCAATAATATATTTATAATCTATACATCCGTCACAAAATTTTATCATACTACCTGAATCCAATATATATATATATTTATATAATAACTTTTAACCAAATTTTAGTTAGTTTTAAAACATTTTTCAATAAATTAATTTTAAAATAAAAATAAAATCACCAACAAAACAAACTAAGAAAATAATAAGTACCCCTTTGAAAAACACACTAACAAGTTCCACAAGCTTATGAGAAGTATCACAATCTTTTTTTTTTTATAATACTTTTTATACGCATCCACTATGAGGATTGAACCTGGGACATTACCGATAATGCAAGTGGCCGGTAGACCACACTCACGAGGATACAATCTCTCCTTTTAATTCCCATATACAAAATTTTGAAGACAAACATAGTTACGCCAGTAAGGACTAGGCATCATGTCATTACTTTTATTAATTCGTTTTATAAACAACTTTAATTAGATAAGAACATATTTTCAATGAATTTATTATCGCTATGTTTCATGGAACGTGTTTCGGGATTTGGCTCTTTTTAGAAGGTTTAAGGTTCAAACCGTCGTGTGGGTGAGTGTGTGAGGGGTAGGTGTGTGGTGGTTGTGTGTTAAATTCCTTATTGATAAGCATAGCTCTAAACTTTACGAGGAGGGATGACGATTGAAGGAATATTGCTCAACCGATGGTGTGGGTGAGTGTGCGAGGGAGTAGGTGTGTGGTGGTTGTGTGTTAAATTCCTTATTGCTTATAGCTCTCTACTTTACGAGAAATGACGGTTGGAATGAGATTCCTCAACCAAATTTCTCACACTAATCAAATATTTAAAAAAAATATTATTATTATTTATTTTTATTTTTATAAATTTTACTTTCTTAAAAAAACGAAATTAACAAGACTCAATTATTAAAAAAAATAAAACAACCTACGACCCACCTATTTAAGAATAATAATAGCATGCAAGCTTTTGATCGTCTTAATACTTCAACCTTCTAGTCATCTTTTAGATATAATTTTAATTATCCAAAGATTAATTATATATAAAACATATTTAAAATAAATGATATATTTAATTGATTTCAATTTTAAATAAATAAAATTAAAAATAAAATTTTATTTGTATTGAATAATTTATTTGAATTTTTTTGGAAAGCACAATAAGAAAAAGGTAGCCAAAGGTTTATCACTATTATGTTCACTTATACATCATTTTCTAGATTAATAATTTCTTAAGAGCAAAATGTCAAAAAATATTAAAAATTAAATCTTAAGAGCACAAAGTTTTGGATATAAAAATTAATGAAAAAATCTTAAATTTGAAAAATAAGAAAACATTAAGCTAAGCTTAAGCAACTATCAAAAGTAATGCTGCAACTGATGAGCTACCATAAAGATCTTTTGAAAGTTTTCATGTTGTATGGGACATCTCCCTAACACTCCAACAATGATGAAGACACTCTAACTCCATCTATACCATATGAATTTTTAAATAATTATTTAAAATAAATAATTCAAAACATGTTTTAAAGATAGTTTAAGGGAAACATATTAAAAAATCAAAGTATGGATAATCTAACAAAGGTTATAAAAGTTATGATCACCTTTTTGAATGTAAAGGCCTAACTTTTAATTAATTTAAAAATACAAGTTAAAAAAATAGGCACACCCTAATAGGTAGTCACACTAACTCAGTTTGAGTTAGAAAACGGTTACTCAAACAACAAAAACAAGGTTAAACCTGTCATCAATCACATCACCAAAAAATATACATTAAATCATATTAATCATAGGGGTATACTCATGAGGTGAATGTCCATGCTGCTAACCATATTAGAAAGAATGGAAATGAGTAACCCATCCTCCCTAGGTGGACATAATCACCTTTTTGTTAATGTATATATAAAAAAAAATAAAAAATAAAAAACTTAAAAGCTAGTAGATAGATAAATATTAACCTAGTAAAATTTGTTATAAAGTATAATAGTTTTTAAGAATCATAAGGTTATATAAAATAATATGATTATCTAATTATTTATTTAATCATGTACAATTTTATCTCTTTTTAATTTGAATTGTGAACCTAGTGTTTTAAAATCTTAATTGTCTAATCCACTTAATTTGACCAACTCCAAGTGTACCATTACTAAGGGGAGGCAACAAATTGACCCACTAAAAGGAAAAAGTTAACCCATTAAAAAGAAATTTTAAACTGATGTTTAATATGAAAGAATCTTTCAATTGATGTTTACCTTAATTCCTTAACCGTGGTTGCCATTTATACCTTAATTTTAGAGGTACCATGGTTGGAGATAAAGGACATTTATTACATTTTGAAATATTAAATGAAGTTCAATGTTGTGTTTTAATGGTATGGTTTTGAAAGGGCAGTAATTTTTTTTTAAAACAATCCAACAAGTATAATAGTTCATATCAACAAAATTAGTTAGATGGACTTATACATTCCCGGTTAGGACTTATACATTCTTGGTGGGGGTGGGGCGCAACGTTTCGGGCTTTCGGGCTTTGGCTTTTTTTTGGGAGGTCTAAGGTTCAAACCGTGGTGTGGACTTATATATTCTTGGTGGGGGTGGGGCGCAACGTTTCGGGCTTTGGCTCTTTTTTGGGAGGTCCAAGGTTCAAACCGTGGTGTGGGCGAGTGTATGAAGGATGGGTGTATAGTCGCTTTGTGCTAAATTTCCTATTGATAAGTATGGCTCTCAACTTTAAGAGGGGTCATGGTTGGGAGGAGACTACTCAGCCCTATATGTTCGTCATATGGGTTTCTCACAATAACCAAATCCTTTAAAAAAAAAAAAAAAATCTAGGTTGCATTTTTTATGTCTCAACCATTAAATTAAGACCTTATAAACAAATATTTAAAATATATATTTACATTTAAATTATTAATAAATTATATAAATATTAAAATATTTAAAAACGATAATTATAAAAATAATTTAATGTTATTAAATAATATTAATTCAATTAAATAAATTTTTTTAACTTTCAAGAAAAAAAGTTTAGATAAGACATCAACTTATACATAATTTTCAAGTTATTACAATACTATTAAGACTTATTATTACGTAATATACATGAAATTATTTTTATTTTTAATTTTTAATTTGGTTAGTGTGTGAAACCCCTACGACCAACTTACAGGGCTAAGCAGTCTTCTACCAACTCACTGGGCTAAGCAGTATCCTCCCAACCATGACCCCTCGTAAAGTTCTTTTCCCAACCATGACCCCTCCTAAAGTTGAAAACTATACTCATTGATAGGGAATTTAACACAAAGCCACCAACCAGCCACCAACCATGACCATTTCTTGAAGTTGAAAGCTATACTCATTAATAGGGAATTTAACACAAAGCTACAAACCATCCACCCCACGCCAAATTGATGGTTATTATTATTATAATATAAAATTTATTTAAAAATTTGAATAAAATAAAGACATTCTCAAAAATGGCCAAAGTGAAAGCTAGCTCATCAGTGTGATGTGGTCTACCTACAAGAATGTCACTTACATTATCAGTGATTTGACCCAAATTCAATTCCCACGACAAATATATATATGTATAAAGTATTTACTCAATAAAAAAATAATATAAATTCGCGCTTACACAAGCGAATCGTCAGCCATTGAAAAATAATGGAACCTAGGGGTACGACATAACCTGAAAGATGTTTGGATTAACTATTCTTCTCCTAAACTTGTTCCTTGTTCAATGATGGGGCAAACAACTTATAATATTAAAATAAATAATACAAATTATAATTAAAAATAAATTCTAAGTGATTTATTATGAGGTTTTATTTTAATGGTTGAAATATATAAGTGATGTAAGCACACCAAAATTTAAAATTTTTGATTTGATTAATTAATTTAACTTTTGAAGAAAGAATAATCCTTTTAGAGCCTTACATTATTATTAATCATGTGCCACTATGAGATTTTGGTGGACATTAAAATTTTACAATTGAATAAAAGTTAAGGTCAACCTACTCATATAAATATAATGTTTATATGTTAATTATATCTAATGGTACAATATAATTTGATATGACTATTGATTATGACTTATTATAAATATAATTTTATGTATTAATTATATTTAATGGTGCTATATAATTTGATATGATTATGACTTATTGGTACTAAGGTGAAATACAACCCTTTCAAAGGCCACTCTAAAATTTTGAAAGCATTAAAATTTGAAGAGATAAGTCAACCTACTATATATATCAAATTAGTCACACCAACCATATTAAATTAGAAGTATAATGTTTATGTACCAATTATATCAAATTAGCCCACCAACCATATTAATATTAAAGTAAGTTATTTCGCAATACAATTTAAGTTATTTATTAATAAAACATTAAAATTCAATCAAGAGTATCTAAATATATATAAAAAATAAAACATTAAAATTTAAAATAAAGATTAAGGTTTCAATCAAAATTAATAAAAAAAATTAAATCTATGGAAGTTTTGTTAAAAATTCCAAACATGAGAGTAAGTTAAATTAAATTAAAATAAAATAGCATAAAAGTAAAACAATTAAATATTAAATTACATCCAACATGTGGAGCTCTGACATTCGTGCAAGTAACTCCATGCCACCGGACCTGGTGGCCGACTATGGCCAAAACTTGCGAGCCACGCAAGAACGAGGTTGTTGGAGGGAGGCGGACAACGAATGTCTACGTTATTTAATGGCAGCCTTATCACGAGGTTGTAACGAATGATAATGAATTTTATCATTAAATATAACTGGCCAGACTTTTTCTTTTCCTCACCGACCTTGACATTGTGGTTGACAGTCCTGCTTGTTGCCACCTTGTTTTTTTAATTGAGTAAATACTTTTTATATATACATATCCGCTGTGGGGATTGAATCCGGGTCACATCACCAATAATATAAGTAGCATCCTTGACGGTAGACCACGTAGACCACATCACGCGGATAGGTTGCCACCTTGTTTCTACCCTGTAGAGCATGTTTGGAATAGATTTTTCAGATCAATTGGTAATATTGGTTGGATCAAATAGTTTGAAACAACTACTTTCAATACAGTTTCATCTCTTAGATGGTATGGAGGCTCTCTTGTCAGGAAAAAGAAGATTTAAGAGAGTCGTCTTCATAAGGAGATCTCTTATCTTTGTTCCATGCTTATGAAATATCCTATTAACATTGTTCTTTAATGTGATCTAGCTAATGTTGAAAATCAGGCTAGAGTTTATGAGTCTTACCGTGCTAGAGGGGTGCATGTTAAATCTTGCCTCAATTGGATCTCCCAAGGAGATAAGGGAACAATTTTTTTTTAACTACCTTAGACATAAGAATATTTTGGAAAGGATCATTGAGTTGGAGGATCTCCCAAGGAGATAAGGGAACAATTTTTTTTAACTACCTCAAACATAAGAATATTTTGGAAAGGATCGCTAAGTTGGAGGACCTTTCAGGTCATTCTCTTTCCGACTCTAAAGAGATCATGAATCTTTTTGTAGCTCATTTCTCTCAACTTTTTACAAAGAGATGACATCCAATGTATCTTAATGGAATATGTGCATGAACATATTCCCTCCCTAGTAGACCCCATTATTCGGATCAACTTGAATATCCTCTTTTTGTGAACGATCTGCAAACTGCCCTTTTTTCTATGAAGAATGACAAAGCTCCTGGCTTGGATGGTCTCCCAATGGAGTTTTATAAAAAAAATTGGCATATCCTTTCCTCTGATCTTCATCATGTTTACCTGGAAGCTCTCCATAACATTTCCCTTGGAGCTTATATCAATGCAGGGCTTATCAAGTTGATTCCTAAAGGTACGACTCATAACCAAATCTCCAATTGAAGACCTATTACCCTCCTCAATGTTTCGTACAAGATCATAGCTAAAGTTATAGCTTTAAAAATTAAAATTGTTGCTCAAACGATTGTTCGCCCAAAACAATATGCTTTTCTTAAAGGTCGTTATATTTTAGATAATCTTATGATGGCTTGGGAAACTTCGTAATGGGCTATCGACTCCAATCAAGATGCCCTCTTGGTTAAGTTAGATTTTGAAAAAGCTTATGATAGAATCAGATGAGATTTTATTCTTAGTATGCTTTCTTGGCTTGGTTTCGGTCCAAAATTCTGTAACCAAATTGGTATGCTCTTTGGTGATGCTTCAACTTGTGTTCAAGTTAATGGAGCTCTTTCCCCCTCCTTCCCTCTTCAACAGTCTATCATATAGGGTTGCCCCCTTGCTCCTTTTTTGTATGTTTTGGTTGTCAATGCTCTTGGTTATCTTCTTCATAAGGCTCATTCTGATGGCCTCCTTCAAGATATTAAGCTTCCTGAGGATAAGCATGCTCTTAACTCATATTTTGCTAATGAATCCCTTCTTTTACTTTAAAATACCCAACAAGAGGTGGATACGACTAAAGAGATTGTTCAACTATTTTGTGACGTCTTTGGCTCTCGTATCAATGACTCTAAAATTGAAGTCTTCTATACCTCTTCCTCTCCTCGTGGATGCAACTCCTCGACTGAGTGGAAGATCATCCCTCATGGTATGATTGTGCGTTATTTGGGAATTCTCTTTGGGATTAATATCTCTCCTAAGGATATGTGGAACTGGGTTATGGAAAGACTTCCAAAAAAATTTAATGCTTGGCCAGCTCGTTTTATTTCCTTAGTAGGAAGAATTCAAGTTGCGAATAAAAATTATGACAACCTCTCATGTTTATTACTCCTATTGGATGGCCCCCAAGGTAGCATATAACAAATTAACTCACCATTCGTAAATTTTTATGGACCAAATGGGATGGGGTGGTGATAATGATTGTCATCTCATGGAAGCTTTGTACTCAACCTAAGGCTTTAGGAGGTCTAGGCATCATTGATCCTCTTACCCAAAGAAAAAATTTGGTTGCAAAATGGGTTGCTAGAGCCATCACTGGTGATGAAAATTGGAAACACCTATTTTGTTACAGAATCTCGCTAGCTACTCACAAAGGTAAATGGAAAGAAACCCCATGGGAGGATAAGGTCCTTAATGTGCCTTACTTTATGGTTAAAGGATCTATTCTAGTTACCCAAAACTAGAAAGCTTAGCAATCAGTTTCTCATTTATTGGTTTGGAAGTATGACTCCTTAAGACATGGTATGAGCATCGGTCTAAATAGTATTTGGTGGAATAAACTTATCCTCCATAATGATAAACCTTTAGCTTTATGCAGTGTTATTCAAGGTCTAGCTTTTTTGAAGAAATGTATTAATAGAATTAGAGATATCTGGGATTTGGGTAGTTGCTCAATTCTTACTTGGAACCAAATATGCAATTATTGTTCCCTTCCCTCTAGGTTCAAAGAGTCTTATGGCTTAGTTGTGGCTTCCATCCCTTGTGAGGTCCTTATAAATTTGGGAACAACTGCCAATAATATATGGAATGACTGGAGATGGCTTAATGGTCATAGAATATCTTCCATTACTTCTAGTTGGATATACAAAAATCTTCTGTGTCCTCCTTTAGACTCTAAGCTCAATGTCAAGTGGCAAGTGAATTTTATCAATGCCCAATGGTAGTTTCTTGCTACTCAAATTTGGAAAGTTCCTGTTGAATCCAAAACTCAACTTCTTGGATGGCAAAATTTGCATCAAAAAATTCCAACTTCTGGCTAGGATTTTACACATTCCCCCTCAATGCAATTTTTGTAATGCTTTAGAAACTCTTATTCACTTGTTTTGGTTTTGTGACATGGCTAAGAAGTTTTAGGATGTCTTATATTCTTTTATTTTTCTCTCTTTCACTAGATACTAGAAGCTCTCTCTGCTTATTTTTTCTCAACTGGATCAGTGCCCCAGACTTTGGGATGTTTGTAGACTCATCCTTCTCAAGCACATTTGGAAGTGTAGATGCAAAAATGTGTTTACTGGATCTACTCCTCCATGGGATATAGTTTTAGCATACTTGACCTTTGATATTTTGTTACATGTGGGACACATTCATTCCCAAGTCTATGGAACTTCTAACACACCATGAGATGTTATTGACAGACTTCATCAAATTTCTCATATGGTTCAAGACGTTCAGAAGGTCCATCAGGAAACTAAAAAAAAAGGCAGTTAACAATGATGAGCAGGTTCAGGTTTTGATTACTTCTATTTTTTCTTTGAAGACGTATGAAGATATCACATAAGACACACCTAATTTTTTTCCATATAATAGACTCTCCCATAGATGAATGTTGATAGTGTGTGTTGTACTTACTCCCCACCCCCACCCTCAAATTTGAGGGTGGGGGTGGAGAGTAAGTACAACACTTGGTGTATTGCAACAAGATATAACTATAGTCTGTTTGTTGTTAAAAGCTTCTATTCTTATGTTTATTCAGCTATGGATGCTTTACTCCTTATCCACCTTGCTTTGTTTTTTAGTTGGTGGACATTGTTAGCTCCATAATTAATGAATTAATATAGTCAAAGCTTTAAAAAAAAAGAAATTAAAGATATTATATTGTTGTTATATAAAATCAGCGAATTAGTGACCACAAATAATAATATAATCAAGTAGTAATGTTTAGACGACAAAAATTGAAAGTTACAAAATTAAGTTTATTAAAATTAATTTTAAAAATTAAAAAAATTAATAACAGTATTTAAAACAATGATTATAAATTTTTTTGGGTTCGAGGGTTTGGTTCAACGGTCAAAACGCTTTTGTAGGAGCGTGAAGACCAGGGTTCTAATATCTCACCCCGTAGTACCGGTGGGTGTATCGCATCAACATTGTCGGCTATGTAAAAGGTTTACCCGATGCAACTGGAGGTTATAGTGGTGACAAGGAGCAAGATTCAAACCCACGAAGAGGCGTAGAAAATTGTAACGAGTTACCGATTCCTCTAGTATAATAAAAAATGATTATAAATTTTTTCTTATTTATTTATAATATAAAAGTTTAAGTATCAATTTAATGAATAAAAGTTTAATTTTTATCAAATAAATTTTTTTTTAAAGCGAAAAACCCCTTGAGGAGCCGCTTTGGTCTGAGAGACCACGAACAGGGGGTTCTACACCGTCAAAGTCACCCGGAGTCGCACCCGACCCTGCCCGCACCAACATTATCAATTGGATTTTGGATACCCAATTCAACTTTTTGGTAGGGTGGAGATTTGAACCTGGGACCTCCCTTGGAGGATTGCTCTCTCCTCTCCAACTCACCTACAATTCTTGGGTTTTTATCAAATAATTTTAATTATAAAAGTTTAGTGGGATTCAGTTCAATCTCATATAATTAATTGAAAAAAATCTTATTAAAGTCCTTGCCAGGACATCCAAGTTGATGTGCTTTGCATCCTATTAAAAAAAACAATGAAATATGAATAGAGAAGTAAACTAGATAAAAAATAATTCAAGCAATGCTAATGTTAATTTTCTTTTGTTAATGACATTAGCTCAATTGATTAAATTGCTTAATATTTAAGGAGAAGACCTAGGTTTAAATCTTGCCAAATGATATCATTGATAATACCAAGTTATTGTAATACTACTATGTGGTGATGACATAATAGGGTGGGGCCCATTTCAATCCTATATAACCAATTGAAAAATAAAATTATTCTTAGTACCATTCAAATTTTAAATTGTAAGGACTTAATAAGTGAAACATAATACTCTTAATTTGAGGCTTCTTAGTAAGATTCAAATTTTAAATTGTAAGGAGTTAATAAGTGAAAACTAACACTCTTAATTTGAGGAAGCTGAAAATTAGAAAAGGAGATGAAGAAAAATTGGATGAAAATACAAATTGAATATAATTTAATTGATATGGCATCAAATATAATGTTTTGATATTTGGATGGAAAAGGAAATTAATAATATTTTAATAAAATTACAAGTTGAATATAATTTAATTGACTTGGCATCAAATATAATGTTTTGATATTTTGATGGAAGTAACTCCAATAACATATAACTTATTAAAAAAAAAGAAAACAAAATCATATAATAATTAAATGGTAGAAATTCAATGAATTGAATTCCTTAACTTTCAGGTGATACAAACATAATTTTTTTTTGGTTACATAGGAGAGTTGGTCACAACCACACTTTTTAGTAACTGACAAGCGCAGGGTTCAAACCAAAGGGGTTGCTCTCACCAAACCTATTCCACTTTGTTATTGTTATTGTGATACATACATAATTACAAATTATTATAATACCACTACATGATCACAATGTAATGAAGATGGATTGTCCCAAATCTATATAATAAATTAAAATAAAATCAGATTAAACAAACTTTCAATATCACTTGCCTATTTCTTTAAAACAAAACATATAATAGCCATAGATTACAACCTTAATATTTTTAAAGTTCTTTTATTAAGTTTTTGTAAAACTTAATTGGTCTAACAATGAGACTTTGGAACTTTGAATAAAAGTTCAAGATTTAGATTATGCGCGAGTAAGGTTGTATCAAATAAACTACATAAAAAATCATCTGTAATCTTAAAAATGTTAAAAACTATTTCACCTTTTTAGTTTTAATGGAAACAGAAAAAACATAACAAATTGAAATTGTGCTAAGTTGCCTCCATATTTTATTTCAATAAACATATTAAGGATGACCTTTCATGATTTGCTAAAATCAGGTCATATAATTGTTTAAGTATAATTGAATATATTTTTAATTTTTTTTTTTTAAATAATGGTGAAAAAGCAGTGTTTTGAAAGGTCCAAGAATCTTTTACATTAGAGGAGGTAGAGAAAGAGAAGGTCAATTAAGCATAGGTCAGCCTCCAAGGCCAAAAGAATAAAAATTAAACCCCAACAACCACCCAAGAGCATAGACTAGCCCACCACCCAACAGGGCATAAAGGAGAATTTTTTATTCAACTTTCTTTTAGAGGCACCAACGATCCTGCTCTATTTTTGCATAAGAATGGAAGGGCATCAAATACATCAAGATGCAGATAACAAAACCCCAATCCTAGAGAGCAAGGGTGAGGACAAACCACCAAGCATATTTCCTGAGAATGAAAACCACTAGGAAGCAAAATGACCAGCCCCCAAAAAAGAGTCCCTAGAAAGAGGATCGCTACAACACAAAGGAGACCTCAACCAAGCAGAAAGTCAATAAAAAGGCCTATTGTATAGGTAGGCCCAATGCTCCCAAAGCAACAATTTTCATTAATTGTAGAGGGAAATTGTCTTCCCAAATTCTAAATTGGCCACTATCCACCCCCAAATTGGCCATAACATCAACAACCTGGTTATCTTCCATATAAATATGCTCAATTTTAACTTCTAACATACCTTCCAAAATATTTGAGGTGTCCTTAATAATATTCAAGATGAAACAATTATCAGTCTTTCCAACTTGCAAATCCCAAATGATGTTCAAGGAGTCATCTTGTATGAGTAGTCTTCTAAAGCCCCTTTAAAAACCTGATGAAAACCCTAGAAAAGCACCTTAGCTTCAGCTAGGTGGTTGGTTTGAATCCATAAGCCCAATGACCTCACCATTATCATTTCTAACAATACCCCCTCCACTAGCCCTCCCAGGGTTACCTTTGACAACCCCATCAAAGTTCAAAATGACCCACCTTTTATCTAGTTTATGCCATCTAGTAGCCAATATTTTTTGAATAGTGGATACAGAAGCAAAAGACCCTAGATTCAATTTCCAACTAACAACAACCCCTTTCTCCACAAATTTCTCCCTACCATTTCTAGCAACAAAGGCAACTAAGTTATTCTCAATAGCAACTTTAATCCTTCTAAAGACAAATGATTCATCCCTAGTAATATCCTTAAAAGTTATTTTGTTCCTCTCCCACCAGATACCCCATAAAAATGAGGAAGAACCAAATCCCACACCCTAGTGAGGTTGTGACTGATGAAGGGGGATTTCCATTAAGTGAAAATTTCCTTGAAAGTTTGAGGTAATATCCACTTGATAGAAAAAGAATCTAGTAAAGCATTGAGCACCTTATTTGAGAAATCACAATGGATGAAAAGATGATCCACATATTCAACATCCTTAGAACACAAGAGACAAATATTGGGAATATGGAAGCCTTTCTTGCATAAATTATCAATAGTCAAAATTTTGTTTTGCAAACACAACCACAAAAAATGCAATCTTGGGGATCAAATGAGGATACCAAACCCTTTCCACCAAAAAATATCCTCCCCTGGATAATTTTTGGGCCTCATATGCAATCTTGATAAAAAAAAAGGCCTTTAGGAGAATGATTCCATAGAAGTAAGTCCTTGTCATTCTATCGAGGAAGAAAGTATTGTTGCAACCATATGTTCAAATTTTTCAAACTCTAAAGGATCCAAAGATCAATTATACATAAAGTCAGATGTTTCCAGATCCTCTTGCCATTAGTGATGAGTATATAATCAATTATTTTTTCCCCATATTTTAGTGGCAAAGGAGTCTTCAACTCATAAAACTCAGGACTAAGAAAGAGGGGTTAAGAAAAATCCAAGTATCCTCCCAGAAGAACACATCCTTGTCATTCCCAATATACCACCACATTCCCTCCATAACCAAACTTCTAACCCCCAACAAACCATTCTAGATCACAGAGCCCTTAGGAGGAGAAACACTTCTTAAAAAAGGAATGTGATTTTGTAGATACTTACCTCTCATAATATCTTTCCACAATTGATCCTCCTCAACACATAATATCTAGGCTATTTTTACAATCAATGCCTTATTGAACAACAACAAATTTCTAATCCCAAGACCACCTTATTTCTTAGAAGAGCAGACCCTATCCCAAGAGACAAGGGATACCCTCTATTTATCCTCCATCCCAGACCATAGAAATCTCCTAAGTATCTGATCAATCCTCTTCATGACTTTGAAGGACATTATGAAAAGAGACATATAATAGACGAGAATTATTTAGAGGGTACCTTGAAGCAATTGCAACTTGCTTTCTTGGCTCAGGATATTACCTTTTCATCCAACTAACTTATAATGAATCCTATCCAACACAAGAGACCACAACTCCTCCTTCATCCTACCAGTAAACAATGACATACCTAGATATAAATAAGTAAGGTTAGCAATGTCACAACAAAAATCTCTAGAATTCTATGCTGAAGTTGTCCCCCAGTGTTCATAAAAAAAATTTGACTTTTATGGAAGTTAATTTGTTGGCTGAAATCTATCTCATACAAATGCAAAATATTCATTAATTTCTTAGCCTCTCTCGCAATAGCCTCATTAAGAAGTACAATGTCATCTACAAACTGTTGATAAGAAACTACCTCTGCAATACCAACAGGCCTAATACCCTTAATCTTACAGGACAAGGTAACAATAAGAATCGATCTTCCTAAAGCTTCAACCATAAAAATAAAAAGATATGGAGATAAGGGATCACCTTGCCTAATACCTCTTTGATCCCAAAAAAACCACTCAAAATCCCATTGATGATGATAGAAAATTTAGTAGAGGAAATACAAACTCTAATCTACTTCCTCCATAGATCCCCAAAACCAAATTTCTGCAACACCTTATCAAGGAACTCCCAGGAGACCCTGTCATAAGCCTTATGCATATCAAGTTTAAGAAGCATTCTAGCCAACTTGCTTTTGGACATAAAATGTAAAGTCTCATGAACCATAATGATCCCATCCACAATCTGCCTACCATGAACAAAATCACCTTGAAGAGGAGAAATCAAGATGGGGAGAAGCCTTTTCAACCTATTAGCAAGTATCTTAGTAAGAAAATTATATAGGGTATTGCATAAGTTGATAGGTTTGAAATCCCTTAGAGAAGAGGCACCATGTTTCTTCAAAACTAAAACAATAAAGGTAGTATTCCATGCCTGCAAAAAAGAGGAAGAATATTGAAATTCTCTTAATGCTTATGAAATATCCAAACCAAGAAGATGCTAAAACCTATGAAAAAACCAATAGGGAACCCATCTGGACTAGGTGCTTTATCCTTATTCATACTAAATAGGCTTATCTTGATCTCATCATTAGAAATGGAGGCATTTAAAGCATTATTCATATCAATTGTCACTACCCGGGGAATGTTCCTCAAAAGTTCCTTTGAAGCATCCCTATCTTTAATCCTGTCTCTAGAAAAAAAATCCTGAAAGAAGGATAATATGGTAGTAGAAATTTCTTCCTTACCTTTAAGGAATTCACTGGAGTCTAATATAATTTCTCTTATTTTATTAGCACTCCTATGTTTCAAGGTTGAGAGGTGAAAAAACTTGGTATTCCTATCCCCCTCCTTAAGCCACATAGCTTGAGATTTTTGCCTCCAAAAAGACTCCTCGTTGACAAGAATATTATGAAATTCTGCAAGAGTAATTTGCTCTTTGTTGGCCAGCTCCTCTGACCAACCTTCACTTTGGCCTTTTTCCTCAATTTCTTGCAATTCTTGAAAGATTTTTTGCTTCCTATGGAAGAGGTTCCCAAAAACCTCTCGATTCCACCTCTTCAAGTTAGCTTTGATGATTTTTAGCTTCTTGGCCACTTGAAACATCTTAGTGCCATAGACATTCGTATTCCACCAAGCCTTAATCAAGCCTTCAATATCTAGATGAGAAAGCTACATTGTCTCAAACTTGAAAGGATAACCTTTCAAATGTTTCTCCTCCATGAATTCTAACAGTAATGGGTTGTGGTCAAAAATAATTCTTGGTAAAGTCCTCAAAGAGAAATCTTGAACCATGGTAATCCAACTCATCAAAGTAAGGGCCCTATCAATCCTAGATTGAATCAGACCCCCTCCCCTTCTTTTGTTGGACCAAGTGAATTTAGAACCTTGCAAATCAATATCTACTAGTTCCATGGAGGTCAAAAACTCACCAAACTCTTCCATACTATTTGAAAAAATAATCGAGCCTCCAAGTTTCTCACAAGGGAGCATAATGGAATTAAAATCACCAAAAAGCAGCCATGGAAGGTCAAATGAAGAACCAAGGGCTTTTAAGTCAATCCAAAGTTTCCTTCTATCCACAACAACATTGGGAGCATACACATTGGTAGAAATCCAAGAAAAATTAGTTTTTTACAACAGAATAAAAAAGAAGAGAACCTATCAACCTGATGAATGAGCTTGCCCTCCACAGAATTGGGATTCCAAAGTGTCCACAACCCTCTAGAAGAACCACGAGTAGCCCTACTCATAATACGGATCACCTTCACACCCCTTCCAAAAAAACCTTTGTAATCTATCAAAATCCTCATTGCCCATCTTAGTTTCTTGTAAGAAAAGAATATCAAGATTGAAATTTTTTTTGAAATATTTTAGCACTCTTTGTTTAGTCGGGGTATGTAGACCCTGAATATTCCATGAGATAATATTCATTACTTCAAGGATTGCAGAGCCTTCCCTCCACTCAAAGGTAATGTAGGTTGGGAGCCATTAGCCACATCTTGAGCCATTTTCTTTAAGAGCACCTCAATTTTTTTGGTCTTCCTGGCCCCTTCCCACTACTTAGATTCATTATTTTTTGGGTGTTTTTGATGGGCCGCATAGAGCCAATCATTCCCTTCTTACTTTATTCTATGGGACGCATTGAGGAAGGAGCTGCTACTATTGAGATATCTTCTTTAGTTTCATCTTTCACCTATTTAGAACTTCTTGAAAGCCATATTCCTCTGAGGAAGACCAAACCTCCTTTGATTCCCTGTCCAATGCATTTGTAGAAATATCTCTTGCTTCTACATCCCAAAGAGACTCCATGATAGCTTCATATTTTTCCTTATCAAGAGGGGAAACAACCCTCTTATTATACAAAATAGGGGCAACTACTCCCAAAAACACCTCAACATGAGCCTCTTGAAGGGGGGACAAAGGAACTTGAGTAAAAGGTAGATGATCCCCTTAAAAATCTAGGATATCAACTCCTTTATATAGAATAGCGTCCAACCCAGACTCAAGACCAAAAGGTAGCAACTCTTCTAATACAACAAATTTATTTGGATTCACCTCTGCACCCTTGGAATGTCCATCAACTTCTGGAAAACCCCAACAACTTAAGAACAATCTTCTTTTCTCTTTCTCTAGATCTGGACCTCCTTTTGAGGAGGTTTATTCTCAGGACACTTAGTCTATAAATGACCAACCCTTTTACAGTTAATGCAAATGGGCATAGAGGTTTCATATTATATATCTTGGATCCAAACTCCAGAATCTAAAACCAACTTAATAGAAGAAGGAAGAGGCTTAGAGAGATCAGAGTTAACACAAAACCTAGAAAAAACCATCCTTGTTTTTGCTTGAGTGGTGGGATCCACTCCAATAAAACCACCCATTTATTTAGCAATACCCTTAAGGATGTAATCATACCAGAAGACCATAGGTAACCTAGGTAAACACACCCAAAGGGGTGCCCTATTGACATTCTCAATGGACGGATTGAAGTTTAGGGACCATTTCATCAAAAAGAGTCCTTTTCGACCAAATAACCATGGTCCCTTCATAACCACAACCTACATGTCTTATGAGGTCTTAAAATTAAAGAGCATAAAGCCTTTGGGCAATGCCACCACTTCCAAATCCCCCTTTGGCCTCCATTTTTTAGTAGTCCATTTTTTTATAGAGTCCAAATCTGGTCGGACCCTAATAAACTTCCCAACCAAGGAGTTTGCTCATTCCACTATTGTTCGATGAAGAATAGGTTGAGGAATTCACAAAGAAGGAATATCAACCTCTATCTCTGGAACCATATCAAAGTGAGTCTTAACAATAGGGTTAGCTCCTAATAACACTTGAGACCAAGGATGGTTTGAATTGTCCACAAAGGGAGCAGAAGACATTGGAGCTTTTAGACCCCTTCTAATGCTTGGGTCAAACACATAATAACCTAGACAAAGCCCTAAAGGCCCACCTACCACCATGCCTACCTCACTTTGCACATCTTCCATGCTGCCCCTACCCCCTCAGGCCCTTGCATCCTATTTTTTATACAAATTCCATTTGATATTGATGCCATCTCCTCTAGAGCTGTTAGGGCCAAATATCTTGATGTCATTGCTTAGATCCTACTCCTCCCATGGAATCTCCACTTTGCGCACCTCTATCAAATCCCTCCACAGTTGTAGCTTTGAAATCCCTAACTTTCCACAGTCATAATTTAAAAAACCCTCTCTCCACAATCGTAGCTCTGAAACCCGAGCTTCAAAAAACCCTCCATAGGCATAGCTCTGAAAGCTCTCTATAGTCACAACTTTGTAGCTCTGAAAGCTCTCCACAGTTGCAGCTTTGTAGCTCTAAAAACCCTAGCTCAAAAAAACCTCCACAATTGCAACTCTAAAAGCTCTCCCTATGGCATATTAAATTTAAATTTATTTTTAGTTTTTTTTTTTTTTTTCAAACTCTGTAAACCCTCTGGCTCATTATCGCCACTCTGCAAACTTGTTCTACATACCCACTCTATCTCTCAAAAAAACTATATATCCGTTGAATGGGTAAGTTGGTTAATAGAAAATGTATTATTAAAGCGTTTAAAGTTTAAATTAAGTGAAACATATATGATACTTAAGGATATGATGGTCTTTCTTCATATGGTAAAATAAGGTAATATTTTTTAAAATATAATTATATCATGCATATAATATATGATAATAAACAAGTATTATTAACATTTTTAATCTTTAATTCACGTCATGTTGACTTATTCAATTTTTTTAGAAAGGAGTTAAGTAAAATTCTTTGATAATAAATATAGAGATCTAAATATATACATTCAAAGGGTAGCTTATATATAAAATGTTAACCTCGAGAAAGATTTAGGAGTTTAAGATTGCATGTTTAATATATCTATATCTATATATACATATTTTATACATAGAAGAATCGATAACTACCTTTTTTTTTTAATAATTGGTCATAGGATCAAGTCGCATTGTCTTCGATCGTAGAGTTAAATCATGGTGCTACCACTATAACCCCTATCTCACCTTGGTAAACATGATATGGAGTGAGGGAGACCCCTAGTGGATTGGGGTTGGTACCATCATCATCAAGCTAGCACACACTCAGCAGACTCAGGTCAAACTACTATCTTTACCCAGATTGGACACGCCCCAAGGTTTAAACCTAGGTCTCCTCTTTGTCATGATCCACCTTGGTGGGACTTTTTCATAATAGACTATGTATTGAGGAATGACTATTTGATGCCTAGTTTTAATGCATTTAGATGGTTATGCAATGTTATATATTGATTTATATTTGAAGAATATAGTACTGATTATGTTTTGTCGATGTGTAGGACCAGGTACATCCATGGGTGGAAGAGGTGGAATCAACCATCGAGAATGGGGTACTTGAAAAGGGAAGTGATAATTTAAGCAATTCAAGGTAACATGAATGACCCCTCATATAGGCATGCATTCTTGATTTTAGGGTGATCATCGACGATCCAACCATCTAGAGCAAAAGTTGGTAGCCTAGAAGTTATTTTAAGTCCTTAGCTAGGATAGGTGTCTGGGTTTATGATAAATCACCCACCTTGTTTTGATGAACCTGATTGTTCGATTTTGTTTACATATGAGTCGTGTGTAAAAAGGATCGAGTAAAAGAACACCTTTGAAAAGGACAAATGGATGTAGAGGATCCATTAATCCTTAGCCCACTTAAATACCATACTAATGTTTAATATTAGTATAGGTATTATATTTGAATAAGGAATGATTAATGATTTTATGGTTTGAATTAAATTGAATTCAATATTGTAAATACTAATGCTTTAAAATTCTATTTTAATCCTCTCTTTACCTTTTATTTGGATAAAGAAAATGAATAGCTTATTCTTGTATTATTTAGATAAAGAAATAAATATACTTATTTGAAGGTAAGATATTTGAAAAGGGAAGAACTACTTTTAAATTCAAATATCCCCTTTAGGGCTACCTTGGGTAGATAGATTTTCAATTTGGTAGATGACATTTATGTGGGAAGGAAGACTTTGGGGTGGGATAGATAGTTTTCACTATTAAAAGGGCCGAGAGTTTGGGAAAGAAGGGGATTCAAATTCTTTGGGACAAAAGGGAAAAGGTGGAAGAGAAGGCAGAGCAAGGAGGTAACTTTGGAGAAGAATTCTATCGCATGAGAATAAGGTTGGAGCTATTTCATTTAAACTTTACCTCTGTATTGCTTACTTGACTTGGAAAGCTTTTCTCTTAAAATACATCTTGTTATATTTGATCGTAATGCCTATCCTTTAGCTTAACTTAAAACTTGTTTAAACCCTTTGGATTGCTTATTTTATGCTTGTCGAATTGTACTTTTTATGTTTGGTAACCTACAACAAAACCTCCTGTTAACTATCCAAAAATGATATTTTTGTCCCATAAGGGACGTAGGCCTGAATCAGTGTTGTTGCTTGCTATGCTCTCAGTCGAACTCTTGTTAAACACCTTTTTGTTGGTTAGAACTCCTCACCTGTATGATGACTTCGAAACCTACGTAGTCGTAGTCGAACGCCAAGAATATGGTATGTTTTTCCTCATCCCTATCTGCGGAGACGTCCATGTATGAGTGAATGGTTTGTTGCCTGTTTGTGTGTTTAATGGTCACCTGTGTATTTGATGGCCGTCTGTGTGTTGTTGGCCACCTATGCATCTATAGACCACCTATGCGATGTCGTAGACTAACTTCGCAATATTAGCGAAATATCTTCCTAGTAAACCTTAGCCTTGTTAATTTATGCTTAGACCATCGACACGTAACTTTGAGCTAGCCTAGAGGATCCATGACGTTGTCTTATCGCTAAGGTGAGGGTTGGCGTTTATTTTTGTTCAAAGCTTAGTCCCACATAGAGTATTTACTGGGCGTGGACCACTTTATAATGCCCGATGCCCACGTGGTATGATAGACAAACGCATAAAGGCGCTTGGCCATCTTGGGAAGCTCCCTTCAAGACTGTCTTGGACATTGAGGCTCCATGTGGGAGCCACCTATTGGTTCAAATCCCTATGTTGGCCTTCGTGTCAGGCGCTTTGACTCCTGTTGATCCGTTTATTGTTACCCAAGTCGCTAAATGATCGCCTTGACCTCTGTGCCGGGTCCCTAGTTGGTTGTGTTCTATTTTGTTGGACTAAATAGGAAATCCCCTTGTAAAACTTTAGATTAAGGATAATTAATTATAGCGAAAGAACGATATTTCATTTGTATTTAAAGGTATGAACTTGGTAAGGGGGAAAAATGGTTGGTAAGGGGGCGTGGGACTTTTCTTTAAAATAGAAATGGTTTACTTAGTATTTAATTAATTAAGATTATGGGGGTCTTGATTATTTAGAGAAATGGTTTATTTAAGTATTTAATTAATTAAGGTTATGGGGCCTTAATTAGTTAAAGAAATGGTTTGTTTAAGTATTTAATTAATTAAGGTTATGGGGGCCTTGATTAGTTAAAAAAAATATTAAGTATTTAATTAATTAAGGTTATGGGGGCCTTGATTAGATAAAGAAATGGTTTGTTTAAGTATTTAATTAATTAAAGTTATGGTGGCCTTGATTAGTTAAAAAAAATATTTATTTAAGTATTTAATTAAGTAAGATTATGGGGGCCTTGATTAGTTAAAGAAATGATTTATCTAAGTATTTAATTAATTAAGGTCATGGGACCTTAATTGGTTGAAGAAATGCGTTGTGGAAATATTTGATTAATTGAGGGTATGAGACCTTAATTGGTCAAAGAAATGAGTTGTGTAAATATTTGATTAATTGAGGGTATGAGACCTTAATTGATTAAATAGATATGTTTTGAAAGTATTTGATTAGTTAAGGGTATGGTACCTTAATTGATTAAAAAGGTGATTTTGAAAGTATTTGACTAGTTAAGGATATGGGACCTTAAATGATTTAATAGATGGTTTTGTAAGTATTTGATTAGTTAAGGGTATGAGACCTTAATTAATTAAAGAAATTGTTTGGTATAATGAAAAACATGAACCTTTGATTGAAAAAGAAGGATTTTTGAACTACCCCATGTTTGATAAATGACAAATGGTTTTATTTTCTAAAAGAATAAATGAATTTTCTTCTAGGTTGGTGTAAGGAATGGATGTGGGGGACTATGGGATCTCTTTTGATATTTTGAGTGAATGATTTATAAGTAAATGAATTTAGTAGTTTGTATAAGTTACAATTTGGCATCCGAATTATAAATGCACTTATTTCCATAAGTCATTCAGTAGATGCATTTAGTTGCATGCTTCATAAGATCTATGAGCTGCCATGATCCCTTACCGCCATCAATTGAGTGATGGAAAAGCTAGAAAGACAAAGGAGGACACTTAGATTTGAGACATTGATCTTGACATATGTTCTAGTGAAGACTAGTTATGGAAACATATTATGGAGTAGACTCTAGTTGAGCAACCTCCCCGTTGGATAATGTTGTAATGCTTTATTCTTTTAAAGTATGGAAGTTTTACCATACTTGGGTTATGTAATGATTTAATATTTGAATGAAAGATGCATCTCCTATTTGTTTATAAAGGATATATGTTTTCATAAACTATCATGTTGTGTTAATGTTTAGATGGATAATGGTACCTTATTTAAGTACTTTATTTGATGTTATCATAGATGTTATCCAATGCTTAACGAAGTAGGTAGACTTAATCATATCCTTCTAAGTAGAGAAAGATCAAAAGATTTAATTAGTTTAATGTAGTTAGATAGCTAGAATTGATTATGATTATGCTTGTATGTTAGAAGTAAAGAAGGAAGTCTAAGGGATTATGGGATCCCTTAGGAAGAAACTTGGGAAAACCATAGTTATAAGATTACTTCTAGAAATCTAAACTAGATAGATTTACAAAAAATCTAGGTAGAATTAAACGAACTTGACTATCTATGAAAGGAATAAGTTATCTCATCGCGGAGATGAGACTAATAGCTAATTTGCAGTACGCGTAGTATGCCTACAGAGATAAACTTGTGTATGGTGTAGAGATGTGCATATCCTTCTATTGACAAAAGGAGATAAGTTAGCTCATCGCGAAGATGAGGTTGATAGCTTATTTGCAATATGCATAGGATGCCTACATAGACAAAATTTTACATGGTATGGAGATGGGCGTATCCTTTGAGAGATTGAGGAACGGAATGTTGGCTTATTGTGGAGATGATAGACAACTTAAAACATTAGATTAATTTATATATCTTCGTAGTAACACATATGTTGGTTAGGGATATGTAAATCCCTCTCGGTATATATTTGTAAAAAAACAATTTGCCTTAGTTAGATTAGTTAGATTTTTGGGTCGTTACACTCTTGGTAAGTAAATTTAAGTAAATGTATTTTTTAAAATATTTTTAATAGATATTAAAAAAATTATGATTTTAATTTAATGATTATTATAGAATAAATTTATTTTAAGGATTTTTAACTAAAAATGTATCATCACTTAATTTATATTAGGTTTTTATCATCTTATAATTAAATTAAAAATAAATTATTAATAGAAAATAATGTTTATGTTTATTATATATATAATAAAAAAAAAAGGAAAAAAAATGGTATTACAATAAAACATGATGATTAAAACAACTTATACAATTTATTAGATATACCATTTACAAGAGTGGATGGATATCTAAGGAGGGATTTGAACATCATAAAATAAACACAAACAAGATCCTTATAGATTAATATTAGATCCTTGTGGATTTATTTTGCAATAATATTGAAGTGAATTATAAGTGAGATTTAAAAAACGAAAAAATTATTATTATTTTTAAAAAAAATTCGGGTAGTGTGATAAATCCCTACGACAGATGCATAGGGTTGAGAAGTCTCCTCCCAGACATGACCCCTCGTAAGACCGAGAGCTACGCTTATCAATAGGGGATTAACAACACACACCACAATTTGAACCTTGAACCTGTCGAAGAGCCAAACCCCAAACCATTGCGTTGTTCCCTAGAACAAAGAAAATATTATTTTTGTAATCTATTTTTCTCTTTTCCTTATCCCATGGATTCTATTGGGTATAGTATGGACGAACTACCAAGTATTTCATTTTATGTGAGCATAAAAAAAGGTTATATTTTATTTTAAATTTTCCTTACCTTATTTAGAAGGAAAATAGGCACTTGGGTTCTAAAAACCTTAAAAAGCACTCATACAACACCCCAGTTTTAGAACACCTCGTCATTTGGCCATGTATTAAATAGATGGAAGTGGAACTAATTGAAAAGTGTTACTTGGAAGTTCTTGTTCTACAATAGAAGAATTGTTCAATGGTTAAGTTGATTATCCATATTTTAAATTTATACTATTTTGAGAGAAAGTATTTTAGAAGAGAAACCTTTTTAAGGATTGTGCAATTATTGCTTTTGAGATAAGTGATAAAAACCCTCATTCAGCTTGGTAATGGACACACATGGAGAATGGTCACTTGCATGTATGATTTAGAGTGTTGGGATATCCATTCGAGTCTTTGCTCATGTGGAAAACAAATTTGAACTTGGGAATGCAAAGGCAAAATTTGGTCAAATGCAGGGTTTTTAGGAGAATATTAGGATTTTCTTTGCCAAAATTTCTAAGGTTTATCAAATCTGTTTTTCATTGCTTCCTCATAAGAATATTCTAAGTCCTCAATACATATTATGTTTTTGATTTCTTCCTCATAAGAATAGTTTTGTTTATACTGTTTAAAAAGAAAAAAAAAAGATTTACCTTGTTTGTGAAAATGAATGGTTGTGTTCCTCTTTCAAGGATAAAATTTAATTTAATAAACTCGAATATTGTTGAAACTCATATGAATTATTTTTTGAAAATTGGAGAAGTGAATTTAGACTAAAAATAAAATTAGGAAAGGATTTCCTTATGTAGGTTTATATGAATTTGATTTTGTTAAGCTCTTATGTTGCTTGTTGAAACTACATTTTGAAATTATGGAAGAAAATTGATGCATACGAGAGAAGGGAGTCCTCCTATGGATGACCTTATCTTGCAGCACAAATTTTCTTTTTCTCAAACCTCAATATGCATGGTAATCACATGTGCAATCTATTAGGTTTAATATAACTTTAAAATATTTTACAATTCCTTGTATGGTGTTGTACGATTGTACGATAATATCCTTGTTGTACGATCACTGTCATTGAATGATTGATCCACTTGTACAACCCTATTAATTGTATGAAACTTTACTATATGGTGATCAAACTCTACAACAAGGTATTTTTTTAGGTATAGGGTAATGATTTGTATGGTAATAGTTTTTGTTGTAAGACACATTAATGGATGGAAATATCTATTTTTAATTATATGACAATGGGCAGAGTCTCATGAGAAATGCTTGGGAAAAAGAGATAAGGTCTATTAATACAATTATGCTTAATTTTGCTTAACTTGGTACAATCTTCTCTTCATCGTATACCAGGAGATGGTCTCCTCTACTCCAATATACCAAAATATGCACATACACACACAAACCTTTGAAAGCATTGATCTAACCATACAAACATTCACCATTGACATTAATACTAGATAAATGAGAAATTACAATATATAATATTTTATTAAAAAACAATCACGACATAGAGGATGGATAATTCTTTAGACTTCTCTAAATCCTCTTTATTTCCAATTTGTTGCCTCCTTACTTTCCCTTTATGGAGTCTCTTGCTTATTTCTCTATCATAAGAATTTTAAACCATCACTCAAACCCCTTGACCCTTATGACTCTCTTTCATTATCCTCCTTCAAATTCTCTCTATGCCCAATCTTTCTTTTTTCCACTTCCTCTCTTCTCTTCCTTCAGACTCTCTTCCATTATTTTTATCTACCTTGTCATTCTCTCTTCTTCTTTTAGGTGGCGTTCCATATTTCCCTCTCTCCTTTCCTTTCCTCTTCTTCCTTTTCCTCTCCTGCTTCTTCCTCCTATATATTGTTCTTAATTTCTAATGCAACAATGATAGCATACAAAAATGTGATGGTTGCCTGACTTGTAACTGTTCAGATGCTCTTGCATCATACTCATAGGAAAATAGGATACATTTCATGAGCTCCAACTCATAAACATGAATGAATCTTCCAAGATATTACCTTTTTATCTTGGTTATCTCCATAAGGTCAACTTTGTTATCTTATCCTAACATTCCTCTTAGAATTAAACCTTCTCTTATAGAATGCACTTAGCATTCGTTTCACCATTTCCCATTGCATCACATCCATCCAACCACAATCAAAAAATATTTTGTTGTCAACTTTCTCTTGGTGCCAACATCTTCCTTTGGAGTGATCCACAACTATCACAAGGATGTAGGTTCCAACACCTAGTTACAAAATGTCCAAATATTTCACATTGACTACAACAACCCATCCTAGGACCTTTATCCCTTGTACTAATATATCTTCTCACAAATATAGTCTCACTACTTCCTATTTGAACTATATATCCAAGGCCTTTATTCCTTGGCCTTATTTAAGATATTATTGGTATTTTCACACCTTGCCCATATATTCTCAATTCTTTATTATTGTATCCCATTTTTATCATTAACTTGGAACCAATATCTTTGGTGTGCCTTTCAAAGCATCCAAACTCTTCATATTCACTTTGTTCTTCAATAGTATGGCCTTCATCATAGACATAAATGACCTAATGAGGTTTATCTTGCTCTATTTTCTCTTTACCATTTTTCTCTTTATATTTCTTCTTATCTGTAGTAAGAATCATTGCACCATTGTCTTCATCATCACTACAACTAGTGACCTCGACTATCTGTTTCTTCCCCATGTTTATTCTATTGATTGTTTCTACTTTTTTCTCCTCATTCTCCATTGGTGCCATCATAAAAGTCAGATTATTATGTAAGCTTGATCTAATATTGAAATCTACGTGATGACCAATGATCCTCATGGGTGGCAACCCATATTTTGAAAGAATCTCTACATATTCTTCCAAAAAATTCTTCACTTCATGTGGGATTTCATCCATATTTTCCACTATACCTTCTTCTATGTGTTTAGCAATGAAAGCAAAATATGCTTTCTTCTTCTTCATTTTCTTCAAGGATTATTTTTCTGTATCCATGCACATTGTAGGACTACTGTCCAAATTTTTTACTTTGTCCTTCAATGGAATTAAGGCATACCTCTTGCTTGTTGGACATTTTGAGTCCTAAAAGTTAAAGTTGTCATTGATGTCAAGAAATGAAGTCATATTTAATGTCAAGGAATTCAAAAAAAAAAAAGTCGTCAAAGGTGTCAGGAAGAAGCTTCAACAATGCAGAAGTTAAAGGCAAAAGGGCTCCATAATATTTTAATATTATATGAGAGCATAAGTTAAAATGGGTTTTCATAAATACCCAAGGAGGCCTATTGCAAAGTTCAAAGGAGGTCTAATATTTATTTTATAAAATATTTAAATTCAAAAGGAATTTAATTTTTATAAATAAATATCATCAATACAAAGTTATGCAATAAGAGAAGGCCTTAAAAGACAAAGGTTATAATTATAATTTATAAAATTTAAATTCCTTGGAATTTAAATCTTTTATAAATTACAAAGGATAAATGCGCCGACGTCATTGAAAATTTGGAGCGCCGACGTTTGAAGATAATGGCAACTTCGTGTATAAAAAGGGAGGCCAAAAGACCTTGAAGATTATCCCTCGAACGATTGATATGCGCCAAGGTTGAAATATTTCGTATGCGATTTCGAGAGCTTCGTTGAGGAAGAAGACGAAAAATATTTTCGTCTTAACCACCAGGCATAAGGTGAAGAGGTTGGATATTTCTAAGCACGTTGGACACGGTGGTCCATTGGCAGCTAATGATCTACAAAAACGTTGGTGGAAGCAAGAGCCCGCGTTCGAAACCCGTTGGTGGTAAGCGCCAAAGGGAAAGGTTTTCGTGCTTCGCATTTTTTGATTAAGGCACCAGGGAAGGAAGATAGTGCATGTAGAGCCTTTTGGTTCTCAACGTGCATTGAGCGCACGTGGTTGAGGAGCCCATGGCTAGGGCATTCATGGAGGCAGAGGTTAAGGGTTCGAAACCCGTGGAGAGGCAAAGGTAATTTTTGTTTATATTTTTATTGCCTAAAGTTTTAATTAAAGTCTTTATTAGGAGTGATAAGGGGTTTGTTAAAAGGTTTTTAGTTAGGCAATAAAATTAGTGGTTAGGAGAAATAAGGAGTGATAGCAAATTGTCATGTGTTGAATTGTGATTTATAAAAGAGGATATATTCTTTTTAAATTGGAGTAATAAGGTAGTAAGAGGTTGTGATTTTTAGTGAGTGTTGATTTTATTTGTAAAAGGATTTTTGCCAAAGAGATTATTATGAGGGTATTGATATTATTTTAAAGTTGGAGTGATAAGGTGTATTTTGTTTGATATCATTTTGTATTGTGTTTTGTTGAGGAAATTATTATCTTCTAACCCTTATTGAGATTGGCAAAGAAGAAATTGTGAGTGTGGCAGATTTGTGAGATCTACTCCTTGTCAAGCAAAAAGGTATGGGCAAATTCTTTCTTGGTTGAGTTGGTTGATTGGCCTTCTAAATAAAGTTTGGAGTGAAAAGGATTTGGTTAGGGTTTCCATTTCGAAAGTGTTTGATTTAATGCTTCAAGGTTTTCTGGAATTAAGAGTTGTGATTAAAACCTTGTTTTATAAGCATTGTTGTTGAAGCCATTGGATTGTGTGAAGAACTTGAGTTAGGGTTTTGAAAATATCATGAGTATCATTGTTATGTGAAGATTGTTTTATAAGCATTGTTGATGAAGTGAGTTGTTGTGCAAAGAACTTGAACTAGGGTTTGAAAATATCATGAGTATCATTGTTATGTGAGATTTGTTGTTGAGCATTGTTGGAAACATTTTGAGTTGGTTGATATATGCTTGGACTAGGGTTTGTGAGAAAGGGATGTTTCATTAAGCAATTGGTTGAGTTGAGTGGTTGAGCCTAGTCAAGTGGTTGTATGAAGTGATTGTTCAAGTTCCATAAAACAAACTATTCTTTATTCTGATTTGAGTTGAGAAAGTGATTGAGCATTGAGTATAGAACATATTGAGTCTCTAACAATTCTCTTTATGCTTCTATGAGATTGAAAGTGATTGAGCATTGAGTATAGAACATATTGAGTCTCTAACAATTCTCTTTATGCTTCTATGATATTGAAAGTGATTGAGCATTGAGTGTAGAACATATTGAGTCTCTAACAATTCTCTTTATGCTTCTATGAGATTGGACAAGTTCTGTGTGGACTTGTTAAGCAGATTTGAGGTAAGTCTTTGAGGAGACTTGTGGACTGATTTTGTGTGAGCTTTTGTGGAAGCTTACAATACATATTTGGTTAAGTTCTAGAGAGAACTTATTGAGCATATTTGGACAAGTTATGTGTGAGCTTGTTGAGCAGATTTGGATAGGTTTGTTGGACTGTGTGAGAGATTTGGGAGTTGTGGACTTGATGGTGGACTGTTGAGCATATTTGAGCAAGTTTTGAGTGGACTTGTTGAGCAGAGTTTGAGCAAGTTTTGAGTGGACTTGTTGAGAGATTTGGAGAAGTTGTTGAGTGGACTTGTTGAGAATTTGTGCTAGATATGGTTAGTGAGATTTGAGTGGACTTATTGAGCAGATAGATTGTGCTAGACTGAATGGATGTGTTTAGTGAGATAGATTTGAGTGGACTTATTGAGAAGATTTGTGCTAGAATGCTGGAGTGTTTAGTGCAGATAGATTTGAGTGGACTTGTTGAGAAGATTTGTGCTAGACCGAATGGACTGTGTTTAGTGTAGATTTGAGATAGAGCTTTGGAGGTGATAGAGTAGAGAGGATAGTAGTCTCCAGTGGATAGAGATCCATCAGCCAGGGTAGTGAGGATAGGTCTTCTGAGTGGGGATAAGAGTCTTCAGTGGAGAGATATCCACAAGCCAGTGTAGTGGAGGCAGTAGTCTTCTAGAGGATCACCAACTAGAGTAGAGGAGAAGGAGTTCTCCTATGGATAGAGATCCATGAACTAGATTTAGGGGATCAACATCTCCTTTGGATAGAGGTCCATAAACATTGTAATAGGGAAAGAATTCCCAAGAGATTGATTGAGAAAATTTTAGTAAAATATTTTCTTCGTGGAGGTAGCCATCTTTGGGTGAACCACGTTAAATTGGTGTCTCTATTGTGTGTGGTGATTTGTGCATTGCTTTGATTACTACTGTTAATATTGCTATCTATACATTGCATAATATTGATTTGGAAAGAAAAGTAAAAAGTGCTCTTATATTGTTCACCCCCTCTCAGTATAAGCTTGTGTTCTTCAATTGGTATCAGAGTGGGTGCCTTCATAAGAGTTTAACAACTTGAAGGAAAAGCTAACAAGAACACAATGGATCCTAAGGAGGTGTCCTCAACTAACTCAACACCAGTCTTTGATGGAAATGACTACATGTATTGGAGTATGATGATGAGGATCTACCTAATGGCACTTGGCAATGAAGTTTGGGATGCAGTGGAATTTGGATATGATCCAATAGTCAATCCTCCTATAGATAAGGAAGGTAAGCTTCTACAACACTATAATTCAAAAGCAATGAATGCACTTGTGAGAGGTTTGCGTAGAACAGAGTCTATGAAAGTTATGCATTGTAGAACTACAAAAGAAATGTGGGATAAATTGCAAGGTATATATGAGGGAGATAAAAGTGTAAAGAAAGCCAAGATATGAAATCTCAAAGGACAATTTGAAACATTGAGAATGAATGAAGAGGAAAATATCAGTGCTTATCTAATTCGAATTGATGAGGTTGTTAATGATATGCAAGGACTTGGAATGAAGATTGATGAATCAGATGTTTGTGATAAAGTCTTAAGATCTCTTCCAAATAGATTCAGTGAACAGGTTTCTGCTATAGAAATATCATTGGATGGTGATACTTTGACAAGAGATAAGTTGCTTGGTATGCTAACAACTTTTGAGATAAGAACAAAAGATCCTACTCCCCAGAAGGAAGCAACATTCAAAGCAATCAAGAAAACAAAGGGTAAGAAGTCAGAATCAAGCAGTGAGTCATCCAGTGATGAAGAAGCTAATTATGGTAGAAGAAATAAAGGTTCCAGAAGATCCATAGATCTAAGATCTATTAAGTGTTTCAATTGTGGAAAGTTTGGACATTTTGCAATAGATTGTAAAGAACCAAAGAACAACAATGGTGAAGAAAAATAGGATCACAGGTACAGGGAATCAAAAAGATATAGGCAGGATAAGCATCAAAAGAAAAGCAAGGATGGACAAAGCAGACAAGGAAAGAAGTTCTTTCAAAGACAAAAGAGGAGCTACTATGCGGATAATGCAAGTAAGTACTCAAGTGATAGTGATGCTAGTTTTTCAGACAATGATAGAGATGAAGTTCTGTTTATGATTGAAGAAAAAGAACCAGTTAAGAAAACTCTAGTTATTCTCAAGTGTTTTAGATGTGGTAACTTTGGACATCTTGAAGATGATTGTACAAGGGATGGTTATAGTTTTAGTGATGATGAGTATGAGAATGCACTTGAAGGACCAGATGAAAATCTTCTAATGGCATTATTAGAAGAAGATGAAAGTGATCCTATAGAAGACAAGCCAAAAGAGAGTAATGATGTGGACAAAGGTAAACAAATAGAGGATTATTCAAAAGAGAATGGTTATGATCTCAAGGGAGAACTCATCTATGCCCTTGACATGGTAAAGAAGGTAAGGAAGCAACACTCTAAACTTGAAATTCAGTTTCAATAATGTGATGAAGAAAGAAGATTGCTTATAGAGGATTTAGAAAAATCAAAGGCTAAAGCAAAGAAGTTCAAAGATAAGTTAGAAGCAAAGATCTTGGAATGTGAGAAGTTAGCACAAGAAGTGGCACTACTAAAAGAATATTTAGAGGACTCCAAGATCAAGATGAAGGGATTTAAAAATAGCTCAAAGAACTTGGATAAGTTCATCAAGACACAAAAGACTACATCAAAGAAAATAGGTCTTGGATTTGAAAAGGATCAAAAGAAATGGGAAGGAGAGTCAACTTCAAGTTTTGGAGGAGAAGAAACTTCAGATGAAGATACTTCAGAAGAAGATAGTGGAAAATAAAATGAGTCATCAGAGGATGGGTTGGACAATAGAGAGTTCAACAAAAATAGGAACAATGCACAAAGAAGATACAGATGGAACAACAATCAGAACAGGAGACCTATGAGGTCAAGACAAGGAAACTTCAGTGGAAGATGTTTTTCATGTCACAGGTTTGGGCACATGGCTTCATAGTGCAGGACACATGAAATACAGGAATATGGGAATGGATAACTTTTTCATGGGTATTGTTACTCATGTAATCAGTTTGGTCACAAGGCAATGAATTGCAGGGTTCATGATAGAAGAGGATATGGCTTCACTAGGAGAAATCCTAAGACATTTGCACCTCCAAGGAATAATAACATTAAGTGTTATAAGTGCAATAATGATGGTCATACAACAAAGTGGTGTAGAGCAGACATTCCAAAAATAGGTATGAATAGGAAAGAAAGAAAGAAGAAGGAATAGAATAGAATAAGAAAGAAAAGGAAAGAATAAAAATAGGAATAGGAACATGGATGTGAACAGGAATAGAATAGAACATGGAATGATGACATGGATAGGAACATAGACATGGATAGAAATAGTCAGAGGATTCAAAAAATTTAGAAAAGAAGAGAAGAGGATAAAGGTAAAGAACAATGCTTTATGGGAGTAGAAATACTCCCACCCCAGAATTAACCACCTTAACAGAAGGTGGGGGAGGGGCTAAGCTAAGAGGCTCATTCTTAGCCCCGAGCCCCAAAGGTGACCCTTTGCCATTGATGTCAAAGGGGAGAGAGATTTGAGTATTGGGGAGAGATTTGATATTTGAGAGAGCATTGAGCCAGGGGGAGCAGTGTCCCAGGGGGAGCAACACAGAAGAAGAAGTCAAGTTTTTGGTAAAAAGTTTTTGGGTTGCCATCAATGACAAAGGGGGAGATTGTTGGACATTTTGAGTCCTAAAAGTTAAAGTTGTCATTGATGTCAAGAAATGAAGTCATATTTAATGTCAAGGAATTTGGAAAAAATAAAGTCGTCAAAGGTGTCAGGAAGAAGCTTCAACAGTGCAGAAGTTAAAGGCAAAAGGGCTCCATAATATTTTAATATTATATGAGAGCATAAGTTAAAATGGGTTTTCATAAATACCCAAGGAGGCCTATTGCAAAGTTCAAAGGAGGTCTAATATTTATTTTATAAAATATTTAAATTCAAAAGGAATTTAATTTTTATAAATAAATATCATCAATACAAAGTTATGCAATAAGAGAAGGCCTTAAAAGACAAAGGTTATAATTATAATTTATAAAATTTAAATTCCTTGGAATTTAAATCTTTTATAAATTACAAAGGATAAATGCGCCGACGTCATTGAAAATTTGGAGCACCGACGTTTGAAGATAATGGCAACTTCGTGTATAAAAAGGGAGGCCAAAAGACCTTGAAGATTATCCCTCGAACGATTGATATGCGCCAAGGTTGAAATATTTCGTATGCGATTTCGAGAGCTTCGTTGAGGAAGAAGACGAAAAATATTTTCGTCTTAACCGCCAGGCATAAGGTGAAGAGGTTGGATATTTCTAAGCATGTTGGACACGGTGGTCCATTGGCAGCTAATGATCTATGAAAATGTTGGTGGAAGCAAGAGCCCGCGTTCGAAACCCGTTGGTGGTAAGCGCCAAAGGGAAAGGTTTTCGTGCTTCACATTTTTTGATTAAGGCGCCAGGGAAGGAAGATAGTGCACGTAGAGCCTTTTGGTTCTCAACGTGCATTGAGCACATGTGGTTGAGGAGCCCATGGCTAGGGCATTCACGGAGGCAGAGGTTAAGGGTTCGAAACCCGTGGAGAGGCAAAGGTAATTTTTGTTTATATTTTTATTGCCTAAAGTTTTAATTAAAGTCTTTATTAGGAGTGATAAGGGGTTTGTTAAAAGGTTTTTAGTTAGGCAATAAAATTAGTGGTTAGGAGAAATAAGGAGTGATAGCAAATTGTCATGTGTTGAATTGTGATTTATAAAAGAGGATATATTCTTTTTAAATTGGAGTAATAAGGTAGTAAGAGGTTGTGATTTTTAGTGAGTGTTGATTTTATTTGTAAAAGGATTTTTGCCAAAGAGATTATTATGAGGGTATTGATATTATTTTAAAGTTGGAGTGATAAGGTGTATTTTGTTTGATATCATTTTGTATTGTGTTTTGTTGAGGAAATTATTATCTTCTAACCCTTATTGAGATTGGCAAAGAAGAAATTGTGAGTGTGGCAGATTTGTGAGATCTACTCCTTGTCAAGCAAAAAGGTATGGGCAAATTCTTCCTTGGTTGAGTTGGTTGATTGGCCTTCTAAATAAAGTTTGGAGTGAAAAGGATTTGGTTAGGGTTTCCATTTCGAAAGTGTTTGATTTAATGCTTCAAGGTTTTCTGGAATTAAGAGTTGTGATTAAAACCTTGTTTTATAAGCATTGTTGTTGAAGCCATTGGATTGTGTGAAGAACTTGAGTTAGGGTTTTGAAAATATCATGAGTATCATTGTTATGTGAAGATTGTTTTATAAGCATTGTTGATGAAGTGAGTTGTTGTGCAAAGAACTTGAACTAGGGTTTGAAAAGATCATGAGTATCATTGTTATGTGAGATTTGTTGTTGAGCATTGTTGGAAATATTTTGAGTTGGTTGATATATGCTTGGACTAGGGTTTGTGAGAAAGGGGTGTTTCATTAAGCAATTGGTTGAGTTGAGTGGTTGAGCCTAGTCAAGTGGTTGTATGAAGTGATTGTTCAAGTTCCATAAAACAAACTATTCTTTATTCTGATTTGAGTTGAGAAAGTGATTGAGCATTGAGTATAGAACATATTGAGTCTCTAACAATTCTCTTTATGCTTCTATGAGATTGAAAGTGATTGAGCATTGAGTATAGAACATATTGAGTCTCTAAAAATTCTCTTTATGCTTCTATGAGATTGAAAGTGATTGAGCATTGAGTGTAGAACATATTGAGTCTCTAACAATTCTCTTTATGCTTCTATGAGATTGGACAAGTTCTGTGTGGACTTGTTAAGCAGATTTGAGGTAAGTCTTTGAGGAGACTTGTGGACTGATTTTGTGTGAGATTTTGTGGAAGCTTACAATACATATTTGGTTAAGTTCTATAGAGAACTTATTGAGCATATTTGGACAAGTTCTGTGTGAGCTTGTTGAGCAGATTTGGATAGGTTGAGATATTTGAGATAGGTTGAGTGGACCTGTTGAGCATATTTGAGCAAGTTCTGAGTGGACTTGTTGAGTAGATTTGAGCAAGTTTTGAGTGGACTTGTTTGAGCAGAGTTGAGCAAGTTTTGAGTGGACTTGTTGAGTAGATTTGTGCTAGAATATGTTTAGTGCAGATTTGAGTGGACTTATTGACCAGATTTGTGCTAGACCGATGGACTGTGTTTAGTGTAGATTTGAGTGGACTTATTGAGAAGATTTGTGCTAGACCGATTGGACTGTGTTTAGTGTAGATTTGAGTGGACTTGTTGAGAGATTTGTGCTAGACCGACTGGACTGTGTTTAGTGTAGATTTGAGACAGAGCTTTGGAGGTGATAGAGCAGAGAGGATAGTAGTCTCTAGTGGATAGAGATCCATCAGCCAGGGTAGTGAGGACAGGTCTTCTGAGTGGGGACAAGAGTCTTCAGTGGAGAGAGATCCACAAGCCAGTGCAGTGGAGGCAGTAGTCTTCTAGAGGATCACCAGCCAGAGCAGAGGAGAAGGAGTTCTCCTGTGGATAGAGATCCATGAACTAGATTTAGGGGATCAACATCTCCTTTGGATAGAGGTCCATAAACATTGTAATAGGGAAAGAATTCCCAAGAGATTGATTGAGAAAATTTTAGTAAAATATTTTCTCCATGGAGGTAGCCATCTTTGGGTGAACCACGTTAAATTGGTGTCTCTATTGTGTGTGGTGATTTGTGCATTGCTTTGATTACTACTATTAATATTGCTATCTATACATTGCATAATATTGATTTGGAAAGAAAAGTAAAAAGTGCTCTTATACTGTTCACCCCCTCTCAGTATAAGCTTGTGTTCTTCATTACTATCCTTATCAATAGTGTAGGTGTTCACCCTACCATCTTGCACTTCCTTTATATCAAACCCATTGTCTACACAACAAGATATGACAAGCATCCATAAGCATAACATCACATAATATCTCATCCATGTAAGAACCAATTTGGAAGTCTACCATAAATTGTTTAGTTATCAAAGTTTTATGCCTCTTTTGAAACCATGATACTCTATACGAATTTGGTTGTTCAAACTTATTTAACCCAAGATTTTATACTATATTTTTAGACACTAAGTTATCTGTACTTTTACCATATAGAATAACCATGCAAAATTTGGATCCTAATTTGCAAAACGTTCTAAATATGATCCTTCTCTAATTAGGGTCATATACCTCCTTTGTTGGCTTAACAATACCCTTTCTATCATAAGGGATTTACCTTGTTCTCGTTCTTCCATATGCTTTGGTGAAGCTATATTGCCTTTATTTATTTGTACAATTTTATTAAGGGCTTCCTTTCCATACCCACTAATCTGTTGTCCTTGAGGATACTTAAATGCCTTATGTCCTTCTTCCAAGAGCCTATAATGTTTGCCAATAAAACCACATCCTCTACCTCTTCCAAATCCACCTTGTCCTCTTGACGATTCACATTTTTCTTGGGTACTTTAGCTAAAATAAATTTGAGAAGCACTAGCGTCTCCTTACATATGTTGTCCTCTATTGCTATTTGATTGTTCTCTTCCTCTAGTGAAATATCCTCTTCCTCTAGAATTGTTTTGTTGCTTATGTGCCAACTTCTCTTTTTCCTTGAGTGTATATTAAAATGCCTCCTCGATTGTTCTAATTCGAAGCATATCAATTTTGTTTTATATGGATAACCTTAGTCCATTTATATATCTTGCCACCTTCTCATCATCTTCAATATGACCAGATCTTATGGTCAATTTATAGAACTCCTTTGTATACTCTTTCACTCCTAGCTCCTTTTGCTTGAGGTTTGAAGTCTTCTAAACAACCCTATTTGGTAATCCAATGGGAGGAATTTGACCTTCAATTTAGTAACTATTTTCTCCCATGTCTTAATGTCTTCTTTTTTTTCTTTGTATTTTTGTTTGGACATGATCCCACCACAAGGATGCATACCCCTTTAGTTTTGTATAGGTGAAATTCACCTTCTTGGGATCTTCTACTGATTCAAAATCAAAATATTTATCCATATTTGCGATCCAATCAATGAGTTTCCCAGGGTTTAAACTTGCATTAGATGATGGGGTTTCTAACTTTGGTTTTATACCCATGTTAGAAATTGTTCAAATTAATCTTTCTTCTAGATCTCCTTCTTATTTTTCATTACGAGCTTTCGGTTGGTTTGCTTCCTCCTATTTGTTATCACTTACATCTTCTACTTGATGCATCTCCTTTGGGTAGTTTCAAGTGAATCTAATCGAGCAATGATTCCTTTAATTATCTTAGCTATATTCATGACTCAAGGACCTCATGGTTCTCCTCTTTCTCTTTGTGCCATATTTTATTTGGCATGTATCACACCTTAGAGACCTATTAGATCTGATACAAAAATGATGTAGATGAGAGAAGGAAGTCCTCCTATGGAAGACCTTCTCAAGCAGCACGAGTTTTCTTTTTCTTCACAACCTCAAGATGCACGATCATCACACGTGCAATCTATTAGGCTTAATACATTTTTTTTTCTTTTTATAATTCCTTGTACGATATTGTATGATTGCATGACAATATCCTTGTTGTATGATCACCATCACTGAATGATTGATACACTTGTAAGGCCAATTCATTGTATGATCCTATTCATTATATGATACTTCACTATACAATGATTGAAATGTATGAAAACATTTCTTTTTAGGTATAGGGTAATGAATTATACAGTAATATTTTTAGTTGTATGACACATTAATGGAAGGAAATATCTCTTTTTAAATTATATGACAATGGATAGAATCTCATGAGGAATGCTTGGGATGAAGACAATAAGAATTGTTAATATGATGATGCTTAAACTTTCTCAGCTTGGTACAATATATTTATTGTATACTAGGAAATTGTATCCTCTACTCCTACAAATAAACAAACCTGCACAAACACAGAACTTCCAAAGCACTGTTCTAATTGTACAGACATTCACCATTGAAATTAATATGAGATAAATAAGAATTTAGAATGTATATTATTTTATTAAAAACTAGTTATGACTGAAGTAGGGAAAAACGGTGCACCAAATTATGTGGAACAATAAGCGTATCTACCCCATATCACTAATGAGCATAAAAAAGGAAGCATGCATGCAAAAAGGAAACAATACCAAACAAAAGGAAATGAATCTAAAGCAAGTATTTTCTCATTAATTTGTTGGATCCAATCCAAGGTTACAGAATTCCCCTTGAGGGATCAAAATGGTGATACAATTTTTACAATATTGGGTGCCCAAAGACCAAGTCTTTCATGGAATCCGGGTGCACATCCAATGTTTCTCTGCGTACCCACAATCGAGGTGGGCGATCCAATGCCACCACTGCTTGTATCTAGGTTCTCTGATGTATGATATTTACTACCAAAGCCTTCTAAGGACCTGCACCTGCACACAAGGAAGCAAAAAGAGGTCAAATAGCAAAGGTGTATGGTGAAAACATGCAATCCCCATAAGGGCAAAATGACATATGAATTAAAAGCGCATAAAATGATATCCAAATGACTTGAAAATTTGCAAAGATGTTAAATATAATGTTTTTGGAGGATATAACCCAAAAAATGTCAGAAATTACGCCCGTAGACCCCTTTATTAAGTGCCGCCCGCCTGCAACCTACGAAAAAGAGGACAACAAAATATTGAACCTGCACTCATATAAAACTCATAAAATTTGGTAAGTATGTATAAATTGGCATTTCAAGACAACCCATATGGTCATATTTTCCAATTGGATACCGGATACACCTGCATCAAACTGGGGTTCCCGGATGGGCCCTACGAGCCTATGAAAACTTAAAAATAGCATAACTAATTCATTATAACTCCAAATGACCTGAAATTTGGAATTATCATAATGGAATAATGTAGAAAATAAAAAATAAAATATTAAAAATAGTAAAGAAATTGCTTAATAATTTACCCTCATCCCAAGGGGGGCGATGGTGACTGCAACTATTTGGAGGGCACCCTAGGAGGGGATACCCACCATATACGGTCACTTTTTGTTACCAAACCACTGGAAGATGTTCCTAAACTACTTAAGGTGTGTTTTCGTCAAATTTGGTGAAGAAATTCACCTGAATAGAAAAGTTACGCTCGGATTACCTTCTTGAAGTCACCTGGTAACCTCCTTGGAAAAAGGGAGATTACGAGGGCAAAAAGGTGCAATAAGGTGAGGGGAAATATTGGAAGAACTACGTTGCATATCCTAGAACTCCTCTCTATTATTTTGTGTGGATATGGAACCAATTTTATAGCCCAAAGGGGCTCATGTGCAAAAAGGCATGCAAGGGCATGGATGGCAGGAGGTGCCACTTGTCAAATGGGAGGCATGCACAGGGTGTGGAAGAGGATCTCCAAATTTGGCCCTCATCAAGATGGATGTCATAAGGATTACCTATCCTCTACCTCGCATGCTATGTTTGGGTGGTCAAATGGCAGTTTCTGGGTGCCATTTGGTTGAATTTTGACTTTTTATGGGTCAAACTTCACCACTGTCCCACCCTGGGACGAGGGCTCACCACCATCCCAATGTGGGATGAGGGGAATCTACCATCGTACCAGGGTGGTACGATGGTGAATTTTGGGCTAAAACCTCCCAAAATTGGGCCGATAGCCTCAAAAACCCTTTATGGAGTGGCTAGAACCACTGTGAGCCTCCTAAGGACTGCCCTAAGGGCCATATTATGCCAATTTGATCACAGCTTGTGGATGCTTGATAGGGTTTACCACATTTTAGTGTCTACAATGACATAGAGGATGGGTATTTTTTTGGAGTTCTCTAACTCCTCTTTTTTTCCAATCTAATGCCTCCTTACTTTCCATTTTAGAGTCTCTCATTTATTTCTCTATCATAGGCCATTTAAGACCATCACTCAGATCCCCTAACCCTTCATACTCTCTTTATTCATCCTCCTAAAAATTCTCTTTGTTCCCGATCTTTCTCTTTTTTTTCCTATATCCATTCATTTCCACTTCCTCTCTTCTCTTTCATCAGACTCTCTTCCATTATTTTTTGATCTACCCAAGTGTTCTCTCTTCTTCTTCCAGGTAGTGTTACATCCTCCCCTCTCTCTATTCATTTCCTCTTCTTCCTTTTCCTCTCTTGCTTCTTCCTCCTCCATGTAATTCTCTATTTCTAATGTGATAATGGTAGTTACAAAAAAACATGAATGTTACCCAACCTGTAACCATTTAGATGCTCTTGCATAACAAATCTAAAATTTCAAATTTTAAACCAAAATCATATTTTTTAACTAGTGTTTGTAATTTGAAAATTGATATTTTGAATACTAAACTAAAATATCATTTCATAACTAGGGTTACAATATATAGCATTTTTGAACCAATGATTATGTTTTCATGTCCTAGATATAGAGCTTATCATTTTTTAAAAGAAAAGGTATAGTTATATTATATTTAAAATATTTCCATGCATATTGCAGGCTCAGTTGCTTGTATGGAATTAAAAAATATTTCCAAATATGATTTGTAGGCATAAGATCCTTGCCAAAACTAATACAATCCATACTTTAAACTATGAAATAGAAGTACACATAACTTAAGCATTCAATTTGGATCAACTAATTGTGCTTCCTCAAGATTGATGATCCACTTTTCTTCAAGTAGCTCCTCTCATAGTTGGGTTTTCTATTCTCTCTTTGTATCCATAACATCTTCCTTTTGTTGTAACTCTGCTAGGGCCTGCTTATTCATTTATTTTCCACCTAGTTGCTTTCTCTCGTAGTTTTGTTATCACTACATCCAATATTGCTTATTTTAGTAGGTTTCTCTTATTTTTCTTTATGATTTTGAGGTGCAAATAGACTATACTTATAGCCTTGTTTGTTAAGGTGTCTGCCTTCTTCTTATGCTCCCACCAAATATATGAGGGTATCCATGGACACCAAGTAATCTTACTATTAAGGAATAGAATTACACAACCAACTAATAACAAAATAGTTGGTATGATGGAGTAATTTATATCTAAATTCAAGTTACGTGTAGATCAAGGTTGTGAGATCAACCTTCAAGAATAAAAAAATAATTTTTTTTTACAAAGGCACCTTTTTTAAAGGTTTACAAGGGCGCAAAGGGCTAATATGAACAATACAATGCAAAAATCATTCTTGACCTAGAGAAAAGCTTAACCACCACATATTCTAAAACAAAAGTCAAATATTATGTTAATGTGAACAATAATTCTAGATCATGGATTTCTATTAGTAACCTAGTTAAAAAAGGAGAAACTCAAACAAATAATAGATGAGGTTCAAAATATGGTTCAGGAGTTTTATTTGCTTATTTTTATATGAAAGGTTGAATTGGTTTGAAATCTATTAAAATATGATGGATACTTAGTCAAGTTGGGATATGTGATACAAAGCAATCAAAATTTCCTTCTCGCAAAGATTTCACTTGAAAGAATATTTGGTCACTGGAGGCTCTCCCTAAGGCCTTAAAATTCCTTTGTTTATAGTTCAAACTAAGATTCTTACAAGAGAGAGTCTACAAAGAAGATGATATTATGGACCTTTTAGATGTGCCTTGTGTGAGAAGGATTTTGAAATATCAGACCATTTACTTCTTCTTTGTCCCTTTGCTCACACCATTTGGGGTTGCTTTTTAAAAATATGAAAATATATTGGATGGATCTATCAACATTGAAAGAGTTAATGAAATATTGGATTAATCATTTCAAAGCTAAAGCATTATGTATTTTTTGGACGTGGTATTTTTTTGAAATAATGAAGGTAAATTTCTCCTCACTTATTCATAATCATATGAAACTTCAACTAATAACTAATTAAAGGCTTGGGATCTTCTTCCAGGGATTAACATTGCAATAGAAAAAATGGAAATATATATCAATTGAGGGGATTAATAAAATTATCATTAATACTATAAACAAAATGGATGTGGGGTTTGAATTAAAAATAACATTATTATTGATGTTCATAAAATATTATTGGTGGCAATCTCTTGAAAATACAAGCATATCTATAGAGAAGGAGATTAGATAATAGGTAATTTAGTTGATGATGGTGTTGATCTTCATCTTGGTAAAATTCAATTTTTAGAAGACAGGTGGTCAAGCAAGATTTTATCTCATAATAAAAACAATATGAAAGAATTGATTGCAGAAACATAACACTTGCTTAAGATGAATATTGCATTTGATAGAAAGAGAAACAAAGACATATTGGATATAATTTAATTAAACTAACAAGTGTAATATTTTGATGAAAGTGGTCCCTAATAAAAGTCACATATAACTTATTTAAAAAATAATTTATATTATACTAAAATTATATATAATACTTCATAAAATATTTTAAAATTCATCTAAATAATACATATATAATAACTTTATAACCAATTTTTAATTTCGTTTTATATATTTAAACCTTTTAAACAAATTAAATTAAAAAAAAAATTACCAACAAAACCACTAAGAAAATAATAAGTGCATAATTAAAAACACATTAATAAGTTTCACAACGGTTTGGGTTTCGACTCTTTTTTGGGAGGTCCAAGATTCAAACCGCGGTATGGATGAGTGTGTGAGGAGGTGGGTGTGTGCATGGTTGTGTGTTTGGCCTTTATTGATAAGCTCAACTCTCACCCTTATCCTAAATCATGATTCGAATAAAGATATCCAACCTTAAGTGTCAGTTGCAAGGGTTTCTCACACTAACCTTAATAATAATAAAAAGAAGTTCCACAAGGGAAGTATCACATTCTCTCCTTTTAATTAACAACTCTAATTAGATAAGGAACACCTTTACGATAAATTAGTTTTACTTATTCACTTAGATATGATCTATCTATATTGGATAAGAAACACCTTTACAATAAATTATTTTTATTTATTCATCCCAATATGATTTATCTATTTATATTGAATAAGGAACACTTTTATAATAGATTATTTTTACTTATTCACTAAATATAATCTAATCTATATTAAATAAGAAATACCTTTACAATATAATTCTTTTTTTTGGTTACATAAGTAAATTGGTTACAACCACGATTTTTAGTAACTGCCAGCGCAGGGTTCAAACCATCAATGACTGCTTCCAACAAACCCACCGTCTCATTAATGTTAACCCGACGTGAGATGGGAACCGTTAGTCGCTCGGGGTTCGTACCATCGTTGTCGGTTTGGCGTATCACTCAGCAGAGTAGAATGAGACTACTACCTTTACAATATATTTCAACTTATGCACTTTAATATGATCTATCTATCTATACATATAAATAAAATCGTTGTGTCCAAGTAACTGGAAAAAAACACTAAGTTCAAGTTCTACATGTAAAATATTTTAGGAACTATTTGCCAACTACCTTTCTATATATAAAATATGTTTATTATTTTATTTTTAATATATTTAAAAAATAATTTTTTTTATAATGAATTTTATTATGTGTTGTAATTGGGCAACAATGTGAAACATGAAAAAGTGCACGTGTTTTTTTATATTGCTTTCTTGCTATAAACATAATAAATATTTATTTATTTTTTAAAATGCATTTAATTTCAATATAAACAAAAGGAAAAATTAATTATATTAATATTTGTTAAAAATATATATACAAAATTATCTCTCTTTGCCTTCTCTAATGTAAAATATTTTGGGACCTTTCAAAACCCTGATTTTTTACCATTAATAAAAAAATGCATATATAATTTATAATTAAATTTTTAACATAAAAAAATATAGGTTTGAATTTTATTACATATCATATATGAATAATGTAACCAAAAGAACAACACCAAACAAATTAGACAAATTTGAACACTTGCAATAATAAAAGAATGATATCTCTTTGTATTAAATAGGGGAGCCTAAATCTCCCAATATTACAAGGATCTCTTTTGAATTACCCCAAGTATATTGGGTGCAATATTACAATATAAAAAGTGCCCAAATGATAGAATGTGGTCTTCCAAACAATCAACTAGTGCTCTTCGTTCTTTTTGCTACAGCTTCATAGGGGTGAGTGGGCTTCAAGTATCCAATGCAGGGACCACTCCAGCTTTGTCAGCTTCTCCAAAGTACCTATTTCCTACACACATGAAAACCAGATGAGGGTTAGTAGCACCTGCAAATCCAGATAAAGAATACTGCTATAAAACCCTAACTGAAGAAAACATGTAAGCCTAAAATAGAGAAAATAAATTAAATGCCTTGCTACAAATATAAACTTCTTACTGCTCGGATCTGGTTTTTGTGTTTGACTTTGAGAAACCGCAGGCATGCTGTGGTGACTAGAAAACCGTGCATAGGCGGTGGGCAAGCCACGCAGATGTGGTTTCGACTGTGGAACCACAGATGTGTGGTGCAGACTAAAAGTAGAATTGCTTCAGAAATGGACCTTCAAACTTCGAATCTTGGTTCTCCTTGGGATGCGTGTAGAGCTATGGACCTATTATAGTAGCTTGGTGATGCAAATGTTCAATCTCCTTTGGTGGATGGGGTGAAGGTGACTTTATAGGCCCCTTAGGATTTTGTAGGGAAATGAGAGGTGGTAAACCAGGATTACCAAGTGACAATTTTGGGCTGCCAAATGGAGGGGGCAGTTAGAGTGAGTCACCTAAGGTGTCTCACTTAATTGGGGTGAGGTGGATGCAAGTAGAGTGTTAGGTGGAGGGTTACCCCATGTGAAGGAACAAGGGGGACAAGGGTGTATGAGATGTGGTAAGGGATGCTAGTGAGGTGGCTAGGACACATGTCTAGTGAGTAGGCAGGGTATCCTAGGCTGATTTTCCAGATTTAATAAATTTGAAAAATAGGATAATGTGTAGAATTTATATACCTAAGTCTAAACTTAGGCATATAATCTTACTATGTAGGATTGATTATGGGGTACCAAATGTGATGTTGTGAATGACCAGTTTTTGGTGTCTATAGATGCCTATTTTTGTATTGCATTGTGGGAAACACGATGCGGTGCAAAAACCAATGACACCTACCTTTATTTGATGGATGGACTCAAATCTTATCAACGCACAAGAATGACCAATTTTTAATTTTTTTTATGTTTTCACAAGCTCCACAAACCACGGGCATGTGGTTTTCATCGTAAAAAGTAGCTATATAAAGGGGAGGGATCGTTTTAATTTCATTGTTGCGGTGCAAGTTTTTCGAGTGAGATGGAGGCTGGTGAGGAGAGTGGAGTTGGCACGGGAGTGGGTGGTGGTGGCTCGGCTAGAGTGGAAGCCGGTGTCCGCTATGCCAAGGTAGGTGTCCTAAACTCTTAGTTTAGGTTTTTATTTGTTTGTTGTATTTGGGTGTTTTTTTGCTTGTTTTCTCTTCTTTTTTTGCAACCACTAAGAGAGGTTGTAAATTTTTTTTTGAGATGCAATATACGCTAAGATGATGTGCACTATTTATTTATGTATGTAAAATGATGTGCAATGCATTTTATGCTAGGATGATATGCAATGTTTTTTTTTTGGAAATGCTATGTATGATGATGTGCAATGCATTTTATGCTAGGATGATATGCAATGTTTTTTTTTGAAATGCTATGTATGATGATGTGCAATGCATTTTATGCTAGGATGATATGCAATATTTTTTTTTGAAATGTTATGTATGATGATGTGCAATGCATTTTATGCTAGGATGATATGCAATGTTTTTGTGTTTTTTTTTGTTTTGTATATGCACTAATTTTTACTTTGTTTGTGTTGTAGGTTAAGTTTATTACTGCCCGACATCGATGGCCCCACACCATTTCCAAGGTGCGAAAAGCTCTCACGATTGAGGAGTGGAATTTTCTTGAGTTTGTTTTCTTGGAGAGGTGCGGACGATTAGAGATCGCCCGAGCTGATGAGGAGCTATTGTTTGCATTGGTTGAGAGATGGGACCCTGATAGGGGTTCTTTTCAGCTTTCGATAGGGGAGCTTACTATGAATTTGGAGGATGTATATCGCATCTTCCATGTGCCTGTTGAGGATCTACCAATGAAGGTGGATCATGATAAGCAGACTGCACTAAGACCCATCTATGGCGATGATTGGGATGTTGACTACGGGAAGGACGATATGCATTACCTTGATATCTAAAATGGTAAGAAGATGGGTACCCTTTCGATCTTTCAGATGTATATACTAAGAAACATGGGCTCAAGGTTCCCCTAGAATTAGGTATACATTGTATTGTAGTTGATAGCAGAGCCACATATCTATGCTTGGGCTCCCACTCTCTTGTGTCAGTTTTACAGAGAGCTTTTTGGGGTGAAGAGGCAGGAGTGAAAGGGGTTTGGTTGCATTTTGGTGCTCTAGATTTGGGTATGAAAGCACATCAGAGTTATCCACCTAGAGGATCTACCTTGTGCCTGTGATGGTTCACTTCCTCATAATTTTCGTTGGCGAGTTAGTGAGAAGTCCTCTCCTACTCTCCCTCCTTGCATTGTAAAGACTTACCAAGATTTCTTGAGTGGTTTGACTCATGATGGCATTTGCTAGCGACCTTGGAGAGGTCTAACTTGGTAGGATGATGATGCACAACTTCATTGAGTTAGAAAATGCAGATGGATTGTTGGGAGCCATGGGCGAGATATGGAGTATATCCAGTTCTTGTGAGTGATGAGAAGGTTTGACCTAGTACAGGGAGTTCCAGATGCTCCCATGATGTATAGGCGATAGGGAGACGAGCTTAGTATTCCCTTGACTTCAAAATTATGGACGGTGGATGACACGATAGTGGATGTTCTCAATACAGATGATGCAAGGATGACTGCAGACTATGATTCTTGGTTTGCAACACAACCTCCTTGGAGGCCAAGCCAGGAAGTGGATGATGCTATTAGTGGGGATGAGCTTGATGCTAGTGATCAGGCTCCTAGGTAGTAGAAGTACCACTAGGGTAGTGAGGGTAGGAGGAAGTTTATCGTTGGAATACAACATATAGATATTGGTACTAGGTTGGTAAATATGGTAGTGATGGAGGCTATGGAGGCCATGATGTAGGGCATGATGTGGATGTGGGTGATGATGTAGATGTGGGTGATGATGGAGATGATTAGGGCCATGATGCTCCTCCTCGCCACATAGAGGAGGAGTATGGTATACTGTAGGCACAATGGGACAACCTGGGTGAGGAGGTGAGGAAGCTAAAGGGTGAGGTGTATCAAATCTAGGGTGAGATGACCTGACTATAGGATGAGGTGGATGGACTACAGGCTAGGCCAAGTGAGGGTGATGATGCTGCTACCATCACAACTCTTAGAGCTAAGATAGACTAACAGGTAGCATACAAGGATCAATATTTAGATGCTACTCGAAGGTAGGTGCCATACATGGTTTCCCTTAAGGACAATTTGCACCAACACTAGATTATACTGCCCCTACAACCATCTTCTTCAATGTTAAGTTCTAGTAGGCAGACTGAGTCAAGGCCAGGAAGTTCACAGTCTCATAGGCCATATGGCTTACATGCCTCTCAGGCATTAGCTCAAGGGTCTAGTAGGGATCATGGGGGCACTAGCTAGTAGCACATTATTACCTCTTTTTATAGTTTTATATATTTTTTTATGAGCCTTAGTGCTCTAATGTATGCAACCTGTGAGCTTTTTTTACTTATGCGATTCATATATATATGGATTTTATTTGACCACTTGTGGTACGCTTTTGATTTTATTTTATGTATGGATGCATATGAAATGATGTGATGTATGATATAATGTTTATTGATGCTATGTTCTAATGCTCATTTGGTATTTATAGACTCTTGCTTTATCAACATTATCTTGTTGTTTAATCAGGGGCATTAACATGTGGTATTTGTGAATGAAATGTATAATGAGATGTTATATTGTAAATGAATGTAGATGGATTGGTTTTGATGATCTGCAATTGTTTTACAAAGACTCAAACATCTTAGTGACCTTGATCAAACTTGCTTATGATCTCACAAATCTTCATGATGCTAATGTTGTCCTAGTGGTTTCAAGTTTCACAAGGACCAACTGTGTGTGCAATGATTGTTCATTTTCCATTATGAATCAGGTCAAACTAATCAATTGTAACCTATGCCAATAAGTTAGCTCATCTGAGAGTGGGCCTAGGTCTGTACAAAATAAGGTCACTAATGTGAAAAATGTGGCACCAAGCGTAAGGATACCCCATTACTAGGTGGGATTCATTCAACCCATTGTTGTAATGAGGATCACCCCACAGTTTTAGAGACACTAAGAGTTCCAGGGATTCAAGCTTCTTTCCCTTCTTTTATTGCTTTGGATTTTAGGATTTTGGTATTTTGATTTTTGTGTTGGCTCATTTTTGTAATAGAGCAACATATTTTTTTTGGATACTTGCTCATTTTGAGGAAGAGCAAGGGGAACTTATTGCTTTGAGATGCTTTTTGGGATACTTGCTCGTTTTGAGGAAGAGCAAGGGATTTCTTTTTTTTTTAAATATGTTTTTGGGAAACTTTCTCACTTTGATGAAGATCAAGGGATTTTTTTTTTTTTTGGGGGGGAATGAATGTGGAGCTTGTCCTTTTGTCAAATCTGTAGCATTATAGACTATGTGCATAATTGGATGAATAGGGGAAGCCTTTCACTTATGGCAATAGCAACTTTTGACTTTGTTATTCCCAAGGTTCACAATGTTTTAAATGTGTTTTGATGTGTGTGGTTCAAGAGGAAACTTGATTGACCAAGAACAACTTATTGCTTCTAAATATTGTTTGAATTTGAATTGAGGTTGTTCAAAACACTAAGAATGGTTGAGTGATTGAAAATATTTTGAATTTGCTGATGGATTGATGTTTTGTAATATTTGTGATACTTTAATGTAATATTTTACAAATTAAAAGATGCACATAAAATAGTCAATGACTGTATAATCGTTATTGCTAACAATTATATGGTATCTATCCTACTTTATGTGAGTCCCTTAATTAGCAAAATATTATAATAAAAGTTGTATATTATTGTGATTGATGTATTTTTGAGTGATGTAGGATATCCCCGATTAAGGCAACTAGACATGGTGGACTAGCAATTATACAAATTAACCAAATGATCCAATGTAATGAATGGTATATACAAAATGCCTAAAATGCATGTATGAAATGCATGAATGAAGGTGTGATATGCAAAATGAAATATTTTTGGTATTTTGTTCTTTTTTAGCCATGTATATGTACATATATAATTTGCACTATGCATAAAATACCTTTAAATGTATTATGTTTAACGGGTCAGGTTCCAATGTTCCTTCTAAGTTGGCAACTCTATACATTCCTGGATCCAACTTCTTATTGACAATGCATGGACCTAACCAATTAGCCATGAATTTATCTCTCAAGTGTGACAATGCATTAGTGTTTTGTTGATTCTATTTAAGGACGAGATCTCCCACTTGGAATTCATGAGGATGAACTTTTACATTGTAAGCACACTTGATGCAATATTGATATACTCATAGATGTTCTAAGGCATTGATGCGCATTTCATCAAAGAGTGTTAATTGGTCAAGTTGTGCTTGTCTAGTTGTGTCTTCATCCATGAATTATTGCAATGTAACTCATAAAGAAGGGATCTCGAGGTTAATAGGCATGATTTCTTCAGTGCCATAGACCAATGAAAAAGGTGTTGCTCCAGTTTGTGTTCTGATGCTTGTTCGATAAGCCTAAAGTGACAAGGGGAGTTGAGTGTGCCAATCTCTATGATTTTCTTTGACAATTTTATTGAGAATGGCTATCACAGTCTTATTGGTCACTTAGGCTTGTTCATTTTCTTATGGGTGATAAGGAGTTGAGAAACTGTGTTGGATATTATACTTGATGCATAAGGCTCAAACATCCTTGTTCTTAAAAGACTTACTATTATCAAAAATGATCTTAGAAGGAATACCAAAATAACAGATAATATGCTAAAGTATAAACTCTGCTATTCGAGGTCCAGTCGTAGTGGTCATTGAAATTTCTTCGACCCATTTGGTGAAGTATTCCTTGGTAGTTATGATGCACTTATGTTGTCCCAAAGAGGGAGGTAAAAATTTTCCAATCAAATCTAGGTCCCATTGTGAAAAGGGACAAATAATTTTAATGGGTTGTAAAGCTTGTGATGGTACATGAGTCAAATTGGTGTGATGTTGACATTTTTGACATTTCTTGATGTATTGACAATAGTCACTTTCCATGGTGGGCCAATAATAACCCATGCATAAAATACGCTTTACAATGGCCATTCCACTAAAGTGGCCACCACAAGTACCATCATGTGATTTAGTTATAGCTCGTTGTGCCTCTACAAGATCTAGACATCGAAGTATGACTCTATCATAACCACGTCTATACAACATGTCTCCCAAGATAGTAAAACGAGTTGCTTTTTTTTTAATATTATTTTTGTCGTTCACGTCAATTCTAATGGGAGGGTCCCAGACTTGAGAAAATATTTTATCTCATCAAGGTAAGAATTGTATGGTTTTGCATGGACCAAAAAAACACTCTTCTCACCTTTAGATTTTGTTCATTTGATTGCTTACTTGGACATTATTGTTATGATAAGTGGTTGAACTTCCATGTTCATTCTTAGGAATCAAGGATCCCAAAGAAGCCATTACATCCACAAATCTATTAGTCGAATGAGGCAAGTTTCTGATCTCATACCAGTAAAATTTCTTCAGCAATTTCATTGCTACTTCATGATATTGTTTCAAGACTGGTTCTTTGCATTAGTACTCTCTCTTCACTTGGAAAATGATAAGCTAAGAATCCCCAAATATGCTTATTCTTTTGATGCCCATAGCTATAGCTGATTGAAGCCCCAAGATTAGGGCTTCATACTCTGCATTATTATTTGTGCATGGGAAGTCAAGTTTGAATGATAAAGGAATTGGGATTCCTTCAGGTGTGTAAAACATGACTCCATAACCTTATCTCTTTTTTTACTTTGATCAATCAAAGAAGAGTGTCAGGTCAACATCATCCTCAGGAGGGACTAGTTATTCTTTTTAAGTGATGAAAAAGACCGAATTATCTGGAAGCTCTATAAGTAATGGTTTATCATTTGGTAATGGAGCTTCTGTGAGTTGATCGACTATCACTAGAACTTTGATGGATTTTTGGCTAATGAATTCGAGGTCAAATTCTATTAAAAGTATTATTTGTTTTATGGTATGGATATTGTTGTATGTGCGAGTCATCATGTAACATAGAGGATTCTATTTAGATATGACATAGGTAGTGTTACTTATCATGTAATGTTTGAGTTTATTAGTGGCAAAAACCACTCCTAAGCACAACTTCTCGATGTAATAATATCTTGTCTCATAATTTACAAATGTCCGACTAATGTAATAAATAGCTTGCTCTTTATGATTCTCATTTTTATGCATAAGAATTGCCCCTAGTTGAAAATATATTGCAAAGATATAAGGGTAAAAAAGGACTGGATGAAGTGGTGTAAGAAATGGTAGTGAAGCTAGATACTTCTTTATGTCATCGAAATCCTCTTGACATTCAGTTGTCTAGGAAAATGTCACCTCCTTTTATAGCAAGCGATTGAAAGGCCTGCATTTGTTTGAGATTTATGCAATGAATCATCATATAGATTGAATATTTCCTTGTAAACTACACAACTCTCTTAGATTTTTTGGAGGTGGAATCTTGATGATGAACTTTACCTTATTAGGGTCCACTTAAATGCCTCACTTGGAGACAATGAATCCTAGAATTTTTCTTGATGTGATGCCAAATACACACTTCTTAGGATTCAACCTTACCTTATGTTCAAGAAATCGATAAAAAACTTTCTCTAGAACTTCAATATGCTCAAGACGTGTTTTAGATTTAGCAATCAGATCATCCACATAATATTCAATGATTTTATGCATATAGTCATGAAATATGTACATCATGGCACGTTGATAAGTAGCTCCTACATTATTAAGTCCAAAAGGCATCACCCTATAGTAGAAAGTCCCCTAAGGTGTTGTAAATGTTGTTTTGTGTTGGTCCTCAGGATTAATTTGAATCTGATTGTATCCTGAGAAACCATCCATTAATGATAGCATTTCATGGCCTACATAAGAGTCTACGAATTGATCAATATTAGGTAGTAGAAAATCATCCTTGGGGTATGCTTTGTTTAGATCTTAAAAAGTTGGTGCATACGCGTGCCCTCCATTCAGCTTGCAAAAAGGTACCATGTTAGAGAGCCACTCTGAATAATCAATCAGGACTATGAAATTCACATCCAGTAGTTTTTGTAGCTCTTCCTTGACAATCAACATTATGATTGGATGAAGTTTCCTTAGTTTCTACTTGAAAGGCTTAGCATCTGGTGCTAAGGTAAGGTTGTCGACCACCAAATTGGTATCAAGGCCTAATATGTCCTTGTATAACCACACGAATATGTCTTTCTTCCTTGTTAATACGTCAATCATACACTCTTTCTCTTCTATGAATAAATCCTTTACAATTTTCACTATTTGTGGATTGTTCGTGTCTTGGTTAAGGTTCACATCGATATATTCTTCGATAAGCATATGGGAGCCTTACTCTAGTTGATGTGGAGTTGGGATGAGATGGATATCATCCTTCACATGCTCAAATGACTTAGAGGACTCCCCCTCTACTTTAGTATAGAAAATCAAAGCAGAGGACGATGAAGGTTGTTTTGGAATGTAAGAATTTAAATCTTGTAATAACTCTTCGAACAGTATAAATTTGGTTATGGATGATGGGGATGAAATCCTATCCATAGAAATAAGGCTAGCATCGATCAAAATAAAAATTTTCAAATCATACGGGTTACAAAGTGGGGCGAACAAGTCAACAGTGATCATATTGACTTGGTGGAAATGAGGTGTCTGCTATTCGAGGAGTGATGGCTCACTCTATTTAGGTTGCAATTGACCTAAGGTGGATGAATGATGATGTTGTAGGAGAGGCCAAGGTGGTGGTGATGGATCTGGATTAGGGTACTCATGCTCATTGTTGAAGTGAGATGGTGTGATCTATGGGAAACATATTGGTATAACACTCATCTCTATCGATGGGATCTGTAGGGGCCACATATTATTGGGGATAATCAAATATTCAAATGATCCAATCTAGGTTTGCTTCCATCTATTGGAATTCCCTAAAATCTTCATCGAATATATAATCTTCAAAATGTTCATTGGAGATGTAATCATATGGAATATGATCAATCGTGAATGTGTGCAACACATTCTACAAAAAGGCCTCATGTAAATGAGGTGCAATGTTAGGATCTAGGTACTCATCATCAGTATTATCACAATCATCATAATCATCGCTCTCCTCATCCTCTTATTCATACTCAAGAGTGAGTCATTGAAAGGTATGGTTGAAGGAAGAGTTTGAGGTAGAAGGTCTGTATCCTAGACCTGAGCGATCATGTGATTCTTGATATTCAAGTTCAACAATGTGATGTGGACCCTGCTCATGTCATCCAAGTCCGTATCCCTACCAATTGACCCTGCAAAAATATCATAAAGGAAAATCTGGGTTGGATAGATATTCTAAATTACATTAAACTCTTGTAAGGTTTTTTCATTAGGAGGAGGTGGATTAGATAAGGAATCCACTCCCCCATATATGAAATTGATCTTATCTGGTCGGGAACCCATTATGTATACTGCACCTATGGCTAAAGGTGGGCCACATAGGCGACCATAATTTCTGACAAACTCAATAGGTGGTGTAACTATGACACTTTCAATGATGTACTCATCAATGCCTAGATTGGCAATATGTACTACAACTTGGGATGGTTGGGATGATGATGGTTTAGTGGATGAGGGGGGCACTTTTGTGGCAGCTTATGGTTTAGGTGGAGGTGATGGATTCTCTCAGGTAGGTGACCCTATCTGCGAGATTATGTGTGGTGATGCTTGAGGTGGATTAGGCTTGATGGAATTGTTTGTTGATGGAGTGGGTTGAGTTGAGAATGTGAAAGGTGTTTGTGAAGTGGGTGGTGTGGCCAATGAAGTTGGTGATTGGTTAACTGGATGATCGGGTGCAATGGAAAAATGAAATGTGGTGGATGAGGGTTGACTAGAACAGATGCTTTTGGATGCAAAAGTAGGATTAACTATCAATAATTCCTCTAGGATGGGGGCTTTTGATGAAGTGATATTAGTGGGATTAATTTATATTGAACTAAGTGTGACACTGAGAGAGGGGGTGAATCAGTGTTTATTAAAAATTTAATCCAACTACAAAATCAAATCAAAATAAGCAATCACACAAACATGCATCACATAACACCAGATTTATAATGGAAACTCGATGTAGGAAAACCACTGTGTCAATGGACTTTTTGGACTCCCATCCAAATCCAGCCTCGAAAATGTTTTGTCTTTACAAATTTTTTGCAGCACTAACTACAAGGAATGACACCAACCAACTTGGACTTTAGCAACACCAACTGCAAGGAGCACCGACCCCTATTGCCAAGCACCAACCCGACAAATTTAAAAAGCTCTGATAAAAGTTTTAAATCTCATCAAAATACCCTGAGTGTTCTAGCTCAAAAATATTCTCCTCTAAAATATTTTGTCTAACCTTTTCAATATTCTCAACTCTGCACATTGATTATCTCACACCTTGCACAATTTTAAATCAAAATGCCAAAGAAAAAATTCTCCACAACATGCACCGACAGTTCTTTCTCCAAAAAATCCACTTCTCCCTTTTCTTTTAAAACATATATATGCTTCACATTAAAAAACACAACTCTTTTTTTTTAGTTACACAAAAGTACCACTCAACCATTATATTCTTAGAAACTACCAAAATTGCCAAAAAGAGCTGACAGGGTTTTTTGTAATAGTCATAACTTCCTCTTCAACTTTCCAAATAGGCTAAAAATTGAAATATATATTCTTGGATAAAAAAAATACCTTTAGTTTAAATTTCAGATTTTAAATCTTCACAGATTATTCACAATACCTTCTACAAAGTGGCCTCTGACACTGATTTTACACCTCACATAAACTAGAAAAAGTGCTCCAGAGCCATTTGCAATGCTCACCGTTTCTTATTACGGACTCCGTTTGGGCTAAAATTTAATACTTAAGCTCTTAGTATATCCATCTACCTCCAGTAAAATATTTTAGGTCTAATTCCTCACATATTTCTTAATATTACTCCCGCAAAGTGACCTCCGACGCAAATTTTACACCTGTCACATAAAGCATGAAACTGACTAACAATGCACTGGTGAAGCAACCGGCCGTTCCAACACTACAACCACACTTGATAATAATAAAAAAACCTCTAAATAGTATCTTGGTCTGTCCAACACATTCCATTGACATTGTTGCAACTTTGACAATTTTTGCAACTTTGACAATTTTGCTACTTTGACAACTTCCTGATGATTTTTGTAACTTTTACAAATTTGCACGAACAAACTATAAAAACTTCACCCGAACATCAAAAACATCCTCATAAGCATTGAACACCACTGTACATACTCCGAACAACCTCTGAACAACTATCCACTGCATCAACCTATCCATTTGAGTGTGTTGACAACAATGACAATACTATCACTACACCTTGCTCAATAATCTCCCCCTTTGGAATTGTTGGCAACACATGCACAATTTCCTGTAACTCTTCTCCCCATTTGACAACAAGACCAAAGGGCTGCTACAAACTCTCCTTGAGTCCATGCACAACATTCTCAGGCAAAAATTATTACACTTAGCAAGAATCACAAACCTGAGAAAAAGGATAAACAAAGACATAAATACTCCCCCTGAGAATGTGGCCCTGATAGCTAGTCAATGCTTGGGAAGTGTGACCACTCCAAATTTATTTTTAAGGTACTCAAATACTTCCTTGGGTAATGGTTTGGTGAAGATATCTTCTACTTACTCTGTTGTTGGAAAAAAATTCAACTTAACCTCACCTTCCACAACTTTCTCTTTGAAAAAATGATACTGGATAGCAATATGTTTTGTGCAATAATGCATAACTGGATTCTTTGAGATATTTATTGCACTTGTATTGTCACACATGATCAATATGGGCTCACTAAAATTTATTCCAATATCCTTCAAAGTTTGTTTTATCCAAAGTACCTGTGTACAACATGATGTCACTACAATATACTCTTCCTCTGCTTTGGATAACGGTACTGACTCCTAATTTTTACTATGCCACGCAACAAGATTATCACCAAGATAGAATGCACCTCCACTAGTACTCTTCCTATCATCTACACATCCTGACCAATCTGCATCTGAATACGCAATAAGGGTGAAGTCATCACCTTTTGGATACCATAACCCATACTCCATAGTACCCTTGAGGTATCGAAAAATACTCTTCATTGTTGTCACATGAGTCTCCTTGGGACTAGCCTGAAATCGTGCTACCATGCATACTACTTGCAAAATATCTGGTCTAGTAGCTGTCAAGTACAATAAGCTCCCAATCATGGATTTGTACATAGTTTGATCAACATGTGGAGATTTGTCATCCTTGCTCAACTTGCAACATGTCATCATGGGAGTGCTAACTAGCTTGCAATCCTCCATTGTGAACTTTTTCAGCATCTCTTTCACATATTTAATTTGAGAAATAAATATGCCCTTCTCCTTTTGATTAACTTGCAATCCGAGAAAATACAAAAGTTCACCAATAATTGACATTTCAAACTCTTTCTGCATCTTATTTGCTAAATATTTACACAACTCATCTATGTTGCTGCGAAATATGATATCATCTACATATACAAAAACAACAATATGCTGACCAATTTCTGTTTTGACATAAAAATTACTGTCCACCATACCTTTATTGAATCCTTCCTAAGTAAGATAATTTTCTAGCCTTGCATACCATGCTCAGGGTACTTGTTTTAACCCATATAACACTTTCTTCAACTTGCAAACCAAGTTGGGATCATCACCAAGCTGAAAACCGTCTAGATGCTCAATATAAACCTCTTCTTCAAGTTTCCCATTCAAAAATGCTGATTTCACATCCATTTTATAAACTTTGAAATTCTTGTAAACTGCTAAAGCAAGAAACATTCTAATTACCTCTAGTTTGGACACAGGTGCAAAGGTTTTATCGAAGTCAATACCTTCAACTTGCGCATACACTTTGCATACCAATATTGCTTTGTTATTGACTACTTGTCCGTCTTCATTCAATTTGTTCCGAAAGACCCATTTAGTACCGATTACATTTTTATTTGTGGGTCTTGGTACTAACTCCCAAGTCTTGTTTTTCTCGATATGATCTAATTCTTCATTTATTGCCTTTACCCAACTTTCATCTTTGCTTGCTTTGACAACATTTTTGGGCTCAATGCTAGATAGTAAAGAGTAGTTACTTACTAATATTATTCTTTTCTAAACACCAACTTTGGGGTCTCCAATTATTTGCTCTCTAGGATGATATTTTTTCCAGCTACCTATTTTGAATTTCTTGTTTTCTTCCAATTCTAAACCACTTTTCGAATCCTATGAGTCAATTCTTGGTTTCTTTTTCATTTCGTCTTCCTCATCTCCTTCAATGACCTCTTCATAAATTGGGTAGTTCTATTCATAGCTAATAACTCGTTCCCTTCCTTCATCAACTTTAACATCGATATTTTCCACAATTTTTCTTTTCCCATTTTTAGTTTTCAAACAAAGTTTGATTCCATTTCATGTAATGTCTCTTCTTCCTTGGATTCTTGTTTTTCTTTCATATTTTTTTGGGCTTTAAAAGCAGCTTCTATGTCTATGGATTTAGATTTTCCTATTCTCATATCATATGCAGTCAAAGAACCATGCATATCATCCATACTAAAAGAATTTAGATCTTTAGCTTCTTCTATAGCTGAAAATTTAGAATCAAATATTTGGGGAAGGGACCTTAATACCTTTTTCATGATGATAGAATCTTCGATTTTCTTGCCGAGTCCTCTAATCACATTAATGACTTCATTAACTCTCAGTATATATGCCTCTGTATTCTCATCCTCATTCATATTTAATTCTTCGAACTGAGCTCGATGTGTTTGTAACTTGGCCTCCTCGATTTTAACATCTCCTTCATGAATGCTATTTAGTTTGTACCATATTTTATTTGCCATTTTACAACCCATAATCTTTACCAGTTCGTTGTCCACTAATCTATACATGATAGCATTCTTTTCTTTTGAGTCATTCTCAAACAATTTCTTACCAACAACATCGGTTGGAGAAGTGGTGGATATTGTATATCCACTATTTACTGAATCCCAAATGTTGTATCCCAAAGCACAAATATATGTCTGCATCCTGAGTCTCCCAAATGCATAATTATTTTCATCAAATAATGCTGCTTTGTTTGATGAGAAGCCTTCACCACCTACCATTGTGTCACTTCCAAGATCACCCTAGATGGTTAAGCCTATTTAGGAACTTGGATCTAATACTAATTATTGAACTAAGCGTGATATTGAGAGGGGGGTAAATTAGTGTGTATTAAAAATTTAATCCAACTACGAAATCAAATAAAAATAAGCAATCACACAAACATGCATCACATAACACCAGATTTATAGTGGAAACTCGATGTGGGAAAACCACTGTGCCAATGGACTATTTGGAATCCCATACAAATCTAGCCTCGAAAATATTTGGTATTTATAATATTTTTGCGAAACCAACTGAAGGGAATGACACCAACCAACCCAGACTTTAGCAGCACCAATTGCAAGGAGCACCAACCCCTATTGCCAAGCACCGACCCCTGTTGCCAAGCATCGACCCAACAAATTTAAAAAGATCTGATAAAAGTTTTAAATCTCATAACAAGACCCTGAGTGGTATAGCTCAAAAATATTCTCCTCAAAAATATTCTATCTAACCTTTTCAATATTCTCAACTTTACACATTGATTATCTCACACCTTGCACATTTTTTCAATCAAAATGCCAAAGAAAACAATTCTTCACAACATGCACCGACAGTCCTTTCTCCAAAAAAATCCACTTCTCCCTTTTCTTTTAAAACATATATATGCTTCACATTAAAAAATGCAGCTCATTTTTTTTAGTTACACAAAAGTACCACTGAACCGTTATATTCTTAGAAACTGTCAAAATTGCCAAAAAGAGCTGATAGAGTTTTTTGTAATAGTTATAACTTTTTCCTCAAATTTCCAAATGGGCTAAAAATTGAAACATATATTATTGGATAAAATGAATACCTTCAGTTTAAATTTTAGATTTAATTTTTCATAGATTATTTGCAGTACCTCCGACAAAGTGGCCTCTAACGCTGATTTTACACCTCACATAAACTAGAAAAAGTACTCCAGAGCCATTTTTCAACGCTCACCATTTCTTCTTTCGGACTATGTTTGGGCTGAAATTTAAAAATTAAGCTCTCAGTATATCTAGATACCTCCAATAAAAAATTTGAGGTCCAATTCCTCACGGATTGCTTAATATTCCTCCCGTAAAGTGACCTCCGACGCAGATTTTACACCTGTCACATAAAGCATGAAACTGACCAACAATGCATCGGTGAAGCAACCGGTCATTCCAATACTACAACCACACTTGCTAATGATAAAAAAACCTCCAAATAGTATCTTGGGTTGTCCAACACATTCCATTGACGTTGTTGCAACTTTGAGGATTTTTGAAACTTTGATAATTTTGCTACTTTGATAACTTCCTGACGATTTTTGCAACTTTTGCAAATTTGCACGAACAACCTGTAACAACTTCACTCAAACATCAAAAAAATCATCATAAGCATTGAACACCACTGTACATACTCCAAAAAACCTTCTAAAAACTGTCCACTGCATCAACCTGTCCATCTGAGTGTGTTGACAACAATGATAATACTATCGCTGCACCTTGCTCAATAGTTTGGATGATGAGAGGTTGAATGGAAAGGTGGGTGGATAAAAGTAATGGTTTATAAGGATTTGAGATCAATTTGTAGTATTTAAAAGGCTCTCTGTCTACTTGGATGCAATGTAATTTACCCTCATGTACATATTTTAGACATTGGTGTAATGTCAAGGGCACACACTTCATCTCCCTGATCCAGGGGCATTCAAGAAGTATGTTGTATTGCATCACCCCTTCCAAGATATGGAAGAGTACATGAATAGTCTTCACCCCCACGGTGATAGGAAGAACTACATTCCCCACAGTTGAGCATAAAGTATCATTAAAGGCCCTTAAGGTGAAGGTGGATGATGTAATGTGGGATGATGGTAGGTTAAGGTGCTTGATGGTGGGAGTGTTAATGAAGTTGATGGAGGAGCCAGTGTCAATAAGTACCCTATTGAATGGATTCCTATTAATATAAGTGACTATGTGCAATGGAGGATCTGGTAAATTTTATGACACACTTTTCTCCTCAAAGTCATAAAATGCTATTGAGAGCTCCATGCATTTTTGTACACTCCCCATAAAGGTGTTGAAGGTATTAGGATATTATGATTGTACTTGGATGGATTTTAGAATCTCCATAAATGTCTCATGATGTGGGAGAGACTATTGTATTAGCTCATAAATTGATAGTTTTGCTAATGCCATTTTCAAAATTTGCATTAACTAGCTTCCTAGGGTAATGATTTGGTGAGATGGATTACTTAGATTATGGATTGGTGGAGGGGGAATGGATAGCCCTAATTGTACAGGCACACCAGGTTGTGTTGTAGGAGCTTGGGTTGTGTGATTTGCTTGTCTCTGACTATAGGTGATCACACTAATAGCCCCTACAAAACCTTGGTACAGTTGAGACACATAGTTCACTTAGTTGGGAGGAACTATAGAAGTTTATGCTCTTGTTGCTTTTTGATTTACCTCATTATGAGGAAAATGTGTCTGATATATACCAAGGTTCTGATTAGGTTGGGCTAATGAATTGTTGACTTTGATCTTTCTTGCTTCCAATAAATCTTGCACAATACCTTTAAACCCATGGCAAGTTTTGACGTCATACCCTTTTTGCCTATGATAGATGCAATATAAATGATGTCTGTAGGCCTTTGATTTCTACTTTCCAGGGTCTTTGGGTTTAATCTCTAGCAGCGTAAAAATTTGTGGCGCATACAATTTCTGAAAGACAAATGAATAGGGCTCTTGTAATGGTGTGTAATTGCATTTGGGCCTAAAATGATATTGTTGCATTTCCACAGGTTGCGTTTGGTTTTGTACCTACTATGGGGGTGGAACCACTTGATAATTCAATTATTGTGGTTGTTGTTGGTGTTGTTGGGGTTGTTGGATCTAAGCTTGGGCTTGTTGATTTGGATGTGAGGGTTGGCCCTAGACTATCTGATTAACCTGTGTGGCCTTGGATTGGCCATGGTTATTCCACTTTTGGTTCTTATTTTGCCACTCCTTTTTCTTAGGCTTTATCTCACCCTCTTGAATCTCTATTTCCTCACACTATGGCCTAGGCGAGTGCCTCATAGGATGTTCTATACTGCTGCAACTGTAGCAACAAAGAGATGGGCTTGGTACAAATATTCTTGAAAATTCTTATCAATTCTGTCATGGGGAGGGAGAATGGAATTTTTATCATAACCACCCTCCAATGGTTGTCAAAGTCATGGACCTATTCATCATCATATTACTTCAAACTAAGTAGATCGAACAATGTGGTTTTCTTCCTAACATTCAGGGTGAATCGGTCCAAGAATTGGTCCGCAAGCTGCTCAAAAGTGTAAACACTCTAATGCGGTAGGTAATTGTACCAATCCTAGGTTTCTCCCCCAAGTGTCTGAGGAAATATATATAGCATTAGTGCATCATTATTTTTGATCCTGAAACACGCACTAAAAAACATTTTCACATGCTCTCGGGGTCCTCATCCCCCTTAAATGTATCAAACTTTAGCATCTAAAAATCAGGTGGATAAGGTGGTGTAGGTATTGAAGCATGGATCGGGTGATTGAGTAGCTACCGTAAGGTGGGCTTTTGATATTGTAAACCTAGTGTCTACATGGCAAGGCTATCAATATAGTTCTATAGGAACTAGAACTTAGGATCTTCCATAGGATTAAAACCTTGGTTTACCTGTTGCTGTTGGTAGTATTGTGCATTGTAAGTGGAATGAGGATGATGGGGGATGTTAGGCTGAAATGCATGATGATATGATGGTTGATGAAGGTTTTGATATTGATGAGGTGATGGGCATGCTGACCTGATGAGTTAGTATACATATGATGAAGTGGGTTAGTTTCTATGGTAGTGGTTGGGGGGCGCAATACCCGAGATGGATCTTGGATAAAGGTGTGGGCTTGATGAGAGGTTGATGGTGGGTTTTTATCAATTATTTGCAATTGTTGTTGGGGGTGAGGGTTAATGCTATGATTAGAATTATCCAAAATCATTTGTTGCAGTTGCAAGAAAGCTTGCTACATAACAATCACAGACGATGTGGGTACAGTCACATATGAAGTGGACATTTTTGATGGTTGCAAAATAACCATGTTAGTAGATGTAGGTGGGGGGTAGGTGGCAAAAGGTATTTCCATCGAATGAGGGATGATAGGATGTGTGGGGTCCATAGGGGTGGTAGATGGAATGGATGTGGGGACCTAAAAAGCAACTTGAGTTGGCACTTCATAAAGGGGGTTGGTGCAAATGATGTTTTGAAGTGGCAAGGTGATGGGTGGTTGGCTAGATGATGATGGATGACTATCCCAGGTGGTAGTAGTCGAATCAAAAAATGGATTGGTGAAGGTTGGGTAGAACTGTTGTAGGTGTGTGAAGGTAGAATCTCGATGTAATGATGACATGGAATGATATGAGATGGTAATCGGTGGTAATTATGGAAAAAAACATAGTAGATAAATTCATATGCATCCTAACGGTGTCCATGTCTACAAGTGTGACACGACCATCCGTTGGTGTGGGTGGCTCACTCCTAAGAGTCTCAGGAATAGTGGTATGGGTAGCCTTATGCATGATATATCTAAAATAGGGACACTACTAGAGGGCCTTGCATTTAATTTTTGGGACATATTAGGGACTACACTAACTTGCCCTACCATCAAGGTATTAGGGACTTGACTAACCTAGGATGGATCCATAGAGGAGGACAACTGACTCTGAATTAATGCTAAATTTTTGGCCTGACCACGGGTCGTTACCATACGCTAGGGTGCGATGATGTATGAAATGTAAGTGTAAGTGTGTGAATACACGAGAGAGACACAATGCAAGATAATACTCAAAGTAAATAAACAAACAAGGTTTTTATTCTTAAGTTCACGCAAATTTTGATTTTTTTTTTGAATTTTGTTTTTGAAGTTTTGAAAGTTTTTGATTTTTTTGGATTTTTGAATGTTTTTGATAAAAAGAAAAAGTGATGTGCAATTTTTTTTCCTAATATGAATCTAGGATTTCACCTGTATACTCATAGTGACTAATGCTAGTGATGAAGTCTAGAAAACCATACCCACCAAAATATGGATATCAGGGAGCACAGGTCCTACCAATCCTCACCTAGCACCCCGTGGGCAGCGATACACCCTCTAAAGAGGAATGCATGCTATTTTCCATGATTAGGAGAGTTATTGGAGTCATATTTGGCCACGAATGAACAATAGTATGTTGGTGGTTGGTGATGAAATCCAGCCTAACAGTGATGAAATCCAGCCGTTGCCAATATTTATTTGAGTGTGTGAGGTTTTTTTAAACTATTGTATTATGCAAATTATGATGCAATTCTATTTTTTATGCCTAATGTAGACAACATGAAACAAAAAAAACAAACATAATCAAATCAAGGGCTAAGATGCTAATTTTAGGTGAGATCTGGTGAAGTTCTGTTGTTAGGGCCTAACCATGGGTGGGCATTTGGTTCTCATAAACTGTGTTTGCATGGTTTACCAACCATGCATAAGCATTTTGGAGATGCCAAATTGCAAGTGAGTGGTTCCAACTAAAAAAAATAGGGCAGACCAGGCCTGAACCTCAAAAATACGCCCGAGTTATTTCTAACCAGGCTATGCTGAATGATTTTTTTCCTAAATGCAGATGCAGATCCTTTATTATATTTTTTTATGTTTTATGAATTCTTGGATTGTAAATAGAAATGTCTATCCTAAGACCTAAAATGCAAATAAGGCACACAGGACAGGGACCTCTAATTTAGCCTAAATGCAAATACTAAAAACTAGGGAAAATATAAGCAAAAGGAATCATAGGGGTACAGACCCGTGTTCCTTTCACCGCTTCTTCCAGTATGCTTCCACCACAGACCCACGGTTCCATAGTATAGAAATCACCCACGTGCATTTTGACAAGCGATCCACTGCAGGTGTGTGGTTCCTCAAGTTTGAAACCGTAGGTGCACGATTTCATAGTAACGAGGCTGAACAAAAATATGTCTTGGATTTTCCAACCCGAGATCGAATCTCCACGCGCTTCCAACTCCTAAAACCTACAAATTATAGAAAATGCATATCAGTAAATCAAATCAAGCAAGGCAAAAAAAATAGGACCCTTAGGGGGTCCCACTATGATCGCCATTTCTGTAACCAAAATAACAACACCAAACAAAATAGACAAATTTGAACACTTGCAATAATAAAAGAATGATATCTCTTTGTATTAAACAAGGGAGCCTAAATCTCTCAATATTAAAAGGATATATTTTGAATTACCCCAAGTATATTGGGTGTAATATTACAATATAAAAAGTGCCCAAATGATAGAATGTGGTCTTCCAAACAATCAACTGGTGCTCTTCGTTCTTTCTACTACAACTTCATAGGGGTGAGTGGGCTTCAAGTATCCAATGCAAGGACCACTCCAGATTTGTCAACTTCTCCAAGGTACCTGTTTCCTACACACATGAAAACCAGATGAGGGTTAGTAGCACCTGCAAATCCAGATAAAGAATAATGCTATACACCCTAATTAAAAAAAACATGTAAGCCTAAAATAGAGAAAATAAATTAAATGCCTTGCTACAAACATAAACTTCTTACTGATCAGATTTAGTTTTTGTATTTGACTCTGAGAAACCATAGGTGTGCGGTGGTGACTAGAAAACTGTGTACAAGTAGTGGGAAAATAGTGCAGATGCGATTTCGACTATGGAACCATGGACGTCTGGTGCAGACTTGAAATCATAATTGCTTCAAAAAAGGAATTCCAGACTTCGGATCTTGATTCTCCTTAGGATGCGTGTAGAGCTCTGGTCCTATTCTGGTAGCTTGGTGGTACAAATGTTTAGTCTCCTTTGGTGGATGGGGTGAATGTGCCTTTATAGGCCGCTTAGGGTTTTGGAGGGAAATGAGAGGTGGCAAGCCAGGATTTCCAAGTAGCAATTCTGGGCTGCCAAATGGAGAGGGTGGTTAGAGTGAGTCACCCAGGATGTCTCACTTAACTAGGGTGAGATGGATGCAAGTGGAGTGTTAGGTGGAGGGTTGCCCCATGTGAAGAGACAAGGGGACAAAGGTGTATGAGATGTGGTAATGGATGCTGGTGGGGTGGCTAGGACACATGTCTAGTGGGTAGGCAGGGTATCCTAGGCTGATTTTCCAGATTTAATAAATTTGGAAAATAGGATAATGTGCAGGATTTATATACCTAAATATAAAATTAGGCATATAATCTTATTATGCAGGATTTTTTGTGTGGTGCCAAATGTGACATTGTTAATGACCAATTTTTGGTGTCTACAAATAACTATAAATGTATTGTAATATTATCATGTAATCATAATGTAGTACAATTGGAGTGAACCTATAGTAAGACTTTGAAACTTTAAAAAGGAGGTTAAAGTTTCAAATCCAATGGGGATAGAGTTGTATACCATGCATTGTTAATAAGAGTTTGGTTCGATAGAAGATAAATACCATCATTTATGAGGGTTGTCCCAAGAAACTATCAAAAGTAATATTACAAATGATGAACCATCATCAAGATCTTCTGGAGGTTTCTCATGTTGCATGTGACATCTCCAAACCCTAACAATGATGAATGTGCTTGTTGAACATGCAAATGACATATTGTCAATGACAAGCCAACATACTTAGAACAAAATATGTTCCCTCTTGAAAGGAAAATTCTTTTTTCCCAAGGTTCGAGTATGCCAGGTCTTGGTTAGTATGGATAAAACCAAAGGTCATTGATAGTTTTTCCTTCAAGGGGCCTTTGTTGGTATGACTCAAAGAAATAAATTCTTGGGCACAATATTTTAAAATCAAATGTTTAACTATCTAAAAATAATTCCACTACATGGATATTACAACATATGTGAGCTGAGTAAAATTGAAACTAAGCAAGAGAAAGATAAATTTTAAACCATGCCAATTGTAGTTGCCCAATCCATATATATTGCACTCATATTTTATTGTATATAACAACAATGATTCACTTGCAAATATATGAGATTTCAAATTGCACGATAACAATTCTTTTGCAAATATATGAAAATTTCAATTGCACCTAAATCATTTATGCACAATTAAAACTTTCATATATTTGCAAGTGAAACATTGCTATGCAATTTAAAATCTCATATATTTGCAAATGAATCATTGCAATGCAATTTTATATATTTGCAAATAAATCATTGATGTGCAATTAAAAATTTCATATATTTGCAAGTGAAACATTGTTGTGCAATTTAAAATCTCATATATTTGCAAATGAATCATTGTCAGGCAATTAAAATTTTTATATATTTGTAAATGAATCATTGATGTGCAAGTAAAAATTTCATATATTTGCAAATAAATTATTGATGTGCAATTGAAACTTTCATATATTTGCAAGAGAATCATTGTCGTGCAATTTAAAATCTCATATATTTGGAAGATAATCATTGTCATGCAATTTAAAATCTCATATATTTGCAAGTGAATCGTTGTTGATACAATAAAATATGAGTGAAATATATGGATTGGGCAGCTATAGTTGGCATGGTTTAAAATTTATCTTTCTCTTGCTTAGTTTCAATTCTGTTAAGCTCACATTTATTGTAATATCCAAGTAGTGGAATTGTTTACAAATAATTAAATATTTGATTCTAAAATATTGTGCCCAAGAATTTATTTATGTGAGTCATACAAGCAAAGATCCCTTAAAGCAATAACTATCAACGACCCCTAAGTTTATCCACACTGACCAAGATATGAAATACCTAAACCTTGGGGGAAAAGGATTTCTCTTTCAAGAGGGAACCTATTTTGTTCCAAGTATGTTGGCTTACCCTTGACAATGTGTCATTTGCACATTTGACATAAATGATGTTATAAGGGGGGGCTAACTCTAAAATTTAAGTTTTCTTGGTATATTATTCATGTTACACTCTTGACTATAAAAAATGGAACCAAAGGTTATCATCACTAGATCCAAGTCATCTATGGGTGGCATTGAGTTTCTTAGCATTTCCCCATACAGGAGATCCAAAGCTGATAAAGGTAAACCTAGTACTCCTCAAACTTACAATAGTTATTCTAGAGCTATTATCCCTTTTGTAAATCCTTTTTCCATTCAAGACCCACCAATGGAAGCTTCTACTCCATGGTTAGTAGGAAGTAGTCCTTTGAATATACTATGGCCTGCACATGATATGACTAAGAATTCTAAAATATATCTCCCTAGGTATAGGCATTATGGAACAAGATTATCTAAAGAACATATACAAGCATACAAATACACCTTAATTCGTTTACAAATTGAACATGGGGATGCAGTTTGTAGGATGTTCCACACACATTGGATGAGTTTACATATTATTGGTCTATTAATTTAGCTTCAGGTTCTATTACTTCATAGGCTCAGTTAAAAATAGCATTTATTAACCATTTTAGATTACTTGTTAGCCTAGTTGTGATCAATCATCAGTTTTCTTCTGCCCATAGGGAACCTTATGAACCCCTACGATTATTCAACATTAGGTTCCATAAATTATACACCAAGTTGATGGCACCTTACACCCTAACAACTGAAGCAACCATATGAATTTATCATAGAGCTTTGGACCCATTAAATTCTATTTTTATGAGGAGAGCCTTGCAAATCACAACCTTACCCATGGAATATAGTGAGGCTTTAAATATTGAACAACAATTAATACCTCAATATTTTTATTTGGGTTAATTACCTACCCTTATATAATCAGGAGTTTATAGTTAGACACCACTAATAAATCAAGACCATACACAACACCTTCCCATGCTAAAACCATTACCAAGAGTCATGTATCTAAACCATAATCAACCCTTTAATATGGCATCTTTGAATCAAATGATGCCTAATATGAGCAATCAACAAACAATTCCAAAATATTTGGATGATCAACTGACCAAAAAAACGTTCTTATTTTTAATCATACACATCTTGAAAATAATGAACCAACCTTAACCCCATTTCTAAATACTTGTGCATCCACAAATAATGTAACAAGTCAACTAGGACCAAGCCAACCTAATAACTCAAATTCTCAGTTAGACAACACACAAAGGTGTTAGCTTTTGAAGCTTTAATACTTAATGTAAATCACCACAAGAAAATAATCATAGGATCTAATATAATGAAGTTGCAATATAATGAATCAAATAATAACTCATAAACAACAATACTCACAGAATAATCATATAAACATGCTCACAATATTGCACATGAAAATATTGAAAATACTATTGAATAAAGGTCTACTAATGCAAGCATAAAGCTTTGCATGTTCGATGATAATTACAATGCTTTGTCACAAATATATAATTGTATGTGACTCTTCATATGTTGCACTCTTGACCTTCACTCTTCTTTACAACTCTTCACTTTCCTATTCTAAGGACACATGTGCACACTTACATATTAGACACTTGTGCACATTTACACTCATAACACTTGCACACATATTTACATGACACTTGTGCATTTCCTGCACATTATTACATTACATAAAATATTAACTCACTCACTAATCTAAGACACAACCCTAATCTAATATTTACAATAATGTACCAAGGTGGTACATTGTCATGTACCAAATAATGTAATATTCTCCAACACCCCCTTGTATTACATTATTTGGTTATTGAAGACTTTAGTCTTCAATATGATCTTCATCCTTCATGTGACTTTGATCTTTATCTTGTTCTCCTCCTTCTTGCTTGTCTTCATCTTTGATTTCAACTTCATGTTCTTTAGTCTTTGTACTTTCTTGAGCTTTCACATTGTCATTAGATTCTTGCAAAAGAATCTTTCGCTTTACCTTTGTCCTTCACATCATATGTCTCTTTTTGTATAGAAACTTTTGAACATTCACTTAAAGCATCATGATAAGATTTTGAATTAGATGGCCTTGGAATATCAATGTTGCAAGAAGAATGAAATATCTTTTCTAAAAAATATTCATCTACTTTTGCTTTCTTCTTAAGAGATTCAATCAACTCCTTTTGTTTCATGTTCTCTTCTTTATGAAACTTGAGTGTAAGCAATGCCATATAAATTATGCTACCAATATCTAAAGGTATCATAATACTATCCTTTCCATCATCAATCACTTCAAAAATTCTTGCATGTAGATAGTATTCAAATATTTCAAAGTTTTCTTCTATAGCTTCACTATAAATCAATTTTGAAACTAGATCTAATTTTCCTTCAGTTTTTGCAAGCAAATTTTTTATTCCAAATTTTATGACATTTACTTTTTCTTTTTGTATCAAAAATTCAATGATTCTTTTGAAGTAGACATCCTTGTGACTCCCTAGGTTTAAGTAATTCAAAGTTTCTAAATTTTCCAAAAACCTATGAAGTAGAATCCCTTATGTCTCCCTAATTAATTAGAAACTAGAAAATAAGAATTTTATAAATTTAATATTCCTAAATTTGAAGTAGACTTCCTTATCTCTCCAAAGTTAAATAATTTGCAAAAATTCTATAAGCTTTGAATTTGAAATAATAAAACTTTCAAATATTAAAATCTCCAAAAAAATTGAATTTAATAATCCCTATTACTACTTATCACTCCAAAAAATTTAAGGATAAACAAAACTCTAATTAAACTATTAATAAGCTTATCTCTCCAAATAAATCTCAAAAATTAAAACTTAACTTCCAATACTACTTATCACTCCAAAGAACTTAAAAATAAATTAAAAACTTTATTATGCTAATAACACACTTATCTCTCCAAAATAACTTTAGAAAACTTTATAAAAATAAAAAATAAAAAATAAACTCCTTATCACTCCTAACTTTAGATAAATTAAAAAACTAATTTAATTTATCTAGTAAACCCAAATTTTACCTCCTTGAGGGCGTGTCTCTTTATGGTGACTTTGGCGTTGGAATTTTAAAAAATACTTCATTGTGCTTCTTGGCTCGAGTGTGTGAGAATGTGATGAAGACCTTGTGTGGGCCACTGCTTAAAACCTTTTAGGATGAGCATTACTAACTTTATCCTTTGCCGTACTTGCCTCAATGTGTCATCTAGGAAGTTTACATGGTGTTCTAGTTGGCGCTCAATGTTCCAATGCTTGTAGCGTTCAATCGTTTCACTTTCCTTGGTGCTTGAACTATCTAATTGACACTCAAATATGGCATTTGGTTTTCTAATGGTTGGCTTCTACTTTCAACGTCCAAGTGACTCTTTATTTTTCTAGCTCTTACACTCTTCCAACGTCCAAATTTCACTTGACTTTTACACTTCCCTTTGGTCATTTTTTTTGTGATGCTTCAATGCTTCTTTTGGATTGCAAGGATGATGCTTCAATGTTCTTTTAGAACTACAAGGGTGACACTTTGTGGGTTGTGATGATGACACTTCTATGCTGGTATTTGGCTTAGATTACGTAGGACTGCATTGTATTTAACTTAGATTACCTAGAGCTATGCTATGTTTGGATTAGGTTGCTTAGGAATGCACTATGTTTGACTTAGGTTGGATCTCTTAAACTTCAACATTATGTCCTATTTTATAATATATATTCTCCCATTAATGTTGCATTCACTTTCTTCCAATACTTACTCTTTGTTCTAATCTTCTTGTTCTTATTATTGTAGGTGCAGGTGCTACTATGACTTCTAGCTCTTATCTGGTGTAGGATATTTAAACCTTTGATAACACCTTTATCTCCTTTGCAATGGCTATGCTCTAATAATACTAAGATCACTAACAATTAGATGTACCTTTAATGCTTAGACTTAGGCTATTTTTTCTTCAACCTTGCTACTGTCTATACATCTATATGAGCTATTCAATAATATTTTGTTGTCTTCAAATCTATCCTGAACCTACAAATTTAATCTTGTTGCTTTGCATAGTATACTATTTATTCTTGGATAAATATCCTTGTATCAAGGTTATATTGCCTTATGCTATAAAAAATCTTAAACTATGACCTCCAATTCAAAAGTTGTTCCACAACTTTCAAACTCTTTCTTACTTGCATTCAAATGCTACCTCTATGGTGGTGTCTTCAAACTTGTTGTTATTTAAGCTTGTTACCTTCTATTTTACTTCCTTACTATTTGTACTATCTCAATGCTCTTCTACCTTGAAGCTTGTTGCCTTCAATCCTAGACTGAATACTATCTTCAAATCTTCTTGCTACCTTTAACTCTTCAATTTGTTGCCTTGTTGATTTGTCTTTTTTGCTTGCTTTCACTTATAGAATAATGGTTTCTTTTCTTCCTAATGACTAGTATTATTTTTTATGATGGACCTCCTTCTATGGGTCTAATTCCATTATCTATATTTAATGATATCTTCCTCAATGGGTCTCCTATCTCTTCTTCAATAGGCTTATCCTCTAATGGTGATGATTGTCCCAAATTTGGAGTATGTATTCTTGCTGGAGCTCTTCTAACAAGTCTTTTTAATCTCTGTCTTCTATGCTACCTTGCTTTCGATCTTAGGCTTCTTTTCACCTCTTATAAAATATTTTTCCTTATAAATCCTTCCTTTCTCAATCAAATATAACCTCTTTTCTACTAGGGCCACTTATCTCCACTATGGACCTATTTCTCTAAAGGGTCTCAAATCTCTGGTTCTTTGAACTCTATATTTTAATATTGGTCTCTTCTCTTGGACCAATTTGTCAAGGTATATAGGACTTGAATCATTGAAATTTTATCAAGGTATTTTACTTAAGACTTGAATCAATATCAATATCAAGGTCTATCTTCAAGACCTAGATCAATCTTATAGACTACCTTCTATTTTGAATAGTTTTTTGGAATAGGTAAACTCAATATATCTTATCAAGGTCAATATCTTAATGACCTAAATTTTTTATCAAGGTCTATATTTGAGACCTAAAACTTTTATCAAGGTCTATATTTAAGACCTGAAACTTTTGATAGTTTGCAACTCAAATCAATCCTTGCTTGAGGAAAGCCTTCAGCCTTCTAGCACATGAAGATGAAAGTCTTCTCTATCTACTATAGGAAGATTATAAAATTTAAAAGATCAATTTTCACTAAAGCAATATCTTAGATAGCTTTCTATAGCATTACCTAAGAATCCAATATCTACATTAGGATGACAATCTCCTGAATGACCAACTTTCTCCTTTGTTGGTTCTTCCTGCAATCTTCAATCTAAAAAAAACTTCAATCAATAATTATTCTCTTTCCTTGAGAGAAATACCAATATCAAGGGATTCTTGTCCCTTGAATACCTTTTGTTATATATTCCCTAAATAATCAACTATCTTCAAGTTGATTTCCTAGTCTTCACTAGTTGTTCTTCAACCTAGTGGAAAGACTCCTTGATCTTCACTGGTTATTCTTCAACCTAGTGGAAAGACTCTAGCTTATTTTATAATTGCAACTTAAAAAATCCTGTGCAAACAACCTTGTTGTGGATCTGATACCACTGTTAGATTTTGAATATTTAATACTTAATGTAAATCACCACAAGAAAATAATCACAAGATCTAATATAATGAAGTTGTAATATAATGAATCAAATAATAATTCATAAACAACAATACTCATAAAATAATCATATAAACATGCTCACAATATTGGACATGAAAAATACTAAAAATACTATTGAATAAAGGTCTACTAATGCAAGCATAAAACTTTGCATATTCGATGATAATTACAATGCTTTATCACAAATATATAATTGTATGTGACTCTTCATATGTTGCACTCTTGACCTTCACTCTTATTTAAAACTCTTCACTTTCCTATTCTAAGGACACATGTGCACACTTACATATTAGACACTTGTGCACATTTACACTCATAACACTTGCACACATATTTACATGACACTTGTGTATTTCTTACACATTATTACATTACATAAAATATTAACTCACTCACTAATCTAAGACACAATCCTAATCTAATATTTACAATAATATACCAAGGTGGTACATTGTCATGTACCAAATAATGTAATATTCTCTAACCAAAGAATGGTTCAAAAATTGAGTAATGATATGCTTCAATTACAAAGGCAAGTTACTCAAAACCCATTGACAAATAACAATTAGAATAAGAAGTTTAACTTCCAAAGGCCTAATCACTAATGGAATACTCACCCAAATAATAAATTTTCAAATTCTATTTTCAACCAAAATCAATAAAATAATAACCTAGACACTTCAGTGAATTTGATAGATCTTCCTTTTCCCAATTGGTGTAGGGTCCATTCCACAACTCAACATGGTGAAACTAATTGTTAAGAGTTTAAAATTGCTTTGGATATTTTCCAAAAGGAAATGGAAAATTTGGAGTTAACACCCACTAATGAGGATTCTAAGAGTCAAGTTAAGCTAATTAGAATAAAATGACAACCTTAGTTTTAGAGACATACAAACTCTTAGGAGCGAATGAAGAGGAACCCAAAGAATACTTGGCAGAAGAGGTGTAAGCTTATCTCTAGTTTCAAAGAGGTAACAATTGTATTCTTTGGAGTAAAGGTAAAACACAATTGAACTCTTCCACACATCCTAACAAAAATTCCATCCCACATGATGAGCAAGCCAACAAAAACCCAGTACCATCTAAAGATCTCTTAATTATTATGCAACTAAAAATAAATGCACCATTACAATAGACGAAAAATCATAGAATAAAATAAATCTAAATATAATATTATTTAAGACATTTATAAAACCAAGGCAATAATTTCTTTATTTGAGGTAGCTCAATTGTTTGACCAAAAATATGTGTTGCTTATAACTCTCTCTAACCAAAATAGAAATATTTGACAAAAGGCTACTAATTCTTAGGTATCCATATATAAAGAAAAGGTATAATCCCTTCATTTTATCTTGAGTATTAGACTTACTGGAAAAAACTTACATAATTGTCTTATGGTCCTAGGTGCTTCTGGTAATGTGATGTCATATGTAGTCAACAAAAAATTAGGATTGACCTATACTCCCTCGAACAAGAAGGTGGTTCAATTAGATAGGAAAAAGGTAAATGTGGTTGGGGTGCTGAAATAGGTACATATAAAGTTGGCTGCTACATCCATGATACAAAAATGTATCAATATCCAATTTGTGGATATCCTAGATGCATATGGGATGTTGATAAGTCATGATTGGTCAAGAAAATTGAATGGTTATATGACAATAATTTTTTCACATATGTGGCTTCCTTGGTGTGGCATAACCAATTATATTCGAATGGAAATAGAGCCATGGTTGAAGGAGCTCATCATTAAGTACATAAACATTAATGAGATTCTATACAATGAACCATAATTTGGAGTTTACACTATGGCAATGGAAACTAGACCTAAATATAATAATCCAGAAGTAGAGACCCATCCAAGTAAATAGAAAGCAATTGAAGATCAATTATGGACTCTCAAGTTTGATGGATCAAAATGTAAGCAAGGCAATGATATTGAAATTAAATTGGTCAAACCCAAAGTTAAATCATATCTTGCTACTTATCGACTGTAGTTCCCTTGCACCTATAATTCTATTGAGTATGAGACCTTGATTCGTGGATTATAGTTTACCATCATGAAGGGAGTCAAATATGTACAGGTCATGGGAGATTATGAGTTGGTGATTTAACAAGTTAAAAATAGGAAAGCCTATCATGACAAATATATCTTAAATTACCGTAGTTTAATCAAAAAGTTTTATGCCTTTAATATCCAAACCATATCATGCAAAAGAACCACACAGTAGATTCATTGGTCATAGCAGCAAACACCTTAGAACTAGTTGCTCATTCCAAGATAAAGCAATATCTATACTAGACAATGAATAAATGTTTTATGTATTTAAAGATGATAAATATATAGTTGATTTTTTTGCTAACTCTGGTATATTTTAAACATAGATCGTAGATGAGGAGGACACGAATAGTGTAGAATTGGATGAAGAAGGTCAATTGAATTTGAAAACAAACACCATTCCTAAAGGTATGATTTCTTTGGAACATTTTTTTGATATATATTATCATTACCATAAACACCAAATTTCTTCATTTGAAAAGGGATCATACAAAGCATATAATCTAGGAGATGTTGAGAATCCCTAAAATGTTTTCTTAGGAAAGGCTTGTACTGATGAGGGAAAAAGGAGATATTTCATGCCCTAAAGGATTATCAATATGTTATAGCATGGACTTACAAATATTTGAAAACCTATGATACGTCCATAATTACCCATACCATTAATTTGAAGCCTGGAACAAAGCCCTTTCAATAAAAATAGAGACTAGTTAATTCAATACTAGGGCCTCTCATTCTTAAAGAGAGACAAAAACTATTGGCAGCCCACATCATTTTCCTAGTAAGACAATCTACTTAGGTTGCAAATTTGGTACTAGTTTGTAAGAAGAATGGAGAAATAAGACTATGTGTAAATTTTAGAAATCTCAATAGAGCATCCAAGAAAGATAATTATCCCTTCCCTTCCTTGGATGAAATACTACAAATAATGAATGTCTTTCAAATGATGTATTTTTGATATGGTTACTCAGGGTACAATCAAGTAATGATAGACCCCAAGGACAAGATCAAATATGCATTTACTACTAAATGGGAAATATTTGAATATGGGAGTATACCATTTGGTCTAATTAATATAGAAGCAACTTTCCAAAGAGCTATGGACGTTGCCTTTAAGGACCTCATTGGAAAATGCTTTGTGATATACATGGATGACCTCTCCGTCTTTTCTAAAAAGCATGTAGACCATGTGAAAGACTTAAGAAGGGTACTATAGAGATGTCAAGAGCATAGAATTTCATGAATCCCAAAAAATGCATTTTTGGAGTCACAAAAGGAAAAATCCTAGGGCATGTCATTTTAGAAGTTAGTATTTCCATTGATCTAAAAAGAATTAAAGTAATTCAAAAAATCCCTCTCCTTGAAAGCAAAAAGGTGTTGAAGTCTTTTTTTGGCAAAATTAATTTTGTATGAAAATTTATTTCTAGCTTTGTAGAAATAGTCTAGCCTATAAATGCGATGCTTAAAAAGGATGCTAATATTATATATATTGGGGAAGCAAAAACTGCTTTTTAGAAAGTTAAAAAACAATCATGAATGGTTATGTATTAATCAATATTGATTATAGATAACCTTTTTATATTTATTCATTTGGATCTGAGCATTCAAATATTGGTGTTTTAACTCAAAGGAAGGAGGTTGGAGATGAGAGAACAATAGATTTTATAATATCACCATTGAAGGATGCTCAACTAAAAATATATAGTCATTGACAAACAAGCTTTTTCTTTGATCAAAGCTATGAACAAATTTTGACACTATATCTTACATAGCAAAGTATTTGCAATAGTGCCTAATTCGACTATTAAAATAATGTTGAATCTAAATAAGCTAGGAGAGTGTATAAGCACGTGGATGTTTATCTTGCAAGAGTTTGATATAGAATTTTAGCCTATGAGAATGGTTAGAGGACAAGGATTGAGTAAAACATTGGCCGAACTTGACTCAGATTTCATGCCATCAATTTTTTGTGGGAGATATTACAAATAATGAGTGGTATTGGGACATCATTTATTATTTTGTAAATGGAGTATATCCTGGTCACTTAAATTACATATAAAGGAGAGCGTTGTGTCTCAAAAGTGCAAATTTCGTGGTAAAATCAAACACTTTATACCAAAAAAATCATGAGAGAATCTACCTGAGATGCTTAAACAAGCAAGAAGTTTTTGAAGTCCTAATATATTTTTATTAAAAATATGGAACAAGACACAGCTCAAGAAATTCCACAACACACCAAATATTGAGAGCTAGCTACTACTGGCCCCACGTCTTTAAATATGCACATGCACATGTTCAATATTGTCATATTTTCTAGATTACAATACATCAAGAAAGGAATTCGCCCATGCCATTACAACCAGTGATTGAAGCTCACCCGTTTGCACAATGGAGATTGGACTTTATTGGCACCATTAATCATAATTCATTAGCTAACCATAAATTCATCTTGAATGCCACTGATTATTGCATCCACTGAACAGAGGCTTAAGCATCCAATAATTGCAAAACCAAGGTCATGATCCAATTCCTTGAAGATAATATTATGACTAGGTTTGGGATGCCATATGCTATGGTATGTGATAATGAGCCTGCTTTCTCTTCTTTACAATTTGCTAAATGGGCTTATGATAATAAGGTAATTCTAAAATTTTCTTCTAATTACTATCCTCAAGGTAATGGAGTAGCAAAATCAACTAACAAAAATATTTTAGAAATAATTAAGAAAAAATTGGACAAAAATCCTAGGAAATGGTATAATAGAGTAGGAATATGAAGAGTCTCAAGAAGAGTGAAGACCAAGAGTACTCCATATGAAGAGTGACATTCCATTATATATGTCTATGTGTGTGTGTGTGTGAGACATAATGTAGAGTTAGAGTATGTGGAAGTATGGTGTATTGGAGATATTTATTCTATATGAGTGTAGACTCGAAATTTTCATACCCCTTTCCTTCAGGTTAATGGATTCACACATTTAAGGGGGATGGGAAAATAAGGGATATACACCTCAGATGAGAAGCACTTGTGTCATGCTCTCTTTGATGATAGTTGATTAATTTTTAGTGGGTTCACCAGAAAACACTTTGTGGTGGTTTCCACACCTATGCAGTGTGAAAGTTTTAGTGAGTTATTTACTTGACGTACACCTGTAGTTTAGGCAAAATGCAACTATGCCTAGGCTAAATGCAATTCTGCTTTCATGAAGACAACACACAATGAACTAGGATATTTCTATAACTAAAGTATGATGCAATAGATCTATGGATGCAAAACGATAATTTTATGCTACCATATGTATATATATATATATTTGTATTTTTGATGTATTATGAAACAAATCTACAAAATGGAATGCACAAAATTGATAAAGAATTGAAAAACTAAATCAAAATTGAAGTAATTAACTACTTACCTAATCTAGATGGTTGAAGAAGACATATTCTCTATTTTTATTACAGATTCACACCATGTAAATTAATTTCGCTCTTTTCTGTGCGATTTCACAGATTTTTAGTTCTGAGAGCAAAAATGTCGATTCTAGAGTGAATTTGCAATGAACCTGAAAACTATCAAATAAAAATATTACAAATGGGAGTTAGGATTCGGGGATCTATATAAGCCACTAGAGTTTTGATCTTGTGGTCATAGCAGTTAGATCCCTTTGGTATTTTTAACCAACCGTATATGAAAGTGAAAAATCATGAGATTTTAATTGTAAATGATAAAAGGAAACTATGATGCAATGATAGAATGAAGTAATCTATGATGTAATATGCAATATGAAATAATGTAAATCCAAAATGCACTCTTACAATAGTAAATCTAAAAATCAAATTGCCTCGAGCATAGGATTTTCATGATTTCGCTGACTCTACAACAAATTTGCTTTAAAATGAGTGAATTTGTAGTCTGAGGAATTTGACCCGCAAAAATGCTTGATTTAAATCAAAGCGTAAGGTTTTATGTAAAATCGACTGCAAAAAATTTCAAAATTCAACTATGCTTACAATGCTTAGCTAGATGTTGCAAAGTAGCTAGTAGCCAAGGATGGTAGGCTGCTGGTGAAACAATGGCTTCGTCCTTTGTAATCTGTGACTTCACTTTCAACCAAAAATAAAACTTCTATGTTGTTCTTTGCATGAGACTTCACCATTAGGGGTATTTGAAGAGCCAAAGAGCTATTTTTATATATTTTTTTTAGCACAAGGGGGAAATTAGTTGGGTTAATTTAGGACTGTCGTTCGACTACTAACCCAGGCTGGGCAAATTGCCAATCTAGGAATATTTGTAAGCCAACTCTGGGAGCCGACCTAGCAGAAATAATGGGAAATAAATTCCATTGAAACGGAATCTTGGCAGGTTTCCAAATTTAGGAAAGCTGCAAGATTTGTAAATTTTACTTTCGATCACGCATATTTACTCTATTTTGAGCGAATTCGTGGGGGGTGCGAAATCACTCAAAATAGAGCAAAATCGCTAAAAAGAGAGTGAAATCGCTTGAAGCGAAGAAAAACTGCAAAAGGATAATAAATAAATTATTAAAATTAGCATTTGGTGAGAAAGGAAGGATGAAAACCTAATTTTGGGGATTTAGGGAATTTTGTTGTGAGTCAAAATTTCGTGTCTATATTTTGCCCCCTCTTTTGTGCATTTATAAGTACTAAATGTGTCAAAGAAAAGTGTAGACATGCTAGGTGAAAATTTTATTGATGAAAGAAAAGGGTAGATGGTTTAGGGTAAAATATCGACATAAATAGGTCGTTATATTATTATTACATGTAAATCAATGCGAAATGACAAAGGAAGAACCGATTGGGATAGGGTTAAAATAAGGAATAGGGTAAAACCATAATTCATTTTTACTACACAAGTTAGGGAAAAGGGCTTTGGAGAAAATGGCACGTCCAATTCAAAGGGTTGACATCGTGTGAACTATGGGTGATCAAGCAGATCTGAGTGTACAGGTAAGCTCGATTTAAGATTTTATTTTAAATTTTGCTTTTCATTTTGAATTTCATCATCAAAATATGTATTTTTGTCAAATTTAGGGTCGCACAACCATCATGATGAATTTGTACCCTAGGTAGCGAATTCCCGTCGTGATCACTCGATTCAGTAGGGATGCACAAATTTGTGAGATACCTTACAAATTCATTGCAAACCCTACAAAATTGCATCAATCCCTATGAATTTGATAAAATCGCTTGCTAAAGGTTGCTAGGCACAAAAACGCTCAACATGCAATGAATATGATTAAATGAAAGCAAATTTGCACTATTGTACTTATGAATTTTTAATTTAATATTTAAATTTTTTATAGATGTACTATTTGATTGATTTATGTGTTTTTACTGCAGTATGGTATGCTCGAGAACCGAGAATGGTGAATAAAGGACTATGAAGCTCAGTTGGGAGTCTTAGACTAGACGGATAGAGAGTGACTCCATTAGGTGGGGTTATTGGATATAGCAGAGATACTTCGAGTCAAGATGGATATGGCTCTGCTGGCGACTTTAATAGAGCGATGGTACCCAAAATATTCTATGTTTTTGTTACCAATAGGGGAGGTGACCATTACTTTAGAGGACGTGTAGCTCATCCTTAAGATTCTAATCAGAGGAATGGGTGTCTACCAATCTACCTCATAGGCAAGGGCCATGGAGCAGCTGACCAGAGATCCTCAATTTTTTGTTAATTAGAGCGGTATCAATGTAAACCACTTAGCAGAGACTAAGAGTGTGACTATACTGATAACAGTAATAAGTGTAGTTGTTTTTGGCTTGATATATGTCCATATGAGTAGATGCCATCTACCATGGGCATTGGCTAGAGTTGTGGTAGAGATGAGGGACACAGGGAGATGCTTCATGTGGGGCCTCTTCACCTTGTGTCACCTATATAGGACATTATGGAATGTTGTGTATAGGAACCATAGCTACATTATGGTCACTACTTTGCTCCAAGTATGGTGTTGGGAGCATATTGCAGTGAGAAGGCCCAATGAATTAAGCTTGGAGGAGCTAGATGATGGTCATTTAGTTGTATATCGATGGGATCCAGTGAGAGGGAACTGTAGAGGGTGGTGGGGAGGATTGGATTCAGTGAGGTGAGCATTTGATAAGCTACTATCTCATCAGATTGTGTGGAGACCTTAGAGGGTGCATCTAGGGTGGGTGATAGATGGATTAAATCTTGCTCAGGTGTAGTGGATTCAATGGTTGTAGTTTAAGAAGGGAGAGATGGAGTTGTATCGATTTGATCGAGTACAGTGTTAGTTTGGGATGGTACATGGTATATCGAAATTGAGGTATATTTGGTTATTATGGGTGACATGAGATACTACTACCATAGTATGAGAGCCAGATATCACTCACTTTTAGGAGTCAAAGGTAGATGATGCTCCTATTATGAGTTTTGATGTGGAGGATGCAGGGGTTGAGGATGGCTATGATGATTGGTATGACATGGTGGTAAGACCCCAAGGTCTTACTATAAAAGTATTAACAAATTAATATAAATGTAATCGCAGGTCACTCAAATGGGGTTCTCTTGTAATCGCTTTGCCACTATAGGGGGCTCCCTCCTTTAGAATCTATATTATTCTTCTTCTTATTGGATGATTTGATATGGATGGCCAACCTAATATATATATCTACCCTAAAGCTACGTTGGTGAAGAGACATGATGGTTCATGTATGAAGAGACGTGATGGTTCACGTTATGAAGGGTTGTGATGGTTTACTTTATAAATTAATAATATAATAATTAAATGATTAATAATACTAACTAATACTAACTAATAATGTTAGGATTGAGGATCCTAACATGCCATCCTCCTTAAAAAGAGCTTTGTCCTCAAAGCTCAAAGTGAGAAGCTTTGTCCTTTGTTTTCCAAGAAGGATTTGTGTAAGTTATTTGACTCTTTTAATGGCATCCTTTCGTAGGTAGAGATATCGAGAAGGATGAAGCATTAGCGGGGGTTGCCAAGAACAATAGTAGAATCTCCCTTAGGAAAATCATGATGACGATGGGAGGGCAACCCTTGGGGTTCCTCAAATACTTTAGAATGATGCATCAAAAGTGATGGTAATGATTTCATATCCTTTTTTGGTTCCTTGGTAGAGCCAACGGAGGAGTGTGTAGTCACTCTGCGTTGGTTCCGAATAGGTTTGGTCATATGGCAAGAACTCACTATTGGTGAGGAAGGTATGTGTAGGTCTTGTAGAGTGCATGTTTGGCTAGAATTGATCACTTTGGGTATGTCTACCTCATCCTTTCTTGGTACATAAATCACTTCTTGCACATCAACCTCATTGTATTCATTGCGGTGAGTAGGTGCACTGGTTGCTTTGGACACAACTACCTCATATGCTTGCTCTATGGAGAGACATGGATCAACTTCCTTCAATAAATACAATGTTAGTGTAGCACATTTATGGTGGGGTCCAAATTGTTCATCACAATTATCATAGAGTCCTTTTGCTCGTCGTTCCTTCATCTCCTCAAAGCTAAGATGTTTAATTTGTAAAGTTTGATTAGATTTGGGGGTTGTGTAAGTGCTTTGTGCCCTTCCATTATGCATAGGTTTGGGAGTGATGTAAGTGGTCGACGATTTTTCCATAAGTGGTTTCCCTAATTTTTGTTGTGCATTGATTTTATCTTCAGCTAATTTTGCTAATCCAGAGGTCTGCATCATGGTATAGGGATTGAACCTTGTCACCTCCATTCTAATTTCCTCTTTTAATCCCCTAATGAAGCCATTGATGAGAATTGATTCATCCAATATTGTGTTGTGTTTGGTGATATCCTCAAACCGAGTTTGATACTCACACACAGAAGTGATTTGATGATGATATTTGAGCAATTACCACATGACTGGGTCCCACATGGCTCTGATACCAAATGGTAAGACCCCAAGGTATTACTATAAAATTAATATAAATGTAATCACAGGCCACTCAAAGGGGGTTCCCTTGTAATCACTATGCCACTATAGGGGGCTTCCTCATTTAGTATCTATATTATTCTTCTTCTTATTGGATGATTTGATATTGATGGCCAACCTAATATATATATCTACCCTAAAGATATGTTGGTGAAGAGACGTGATGGTTCATGTATGAAGAGACGTGATGGTTCACTTTATGAAGGGTTGTGATGGTTTACTTTACAAGTTAATAATATAATAATTAAATGATTAATAATACTAACTAATACTAACTAATAATGTTAGGATTGAGGATCCTAACACATGGTCAGACCCTAGAGGATTATTGTGGAGCTACCAAGTGATACTCAGATAGTATAGGTAGCTCGATAGGTTGCACACTAGAGAGTTGAGTAGGGGATCCCATCAAGGTGTAAGCTAACTTAGAGGTTCATGGTAGGGGAGAGGTCAAGGTAGAGGTATATGGAGAGGCTTGAGCAAAGTAATAGGTCCAGGGCTAGACCAGAGGTAGGAGGTAGTCCTAGATATAAGGAGGTCTCACAAAAGATAGAGGAGGCTCCCAAAAAGGAGGAGAAAGTAACAGAAGAGATGGAGACTAATGCTACTAGGGGTAAGGGGGATTAGTAATGGACTACTACCTTGGAGGTCGAGGTGACTACTTTGAGGGCTAAAGAAACATCTGATAGGACCTAGATGTAGGAGTTGGAGACACAAATTGCTTAGGACCGAGTTGAGGTGCAACATATTAGGAGTGAACCTTCTTCTAGTAGACCTGCACTGTGGAGTAGTAGCAATGTGCAGTGTCAAAAACAAGAGTTGGAAAAATTATTTTAGTGGGAGGCTTTCTACTGAGGCTTGTACTACCAGGTAGTGATAGAGGGTCAGAGGATACCATTACCTCCAAACATGGCTCCTAGTCAAAGTTAGAGTGGGACTCGATCTGGTTCATGGACGATGACTCAGTTGTGAACATGTCTCCATCCAAGCCACCATCGGGAGATAGATGGTACAATAAAGGCTCTCAATTTTGACCTATTTTGTGACATTCTATCCTAGTGATTGAGTATGCCAATTTTTTGATTGTGGCATACCAGTTGACCTCTATGTATCTCTTTTCTCGATATTAATATCATACTGCTATTTTGTTATTGTGTTTATGCAACCATATTTGTTGATTTTGATGATCATACCTAATGATGAATATGGTTATGTGTTAGTTTTTAGTGCACCATTTTATCATGCTCAATAAAGATATTAAAGGAAAAACAAAGTGTGACTTGATGTAGTGTAATGTGATTTGATTTTTGTAGAAAAGGTAATTGATATTTTGTGGAAAGTGTAATTGTTGAAAAAGTGTGATAGGAAACATATCCTTGTGATTTTGATCAGTCAACAATAGAACTCGAGGATGTGACCATAAAAGGAGATTGCTCCTCGTGTTGGTCATGAAGCGAATCCTGTATGAGATTTTGTTGATATGTTGACATCGAAGGATTATGATCCAAAAGTAGTTTGAGATTATTGATTGAAATTGATATGATTGATGATAAGTAATGTTGTGACCTTAAGATTGATTTTCGATTAAAACTTAAGGAAATAGGATAGAATGTGATTGATTTTGAACATGAAAAATGGGATAGAGGACTTGCACTAGGCATAATATTCCTAGTGTGAAGTAGATGAAACAATTTTACTAGAGTTATCTCAAGCCATCATCGCGAAGTCTTTGTGCAACTACATGACCAAGCATCTATGTATGATCGATGCAAAGTTATTTTTTTATTTATTTTTGTTTTTGTATGATGAGACAAATGACTAAACATACATTATAATGTGATGGTAGATATGTAATGCAAGACTAACTGGTCATTTTAGCCTTAATTGCTTAGGCTAATAGTCATACAAATCCATGAAGATATAGTGACTTCAGCTAATAAAAAATCAAGGAGAATCTTGGTCATTTCAGGATGAAATCAAGTTTATCAAGAACCAATGTGTGTGATTCATGCATTATTTTCCCATATTGATCTTAATTATGATGCAAATATCTCAAGGATAAAATGTGTGTGTTGATGAAGTTTATTTACCAATTTTGAGTGAGGTAATGATGCAAACCAACTAAAAAACCATTGTTTGTTCCAATGATGAGTTCATTTACCTTAATTTTATATGTGGTTAGACTTAATTTCATTGTAATACAAGCCACCAAAACCTAGCTAATCCATAAGCGAACATTGGTTTGTACAAAAGAAGGTCGCTAATGTGACAGACATATCACCAGGTGTAAGACTACCTCATTCCCAAGAGTATTTCATTCAACCCATTGCTATAAAGGGGATCATCCCATGAATTTTGAGTAACTAAGGATTTTGGGTATTCAATCTCATTACCCGCTCCTTTTCTTTTGATTCATTTGATTACAGATTTTTGCTCATTTTTAATGATGAACAAAGGGATTTTATTGCTTGCCTTTTTTTTCAAGGGATACTTGCTCATTTTAGTGGAGGAGCAAGGGATTTATTCGGGTAGGGGGGAGCTTGTCCTTTTTCCAATTATCAACATTCTAGACCATGCACATAATAGGATAGCAGGGGAAACTTTTTGCTTAAGGAGCAAAACTACTATGCAACATCATCTTTCCTTGTGCAAAATTATTTTTAAAATGTGTAAACGTGTTTTGGTTCAAAAGTGGCAGAATCATTTCCCAAAACTCAAAATTTTTCTTAATGAGAAGTGTGTTTTGATTCCAGATATTTTAATCAATATCCAGAATCAAGATTTTATTAAAATTATGAATCTAGTGAGTGGTTCAAGATAAACTCTGAATTGTTTCAAAAAGGACCAAGATTGACTATGAATCTTAATAGCATCTGTCTAATATTTAAACAACATAATAAATGGATGTGACTATATGCCGTGTGAAATTAGACCAAAAATAATTATGGTTGTGCAATGAATGCAGCTATATGATAGGCGATTGTGAAATGCTTGAGATTATAGAATGAGCTACATGCAACAAATGCAAAATGCAAAATGGTTATGTACAATGATGAGACATGAATTTATGCATAGTATATTTTAAGGTGCATTATGTTCATTGGCTCCTTAAGATCTTTTCTGTCTAATGTGGCCAAATGATATGCACCTGATCCAAATTTAGTAGTTATGATAAATGGACCTAACCAATTTGGTTGAAATTTTTCTTTGAGATCCGTTCGAGCATTGGTGTTCTTCTGATTTTCTTTGAGGACTAAGTCACCAACCTCAAAAGATCTAGTATGAACTTTCTTTGAGTATGATATTTTGAGTTTCTATTGATATGCGTGAAGATGCTCTAAAGCATTTATGTGCTTCTCATCTAGCAATTCTAGTTGACTTAATCGTCCAACACAATATTAATCTTCTACTTCAAAATATTGAAGTAAAAGTCCCTGAAGAAGGTACTTCAAGCTCAAAATAAAATACGGTTTTAGTGCCATAGACCATGACAAAAGGGGAAGCACCTATGGGGGTTCGACCACTAGTTTGATAAGACCATAAGGTTGGATATAACTATATGTGCCAATCTCAACCCGATTTATTAACCAATATATTTAATATTTTGATTAAAGTTTTATTAGATGCTTCAGCTTGGCCATTTCCTTGTGGGTAATAAGGAGTGGACCATCTATGCTGGAATTTGTATTTTACACAAATTTTTTTAATATATATATATTTTTAAAGCAAGTTCTATTATCGGAGATAAGCGTAGAGGGAATCCCAAATCTATAGATGATTTGATTAAAAATTAATTTAAAGACTTGAGTTCTTATGCAAGAAGCCAATGACATGACTTCTACCCATTTTGTAAATTACTCAGTTACTGTTATGATGAACGTATGACCATCGAATGAAATCGGATTAATCTTCCCAATGATGTCGAAGTCCCATTTTGAAAAATGCCAAGAGGAAGAAATAGCTTGAAGATCTTGAGTAGGGGCATGAACAAGATTTGCATGTCACTGATATTTGTCACATCAACACACATAATCATTAGAATATTTATCCATGGAGGGTCAGAAATAACCCATTCGTAGGAGTTTTTTGGATATAACATTACCACTAAAATGGCCTTCGTAAGATCCATCATGAAATTTGCTTAGTACCTTTTGATATTCTTCTTGGCTGATACATCTTAGAAGGATACCTTCAAAATATCTCTTATAAAGGGTATTTCCTATGATAATGAAGCAAGTGACTTGTTTAAGCAGAAGTCTACCTTGGTTCCTATCTAGACCATTTGAGAGTGTGCTATTCTGGATAAAGTTAAGGATATTTTGCATACCATAGTTCTGGTGATTTTTCTTCAATTGTGAAGATATACAAGGGTGCTAGGCAAGATTCTAGTGAGGTAGGCTCTTGAAGTTGATGAATGATGATAGTAGCATGGTAATCATCCAACTCCAAAGGAATGAGGGAGACGGCTTCTGCCATAGCATCCGTAGAATGATAAGTAGTGCAAGGGATAACTTTAATAGTAACTTTTCTCTAATAAAGATATAATATTTAAGATAAATTCTTTGTAAGGATGGAGTTTCTCATCTCGGGTATGGTAGATATTATTAATTTGGTTTACCACAAGTTGTGAGTCTCCAAAAACTAATAGGATTTTAGTATTCAGAGTTAAAACCGCTCGCAAGCCAAGGATTGAGGCCTCATATTCTACCATGTTATTTATACCAGTAAATTGGAGTTTGAAAGATAATGTAATAAGTTATTTCTATGGAGACACTAATATAATGCCTGCACCTATGCCACTCATGCAACAGGCTCCATCAAAAACAAATACCAAGAGTCTGTATGATCATCCTCTAAATTAAGGCATTCATCTCAAAATTCTATGTTTAAGGGATGAGTCGATTCAAGATGAGCAACAACAATTTGATCTGCTATAACTTGATCTTTAATGGAATTTTGACCAATAAAGGTTAGGTCAAATTTGTTCAAGGTGAGAATCCATTTTGCTACCTGTCCTGATAGGTAAGGCCTACTCATAAAATATCTTAATGGATCAAATTTTGCTATGACGAATGTTCTTTGACTAAGCATATAGTGACATATTTTTTGAGTGGAAAACACAACAACTAAGCAAAGGTTTTCTAGGGGTGCGTAGCGAGTTTCATAACTTACCAATTTTTTGCTAATGTAGTAAATGGCTCATTCTTTCTTTTCTTCATCATGTTGGGTGAGCATTGCCCCTAATGCAAGTTATGAAGCAAAAATATATAGGATAAAATGTTGTTTTGGTCTAGGAGGGGTAAGAACTGGGGGCATAAGTAAGTATTGTTTAATATTTTCAAAGGATTCTTGACATTCATCATCCCAATTAAAAGGGGTGTCTTTCTTAAGTAGCTTAAGAAAAGGTTGACATTTTTTTGCTAATTTGTCAATGAAACAATGAATGGATTGAAGTTTATCACGTAGACTTTGAAGCTCTGTCAAATTCTTCAACGATGGTATGTTTATAATAGCATAAATTTTAATAGGGTCTATCTCTATTCCTTGCATGGACACAATAAGACCCAATAATTTACCAAATTTTACCCCAAAAACATATTTATCCAAGTTTAGATGGACTTTGTATTCGCAAAGTCTATTGAACACTCGTCGTAGGTTAGGGATGTGATCTTCCTCTTTAATAGAGCGAGAGATAATATCATTGACATAATCATGCAAAATTTCATACATCATGTCATGAAACACATATGTCATGGCTCATTGATAAGTCACACCTACATTCTTTAAACCAAAGGGTATTACTTTCCAACAAAAATTTCCCCAAGGTGTAATGAAGGTAGTCTTAAGTTGGTCCTCTAGTGCTATACAAATTTTATTGTATCCTAAAAATCCATCCATAAGGGATAAAATCCCACTTCCTGCTGTGAAATCAACAATTTGATCCATGTTAGGAAGAGGAAATTCATCCTTGGGACATGCGGTATTGATGTCCCTAAAATAAGTACATACCTTGATTTTGGTAGCCTCATTTTTAGATACTAGAATAATTGTTACAACCCTAATATAGCTTAGTCGGCTATATTCCTATTTTCATTAATTGTTCATTGATTTATTATTACAAATAGAAGTAGGGTTGATTTAATTTGATTTATCTATCATAAATTATATCATTTGCATATTTGCAAGGACTAAGCCCTCCTTAGTGGCAACGGAATTAGCCCTCCTAAAGTGGAAAGCAATTATTCATTTCCCTTCTACATATCTCTATTCGAATTGTTTGTATGATTGGAATCCACCAAGTGGTATCAAAGCACTTTCCTGGAGGTTGGAATAAATTATACTAGGAAAAACAAGATAGAGAAAGCAAAATTTTTGCTAGAATAATCGAATTAAAACGTGCACAGGTGCTTGTTATTGTCCACTCCTAACAACAGTGCAATTTTTTTCTATCTCTTAAGACAACTAGGAAAGCAATGCTTCAATCCAATTATTATCCATTTAGCTCGACCGAGTGTTGATTGTCTAGAGCGGATTTCATCTAGCATAAAATCCCTAGCGTCATTCACATCTAGCACAACCCACCAGATGTATCCCAACATGCATATCAATTAATACTAGCACTATCGTCTAATTGAGTTAGGTTCACATCTTCACCAAATTGCATGCTAGACGTAGTATGGGATCAAGGTTTCATTCCTAACACCATAGGGAAGAGGGAATTCACAATATCAAAACACATCATCAGTCCATTTTTTACCACTATCCAAGAAGCAGATGATTAATATACCATCATCGAATCAGACTGTTGTGTCATCGAAAGTATGACAATAGAAACAATTACGAGGGTTGAATCATAGTAAGGTTCCATCGATGTTAAATTCCCAATGTTTGGGTATCACGTGGAGTAAATTCACACGTAATCAGGTTTATCACACTTGCAATTGAGTGAGGGAATTTCTTCATAAGTCATTCTCAGGGTATCGCATCATTTCCACAAACATCGTACCTAGAAAATATGTCATCCAATCAAATGCCAGGTAACCCAAAAAACCTAATAATTTTCTAAGGTTTGGTGATTAAATTTTAGCTTAGGGTATGTTACTTTATTCCACATTGGCCTGGGAGTTTGGTATTTGCACTTTATATTTGCACTCACGCACTAAGTAGTTCTTGGCTTAGGCCACACAAACCCTTTCTCCACACGTACCCCATTTTCATGAACTATTTGATCTTATCCTGCTCCAAGTGTCATACGCTCCATGGTATTTGCCCTATACACATTTTTGATTTGTACTTGAGTGTCATGTCATCGTTCTTCAGGTTCTATCTAGCCTGCATTGTATAGTCATCCTTCAGTATCCTTCTTATTCTGTCATGTCTTCCATTCCCTTGGTTCCCATATTGTCTACGTGGTGATATGTTTCTCTTCCATCGCTTAGCGTATAGTCACATCAGGTCTTGTTAGCGAGGTGTCATGTATTTTGCCCATCGAGTCAGATAAATATTCAATGGTTACCTCATGTTCGTCACTTAGCGTGTATCCGCATTAGGTCTTGTCAGAATGGTGTTGTGTCTCCCATACTTTGAGTCAGGTATTTTCAGCATTCACTAGTCGAGTTAGTTTAATATTCATTGATTACCTAGATGGGGTCATTAAGTTGGTATCGTCTATTCACTAGCATTATCAACTAGCCATTGAAACAGGCCTATTATGTACCAAATACTACTGATAGTCATTGGTGAATACCCAATTAGCATCCTCTAGCCATTGAAATTCAAATCACATAGTCAATCCATTGTTAAAAATTGACCAACCATGAGAAACAAGGAACTAGCAGTTGAAGTTTGAATTATCAAACCTAAAATCACGTTGCAGTTGGGGTGACAAGCAAGTCGATAACAACCAAATTTTTGTAGAAATTTTCAAATTTTGACATGAAAGACAAAAAATTGAAGGGATTAACACTACAAGTAGAACTCTGTAATAAAATTCTAGTTCTTTTTGACAACTTGTAGCAGTAATTCAAATTGGATAAAGCAAGTGCATGAGTGGCAGGTGGACTAAAGGACCAAACGGGCGATTATCGAGCACAAATATTACAAATGAAGGACTCCCAAGATCACCAAGAAGACCTCCATGAAACAAAGGTACACAATACAACTCTCCCTTATGCATTAACAACTTTGATCCCAACCATCCCATTATTAACTCCATGGCCCCTTCCAACTCATCCCATGAAAATATCACAAATGAGGAAATAGAAAACACCAATGATAATAACCAAGATGTCCACTCCAGTATATCTCAACTAGTGACTAGTATGAACGCCATGAATGCAATGTTGTGACAAGTTTTGGGGAGATAAAACCAAGAAGCCCCTCATTCCCCACATAACTACCATAGAAGGCATGCTAGTGAGGATCAAGATACAGAGGAAGATTATCAACAAGCAAGATGGCCTACAAGTGTTAATATCCCATACATTGATATGCCTACCTTTGAGGTTAGTGATCCATGTGGTTGGATAACTAAAATGGAAGGCATTTTAGAACTATATCAGGTTCCCAAATCCGAAAAAGTTCCTTATGCTTCCTCCAAACTGGGTATAGAAGCTTACCAATGGTTTGCTTGGAAAAAACATCAACATAGTCAACCCATCATATGGCATGAATTCAAGAAGATTTTTCTCAAAATATTTGATGAAGGGAGTTCATCCTCGTACATGGTTCATTTGTTGGCACTTAAACAAATTGGTTCAGTAAGGGATTATATTTCAGAATTCACTAGTCTTCTCTCTTATATAGGAGACTTACCATTCGATGTGGTGGTATCATCTTTTAGACATGGTTTGAAAGAGAATATTAAAATTGAAGTAGACTTACATGATCCATACTATTTAGATGAAAATATAAATATTGCTAAGTTGGTTGAGAAAAAGGTGCAGAATCTGACACCCTTCAGACATGACTCCTATAATCGTCCTCAATATCACAATAATTCCTTTCGTAGAAATGATCAACCATCAAGATATTACTACTATAAATATTGCAATCACCATCCAAAATATCAAGCATGTATACCAAGATAAAATTTTCAAATAGAATATGATAACACAGAAGACGAAGAAGAAGAAGAGGATATCATTTCACATGACTCTCCCATACCCAAAGAACAAAGTGAACAAAATGAAGCAACATGTGATGAAGACACTATGGCTATCTCAGTACATGCTCTTATGGGATTAAAAACTCACCATACAATCAAGGTACCATGATTCATTCGATAGAAGAGGATAAATGTGTTAATCGATTCAGGTAGTACTCATAACTTTATTGACATAAAAACTGCAAAGGCATTGAACTTATACATTCACTCCTCTAATCAAGATAAGTTTTAAGTTTTGGTTGCAAATGGAGAAAATGCTCAATGTATTGGTAGAAAATCTTCAGTGTCAATACAAATGGGAAGTTATACTTGGCAGGGAACTCTTTTTGTTATGAGTTTAGGAAATTTAGAGGTTATTTTAGGAGTTGAATGGTTAGAAAAATTGGACACGGTTAGTTTTAATTTCAGAAAACTATTTGTGGAATGGAAAGAAAATGGAAGGACTATTCACCTTCAAGGAATTACAACTCCTCCATAAAAAGTAGTGAGTTATCAATACATGAAGAAAATATTTAGGAAAAGCAAGCACAAGTTATCCCTGAAATTCACTCAAAAGATCTTGAGGATATTATGGCTAACTATGATGATGTTTTACAAGAACCAAAAGGACTACCTCCCAAATGATCTCATGACCATGCCATACACCTAGTTCCAGGAAGTCTCCCTCCTAATGTCCGTCCTTATCATTACCCTCAACCTCAAAAAATAGAAATTAAGAAAATTGTCCAAGAACTTTTAGAACATGGAGTCATTCGTCATAGCACTAGTCCTTATTCTTCACCAATGGTTTTGGCCCATTGTAAGGATAATTCTTGGCATATGTGTCTTGATTTTTGGCCTCTCAATAAAATCACCATCAAAGATAAGTTTCATATTCCTGTCATTGATGATTTATTAGATGAATTGCATGGTGCAAATTTTTTTACAAAGTTGGATTTACGCTCTGATTTTCACCAAATTAGAGTTAGAGAGGAGGACATTCCTAAAATCGCCTTTCGTACTCATGAAGGTCACTATGAATTCTTGGTCATGCCTTTTGGTCTCACTAATAACCTGCCCATATTCCAAAGTCTCATGAACCATGTGTTTCACCCATTCCTTCACAAATTTGTCTTAGTATTCTTTGATGACATTCTCATATATAGTAAAACATGGAAGGATCATTTGATGCATGTGGGAAAGGTTCTTCATGTATTACACAAGGAATAAATTTTTATCAAATGCTCTAAATGCTCTTATGGTGTTCATGAAGTTGAGTATTTGGGTCATATATTTTCTCATGAAGGTGTTAAAGTGGATCATAATAAGATTAAGGCCATTCAAGATTGGCCTTTACCTAAAACCATAAAGAAACTTCATGGTTTTTTGGGTCTTACCGGCTACTATCACAATTTTGTGCACAAATATGGTAAAATTGCAGCTCCTCTCATAGATCTCACAAAAAAGGATGCTTTTCATTGGTCTAAAGCAGCCACTCAAGCCTTCACATGTCTCAAAGAAGTAATGTGTACTACTCCAATTTTGGCAACCCTAGATTTTCACAAACCATTTGTGATTGAATGTGATGCTTCATGAATATGTATTGGGTTAGTAATAATGCAGGAAGGGCATCCCTCAACATTCAAAAGTAAAAAAATTTTGGGTAAGAATTTGGGAAGGTCCACATATGAGAAATAAATGTTGGCTATTCTACATGCGGTTGAGAAATGGAGACACTACTTAATCAGTAGTCGCTTTATTATTAAAAAAAATCATAGTAGTCTCAAGCATTTTTTAGAACAATGATTTTCTTATCCAGAGCAAAACAAATGGTTAAAAAAATTATTGGGATATGATTTTATTATCGAATATAAGAAAGGGAAATAAAATGTGGTAGTAGATGCATTATCACATAAATATGAAGATGAAGTGGTTATCAATGCTATTTCAGGTCCATGTTCCCAATGGGTTTCTCAGCTCCAAGAGGAATGGTTGTCAAATACAGAAACTGCTCAAATAATTTAGGAATTGATGTTAGGATCATCCAAGCATCCTCATTTTTCCTATGATGACAAGGTATTAAGAAGAAAGAATCGCATTTACATTCCCTACAATTCTACAATCAAATCTAGGTTTTTAGAAGAATCACATGCTTCTTTATCAGTAGGACATTCAGGATTTTTTAAGACATATATGCAGGTAAAATATTCCTTTTATTGGAAAGGATTAAAATATGAGGTCAAAACATGGATGGTTGAATGCAAAGTATGCCATTGTAATAAGGGTGAAACAGTCAAATCTCCAGGATTGCTTCAACCACTACCTATTCCAGATCGTCAATGGAAACATATTTCAATGGATTTTATTGAAGGTCTTCCTAAATCAGAAGGTAAAATAATAATTTTTGTGGTAGTGTATCACCTCTCCAAGTATGCTCACTTTAATGCTCTACAACATCCATTTTCAGCAAGCAAAATGGCTAAGGTATTTATGGACTCAATTTTCAAATTGCATGGAATACCTAAAAATATTGTAAGTGATCATGATCCCATATTTACTAGTAATTTTTGAAAAGAATTATTTCATCTTAGTGGTACCAAGTTGAATATATCTTTTGCATACCATCCTTAAATAGATGGCCAAATTGAGATAGTTAAAAAATATCTGGGAACCTATCTAAGATGTTTTTTTCAAGATAAACAATATCAATGGAGTCAATGGCTTTCCTTGGAAGAACGGTGGTACAACACTTTGTACCATTATTCCATCAATATGTCTCCATTTGAAGCATTGTATGGAGTCAAACCACTAGCAATAGCATATTATATTCTAGCTTCTTCCAAAGTGGCCCAAGTAGATGATTGGTTCCAACACCGGTAGTCAATGCTCAATATTCTCAAAGATAATTTGGTCCAAGCACAAAATTGCATGAAGCAGCAATAAGACACACACTGTTCTAAAAGAAATTTTAGTATAGGTGATCAACCCTACAAATAATTGTCATTGAATATCAAGATCAATCAGAAGTTGGATCCAAGATTTTATGGTCCTTAAAAAATAGTGCGCCACATAGGAGAAGTGGCATATCAACTAGGGCTTCCTCCCTCATCCCGTATACATATAGTATTTTATGTTTCATGTATCAAAAATGTGATTGGAAAAAAAGTTCATTCTTAGTTGGAATTACTAGTACTTGATGAAGAAGGACATATATATCTCCAGCCTGAAGCAATTTTACAAAGCATAGCACATATGCTGAGATCCCGTCACATCAAAGAATTTCTCATCAAATGGTAGGATCTACCAGAATAATATGCTACATTGGAACCGAAAAGTATTTTCCAATCATTTCCAGATTTGAGGACAAAGCTTTTTGAGGAGGAGAGCCATATAATAACTCTAATATAGCTTAGTTGGCTATATTCCTATTATCATTAATTGTTCATTGATTTATTATTACAAATAGAAGTAGGATTGATTTACTTTTATTTATCTATCATAAATTATATCATTTGCATATTTGCAAGGACTAAGCCCTCCTTAGTGGTGAAAGACTTAGCCCTCCTAAAGTGGCAAACAATTATTCATTTATGTTCCACATATCTCTATTCAAATCCATTTTAAAATTAGTAGGAGCAAGCGAGACACCCATTTCTTGGACTTCTTCTAGGGATAGTTTTAACAATTCATCTTGTGTAGTTGATGTTTGAACATGGGCTATACATGAGATGCATCCATCAAAGAAGAAACCATTCTGCATGATATCATCATGAGGGATATCATAAAAGACATCCCATTTTACACATTCATCTAGAGTGGAAATTATTTTTGGATGAACCACCAAAAGCATATTGCAAGAGAAAAGGGGAGATCTCTTTCCCTTTTTAATTTCTTTCAAACGTTGTTGATTTTCTAAATATTCACTATATGTGATCAGATGATCATCCTCATCAAAGGGGAATGGCTAGGATTTTTTAGGAATACAGGCAATACTTCATCAAGCAAGCCATTCCTCAACATCAAAAAGGCTCGTGTATGCCACCATCTAAACTACCTAAAACTTTTTCTCTATACCCCATGTCACACATGATTTGCTTGAATTTTATATACCTATCTAAGAAATAACATTGGGTAAAACTATTTTCATCAAAGATAAAGCCTATTCATCCAACAATAATCTTATTCCCGCAAAATCATCCATAAATAAAGGTGCAATTACCAACATGATATATGCTTCCTTTATTACGAGGTAACCCTATTGTGCACGGGGATGGCAGTAATTGAGACAAGACAATGGAGTCTTGTATGGTAAAATTATCATGTTCAATCGGGGCTATAATGGTGGGTAAACCTGGTAATATTTCATTTGTGAGAGAGTGCATTGTAGAGGGATACTTGGTGTTAGAAGGTGGAGATGTGTTAGAAGGATGTGGTTGATCAAGTATTGGTAAGAATTGATTAAACGAATTAGGTGCTAATAATGATAGAGGTAGATAAAAAGGAACATCAATAGGTTCAGCCATAGCACACATTTCAAAAGGTCTAGGATCACCATGAATGGTGACCAATTGATTTTTAAATTTAAATTTCATGCATTGATGCAAGGTAGAGGGGACTGCTCTCATTGCATCAATCCAAGGGCATCCTAGAATAATGTTGTATGATGTTGGGTAGGATACAACATAAATGGAAGTGTTCAAAATTCTAGGACCAACTTGTAGTGGGATAGACATCACACCACAAGATTCTTGGATTTCATCATTAAAGGCTTTGATGATCATATCGGTTCTCCTTAGATCCTCATTTCTAAATCCAAACCTCTTAAAAAAGTTATAAGTACAAATATTCAGAGATGATCCATTATCAATCAACACTCTTTTAACACAAACATCCCCAATTAATGTTGTTATATACAGAGGGTTATCCCAGTGTAAAATTTGAGGAGGAATGTCTTTATCATGAAAATCAATAAAGTCTACTCCATGATATGCTAGAACATCAACCATAGTGTTCGACTCTATATCTTGAGGTACCATAATTTGACTTAGGATTTTCATCAATTCTTCCCTATGAATGGGGGAAGATCTAAATAAGTCGAGAAGGAAAATTCTAGCTGTTGTATTAGCTAGTTGTTCGTTGATATTGAAGGGTATCTTCTGCTGAGGTTTAAATAGGTTGTTTCCCTTATGAGGTACCTTCAAGACAAAAGGTGGTGGAGCCAAATTACTTGATTGAGTTATAGGTATTTGATATTAAGAAGCTTGATATTGAGCCTATTGTCTAGTTATGGCCCCAATCATACCTTTTGTGTTGCTTGGTTGATGAAGTGGTTGTGTAGTGGTAAGTGAAATGGATGAGTTAAATTGAATGGGATGTGGTTTTGCAGTTTTTTTTTGATCTATAGGAAGTAATTATCATGAAGAATGGTGAATTGATAGCACTCTCAAAAATGGTTCTTCAGGAATTAACAAATCTGTAATAGGTAATATTGGATCTGACTCATCTTTTGAGTTGTTAACATGAAGAGAATTAATATCTATCTTTGATTCTGATTCACTTTCTGTGTGTTCAAGAGATAAAGTTTTGAGCTCTTTTCCTTGAATTTTTTTTATTGTAACTATAGATTGTGTAGGCAAAAGTACAATTTGTGAAGGCTATGGTGGTAGGATATTACCAATTAGTCCCACATAACATATTGGATGAGGCACTTTTTTATAATCTAGTTGATTCACTGCTTCCTTACCATGATTAAGTAATGGACTTTGGAATATGTCTAGATTTTGTTTGGCATTTTGTGCCTGCTTTGTTTGCATATTTGTTGGAGGATTGAAGTTTTATGGAGGATTATCTACTTCCAGATTACCATTGTCAATTATATCTTGAAATAAATGTTTCAACCTTTTACAAGTATTTTTTGGGTGACCATCAACTCAATGAAAATCATAGTGTTGATCTAGTCTATACCAAGGTTGAGAGGTATCCGGTTGCCAAATTTTTGGTAATTCTATCAAACCTCTTTCTAGTAATTGAGGTAATACCATTGACAAGGATTGATTTAGCTTTGTAGAACTTTGTGGTGGAAGTTTTTATGGTGCTTTAGACATAAATTTCTTTGCAGCATCTACAACATTAACATTTGTAGGGGGTCTATTATCTATAACTCCATCTCCTACCACATGTTTATTTTTATATTGATTTTTAGATGATTTATCCTCCTATTTTCTCTTAAGTTGTCCCCTTCTAATAAGAGCTTCTTCTACTCTTCTTGCCAAATCAATGATTGATCAAAAGAAGTTATGGTGGCAGTTGCTAGTTTGTAAAATAATTGCTCTTGTAAGTTCCCAATGAAGATGTAAGTTCCCAATGAAGATCTGTAGAATCTCTTTTGGAGGTAGGGTAAAATATAATTTACCCAAGATTTTCCTCCATCTAGCTAGAAATTTTGTAAAACTTTCTTATTTTCCTTGTTTTAAATTATACAAGTCTTTAATTGTTATATGCCTCTCTATGTAGGCACCAAATTGATGCACAAATAATTCTACAGTTTCTTCAAAATTTATTAAGGAATGTGTTGGCAAATAATAATACCATTATAAAGCCATATCCCCTAGATTTTTAGGAAACATTTTAAGTAGTAACATATCATTCTAAGAAATATCGTGACATGTTGTTCTAAACATATGAAGATGCTCGATCGGGTCTTCAATCCCTTTATAGATTGGAAGGATTGGTATGGGAAAGTGTTTGGGATATGGTTTAGCTACAATAATGGGATCCAATGGTTGATTGCACATTTCCTTATAACTATATGTAGGATTATAAGGATCTATGTGGTCTAATTGAGAAGCTAATTATATGACTATAGTTTCAATATGATGGGGTTACCCATTGTGCATGTTTTGTACCACTATGTTTGCATAAGGAGGATAATAGGTCGCTTGTGCTGTCAAATAAGGAGTTGGAATGGTGACACTATTTTACATATGATTGGAAAAAGTAGGATTAGTATGCCCATAGGGAGGTGCATTTTGCTAAAAAGTTGTCTGAAAAGAAGTAGGGATTTGCAAATGCATCATGTGCATATTTTGATTTCTTTGAGATGTAGAAGCTTGGGCAAACCGATTGTTGAGATATTGAGAAAGAAAATTATTAGTAGTAGAAGGAGGTGGTTGTTTTTAGTAGAAATAGTTGTAGTAGCAAAATAAATAGGTCTATGTTGAGGCACTACTGATGCTTGAATTTATGAGCGAATATCTTGAGAATGCAAAACATGGGAAGTGCTAAGGGGAGGATCACCATGTTGAAAAGGAGGTAGGTTATATGAAGAGGCACTTGCATGCATTTCTGGTTGTGGGTGAAGTTGAAAGGCTTCTTCCAAATTTGCTTCAATCAAAAAATTGCCCTTCACAATATGGACTTCTAACACAAAGTTATTGGTGAGATTATGATGACTGTGGCTTAAGAAACCCCAAAAGTGCTATGTAGATTCAAAATGAATGGCCCCCTTAGGTCCTACTTTAGGTTCAAATGGATCAAGAGTTTCTTCTTCTTCAATTTGTTCTACTTGTGCTATTTGTTCTCCTTGTTTTTTTTTGCTTCTATTTCAATATTTTGGTCGTTAGGGTTTTCAGTACCCAACTCTTCTTCAGAGCCAATTGTAATATGCTTACCATCCCTTAAATATTTAGGCATCTTTTATTGATGCTATTTTAAGTTTTTTTTTCTTATTTTTTTTGTTTTGATTTTTTTTAGATTGGTTTTTTTTTACTAGATACTTGTAGAAATTTTAATAATAAAAGTTAGGTTAATAGTTTAATCCTCTCAAAAGAGCTTATGGATGTCGTTAATTGACTCTAATTCTTCTACGATCATATAATGCTCTTCTTCAAAGGTAATTTTTTTTTTCAAACGGAGGACAAAATGGACAAGAGTGAGATCTCTAGTAACAGAAGTAGGGGGTTGAAATTGTAGTTCATGAAAAAAAATCCCGAAAGATTACCGATCTAGGTGCCTTATTATATCTTATGTTTTGTTCTAGAGTTACCTCCTTGTCTTCTAGGTATGCTAGAAACTTGTGAATAGTTAATGAATCTTTGAAATAACTTTCCCAAGGGTATATTGTTGAGTGAGCACTAGCCCTTTTATTTGCTAACCAATGCTCACAAATTATTTTAATTTCAAAGTAAGGGGAGTAGTAGTTCACACCTAAAGCTTTTGTTATATCAATTATCTTGATTTTACTTAGTTTTTATGACCTTCTCTTAACAAGATCAAGGTTATGCCACAAATCACCCCAATGTTCTTTGTCATTTCTATAAATAATATCGACTTCTTGTTCTATAAATTCTTTCCTAAGGTCTATGAGCACGGATTCCCTAAAACTATTGTCCACCATTTAATTATTTAATTATTTTTTATAATTTATTGTATCTTTTTTTTAGAGAAAACAAAGTAAAAAGTGAGAAGAATACTATACAAAAGTCTTTATCCTAACTAAAAAGTTGTAGGCCAAGTTTTCTTGTTTTAATTTAGGTATTCACATGGATGCCCACATGTAGACACTTGGTGATGAAGTACAAGTAGTGATGAAGCCCAGGTTCTACCAATACTCACCCAGTTCACTGTGGTCAGTGATACACCTCAAAGAGATGCGTGTTATTTTCCATGGTTATGATAGTTGTTGGATCGGTTGAATTTTAATATTGTTTAAAGTTTTAAGTTTTTTGGGCACAGGCAAAAGGATAATTCATTTTCAAAGGTCCGTATCCCCTTCACTATGTCCATTATGTCCATACCAACCGAAGTTATGGAAAAGTATGTCAGATGTGATTATTTTTAAGGAATGATATAAAAAGATAAAAATGTGAATCGATTCAATTCAAAAATTATCTTTTTATATGCTTTAATCTAAGACAAACAAATTTTAATGGTCTTTTTAGTTTTTTTTTAAAACAAAAGAAAATAGAAAAAGCAAGTGGTGGTGTTTTCATGTCGGGTTCACCAAAGAATGTAGACTCAAAATTTTTGCACCCCTTTACTTCAGGCTAATGGATCCACATCTAGAAGGGAGATGACAAAATAAGGGATCTACACCTCAGACAAGAAGCACTTGTGTCATGCTATTTTAGGTGATTGTCGATGAATTATTAGTGGTTTCACTAGGAAACACTTTTTGGCGATTTCCACGCCTATGCAGTGTGAAATTTTTAATGAGTTCTTTACTTGATGTACACCTATAGTTTAGGAAAAATGAAACTATGCCTAGACTACATGCAATTCTACTTTCATGAAGACAACACACAATGAACTAGGATATTTCTAGAACCAAAGTACAATGCAATAGATCTATGGATGTAAAATGATAATTTTATGCTACCATATGCATATATATATATATATATATATATATATATATATATATATATATATATATATATATATATATATATATATATATATAGTATTTTTGATGTATTATGAAACTAATCTATGAATGAAATGCATAAAATTGATAAAGAATTGAAAAACTAAATCAAAATTGAAGGAATTAACTACTTACATGATTTAGATGGCTAAATAAGACAAGTTCGCTGTTTTTAGAATAGTATCACACCCTATAAAGCGATTTTGCTCTTTTCTATGCGATTTCACAAATTTTTGGTTCTAAGAGAAAAAATATTGATTCCAGAGCAAATTTGCAATGGACCTGAAAACTATCAAATAAAAACACTAAAAATGGGAGTCAAAATTTGGGGATCTACATAAGCCACTGAAGTTTTGATCTTATGGTCGTAGCAGTCAAATCCCTTGGATATTTTTAACCAACCATATATGAAAGTGAGAAATCATAATATTTTGATTGTAGATGATAAAAGGAAACTATGATGCAACGATCGAACGAAGTAATCTATGATACAATATGAAGTAATGTAAATCCAAAATGCACTCTTAAAATAGTAGATTTGAAAATCAAATTGCCCTCAGGATAGTGTTTTCATGATTTTGTTGACTCTGCAACGAATTCTCTTGAAAATGAGTAAATTTGCAGTCTGAGGAGTTTGACCCACAAAAATGCTTGATTTAAATCAAAGCCTAAGATTTTACATAAAATTAACTGCAAAAAATTCCAAAAATTCACTATTCGTATAGTGCTCGGCTTGACGTCACGAAGTGGCTAGTAGCCAATGATGGTAGGCTACTGGCGAAACAATGGCTCTGTCCTTCATAAATTGTGACTTCACCTACAACCAAAAATAAAACTTCTATGTTTTTCTTTGCATGATACTTCACCATTAGGTTCTCTAAAGAGCCAAAGAGTTCTTTTTATATTTTTTTCTCAACGCATGGGGATGAAATTAGTTGGGTTAATTTAGGGTTACCATTTGGTTGTCAACCCAGGCTAGGTAAATTGCCTATCCAGGAAGATTTGCAAGTCAACTCGGGGAGCGAACACAGCAGAAATAATAGGAAACAAATTTTGTTGGAACAAAATGTTGACGAGTTGTCAAATTCAAGCAAGCTGTTGAATTTGGCAATTTCACTCCTCATAACACAAATTCACTCTATTTCAAGCAAATTCATGGGGGATGTGAAATCATTCGAAATAGAGTGAAATCACTTGAAGTGAAGCAAAATTGGAAAAGGATAAGAAATAAATGATTAAAATTAGCAATACATCCAATTCCTATTTTAATGTGCAAGTAAATTTCATACAAAAACTATCTTTTGCACCTTCTTAAAGACTGTAATATGAGCCCTTTTGTTTGCAACTTTAATCCAAATATGGTGGTTAATGATATATGATAATGAACTCTAATTTAAATTTCAACTAATTGCATCCAAGTTGCATACCTTTAATATATTTTATAGATGATGTATATATTAGTATTAAATAGCTTCTTGCTTCACCAAAATGTGGTCTCAAACCTTCTATATTGAGCCTAGGGTTTGGTGGCTTGATCCTTCAAGTGATCTTCTATTTTCTATTGTAGATTCAAAAAATTATTATCTCTAAAATGTGCCTTCTTGCTGTGAGAGGTAATCTCCAAATCTCTTGGATTTGGTAGGCTTCTTCTATTTGAATACCCCTTCAATATTCTTCTTAGCTTCAAATAGGATCTTATTCTTAATATTTTGAATGTCTTGAGGTCTTCACTGGATTCTTCCTTGATATTTGGCACTCTTTGACAAATTTTTCTCCTCTTGGGCTTATTTTCAGATGGAGACAATTGTCCAAATTTCTTCACTATTAGGAGATTCTCCTTGTTAGTGGATTTATCCAATGAGTTCTTCTAGGAACTCTTGTTATGATGCTTCTACGAGCTCTGTAGTAAGGCTTTTCAAGACTTATTATTCCTCCTTGAGACCTATTGAAGATCTTCAATATTGTAGCTTCTATGGTCTTCCAAATGAGATCTTTCCTTAAACCTTCTACTTGTGGAAGTTTTGGTAATGAGATATTCTTCTTGGATCTCTAAAATTTGCTACTTCTCTAATAAAGAACAAGATTTTACTAGTCTTTCTTTATCTCTTCCACAACTAGAAGTTTTCTAATGAGATATTCTATGGATCTCTTCAGCTTATTTAGAATGAAGTCTTTAATTAGTAAAGGATATCATCAATCTCCTATTTCATGGAGTATTCTTTGGAGTCTTCTTTAGGAACTCTTCTCTGGAGTCTTCTTATGGATAAAAAATCTTCTCTAGAGTTTTCTTCTAGATCAGGAAATCTTATCAGGAGTCTTCTTTAGAATTAGGGATTTTGTGGCCCTTTATTTTGGAGCAAGGCTTCGATGACCTTTTTCTTCTAGATAAAGGCTTTTGTGGCCTTTTATTCTGGATCAAATATTTTGTGGCCTTTTCTTCTAATACAAGGCTTCTATGGTCTTTTATTCAGGTGCAAGGCTTCTATAGCATTTTATTCTACAATGTGAATTTTTTAAATCTAGAAATGGATATCTCCAATCTCCAAACTTCACCACAACTCTTCTCCTCGAGTCTCTCTTGAATGGATCTGTAGTGTCTATTTTATTGCAATAAAAAAACTAATCTCTGCACGAGGAAAGCACATAAAATTTTAGGCAATGAAGGTGAAATCCTTCTCTATCTATTGTAGGAAGTGTCCCAACTTTTGAGAGTTAATTTTTTACAACAAAGAAACTTTAGATAGTAGTTAGCATGAAAAATTTCTAGATCTCTTGAGATCAATAGTCTTCAATATTTGATTCATAAATTTAGTGGAATGAATGTTGAGTCCTAGTCTTCATGATTTTTCTTGCAACTCTGTGGAAAGACTCTAGCCAAATGTAATATCAAAATTTCCTGTAACTAAGATTTATTTCAGTTCTCACTTGTGACTCTCCCTATTCCTATCTAGATGCATCATGGCTTTGATACCACTATTAGCTTTTGAGGATATATGCAGTGGGAGAGATCTATCATAGGTCCTAATAAGATGTAAACAAATATGAATGGAATTCTGCAATATGATTGAAATATACTATAAATAGAAAGTGGAGAAAATACAATGCAGTATGGAGGTGATGGTCACTCCATTGATATAAGCTAAATAACTACATTGTACTCCATAAAGGAGTTCTACCACTATCTACTACTCTCTACTATAAAGAAATTGATGAACTTGATATACTTGATCACTCACTATGAGGCCCTTTATATAGGAAGATATATTCCTTGGCCAACACTCTACCTAGTTGTACAAGGGGACACCTTGTACATTACAACATGCACATTGATACTTGTGCATTTATTACATTGCTTGAAGTAACTAGCTAACTTAACCCTAAAGTAATATCCTACTCTAACTATGTACCAAAGGTGGTACATTTACAAGACCCAAATGATGTAATATACTCTAACAAGAAATCTCAATAGTTTTCCTAATGTGACCCCAAAGATTCATTTTCAAGGCTTGAGACATACCTTGTACTTCCACATTCACTAGAATATATGTCTTAGATCTTGAACATGATCTTCCTAGATTAAATATTTTATGAGAAGATCATCATCATAGTCTTCCATGATGTCATACATCATGTCATGAAAGATGTATGTCATAGCTCATTGGTAGGTAGCTCCCATGCTTTTTCCCACAAGGTGGTGGAAGTTGTTTTAGATTAGTCCTCAAGAACACTTTTAATATTATTATAGCCTAAGAATCCATCCATAAAAGATTACATTCCACACTTTGTAGTGAAATCGATAATCATGTTGACACTGGAAAAATAAAATTCATCCTTAAGATATGCTTTATTGATGTCCTAAAAGTATATGCACACTCTAATGCTACCTATTTTATTGGAAACAAGGAAAAAATTATAGATCTAGTTAAAATAGACAATGAATTTGATGGATTTGACATTGAGGAGTTTTTGGAGCTCCTCTTTGACTAGCAAAGTGAGTTTTGGATGTATTTTTTGTAATTTCTTCTTTTTGGGTTTTGCATCAAGAGTGATAACTAGTGGTGGATAATTAGAGAAGGATAAAGACCTGACATATCCATGTAGGACCAAGCAAACTATTGGCACAATAGAATGCATAGCTAAACAACTCAATAATAAATAAATGATGAAATAAACTCATATAATGAAGAAAATAATGTACAGTTGATAAGCAACTAACATGAAACAAAAGAATGATTTACTAGTAAATATTTATACATGACGTGCCATAGATCACAAACAAGAAAAATGGAAGAAGAACTTTATTTACAATACAGTAAACATTACATCTAAGAGATTTTCTTATCTCATGGTTGTTTATACATATTCACACATTACAAAGTTGCATCTATAAAAATAAATACACATGTGGAGGTACCATGTTTAGGTCTTTCCTACCCATGTTTAGGGTTTTCCTACCCATGTTTAGGCAACCAACTAATAACATCTCAACACGTGTCTAGCAACTCCCAAAAACACAAATCTAGTATTTTTGGCACACATCCAACAATCTCCCACTTGCCAAAAAGACTAAGTAAATGAACAAAAAATGTCTTCTTCCTTATTATTCAAGGTTACTAATCAAAATGAGAGAACTCCCAGCAAATATATACATCAAATAAACTTCTTGCTATTTAATGGATTTGTCAGTGCATTTGCTGCATTATCCTATGTACCAATATTTTATAATTCAACTTCTCCAGATTCCACCATTTCTTGATATAATGAAATTTCACTCAAATATGTGTGAGTGTGAAATTTAGGATTCACGGTCATGTCAATTGCACTTTTATTATCACACCATAAAGTCATGGAACTTTATTGAAAACCAATGTCTCTGCACACTACATGTAACTAGGATGCCTCCTTGGATGCTTCTACAACAACAATGTATTCAACTTCAGTAGTTGATTGAGCCACCACTTGTTGCTTTTTACTTCTCCAACTCATAGCTCCTCCAAATAGTGTGAACACATATGCACTAGTATATTTAGAAGTATCTACATCTCCACCATAATCAAAATCTACAAAACCTTGTAGTTGATTATTTTATTTTCCATCATAACAAATTGTAAAATCATTGGTGCCTTTCAAATATTTGAGAATTCTCTTCATTGCAACCCAATGTTGCTTACCAGGATTAGACATAAATTTTCTCACAACTCCAAATTCATGAGCAATATTTGGTCTCGTACACACCATTGCATACATCAGTTTACCAAGTGTATAAGAAATTTTGTTCATGACACTCTTCTTATCATCATCCTTTGGACACATATCTTTTGATGATGCAAATCCATCCTGAAAAGGTGTAGTTACATGAGCGCATTGGTCCATTCTAAAAAGAGTAAGCAATTTTGCAATGTATATCTTATGGCTAATCTACATTTTCTTCTCACCATGGTTTCTCTTCACTTCAAAACCCAAGAAATAGTGTAATTGGCCAAGGTTTTTCATGTCAAATTATCCTAACAACTCAGACTTGGTCTTCTTCACAATATCCTTTGATTTTTGAAAATAAGAATGTCATCTACATATAACACCAAAATTAGAAAGTTATTGTCTTCACACTTGATATAGATACAATGATCAGCATAAATTCTCACAGAACCACATCCACAATGGTATTAAACCTTTTATACCACTGCCTTGGGTATTGCTTCAACCCATACAATAACTTTATCAGCTTGCATACAACATTTTCCCACTTACTTTAAACCCAATCAGTTACTCCATGTAAATATCTTCATTGAGTTCTAGATGAAGAAAAGTTATCTTCACATCCATCTGCTCAATTTCCCAGTAATTTGAAGTAGCTCATGAAAAGATCAATCTAATAGATGTAATATTTTTCATAGGAGAAAATATTTATTCAAAGTCAATCCCTTCAACTTGAGAATATCCTTTTCCTACTAACCTAGCCCAATATCTTTCAATTGAACCATCAACCTTGTATTTCCTATTAAACACCCAATTACAGCCAATTGCCTTTCTATCCTTAGGCAACACTTGCAAGTTCCAAGTCTTATTTTTATTTAGTGACTACATTTCCTCTTCCATAGATTTCTTCCAATGAATTGCTTCATCACTAATGAGATCATCTTTAACACCTACAAGCTCATCACTATGGAATTTAATATAAAATTATTGTATTCATCATAACAAAATCTAATTGGTGCACTCCTTTGTTGTTAAATTTTTCTCAAAGTTTACATTTCTTGAATAATGTTAAAATTTTGGAGTTGCTCCTCATGTGTAGGTTGCTCTTCAACAACTTGAGGTTGATTGGAATATTCCAAAACAATCTCATTATCCTATTGATGTTGCCAATTATGTGAAAGTTCATTAGTATCATGTGGTAACTCTAAGAAAGGAGTAGAAATGTGATCTACGCTTAATGGTAAAATAATTTATGGCTAATTTTTAGCTTTTTGAAATTCTCAAATCAGTAGTTGCATCAAGTTGTTCTTGGTTGTTTGGGGTTGTTTCCATGGACCCTTCTTTGATATGGATGTCTTCTTTGAATACTACATCATGATTGAACACATGGTGATGCTATGAAGGTATCCATTATTTTTAACCTTTGATTTTATCACCATATACAATGAGTACTCCTTTAAAAAAATTATTATCCAACTTTTTCCTATTTTCCTTGGGCACAAGAACAAATACTTCACACTAAACACTCTTAAATAAGCAATCGAGGGTTTGAATCCACTCTAAGCTTCCTCTGGTATTATCCCACTAATAATAGAACTAGGTGACATATTGTTCACATAGTTAGTTGTATTAATAGCCTCTGCCCATAAAATTTTATTCAAACCTACATCCTCTCTCATGCCTCTTGCCTTCTCCAACAATGTCATGTTGAGCCTTCCTATAACTCCATTATCTTGTGGTGTATATGGATTTGTTTTCTACCTTGCAATACCATGCAACTTGCAAAAATCATTGAATTCCTAGGAGAAATATTCTCCACCATTATCACTCCTCAAAGCCTTCAATTTCTTCTTAGTTTGTCTTTCAACTATAACAACAAACTCTTTGAAGGTAGCAAGAGCCCTTGAATTTTATTTAAGAAAGTAAACCCATGATTTCCTAGAGAAATCATCAATGAAAGTAATAAAATACTTGGAGTCACCTAATGAAGCAACTTCAAAAGGCCCACAAATATCATAATGTACCAATTCTAATATTTCCTTGGTTCTATAGTCACTAGAGGCAAATGTGATGCTTTTATACTTTCCTAAAATGCATGCTTCACAAAAACTCATAGAATCAAACTTCTCTTTCTCCAATTCAATGACTATCTACTTTGAACACATCTCTTTCAGGATCCTTTCACCAAGATTTCCTAACCTCCTATGCCACAACATTATACTTGACATCTTTGAATCTGAGGGTTTACTTATTTCCATAATGGTTGCATGTGCACATATAACATTCAAACATGTTACATCCAGCTTATACAATGTTCCAAGTCTTACTCCATTTTACCGAGTAATGAGTCCACACATCAAACTATAGCCATCCTTATTAAATGTAATATCTATTCCTACTTTAGTTAGTTGCCTCACATATAGCAGACTTCTTGTTTATCTTGAAATATGTCTAACATCTAGGATACTCTTAACACTCCCATATCTAAGTCTGATTTTAACCTTTACCTCTTGTTGTGACATCCTTCACAACGACCCCAAAAAATTGGGGACCCACTTAAAATTTGAAGAATTGTTTTAAATCTTGTCTCTATATGTAGTCGAGTCCCTCCATCATCTGGTCTTAAGAGTCCATTTTCATTGTCTTACAATTGATGACATAGTTAGAGTTTGGTCACATGTTATCATTTCTTATCTATTTATTTATTTATTTTTGGTATGTTTATTAAGTTTATCATGATTGGCTTTTATTTTATTTTATTTATTTTTGTTCGTTATGTTATATTTATGTTGTGTTTTATGTTAGGTAATAGTTATGTGTTGTTCTTTAGTTTTTAGTTTGTTATATAATGTGTTCATATATGTAGGGTTGTACATATGTATGTATTATCACGTGTTTGTGTTTGTTTTAAGTTAGTATGACATTATTTTCTTTTATGTTTAGTTTTATTAATTTCTTTTCTTATTATTTATGTGTTATTGTTGTTATATGGTATTGGTTTTGAGTTTGAGTTTTGAAATGTCTGTCTAGATTACCAGAGAACAATTACGAATAAGGAGGTCTTTGGCATAAAGAAGTGTAATTTCAATTATCAGAATCTTCATTGATATATAGAAGAGGTGCTACCCAGAATAACAGATGTATTATGGTCATTGCCAAAGTGATTTTTAATTTTTCGAATGTCAATAAAGTGGTTTATTAGGTGACAGAAACTTTTACAGGGCCAAAGATAGTTCTTGGAAGGGGTGATGTTGAGATACTAGATATGGGTCTTATCAGAATTTAATGAATGCTACATAATGCCTCTTGTTAATTAATAGGATTTGAGGATTAGTTTTGTCGAGATGTTCGAAAAGATTATAACAAATTGCAATCATCACTGGGAATACTGAAGCGGGTTGCTAAAGGATTATTATCTACTAAATGCAACCGCTTACCGATTGCATCAGTCGTTTAGAATATGGTTAAAACACTGCCATCACATAATGAGGGGTATCATCATATTCCAGAATGTTGGTACAGGGATGTGCGAAAGCTGGTCATTATCATTTTGTGACGGTTGCGGCAGTGTCTCCATATATTCCAAAATAGCGTCGGTGCTCGATAAAGTATGGGAGGTCGCATTAGGTTTAAAGACAATGATACACTATGGAAAAAAGAGTGAGTTTTCTATTTATGATGAAGTTCTACACTATGGAAAAAAGAGCGAGTTTTCTATTTATGATGAAGTTCTACACTATGGAAAAAAGAGTGAGTTTTCTATTTATGATGAAGTTCAATTTGCAGGTCCATGTGAGCATGTTCTGGGAAGTCTGGTGGACGCCGAGCCAAGGATTTTTGTAATGAGTGACACATTCAAAACTCAACAATGAATATGTTGTTTCTGGAGGAAGGTGCACTGAGTGTATTTTATAGAGACATAAATGGGAATTTTCTGCAAACGAGGTGTTTGGATTGATTAAATGGCCATACAGATAAAGGAGGCATCAACTGTTTTATGTTTGAAATATATGAAAAGGTGTTTGTATTTAATATATCATAAAAGCTTTATATGATATATTAGTTTATTTTGTTTTTAACGAGAAGATACAATGAAATTGAAGGTCGCCTATGATAAATTTGGACATAAAGTTTTAAAAGAAACAGTTTTGGAATGGAATGAAAAAGAACAGATTCAACTAATCTCATAACGAATTGCTCTATTTATAAAAGAAAAAAGAATATATGGAGAAGGGGTCGGACTTTTGATGCAGGAACAGAATATAAAGGAGTAAAAGGAAAGGAAATACATCATTCTCATTGGAGGAAATGACAGAAGAAATCATCGGTTGGAAGATAATTGTAAGATTCACAAATTGTATTGAATTCTTTTGATCTGAATTTGTGCTTGTGGTTGTTTTTGGAGTGGATAGTGATTTCAAACAATTTTGTTAAATATGTATACACCATAGAAGATTGGACGATTTCAAAGATCTCATTGTGTGAAATCTGGTGAACTTTGGAATGGTTTTAATATTCTGCAGTCTGATTTTCTTCTGTGCACTGTGTCCGATATCTTAAATAGTTTATGAAACACAGTATTTTGCATTTTGCACTGTGTCTGATGTTGAACAAACTTATTATTCGAGTGTTATGTCAATTAATACTTGAATACATGAGTTTGAGAGTAAAATAATTGCTCATATTCCAATCTTAGTCTAATAAGATTGAGGAAATTAATCGATATTTTTGAAGGTAAGTTAAGGTTGGGTTTTCTGTGTCTTCACTTTATTCATTTCAGAACCCAATTTTAGTTTTGAAAACTTATTTATTTTAAAATATCTAATTTCATAGATATTTTAAAAAAATAAATATTACTGAAGTTTAAATTATAGACCTAATTTTAACATAAGATTCAAAGTTTGTAATTTAATTTCATATTAAGCCCTATGCTCTAGTTATTCCGTAAGGTTTTAAATTACATATAGGGCAAGACATTGTTTTACATATTTACCTCTTTGGCATAATATTTGTGATTTTACAAAAGGGGTTCAAAGTAAATTATTGTTATTAAATAGATCTTTGGAAAATGAATCTATCATAAGATTTATGATATTTTTAAAGGTTTATTTTTTTATCAAATTTCAATGATTTTTAAATTTATTAAAGATTTAAATTTTTTTGATGCTAAGCTTATTCGAGGCATTGTGAGACATTAAGATATGGGATATAGTTTGACATTATTTTGACCTAAAATCATGAAATTTATCTTATTGCGTTGAATGGATATAAAACTTATATTCTACATGATACCTATGAAATCATTTATCTAGTTTTCTAGGCCCCTTGTTAACAGCACTTGTAAACCACATGAAGTTTTTAAGGCACTTTTACATATATATAAATGCTTAAAATTTGAAACTTTTTAAGTGGAGACCTTGAAGAAACACCTATTTCTTTGCAAGAGAGAACTTAAAGTTCTAAGTTGTTGAGTGGTTTTGTGACTTGACAAAATCGCACATCAACACCTCTACGAATAATTTCATGGTTGAAACTATCACCTAAAAAACTTTTCCATAGTTTTCTTCTTCATATTCTACAAACCACTCCTTATGGGGAGTCATATGGAAGGATGCTCCAAAATCTATCAACCACACATCAGACTACATGCATACAACAAGACATGTATTAGCAATATGTAAAATATTCTCATCACTGGTAGTTGAATCAAATTTATTTTTGGACAAATCTACTTTACAGTCATGTTTCTTATGAAATTTCTACTTGCACCTCCAACACACCAGTTGAGACTTCCTCTATTGGTAAATCTTCTTGATTTAGATCTTCTTACACCAAAATATTTATCATCATCTCTATATTTGGCACATCCTATAGTTATCAAAGCTCTTGAGTGATCAAAATACTCCACATTCCTTCTCCTTGTTTCCCCTTTAACCTCATCACAAATAGACCTTAGTTGGTTCATCAATGTATTGAAAATATTTAGGTGGTCAGCTACACTATCTCCATTCTTCATCTTCAAATAATACAACTTCTTCCTCAAGAATATCAAGTTCATCAGAGATTTGGACTCATAGATTTTCTAGGTTATCCCATAGCTCCTTAGTAGTCTTAGCACCCTAGACATTCATCAAAATATAATCAACCAAGTTCATCCCAATCAAGGCAATGAATTTCTCATTCTATTTGTTCCATTCAACTTGTGTCATTCCCAGAGGTATCACTATTGCAATGATAATTATCTTTAGATATCTTTCCACAATCAAAAACTCCATCTTCAACTTCCAGAGATTGAATTTTTGCCCACTAAACTTCTATATACTATATTTACCTTCCATATTTACTATTGTAAATCTTCACAAAGCTCCCACTACACCATGTGCTATGGAAATGGATTTATCTACAAATCCATAAAAAATAACACATAGAAAAAAGTATTTACAAGCTTTGTGCACAGCCAAGAAAATGAGTTTCCTCAAGCTACTTTGATACCAATTATTGGCATAGAGAAATGTGTAGCCAAAATAAAAAACAAATAAAGTATAAAACTAACTCATATACTAAAGAAAAGAATGTATAGTTGATAAGAAACTAACAGGAAACAAAATAACGATTTACCAATAAACATTTATACATGACATGCCATAGAGCACACATGAGAAAAATGGAAGAACTTCATTTACAACACATTCAATATTACATCTGAGATATGTTCTTCTCTCATGGTTATTCATACATACACATTACAGAGTTGCATATATGAAAATAAATAACATGCAAATGTACCATGTTTAGGGTTTTCTCGCCCATGTTTAGGATTTTCCCATCCATGTTTAGGGTTTTCCTTCCCACGTTTAGGCAACCAACTAATAACATTTCAACATGTGTCTAGCAACTCCCAAAAACATAAATCCAATATTTTTGACACACATCCAACACAAACATATCATTGAACTCCATAAAAATCTTGGTGTATAACTCACATTCAATTAGGTTCAAGACTTTTACTATCTTAAGGATTTTGGGATATTTAAGAGTCCCAACATTAATGTCCATAGTTTTCTAAATCATATTATGAGACTTTTATTTCAATTGAGGGAGAGTGGTAAACACTCCCAAGATATCTAGATTTATAGGATATAAGGATGATTGGTTGTGATCGATCACCTATGATGGTGATATTCATAATTTAGGAAAAATATTCACCAAAATAAAAATTATTTTGGCTTAGAAATTCCAAGGGACCATATTGAGGAGGATAATTTTGAAATGTCCTCTTTGTCACATTTATCTTCATCAACAATTAGCTCAAGATAGGCTTAGATTAGGAGATTTACATTGTTAAAGTGTGTAAATTGAGAGAGCTTAGGATCTATGAGGAGCGATGACAATTTATCATCATCCTCATCCTAATATAATACATTTAAATAAATGGTGTCATCATGGGACTTATTATTAGGAAATGGGATTCATCCTCATTATCAAACAAAGAAGAAAAAAGAAGAAAATAACTATGACTAGGATATAACCTATCCCATAGCATCATAGCTAGGCTTTGGCCTATATGGGCTTATATAGGCCTAGCCCTTTATGCTAATATCCCATGTTAGAAATATTTGTTTAGGAATGGAATATGAGTACTACAAAAAGTATAAAGTATACTATGGTTTAGTTGAGAAAGAGTTATCACCATGGGTTTTTTCATCATTAGTAGTACCAACATAAATACTTACAATTTGCATCATTTTACCATTTCTACTAAAAGGTAGGCCTAATGTTTGAAGAGATAGAGGGAGTTTTTATAGGTTTAAAAAATATTTATTATTATCTTGATTATTAATTCTAAGGTTGCTTAGATTAGAGGTTTGACCTTCACATTCATTGTTAGGTGGTTTACTTAGGGGTAGACTTTATTACATTAGTGATTGGAAGCTAAGAAGAACAAGAATATGATTCAAGAGATAAATTAATAGAAAGATAAAGATGATATTTAGGGTTCGTGACCTCAAATATCTAGCAATAGGTAAAAGGCTTGATATTGTATAAAGTATGATAAGTATTTCCCCTATATTCATATTTAAGGCATTGATGAAGAGTTGAAGAAATGACCTACATCTCATGTATCCATAGCCTACTAAGAAGAATGTTGTAGGTTAAGTCACAAGGCATGACATGGAAAAGAGTATTGAGAATGTAGGGTATGACTTTGAGGGGTAAGACTATAGTGCCACTAGTCTCATATTCCCCATTATTGAATTCCCTGATAACAATATTATATTTCTCTAAATATTGTTTGGTTAGCCCAAAATGACTGATGAATATTAATCTACAAATATTGACACCAGAGCCATTATCAACTAGGATTAATTTTATGAATCTATCATCAATATGTCCCATGATGTACAATTGGAAATATCTAACCATACAAGGTTGGGGAATATCATCCTCTTTGAGTGATATAGTTGCATGGTTAAAATATCTCAAGAAAAGATATTTTAACTAGGGTGATGAAGCAAATAAAAAGTTCCCTTAGCCTTAGCTCTTAATTGAATTATTAATGTAGGTAATTTTGGGAAAAAAATTTCTTCTTGCATAAAGTACAAAAGGATGTCTTGAAGTCTGATTTAAAGATAACACATATCTATGTTATTTTATAGTTGCAACACAAATGGAATTAGAAGAATGGATCACCTCAACCATTATTTGGTTTGGAGGTGGTATGATCCTATAGTGAACATTATTTGTTGCATTTTGATTTTAATTATGATTGGGCAATATATTATGGAAGATCCCAAGGTCTTGATTAGAAGACGTTTGAGACTCAAAGATACTAATTAGTTTCCTAAGGTTCATGCATTTATCAATTGCATGACCATTAATGTGGTGGAAAAAACATTACTCATTAGGGTGAAACCAATAGGCTTTTCCCCTTCTAGGATATAAAGGTTGTTGGAGAATATTACATTATTTGGTACATGCAAATGTACCCCTATGGTACAAATGTAAATATGTAATAAATTAGGGTTTGAATCTATAGTTTAGATGAGTGATTTATATTTCCCATTTATGTAAGTGTCTATGTGTAGGATATGCACAAGTGTCATGTAAGTAAGAGTGCAAGTGTGTAATAGAGAATGTGCACAAGTGTCATGTATGTAAGTGTACAAATATGTAATGTGAGGATGTGAACAAGTGTCTTGTATTAGGAGTGCATGTTAGAGAGTAAGAGTCATGTAGAAGAGTGAAAGTGTCATAGAGTTAAGTATGCATGTAATAAGAGAGTGAAGAGTCTTATATACAAGTGGTAAGATGAGAATCCAAAGGACAAGAATAGGAAAGGTTGCAACTCTTGGATATGTGAGGAGTGCAATAATCAAGTATTGAAGAGTCACATTTCTATATCTATATTATGGAGACAAATATCCATACAATGTAAGTGGGAAAACAATCTATAATTATCACCATAACAAGCATTGATAATAAAGCTTGTATACAGATTTTGAACAATTTTATTGTAAGTATTCTTCATGCTTGTACATGAATTATTTTGGCCATTTAAATTCATATTTGATATTATAGTGAATTTTATTTTATTTATATTGGCTTGGATATATATTTGATTGCTCATATATTTAATTCTTGATTATTGATATTGAGACCTAAGATATTGTGTCTTAATTATATTGGAACCTAAGATATTGTGGCTTAATTAATTGATACCTAAGATAATTTGAGATAGTTTGGTTTAAAAGCCAACTAAGGCTTGGTAGGTGGATGCTCCATAATTTTAGCTTTTTCTCAATATAGATGGAGAATTATTTGACAAACATATTAACAATTTCTCTATAGGTCTTAAGGGAATTATTTGGTATTTGATAGTGACATTCCAAGGTGGGACCACTAAGTCTCTTGGAAAATATTTTTAGTATCAAAATTCAATCATAAGAAATATTGCTACAAGTGGTTCTAAATAGTCTAAGGTGTTTGAAAATATCTTCCTCCTTTTGTATATTGTAACTAAGGATTTTCAAAGTTGGGAGGGAGATGGCAACTAGCTAAAAAACAATATAGATTTTGGTTGCACAAGTCATCATAAGACCCTTTCATTATGGTCATTCATTTATTTAGCAACTCTAATTATTAGGTTAGATTTTGAAGTTCAAAAGAAACTAGATTTGATTGCATGCAAGGAATGTGATGAGAGATAACAACACCTAGATAATTGGCATAAGTATAATATTGATGCACTTGAGTTCAAGAGCATCTCAAGGGCCTCCCTATATACCAAAGTTCCCTATATACCTAAATTTTCTCTGTATACATGTTGGTACATGAGAAAAGTTTATACATAGATTGCCAATGATATGTGAAAGTTATTGCTTGATGGTATGTGAGAGGTAATAGTATGACTTGTTATAACTCTCACTAGCCCATTACAATATATTCTCTACTAGGCATAAGAATGCACAATATCCTATATGGATGCTTAGTGGCCTAGGATTTCTATATACCTAATATAGCCTAGTAGCTCATAAGGCATCTACTTAAAGAATCGTGAAGAACCTTAGTAGGACTAGCAATTGGTTGTGTTCTTATTATCTAGATTTAGTATAATTTGATATAAAAAATAACAATATTCGATGGTATTGAATAAGGTTTGGTAGATTTTAGTTTGACTAAGACTTAGTTGAAAAATAGAAGATCTTGGGACCCATCGTGGTGTTTACATCAAGTTCACTAAAATACGAGAAGAGAAAAATATAAAAGGTGTTGCAAATGGTCACCTCACTATGTTTTTTTACTCTCTTATCTTCTTACTTCAAGAATAAGGGAATTTTGTGAGCTTAAAGTATATATTTTTTGGATATAATTAAGAACATCTACATTTATCCTAGATACTTCCTTTCCCAAGCTTAACCCCAATCTAGCCCTAATACACATGCATGTTGGAATATATTACATTATTTGGTATATGCCAATGTACCATCATGGGTACATCTATAGATTAGGAAAAGAGTTTTAGATTAGTATTTACTTTATGCAATGTAATGCACAAGTGTGCAATGATATTTTGGTAATGTAAATGTGTATATTTGTCCCTATGTACATGTGTCAATAGAGTAGTAAGATGAAGATTCATAGGAAGAGTGAGGCCAAAGAAATATCCATATGAAGAGTCACATTCCATTCTATATACATGGATGTATTGATGTAAAAGAGAGATGGTGAAGGAGAAAGAGTCACCTATGTAAGCAATGGAAGGTGATGTAATATGATGTATTTTGATCTCTTTATTCAATAAATATTTTTGAGTATTTAGCATTAGCATTATTTGAGTTATTATCTAGTATATTATGAGTTTATATGCTTGATTTATCAACATTATTATATCTTTCATATTGCAATTATATTATTGATATTGAGGTAATATTATTTTGAGTATTTACTCATCAAAAGCTAACAGTGGTATCAGATCTATGGTAGATCTAGATAGAAATTGAAAGAGCCTCAAGAGTTATCATATAGATCAGAAGAAAAAAAAATTCTACTAGTTAAGAAGAGACCAGTAACTATAAGAGAATTTCCTTTGGAAAAATAAACCAGAGAAGATAAAGAGAATTTTCTCTAGAAAAGTAAACCAGAGAAGATAAAGAGAATTTTCTCTAGAAAAGGAACCAAATAAGATAAATAAATTACCTCTGAAAAAGGAACCAGAGAAGATAAATAAATTACCTTTGGAAAAGAACCAGAGGAGATAAAGAAATTTCCTTTGGAAAGAGAAACCAGAGAAGATATCATTTCTCACTGTGTTGAATAAAAACCAATGATATTTAAGGATATACCTATTCCAAGAACAAAATCAGAATAGAATAAATTTTATAGGTCTTGAAGATAGACCTTGATATTGAGAAGAAGAGAATATACTTATTCCAAGAACAAAATCGAAATAGAAAGAATTTTACAAGTCTTGAAGATAGACCTTGATATTGAAAAAAGAATATACTTATTCTAAGAGCAAAGTCGGAATAGAAGAAAATCTATAGGTCTTGAAGACAGACCTTGATTAAGAGACCCTTAGAAGAGGTCCTATTGATAAGCTTTATATAAAGAGAGTCTAAATTATTTGACTAGAATATTTCCACAAGGTTGAAAGGAAAACCCGTGAAGACTAGGATTTAGTATAGATTTGATTCCACTAGTTTTTGAGATAGCTAGTGAATATTATTATTTCTATAATATTGAATACATCTTACTATCTAAGTCTTATTGCAGAAAAGTAGACATTGAAGGAGGTCCAAGAAGGAGACCTTACTGAAGATTGAGAAGAACCAAGAAAAAGGTTCTCATTGCAAGATTGTGGATTGAAGAAAAAGATCCAAGAAGAGGTCACATTGAAGAACTTCCAAGATTGGAAGGTTGAATATAGAATATAGAAGGAAAAAAAAAATTCCTATTTTAGATAGAAGCAGTAGAGTATAGAGATCCAAGAAAGAGATATCATTGAAGAATTTACCATAGTTGAAAATTTGAAGAAACCAAGGTAAGGTTTCGTTAAAAGCATTTACTAAAAAAATTGAAGGTTGCAGAATTAGAAGACCCAAAAATATAGGTCTAAATAATATTTTGAAAAAATAAAATAAGGCAAGAGAAAGCCTTAATTCAGAAGTTGAAGCAATGACCATTTGAAGAGATTTAAAGTAGAATATTGCAAGCAGAAGGAGCACCTGACCAAAATATATTGGGATAATTATCGTCATATGACAATAAGCCCAAAAGGTAAAAGGATTTGACAATAAGTTTATCAAGTTTTGAGAATATTTTGAGAACTCAAGACATTCAGATTCTTGCGAAATAAGAAAGAGATAGAGGTCATATTTGAAGTCGGAATTTAGTAAGAAGTCGGAAGAAAGAAAGAATATTGAAGAGATCACATTTTAGAGAGATTTGAAAACAACCACAAAGTTTTGTAGTTTGATTTATAAAAGCATAAATTTGTTGAAAGAGAAGTTGAAAAGACAACAAAAAGTAGAAGTGAAAAGCTACAGTTTAGAGAAATCTTTGGAGAAGCTTTCAAAAAATATTTGAACAACCAACTAAGAGAAGACTTGATAGGAAAAAGAGTAGTAGATTTGAAGGCTTGAAGACAAGACCAAATTAGATTTTGTAAGCAGCATTGAAAGAGGAAAGTGAATTGCATTTTAAGAAAATATTAGAATAGTTTTGATATAGCTTTGGATAGCAAAGCTCAAGCAGATTTTAGCAACATTTAAGGAGTCCTCTTACATAATTTAACAATGAAAGAGCAATGTTTGAAGCTGCAAATTACAGAAATATCTAGCACATTTGAAGAAGAAGAAATCTGATTTTAAGCAATAACTATAGCTGCAAATTGAAGAGTCTACTGACAATAAAGGAAAGGTGCAATTGTAGCAAATTCAAGATAACAAGCTGCAAAGAAAGGAGCTACAAAAAGGTATGTTAATTTTATGCCATATAGATTATTATTACAAAGTTTTTGAAGGTGCCTATTAAAATTTTTTTGAGCATCAAATTTTAGAGCCATTTAGAGCTAGCAAAGAGGAAGTTTTTCAAGGTGTCATTAAGATAAGAAAATATACCATTTCACACAATTTATTTTATAGAAAGCTTGCATATTACAAAAACAAAAAGTTATAGTTGAATAGGAGTGATAAGGAGTTTGATATATGTTGTTTTTGAAATAGAAAAATATTAGAGGTATTTTACATTCATTAGTGAGATAGATTTACTTTCATTCTTAGATAAGTTAGCAAGATTATAAAAACATTATATTTAGTTTTAAAAGAGTTATAAGTGAATAGTATATATTGTTTTTTAAGTGAATGTAAAAGCAAAATTATGCTATGTTTGCAAGGAAGAATATCCCTCAACATACAACAAATTTTGGAAATATAAGAGCTCCAAGTTCAAGGTATATTATAGGTTTTTAAAACACCGAATGTACAATATAAAGTGGTAAATAAAACCACTAAAAGAGTGGTGAAAGACACCACCATATTTAGCACCAGAATATAGGGGGCAAGCTCTATAATAAACGTCCATCCATTTGTAGGAAAGAAGCACTAAAAGAGTGCTAAAGAAAAAGAGCCATTAGAGCTCAAGATTTGGCCAGCCAAAGGAGTAAGAAGATGTTAGCTACAACCTACAAAATATAAATCTACATAAATACTATGTAGCATTGTCATTCTATCTACTAAAATCAAGGTAGATTGTAAAAAGGATAGAAAAATATAGGGTGCATTATCAAAAGATCATCAATAGATCAAGCTGCCAAAGAAAATACCATAGGGCCACCATTGGAGCATACAATAGGTATTACAGTTGAAGCCATATGTGAGTGCATCCACCATCATCCAAGGAGAGAAGAAACCTCACATAGTGTAGTTACAAATAAACAAGAATACGTTGGATAAAAGTGAAATAAAAAATGTGTTGTAAAGCTTTATAAATTTCATACCTTGGAGAAAGGAGTGCATGCATTTTTAACAATTATCCTGAGCAAGAATAGGAAATATTGCCATTTGGCACAAAGGTCAAAGTTGGATCATAAGCCATAACATAAATCTCCAAGAAAGAAGAGCGCTCAATGCTCTACATCATCACCTAGCGCTCAAGAAAGGTTTAGCAACTCCCAAATAGCAAGTACTATTTTTTCCAGTGTCCATTTAATTATTTCATGAATGTTGGTGCCACCAATAAAGGTTTCAAATCATCTTATAACACCTGCAATATGTGTCACTAACTAAAAGAAAGGAGAATGTCTCATATAGCCAAAGTAGCACATATATAGAAAATTCTAGTGCCATACATAGTGAATTCAAGGTAGGAGCATTAAAGAAAGGGTCAAAGCATCTGCCTACTAGATTTTGATTTAGCAAGCATGGAGAGATAGCAATCACAAGATGCAGAATAATATGAAAGAAAGTAAATCTACTATATGACTAAAATATAAAATATTACAATGTAGCTATGGAGGAAATGAACACTCCAATATAAAGCTACTGAACTACATTGCATCCATCACCAATGGATGGTGTCACACACTATGCTACACTATGCCCCCGGACTCTCTATCTATGATTATCTATCACTCTATATCTATCTATCTATGAGGCCATCCTTATATAGGTAAAATAGGATACTTGGCCAACACTCTATCTAGTTGTGCAAGGGACAACTTGCACATGTACAACTTGCACATTGACACTTGTGCATTTATTACATTGCATGAAGTAACTAGATAACTTGCCCCTAAAGTAATCTAAGTATGTACCTTGGAAGATACATTTACATAACCCAAATGATGGAATAGACTCTATTTCTAACACCCCATGTATTACATTATTTGGGTATTGAAGACTTCAGTATTCAATATGGATCTTCTTCTTCTTCCTCCTGATCTTCTGTTGCATTCTTTGTAACCTGTTCAAGCAAATGATTAGAGCCTCTGTAATATGTAGCATTTTCTAATAAAAATTTCAACTCATAGGTATTTGTGGGTTCTTCCAGTTCTTTAATCTCTTCTATCCTTTATACTAGGTGTCCCTTTTGATTTCTCTTCTGATATTCTAGTTGAGGATAATTGGTTGGTCACTAAAATTATTGTTGATGAGGGTTCCTTTGATATTGTCGAGTTTGAAAAGGATTTCCACTATGCATTTGATTTCCTTGCTTTTAATTTTTGGGATTGTATCTGCAATAGCTGGTACTATGACCTTTCTTTTTGCATATCTGATAATACCATGTTTTTTATCCTCTTGTTGAAGATGCAATATTTCCCTGTGGATTATCTTTTGATGCCAATGCAGTGTTAGTCAATTCATATTTCATAGTATTTTCTACTTCATATTCTTGAAGTATATTGACTAGATCATCAAAAGAGGTATCTTTACTTAGAACCTATAAATATGTGACCAAATGTTTATAACTGTTTGGAAGTGCTCTCATGGTTACTTGAGTGAGAAGTTCATCCTTAACTGATTCTCCTAAGGTCAATAGTTTACCTTTAATATTTGCAACCTTCCTTAGGAATAGTTCTATGCTTTCTCCACTATTCATCTTTAGAGAGTGAAGTTGAGTATGGAGATGAAGGATAGTCACCTTATTCTTCCCTTAAAATATTTTTTCTAGACTTGTCCATGCATCTGAAGAAGTTTTGGTTGAACTGATATATGGTTGAATCTCATCAGTGATAGCAAAAGTTATTATCATTAAGGCTTTTGAGTCATTTTCTTCAAACTTTAGGATTTCAGTTTCACCTATAGTAGGTCTCTGTGTTTTCCCTTTGAAAACATCCCAAAGTTTTTCATATACTAATATTGCTTTCACTTTATTTTTCCAAGAGAAATAATTTGGCCCCTTGAGTAGTTGAGATTCTGCTAGGAAGAATTTGTTTGATGCCATTTAAATCTCCCTAATATCAATCCTTGGATGTGTAGGCTTCCTTATGACTCCCTAGATATGTTTTGGAGTATTCTATAGTGCTTTTGTAAGATATAGTTCAATTTTTGGTTGATTTTGTACAAGTTTTGTAAGGATCAAAAATCAACTTCTTAATCTTCTTAATACTCCTATTGAACTAAGCACTTTTCAATTTTGAAGAGGTTTTAATGTTGGATTTCTTTTGTCCCTAAGGAGAAATTTTCTGAGACAAGAACATAAATTTCCAACTTTGAAAAAAGTTTTAATAACCCCTTTTGAAACCCTTAGGAATTTTATTTAAGTGTTTCTAATTTCCAAAAGACTAGTTGGAAGTTGTAACCCTTATCACTCCCAAATTTGGAAAACTAGAACACATTAATATTTGCAAACTTTAAATGGATTAATTCCAAGTAGAATCCCTTATTGCTCCTAAGTTATATTTTTGCAAATATTATATTAATTCCCTAAGTTTTTCTTTCAAACAAAGATTGATTTTAAATAATATATCAACCTTATCTTATAACCTTATAACTCCCATTTTGAAATTGAAAGCAAATAAGAAATTAAGGCTTTGTACCTTTATGACGTTGGGTGAATGTGGCTATAAAATCTCCTTCTTGAGCATGGATTACCAAGGCTTTAATGCACTCCATGAATGCTAGTTGACCAAGATATTTCCAATTGTACCCGTATTGCTTCGGATCTCTGCCGAAATCACACTTGAATTGGTGCCAAACGTCTACCGTCACTCTATCGAATTGTTCCTGAAATAGTTATCGAGCGTCTACCATTGATCTACCGTGTAGCACCCAAACTCTTTTCGAGCATCTATCATCGATCTATTGAGTAGCTTCCACTGTTGCTCGTGATGTTTCCAACTATTGCGCTTCCTTTCCAAAGTCCAACCCATCTTTAATACGAGATAGGAGGAGTGACAAGTGTCACTGTATGAGTTTCTAAATGCTCATGGAAGCTCTATCTTGGTTGGTGGAGGTGCTGAAATCACTCCACTGTTCATGACAAGTGTCACCTTTGAGTTGAAAATATTTTTTTTATTCTTTCTTGAGCACTATCCAAGTAACACTCCTTCCTCAACGTCTCCAAGCTATCTTTCTTGTAACGTATGTCAAGTTGTATGTAACTCCACTGTTTGGAGTATGGGTACCAAGAAGTGTAACATCTTCTTTGTGAGTGTTATAGAGTATCTTTCAAAATATGACAAGTGGTAGTTGCATGCCTTTATTTCTATCAATACTTATATGAAGACTCTCCAATGCATTTTCCACCTTAATCCTTGTTGTTTTACATAGATGCTGAAGTATCTCCAGCTAATGGTTGAGTTGTGGTGGAGATATGGTGGAGCTTTGGTGGAGATATGGAGTAGCTTTGGTGGCCCTTGAATGGAGTCTGAATGGCAGTGCTTGGATGAAGACTCCTTGATGCTTTACTCCATTGTTAGAATTTACTAATGGTAGAAATGCTTTGATAAGAATGCTCCTTTCCTTTGACGTCCGTTTGCTTTATCTTCTACTTTGTACACTGCTTGATCTTCTTCTATGCTTTGTCTTCTACAGGTTCAAGCATCCATGATGAGCCCCTTTGAGTGGCTTCTATAGCTTGGGAAGAGTGCTTATATTCAACCCTTTCTTGGCTATTTTTCCTGTGTTTATTGTCCCTTTTTGGGGCACATTCAAATCTATTTTTAGACTATAAAAACCATATTGAAATGGTGCTATAATATGTACTATAGTGTGTACATAAATTTCCTTTGATGCACCTTCTTTTGCACTCTTATTTCAGATCAGAAACTCTGATTTTATGGCAGATTTTTCTCCTACAATACAAGGGTTTTGAGGTTGTATTTTATAAGTAGACACCTTCCCCTTTTTTCTTGGACACTTAGATAAAAATTCCAAGCTTATGTAACAGTAGATAGAAGCTTTTTATTTTTTGCAATTATTTTCTTGCATTCAATCCTTTAATGCTTTTGGATTTGAGACTCACCAAGTCTCATCCTTTAAAGCTTCTATTTCTGTTTTTGGTTAGTTATGTTCTTCTCTAGGTTTTGGAGGATTCTAACCTTTTTGGGTGGCTTATTTAGGCCACTACGAGTTGCAGATTTATGTGCTTCAATAGTGTCTTTAGACACTTGATACAAATCAGATTTTGTGCCCTTCAAGAACACAAAACTAATTTCTTTTGAGAGTAGTGTAATAGTACAAGTTTTTTTCACTTTTAATGCACTAAGATTAAACCTTATTACTCCGATCAACTCTCAAATTAATGCACTAAAAATTTATTGCAACTAATCAAGAATAACCTAAAATGAATATTTAAGAGTTATTCTGAAATTTCACTACAACTAATATTGTAGAGCTTAGTCTTCTTTTTATTTTTCCAAAATAGGTAGTTGATAGAAACTATTTTGAAATCTAATCAAATCCTAATAAAAGTGCAAATGAACCTTAAAAATAAATTTTTCTTTTTGCACTTTGGAAGACTATAATCCAATTTTCTATTTGCAACTTTAATCCAAATGCAGGTGCATCTAACAAATCTAATAGGTAGATGAATTAATAAACCTATTTGCACCAAAAAAGTTGCATACCTTTTTATAGTAGCTCTTTTATCACTTCTGTAGAGGATGTAGATCTTGGTGTCTAGAATCACCAAGTTGCTACTATGAGAATGTCCTTGCAGCTCTTTGTATACTATCTTGAATAGCTCCTTCTTCACCAAATGATGGTCTTGACCTTTCTTTTATGAGCCTAGTATTTGATGGCTTGTTCTCCTCTTTTTTCTCCTCCTTCTGATGCATATTTGGAGAAGTCTTTGTCTCTAAAGCGATGCCTTCTTTCTAAGAGAGGCAATCTTAAAATCTTCAAGATTTAGTGAGCTTCTTCTATCTTCAAGTCGTCTTGTCGATTTTTGACTTCAAGAAGGATCTTCTTCTGAGATTTGGAACTCCTTGCCAAATTCTTCTTCATGGATTTGGCACTCCTTGCCAAATTCTTCTTCTCTTGGGCTTGTTGTCGAATGGCAATAATTGTCCCAAGTCCTTCACTATCAGAGGCTTCTCCTTGATAGTGGATTTCTCCAATAAGTTCTCCTTTGATAATATATTTAGTAAGGCTCTCCTAGAATTTTTTTGGATGTTTGAAAAGAACTTCTCAGGGTCTCTAATTTGTTAGCTTATGATGGTATTCCTTGAGATGTTTTCTTCAGCCTTCTTCTCCTGGAAGTGTTGGTGATGAGATCTTCCTCTGGATCTCTAATTCTACTACTTCTGTATTTGAGCAGGACTCACCTAGTCCTTATTCTCCTTCTCCTTCCTTGACTGGAAGTTTTGCAATGAGATCTTCTCCTGATCTCTTTGATTTTGCTTCAGGTGCTGAATTGATTCTGAAGAAGATGCCCTTCCTAACTTTCTTGTAGGAAGTTTCCCAACTCACTAAATCTTCTTTCCCTACAACAAAGTATTAGTACTAAAATATTTAGTCTACTTCTGAATCAAATATTCTCTTCAAATTCAGGATCAAGGCTTCTATGGCCTTTTTTTAGTACCAAGGCTACTATGGCCTTTTTTAGTGTCAAGGCTACTATGGCCTTTTTCAGTATCAAGGCTTCTATGGCATTTTTTAGTACCAAGGCTCCTGTGACCTTTTGGTATTAAGACTTATGTGGCTTCTCCTTCAAGGCTCCTATGGCATTTTCTCTAAGGCTACTATGGCATTTTTATGTCAAGGATTTTATGGCATATTCTTCAACTTGTGAAGTTCTTTGATTCAACAATGGAGATCTTTAGTCTCCTGACTTCACCACAACTCTTCACAGGAAGTCTTCTTTCATAGTATTCTTCTCTTGCACAAAGAACCACTCTCTACACTATGAGGGCACGTTGACCTTTAGGAAATGAAGTTGGAGTCTCCTAGCTTTCTATCATAGGAGGAGTCCCAATCCTTTGAGAAATAGTTTTCTACAAACAAAAGAAACTTTAGGCACTAGTTAGCAAATTTCTAGATATCCTGGATAATCCTCACTGAATGATCTATCAATCCAGTGGCTTGAATCCTAAGTCCTAGTCTTCATGAGTTTTTCCTAAAACTCTTGTGGAAAGACTCTGGTCAATTACAATCTCAATATTTCCTTGAATTGAGACTTCTTTCAGTCCTCACTCATGACTCTCCCTTATTCTACCACCTAGATTCTTCTGAGGGATTTTGATAGTGGTTGGTCCAGTGGCACGTCAGTTTATCAAAATGCTTAGGCTCAATGATAATGGTGGCTTTCCTATAGACCTACACAAACTAGATCTACCGTAGCTCTGATACCACTGTTAGATTTTGATGTAGCAAGCATGGAGAGATAGAAATCACAAGATGTAGAATAATATGAAAGAAAGTAAATCTGCTATATGACTAAAATATAAAATATTACAATGTAGCTATGGAGGAAATGAACACTCCAATATAAAGCTACTAAACTACATTGCATCCATCACCAATGGATGGTGTCACACACTATGCTACACTATGTCCCCCGGCTCTCTATCTATGACTCTATCTATCACTCTATATCTATCTATCTATGAGGCCATCCTTATATAGGTAAAATAGGATACTTGGCCAACACTCTATCTAGCTATGCAAGGGACAACTTGCACATGTACAACTTGCACATTGACACTTGTACATTTATTACATTGCATGAAGTAACTAGATAACTTGCCCCTAAAGTAATCTAAGTATGTACCTTGGAAGATACATTTACATAGCCCAAATTATGGAATAGACTCTATTTCTAACACTTTAAAGCACCATACGTAGTAGATTCCAAGCAAAGTTGACCAGAAGAGAAGCACCCAACAGTCAAGAGAAGCACCCAACAAGTAAAGGAGGAGCGCTTGAACTATTAAGGTAATATTTACCACCATATTAAAGTTATATATTGGTAGGAGAAACAAGTATTAAAGGAATATAGTCTAATGTTAAATATTTAAAGTTTTCTAGTGGAGTGACAAGCATTATAAAACCTTAGAAAAATCTGGATATTGCATATTTGAAGATTATTTTAAGTTGAAGAAACATTATATTTGAGTTTTGTAAAATTGCATATTTAGATATATAAAACAAAATTAATATTTTCAAAATTGCTAAGGTTGGAGAAATAAGGCATACAACATCAAATTATGATTACGAAATATTGCAAATATTATTTTTCTAAATTTATAGAGTTGGAGAAATAAGGAATCCTACTTCAAATTAGTTTATTAAATTTAGAGTAGAATGTTTTATTCATAAATTTGGAAGATAAAAGGAGTTCTACATAAAGATGTTTTATTTGATAAGATTAATATCTAAGTTCAAAATTACTAGAGATTTGAAGATTTGTAAAGGATTACAATTGCACACTTTGATTGATAGAATTGATATTAAAATTGCATTGCATTTCAAACATTAGGGAGATAAAAGGTGTTCTACAAATACATAGAATTGAAATGACTATATTGAGACTAGAGAGTCATAAGGAAGTCTACCTCAAAGGATTAAAATTTTAACAATGGAAAACTTTATTAAATAAAAAGGGTTCAATAAATCAGCTTGGATTAAAGATCTACTTCATTCTAAGAATAATAAAAAAATAAATCATGTGGATAGAAGGAAAAATATTCTTGAAGAATCGCAAATTAGTCCAATGAGAAGAAATACTTTAGAGATATATTCTAACAATATGATAGGATACAGTCACAGTGAATGTTTTCAAAGTCCAAGAACACATGTAGAATGAGAAATTCTTCTACAAGTCTATGAAAGAATCAAAAGTAAAATTGCTTCAACCATCCATGCATGGTTGTATCAGTTGATCAAGAAAATAGATGACATCAAGGTATTCAAAACAACACAAGAAAATTTGAAATGTACTTATTGTAACAAAGAAGGCCATGAACAAGCTAATTGTTGGGACTTACATCCTTGTATATATTGTGGGAAAGGATCTCACTCATATTCCTTTTATCATTATAGAAAGGAGTATTACATGAGTTTTGAAATAATTCTAACATTCAGGTTACAATGCTTGTTTCAAACAATTATTTTTAAAGCTTTTGATAACAACAAGTACAAGCTTGAAGAAAAGGAAAGAAGACTACACAAATATCAAGAAAATAAAATATGGACTAAAGAATTAATTTGAGATCTAGCTCAACAAGGATATCTCATGATTGATTGCATCAAGAAGCCCAAGCAGAACTCAAAGACAAAGACAAGGAACCAAGCAAAAATGAAGACTTGTAATATGAAGAATAAAAGAAAAAATAACAAGTCTTTACAAGGATCAAATGATAGAACAACATCATCCAAGAGTCTACATGAAGAAGAATTTGAACCTATACGAATGAAGAGTACCTACAATATGAAGAACACAAGCTCAAGAAAGAGGATAAAGACCATATTGAATATTAGACTCTTCAATAACCAAATAATGTAATACAGGGGGTGTTGGAATATATTACATTATTTGATACATGCCAATGTACCATCATGGGTACATCTATAGATTAGGAAAAGAGTCTTAGATTAGGATTTAATTTATGCAATGTAATGCACAAGTGTGCAATGATATTTTGGTAATGTAAATGTGCATAGTTATCCCTATGTACATGTGTCAATAGAATAGGAAGATGAATATTCATAGGAATAGTGAGGCCCAAGAAACCTCCATATGAAGAGTCACATTCCATTCTATATATGAATGTATTGATGTAAAAGAGATATGGCGAAGGAGAAAGAGTCACCTATGTAAGCAATGGAAGGTGATGTAATATGGTGTATTTTGATCTCTTCATTCAATAAATATTTATGAGTATTTAGCATTATCATTCTTTGAGTTATTATCTAGTAGATTTTGAGTTTAGATTCTTGATTGATTAGCATTATTATATCTTTCATATTGCAATTACATTATTGATCTTGAGGTAATATTATTTTGAGTATTTACTCATCAAAAGCTAACAATGCAAATGCAATAAACAAGACCTAAAGCTAAAATGCTTTTTTGATTTCGATGAGGAAGGAAATAACAATTTCTTTTTTAGAGATAGGGGTGCAAGGAGATGTAGTAAAAAAGGCCTACGATGTAGTTATATATATTTTTGATTAAATTCTAAAGCTTAATGATTAAGTTTATCCCCTATATGATTAAAACTAACTAGTTCTTTCTTTCTCCTTTGTGTATTTTACTAATAAACATAAAATAGAACCTAGTTTACACATACAGTAAATAAAATTTTACTCTTGAATACTTAAATGATAGATATTGCACATGGAAGAACCTATTTCGACCATATTGTAAATAAATCATTTCCAGTCAATATAATCATCATTTATGATATCACCTATTGATGGCATTATCGCTTAACCTATAAAATAGACAAAAAATACAAAGTTAATGATAGAGGTGTCTAAGTTGGAAGAGGATAATTGAAATTACTTGAATACAAATTATGCCTCTATTTAGATGGATAAAATGATAAAAAATGATATACCTAAAATAAATTCTAGGTGGTGAAAGTGCCACTAGGTTGCGATAGTGTTGCCAATGCTTTTACTTTGTGTAAACTAGAGAGTGATAGCACCGTCGATCCATAATCTGGTGGTTCTTTCACTTCTGAGAGTATAATAACAATATTAAAGAGAACATGATATAGGATTATGATTATTATTATGAAGGGATCTGATTTAGAAGTACAAATATCCTGTTAAATAATAGAAAAACAAAGATTTACTTACTTAAGATTAAGATTAAATGACAAAAACAAAATACTAATTAAACGGAAGTGCAAGATGCAAGTTTAGTTTTAAGTGTACTAATATAAATCTAAAAGCTAAAAGGAAAATATGGAACCAAAAACAAATAAGAGAAAAGAGCACAACCCAGGGCATAAAGTTATTTTCCCCTTGTTAGAAGCTTGTTGAAAGCTTGTTAGCTTGCTTTTTGATAACACTTGAATGCTTAAGCATGTGGAGTTGATGCTTGATGTTTGATTATTTCTTGGGGACTTGGTTATAGACTTTATTAGATGCTTGGATGTTGTGAGAACAAGATCTTGAGTGATTGCAAGGATGTCCTTCACAAGACTAAAAATATTTTGGCATAATCTTGCCATGCACAATGCTTTATTACTATGAGTCTAAAGAGATTTTGGAAAAAAATATTTCTTTCAAAAGACCATGGATAAAATTTTGACAGATATTTTCTACCCAATAATAGTTATGGATTAGGCTTTCCCAAAGTTATATATTTATAGGAAGCCATGGATCCTTCAGAGAAAAATTACATTGAATATGACAATATTGGAGAAGGTAAGAATTTTAAAAGGAATCAAGTCATTAATGGAAGAACATGAGGTTGAAAATTCTTAGATTTTGGATTTTTATAGAAGATATAGATAAAAAAAAGTTGGGGATTTCGTTCATTAATGGTGGGTGGCTTAAGAGTGACAGAAAGTCAAAAATATTGATTTTGGTTTATGATAGTAAAAAAGAATAGAAATGTGATAGCACCAATGGTGCTTTCATGGTGGCACTTTTTTCTCATAACATTAGACCTTAAAAATGGACAAGAAAGGTCTAAAATTAAAATTTTTTGTAGAATCATAGCCAGGTTATAATAGATCCATCAATGCTATCACTCATGTCCCAATGTTATTGCTTTTAGAGTAATATATACCCCAAATTTGGACACAAGCAAGTTTGATTCAATTTGGTTAATTTATGAAGGGATTGAAAAACTTGAACACTAGCTCTATTCATAAAATTGTGTCTAAAAAAATTACCCCAGCTAAAGTATCCCTTCTTGAGTTTCTTAGGAATTTTATGACCTATAGAGACATCTTACTTAATATTTTGAGTGAGTTGTCATTCCTCAAGACCTCAACTCAAATGATCTCATTTATGTAGTGGGATACTTTTAGGTCAAACATGTAACTATATCATTCCATGAGGATGATATACCTTAATCCTCCATGGTCAAATATCTTCCATATATCATTAGGCCATATTGATAATAAAATTAATCAAATGAATCTTAGTCAATAATGTTTTTGGTATCAATGTGTGTAGCCTAAAATTAATTAGTCATTTTAAACTAACCAAACAAGATATGGAGAAATGTGTTCTTGTTATTAGGGCTTTCAACAATAGGGAATGAGGCTAGTGGTAGTATGATATTATCCTTCAATGTCAGACCCCACATTCTCAACACTCTTCTATGTCATATCTTGTGATCTAACCTACAACACTATTATTGGAAGGCTATGGATCTATGCAATGTAGGGTATCCCTTAAACTCTTTATCAATGACTTAAGTATGAATATAGGGGAAATAATTATCATATTCTAGCTAAACCCAAGCCCTTCATCTTTTTTTTAGTAATCGAGGTTGAGAACCCTAAAAGTTGTCTTTTCCCTTCTCTCAATACATATCTTGAGTTATCTTCTTCTTAGCTTCCTATTATTTATGCATTAAGGTCTATCACCTTAAATAATTTACCTAATAATGAACCTAAAGGTCAAAGCTTTAAAAAACCAATACTAGTAATAATAATAATCTATATAATAATCAACTTGTTCTAGACCTAGCCAATCTTCCCTCATCACCTTGAACCTTAGGCTTACCTTCTAGTAGTAAAGGTAAAATGGTACAAATAGGAAGTTGCTCCTTCATTTGGGTTGGTACCACCAATAATGAGAAAATACATTGCAATAACACTTTCTCAATTGAATGATAGTATACATCATGCTTCTTATTAAACTCATATTCCATTCCCAAGCATATGCTTTCTAACATGGGATATCAAGGGAAATGACTAGGCCTATATGAGAAAGACATAAAAGATCCTTTACAAAATGAATCTTGACCAAGATGATATGGGATAGGTAATTTTCGTAGTTGTAGTCATCACTTACCATTGTCTTCTTCTTTTAATAGTGAAGATGAAGCCAACCTTCCTAATAGTGTATCCCATGACAACATCATCTCTTTAAATCAATTGGATTGGAATGAGGGCGGTGATAAAAAATCATAACTCCCAATATATCCTTGTCTCTTTTGATTTACATAATCTACTAGTGTAAATATTTTAACCCTAGTCTATCCCAAAATTATTGCTAATGAAGATAATTGTGAGATAGAGGACATCCTAAATGATCGTCCTTAAGATGGTCCCTTAGACTATCTAATAAAAATGACTTCTATTTTGGTAGATCTTTTCCCTGATTTCAAACATCACTATCTCATAGTTAATCAACCATAAATATCCAAACTTAGATCTTATAGATCTTGAGAGCCTAGAAGTGTTTCTAGCTCCCCCTCAATTGGAAGACAAGTCTTTTATTTTGATTAAGGAAATGATAGATATTGATATTGGGACTCCTAAAGATCCCAAAATCCTTAATCTAAGCAAGGTCTTGACCTCAACCATCATGATGAATACATCAAGCGCTTGAAAAAATTCAAAGATATTTTTTTTAGTCATGTTGTAATATGTTAGGTCTTGAACCATGTCTAGTTGTCCACAACCTAGTCATCACTCCTAGTGCAAAACACAAAAAGAAAAAATTATAGAAAATGCACCCAAAAGTCACTTTACTACTAAAAAAGGAGCTTCAAAACCTGCTTGATGTTGAATTTATCAAAGCCATCAAATATTCTGACTTGATCTCTAATATTGTACCTATTGCTAAGAAAAGAGGTAGCATTAGAGTGTGCACTAACTTTTTAGACATAAATAAAGCATGTCCCAAGGATGACTTCCCTTTGCCCAATATAAACATGATCATCAATTTTACTATAGGATATGGAATGTTGTATTTAATGGATGGATTCTTAGGCTATAATTAGATCAAAATTTCTCTTGAGGCAAAGCCAATATAGTTTTCACCACCCCATGGGGAACTTTATACTATCAAGTCATGCCTTTTGGATTGAAGAACGTAGGAGCTACCTACTAGAGAGCCATGGAATACATCTTTTATGACATGATGCATGACATCATGGAGGACTATGTTGATGATCTCCTTGGCCAATTTTTAAACTAGGAAGATCATGTTCAAGATCCAAATTGTATCTTTGAGTAGCTGTAGGAGTATAAAATATGCCTAAATCCTCATAAATATATCTTTGGGTTAGATTAGGAAAACTGTTAGGATTTATTGTTTTTGATGCAACATCAAAGCGATCTTGGCAAGATATAGACTATAGTCAATATACCACCCCCTCACACTCTAAACCTACTTAGGAGTCTCTAGGGAAAATCCAAGCCATCTAGAGATTCATCTTCTAGCTTACTAACAAGTGTTATCCTTTTAGCAAGCTTTTAAGGAAGGGCATGGTCTTCGATGCTCTAAAATTCTATGTTTTGTCTCCTCATGTCCTTATCCCTCCTAATCCTTCTAAGCCCCTACTGTTATTCATAGCAACAACAAACCATTCCTTAGGTGGTATATTGGTACAATACAATAACCAACATAGATATTAAATTATTTTCTATATTAGAATGACTTTGGTCAATTAAAAATTCTACTATAAACCTTTAGAGAAGGTTTATCTAGCAATGATATTTGTTTCAAGAATCTTAGACTCTACATTCTTAGCCATAATAACCTTTATCATCACGAGGGTTGATCCCTTATGATATCTCATGTCTAAGCCTCACCTGTCTAAGTGAACCACTAAGTCATTGTACTTGGCAAATTTGATCTTGATTTTGCCACCCAAAATTCTACGAAAGGTCAAGTCATCATTAACCAATTAGAAGTCACACCCTTAGAAGCTAGCCATATATTAGCTATAGAATTTTTTGATGGGTTAGTATTTACCCTAGAAGCAAATCAACCTGAGTCTTGGAATATATACTTTAATGTTTTTTGATGCATTAAAAAGTAGGGGTAGGAGACATATTTGTCACTCATCAGTAGCATTTTATACCTTTGTCCTTTAAGCTTATATTTTCTTGTAGTAATAATAGTAATGAGTATGAAGCTCTTATCCTATGGCTATGAATAACATTAGATTTGCAAGTTAGAATCCTCTCCATATTCAAATATTCATAGCTTATATTTGATCAATTCAATGGTGTTTATAAAACTAAATATAAAAATCTCAAGCCATATAAAGACATTGTCGTTAAACTAGTGGAGGATTTTGAAAATATCACCATTGAAGTTATCCCTAGGTACAAAAACTACCATGTTGATGCTCTGGCCTTATATATACCTTTGATCATCTTAGATATAGAGGATTCACAAGCTATGATCATAATTTAGAAAATTAGGGAGCCTTCAACCCTACAATCTATTCAACTTTCCCTAGGAGTCCTTTGTATAAAAGCAACTCCTTCTCTTGATTCTTAATACAAGGATATATTTACTTTCCTTAAGGATGGCACATTACCTAATGGTTTGAACTGCAATGAGTATAAGAACCTCAAGTAATGATCCTATAGACATGTCATCATTGGTGATATCTTATACATCATAATCTTGATGGCATTTTACTTAAATGCTTAGCTTCAAATACAATCTAATTAATTGACAAAGAGGCTCATGATGGATGGTGTGGTGGTTATTTTAGTTGATATGGAATTGGAAAATCCTACAATTCGATTGATTTTATATTTATCACCAAAATATATTTATATGTTATTACAAACCATGATTGGGGTAAAACCATTGGCCCAAAACCATGAGCAACTGAACAATATAAGATTACATTTAATGTGACATGACATATGCCCCTTTGTGTAGGATAAGGCTAGAAGGTCTAACAAAAACTTTTCAGAACCTATTAAAGCCTGACATAATTTAATTAGAACTTAATTAATTAAATATGAAGTTTAATTAATATTTATATGATCCCTATCATTCCTCCCAACAACAAAATAATTGAACTCCAATGCATACAAAAAGGGAGGAGCAAATATTAAAGAGCATAGGAGTTGGAATATGGGCCACCTAAACTTCTATGCTTCATTAGCCTAAGTAGGACTTCACAAAACTTGAAAAATACTAGTTTCTTTGGATCGACCCCAAAAAATTCTTTCCAACGAGTATATATGCCTATACTTGAAAATAAATTGATGCCTCGGAGTGTAAGAAAAAAAAAGTCTCATCGGTCAAAAAGAAAGTATAGAAATTCTCTTTACAATCAAAATCCTCTAGGAATATTCTAATGTTTTAAAAAATTTATATGCACCTCTATCATCCCACTTGCATGTGTTTAAGGACAGAGGTAATAAATAAAAGGCTAAATGAGCCTTCCCAAATTCCATGTGGGATAAGTGATTTTAAATTGCATGTGACAAAACGATGTGAAAGAGATAGCATCATGTGTCCATACATGGTAGGTTTCATTATTGTTATTGGAAGTGACACTTGTTGGTCAAACAAGGAAGGGTCCTAAAGTGTGCCATTTTGGGGTTGGAAAGGTTGTGAGTATTGGATTGCACTGTGGTCATGAATATTACAATGTTGAATTTCTACGACACTATAGGTCAATCCAAAATTTATTTCTCCCAAACCCTTGAATGAGGAATAGTCAAAAGTTAGAGTGACACCATATGCCAGTGCAAAGAGACATCAATGAAAGTGTTTGATAGTTGTTTTCAATGTGTAATATTTGCATGTACTAGGAAATGCTCTACATTCTATGATATGCTGGATGTCTCATAGGATTGTAGAATATTAGGCCCCATCTTGGCTGAGCGATGAGGGTGACATGAAGGTAAGGATGAGTTTGAAGGGTGTAAACATCAAACTAATATGAGAAATGGTTATAGAGATAAGATTCATAGCCTATATGAGAGCACAACGGATCCAAGATATTGATGAGTGGGAGCACAAGAGTGTACAATGGTGTGGACTATAGGTCTGTAGGTCATTCATTCATCATTGGAGTGTTGCCAAAGTTTATCCCATCGAGATTTTTATCTAGATAAAAATTGAGGGCCTTATTGAAAAGGCCACCATAACTAAGGACATTGAGTATAGAATGAAAGGATCTAATAGAGGTAGGGCCTTGTTGACACCATCACTATAAAGATAAGAAAGCTAGAAGAATGTTCCAAGGTGGTGCATAGGACAAAGGCAAGTAATTTATGGCATGTAAATGCAACATACACTTAGGTAGCCATATAGAGGGCTAAGGCGATGGGGTCATTATGGAGACTGGGAGACTATTATGTTTTAGGGTTGTACATAGAGTTACAAGAAATTGATACAGGGATATGATAGGGAAAAGTGATACCAAGAGTACCAATCTAGTTGGTACATCACTATTAGGCCATGGAAGGTATCCAAGATAGCATTATTGGGTAGGGGGCCATAATGGTGATAAAAGATATTATAGTCAGAGTTGAGGGCCACGTCAAAGTTGATGTTACCTATTGAGGAGGTAGCAACTATTGGAGGCCACGAGGAGAAACCATCAAGGCCGCAACATATTGGTAGATATGACCTCATAATAAGGATGACTTTGATGGTACTCCTCGGTATTTTAAATTTTATGTAGGTGTGTGGGGAACCCTGCTTGGTGCTATAATAAAATTTCCTAGAACATGATCTCATTGTCAGCTATCCTATGAGACATAAAGAAATGGGTAGCAAATATTGGTATTAGTATCTGATAATAGTCTCTACTAGGATCGAATCCCATGGGACTCTTGAACATGAGCTACTTGGCATACTACTTCATGGGTTAGTCTACAAAAAATGTGATTTCAAAATGTCTCATGCCATGTCTAGATTGGGGGTGATGACAACATGAGTCCACCTTAGGTTGGACATCATTTGTTTAGTGGAATTATGGTTTGTAGCTAGCTCTATGATGTTACAATGAGCAAAGCCCCATGTTATATGCATAAGACTTCCCATGCCATGTAGAAATAATAAACCCTAGATATGAAAGCATGGAGGAAGGATACCTCAAACTAAGCCAAACAACTCCATGTTGAACTAAGCAAGATGGAAAAGTGAAGTGTTTGGATCAATGTCTTCATAAATAATATGTTGATTCCTCAATAGTAGGGATCTCCTCCAAGTCTATGTCGGCCAGATCTGACATAACTGAGAGAATCCCTAAATTTATGTTCGATAATATTTTCTAAATCCTATAGAGAATAATTTTTTAGATGCTCTTGTATAAGCACCATGCTTCTTCTATTCCAAATAAGGCAATATAACAAATTCAAAATGTGCAAGGGGCATAATAAACCCAGTTTATAGATAGATTGAGTGCTCTAATATCAAACTAATATGGAACCAGAAAAACCTAAAATTTGATTGATTTTTTATTGATCACCAAAATATATTTATAGGTATTTAAAAACCATGGTTGGGATAAAACCATTGGTCCAAAACCATGAGCAACTAGACAAGATAAGATTACATTTAGTGTGGCATGTTAGATGCCCCTTTTTGCAGGATAAGGCTAGAAGGCCTGACAAAAACTTTTCATTACTTATTAAAGTCTGATGAATTTTAAGTAAAATTTAATTAATTAAATCTAAAGTTTAATTAATATTTATATGATCCCTATCATTAGTGGTGGCACCATATTTTATGGGATAAGGCTATAAGGCCTGACAAAAACTTTTCATTACCTATAAAAGTCTGATGAATTTTAAGTAAAATTTAATTAATTAAATCTAAATTTTAATTAATATTTACATGATCCCTATCATTAGTGGTGGCACCATTACCAAGAAAATATTATGGATGGGTTATTATTGGCCTTCCATGAAAAAAACTTGTGACTATGTCAATAGGTGCAATAAGTGTCAAAATCATGATAACCTCATACATACTCCACCCTAATACCTCCTTGACTTCTCCTTGGCCTTTTTTTATTTGGGGCTTAGACATAATTGGGAAGATTAACCTAGTATCATATGATGGAAACAAGTTTGTCATCATAGCTAGTGAGTACTTCACTTAGTGGGTCAAAGCCATGCCTTTAGCCTCATCCATTAGATTTCAAGTCTTCAAGTTTATCCTGAGTCAAATCCTTAGTTGTTATGGAACCCTTTCCATGCTAATATCTAACAATGGAATACTCTTCAAGAATAAGTATATCCAAAAACATTGTGTTAAATACAAGATTTAGCTCAAATGGTCTATGCCTTACTATTGTTAAGGCAATAACCAAGTTGAATATTCTAACAAGACTCTTGTCAAAATATTCAAGAAGCTCATCAAAAAAACCCATAGAGATTGGCATCTCCAATTGTATCCATTCTTGTGGGCCTATTGCACTAGTGTCAAGACTCCCATTGGCATGACGCCCTATGCTTTGGTTTATGGAACCAAAGTTGTCTTCTCTTTTGAGCTGGAGGTGTCTTGGTTGAACATCTTGTTTCATGAATCCTCTATTGGATATGAATATTATATTACCTATCTCATCTAGTTGGAACTGCTTGACAAAAATCAGATCCATACCATACATAACATATGGCTCTACCAACAAAGACTTAAAAATGACTATACCAAGAAGGTACAATCTTATTACTTTGAGGTTGATGATCTTATTCTTAAATAGAATCAAAAGAATTCCAATGTCAAAACCAAGCTTAAAGGAAAATTTGAGCCCAACTGATCAAATCCATACATAATAACCACCAAGTATGGCTTAGGTGCTTATCACTTCACCATAGTTGATGGAAAAACTTAAATAAAGAGTAAACATAATGCATCTTAAAAGATACTATATTTGAGTTTGTAATAATTGTCTATTTTCTTTTAGCTTCCTCTTATTACCTACTTGCATCTTGCTTGACTTTATTTTTATTTGTATGTATGTAATTATCTTTTTCTAATATTTCTATTACATCTCAATTTAGGTATCTACAATGACATGCAATTTTTTATCCTATTCAAGGTAGTTCATTTTCATGCACTAGGTGGCTTATGCGAGTGGATCCTCCTAACCTTGTATTTATGAACCAAATCAGGGTTCACATAACATCAATATATCTTTATATATTTCAATAATTTACCTTCAACATTGTCTCTATCAATTATTTCAAATTACCAATCTCTTGTCACATGATAAACACTATGAGGTTTACAAGTGTTGATGTCAAACTAATCAAATCAACTTCTTTTATCTCATCAATCGCTATGTGATGAATACTATGAGGCTCATAGGTGTTGATAGCAAGATCAATCACATCATATTTTATCTCCCATTTACACCATGCATAGGGGCAATTAGTCAACAATTAATCTATTCTAATTGAGGGCATCATTCATTTCACACTGATTAATCACAAGTCCTCTATGGCACTTCTCTATGAGGTAAATTAATCTAAGCAAAACTATTTTAAGCATTTTTTTTAAGGGAAAAGCAAAAGTCCTTTAAGCATCTATTTAAAGGTATAGTATAGTTTCTTTAGTAATTTGTATAAATGGAAACATCCAATCAAAATACCTAAAAGCGTTGTGTGGGCAAAGCTAAATCAAAAGTCCTATAAGCAAAAAGGTAAATCTTTTAATTTTTCATGTTTATATTTATCTTTGTAACATAAAAAGTTAACCAAAAGTCCTCTAGGAAAAGCTAAGTAAAGTCCCCATAGGAAAATATCAAAGCTAACTAGAAATCATTTGGGCAAAGATAACTAAAGTCATCTTGGGCAAATATTTAAGCAAATATATGCATATAGTTGTACATAATTGTATATATATTTGTATATATATTTGTACATATTTGTACTAGAGAAGTACCCCCTTAGGCACATCATGCATCTTTTATCATGTCCAGCCATATTATTTCATCATTTAATCAGTCATATTTTATTTTTCATTCTTAACATTTAATTAATTTAGTTAATTAACCTTTAACTAATCATTTTTAATCATATCTACAAAAAAAATCATCTCAATCTTAATTTTTTATAAATCACATAAAATCATAAATTCACATCATAATCATCTAATATACCTCATTAATCACATATAATCACCATAATTATTAACCCAATATAATAATTAATAATAAAATATTAAACAACATTAGGCAATTAAATCATCATATCATAACTTATAATACATAAACCCAATAAATGTCGGTATATACCAAAACTCAAAATCTGTATACAATGGCATAATCAAAATGTACAATGTCTCTCCCCAAACATCAATATAGTAAGCTCTATAATCTAGCTCTGGGAGGTCATGTTTAGTATTTTTGTAGCTCCTCCTACTGGTGGCAACATCTACACTGATTATTGTGATTGGAAAGTCATAGACCTTGAGTGGGTCCATGATCATATCCTCATTAGTGATGATAAGTGCATGTCTACTAGGACAACTACATGATACACCAATATATAATAGGTTGCTTATGTGCTATCTACTTCTATGTCCTATGTTAGGGCTAGCTAGTCTAGTAATATCTACAACACTTGACCCCTCAACACTCTCTTGCTACCATAGTGGCTCAGACTATCATTGCATATCTCTCCATAGTCAAACTATGGATAGTCTATTGTATCACTATGACATATACCACTAGATTATACCTCTCCATCATCCTTTCTAATAGAGCTATTTCTAATATCTCTACTTACCCAGTTAGGGCATCTTGCTCCATCTTGATAATTGAATAAGAAGACCTACTTGGTCTTGTCTCACTAACTATGCTTCATTGACAATGCAAGTAATCGAGGTTCTATTACTATCATCACTTGTCCTTGTACCTCTTAGTAGTGTTGCATCAAACTAGTATTACATGTCTTGCCCAACTTGGCCTTTATCATTACTTTGCCAATTGTGCCCTTAGTACTATGAACCTCCTTGATAGAATTGTTTGGCACCACTTCTAGTAGTCTTGATTTACCCCATAATAATATTTCCTTGGATGTGTAATGACTATATTATCCAAGTCCACCTCAACATAAGAGTCTAGGTCTATAGGTCTACCAAATACTCTTGCATTGAACCTCTAGTACCATGCTAGCCTTGTTGATATCCCTTATATTCCACCAAATTGGTGGACCACTTGATAAAAATAATGGAGCTACTACTCCCTCATGGTACAACTAGCCATCTATCTTGCTTGATGTGAGATAGATGGTAGGAATCATCATGCCAACTAGGATGATGCCTAATGGTTTCCTTTTCTATAGATCATTTATCCTCCTTCATTTCACTACTAGCACACTTTTATTGGGCATGCTCTACTCTACCTCAAGATATTGATCCCATTTGTATGTTGTTGGTGCCTCTTGATCTACCACTTGCCTTGGCAATCATAATGGCCTCATCATAGTTATGTTCTCTCAGGCCCATAATTGGAAAAACATGTAGCAATAAAGGCTCCTCCCACCTCTGTAATATATCATATGGAATGAATAATAGAGCTATGTCAACACCATAGATCCCCATGCAAATATTGTCTACTAGTGGCTCATGTTATCCATGAATTCTCTTGAGCCCCATTGGACCAACCTTCTACTAGTGTTTTCAACGAGTAATATTATCACCAAGGCACATATTAATATGGTTTTTCTATCCAATCATCCCCCAATATATGTGGTATTGATGTCAATGCTTGACCACACCAGAGGAAAGTTCACATCCCTTATCAATCTCTTCAAGCTTTGTTGTTGGTCCTAGCTCACATGGATATTTTCCCATTTGATAGGTACTCGTAGGATCCTACATACATTCTCCAAGGTAGCTATCATATTGCTAGTTGGAAAAAAGTAGGTATTCATCTATAAATACCATATCTCTACCGATTCCATCAACAATGCACAATCAAACTCCACCTTTGATATGAGAGATACATAGGACAACCCTACCAATGCTAGAAGCATATGATCCATGAAGCCCAAGAGACCCTATATGGTATCTGGTATGCATGGTATATACTCCCTATATTCTCTATTGCACCTAAGCCAAACCTAAGCTCTATTAGTCTAACCAATCAAGTAAAATCAGTAATCAAAAATTTTAAACTTGAAAAAAATTGGCAAGCAAAAAACTGCCCCTACAATGTGAAAGTGTTGCTAGGAAAAAATTCTACTAGGTGATAAAAACATTGTCTAGGCATGAAATAACCATTATGAGGTGAAAGCACCAACAAGGCATGAAAGCACAATCGAGATGCAAAAGCATCATGTGATAGCACTAGCATTGCATAAAAGTATTACCCCTTTCTTTGGACATGCTTTTTGAGGCTAATAATGCATTAAATGATTAGGTTATTTATACTTTCTAAAAATAAAGCTCCTCCTACTGTTGTGGGTGCTCTCACTTGATTTGCATAGTGTAGTGGATGTGCCTACTATGCCATAAAACATATGATAATTTTACTACTTGAGCTCTCTTTTTCCTTCTCTTTATGGTAAAAATGAATTTATTTTTACCCCTATCCCTTTTACCCTCTAAACTTCCTATTTGTTTTTCTTTGTCTCTCCTCAATTTTTCATTATTATACTAGAGTGAATCATAATCAAGTAAATCCTCCTTGGTCCACCTTAATTTTCTCTTCGAAAGTTAAGGGGGTATGCCAAGGCATGACAACATTTAATGTTGTCCAAAACATAAAATTTGATCACTTCGAAACAAATAATCAAAGCATCTGTCATCTTAGACTCACATCACTAACCATAATAAACAATAATATTTATGCAATAAATGCATAAAAAAAGGGTAATGTAGACACCCAGGTTTGAGTGCATAGCTAATCTCCAAGTTTTCAAATCCCTTCATCAGTCAACCAATAAGTTAGCCAAATTGAGTTAATCTTTCTTTTGCCTAAATTTGGAGCATTTATTGCTCCATAAGCAAAACCATCAGGGTATGAGCAAAAGTGTTGCTAGCACTTTTGCTAAAATTAACTTTGATCTTTCTTGCTCAAATTTGACCATCAACAATAATATCAATGAAAGTGTCATATCAAAAGCACCATAGTGCTTTCACTTTGCTAGTGCTTTTTACTATCACATGCCAAAGCAAAAAAAATTGATTGTTGGTACTTTCCAATTTTACCACCATTAATGGATCAAATCCCTAGGATTTGATTCATAGCTCCCAACAGAAATCCCAAATCTAAGATTTTTCATTTTCAATATACCTCCATAAGGGCACCTTGAAATCATTTTCAAATTCTTACCATCTCCTATCCTATCATATTCAATGTAATGCTTTCCCCAAGGAGTCATGGATTCATATAAAACCAATACTTAGAGTGACCAATTCATATCATCTTGCATTACAACAACATTCTTCTAAATTTCTCTAGATTCATAGAAATTTATCTTTTTGTATGGCAAGTTTAAGATAAAATCTTGCCACAATATTATGAAGGTAATCCTTGAAAGCATTCAAGCTCTTATTCTTTTAAGCATTCAAGCTCTCTTTAAGCAATCATGTCTACATGCATCCAACAACCTATATCTCTTCAAGCATTAAAGCCTCTAATTTCAAGCTTTCAAGTGTCCACAAGCAAAATAGAAAGCTTCCAACAAGCTTCCACAAACAAGGGTAAACAATCTTAGCATCTTTGGTTGTGCCCTTTTTTCTTACTTGCTTTTGACACTTAATTTACCTTTGTTGCTTTAAGATTTAATCTTGTTGAATATTACTAGCTTTGCATATCTCATTTACATCTAGTTTAATATCTCATTTTATCTCTTCTTTAAAATTTACTTTAAGAAAGCAAATATTTATTTTTCTACATTTGAAAGAGTCTTCATACTCCCAAGGAAGAGCCACTCATAATTTCAATCATTAAATTATCTTATCTTACATTTAATCTTGCTATGCTTATTTTTTAAGTGAAATTGTCCTTGGATTGTAGGTTTGGTGGTGCCATTGCTCTCTAGTTTTACACAAACATAAATGGAAAAAAACATTGTCAATCAAGGTAAAAATGTTGATGGTCTATCATTGATCCTATAGCACTTTTGCCATTGAGCACTTAATACAACCACTTATCATTTTTATCATTTTTTCCAATGTATCTAAACAAGGGCTTGATTGTTGTCCAAGGGAGTTTGACATTCTCCCTTAGCTAAATAAAACCCCTTTGTTTCTAATTATATCATAGAAAAAAGTGTCATCAACAAGAAAAAGTGCTAGCGACACTTTAATGGACTAACAATGCTTCTACCTCTATGGAAAAATAGGTTTTTTGCTTCATAATCCTTGTCATTTCATAATTTTAGATTTAGTTTTATTTGTTGTATGTGAAATTAGTTTCTATTTTTATGTTAAATTGGTAAAATGAACAAAATAAAAAGAAGGAACTAGTTTTAATACTTTAATCATTTAGGGGATCAACTAAACCTTCAAGCTTTAGCATTAAATAAAATTTACATATATCTACATGTAGAGCTTTTTCTTTGCATTCTTCTTCCACCCTTACCTCTTAAAAGAAAATAAAACTTTGAAATTTACATTATCATTAAAAAGTAAATAAAATATTAGTTTTAGGCTTTGATTTTTGCATTTGTATGTTTTATTAGGGTTAGATTAGGGTTAAGCTTAGTTAGAGAAGTATATTATGAGAAACGTAGATGTTATTCAACTAATCCATCAAAAAGTAAGCTCTAAGTTGACCAAATGCCTTATCCTTGAGGTGAGAAAGATAAAAGATACGAAAAATTCCCTAAGAGGCCCTTCATGATCATCTTTCCCAATATCATAGGTAACAAACCATGGAATGCCAAGTTGATAAATTGGTCATGTGTTAATATGTGTTTTGCACCTAAAGCTAAAATAGTATTTATGAAACATGAATTCATATGGTGACACATGGGGTTGGTGTCATAGGTTTGTTTATCACTAGGGTTGGCACCACTATAGTGGACACTAGAGGAATACTAACACATTGGAAAATATGATATCAGAAGTCCAATTAGCAACATGTTAAAGTTGTATTCCACATGAAAGGTTGGTGCTAACTTGTCTAGCAAAGAGCCCAAATAGGCACCAAGGCTTGCAACCCAAAAGTGCTCTAGCATCATATTTGGGACTCTAAGCAGTTCCTACATTGCTCAAATTAGATATAATTTATCAAATTTGAGAATGATGACACCCTCCTTGTTTTTTGGATAAATGTCACAAGTACTATCTCATTTAAGATCATAATGTTCAAAAAATATTATTCACATAGCAAAAAATTGCATCTCATTACAACACACATGCTTCTACATTTTAAGACATGACTAGATAAGAACAACTAGGTGAACATGATAAGTTATAACCATGATACTTCTTTTCTTAAGTCTTGAAGTTAGATGTAATTTTTAAATTCCTCCATAATCTGATAATTTTTTTTATCTATATCCAACATAGAGTTATTAGGTTTGAATTTTATTTAAATCATTTATTGTCTTGCTGACTTCAATAGAATAAAGTTTTTTAGGAAGTTGGAAACTTTGTAAAGGTTGTGATCCATATAAATAGGAATAAGGAAGTATATTGCATAACTTTAGTAAAAGTTCCAAGTGAGCTAGGGGTCAATCATCGAGGATGATAATAATAATAATAAATGTGACACCTAATTTCGAGGGGCAAAGAGGAGTCAATAGCATTTTAAAGAACAAGGGAGGGGTTGTGAAATTTAACATCTTTAGAGCGGTAGATCTTTCAAAGTGAAACGTGTTTAAGTTGATGTCTAAAATAATAATCATGATGATAGTGTTTACTAAATGAGAATCTCCATAAAACAATCTTATTGTAACCAAGAAATTGGATAGCTCCCTCATGTCAATGTTGATGTTTATGAAAAATGGAAGTGGCAACAATGAAATAAATTATATTATATATTCCTATGGTTACTAATCTCTAGCTTACATTTAGAATTGTGCAAAACAAAGTTGTACCAAGCACATTTAAACTAAAAAACATGGAATAATCCTATAGCATATCTCTATGAATATGAATAACTCAAACCCATATTGATCTGATAAATAAATTCATTTGAGATAGACAATTATTATGGATATCTCTTTGAATGATATTGAACATGGTATTCACCTCTTTTTCATATGACTATTTGATATACTCTATCTCATTTCATGGGTATTTTAATCATAATATGTTAAACCTAAAATATAAAGTTGGTTTCTTTTACAACCACTAAGTTGCATCATTTTCTTTATTAAAGAAATATTTTCAATATTAAAGAAGGATGTCTTATACAATGATTTCAAACTTATTATTAATAATAATATAGTATTGAGACTTAAACCTATGTTGGATTTAACTAGATATTTTTTATTTGAACTTTTAGAGAAAACTCAACAACATATCAAAGAAAAATATGAAATATAGTAGATTCCATAAAAATAAATTCAAATAAGTTCAATGGACCATCTAGAGTCAACCAGTTTGTAGCCTTACAAGTTTTTGTAATACAAGGAGAGTCTCAACACTTTAATGTATACTAGTCTTTGTCTTCCCATGAAATAGAATAACACATTCATCTTCAAAATACCAACATTTCAGGTAAGATAAAAACTAGACTTGAAAGTTTGATAATGTTCCTACAAAAGCACATTATAAACTCTTTTTGTTCACTTGTCAGAATGATGATAATGGTGTAAACAAATATGTTTGTTATAGTTAGGATTGTCAAATTTCTCTTTGCAACATGAACATAAATTGAATGGATAGGAACTACTATGTTGTTAGAGTATGAATAATGGTATAGGACAAATAGATAATAGCAAAATAATTATTAACCACTTTATTTGATGATAAAAATAAAAAATATGAAAACATGTACAATAATATTTTGTTAATCAATTTCAATATAATGCATAATAATTAAATAAGCAAACAACCATATTTAATTTTAAAAACTATGTGGAAGCAAATATAAAAATAATTCTTCTATAAATAACTAATGATAATTTGACTCTATTAGACAAGGGAAACTCTCATGAATAATGTGTTGTAGCTAACTTGAGAGATATTTCACATGCATCTCATACTAAATAGGCTTATGATTTTGGTGTAGTGAATCCTCACTACATTCAAGGGGAGTGACGTCTTGGTCAATTTTGTACAAGGTGACTTCGGTGAGAAGCAAGCTATTTGAAATGTAGAAGAAATTAAAGGCAATACTGAATACAAAAGAGCATGGACTAGGATCTTAAGTGTCAAAGAAAATCCAAAACAATAAAGGTGCAAATAGAGAAAACTGAACTCCCAAGAGAGAGTTTGGGCAAAAATGAGCACAAAAGTCTAGTAAGCAAACACTCAAGGTCAAAGCTAACATCAAGGTAAAAAAAATGAAGTTTTGATAGAATCCCAAGGTAATGATGTGTGTGAAGAAATTATAACAAAAAAGAGGGAGAACTTGAGCTCACTCACCAAATTGAAAGATCAATTATCACAAGCTAACAGTAATAACTGAAACATCAGATAAGTACAAAGGCAAAGTCAGCTTCAAGGGACACCAACCCAACTAGGAGATGCACAAAAAGATGAAGATCAAAACTTTGGTTAGGATTCAATGGAAAGTTGCATGCATAAGGGCAATAACCAAATTCTAGACATGTTATCTTCACCACCTAGTCTTCGATACTTTAGGAGACCAAATTTTCCTCAGGGGCTTATGCCTCCAAACTCCCACATGGAGGTCCATTGACCCTTATACCACCTAGCTGGGATCACAAATCCAAACCTCGTACATTGTGCCAATGTGTTCAGTATTTTGAGGTGTACAATCCCCTGCCAAGAGGTACAATATTAAAGACTTTAGTATGGATCTAGCTGAGAAGTGAACATGAACCTGGCAACGTTAATTGTAGGGGATCTTTGCATCTAGTCATTGCAAATTTCTAGCATAGGAAACAAGTTCTAACCTCCAATGACTCTAGATTTAGAAACCTCAATATTACACACAATCAATGTAGAAGAACCCGAAAAGGATTTTTGAAATAAATATTTTGAATTTTGGGAGTGAAAAGTTACTTTTTTTCTATAATATTAATATTTTCTTCATTGTAAAGTAGGGGAAAACGATGTACTTCCTTGTGCCTAGTATCTCACCCTTATACAAATTTAATGAGAAGTATTTATTTGTATTTTTGTGATATGGTGTTCACTTCCTTGGCATGGTTGATTCATGTGTTCACTCATCCCATCAATGCATAGAGAATATTTTTAATTCTTAGTATATCGCCACCCTTAGTCTAGGCTAGATCTGTTTACTATTTTCTTTTATTGTTTTTCTCTCTTTCCTTTTCCTAGACAAGACCCAATAGAGTAGACTAGATTAAGAAGAAGTGTGCCAAGAAGACACCTAAACAAGGAGTTGACCCTGGTAAAAAACCTCGAAGGTTATACCACTCTCCCTAAACTTTCCAAATTATACGTTCCATGCAAGGCATAGGAACCAGATGCATTGGACAACTACAACGAGTGGTCATTGTGCTAGAGAGTGAACTGGAGTAGATCTAGTTCCCAATAGTTGGTAATACAAAGTTCTCTAGTTTTCTTCTACTACCCATATCAAATATTGAAAAACAATAGTCAAGGATAATTCATATATAGTAATTTTTTATATGAAAAAAGTTGCACCTCTCCCTTTGCTTAAAAAAGAATACAAATTATACTCTAATGATTGGTAGTATGAATCTAAAGACATGATGTCAAGATCAAGCAAGTACTAAAATTTGTTTTATTAATATGTATTATTAGTCCCTATGCAAAAAAAGACTATTGTTTAGTTGGATTCATTCCTAGTAATAAGAGACAATCCTCACAACCAATTAACTTCATTGTTTTTAACAATCACTAGTTAAAGCTTTAAATTTTAAAGATAAAAAATTAAGTATATATATTTTTTAATCATTCAATACTAAGGATTAGATTTTTTTATTTTTTTTATTTTTTGATACATAGAGAAATTGGTAACACCATTGGATGTTGCCTCCATAAACCCTAGCCTACTGGGTAAAACAAAATCAAGAAGACCCTTGACCCTCCAGGGCATCGAACTAGGGAAGTCAATTGACAAAAATTTGATTGTTACCATCCAACCTATCCCCTATTGGGTACGTTGTGGTTTGAACCTTGGACCTCCCCAAAGAGAAGCCAAAGCCCTAACCGCTACGTTGTCCTTACAAACTAAATTTTAGGGTAAATCCAACCATTTTTTTTCTTAGAACCGAAGGATGGGAGAGAGCAAAGAACCCTGAGGTAGAGACCATAGAAAAGTCAACTATAAATTACAAGGAAGACTCAAACCTACGAGAGATATTTCGTTAAAGAGTTTTCACATTTATTTTTTTCAATAGGTTATATGGAATTAAAACAACCCCACTCATATACATCATGACCATATAATGATATTATAACAAGTTAACAATTAGACATGTATCTTTTGTCAAGATTCGAACCTCTCCTCTTCCAAAGTTAAAAAATCTAACTTAATAAACTAATAACATTTAATAAAAAGTTTTTGCATCTTAAACATTAAAATTTGTTGAATAAATTTTTTTAATTTTATTTGTAAATTTCATAAATATATATATATATAATTTCCTTTGCACCAAACATAGATCAAAAATTAAATTTTCCTAACTATTTGCTATCAACTACATAGCATCATCATTCATAACAAATCCAACACCATCCTATCCTTCACAACAAGAGGCTACTACTTCTTACATATTATTTAAGTCATTATGATGCCTTTAATAATCATCCTAATTAACATTGTGGAAATTAGGCGGTTGGAAGACGTGATCACAGTTTTAGCAGCAAATCACCTCATTTTGGAACACTTGGACCAAACAAAATCATCATGATTATTTTACCCACAATTTCAATGTCTTTCTTTTTCATGACAATTTTTTAAGTGAGTGGCTTACATGATTAATGTAGCCGACCCACAAGGTGAATATTGGTTTTTTCATGCATATAATGTTTTTATGAAAATTCTAAGAAATACACTAAACACATAGAGAATGGTATTTGCCTTTAAAATAAATAAAAATTTTAATTTAAAAAATATTTATTTAAGGTTTATTTTGTTAAAAATTTGGTAGTTTAAATAAAGCTATAAAGTTTGTATCTTAGAGGATAAGCTTATACATTATATTAATTAGATTAATTGGAGTTTTGTAGAACAAACACATCCTGTAAGAGAATCATTCCATGACTTATGAATACCTTCTTATTATCATATTACTTGTTTTAGACTATAATATTGAATTGAACTCTGACACTAATGGAAGATAAGTTATAGTGAGAGTAGCTCAATTTGAACCTTCGACGAGTAAAAGATAATAGGGCTAAAATAACAATAACTCGAATGGTGATTGTATACATATATAGTAAATTATAGTAATAACAACCAAACTCATAATAACAATAAAAATCAAACTCTTGATTGATAGGGAAAAGACAATAGCTCAAGTTGCACCTTTGACAAGTACAATATAATAGGGCTTAAATAACAATAACTCAAATGGTAATTATAGACAGATACAATAAAATTGTAGTAACAACATTCCAACTCATAATAATAATAGAAATCAAACTCTTGATTGGTAGGTAAAAGACAATAGGTGATAGAATACTCCAGATCAAAAGTAAGTGCATCCACAAAAGTAATGCAAAAGTTAATGGAAATGAATAATTTTTTTCTTAATCAAGGGAAATTGATATGACACATCTATTTGATGGGAAAACCTTCTTGGAAGCAAATCTCCAATATAATTTGAGAAAAAACCACGATGTATTCCATTTCCACCATTGCCTTTATATAGACTCTTATTTACCCTAACCCTAATTCTCAAGGGTTGGTCCACATGCAAGAGGAGACCTGAGCTAGTAACTCCTACTTAGAATAAAAGTAACAACTACATCATTACTAAATATTGTAGTTACATCATAACAACCCTTATGCATTAGGTTCCCAAGGTGAAACATACACCAACACTAGATAATTCATAATGATGGATGTGTTAGGATCGGGTCCTAACATGCTTGAAGAACATGAACTTATACTGAGAGGGGGGGGTGAACAGTATAAGAATTAACCATTTAATAATTTTAAATTCAGATAGCAGTGGCATCAACATGATATTAAACAAGATAGAAAGCATCACACATAGAAAACTCATTTTAACGTGGTTCACCCAGAAATGCTGGGCTACATCCACAAAACTTTTCTCTAAAATTTTATTTCAAATTCTTTGGGAAACCTTCCCAATTACAATGTTTATGAGCCTCTGCTCAAAGGAGATACCTTCCCCTAACTCTGCTCTGGCTAGTGATCCTCTAGAAGACCTCTGCCTCTTCTGCCCTTAGCAAGTGGAACTCTATCCATAGAAGACACCTGTCTTCCCTGCTCTGGTTGGAGACCTCTGTCCTCAACTCTGTCACCTCAAAGCTGGTCCTCGAATTTGCACCAAAACATAGTCCTTCGATCTGGTACAAATTGTCCTCTTCCTCTGTTCTGCAAGACACAGTCCTTCGCTCTTATTGTGCAATTACAGCTGCACTCGATCGAACATCGACCTTTGCACCTCTGCACAAACACAGCAACATACAACACTCTACGATCGAACTTCTCACAGTGCGCATCAACTCGCCACTTCTGTGCTAATTGTGTTGTTATGGCTGCATCTCGCACACTTCGCACAAATCGATTCGACTCGGTCTCTGCGCACCACGGACTTTGCTTGTGCAAATTCGATTCACACATTCGATGCATTGAAACTCAAAAATAGTCCTCCTTTTATAGCATTAATTCATGATCAAAAACTTAATCTTTAGTCGACTGTTACCCTAAAGATCATCGATTGCAAAACCCTAATCTTCGTCGGCCCAGATTTAACTTTGTCAGCTTCATCCGCCTCGAGCTTCTACCGTGAAACCATAACATGTCATGATATCGTGACACTTTTATAGCCGTACACCTTCTTTTGCCTGTTGTCGCGATATCGTGACACTTTTGCTTCTTTTGGCTTCCTATTCATTTTTGTCGTGATATCGTGACACTTTCTGCTTCTGCTGACGTCATCTACACTCCTGTCACGAAATCGTGACCCTTCTGTCTTCATGGCCTTCTTCTCTACTTCTATCATGAAATCATGACACTTTTGCCTCTGTTGACGTCATATTCACTTCTGTTGAGAAATCGTGACATTTCTCGCTTCTTCAACTTTTTCTCGGCTTGCTCCAGTGAAAACGGAACATGTCACAAAATCATGACACTTTCGCTACCTTAAGATTTTCTCTACCTTACGCCCATGAAACTGGAACAAGTTGCAAAATCGTGACGCTTTCGCCTTCGAGCTCTTCCTTCCTGAATTTGTCGTGAAATCGTGACGCTTCTTCTGTTTAAGACTTGCTAACTGTTTTTGTCACGAAATCATGACGCTTCTCATATCAAACTCTTTCCTTCGTTGCATGTCATGAAATCATGACAGTTCTCACTTCGAGCTTTTTAGCATGCCACAAAATCATGACAGTCCTCAACTCGACCTCTGTAGCATGTCGTGAAATCGTGACAGTTCCCAAATAACTTTCTCTCTCTTCGATCTTGTCACAAAATCGTGACAGTTCACACTGTGGAATCTCTTTTCTGCATTATGTCATGAAATCGCGACACCTTTTTGTCCATATAGCTTTCCTAGCAACGTGTCGTGAAATCGCGACACTTTTCCTTCTCTGCCTTCCTGCACTTTTTGAGTCACGAAAATGCGACATGTCACGAAATCGTGACACTTTCCAACTTGCTCTCCTTCTCTGCCAACATGTCGCGAAATCGTGACAGTTTTGCCAAAATTTTCTCTCTCCTCAAACATGTCGTGAAATCGTGACAGTTTTGCCAACACTTTCTCTCTCCTGAAACATGTCGCGAAATCGCGACAGTTTTTCCAGCCGCCTACATACTTTTTCTTACTTGTCTTTTTCTTGATCTTTTTGCAATTGGGCTACTCTGATCTTCTTGGAAACTCACTGTCCAAACTGAAACCTTCATCAAAACAATTTCTTTGACATCAAACCAGATTGCTTCAAGACCTTCTTGACATCAATGACAACATCTACACTTAGAGCAAAGGCAATGTACCCAAGGTACCCAAAATTGCCAACAATCTCCCCCTTTGTCATTGATGGCAAACCTTAACTGAAAACACTAGTCAAGAGCCAAAACTGAAACCAACTGATCCATCAACTGAGAATCTTCCTTTGAAGTTTTTGCTCCCCCTAACTTGAAGCTCTCTTCTTCACTATGAAGCTCTCCCCCTTACTCATATCTCTCCCCCTTTGTCATCAATGGCAAAGGGCCACCTTTGGGACTCGGGACTAAGAAAGAGCCTCTTGGCTTGGTCCCTCCCCCACCTCCTGATGAGGTGATTAATTCTGAGGTGAGAGTACAACTCCCAATTTCTCCCTTAGATACTCAAACGTATCTCTTGGAAGAGGTTTGGTGAAGATATCTGCAATCTGCTCTTTAGTAGGCACATACTCTAGCTTGACCTAGCTTCTCTTGCACTTTCTCCCTTAGAAAATGATATTTGATGAAAATGTGCTTCGTCCTTGAGTGCATTACCGGATTTTTAGAAATACTTATGGCACTTGTATTATCACAGAGAATGGAGATGGGTTGTTCATGCTTGACTTTGAAATCCTCCAAGGTGGTTTTCATCCATAAAACCTGTGTGCACCCAGCCACTGCTGCTATGTATTCAGCTTCTACTGTAGATAAGGAAACTGAAGGTTGTTTCTTACTTAACCAAGAAACCAGACTCTTTCCCAGAAAGAATGCTCCACCACTAGTGCTTTTCCTGTCATCAATACTGCCTGCCCAATCTGCATCTGTATAGGTCTGTGAGGGTGAAATCATCACCTTTGGGATACCAAAGCCCAAAGTCCATAGTACCCTTCAAATATCTGAATATCCTCTTGACTGCTATAACATGAGATTATTTTGGAGCTGTTTGAAATCTTGCAACTAATCCAACAGCCCGCATGATATCCGGTCTGAGTAGCCGTACTCGTATAGTAAACTGCCAATCATAGATCTATACAACTTCTGATCTGCCGCTGGAGATTCATCATCTTTACTCAGATTGCACCCCGTAATCATAGGAGTACACACGGGTTTGTTGTCCATCATCCCGAATTTCTTCAACATTTCTTTGATATACTTTTCTTGAGAGAGAAATATACCATCTTTTGATTGCGCAATCTGAAGCCCTAAAAAGAATGACAGCTCTCCAATCATAGACATCTTGAATTCCTTCTGCATGGTGTTGGCAAAAACTTTGCACATCTGAGTATTATTTCCCCCAAAAATAATATCATCAACATAGACAACTATGATCAACATATCATCACCTTCATTCTTAATATACAAGTTGCTATCTGCCATGCCTTTCCTGAAACCTTGTTCATGAAGATACCCGTCAAGTCTTGAGTACCAAGCCCTGGGTGCTTGCTTTAACCCGTACAAGGCCTTTTTTAGTTTACATACATAGTCTGGCTGTTCTGAGAGAGACACTCCTTCTGGCTGTTCTATGTAGACTTCTTCATTCAACACCCCATTTAGAAAGGCTGACTTTACATCCATTTGAAATACCTTGAAATATTTGAAACTAGAAAGGGCCAAAAACATTCTGATAGCTTCAAGACGAGCAACAGGTGCAAACGTCTCCTCGAAATCGACACCTTCTACTTGAGAATAACCTTTACAAACTAACCTAGCTTTGTTTCTGACAATCTTTCCGTCCTCATTGAGTTTATTTCTGAATATCCATTTTGTGCCAATGACATTCTTGTCCTTAGGTCTAGGAACCAAATCCCAAGTTTCACTTTTCTCTATTTGATTTAGCTCTTCATCCATTGCTTTTATCCAAAATTTATCTACACATGCTTCACTGAAATCTTTTGGCTCAATCTGAGACAATAAAGCAACATTCGTAGAATCATGTGAAGGAATGACTCTTCTTCTTGTTTGCCTGCTATTTGGATCACCAATGATCAAGTCTTTGGGATGATGTTTCGAAACATACCATGAAGGAGTTTTGGGAAGCAGTTGTTGTCTTTCCTCTTCTTCATCCGAAGCCTCTCTGAATTCTTCTTGACAGATTTCATCACCCAGTTCCTTGACTGGTTCTCTTATCCCTGTCTTTTCATCTACTGTTACATTTATGCTTTCTACAATAGTATGAGTTCTTTTGTTGAAACATCTGTAGGCCTTGCTTCTACTGGAATATCCAAGAAAAATTCCCTCATCACACCTAGGATCAAATTTTCCCAAATTCTGATCTTCCCTTCTGATGAAGCACTTACTCCCGAACACTTTGAAGTGTTTTACTGTAGCTGGTCTTCCTTTCCACAACTCATAGGGAGTTTTATGATGATTGACTCTGAGTTGAGCCCTGGTGATGATGTAAACTGCTGTACTGACTGCTTCTCTCCAAAAGCCATCTAAAAGTTTTGACTCATTTAACATAGCTCTAGCCATATTTTCAACAGTTCTGTTTTTCCTTTCAACTACTCCATTTTGTTGAGGAGTTCTTGCTGCTGAATATTCTCTTTTGATTTCGTGTTGCTCACAGTATTCCACAAATTCATTTGAAGTGAACTCTCCTCCTCTATCTGATCTTAAGCATTTGATTCTCTTGTCAGTCTCATTTTCAATCATTTCTTTAAAAGCTTTAAATTTTTCAAAAGCTTCGATTTTTCTTTGAGAAAAGTAACCCAAGTCATTCTAGAATAATCATCTATAAACAACATGAAGTAGCTATCTCCCTGAATGCTCCGAGTTCTGGTGGGGCCACACAAATCAGTATGAATAAGATCCAATGGTTTGGAAGAAGTATACCCTTTTGATTTGAAACTGGTTCTGGTTTGTTTACCATGTTGACAAGGACCACAAATGATGTTATGGGGCCTTTTTATTTTAGGCAAGTCTCTGACCGCTTCCTTGTTACTAATATTGACAAGATTATCAAAACTCAAATGTCCCAATATTTTATGCCATAACCAACTCTCATCTTCTTGAGTTATAAAACACTTTTCCCTTTTTATCTCACTTAGCATGTAAAGATTGTTTGGAGTCCTTGTAGCACTAGCAATGAGTTTTCCATTTTTTTCTTTACTTATCTCACATCTATCTGAAAAGAAAGATACTATGTGCCCTTGATCACAAAGTTGACTCACACTAAGAAGATTATGTCTTAGGCCTTCTACATAGAGCACATTCTCTATTTTGGATTTCCCATCCAAACTAAGAGTCCCTTTACCACGATTTTTGCGGACTTGTTATCTCCAAAACTGACTGTTCCTCTGTTTGTTTCTTTGAAAACCAAAAACTTTTCTTTTTCACCAGTCATATGTTTTGAACAACCACTATCAAGATACCATTTTTCTACTTTGTCTTGAGCATGAAAAGTAGTTTGAACTATCATTGACTTAGATTTGATCTCATTCCTCTTTTTAGTGAACTCAAAGCTAAATCTATTCAAATTGCACATCCTTGCTATATGCCCAAAATTCTTGCACTTGTAACACATGATATTTTTGTTCATAAGAGGTGCAAATGAGTTAACATTTTCCTTACTATGGCTATTTAGAGATTTATTGCAATGCATAGCTATGTGACCAAATTTCTTACAGGAAAAACAATAGCCATGGAAGGTATTATGTAACTTGTTTTGATGCCTTGGATGATTGTTCTTCTTGCGATCAACTGGAATCCACTGTTCTTCAAGATGAAGATTGATCTTGCTCGAAGACCCTATTTCATGAATGGTGATACCATCCTTCTTTTCACACGGAGTAATCTGTATGAGAGTCAAATGTTCCAACTTCACTCTAAGAGACATAATTTCTTCTTCTAGTTTCTCACAATCAGCTTCCTTTCCTTTTAGAGCCTCTGTTAGAACCTGTTCAACCTTCTTCCCTTCTTCAACTAGAATTTTGAAATCTATAACACTTTGAGACAATTCTGATCTTGCTATCTCTTCTTCCTGACATTTATGCTTGAGAACAAAATTCTCTTCCCTGAGTTTCTCAAGCTTTCTCAAGGCCAAGAAGAATTCACTTTTGAGATCGAACTCAACCTCTTCATTTCTTTTTGAATTTATATGTTCCTCTGATAGATCCTTCTCCAAGTTGTTAGGCTCTTTCTGGAGTGACTCGCTCTGATACCAATTGAAGAACATGAACTTATACTGAGAGGGGGGGTGAACAGTATAAGACTTAACCATTTAATAATTTTAAATTCAGATAGCAGTGGCATCAACATGATATTAAACAAGACAGAAAGCATCACACATAGAAAACTCATTTTAACGTGGTTCACCCAAAAAGGTTGGGCTACGTCCACAAAAATTTTCTCTAAAAGTTTATTTCAAATTCTTTGGGAAACCTTCCCAATTACAATGTTTATGAGCCTCTGCTCAAAGGAGATACCTTCCCCTAACTCTGCTCTGGCTGGTGATCCTCTAGAAGACCTCTCGCCTCTTCTCGCCCTTAGCAAGTGGAACTCTATCCACAGAAGACACCTGTCTTCCCCGATCTGGCTAGAGACCTCTGTCCTCAACTCTGTCACCTCAAAGCTGGTCCTCGAATTTGCACCAAAACATAGTCCTTCGGTCTAGTACAAATTGTCCTCTTCCTCTGTTCTGCAAGACACAGTCCTTCACTCTTATTGCGCAATTATAGCTGCATTCGATCGAACATCGACCTTTGCACCTCTGCACAAACACAACAACATACAACACTCTACGATCGAACTTCTCACAGTGCGCATCAACTCACCACTTCTGCGCTAATTGCACTGTTATGGCTGCATCTCGCACACTTCGCACAAATCGATTCGACTCGATCTCTATGCACCGCAGAATTTGCTTGCACAAATTTGATTCACGCATTCAATACATTGAAACTCAAAAATAGTCCTCCTTTTATAGCATTAATTCATGATCAAAAACTTAATCTTTAGTCGACTGTTACCCTAAAGATCGTCGGTTGCAAAACCCTAATCTTTGTCGGCCCAGATTTAACTTTGTCAGCTTCAACCGCCTTTGCTACCTCAGAGCTTCTGCCGTGAAACCATAACATGTCATGATATCGTGACACTTTTACAGTCGTACACCTTCTTTTGCCTGCTATCGTGATATCATGACACTTTTGCTTCTTTTGGCTTCCTATTCATTTTTGTCGTGATATCGTGACACTTTCTGCTTCTGCTGACGTCATCTACACTCCTATCATGAAATCATGACCCTTCTGTCTTCATGGCCTTCTTCTCTGCTTCTGTCATGAAATCGTGACACTTTTGCCTCTGCTGACGTCATCTTCACTTCTGTCATGAAATCATGACATTTCTCGCTTCTTCAACTTTTTCTCGGCTTGCTCCAGCAAAAACGGAACATGTCACAAAATCGTGACACTTTCGTTGCCTTAAGCTTTTCTCTACCTTATGCCCGTGAAACTGGAACAAGTCACGAAATCGTGACGCTTTTGCCTTCGAGCTCTTCCTTCCTGAATTCGTCATGAAATCATGACGCTTCTTCTGTCTAAGACTTGCTAACCGTTTCTATCGTGAAATCGTGACACTTCTCATATCAAACTCTTTCCTTCGCTGCATGTCACGAAATCATGACAGTTCTCACTTCGAGCTTTTTAGCATGCCGTGAAATCACAACAGTCTTCAACTCGACCTCTGTAGCATGTGAAATCGTGACAATTCCTGAATACCTTTCTCTCTCTTCGATCTTGTCGCGAAATCGTGACAGTTCACACTACGGACTCTCTTTTTACGTATTATGTCACGAACTCGCGACACCTTTTTGTCCGTACAGCTTTCCTGGCAATGTGTCACGAAATCGTGACACTTTTCCTTCTCTGCCTTCCTGCACTTTTCGAGTCGCAAAAATGTGACATGTCACGAAATCGCGACACTTTCCAACTTGCTCTCCTTCTCTGCCAACATGTCGTGAAATCGTGATAGTTTTGCCCAAACTTTCTCTCTCCTCAAACATGTCGCGAAATCGTGATAGTTTTGCCAACACTTTCTCTCTCCTAAAACATGTCGCGAAATCACGACAGTTTTTCCAGCCGCCTGCATACTTTTTCTTACTTGTCTTTTTCTTGATCTTTTTGCAACTGGGCTACTCTGATCTTCTTGGAAACTCACTGTCCAAACTGAAACCTTCATCAAAACAATTTCTTTGACATCAAACCAGATTGCTTCAAGACCTTCTTGACATCAATGACAACATCTACACTTAGAGCAAAGGCAATGTACCCAAGGTACCCAAAATTGCCAACAATGCCCTTCCCCTTCAACAAGCTTTGTCCTTAAAGCTTGAGATGAGGAAACTACTACTGGAGGTGATGAAGTGACTCCCATGTGGCATCTTCCAACTGTAATATCACCATTGTACTAAAACATCAGTGAGGGTTTGGTTGCAAAGTGTGTGTATTCGTCAATCTAGAATACTCTTGGGCTCTAAGATGACTGACACTTTTGCATCCAATTAGGGTAGTTTTGATTGAATATGTACATAACTACAAAGGACCTTATTTAAAGAGGATATATAAAAAATTGGATTTATCATGGAGGAGGGAGGTAATCTAAGTCTGTAGGCCATAGGGCCAATCCACTATAACACCTTCTATGGTTCATATAATTTAGTTGCTAGCTTTTGACAACCATGAAGTTTCAATGATGATTGCTTGTACGGTTATAACCATAGAAAAACTAGGTCCCCTACATTAAAAATGTGCTCTAAGTAGTGCTTATCAACTTGTTGTTGCATACAATTCTAGGCCATCGCCAAATTATCCTTTATATTTTTGAGTAGTTGTGCATGCTCCTTGAGAAAGGAATCAATTGCTTGAACCTTAGAACTACCTGAAATGTATGATGAAAGTTATGAGTAAGGGTGTCCATTAGCTGCTTCATATGGCATCATATTGGTGGTGGAATGATATGAAGTATTATACCACCATTTGACCAATGGAAGTCATTTGACCCACTGAGTGGGTTGCTCAAATGTGAAGCAATGGAGATATTTTTCCAAGCACTTACTATCAATTTTTTTTTCCATCCATCTAGGGATGGTATATTGAGCTCATCTTGAGTTTTGTGCCCTACAGTTTGAATAGTTCCTACCAAAAATAACTAGTGACTATAGGACAATGGTAAAAAATGATGGATTGGAGCATGACATGAAGGCAAAAAATAGAATCAAGGAATATTTGGACAATTTTTTAAGCCTTGTAGGGGTGGGCTAGAGGGAAAAGTGAGCATACTTAGAGAGATGATCCACCACCACAAGAATGTAACACCCCAAAAACATGAAACAAGAAAACACACACACACAAAAAGAAAAGTTTACATATATTATAATATATATATTTTGACTAAGGAGGAGGATTCATAAATCCCCAACCAACCTTAGATCGACCTATTGTTTGACATAGCCTAAGTTTCTTAAGAACTATACCACACAAGATTCCCTTCATGCAAGTCCCGTCTGCGTAAGCCTATCTTGTGTTGTGCATGTAAGCCTATCTCTCTCATTAGTCTTGATGAGCTAGACTTACCACCTTCAATCGTTAGAAGGTGTACACGCATCTCCATATCCACACAAGCCATTATGTATGGGCATGTTACATGTACTATGAGCTAAGCTATCAATCTTATCCACTGACAAGCTATCTTAGCTCTGGTACAATCTTCCAAACCTAGTTTCCAACCTCCCTAAGGGGGTATCAAGCCCTTAGGGTACCTCTAAGTTCACCTAGAACTTACTAAATATTATTTCCTTTTTAATCATCACAAGAGCACAAAAGATCTAGATACTAAATCTAACAAAATGAATTATCATCAAGCAAGCATAGTCAAGGCATAGAGAAACAATAACCAATTATGCATACATTAAAAGGTTTAAATGCAGAAGACTAAATAAAGAAGTACTAGATGTGGTAGTTACCAAGTTCATTCAAGCACATAAATTAGTATGGTACACCCCATACCTTTCCACAATACTTTACATCCATTTTATCGAGGAAATCTCCCCACAATCTAATCTATTGCAAAAATAATCAAGAAGTAAGGTAGAGAGCAAACTTGTGGATTGGTCTATCTCCTGACTTTGACCTTCCCGCTCTTCCATCGATCAAGTGAGGATAGTAGGGGATCAGGACACTCATGGATCCGGATAGACATGCTTCTATATGCACTTACTTAATTCATTGCCAAATTGCAACTATACAAATAACCCAAGCAATTCAACTTACTAATGCATAGTCCTTTATCATAGAAACTACCCTTTCCACCTTTCCTCTCACCCAACTTGAGAGAGTCAATCAACCATGCATTAGCTCACATGCTCTATTTATAGTAAATGAACTACCCTCCTCAAAAATTAGAGTCTCATACCCTTAAATTACAAAATAACCATCTAATCCATTTATTTCATAACATAAGGTCCCATACCCTTAAATTACAAAATAATCATCTATTCCATTTATTTTATAACATAAGGTCCCATACCCTTAAATTACAAAATAACCATATAATTCATTTATTTCATAACATAAGGTCCCATACCCTTAAATTACAAAATAACTATTCATTTCATTTATTTCATAACATAAGGTCCCATACCCTTAAATTACAAAATAATCATCTATTTCATTTATTATCTCCTAAATTCTACAAAGAAGACAATGAACGGTAACTAAACTTCTACCAACTACTATGAGTTATCTGGTGGTAATACCTCTAGCATCTTGGCTAGTGTAATACACATTGCGAGGTGGGACACAGGGTGACCTAAGGCTTGGCCAAAGTGGCTTCCATCCTGATAGATTGAAGGTAGGTGATGCCCACATACCCATGGCACCAATAATCATCGAGATAGGGGTAGATCATCCTCGGTGCCAATGACACCCGAGGAGACTCTCAAGTTGGCTGTAACTTTGCAAAGGAGGGTTCACTTACGGTGTCCAATAAGACATCCTAATAGATGACCCTCATGCATTTATCCTAAGACATCCATCCCATAATGATGGATAGAAGGATCCGAGGAGCTTCGATGCTACCCATCCTAGCTGCCACCATCGCACCCAACCGACTACCAATGATTATGGTAACTACGATGCCTTTGCATCCACAATACAACAATGGAACACAATAATACCATGATGCTATGTGTCCTCTAACATAGATTTATGAGCTATGATGCTCTTACAACATAGAGCTACGAGCTCTAAAATATAGAGCTATGAGCTCTTAAAACATAGAGCTATGACACTATATACAAAGCTATGAGCTCTTAAAACATAGAGCTACGATGCTCTTAAAACATAGAGCTATGATGCTCTTACAACACAGAGCTATAACCTCTTAAAAATAGAGCTATGAGCTCTTAAAACATAGAGCTACAATGCTCTTACAACACAAAGCTACGAGCTCTTAAAACACAAAAATACGATGCTCTTACAACAAAGAGCTATGAGCTCTTAGAACACAGAGCTACGACGCTCTTAAAACATAGAGCTATGGTGCTCATAAACATAGAGCTATGAGCTCTTAAAAACATAGAGCCATGAGCTCTTAAAACATGGGACCATGATCTCTCAAAGCATAGAGCTACATTGCTCTAAAACATAGAGCTATAAGCTCTTAAAACATAAATCTATGATGCTCTTAAACATAGAGCCACGAGCTCTTAAAACATAGAGCTACAACACTCATAAACACAAAGTTGCGAGCTCTTAAAAACATAGAGCTACAATGCTCATACAACGTAGAGCTACGAGCTACTAAAACACAAATCTACAATGCTCTTACAACATGGATTTACGATTCTCTTACAACACAGAGCTATGAGCTCTTAAAACATATATTTACGAGCTCTTAAAAACATAGAGTCATGAGCTCTTAAAACACAGAGCTACTAAAACATAACAACCAGCTTTGGACGGAGACTAACCTAGTTCACCCGTGGAATTGGGTTGTTTGCACTACTTGGCAGATGCTCATCACTCACTGCTCGGTGGATGCTCGTCACTCACTACTCCAGCTTCGCTCCTCTCATTTCTCGTCCTTCTCTACTTCTATTTTTTTTTCATGCCTTCTCCCTCCTCGGTCCATGTTCCCCGCCTACCCGCCATTACTCCCCGACCAACCTCTGATAGGAGGTAGGGTGAACACCCCTCTCCTTTCTCTTCCCAAGGTGATCATCATAAAGAGTTTTCCTCTCATGTCAGAGGAGCTTCGTGCATCTGGCCATATGGGTCTCCAAAGGGCAATTCGGCCTATTCTACCGAATGTCATCTTGTCACCATAACATCTCAGGGGGGTCAATCGATGGGTGGGTGACAACTTCCTAGATACGTCGAGGCAAACACCTTTTTTTTAGGGTTTTTTTTTATTTTATTTTAAATAGTCAACCTTTTAATTAAGAATTATCTTTTGCCTTTCTAAAATAAATCAATTATTTATTTTAAACAATATTTTTTTTAAATAAATAAACTATTTATTTAAAAATATTTTTCTCTTTTAAATAAATAAACTATTTATTTAAACATATTTTGCTCTTTTTAAATAAATAAACTATTTATTTAAACAATATCTTTTGCTCTTTTTAAATAAATAAACTATTTATTTAAACAACATATTTTGCTCTTTTTAAATAAATAAACTATTTATTTAAACAATACACATATGAAGTTTGTGAAGGCAAACCATCTACCCCATGATCACCGGTTATCAAGGTTAATAATGCTGAAGTAAAAGACAATCATGCAAGTGCATCAAACAAAGAGGGAGTCTTTCCATCAATCTAATCACCTATCTCAGCCTCTAGAACTTACGATAGCTACTAGGCCATCAGTCTGGGGCTCAAGGTGATTAGACATTGATGATTATCCCTTAACCGAATGCATGCCTATATGAAGGTATCTATCCGTGTTACCTTCGAGTTGCCTTATCATCATTTCCCCTTCCTCAAGTACTCTCACCTCTGGTGGATGACTCAATTTCCTCCACTCACGAGTGCACCTGATCCTACACATTGGCAATTTATTAGCAGTAACATATCCTTCATTACTTATCTAATATCATGAAGTTGCTTAATTGCACAAAATTGAATATTAGTCACATTTGTTAATACATTGTTTTTCTATGTTTCAAAAGTCCATCTGGGAGGGTCATGACATCCTCCCCCACTAGGATTAACACCATCCTCGATGTTTCTTAGTTTTTCAACCACATATAAAATTAAGCAACTTGTTACAATAGCTTAAAGTTCATCAAACAAAAAAGGAAAATGTTTCTGCATGTCCACCACCTTCTCCCAAGTGGCATTTCTCTTTGAGAAATGGTCCCATTGGACCTTACACTACTCAAGGGTCCGATTTCGCATAGCTTTAGAGTAAAATTCAAGGATCCTTACTGGCATTACTTTGATTACCTCTAGGTTTGCCATCTACAAGTTAGAGACATCCCACACATGTTCAGGGTCAACAATATATTTTCTAAGCAAAGATATGTGGAAGGTGTCATGGATTTTTGATAAATTTGGAGGTAAGGTGAGTCGGTATGCAACCGGACTAATCTTCTCAGTGATCTCAAAGGGTCCTACAAATCATGGATCTAGTTTTGTGGACTTGATCACACTTTTCATTGGTTTGACCCTTAGGAACACTTTATCTCCCATCGAGTATTCTCTGGGAGTTCTTTTTAAATTGGCATAGCTCTTCTACCTATCAACAACCTCTTTGAGCCTTTGCCTGATTACCCTGATTTGCTCTTCCATTTCCTTGACCATTTTTGGTCCAATCACTGCTCTATCCTCTGGGTTGTCCCATGATAGTGGTGTTCTACACTTTCACCCATATAATGCATCAAAAGGTGCCATCCCTAGAGAGGAATGATATCCATTGTTGTAGGAAAATTCTACCAATGATAGATAGTCTTCCCATCGAGACTTGTGGTCCATGCAATACATGCGGAGCATATCTTCCAGAACTTGGTTTACTCGCTCCATCTGACCATCTATTTTAGGGTGGTATGCTGAACTCATATGCAACTTTGTGCCTATCGCCAGATGTAGGGCTCTCCAAAACTCTGAAGTAAACTTGGAATCCCTATCTGATATAATTACTTTTAGGAATCCATGCAGTCTGAACACTTCTTTAACAAACCTATTAGCCACCACTTGAGCATCATCCTTGGTGCTTCTAGGTATGAAGTGTGCGACCTTGGTCAATTTTTTGACCACCACAAAGATTGCATCATGTTGGTACCTAGTCTTAGGTAAGCCTACAACAAAATCCATTGATATGACCTACCATTTTTGAGTAGGTATATTATGGGGGTACAAATATCCTATGGGATGCTTGCATTCTACCTTGACCTTCTGGCACTCAAGGCATCGGGCCACAAAATCTGTAATGTCCCTCTTCATCCCTACCCAAAAAAAGTCCTTTTTAGATTTTCTCTCATTTTTACCCCTTTGGGGTGAGCCATATAAGGAGATCTATGGGCTTCTTGCATCACTACCTTCCTTAAATCCCCTAATTTTGGTATGATGATTCTTCCTTTGTAACATAAAAGGTCATCGATTACCCTAAAATCCTTATTGCTCTCCGGGTCTTCTCTTAACTTGGCTTAAATTTCTTGACAATATTCATCCTGATATTGCTCCTTTCTTACTTGGTCCATGAGATTTATGTGGCTCCTGGTTATGGTTGCTATGTGTTTCCTCCTACTTAAGGCATCTACAACCTTATTTTCTTTTCCTTTAATGTACTCAATTTCAAAATCGTACTCAATGAGGAACTCGACCCACCTTCTCTACCTCGCGTTGAGTATTGGTTGAGTAAATATGTATTTCAGACTCTGATGATCTGATTTTAGCTTGAAGGGTCTTCCTACTAGATAATGGTGCTAAACTTTCAAAGCATGAACTACAATGACTAGCTCTAAATCATGAGTAGCATAGTTAACCTCATGCTTCTTAAGCTTCCTTGAAGTATAAGCTACTACTGACTCACCTTGCATGAGCACTCCCCCTAGACCCTCCAACGATGCATTAGAGCATACAGTAAAATCTCCTTGTGGGTCTAGAATCTTTAGTATTGGTGTAGTGGTGAGCTTTTGCTTCAACATGGTGAAAGCAGCCTCACACTTCTCCATCCATTTGAATTCCTTTCCTTTCTTTTGGAGACTAGTTATTATCGAGGTGATTTTTGAGAAATCCTTTATGTGATGCCGGTAATAGCTCATTAGCCCCATGAAGCTTCTTACCTCAGTAATATTTGTAGGGGGAAGCCAATTTATCATGGCTTCTATTTTCTTTGGATCCACTGTGATCCCTTTAGCCGATATGATATGCCCCAAATAGCGCACCTCTGAAACATAGAAATCACTCTTAGCTAGATTCTCGTAGAGTTGGTTTTCCCTTAGCAACTCCAACATGATCTTGAGATGTTTGTCATGCTCTTCCCTATTCTATGAGTATATTAGGATGTCATCAAGAAATACAAGGACAAACTAGTCCAGGTGCCTCCTGAACACACTGTTCATTAGATTCATGAAGGCAATGGGTGCATTAGTCAGCCCAAAAGGTAGGATGGTGAACTCGTAATGCCCATACCTTGTTTTAAATATCATTTTGTGAGTGTCTTCCTCATGAATCCTCATCTGGTGATACCTTAACCTTAGGTCTATCTTGGTAAATATCATGGCATCTCTTAGCTGGTCAAATAAATATTTGATCCTGGGCAAGGGGTACTGGTTCTTGATTGTGGCCTTATTCAACATCCTATAGTCAATACACAATCTTAGAGATCCATCCTTCTTTTTCACAAATAAAATGGGTGCACCCCATGGTGACACACTTGGTTTTATCAACCCCTTTTCCAATAACCCTTGTAGTTGTACCTTTAACTCCTACATCTCAATAGGTGACATCCTATACAGATATCGATGGATGGGTTCCACTCCTGGTATAAGATCGATAGTGAAATCAAATTCTCGCATAGGAGGGAGCCCTGGTAGATATTTTGGAAATACATCCTAAAATTCCTGTAGAATTGGGTGTGCCTCAATCACCTCTTCCTTTCGATCTCTCTCAACTTCATTCATTTTTACAACATAAATGATCCTCCCTTTCCTGAGGGCTTTCTTCAACTGCATGGCTAACAACATCTGGGGCTTGAATACCCCTTGCTTGCTATAAATTTATAGCCTCTCATTATTTCCCTTAGAATACTCAATCCATCTATCTTGGAAATTGATTATGGCTTGATGGGCCTATAGCCAATCCATCCCTAGGATCACATCAAAGGCGTGAAGTGGGGTTACGTATAGGCAACCTTCCATGGTTCCACTTTCTAAAGTAATTTCCATCATTGGGAAGCATTGGTTTATGGAGTAGGTCTATCCAGACCCATACTCAACCTTCCATCCATGAGCCAAATACCCTGGCCTTTTCAACATATCCTTGGCTAATTTACAAGAAATGAAACTATCGATGGCTCCACTATCTATTAAGATATCTACTTGCTTATCAAAAATCTTACCTTTGATGATTAACGGGGTGGCTTGCCCTTCAAGTTTTTGATTCCCAGTTGTAGCATAGATCTTATGCATCGGCTCCTTTCCTTTATTGTTGGGCATGCTTGTCCCTGGTCGATACGGGCACTGATTAGCATAGTGCATCCCTTTGCAATGGTAACATCCATCCTTGGGCCCTTGTCTCTTTTCCATTTTCTACTCCTCACTCTTAATCGTCGGTATTGGAGCTAATGGCTTCTACGGAGGAGGTTTAGCATTATTGGGTTTGTTGCCTTTCTTGAAGAAGTTCTTCTTGAATTTCTTTTGGCCTCCATTGAATTTCTTCTCTAGATTCTAGGGGTTCTTAGCCTTCCGTTCTTGCTCTACCTCCCATTTTATAACCCCATTGCTATTCCTCTTCTTTAGTTATTGATGTTCCTGGTCGGTCAGGTTTTCATACTTATAGTAAAAATGAGACTCTGCTTTCTTTTCTAAATCATAAGCCTTCTGCAATGACTTAGGTTCCTGCATTTCTATGTCATGCTTTATCCTAGACTACAATCCATGAGTAAACTTATGAATCTACATCTTCTCATTATAGGTGGGTACATACTTCAATAATTTTACCAACTTCCTATAATATACCTCCACTAAGTTAGTTCCTTACCTTAGACTGGAAAAATCTTCAAACTTTAAAGCATAGAAGTGTTCTGTGAGGAATATCTTCTTGAAGATGTCTATAAATTCCTTCCATGGAATGTCTACTAATTCAATATTAGTTTCCTCATAGTAAGTCTCCCACTAGTCTAGGGTAGCTCCTTCAAGGTAAATAGTAGCCCAAACCATTTGGGTACCTAAAGAATACCCCTTCACTATGAAGAAGACTTCCAGCTCTCTCAACCAAGCTTCAGCTGCGTCTCCCTCCCCTTCTCCATCAAACTTGGAGATACAAACATTCTTTAGGTCCCTTACTATCTCTTTTTCTAAGAGGGTCCTTGCTTGCTTTTGCTCCACTATCAGCCCCTCAACTTGGTTGACTTTCGAATCTCTAGCTTGCAAATTTTGATTTGCCATAGTTTCTAGCACTTGTCTTAACTGATCCTGTAACTCGACAACCGTAGTAGTAAGTTCCTCTATTCCTACATTGGGAACCTTTGGATCCTCATTCTGGATCCCTTATTCGACATTACTTTGTCAAGTTTGTCTAGGTGGAGGCCTTCCCATCCTGGCCTTGGGTGGCATCTTGATCTGGTTTCCACCAAAAAAAGAGTTAGACTACAACTTTCTCTTAACTAAATTACTAACTTGACCACAATACAGAGTCCTTATTTTGCTATTCATTAGAGATCTAACTAGGATGAGGTCCCAAGGTTAGGATATATCATTAATACCAAATCCCATACTGAGGTATCGTATTATCCACCCTTTTTGGAATCAATTCCTTTAGATCCTAAATGAGTAGAGACTCTAGGTTACTCTAGATTTCAACTTATTCCTAAGCAAGCCTTTATCGGAGATCCTTGAATCTCTTTTACAACACATAAGAAGCTCTATACCCTCGAACCTAGAGCTCTGATACCAAATGTAACACCCCAAAAACATGAAACAAGAAAACACACACACACAAAAGAAAAGTTTACATATATTATTATATATATTTTTTGACTAAGGAGGAGGATTCATAAATCCTCAACCAACCTTAGATCGACCTACTATTTGACATAGCCTAAGTTTCTTAAGAACTATACCACATAATATTCCCTTCATGCAAGTCCCATCTACGTAAGCCTATCTTGTGTTGTGCACGTAAGTCTATCTCTCTCATCAGTCTTGATGAGCTAGACTTACCACCTTCAATCTTTAGAAGGTGTACACGCATCTCCATATCCACACAAGTCATTATGTGTGGGCATGCTACATGTACTATGAGCTAAGCTATCAATCTTATCTACTAACAAGCTATCTTAGCTCTGGTACAATCTTCCAAACCTAGTTTCCAACCTCCCTAAGGGGGTCTCAAGCCCTTAGGGTACCTCTAAGTTCACCTAGAACTTACTAAATATTCTTTCCTTTTTAATCATCACAAGAGCATAAAATATCTAGATACTAAATCTAACAAAATGAATTATCATCAAGCAAGCATAGTCAAGGCATAGAGAAACAATAACCAATTATGCATACATTAAAAGGTTTAAATGCAGAAGACTAAATAAAGAAGTACTAGATGTGGCAGTTACAAAGTTTATTCAAGTACATGAACTAGTATGGTACACCCCATACCTTTCCACAATACTTTACATCCATTTTATCAAGGAAATCTCCCCACAATCTAATCTATTACAAAAATAATCAAGAAGTAAGGTAGAGAGCAAACTTGTGGATTGGTCTATCTCCTGAATTTGACCTTCCCACTCTTCCATCGATCAAGTGAGGATAGTAGGGGATCAGGACACTCATGGATCCGGATAGACATGCTTCTATATGCACTTACTTAATTCATTACCAAATTGCAACTATACAAATAACCCAAGCAATTCAACTTACTAATGCATAGTCCTTTATCATAGAAACTACCCTTTCCACTTCCCCTCTCACCCAACTTGAGAGAGTCAATCAACCATGCATTAGCTCACATGCTCTATTTGTAGTAAATGAACTACCCTCCTCAACAATTAGAGTCCCATACCCATAATTGCTAAGTAATCATTTATTTCATAACATAAGGTCCCATACCCTTAAATTACAAAATAACCATTTTCATTTATTTCATAACATAAGGTCCCATACCCTTAAATTACAAAATAACCATCTATTTCATTTATTTCATAACATAAGGTCCCATACCCTTAAATTACAAAATAACCATCTATTTCATTTATTTTATAACATAAGGTCCCATACCCTTAAATTACAAAATAACCATTCATTTCATTTATTTCATAACATAAGGTCCCATACCCTTAAATTACAAAATAATCATCTATTTCATTTATTTTATAACATAAGGTCCCATACCCTTAAATTACAAAATAATCATTTATTCCATTTTATTTCATAACATAAGGTCCCATACCCTTAAATTAAAAAATAATCATTCCTTTCATTTTATTTCATAACATAAGGTCCCATACCCTTAAATTACAAAATAATCATTTATTTCATTTTATTTCATAACATAAGGTCCCATACCCCTAAATTACAAAATAACCATCTATTTCATTTATTATCTCCTAAATTCTACAAAGAAGACAATGAACGGTAACTAAACTTCTACCATCTACTATGAGTTATCGGGTGGCAATGCCTCCGATATCTTGGCTAGTGCAATACACATTGCGAGGTGGGACACAGGGTGACCTAAGGCTAGGCTGAAGTGGCTTCTACCCTGATAGGTCAAAGGTAGGTGGTGCCCACGTACCCATGGTGCCAATAATCATCGAGATAGGGGTGGATCATCCTCGGTGCCAATGACACCCAAGGAGACTCCCGAGTTGGCTGCAACTTTGCAAAGGAGGGTTCACTCACGACATCCAATCGGATATCCTAATAGATGACCCTCTCATGCATTTATCCTAAGACATCCATCCCACGATGATGGATAGAAGGATCCGAGGAGCTTCGGTGCTACCCATCCTAGCTACCACCCATCGCACCCAACCGACTGCCAATGACCATGGTAACTATGATGCCTTTACATCCACAACACAATAATGGAACACAATAATGCCATGATGCTATGCATCCTCTAGCATAGAGTTATGAGCTACGATGCTCTTATAACATAGAGCTACGAGCTCTAAAATATAGAGCTACAAGCTCTTAAAACATAGAGCTACGATGCTCTTACAACATAGAGCTACGATGCTCTTAAAACATAGAGCTACGATGCTCTTAAAACATAGAGCTACGATGCTCTTAAAACACAGAGCTACGAGCTCTTAAAATATAGAGCTACGAGCTCTCTAAACACAGAGCTATGAGCTCTTAAAAAATAGAGCTACAAGGCTCTTACAACATAGAACTACGAGTTCTTAAAACATAGAGCTATGATGCTCATACAACATAGAGCTACGACACTCTTACAACACAGAGCTACGAGCTCTTAAAATACAAAGCTACGATGGTCTTACAACATAGAGCTACAGTGCTCATAAACATAAAGCTAAAAGCTCTTAAAAACATAGAGCCACAAGCTCTCAAAACACAGGACCACGAGCTCTCAAAGCATAGAGCTATGATGCTCTAAAACATAGAGCTACGAGCTCTTAAAAACATAGATCCACGAGCTCTTAAAGCATAGAGCTACGATGCTCTAAAATACAAAGCTATGATCTCTTAAAATATAGAGCTATGATGCTCTTAAACAAAAAGTCACAAGCTCTTAAAACACAAAGCTACGACACTTATAAACATAGAGTTACGAGCTCTTAAAAATATAGAGCTACAATGCTCGTACAACATAGATCTATGAGCTCTTAAAACATAGAGCTATGATGCTGTTACAAAATAGAGCTACAAGCTCTTAAAACATAGAGCTACGATGCTCTTACAACACAAAGCTATGAGCTCTTAAAATACGGAGCTAAAAGATCTTAAAACCATAGAGTCACGAGCTCTTAAAACACAGATCTACTAAAATATAACAACCATATTTGGATGGATACCAAGGTTTACCCATGAAATTAGGTTGTTTGTAATGCTTGACAAACGCTCATTGATCACTGCTCGGTGAATGCTCGTTGCTCACTGCTCCAGCTTCACTCCTCCCATTTATCGTCCTTCTCTCCTTCAAAATTTTTTTACCTTTCATGCCTCTCTCCATCCTCAGTCCATGTTCCCTACCTACCCGCCATTACTCCCCGACCAACCTCCGACAGGAGGTAGGGTGAACACCCCTCTCCTTTCTCTTCCCAAGGCGATCACCATAAAGAGTCTTCCTCTCATGTTAGAGGAGCTTCGTGCATCTTGGCCTGACTGGGTCTCCAAAGGGCAATTTGGCCTATTCTTTCAAATGTCGTATTGTCACCATAATGTCTCAGGGGGTCAATCGATGGGTGGGCGATGACTTCCTAGGTACATCGAGGCAAACACCTTCTCTTTATTTTTTATTTTTTTTTATTTTAAATAGTCAACCTTTTCATTAAGCATTATCTTTTACCTTTCTAAAATAAATCAATTATTTATTTTAAACAATATATTTTGCCCTTTTAAATAAATAAACTATTTATTTAACATCTTTTGCTCTTTTTAAATAAATAAACTATTTATTTTAACAACATATTTTGCTCTTTTTAAATAAATAAACTATTTATTTAGTAACATCTTTTTATCTTTTTAAATAAATAAACTATTTATTTAACATCTTTTTCTCTTTTTAAATAAATAAACTATTTATTTTAAACATTTTTTGCCCTTTTAAATAAATAAACTATTTATTTAAACATCTTTTGCTCTTTTTAAATAAATAAACTATTTATTTAAACAACACACATATGAAGTTTGTGAAGGTAAACCATCTACCCCATGATCACCGGTTATCAAGGTTAATAATGCTGAAGTAAAAGACAATCATGCAAGTGCATCAAACAAAGAGGGAGTCTTTCCATCAATCTAATCACCTGTCTCAACCTCTAAGACAATATCACATCCTCCTAAGGAATTGCATACATGTCATATTATCCAAGGTGAGCTTAATATTATGGCATTTCCCTTTACAAGTGATCCTTCCCCCATTACCAATCATGACTTCAAAATTATTACAAGGATGGATAAAGCAGTCAGCTTGTTTCACCACACGTGGGTCGATGAAATTATGGGTACTTCCAAAGTCAATAAGCACAATAAGATTTTGTCGTTTGAAGGATCCGAGGACTTTCATAGTTTGGGAAGAAGAATTACCGATGAGGGCATTGAAATAAATTTCTAGTGGACCTTGAGTGCTATCATCGGGTGTATCCATCATGACTTCTACCTCGATTTCCTCTTCGTCATTGGTTGATTTACAAGGAATAGTTACATCCAAAATATATAATTTGGGTGTAATGCATTTTTTATTGGGTATAAATTTCTCATCATAATGAAAATAAAGTCCCTTTTCTCTTCTTTATTTCATTTCCTTAGGGATAATACGTTTAATTGGTAGAATTTTATTAAGTTTTGGGGTGGTGTAAGTATTTTGTGATTCTACCTTAGATGGGTTTTCTAGTCGACATTGGTTATTGAATTTCTCTTCCACCATTTGGGCTAGTGCAATAGTCTACATCATGTTAGTGGGATTGAGCATTTGTACTTCTAATTGAATGTCTTCCTTTAAGCCACTGATGAAACAACTTTGGAAGAATGAGGTATTTAGACCTGATGTAAGATTTACCAATTTTTCAAATTGAGCTTGGTATTCTTGCACTATAGTGGTTTGGTGGATTTTGGTAAGGGATCCTGTGAAATCTTCAAATTTAGTAGGTTCAAATCATAACATTAGGTTTTTTGTAGCTTCTAGCCATGTAGGGGGAATTTGTATTTTCGTACCATAAATACCATTGGATGGTGATATTTTCCAGGTGGAAGGATGCGATGTGAACCTTTTATGCCTTAGGGATCTGGTAGAGGGAGAAGTATTGGTTAGCCCGATAGATCCAATTTGTGGGTCACCTCCTTCAAATTTTGGAAAATCCAATTTAGTGGTTTGAGGTAGGATTGATGTTTGTGGTCCCCCAAGTAATGCTTGGTGTGTTGGTGCTCCGATAGATTGGTTGGCTTGGATTAATGCCAAGTTTTGTTGTACCATATCAATGGAGTGGTTAGTGGCATCAATTTTTAAGTCTAGGTCTGCTATCTTGTTTTCATTGTCATCCTTCCATAGGCAAAAATCCTCCTTTGTCATGATTTTCTTTTCAAGATCGTCCTTCCACCGATTCATTTCTTCTATGAAGTCTTTGATAGAGTCTTGTGATCTCCTCCCATATGCCATTGTGGTGTGGGTTTGTGATTTGTATTTCCACCTTGGTAGTGAAAATTTAGGTTTTCAAGATTTAAATTTACAAAAATTTAGGTTTTTGTTATGAATTTTTGCAAAAACCTATGTGGATTTTATCAAAAATTGGTTTTATCAACTTTGTGGAACTAACGATCACTTTTCAAATTTGAATTTTTGAAATTTTATGGGAACAACAACTAGCAAGCAAAATTTTTGAAATTTTGTGAGAAACAATGGCTAGCAAGCGACAGGTAGACAAGGGCGGTGTTAGCGAGAGGAGGCGGTAGCCAAGGGTAGAGCGAGCGATGACAGCCAAGGGCATAGTGAGTGATGGTAGCCAAGGGTAAAGTGAGTGACAATGGGTGGTGGACGAAGTGGTGGTGGCAACTAGGGGTGGAGTGAGCGGTGGGTAGAGTGGTGGCGGTGACCAAGGGTGGAGCGAGCGACGAGTGGCTAGAAGCAAAAGATAGAAGGTCAAGTCCAACGAACAAGTGTTGGTACAGTAGGGTGGCTTCGATCACACGAAGGTAGATAGAAAGCGTGACTTAAGTCATGACTAAACATATGTGCCACGTTTCTTTTAAACATCGAAGCTCCCACTCCCTTTTTAGATGTGGGATAAAGATAATAAAAGATTTTTAAAAATTTTACACGATGCTGCCTCTTGATATCAGAAAATTTTGTTGACATCAGAAGATACTTTTTAAAACCTTAGGTTAAATTTAAAATTAATAAATTTTATCACCGTTAATTCAACGATGTCATCAAAAATATCACAGTGTGCGACAATAATGGATTTTCCTTGTCGTTTTTTATCTTGGATTGATTTTTGACGTTAATCGAAATGAATTTTTTTGTTTTTGACATCTATGTGGTTAATTTTATGTCAATTTTTTTTTAAAACGTCTAAAAATGCTCAGGATACCTTTTGTGAAGTGTTCTTGCTGTTGTCGAGAGAGTATTTATGGTGTTCGAATATAGTTTAAACATCGCACTGGATGGTTGGATTTTCTTCTTTTTCACACAACGTTGTGCGTCTTAGTGACCTTATGCGTAACTGGTTAGCACTGTTAGAAATTTTGAGTATATTGTTGTCATTGATGTCAAAGAATCGATGGCATAAGTTAATGATATTGGTTTTTATTTATGTCAATCAAAATAAAGGTTAAAGGGTTTTACCATGGTCGTACTTTCAAAATAAAAAAATATTTATGATGGCAAATTCTTTATCTTAAGTAAAGGCCCAAAGAAAAATTATAATATTTAAATCCTTGGAGATTTAAATTATTATAATAATAAAAAAATCAATTTTAGTGCCAAAAGTTTGTTTGAAAATAAAAATAACGCCGACGTATGTTTTAGTTGAAGGCAAATTATTTATATAAGGTAGAAAAGATACTTTAGGGCAAGTGTTGAGATATCCATATTTTGGATGCGATCGAGAAAATACGTGCGACGGCAACATCTGAGTGGACAATGACAGTTTCGAAGAATATGCAGGGTAGATAGTGAAACATGCTGAAATATTGAAATTGAAATGGCGAACAAGATACAATATCTGACAAGCATTAGTTTCAATATATAAGTAGGGTATTGTAAGAAGATTCCAGCATGGTAGAAGTGAGTATTGATTTGTTGAAAGGTTTCAATGTGCGAACATGAGCCTCCATTAGACGAAATGATAACATTAAGAACAGTGAACAATTGAAATTGATTGGACAGTAAGGCGTTTCAAAATGACATGATTCAAGGCAAACAAATTTTGTGTGCAATTTTAATTTTGGACAATCATGTGAGTGGCAGTGACAGTCTTAGAAGAGAATCATTTTGAAATGTAAAACATAAGGTATTTACGTAGCAGTTGTTTGATAGTATAAAACAAAAGCGCCTGACAAAATAATACTTGTGTGGTGAAGGTGGAACAAGCGATGTGTGTATTTTTGGTTTGAGAACTAAGGTGATTCACAGAAGTAGATTGGAAGATAGTAGTGTATAGCAAATGAAAACAAACAAGATGTTACTCAAGGTTTTACAGGAATGTATTCATGAATTGCAAGCAAGCATATCGAGCGTGCAGTAGGAGTTCAAGAGTTTTGTGAAACAAAATGTAGTAGAGAAGTAAATAAATGTAGTAACAAACGTAAGCATATGATTCATCTTACTGAGCATGATAAACAAGGACATGGATGATACAACATTCGTATGCTCCGTGTTCGTTTTCACCTATTGCAGTTGGAAAATTGGTCACTAGCTTTAAGAAAACGTTGCATGGTCAAGGATCACAGGTTCAATCCACAGTGATAGTAGCTAAGGTAATATTTTTGATTATTAATTATTTTGCACTCAAATGGAGTAATAAGGTGTGGGTGTTTTACATTTTAATGTCTATTTTGAAAGTAAGATAAGATAAGAAGTGATAAAGTGTGATGTCAGTTTGCAATTTGAATATTATAAAAGGTGTCAAGAGTTGTTTTTAATATGAAATTTCATTGATGAAATAACTTGGTTTTGAAAGGCTCATCCGGCTCCAACCTAGCAACTTGTCGCGATATCGCGACACCTTTCAACATGTCACGATATCGCGACATCACCATTTTGGTCGCGATTTCGCGACACCTTCCCTAGTGCGAAGGTTTGCCAACTCTCTATTACTTTCTTCTTGGACCACCTCGGTTGTTATGGATTTCTTGTAATCTCTCCTGTACAAGGTTCAAGGACCTTTCAACACCCTTTCTACCAATAAAAAAAAAACTTGGTTTTGAAAGGCTTTATTGTGTACTATTGATAATTTTTTTTAATAAAATTGATTTAATATCAAATCAAGAAAAAACTCTGCTAACAAGTTTTTGAAGGTGCAAAGAAATAGAATCACTATTGACAATAAAAATACTAAGACAGGTATTTGAGGGCACATCTTCATCAAGCATTTTGAGGTATGGTGGTTCAACTCTTTATTTAGGTGGTTGTACCTTGAGAAAATATTCTTAAGGAGGAGAAATAAGGATTTGCTTATTATACATTGTTGGAAATATTTGAGATAGATTTGTGCTTCATTGTTGAACTCCATTGTTGGATGAGATTGGATACACTTGAGCTAGGGTTTGTGAAACCAAGTTGTGCTTCATGAGTTGAAATAAGTTGTGCTTCCATTGTTGAAAGAGATTGAAACAAGTTGTGCTTCCATTTGTTGAAAGAGATTGAAACAAGTTGTGCTTCCATTGTTGAAAGAGATTGAAACAAGTTGTGCTTCCATTATTGAAAAATATTGAAACAAGTTGTGTGTTATATTTGAAAGAAATTAGAATTACTTGTGTTAGGGTTGAGGACAAATTTGTGTATCATTGTGAAAATATCTGAGCATGTGTTTAAGTATGTGTTTGAGGCAGATTTTAGAATATGTTAGAGCAGATTTGTGCATGTGTTTGAGTCAGATTTGGGCAGAGATAGAGAGCAGGTTTGAGGAATATGAGCATATGTTAGAGCAGATTTGTGCATGTGTTTGAGGTATAATTGGATAAATATAGAGAGCAGGTATGAGGTAGATTTGTGCTAGCCTTGTGACAAGATTTGGTTTAAATTTGGACAAATATTATGAGCAATTTGAGACATATTTATGTAGATTGTTGAGCCGATTTGAGCAATATTTGTGAGAAGGCTTGGTGCATATTTATGAGCAGAGTTAAAATAGATTTGTGCTAGACTTGGAATAAAGTTTAGTGTAAATTTGTGAGTAGAGTTAGAGTAGATTTGTGCTAGACTTGCAATAGAGTTTGGTACAGATTTAAGACAGATATGAGAGCAAGATTTGGAGGTGATAAAGTAGAGAGGATAGAGGTCTCCAGTGGATAGAGGTCCATCAACCCGTGTAGTGGGGATAGAGGTCTCCTATGGAGAGAGATTCACAAGCCATAGAAGTGGGGATAGAAGTCTTTTAGAAGTGCACCAGCCAGAGTAGAGGGGATAGAGTTATACTATGGATAGAGTTCCATGAACCAGAGTAGAAGGTATAGAGTTCTCCAATGGAGAGAGATCCACGAACTAGATCAAGGGGATAGAGTTCTCCTATGGATAGAGATCCATGAACTAGAGCAAGGAGATAAAGTTATCCTATGGATAGAGATCCACGAATTAGAGCAAGGGGAAAGAGTTCTCCTATGGAGTAAGATTCATGAATCAGCTAGGGAGATATAGTTCTTCTATGGAGAGTTCTCCTGGATCAGGTTCCACGAACCAGAGCAAAGGGGACAGGGCTTTCCTGTAGAGAGAGATCCATAAATTAGAGCATATGGGATTGGTGTCTCCTTTGGACAAAGGTCCATAAATATTGTAATAGGGAATTTATTCCCAAGAGATTTGTTGAGAAAATTTAGAATAAATATTTTCTCCGTGGAGTAGCCCACATTGGGTGAACCACGTTAAATTTGTGCCTCTCTTATGTGTGATGATTTGTGCATTGATTTTATTACTACTATTGATATTTCCATTGATAATATTGGATAATATTGTTTCGGAAAGAAAAGTAAAAGATGATCTTATATTGTTCACCCCCTCTCAGTATAAGCATGTGTTCTTCAATTGGTATCAGAGCGGGTTCCTTAAGGTAAGCCTAACAACTTGAAGGAAGATCTAAAAGAACACACATGGAAAGGAAAGGCAAAATAAGAACCATGAGATCTAAAATGGAAGAATAATTTGATCCTGAGACAAAAATAAGGGAAGAAGAAAAATTTGTGAGATGTGTTGAATGTGGTAAACTTGGTCACATGGCACTTTATTATCCACAAAATGGATATAGTAGCAGTAAAGAGGAAAAGGAATTTGATTTTTCTCTCAAAGATATTGTTGCTCTAAGAGGAGAAGTGGAAATATATTCAAGTGATGAATCAAGCAGTGAAAAGGAAACTAACTTTGTAAAAGGGAATAAGAAGGAACTAAGAATACTCAAATGTTTTATTTGTGGTAACTTTGGTCACCTTGTAGATCATTGTTCAAAATCTAGGTATAGTAGTAGTGAAGAAGAAGATGAATATTTTAATTATGGTATCCTTGATCACAATGCAGCTCATTGTAATGGGTTCAATAGCAATGAAGAGAATGAAGATGCTCCTGTTGTCAAAGACCTACAAAAAGAGAAAGTTTCAGAAAGGAAAGTCATAGTTGATATGAAAAAGGAACTTGTTGAGTTGAAAATGGAAAACTCAAGATTGAAAGCCCAAGTACAAGAGGATGAGGAAATAAATGCAAAGCTTCTACAATATCTCACTAACTTTAAGGTTAATGTTGAAGAGGCAAGAATAATTGAAGAAGGTATGGCCGAAAAATTAAATGTAAAAGAGTTAGAATGTGAAAGATTAGAACATGAGGTAGTTTCACTAAGGATGGAAGTGAAATATTCTAAGGACAAGCTACACAGGTTAGGGAAAATTTCAAAGACTTTGGATAATATTATCAATGCACAAATGTCTTCATATATCAAGACAAGACTTGGTTTTGAATAAGGACAAGAGAAACAAGAAGGGTCAAGCTCAAGCTCAAAAGAGGAAGAAGTTTTAGAGGAAGAGAGTGAAGAAGAAATTAAGACTTATGCAAATAAGTTGAAGAATAGAATCTTCACTAAGAAAGGAAACAATGCATAAAAAAGAAACATGGATCATCACAAAGAAGGCAAAGAAAGGACTAAGAGACCAGAGGGCTCAAGATAAGATTTCTTCAAAGGAAGTTGTTTTTCATGTAATTAGTTTGGTCATAAAATAGTGCATTACAGAGTTCATAGAAAGAAGGATTATGGCTTCACTAAGAGGAACTTCAACTCATTTTAAGATGGATATTTCTTCCAAGGGCATTGCTTCTCATGTAAACATTTTGGTCACAAAACTTTACATTGCAGGAATCATGGCAGGAATGATTATGGCTTCACCAAAAGAAATTTTAGGACATTTGTACCTTTCAATAATCACAACATTAGGTGTTACAAGTGAAATAATCTTGGGCATAAGGACAAGTGGTGTAGAACAGAGTTTCTATAACTTCCAGAGATAAGAAAGAACATGGACACTCAAAAGGATCAAAATGATATGTTGAAAAGGAAGGTAGACAAAGAGCATTGTATGTTGGGAGTAGAGACACTCCCACACCAAAATTAATAACCTCAAGGAGAGGAGGTGGGGAGGGGGATGAGCTAAGAGTATTATATTTAGCCCCAAATGAGTCCCTTTGCCATTGATGTCAAAGGGGGAGATATTTGAGTAAGGGGGAGAGCATTCAGTCAGGGGGAGCAGATTTGGAGTCAAGTGGTTTGGAAAAAGGAATTTTTAAAAAAGGGTTACCATCAATGACAAAGGGGGAGATTGCTAGAAATTTTGAGTATATTTTTGTCATTGATGTCAAATAATTAATGGCATAAGTTAATGATATTGGTTGTTATTTATGTCAAGGAAAATAAAGGTTAAATGGTTTTACCATGGTGGTACTTGCAAAAGAAAAAATGATTTATGGTGGCAAAGTATTTATCTTAAGTAAAGGCCCAAAGAAAAATCTTAATTTTTAAAGTTTGTTTGAAAATAAAAAGAGCACCGACGTATGTTTCAGTTGAAGGTAAATTAATTATATAAGTTAGCAAAGATACTTTAGGGCAAGTTTTGAGATATCCATATTTTGGACGCGATTGAGAAAATACGTGCGATGATAGCATTTGAGTGGATGAAAGTAGTTTCGAAGAATAAACAAGGCATATAGTGAAACACATTGAAATATTGAAATTGAAATGATGAACAAGATACAATTTCTGCCAAGCATTGGTTTAAATATATAAGTAGGGCATTGTAAGAAGATTTTGGCATGGTAGAAACGAGTATTGATTTGTTGAAAGGTTTTGATATGCAAACATGAGCCTCCATTGGATGAAATGATAACATTAAGAACAATGAACAGTTGAAATTTATTGGACAGCAGGGTGTTTCAAAATAACATGATTCGAGATTGACAAATTGTGTGCAATTTTGATTTTGGAAAATCATGTGAGTGAAAATGACAGTCTTGGAAGAGAATCATTTTGAAACGTAGAACATAAGGGATCTGCGTAGTATCTATTCAATAGTATAAAATAAGAGCGCATGACAAGGTAATACATGTGCGACTAAGGTGGAACAAGTGATGTGTGTATTTTTGGTTCGAGAACTAAGGTGATTCACAAAAGTAGATTGGAAGATGACAACATATAGAAAATGACAACAAACAAGATGTTACTCAAGGTTTTACAGTGAATGTATACATGAATTGAAAGCAAGCATATCAAGCGTGCAGTAGGAGTTTAGGAGCTCTATGAAACAAAACATGGTAGATAAGTAAACAAATGCAGTAACAAACATAAGCACATGATTTGTCTTGTTGAGAACAATAAATGAGGACGTGAACGATACAACATCCATATGCTTCGTGTTCATTTTCACCTGTTGCGGTTGGATAACTAGTCACTAGCTTTAATAAAACACTGCATGGTTAAGGATCACAAGTTCAATCCATAGTGATAGTCACTAGATTTTTGAAGGTGCAAAGAAATAAAATCATTATTGACAATAAAAATACTAAGACAGGTATTTAAGGGCACATCTTCATCAAGAATTTTGAGGTATGGTGGTTCAAATATTTATTTAGTGGTTGTGCCTTGAGAAAATATTCTTAAGGTGGAGAAATAAGGATTTGCTTAGTATGCATTGTTGGAAATATTTGAGATAGATTTGTGCTTCATTGTTGAAATCCATTGTTGTATGATATTGGATACACTTGAGCTAGGGTTTGTGAAAACAAGTTGTGCTTCATGAGTTGTGCTTCCATCGTTGAAAGAAGTTGTGCTTCTATTGTTGAAAGAGATTGAAACAAGTTGTGCTTCCATTTGTTGAAAGATATTGAAACAAGTTGTGCTTCCATTTTTGAAAGAGAATGAAACAATTTGTGCTTCCATTGTTGAAAAATATTGAAACATATTGTGTTTTATCTTTGAAATAATTTGGAATTACTTGTGTTAGGGTTGAGGATACATTTTTGCATCATTGTGAAATGATATGAGCATGTATTTGAGGATGTGTTTGAGGCATATTTGAGCATATTTGTGCATGTGTTTGAGGCAGATTTGGGTAGAGATAGAGAGCAGGTTTGAGGCATATTTATCCATGAACTAGAGCAAGGGGATAGAGTTCTCCTATGGATATATATCCATGAATCATATAAAGGGGAAAGAGTTCTCCTATGGAGTAAGATCCGTGAACCAGCTGGGGAGATAGAGTTCTTCTATGGAGAGAGATCCATAAACTAGTTGAGGAGATAGAGTTCTCCTGGATCAAGTTCCACAAAATAGAGCAAAGGGGACAGAGCTCTCTTTGTGGAGAGATATCCACAAATAAGAGCATAGGGTATTGGTGTCTCCTTTGGACAGATGTCCATAAACATTGTAATAGGGAATTGATTCCCAAGAGATTTATTGAGAAAATTTAGAAGAAATATTTTCTCTGTGGAGTAGCCCACATTGGGTGAACCATGTTAAATTTGTGTCTCTCTTGTGTGTGATGATTTGTGCATTACTTTGATTATTGCTATTGATATTATCATTAATAATATTGGATAATATTATTTGAGAAAGAAAAGTAAAAGTTGATCTTATACTCTTCACCCCCCCTCTCAGTATAAGTCTGTGTTCTTCAAGCGCTATGGATGTTTGAATTTGGTAGTATATATGAACAATGGTGGGATATATGAACGATGATATGGACTTGCAAAAGTGTGATGATGTTTGTTTATATGGTTATAAGGCGCAAAATAAAAGAGGCTCTGATACTAGTTTATAGGAACCTCATTCCTAACATTGATAAAATATGGGAAAAAAAATAGAGTGAGTGCAAAATAGATAGAAATATGTTAAATCGCCTTGGAATATTCATTGTTTTATTGGAGGTATCCCTTCTAATGCTCTCAAAGAGATATAAATTATTATGTTCTTGGATGCCTAATTACACCCTCGTGAATGCATATAAATATCTACCCTAGAGTTGTAAGGTGAAAGGACACAATGGTCCATAAATAAAATAAGTGAATTAATTATATATTAAGGGTTAGGATTAGGATCCTAATAGTTTTACCTCTAGATTTTGAGAGTCCTTCAATAAAATCAATGGAAATGTCTATCCAAATAGTCTCTGAAATGCAAAGAGGTTGGAGTGTGCCTAGTGTGCATATAATTTCCCCTTTCATGCATTTACAAGTATCACATTTTACCACAAAAATTTGAATATCCCTCTTCATCCCTACCTAGGAAAAAGTGTGTTTAGCCCACTCATAAGTATTTAAGAACCTTTAATGTCCTATAGTTATAAAAGCATGCATTTCTTATAGTATAGATTCATGGAATGGCAAATTTGTAGGAATAACAAGGTAGCTTCAATATCTTAGATGTTGCCCATCCCATGTATATCTTAGCCTAGAGTTAGGATCATGTTGAAGTTGCTGAATTAAGGCTTGCAAAGTAGAATCTTGGTTCACCTCTTCTTGAATTTGGTGGATCCATTATGAAAATGGAGTGGAGAAGATACACAACATACCTTGGTCCTCATGTTGACAAGATAGTGCATCAACAACTAGATTTTTCTTTTCCTTCTTTTAAATTATTTCATAGTCATAACCCAATAGTTTGGTGATCCATTTTTGTTGTTCAAGCATGGATACACATTGGTCAAGAAAATATTTAAGATTGTGGTGATCCATTTTAATTGAAAAATAATACCTAATAAGGTAAGACCTTCAATATTTTATAGCATGTAAGATCACCATCATATCCTTCTAATAGGTCAATTTGACTAGGGGTTTTCTTGATAATTCCCTACTAGTGAAAGCCAACAATTGTCCTTCTTATGTAAGCACTGCAACAATCCCACTTTCTAAAGCATCATTTTCAACCACAAAAGTCTTGGTGAAATTTGGCATTGCTAGCATAAGAGTAGATAAAATAGCTTTTTTAAGGCATATGAATGTTGTTTAGCTAGTTCTAACCATGTAGATGAGTTTTTCCTCAATATTATTGTCAAGAGAAATGCAATATCCCATAACCATGGGTATTTTTTTTTATAGTAGCCAATGATACCTAGGAAACCACAAAGTACTTTGAGACTGTGTGGCTTGGGCCATTATTGTATGGTAGTAATCTTCTTTGGATCCACCTTGACCCCTTACCTTGAGCTATATTTCCAAGGTACTCCACTTCCTGCATTCCAAAAGAACATTTGGACCATTTTGGTCCAAATTTTGCAAATGTTCCTCCCAAATGCATCTATAAATTGGGATATCATTGAAGAAGAACAAAATAAATTTGTGCAAAAAGGACCAAAATATAGTATTCATGATACTCTAAAAGGTTGAAGATGCATTGGTAAGACTGAAGGGCATGCCAAGGAAATCATAATGACCTTCATGAATCCAAAATGTTGCCTTTGGAATATCTTCTTCCCTTAATATTATCTGATGATATCTTGAATGTAAATTCAACTTTGAGAAGAAACGAGCACCATGGAGCTCATCCAACAACTCATCAATGACTAAAATTTGTATTTGATAATAATTTTGTTGAGTTCATGAAAATCCATGCATAACTGCCAAGACCCATCCTTCTTACAAACCAATAGTACTAGAGAGGAATACAGGTTGACACTTGGTCGAATAACTCCTACCAATAAATCTTGCACCATCCTTTCAATCTCAATATTTTTCACATAGTGGTACCTATATGAATGTATATTGGGTGGTAAGTTTCCCAATACAAGCTATGCGGTATGATCATGAGCATAGTATGGTGGTAATCCTCGTGGTTTACAAACATGGATGCATGTTTATCCATAAATTGTTGTAATTAGACTGACTAAACTATATCTTTGATAATCAGAGCCTATAGTGCAAATATTTGCACCACCACCTCTTGATATGATTTCTTCAAAATATTTTCCATTCAATGGGAATAGATAATTTTGGTAGAACCCATAGGCATACCACAAAGAGTAGTGCTTCCCCTGTTGAGTGAATTGCATTCAAAGATCAAAAATGTTCCCGACTATCAAGCCTAATGTATAAAGTCACTAAGTTTCTAACATAATGTCACAACCTCCCAAGGGAAGGGTAAACATGTTTAGCCTAAGGTTGTAATCACCCATCCACACCTTTACATTTCTCTATTTTCCTTTGCATGGTAGGGTTCCTCCATTGGCTACCATAACTTCAAAATAATTGCATGAGTATATGTAGCAATCTACTCTTTTGGCCACCCAAATATCAATAAATTTATGTGTAACTACTTGAATCAATGAATATTATGAGTCATTGACCCCTGAGATGCCTTACCACTTTTATGGTCTAGAGCATGGAAATACCTGTTATGGCATGTACTAAGATCTTTGATGGTTGGTCCTTTATCGATTCAGATTCTTTAGGTTTATTTTCTTCCCTAATTTCCTCTTTGTCATGAAATTCCTTGGTGGAAGGTTCACCCACATCGAACAATATAGTTTCTATTGCATGCACTTATGGTTTAGGGAGTATTTATCATCAAAGTTGTAACATAGTATTTTTTCTCTTCGTGACTCCATTTCTTCTTGGGTAAGATTTTTGATTAGGGGTATTTTTTGGTTGGATTTGATGATGTCTAGGATGGAAGTAGGGTTCGAGCTTGTGGATATTTAGAATTACACCTATGAGTTATGAATTTATCTTCAAAAAACCTAGTCAAACTATTGCCATCATATTTTTGGTTTAAAAATGCTCACCTCAATATGAATATCTTCCTTTAACCCACTAATGAAACAACTTTGGAAAAAATCTTTACTTAATCCCCTTGTGTATTTTGTCGACTTTTATCAGTGTTGTATATTTTAACTTGATGAGAGCTCTAGTGAAAGACTCATACTCATTGTGTCCATAATAGAAGAGTAATTGGGTCTCAAATTCAATCCAAGTGAGATGTAGATGCATATTCTCTAGACATTAGTACCATTGAATTGCTTCATGTTAAAATTTAAAAGTTTTTATGGTGAGCCTTTCTTCACGAAGAATGGCATGAAGAGAAAAATATTGTTTGATCTGATACAACCAACTAGTAGGATCCTCTTCATCAAATTTGGGAAAATCTAGCTTTGGCATTCTATGATTGGTATTATTTGGCAAGGCATTTTGTGTCTACCCTCAAAATGGCCTTCTCAACTTTCTCATGAATTGTCTACTATGTCGTCATATTTGGCATCTAGGCTTGTTATATGACTCAATATCATCTAACTGTCCAATTATTTAGTTTGGGTATTAGCTGACACAAGTCTTAATGTTGGTTTTCCAATATTGTCATCTTGTCACCTAACCACTCAAGCTCTTGTGCAGCTTTAGTAGCTCTAGCTATTTTTAGGCACCCTAGGGTTTTCAAAAAAGATGATGGAAGTTATATATCAAAATTATCAACTCAAATAGAGGATCAAAATGGGCTAATAGAATAGAATGACAAATTTTGGACATTATACTCTTTTAAAGCATACTATCAACCAACTGCTATGATTGTTAAACTAAGCATTTTCTACACTATCAAATTGACAACTGACAACTAGCTATTCTAACAACTAGAACCGATTACTTGAAAATTATCAATTGACTACTTGGATATCAATTTTAAATTGTCATTGTTAGCTTTTGATGAATGAGCCTTGGGAGATAACAATCACAAGATGCAAAATAACATGAAAGAAAGTAAATCTGCTAGATGACTGAAGTATGTTAAAAATATAAATCATATAAAATATTACAATGTAGCTATGGAGGAAGTGAGCACTCCATTAACAAAGCTACTGATCTACATTGTATCCATCACCAATGAATGGTGAGGCACACAAAACTACACTATCCACTAAGCTACGCTATCTGACTATGTCCCCCGACTCTCTTCTCTATCTATCTAAGAGGCCATCCTTATATAGGTAAAATAGGATACTTGGCCAACACTCTATCTAGTTGTGCAAGGGATAACTTGCACATGTACAACTTGCACATTGACACTTGTGCATTTATTACATTGCATGAAGTAACTAGATAACTTGCACAGGAAGTAATCTAGATATGTATCTTGGAGGATACATTTACATAACCCAAATTATGGAATAGACTCTATTTCCAACACCCCCTTGTATTACATTATTTGGGTATTGAAGACTTTAGTCTTCAATATGGATCTTCTTCATCTTATTTTCTTGATCTTCTTTTGCATTCTTTGTATTCAGGTTCAACAGGTAATCTGTGTCTTCATATGATGCAGAGTAGGCTGTAGCTAGGCCTTCTATTCTCATTGGATGATCTTTGGCATGTTCAGATTCATCTTCTATCCAGCCACCTTTATAGTCCTCCTTGCAAGTATCTTCATTTGATTTTTATTGTTGATGAATGAGTAGGGCATGATGCAATTGTCCTCTCGTTCTTCTATGCTTACCTTTTTGGTGTACTGGTTTTTCCTCTATTGCTTCAGTCTTCATGTCTTGATTCCTTTTAGTATGTCTCTTCTTCCTTTTTCTTCTTCTCTTCCTGTGATTCTGCTTTGATGTAGGTGAAATCTCAGCTTTAAAACAAGTTAGTCTATCATCACAAAAGTATTGTTCTTTAACATCAACTTGTTTCTTGTGTTGAGTAAGTACAAACACAATTAATGATAGATAAATCATCAGACATTCTTCTGGAGAAAATATAACCAATCTTTGTGAGTTCCACCATGTTGTGAAGAGAATTTCATGAAGATAGTTAATCAATGTCGTAAAGCTACCTTCTTTGGCTTCCTTAAGAAATAAGGAGAATTTCATCTTGTCATTAGAAGATAGATACTCGTATCCATCTAGAGTATCTATTAAGTTTTGAGAGTAGAATTCTACTTCATGGAATAGTTCTTCATTATTGAAATCTTTTCTCAAAATTTCATCCATAATGTTTCTTGGAATTGAAATTTGATAGAACCTTAATAGTCTTATCTTATAGCTCCCTAGTGATAAGAGTATGATATAGTGCTTTTTGTAAAAATATAGTTCAATTTTGGTTGATTTTGTACAAGTTTTGTAAGAATAAAAAATCAACTTTTTAACACCTTATTACTCCTAATTGAACTAAGCACTTTTTCAATTTTGAAGAGGTTTTGATGTTGGAATTCTTTTGTCCCTTTTTGAATATTTGAGACAAGTAAAAATATATTTATCCAACCTTAATAGAAACCCTTAATAACCTCTTTTATATCCCTTGGATTATTTCTAATTTCCAATAAAATAAATTTGATGGAGTAATCCTTGTGGCTCCCAAGTTTGGAAAATTAGAGAAATGATAATAATATTTGCAAAATAATTTAATCCAAGTTGAATTCCTTATTCCTCCTAAGTAAGATTGCAAATATTAATTTAATAAGATAAGTCACCCCTTTTGCTTTCAAAATCTAAGTTTTAACCTTAGTTTATAACCCTTATATCTCCAACTTATGAAAGCAATAATAAATGGGATTTAGACCTTACCTTTTTAGATGCAATATCTCCTCAATATTCGATGCTTTCTACGATTGAGTATAACAACGTATAAGTGGTACCTTAGGCACTTGAATTAATGGATATTCCTTGGAGTAGCTGGTCTTGAATGTTGGTATGTATGGCACTGAAAGTTGACCTTCAAAAATGGAGGAGCCTTTAATGCTCCTTCCCCTTATCTTCCATGCTGCACTTCGAACATTTTTGCTATGCTATACTCCTTCCTTGACTATGCTTCACTCCCTCTTTGGATGTCTTTGACTGTGCTTCACTCACACATGTTGAACTTGGACTTCAAAATGCCTTTTAAGGATAGTTGATCATGGACGTTGTGACATGTGTCACATCCATTACAAGTGAGTGCTCCCTTCTTTATGTAACGCTCCAAGTCCTTTGTTCAATGCTCTTGAAGAAAATCAAAAATGTATGGGCACTCGTGTGAAGCTGGTGGAGAATACCAAGTGTCACTACTTTGCTTGTAACTCTTGCGTGGGAGTTTCTAGAATGTTGAGAGAGGAATGATGACCATAATGCCAAGTGTTATTTCTACATGGAGTCCATTCTTGTAACATCTTCGAATATGGAGATTATAACTCCACAATCCCTTTGCTTTGCTACGTTGCTTGGGCAGCAAGCAAGCTATTTTTCTATAGGTGGATAGACGATGCACTATGGAGCTTGGACGATGATTTGGAGCTTCCTTCGGTGGATGGTCTTCTCCAAGTTAGAGACCATGAATGTAACACCTTTACCTCTTTCTTTTATACCTCCAATCATGTTGAATCCCTTGTAGATTTTTTGATATCTTTTAGAAATTGATATGCACTCGCTTGTCTATATAAATGTAGCTCTTGAATGATCTAAAATGAGCTTTGATTCTGTAGGTATGTACATCCAAGATGAGCCCTTGAGTGGCTCCTTCTAGCTTGGGAGGAAGAGTGTTGACGTCCGACCTTTGTTGGTTATTTTTCCTTGTAGTAAATGTGCCCTTTTGTGGCACTTCAAATCTGCTCTTATGCTATCAAAAACTAGATTAGAGTAGTGCATATAATGTATTATAATGTTGTATAATAAGGCTTTTAATATACCTTCTTTTGCACTCTATTTCCAGATCTGAAATTCTGGTTTTGTGGTAGATTTTTCCTACAATACAAGGGTTTGAGGTTGTCTTTAAAGAGTAGACACACCCTTTCCTTTTTTCTTGGACACTTTTGATAACAAATCCAAGCTTCAATAATAGTAGATAGAAGCTTTTTAATTGATGCAATTTTCTGCACTTTCCTTGCATTCAACTTTGTAATGCTTTTTGATTTTGAGACTCACCAAGTCTCACTTTCTTAAGCTTCTATTTCTATTTTTGGTTAGTTAAGTTCTTCTCCAAATTCTAGAGGATTCTAACCCTTTTTGGTGGCTTCTATTGGCCACTTCAAGTTGCAGATTTTTGTGCTTCAATAGTGTCTTTAGACACTTGATACAAATCAGATTTTGTGCCTTTCAAGAAACACAAAACTAATTTTCTTTTTGAGAGTGGTATAATAGTACAAGTTCTTCACTTTTAATGCACTAATATTACACCTTATCACTCCAATCAACTCTCAAAGTCATGCACTAATAATTTTCTGCAACTAATCAAGAATAACCTAAAATGAATCTTTAAGAGTTATTCTACAATTTCACTACAATCAATGTTGTAGGACTTAGTCTTCTTTTTCAAAAGTAGATAATAGGTAGTTGATAGAAGCTAATCTGAAATCTAATCAACTCCTAATAAATGTGCAAATGAATCCTTAAAAGAATATATTTCCTTTTGCACTTTAGAAGATTGTAATCTAATTTCCTTTTTGCAACTTTAATCCAAATTCAGGTGCTCTAATAAATCTGATAAATAATCCAATTAATGAATATTTTTGCACCATAAGTTGCATACCTTTTTTTGTAGCTCTTCTCCCACCTTTGTAGAGGATGTAGACCTTGGTGTCTAAAAACACCAAGTTGTTGCTTCAAGTAGGATGTCCTGAACAACTCCTTCACCAAATGATGGTCTCAAACTTTCTTTCATGAGCCTAGGATTTGGTGGCTTGTTCTCCTCTTGTGTTCTCCTCCTTCTGCTATAGATTTGGAGAAGTCTATGTCTCTAAAGTGGTGCCTTCTTGCTATGAGAGGTAATCTTCAAATCTCCAAGATTTGGTGAGCTTCTTCTATCTTCAAGTCTTCTTGTCGAATTCTGACTTCAAGTAGGATCTTCTTCTAGGGTTTGGCACTCCTTGCCAAATTCTTCTTCATGTATTTGGCACTCCTTACCAAATTCTCCTTCATATATTTGGCACTCCTTGCCAAATTCTCCTCTTGGGCTTGTTGTCGGATGGTAATAATTGTCCCAAGTCCTTCACTATCAAGGACTTCACCTAGATAGTGGATTTCTCCAATGAGTTCTCCAAAGAACTCTCTTGATCTTCAGTAAGGCTCTCCTAGCCTTTCTTGGATGCTCGATGAGACCTTCACAAGGTATTTGATCTAGTATCTTTTGATGGTCTTCCTTGAGACCTTTTCTTCAACCTTCTACTCTTGGAAGTGTTGGTGGTGAGATCTTCTCCTGGATCTTCTGATTCTGTTGCTCTTGGCTTTGAGTAGGACTCTCCTAGTCCTTCTTCTTCTTCCAATATTAGAAGTTCTTCAATGAGATATTCTCCTGATCTCTTCACTTTTGCTTTAGGGTTGAGTTGATTATGAAGAAGATACTCTTCCTAAATTTCTTGTAGGAAGTCTCCCAACTCACTGAATCTTCTGTTCCTACAACAAAGATATTAGTACTAAAATATTTAGTCTACTTTTGAATCATATATTCTTCTCGAATTCTTCTTCAGGATCAAGGCTTCTATGGCCTATTTCAATATCAAGGCTCTTATGGCCTTTTTAGTACCAAGGCTTCTATGGCCTTTTTAGTATCAAGGCTTCTATGGCCTTTTTAATATCAAGGCTTCTATGGCCTTTTTAGTATCAAGGCTTCTATGGCCTTTTCAATATCAAGGCTTCTATGGCCTTTTTAGTATCAAGACTTCTATGGCTTCTTCTTCAAGGCTTCTATGGCCTTTCTGTATCAAGGCTCCTATGGCCTATTCTTCAACTATGGAATTCTGCAATCCAGCAATGGAGATCTTTAGTCTCCTATCTTCACCACGATCCTTCACTAGAAGTCTTCTTCCATAGTATTCTTCTCTTGCACAATGAACTAACCTCTACACTATGAGGGCACACCGACCTTCGAGCAACGAAGTTGGAGTCTCCTAGATTTCTATCGTAGGAGGAGTCCCAATCCTCTGAGAATTAATTTCCTACAACAAAAGAAACTTTAGGCACTAGTTAGTAAATTCCAGATAACCTGGATGATCTTCACTAGATGATTTGTCAATCTAGTGGATTGAATGTTGAGTCCTAGTCTTCACGAGTTTTCCTAACAACTCTGTGGAAAAGACTCTAGACGAAAATGATCTCAGTATTTTCTAAAACTGAGATTCCTTTCAGTCCTATCTTTGTGACTCTCCCAAAATCTACCACCTAGATTCTTCTGAGATATTTTGATAGTGGTTGGTCCAATGGCGCATCAGTTTGACAAAACTCTCAGGCTAACCAACAATGGTGGTTTCCCTATTGACCTACATAGACTAGATCTACCATGGCTCTGATACCACTGTTAGCTTTTGATGAATGAGCCTTGGGAGATAACAATCACAAGATGCAGAATAACATGAAAGAAAGTAAATCTGCTAGATGACTGAAGTATGCTGAAAATATAAATCATATAAAATATTACAATGTAGCTATGGAGGAAGTGAGCACTCCATTAACAAAGCTACTGATCTACATTGTATCCATCACCAATGAATGGTGAGGCACACAAAACTACACTATCCACTAAGCTATGCTATCTGACTATGTCCCCCGACTCTCTTCTCTATCTATCTAAGAGGCCATCCTTATATAGGTAAAATAGGATACTTGGCCAACACTCTATCTAGTTGTGCAAGGGATAACTTGCACATGTACAACTTGCACATTGACACTTGTGCATTTATTACATTGCATGAAGTAACTAGATAACTTGCACAGGAAGTAATCTAGATATGTATCTTGGAGGATACATTTACATAACCCAAATGATGGAATAGACTCTATTTCCAATAGTCACTATATATTCTCTATATTGTCTCACCTAATATTATAGGCATCGACAAACAGTGATGGGTCTAATCTCCTCTACAATATGCTCAAATATATTTTTTAGGTTTGCTTAGGACAAAAAAGTTCAATAAAGACACTCTAAGCCAAGGTGTATCTGGTTCTATGGGTTCTCTGGTATACTATCTCATATGTGATTAGTGGTCAATCCAATATCTCAAAGCTCTAACTATGGACTGCACCATACCTATAGTCATACCATTTGTTTCCAAGTGTACTGTGAGAGTAATTTTTCAAGGTTAACCATTTACCGATGAACCACAAAACTCAAACAACTAATATCTTCCTATGGATGAAAGTTTCTCCTATTCTTAGGGGGTTCTCCCTATATACCCGAGGGTACATGGGAGCTCTCAGTCATGTACGAATGTTGTTTAAGGCCTAGATATTAGATTCTAAGCACCCCTTACTTCACTAGATGCTTTATGGGCAATCTAGCTTAGCCAAAAATAATAAATTCTTCGTGATTATTTAAAACCCCCAGCATAGGGTTTCGAACCTAATCCACTAAAATAAAATTACAATTTTTTTTCATGATATTTTTAATGTATAATGAGCAGAATAAAATATTAATATAATAGACAAATAGATGAAAGGATAATAACTGTTGCTACTGCTATGGAACATGACCTTGATGGAAGGATAAAAACTTGTTGCTATTGCTATGCAACACAACCCTAATGGAAGGATAAAAATTGTTGCTATAAGAACTATTTTTAGTGCTATGGAACACGACTTGGAAAATGTTCTATAAGAATTTTTGCTACTATTATGGAACACAACTTTAGAAAGTGCTCTAATACAACTTGTTAGGATTCTCCAGATAAAAAATAAGCATATCTACAAAAGGAATGTAGAAATTAATGAAATAAGCATATCAACAAAAGTAATGTAAAAATTAATGAAAATATGAGAACCAAAATATCCAAAGTGCTTGAGAAATACTCAATGGAAATGCAACAACTTTATTAATCAAGAAGAATTAATATTGTAGGCCTCTTCGAAGGGACAACCTCCTTAGAAGTAAAGATCCAATACAATTTGAGAAAAAGACTTGATACATTCCATTCTCACCCTTGTTTTTCTAAAGACTCTTATTTACCCTAACCTTAATACTCAAGGGTCGATCCACATGCAAAAGAGACATGAATTAATAACTCCTACTTATAATAAAAATAATAGTTACATCATTACTAACTTTTGCTTGTAAATAAACTAACAATTACATTATAACAACCCTTATATTAAACAATTCACAATGATGATTATATTAAAGTAAAATCCTAACTCATAACAACCATAAAAATCAAAACTCTTGATAGTTACCTCTTCCCTATCTACCAAGAGAAATTGACCTGAAAATATTCAATTTTAATTTTAAACCAGTTTAGATTTCACATTTAAACAAGTTCTCAATTGAAATCTAAAGCTAATAAATTTATATTTATTTTATTTTCAAGGAAAAGCAGCTCACATCTACTAATTACTTTGGCTGCTGTGTCCTTCTAATAAAACTCAAACTTGCGTAATTTAATTTCCACACTGACATAGAATACACAAGAAGATTCTTGGGCAACTTCATCCAAACCTTATCCAATAATCAAAGTGAATATTGAAATAAGTCCTCCTTAAGTTTCAGTATTTCCTTCTTACTCAGGCAAATCTTCACTAATCTGGCATTTGCTCCCTCTGAAGCAGGAGGGTGAGGCATAACTATGACCATCCCATTGGGACCATCAGGCTCTGCTTTGCAAGAGACATGAACTGGGCCTCCCTCTTCCAACTGCATGTCATACCATGGCAACTCCTCCCAATTTACAAATGTTAAGTCATGCCCATAAACCAGAGTTGCATTATCTTCACACATGGAAAGCATCTTATCAGCATTCTGAATCAGATTAGCAATTTTCCATAAGCTCACAGTGCTACCCAATTCCTCCCCTTCATCGTCACATAATTGCACTTGTGACAAAATTTGGTCACTGCCCACATGAAAAGACGCCAAATTTGACTCCATAACATTTCCGGATTCTCTCCATATCAGGACCCTATGAGGCCCTCCACCACCATGTGCTTTCAATATGGATCTCCATACAAATGCAGAAATTGCAACAAAGGGTGTCACAGGCTTTGAGTTCTTGGACACCTGGGAATCTGAGATGAGATGCTGTACCATTGCGGCAGACAGCCTGAAGGATGCCACCTCCATGGTGGTGTCCTCATTCGGCGCATTCATCAATATATCCATGGGAGTTAGTTTGGGAGCAGGAAAGTTTGATTGCTGGAGTAGCTCCTCTAAGGAATTTGCACACCCACATGTTGGAGGACATAGTCTGCTGGTTTTTCTGCAGCATTCTGCCCATGCCCTCATGAATTGGGAGGCCTTGAGTGCACCTCCGAGAACATGGGACCAGCTAAGTCCAATGGCAACCCCTCCACAATTGAACCTTGTAATCTAACACAATCGGAAAGAAAACACAAAACACTGTGAATGCAAATATGTCTTAATGAATCAAATGATTGGTTAGATATGTTGGTTTTAAATTTTATTAAATAATATATATAATAATTATTAAAATCTTAAATAAGATAATAATATATTTATAATGTAAATAAAAATTAAAGTTATTTTACATAACCAATTAAACATCATGATCCAAAAACTTTTATAAGATCCAATGCTGTCCAGTTGAAACTGGGGATAGGAAACGATGGCTTGTCCTCATTCGAACATAGCAATATAAAACAGTCTAACTCCTCACCCCAATGGCTAGTCTCCAATAATTGGAATCATTAGTAGGCAACAACTTTGATTTAGAGCTAGTGAGGTTCATGGCCTTCTTTTTCTGTTGAATTATTGATTGTACACACACCACCTCAGAGCAACATCTCATATACAATGAAAAAGGTCTCAAAACTACATGAAAAATAGAAGTCATGCAACCTGGCCTGACTACCTGTTACTTTTTCTCAGTAATAGCAACCATAATATACGTTAACGTTTTCTCCTTAATAGCAACCATCCACCACTCTTGGTTTTGTCCAGCTCCGCCTGAGTATGACAGCTAGCTCTTTGCACTTCAATTAGAATGCTTTCAATTCCATCCAATTGCAAAAACAAAGACAAAATAATAAAAAAAAAATGAATATAATTGAGAACATGATTTTACAACAATAATCTGATGATATAGATTAGATATGATTATTTTTAATATATATTTAATTTTAAATCTTACAAAATAATATATAATTATAAATATATTATTTAAATTACAAAATATTTCATAATGTACTGCCAAAAACAATTTAAAAAAAAAAACAAAATTAATGATATAAGAAACCAACAAAAAAAAAAAAAAAAAAAAGAGTTAAAGTAGTAAGATATATAAGGGACCAACATTCATGTAAGACAAGACAAAAAAGTTAATGTGAAGAGCAAGGTAAGAAAAACAACCTAACAAACCAGCTTGATGATCCAATATTTTTCTTTTTCTTATAAATTAAGAAAAGAACTACCAGCTAAAGCTCAAAAAGTCTGCCTTGCAATATAAGATAAAAAACAATCAAACCAACCAAAATTAGTGATTAAGCATCTAAAGTCTAAGAGAACTGCGATACATCCTTTGAAAGAAATAATAATAATCAAACAAACCAGGTTTGATGATGTAAAGCATCAATTTTTTTTTTTTTTTTTCAACTTAAAATCACAAAGATATTATCTACAACCACAACTTTTAATAACAAACACTTCATCGGGTAAAACTCAAGAGGACTGTGATCCTTCCTGCAATATAAGCTTGAATACGAGTAAGACCGATTTGGCTATAAACTAAAAATCCAAGTTCACCCAATCAACCATTCTCATAATCTTCTATCATTGTCTACAAATTTCTCAGAACACCCAAGTTAGCCAAATTAGTCCTTGAAACTCGAAAACAACATAGTGCAATTCCTTTTTACCTGAATTATAACTAAGGGTGACGCCCCCACTTCACTTCCATTCATCTGGCTGACGCTTAACTGTGATTCCAAGCAGCAATCCATCAAGTCCTTCCAGTCTTCCAATCTAACATTGGCAAAAGCCTCATAAAATCTAACTCCTGCATCGTTGCATTTGATATAAAGTGTCCCATCGGGCCTGACATCAAGCCTTCCTGCTGCTGGAGTATACTCCATGAGGCTCTGGACCAAGCCTTCCTTGAGCCTTCCATTGCAGAAACTATCCACCGAGTTCTTATGGAAATAATAGACGGCCCGGATGTAATGGGCTTTCATGGAGATATCTCTGTCTCTGAGGGAGTGTGTGGGCATGGAGGGATTTGGCTTGCCAGGGACTCCGGTGGAGACCTTCCAAAGAAAAACAACTCCATGCAGATTGCTGTCTCCTCTTTCTTCATCCATGGCTGCTGCTGATTGCAGAATCCTTGATGTGGGTGTCAGTTTTTTTTTGGTCGCTTTCTGTCTTGTGCAAGGATTTGGGATGATTGAAACTCCACTGATGGACGGTCTCACATTAACAAGTGTAGAAAAAATGGAAGAAAATAGGCTATCTTATAGGGAAGGAATGCATAAGGGTGGCTATAATAAGTATTTGAATAATTGGTCGAAACATCCAGAAAAAATGGAAGAAAATGGGCAGTTTTATAGGCAAGGAAGCATGAGAGTGGCTATAAAAGTAATTGAATAATTGGTCGAAACACTATACTTTGGAGTGGAAGCGAAGGAACGTATTCCACCTTAATGCATGGAGTTGGGTTTGCTTGTTTGTTGGATAGAGGAAGTCGAACGGATGGAATTTGTTGTAGGAGTAAGAGTAGCTTATCTTTCCAATCAGAGTAGCTTATCTTACTAATTTCTGATTGGAAAGATGTTTTGGGTTGTGACTATTTGAAAAGAGCATCCATGTGTGAATGAAGGTAATCGTCTGTTGGGTGAGTCTGCTTACCAAAACTTTTGCGTATTTGTAACTTAAACTGTGGTCAATGCCTTCCCATAAATTCATGAGAGTTCAGAGCATAAATTTGTAGTACGTCATACTCTAGTTTAGTATATTGACGTCCTAAGTAATAAGACGTGACTTGAAGGTTTCATGTTTAAATTTAGAAATCTTATGTATGAGGTCATAATCTATTAAAATGGTTTATTGAATCTGGAACAGCATTAAGAGTTTAGATAACCTTATTGTAAGGTTTTAATTTTATAAATAAATTTTAATATTTTATTTAAAGGTGTTGTTAAGTAATAGTAAGTAGTGTTGTTGAGGAATATTAAGTAAGATATAGAGTTTAACTAAAAAAAATGAGTGAAATTCAAATTTTATAAGATAATTAGTTAAGTAAGTTAGTATTTGTTAATGATTATGATATTAAAAAGTTAACTGTGGAAACTTAACATAAAGAAGATAAAAAATATATATTAAAAAAAGGTAAAGTAGTTTTTAATGTGCATGAGACCATAAGTTATATAAGACAACTCTCATAAATAATATTATTTACATAGTATATGTTTATTCAACCAAATTTCAATTATTGAAGTACGATGTACAACTTTACCTACCATTGATTCAAATATTAAATCTTTTATGTCTCAAAGTCTTCTCATTATACCCACTCAAGTTATATATATATATATTTATTTATTTGGGTGTCTACAAAGTTTTGAACTATAAACCTTTTAAATGCATATTACAAGCCTTCCTACTATGCCACCAAGGAAAAGAAATGAAGAATAATTTTTTATAAGGAGAAGACTTAGGTTTGAATCTTTCTATGTGAATACATGTACAATAATCATAATGTAATATAGGTGAAACACAATTTAATTCTTTATAATTGATTAAAATTTTATTGACATACCACTATATGGTTATGATGTAATACTAGTGGGAATAGCTTCAATCTCATATACATATTAATGTTTTTTTTCAAAATTCTCCTTGGCACTCTTGCATAAGTTATCATATGACAATAATGTTGTTTATTAAAACACTACTATAATGTGGTGATGTTGGGTGAAATCCACTTCAACTCATATTACATATGTGTTTATGGAGTTGATTTTGAGTGGTTGAAATTGATCTTTCTTAAAGGAGAATGTTGAAGTTAAGTCTTAACAGGTATAAAATTCCTATATACATAAGCAATAGATGTGAGTTGTTTTACAATGAAGTCCTATATATATAAGTAGTAGATGTGTTGTTTTGTTCTTATTATAAAATAAAATCTTTAGTAGTTTCTTAATATAAGTAATACATTTTTTTTTATCGAGGTTAGTGTGAGAAACCCTTACGATTAACACTAGGTTAAGCATCTTCATCCCAACCATGACCTTTGATAAGGGTGAGAGCTAAGCTTATCAATATGGGCCAAACACACATCCATACACACAGTCACCCCTCACACACTCGCTCACGCAGCGGTTTGAACCTTAGACCTTCCTAAAAATAACCAAAGCCCAAACCATTGTGTTGTCCCCGGGACATATATACAATACAATATTATTGTATTATAATTGATAAAAATTAATTTCTTCAAGCGTTAATATAATTTCATATAAAATAAGGTAATAATATTTTTTAAAGATCCTATTAAATAAATCAAACTTTATATATATAAGATTTATTTAAATGATCATTTATATAGCAAAACATCATCCTAGAAGGTCTTGATAAAAGAAAAACTATTAATTAATTTAGACTAAGTTTATATAAAAAATAAAAAATTTAAAATATTAAAAGAAAAATTACCTTACATTAGAAGGAAAAGTAGAGGATAACTGCATATAGGCTGTTTTGGACTGCCTGCGAATGAACATAAACAACACTAAAAAAAATGTTAACCGAGTTCCAAAGATTAAAAAAAAAAATTGTTCTTTTATTTATTTATTTATTGTTTTTATTTTAGTTTTTTTTAATGAAAAAGGTAGAGAAATTTCATTAAAGAATGATTAGGCATTTTTACATAAAAAAATGGGTGGAGAAGATCACACCCCAGTATGTTTTCAAACTAACCCCAGGGTTAGGAGATATCAGAAAACCAAGGTAGCAAAAACGAAAAGACCACGAGTCCATGACTAATAAAACTTCGCGGAAACAAAAGAGAACCACAAAGAGGCAAGAAAAAATAACAAGAAGTGGAGGCACATCTGCCTCAATTATATGCACATAATATTATTTGGCGTTGGAAAGAGGCCAACCAGTAGAACGGAGCTACGCATCAAAATCAAGAGCAGGCCCAATATCCCAACCGGATCCAAAAATAGGAGCAATGCAAGTGGGTACAACAAAAATTTCATCTCCCTAGCCAGCAACATTGGGCTGCACATCAATACCAGGAGGAGGCCCAATATCCCAATCTAAAGCAGAATCAGATACACTGTGAATAGGATCTCCCCATCCTAAACCAGAAGGGAGAGTAGAAACAGTAGGAATTTCATCCCCCGAACCAGTTACAAGGGGTGGGGAAGGAGCTGGAGGACAAACATCCCATCCATAAAGCTGTCTGGAAGAATGTGCCACAGATGCTCCATGGGTGCAAATGTGCTCTTGCCGAGAAGGGGATCGACCACGAGAGGAGGGAGTGCAACAAGAGTGAGAGCGAGAGTGGGATCGACCACGAGATGGAGGATCCACTGGAAGGTGACTAATAGTGCACGGTGCATTTCCCAGTAGTCAATAAGACTACGAAGATGTTGAATCTTCACATGAACCTTCTCCACCTGCATAGAAATTTGTAGCCAAGAATCATAAAACACTGCATATTGATCAGCTAGGGAAAAAAGTCATGAACTAGTATCATGAGAAAAAGCAATCCTATTTCTGGACTTCTAAATATGAAAAATAATGCTAATGCGGAAGATGTTCCAGAATTCCAGCAAAGGTTCAGAAAATGAAGGTGAATCACCAAGAAGGATTTGCTGCCAGGAAAAAAGAGGGGGAATTAAGGGTAAAAAAAAAGATTCAATCCAGGTCCATGCAAAACAAACCCTGGGGGAAGACCAGAATACATGAAGACAATCCTCCAACGCACCACAAAAATAACAGGAAGGATGTTCAATGCCAAGATAGTGAAGTTTGTGCCCCAGAGGAAGGCCTTGCATGAGTAAACTCCAGGTAAAAATGATTGTTTAGGCTCAATATAAGGAGCCCAAACCATTTTGAACCGTGCTTGCCAAATAGGAGGATAAAGAAGATCCCAACGAGCATTTAAAACAACAGCCATAGGAATATGCGGAGAAATCCAAGAATAACCCAAATGGGCTTTATACTGCAACATGGATTTATGTTGAGGCCAACACCAGTTAGTCCACCAAGCCTTCTGAAAGTGCTTAAAAATTTTGGGCCACAAATAAAATGGGGTATTAAAAACCATAGCCTCATAAGTACTTTGATCATCCTGCTTAAGTTGATAAAATCATTTAAAAGCATCCCAAGGAATCCAGTATCTGGTGGAAAAAGATAAAAAATCAGAGATAGAGTTCATTCCTTTTCAGTAAAATCATTGAGCATGAACCCACTGAACTTGGGCCAGGGGTAAAGACTGAATTCTGATAACAAGGGACCACCAACCACTAATTGAAGAAACATAAACACCATTTTTTTTTCAGCACCTTTCCAAATAAGCCATGGTTTGAGAGACTCCCAGGCCTTCCAGATACTTTTAACAACCTGTGATTTTAATAGGAATAGGGGCAGTGAGAAGAGTAGGCAAATTCAAACCGTGCCATACCCTTTTGCCCAAGGGGAGACCAAAAAAAATGCAATGTCTAAGAAGAATTTTCTAGGCTTCATAGCCATCAAGAGCTCGCACAACCCATTTTGCACACAAAGCAATTCCTTGTCGATGACAATCCAAAAGGCCCAGAACACCAAAAATTGTGGGAAGGCAACAAAAATCCCAAGCAACTCAGTGAAATCCTTTTGCGTGAGAAGTAGATGGCCATAAAAAATACCTCAATAATATTTCCAATTGCAAATAGCAAGCCTTCGAAGGAAGCCAACAGGAAGATTAGATATTATGTTAATTGCATTTCTTCTGCCAAAATATTAAAAAATCTTATAATAATATTATTAATAAAATGTATTTTACTAGGGAGCGAGTATCAAGGAGCAAGTAGGAAGTGTGAGTAGTAAGCATGAGTCAGGAGCAAGTAAGAAGTGTGAGTAGCAAGCAAGAAATGGAAAGCAAAGTGTGATCAAGGAGGAAGTGCTACTTCTTATTCCAGATCTTAGGAGAAACTTAAAAGCTAAAATATTTATGTGAAGAAAACTTAGCTAACATGGCAAGAAAGTATTTTTTGAAAGTCCTTACTAAAAATAAGGATGCCCTAGTTGGAAGTATGGATGCCCCTTTCCAGGTAGTAGAAATTATACCATAAGTGATTATCAAAGATGAGATGATTAAGCATGATATAATTATTCTTAATAGTAGAGGGTTAATTTACAAGTTCCATGGATATTGGCCAGGTTTTTATGAAATTTAAAGTTGGATCAAGAGGAAATCGGGAATGAATTCAAATTACTCCATGAATTTTCTTCCAAAAGGACTTTTCCTCATTATCTTCTCCAGTTCATAAATAAAGGATAAAATAATGGATGGAGGTCCTTGGTTTAGGGGTAAAGATGCATTATATTTAAGACCATGGAGTGAGAATTTTTCTATGGAGGCAAAGACTACTAAAAGTCTTTTGGTGTAGATTATGTTTTTGGACTTCCTTATCAACTCATCAATAAGGAGGTTTTGAAGAATACTAACAATACTCTAGGTGAATTCATCCAGGAAGGACCAACTATTGAGGAGAGAAGGTATGTTGTATACACTTCATATGTTACCATGGATATTTCAAAACCTTTACCATATTCCATTAGGATTAAATCTAAATTAAAATAATGGGATCAACAAGTGGATTATGAAAACATTGCATTTTGATGTCATAAATATCATGAAACTAGACACATGGAAAGAGACTACAAAGTGAAAATAATGGAGAAAGAGATGGAAAATTTTGGGCATGAGGGTAACTTCAATATGAAACAAGAAGATCAAATCATAAGAGAAGCTAGGTCAAATCAAGGATTTTCCACTCCTAAGAAAGTGGTAAGAAATACCCCTCTACATAATCAAATGGCAAATGCCATTACAATTCACTCAAATCAACCATTAGAATAAAAAAATGACATGAGGGATGAAGAAGTACAATGCACAAGTTCAAATATAAAATGATCTAAAAGTGCAAAGGAAGATAAGAAGGCAAATTTTAAAGAAAAGGAATATGGGGAGGATAATTTTAAAGCAAATGAGGTGAAGGAGGTCAAGCTTAATCCAAGTAAATCATCTTTATTTTTCTACAAGTAGCATAACATCCTCTCCTTACAATAAAAATTAAAATAGTACAAATTGTATTGCTTGTACTTTAGGGTTTCAAGAGTAGCATAGTAAAGAAAAATATATGGAGGATATCCAAGAAAATTTAGGGTTTCCAGGTCAACATAAGAAAGTAATTATTGTGGAGGATCATCCTGTGCACATCAAGTTTTTTAAGACAACATAAATAATTAAGTGTTAATAAGGCTATTCCTTGCATTATAGAAGATAAGTCTCATTATGAACAATATGGAAAAATAAAAGAGATTCATGAAGATGAGAGTGTTGGTGGGAATGAAAAAAGGAGAGGAAGGTCATCAAATCATGAACAAAGAGAAAAATAAACTCAAAGGTATATCAATTTGGGAAGCCAAATAAAAATATCACAGGTGTTAATAAGAAGTGGGGCTAAGCCCACTAATAAAAATAAAAAGTGATGATGAAAATGATATCATGAAATATTAGGGGTATGGATAAGACCCCTAAAAAAGAGTTATTAAGGAATTAATAGGTTGTTATAGTCCTAAGTTTATTTTAATATAAGAAATAAAATTAAGTAGTGAGGAATGTAAGGATGCTTTTAAAAAGATTTGGAAGATGGGTGATTGTCTAGCAGTTTCTTCTACAGGAGCTTTAGGTGGTATTGCAATAATATGGGACAAATGCAAATGGGATGGGCAATTATTAGAAGCAAAAAGTAAAGATGAAAGAGGAGATTGGGTTGTTGGACTATTTTATAGGAAAGAGGAAAACATCAAAGTTGGGGTTATAAATGTATATGCTTCAACTATAGTTACTCCTCATGAAAGATGTTGGAAGGACCTTAGCATATTTTTATCAAATACAATGATGATTCATAATTGTGATCTATGGATTCTTGAGGGTGATTTCAACATTGTTCTATCTCCTTTAGAAAATAAGGGTGGTACTTCAATATGGTCTAAATCAATGTAATATTTTGCTTTATTTGTCAATTCAAATGACCTTTGGGATGTTAGTCCTTCAAGTTTTCAATATACATGGGATAATAGATGCATTGGGTAAACTCATATAGCAAAAATATTGGATAGATTCTTGTTATCCAATAAATGGTTGCAAACAAAGTATACAATCTCTTTAGATATTTTATTGCAAGTAGGATCAGATCACAAACCCATTCTTTTGACTTGTGATTTACCCAATAATGGTCATCCAAAGCCATTTCACTTCCAGTCTATGTGGCTCCAAGACCTTGATTTCTTCTAGATGGTTATGTTATGGTGGGATGAAGCAAATTTTGAAGGATCATGTATGTACAGGTTTGTTCAAAAGATGAAATATCTAAAGGAGCAAATGAAGATTTGGAATGCCAAATATTTTGGTAACATTTTTAAAGAAAAGAAGGAAATTGAATCCAAGCTCAAAAATTTACAAGAGATAGTAGAAATCAATGGAATGGACCAAGATTCTTATGTGAAAGAAAAACAATTACTTTCTAATTATCATAATGCATTGAAAAGGAGGAGTCATATTGGTTCCAAAAATTTAGGGAGAAATGGCTCAAGGAAGGAGATAGAAATACAAAAAAAATTCATGCTACAACAAAAAAATTTTTCTTTTCGTCACATCAAAAATATTTTAACTCTAGATGGAAGAAATATTGAGGAAGAAGAAGATATAAGAAAGGAAGCAATTAATTATTTCAAAAATATTTTGTCAGATACTAGGCAAGATAAGGAGGCACAAGGTAAGCTTTTGCAAAATATTCCATCAATTATCACACAGGGACAAAATGAAAGCTTGATGAAGAAGATATCTATGGAGGAGCTACATGAAGCAATTTTCTCTTTCCATCCTAACAAGGCACCTGGCCCAAATGGATTTCCTGCAATTTTCTTTCAAAAAATTTAGGATTTATTAAAGAGTGATATGTTAGTTATGGTTGAAGAGGCCCAAAAAAGGAAGGCTATAATAAGTGAGATCAATGCCACTTTTATTACATTGGTTCCCAAGAAAGGTGAGATAAAATATTTTGATAATTTTTGTCCAATAAGCCTTTGTAATATGATTTATAAGATCATTTCAAAAATTATGGCAAACAGGTTGAAAGGCATTCTAGATTGTGTTATCTCAGAGGAACAAGGTGGTTTTGTTCGTGGTAAACAAATTCTTGATGGTGTAATCATTGCACAAGAGGCCACACATTCTCTTCATTCCATGAAAAAACTAGGTATGCTTATGAAATTAGATATGAACAAAGCATATAATAGGGTTTGCTAGAGTTTTCTACATGATATTCTCAAAAAATTTGGTTTTGATCAAGGTTGGTGTGAATGGATTAAATGTTGTTATAGCACTCCAAAATATTCTATTTTGATCAATTGTTCTCCTGTTAGTTACTTCAAGTCATCTTGTGGACTCCGCCAAGGTGATCCACTATCTCCTTATCTATTTATTATTCTTGTAGAGGCATTAGGGAGAGCTTTCTCAAAGGAAAAATGGAAGGAAAAATAAAAGGTATTCAAGTTGCAAAAAATGGTCCCTTTGAATCTCATCTCTAATTTTTTGATGATACTTTTCTTTTGGGCCATCCCTTAGTCAGTGAGGCCATGGAGTTTAAATCAATATTATCATGCTATGAGAAGGCTACTAGAAAATTGGTTAATACTACAAAATCCAAGATTTTTTATTAACACTACCCTAGATTTACAACAAATTATTATGGATATTTTAGGGTTTAAAATTGAAAAATTTCCATCAACCTACTTGGGTATTCCTTTGTCTCATAAAGGAAATAAAAAGGAGCTTTGGGTCTCATGTTTGGATAGAATGAAATCTTGTTTGGTAGGTTGGAAAGGTAAGTTCTTAACCATGGTGGGAAGGCTACAACTCATAAAGACTACATTGCAATCCATCCCTATTTATATGATGTCACTTTCAAGATTGCTAGTAGGTATAGCATCAGAAATTGATAAAATTCAAAGAGACTTTCTTTGGAAAGGATGTGAGGAAAATTTTAGGTTTCCTCTTTGTAAGTGGGATAGGGTTTGCAAAGGAAAGAATATTGGAGGAGTAGGCTTGTAAAATTATAGACTTATGAGTTTGGCCTTAGGGGTAAAACTTGGGTGGAGATTATTCAAAGATCAAGGAAAGAGTTGGGAAAAAATATTACTTCAAAAATATATAGGTTCTCTTAATGCAATAAAATTATTTAAGAAAAGAACCCTACCCAAAGGATCACCAACATGGAACTTCATATCAGATAGTTTGTAATTGATCAATAAATATATTAGATGGTCAATAAATGAGGGGAATTATGTAAATTTTTGGTCTGATGCTTGGTTGAAGCCTTATCCTCTTATCTCTAATTCAAAATGGCAACCATTGGCTTGAGCATGTCTAGCTTGTAAAGGTCTAAAGGTCAAATATTATATTAATATGAGCAACAACTCCATATCATGGATTTCTATTAGTAATCTAGTTGAAGGAGAAGAAACTCAAACAAATTGCATATGAACTTCAAAAGATGGTTCAAGAGTTTCATTTGCCCATTTTTTACATGAAAGGATGAGTTGGTTTAGAATCTATCAAAAGGTGGTGGATACTCGATCAAGTTGGGATGTGAGGATTTAGAGCAATTGAAAATTTCCTACTCCAAATATTTTCCTTGGAAGATTGGCGAGGCCTCCCTAAGGCCTCACTTCCTTTGGTTGGTTTTTAAAGCCTTACTACCATAAAAATTCATAGGTCCCAATATAAAATAACCATAATATTAGAGCTCAAAAATAATAATATGAGTAGAATAATATATGAGAAAATTAATATGTATATCAAGGCCTATATAATAAAATAAATAAACATTCATTTATATAATCAAATATGAATGTAAATAGCCTGAATCATTCATGAACTATGCATGAAGAAAACTTACAATATTAACTACTCAAAATCTATATACAAGCTTTATTCCTTTCCTTCCTATCACAACTCTGTAATTTGATATTATAATTACATTCAATGATTTCTTAGGGAGCATTGTATCCATAATATACCCATAGTAATATGACTCTTCAGATACTTGACTATTGCTCTCCATATGACAAGTCCCATGACCCTTGGCTTATCATCTTGCCACTTGCATACTAGACTCTTCAATGCCTTCTTACATGGACACTTGACTCTAAGATGACACATCTACATGACTCTTGCACTCCTACATGCACTCCTAATATAGGACACTTGTGCACATCCTCACATTACATATTTAAACTCTTACATACATGACACTTGTGCACATTCTCTCAATCTACACTTGCACTCTAACTTACATGATAATTGTGCATTTCTTGCATATTACACACTTACATGACACTTGTGCATTTCTTGCACATTTGTCATGGATTATAGCACATGTTTAACACATATTTTAATAATTTTGTTAGTTACGGATAAGCATTATTTAATGTGCTCTTATCCTTTGTAATGTCTTGTAATACCTATTTATAGGCACCTGTTGATATAATAATAACTAAGTTTGGATTATCTTCTTATTCCTCGTGTCTGTTATAACTAATTCTATATAATTGGTATCAGAGATGGATTTTAGCACATGTTTTAATAAGTTTATTAGTTATGGATAAGAATTATTTAATGCGCTCTTATTCTTTGTAATGTCTTGTAATTCCTATTTATAGTCACATGTTGATATGATAATAACTAAGTTTGGATTGTCTTCTTATTCCTTGTGTCTATTTTAATTGATTCCACATCATTGGTATCAGAGTAGGTTACGGATTATAGGCTAGTATCCTCTTCTCCTAGGCTAAAATTGGTTCAAACGAGGAATGAGAACACCTTTGTATATCTTTCTGTGAAGCAATTACTTTCATTTCAGATATTTTGTTGCAGACTTTATGGAATTGTTGACTTTGTATGCGATTTCATCTTGCTTTCGCCTTGTATTTTTAACCATTTTCAAACTTCCTTTATTCATGATGTCGAGTCTCATAGATATTTTTGTTAACCTTATCAACATTTGCATGCAAATTCAACAAATTCACGTTGGTATCATCATCAATATTTAGCAATTTAAAGTTGACTTTGTTACTGCTATCGAAGATCTCATTGATGGCGATGTCATTGAAGAAGATCAGGATTCCACCCCTGATCCAGAATTTGAAGAATTTGTAGCCACACCTAGATTCAAACCAGGATCTCTAGATGATATTCCTAGCATCTTTCCACTAGACGATGTGGCTTCTATTATAGATCTGAGCTTCATTGAAGCTCTTGTTGCTAATCCAAAGATATTTCATCATTTGCCATGCTTCCTATGATTCATGCATCTTTGCAGCTTAGGAGTTTCGATCTCCTATTTCTAGGTATCGATCCATAGCCCACACTAGCCTCTCTTTTGGTCCTCTCAAAATTCCCCATGGCTTTCATGTCGTCATCCTTGGTGGCCTTGAGTGCTTTACGCCTCCATCTGCTCTTCTACACAAAACTGGTCTATAGTTTTTATATTATTTTTAGTGTTGATCCTACTGAGGTTCACCATTGTTCATGTTTCTTGTGTGATATATCTATTAGCTTATGATGTTTTTTTGCATTTACCTACCAACACATTGTAGCATTGAATCACTTCATCATTGCCTATATTTTATGGGTGTTTTCTACTATGTTTCGCATCCATATGCTCACCCTTGGCACCTTTACATCATTCAAACATTTTTTGAAGGATCACACCACCGATCACCTTCTACCATGGTCACCATCGGTGGTTCCACCTAGTGGTCATGATTCATTGATCCATGTCGTAGCCACCTCTATTCCTCTTCGACCATCACTCAGAGCTTGTAACCAGATGCTCTACACTCGCTCACTACCCAGCTGCTCAATTACCTCAATCAAGCCTCAATCTATTTTTCCAAACTATGTTTGATGTGTGTCAACAGTTTTTTGGTGTGCTACATTATTTTAGGCCAAAACTAACCTTTTACACTGCGCAAAAATTTTCTTCGATGCGATTTGGCCAAACTGCCTGTATTTTTTGGCTACTATTCCTATTTTGCAGATCTTCTACACCTTACGAGTGGCCAAACTATGCATGTCAAAATTTTAGTGCGAGATAATGATGCATTTTCAACATTTACGATAGCCTAACCTCTTTTTTGGTGGTTGCCTCCTAGCGCCACACTCCACATCTCCTACCTCACATTATTTTTTGAACGATGCGTAGACGTTTTTTAGCTACACATAGTTTACTGGTGCAACAAATCACCCCAGTTCTAATGGTTCATCATTTTTGTGATATTTCTAGATCACAACGACAACCACCACTTATTTTTGGCATATCCATCAATATTGGGCATGCCCAAATCACATTCCCGATGGTTAAATCTATTTTTTGATTTTCTTCTATGATTAGAGGTATCCTCACGATGTTTTTTGACAAGCACATACCTCCTATAGATAAAAATTAATAAAAAATCCTAAGGTTTTTCCTTTTTTAGGCAACCGTTCGAGATTTTTGATGATATTTAGTTTTACGACAACAAATATTAACCTATTTTACTAAGGTTTTGTCTTTTTCATGTTTTTTTGTCAAAGTGTTACATGGGATTTATCCCACATGGGTCGTCTTGTGGCCTTCACGATATTTAAATATCACATGATACCCATAAACTGTTAATCAAATTTCCTTGGATTTATACCCTACACCTGCCTCTATCTTACCTCCCCTCACCGCTATTTGGTTATCCCTTTCGTCACCCTCATCATACCAGATACTTCCCTCATCCTCGTTTCGATCAGTTTGACCCCTTTGCATTCATGCCACTACATCAATCAAACCCCCTATCCTCGATCAAACCCTCTCGATCAATCATTCCATGTCACCTGTTGCTTATCGCATTTGATCTCAATTATCCATTGCCCATTCTTCGATCCCATCGTTCATGGATTTTTGTGTTCGATCAGTCCTATCGTGTTAGGTTTGAGTTGTCAGTTCTCTTGTCGATCACACTTATCGTATCTTATTGCACCTTCCTAAATTAATGAGCCTGCATCGAGTCTCGTGTCACACATGGCCCTCATATCAGATTTTGGTCCCTTTACCAATCACTATCTACATCAACAGTCTAGGTATCGATGGTTGCATCCATCCAAGCCTCAGGTTTTTGTGCCCACGTGCTTGTCAGTTGTCTTAGTCATCGTCCACTTGCACGTCCTATTGACGTCATTTTCACAATCCATCCATTGCACGTCCTGCTGACATCATTCTCACAGTCCGTTCATCGTTGTCATTGCTCAAATTCATTCAATGCACGCCCTCCACCTTCCATAAATGTGCATCCTGCAATTAAATAATCCATTAAATTAAATTAATTTCTTTTTAAATTTAATTTTTTTCTGTTCAACAATAACACTCATTGGTATTTAATGTGAGTTTCATTGTAAATGCCACCTAAATAAATTACAAACCAAAATTTAATGCATTGCACATTTTCAACTTTGCACATTTTGCACACATCGTTCGAGGAATTTTCTAGTGTGTATCCTTTCGACACTTCAGTTGCTACCTTCTTTTGCCATTTCGAGGGATCCATTTCAGCTGTCCGTCGGCATAGCAGTGTTTACAGTTGTTGGAGAGCATTTTTCATGCCCAAATCAAATTCGGTGTCATATTTTGGTTTTATGAAGACCTATAAAAAATTATTATTTTGGTCTTCGTATTTTTGTAACAAGAGTATATTTTATGTTGTACCCGATACTCCTAGCTATTTTTCCTTCTTTATCTTCCACCTTTGTATGCATTGGGAACCAATGCTTCTTCATTGGGAAGGGATGTTATGTATTATAGCACATGTTTTACTAAGTCTATTAGTTACGAATAAGCATTATTTAATGTGCTCTTATCCTTTGTAATGTCTTGTAATACCTATTTATAGGCACCTATTGATATGATAATAACTAAGTTTGGATTATCTTCTTATTCCTCGTGTTTGTTGTAACTGATTCCACATCAACATTAACACTTACATAAAAGGAAAAATATAAATCACACTCTAAACTATAGAATCAACCCTAATCTATTACATATTTACAAATGTACCATGAAGGTACCATGGGGGTACATTAGCATGTACTAAATAATGTAATATACCTCAACACCCCCCTATATTACATTATTTGGTTATTGAAGACTTTAGTCTTAAATCTTGGTCTTTATCTTTATCTTTATCTTCAATATTCAAGTGATTTTGCATTGTTCATGAACCTTTGATTGAGATTCATTCTTTAGTCTACCTCTTTTAGATCAATATTTGAATCTGCAATATATGGTTCTTCTTTGGCTTTAGATTCATGTCTTTTGTTGTCCTTCCTTTTGTGCTTGCCTCTATTCTTCTTCCTTCCTATTTTCTTTTGTATCTTCATCTATGATATACCTGATGTGCCTTCTAAACATTGAGTTAGCAAATCATCACAATAATGCAATCTTGATTTCAATGACTCCTCATTGAAGTTAACATAAGCTTCATTCAAGTTGTATGTGTCATCTTTATTTTCTTGTATTTTTATTTAAATATCTCAAATATGAGTAATGACAAATACATCATTAAGCATTCTTCTAAGAAAAATATAATGGTGTTTTGTGAATTCCACCATGTTCTAAAAAAAAATCATGAAGATAACTTATAAGTGTTGTAAAATTTTCATCTTTTGCATCTTTGAGAAATAAAGATAGTTTTTCTTTTAAACCATTTGTCATTTGCTTCTTTCCATCAAAATCATAATTTTAAATTTTGAGAATAAAACTATGGCTTTTTTATCATTTCCTCATTATTATCACTGAAAGCTTTTTTAATCATCTCTTCCATTATATAAATCAATTCAATGATTTATTTCCTTTGAAGTAGTAAACCTTATATCTCCCAAATTTAAAAATAAATCAAATATAAATTTTGCAAATTATAAAATTTCCTAATCCTTTGATGTTGAAAACCTTTTAACTCCAAAATTAAATTTGCAAAATTTCAAAAACTTTCTAATATTTTTTTCAATTTCAAATTTTCTCAAAAATAAAAAATACTTAAAAATAATTATTTTATCTAAATAAACTTTTAAAAAACTTCAAATGCTTGAAATAACAAAATAAACTAATTAATGTAGAAATCCTTATCACTCCACACTTTTCAAAAAATTCAAAAACTTTAATTTCTAATTAATCCTTATAACTCCTACTAATTACTTTCTAAGCTTATAATCACCTTATGACTTCTAAGCTTATAACCATCTTATGAGTCCTAAGCTTATATTTATCTTATATCACCTTATGATTACTCAAATAAAGACAATTAAAAAAATAAATTTATCTAACCTTTGTTTCCTACTTAGTCATCTTGAACACATGTTCAACGTTCTTGAATTAAGCTTCAATATTTGCTAGATACGTGTGCTTACTAGATGTGCGTTCGTTGGATATTATTTAGCTCATTTATTCCTTTCTAAGTTGAGCATGAAATGTTCCAAGATAAACCCTAATCACTTGATATTAGATAATCTTATGTGTTATATCTATTGGTGAATACGTTACTACTTCAAGTAATGTTCTTAATCGTATGGTTTGTTTATTTTCTCTTTGTTGTTGTAGTGCCCAATGCCTCTTTGCTTATCTCCCCCTTAGTATCCACTTCTTCTTGACTTAACCTTTATCTCTTCATTTGTAAATTATCTCTTTTCTTATTAATTATCTCTTCTCTTGTACGTTGCCTCTTTGCTTGTCCACTATCTCTTTATTTTACTCCTCTTTGCCTTGCTAACTTTCTAATTTATTACTCTTCTACTCTAGGCTCCACTTAGCTCCTTTACTTTGTTGGTCTTCATTTTGCTCCTATTTCTTTGATATATACTTTTTTTGATGCTCAGGTCACCCATATGTGGTATGGTCTCTAGCTGGTGTTCTTGTTCATTTTTTGGTGCTTAGATCACTTATTAGTGCTTTGGTCTCTAACTATTCCTCATTGGTGAATACGTTATTCATTGGAACTTGCTATATTTTTTCTTACTGTAATGGAACTGGTTGTTTGGCTATATTCTTTGTATAAGCTTCTACGTATGATGCTTTTTTTATGACATCAACTATTTCTTCTTTTATTTTTGAATGCAACATCTTTTAACATTTTCTTTTCCTCTTGCTATATTATGTTATCTTTCTTGAATTAGTTGTGTAGCATGTTTCTCTGCTTTATGGTTGAATGACTATTCCTCCATATTCTTCAGTAATATTGAGTTGTATGATCTATTTTCTCTTACATAGGTCTATTTTATCTAACATGGGCCTCTTTTACTTATATATGTCTCTTTCCTCTTATTGGCTTCTTGTGCCAATTATATATTGGCCTCTTAGGCCTCTTTCTTATCTATATGGCCTCTTTTTTCTCTATATGACCTCTTTTACTTTTTATATGGGCCTTTATTTCCTTAATTCTCTGCTATAAAATAAGTCAAGGTCTATTCAATATTGACCTTGTGCTTCTGCTTCTTCTATTCTCTATTCTTCTACTTTTATTTTCACTATCTCTATTTTCTTTGGAAGCTTTGGATGCTTCTCACTTTGTGGAAACTCTAACTATTCTTCTTCTTCTATTATTTCTGCACGTAGAAGCTAAAATTCTTCTCTATTCTGTAGGAAGCTTCTCAAACTTCTATAGCTTAATCTCTACTACTTTTATATCAATCTATAATCTTCAATGTCTTAGGTCACACCCAAGAACCCGATATGATTCTCTTCCTTACTAGATAACCCAATTTATTATTAGGATGACTTTGTATGTCCTCAAAATTCCAAATATATTCTGAGTTGGTTTCCAATCATTATCCAAAAAATTTTGAGCTAGTTTCCAATCAATATAAAATGTCCAACTTTTCTCTTAAGTTGGCCCTTTCTATTAATATAGTTGAGTCCTAGTCTTCACTAGTTTTCCTTCAACCTAGTGGAAATATCCTAGCCTATTCTACTTAATAATACCTTTAAGAATAGAGTTCAAGTCTTCACTGCCTTTAAAGTGAACAAACTCTAAACTAACTTTATCAAAATGGACAAAAAATAATTAATGAAAAAATGGTGGCTAATAAAATAAACTCTATCAAACTGGACAGATCCAGGTGGTAGCTATGGTACCATTGTTGACTTTTTAAGCCTTTCTACCATAAAATATCATAGAATATTTCACAGGATCCAATATAAAATAGCCATAATATTAAAGGTCAAGGTAATAATAATATGAGAAAATTAATATGTATATCAAGGCTTGAATAATAAATCAAATAATATTCATTTATATATTGAAATATGAATGTAAATAGCATGAATCATTCATGAACTATGCATAAAAAAAACTTACAATATTAATTGCTCAAAATGTATACAATATTTATTGCTCCTCTTCTTGTTACAACTTTGGTTATGAATACTTGATTCTTCAATTATTATTCTATGGAGTTTTGTATCCATAATATAGCCATAGTAATGTGACTCTTTAGATACTTGACTATTTCTCTCCATATGCCAAGTCTCATGACTCTTGGCTTATCAACTTGCCACTTGCATACTTGATGGACACTTGACTCTAAGATACTTGCACACATCTACATGACTCTTGGAATCCTACATGCACTCCTAATCTAGGATACTTGTGCACATCCTCACATTACATATTTGCACTCTTACATACAAGAGACTTATGTGTATTCTTTCAATCTACACTTTCACTCCAACTTACATGACACTTGTGTATGTCCTGCACATTACACATTTACAAGACACTTATGCATTTACTGCACACATTAACACTTACATAAAAGAGAAAATATAAATCACACTCTAAAATATAGACTTAACCCTGATCTATTACATATTTACAAATGTACCATGAAGGTACCATGGGTGTAAATTAGCATGTACCAAATAATGTAATATACTTCAACAAGCAATTCAAAGTAAGATTCTTATAAGAGAGAGTCTACAAAGAAGAGGATATTATGGACCTTTTAGATGTGCCTTGTGTGAGAAGGATTTAGAGATATTAAATCATTTACTTTTTCATTGTCCCTTTGCTCACACCATTTGGGGTTACTTTTTTAAAAATATGAAAATATATTGGGTAGCTCCATCAACATTGAAAGAGTTGATGAAATATTGGATTAATTATTTAAAAACTAAAGCATTATGTAGTCTATGGAGGATTGGACCTGCCATTATTTGCTAAATTTTATGTCTTGAAAGGAATAATAAAATTTAAAAAAAAATCAAAAACATGACTGAGTTAAAACTATATTATTGCCTCTTACAGAATATATACAAATATAGTACTCATCATAAGAAGTCTCAAGTGCAAACAAATAGGTGGTAGAAACTTGGTTATAGGATTTGAACATACATGGAAGAGTCATCTACGATAATAGAATTAAAACAAAGGATCTACTTCAATCTAGGGTAAAATAGAAATGTCTAAAAATTAGATTTATCAAAATTAATTTTGATGGTGATTCTAAAGGAAATCCGAGAAAAGCTGGTGGAGGTGGTGTTTTTAGAAATAATGAAGGAAAATTTCTCCTCACTTACTTAGAAATATATGAAACTTCAACTAACAACTATGTAGATGCTAGGGCACTTCTTGCAAGGATTAAAATTGAAATAGAAACAAGTATGGAAATATATTTCAATTGAGGGGGATTCATGTATTATTATCAATGCTATCAACAAAAATGGATGTGGGAATTAGAAAAAATATAGCATTATTCCTTATGTTCATCACCTATTGGACGTAATATCTTAGAAATGTGAGCATATTTATAAAGAAGGAAATTAGGTAGTAGATAGTTTAGCCAATCATGGTGTTGATCTTCATCTTGGTAAAATTCAAATTTTAGAAGGCAACTGGCCAAGTGAGATTTTATATCTTAATCAAAATTATGTCAAGGAGTTGATTATGAAGACATAGCACTTTGTGATAAACAAGGATGTTGGATATGGTTTGATTGATCTAATAGCAAATGTAATATTTTGGTAATTTAATGGGAGTGGCTCCCAGTAAAAGCCACACATAACTTATTATATAATAATTAAATGCATTCTACTATAAATTATGACTTGTAATGATTTATTATAGTTATGATCAAATATCATACCAATTAAAAAATTATGCCCTCTTCTACACACTCAAGAGTCTTTTGATCAATTAGCCACTTTATGTAGCTCCAAGGTGAATTTGCATGGCATTAATAAAAAATTCATTACCTTTACTACCATTGTATTTCTACACCTAGAGAATTTATTGATGTTAATTAAATAAATTATATATATATATATATATATATATATATATATATATATATATATATATATATATATATATATATAATATTCCATATGATAATATTAAAATAAAAACAACTTGTTCCTCAATTGGAAGCATTGTTTCATTATAAATATTGAAATCATAAAGATATATAACACCTTGATAGAGCTTTTAACATAATGATTCACAAATAAATTTAAACCATGCATATGGTAACCTAAATATGCTTCTAAATCACTAATCACTATGTCTAACTTCAAACTTGTAGTGATTCCACCAATACAATAAATATTGTTTGAATACCATTCAACACAAATTTTTTCCTCTTATTCAAGATTTGATAAAGTTGATCTAAGAATTAAAATTTTATTTTTGGAAGATATTACATAAAAATTTAAGTCTATATCATTCTTTACCTTGATAACTTAATAAGGAAAAGCATGAAACACAATTTTTTTATGATTCTTTCAAATATGTTATATGTTAAGCTGAATATCACACTAAATTTGCAATGTTATTTGAGTTGTCCTTAAAACTCATTGTGTAAGTATTCCCTATAATTTTAATTACAAGAGGGATTAAATTTAAGTACAAGTTATAAGTTAGGTTTAACCATAAAAAAGTTAATCGCAACCCACAGGGCTTATATGATAAAATATTATAACTTAAATACAATTATATAATGATTTCTCATAGGTCTGTACAAGATCACATCATATAATGTCACCCTTGACCATGAGTCAAATTACACTTTCAAAATTTTTACCTTCTATAAACTAAACATACATAAGCCAATGGTTTACGTTGTGGATCATAAATAAGAGGATAAGAATTCTACTAAGCACTAAACAAAAAATTGTAGAATAACCCCATTAAATGACTGGTAAGACCCCAAGGTCTTACTATAAAATTATTAACAAATTAATGTAAATGTAATCACAGGCCACTCAAAGGGGGCTCCCTTGTAATCGCTTTGCCACTATAGGGGGCTCCCTCCTTTAGAATCTATATTATTCTTCTTCTTATTATTCATGGATGATTTGATATGGATGGCCAACCTAATATATATATCTACCCTAAAGCTACGTTGGTGAAGAGACATGATGGTTCACGTATGAAGAGACGTGATGGTTCACGTTATGAAGGGTTGTGATGGTTCACTTTATAAGTTAATAATATAATAATTAAATTATTAATAATACTAACTAATAATGTTAGGATTGAGGATCCTAACATGCCACCCTCATTAAAAAGAGCTTTGTCCTCAAAGCTCAAATTGAGAAGCTTTGTCCTTTGTTTTCCAAGAAGGATTTGTGTAAGTTCTTGGACTCTTTTAATGGCATCCTTTCGTAGGTAGGGATATCGAGAAGGATGAAGCATTAGCAGGGGGTTTCCAAGAACAATAGTAGAATCTTCCTTAGGAAAATCATGATGACGATGGGAGGGCAACCCTTGGGGTTCCTCAAATACTTCATAATGATGCATCAAAAGTGATGGTAATGATTTCATATCCTTTTTTGGTTCCTTGGTAGAGCCAAAGGAGAATGAGTGTGTAGTCACTCTGCGTTGGTTCCGAATAGGTTTGGTCATATGGCAAGAAATCACTATTGGTGAGTAAGGTATGTGTAGGTCTTGTAGAGTGCATGTTTGGCTAGCATTGATCATTTTGGGTATGTCTACCTCATCCCTGCTTGGTACATCAATCATTTCTTGTACATCGACCTCATTGTCTTCATTGCAGTGAGTAGGTGCACTGGTTGCTTCGGACACAACTACCTCATCTGCTTGCTCTATGGAGAGACATGGATCAACTTCCTTCAATAAATACAATGTTAGTGTAGCACATTTATGGTGGGGTCCAAATTGTTCATCACAATTATCACAGAGTCCTTTTGCTCGTCATTCCTTCATATCCTCAAAGCTAAGATGTTTAATTCATAAATTTCGGTTAGATTTGGGGGTTGTGTAAGTGCTTTGTGCCCTTTCATTATGCATAGGTTTGGGAGTGATGTAAGTGGTCGACGATTTTTCCATAAGTGATTTCTCTAATCGTTGTGCATTGATTTTATCTTCAGCTAATTTTACCAATCCATAGGTTTGCATCATGGTATAGGTATTTAACCTTGTCACCTCCATTCTAATTTCCTCTTTTAATCTCCTAATGAAGCCATTGATGAGAATTTATTCATCAAATCTTGTGTTGTGTTTGGTGATATCCTCAAACCAAGTTTGATACTCACACACGTAAGTGATTTGATGAAGATCTTTGAGCAATTCCCACATGATTGGGTCCCACATGGCTTTGATACCAAATGGTAATACCCCAAGGTCTTACTATAAAATTATTAACAAATTAATGTAAATGTAATCGCAGGCCACTCAAAGGGGGCTCCCTTGTAATCGCTTTACCACTATAGGGGGCTCCCTCCTTTAGAATCTATATTATTATTCTTCTTATTATTCATGGATGATTTGATATGGATGGCCAACCTAATATATATATCTACCCTAAAGCTACGTTGGTGAAGAGACATGATGGTTCACATATGAAGAGACATGATGGTTCACTTTATAAGTTAATAATATAATAATTAAATGATTAATAATACTAACTAATACTAACTAATAATGTTAGGATTGAGGATCCTAACAATGACCACCTAAAATATTTCTTCATCAATTATAAACTCTCTGAAATGAAATTTCATGTTGTCAATCCCCTAGGTAAAGTTTATTTCTTGAACAATATTATTACATCAATAGAACCTATATATTTTCTAAGTAGCATTTTTCCCAACTCTTTTCTTAACATTTTAATAATCTCCAACCAAGTTTTTCTCCTAATGACAAACTCATAAGTCTATAATTTTGTAAACTTACCTTGCTAATACTCTTACACTTATAAACTATCATCCACTTATAATAAAAAACCTATTTTTTCCTCACATCCTTTCCAAAAATCATCTCTTTGAATTCTGTCAATTTGGATGATATACCTATTGAAAATTTTGAAAGTGACATCATTTATATAAATATGGATTACAATATAGTCTTTATAAGTTGTAAATTTTTAGTCATGATTAAGAAATTGCCTTTTCAACCTACCAAAAAAGGTTTTATTCTATCTAAAATTGAGTTCCAAATATCCTTCTTCTTTATTTAATTAGACAAAGGAATGCTTATATGTTGATGGTAATTCTTGATCCTTCAATCTGCCTACTATAGAATACATGCCCTAGACCAAGGTTAAGATTGGATGACTCGGAATTGCTTCTAAGTTAGCCTCCATATAAGGTCCACTCCTTATCTAAATCCTACTACATAAAAAACAAAAGCTGGAAACTGGGGGTAGGATTAAGAGAAGAGTATCGATAGAGAGAGAGTGATAAGTGTGGTCAAAGCTCAAATAAAAACACAAACTTTAGTTGAATAAGAACTTGTCTACTATAAGCAAAGCCTAATAGATCAACCCCCAATTAAATCTATGCAAAAATTATAGTAAACTCAGATATCACAACATTCAACATTCCAAGGACTTCAATCAAAATAATTCAAACAACTTCAAGCCTAACATATCTTACTTCAATTAAAGCATAAGCAAAAATGTCTAAAAGTGCAAATATCACTATAATCAATAATTCTACACACTTTAACTAGGGGAAGAAAAAAAAAACTCTTGATTACATTAGAACAGTATGAACATAAAGCTTACATCAAACAAACTCTGAATTATCCGACCCTCTATAGTGAGGAGCATTTATCTGTTTATAGTTTTTTCTAGCTGGAGATGCAATTGACTACTATTTACAATCATCGATAAAAATTGATCATGCATGATCAAGTATGACCTGGCACCATTAAGTATCATCAACACATTTAGCATGTCCTCTATCAAACCTCTTGTTATGATTTGTAGGATATTTAGTTATAAATTTTTGGAGTGATTGTCACTTTCATGCTTTGAAAACAATAATTTTTATCGAACTGCTTTTATCCAGGAGTGTTGGGTGCCTTCTTCTTAAAGCAATTTTAATTTGCAACCATGCCAAAAATTTTAGATGTTGATATCATCATTCATGTTGAGAACCTTTGGTTTGAGATGCTTCTTTCCTTTGTCTTTCCTTCCAAGATATTTTTCTTGCTCAATGTAAGTATGTCAAACATTTTAAGTGCTGAAATTATTCTCCTTGTTGAAAAACCCTGGTCCATGATGCTTTTCCTCTTTGAGTTGTGTTTCATGTTGCTTATCTTGCTTAAGGCAAGCCTTTTCACCAAGTTAAAACTTTTGGAAGCTTAAGATGACGTTATCACAAAAAATTTCTAGCTTGCTTTTCTTTTGGGATTTTATTTTTTTTAAAGTGAACACTCCCAACCCACAACTTCTCATCAAACCAAATATTTTAAAGCACCTTTTTGACATCACTGTAAAAATATTTTGGCTAGTAATAATTCATGAGTCTAGATCTAAATAATATGAACTAGTCCAAATAAAAGCTTCTAACTTACTTGAATGAGTAGCTTTTAAGAAATTTCAAGCCCAAAATTTCTTCCTTAGGCTCCAAAAGAAAGAATTTGAAAGAATGATGAGTCCAAAAAATAATCATGAGTCTAGAGAAGCTCTTCAAGCTTAAAAAAATTAGAATTTGCACGTCTGGTAATGCATGTTTTGACTTGTAGATGTTGGCAAATAATTTGGCTACATTATTGGTGCCTTCAAGGAGATTTGCTTAGAAAAAATTGAATCTAGTTGGCCTTATTATTGGGCTACAAATTCTTGCTTTTCCAAATTTGAATCTTTTTATTATTCAATAGGGTCCTCTCCTTCCTCTGTGTTTGATTCAAGATATTCAACTTGTAATCCTATGACATGTTTTGTTGCATACAACTCCTACTATGTTGGGGCCTAGAATATTTAGCCTTCTCATGGAGAGATGTTAAGTCAAATAATTTCTTGTATTAAGGTTCTTTGTATTGCTTCCCTAATTCTACCATCCTAGTGTGCAGTACAGCCAACTTATTTGAAAACTAAAAAAGTTTGTCATCATCAAAATTATCTGGTCAATCAAAGAATTTGGTCAGATATTTAACTACCTTATCAAAATTACCTTTTAGCTCATCCATAGAATAAGTATGGTCATCCAATACCTAGAGATATGGGATTCCATATATAATGATTTCATTTATTTTTATTAAAAAATTTCTCTCAATGTCAATGAGTGAAGGGCCTCATACCTTTGTTTGATTGTTTCATCCCATTCAACGAGCTTTGTTGCCATCTGGTACATTGTTGTCTTGTTCTTGGTTGAAGAAACTTATAGGTTAGAGGATTTATTTAGTGCATACATGATGGCATGCACTTTTGAATTCAACTTGTACATGGCCTAAAGTTGGATATCAAGTCCAAAAAACTTTAAAAATTTGAGCCTAGCATAATTTCTTGATTCTCCAATAGGCATCTATGGAGATCTAAGAGGTATAGATTTGGTATTTGGTCATAGAATTTTCTTTCTATAGATACTGCACTTGTTTTTGAAGAGTTTTTTTTTCAGCCTCCTTCGCCTTTAATTGTGCCAGCGTGGATGCCTCATTGAGGCTCTATTGTAGCTTTTGGATTTGATTTTTCAAGGATTTTTCTTATGTATTTTCCTATTCAAGGTCCATGGCCAATCGCTCTGCCCTTTCCTTTTCCTTGTGATACTTCATCATCATTTGTACTTTTCTATATACAACACGTCAACAAACATGTGCACCATCTAAGTTTAGTCCCCAATTGGAACCCTATTTGTATCTACTACATTTTTAATTATTTAGTAGTTGGCTTAAATCAGTTGGGAGGTCGACTTAGACATAGTACGATTCATAGATGTCAACATATATTTTCTTTTCTTTGTATCTAACATGCCTAGCATCCTTGATGGCATAGTATTTAGCTTTATTTTTTGCTTCTTCTTGTCAAGCCAAGCTTGTGCACTAGCTTGTGCCTACTAGAATTGGCTTTGAATAACAGCTATCAAGATATTATGAGTGGACATGGTAAAGGAAGAATGCAATAGAGGGAGGAGATACATAGAAGCAATTGTATATATGGAAGGAATGTTTTGAAGTGCTTTGAAAGATAGGGAAGGTGTAAGTATAGGATCTTGAGAGCATTCGAGGGTGGGGAAGTAGTAATTGATTTGGGAGGTGACCCGATGGGTGTATTTTTTGGTGGAGATGGATGATGAGGAGGAGAATGTGACAAAGGAGAGTTAGGAGGAGAAGGAGGTATTGGAAGAGAGTGAGGATGAGAAGAAGGTAGTGGAGGATATATACTTATTCCTTACATTGTTGCTCTATAATGCTTTTAATAGGTTCAGGCATCATTTGGACCTTAACTTTATTTATTTTTTAACCCTATTGCTCTAAGGAATATCCCTACCTTTTTGCTTTGTTACTTCCCTCTACCTTATTTTCATGAGGCTTTGGGAATTTTTGGACTAGGACATTCATGGGAAAATCTTGAAGAGTATCAACACCTATTCTGGATTTTCCCCTATAAAGTGATGCATGAGGAGGGTTTGATGGTCCCACTAATGTTGGACCTAGTCTACCATTAGTATAACACATATTTATAATCATTCTAATACCTATAGTGTATATTTGTTGGAAGAGCTTCTTAGCTAAAGATGATGGTGGGGCTTACTACCAACTTGAAGTGGCAATATCTAGAACTTGATCTACTTGTACCATGGAGCTAATTTCTTCTTCCAAGTATTCTTCCAAAATTTCTTGGTCCTCAGAATCACTCCTCTATTCATCTTGATTTTTAGAATATTTATCAAGATCTTACTCAAATTTTTGATTAGTGTTTATGCTAAACTCAAGGCCTTGTGTGTCTGCCTTACACTAGAAAATACACCATTCTTGTATTTTCTTTTCAATCCATTTTTTATCCACCATTTTATTTATTATTTTATCCTTGAGCATATGGCTTGAGTTGTACTCAAGGTCAATCATTTTTATTCTCATAAAACCTCCTCCATGGGGGACATTTATCTTTGGTTTCTACTTTTTCCATATCTCTCTTTCTTCTACTGGATATATATCATTTTCCACTTTTGGCCTTGATATATGCTCAAAAGTAGGAGGATTTTTATTCATTTTGGCAAGACAAACCTTCAAGATATAGTCCAAGTCATAGCTCCATATGTTTGACATGGTTTTTAGTTGTATGCTCAAAAGCCTTTGCTTGAGTATGTTGGCTATTGTTTGGAATTTGAGAGATATTAGCTTGTAACTCAAAGGCAAGGTGTACAGAGCACCTTTGTTCACTCTGGTACCTAAGTGTGCATCCATATAATCCATCTAGAAACAAAATTTAAGGTTGAAAAGCTCATTTGTGATATAGTAGGGTAGCAAAATTGGCTCTTAGGTAAAGTTATATACCCTTAATATGGTACATTTTGGTACAAAGTATTAGTCTCTGATTTGTGCATTGGTTGTATGCAATCGAGCCTTTGCTTTTAACAATTGAGGAATCTCTCTCTTAATGCATGAAAGAGCAGGATCAAGGAAAATATTATTGAAATCTATAAAAAAAAAGATATCAAAAGGATTGACGTCTAGTCTACTATCGATAAAAATCTCTCATGACTACCTTATTTTTTAATATCAAGCCTTGAGAAGATTTCTTCTTTGTAGAATAAGAAAAGTCAGGTCAAGTAGGAGGGATATCATAAAATTTCTACTTGATTAAACTCTACTAGTTGCTCATGAATTTGAGAGCTAAGTAATAGAGTCTAGGCAAAATAGATGGGATTATAGGGTTTAGTAATAGCATAGGCCATAGCTATTTGATAATCATACATTAGCTTGTTTGATTCTAAGCCAAAAATAATTGTTGGCATAGAAAAACTTTCTTGGGCATGTGCTTGAAAATCAACCAAGAGAATCAAAATTTTAAGAAGAGTTTTAACAAGTTTAGCTAATTTCCTATTTAGCTAGAGCATTATTCTATTAGTATAATAGGTTTCCCAATCATTTCTATCAAATTCCTTGGGCGCACAAGGAGGAAATGTCCCAACAAAAGTTGCTATAAAAATTTTAGACTTAAGGAAGAAAAGTACCTAGTCAACAACATTTCTTAAAGTCTTGGACAATGCATGGTAGTGTTCAACTACTACTTGGACCAGATCTGGGCAAGAATGTACTTTCTTGGGAATGAACTACCCCAAGAAGAATTACCAAGCACATGAGTCCTGGTGGCCCATTGTGAATCTTGTGATATTCTACTTTGTTGTGTCCCTCAAATATTTCATTTTAATGGTTAGGATTGGATCAACAACATTTCCTATGCAGTTGACAAGCTTATTGAACTCCATGGCTACTCTCATAAATCTTTCATGATAGGAGATAAGTGTAATTCCCCTTAGATTCTACTCATAAAATGGTTGAGTGCTTGAATTTTTTTTATGAGCTATAAAAAGTTAGCAAATGCCTTTTATAAGCTTTCATTAATGGTATGTGTTATAATTGCATTAATGTGTGTGTGCTTGTCACTATAACTAGTCTACTTTTCCTAAATATTTGGCCCATGCAAGAATCTTGATATGCTTCTCCCTTTAATGTCAATGTTTTCTATAACCAATAGCCTTTTGACAACCTAGATTTTATTTGATTATTAGCTTTTTATTAACCAGTTCTTATTTACACTATGGTACAAATATTGACATACTTTTGCATGCTAGATATTTCAAATATTACCTGTTTATCAAAATTGATAATTTCTAGACCATAGTGAACCAATTTTTTATACTTTTGCATGTCTATTTTTTAGAATGTCTTATATATGATGGATGGAATATTTTTGCTACCTAACTCTGGCATGCAATAATTTCTCCATTTTGTATCGATTACTACATTAAAATCACTTAATGAGAACTCATCTTTTGTCAATAGATCCTATGTTAGCTCTTCAAGGCATTTGAAATCATATTTGACTAGATTGGCATTATCTTCCTCCATCCTTTCAATGTGGTGAGGTCTTGGCTTCTCTACATATATCTTGACCTTCCTTCCCTTATATGTAATCCAAATATAGATATCCTCCAAGCTTAGTTGTGAATTATTTGATAAGAATATCTCGAAGAGAGGAAGGAGATCAACCATTATTACCTCTTGGATTACCATAACCTTCGGTATCGTGTGAAATGTCATAGATATTTCCTTAACCACTCCAACCATTTAGACTAATTTCCATATAGATACAGTATGTTAGAGCTAGTCTTGGTGTATTTCATACCCATTGCATCACACACAAATTTAGGTAATATTGTTGTAGCAACTTCAGAGTCCACCATGTAATTGTGCACAACCTATCCTTCCATGTGCAAAGACATATAGAAGGGTGGAGGTTTATTCTTACCCATCCATAGGGTCATCCATGGGTCTATTGAGATTAATCCAAAATTAGTTCCAAGCATCTAAATATTCTTGGGGATGTGTTTCTTAGTGTTTCTCTAAGCAAATAAAATTGTTCAATAATTTACAATGCATCATACATGCTTGTCTAGTCTCATTCAATTCTTCTATAATGCTATATCTTAAGGCTTTTGGTACTTTCTTATCCTTTTGAATGAGGTCTTAAAACCTTTTTGGGTATTGTTATGTGATTTCTTGCCTTTGTATTCTAGTGATTTATGGGAAACATATTTTGCTCGAGGCTTGTTCCTTGGCTTATTCTTGGTTGGTTTTGGGTGCTTCCAATTTTAGTTGATCTTTAGATTGCTTTTCGCTTTGCTCCTTTTGTAGTTGATAAAAGCCTTTGGTTCATCAATATTTTAGGGATATGCTAAGAGAGATCTCTTTCTAGATCTAGTCAACATATGAAATGTACCAAAGCTTACAAGTTTCTCAGCTAAGAAATTTTGATCCTAGTCCATAACCATACCTACTAGCTCTTTTGACTCTTTTTTGGCTATCTGAGCTATAAAAATTTGACATTAATGCTAGTAGACCATATAGGTGTTGATATTATGGGTATCATTGTAATATAAACACCAATAATCTTCTCGAGTTATGGATGTTTCTTCCTCATGGCTTCTAGCAATAGCATTTTTCTTTTTGACCACATTGCTAGTTGAAGTCCCTTGATATTTTGTGACATAGAGGTATCTTATCTACTAGTGTCCTTCAAATATTTTTTTACATTTTGTCATTCCATCATGGTGATATTTTTCATTGGATTCTTGATTGCTAACTTCAAATCTTGCATATATGTGGATTCTTTTGGCTTCAAATCAGGGAAATATTGTAATTGGATAGTTGAAATGGAAGGTTGAGAATATGATCTAGGTGTAGGTAAAGCAACTAGTGGAGGGGTTGAGGAGGCTAGAAGTAAGGCTTGTTGATTATGCTAGTATATTTTTGGAAAATATGGCATCATAAACTTTGGAGGAAGCTTTCTTACTGAGACGAGGGAATTTTTTGTTGTCGTAGCAACTTGAAAATTGAGAAATTTCATCTCATTTGACTATCGAATTTGCAAGCTTAAGTCCAAAATGAAATCTTGAAGATAGTAAATTTAAGATTGGGATTGAGAAGGTCTTAACTATTGATGGATTCTCCTTCATGTCTTGCTAAATCTTATATTTAAATCAGCGATGTTCTCTTGAGGATTCCTTTGTATGGAAGTAAATTGAGTGAGGAGATGAAAGGAATCCCCTACATCATTAAATTCTAGGATAAATGGATCAACTAATTTATCCAAGATGTTGATGTTACTTTCTTCTAAGGAGTGATACTAGGCTAGTACCTTACCTCTAAAAGATAGGCCTAAAAATCTCATTATTACATCTTCATGAATGATGTTGTGCATAGTAGTTAGAGCAACTATATCTTGACAATGTTCGTGAGCAGTTTTCCCACTACCATCAAATGAGGGTAAAGATTTAAGTGTGGCTTGAGGAATATAATGAAGATTTTGCAGATTAATGGGATTGAAGCTATTCCAGCCATGGTTCTAGATAGGGAAGTACTAGGTGACTCTTTGAGTATAGCATATAGAGAAATAGGAATTTGGATAGAAAAGGATCATATAGGTGAAAGTGATCTTCCTTTTTTGGATGCCCTAAAAGTTATTAACTTAGCAAACTATAGATGTTCTTTAAGATTTTTGGATTTTAATCTTGTAATCATAAGATTCTAAATATATATCCTCCAACAAAGTTGCCAATTGATCTTGGGTTCTTTGGATGTGGAGTCACTAGGTCAACGGATTATTTATCTGCTTAAAATATAAATATTTTCAACCTAATCTTGATCATTCAATAATATTTCATTATGAGATTATGGGATGAAATTACTTTGTCCTATCAGACATGCCAAAAAATCTTAATGTGCATAGTGGGTATATATTAAGTTTCTTCTTAGTATTTATTCATGAACGAAGGTCAATCGTGGGATAAATATTGAGTGATTCATCCCATCAAGCATGCCAAAACTTTTGATGGCACAATGAATGAACAAATGGTTGATATGTTCTTATGAATATCTAACTTCTAATCAAGTGATTATGGGTTTGAGTCCCACCAAGCATTCCAAAAACTCTTGCTCCTTTGATCTACCTAATATGAATATGCACCCTAGATTGAGGTCAAGATTGAATGATTCAGAATTACCTCTAACTCAACCTTTAGAGAAGGTTAGTTCCTTTTAAATCCTATTGTGTAGAAGATAAAATATGAAAAATAGTGTAGGTTTAAGAGAAGAGTAGGGATAGAGAGAGTGATAAATGCAATAAAAGTTCAAATAACAACATAGACTTTAGTTGAATGAGCATTAATTGTCTACTATAAGCAAAGCCTAATAGATCAACCCTCAATTAAAGCTATGCAAAGAATATAGTAAATTCAAATATCACAAAATTCAACATTCTAAAGACTTCAATCAAATTAGTTCAAACAAATTCAATCCTAAGAGATCATACTTTAATTTAAGCATCAATTTAAATGTCTAAAAGTGAAAATATCACTATAATCAATAATTCTATACACCTTAATTAGGGGAAGTGATGGGCCTAATATTTCCACTTTAATTGTCAAACCAAGATTACATATTTAAAAGAGATATTACTTTCTACGAACCAATGAAAGGATGTTATGCAATTGAGCAGTTCTATTTTCTAGATCTAAAATCTAAATAAACTTCTACTACTATTGCAGAAATCAAAAAAATCTACCTACAACCTAATTCCTATTTAGTAGGGGTAAAAATTAAAGATACTCTACTAAAAAAAGGCAGGCCCTACCTAGACAACCTAGATCTAAATTCGTTCCTACAACTAATTATGAATTAACTATAGAACTTAATTTAGTATAATTATAAGGAATAATAATTTTAGCAAAAATTGAGGAACAACAATTTTAATAAAAATTACACTTTATTCATACTAGAACTCCTTAGGTAGAAATGCCTTACAATGAAAAGTGTTTGAAAATGAACATATTAATTCCCTATTTGTATGGTCTAGAAAAGTTCAACCTTCATTATAATTTAGGATGTCTAATTTATAGACAATCCCTTATTTCTACCTTTTACAGCTTCTAACAACCTATACCAAAATAGATTACACTCTAAAAACAAATCTAACAAGTTCAACCTTGGAATAGCAATCAACCTTGCTATTTCTCAGGTGGAAGAGGGATTCTAGCAACTATTTCTTCCTTATTTGGCATGAGATAGTTTTGTCCTATCCTTTCAACTTTACTATCCTATTTTCAAGGGATTAGGTGTGGATATGATGGGGATTAATTATCAAATAAAAAACTATTTTTTTAATAAGCTATTAAGGCTTCTATTGGGGGCCACTCCCATTACAAAAATAAAACATTACATTTCTAACAATTTAATTAAATCATATCCAACTTTACCTTTCAATAAAATATATTCTTCATTTACATTTCTATCAATCTCCATCTTCCTCAAACTACTAAGTTTCCACAATCAATTCCTTTTATATCATATGCCTTCTAAAATTTTGCCAAGATGAAATTCAACATCACTTAATGGCTAAAATATGTGTTGCCCAAATTCTATATCTATAAATGTCTTGTCTATAACAACCTCATAATTTCTTAATACCTTTTTTTAGGATTCTTATCCATTCCCCTAATATTCCAAGATATTATTTTCATTGTTATTTTTTTATTTGTGGGTTTAGCCCCACTTCTTGTTAGAACTTGTGATATTTGCTTTTGTTATCCCATATCAATATCCCTCTGGGTTTCTTATTCTCTTTTTTTTTGCTTCTTTGATCTTCCTCTCTTTTTTCATTCCTAGAAATACTTTAATCTTCATCAATCTCTTCAATCTTCTTGATGAGGCCATAAAATAGTTCATTATTTTTACACATAAAATTACCTATTTTGCCTAAAAATGCCAAGTATTTTTAAGAGTTATTTATGTTTATGTTGAATTTAATGTATTAAATTGTAAAAAAATATTATTTTGCTATTTGGATAGGTTTTATGTGGTTTTTATGGTTATTTTGCATGATTTTAGCAAATAAATAGTAGAAATTAAGCATAATGGAAAATAGCCATTGAATAAGGTGTTGATAAAATCTGATTGGATAAACAAATATTAAGTTTTTTCTACCTTAGAGGATGATGTGACACCATAAAATTAGGTTGCAACTAAAACAAGGTAAGAAACCTGCTAAAAATGAATTTGCAGGTTTAGCTCCAAAACATCTAGACAACTTCGGAGTGACAGGGCAACAACCTACAAGTTTAAAGGAAAATGAGTTTGAGCACTCAAGTTTGGTTTAAAAATTTCTTGGAAGCATGGAACAGAATGAGGGTCCAACCAACCACTTGGGAGTGACTCAGCACCATGCCAGGTCATTCTACATCAAGCATATTTTCACAAAACTATTGTAGAATTTCCTACACAAAAATATCATTGAGTTGACTATTCTAAAAAGGTGCAAATGATGATATGGAAAGGTGAAAACTTGCACAAGAATACCTAAAATTATGTTCATGCATCCCATAGCATTTTGGACACTCAAAAAGAAGGAAATATCTGATTTCCAACTCACTATCCAAAAGTTGGCAAAGTCAATCAAAACTGCATTATTTGCTAAAATTAGTCGTTTGATAAATTTTTAGGAAGTAAAATGACGAGAACGTGTGGATAGATGTAAAAAATGAAATATTACTTATTTCTATCCAATTCCCATAATTTTAAGGCATGAAAAAATGTATAGTTGCTTGCAAACAGATTTTGTCCTAATTCTAGACTAAGTCTGTTGGAGCCGTAGACACCAAAACAACACCAATCCGATTATGTGACTACAAGCACTGACCGAATTGGCATACATACCCCCTAGGGCAGCCTCCAGAGGTTAAACAGTGGTCCTAACCACTCCCAAATCAGTTTTGGAAGGTCAGAGGTCATTTTGGCACCTTTTAAGCACTTTGCTCCCTATTCGTCCCACCCTGGGATGATTAGAATCCTATTCGCCCCACCCTGGGATGATTAGCAGCAATCATCCCAGGGTGGGACGAATAGCAGGTTTGACTGGCAAAAAGTCAAACCTTGACAAATGGCAACCCAGATCTGCCACTCAACGGTGCCTTCAGAGCATGCAATTGCGAGGAACGGTTTCAAATCAGAGAGAGGGACTTCAGTCAAGCATGCCTTGATCATGGAGGCCTCATGCAAGGAGGCCCTAAATCAGGGAGGAATCTTCTCTCCCCCAAAAAAGGCATGACAAGCCAAGTGGTGCCCTCGCATGCGCATTCAAAGGAGACCCTCAGGTCTATAAAATGGTGAGCCTCCTCACCCCAAAAAAGAAGAGAGCTGGAGCATTTGGAGCAATGGAGTGCTGCCAAATTATACCCATATTCCCTTTTGTGCTTCTTACATCCCTAATTTCTCTTTTGGAAGAGAGGTTATCGGGTGAACACTAAGAACGCAATCCCGACCCAAAACCCAAGAAATCGGCCACAATCCCACACCAAACTCATCGACACAACCCCCTAGGAGGTTTTGGACCCATCCCACCTGGATTGGTGTCAAAACCAGGTCCCAAACGACGGGCGTCCTGCCCCCGGGCGCCCCCCAAACTGCTGTAGTCCTAATCGTCCCACCCCGGAGCGATTAGAAATCCATGAATTCTTTCTTCACTATTATTTTTGCATTATGTTCTATTTGGTTTACTTATGCTGTTGTTCAAGTTTCATGTTATTCTGACTTGATTTGACCTTGTTTTTATCATTTTATGCGTTTACTAACATACAGGGAGCGCCTTCGGATACAGGACAATATGGGTAGAATCTGCCAAATATGACCTTCTGGGTCATCCCAAAATGCCCCTTTTTGTCTAACCCCAAGTTTGCAGGAATTTTGGAGGCCTCTGGATAGGACATTTGCAAGGTTGCTTTTGCATGTTTTGTGATAGTCCTAATCGTCCCACCCCGGAGCGATTAGAAATCCATGCATGATTTCCTGATTGTTCTTTTTGCAATGTGTCTCTGATGATGTTTCTATGCTTCTATAAAATTTTGAATTCATTATGACATGTTCTGACCATCGTTTTTCTATTTTATGTATTCACTAGCCGGAGGCCCTGGGGATTGCATGTTTTCCTAATATCCGCATATGCTATTAACTATTTGCTGTTTCTCTATGCATAGGATCTCACCACCAGGAACATCGGAGGGGCAGCAAGGAATGATGAACACATGGACACAAGCGGTGGCAACATTTGGCCCACCCATTTCAAATGTGGGCATGCGGAAGACACTGGAAGCGTACCATCCGTTGATGTAAATGAACTGTATCAAACGTTCTGAGCCCTAGAGGGGGTGGACGTATTGTAACCAGATTGAAAGAAACATTAATAAAATAGGCCCCACTATTCTTTGTTTGCTAACATCTCATTTATGTTTATGCGTCTTTCCTTCATGCATTGCTTTTCTCGCATTCGTAGGACTTAGCATTTGTGTATCAATTTTTGTTTGCACCATCGTATCTGGTACGCCATCACTCCGCATTCGGATTTCAGTGGTGATCATGGTGGGACCCTATCCCCTACTATTGGGATCAAGTTTTTGATCAAAATTTTGTGTTTTTCCTTGCAGGTGTTACTCATTCGGGCGTTGGACTGCTACTCGTGCCACCCTGTGACGAATACAGACCTGGAATTCGTGCCACCCTAGGATGAATACGTATTCATCCCACCCTATGATGAATACAGACCTGCTATTCATCCCACCCTGGGATGATTAGAGTTCTGTGCATTTTCTGAGCAGAAACTCAGAGGCATCTGGTTTGGACAGAGAAGAGGTAGGCCTTCTGAACATCCCCTGTGTTTTTCTATTTTCTGTTTCTGCAGATTTCTGTTTTCTTTGCTTTCTTGCAATAAAAAAAGAAAAAAAAAAACATAGAGTAACTTAAATGGAAGGAACCTAATTAGGGATGCATTCTTCTCTGGTTTTCTTGCATGATACTTGCACCAATGGCAAGTCCTCATCATAGGTGTCAGTTCTAGGTAGGTTTTGTGATTTCCTTCTTGCTGCTAATTGTTTCTGAAAGATTAAAACGTACTTTAGAGCATTGCATTAGTGAAAATCATCTTTTGTTGTATGTTTTCTTTCTTTACATGATTAAAAGGAACCACACACATACCACCTAATAAAATTAACATCAAGGAGTTGGTCTTAATACCCCAACACTTGATCAAGACCAACGGTGGATTTCATCACCACCTTGGCTTGGATTTTGCATACATTTACCCTGATCGCAATTGTTGCTAGACGTAAATCCTGATGAAAGCTGACCAAGTGTAATGGGGGTGATTCCTCGTGCATGAGGATAAGTCTTCTATGGTAGGTGTCAAAAATAGAGTGATCCCCCTTCCGTACCGCCTATGTTCCACGTATTGTTCTGCTCTCGCGTACCAATAGTTTCCCTCACGTAAGGGCGGGTATATTGAGAGGTTCGGTATAACGGCCTGGCAATGGTATATTGAAGGGGCGACCATTTTGGAGATACAAGAGCCCTCATTTTGCATGTATAACAAAGTTTCCTTTTACAAGGTTTACATAACAAAAATCAAACACACTGAACCAGATTTAGGGCGCACATCTAATCTGTAAACAAGATAATCATTTCTTTGCTTGTGTGGTCCTCTTTTGTTTGGTATAGCATAAAGAATTGTAAAGGAGATAAAAATATACGTATCTTTTTAGAGAAACCACCACCATGGTGTATACCCGTAGCCAAGCCCAATCACGGGCAGAAGCTATGGAAAGTATACAAGGAGGCACAAGTCGCCTCCGTTATAGCCCCAAGGACTTGGTTATACCACCTTGGCGGCTTGACCCACAACATAGTCCACACTATGCCACTACAGAAAAGGACTATAGAGGCACCCCTTTGAGGGGCACTCCCATTCAACACAGACCCTCTCAGGAGGAGTACATACATGGGAAGGCCCCCTTAGACACTCATTATGAGTGGCCACTATGCGATGAAGCGCTAGAGCAGCATAGGGTTCATAAGGAGGGACCACATGATTATATCATTCCTCCTCTACCCCTCATTATTGTTAGAACTAATAGGCCAAATCTAGAGCACAAGGCTCTTCAGATAGGGTGAGCCAACTCCGCCCGTCCCTTTCACATGTACGAAAGGGAGCATGAGGAAAACTAGTATATTCCTCAAGAGCAATACATCGCACGGGAGCAATGCGCCTCCACACCTGCTAATTATCAAGATCACCTATTGAGGCCAGAGCCTCGGGTGAATGCTGCTAACCTCGATAGAGGAAAGTGACCTATAGAGATCTCGGATCACCATGACCGAGATAGATATGTAGGGGAGGCATCTAGGCCTCCTAGACCTAAGACGATGGAACAAATCGACTTGGCCTTTGCCAAACATGCCGCCCGCCAAGCACAAATCACGTAGCTTAGGCAAGATCAGTAGCAGTTAGAACAACTGTATCATCTTAACAAAGAGCGCATTCAGTGCCAGATAGATGAGTTGCTCCATAACACTGTGCATGAGAGGATTCCAACCCCTCGCATGCATAGGACAAAAATTTATGAGAGGCACAACCCCTTAGTGCGAGACAGGTCTCCATGACCTTATCAAGTGTTACCTCCAAGACCTCCTAGACCTGAGCGGGAGGCCACCCCTAGAACCAATGACGGGCATCTTCCATGGGCACCCATCCATGTTTATAGGACACGCCCAGAAACTCCTCAAGAAGCCTATGAGGAATTTGAGCGAGAAGAAGAGCGGGTCGAAATGCCCTACCAAGGCAGGGGGGCGCTACCCAGCTACCCCTCCATAGGCCTCAAGTTCCTCACAATTCACAATAGGAACAAACCAAAGAAGAGGAAATCAAATCCTCTGATGCATACAAAGCATTGCTAGAGCACTTAGAGTCTATGGAGACCAAGACTTCAGGGCCCCAAAAGCCCACCTTACGCCAACTCCGTAGTCACCCTGTGCATCCTTCAGTTTTGGCACCCCCATACCCCGACCACTTCAAAATGCCTCAATTGGCAATTTTTAGAGGGGATGAGGATGCCCAAGAGCACGTAACAAGGTTCCTGAGTCAATGCTTTGGCATTCAGGACAATGATGCATTGCTTCTAAGAATGTTTATAACCACGTTCGTAGGTCCTGCCTCGGATTGGTTTACCCAATTGCCGAAGCATAGCATCAACAATCTAGACCAGCTAGTGGATGCGTTCCTTGAATGTTTTGCCTTCAACACCAAGAAGAAGGCATCCTTAAGTGACCTAGCTGGCCTTAAGTAGTATGATGATGAGACCATAGCCGCTTATGGGAATCGATGGAGGACATTGCTTTCAAAGCTACCTTACCTCCCTCCCATGGCCGACATGACTCAAATGTTTTCAAAGAGTTGCATAAGGTCGATCTCCATGCTATTGCAGCTGCAGCAATATGCCACCCTAGAAGAAGCCCTGGTGCAAGCCAGGATAATTGAGGAGATCAAAATACAAGACGATGAGATTGCCAAGCCATGCAAGAAAGAGTGGACCAAAAATGCCAAAATTGGGCCCACACAACCAAAACCCATCACGGTCAATCAGGTTGCCATAACTATACCATCACCTGCACAAATGACACAGCCCCCAAAGGCTAATTATCAGGCAGTTCCTCTTGCTAACTATGAAAAGGAAAATCACAAACAAGAGCAAAATCAGCAGCGTCACCCTAAGCGACAATTCACACAATTCACGGAGTCTAGAGACTCCTTGTTTGACCGCTTGTTCATGGCAAACCTGATAAACTTGCTAGAAAGTCGACCCATAGACCCCAACGCGCCAAAACCCAAGGGCTATAGGGAAGATTTATATTGTAGATTCCATCGACAGAAAGGACATGACATCTTCTCTTGTTGGAAATTCAAAAACTTAGTGCAAGACTTGATAGACAACAAAATGCTCATGGTAGATAATCCCGTAGCACTGAGCAACCAATAGATGGAAGTCTTCAAAGACCCCCTACCTGCCCATGATGCACAGGCAAAGAATTTACAAGTGAATGAGGTAACACAAGACTACCCCATGCAAGGATACGTAGGGATGATAAGCATCATGACATGGAACAAAAGATACCCAAACATGGCTGCACCCACTGTAGCTACAGGAAATGTTCCATCAATGTCACAACCCCCACAACACCCTACACAACCTCCCCCACCTAGACCAATGGCCACGATTCGGACTAAGCTTACTCAAAGTTTAAGGACCACGTCGGCTAGGCTCTCCATCTATGAGCTCATCCAACAATCACCGCCCCATCGGGAAGCTCTGATGGAGATACTCAAAGCCATTGAGCTACAACCCCAAGAACCCAATTCTTTCAACAACTTTGTGGGACATGTGAGACAATGCATAGAACCAGTCATAACCTTCAGGGAAGATGAACTAAAATTGGTGACTAGTGATATGGTGGATCCACCCCTGCACGTCATCGCACGGGTCAACGGGATTCCATTCAAGAGGGTGTTGGTGGACACTGGCTCATCCAACAACATAATCATGATAATGGCATTAAAACATCTTAAGTTGTCGACATCCCACATTGTGGCATCCACTTACACTCTTCGAGCATTCAACGACGCGTTATGCTCGACGGTTGGCACAATTGTCCTGCCCATTCAAGTGGGACAAAAGACCATTCCTACGTTGTGTCACATCCTTGAGGGTGAGATGGCCTACAATATCTTGCTAGGCCGGCCTTGGATCAGGGACATGAAGTGTGTCCCTTCGATAGCCCATCAATGCCTCAAATACACATACGAAGGGCAAGTACATGTAGTCCCAATAGACCTAGAGCCCTTTAAGTTTTGCAATGTGGTACAATTGATGCCACAATCGACCCTCCCATCGACACATTTGGACTTTCAATTGAATCCATCCACATAGGGTCCGATTCTGCCTACATCTCCACTGTTGAGTCCCTCAATTAACCGACCTGGCCCATCTTCATCATCTGTTCCTTCACCAACAATGCCACCTATGGTGGCCACACCGAAGGACAATGGGAAGAAGCCCCTAGAGGAGGCACCACCATTAGTCTCAACCATCTCTACCGAGGAGGTGCCCAGCCGAATGGAAGTCGAGACACCTGATTCACCCAACATGGAGTGGACTCAGGGAGAACTCCCATTCCCTCCCCCTCAACCATCGATGATTACCATTGAAATGGCCAATACGGGCCTGGGGGAGTACCTAGTGTAGAACATTGTGGCAACACCCATACTCGAATCCATGCAAGACATGGGGAGACCTCACCTCCCCATCGGCACTATCATCCCTTTAGGTTACCCACCAAATCAGACCAACTTTGTATATGGGGGCCTCGAGAATGGCCTTGAACCCTACCTACAAGAGGAAGAGGACGAAGAGCCATTTTCTGAGAATGTTGATTATCTGTCCAACCCAGACTTCGCCTTGAAATACCTAGACCAATGTAATTGGCATGGATATGGATTGGGCAGATATGAACAAGGAATGCACACTCTTTGTCAACCAAGGTACCAGATGCCATATGATAAATCAGGAGTAGGGTTCAACCACCCTTTGCCCCTTGACATCTTGGTAGAAACCATGCAAGGCTTAGGTCTAGGCAATAGGGATGGGTTGGCACAAGATCCATATGCCAATCCCAACACTACATACACATTGGGGAATTATTTCCCATTGGTAACAACAAACCTTGTTGACCTCAACAACCCCTCCCCTTTGATCGAGAAAGGGGAAAGTTCAAGAGGTAACTTCCAAGAAAGATATGAAGAAAATCAAGAGAGCTCTTCGAAAGATGAGTCAGATTATGAGGTAGCACCTTGGGACCCGTTTGAGTCCGATAGCAATCACTCACAGGTGACACCCATTGACGACTATCAGGAGGACTTCATGGCAATGTTCCCCTTTAATGTTCCAATCAGGCAATTGCCACCTCCAGAGAATCTAGCCCTCCCGTAGAGAGCGAAACAACCCAGAAGGGGCCAAATCAACATGCTCAAACAAAATGAGCCTCCCATGCCGGCCATAAGGCCAAGTGATCAAGAAACGCCTAGTGGGAGGCTATACCAGCCAGAGGGGCACACAGTTGTCGGAGCCAATGAAGGCCTATGGATATCTGATAGTGACTATGAGGATGAGACTGAGATGGCATATCTTAACCATATGAGGCAACAGGAATACCCCATAGACATGGATGATATGTTTGAACATCTAGATATGGGACCAAGGCATAGGTGGCACTTAAACCAAGCATAGTTAAACCAAGTGCTTCATCCACCACTTTGGGCATACAGAGAGCACCTCCCACCTAGAGACCCTATAGGGCCACCAGTGCCAAGGGTAGACCCTATCCTTCTATCCACACATAGGGCCGATCCTTTTGTGCCAGTACCCACAGAGCCAGATCCGAGGCACAAGGATCACCAAGAATGTTCGAATCAACACCCACGCGGTAATGGAGACCAAATTCATTCCATCAACATGATCTCCATTGATTTAACCACCCCCATCCACAACCCAACCGATCCAACATGACCATTGCACCTAGACCTAGATGCCATAGACTGGGATCATGCTGACTCACCACCATCCCCATCAGAGTATTGGCCTTGCGGTGAGATGTTTCATTTCACCCCAGGATAGACTCAGGATATCTTCCATGCTGAAGAGGAACCCGACATTCCCAATGTAGATCTAAATTCAGCGAATGATATCCACCTGATCCCAACTCCACACCAGTTGGAGGACGGATCCCACATGTCAGTCGAAGAGACGATTGACGTAGACATCGGTTCTGATCCAATGAATCCACAAATCATCAAGCTAGGGGTAAGTTTATCCCCCAAAGAGCAAGCCGATTACATTGCCCTTCTCAAAGAGAAGAAGGAGGTTTTTGCATGGTCCTACAAAGACATGTCGGGGCTAGACCCGTAGCTAGTCACGCATAATCTAACACTTGATCCAACAGTCAAGCCAATCAAGCAAAAGCTACGTAAGATGCACCCAACAATGGCCTTAATGGTCAAAGATGAGCTACAAAAGCTGTTGGATGCATAGTTTGTCATCTGCATGGATTACCCACCATGGCTGTCCAACATGGTACCCATCAAAAAGCTGGATGGGAGGATTCGCATATGCACCGATTTTCGAGATTTAAACAAAGCGAGTCCCAAGGATGATTTCCCCTTGCCTAGCATCGACGCATTGGTAGATGCTACAACAGGCCATGAAATGCTTTCCCTCATGGATGGTTTCTCGGGATACAACCAGATTCGTATCAATCCCGATGATCAACTAAAAATGGCGTTCACGATGCCTTGGGGGACATTTTGTTATAAGGTCATGCCCTTTGGCCTTAAAAACACTGGTGCCACCTACCAACGCGCTATGACATACATCTTCCATGATCACATGCATAAAAATTTGGAAGATTATATGGATGATTTGTTGGCCAAATCTCTTTTGCGCCAAAATCATCTCGATGACTTACGCAAGATCCTTGATCGCCTCATCGAACACAAGGTTAGGCTAAACCCCAAGAAGTGCGTATTTGGCATCACATCTAGAAAACTCTTGGGTTTCATAGTCTCAAAATGAGGCATCGAGGTAGATCCAAACAAAGTCAAGGCAATCCTTGAAATGCTTCCCCCAACCACCATCAAGCAGCTCAGAAGCTTGCAGGGTAAGGTCACGTCGATCAAGCGCTTCATAGCATAGTTATCTGACAAGTGCCGACCCATGAATAAATTATTACACAAGGGGGTAGCATTTCATTGGGATGACGAGTGCCAATCAACCTTCGATGACATCAAACAATACTTGGCTTCACCACCAGTATTGGCACCACCTAGACCAGGAGTGTCATTCTACTTATACATCTCAGCTACTGAGGTGGCACTGGGTGCCATGCTAGCCCAGAAAAATGAATTACATAAAGAACAGGCTAATTATTATCTTAGCCGCACCTTGGTCAGTTATGAACTTAACTATGCATACGTTGAGAAGCTATGCTTGGCGGTGGTATTTGCCACCAAAAAGCTATGCCATTACATGCTGAGCAATACAACGTATGTTGTGTCTAAGGAGAATCCATTGCGGTACATGATGAGTCGTACTTATCACAGTAGTCGCACGGCGAAATGGATCATGTTGTTGATGGAGTTTGACATCGAATTCATTGGACAAAAGTCCATCAAAGGTCAAGTCATCGCCGATCAACTAGCAGAGGCTCCTCTCGAAGATGATCAGCCTCTGACCATAGAGCTACCCGATGATGGGGTCTTCCATGTCTCAGAATCGCCAGATTCTGATGAGCCTGAGTCACGAGCCGACATAACCTTATTTTTTGATGGTTCTAAATGTGAGCAAGGGGGTGGCATGGGAATCATATTTTTCACACCACAAGGGGCTCCAATGCCTTTATCATTTAAACTTGATTTCCCGTGCACCAATAACAATGTTGAATACGAAGCCTTGCTCATAGGTCTTCAGACAACCATCACCATGAACATCAAACGCTTGAATATCTTTGGTGATTCACTGTTAATTGTCAACCAAGTGAAAGGGGTATTCCAATGCAAATGCCCAGTTCTGCAGGCCTACAAAGCCCTTGTGGATAAATTCCTGGCAAAGCTTGAATGGTACGACATCGAGGCACTCCCTCGATCATCGAATCATTTTGCGGACACTATGGCCTCCTTGGGGTCACTAATCCCGCAAGACCCTTCTGGTGAGATGACAACCATTCAAGTCAAAACATTATCGCAATCCATGATGGAGCGTGCAAGCTCTGACATAATGCCAGGAATCCACCTGATCCAGATTGAACCATCTCAGGATAGGTTCTCTCGAATCCATGATAGTCTGAATCATGCCAACTAGGGGTCTTTGTTCTCCCCAACCCCTCTTAATAGCAACACAATACTATTTTTACAAGTTCTTTCCCGCTCAGCTTTTTCTAGGGATGAACTTCAAGAGGGATCGTCCGTTCATACCATCGAGGTTTTTGATCAGCAGGATTGGTACACACCCATAAGAGACTATCTCAAGTTAGGTAGCCTCCCACTTGGATTGTCGCACGCCATGAAAAGATCATTCAAATAGAGAGCGGCAAAACATGTCTTGCTAGGAGACATTTTGTACCATCGAAGCTACGAAGGGATCCTCCTCCATTGCTTGGACCAGCAGGAGTCCACTTGGGCGATCACCCAAGCGCATGATGGTACATGCGGTGGCCACTTCAATGGTATGGCCATCGCAAAGCGCATTCTTTGCATGGGCTATTATTGGCCATATTTAGAGCGAGATTGTTGCGCATATGTGCGAAAGTGCGTGAAGTGTCAACACCATGCTAACTTGACACACGTACCTTCTCAGGCCTTGCAGCTGATCCAATCGGCTTGGCCATTTTTGTAGTGGGGCTTATATCTCATCGAAAAGATCTCCCCTACGTCGTCAGGTCATCACACGTTTATCATAATGGCCACAGAGTACTTCACTAAGTGGGTGGAAGCAATTCTGCTTACCTCTACGATGGGGCCCCGCATTGCGAAGTTCATTTTACATAACATCATATGTCATTTTGGTATTCCATCCAAGATCATCTCGGATAATGGGACGTCATTTAAGAACAAAGATGTGCGTGCTTTGACAACAAAGTACAAAATTCAGCACAATTTTTTGACACCCTATTAGGGAAAATGGGCAAGCTAAGGGATAGGCATCAAACAAAATGCTAGTTGCCATCCTTAAAAATATGGTCATAGATAATCATAAGGATTGGCACATCCAAATACCACTTGCCCTATGGGCTTATCGCACTAGCATTCGGACGCCCACTGGGGCAACTCCATTTTTGCTAGTGTATGGCTCCGAGGCAGTCATGCCTCTCGAGTTGGAAATACCCTCCCTGCGCATATCAATGCAAGAGTTCATCGATGATGACACTACATGGTAGGCCCGGTTAGACCAGCTTACGTTACTCGATGAATGATGCATCAATGCTCTCGAGCATTTACGTATCTATCAAGAGCGACTTAAGAAAGCATACAACATGAAAGTTCACCTGAGGGACTTTCAAGTTGGTGACCTAGTCTTAAAAGAGAACCAACAAAATTCTAACTTGCCACCCCATTTAAGGGACAAGTTCATGGCAAATTGGTTAGGTCCTTATGTAATCGATAGTAAAATAGGACCTGGAACATACCGGCTCGCCTCTCTTGAAGGAATCAAGGAACTAGAACCCTTGAACATCAGTCATTTGAGGCCATTCAACATTTAGAGAGCCATAGCCCACCCCAAAAGCTCCAAGGATTCTCACAATCGCTTGGTCAACCTAAAATGCCCCAAAGGTATCCATAATCCCTTTGGTCAAACCAAAAGCTCCAAGGGTTCTCACAATCGCTTGGTCAACCTAAAAAGCTCCAAGGATTCCCATAATCGTTTGGTCAACCTAAAATGCCCCAAAGGTATCCATAATCCCTTTGGTCAAACCAAAAGCTCCAAGGATTCTTTAATCGCTTGGTCAAACCTAAAATGCCCCAAGGATTCCCATAATCGCTTGGTCAACCAAAATGCCCCAAAGGTATCCATAATCCCTTTGGTCAAACCAAAAGCTCCAAGGATTCTCACAATCGCTTGGTCAACCAAAAAGCTCCAAGGATTCCCACAATCGCTTGGTCAACCTAAAATGCCCCAAAGGTATCCATAAACCCTTTGGTCAAACCAAAAGCTCCAAGGGTTCCCACAATCACTTGGTCAAAAATGAATATTCAAAAAACAACAGATAATCAAAAATAACAAAAAAATTGCATCTCACTTTCATGCATAATCTTAAATCAAAACACAAAAAGAAAACTGCATTAGGCATCGCATACATACATTGCATATTTGCTGGTCATACATGTCAAATGCACCATAGACTGTAATTACTCGGCAATTCCATCATTTTATCCATTTTGTAAATGATCCAACAAGAATAACGCCATTCACATTTTCGCCATATCATAGTCAGTTGTCTTCTAATGTCTTTAGGGTTGTCATCATTCAACTGTCTTTAGATTTCTAGTCAAATGTTGTACAAAGTTAGACCTATTTTTACAAGGTAGAGTTTTACTTGGATCACGCCTTGTTACATAGCATCCCAACACAAGCTTAAAACACATAAAAATTCCCAAGTTGCGTGAATGAAAGATGAAACCTGCAAAGTGGTCCAGGTTACCATAAGTGAAATGGTTATCTTGCTCATCCCCCTGTGCGAATGACCCAAGAATGCTGAGAGTTGGCAAAAGGACAAGCATCTTCCCTACCCAATTCCCCAAAATAAACAGTGGTTTTTACCACTATCAGAAATCCCAAATTCCCACAAGGTTGCAAACATCAAAAAACTGCAACAGTCAAAGTGCAAACTCCAAAGTTTGACATAAATACCCTCAAAGTGCACACATCAAAAAGCACAAGAAATAGTGATCCCTATCACTCAAAATTCAAATCCCTTGCTCAAAAACAAAAGCAAAATAAACAATGATTTTTATCACTATATATGAGAGCAAGTATCCCAATAAAATTGAAGAAAAGAAGGGAGTCGAACTTGAATCCCTGGAACTCTCAGCATTCGAAAGGTCATGAGGCAATCCTCAGTCCCGGTTTGGTGGATAGCCTACTGGCACTGGTGGCAAACCTCTCGCATGACGATATATCTGTCGCATTAAATTGTGTACAGATCAATGTTTGCATGTGGATGAGCTAGCTTATGGTATCCTAGATTGTGCCATAGATTAATCTTACTAAGTACAACAAAGGAGTTAGTGGAGCTAATTAGGTGATCCTCAGTACAGGTTTGGTTGACAGCCTATCTGACACTGGTGGTATCCTTACGAATACCACATAAATGAATTCAATTGCACACACAGGGATGTGAAATAACTTGGTCAAACTCAAGTCTGATTCGTACCTTGTTCTAAAGTCTTGTAAGATAAATGTACAGTCTTGGCTAGTTAGTTAAAGCATCTGAGTCTCAGAAAAACCTTAACTACATTCTAAAAACATTGTGGTACATTTCATTACTTACGTCACCATCAAAAAATACAAAACAAAAATTACAAATGCAAAGTTATTCCATAAAGCAATCACATAGTACAGAAAGCCAGTTAATCCGGTATAGTCTATGGTGTCATCACCTGTATACCAACAAATCATTCCATCCATTCCATATGCATACATCCATATCATATAGCTAACATCATCCGTAGTCATAATAGCATATGCATACATAAACATAAATAAAGGTGCATAAAAAGAACAATAAACCATGACAAGCATATCATCAAACCAAAAATGAGTCATGTATATATATCGAGTCAAAATGCCCTCAGGCTACAATAAGAAGGTCCTCTAACCTCACAAAAAAAAACCAAAAATTCAAAATCCCCAAAGCCTAGGGAGTCGACCACCATGATCACGTAGGATCGGTGCGACTGGAACTACCCCCAGTAGTATGGGTCCTATGGGACCTCTCAGGGTGGTTGCTGCTAGCCCGCGCACCATGCCCACCAATGCTACCCTCATCCAACCGCCTACGATGAGAGGATGCAGACTGCTCAGTCTCACTACCTCTCGTGCGACGCGATGAGCCACCTCCATCGAGATCAGGTAACTGTCCACCAAGGCGGACAACCTCTGTCTCCAACTCTACCCGATACCACCCCCACTCCACATCTCATCGATGATACACAGCCAATGCGTTGTCCCACTATGCCAACTGAGCCCGTAGGAGATCCCTCTCCTACAAAACATCTCTATGCTCCTCCTCCCATCTCCATAAGAGACCCTCCAATCATGCTATCTCAGCATGAAACCTAACCTCCACATCCCCTAGGATAGCCTAAGGCATGGGCACCTCCGGGATGGCCTGCTACTCCGGCACCCACTACTCCGGGACATCCTGGACATCCGATTGCTCCAGAACCCCCACATCCTCTCCATCACTAGTGAGGTCATCGACCTCCACCATGTCTGCATCATCAAGTGGAGCCCCCCAACCCTCCCTCGATGCCTCTGCATCCCCACCTCCTATTGCTACCACATCCGCACCTCCTAGAGGCCCCTCACCCCGCCATCGCCGCATAGTCCACCATCGGTCATACTCTGTAGTTACCCCGACATCATCCACGTTGGGTACCTCAATAACTACATCAGACCCCTCACCCAATGGCTCAATGATCGACCAGACTAGGGTCCTCTCGTCCCCATGCCATCGATAGATCAAGGGATCACCAGGAAATCCCTGGCGCACCCCAAACTATCGCGTCACCCGAACATATGGAAAGTACTCCTGCTCTGTCCCATGTCGCCCAATCAGCCATCTACCCCTATGCACACATCGAAGCCACTCGCCAGCCTCAGGCCAGGCTGGACAGTCCTAGTATAGCCGCCAGAACACCTACCCGGGCACTAAATGAGAGAAGGCATCAGTATAGTGCCCTACGACACCTACCCACCATCGACTCTACCCATGCTCCTCTGACCTCCGCCATAATGTGGCATATCCAATCTCCCGATCCACCATCTCACCTCGGGTGGTCCAAGGCAAACCCTGTGGCCGCTCGACAGCTATGTGCTGCCACCCCCAACACTGCAAGAGATAGCTGCACCCGATCCCCTTTCGCCTTCGATAGCGGACCTCGTACAGCTCATCGTACAACTGTGCCAGCAACGTCTGACCCCATCTCATAATCAGTGGAGCTGAGGTAGGACACTCCACCAGTCTAAACACCAACTCCAATAGGTTCCAAGGGAACCTCACACCTGAGGAGTCAGGAAGCAGCATATTGGAAATGAGGGCCATGAGTAACGCATGCCTCACCCCCAATACGCCCTTCTCCAGCCACCACCGCACCAGAATACCACCTATATGGCAGTCAACCTCTGCCCTCTCCATAGGCCTATCCACCCCCCTCTCCCCCGTCGAACCAAAACACCATGTCAGTACTGTTATCCGCTGGTCCCGATGGGTCATCCGGATGGGCAGCCCATCTATCAAAATCTATAGAATCTGATATACGTCCTCCAAAGTAACCATCATCTCCCCTGTTGGGAGATGAAAGGTGTTGGTGCGGGGATCCCACAGATTGATCAGGGCAGTCAAATATGCCCGATCCCCCACCACAGGCTCCAGATGCATCACCTGCTTGAGCCCAAGGGCATCAAGCCACTCCCAATCCATAACTGTCAACGCATCCCGGGCATCAGAGAACAGTCGACTGGCGGTGCCGACTCCTCACAACCTGAAAAACAAAAACAAAAAAAAAACAAAAAATTAGGGTTTCAAATACCTTAATAAAAAAAAAAATTAAAAAGTATAAAAAAGTAAATATAAGTAAAAATATAAAAAAGTAAGATATTCAAATAAATTGTACAAAAAAAAAAAAAAAAAAATAAAAAAAAAAATCTAGGGTTTTCAACCCTAAATGTGAACAAAAAAAAATAAAACAAAACATACTATAGGGTTTTAACCTTAGTGTGAACAAAAAAAAAAACATTAGGGTTTAACTTAATTGAACAAAAAAAATCATACTAGGGTTTTTAACCTTAAGTGAACAAAAAAACAAAATAAACAAAAACTCATACTAGGGTTTTTAACCTTAGTGTGGACAAACAAACAAAATAAAACAAAAAAACTCATACTAGGGTTTTTAACCTTAAGTGAAAAAAAATCAAATAAAAAAAATCATACTAGGGTTTTTAACCTTAATGTGGAAAAACAAAAAAATACAAAAAAAAAATTCATACTAGGGTTTTCAACCTTAATATGGACAAACAAACAAAACAAAAACAAAACAAAAAATTTATATTCGGGTTACAACCTTAATATGGCAAAAACAACAAAAAAATAACAACCAAGCATTTTATATGTGCATTTTAAAAATTCATATAAAAACAAAAAAATAACAAGCAGAAGGAAGGCACATCATACCGGTCTCGCTTCGGCTCCTCCACTCGAAGATCCGGTTCTCGCACTCATGATGTCCATGAAATCTCGGTAGCGCTCCGCTACGCAAACTCGCACTCCTCCTCCTCACTGCTCCAAATCGCCAAGAAAAAATTGTTGCAAATGAGCCCAAAACCTAGTTTTGGTCCTTTTATAGGCTTTTAGGCCTGTAATCGTTCCACCCTGGGATGAGTGCTCTCGTCCCACCCTAGGACGATTACCAAATTGGTATTCGTCCCACCCTGGGACGATTACAGAGCAAGAAATAAAGCAACAAAAATTGCATCCAAAAAATGCACCAAAAACAACAATAAACCTATCGAACAAAGGTGCATTTGCACCTGACATTCATGGCATGCAAAACTGACATCGGGGTCACAAATACTCACTATCCTACTCCCTAAGAAGGCTACCATAGCCGGACCGCTCCACGGGAAGGAGGATTTTTGATAATTTCTACCCCAATAGGCATCAAAGAAAAGGGTCAAAACCCACCAAAAATAGGTCCGATTGTTGGAAAACTGCACGCGTTCAAAGAAAAACAACTGAAGGCACCCTTACAAACGTCATCTTGGGTCAAGCGACTCATCGCTTTTCTCATTTTGGTCATTCCCTCATCGATTCGTCGCTTGAGGGGGTAGTCACACTTAGTCACCAAATCAACAAATACACACCCAATCAAGGAAATGGCATGCATTCAAAGAATCATTGACAAAGACAATCACGCTCCTGCTTGGGGCAGCAAACAAGCAATAATCACAAGCTGAACAAACACTTGGCATTCTAGAAGCATGAAGACAAGGTTCCTCAGACAAAAGGTTGCGCCCTTTGCCTATTCATGATTGAACAATGTCCAAGATCAAGTACACCTCACCAAAAAAGGTTACACTTGAGTTAAGCTCCTTAGCTCGTCAGAAGCAAGGATTCAAGAATGCGTGCCCTTTCCATACTTGGGGCATCAAAATTTGGTTAGGTTACTGAGAAACCCTAATCATTAAGTGCTTTGGTCATCTATTTTTGCTCAGCACTATGCCACACACAGCGCATCCCAAAAAGGGGCATCTGTAGACACCAAAACAACACCAATCCGATTATGTGACTACAAGCACTGACCGAATTGGCATACATACCCCCTAGGGCAGCCTCCAGAGGTTAAAAAGTGGTCCTAACCACTCCCAAATCAGTTTTGGAAGGTCAGAGGTCATTTTGGCACCTTTTAAGCACTTTGCTCCCTATTCGTCCCACCCTGGGATGATTAGAATCCTATTCGTCCCACCCTGGGACGATTAGCAGCAATCATCCCAGGGTGGGACGAATAGCAGGTTTGACTGGCAAAAAGTCAAACCTTGACAAATGGCAACCCAGATCTGCCACTCAACTGCGCCTTCAGAGCATGCAATTGCGAGGAACGGTTTCAAATATGAGAGAGGGACTTCAATCAAGCATGCCCTGATCATGGAGGCCTCATGCAAGGAGGCCCTAAATCAGGGAGGAATCTTCTCTCCCCCAAAAAAAGGCATGACAAGCCAAGTGGCGCCCTCGCATGCGCATTCAAAGGAGACCCTCAGGTCTATAAAATGGTGAGCCTCCTCACCCCAAAAAAGAAGAGAGCTGGAGCATTTGGAGCAACGGAGTGCTGCCAAATTATACCCATATTCCCTTTTGTGCTTCTTACATCCCTAATTTCTCTTTTGGAAGAGAGGTTATCGGGTGAACACTAAGAACGCAATCCCGACCCAAAACCCAAGCAATCGGCCACAATCCCACACCAAACTCATTGACACAACCCCCTAGGAGGTTTTGGACCCATCCCACCTGGATTGGTGTCAAAACCAGGTCCCAAACGGTGGGCGTCCTGCCCCAGGCGCCCCCCCAAACTACTGTAGTCCTAATCGTCCCACCCCGGAGTGATTAGAAATCCATGAATGCTTTCTTCACTATTCTTTTTGCATTATGTTCTATTTGGTTTACTTATGTTGTTGTTCAAGTTTCATTGCATTCTGACTTGATTTGACCTTGTTTTTATCATTTTATGCGTTTACTAACCTACAAGGAGCGCCTTCGGATACGGGACAATATGGGTAGAATATGCCAAATATGACCTTCTGGGTCATCCCAAAATGCCCCTTTTTGTCTAACCCCAAGTTTGCAAGAATTTTGGAGGCCTCTGGACAGGACATTTGCAAGGTCGCTTTTGCATGTTTTGTGACAGTCCTAATCGTCCCACCCCGGAGCGATTAGAAATCCATGCATGATTTCCTGACTATTCTTTTTGCAATGTGTCTCTGATGATGTTTCTATGCTTCTATCAAATTTTGAATTCATTATGACATGTTCTGACCATCGTTTTGCTATTTTATGTATTCACTAGCCGGAGGCCCTAGGGATTGCATGTTTTCCTAATATCCGCATATGCTATTAACTATTTGCTATTTCTCTATGTGCATAGGATCTCACCACCAGGAACACCGGAGGGGCAGCAAGGAATGACGAACACATGGACACAAGCGGCGGCAACGTTTGGCCCACCCATTTCAAATGTGGGCATGCAGAAGACACTGGAAGCGTACCATCCGTTGATGTAAATGAACTGTATCAAACGTTCTGAGCCCTAGAGGGGGTGGACGTATTGTAACCAGATTGAAAGCAACATTAATAAAAGAGGCCCCGCTGTTCTTTGTTTGCTAACATCTCGTTTATGTTTATGCGTCTTTCCTTCATGCATTGCTTTTCTCGCATTCGTAGGACTTAGCATTTGTGTATCAATTTTCGTTTGCACCATCGTATTTGGTACGCCGTCACTCCGCATTTGGATTTCAGGAGCAACAACAATAAATTAGCAATTATTTTTTGACAACACATTATTTCCTAATTTTACCCTTAATTGTAGGTAGAACAAGTTGAGTATTTAATTATAAATACTCCTTGTATACCTCTTTTTAAAATTTAGAAAATAAGCAAGGAAATAAAAACACTTATGCGTATTTTTTGTACACTATCTTAAACTTGACTATTTCAGTTCTTTATATGCAATTTATTAATTTTGTAGTTTAACTTCTTTTCTTCTACATTATTTCACCTTTAACTGGGCCTAGAGCTTGGGCCCACTCTGAAGATCAGTGGAAGGTGTACTAACTTAGTTTTAGAATTTATTTTCTATATTTTCTTTGTGTTAATTAATTTCAACAGTTTTTATTAAATTTATCATTCTCTGTTTTTGTTGTGTTTTTTCCCTGTATTTATCCCCTATTTTTATCAACATGTTATGTTTCATTTTGTTACAACCAACTATTCACAATTTATTTCTATAATTGTCTTTTTTGTTTCGACATTTAAATTTTTGTATTTAAATTATGTTTTAGCCTAGTTTTTTATTTCAGCATTGTATCTCTACAATTTCCAATTCAGCAAATGTAGTTTAGTGATTTTCATTTTCAGCTATTTTAATTTTTGCAAATTAGTTAAATTTCCTTTCCTGCAAGTGTGAAAGTAATGCAGTTTCCTTTCTGCAAACACTTCTAGCTTTCATAGAACAATTTAGTGTCCTGATACCTAAATTACGATTTCAAAGTCTCTAATGTATACAACCCTAGGATGCCTCCCCGGATTTGACATATTGAATTAAATTAAATGATGAGAATTGATGACACTCATCATTTTTTGTATCATTTTTGAGGAGCAAATTGGCGTTGTTAGAGAATAATGCTAATTATTTTCTTGTGAAATTGACTTCACATGAAAATAGTTTTTGTTGGTCAAATATCTACCTAAAATACAAACATACATTTGTGCGCCCTAGACACGGCCAACATTGAAAGGCCAAAGGAAAGAAATGTCCTCCAGGCCAATCTCCAGAGAGGGATGGCTCCCTTACTAATCCTACACCGGTTTGAAGTTTAGAGTTGCAGGAAAGAAATTGGAAATAACAGAAAGAAATGGGAAATATAGCCACAGGCCAAAGATGTAGGATTGGGGATAGACTAGCAGTAGGAATTCAAACCAAGCATTATAGCAACATAGAATAGAAAGAAGGCAAAAGAATCCACTTACAATTTTGCAGAGACAACTTCCAGAGTTGCATTCCAGTACTCACTCCCTCACCAACAGTGTTCAAATCCAGATGCAGAATTTAAACTTAGCAGATAATGAACATGAACATAAAATAGAAATGCTTTAGAGTAGAAAGAAATCACACACAAAAATTGCTTGCAAGAATCAGAAGCCAAATTCCTTCTATTTACGTAGAAAACTTGAAGAGTTTTTCTACAGAGTGTCTATCCTCCTTTTACATTGAAAATGTCTAGTATTTATAGAGGTTTTCACCTCTATTCATTTAATACATAAAAGACAAAATGTTTACAGATCAGGAACCTTTGTGAAGAAATTCTTCCTTGAAATTCTTGAAAATCTTCCTTCTGTGACAGTGATCCAGCTTTTAAGGGAAAATTCCTAGGAAATCAGCAAATTCGAGCATCGGTGCATGGAAAACTACAAATATGGTCGTTGACTTGATACCTCCATTGTTCCTTGGAAATTTACCCTTGTCCAGAATATCTTGGAACTCATGAAAATCATCTTGTGATATTAAATCCTACAGCCTTTTTAGCATGAAATCAGCAAATGTAGTCACCCTTCACCTCAATCATTAAATTCTCATCATTTGTCTGATCTTGGCACCTTTGAAAAGTCTCCTTTGATGCTTGAAATCAACTTCACCCAATACAAAGTGATAGGTGAAAGTGCTCCATTTAAATTTCTTTACTTCCTTCTTATTCATGCTTCCCAGTGGAGAGGGCACCCACAAAGTAGCAATTTTTTATATTTTCACTCAATCTGTACCTCTAGGTCGCATTTTGTAGTACTCCATATAATTTTACCAAATACACAACTCACAACTTAATTCATTTCATCACGTTCATCCCATAACAACAATCTCCCTTGGGCAAAACACCTTTTTATGCCTTCATTTTTATTTTTAATGCTTTTACCCATCTTCATATCGTTTTACCCCAGGGAGGGGTAAATGGGAGTTTCACCCCTTTCTTGGGATGAAAGCATTGTTGGTGGCTTCCTTTAGAAACTCTTTTACCTTTTGAATATACGTTCGCCCCAAGGAGGGGTGAATGGGATTTTCACCCCTCACTTGGGGTGAAACCATTAAAAACTCCTTCTTCAATATGCACCACTATGGGGCCCACAACATTCTTCTTTCCCATATGATTTCACCCCAAAGAGGGGTGAAAGGTAGTTTCACCCTCTCTTGGGGTGAAAGAACCTTAACCTTTTAATGTCGTAACTTGGTGCCTTAGTGCATTTTCTTGGCATACACCATAAATGAGGGCAAAAAACTTTATTTTTTTACAAAATATGCCTTAGTGGAACCCAGGCGCAACACTTTCAAACTCACCATTACTGGGCCTTTTCCCCAAGGAGGGGTGAAAGAGAGTTTCACCCCTCACCGAAGGTGAAAGTCTAGTTGACTTATCAATGCACTGATTGGGCTAATCATCCTCCATTTTTAAATGATGTTCACCCCAAAGTCAACTAGACTTTGCACCCTACCTTTGGGGTGAACACACTTCTTTCCATTGTTGTCACTTTTCAATTTCATGCCCACCATGAACTTAAACATTTGGATGTGTTTTCAGGAGGGGTGAAAGGGATTTTCGCCCCTCTCTTGGGGGAAAGTCTTTTTCCGAACTTAACATTTTTTCCCTTTTTAAATTTACATTCACCCCAAAGTGGGGTGAATGGGTTTTTCACCCCACTTTTGGGGTAAACACATTTTTACCATTTTTCAAAAATAAAGACATCTTCACCCCAAGGAAGGGTGATAAAGATTTTCACCCTTCTCTTGGGGTAAAAAGGTTGTTACATCCATTTTTACCTTAATATTTTAAGCACTATTTTTGTTGACGTTCTTTGGGCGATTCCAACTAATTTTTCACACCATTTTCCATAACCAATTTTCCTTGTAACACCCATTATTTCCAAGCATGAAACCCATGAAAAAAAAGAAGAATATTAACACATAAAAATGAATTGCAACACATTATACTAGCCAAAATACTGCAATATTAATTCAATATATTTTCCACTTTACAATAAAAATTATCAATAAAATTTCATCAAAAATTTAATGTGGCATAGTGCAAAACTACCAATATTTCTGGTGGCTCGTGGGGTATCCAACTCGCATGGATGCAAGTGATCCTAGGCCTTTATCCATTGGGCTTTCAGTGGTCCTTCTTATGGGCTACCTTGGTTGGCACTTCTAGTTTGGATATCTTCTTTTACGTATGTTCTACTGCTGCTTTCTCTATTGCGGTGTGCTCCTCTGCTACTTGTTCAACGGCTGTCTATTTCGCTGCTGCCTTCTCTTCTTGTTCCTTCAAACTTTCATAGGTGATTTCATAAACTATAACTACTTCAGCCCAAGCATCTATGGTGAATGGGTAAGGAACACTGAGTGATTCATAAATATACCATAGATTCTGGGTATCCTCCAAGCTAAGGTGCTTAGATCTTTGAGCTAATTCAAACAAGGATAACTCCATGCGAGTGAATTTCTTCATGAGTGACAACACTTGTTCTTCAGTGATTGGCTCTTCCCACCTATCAATTTTTGATGTGTCCTCCACAAAATTCTTCCAGGCTGCTTCTAACTATTCCTTCGGTAGTGGCTCACCCCATTGGTCTATAAAATCTAGGAATCCCATATCAATGAGAGCATCAAAATGAATCATTGAAATAGTATGCTCCCACTCCATTGTGTTAAGGAGTTTCTTACCTTCTCTCACTAGATCTAACCTATGAAAATAGTTGCATAACGTAACCTTGGAGACTCGATCCATATCACTCATGGGGTGAATGTGCATATTAGATTGAGCTAGGGCTTGGATTTTTACTACCAACTCCAAATGTGGCTCTAGCATCTCCTCAATACTATCCACTACCTGTTGGCTCAATTGAATCTGTATTCAGGCCTCATAGAGGTATTGCAGAACTAAAACTACTCTTACCAACTTCTCACAACTTTGAGCCAATCGAAGGTGAGCCTCTTTAATTATCTTCTGAGAGAAGCCCATAGCTTTTGTAGCCTTCTCTTCTAGTTGATTATGTATGGAATCAAGTTGTATCTTCAGTGCCTACACCTACTGCTCCATCATATCCTTTACCTTTTGGTGAGCCCTTGCCTACTAATGCCATTGTTCAATCTCCTTCGTCATCTTCTCCTATTGTGCTCTACTTTCTACCAAAGCTTCTTCAAGCTCAATATTTTCCTCGACATCATAAAATATCTACTTGTAATGCTCACCATGCAAGTAAACTGAGCTCATATCAACTTGGATGTTCCCCATCTTCTCAGTAGGATCAATCTTTGTCAGGTCCTCTATCATAATCTCATAAGCGTAATCGCTTGGCATCATTTCTCCTTGTGGTTTTTGGACTAGGGGAATTATCTTGGTAGTGTGAGCCTCCATAGCAACTGGATCGAAGGTGACTTTCTTGAGTGGCTTAGCTGGAGCAAGTGCCTCTTTTCTCCTATGACTCTTCAGCCACTATGATGAACTGAGATGAGCATGATTAATATTCTCTACATCTAGATTTTTGGGCATCACCTCGATCTCGGCAAGTGCTTGCATCTCCAAAAATGGTGTGAAAGGGAAAAGATCCTATGAACGATCTGGCTCAAAGGAATAAGAGGAAACAAAAATGAGAGGGGGGACCAAAATAGTAGAATGGATGGAAGCGCTAGGCTTAGCTGTAGTTACGCTCACTCTTGGAGGAGCTTGCGTACTTACAGCTATAGTGGAAGTAGTGACAGGAATGGAAGGTGAAGGATGCAAAAATGGATTCGGACCTGACGCAAATGAACTAAAAGAAAGGGAGGTCAAAGAGAGGGGAAGAGAAGAAGGAGCAATAGTGACTTACGGGTGAGAGGTAGGGAGTAAAATGGAAATAGAAGGTATACCAAATGGAGGGGCAATAGATGTAGGAACTAAAGGAAATGAAGTGACAACCACTACTTGCTCTTGAATAGAAGAAGAGGGAAGAGGAGATGTACCTTCGGGTGTGAGCACCATGTGAGTTGATGATGGAGGTGGCTATAAAATAGATTCTTCTTGTTGCTTTTCTACTTCCACCTCGAGATCTACGATCTCCATCTACTGATCCAATGGTTGCTATTGAAATTGGGAAATACTAACTTGAGCAACTAACATCGATGGAGGAGAATTAATAGCAGCTATAGTAACTACAGGAAAAAACAATAGTGGATGAAGAAACAACATCGGTTCTTGGCCTCTTTGTAGCCTTCAAAAAAGGAAGTACTTCTTTTACACTTTGCTTCTCCAAAGGAGGTGCCTCATCTATACTTTGCTTCATTTATTGAGATCTTCTTTTAAAAATAAATTGTTGTTCTTCTTCCTCATGTGTCGCTTCCTCAATTTTCGGGTGCTCTTCTTCAACCACGCTTTCTTCACTATCAAATTTTTGAAAACTTTGAGGTACGACCTTGGAGAAAGTGATAGGTTGATAGATGTCAACAAATTCATCATATGCATAAAAAAATGCTTCATCCATCTTCAACCCATAAGGCAATGTAATTTTTCCATGGTGGACCCTCATAATCCACCAGTTTATGATTTTCTCCTCAGTCCATGTAGGCAGTTGTTCTTTCATCTAGCCAAATAGTCTCGGTGGAGGAATATGATCTCTGTGCACTACGGGGTTATATTCAACCTCTTGCTCATAGAAGTCATGCCATGGTGGAAGTGACATCATGGCTTCAACATGCCACTCCAAATCATGCCCTTCAAAATTATTGTGATTTTCCTGAATATCTGGTCATGGGTAGTAATGAAAATGCTTGGCCTTAATTATTTCTAAAAAATGACCCAATGGATCATATCTCCATCTTTGCGGTAGTTCCACTAGACCCAGGTCTTGGAGAGCCTCTGTGAGTAATCTATTCTGGCCAACCTGGTTCACTTCTATACTACCAAATTTGAAAGGCATCATGCACGTTGTCCTCTTACCATGCCTTGCTCCATATACATCATTCACATAATCATTCTGGTGCACCACCTCCATTGCAAAAACATGCTCAATGGTGAAGTATGGAAGCAGGAATGGCTTACCCATGAAGCCAAAAATTCTTACAACTATACCTTGAGTGAGCAAAAATATATCACCCTTCTCTACTGTGACAACCACTTCTCTTATTATCTGAGGTACCCTTTCACTCTTGCCACAAATCAACTCAATTGCGGGCCCCAAAAATAAGTGATTAAAATTATAGAATGACTCCCTTCTTGATAGAGTGGGAGTCCACATATAAATAGGTAAAACCTTGTTTTCCTCATCAACTTGTTTAATCACAATAAACAAAAAATGTTGATGTAAATGAAAGAAGAAATACCAGATGAGGAAGGATGTATGCTTGAACGAAGTCGCCTCTCCCATATTCATATTTTCCAACTGAATGTGCATTTTTTGATATATGAAATCAGCCCAATCAAAATAAATCGGGTTTGTACCTTCCCTCATCATCGTTGGAGCATAAAACTCCACCTGGGATATACACTACGCAAGCGCCACCTACCACTTGTGAACTATAGAATCCGTAGAGAGACCAACAACCCATGCTAACATCAAAAATATATTTGGGCTCTTAAAATCTGATAGTGGCTTCGATAGATTTGGCAACTACCCTAGCTGTGGCTCTCTAATTAATTGCACCTCCATGAACTGGTGCATTGTCACAGTGGACACATATCTCTCCTCCTATTCATTGATGTGCAGTTTCTTGAAAATCATGTCAGAGGGAGGTTTTAACCCATAGGCAAATGCTTCCCTCACTACGTTGGATGAGATGGAGAAAAGCACCTCCCCATTCACCTTCCAAACAGCCCTGGTAGTCGGGTTATAAAATCGAGCAATCAATTTCACCAACTCTGGGTAAGCATGTACAGGTGTACATAAGTACCAAAATAACTATGCATAATATGACATAGTTAAAGGGCTCTCTGGCATCAATCCTTGCTTAACTACGAATTCCACATCTTGCCAAAGTTTAACAATGCCCTTATTGGTGATTATGTAGTCCCCGACCTCTGCCATGGTGTTAGAGTACGGGTCCAAATCCACATTTTCATTTCTTCGTGCTTTCTTGGACTTCTTCCCACCCTCTACTTTCTTTTTTGACTTCTTGGGCTCTATGACATCCTTCACTTCTACACTTTTCTTGCCCATTGTGTAAATTTTGGCAACCCTGAAAATGCTCTGCAACTTCTGCAACCAAAAAGCTCAAAAATGCACTAGCAAATTTTATTTTTAAAATTTAATCTTTGGATGATTTTACCTATTCTATTTATAGAGCACACCTTCAACTACCACAGTAAATGCGGTGAATTCATCTAGTGAATTCGGGAGGTTGTGCACCTTGGTCCACTCACTCGACACTTTTTCCCATGATTTAATGGTAATCAACCTTTATTTGTCATAATATCTTTTTTGAAATGTGTGCTTTTACCGTGTTATGCCCTCGAACAGTGTGCCCTGACTTCTTGATGTCTGCTTTGAAAAAATAAATCTGCTACAAGTAAGCCAATCAATGCCTTTTGGGAATACCAAGATATCTTCTTCCTCGAAAATGCAAAAACGTGGCTCTTAGAATATCCGAGCGAAAACGCCTTGCTTGGGGCACTCTGAAAACATGAGGAAAATTCTATTGGCACTAAAAAATCATCACATGCCCAAAAATTGTCCAATAGCAAAATTATCCCAACGTTGCACTATGGCTTGCACTCCTTTGCATCCCGAAAGTGCTTTGCACCTACTCAATTACTTTTCATGGTGAAACCCTTCCTTTTAAAATACTCTTTTGCTTTCCTTTTCGCCCCATATTTTTAGAAAAAGCATTGATTTTCTTTTCTTAGAAAATCTTCTAACTTGGAGCTTTAATTTTGCTTTTTCTTTTTGCTTTGCTTTATTTTTGCCCTCCTCCTTTTCTTTTATAATTTTAGATTATTTTTATATATTATTTCAGCACTCACTTAATTGGGTAAAATAATAATTTAAAAATATTTGTTCCAATTGGTGCTCATAAAATCATTTGACCTTTGCTGAAAAAATAATTTAAATGATTTCATTGGAATCTCTTAATGTCCCCTTTTTAAATATTTTCAGGTGAATCTGATGGGAGAAAGAATGGGTGAAAATGACTTTTCTTTTCTTCTCCTTTTATATGTATATTCACTTCAAAGAGAAGCACATGAACTTCACCGTTTAAAATAATCCTTTGTTCACGCGCAGGCTCACAATCTACCTTTGGATGTATGTGCTTTCATCTCAATGAGGGGTGAAAGCGAATTTTACCCCTTACTTGGGGTGAACTTACTTTCATCTCGGTGCTCTCGCACATTCTCTTTTAAAACATGTTTCACCCCAAGATTTCATGCAAAGTTAATTTCTCCCTTTTTCCTATACTCCTTTGATTTTGGCAATAAATCATTTTCAACCTTGGAGCCTTCATATACCTGCTAAAAATATTATAATAAAATAATTAATTTCATTCGAAACTCATAATATGTCCTTGAAAAATCTTTTCAGAAAGAAATTAATTTTAGAGAGAAGAACATTGTAGGGCAAAAGTAATTTTCTTCTAGAGGATAGCCTGATATTTTGTCAGCAGAGTCAACTTCATTCTTCTTTTTTTTTTTACTATAAAGCAATAAAAATACTTGCATAAAATAAAATCTGTACATATTTACATACTTGCACCTTTGATTATATCACTAAAAATAAGCCTTCAGATGAAGGTCATTAACTAGAATCGGAAGATCCCAACCATCCATATCTTGAAGATGATATGCATTCATCGAATTTACCCCTAAAACTTGAAATGGACCTTCCTAGATCACATCAAACTTGTGGTGCTTTCCAGGCTTAGCTTTATTCTCATTCCACTTGAGGACTAGATCTCCAACCTAAAACTTGTATTCTATCATCTTCTTGCCAAACCACTTCTGCATCATTTTAGCATGTTTGATGAAAGCCTCATATGCTTTTTCTCTCTCCTCTTCTAACTACAACAATTGAGCCAACCTTGCACTCATTGGATCAGATTCATCATCTTCATCTTTAAACAATTGCAAGGTCTAGAGAACTGGGAGCTCGATGTGGGTGGGTAAAACTACCTCTTTTCCATACACCAAGGAGTAAGGAGAAGTTTTAATAGATTTCTTAACTGATATATGATCCACCCATAGAGCCTGATTCAACAATAGATGCCAACTCCTTTTGTTGTTGCCAAGTGTTCTTTTTAAGATCCAAAGCAAATTTTTGTTTGTGGATTTGGCTAGACCATTTCCCTATGGGTAATAATTGGAAGAAGTCTTCAGATAAATCCCATACCTGCTTGTAAATTCGATGATCTTTGCCCCAATAAATGGAGTCCTATTATCTATTACAATGACGTCTTGGTAATCAATCCTTCGAGGAAGGAGATGACTATAGCCTGGTCTACTTTCTTGGTCGGAATGGCTTCTGCCCACCTAGTAAAATAATCGGTCATTATCAAGATATATTTATGCTCGATGGAGGAATGAGGATCAATAACTCCAATGAAATCCAAGCCCCACTACTAAAATGGAGCTTCTACCTGGATTGGATGTAAGGGCAGAGATGCTTTCTTATTCCTACCAACATACCTCTGATAATTATCATAACTTTGGCTCACCTTATGTGTATCTGCAAAAAGGGTAGGCCAAAAATACCTAGCTCGAATGATCTTCAAGGCCATAGGCCTTCTTGCATAATGCCCATCGGATAAGCTAAAGTGGAACTCCTCCAAGATTTTTTGCTTTTCAGACTCTTTCACACATCTGAGGAGTACTCCATCTATGTTTTTATGGAATAGCCCACTTGGCAACAGGATGTACTTGAGCACCTGTAGTCTGAATCTTCACCATTGTGAGGCATCAAGATGTGATGGACATCTTCTGGATGTGAAGAATTCGATAAGGTCCTCTATCCAATCATGATCACTTGTTACTTGATTGGCAAGATTACTCTCATCGATAACCTCATCTTGTAATGGAGCTAGTGATCCAGAAGCTACACTTTTGGCCAATTCTTGGTAGAGGGCTTGACCATGAACCAACTTAGTAGGTTGAATCTCCACATCATATTCCTAAATCTTTGAAACCTAACCTACTCTTTTATCACCCATCTCTCCTTGAATGATGAAATTTTTGACATCTAGATGGATAACATAGATGATTGTCTTACTCTGTGAAATAAAATGCTAAAATTTCTTTAAAGATTTCATGACCACATACACCTACTTCTCAATGAAGTTATATTTCTCTTGGTGTGGTGCAATGACTTGACTCAGGAAAGCAATCGGTTTCTCATCCCCATCATCTTGCTTTTGAGTGAGGACAATAACATAACTCTCCTGTTCGCCTACTACGTAAAGGATAAAATATTTTGAATAATCTGGATTAATCAATACTGGCGCTTGGGTGATTCTCTCCTTGATTTCTTGGAATGCCTATCTTCTTACTTCTATCCACTTGAAGTCTGCATTCTTCTTCAGAATTTTAGTCATTGGCTTTACTACCTGAGTGAAATCAGTTATGAATTTTTGAATGAAATTGATCTGGCCAAAGAATGACTATAGATCCTTCTTGTTAACTAGTAGTGGTAATTTCAAGAGAGCCTCAACTCTTGTAGGATCAATCACTAGTCCTTCTTGTGAAATCACATGTCCCAAGAGTTTTCCCTCTTTGATAGTGAAAATGGATTTCTTCGGGTTAATGGAAATTCCAAATTCTTGACACTTTTCGAACACTTGTCTCAGATGAGAGACATGCTCTTCCCTGCGATGTGAGAAAATAGTCATGTCATCAAGGTAAATTACAATAACTCGATTCAACAACTCATCGAAAGTGATATCCATAGCTCTCTGAAATGTGGCACCAACATTGGAAAGACCAAATGATATCCTTTGATAGGTGAAAGTGCCCCACTTTGTAGTAAATGCAGTTTTGTGTTGGTCCTCATCCTTCACCCAGATCTGGTTGTAGCTAGAGAAATCATCAAGCAATGAAAATCTCTATGCTCCAGTGACTACGTGTAGAATTTGATCGATCTGTGGTAGGGGATAGTGATCTTTCAAATATGCTTGGTTCAGATTGTGAAATTCCATGCATAGGTGAATATCTCCATTTTTTTTCAAACTGGAACCAAGTTTGCCACCCATGTTGAGTGCTTGATAGGATAAATTATCTTTGCCTCCAACATTTTTAGTAACTCTGCTTTCATAAGCACTTCAATTTTTGGATTGACAGGTCATTGTTTCTATTAAAAAGGCTTCACCCCTTCTTGCAATTCAATGGTGTGTTGGATCATATTCTTGTCATATCCTTTCAGATCATGGTAGCTCCAAGCGATGATGTCTAGAAACTCATAACATAGATTTTTAATATCCTCAAGCTCCTCTGATGTACAATCTGTTCTAACTTTAATGACCTTATCAGACTCCAACTGCATTTCCTTATACTCCTTTGTCCACCTTGATCTTATGTTTCTCTGCCCTATCATTTTGATCAAACAAGCTCTCAAGTGAAATCAGTCCCCTAGGAATGTGGTTATTCTTCAATTGAATCATTCCTTCCATTTCCTCTTCGACCAGTATTCTTTCTTCTATACTAGCAACTTCCTTAATCAAGAAATTAACTATTTATTCATCACTATCGAACACTTGCCAATAGAGATTTTTGTCGAGGATTGAAGGTCTATAAATTACTCTCACAGTCTTTGGTCTCTTGACCACTTGCTCTATGGGAGAGAAATTAGCACCAAGGGAAGCTAAGATGTCTGCATGTTTGTTCTGCTCCCACAAAATCACTTGAATATTTAGTGTTGTAAAGGACTCAAACAAATCCCATACCTTGTTATGGTAGGCCTTCAAATAGTGTTGCTTTGACACACATTTGTTTGTAGTCTGATTGATGATGAGCTTGAAATCTCCAAATATTTACAACTATTTTATTCCCAACTTTTTAGCTTTCTTCAAACCAAGGCACAATGCTTCATATTCGATGGTATTATTTGTGCAGCTCCAAGTTAACCGATATGAATAGGTTTTTTGTAACCCTAAAGGAGAAACAAGAATAATCCTAGCTCCTACACCATTCTTGCATCTTGCACCATCAAAATATAACTTCCATAATTGATCAAGATCATGGTCTTAGGAATCAAAAACTTTTGCTTCAATCTGTTTGGGTTTAGTTATGGTATAACAACCAATATCGATTTCCACCATTGCATTGAAATCCATCAATGAAAACTCATCTTCCAAGTGGAGCTCACCAAGAGCTTCCTCCATCAAGTCCACTTCTTGCACTTCTTCTGTCATCATATTAACTGCGCCAGTGGGCTTTTCTTCTTCTTCAAGTTTTTCTATATGAAAAGTGGATGGCTTTTCATTATAGATCTAGATTCTTCTTCCCTTAAAAGGAATCTCCAAATGTGAATAATCCAGGGAAAGATATCCTCCTAGCTTTTCTGTGAATTCCCTCGAAAGACACATGCTGAAGTATGGTTCTAAGTCAACTACCACCACTTCTTGGATAACAGTGATCTATGGTATGTTGTGTAGAACAATAGGAATATCTTTAATCACACCCACTATTTTGACTGGGGTCCCATCCAACTGTAAGACACCTGGACTACTCCTTGTGTACTCCATCCCCATGACTTCACATACTACCTTTGGCATGATAGTAGTCACAACACCAGAGTCAATCATACAATTATGCATGATCCACCCTTCCATTCTGAGAGATAAATAGAATGGAGGTGGTCTATTCTTACCAGTGGTAGAGGTTATTAATGTCTATGCTAACACTATCTAGGTGGGTTTTTCTTTTTATCCTTCATAGACTTGAGAGACTCCTACAATAGGTCAACTTGTCCAGGTAACTGTAATGCATCATACAAACTCACCTTTGTAGGGATTTTCTTCATCTCCTCAATAATGTTATAATTAGAAGTACTAGAGCCCTTTTCTTCACTGATTGGCTCATATTTGTTTTGGTATTATTGAGTAGCTTCTACCCTTTGTCACTTGGTCAATGATGGGTACTTGAGGTACTCTTTGGCTTGTTCTTTTGCCTCAGTTTGTACTTGAGTGGTTGTAGGTTATGAATTTGATGCCTTCACTTGCAACTTCTCTTGAGCTTGCTTAGGCAATAGATCCTTCAACAAGATAGAATCTTGTTATTTAGTTGTTGCACTAAGTGCTTTCACTTGTGGTTGTACCTTTTCATCTTGTACCTTTTGTTTAATATGGACTTTCAGAGGCTCCATTTCTACTGGATCAACAGTCACCGACTTCTTTCCAACCCTCGTAAGGACTGAAACTTGCTCCAAGGAAGGGACCATAAAATTATGATCAACTTCTGTTATCATATTGATTTTTCCACCAGCAAAACTTTCTGCTAATATCTGTACATAGTTCAAATGAACCATGCATGTATCTTCACCATGAGGATCATTACAAGTGGAACACCAATATGCCCACTTTGATGTACTAGCTTCTTCATTTGCCAATATAGTTGTATTTCTTTTAGGACCTTTGCTAGTAGTTGGTTGTTCTCTAGTAATTGGTGGTGTTTGAAATCTTCTTGATTGAAAGTCAGCTTCAACTTGCTTCTTAATAGATGTAATTTCATTTGACATTGTCCTCACTATTGAATTGAGTGATTGCATCTCCTATAATATTTTCATGTAGGGATCAGGATTTGAGGGTGTAGGAGGTGCTAGAAAAGGTAGAGGTATTGGTGGAGCAGGTAATGTTGGGAATGGGACTGGGGTTGGTAACTATGGAACAACTGGTGTAGGTAATTATGGAATACTTGGAGCAGGGAGTTGTGGAACTAGAACTGGAGCGATTTGAGGTGGACTTGAGCTCCATGAAGGAATAGGGTACATAGAAGGCATAGGCTATGAAAATGCACTCGAGTACAGATGTTATGGAAGATCAGGAAGAATGGGTATTGTTACCTTTGGAGGTAACTTACCTATGGCAATCAGATCTACCTCGGCCTTTTGCACCTGCGTGTACAAATTTGGAAATGTATTGACATTGGCTTATCGGATAGCCATACCAATGTCAGAGTTGAAGGCTCTAAGATAGTAAAATATGGCTTGCTCATGAGTGGGTCGAAGACCATCAGGGACTCTCTGCCAACTTTGAGTGAACCTGACATTGAAATCCACTATTTCCTCCTATGGATGTCTTTGGATATTTGTAAATTGGTGCAGCAAGGAAAATGGATCAGCTTGCTCATGAAAGTTCTTGATCAACAATTCTACCAATTGGTCCCATGTGGTGATAGTAGCGGGTGGCAAGGATCGATACCAATACAACAACTTCCCTCTGAGTGACAACACAAGTAATCTCACCATAATATCTTCATCTATGATGCCATGGATTATCGCCAAAGAAGCCACATCTTGGATATGCTCGTAAGTAGTCTTACTTGTACCATCATAGGTAGGCAAAGCCTTCAATGTTGCTTGAGGGACTAGATTTTATGCTTGTAGATTCAAAGCTCCTGAGCTATTCCATGTTAGGAACTACCTTGGTGGTTGTGGTTGCTATGGTGGTGGATTTTGAGCCATATTGACTGGTGTGTGAGGTTGAGGAGGTGGGATGCTAGTAGTAGTACTAGCTAGACTTGAAGGAACAAAAAATACACCAACTATCTGTGAAGATGTTGTGACTGATGTATGAGGTGGGGTAACTAATCTAGGGTGTTCTCCTAATTTTTGGGTGTCAAGTTCAAAGAACTCAATGGGGTTTTCAAAATTTTTGGCCTTCGATCTTGTGATCATGAAGTACAACTTTCATCAACTTCACGTTCGAAGGCTTCTAGGTATAGTTGAGTCGCTAGATGTTCTAGCTTAACAATACAAATGTGAACATCAAGACCTTAATATTATTGAAAGTATAACTTTTGAATGTCCCACCGAGCATGCCAAAAACTATTGGTCAAATATCTACCTAAAATATAAACATACATTTGTGCACCCTAGACACGACCAACATTGAAAGGTTGAAGGAAAGAAATGTCCTTCGAGCCAATATCTAGAGAGGGTTGGCTCCCTTACTAATCCTACACCGGTTTGAAGTTTAGAGTTGTAGGAAAGAAATTAGAAATAATGAAAAGAAATGGGAAATATAGCCACAGGCCAAAGGATGTAGGATTGGGGATAGACTAGCAGTAGGAATTCCAATCAAGCATTATAGCAACATAGAATAGAAAGAAGGCAAAATAATCCACTTACAATTTTATAGAGACAACTTCCAAAGTTGCATTCCAGTACTCACTCCCTCACCAGTAGTGCTCAAATCTAGATGCAAAATTTAAACTTAGCATAGATAATAAACATGAATATAAAATAGAAATGCTTAGAGTAGAAAGAAATCACACATAGAAATTTCTTGTAAAATCAGAAGCCAAATTCCTTCTATTTACATAGAAAACTTGAAGAGTTTTTCTGCAGAGTGTCTATCCTCCTTTTTACATTGAAAATGTCTAGTATTTATAGAGGTTTTCACCTCTGTTCATTTAATACATAAAAGACAAAATGTTTATAGATCAGGAACCTTTGTGAAGAAATTCTTCCTTGAAATTCTTGAAAATCTTCCTTCTGTGATAGTGATCCAGATTTTAAGGGAAAATTCTTAGGAAATCAACAAATTTGGGCATCGGTGCATGGAAAACTACAAATATGGTCATTGACTTGATACCTCCATTGTTCCTTGGAAATTTACCCTTGTCCAGAATGTCTTGGAACTCATGAAAATCACTCTATGATATTAAATCCTGTAACCTTTTCAGCATGAAATCAGTAAATGTAGTCACTCTTCACCTCAATCATTAAATTCTCATCATTTGTCTGATCTAGGTACCTTTGAAAAGTCTTCTTTGATGCTTGAAATCAACTTCACCTAATATAGAGTGATGGGTGAAAGTGCTCTATTTAAATTTCTTTACTTCCTTCTTATTCATGCTTCCCGGTGAAGAGGGCACCCATAAAGTAACAATTTTTATAATTTCACTCAATCTACACCTCTGAGTCATGCTTTGCATTACTCCATATAATTTCACCCAATACACAACCCACAACTTAATTCATTTCATCACGTTCATCCCATAACAACAATCTCCCTTGGGTGAAACACCTTTTATGCCTTCATTTTTATTTTTGACACTTTTACCCATTTTCATGTCATTTCATCCTAGGGAGGGGTGAATGGGAGTTTCACCCCTTACTTGGGGTGAAAGCGCTATTGGCGGATTCCTTTAGAAACTCTCTTTTTTTTAACTTTGGAATATACGTTCGCCCCAAGGAGGGGCGAATGGGATTTTTACCCCTCACTTGGGGTGAAACCATTAAAAACTCCTTTCAATATGTGCCACTATGGGGCCCACAACATTCTTCTTTCCCATATGATTTCACCCCAAAGAGGGACGAAAGGTAGTTTTACCCCTCTCTTGGGGTGAAAGAACCTTAACCTTTTAATGTCGTAACTTGGCGCCTTACTGCCTTTGCTTGGCATTCACCCGAAATGAGGGTAAAAAACATTATTGTTTCATGAACGACGCCTTAGTGGGACCCATAGTGCAACACCTCCGAACTCACCATTGCTGGGCTTTCACCCCAAGGAGGGGCGAAAGGGAGTTTCACCCCTCACTTGAGGTGAAAGTCCAGTTGACTTGTCAACGCGCTGATTGGGCGAATCATCCTCCATTTTTAAATGATGTTCACCCCAAAGTGGGGCGAACGTTGCTTTCACCCCACCTTTGGGGTGAACGCACTTCTTTTCATTGTTATCACTCTTCAACTTTGGGCCCACCATGAACTTAAACATTTGGATGTGTTTTCACCCCAAGGAGGGGTGAAAGGGATTTTCACCCCTCACTTGGGGTGAAAGTCATTTTGCCAAACTTAGCATTTCTTTTCCCTTTTTAATTTTACATTCACCCCGAAGTGGGGCGAATGGGTTTGTCACCCCACTTTTGGGGCGAACACATTTTTACCATTCTTTCAAAAACAAAGACGTCTTCGCCCCAAGGAAGGGTGACAAAGATTTTCACCCTTCTCTTGGGGTGAAAAGGTTGTTACATCCACTTTTCCCTTAATATTTTAAGCATTGTTTTTGTTGACGTTCTTCGGGCGATTCCAACCGATTTGTCACACCATTTTCCACAACCAATTTTCCTTGTAACACCCATTATTTCCAAGCACGAAACTCATGAAAAAAAAGAAGAAGATTAACACATAAAAATGAACTGCAACACATTATAGAAAATACTGCAACATTTGCCACTTTTACAATAACACTATCAATCAAAACTTCATCAAAAATTCTAATGTGGCAAGATGCAAAACTGCCAACAGATTTGCTTAATTGTGATTGCAATTTTGGATATTAGGACACTAGAATAGGATTTCTTGATTTTGTAGGGTGTAGTATAGGTTTTAAAATCAACAGAGACAAGATCGAAAGAATTCCCCCAAACCTCAGGAAGCAAACATTCATGACATGAGGACGAACTATGTTGAAGTTGTCTGAATTAGAGATTCTTGAAAATATTAAAATTTTAAAAGAATCACAATCATCTACTTTAGGAAGTGAAAAATCCTTTGAGAAAATATTACAAGAAGAACAAAGTGTTAATTCAACACCACTCTCCCCTAACAAATCTATGTGATCAAGATAATTTAAATGGATTTATAATTGGTGTTGGGAACATATAATGGTAGGATTACATGAAAATCCAAGAAAAGTCAACAATGTGCTTCATCATGGTAAAACTAGTACATCTGTAAAAAATTTCCAATATCCTATTCAATTAAATCAAAATTCTCCCATGGAAGTAATTTCACCTCCTAAATTATCAACTTTCAGGGGAGTTGCATTTGAGAATACTAATCAGTTTCTATTTAAGTTTAATATTATATGCCAAACTTGTAACTACATCAATGACAATCAAAAACTTAAATTATTTCCTTTTACTCTTAAAGACTCAGCCCTACAATGGTTCATGAAATTAGCACCAAATCCAATCTAAACCTGCGATGAAATGGAAAGCAAGTTTTTGGATAAATACCAAAAATATTGTCGAGAAAAGAATCAAAATGATAAATTATCTAGGGTGAAACAAGAGGAAAATGAAACTTTTAATAGATTTTCCCTTGTTAACAAGAGATGTGGAGTAGAACAGGAACTTAAATTCTTGAGAGGGTTACAAAACGAATCAAGAGATGTACTGGATCTACCTCAGGAACAACAACAACAACAAGAAACACAACCTCCACTTTTGGCTCAACTTGTGACTGATCCCAATAATGTTAAATAGGCAACCCCTGTCTATATGGTTGAATCAGAAGATACAGTCATAATAAATGTCATTGGTTATGACAACGTTCAACTGTATTCAAGAAAAAAACTTCTTAAACATATTTCACCTATCATTTTAGAAATGGGAGTTGAAGGGGATAAACATAAAAAATCATCTACACTGAAACAAAAACAAGAAAAATAAAATCTGCCTCAAGATGATTTAATGGAGAAGTTACCATATTTTGAACAATTTGACATATCAAAAATAACATCTTCAAAATTAGATTTGTTAAAGAAATTAGAACATTTTAATGTTACAATTTTAATTTGCAAATTGTTAAATATGTACCTACAAATAATTAGATTGTTCAAGAAATGGGTATTAAGAAACCAATAAAGAAAAAGAAATAAAATCCTAAAACCATACAAGTAGGTGGAAAATTAGTAGACTTGCTTATAGGAAAACTTACTCCACCTAAGTACGGTTATCAAGGAATCCCATGGTTTTTTGAATTAGATAAATGAAATCAAAAGAAACATTTTTTTCTTATTGAGTTTGAATTCCTAACACTTCATATATCTTTGTAAGATGGCATTGAGTTGTTTTAGGTACAAAAGAAAATTCTACAATTGAGTGCAATGGATGAACTCTAGTTGGAGACACTTCACCAAACAAAGATCATTCAACAACAATAAAAATTTTGGCATGATAATCACATTAGAAGCATAAAATATGAACTAGAGGTGTTCAATAGTACAGCCATTCAACTTTCTCCAGTTGATGATTCGAGGAGGATATTAGTGGTGAATGGACATTGTTTACAATTATACCATAAGCCATTACCAAAGGTGGAATTTTCTCAATTTCTGATAGTTACTTGCACATGATAGAAGATGCTTACTCTTTTGATAAAGATTCCAAATGATCATATCTTTGAATCATGAAAAAAAAAAAATTAAAAAAAAAAAATGATGAAAAAAATTTGTAGCATAAAGCATGTCCCACAAACTAAGGATGCATGGGGGCATGCATCAATTTCAGCAAGAAGGAGGAACAATGAATTCAATACTTCATTTTTGAGAAATACAAATGAAATGATGACATAAGAGGATTTTTACTACTCATATGGAAATAAAGGTTGATGTATCATTGTTTTTGTTTTTATGTAGAAAAAATAAAAATGTTGTAATCATGCAAAAAAATATTGATGTACTTTTTGCAAAATAAGGATTGTTCTTATTCAAATAAAATGAGAGACATTCTCTCTCATTGAAGCTCCTAAAAAAAGAAAGAGAAAAAAATTATTGATTGTGAAAATTCTTCATGGACACAATCAAGATAGATGAAGATTAAAAACCAAAAATGGCAACCTCTTCTAATAAAAAATTTAAAAGAAAAAAGAGAAAAAATAAATAATCTCGATTGTGAAAATCCTTTATGGACGCAATCGAGACAGAAGTTGGTTGAAAACTAGAAATGGTGGCCTTTTCTATGCAAAAAAAATAGAAAAAATTGAATAGTTCAATTGTGAAAACCTCTTTGGGGTACTATTGAGTCAAGGCTTATAGGAAAATCAGTTTCTGACATGTTTGCCTTGAAGATTTTTTTGCATTTGTACAATGTCTAATTATTACAGCTATGTACTTTTTAGATTTTAGATACCATAATTGTGCAATTAGAAAATAATCCAAAAATTTGGATGAAATCTCTTTAATAGTAAGGTATGCATTTTCTTTAATTTTACTATTAGTTAGCCTTAGCATTGCATGAATAGTAATTAAATGCTTGGCACACTTATGTGTATAAATGGTAAACTTAAAACCCCTACTAAGTACTCCAAAAAGTTGTTTCGGTATAGCTTTGGTTATGGGAGATTTATATTTGAAAAGGTTGAAAAATAAAATATCTTTTGTAAGTACTCTAATATAAAAATTGGGTAGGCAAATCATACAAACATCTTAGCATAGTTGTGCAAGACTAAATTGTGAAAAAAATAGAGAAAAAATTTATTAAAAAAGAAGCAAAAAATAAAATTTAAACTACACAACTCTCTAGGTCATTTTTTGTGTTCCTACAACACTTTGGCACAAAATAGTGTATTTTGTCTATGTTTCAGAACATTGCAAATATATTCTATCCAGCTTCGAAGCATACAAATATGAAAATAGACTTGTAGATAGAGTTTCAAAATATTACAAGTATGCTATGTCCAACTTTACAACCTATAGGTCTTAAAACCAAGTTACAAGCATAGCTCCAACACATCATAGGTGAAGTGTTTAGGGCACGAGTTAAAATAGCCAATTCATCATCTACAAAAAAAAATATGAAACTAGCTGCACAAACAGGTTTGCAAGAAGAAGAAAAAAAAAACTAAAAAAGAGAGTAAAAATACATGAACAAAGCAAGTTAAAAAAGTAGGTACACAGCAGTTGAGGAGGTCTATCACGCTACTGAAATATTTTGTTACAGATAAACTGGCTTAAGAACACACAAAAAAAACCCTACAGAATAGCCAAAAACTAAAAAAGTCATTTTTAGTGATAGGGTTACTAAAATTACTATTGAAACAGAAGTATATCCACAATCAGAACTTGCAAATTCATCAAAATATATATATATTCTACAGATTTTTTAGACTGAAGGTGAAATGGCAGAAATAAGACACACTGGTAAAAAAGTTGATACACAACATCTACAAAGGTAAAGAACGCTAAAAGTAAAAGTTATTATAGAGGAAATAGTTGAGATAGAATAAATTGAATCTGAAACACAAACCTAGTCACCTTCACCCCCTCCTCTGAGAAGGAGTTTAAGGAAGAGACAACAGGATACAACTGCAACCACTAGGACAACTTCTACACCATCTGAATCCTAAAAAGGGAGAAAGTTAATCATACAAGAAAATGAATATGAAGATGAAGCTGAAGATGTGGTTGTAGAAGATATACCAAATCAGGAGGCAGACTCATTTGTAGAGGACCAATCATTTAAAAAAAAAAATCTAGAATTAATGAGAGAACTTGCACCATTGGAGGCCCTATCCACAATTCTAGATTCTAGTAGGGAGATAGCATAAATTTTGTTGAAATTGGTAGAAGCAGGTTCTAGAGGGAGCAACACACGAGAACATTCTACAATCGCCTCATGGACTCAAATAGACCACTTTGGAGCAAAAATCTAACAATTCTATTTTTGCCATTATTACTACTACAACAAAACAACAACATGAAAAAAGAGTACACCTCTAAATTAAATTGATAAGGGGATCATGGATGTTATAGGGAGTCCACATTAGAGAGAGGATACTCCAGAGGTGGGTCAGCAACAACATTTTCAAAAATCAATTGAAAAAAATATATTTTAGAACTTTCGGGTGCAGCTTCAGAACATTCTACAATTGAATAGGCTTAGCTGTAGAATATCTAGATAGCTCTGGAATGATCAAAAAATGTGCTCGAATATCAAAATGAAGCTCTAGAACAATAGGAGAAGCTAGGCACACTAAAAATTGAAGTCTCTGAAGTTCAATCCACCTCACTACATGTAAGTACGACACTTCATGAGGATAAAAATAAAATATTTACAAGATCTGTTCAATTAGTGCAAACTGTGGAAATAGGAATTCAGGTTGAAATATTATCTGAATATAAAATTCCACCAGTAGTAGTGCATCTGCCAAATATGGTCCCATTAGAAAAGCACAATGAGGATATTGCATGTTATATTACACACTACCAAGATCTTGAGTTCACCTTGCAACACTTAATTATAGAAATTGCATAAACAATAAAAAAATTACAAAAATAGTAAAAAAATGCAAAAATTGTAGCAACAACAAAAATTGCAGAAACAACAAAAATGGCAAAATTTGTAGCATTGATTGTTGAAAGTGCAGAAATTGAAGAATTGCAGGTTGGAAGTGCATAATTACAAAAACTATAAAAACAAAATAAAAAGCAAAATGCAAAAAAATGATAAAATTGCAGGCCAAGAGTCCTGAGGAGCAAAATAATTTATTGTGCATAAATTTGTATTAGCAAGGGATGGTCAAATTAGAGTTCCAGAGCACAATATTTTGACAGAGAGAACCATTATCATGCAAATTAAACCTATTTCAAATTTTCAACAACATTTTTCAAAAATTGCAAAAAAAATTAGATTTTCATCAATTTTAGCAATTTTTAGAAATTTTCAACAAATTTCAGAATTTTTAGATTTTCATCAAATTCAACATTTTTTTAGTAAATTTTTAACAAATTCATAAATTGCAAAAAATTTAGCATTTCAACAATTTTTTTTATTAAGGATGTTGTTCAAAAGGCTAGACCTGAATATTGCTATGGCCTACTAGGATGCATGAGGGCATGCATCAAGATAAGTAGGGGGGATGATAAGGCCATAAAATGACTCATTATCTCAGTATTTTTACACATAAAATTGTCTATTTTTCCTAAAAATACCAAGTATTTTAATATTTATTCATGTTTATGTTGAATTTAACATAGTAAATTGTAGAAAATGACATGTTTCTATTTGGATAGGTTTTATGTAGTTTTTATGGTTATTTTGCATGATTATAGCAGATAAATAGTAGAAATTAAGCATAATGGAAAATGACCATTGAATAAGGTGTTAATGAAATATAATTGGCTAAAAAAATATTAAGTGTTTTCTACCTTAAAGTATGATGTCACACCATAAAATTAGGTTGCAGCTAAAACAGAGTAAGAAAACCTGCTAAAATTGAATCTACAGGCTCAACTCTGGAACATCCAAACAACTTATAGGGCATAAACCTACAAGTTTAAAGGAAAACAAGTTTGAGAACTCAAGTTTGGTTTCAAAATTACTTAGGAGAATGGCACAGAATGAGGAGGGTCCAACAAACCACTTGGGAGTGACTCAGCACCATTCCAAGTCATTCTACATTAAGCACATTTTCACAAAACTGTTGCAGAATTTCCTACACAAAAATAGCATTGAGTTGACTATTCTAAAAATGTGCAAACTATGATATGGAAAGGTGAAACCTTGCACAAGCATCCCTAAAATTATGTTCATGCATCCCATAGCAGTTTGGAAACTCAAAAAGAAGGAAATATCTAATTTCTAACTCATTGTCCAAAAGTTGGCAAAGTCAATCAAAACTGTAGAATTTGCTTAAATTAGTTGTTTGACAGATTTTTAGGAAGGAAATGAGGAGAAAATGTGGATAGATGTAACAAATAAAATCTTACTTAAATATATCCAATTCTCATAATTTTAAGGCATGAAAAAATATACAGCTGCTTGCAAACAGAATTTGTCTTAATTTTGGACTAAGTCTATTGCAGCAACAATAACAAATTTGCAATTAGTTTTCGACAGCACATTATTTTTTAATTTTACCCTTAATTGTAGGTAGAACAAGTTGAGTATTTAATTATAAATACTCCTTGTCTACCCCTTTTGAAAATTTAGAAAAGAAGCAAGGAAATAAAAATACGTATGTGTATATTTGGTACACTATCTTAAACTTGACTATTTTAGTTCTTTGTATACAATTAATTAATTTTGTAGTTTGACTTATTTTCTTCTATATTCTTTCACCTTTCATTGAGCCTAGAGCTTGGGCCAACTCTGAGGATCAGTGGAAGGTGTACTAACTTAATTTTAGAATTTATTTTCTGTATTTTCTGTGTTAATTAATTTTAGTAGTTTTTATTAAATTTATCATTTCTCTGTTTTTGTTGTGTTATTCCCTTGTTTTTATCAGCATGTTATGTTTCATTTTGTTACAACCGACTGGTTACAGTTTATTTCTATAATTGTAATTTTTTTCCTGATATTTAAATTTTGTTTTAGCCTAGTTTTCAATTTTAGCATTTTATCTCTGCAATTTCCAATTTAGCAAATACAGTTTAGTGATTTTCAATTTCAGCATTTTTTATTTTTGAAAATTAGTTAATTTTCCTTTCATGCAAGTGTGGAATTAATGTAATTTTATTTCTGCAAATATTTCTATATTTCATAGAACAATTTAGTGTCCTGGTACCTAAATTACGATTTCAAAATATCTAATGCATACAGCCCTAGGATGCCTCCTTGGATTTAACATATTGAATTAAATTAAATGATGATAAATGATGACACTCATCACTTCTCACACTGATCATAGTAAGACTTATCATCTTTAGGTTTACCTTGTTTGAAGGATCAAAAGTGCAAAGAATAACCTCAAAAGCACAATATTTTTTATGTTGCCCTAGAAACCCTAAAGTGCAAGGATGCTCTTTTGTAGCAATTACCTTCTTATTATGCTCTAAAAAACCTAAATTGTTATGTGTTTCCTCCATCCTTATTCTTTATTATGTTGCTCTTGAAACCTTGAAGTGCAAGGGATAATATATTCATATCTTTTACTCTTATTACTTGGAGAGGATTCTATACTACTTGAGGAAAATGAAGATGATTTACCTGGAATAAACTTGACCTCTTTTGTTGTCTTTATTTTATGATTTCTCTCCACATCTTATTTTGCACCTTTAATTCCTTCTAAACTTGTCAAATTATGTTGTAGATAGGATTTCTTTGCCTCTTCTTTTGGAGTGGAATATCCTTGATCTGATCTAGCTTCTATTATTGTATGATTTCCTTGCTTTATCTTGAAGTTTATCTCATGGCTAGAATTTTTTATCTCTTTCTTCATATTTTTCACTTTGCAAACTCTTTCCATGTGTCTAATCTCATAAAAATTATGGTAAATAAATACGACATTTTTATAATCTACTTGTTGATCTTATTCTCTTGATTCTTATTTTATCTTAATGGATTGTGGCAAAGGTTTTGAAATATCCATAGCAACACATATTCAAGTATATATAGTATGCTTTTGTTCCTTAGTAGTTTGTCCTTCCTTGATGAATTCCCTGAGGGCATTTCCAATATTCTTCAGATTATCCTTATTTATAAGTTGATATGGAAGTCCAAAAAGCCTAACCCATACTAGAAGGTTCTTAATAGTTTCTATCTCAACAAAGAAATTTTCATTCTATGTTATCAAAAAAAGTGCATCTCTTCCCCTAAACCATGGGCCACCAACCATTATTTTTTTCCAAATTTATGAACTAGAAAATATGATGAGAAAAAAACCTTTAGGAAGAAAATTTACAAAGTAATTTGAATTTAATCCACACTTCCACTTGATCCAATTTTGAATCTCCAAAAACCCTGGCCATGATATATGGAATTTACATATTAACCCTCTACTTTTAAGAACCATTATATCATGCTCAATCATTTCATCCTTGATACTCACTTATGGTGTAACATGTGGATCAAACTTGCCATGTATTTGCTCTTTTGATTATCTCCAAATTGATCCTCCATTCTTCCAATTAGGGCATCCTGACTTCCCATTAGGGTTTTCAAATATGACTTTCCTTCCATACTAGTTAATAGGGCTTGCTCTTGATTTACACTCCCTCTTGGCTCACCTTCCATCTTGGCTTGTACGTGCTTCCAGCTTGCACTCTCTCTTGCTCCGCACTAACTCTCGAATTGCACTCCCTCTTGGCTCACAATAGCCCTTGTATCTTTCTTTTCCTGGCGTTCTTTCACTTCAAAATTTTTTTGGAAATAATATTCCATGCATTCATGGTAAGGGTTTGAAGCATTAATACACTCTGAATGAACCCATTGCTCTTTTTCTATGATTGAATCTTGGATTGCACTCCCTCTTAGATTGCACTTCCTCATGGCTCGCATTAGATTTTCTTCAACTAGATCACCTTTGCTTTCTACTTCCTACTCACACTTCCTCCTCACTCCAAGATCACACTTGCACTTGCTTATGGATACACTCACTCTCAACTCATGCTTGCACTCACTTCCAACTACACTCACTGCTACACTAGTAGGACTCTATGTCCTAGCGGTTTTTATGGATGAAAACAAATGGATTTGGATGCAAGAAACAATGAAAAACTAATAGAATCACCTTTGAAACTGAATCACCTTTGCACTGGAAGGGTAACCTGTCCAATGGATATTAAATATAATTGTTCTTATTTTTCTGATGGATGAGTGTTTGCACTCCATTGAATAAATTTTTATACCTATGTTTTAGTTATCAGTGAAAGGACATAATGGTCCATATAAATTTATGCATGATTAATAGTGATAATGGTTAGGATTAAGGAATCCTAACATGCCACCCTCCTTAAAAGGAGATTTGTCCTCAAATAAGATAGTGAGGAGCTTTATCCCTTGTTTTCCAAGTAGCATTTGTTCAAGTTCTTGCACTATTTTAATGTCATATTTTCGTAAGCAGGGATATTGTGAAGGTTGAAGTGTTGGTGGGGGATAGGTAGGAATAATAGTAGGATTAGAATGACGGTAGGGGGTAACCCTTTTTGTGCCTCCTTGGTGGCATGGATAGAAAATAGGTGGGCAACCATTTCCTTGCTTCCTTTGTGAATAATTTTCTCCATTCGATGAGAACTTACTATTGGAGAAGCACCTGATTTTAATCCCTTAAGAGTATATGTTTGATATTTTATTGTGAATTCCATTCATTCCTCAAAATATCATTGTATTGTCTCGAGTGTTCATAGCCATTGTACTTCTAAGACAATATCACATCCTCCTAATGGAATGGCATACATGTCATTTTTCATGTTGTAATCCCCCATGGTGAGCTTAATATTTTGGCATTTTTCCTTACAGGCGATCCTTCCCCCATTACCAATCATGACTTCAAAACTATTACAAGGATGTATAAAGCAGTTATCTTGTTTTGTTACATGTGGGTCGATGAAATTATGGGTACTGCTAAAGTCAATAAGCACAATAAGGTTTTGTTTTTTGAAGGATATTGGGACTTTCATATTTTGGGGAGAGGAATTACTGGTGAGGGCATTGAAAGAAATTTCTAGTGGACCTTTAGCGCTATCATCAATTGTATCTGTCACTACTTCTACCTTAATTTCATCTTCATTTTTGGTTGAACTACAAGGAATAGTTACATCCATAACATATAATTTAGGTGTAATACATTTATGATTGGGTACAAATTTCTCATCGCAATGATAAAAAGGCCTTTTTCTCTTCTTTCCTTCATTTCCTTGGGGTTGATACGTTTAATTGGTAAGATTCGATTAAGTTTTGGGGTGGTGTAAGTATTTTGTGATTCCCCCTTAGATGGTTTTCCTAGTCGATTGAATTTGTCTTCCGCCATTTGGGCTAATCCAATGGTTTGCATCATGGTAGTGGGATTGAACATTTATACTTCTAATCAAATTTCTTCTTTTAATACACTGATGAAACAACTTTGAAAGAATGAGGCAAATAACCCTGATGTAAGATTGGACAATTTTTCAATTTGAGCTTCGTAATCATGCATTGAAGTGGTTTTGTGGATCTTGGTAAGGGCTCTCATGAAATATTCAAATTTACTAGGGCCAAATCGTACTACTAGATTTTTTGTAAATTCTAGCCATGTAGGGGTGCCATTAGTCTTTTCGTACCACTGGTACCATTGGGTGATGATATTCTCAAGGTGGAAGGATGCAATGTGAACCTTTTGTGCCTCAAGGATCTGGTAGAGGGAGAAGTATTGGTTGGCTCGATAAATCCAGTTAGTGGGGTCACCTCCTTCAAATTTGGGAAAATCCAATTTAGTAGTTCTAGGCAAGATGGAATTTTGTGGCCCCCCAAGTGGTGCTTGGTGTGTTGGTCCTCCGGTAGATTGGCTAGCTTGGACTAGTGCCATATTTTGTTGTATTAAATCGATGGAGTGGTTATAGGTGTCGATTTTTAAATCCATTGTTGATATTTTGTTATCATATTCCTCCCTTCGTATAGTATTGTTTGTAATTTTGTCCTTCCATTGGCGGAACTCCTCCCTTCGTATAGTACTATTTGTAATTTCATCCTTCCAGTGGTGAAACTCCTGGACGAATTCCTTGAAGGTAATGTCCTGTGATCTCCTACCATCAACCATTTTAGGGCTAGTTTGCAAAATGTAAGTCTTCTTTGGTAAGTGGAATTAAGTTTTGAAAATTTTTGCAAAAATTATGTAATTTAGTTAAAAAAATTTCCAAAAATTTATGTAATTTTTGTCAAAATTTGACAAATTTTTGCCAAAAGTTGGTTTATCAACTATTTGGACCTTAACGATCAATAATTTTGAATTTGAATTCACTTTTTTGGTGGGAGAAAGGTCGACCATGGGAGCGACAAGGAGTGCAGAGCATGAGGGGAAGCGAGGAGCAGAGTCAATGACAAGCAGCACAAGACACGAAGTGGGGGAGCAGGTAAGGATGAGCGACGATGGCGAGCTATCAAACGAGGGCTAGTATCGTGCATGTGTTATTATTGGGTGGTAGTCACAACCACCTTATGTAGTAGGAAATATTTTAAACCACATTAAATGCTACGGCCTAATAGATGTGGAATTATTATCCCTTATTTTTTAAACACAACTTTACCCTAAGATTTTTTGGTATCACTAAAATTGAATTTTGGTACCAAAAAATAATAAAACTTTAGCTTATTTTTAATTTTTATTATTCAGCTCATCAAATTTTTGAATTATCTACTGGAAAATCATATTGTGTCATAGATCGATTTTTTCGTCATTTTTTGACTACTTCAATCTAGTGATGATTGCAACGTAAAAGGAGTTTGGAAAAAAATTGAGGTTCCTTGAGCCTGTTCTTCGCTAGATATGTTCTAGAATTAGTTAACCTTCATAGTTTTGGTCACCGGTGTTCACAATGGGTCTGCTAGTGCTTGTGATCTTTGTAGTCTGTCGATTGTGCGTATCTGTGATGGTTTTTGGGCATAGAATGCTATTTTTGGTTTATGATATGAGTGGTGTTTAATGAGTAAACAGTAGTGGTAAAGATAATATTAATGAATAGATGTTGGGGATGGTAGAAAGAATGATGGGGGAGATGTAGATGATTTTGCACACCTTATACACCAGTTTCCAATGAGTGAGTGGTGATGAGGCACAGGAATGGAATGGCTCTGATACTAGATGGTAGGACTCTATGTCCTAGTGGTTTTTATGGATGAAAACAAATGGATTTGGATGCAAGAAATAATGAAAAACTAATAGAATCACCTTTGAAACTAAATCACCTTTGCACTAGAAGGGTAACCTATCCAATGGATATTAAATATAATTGTTCTTATTTTCTTATGGATGAGTGTTTACACCCAATTGAATGAAATTATATACCTATGCTATAGTTGTGAGTGAAAGGACACAATGGTCCATATAAAGTTATGCATGATTAATAGTGATAATGGTTAGGATTAAGGAATCCTAACATACACTCACTCTCAATTACACTCATTTTTGCACTCACTCCTACCTTGTGCTTGCACTCATAGTTGCACTCCCTCTTGATTTGTACTCACTCACTGCTACCCTCCCTCCCAGCTCCACTCCATCCTGGATTGCACTTGCTTATTGTTGCCCTCCCTTTTGGATCACACCCATTGTTTCCCTCCCTCTTGAATCATGCTCGCACTCACTATCACACTCCCTCCCAACTCACACTCACACTTACTGCTACACTCGTTGTTGCACTCCCTCCCACCAAATAAAATTCTATTAAATATAATATTTTTTGCTATATTTTGGTATCATTCACCAGTTATTTTTTTTTTGAGCTTCAGATAATATTTTCCTATGATAATAATCTTTGGCTGCTATGTCCTACTTCTCACAAAGAAGTTTTACCTTTAGCTCAGTCCATTTGCCCTTCAGCTCAATCGCTAGAACCTTTACTAGTGATGATTTTGTTTTGATTGTTTCTCATTTTGTGGTATTTTTTACTTCATGTCTACCATGGCCACCCCCATGCACTATGATATCATCTCTCATCAAGCCTTCAATGCAACCCCATCACTATTGGTAACCCCTCCACCCACTTATCACTCCGTCAACATTCTATTTGATTATGGATCTACCTAAATCATGCTACTAGATGACTTCTTATCAATATCTATATGTGCATCATCTAGATAGAGCAATACAACATTTTTACCCTGCCTTTGTCTCCAACAGCCAAGTCAACTTGGCTTTGTTTCCATAGATAGTCAATGTATACCACATGTTGAGTGGTATTTTCACCCAGTTGTGAAAGTACACTCTCCTTTAGGATTTGGGTTCCAAATCCCCTCTTGCAAAGAAGTTAAACAAACAACTTCTCCAAGGTCTCCATTGTATTAGCATTTGCATATGTGTATTAGTAATCTCAAATAAAGATATTCAATTTAAATGCTTGGAACACCTTAGTGATTGCAAGTAACTGTAAACAAGGGGCAATGTTGGTTTATTTCACCATGAAACTTTAGTGATTGTTCATTGTTTTTTTTGATTTTGAAATTTTTTAAATGTTTATTTTAATGCCTGAAAATAAGTTAAAATTTCTGGAAAAAATAAAATGCAGAAAAATGAAAATGAAATGCGAAAACTGAAAAATAAAATGCATTCAAGTATGATGCTATCCTATTTCGACAAAACCGAAGATGTGAGGTCTCCATGCATGCAACCTAACCTATTGGACTTGCAAAACAAGCACAATCCCCATAGACTAAGTGCTGGTTCCTAGGGTACGAAATAAAATTCAGATTTCAAATATTCGCCTAATGTAACCCAAAAAAATGGCATTAACATTATCTATAAATTCGAAATCTGAAAAAATGAAAGAATAAACATTAAATCCATAGCATGCAAAGAAAATCTCCTTCTTTCTTGCCCACAAGATGCAAATTTCTGAAGACTTCTGCATTAAAAATATGTCATTTTACAATAGCAGAATTTTTGGTTTTCCCAAACCAGTCCATGGAAGAAAAACGACTCAAACAGGTCCAGAATGGCCTCATCGCCTTCAAGTCTGCAACTCTGCTCGCAGCAATTTCCAACCCATGTCCATGAAGAAGAAAAACCAGTCTACGAAAGAAAAACAGCCCAACTAGGTCCAGAATGGCTATCTTGCCTTCAAACCTGCAACGCTACTTGCAACAGTTTTCCACCCCTTCTGGCCTCTTTGAATGGCGTATTTAAACTTGTGAAAAAATTGTTTCTCCTTCCATGACGGTTCGTTTCATTTTCCAATGGCTGTTCGTTTCACCTTCCCTCTTCGTTTCACTTCCTGTGCATGCGTGGTTTCCAAGAAACTTTTCGTTTCTATTTTGTGGCCCTTCGTTTCATTTTCTCCACATGGGCTTGCGTCCGTTTCCTTCCGTGTGTAACGACCATCTTAAATGATTTCCAATCATTAAATATTCCTTATGTAACGCTTTGTCTTATTTACTAGATTTTGTCCTTATGTCCACGTCACTATGCAGGTCTGTTACCTTGGCGAAAATGGAACATGTCACGATATCGCGACACTTCTTGTTTCTCTATTTGCCTGCCCCTTTTGAATCGTGAAAATGTAACATGTCACGATATCGCGACACTTTTGGCCCCTTCCGTCTTTTGTTGCTTTTAGTCGTGAAAATGCAACATGTCGCGATATCGCGACACTTTTCTTTCTCTTGCCGTGAAAATGCAACATGTCGCGATATCGCGACACTTTTTCTTCTTTTGGCCACAAAAATGCAACATGTCGCGATATCGTGACACTTTTTCTCTTTTGGCCGCGATGATGCAACATGTCGCGATATCGTGACACTTTTTCTCTTTTGGCCGCGATGGTGCAACATGTCACGATATCGCGACACTTTTTCTCTTTTGGCCGCGATGATGCAACATGTCACGATATCGTGACACTTTTTCTTTTTGGCCGCGATGGTGCAACATGTCGCGATATCGTGACACTTTTTCTCTTTTGGCCGCGATGGTGCAACATGTCACGATATCGCGACACTTTTCTCTTTTGGCCGCGATGGTGCAACATGTCGCGATATCGCGACACTTTTTCTCTTTTGGCTACGATGGTGCAACATGTCGCGATATCGCGACACTTTTTCTCTTTTGGCCGCGATGGTGCAACATGTCACGATATCGTGACACTTTTTCTCTTTTGGCCTCTCCCTTTGCTTTGGACGAATGCAACATGTCGCGATATCGCGACACTTTTTCTCCTTGTGGTGTTTTGCTTTTTCTTTGATCTTTAGCATATGGGCCACTTCGGTCTTCTTGGAACACATGCAAAAAAGGTGGGTCCCCAATTTTGGGGTACGTTGTGGATCAGCCACAACAAATGGCGACTCTGCTGGAAAATGCTCCCGAGCATTTCGGTGAGAACTCAACCTGAAAACACACAGACTCAAATACAAGCGTCAGCAAATATCCCAAGAATGAAACTAGACGAGAAATACATGAAGCATTAGAATTATTAAGCATCAGCTCGGTGTGTGCAATGTGCTTCATTCCCTATCGTTTGAAACTCGTTCAACTTTCCATTGTCAGTTTCACTTATGATTCGTATGCAAGGCTATGAATGATTTGTGCAGGATTTGATGTATGACAACTATGTTAGAGATATAACAACCTGCTTTGCAAAGGCTCAGACTTTCTAGTATCATGAACAAACATATTAAAACTGTCAAACCCTCTTAGGACCAAATATATGTATACTGAATTAATTTACTAGATCCCAAAGTTGGTTATGTGTCACTACCATCTTGAACCCATGTGCAAGTGTAAGTGAAATCGGAGCTTTGGGGAATAGGATTCCCAACCTAAGCGAGATGGGAATTTAACCCTATCCTTACTACTCTGATTCGTAATTCATTACCTCATATTGAACAAAATGATTTAACCTTGTTATGGATGAAACTGTCAGGCTAGCCTGTCCGTTTGAGCAGTCAGTGGTCTTGCTTTTAGACAAGACATGTTGCCACGCATGAGCATACTCCACTGCCAGCCAGGCGTCTATAGCCCCGATGGAGATTAACCCCATAATCCATGGTTTGGCTTTACTTTTGATTTCTTGGACCTTGGGGATGACTACCCATCCTTGCAAGGGACATGTAGTACGATCCTTCCAATCCAATATTAATAAAGAAATGAAAAATATTTTCTTTGGAATTTCAAGTTCTTGAGTGGGCAAAATAGAAGCTTTGGGGAATCGAATTCTCAACCTAAGCGAGATGAGAATTAGACCCTATCCTTACTACTCCATGAAGGTCAAATCGAGTTTTTTGGGGAGTTGGATCCTCAACCTAAGTTCGATGAGGATTTAACCCTATCCTTACTACTCTGATTTTAGGCTTTAAGCACTATGGGAGTGGTAAAAACCACTGTTTTAAGGATTATGTTGCATAATAGGACAGACACGAAATACTCCTTTCGCCTCACCTTTTCTTCCAAGTATGGTTTTGACCATTTTGCTCAAGATCCTCTTTAAAATATGCAGAACGTGCTTGGTTCAAGATAGTTCGGGCATCAGTTCCCAACCTTAGGATCCTTTTAATATATGTTATGTAATAACCCTAAGAGGATTCGACACCTTTTCAATGATTGTACATGAAATGAAGATGCAACTGAGATGAAATGTATATGCAATGCGGAATGTACATGAGATATGAATGCATTGCTCCTTTTGAAATGCGGATGGAGTATACCACCTACTTTGCCATAATTTATAAAACTGACAACTTCATGCATCACAAGTTCCAAACGATATTCTTTAATGTGTTTGCGATATTCGTGGAGCTTTCTGCAATACAATTCCGATGTTTCATATTCTCCTAGTCTTAGTCAACATTCATAAGGACCTAAGTTAACAAACCAAAAGTGTCCAAAGGACCAACACACAAAACTTAAAACCAAAATGAGATCCAATCCAAAACCAAAACACGAAAACCAAAAGTATATACAAATGTACAAAAAGTTTGGATTATCATTTTCCCGGATCCCAAACCTGATTAGAATTCTTTAAAAGACATATGACGTGATACGCATACCAAGTTTTGCAGGAATCCAACAAAAACAAGATCAAACCAAACAAAGAAACAAACTTCCACTTGCCCCTCTCACCATACCAATTTGATTTAGTTTCATTAATAATCCTATGGTGGAGTTTCAAGTTTTCAAATTGATTAGACAATGATTGATATTCAATTCCTTTATGTCTATTCTTTAAGATGTCCATTCCGCACTTTGATTCATGGTGTAGAAATAAGCTTTCATTTTCATTCAATAAAGCCATAACATTAATAATATTTGAATCAAACCATTCATTAGGCAAACCTTCATTCGAATTTTGCATGGTGAAACCAAAAAGATGAGATTTTACCTTTGGCATGTTTTCATTTGACCTTACTTGAAGAGGATTTGAAAATTCCTCTTTTCTCTCATGACATTCATCATCATGTAGCACTTGTTCTTTCTCCATGACTCGTTTATCAAAGGCACCAAACTTAGGTACCCAATTGAAAATATGCCCATCCCTTTCAAACCATAAGTCTTGTCTATCTAGGGGTGGGTTAACTAACACATTTCCGTGATCAATCACTTGGGTTGTTTTGGGTAACGTGAGATTTTCAATTGGATCATCAATGATATCAAACCCAAATGATTTAGGTTTTGTAATTTTCTCATTTTGAAATGGCATAATCATTGTAGCACAAGTAAGTGGATCAAGATTTTCAATTTCTTTTCCTTCAAAGGAATCTAAAGCAAATGACTCTCTTTCTTGATTCATGGTTGTAGAATCCTTATCATGTTCCAAAATTTGATGAGATTCGAATTCCTCTTCCAAAACTTTCTCAAATTGTACAGGATTTATAGTATCCTCATGTGAGGAAGCAATTGAGTTATCCTGCATATTAATTGACACAACAAGTTTATTAGAAGATTTAGATTGATAATATTCTTCCCATTTCTTCCACGAATCATAGTAATCATCCTCCAAGTTCAAGTCGTGACGCTCAAGTACTTCTTCTTCATCTTCTGATTCATCAACATGTTTCTCATCCAATTCATCTTCACCTTCCATAGATGGTCCAGTTATTTCCAAAAGTGGGTTATTTCTTGAATTCAAATTGGTAAAGCTATCATAATCCAAATTTGTAACCCATGATTCAATTTTATCACAATTTGGAAGGTGTGGATCCTCTTGGTCATCACTCTCTTGACGATATAGAGTTTCCACCACCAAAATGTTGTCCTCTCCTTGTTGATGTTGGGGTGGACCCTTATTTGGCACAAGTTCCAAATCATCCACTTGAGCTTGGAGACAATGGGTATACCTAGCAATTTTGGGACAATTCCTTTCATTATGCTCCTTTGTATTATGCAATCTACACCCCTTTTCCCATGCAAAATCAGAAATATTAAGAATGGAACTAGAGTGACTTGGTCCTGCAGAAGTATCTATTCGATTAGCAATAGGGGAAGGCACACCCCCATTGTTTGGCTTCGTATTCCACTGTCTCCCTCTATTGTTGAAATTTTGATTTGGGTGAGGGGCATGGGATTCATACTTCTATTTTTGAACCAAATCATTACTCAATTTGTGAACTATCTTTTTGAGCTCTTCAACCTCTGAATAAATCTCTTTTGGTTGAGCTATGTTATTGCTAGTTCCAATAGGATTTGCGTAATTGGTGAGATCTTGACTTAACATTTGAGTTGGATTTTGAGCCACTTGATTTGCGTAGGGATTCACACTTTGAATCGAAATTGGATTGGGTGCGTAAGCGGGTGTTGATGAATATGGTTGTTGATAAGGCAAAGCATTTATGCCCGATATTTGTGGTGCCATGATCTGATTCATCATAGGAGCTTGACCATATGGACCATATTGTCCTACCATAGGCATCTAGGAAAACCCATAACCCCGTGGTGTCATTTGTTGTTCAATGGTCATAGCTTCATTGTAGGCTAGAGCAAGCATGGTAACTTGAGGATTTCGCCTTGCAAACATTGTCGTCATAGGATCCAATGCCCCAAAATATATTTGCAAAGCTACTGTGGGATCAATGGCAAAATGTCGAATTGCTCTATTATAGCACTTCTGAAATCTCTGATTAAAAGTTCGGATTGGCTCACCCTGGCCTCTTTTGCATGTAATGAACTGATTATAGATGATTGTGGGATCTAATGGTGACCTGAATTGGTTGACAAAAGCATTCTCCATTTGCGTCCATGACGTAATGGAACCAGTAGGTAAGCAAATATACCATTCGTAGGCCACTTGGTCTAGGCTCATGGGGAAGAGTCTACAAGCCACATCTTCATGTTGAACTTGCAATCTTATCAAAACATCCCTATAGGCCTGAATATGTTCTTCTGCGGTCCTTGGGCCATCCGGTTTGTATTTGGGCAAAAATATCTCTATATTCTTAGGGATCTCGTGAATATCCCCTGCAATATTCAAAGGAATGTTATTGGCTCCGTACCAAGGAGGTGGTGGAGGTTGGGCCATTTGATTCAAAATCGATGATGATAACCCTACAAGAACCGTGGAAATGGTACTGATAATTGGTACACTAGTGGCAAATGACACCACCGGTGCAAGTCCGCTAGATGCGCTCGAAATAGAAGGATCTTCTGTAACAAGAATATCTGGTGGGACCACAATTTGCTCGGTTTTATTCCTTGGATTCCTATGAGTGAGTGAGAGGCTTTGGAATATGGTTTCCTCGGTTGTTTTGGACCTAGTTGCGATGCGATGCGGTGGGTCCAGCTTGTAAATGAAACTACCCTACAAAACCTGACAAAACTCTCAATACCTCAAAGAAAACCTGCGACACACAGAAAATCCTGCAATTAATGAAATTCAAAGAATAACTTCAAAATCAATTTGTTAGTCATGAATGAAAGAAGGAACCATGACAAAGCAGTATTCTAAAAATGTAAATTAGTTTCTGATTCACCAGATCGCATATGCGCAAGTGAAGAGCATACTCCTAGTGTTGTAGGCTTTCTGATTCACAAGATCGCATTACACGCAAGTGAAGAGCATAATACCGACAACAAATACATTTTTAGACAAAAATAATTCCTTACAAATAAGCATGAAATGACTAGCAAATATCAAACATGTAACGTATGAATAATCATGTTAGCATCAACCAAGAGATGTATCCATTAAAATCAAATGAAAGTAATTGCATGGAGACAACCTCGTTAGTCAAGACCAATTTTTTTTTTTTAAATCAAATCAAAACACATTATTCCTGTATGAACAATCAAAAAGCGTTAGAACAATGCATAGCAATTCATGTCCTCCTTTTAACACTACAAGGTTGTATTGTTAAAAGAGGGCTAAAGATAATAATCAATAGGGCATGAAATATTCAAAATTTAAATCCCTATAGCATTTAAATCACTCTGAAATAAAACAATTCAGGCCCTCCTTCTAGCGCCAATATGTTGAGTGGTATTTTCACCCAATTGTGAAAGTACACTCTCCTTTAGGATTTGGGTTCCAAATCCCCTCTTGCAAAGAAGTTAAACAAACAACTTCTCCAAGGTCTCCATTGTATTAGCATTTGCATATGTGTATTAGTAATCTCAAATAAAGATATTCAATTTAAATGCTTGGAACACCTTAGTGATTGCAAGTAACTGTAAACAAGGGGCAATGTTGGTTTATTTCACCATGAAACTTTAGTGATTGTTCATTGTTTTTTTTGGATTTTGAAAATTTTTAAATGTTTATTTTAATGCCTGAAAGTTAAAATTTCTGGAAAAAATAAAATGCAAAAAAATGAAAATGAAATGCAAAAACTGAAAATAAAATGCATTCAGTATGATGCTATCCTATTTCGACAAAACCGAAGATGTGAGGTTTCCATGCATGCAACCTAACCTATTGGACTTGCAAAACAAGCACAATCCCCATAGACTAAGTGTTGGTTCCTAGGGTACGAAATAAAATTCAGATTTCAAATATTCGCCTAATGTAACCCAAAAAAATGGCATTAACATTATCTATAAATTCGAAATCTGAAAAAATGAAAGAATAAACATTAAATCCATAGCATGCAAAGAAAATCTCCTTCTTTCTTGCCCACAAGATGCAAATTTTTGAAGACTATGCTAATACAACGGAGACCTTGGAGAAGTTGTTTGTTTAACTTCTTTGCAAGAGGGGATTTGGAACCCAAATCCTAAAGGAGAGTGTACTTTCACAACTGGGTGAAAATACCACTCAACACCACATAACCCTAATTTGCTCTTTTGGACTATGACCACCTTTTCACAACTATTCTTCTTTGTTGTTATTCTATGTTTTTGGTCTGATCCGCTTGAAGATCACATGTAGGGAGGCCTCTGTATTTATTCTATCCAATCTATTATTTTACTCAACTATTATAGATATAAGGTTTGTTTACCTCAAACTCACATTTTAACTAGCATTGTTCTCGATCTATAGCATGTGGCTATCACTATTCACTATTCTTTCCCTTTGTCTCAATTTTCATCGATGAACAACTACCTTGATGTTTCTCTACTATCTTCTTTGCCACCATTATACCAATAATTTCTCATATTTTTGTGGATTTTTTGAGTCATTTTTGTTATGGTTTTTTTATTGTGTTTAGCATTGTCACCTATTTGTGCCCTACACAAGATCTACTATGCTCTACCAGTCTTCATTGCTATTGAGAATAATTTTTGCCTATGCATGTCAGTTCACAACAGCTTGAAGTAGAAAATCCTATTTGAAGATCATAGATGAATCTATGCCTTACATTTCCACATTTTTACCTTACCTTCATGCACAATAATTTCTTAGCATTCCCATATTGGTGCATACCTCTTTTGAGGATTTCAAATAAGTGCATACATTCATTTTTTTGGGGGGAAATTCCTTCTGAGCCCAGCCTTTAGGCCTTAAATTTTTCATTTTTATATTAAAAATAAAGGGCCTTGTTTCCCTTTGGCCCATGCATGCATTTTTTTTCCACTACACGGCTCTACCCACTCCCCTCTCTCCCTTTCCCCCATTTTTCATTCATGCATCCACATGACACATGGCCCCCGTCCCCTTCTTCCCTTTGTGTGCATTCCCCCCACACTTCCCCCCTATATTTTATTTCATGCATGCACATGCCTAATACAACACACCTCCTTTCAAACGCAAAAGGAGAATATTTTATTTTATTATATCCCTGTCTTATTAGATATTTGTTTTGTTATATATTAAAAAAAATTATGGGAACCATATTTAAAAACAAAAGAATATACTTGTATATTCTAACATCTTCTAGAGCTTATTCCTGTTCAACTTGTAGTAGGCCATATATTCCCTTCTCTTTGCTAATTTATAAGTGTCTCTATTTTTTTGCAAATCAATGCATCATATCAACTACTAATATAGGCTTATTTATAGTCATTAGAAAGTTTTTTCTGCATTAAATGGGATTTAGAAGCATAATTAAGTTTTGTAAAGTTCTACTCTGATTTGTGGTGCATCAAAATTTCACTTGCCTAAAGTACTCTCAACAACCCTTACTGCAATATGGAGTGCATTTTCGGTCATACCCAACACTCCTTCAATCCACCTTCATCATCAGAGGCTATTTTGGAAGTAAACTATCCTCCAAACCATGGCCCTTGCATACAAGTACTCCTACAGAGAGTTATCTTTGGAGATATTCATGACTATGACCCTTCTTTATGTGATCAATAGGCATCATATGGGTACTCCAATAGATGAAGTCATAATTATCTCTTCCTTCACAAGACCATGGCCCTTTTAAGTGATCATCAAGCATCACATGGGTACTCCTACAATCAAAATTATTTTTTCCCCTAGCGGCTTGTCTCTCTTAATGGATTTCAGTATTTCAACTTTTCAGCTTGCTTCTTATCTTCACATGCAACACTTGTCAATATTCTCAAACAACACCACATCAAGCACATCACATAGCTTTTGCATCAACTTCTATATTTCTTCCTTCTATTTTGTAAAATCATTATATTCTAATACTTCTTTTTTCCTTTTTTTAAGCGAAAAACCCCTTGTGGGGCCGCCTTGGTCTGAGATACCATGAACAGGGGGTTCTACACTATCAAATTCACCTGGGAGTCGCACCCATCCCTGCTCGCACCAACATTATCAATTGGATTTTGGGTACCCAATTTAGCTTTTTGGTAGGGTAGAGATTCGAACCTGTGACCTCCCTTAGAGGATTGCCCTCTCCTCGCCAACTCACCTACAACACCTGGGTTATTCTAGTGCTTCTATAGTGGGGAGAAATGATGAGGATTAATTATTGAATAAAAATATATTAAATAATATTTAAATAATCTTCTAGAAAGCACATGAGAAGCATTAATTACAACAACCTTCTAGATGCATCCGTAAGGTTGTTTTTCATATGACTTCTCATGGTTTTGGTCTCATAGTTTTATCTAAAACATGGTTACGTAATAGTCACCTAGTGCCTATAAATATGTATTCTTGTTCAAAGGCAATTCAATCAAAATTTATTTTTCACATTAGGTCAACATCATAGGTTTGAGGTATCTTGACTAGAGTTTCCAAGTCTTATCTGCCAAATATCAGTCCATCAATTACTAGTTGTCACTCTATCATTTGCCAATTATCCTATAGGAACTATTGGTTGGACACAATTATCTTCTTCTTTAGTAACTGTGTTACCCTTCTATAGTATTTCTAGAAATATTTTTCTATAGTATTGGGCAACAACTTAACCAAAAAATATAGATATGCTCAACAAGAAAAAAATATTCATTTAGCATTTATTTTCTAAATAAAACACATAATTACTCACATTAAAACAAATAAGTAACATCTTATTTCTATTCTTATTCAAACAAAATTTATTTATTCATACATAGGTAAAACATACTTATAAATTTTTAATAGGTAATAAAAGATAAATAGTTTAGGGTTATATTAAGACAAAAATGATAGAAATGGTAGTTAATATTAAATCCCATTATTTTACCCCCAACTAAACATGGTGCATTGTCCCCATGCAACCAAAACTGAGTAAAATTGTTTCATGGTTACTTGTTGTCTGTGACAAGTCCTTTGAAATAGGTATTTTTTATCTTTTTATATTTTGCTTATTTTGTTAGATCATAATGAAGAGCAAAAAGGTTTCGATATTTTAAATCTAGAAAAATAGTAAATACAGAAAGGAAAAAAAAATAAGATAACGTATACACACATAACACAATATTTTACCTAGGAAACCCTTACAAGAAAAAACCCAACATAGTTTATCTCCTTATTGTATAAATGTAACCATATCCAATGCAATAATGTTCATATCTCATCTTACTCAAAATCCTAATGCAAGTGCAATTAAATAACAATAGCACAAGAATAAATTTTACAATACCATGGGCAAAAAACCATGGGTTCAAATATTTAACCCTAAATAGCCCATATGGGTCTAAAAATAGCTTAAGAAACCCTAAAACTTCTAGTACCCCAAAAAGTGCCCAATATATACATGGAGAGTGTCCAATACCTTTTAGAGTTAACCCCACCATAATAACATAGAAAATATTCAACATATTTCCAACATTCTCCCACTTGTTGAATACTTTCCATAGGGTCCAAAAACTATCATTGTCAACTATCAAGGGAAACCATGCCCATATATCTTCTACACCAAGAAAATTTCTGAGTAGGTATAGCCTTTGTTAATGAATTAGCAACATTAGTCTCTTTATCAACTTTCTCCAGCATCACCCAATTCCCTTCAACTATCTCTCTCACGAAATGGTACTTGATATCAATATATTTATACCAATCATGAAAACCAGGATTGTTGACCAAGAATATTGCATTTTGACTATTTTTCAATTCTCACAACCTTTTTCTTAAGACCAAATATTGAACACAACCTCTATAGCCACACTACTTATTTATAGGTATGAGTTGTTGCAATGTACTCTACCTTTGTTGTGGAAAAATAAATCATTGATTTTTACTCATCTAGCTTATTACCCTTCCAAATAGTCTAAACACATAAGCACTTGTGGATCTTCTCTTGTCAATATCTCTAGCCCAGTCAGCATCCACAAAATCTTGTAGATTTACAATATTACTATCTCTAGATTTTCCTTGGTAACAAATAGCATAGTCTAAAGTTCCACACAAGTATCTAAATATCCTCTTCACAGTAGTCTAATGTTCCTTTCTTGGATTGGACATATATCTGCTAACTACCCCCACTACATATGCAATATCAGATCTAGTACATACCATTGTACACATCATACTACCAATAGCGCTAGCATAAGGAACATGATGTATTTCTTCAATTTCCTCATTTGTTTTAGGATATTGTTCAGCAAATAACTTTTGACCAACAGGATATGGAGTACATATTAGTTTACAATCATGCATCCTAAACCTATGTAGTATCAAATCAACATATTTCCTTTGATTTAACCACAACTTTCTATTTACACGATCCTTTATTATTTTCATACCCAAAATAAATTTTGTAGCACCTAAATCCTTCAAGTCAAATTTAGAATATAATTGAGATTCTAGTAACTTTATCATCTCCTTATTGTTACCAATTAACAGTATGTTATCCACATACAAAACAATGATAATAAAATGTTTACCTTCTTATTTAAAATACACAAATGGATTTTCTTTGATTTTTCCAAGCCCAAGTGTCAAAACAAATCTATCAAATTTTTGGTTCCACATTCTTGGAGATTGCTTCAAGCCATAAAGATACTTTTTCAACTTATATACCAAGTCCTCCTTACCTTTTACCCTAAATCATTTTGGTTGTGACATATATATCTCCATAAAGTTCACCATATAGAAATGTTTTCTTTACATTCATATGTTCTATTTCAAGATAAAAAGTAGTAGAAATGGCCAATAGAAATCTAATTGAATTTAGTATATCCAGAAGAAAAAGTCTCACCAAAGTCAATTCCCTCAACTTGAGAAAATTCTTTTGCTTCTACCATATTATTCTCCTCTACAACTGAAGAGTTGTAATCAATACTTACAATGCTAAACTCAAGTCTAAATATAGTTCTTGTACAAACTTCACTTTCCAACACCAAGACTCCATAAACCATCTTGCAACTATCCTTAGTGAATACCACAATCACACTACCATCATTCATCTTACTCACGGATATCAGATTCCTTGTCAAGATTGAAATATGCAACACACTAGGAAGGGTTTTAATTCTTCCATATTTTAACCTCAACTTGACTCTTCCTTGACCTATTATTTTATATGTCGAATTGTCTCCCAAGAATACTTCACCTCCATCTATATTTTTATATTCATAGAACCCCTCCCTATGAGGAGTCATATTAAAGAAAGCACCTGAGTCAATCAACCATGATTTATGGCATTCACTTGAGCACACTGTAGCTAAGAATAAGTCCCTTGAATCTTCACATTTAATCTTCATTTCTACAAAATTTTCTTCATTAGATGATCAACTATTATCAGCCTTTTTAGATCTATAGTCTCTTTTATAATACCTTGATTTACCACACTTCCATTATTTCCTCTTTTTTGGAGCAACAGATTTACCCCTAGATCTTGATTTTCTTTCTCCTAATTTCTTTTTGCTTCTTTCTTGAGAATGACCTCTCACAACCAAGGCATCCTTGTGATGATAATCCTTAGAATATTTTCATTTTATTTCCTCAGACAACAATTTTCCTACTATATCCTCTACTTTCAATGTAGTAGTATTGGTGATAGCCATAACTAGGTTATCCCATGAATTAGGTAATGAACAAAGTAAAGTAATACACTTTTCCTCTTCATTCATTTTTACTTAAATAGAGTTTAATTGACTTACCACAATGTTAAAAGCATTCAGATGTTCAACCATAGAGTCACCATCATTCATCTAAAGTGAATACAACTTCTTTTGAAGAAAGATTTTATTTACCAACAACTTTTTCTGATACAAGTTCCCAACTTATACCATAACAACTTTGTCATGGTCTTTATTGATACATTCAACAATATTGAATTAGATAAGCATAATCTGATAGAACTCCTTACCTTCCTATCGATCGTCATTCAATCCTCATTTGTCATTGATGTTGGTTTTATTCTCAAGATTACAATCCATTGATCTCTATCATGTATCTAATTTATTGTCCCCTTTATTACTTATATTCTTTGATATTTTTTACTATCAAATAAAATTATGTAGTAGTTAGGGATGAAGGAACCTGAACTATTTTAGGTGCATCTTTTCAATAGCTTCTCCTATAGGAATCTAACATTCTACAAGAGCAGGCTATGTAGATTCTACTATAGGAATATGATATTCCTTTGCAACATCCTCTGTAGCTTGTCTAGGACTATAGAAATCTATAAATTTTGAGGTACATCATCTACACTGGATATCTCCATAAATTTTTGCTTCCTCTACTCAAAAGCAGGTGACTCTTCTTGAACTTATTTTCCCTTTTTTTTAGTTGAGGCACATGTGATAGGTCTAAAAACTCTAAGGGCTTTGGATTTCTATACAATGCTTTACCCCTTTTGATATTTCTCAAAAATTTATACTTTGTTTTTTTAAGGGGGGTAGTTTTATTTACAACAACTCTCTCCTTTTGGGATCTTGCAAAGGATTGTGATTGCTTTTTAGTAGGGGGAGTGGATTCTTAAGAATCGATAAGAAAAAATTTAGATTTACTTTATGAATCATCCACCTCTTATGAGTCACTTTTCTCTCCTTGTAAGTCACCCTTCTCTGAGTTCTCTTTCTTTGAATCATCCTACTTTGAATAATACTCCTCAAATACTTCTTCCTCTAAGTGTTCTTCCTCTAAGTCATTTTCCTCTTTCCCTGAATCATCATCTTCCTTATGATGATGAGACATTCTGCAAATTTCTTGGATGTAAGTAATCACCACCTTAAGAACACCCGACAACACCTAGTATTTCTCATTGAGAATGATCTGGGATGGTGAGAGGTTAGGAGGCTCAGGGCCCAAAGGAGGAGATATTTCCTTGGCTTCTTCCTAAGAACCAAATATATTTGAATTTTTCATCATTGGAAGGCTATCCTCCAAGTCTATCACCTCAACTAAAATAGGGGAGTTTCTGATCTTCCTAGCCTTCGAATAAATTTACTTATATCTTCACACATGGATCCCCTTGTTAGCACTAGGGGTCCCTGTTGTTCTCTCTTTTTTTAGAATTTCCTTTTAGATAAGAAAAGGGAGTCAGAGACTCATCAAAATCTAAGTTTGAAGATTATCTTGGATCCCTAGATGATTATAGGAGTGGATCAAGAGTTGAAGGGATCTTTTGAAATTTAATCTTTGTGAGCACCTCCTCCACCAATATACCCTTAGACTTTACCATGAACCCAAAGGCTAGTAGGATTATCCCTTAATGGATAGGGTCTAGCCCTTTCCCTTCCCTTACATATATCAATTATTTTTCTAATTAATGATAAAGGAAAATTGGGATATTCATGAGTCACTTCCTCCTAAGATGAATTAGGAACATCATATGGAAACTACATAACACCTCCTTGCTCGTGTCCAAAGTGAAGTAGTCCATTATAACCATAAGTAACAAATTTTAGGGTGCTTTAATATATTTAGCATCATATCCATTTTGCAACTTTGATAATTATTCCCCTTCTTCTTGAAAGAAGCTCAATTCTCTCTTGAGAGTGTTTTTTGCAATTGTGACACACACCGTATACAGGTCACCTCACCCATTAAGGCCATTGAGAATTGAAATTTTAGTCCACCAGTATTGATCCAACATTTCCTCCATCAGTGCACTATCGGTCTGGAGAGACCTCTATGGTGTCAATGAAAGGATTGAAGGTAATCCAGAAACCCACATTTTTGCATTATTTTTCTTACTTCATCATCAATCTCCAGGACACTTGGCTCTAGAGGGACCTTGAAATCCTTTTGTGCAGATATTTGTCCTATGTTGAAGCATTGTTTAACAGTAAAACACGGATCAGACATCATCCTCCAACCACACTCTAAACTGAAGAATACCTCACCAAGATGAAAGAGTAAACTTAAGGCCTCAAATAGTCTCTGATAGCAAGTTTCAATGAGAGTTTGAAAAATTTCCAAGGGATACGACACCACAAAAAAAATTATGCTCTTTTAGGAATACAATGCGGTTTAGGACTAAAATAGAGCTCACTTATTAACCCAAGGATCTTGATACTGTAATCATAATTTTATAAGTGCGCATGGATAGGGAGTCTTTTCCCATGAGTGCCATGGGAGGAATGATAATTTCTAATCCAACCATGGTTAGTAGAGCTATCATGAGCCATCTAGAGAAGGATATCCTTGAAAAACTATGCGGGATATTCTAGGAATAAGAATTAAATAAAATAAGAGACACAAGGCAGGTAACAAAAATTCCACCTAAGAAAATTTCAAGTTGGCAAACCATCAACCCAGGTAGTTGGTCAGATGCCAAATATGAGACACAAAAGGCTTGATCAACTAAACCACGAATTCTAATGGGCCCCACCAACCCACAAGAAGGAAGGCACATATCCTATGGTTCCCTAGGCTGCTAATAAATAGGCTACCATGAAGAGAAATGATGAAACTAATCCACGTGGGAAAAGAATAGTGTAACTAAAATACTTGAACACTTGCAATATAAAATCACATAGACACAAAGAGATTGCCCAAAATAATAAAATCTTTTATATATTGACTCTTGTGATATAGATTTACAATATTTTGGATTTTTCCCCAAGTAGCTCGGGTGCAATATTACAATATTTGCCTCAATATGATACAAATTTCTCTCTGGGAGTTTTCTCGATCTTCCACAATGTACAATGTTCTCCTTGTATCTATTCATAGCTTCAAAAGGTGAGCGAGCTTTGGTATCCAACAAGGGACCACTCCAGCTTCAGCAGCTTCTCCAAGATATATGTTACCTACACACATGCAAACCAACAAAGGGGATTAGTAGCACCTGTATATTCAAGCAATAAATCCAATGCTACACATAAACCCTACACTAAGGTGGATTGAAAGTAGATAGCAAAAAATAATTAATAAATAAAGCCTTGCTTAATACTAAAATTACTAATCTCTGTCGATGAATTATTTTTTTGCTCTCGGGACTATGGGACCACGGAGATACGGTTATGGGCTGGAAATCATAGACCTATGGTTGTGAAACTATGGATGCACGTTTTCGACTATAAAACTGTGGGTGGGCAATTTTGGCTGAAGAACAGATTACCTCGGGATTACTTCGTGCTCGCAAGTTCTTGTTGGGTCTAGTGACTCACTACAACTGCACAGGATAGGTGGCTGCCTAGTCCTTGCCACTTGGCATCCCTAGATTTCCATCTATCCTTCCCTCCAAAAACCCTCAAAGACCTATAAGGGTACCATCACATGACCAAGAAAAAAGAGGAGAGAGGATGCTAATGTTATGCTACCTGGATTGTGCTTTGTAAGCCACATTCAGTGTTCATCATTTTCTATGTTTATTTTATATTAGTCATTTTATTTACATTTCATATTATTCACGTTGATAGGTTCTATTAAACCCTTGTTTGTTTTCATGTATGCAGATTGTAGGTTACGATTCAACAAGCTCAAGGTCATCACGGTGGTCACAACAAACCCACCTCCCACATTGTTGTAGCATGAAGAGACGAAGACACCATATGTTTGATTTGTAAAAGGGATTTCCCCCTTTGGACATCTTATTGTAAAATGCACCCTCAAAGGGTCAATTTGTATCCCAAGGGACCACTTTCCTGAATATAATACAATGTTTCATATTTATTGCAATGGTGTTACTTTTTATGCATTAAGTATTTTAATGTTATAAATTTGTATCGAGACACCCCCTTTCGCTCCAGTAGAGACCCCACCACCGCCACCTCCACCACCACTACCCTTGCCAATCTCCATCTCACTCATCACTCTAAGCAAATCAGCAGATGACAAATGGCAATGTAATGAAAATGATAGGGCACTGGCCTATTTATAACCACATTTCATGGAAAAAAATGTGCATCTGCATTTTTTGAAGCACCCAAAAATGCAAACCCATGATTTATGACTTAAACCACAAACACGCGGTTAGCACGGTGAAACCGCGTTTACAAAAAAAAAAAAGAAAAAACAAACAAGTCATCAAAATACAAATATCACCAAATCAAGAACAAAAAAAAAAACAAGAAATCCAAGGTTAAACAATGTCTACTCCGTGGGGTTACAAAACACAGTAAGTTCAAATAAAAAATGCACATTGGAATTGCTAACAGTCACTAGGACAAGTGAATAGGATGATTGGTTCCTTTTACTTCATTTCTTGCATGTCGGCTAACCAAATAATATTCTGCAAAAAAAAAAAGAAAACAAAAAGAAAAAATAATAATAACACGTTCAATTGGCCATTGGGTCCCAGTTATTACCCACTCGCAAATCGAGGGGGTAAACATACAAATTAAAATTTCATTAACAACAATCATCCACTTTGCCACACCAAAGAGAGTTGAGTCCATTCATCAAATAAAGGTCAAGTGTCATTAGTTTTTGCACTGCATTGTGTTGTACACAAAGCGGTACAAAAAGGGGTAACTGTAGACACCAAAATCTAACACCTTCTAAAATACATTTACCACCCCACCATCAAAGCCTGCATAGTAAAAATATATGCCTAAGTTCTAACTTAGGGATATAAAATTCTACACATTATCCTATTTTCCTAATTTATTAAATTTGGAAAGTCAACTTAGGATACCCTGCCTACCCATTGGACATGTGTCCCAGACACTTCTTCCAACACCCTTACCACATATTACCCACTTATGTCCCCCTTGTCCTTGCACATGGGGTAGATTTCCAACACCCATGCCACAACTCATTTGTTGTTGTCCTCTCTGTCCCTTCACATAAAACAGGATCCCTCATCCCACTCCACTTGCAGCCACATCACCTCAGTTAAGTGAGGCACATTGAATGACTCATTGTAACTGCCCCTTCCACCTGGCAGTTCAGATTTACCACTTGGCAAGTTAGGTTTGCCACCTCCCACTTCCCTCCAAAACCCCAAGAAGACTATAAAGGCACCATCATTCCACCAAGAAAATGGAGTTGAACTTGCATACCGACAAGCTGCCAAAATTAACCTAGAGCCAACGAGAACTTGTGAGCACGAGCCCAATTTTGTGTCATTGGTTCAAATCTTGAGGTAATTTGTTCTTCAGTCGAAACTACCTGCCCATGATTTTATAGTTGAAAACGTGCGTTCACGATTTCCAACCCACAACCACGTCTCCATGGTCCCATAGTATCGAGAGCAAAAATGGAATTCATCGACAAATATTAGTAATTTTAGTATTAAGCAAGGCTTTACTTATTAATTGTTTTCTGCTATTTGCTTTCAATCCACCTGAATGTAGGGTTTATGTGTAGCATTGGATTTATTGCTTGAATATACAGGTGCTACTAATCCTCTTTGTTGGTTTGCATGTGTGTAGGTAACAGATATCTTGGACAAGTTGTTGAAGCTAGAGTGGTCCCTTGCTGGATACCAAAGCCTGCTCACCTTTTGAAGCTGTGACTGGATATGAGGAGAACATTGTACGTTGCGGAAGATCGAAAAAACTCCCAGAGAGAATTTTGTATTATATTGAAGTAAATATTGTAATATTACACCTTTCGCCACCTCCACCACCACTACCCTCCACCAATCTCCATCTCACTCATCACTCTAAGCAAATCAGTAGATGACAAATGGCAATGTAATGAAAATTACAGGGCACTGGCCTAAAATGATAATGTTATGCTAAAATTCGAGACCCTACCATCGTGATCATCATTTCTATAACTAAAATACTTGAAAACTTGTAATATAAAATCACACAGACACAAAGATATTGCCCAAAATGATAAAATCCTTTATATATTGACTCTTGTGATACAAATTTACAAGATTTCAGATTTTGCCCCAAGTAGCTCGGGTGCAATATTACAATATTTGCCTAAATATGTTACAATTTTTTCTCTGGGAGTTTTCTCGATCTTCCGCAACATACAATGTTCTCCTTGTATCCAGTCATAGCTTCAAAAGGTGAGCGGGCTTTGGTATCCAACAAGGGACCACTCCAGCTTTAGCAACTTGTCCAAGATATATGTTACCTGCACACATGCAAACCAGCAAAGGGGATTAGTAGCACTTGTATATTCAAGCAATAAATCCAATGCTACACATAAACCCTACACTGAGGTGGATTGAAAGTAGATAGCAAAAAACAATTAATAAATAAAGCCTTGCTTAATACTAAAATTACTAATCTCTGTCGATGAATTCTATTTTTTCTCTCGAGACTATGGGACCATGGAGACGCGGTTGTGGGTTGGAAACCGCAGACCTATAGTTGTGAAACCATGGATGCACATTTTTGACTGTAAAACCGCGGGTGGGTAGTTTCGGCTGAAGAACATATTACCTCAGGATTCAAACCAATGGCATGGAATTGGGCTTGCGCTCGCAAGTTCTCGTTGGTTCTAGGTTGATTTTTGCAGCCTATCAGTATGCAAGTTCAACTCCCTTTTCTTGGTGGAATGATGGTGCCTATATAGCCTTCTTGAGGTTTTGGAGGGAAGTGGGAGGTGGCAAGCCTGACTTGCCAAGTGGTAAATCTGAACTGCCATGTGGAAGTGGCAGTTATAGTGAGTAATTCAGTGTGCCTCACTTAACTGAGGTGATGTGGTTGCAAGAGGAGTGGGATGAGGGATCATGTTTTATGTGAAGGAACAAAGGGGACAACAACAAATGAGTTGTGGCATGGGTGTTGGGAATATGCCCCATGTGCAAGGACAAGGGGGACAGGAGTGGGTAATATGTGGCAAGGGTGTTGGAAGAAGTGTCTAGGACACATGTCCAATGGGTAGGCAGGGTATCCTAAGTTGACTTTCCAGATTTAATAAATTAGGAAAATAGGATAATGTGCAGGATTTTATATCCCTAAGTTAGAACTTAGGCATATCTTTTTATTATGTAGGATTTGATGGTGGGGTGGTAAATGTATTTTAGAAGGTGTCGTATTTTGGTGTCTACAGTATTTTTGTAACTAAAATACTTGAACACTTGCAATATAAAATCACACAGACACAAAGAGATTGCCCAAAATGATAAAATCCTTTATATATTGACTCTTGTGATACATATTTACAAGATTTTGGATTTTGCCCCAAGTAGCTTGGGTGCAATATTACAATATTTGCCTCAATATGATACAAATTTCTCTCTGGGAGTTTTCTCGATCTTTCGCAACATACAATGTTCTCCTCATATCCAGTCACAGCTTCAAAAGGTGAGCGGACTTTGATATCCAGCAAGGGACCACTCCAGCTTCAACAGCTTTTCCAAGATATGTGTTACCTGCACACATGCAAATCAGCAAAGGGGATTAGTAGCACCTGTATATTCAAGCAATAAATCTAATGCTACACATAAACCCTACACTAAGGTGGATTGAAAGCAGATAGCAAAAAATAATTAATAAATAAAGCCTTGCTTAAAATTACTAATCTCTGAGAGAAATCTAGGTGGACTACGGAGTTTTCGAGCTCTGGCGATTTGGCGGGAAAACTTTTGAAGCGATGTCGGGCGCTGCTCGAGGGCCTCTGGCCCGACAGATCTTTCCAGAGCCTTTGTTTGATTGTTTCTGCACTACTCTGAAGACTTGTAAGTTGTTTCGGGAGGGCCCGATGGGGTCTCCTCCGCCTCTTCTCGCTGAAAAAAGAGTTCATACGCTGAGATGCTGAAAGAAAACCCCTCGCCCTCCACTGGTGAAGCGCAGAGGACTACTTTTCAGACGTTACTCAAGAACGCTGGCAAGGGTGCTTCCACACACCGAGTTAATGGTTGCCTTCCGCAATCAACTTCCAGACCAAAGATTATTATAGAACCGAAACTGGTCGAAGACACAATCTCCTATCGTGCTCATCACGACCTGATTTGCAAATTCATGGGTATCCGTCCCACTCTAAACTTTCTGCACACCTGGGTTAGACAAAATTGGGAGCCACTAGGTGAGTACTCCTTATGGCCTATTAGTAATGGATATTTCATTATTAGTTTCTCTTCTTTAGCAGATAGAAACAAAGCTTTTGAATCTGAGAAAAGGAACCATGGCCCAGCTGGGTTATTTTTCCAACCTTGGAGAGTGGGTTTTGACCCTCGTATTGAACCCACGGCAGTCCCGATCTGGATCCGGCTGTATGCTCTTCCTATGGAGTTCTGGGGGGAACAGGTTCTAGAAATGATTGGTAATTCATTAGGTAGGTTTATAGGAGTCTTTAGAGATACTATAGATGGAAACACAGCTGTCTTCGCTAGGATCTGTGTTGAAATGGATATTAGCCAGCCTTTACTAGCCGAGGTGGAACTCGAGTTGACAGGGCTTACCTGGATACAACAGTTAGATTATGAGGCCCTTCCTTTTAGATGCAGAGCTTGCCATCAGCACGGCCATCTGGCGAGGTTCTATCCAAATACCCCGAACACAAAAGTGGAGGCTCTGCTTGGAAATCCAAACCGCTCCAGAGTGGGTAAGTTTACCCCTGTCCAAGAACCATCTAGTATTCCTCAGGATTCTGGTCTCCAGAAAGATGGTTTTGAACTTCCGAAGCGAAGGAAAAATAAGAAGAAAAATTCTAAGGAGCATGCACAACTTAAGTCAACCAATCAGTATGAAATCTTTAAATCCCTAGTGGATCAAGAGGACCAAGTTATGGAGGGAGTGGATGGGAATGTTGAGGATACTAACATTCACTCCCCGGCTTCTCCATCATTTACCCCTATCTTAGAACAGGTAATGGAATCCCCTGGGACTTTGCTGCCAGAGAATTCAGGGGCACTGGTCATCCACTCCCCAGCACAGTCGGTTATCAAGGATGTTACTATGGGAAGCTCTGAAAAGAACAGGGAAAGGCCGGTTCTTGGGATTACCCAGGTGGAGAAGAGGTCTAAAAATAGTACTTCCCAAGGAGCAGGCAGAAAATCCAATAAGGATCTACTGGCAGTGCAAGGAGATAAGCTGATCAATGGAGGATTGGTGAGGTCCATTGAGTCCTACTGCTCTCAAGGTTCTCAATGATTATTCAATCCTGGAATGTTAGGGGTTTAAACAGCGAGAACCCATCAATCTGCTGTTCAAAGACTTTTAGGAAAATGTAAAACTGACTTTTTGCTCCTCCAGGAGACCAAAATGTCAGTAGATCTTATGTGCAATACTGCCAACAGAATATGGCAGGGTGCTGGTTATATGGATGTGGCTGCTCAGGGTGCCTCTGGGGGGATTGTCACTTTTTGGAACTCTCAGGTTTGGATAGCTTTAGAACACATAGCTTGGAGGGGTGTTCTAACTTCTCTATTTAGAAATAATGTCACAGCTGATCATGTTCTTGTATAAAACCAGCGAACAACTCGTATTATTCAGCAATGCAAATATATAAGGTTACAGAAGCCGGGAATAGAACACCGGCGTAACTGAGCTTGTTACAGCAGTTGTAACAGAGCAAAAGTTTGTCTAACAATGAAATAAAGACAAACATAATATAGTATGCTAACATCCCCCTTTATTACATTATTTGGGTAATGTAATAACTAATAGCTATACTAAACTACTAACATCCCCTTACATTATTTTGCAATACAAAGTGAGCTGCGAAACAATTCAAATTTGACACGTCCAAGTGCCTTAGTGAAAATGTCTGCAAACTGAGCATCGGTGGGGATGTGCTGAAGCTGAATTCGGTGCTTTGGAACTTCATCTCGAATGAAATGACATTGTGTGTCAATGTGCTTTGTTCTTTCATGATGCACTGGATTCTTGACGAGGTTCAGAACACCCTGATTGTCGCAAAACAAGTGTATTGGAGATTTTGATGGATGGCCCATACTTGTCAGAATGCGACGTAACCATATCACTTCGCACACAGCTTCACGTGCGGCGCGATATTCTGCCTCTGTTGATGAAATAGCAACCACCTGTTGCTTCTTGCTATGCCAAGAGGCAGGACCGGATCCCGTATGAAAAATGTATCCGTAAGTTGACTTGCGATCATCAAATGATCCGGCATAGTCGGAGTCCGTGTATCCTTGCAAGAAGAATTTGTTGTTCCTCTTGTATTCTAGGCCATATTCCATAGTACCACTGACATAGTGAAGAACATGTTTTGTCGCTTTCCAATGAGTGGTCTTAGGCTCCCGCATGAACCTCGAAAGATAGTTGACAACGAAATACGAGATCCGGCCTAGTATTGGTCGATATATGAGACTCCCAATCAATCGTCGATAGAGAGTACCATCTACCTGAGGTGAGTCATCATATCGCGATAACTGAAGTCCATTCTCCATTGGAGTTGCCATTGGCTTGCAGTCAGTCATGCGATATTTATCCAGCAATGTCTTGGCATACTTTTTTCGAGACACTTTGATGGAGTGCTCCTTCTGGCTGAATTCCAGACCAAGACAAGAATGGAGAAGTCCGAGATCCGTCATCTCAAAATATTTGCACAAGTTTCTTTTGACAAGAGAGATCATAGTTTCTGAACTCCCCGTAATGAGCAGATCATCCACATAGAGTACAAGCAACACTATCTCGTAACCCCTGTTTCTTGAAATAGAGGTTTGCATCCGACGGACATCTCTTAAATCCATGCCGCATAAGGTGATTGTCCATTTTTATATACCAAGCTCGAGGAGCTTGTTTCAGACCATACAAGGATTTGACCAATTTGCAAACCTTTTGCTGTTGGCCTTCCACTTCAAATCCTTCAGGCTGAGTCATATAGACTTCTTCTTGGAGATCACCATTTAGAAAGGCACTTTTGACATCCATTTGGTGAACTTTCCACCCATATTGTGCTGCCATAGCACACATAACCCGAATTGTGGTCATCCGAGAAGTAGGTGCAAAAGTTTCCTCATAGTCGATGCCTTCTTTTTGAGCATAGCCCTTTGCAACAAGCCGGGCCTTATGCTTATCAATTGTTCCATCTGCCTTGTACTTGAATTTGTATACCCATTTGCAGCCAATAGGTTTCTTTCCATGTGGCAGATCAACAAGCTTCCAAGTTTTATTTTTCATCAGAGACTCATACTCTGTATCCATAGCGGCCTTCCACTGAGGCTCACTGAGAGCATCTTGCACTGATGCAGGTTCAAGACTATCTATGGTAGACATGAATGCCCTGTCATCATCAATATCCATATCCTCAACTTTTGTACTTGGAGTCACGTAAAGTTCCTCAAAATATTGACAAAGATCATCAACCTCACCAGTTTCTCGGCTTCTCTTTCCTTTTGAGCCATACTACGTGTACGAGGTCTATCCAAATTCAAATTGGGAGGAGTGGATAAATTTGCATCTCTGATTGTATTTGTACACCATTTAGGATTCTTCTTCGGTGGTGGTGAAGAAGATGTAGAAGGACCTCCTGTCTGTGCTGACGAAGGAATCTTCTCTTCCTTAGGTTCCACAATATCTTGGTGTACTGTAGATGTGCTCTGTGATGTGAAAGCTTCATCAAAGACAACATCTCTGCTGATATGAATTTTCTTGGTCAAAGGATCTATCAATCGATATCCTTTAGAGTGCTCGTAATAACCAAGAAAAATACATCTCAGTGTTTTCTCATCTAGCTTCTTCCTTTTCTCTTTCGGTATGTGCATGAAAGCTTGACACCCAAAAATACGTAGATGAGATATGGAGGGTTTTCGACCACTCCATGCTTCCTGTGGAGTCATTCCTTTTAGGGCCTTTGTGGGTGCCCTATTCAACAGTATACACCGCAGTGGTGACAGCTTCTGCCCAATATTGTTGCCCAAGAGTAGCTCCTATGAGCATACAACGAACCATTTCCATGATAGAACGGTTCCTTCTCTCAAAGAACTCCATTTTGCTGAGGAGTATAGGCAGTTGTTAACTGTCTCTTGATCCCATGCTTATCTAGGAATGCAGAAAATTCATTAGAGGTAAACTCTCCCCCTCGATCTGAGCGAAGAGTTTTAATAGAAGCTCCTGACTCCTTCTCAACGGATTTCTTGAACTGCTGGAAGAATGCGAAAGCTTCAGATTTCAGTTGGAGAAAGAAAACCCACATCTTTCGTGAGTAGTCATCTACGAATAACTGAAAATACCTCTTCCCTCCAACACTGTTGGGTGTGAAAGGACCGCATAGATCGGTGTGAATTAACTCCAGAGGTTTTCTTGCTCTTGTAGAGCTCTTCTCAAATGGTACTCTATGCTGCTTTCCTGCCAAGCAGTCAGAGCACACTGGCAATGTGGCAGAAAGGGAAGGAAGACCCTTTACCATCTCATACTTGCTGAGCTCAAGTAAGTAGCCATAACTAAGATGCCCATATCTCTTGTGCCATAGGGAAGTTGCCTCCTTGGTAGAGAAAATCATGGCAACATGTGGAGTAGAGATAGCATCTAGTGCAAATAAGCCATGCTTATATGAAGCTATTGCAATCTGCTTACCCTTCCTGGTAATGGTACAACACTTCTTTCCATTCTCAACACGAAAGTTGACAACCATATTTCTGTCTAGGATTTGTGTCACTGACAACAAATTGTTAGCCAATCCCGGAACATAGAGGACTTTGTCAATCTGACACTTGCCATCAGGAAGAGTGACTGAAACTGTACCCTCTCCCTGAACCCTGTAGGTTTTATCATCAACAATGGTGATAGGTTTGCCCTCTTTGGCCACAAATGATTCAAACCACGATCTGTCGCTAGTCATATGTTTGCTAGCTCCATAATCGACATACCAAATAGGATCCCTCTGTGTGGAATCTGTGGTAGTCATGAGCACCTTGTGTGCCCATTCAGAATCTGAGTCAGATTCTTCAACAGCAACATTCACCTGGGGTTGCTTGTTTTTATTTTGTGGTTTGTTTTGGCCTTTCTGCTTGTTCTTATGCCAACACCTGTTGGTGTCATGGTTGTCTTTCTCACAGATCTTGCACCACCTCTTCTTCTATTGAGGTTGTTTGCCTTTTCCTTTCGTATCCTGTTGAGAATTTCCTCCTTTCTAAAATTTGCCTCCTTTTTTCCCATTACCTTTCTTCCTAGAACCCTGCCTGTTGGTGTATAGGGCTGTATTGGAAGAATCATCCTTGTGAAGTTGGCGTGCCTCCTGTTGTTGAAGCAGATTGACCAACTCGATGTAGGTAATTTGTCGTTGAGACACCTGGATGGAGGTTATCAACATATCAAATGAAGAAGGTAAAGCTCTCATCACAAGTGAAATGAGAAGCTTTTCGTCCACAGTATCTCCGAGAGAACTCAATTTCTCTTTCAACTCAGACACTCCGCACAGAAAGAGTTCAACTGTTTCACCCTACCTCAAACTCAGGTTATGAAGTTGTTGTTGAAGATGAAGAATGGTGGAATCATTCTTTCCCTCATAGATGGTTTGAAGGGCATCCCATGCCTCTTTACCACTTGCTTTGTCAGCTATATGAGGTTGCACTTCATCTGAAATAGCAAACAAAATGAGCACCTTTGCTCTACTATCTTTCTTGTCAAAAGCTATCTGATCTGTTGAAGGACCTGTGGATCCTGCTGTTGGTGAAGGCCTTGTTGCTACTCCAATAACAATATCCCACAAATCTTCCATTTGGAGAATAGCCTTCATCTTATGTTTCCATGGTGTATAATTTGGACCTTTCAATAACTGATGCGGATCAATCATTAATTTTGCAACAACGGCCATAGTGAAGGTTCCTTATATCACCAATTGGTCCCCCTTTCGATATACCTTTTGCTAGGCCAATATACCGTACAAAATACCCGCCCTTACGTGAGGGAAACTATAGGTATTTAGAAAGATCAACAAAAAATCACCCGCCCTTACGTGAGGGAGACTATAGGTGAATTTTAGAGATCATACGATACGTGGAACATAAGCGGTACTGAAAGGGAATCGCCTTGTTGATGGCACCTACCATAGAAGATTCTTCTCATGCGTGGGGCGTAACTTCCCCTAAACACTATGAAGAATACTTCGTCAGGATTTACGCCTAAACACAAGTGCGATAAAGGGTAGTGGATGGAGTAAAAAAATGCAAAAAATGGCGTACTTATTCCTCCCCGACGATTTATAGAGAACAAGCTCAGACGTCGTTATAGCAGCTATATTAGGCGGCGGATACAGTAGCCAAATCACGACAGCTTTACCTGTAAGTGCTGGCCAGAGGTATCACAAATACCGAACGCTGCATGCAATAAAATTGCACAGATGGGTTTTATATTCCGGGGACTTAGGGAGTGTTTTGATTTTAATTTTTAATGTTATAGTGCAAAAATGAAATATGCAACATACAACAAAAAAAATTGCCCACAAGAATAACCCACAAGGTGTCGGTCACAGCCAAAAATGCACCTTTTACAATGCCAAATTGCTATTTTTCGAAAAATTACTCACTATCCCCCTTTGATTTTTTGAAAAAAAATACCCCCTTAAAAATCTCTTTAACAAAGCATTTTAATAATTATTATATATTTAAAATTAAAATAAATAATTTTAATTTATATAGTTTTAAAACTTAGAAAAAATAAATTAAAATTAAAATTTTAATTTATAAAGTTTTAAACTATATTAAAAAAAAATTAAAATTAAAAATTTTAATTAAAAAAATAATAATTAAAAAACAACTTTGCTAAAAAAAATTATACCTTGGGGGGGTCGGCGGGATTTGAACCCCCGACCTGCAGGCTCCCTGAGCCTTACCGCACGGCTCACGACCACGTGAGCTAGCGGGCTGATCCAGAAGAAACAGTGGAGCTCCTCTACTTTGCCCTTCCTCGATCTGCCCGAGCCCTCTGCCACCTCCTCTACAAGTCGCGGTCCGTCCCAGTCGCAGTCCGCTATTGCATTCAATGTCTGCTGCCTTCCCGGATGGTGCGCTGCTTCGGCCTCCGGTTTTTTTTTTTTTTGTTTCGAAAAAAATTCGTCTTCTTTGAAAAAAAAAAAAAAAATTCGAACCGCTTTGGGAGGGGAGGGGAGCGGGGAGTCGCGCACGGCGTGCAATTCACGCTCCGCGCAAATGGGTTTTTGGGGGGGGTTTATACCCCTGTGGCACGGCGGGCGGGAAAGGGGGATTTAAAAATCCCTGCACTGCAACCTGTGCCCAAGGAGGGTGGACCCCCTCCACGTCGCGACGGCCTGCACGTCGCGCGGGGCCCGCGTGGGAGCACGAGCGAGAATTTTAAATTTCCTGCTCAGCGTCGCCCGCGGGTAGGGGGAGGGGATTCCCCGCCTCTCCTTTTGTCCGTGCATTGTGATCTGCGGTCTGTAGTCGTAAGATGTCTACGCATTGCAGAACGTGTAGGCTGACATCCTATAGTCTGCACCACACAGACTGACGCGCGCAGGGGGGCTGTCCTCCTCTTCCCTGCGGCTGACGTCTGTCGCGCAGGTGTCACGTCGGATGTCAGCGCAGTCCGCCTGGCGTCTGTCATCGTGGCTGCGCTCGACACCTTCTGGCTATGTGCGCAATCTACGACCAGGCTCATGACGCGCGCGGACCAGACTCTTCGCGGCTCGTGCTTCGTTCAGGTGCTACGCTCTGGACACGTTCGGCTACGCGTCTGCTGCACTCCTTTTTTTCTTAAAAAAAATTTGCCCCTGCAAACAAAAAAAATTTCCGCTGCCCAGCAATCTTACAGAACTGGCTCGATGCCATGTAGAAAACCAGCGAACAACTCGTATTATTCAGCAAACCAAATATATAAGGTTATAGAAGCCGGGAATAGAACACCGGCATAACTGAGCTTGTTACAGCAGTTGTAACAGAGCAACAGTTTGTCTAACAATGAAATAAAGACAAACATATTACAGTACGCTAACAGTTCTCATTACAAAATTCTATGGGGCTCAATGCTTTGATGGCCAGCGGCTCCAATGGAATGTTGTACACAATATGAGATCCTCCCGGGAAGTGTTTGACTGGATCTTAGCTGGGGATTTTAATGCCAAATTGTCTATTCGGGATCAGGAAGGTGGGGCCCCAGTTTTGGATCCAGGGGACTGGTTCTTGATTGCCCAAATCCAGACCCTTAACCTGGTTGATATCAAAGGCCCTGGAACCTACTTTACTTGGAAAAATAAGAGGAGCGAGCCACACAGTTGGAAGGTAAAATTAGACCGGTTTTTGGTCTCTGAAGAGGCATTTATTAAATGGAATCTGAAGCTCCAGATTTTGGAAGGCCCTATCTCAGATCACTTTCCCATTTTGCTTGAAGGAGGGATGATGATAGGTCAACACCACAAAGCCATTTAAATTTGAAAACTTATGGTTGCAAAAGGAGGATCTCCGTAGGAAAATCCCCCAGTGGTGGGAGGAATGCCGCCTACCCTATGGGACAGCTATGTTCAAATTCCATAAACAGCTTCATTTCATCAAGTGTAAGCTGAAACAGTGGAGACAAACCAATAAGTTGGACTTCCAGCTCTAGAGGGCTCCCCTGATGGCAAGATGGGAGGAGGTGCAAAAACACTTCAGGGATGGCTCCATTTCTGAGCACCTTAAGGCGGAGGATGATGCTCTACGCAAAGCGGTTGAAGACATTGATAACCAAGAGGAAATTTACTGGAAACAGAGAGCTAGAACCTCCTGGTTATTAGAAGGTGATAGAAATACAAAATTTTTCCACCGCTCAGCTTGTGCTAGGAGACAAATGCATAACATGGAAGTCCTTCAAGATGAGAATGGCCACTCTTTTGATACTCTCCCCGGAATGCATTCCCACTCAATGGATTATTTCTCAAACCTTTTTAAGAATAGTATGGACCAAGATGTGGTTGCTCAGAATGCAGTTATCAATGTCATCCCTTCTCTCATCTCTCAAGAAGAGAATTAGATCCTACTTAGACCCATTGACAGTGATGAACTAAAGAAAGTGGTATTTGGGATGAGCACTGGAAAATCGCCAGGTCCAGATGGCTTTCCTATTGAATTTTTCCAGGCCTTCTGGGATACTCTGGAGAAGGATGTTTTGGTTGTTGCTGAGGAGTCCAGAACTAACAAAAGAATGCTTAAAGCTCTCAACCATACCTTCATCACTTTAATTCCTAAAGGGGAGGGGGGGTTCATATCTCTAATTTCAGACCGATTGCCTTATGTAATGTTATTTATAAAATAATCACGAAGATTATGGCTGAGCGGCTAAAACCTCTTTTACAAAAAATAATTTCCTCGGAGCAAGGGGGTTTTGTGGAAGGTCGACAGATCCTGGATGAAGTGGTCCTTGCTCAGGAGGCAATCCACACAATGCAAACTTCAGGTAACAAAGGAATGTTTATAAAGCTGGATATGTCTAAGGCTTATGACCGGGTGGAGTGGGGCTTCCTGGCTAAGATGTTGGCTGCCTTTGGCTTTTCTCAGGATTGGATTGACTGGGTCTTGAGTTGCATCTCCACTCCCTCTTTCTCTGTTCTAATCAAAGGGCTCCCCTCGACTCCTTTTGGCACCTCTCGGGGTCTTCTTCAAGGAGACCCTTGCTCCCTTACCTCTTCCTCATTTTAGCTGAAGGATTAGGCAGACTCTTCCTGAGAAGACGTCATCTCGGTTTGATAACAGGTATCAAAGTGGGGACAGAAGTCTTGACCCACTTACAGTTTGTGGATGACACAAGATTGGTGGGAGTGGCTAGATTCAGGGAAGCCAGAGGAATCAAAGATACTCTTAACATCTACCTTCGGGCATCAAATCAAGTCATTAATGATAAAAAGTCCAAGGTGGTCTTCTTCAACCTCGATCGAAGGTTACAGGACAGAATCACTGAGATTCTGGGATTTACTAGGACCTTTCTACCTGTTACTTACCTGGGGGTTCCTCTGCACTTCAAAAAACTAAAAATTAATTTCTGGAAGGATATTTTGGATGGCATCAAAGAGAAAGTGAATCATTGGGCTCTTAAATGGTTAAGCTATGGAGGCCGATTAACGTTCTTACAATCTGTTATTCAGGCTTTGCAAATTTATAAATTCTCCATCCTGGCTGCCCCACATTCTATCTGGAAAGAGCTTGACAAAATGGCCCGAAGCTTCTTATGGGAGGGTGCTAAAGGGAAGAATAAATGGGCCTTGGTCGGTTGGGATAAGGTCACCCAGCCCAAGGATAAAGGCGGGCTGGGACTGAGAAGCTCCAAGCTTAATAATCAAGCTTTGGCTGGAAAATTATACTGGAGGTGGATTTCACAGCCGACTTCCCTTTTAGCAGAATTCTATCTAGTAAATACCTGGACCATGCTCACCCCAATGATTTGGGATGTTTCCCTTTGGAAGGTAACGGATCCTTAGTGTGGCAGACTCTCAAGCTTGGAGCTCAAGTCATCAAAGATCAATTGTTTTGGAAAGTGGGGAGAGGGGAGAAGGCCCGCTTACGGACTGATTCCTGGGATCAGCACCCTCCTATTATTCTCGTGTTTCCTAAACTGCAACCCATTAAATCAGCCATAGAAGACAAGGGCTAGATTCTTATTGAGAGTTATTTCAATACCAGTCAAATTGGGGAATACAAGTTCAAAAAGTTCAAGAGGCTGGAAGAATGGCCAATTCCAATTCCCCCGGAGCTGGCACCCATCTTGGAAAAAATTTTGACAGCTAGGTTTCTTACTGGACGAGATGAGGAGGATGAACTTGCCTGGGGCTTTGGGAACCTTGGGGTTTATACTGTGAAAGCGGGATTCAATCAGATTCTTCCAGAGCCTCCACCTCACTCTTTTCCGGTCCATGTCTGGAAGAAGATTTGGCACCCCAAAGGCTGGCCAAAGGTGAACTTCTTTGCATGGCAATTTATGCATAATGGAATCCTCACCTTTGACAATCTCAGACATAGAGGTATCATCGGTCCTTCTCAGTGTGTGTTATGTCGCAAGCAAGAGGAAACTGCTGATCATTTGCTGTTTGAATGCACTTTCACTCGGCAGATTTGGATGCGCTGGTTCTCCACCTTTAAAATCCAAGCCAACAGTGATGTGACTCGGACCAATATTTGGAACAGATGGAAGAGAGGCAGATTTAAATCCAAGGCTCTTTGCATTGGCTGGGAGCTCGGCTTTCTTTTTATTTGGTGGCAGGTGTGGTTGGAGAGAAATTCCCGCATCTTTCGTGAAACTTTTTCTTCTCTTGAAGGAATCTGGCAGGTCATCTGGAGCAAAGTAGCGGAAACGGTTGCTATCTACGTGGAGGAGGAAAAACAGGTTGTCTCTGCGCCATCGGCTGAGGGAGCTGTTGATCTTGAAAGATAGGCTTTTGATAGATGGCACCCTCCCCCTGCAGGCTGGATCAAAATTAACACTGATGGTGCTGCTAAGGGAAACCCGGGTAGTGCGGGAACTGGTGTTGTTTGTCGCGATCATCTTGGGTTTGTGCTCTATTGGGAGCTGCAAGGTCTGGGTCATGCCACAAACAATGAAGCGGAGGCCTTGGCCATTAAATTTGCCTCTATCTAGGCTGTAAAGCAGGGCCATAGAAAGATAATTCTTGAGTCCGACTCTCAAATTCTGGTGGGTGCTCTTGATAGCATGAGGAACTTCAATTTGCAGGCCTGGAGGCTGCGGTCCCTTGTCTCCCAAATAAAGGATCTCTGGAAAGAATTGGATGATGTGGTTCCCATCTATGTGTGTAGAGACTTCAACAAGGCGGCTGATTTTCTTGCTAAGCTGGGTGCCGAGAAGGAAGTTGGAGTGCAGATGCATAGTGATATGCCTGTCGAGGACGTTGTGATTAGACAAGGCCTTGAATGCCATTTATGATCATGTGTAAAGATTTTTCTGCTAAGGATGGTTTTCGTAGTGATTTCACGACTTGTAACGACGTCGTGGCCTCTGGCGGGAAGTTGTCGCGATATCGCGACAGGTTTTGCCTTCCCAGCCTCCACAGAAAACAGGTCACGAAATCGTGACATATCGCGATTTCGTGACATGTCGCGATATCGCGACCTGGCGCGCTGTCGTTGTCTTTGATGCAAAGTTGTAGCGATTTCGCTACCTTTTTGGCTGATGAGGTCTTCTTTGAGAAATTGTCACGATTTCGCGACCTGCTGAGCTTTTGCGGTCTGGGGATGGAAGTCGTCGTGATTTCGTGACGTTTTTGGCGCAGGGGAGTCAAGGTTGAAAATTGTCGCGATATCGCGACCTGTTTTGCTGCCGCTGCCTTCACTTGGAAATGGTCGCGATATCGCGACACTTTTGCTGGCTGGGAGCTTCGGAGGAATTTCATCACGATTTCTCGACGTGCCGCGATTTTGCGACATGTCACGAAATCGCGACGCTTTTGGCGCAGGGGAGTCGAGGTTGAGAACTGTCGCGATATCGCGACCGATTTTGCTGCTGCTGCCCTCACTCGAAACTGGTCGCGATTTCGCGACATTTTAACAGGTTGGGAGCTTTGGAGGAATCTCGTCGCGATGTCGCGACCTTTTCGAAGACTTGATGCTTTTTGGAGTTTTGGTCACGATTTCACGACTTTCTTGCCGACCGGGCGTGGAGGCCTTGGTTTGTCGCGATATCGCGACATGTCACAATTTCGCGACATGTCACGCTATCGCGGTTGAGGGCGCTGCTGCGGCCGCGACTGGGTTGTTGCCCGCGATTCCGTGACATGTCGCGATTTCGCGACATGTCGTGGTTTCGCTCCTTGCTGCCTTCTTTGCTTTGTGGGAGTTTCCTTTGTGCTCCTTGCTTGCTGTTCAGTTCTCTGCTATTTTTTTGGGATGAGTTATCTCCCTGTTGTATTTGCCCCTTGTTTTAATACAAGCTTTTCAATTTTTTTCAAAAAAAAAAAATTACTAATCTCTATCGATGAATTTTGTTTTTGCTCTCGGGACTTTGGAACCGTGGAGACGCGGTTGTGGGCTGGAAACCATGGACCTGCGGTTGTGAAACCGTGGATGCACATTTTTTACTATGAAACCATGGATGGGTGATTTTGGTTGAAGAATAGATTGCCTCGGGATTCAAACCAATGGTACAGAATTGGGCTCACGCTCGCAATTTCTCGTTGGGTCTAGATTGATTTTGGCAGCCTATCGGTATGCAAATTCAGCTCCCTTTTCTTTGTGGACAAGATGGCATTTTTATAAGCTTCTTGGGGCTTTGGAGGGAAATGGGAGGTGGCAAGCCTGACTTGCCAAGTGGTAAATCTGAACTGCCAGGTGGAAGGGGCAGTTACAGTGAGTCATTCAGTGTGCCTCACTTAACTGAGGTGATGTGGCTGCAAGTGGAGTGGGATGAGGGATCCTGTTTTATGTGAAGGGACAAGGGGACAAAAGTGGGTGAGATGTGGCATGGGTGTTGGGAATCTGTCCCATGTGCAAAGACAAGGGGGACAAGAGTGGGTAATATGTGGCAAGGGTGTTGGATGAAGTGTCTAGGACACATGTCCAATGGGTAGGCAGGGTATCCTAAGTTGATTTTCTAGATTTAATAAATTAGGAAAATAGGATAATGTGCAGGATTTTATATCCCTAAGTTAGAACTTAGGCATATATTTTTATTATGCAGGATTTGATGGTGGGGTGGTAAATGTAGTTTAGAAGGTGTTGGATTTTGGTGTCTACAGTTGCCCCTTTTTGTACTGCGTTGTGTACAACACAATGCGGTGCAAAAACTAATGACACTCGACCTTTATTTGATGAATGGACTCAACTCTCTTTGGTGTGGCAAAGTGAATGATTGTTGTTAATGAAATTTTAATTTGTATGTTTACCCCCTCGATTGGCGAGTGGGTAACAATTGAGACCCAATGGCCAATTGAATGTGTTATTTTATTATTTTTTGTTTTCTTTTTTTTTTCAGAATATCGTTTGGTTAGCTGACATGCAAGAAATGAAGTAAAAGGAACCAATCATCCTAGTCGCTTGTCCTAGTGACTATTAGCAATTCCATTGTGCATTTTTTATTTGAACTTACCATGTTTTGTAACCCCATGGAGTAGGCATCATTTAACCTTGGATTTTCTTGCTTTTGTTTTTGTTTTGATTTGGTATTTTTTTTTTTTTTTGAAACGGTTGAGGTTATACTAAAACCGCGGGCTCGATTTTACCTGTTTGTGGTTTAGGCTAAACCGGGTTTGCATTTTTCAAAAATGTGGATGCACATTTTTTGCCGTGAAATGCGGTTATAAATAGGCCAGTGTCCTGTCATTTTCATTTCATTGCCATTTGTCATTTTTGATTTTTAGAGTGATGAGTGAGATGGAGATTGGCGAGGGTAGTGGTGGTGGAGGTGGCGGTGGTGGGGCTCGTGAGCGGAAGGTGGCATCCGCTATGCTGAGGTAGGTGGTCCTTTGCCTTTAGTTAGGCTTTCTTTTTTTTTTTTGTTAATGCATTTTATTTTTTGTTTTTAGGTGAGGCTTTTGGATGCTCGGCATAGGTGGTCGAGGACTATCAGGAAAGTGCGGAAGGCACTTTCTGATGATGATTGGGCTTTCCTTGAGACCATTGGTCTTGATGGCTGTGGGCGGTTGGGGACCATCCGTGCTGATGAGGATCTCCTTTCGACTTTGGTTGAGCGGTGGGATCTGGATAGAGGGACCTTCCAGCTTCCTACTGGGAGCTCACTATCACTTTGGAGGATTTATATCATATTTTTTGTATTCCTATCGAGGGTCCAACCGTTCAGGTTGGCATCGACAAGAAGGAGGCACTCTTCCCTATTTTTGGTGATTTTTGGGATGTAGACTGCAGTAGGGGCGGGATTGCATATTTGGATTTATTTTCTACTGGTAGTTTGGGAGTAGTTCTGGCTTTCCTTATGTACATATTGAGCAACATGTTGTTGCCCAATTCCATGGGATCGAGGATCCCATGGAATCAGGTACCTATTATTTTGGGTTTGATTTCTGATCCTCGATGGTTGGCGTGGGCTCCCACTCTCTTATGCCATATTTATAGCGAGTTGTACGAGGTTAAGAGGTGGGGTCGAAAGGGTCTAGGTTGTAGCTTGGCTCTCCAAATCTGGTCTTGGGAGCATATTATTGTGGGACGTCCAGTTGGTCTTCCTTGTGCCTGCGATGCCACCTCTCCTCGCGCTTACAGGTGGCTTCTTAGTGAGGAGCTTAGTCATCCCATGGTGGGGGCTTCAGATTATAGAGATGTCCTTAGCTCACTCACTAGAGAGTTTATGAGTTGGCAGCCTTGGAGGGGCATTGATTGGGTGACTGATGTTGTTGATCTTCACTAGATCAGGTGGGGTCGATGGGTTGTTGGTGCCCATCTCAGGGAGATGGAGTTTGTTTAGTTTAGTTGGGTGCAATGCTAGTTTGGTTTGATCTAGGGTGTGCCTGATGCACCTGTGACCTATAGGTGATGGGGAGACGAGTTGGGGTTATCGGTTATTCCTAATTTTTGAGGGTTGATGACCCTTCTGATGATATTGATATCGAGCTTCTTGACCTTGATGATGTGGGTACCACTCTTGAGTATGATGTATGGTTTACCTCTCAGCCTCCTTGGATGTCGAGTGTAGTTGTTGATGATGAGGGGAGTGGTGATGAGGTGGAGGTAGGAGGATGGGTTCCTTGGTCGATGAAGCATCGACATGGTAGCTCTTCGAGGGCGGAGATGGCTATGGATGTGCAGCATCCTGAGGAGGTTGGTGGTGATGGGGATGGAGAGGGGGATGCCCCTCCTCGGTGGATAGAGGATGATTGGGGGATTCTCTAGGGTGAGCGTGATAGCTTGGAGTTGGAGGTTGCTCGCCTGAAGGGTGAGCTGGCCTTATGTCAGAGCGAGGTGACTCGCTTACAGGCCAAGGTGGATGGATTATGGGGTGGGCCTAGTGATGATGCTATCGCTACTAGGGATGCAGAGATTACCAGGCTTGGGGGTGAGGTATCTCGACTTGAGGGTGAGCTTACTCGCTTACAGTCAGGTTCTGGTAGAGGGGACACCGCAGCTACTATTGTTGCTCTTCGTGCGAAGATATCTCAGAGAGTTGCTCGTGAGGGTGCAGATTTGAGGACCCTACGTAAGCAGGCTACTTATATCGAGATGTTGGAGAACATCTTGCATGAGCGGCAGATCTCGCTTCTTGTTCCTCCTTCGTCTTCAGTGGCTACTACCAGTCGGAGGACCGAGACGAGCCACAGGAGTCATCGACGGTCTAGCTCACATGCTGCTTCATCGGCTCAGGGTTCCTAGAGGGATCTTACTGGCACCAACTAGTGTACCTTATTTTTATATTTTTGTATTTTGTGGTGTATCGATTTTGTTATGAGCCTTGGTGCTCTAATGTATACAACCTACGAGCATTTTGTACTTTGAGACCTCCATATTTATATATATACATGGCTTTTATATTGGCTATCTCTTGTGTTAATGATGTTTTATCTTATGTTTTATTTGAATGTTTATTATTGTTTATTGATGTAATTCAATTTAATTATGCATGTTTTTGTTTTATGTTTTATTTATTGTGAAAAATATCAATGCAAACTATTATGGAATATGCAGTTAATTAAATGTTTATGTATACTATATGATGAAATGCATTGTGTTCATGTGATATTTTTATAGCTCAGAATATCATTGACCATTACTTGTTCATTTTGCAATTGGGGGTATCCAACTTGATGACTTCATGCGGGTGATGTATGATGTAGATATGTATGTGATTGTGGAAGAGTATATGGATGTTGATATGGACGATGTTTTTATTTTGATCTTTAACAGTGGAATATTTTCAAAGACTCAAACAGTCTAGTGATATCAACCAACTTACTTGACCATTGTCTAACTCTCTTTAGGACCAAGGTGTGTGCAAGTGAAGTTTCATTTCCAAATCTTGAGCATGGTAATGACCCTAAGCAATCAAGAACCAGTGTATGTGAATGTGAAGTTCATTGACCCATTATGAGTAAATTGGACATGACCTTTTATGGGATTTACCAATTAGCTAGCTTATCCGTATGTGCGGTCAGAGGTCTCCCTTTTGGGAGAGAGACATGTCGCCCTGCTTGAGTGTACTCCACTACCAATCAAGCGTCTATAGCCCCGATGGAGGCTCACTCCATAGTCCAATTATCTGATATTTAGGTTTTGGGGATGACTACATATCTTTTTGAGGGAAATGTAGTACGATCCTTACAACTTTAGGGATTTGGTGTGTATAGAAATTGTTAATTTTTGTATAGAGCTTTGGGGATAATTGAAATGTATATCCTTACTACTCTATATTTTATGTTTATATTTGGAGAGTAACTGTGATAGTGGTAAAAACCACTATTTTTTATTTTGGACTATGTTGTGTGATAGGACAAGCATAGAATGTTATCTTTTCACTTCAAGGTGTTACCCAAGTTTGGCGTTATCCTTTTCTTACTCAAAATGTTTTAAGATGTGAAGAAGTGTGTTTGGTGCAAGATTGTTTTGGGGTCAATCGACAATACTCAAGAATTTTTTAATGTGAGAAAAGTGCTTTGGTCCTAAAGAAAATTGGACATTTTATGAAAGTTGGTTTTACACTAGACATGGTTGAGTGACTGAAAATTTGATTTTTTTTTTTGACATCATATAAGGATGTAGTGTTTGGCGAATTGCATAAATGCCTTAGTTGGCTACCCTCAATTCTTGGAACTTGTTTTTCTTTGGTCATATCATCACCACTACAAAAGATCACTGAACATGGGATGGGATGGATGCAATTATTTTTTTATGATCTAATTGGTATGATATGTTTATTTTAATGCAATTTATTGAAGTTCTATGTGATATGCGAATGTAATGTACAAAATTAAAATTTTGTGATATGAATATTATCTATGTGATATGTGAATGCAATGTGTAAAATGCATGTAAAAAATGTTTATGTACAATGTAAAATGTATATATTTTTTTTTAGCCATGTATATATATACATATATTGAGTTGATTTATGCATAAAATGCCTTTAGGTGCATTATGTTTAATGGCTCTAGCTCCAATTTTCCTTCTAAGTTGGCAAGTCTATACGTTCTTGGTCCCAACTTTTGCTTTACAATATATGGGCCTAACCAATTAGCCATAAATTTATCTCTCAAGTGCGGCAATGCATTGGTATTTTGTTGATTTTCTTTGAGCACTAGGTCCCCTACTTGAAATTCGTGAGGATGGACTTTTGCGTTGTAAGCACGTTTGATTCTGTCTTGATATACTCGCAAATGCTCTAGAGCATTGATGCGTTTTTCATCAATAAGTGTCAATTGGTCAAGACGTGCTTGTCTAGCGGTGTCATCATCCATGAATTCTTGTAATGCGATTCGCAAGGAGGGTATCTCGAGCTCGAAAGGTAATATAGCTTCAGCACCATAAACTAATGAAAATGGTGTTGCTCCTGTTGGCGTTCTGATGCTTGTTCTGTAAGCCCATAGTGCCAAAGGAAGTTGAGTATGCCAATCTCGATGATTTTCTTTGACCAGTTTCTTGAGAATGGATACCATTGTTTTGTTGGTTGCTTCAGCTTACCCATTTGCTTGTGGGTAATAAGGTGTTGAGAAACTGTGTTGGATTTTGAATTTGTTGCACAAGGCTCTAACATCCTTATTCTTAAATGACTTCCCATTATCAAAAATTATCTTTGAGGGTATTCCAAAATGATAGATAATATGTTGAAGTATAAACTCCGCTATTCGAGGTCCAGTCGTAGTGGTCATTGGAATTGCTTCCACCCATTTTGTGAAGTATTCCGTAGCAGTTATGATGAATTTATGTTGTCCTGATGAAGCAGGTGATATTTTACCAATCAAATCGAGGCCCCATTGTGAAAATGGCCAAAGACTTTGAATGGGTTGTAAAGCGTGTGATGGTACATGAGTCAAATTTGCATGGTGTTGGCACTTTTGGCACTTTTTGACATATTTACAATAGTCATTTTCCATTGTCGGCCAATAGTATCCCATGCGCAATATTCTCTTTGCAATGGCCATTCCACTAAAGTGGCCACCACAAGTACCATCATGGGCTTCTGCTATAGCTCGTTCTGCCTCAATCGGATCTAGACATCGTAATAATATTCCATCATACCCACGTTTATATAACACGTCCCCTAGTAGAGTAAAACGAATTGCTTTTTGTTTGAACGTTCTTTTTGCAGTTCGTGTCATTTCTATTGGGAGTGTTCTAGACTTGAGAAAGTCTCTTATTTCATCAAGGTAAGAATTGTAAGGTTCAACATGTATCAAACAAACATTCTTCTCACCTGTAGATTCTGCTTTTTGAATTGATGGTTTTGACACTGTTGTTATGATTAGCGGTTGTACTTCTCCATGCTCATTCTTAGGGATGAGAGATCCCAAAGAAGCCATTGCATCCACAAATCTGTTTGTCGAATGGGGTAGGTTACTAATTTCATACCAGTCAAACTTTTCTAGCAACTTTGTTGCCACTTCATGGTATTGCTTTAAAACTGGTTCCTTACATTGGTATTCTCCTTTTACTTGGTAGACAACTAGTTGAGAATCACCAAAAATGCTTAGTCTTTTTATGCCCATTGCTATAGCTGATTGAAGGCCTAATATTAAGGCTTCATACTCTGCATTATTGTTAGTGCATGTGAAGTCGAGTTTGAATGATAAAGGAATTGGTATCCCTTCGGGTGTATAAAACATGACTCCCGCACCTTGTCCTTTCTCGCACTTAGACCCATCAAAGAACATTGTCATGTCTGCTTCATCCTTAGAAGAAACTAACTCTTCTTGTTCTGTGACAGAGAATACTGAATCATCTGGAAGCTCAATGATTAGTGGTTTATCATTATGTAGCGGAGCTTCAGCTAGTTGATCAGCTATCACTTGACCTTTTATGGATTTTTGACTTATGAATTCGAGATCGAATTCGGTTAAAAGCATTATCCATTTAGCAGTACGGGTGTTGTTGTATGTGCGAGTCATCATGTATCGCAGAGGATTTTCTCTAGCTATGACATAGGTAGTGTTGCTTAGCATATAATGTCTAAGTTTCTTAGTGGCGAAAACCACTGCTAAACATAACTTTTCGACATAAGCATATCTTGTTTCGTAACTTACCAATGTTCGACTAATATATTAAATTGCTTGCTCTTTATGATTTTCATTCTTTTGTGCAAGCATTGTCCCTAGTGCAAAATCTATTGCAGAAATGTATAGGTAAAAAGGGACTCATGTTCGAGGTGGCGTAAGAACTGGTGGTGAAGCCAGATATTTCTTTATGTCATCAAATACCTCTTGACATTCAGTTGTCCAAGAAAATATCACCCCCTTTTGTAACAAGCGGTTGAAAGGCCTGCATTTATCTGAGAGTTGTGCGATGAATCGTCGGATAGATTGGATCTTTCCTTGTAAACTACGCAACTCTTTCAAGTTCTTGGGAGGTGGCATCTCTAATATAGCTTTTACCTTACCTGGGTCTACTTCAATGCCTCGCTTGGAGATAATGAATCCTAGAAGCTTTCCCGATGTGACACCAAATACACACTTCTTAGGATTTAACCTTACTTTATGTTCTATCAATCGATCGAACGCTTTTTCTAGGACTTCAATGTGCTCAAGACGTGTTTTTGATTTAGCAATCAAGTCATCTACATAATCCTCGATGATCTTATGCATATAGTCATGAAATATGTACGTCATAGCACGTTGATATGTAGCTCCTACATTCTTAAGTCCAAAAGGCATCACTCTATAACAAAATGTCCCCCAGGGTGTTGTAAATGTTATCTTGTGTTGATCTTCAGGATTAATTCAAATTTGATTGTATCCCGAGAAACCATCCATTAAGGAAAGCATTTCATGACCAGCACAGGAGTCTACTAGTTGATCGATATTGGGCAAAGGAAAATCATCCTTGGGACATGCTTTGTTTAAGTCTCAAAAATTAGTGCACACATGTATCCCTCCGTTCGGTTTGCGAATGGGTACCATATTTGAGAGCCATTCTGGGTAATCAATTGGTACTATGAAGTGTACATCCAATAACTTTTGTAGCTCTTCTTTCACAATTAATGCAACTATTGGATGGACTTTCCTAAGATTTTGCTTGAATGGCTTTGCATCTTGTGCCAGTGTAAGGTTGTGGACTACCAAGTCTGGATCTAAACCAGGCATGTCTTTATATGACCATGCGAACACTTCTTTCTTTCTCATTAGCATGTTGATTATGCATTCTTTCTCTTCTATGGATAAATATTTTGTGATTTTTACAATTTGGGGATTATCCACGTCTTGACTAAGGTTCACGTCTATAGACTCTTCAATCAGCATGTGAGAACCTTCTTCTAGTTGATGTGGAGTTGGGATGAGATGGATGTCATCCACCACATTTTCAAATGTCTCAGGGGCTTCCCCCTCTATTTCAGTTTGAAAAACTGAGTTATTTGATGATGAAGGTTGTTGTGAAATATATGCGTTTGAAGCACGCAATAACTCTTCGGACAGGATAAATTTGGCAATGGATGGTGGGGATGAGATCCTGTCCATGGCAATGAGGCTAGTGTCGATATGGATCGGCTTTGCCTCATCATATGGATTGCGGAGTGGGGTGAGAAAATCAACAGAAATCATGTTGACTTGATGGAAATGAGGTGGCTACGATTCGAGAGGTGATGACTCATCCTCTCTAGGTTGCAACTGACCTAATGTGTGTGATTGGTGATGCTGCATGCGATGCCAATGTGATGGAGGAGGTTCTGGTTTAGGACTCTCATGCTCTTTGCTTAGCTAAAAGAGAGTTCGGTCTATTGGGAACTTCTTTTGGTACCAGTCATCTCTCCGAATAGATTCTGCATATATTAACTCCTCTTGAGGTTCTTCTACCTCCTGATTATGTTGTTCATGATGCACCTCTACTTGGAGTATTCTCCTAGCTTGCATTTCATGCTCATGATTCAAAAATATCATTTTTGTCTCATCTTCATAATCATCGTCGCTTATCCAGAAGCCATTAGCATTTGTATGAGGTCCCAGAATGAGTTGTGTGTAATCTGGCCTAAGGTCGGCCATTTCTATTGGATCTTCGTATTCTGGTTCTTGTTGTAAGGCTTGTTCTAAGAAAGTTCCAAAAACATGAGGGTAAAAATTGTAGATTAGGTATTCACCATCTATATCATCATTTTCATCATTAGGTTCATCCTCTTTGTCACTTTCTCCTTCTCCTTCTTCGCACTCAATGTCCAGTTCTTGGAATGCTTGACTTAGCGAAGAGCTTGCGATGGAAGGTCTGTAACCTAGACCTGAGCGGTCATTTGGCTCTCTATATTCTGGCTCAATAATGTGGTGAGGACCTTGTTCATGTCGTCCAAGTCCATATCCTTGCCAATTAACCCTTTGAAAATATCTCATTGGGAATGATGGGTTAGATAAATAATCAATGTTCTCATTAAACTCTTTTAAATGGTCCTCCTCTGGAGGAGATGGATCAGATGAAGAATCTACTCCCCCATATATGAAATTTATTGCATTTTATGGTGAACCCATTTTGTATATCTCACCTATGGCTAAAGGTGGGTCCCGAGGGTGACCATAATCTCTTATTGACTCAATAGGTGGTGTAATTGTGACACTTTCAATAATATACTCACCAATACCTGGATTGGTAAGATGTACTACAACTCGAGAAGGTTGGGAGGCTGATGGCTCGGTGGATGAAGAGGGTTCTTCTGAGCTTGGTTGCGGCTCTAATGGTGGTGGTGGATTTTCTCTAATAGGTGGCCCTATTTGTGAGACTACGGGTTGTGATGATTGTGGTTTATTGATGGATGGAGTGGGTTGTGCTATGAATATGAATGGTTGTTGTGGATCTGGAAGTGCGCTAGATGGAGTTGGTGGTTGGTTGGCAGGATGGTTAGGTGTGATTGGAAAGTGATATGTAGTGTTCGAAGGTTGAATTGAGTTGACGCTTTTGGATGCAAAAGTTGGGTCAACTATAGGCAATTCCTCTTGAATGGGTGCTTTTGATGAGGTGTTACTAGGTGGAATGGTTCTGATGGTGAGTGGTTGGATCGTTAGGTGTGTTGATGGAAGCAAGGGCTCATACGGGTTTGAGATTAAGTTGCAGTACTTGAAAGGTTCTGTGTCAGCTGGTATACAATGTACTTTGCCTTCATGTACATATTTTAAGCATTGATGCAATGTTGAAGGCACACACTTCATTTCCCTAATCCAAGGGCATCCAAGAAGTATATTATATTGCATTTCTCCTTCCAAGATGTGGAAGAGAACATGTATTGTTTTCACCCCCATGGTGACAGGAAGAACAACATTTCCCATAGTTGAGCATAAAGCATCATTAAAAGCCCTAAGGGTGAAGGTGGATGTTGTGATGTGTGATGATGGGATGTTGAGTTTTTCATTGTAGGTGTGGTGATGAGGTTGATGGAGGAACCGGTATCAATGAGCACTCTCTTGAATGGCTTCCTGTCAATGTGAGCTACTATGTGCAATGGTGGATCGGGTGAATCTACCAAAATTTGCTTTTCCTCGAAGTCATAAAATGCTATCGAGGGTTCCATGCACTTTTGCACACTCCCCACAAAGGAATTGAATGCATTGGGGTCTTCTGACTGTACTTGGATAGACTTTAAAATTTCCATCAATGCTTCCCTATGGGGTGTTGATTGTTGTATCAGCTCATAAATTGATAATTTTGTTGAAGCCATTTTTAAACTTTGTGTTAACCGACTATTTAATGTGACAACTGGGTGATTGTGCAAAGGTGGTGGTGGAATGTTTGGTCCAAGTTGTATGGGCACATTTGTTGGTTGTGTTGTTGGAGCTTGAGTTGTGCGATTAGCTTACCTCTGTCCATGGGTAACTATACTGATAGCTCCTACAAAACCTTGCGGTAGTTGAGACACATAATTAACTTGATTGGGAGGAACTGTAGAAGTTGATGCTCCCATCGGTTGTTGATTTACCTCTCGATGTGGCAAAGGTGTCTGATAGATGCCTAGGTTTTGGTTATTTTGGGCTAGTGGGTTGTCAACTTTAATTGTACCCACTTCCAATAAATCTTGCACAATTCCTTTGAAACCATGACAACCTTCAATATCATGTCCTCTTTGTCTATGATAGATGCAAAAGAGGTGTTCTTTGTAACCTTTTGTCTTTGGTTTGTTAGGATCTTCAGGTTTCATTTCTGGCAATGTAAAGAGTTTTGCCGCATACAAATTTTGGAAGACTAATGAATATGGCTCTTGTACTGGTGTGTAATTTCTTTTTGGCTTAAAATGATGTTGTTGCCTTTCTGCAGGTTGTGTCTAATTTTGTGCCTATTGTGGGGGTGGAACCACTTGATAATTCAATTGTTGTGGTTGTTGTTGTTGTTGGGGTTGTTGGATTTGTGCTTGGGCTAGTTGATTTAACTATGGTTGGCCCAAAACTATCTGGTTAACCTGTGCGGTCTTGGACTGACCTTGGTTATTCCCCTTTTGATTCTTATTGTGCCACTCTTTCTTTTTAGGCTTTATCTCACCTTCATGAATTTTGATCTCTTCTATTAGCTTTGCTTGGGCGAGTGCCTCATCGAATGTTCTATACTGTTGTAGTTGTAGTAACGAAGAGATGGGCCTAGCACAACTCTTCATGAACATTCGTATTATCTCTGACATAGGGAGGGAAAATGGTAACTTGATCATGATTGACCTCCATCGATTGCCAAAGTCATAGACCGATTCATCATCATATTGTTTTAGATAAATCAAATCAGTCAATGTGGTTTGTTTTCTGACATTTAGGGTGAATCTTTCCAAGAACTGGTTCGCTAGTTGTTCAAATGTAAAAACACTTTGATGTGGCAAGTGGTTGTACCAATCTTGGGCTTCTCCCCCTAATGTCTGAGGAAAGGTATGTAACAGTAGTGCATCATTGCTCTTGATTCTGAAGCATGCATTTACAAATCTAGTTATATGTTCATGAGGGTCCTCTTCCCCCTTAAATTCAAGCTTGGGTATTTGAAAATCCATTGGATATGGTGGCTCAGGCACCAAAGCATGAATAGGATGATTGAGTAGTTGCCTTAAAGTTGGCTTTTGGTATTGCAAACCTAGAGTTTGCATGGCAAGACTATCAATATGACTCTGTAAGAACTGGTATCTAGGGTCATCCATAGGACTGACACTTGAATGTACTTGATGTTGCTGGTAATGGGGTGGATTGTATGTAGGCTATGGGTGATAAGGTATGGTTGGCTGAAATGTGTTATGGTAAGGATGTTGATGGATGTTATGATATGGATGGGGTGATGGAGGTATGATGGTATGTTGACCTACTATATTAGCATATGGATGTGGTGGTTGGTTATGAATCATAGTGGTAGATGGAGGGCACATTACCCAAGATGGATCTTGGATAAAGGCATTAGTTTGGTGAGATGTAGGTGGAAAATTATGCTCAATCCCTTGCAAATGTTGGTTGGGGTCAGGATTTATGCTACGGTTAGCATTATCTAAAATCATTTGTTGTAGTTGTAAGAAAGTCTGTTGCATAGCAATTGCATTTGAAGTAGGGACCACCACATGTGATGTGGTAGGTTGGGTTGGTTGTGGAACAACCATGGTAGTGGAAGTGAGTGGGGGGTAAGTAGCAAAGGGTATTGCCACTGACTGTGGTATGGTATGAGATGTAGAACCTATGAGGGTAGTGGGTGGAGTGGATGTTGGGGCTTGTGAAACAACATGAATTGTTTCATACAAGGGATTAGTGGAAATGGTTAGTTGTTGAGGTAATGTGAGGGGTGGTTGGTTGGATGATGATGGTTGGTTAGCTAGTGCTACAATAGCCAACTCAAAAAGAGGATTTGTAAAGACTTGTTCTGATTGTTGTGGGTAAGTATATGCGGGCTCTTGTTGTAATGATGGTACAACATGGGATGGGATGGAGAGTGGTGGTAATGATGGGAAGACCATTCCAGCTGCATTCAAGTACATTCTAATAGTATCCATGTCTAACATGGTGACATGACTATCTACCACTATAGGAGGTTCACTCCTAGGTGTCTCAGGTATGGCTGTGTGAGTAGCCCTATGCATAATGTCTATGTCCGTATTAGGGGCATTACTAGAAGGCCCTACATTAAGACTTTGGGACATAGAAAGGGGTATGCCTACTTGTCCTACCACCGAAGTGTGAGGGATGTTGCCAGACTGAGATGCCATGGGGGAAGACCACTGACTTTGGTTTGACACTAGTTTCTTAGCTTGACTACGAGTCACTACCATATGCTACTATGTGGTAAAATGCCAAGTGCAACTATCTATGTAAATAAAATGATAATATAATGCAATACAACATGCAAAGCAAACAAACACACAAAGTTTTTGGTCCTAGATTTTCGTTAGTTTTTTTTTAAATTGTTTTAAAAATGAAAAGACGTGTGCTCAATGTTTTGCCCTAAATGAATCTAGGATTTCACCTGTATACTCATAGCTCGACAACCTGGCTATGAACTCCAGGTCACGTAAATCCCCATGTGTGGTAATGAAAGTCCACACCCGGACAAGGAGCATAGGTCCTACCAGTCCTCACCCAGTCTCACTTGGTCAGCGTCATACTCTTCGAAGAGAAATATATGCAAATTTTCCAAGCTACGATGGTTCTTGGAGCCGACCTTGGCAAAAAATTAGGGTATAATGTTGGTGGTTCGGTGATGAAATCCAAACTCGAAAGGTGATGAAATCCAACCATTTTCCAACGTTTATGTGAGTGTGTGGTGATTTTGTTTGATTATTGTGATATGCAAAACTATTATGCAATTTTGTTTTAATGCCTAAATGTAGAAAGTAGAAAAAGGAATGAGAATAAAATTAGGGGAAAATTGCAAATTTAGTAAGACTCTAAGCCAAATTCTATTTAATAGGGCTAACCATGGGTGAGCGGTTAGTTCTGGTAAACCATGAAAACGTGGTTATCCAACCACGCAAATGTGTTTTGGAAAATCCAAACCACGGATGCGTGGGTCCTTTTTATCAATAGAACCAAGTAGAATATAGAACCAAACCCAAAAATGAAATACCTAGGTTATTTCTAACCTGGTATATGCAAGATGATCTCTCTTCCTACTATGTTATGATCAATTTTTTTTTTTTTAGAAAGTAAGTTTTTCTATTCCTAGGACCTAAATGCAAACAAAGGCATACAAGACTAGGACTCTTAATTTACTTAAATGCAACTTAAAACCAGATTTTAAAGGAAAATTTTAAAATATGAGACAGGGTACAAACCTGTATTCCTTTCGTTGCTTCTTCAATGTCAACCGGTTTTAGAGAACCTTCATGTTATAATGTTAACCGTCTGTGCGTTTCTTAATAGAAACCATACATTCATTTTCTCAAGATAGAAACCGTGTTTCTGTTTCCATAGTAAATAGTTCGGGCATAGGGTTTTCCAGATTTATCGACCCAAAGTCGAATCTACGCATGCCTCAAACTCTCGAAACCTGTAGGTGCAAATAAAGATCAGTAAATCAAATAAAAATCAAGGCCAAAAAAATGGAACCCTTTGGGGGTCCCACCGTGATCACCATTTCTGTAACAAATTAACTGAACACAAATAAATCGAATATAAGAAAGAGGTAAGATTGCCAAAATGATCCTTTTTGTATTAAATTTGATACAATGTTACAATAATTTTGGATTTTCCCCAAATGTTTTGGGGGTAATGTTACAATGTTTCTCTCTCTATGAGATACAATTTTTTGATGGAAGAGTTTTTGACTCTTCCAAATATGGTGTTCTTCATTTCTCTATAACTTCAAAGGGTGAGTGGGCTTTGGTATCTAGCAAGGGACCACTCTAGCTTTAGCAGCTTATCCAAGATATCTATCACCTACACACATTCAAACCAACAAAGGGATTAGTAGCACCTATATATTCAAGCAATAAATCCAATGCTACACATAAACCCTAAGATGATGTGAATGAAAAGCAGATAGCAGAAAATAATCAATAAATAAAGCCTTGCTAATACTAAAATTACTAATCTCTGTTTGATGAAATTCATTTTTGCTCTCGGGACTGTGGAACTGTGGAAGCGCGATTGGGGACTGGAAACCATGGACCTGCGGTTGTGAAACCATGGATGCATATTTTTGACTGTGAAACCATGGATGGGCAGTTTTGGCTGAAGAATAGATTGCCTCGGGATTCGAACCAACGGTACGAAATTGGGCTCATGCTCACAATTTCTCGCTGGGTCTAGGTTGATTTTGGTAGCCTATCGGTATGCAAATTCAGCTCCCTTTTCTTGGTGGAATGATGGTGCCTTTATAGGCTTCTTGGGGTTTTGGAGGGAAGTGGGAGGTGGCAAGCCCAACTTGCCAAGTGGTAAATCTAGACTGCCAGGTGGAAGGGGCAGTTATAGTGAGTCATCCAGTGTGCCTCACTTAACTGGGGTGATGTGGCTGCAAGTGGAGTGGGATGTGGGATCTTATTTTATGTGAAGGGACAAGGGGGACAACAACAAGTGAGTTGTGGCATGGGTGTTGGGAATCTGCCCCATGTGCAAGGACAAGGGGGACAGGAGTGGGTAATATGTGGCAAGGGTGTTGGATGAAGTGTCTGGGACACATGTCCAATGGGTAGGCAGGGTATCCTAAGGTGATTTTCCAGATTTAATAAATTAGGAAAATAGGATAATGTGCAGGATTTTATATCCCTAAGTTAGAACTTAGGCATATCTTTTTATTATGCAGGATTTGATGGTGGGGTGGTAAATGTATTTTAGAAGGTGTCGGATTTTGGTGTCTACAAATAGATGTGTCACTTCGTGAACCCATCAAAGGAGAAAGTCACCTTGTAACTTCTATCCACCATGAGAGGATTTAATCTAATTGCTTTGGCACCAAAATGGGCACTTTCAAATTTAAAAGTGTGTTGAAAGCCACCATGATAGCTCAAACCCAAACCTCTACTCATCCCAAAATAGAATAAACCAAAGAAATTAAAAAACCAAGTTGGGAGAAGCAAGAGGTGGAGAGGAATAAAACAACTCCTTTCAACAATCCAAAAACTAGACACATCTAAGGTCATCATTAATTAAAGTTTGGAGGCTTTGAGAGAAATTTGTATTCTAAACCTTTAACCCTTATTGGTAGAGATCAATGTTAGCCATTAAGTTTGCCACTTTATAACCTTATCTGAAGATATGTTGGATGTGCACTTCTTCTCTAGAATGAAGAATCTTCTTAGCCTTTGAGATTAGATTAGAAATCATCCAGCTCATTGGACTAAAGGAGTTGCATAAATTTATTATATTTAGTGAATCACCTTCCACTAAGACTTTCTAGAATCCCAAGGAATCAATTAACATAAGCCCTTGGAACAAGGATCTAGCCTTCACAAAGTGATAAGTTTGGATAGAAAACTTCGCATACGTTACAATAAAATCCCCTCTATCATTTGTAATTACTCGACCAACCCCAGCAAGGCTAGGGTTTCCTTTTGAGCTATCATCGAAATTGATATTGACCCATCCATAAGGGGGTGGAACCCATCTCAATGAATCCCTCTAATTTGCATGAGGGGCTCCCGTAGGCCTTGGCTTCGAAGGGAAACCAAGAAGGTGCTCCAAATTTTCTTCATCAAACCTACCACCCTCCAATTATGTACTCCTACTAACATTCAAGTAGATTGATTTTGGGTCCCTTTTAGAATTCTTGAAATCCCTTTGATTTTTTTCCACCAAATTCCTCAAAAGGTATGAGGAAGTAAGAATCTCCAAAAGTAGGTGAGATGTTGGGATTTGAAGGGAGGGAACCATTGTGAGCACAAGTCAAATATTGAGAAAGGGAAGACCCATTGGACCACCAAAGTGTAGGTAATGTGCTCCATAATAGACATTGATAATGAGCAAAGAGGTAATAATATAATTCCTCAAAAGACTCACAAAGGTAACATCTATTGGGGAGAATCATTCCTCTTTTACATAGATTCTCGACTGTGAGATATTTGTCTTGGATGGTCAACCAATAAAAAATATTCACCTTTAAATTTAGGTGTTTATACTATACTTTGCAAGGAGGAATCCATAGGGGATCATGGGAATCAAGGAGAGTATAAGCCGATTTTACTAAGAATGACCCATAATTCTCACCCTTCCAAATTAAAAAATCTTATGTTTCTTGCACTTTCAAAACCTATAGTTTGAGTAGATTAAATATAAATCTCCAAGCAAGATTATTTTCTCTACTATTAGTGGAAGAAGGAGTTCATTTCTAGAATCATTCATCCTCAATAGTGCCAATGAAGTCTATTAATTTGGTACAACCAAGTCTCTTGGTAAGAGTTATAGTCGGTGCCATATTGGGGTGTAAAAGAGGGTGATCAAGAAGCCAAGCATCATTCCAAAAATAAATGGACCTTCCATTACCCAATATCCACCAGATCTCTTTAATTTAACCCTATTTATATTTATGCAGAGTCTGCCAAAAATTAAAACCCTCCACAAGAAGAGAGTCCATCAGTAAGCTCTCTAACTGGTTCAAGTATTTGGTTGTAATGATATTGGTCCATTTTGTCTCCTCATTATTTAAAATTTTTCAACCCTACTTCATTCATAAGCTTGAGATTCCTAAGATCCAAATATCTGCATTCCTTTCTAGAACAAGCCTGGTTCTAAAACACCAGATGTAATTTCCTTTGATCATCAACCCCTACCCATAGAAATGAATTTTCAATGCGTTCCAACATGGATACAATTTTAATAGGGAGATTGAATATGGACATGAAATAAATGGATATACTTTGGAGAATAGTCTTGACCATTAAAATATTTCTTGATTGGCTCAGTAACACACCTTTCCAACTAGCAAGTCTCTTCTGCAATATTTCTACCTTTAGATCCCAAAGGCTCTCTAAATTCTACTAGTAAATAAAGGTAACCCCAAGTAAGTAGTCGAGAATTCTGCTATGTCATAACCAAGAATTTTAGTTATCTTCCTCTATCTAGTTAAGGGAGTGTTTAATAAATACAACATGCTCTTTAGATAATTGATCTTTTGACCAGCCACTTTCTCAAATAACATGAGGATATTCTTGATTTTTTTGGCTTGAACCATAGAGGCTAAAAAGGACAATAGTGTGTCATCCATGAACTGGTGGTGCATGATTGGGTTGATCGTGAGAGCAGGCTTGAGGTCTTCAATGGTGGAATCCATTAAAATGGACCTGCCCAAAGCTTCAGCCATAAGAATGAAGAGATAGGGTGAAAGAAGGTATCCTTGATGGATACCTCTGGAGCTTTGGAAGTAACCAACGGGAGAACCATTAATTAGCATTGAGAACTTAACAGAGGAGAAACAAGCTCTAATGAGCTTAGTCCAACTTTGGCTGAATCCAAACTTTAACAAGACTTCCTCCAAAAACTCCCAGGATACTCTATCATACGCCTTGCTCATATCTAGTTTGAGAAAGAGGCTAGATCTACCACTTTTTGAACTAAATGAATTCATTCATTGCAAGGACACCATCCAGGGTTTGTCTTCCATCCACAAATACACTCTTAACTTTATCAATGAGGAGAGGCATCATTGACTTCAACCTGTTGGCTCATGATTTGGAGAGGATCTTATATATAGTATTGCAAAGGCTAATTGGTCAAAACTCACTAAATTTTTTGGCACTTGCATATTTTAGAATAAGAGACCAAAAATTAGAGTTCACTCTAAAAGGAATCAAGTTAGATATTTGGGTCTTTCTCATTGCATCACAGACATCAATCCTAATAATATGCTAAAATTTTTGGAAGAATAAGGGGGAAATCCATCTGGTCCAAGTGCCTTCAGGGCTCTCATTCCAAATACCGCCATTTTGATCTCATCATTTGATAATGGAACTTCAAGACTCAAATTCATCTCCCTTGAGACTAACCTAGGAATAGACCTCAGAAGAACATCTTCAACTTCTCTGTCTCTGTAACTTTTGAAACCCAATAAAGATCTAAAAATACCATTGCCTCATCTCGAATGTCATGAATGTTGAATGATAGTGAACCATCCTCTCTAATAATTTTAGGAATTCTATTAAAACTCCTATGCCTCAGCATTGAGGTGTGGAAATATTTGGTATTTTGGTCACCTTTGAGCCAAAGGACCCTGGATTTTTGTTTCCATAGTAGTTCCTCCCTAGATAGGGTATTATGAATATTTACCAGCAAAACCTTTTCTTTGCTCCTAATGTTAGTTGAGAGGTCCACCTCTTCTACCACTAGATCTAGCTCTTTTAATTGACTTTTGAGATATTCTTTGAGCTTGAAGATGTCCCCAAACACCTCTTTATTCCAAGCCTTCAATCTACCTTTAACCAGTTTTAGTTTATTTGCATATTATCCATTCCTAAATATGGGTGAAATTTTGATTGCATCCATCCACTTGTTTTTTTTTTATAAACAAGATGATGAGTAGTAAAAAATAGAACTTTTGGGCCAAGTGGAGCATGCGGTAAAATATTGTTGTTGCTTCCAATCTGAGAAGGTTTGATGTTGCAAAGAAGAAGCTGACCATCATATGTGGTAGAAAATTGGGTTGCTAGGGGACTCTACATCAGCCCAAACTACCATGCATGATAGGAAAAAATGAAAAAAGGATTGGCTAAGTATCGTGCTTGGTGGAGAAATGGGTTAAGACATGCTTGGAAAAAAAATGAGTTGCCCCTCTCGTTATGAAGAAATCCCGAGAGCCTACCATGAAGATGCAAAAAAATTGGCTAAGTATTACAACAGGAAAAAAATGGACAACCATGAATCTCAAACGAAACCCAAAAGTCTCCTAAGGGATCGCTTGGTAGGAAAATGGGATGTTGATAGACTTTGGAAGAGTCTTGAAAACCCATCGCACAAGCAAACAAGAAAATAACTAACTATCAAGCCTAGCAAAAAAATGGGTGATTGAGAATTTTGGATGGATCCCAAAGCTCTATCATGAAAGTATTTGGTGAACAAATGGATAGCTATTGGACTCCATAGAATTCCTAAATATTTTTCAATACTTAGGACTTCACACGAGTCCCAAAATTTTTCCAATACCTAAATATTGGCATGGATCTCAAAATCCCATCAAAAAGGTGTTTGGTGAAACTTTGGATCAACATCAGATTTTGGATGACTCCCAAAAGTTTTCCATGATTGATAACTCCATCCTTCATGAATAACATCAACATTTTTCTAATAAGGAAGGAACTACAGGCTTGCTATAGTTGATCGATAGGAAGGAGCTCAACAGTCCAATAGGTAGAGGATGGAAACACAGCCCCATGGGAGTAGTCATCCTCAAAAGTTGGCTTGCACAAATCAATGATCCTCTAACAGCAGGAACATGTGGATGAATATATGAACAAACAAAATTGTTAGATGAATAATATCGATCAAAGGCTCATATGCACCCAGCACACCCTATCCCGCTGGACAAGCACATTCAACCATAAAATGTAGAGGGGTAGAAGAGATTCACAGTAAGGCCCACTCCCACCTAACAATAACCTTTAGCCATAAATAACATAATAATAAAAGTATCATATGATTGAGCCACTCCCCTAATATTATGACTTTCTCTCGATCAACAATCATGACCCCTTTGTAATAGAATTCATTGTAAAATCTATATATACTAGAATGCAAGTCAATTTAAGGGTTGACTCTTAGGATTTTACAATTTGCATGTAAGCAAGAATCTTGCACATTAATACAAAGGAATTGTTGTTTGGCCTTTGGTTCAATTTAATTGTGGAATGTGTATGTATGAGTGATTGCTTATTTCTAATTTTAGCTTGTTGAATGTTAATGGCATCTATTCTAATTTTTGAATTTGCGTTATGACACATTTACTTGTTTTGGAATTCGTAATTTGATAATATACATAACAATATAAGTAAATATTTTGGAGTTGATGAGAAATAAGTTGGTATGTTAGGTAATTCAGTTGTATTATGGCTTGGTCTCTTATGTGTGTCTTGATGTGACCTAATTTGCATCACTCATAAGTTTTGGCTTTAGCTTTATTTAATTCCTTTCAACATTTGTTACACTCCAAACCTAGCCGTCGACTAGGTATTCCAAGAGTATAAAATTTCATATATATAGTAGTTAGATTATTCCAAATTAAATCATCAATTTTATTATTTTATCTCTGCATTTCGGAATACCGAAATGCAGAGATAAAATAATAAAATTGATGATTTAATTTGGAATAATCTAACTACTATATATATGAAATTTTATACTCTTGGAATACCTATCCGACAGCTAGGTTTGGAGTGTAACAACATTCCTTTCCCCTAAAAATCTTAAAGATAGGCATCTAGGAGTTATCAAGGAATCGACCTTCTCTGGAGATTGACCTACATAGCCTCGTAGCCCTGTGATCATTTCATGTTGGTCGATATCTTGGATGCACAAATCTTTCCACTAGGTAGATTTTTGACAAGCAATTTTTGGCATGCCTGGTGGGACCTGAAGGTCCCACTATCATTGTTGAACAGAGCCTGGTGATACTCTATTTTATGATATTTATGTTCCATTCACCTGGCAACTATGCTACAAATATAATCCAAATCTATGTTAAAGAATTTTTTTGATAACAAGAATCATCCCATCATGCTACCAAAAATTTTTGGCACACTGATGGGATCCAAAGGTCACACCATATTTGTTAAATAGAGCTTGATGATACTATGTTTGGTAACATATATTTTATATTCAATTGGTGACTCTACTAGGGATTGTAATCTAAATCAATACTAGAAAAGTTTTTTAAGCATTATCCCATCGTGCTACCAACAATTTTTGGCATGCCCAGTGGGATGAAGTCTTACTATTTGGTTAAATCAGAGTCTGGTGATGCCCTGGTTTATTTGGATTCTTTTTCTAAAATCACCTGGTGAATCTACTATTAGTCTATATCAATGACTTGTTGCCTTTGATATCATATTAAATCTTACTTTCCCAGAGGACTCAAGGTTTGATGAGTAGCCTTGACCTCATTGGCAAATAAATTATGCTCATCTAGCAATTCCAACCTGAAGGAAGAGCCCAAAAGTCTTGAAGAATCAGTATCATAAGGGGACTTATGGCTTAGTAATATTATCCCTAGTATAATGATGTAGACCCTCTCAATATCTTGGAATGGCATGACGTGCCCAAGGTGGCTCTGAAGACTTTGCCAAGTTTTTATAGAACAGGAAAGAATGCTTCTGTACACTATCAGGATGTGGCTTCCCTAGATATTATTCATAATATTACACCATAGGATATAATGGTTAGGCTACTCATTCTTTCTCTCAAAGGGAAGGCATTATTGTGGTATAGATATTTATAAAATGGAAGCATTTGTACATGAGTCGATCTGGTTGAGGCACTCATTGATACATTTGATGACTCTGAAGATCCTTTCTTGTTGCTTATCCAACTCTCATTCATCAAGTAGGCTCATCATGAAAATATGGTTGACTTCAATATCCTTTTCACAAGAATGTGGAGAAGGATACCCCATGAGTTCTAGCCTTCCCCTTCTCACGTATACTTGTAATATATCTAAGCCTTATGCTCTAATATAACCATTATTATTTAGAAGTCTAAAGAAAAGTGTAACAACCCCAGTTGTTACTACTCATCTACTATAATTTTTTAACCCATATAATAATCGTGTTCACCTTTCAATGATTCAAGAGTATAATGATGATCTAATACAAGTATATCCCAAATGCTCAATAAGTGATCCGAGCCATAAAATATTAATCCAAAGTCATATTTAAATTCATTCATAGCCATTCATAAATAGGAGTACCATCTCCTTTAATTCCTCCATACCATCACCATTTTATGTGAGGATAATACAATGGCTAAGTCCTTCATGAGGACATCTCAATGGTTTTACCATTAATTAGGAGTTTTACCCAAAGGGAATCATCCCCTCCTCTCCATATTATCCATGAAGACTAGTATTAAGGAGAGAGTCATTAATCTTACTATTTCTCATGAAAACTTACGCGTGACTTGGGATATTGTCTTAAGCACCATTATATAATTTACTCATTTCTAGGTGTGATGGTATTGATGATTGTCTGAATTATCCAATTGCATGAAGTGATTGGTTTGCTTCTAGCTATATTAGGTGGATGGTGTGAATATTGTTTTATCTCATATTATTGTGAATGTTGTCCATGAATTTTCTTCTACACTATTATAGTTCATGAGAGAGAATCTAAATACATCCATATAATCTACTAGAGCAACATAAAACTTGATGCCATACATTTGACAACATATAGTAACCAAAGTAATTCCTTCACTTGCTCGTATTCCCAAAACATATATCACCTAAAATTTGTTAGAGGTGAATAATACAATATGAAAAATTTATCTCTAATTTACAAATATTGTGATCAAATAAATAAAACATTACAAATCTTAGCTGATTTTACATAAACTACATCAACCCTACATAATTACATTGGAACTATATCAATACAAGCTTTACATGATGAACATTGCAATAGTATTCAAAATATGTTGTTCGGTCCTTCTCTAAAATGCCTCGAGTTCTTCATGGTTGGAAGAGATGGTAGTGAAGGTATTAGGAAAATTCAAATGCAAATTATGCCAAATGTAATACAAGCAATTCATGCAATCATGCATCACACATTTGCCAAATGTATATCACATACAGAGAAATCACCAAGCATGAATTCCAAATCCATCCATATTTAATATTTTCATAACAAGTATTAATTTTTAATCTCATTCATAATTCATTTGGGTTAACACCAAACATAGGGAAGAGTCCCATACCCCTTCCAAAGGAATGGACATTAATCCATTCCTTCCAAAACTAGAAGACCTAGCCTTGGGTTCTTTGCCACGAATGGTACTGGAAAAATCTAGGGTCCCTTACATTCTTTGATAGGCATGGAGATCCGATAATGACACAACATTGACACATCCATAAGAAGAATATTAAATACGGTATCATGTGATAGGGAAAACATTCTACTCTAATCGGTAGTGAAAACAATATCGGATGGCTTGACTACGCACTGAGGAATACGACTTCCAAATTTAGGTTCAAGCATTCCACAGTGATGAAAAGACCTTAGAAACATAGGGTATTAGTTGGTTTCAAATGAAAATCCAATAGAGGTCTCAACATTCCATTACACGAGAATTAGCACAGTTGATTGAATTTATACGATTCAAGCGTAATAAAGGTTTTTTTTATAAGGTCGATCAATGAGCCAGAAGTTATGTCGATTCCATGCCATTAGATAATATGTAGCATATGATAAATGATTTGCATAGACCACCATATCTTCTCATAATCGTGCTCACGCAGAGGAGTCTTCTGCATTATCATATGCAAGGCTAAGGTTTGATTTAAAACAAAGCATCACTCTTGAAAAATTGAATGAGAAGTGCTATAACAAGGTCTATTTTTTTTTCAAATTTCTTTCTACAGATCAACCCAAATATTCAATCGACCCTGAGAATGAGCTACTCCAGCAATTAGTTATCTTTCATAATTTTCCATGACCATTCACAATGACGGTCACTTCCTACGTCACTATTAGAGCTATGAGTCACAGTGAGGCATGCAAGACATAATAGATTGGCTAGTGGATGATTAAACTTTCCAATTTAAAACATTCTATTGACAATCAAGGCCAATGTGGCTTCTACGAGCTTGGATAAATGGCTTTAAAGCAATGGGGTCTTATTACATCTATACCAGGGTTCCAATACTCAATGATATAATACATAATACCCTCCTTTGGATAGTGCTGACAATATTAACAATAATATTTGAACACCCAAATTAAAATAGAAAGCAACCGGATTACAAACAACTCTCCAAATATTAACATGAATCATCATTCAGGGTAATAGAGTAAAGAGGAGCAAACAATTTAATCATACGCAAAGGAAGAGGAAATTCCACACCTGGCTTTCGCAAACCCCAAACTAAGTTTTTCTTGAATGTTCTCCTTCCATCCACCCCTTCTAGCCTCTTCTCCCACATAACATAAGCTAGCCTTTATTTCACAACTTCTATGGAAATTTATAGCTCTCTTTCCTCTTAGACAAGAAAGATGTTTCTAAGTATATATTTTATTTATTTATTTTTTTTCTTTCTTTCTTTCAAAAAAGATGCTTCTAAATATATTTATTTATTTTTATCTTCTTTTTTCTTATCCCATGAGCAAGCTTCTTTTAATATATATTATTTTAATGGAAAGGGAATCCATAGAGATAAGAAAAGAATCTTATCCACCATTTCAACCTTCCCAAAGTAGCCATGTGTAGGAAAGATTGATTATTTAATTCTACAAGGTAGTTTTTTTTTCATGTTTTAATCCAATCAAAATTGAGCAAGTTCATAAAAAAATAAACTACCTAATTTCCTTCTAAAATAGGATCAACTAGATCAAATAAGCATGCTCAACAAAATAAATCTTTTACTTTAAAAATTGCTCAAATTAAGATTTCACAAAATCATAATAAATTGCATGATATATATCAATATTTTTATAGAATAATTTGAAAAATGCAAAATATTATTTAATGTGCATTTTCAAAGTAAAATTCAATTAAACCAAACTCATGCAAATCAATCATGAAATCAAATATAAATCACACACAAATGGCATACAAGCACTTGATGCATGTGCTCAGTATCCCCCATCACCATTTTTCCTTTGATTGGGTGGGACTTTTAGAGTAATACTCAAGTAACACCGCCATCAGGGAGGTAACTAGTGATGATAGGAATATGAGATTTACCTGTTGAGTTGTCATAGTCATCATTTCCCTTCTCATCTCTTGGTGGTCAGTCTTCCACCTACGAGAATAAATGTTCCTGCAATCAAGCAACGCAACATCATTTTATTTTGACAAAAAATACAATGCAAATATATTAAGCATTAAAACCAGCTATCATTACACAAATAGCATCTTAAAAATAGTCCTCCAAGGTGGGATGTGACATACTCCCCCCTTATATTAAACATAGTCCTCTATGTTTTCCTACAATATTACATAACAATCAATAAAACATAGTTTTTGGCATAGTTTCCACTTTGCATAAGTGGTCCATAGTTCAACCTGTATTATTACATAGCATCATTAAATAAATAAGGAAAGTGTCTTTTCATATCTTCCACTTTTTCCCAAGTGGAATTATTTTCAGAATACTAGTCCCACTGGACCTTACACTAATCAATATTACGCTTCCTCATAGTCTTGGAATGAAATTCCAAGATCTTCACAGGTCTCACTTCAAAGGTTGTCGGATCTACCATCTGTAAATTAGAAACATCTAACACATGATCAGGATCAAAAATATATCTCCTAAGTAGGGATACATGAAAATTATTATGGATCTTTGATAGGTTAGGTGGTAAGTCAAGCCGATAGGCTACAAGACTTATCTTCTCCACAATCTCAAATGGACCAACAAATCTAGGATCCAATTTTGTTGATTTAATGACACTCTTCTTAGGTTTTACCCTTAGAAACACTTTGTCACCTATGAAGAATTCTCTAGGTGTTCTTTTCAAATCTGCATAACTCTTCTATCTATCTGTGGCTTCCTTGAGCCTTTGATGGATTAGTCCTAGCTTCTCTTCCATTATTTTGACCATTTTTGGTCCAATGACAATATTCATCTTTCATGAGGCAAGGGTCATAATCATGAACTAAGATAGAATCATTCCATTTGGATTATAAGTTATCAAGGCAAATAGCATCAAGAGATATTAAGACTTGATCAGAGTCACTCTTGAGTAGAAGTGATAGCTTCTACGGAACCCTCATACCACTCGGATATGAGAATTTTTGCCAAGCGTTAGGTTTCATCCCACATAAAAGGGAAATCACTCTTAACCATACTATCCACTAGGACCAGTATATATGTGAATACCTTGAATATGGAAAACCATCATAATGAAATAACCTCAACAATGGTTATTCCTAGATCTTAGATCCAACCCACATCTTCCCGATGGGGTTACTAAGATAACAAAATCACTATACGTGATCAACTCATAGAATCCTTGGAATGTCATCTTTAAGCATGGTTATATAACCTTGTACCTCTTAAGGCTTATTTCTCCACCTTTTATTATATACATGAATTAATTAAGTTCATTACAAAAGGGCATTATTTTCAAAGTTGTGCCAATTGCACGATGGAGAGCCTACCAAAACTCAAAAGTAAACCTAGAATCCCTGTCAGAGATAATCATCTCCGAAAATCCATACAACCTAAAAATTTCTTTTGCAAATTTATTGGCAACAACTACAACATCATCTGTAGTACATCCTGGTATGAAATGTGCAACCTTAGTGAGTTTATCTACTATAACAAATATTGCATCATGATGATATTTTTTCTTTGGCAAACCGACAATAAAATCCATTGATATTACTTGCCATTTGTGAGTGGGTATAGCATGTGAAAACAATTTTCCTGCTGGATGTTGATGTTCAACTTTCACCTTCTTTTTGTCTAGCATTTAGTAATGGTTGAGTGAAGATATACTTCAAACTCTAGTGATCGGTTCTTAACTCAAATGGTCTACCAACCAGATAATATCACCAAATTTTCAAGGCATGCACAACTGCAACAAGTTCTAAATCATGAGTAGCATAGTTAACTTCATGCTTTTTGAGTTTCCTAGACTCATATGCTACTACAAAACCATCTTGGGATAGGACTCCTCCTAACCCTTCCAAAGAGGCATCGGTGCAAACTAAAAAATTTCCTGTGGGATCCAAAATATTCAGAATAGGAGCTGAGGTTAGTTTCTGTTTAAGCAAATTAAATGCTTCTTCACACTTTTCTATCCATTTAAACTCCTTCCCTTTCTTCTGAAGGTTGGTTATTGGATAAGAAATCTTAGAGTAGTCTTTAACAAACCTCCTATAATATCCTGACAAACCCATGAAGCTTCTTACTTCTATCACATTTGTTGGAGGTGGCCAATTCAAAATGGCTTCTATTTTCTTTGGATCAATAGTGATCCCATCCGTTGATATAATATGCCCCAAGTAATGCACTTGTGGAACATAGAATTCACATTTAGACAAATTCCCGTAGAGTTGGTTCTTCCTTAAAATTTCTAGCACTATCCTCAAGTGCTTATCATGTTCCTCTCTATTACGAGAATAAATCAAAATGTCATCCAAGAATATCAACACAAATTGATCCAACTGCTTTCTGAACACACTATTCATCAAATTCATGAAATTTGTTGGTGCATTAGTCAATCCAAATGGTAGGACTATAAATTCATAGTGACCATATCTAGTCTTGAATGTGGTTTTATGTGTGTCTTCTTCTCGGATTCTCAGTTGATGATATCCAGATTTTAGATCAATCTTTGTGAAAATGGTGGCATCTTTTAGTTGATCAAATAAATCTTCTATCCTTGGCAATGGATATCTATTCTTGATAGTTGCCTTGTTTAGCATTCTATAATCTATGCATAGCCTTAATGAACCATATTTCTTCTTCACAAATAAAACAGGTGCTCCCCAAGGCGATACACTTGGTTTTATCAACCCTTTTTCTAGCAACTCTTGAAGTTGCACTTTCAATTCCTACATCTCGATGGGGTTCATTCTATAAGGAGCTCTATGGATAGGCTCAATACCTGGCATCAATTCTATGGTGAAATCAAATTCACGTTTAGGTGGCAATCTAGGTATCTCATCAACAAAAACATCATGAAATTCCTGCAACAGTGGAAATTTTCCAATAATTTCTTCCTTTGGAATTTCCTCTTTTTCCTTGAGTTTAACTACATAAACCAATCCTCCTTTTCTAATAGTTTTCTTCAGTTGCATTGCTGAAATTAGCATTGGTTGAAATTCTCTTGGTTCACTATACATCCTTTGCCTTTCTTTGTCTTCGTTGGTAAACTCAATCCATCTCTCCTGGAAATTTACCAAGGCTTCATTCCTAGGATAAATTTGTGTATTTTCATCTCATTATTCTGATTATAGGATGGCACATATTTAAGGAGTCTCACAAAATATTCATAGTATTCCTCCACAGATCTTGATCCTTGTTGAAATGCGAAGAATTCCTTAAATTTATTCAAATAAAATTGCTTTGTAAGGAATCTATCCTTAAAAGCTTCCACAAAAACTTCCCACTTCAACTTGTTAGGTGAGATCTTATGTTCATATTTATAAGCATTCCACCAGTCAATTCCTATTCCTCCCAGATGAGAAAGAGCAAATGTCATTTTAGTTTCAGAGGAGTAGTTTCTTATGGAGAAATGAAGTTCCAGTTCATCTAACCATGACTCAGCTGCATCTTCTCCTCCTTTTCCCATGAACTTAGTCACTTTAATATGCTTTATGTCATTGCCCATTTCTTTCTTCATGCGGGCCTTGTTTTCACGCTCTTCGGGATCTTCATCCTCTCTAATCTCAACCTCTAGATTTTCCATCTCATGATTGTTGTTGTGGTGATGTTGTGAATTTATAGCTTGCAAAATATGTTGAATTTGATCTTGCATTATGGAAACCATGGCATTAAGGTTCTCCATATCTTTATCTAAATTCCCAGAACTTTCTCCTATCTGTCTGGCTTCAGGACTATCGGGACTAGCTTGTTGCAAGGTTCCTTTCTTCTTACTTCTCAAGCTTGTCGCCATGTTTACTTGGAGTAAAAAGTTGTATTAATTCTCACTAATTTTCGTAGTTGAAATTCTAGACAACTAGATTTCATCATAATTTCTCAAGTAATCTATTACTACTAGGTTCATTCCCTAGTTTAGTCCACTAACTCTGTTGTTGTTCATACACACTTGAGAATAAGGAGTAAGTAAGTCAAAAGACATAGATGTCGAGTAATTTTCCCAAAAGAGTCTAAGGTACACCACTTAAAACCCATAGAAGGAGGGTTCACTTAGCTCTTCCACTTTCGAATGACTATGGATCTATTCGTGGGGGATAGGAACTCAAACATCGGTAATCTCAAGTACTGACCTTGTCCTTACCAAGTGTGCATCATTTAGAGTTATGGAACTTATGTTTGAGTTGTTTTGTTTCATGCCCAAATATTTTGCTAACCTAGATCTAGCTAGAATCCACTAGTTAGCTTGGGCTCTGATACCAACTGTAACAACCCTAATTGTTACTACTCATCCACTAATTTTTTTTTTAACCCATATAATAATCGTGTCCACCTTTCAATGAGTCAAGAGTATAATAATGATCTAAGACAAGGATATCCCAAATGAAAAGTAAGTAATCCGAGTCATAAAATATTAATCCAAAGTCACATTTACATTCATTCAAGCCATTCATAAATAGGAGTACCATATCCTTTAATTCCTCCATACCATCACCATTTGATGTGAGGATAATACAATGGCTAAGTCCTTCATGAGGACATCTCAATGGTTTTACCATTAATTGGGAGTTTTACCCAAAGGGAATCATCCCCTCCTCTCCATACTATCCATGAAGACTAGTATTAAGGAGAGAGTCATTAATATTATTATTTCTCATGAAAACTTACACGTGACTTGGGATATTGTCTTAAGCACCATTATAGAATTTACTCATTTACTAGGTGTGATGGTGTTGGTGATTATCTGTCTTATCCGATTGCATGGAGTGATTGGTTTGCTTCTAGCTATCTTAGGTGGATGGTGTAGATATTGTTTTATCTCATATTATTGTGGAGGTTATCATGAATTTCCTTCTACACTATTATAGTCCTTGAGAGAGAATTTAAATACATCCATCTAATCTACTAGAGCAACATAAATCTCAATGCCATACATTTGACAATGTGTAATATCCAAAGTAGTTCCAATACTTGCTCATATTCCAAAACATATATCACCTAACATTTATTAGAGGTGAATACTACAATATGAAGTCTTTATCTCTAATTTACAAAGCTTGTAATCAAATACATAAAACATTACAAGTCATAGCTGATTTTACATAAATTATATCAGCCCTGCATAATTACATTGGATCTATATCAATACAAGCTTGTACATGATGAACATTGCAATAGTCTTCAAAAAGTGTTATCCGACTCTTCTCTAAAATATCTCGAGTTCTTCATGGTTGGAAGAGATGATAGTGAAGGGATCAGGACAACTCAAATGCAAAGTATGCCAAATGCATTACAAGCAAGCCATGCTTATCAATTTTGAATGCAATCATGCATCACACATTTGCCAAATGTATATCACATATAGAGAAATCACCAAGCATGAATTTCAAATTCATCCATCTTTAATATTTTCATAACAAGGATTAATTCTTAATCCCATTCATCATTCATTTGGATTACCACCAAACATAAGGAAGAGTCCCATACCTCTTTCCAAAGAATGGACACCAATCCATTCCTTCCCAAAACTAGAAAATATTCCATCCTTCTAGTTATTTAATGTACAACATAGGATTGTCTAATAACATAAAAATTTCATACAAAATCCATAATTTTCAAATGTTCCTTCAGGTTGTCTATCTTGATATCTAATCAAATTATCCAATATTATTTGATTTCCATAATATCATAAAATCAATTGATTTTACCATAATATAAAACACTAACATAAATATAAGACACTACATTGATTTATACATCAATGAATATATAAATAAAGAGAACAACCTCAATATTCCTATATTGTTTGTGGTATTAAGTATGTTTAATATAACCAAGTTGGTGGTAGTAAACAACATTTAATACTCATTCTTTAAGAAGATATATTTTTTTTTTTTTAATAAGCCATACCTACATTATACAAAGGTACTAGACCAAATCCAAATTTAAAAAAAAATAATAATTATCTTTATTATAATCATTTATATCTCACTTGTTTCGGGATTGAGTTCCCTTTATTCCCAAATAATTTTACTAGACCTCACTTTAGAGTATACAAATCAGGAGTGCAAACTGGAAAGAAAGGTCAGTAACCTCATGATCGAGGAGTCAATAAAAATTTAGAAAATAAATCGAAAGTATATTCAGACTTCTCATGATATAAAGATATTTATCCCATGGTAATATGTTATATTATAGGTCTTCAAATAAAAAATTTAATGACATTATTAAGAAACCAATAATCTATCAAGGATCTTCGTATTAAAATCACTGCCCTACACAGACCATGACAAAACAGAATAGTGATTTTAGAACAATACAAATGGTGATCCAATGAAGTTTAACTAAACAAAGTCCTCAACATAGGTAAGACACAGTGAACACTAGTATTTCAAAACCACTTTGGCATGGAAAAGAACAATGTGTATTGAGACGATTGTTTGCATTGGTGATGAAAGTATTAATAAGAAGTGGTTCGGCTGTGATCTAAAAAGGACTGGTTTAACATTCATACCCAGCCTTGAGTTCTTTGCCACGAATGGTACTAGAAAAAGCTAGGGTACCTTACATTATTTTATAGGCATGGAGATCCGATAATGACAGCCTTTACACAGCTATAAGAAGAATATTAAATATAGTGTCATGCGATAGGAAAAACACACTACTCTAATCGGTAGTGAAAACAATCTCGGACGGCTCGACTACGCACTAAGGAAGAAGACTTCTAGATTTATGTTCAAGAATTCTGCAGTGATGAAAATAACTTAGAAACACAGGGTATTAGTTGGTTTTGAATGAAAATCCAACAGAGGTCTCAAAATTCCATTACACGAGAATTAGCACAGTTGATTGAAGTTATATGATTCAAACGTAATAAAGGTTTTTTTTATAAGGTCGATCAATGAGTCGAAAGTTTTGTCGATGCCATTCCATTAGAGCATATGCAGCATATGAGAAATGATTTGCATAGACCACCATATCTTCTCATAATCATTCTCACATAGAGGATTCTATTGCATTGTCATACGTAAGTCTAAGGTTTGATTTAAAACAAAGCATCACTCTTGAAAAATTGAATGAGAAGTGCTATAACAAGGTCTATTTTTTTTCAAATTTCTTTCTACAGATCAACCCAAACATTCAGTCAGCCCTGAGAATGAGCTACTCCAATGATTAGTTATCTTTCATAACTTTCCATGACCATTCACAATGATGGTCACTACCTACATCACTATTAGAGCTATGAGTCATAGTGAGGCATGCAAGACATAATAGATTGGCTAGTGGATGATTAGACTTTTCAATTTAAAACATTATATTAACAATCAAGGCCAATGTGGCTTCTACAAGCTTGGATAAATGGATTTAAAGTAATGGGGTCTTATTACATTTATACCAGGGTTCCAATACTCAATGATATAATACATAATACCCTTTGGACAGTACTAATAGTATTAACAATAATATTTGAACACCCAAATTAAAATAGAAAGCAATGGGATTACAAACAACTCTCCAAATATTAACACGAATCATCATTCAGGGTAATAGAGTAAAGAGGAGCAAACAATTTAATCATACATAAAGGAAGAGGAACTTCCACACCTGGCTTTCGTAAACCCCAAACTAAGTTTTTCTTGAATGTTCTCCTTTCGTCCACCCCTTCTAGCCTCTTCTCCCACATAACATAAGCTAGCCTTTATTTCATAACTTCTATGGAAATTTATAGCTCTCTTTCCTCTTAGACAAGAAATATGTTTCTAAGTATATATTTTATTTATTATTTTTATTTTATTTTTGCTTTCTTTCTTTCTTTATATATATATATAGATATATATATATATATATATATATATATATATATATATATATATATATATATATATATATATATATATATATCTTCTTTTTTCTTATCCCATGAGCAGGATGCTTTTAATATATATTATTTTAATGGAAAGGAAATCCATAGAGATAAGAAAATAATATTATCCACCATTTCAACCTTCCCAAACTAGCCATGTGCAGGAAAGCTTGATTATTTAATTCTTCAAGGTAGTTTTTTTTCTTTCCATGTTTTAATCCAATCAAAATTGAGCAAGTTCATAAAAACACAAACTACCTAATTTCCTTCTAAAATAGGATCAACTAGATCAACTAAGCATGTTCAAAATAAATATTTTACTTTAAAAATTGCTCAAATTAATATTTCACTAAATTATCATAAATTGCATGATATATAATATTTTTTTTAAATAATTTGAAAAATGCAAAATATTATTTAATGTGCATTTTCAAATAAAATTCAATTAACCAAACTCATGCAAATCAATCATGAAATCAAATACAAATGACATACAAGCACTCAATGCATGTGCCCAGTATCCCCCATCACCATTTTTTCTTTCATTGTGTGGGACTTTTAGAGTAATACTCAAGTAACACCACCATCAGGGAGGTAACTAGTGATGATAAGAATATGAGCTTTACCTGTTGAGTTGTCATAGTCATCATTTCCCTTCTCATATCTTGGTGGTCAGTCTTCCACCTATGAGAATAAATATTCCTGCAATCAAGCAACGCAACATCATTTTCTTTTGACAAATACAATGCAAATATATTAAGCATTAAAAACAGCTATCACTACACAAATAGCATTTAAAAATAGTCCTCAAATATGGGATGTGACAAAAAGAGATCCTCACAAATCTTAAAATAAGCCATACGAGCTAAGAATATGCTAATTCAAGCATGAAAAATACCTTTGATGGAAATGCATATCCCCTTCAACCTTTTATAAGTGTATTTCATGTTCCATTCTCTAAAAATACTAGCAAATATCTGTTTCAATTAATGAAGAGTGATACTCCCACCAATATTCAAACTAAGAAAGAATTGAGATTGAGGATTCACAGTCTATCTGAGGAAGTTACGAACATGAAATGACAACTCATAGAAAACAAAGAACAAGATCCGAACAGTTGTTTTCCAACTTCATGGCAATCCCAACCCATCGCCCATTTTCAATAACCGAGTCCAATAGTAAAAATGCAACAGGATGATACTAAGGTACACAAGGATTATCAAATCTCAAAATATGTTATGCCTCTATTCCATAATAATCTCTTTATTGAGGAGAATGGCAGTTAACATGAGAGAGAAGTGAGATTTCCTATAATTAAAAACATGATTACATGTAGTACAATACGAAGGTATGAATATTGGAAAGATACAAGCCTGGTGACCTCTCATTCTAGATGGTATACGAAGGATAGTCTCTTACCCCCACCTACATAGAGCATTAGAGCAAGAAGTTGTATGCCTTCATGAATTCCTTCCCCATGAAGCCTATACGAGAATCTATACTTCCCAATTATTAATGCTAGGCAAAGAGTAAAAAGGATGGAGCAATTGCACAACTTATGCAAAAACTCCACCCCTACACCAAAAAGCTAGAGGGAATATTTATTGGCATCTTAAAATTTCAACTTGATCAATATTTACCTTGAAAAGACACTGGCAGCTAATCACACTCATACATGCACTAAGAACTCCCTTTTTTGCACTCTAGAATACCATGCTCCTCCCTTCGACTTATCCCTAGCTTTGGAGAAGAACATGTTTCATAACTATGTGATAGATCCTAAGGCCCCGGTCTCAATCATGCCCTTGGAAATATGCAAAACTTTAAGATTAAACTTTGACATGCAAAAGCTAGAGGTATTACATCTCAAGGGATAGCCTATAAAGAAAATGGGAATGCTCTATTAAGTCCCAATGTTAGTATATGGGCACCCAAACCTGACGGTCATTCAGGATATAGAAATAGTGGATGTTCCCCCACTATTTGGCATGTTTCTATCCCCACATTTTCTCAAGAATATGAAGGGATCTATAAATCAAGAACATGACCAAATTTTGATCCCCTTGGCTAGGAATATTATTTCAATGCTTAATCAAGGACTACACCCATTTTATTTAAGGGTATGATAAGTAAGAGATGAGACCTATCCAAGAGGCCATGTGTATTAAAAGGGTATATTCAGATGATATGCTAATAGTGCAATCACCCCAGCCTAAAGCACATTATTTACCTACTTCCTTGGTATATAGTAAGATCCCAACCATTGGAATTCAAATACAATGGGATTGAAGGGATAGAGATTATGAGAGTTGTATGATGATTCAGAGCATGGAAATGGTCAAGGAAAGCAAAGTTTGAGTGTTGAAGAAATTTTATTCTAAGAAGATACAATGCTAGTATCCATATTTAGTAGGACTAGCATTCAAATTTCAGGCTAACATGGCAAGAATGGGTTCTATACTAACCACTTGTAGCCAATATATAGAGACTACAAGGTAGAGCAAAGAACTTGGATGGATTATTGCAAGAATTGATGATAATTTTAGACTGCACCCAACAAAACATCAATAAAATCTCAAGTTTGGTTATATGTGGTCGGATCATTGTAAATTCATGGGATAATTAGAAGGAAATCTCCAAGCTCAAGCATTTCATGCACACTGTAATTTTGTATAAATAGATGACTAGTAAATAAGCAAATGCATTTGGCACACAACCGCTCATTAGCTAACATAATCTTGTACAAATATTGCAAGGGGTAGTATTCCAACAATTTATTCCAAGCTAACCAAAATTCTAAGATTTTCGGAATAAGGACTACAAAAGGAATCCCAAGCGTTGTCAATGGTTTTTAAAGAATCACTTTCTTCCCATCTCCTTGTTGTCTTCCTTTTTGGGTTTTGTTTTTGTTTTTTATTTTTTGCTTTTTGTTGTGATTCCATAGCCCAATGGATAAGAGTAGAGCAAGTACAAATGTTTTAGACCTAAAAATTTGCAACCGTAAGAGGTAGAACTACCAAGGCTCGTGTAAGCAAAACAACACATCATTCTAAATGAAAACATGAAATCATGAGATTAAAACACATCCAAAAAGCAAGGATCTGGACTTGCCTAATAAATGTATTGGCTAATGATTCACGTTAAACCAAATATTTTGAAGAGAGTGCCCATACCATTATCGGTTGGCAAAAATCCCCTATATATAGGGCACCTCAGGTGCATTAAATGGGTCATAATTTAGGAGGATGAATCCAAGGGTGCAGCTAAAGGTTCTCATGGATTATTTTGATCCATAAAAGAGGTTCCTACTGAATCATGCTAGAAAGGAAATATGGTGCAAGGTAGACCACTATCTTTGGAAATATGTCTATCCTTGAAGTGGCTTTGGGCTATAGTAGGTTATGCTTATGGTAGCACGGTGCTTGGGGATATCTCATGAATTGGGTGATTCATTTTACTGCTTTTTGGGGGTGTCTTATGGATCTAGTAGTCCTATTTCCCTTTTTTATGAGGTATTATTGGTACTATGTCCCCTTTTTTTCTTTTGTATTATCTTGTTTTTCCTATTTGGCTATTATTTTTCAGTTAATTAGGTGATAAGCTCCTTCAGTTGTAGACACTTTTAACCTTCCTACTACTGCCTCTCTTCCTCCTTGTCCCTCCTACCAATTTTTTATTTATATTCTCTTCCTAAGTCTCTCTCCTTTTGTTTTATTTTCTCTCCTTATGTCCCCCTTTATTCCCTTTTCTTGGTGATGTTCCACCTTGTTGTGCACATAGCTTCCACCCTATCACCCTCCACCCTCCTTTGTCTTGTAGTATTTCTCAGTAGTTTTCATTTCCAACTTCTTTTATGTACCTACCTCCCTTTATTTCCTGTTAGAAAGTGCTTTTTGCAAAATATGACCATCTTGGTTCCTTTTTCCACAAAGTGAAAATCCCCTATGAGTCACCAAGAATGTGGGTGAAATAAGTTGAGCATTAGATATGGTAGAAAATAGGGTTTCTAGAGGACTCTATAAGAGCCCAAAAAATCTACCATGCAAGATAGAAAAAAGGGAAAAGGGATTGGATAAGTGTTGCATCTGGTGGAGAAATGGGTTAAGATACACCTAGCAAAAAATCAGGTTGCCCCTTCGATTACGAAAGAATCTCAAGAGTCTGCCATGAAGATGCAAAGAATTTGGCTAATTATTGTAACTGGAAAAAAAGTGGATAACCATGAACCCCAAAAAAAATCCAAAATTCTATCAAGGTATCGCTTGGCGGAAAAATGAGACACTAATAGACTCTAGAAGAGTCTCAAAAACCCATTGTGTAGGTAAGTAAGAAAAATGACTATCAGGCCTAGTAGAAAATGAGCAATCAATAATTTTGAATGGATGCCAAATATCCATCACGAAAGCATTTGGTGGATATGTGGGTATTTTTTGGACTCTATAGGAGTCCCAAATGTCCATAAATACTTAGGATTTCACACGAGTCCCAAAACCCTACCAATACCTAAATATTGGTGTGGATCCCAAAAGCCCATCAGAAAGGTGTTTGGTGGAAATTTGGATCACTATTAGATGTTGAACGACTCCCAAAAGTCCACCATGATCAAGAACTCCATACTTTGTGAATAACATCAAAAAAATTTGAGAAGGAAGGAACTACAAACTTTCTACAGGTGATCAACAAGAAGGAGCTTGCCACTTATCCAATAGCCATAGGATAGAAATGTAGTCCCATAGGAGTAGTCAACCTCAAAATTTATCTTGCACAGATCGATGATCCTCTACCAAAAGGCACATGTGGACAAATATTGTGAACTAACATAATTTTTAGATGAATTAGATCAATCAAAGGCTCAGATGCACCCAGCATGCCTTGCCCCACCTAACAACCACCTTCGATTGTAAAATGCAGAGGGACAAAAGAGATTTACAACAAGGCCCACTCTCACCTAATAGAAGCCTTCAACTGCAAAGCGCATAATGATAAAAGAAGCATACAATCAAGCCATTCCCCTAAAATTATGGCTTTTCTCGATCAATAATCATGACCCCTTTGTAATAGAATTCATTGTAAAATATTTATATACTAGAATGCAAGGCATTCTAAGGGTTAGCTCTTAGAATTTTACAATTTGCATGTAAGCAAGAGTCTTGCACATTAATACAAAGGATTGATGTTTGGCCTCTAGTTCAATTTAATAATGGAATGTGTATGTATGGGTGATTTCTTATTTTTAATTTTAGCTTGTTGAATGTTAATGGTGTTTATTCTACATTTATGGATTCATGTTATGACACATTCACTTGTTTTGGAATTCACAATCTGATAAGATACATGACAATATAAGTAAATATTTTATAATTGATGAGAAATAAGCTGGTATGTTAGGTAATTTAGTTGTATTATGGCATGGTCTCTTACATGTGTCTTGATGCAACCTAATCTGCACCACTCATAAGTCTTGGTTTTGGATCTGTTTAATTCCTTTTAGCATCCATTTCCCCTATGAATCTTAGATATAGGTAACTAGGATTTATCAAGAAACTGACCTTCTCTAGAGATTGACCCATACATCCTTGTGGCCCTGCAGTCATTCCATGTTGGCCAAGGCCTGTGGGTGCATAAACGTTTCCACTAGGTAGATTTTTGACCAACACTACCCATAGTATAGGCATAGCCCACCATTCCTTAATATTTTCTTCCAAGTTAGGGTGGGAACACCATATGGCTTCAAAAAAAATGGCCTGGCGAAGAATTTTTCTTGTTGAGAAATTTCAATCCAGAGTGGATTGTAGTTTGAACTAGTTTTATGTAAGGCAATTAGTGAAGCGTCCCCAAAAAATGGTAGCCCTTACTTAGAGATAAATACCCTATCGAGCCTGATAAGAATCAAATAGTCACCTAATCACCTGTTGCTCTAGGTGAACCTCAAGCCTTTTAAGTATAGATCCATAAGTTCACCATGACTCATGAATTTCGCAAAATATTCCATAATTCTAGTGTAGGGGTAATTACCTCCTATTTTGTTTGAAGAAAATAGAGGGCAGTTAAAGTCCCCAACTAAAACCCAAGCTTCTTCCTTAAAAATATCCCTCATCTCAAAGAGCAAGGACCAAAAGAATTTTTTTTTAGGTCTTGAGTTTGGAGCATAGATGTTAGACATAACCCATATTTTGTTAAAATATTTGCAAAAGAACAAAATTCTAATGAATCCATATTTTTAGAGTATCTATACAATAGAGGCACTAGAAGAAATTCATCATAAATTTTACTTTTTATTTGCAAGGATGGAAAGCCAAAAATATGGTTTTCATTTCCATCCTTGATTTTAAAATACCTATAAAGGTTTTCGCTATAGAACATTATTTATATTTTTGTTTTCTCTCTTCTTTTTATAGAAAGCTAAAGAAAAGATTTAATGAGATACAATAGAAGGCAACTCTCCTTCAAATGAAGATAGCTATTCTACGAGTTGTAGTTGTGCTTGCTTGATGACCTACTAAATAAAATCAATTTTTGAAAGTGGCTTGCAATACAACTTTAAGTAGTTTCCATTAACCATTAAGCCTCAAGTAGATTCATCAATGATTTTCAATTTAACTGCACCATTATCAAAAACTTTCTCAATTTCATAAGGACCTAACCATCGTGTACAAAGTTTACCTTTGAAATCCTAAAACTTGGAGTTATATAGTAAGGCTCAATATCTTGTTTGAAATGTGTGGAATTATGTGCTTTCCATGCTACTTATTTTGATGTGTTTGGACAAGTTTAGTTTGATGTATTTCTTGAAGTTGCATCTCATACAATGCATTAAGTTGAAGAAATTTATCTTGTTTGTAGAAAGATCAATTTCAACCTGCAAGGTAGTTCTTAAGGTTATATTTCAAACTCAATTGGTATTAAATATTTCTTTCCATAAACCATCTCATAAGGAGTGAGACCTATAGTTATTTTCTAGGTGGTTTTATAGGCCCAAATAGCTTGCTTTAACCGATGTGCCCAATATTCCCTGTGTGATGCTACTATCTTTGTCAAAATATTTTCAAGTTCCCTATTGGTAACCTCTACTTTTCAATTGGATTAAGGATGGTAATGAGAGAATTTGTGATGATTAAATTTATAATTTTGGACAAATGCTTCAATCACTCCAAAAATAAATTGGGGTCCTTGATTTGTGATAATTTCATGGGGTGCTCCAAAGTTCTGGAAAATATTATCATAGAGAAAGTTAGAAACTTTCTCATCATGTACCTATTGTAAAGGCTTCACTTTTACCCATTTGGTCACATAATTTGTGCATACCAAAATATACTCATTAAAATGGCAAGTAGGGCTAATGGGACCTACAAAGTCAAGGCCCCATTTCTCAAAGGGTTCTAGAACTATCTGTGGATGGAGGGACATTTCATCAGTCAAAGTTGGTCTCCCCATCCTTTGACATTGATCACATCTAGCAACATAAATCTTGGCATCTTTATGTAAATATGGCCAATGGTACCCTGCTTGCAAGATTTTATGAATGGTTCTTTTAGCAACACAATATTCACCACAAGGCTCGTCATGATATGCACGTAAGATATCATATATTTATTCTTCCTACACACATCTATGAAGAACATGATCATAACATAATTTAAATAAAATTCCATCAATCCAAGTGTAAGGTCCACTATCATGGATGAGCTTCCAATGTTCACTAGGAGAAAAGTGAGCAGGAACTTTTCTTGAAATAAGATAATTTGCAATGTCAGCATACCAAGGAGTATGTAAATAAAGTGCAAATAAATGTTCATCAAGAAAAGTATCTTGTACTAGTTCTAGATCATTAGCTAAATGCAAACATGATAAATGGTCAACAACTACATTTTTCTTTCCTGGTTTATCTATGATGGTAATATCAAATTCTTACAATAGTAACAACCATCAAACAATTTTTCCACTAACAATAGCTTTATTCATAATATAATGAATGGCAGAGTGGTTGGTATAAATAAAGATTCTATAACTAGTAATGTAGTGCCTAAATTTATTGATTTCATAGACAACAACAAGAAATTCCTTTTTCATGACTATGTAGTTTAATTCTATATCAAATAAATTTTTACTAGCATAATAAATGGTATAGGATTATTTCTCTTCAATTTGAGTTAAAATAGCTCCTAATGCTTGGTCATATGCATCTGTGTAAATGTGGAAATGCAAAGCCCAATTAGGACCCCTTAAAGTAGGAGTAGTAGTAAGAATTTCCTTTAAAGTTTCAAATACCTTTTGACATGCATCTATCCATTTGAAATCATCTTTTGTTAGTAATTGAAATAGTGGGGTAGCTATCTTATTGAAATCCTTAATAAAGCAATGATAATGTTAGCATATATGTCTTACATTATTGAAGCAAAAGGGTAGCGCACGTAGGCGCTCTCTAGGTTGGTTTAATAACCACCAAGTTGGTTTCATAAACCAACTTATTGTAATATTTATAATTGATATCAATCGAAATGAATCATTGCTTCGTGAAACTCTACATGGTATCAGAGCGCAAGGTTGGGCAAGGTGGTTCGATGGCGGTTGGGCAAGGTGGTTACTAACTACTCCTCCATTCATGAATACACTCCAAGACGCAGGCTTTGGGAGAGGCAGTGAAGAGACAAGACATAGACGCGACCAGACCACGCAAGACAAGACACAGACGCAACCAGACCATGCAAGACATAGACGCGACCAAACCATGCAAGACACAGAATGGATAAGGGACAAGATGTAGACGCATACACAGGGTATTTGTGGATGAACGAGTTATGTGGCACTGAGAAGTTGGTTCTCCGAACAAAATGGTGAACAGGTGACCGCCCGAAGGCAGTCACCTTCAAAGAAGGCTTTCGCAGTCTTTATATCACTGCAAGTGCATCCTTCGGATGCATGTGGGATAATCCCACTTACGTTTTTTTTTTTAATGTTTCTCCGCTCCTATAGGAAGCGGGTGGTGCTGGTTCATTCACAGCGCCCCTTGTAGCGCAGTTGGTTGGGTTGTGTACTGCACTGCGCCCGGTCTCGGGTTCGAATCCCACTATGGGATAACAAAAAGGGCTACATAATTTTTTTTGACGTCTCTCCACGTTTTTTGATGCCCGACGCCTCTTGTTGATGCCCTATGCATCCTTTTGACGCCTGGTGGACGGCTTTGACGCTTGGCGGGTTTGGTTGACACCTGCGCATTATATTTTGACGCCCAGAGAAGCATTTTGACGCCTATGCTGTCCAAAATTGACACCTTAAAAGGCTTCCATCAACATTTTTTGGAGTTAAGGTACAAATTTTTTTTTCTTCCTTCTCTATTTTTGCCAAACGAAAGGGGGACAGTCTTCACATGATTCATTTGCAAAATTGTCAGATAAAGGGGGGAAATCAAAACATTTGTGAAAAAAATCTGCTAGATTTGTAATAGGTGTTTAAATTTGTGGGCATTTGTGATTTGTTTTGCATTTAAATATTCTATTTTCTTGCATTAACAATCATAAATTATAGATAAAAATAAGACCCCAAATTTATACCCTATTTGTGCAATTTATTGCACAACACTGTTCGGTATTTGAGATACCTCTGGTCCACACTTACAGGTAATGTTGTCGTGCTTTGGACTACTGTATTCACCGCCTAATATAGTTGCAACAATGACGTCTGAGCTTGTTCTCTATTAATCGTCGAGGAGAAATAAGGCAAACCAGATCTATTTTTTTCCATTTCATACCCACATCGTGATTGTTGTTAGGCATAAATCCTGACGAAAGTTTTTTTCCAAAGTGTTTAGGGGAAGTTACGCCCCACGCATGAGGAATAAAACTTTCTATGGTAGGTGTCATTAACAACACGATGCCCTTTCAATATCGCCTATGTTCAATATATTGTGCTTCTCATATGTACTTATAGTCTCCCTCACGTAAGGGCGGGTACATATTGAGTAGTATATTGTTCATATATACCTATAGTCTCCCTCACGTAAGGGCGGGTATATATTGAATGGTTACGATATAAATATCTGGAAGGTATAAAGAAAGGGAGACCAATTGGTGATATAAGGAACCTTCATAATGGCCACAATTCACAAGTATCTCTCAGATTCACAGTTGTTGAAAGGTCCTAACTTTGTTCCATGGAAAACAAAGATGAAAGCCATTCTTCAGTTGGAAGATTTATGGGATGTAGTGACTGGCACTGCAAAGCACCCTCAGACAATAGGAACAGATCAAGATGCTTGGGATAAGAAGGACAAGAAGAGTCTCGTGTTTATCTTGCTTGCTACTACAGATGAGGTGCAGCCTCATATTTGTGATGCAAAAACTAGTAAGGTAGCTTGGGATGCCTTGATCATAGTATATGAAGGAAAGAATCAATCCACTATTCTAAACCTTCAAACTCAACTACATACTCTCAGTATGAATTCTGGGGAAATAGTTGATATATTCCTTTGCAGAGTGGCTGACTTGAAAGCCAAATTGAATGCCATGGGAAAACCAGTGGATGATGATATCTTGAAATCTGTCATCTTGAGAGCATTGCCATATTCCTACAAGATGTTGATCACTTCTCTCAATGTTTCTGGTAGACAAGTATCATTTGTGGAGCTGGTAAATTTGCTTCAGACTGAGGAGGCAAATCAGGTTCAGAAATATGACGTGCCAGATAATGCCCTTTCCATACAACAAAGTGGTAAGAAACAAGGTCAGTTTCAAAAAGGGGGTCCTTCTTCCAAAGGAAAAGGGAAGCAAAATCAGCAGAAGGATAAAAAATATTGCAAGATTTGTGATATGAATAACCATGACACCAACAGGTGTTGGTTCAAAAACAAGCAACAAAATGATCAAGGTCCTAAGAAAAAGGGCAAAGACAGACATAAATACAACAAGAAACATAAGCAACCTAAAGGCCATGTTGCTTATGCTGACTCCAACTCAGACTCAGATTCTCCTGGGTCCGATTCAAATTCTGACTCTGAAAGAGCACACAAGGTGCTCATGACCCATACTTCGTCTTCCCAGATAGATGTTGTATGGTATATTGATTCAGGAGCTAGCAAACACATGACTGGGGACAAATCATGGTTTGATACTTTTGCGGAGAAAGAAGGTAAGCCAGTCACAATTGCTGACAATCAAGTCTATCAAGTAAAGGGAGAAGGGGATGTTTCTGTGTCCCTTCCTGATGGTAATTGTCAAATTGAGAAGGTTCTCTATGTTCCAGGATTAGCCAATAATCTGCTCTCAGTCACACAAATGTTGGATAGAAACATGGATGTCGTGTTTCGAGTTGTCAAAGGCAAGAAGAGATGTTTTATCACCCACAGTGGTAAACATGTTGCAACCGGATCCTACAAACATGGCTTGTTCATTCTAGATGCTCTTTCAACTCCTCATGTTGCTCTGGCTGCAACTACAAAGGAGGCCACCTCTCTCTGGCATAGACATTATGGGCACCTCAGTTCAGGATATTTGCTTGAATTACATAGATATGGGATGGTGAAAGGTCTTCCTCCACTCTCATCTATCTTACCAGTGTGCTCGGATTGCTTAGCAGGGAAGCAACACAGAGTACCTTTTGAAACTAGCTCCTCTCGAGCTACAAACCCTTTAGAGCTGGTACATACCGATCTGTGTGGTCCTATGCCAACCAGCTATGGTGGAAAGAAGTATTTTCAACTATTTGTTGATGATTACTCACGGAAGATGTGGGTTTTCTTTCTTCAGTTGAAATCCGAAGCATTTCTCTACTTTCAACAATTCAAGAAACTTGTCGAGAAGGAGTCGGGATGTTTCATAAAAACCCTCCGCTCAGATCGAGGGGGGAATACACCTCTGAAGAGTTTTCAGATTTTCTTAAGAAACATGGGATCAAAAGACAACTGACTACAGCCTATACACCTCAGCAGAATGGAGTTGCAAAAAGGAGAAATCGTTCCATTATGGAAATGGTTCGATGTATGCTAAAGGGAGCACATCTTGAGGATCAATATTGGGCAGAAGCAAGTAAACACAACATCATACCTCCTAAATAGAGCACCCACTAGAGCTCTACAAGGGAAAACACCACAAGGAGCTTGGAGTGGTAAGAAACCCTCCATTTCTCATTTAAGGGTGTTTGGATGTAAAGCATTCATGCACATTCCAAAACAGAAAAGGAGGAAGTTGGATGAGAAAACCCTGCAGTGTATCTTTCTTGGCTATGATGAGTATTCAAAAGGTTATCGATTGATTGATCCTAAGACCAAGAAGACACACGTAAGTAGAGATGTTGTTTTTGATGAAGCTTTCACATCAAAAGACACATCTACAGTTGTATACCTAGATGAAGAAGAACCTAAGAAGGAGGTTCAACTTCCACAACAACAACAAAAAGTCCCAAAATGGTATACTAGCACTTTGAGAGATGCTAAGTTGAATTCCCTTCCAGATCTATCTCTAGATAGGCCATGTACTCGCAGTATGACTCAGCAAATGAGAGCAGAGGAATCTACTTCAGAGGTTGACAAACTTTGTCAACACTTTGATGATTTGTCAATGGGTACAAAAAATGATAGAGAAGAAGATGAGGATGAAGAAAAGGTTTATATGTCTACATTGAATGCAAATGAACCCACAACGGTTCAATATGCACTTGATAAACCATAGTGGAAAGAGGCCATGGATGTAGAACATAAGTCTCTCATAAAAAATAATACTTGGAAGTTAGTCGATCTGCCAATAGGAAAGAAACCCATAGGCTGCAAATGGGTGTTCAAAGTGAAGTATAAGGCAGATGGATCTATTGATAAGCATAAAGTCCGACTTGTTGCGAAGGGTTATGCTCAGAAAGAAGGCATAGACTATGAAGAGACTTTTGCCCCTACTGCAAAAATGACTACCATTCGAGTACTTTGTGCCATGGGAGCTCAGTTTGGGTGGAAGTTGCATCAGATGGATGTTAAAAGTGCTTTCTTGAATGGTGACTTACAGGAAGAAGTATACATGACTCAACCGAAGGATTCATGGTCGAGGGGCAAGAACAAAAAGTATGCAAGTTGATCAAATCCTTGTATGGGCTCAAACAAGCTCCTCGAGCGTGGTATATCAAGATAGACAATCACCTTGTGCAGCATGGATTCAAAAGAAGTCCTTCAGATGCAAATCTCTATATTAAGAAAAATGGTTCTGATATAGTGATTCTTGTACTTTATGTAGATGATCTGATCATAACAGGAAGCTCGAAAAGAATGATTGACTTAGTGAAAAATGATTTGAAGCAATCCTTTGAAATGACAGATCTAGGACTTCTGCACTATTGTCTTGGTTTAGAAGTTACTCAAAAAATATTTCATATTAGAGTAACACAAAAGAAATATGCCAAGACTTTAGTAGAAAAATATCGGATGACTAACTGTAAGTCAAAAGCAACTCCAATGGAGCAAGGACTTAAGTTATCATGATATGATGAATCACCTCAGGTAGATGGTACTCTCTATCGCCAATTGATTGGGAGTCTCCTATATCTGACAAATACCAGGCCAGATCTCAGTTTTGTTGTGGGCTATCTTTCAAGGTTCATGCAAGAGCCTAAGATGAGTCACTGGAAAGCAACAAAAAGAGTTCTTCATTATGTTCATGGTAGTACAAATTATGGTCTGGAATACAAAAAGAATAATAAGTTTTTCTTACTAGGATACACGGACTCGGATTATGCTGGATCCATTGATGATCGTAAATCCACTTCTGGATATGTTTTTCATCTAGGATCTGGACCTGTCTCATGGCACAGTAAGAAGCAGCATGTGGTTGCTTTATCTTCTACAGAGGCAGAATATCATGCAGCCAGTGAAGCAGTCTGCGAGATAATGTGGTTAAGTCGCATTCTTACAAACATGGGTCTTCCAAAGAATCTTCCTCTTCATTTGTTTTGCGACAATCAAGGTGTTTTGAATCTTGTCAAAAATCCAATTTTTCATGAACGTACCAAACATGTTGATACCAGATGTCATTTCATTCGAGATGAAGTTCCAAAGCACCATATACAACTTCAATACATTCCTACTGATGCGCAAGTTGCAGATATCTTTACCAAAGCACTTGGACGTATCAAATATGAAAAGTTTCGAGATACTATTGGAATTTGCCAATAATGTAATAAGGGGGGATGTTAGCATATATGTCTTACATTATTGATGCAAAAGGGTAGCGCACGTAGGCGCTCTCTAGGTTGGTTTAATAACCACCAAGTTGGTTTCATAAACCAACTTATTGTAATATTTATAATTGATATCAATCGGAATGAATCATTGCTTCGTGAAACTCTACAGATAATAACTAGCATGACCTAAGAAACTATGTACATCAGTCAATTTTTGTGGTGGTGGTAAGGAGGAAATGATTTTGATTTTTGTCGGATCTACTTTAATCCCCTTGGTAAAAATATAATATCCCAAAACCACTCCCTCAATCATCATCATAAGGTATTTTTCATGACTAAGAAAAATGTTGTTTAAATGAAAAAACTCAAGTGCTTTATGGAGATTTTATAGCGCATGTTCAAATGTGTCTCCATAAACAATAAATTCATCCATGTATACTTCAACACAATCATGGTTTAGATCAACAAAAATAGATATAACAACTCTTTGAAATGTAGTTGGAGCATTGCAAATTCTAAAAGATAAAACATGGTAAGCATATGTACCCCAAGGATAAGTAAAAGTGGTTTTATCTTGATCTTTTTCAGCTACCTTAATCTAGTTATAACCACTAAATCCATCTATAAAATAGAAGTATTGTTTTCTAGATAGAGTGTCTAAGACATGATCTACAAATGGCAAAGGAAAATAATTCATTTTCATGGCTTTGTTTAATTATCGATAGTCAATGTAGACTTGTTGCATACCATGTTTCTTTGGGATAGTAACCAATGGAGAAACCCATTGACTATCTGAGATGGGGTAAATAAATCCGACATTTTAAAAAATTTAGATCTTTAACAACTTCTTTTTGGACTGGATTGATACTTCATTGTGGTTATCTTATGGAATCACACTCTTCATTAATAAAAATGATATGGGTGCAAATGGAGGGATGGATTCCCTTCATATCATTTTAATCCCATGTGAAAGCCTCCTATGGATTAGTTAAGAGATCCATTAATTTTTTTTTCTTGAAGTGGCTCTAATTCACTATTTATGCTAAGGGTCTTTCTAGGCACACTTCAATTTGTTTGCAATCCAAGTTGTTGGCATCAATTCCACAAATGTCATTGATAAAATAGTTGAGTGAACTTTTATGTGGTAGCAGTTGGTGAAAAATAGTAGAATTCTATGAATTATTGGCATCATGGGGAATGATGGATTTCAAAGGATAAATTTGTCCTACCTGAGGATTCTATGGGTAAGGAACTTGCTATTGATCTTCAGGTTGTAATTCTGATACATATGTGAATTGAATGGAAGCATTCTGAGAATAAACTAAAGAAGAACCTATATCTTCATCTACGATGAATGTATCACAAAATTCTTCTTCAATATTGTGTTCATAGGCACTAAGCATAGTCAAATATTAGATTATTTCTCCATATTCTGGTTCATCAATCCATAAATTCTTATCATATGATTCAAAGGTTTGGTAGGTTGGTAAAGTGTAAGTTTCTTAGTATTTATGCCTATAGATATGGTCATGCTACCTGATATACAATCAATAAAAGCATTTGTAGTGGCTAACCAAGATCTACCAAGTATCAAAGGATACCCTCCTAACCTGGGTTTAGTTTGCAGGACTACAAAATCTATGGGATATTTCCATAATGTTACGTTGACCAGAATATTGTCAAGCACTCCCCATGGTTGTACAACAGACTAATCAGTCAATTATAGGATAGTAGGTGTGAGATGTATATTTTGTAATCCCAATCTATCCATTATTTCCTTAGTCATTACATTTATGGTAGCTCTTGAGTCAATTAAAATATTTTCTAGATTTGTTTGTTCCATATTTACAATTAATGTTGCAATTCTAGGATCCCCATATTTAAGAAGAATAATTTTCCATACATGAGGTTAGAAATTTTTCCTAAGACTTGAATGATCATGGGATATTTTCTCTTTCTGCCTAGTTGTTTGATGTAGAGTTTAATTATTTTTGAATAGATGGGAACTTCTTTAAGAGCTTGTAGCAAAGGTATCTTAACATTAATATTTCTAAGATCTTCTACTAATTCAAACTTATATTTAGAAACCTCTTTTATTAAAGTCAATCTATGGGGAAAAGGAGGTTTAATTGCAATTTTAGACTTAGTATCTTATTCTTCTTAAAAAATAATAGGTCTTTCTTCGGTAACAACAGGTCTTTCTTCTAATGAAGAAGACTATGTTTTTATTATTGAAAATGGTTCCCTAATGATTGGATTTTTGGAAGATATAGGGGGTTCGTTATCGATTTATTTTTTAATGATAGGATTTGGCAATTTTTTTACTCACTCTAACTAAATTTCACTATAGAATAGCAATTCAATAGAGTATGTTCCTTCAACCTCATAGACCAATTGTTATGTTGTTCAATTATTTGTATTGGGTATTGGTTGGGCTATAAGAGGTGGCTGAGGATTGTTAACAAGGGCAAGCAAAATATGTTGTTGTTATTGTTGAGGAGTCTTCCCTCTATATTGGTGCTAGTTAGGCTAATTAGGCTTAAAGCCTTTTTGTGGCCATTGTTGGGCTTGCCAACCCTGTTGTGGTCATTGTTGGCTTTTATAATATTTTTGTGGCCAAATTTGATTATTTTGAGTCCATTTGTTTGGTTGAGGTTGATGAACAACAAAAATGCTCATTTTTTGTATGCTTTAATGAAATAAATGTGTGGCATTATTATATTAGAAATGTATTTTTTATGAGATTTTTGTATACATTTAATGGAAAATGATGTATTATGCCTAATGTGTGTTTTGAGTGGAAATTGTGTGTAGATGCAGTACCTTATGATTTTTTTGCACCTTTTAAGTCGAGATCCCATGTGGACCTAGAATTCAATAACTTTCATATGTGATTAAGGAATGATTGGTGATCAAACAACGATGGTAGCAAGAGAGTAAGGTATTCCAAAATGCTAAGGTATGGTGTTTATCTCCTAGTTGTTGGATGAAAGGTGACTATATCCCAATAAAAAGGAAGCACGTGTCTCCTAGTACATAGGACTAGCACCTATCTTCCATCAAAAATGAAGTGCCTATCTCCCAGTACACAAGACTAGCGCACAGGCTAGACGGTGCTTGTATTTCGATGATGGAATGAGCACTCATTGTTCGGTGATCAAAAAGTGATGATCTTCAATGAACAAGAAAAGGCTAAATTTGGCACCTTTATCCTGACGATAGGCTGAAAAGGTGCATATTTTCTAGTGATGAGCCCAAATCACATGTATCCGATGGAATAAAAACAAACGTGAGTGTTGACTACTAAATTTGAAGACCATGTATAAAATTAGATGCATATTGTTATGAAAGAATAAGGAGCATTATGATTATCCCGCAAGGGTTAATTTTAGTGTGAACTCTCTTTTAATAGGTATTTAATTAATTTATGCACATTCATCATAGCGAATCGTGTTAGAATGAATAAAATTAGCAACGTCTAAATTTGTAATAGGGGACGACCAATTTCTGTATAAAAATGTAGGTCACCCCTAAAGAAAGAGATCCTAAACTTGTTCTGTAAATTGGTACTACATAAATAAATAAAAGCTTGAGTGTTTTGATTATTTTTCTATGTTCGAAGAGTGATCATGTGAATTAGTCGAGCAGATGTCTGCAGGAGCCTGGGCCCACTCTAGGTAGTATTCCTCCCCTATTTTTTTGTTGTCATTATTTATTTTTTCTATTGCAAGTGTGTTTTCCTATTTTATTTATTTTTGCATAGTGTGTTTAATTTCTGCATTTTCCTACTTTATTCAATTCTGCAAGTGTGTTTATTTTTCTACAATTTACTTTCCTGTAAATTTCCTTTCAATCACATGTTTGATAGTTTAAATTAGTTTTCCTACAATTTCTTGTAGAGTTTATTTTCCTACAATTTAATTTTGCTAGTTTGGCTGAACTCCAATCACACAAACAACCATCTCCCCCAAACCAAAGTGACACATAGGACTCATCTCTAGTTTATTGTAGGTATATACTTTGCACTAGTACTCAACAAGTTTATGAACTCCCGGATTGATAAAATTAAATGGAGGCATAATTAGTTTTTGCTCACCATTTTGGCACCATTTTTGGGGAGTTCCAACTATAGTATTCAAATCTATAGGTCAGTCAACCCTAAAATGTATAGTTCATATTAGCTTACCCATAGATTCTCTACCTGATATTGTATGAGTCCACCAAGATTAAGAGGACCGGATGGCCATTTTTTGAAAAGCAAAGATATCACTCCACAAGTACCTAAAAATCCTTCTGAAGTTCCTTCTGAAACATCTGGAACAAATCTTGAAACTGAATTACCATCTCCTCCAACAGTACATTGGCATAGTCACCCAATATTTGAACAAAGTTTTTCTCACCAATTAAGGCAAACATATTTTTATGAAGGACTAGTTTTAAACTTTGGTTTAGGACATCTGTTTGAAAGAACCCAATCTGAGGAAGATTTATTGAATATTCAATAGTGGAAAGTAGTTGAAGATGGAACCATTTCAAACGTTGACCTAGGAATACTTTTAGAAGATAAACAAAATGAGTGTGAAGCTTTGAAAGTTGCCCTAGAAGCAGCAGGTGTAGAACCTACATTACTTGAAAATATGGCTAAAATTGAAGAAGCTTCAACCAGCTTTGACTTCCCAATTGAGGAAGCAAGGGGAGAAACTAAGATGAAACATATATCTCCCGCTCATCTTCCCACCTTTAGAGGACTTCCAACTAAAGACCCTGACCTGTTCCTTTTTAAATTTGATGTATTATGTAGGTCAATGGACTACAAATCAGATGCCCAAAAGCTAAAATTATTTCCCTCCACGCTAGATGATTCAGCACTACGTTGGTTCATCAGTTTTAGGAACAAACACATTGCAACCTAGGAAGATATGAAAAGGATCTTCCTAGACCAATACCAAAACTTTGGGAGGGCACAATATGTTAGGGAAGAAGTCCTGGATATGTCTCAAAAAGAGGAAGAATCATTGGAAGACTATTGGGATAGATTTAACTTCAATTTGCAAAGATCACCCCATGCAAAGTTGGGTGAGAAGTCCTTAAGAAGCATATTCTTGAGGGGTCTCACAAATGAGTCTCTAGAAGCTTTGAATTTGATATTGAGAGGGGATATTTACCAACATAAAATGCCATATATTCAATAATTATGTTGAAATTATTCACGTAAAAAAGGTAAACCAACCACCTGAGTCACAAAAATGATACCCTTAGTAACTAAGGCTAAAATAGGCAATATGCTAGATGATATGAAGAGTGAGATGCTCTCATATCTCACACTTCAATTGGATACACTCCTACTTCAGAAAAATAAGCAGGAAACTAAAGCAACACTAGCCTACTTTTGCCCAAAATGTAGGAGAAAACATCCTAAAAATGAGTGTCCAAAAAATAAAGTTAGAGTGTGTGCGATCTATCAAAAGGATCATAAAATGAGGTTGTGCCCACAAATAATAAATATCAAAGAGGAACCTGAAGTAGTAGAAACCTATTTTATGGGTAATAGGAGAAACTAGCAATAGTTTCCTATAGGAAATAGTATGCCAGGAGGAGTGCCACCTTATGGGGGAGTTAACTATATGAACCAAGGACAGACTCAACCACCCAACATGGGATGGTGGGGTTAGCCTCCTTGGATGAATGCCACCCAAGGGTCTACTCCTTACAACCCATATCCATGGATGCCTTATCAGCAAACTGGACCACAGTGGTAGAATTACAATGCGTGGACTTCACCTCCACAAAATATAACTCAAGCCCCACTGCATCCTAGTTTACCTGCACCTCCTACTTCAAGACCAATTCAGCTACCTACACAACCAACTCCAAATCCGAACAACAAGATAAACCAGCCCACCTATCAGGTAGACACAAAGATGTTTCCCATGTATCATATTAGAGTATATTGCAATCTTGTACAACTTAGATCAGGTAGACAATTAGGAGTAGAACCAACTCCTCTTGTAGTGGAGGAAGAGGATGTAGAATTAGAAGTAGAAGAACCATCTTTGGTAGAAGAGGTGGAAGAAAAAGAAACTGCTAAAAAACACAAAAATGAAGGGGTTCCACCTTTTCCAAAAAGATTACAGGAACCCAGGAAGCCAATGCAATCAAAATTTGATATTATGGAAGGCTTAAAAAACCTGATAGTCACGATTCCCCTTTATCAAGCCATTAGAGATGTTCCAATCTACACGAAGGCCATAAGAGAGTTATGTCTAAAAAATAGGAAGAAAACCATAAAAAGTAGTAAATGTGGTAGGTCAGTTAGTTGATCTCATGTTAGGCAACACCTACCATCCCAAATACTCTGATCCAAGAATCCTAGCGCTAAAAGTTAAAATTGTAGGCTTCCCATTACCCAACACATTAGTAGATCTAGGAGCTGCCATAAATATCATGCCCCAAGAAACCATGCAGAAACTACAACTCACAAATATGAGGCCAACTAAAATTATCCTTCAATTGGTTGATCGATCTACAGTACTCCTAGAGGGAATACTAGAAGATGTTGTCTCAGTAGATGCATGGGAGTATCCGATAGATTTTCTAGTGTTGCAATCTAGATCTAGATTGGGTGGTTATCCACTTATATTAGGTAGACCTTGGCTGGCCATAACTTGATGCTTATATAAGTTGTAGGATAGGACATATGATGATCTCAGATGGATAAAATATCAAAAACTTAATCATTTATCCACCTGCACAATCCACTAATTTGTTGGGAGAACCAAATTGTGAAGTCTTAAATAATGATGCCTTGTCGATGCTTCAACCAATAATGGCTCTAGATGAGATTGAGGATGACATCGATGAAGAACAAGTCATAACACACTTTTTCCAAGGGGAATCCTCACATCCTCCTCTAGAATCCCCACTTGTAGGCAACAAGGATAATCATGTCAAACAAATAGAGGTAGCACTTGAGAGTATTGAACATTGACAATGAGTTGTCAATTGTTCAAGAGGATAAATTGAAGGAAATACTAGTCAAACATCAAACTACTTTTGCGTGGGATTACACAGACATGAGGGGGATTGCACCCGAAGTCTGTACGCACAGGATATATTTGGAAGATGATGTAAGATCGGTAAGACAACCCCAAAGAAGAATGAATCCAACAATGAAAGAAATTGTCAAAGCTGAATTACAAAAACATTTGTTAGCTAGATTTATTTATCCAATATCAGATAGTCAATGGGTATCACCTTTAGTGGTGGTGCCTAAGAAAAATGGCAAGTGGCACATTTGTGTTGATTACAGGATGCTCAATAAATCCACTAGGAAAGACCATTTCCCCTTACCCTTTATTGACCAAGTCCTCGACACCTTGGTAGGACAAAAATATTTTTCGTTCCTAGATGGGTTTAGTGGATACAACCAAATTCAAATAGGGGATGAAGACCAGGACAAAACCACGTTTACCTATCCATGGGGGACTTTTTCTTACCAGGTCTTACCATTTGGGTTGTGTAATGCACCTACCACCTTTCAAAGGGTGGTGCTTAGTATATTTTTAGACATGGTTGGAGAAACTGTAGAAGTGTACATGGATGATTTCACCGTTTATGATGAAACTTTTGAAGAAGCTACAGCCAATCTAGAGAAAGTACTCCAGTGTTGTCAAGAAACAAACTTGTCCCTTAGTAATGAAAATATGTTTTATGCTAATGCAAGAAGGAATAGTGTTAGGACACCATATCTCTACGAAGGGATTAAAGTAGATAAATATAAAAATTTAAGTAATTAAAAATCTACCTACTCCCCAAACTCAGAGAGATGTCCACAGTTTTCTAGGCTCTACTGGATACTATAGGTGGTTTATCCAAGACTTTAGAAAGACTACCAAACCTCTACATACATTGTTGTCTAAAAATGTTGAGTTTTTCTAGACTAGTGAGTGTGAACAAGCATTTCAGATTTTAAAGGAAAGACTGACCACTACTCCTATATTGAGAGGTCCAAATTGGACCCTCCTCTTTCACATTTACGTTGATGCATCTAACAATGCAATAGGGGCAACATTAGGATAGAAATATGGAGATGATTTTTATGCCATCTACTATGTTAGTAAACATCTTATAGGTGTTGAGTTCAACTATACTATCATGAAGAAAGAATTCCTTGTAGTAGTTCATGCTATTAATAAATTCTACCATTACATTATAGGTTATAAGATTTTTGTGCATACAAATCATACAACCATCAGGTATCTAATGAATAAACCTGTAGTAAGTGGTAGAATTATTAGGTGGATTTTACTATTGCAGGAATTTGATGTAACCATTGTTGACAAACCTGATAGGGATAATGTTGTTGCATATTTTCTCTCCAGGTTAATATCTCAAGACCATACAACCACTGAGGATCAATTTTTGGATGAGCATATTTTTGCTCTGGATGAACAAATTCCATGGTATGCAGATATGGCTAATTACTTAGCCACCGGTAAAGTATCTCCTACACTCTCACCCTGAGAAGCTCAAACTTTGATAGAGAAGAGTGTAGCCTTCTCATGGATTGATGGATGCCTATTTAGAATCGGGCCTGATCAAATCATGCGAAGGTGTGTTGCAGACAATGAAACCACAAAAATCCTCAAGGCTTGCCATGATGAACCATGTGGTGGTCATTTTGTAGGAAGGAGGACTGCATTTAAAGTTTTGCAGGTTGGATATTTCTAGCCTCTTTTATTTAAATATGCAGCCAAACATGTTAGCCAATGTGATCAATGCCAACGAATGGGTAAACCAACTCTCCGATATGAGATGCCACTTCAGCCCCATGTGCACATTGAACCCTTTGATAAGTGGGGAATGGATTTTATGGGGCCCATAAATCCATAGTCAAGCATAAAAAGGTATATTCTAGTTTGTACTAACTATGTGACTAAATGGGTTGAAGTGCAGGCACTACGAGACTCGAAAGAGAATATTGTAGCCAATTTCTTGTATGAATCTATTTTCACCCGATTTGGTGTTCCTTGAGAAATTACCACTGATCAGGGACCTCAGTTCACCTCGAAAGTGATTCAGGATTTGATGCAATAGTATCAAATCCGACACAACAAAACTACCCCCTACCATCCACAAGCAAATGAGCAAGTGGAAGTCACAAATCGAGAGTTGGAGAACATTCTTACTAAAATGGTACAACAACATTGAAAGGATTGGGTAACTCATTTATCGAAAGTAGTGTGGGCATATCACACTACCTAGAAAACCACCACTAGATTTACACCATTCCAATTGGTGTACGAGAAAAATGCCATGATGCCAATTGAGTTCGAGATTAAAACCCTACGAACTACTATAGAATTAAATTTAAATTTGGATGTTGCACAAAAAGAATATATTCAACAGCTTAACCAGTTGGATGAATACTGATAGGATGCGCTACAATGTACAGAGGTCATGCAAAAGTAGAGGGCCTAGTGGCATGACCACCACATACGACCAAAATAGTTCAAAGAGGGAGATTGGGCATTGTTGTACGACTCCTAGTTCTAGGAGTGAAAGGGGAAGCTTATGCAGCATTGGATGGGACCATATGAAGTGGTCAAAGTCATCAATAATGGTGTTGTTCATGTTAGAACCATAGATGGGAGTAGCATTGTGTTGACAGTCAACGACCATCGGTTGCGATCATATCATGCACCACCAATCCACGCGATTGGATCCAAAAAGGCATGGGGGAGACCCCATTACAATAAAAATTCTTTTCCAGTAGTTGATGGATGTGTATGTGTCCATAGAAAAAAACAAACATTTTATTAATTTTAATTAGTATAGGTTTTCTATTTTTGTTTTATTTATTATTTTGTAGAAAATTGTACCTTGAATGCAATATGTAGGTATCCTGAGGAACCTAATCCTATCATGCACAGGCCACAATCCTTATTTTATGCTTTACACATGTGTTTATTTTGTTTTTGTAGGACACGCAACCCTAAATGTAATTTGTAGGTAGTCAGGTCAAACTAGGCCTATAAGGCACAAGCCAGAGTGCCCTATATTTTTTTTGCTTTCTAGGAGGATAGACGAACGAAAGAAGATCCAACCCCCTGACAAGAAGGTAGATTTTATAGTTGGGCATGTGTACAGGTGTCTCCTTCTTCATGAAATAAAATACCTATATGCAGGTTAAGGAGATGAACACTGACTATGTCACCAATAAAATGTGCCTATAGTTGGACTGATGAAATGCGCCTATCTATGATTCAACACAGCAACCGTTGACTTTCCATCAGAAGGAAGGTACCTATATCCCATACACAAGCAAAGGTACCTACATCCACAAAATTTGAAAGGTTATTGTATTCATATGAGGTGCCTATCTCCCATATACAGCAGGCTAAAAAAAAATGCCTGACTGTTAAAATAAAATAAAAATATTTGTCATCTTTTGTGGGTGCTAGTATCCAGAAAATCTTAATAAAGGTGCTTGTATTCGCAATAATAGACGGTGCCTATATCCAATAAGTCATATTAAGGCACCTATATTCTAGTTACATGGGTGCCTTTATTCGCAATATAGAGTAGGGATCTTGTCTTCCATACAAATAAGGGCACCTATATTCCAATGCAGTGATGACTCTTATCTTTAGCATCGAAGAAGCATCCGGAGACATGTTGGTGCTAAAATCCATGCGTAGTCAAAGTCAAACTTTTTCATTAATGAGAGTATTTCTATTTTTCTTTCCATCGATGGAATTTTTTTGCTTACCAATTGTTGATCGTTGGAGTTCATGATTTTCCATCAATGACCCATGCATGCTCCCAAGATATAAATAAAACAACTTCCAAGGAGGGCATGTGTCGTCCCACAGTAAAATAAAAAGTCCATGTTTTCTTCAATTTTTGCACAATACCATAGGGCTAATAAAATTGCAATACCAATGACATTTATTTTATGTGATTGCTTCGCACAAAAAAATGTACATTGTTCATTTGTCCCGAAGACACTGTTCTCACACATCGTCCAATCAAATTGCATCATCGATATTTGCATATCATAATTCATGAAACACCATCCATGTATGTACTAAACTTTCTATTATGTGTGTGCATGATTTTCATAAAGAAAATATTTTTGTGTAATGTGTCGAGCACATGTCCCATGAAACTCGTATCCAATCATACAAACCCAAAATTTGCAATACACCATGTGGTGCCAATCGAATGGAAGGAAGTAGTTGTAACGGTACTCATCTAAATCTGGCACACAATTTTAGATTTAATTATACATATTACTCGTAATTACTATTGATTATAGGAAGATAGGTATCTTGTATGCACGGATACAGTTGCATGTTTTAGAATATTTTAAACTAGATAATAGTATATGTTTTGCAAACACAAATAAATCCATAGAATAGAGTTGATAACTGCTATGGAAGGACCTTTAACTAATCACTCTTTGGAGAAGTATGAGCCTCAATATATCTCAAGCATAACTGGTGATGTCAAAACCAGTTTGAGGTTGTCGAATGGATGGGATATTGCTACCTAGTTAGTCAGGACCAAGATCTTGCGGTGACACAAGAATTTGTAGCCTTGATGGACGATGGTATCATGCGAATGCATGGGCTAGTCATACCATTCATAAATGTATATATTGCAAAGGTGATTGGTATTCCATGCACAAGGGACCGAACGTATAAGGAGGATAGTGTGGCACAATGCATGCAATGATGTTTTAGGTAGTCGTCAACACGTATAACACACGTAGGATTGCCAAAACAACATATGCTAAACCTATGGAGGAATAATTTTGAGCAAGTGGCTCAATTTTTTACCTGTATAGGCAAGTACTCTTGGTTTAATGCCAACCATTTCATATTTCTCAATCATTTGTTGCATGGGGATAAAATCAATATTCCCTATTACTTAATGTGTGCCCTAAAAGATAAATCTAGTCGATATCAAGTAGGAATAATAATGGCATTAGGGCATCATAGGCTGATTTTAGCCCTAATTTGATATGCCAAGGTGCGTAGGGATGCACTATCCATTGGAGAAAATATTGTAGACACAATCGACGAGTAGAAGGAAGATGAAGAGGATAAGAAGGTGCTATTGAAGATGCAACCAATGAGTAGCAGGAGGAAGAATATGCACCTGACTCCCATAGTATTTGAACTACAAAAACAATAGGGCAGGTATATTCAGGATCTTCTCACACAAGGCCATCACCTACCTCCTAACATAGCCATTCTACAGGGGAGGCAGAGCAAGCTGAACAATTTTACCATGGACAACATCATCACCTATCTCCCAACATTCAATTTGGAAAGTAGATCAAATTGTTTCAAGCCCATTTTGGGCTTCATCACCACCAATAACCATAATTAGAGCATAGAAGGAGCCTTTGGTTGATTACAACTCATTAGGAAGAAGATTCCCACATGATAGAGTACGAACTAGCTACTCAAGTGTTGCATGGCATGGCCAATGATGAAACATCCTATCGTGATGCTCAAGAGGAAGACCTGCAGAGCCAATTACAAAACATGAAAGAACAAGACTCCCAATGGGAGGAGAAATACAAAAGAAGTAAGTCAAATTTTAGGAATCTCAAAAAGCTACCATAATAATGCAATAGGAAGTGAATGGCACTTTATGGTAGCTACAAGATATGGTGCGGCATTTGGAAAATAGGGTCCAGTAGTTACAAGCCACAAAACCAGATAAGGTTGATTTTTCCATGCAAACTAACTCGACTATGGATGTGGAACTTTCTTCCATGGAATCAAAGGATAAAATTACGTCCATAGGAGCATTTTACTCTGATGCTAGGAGGGCATCAAATGGCTAGAATACTGAAATAGAGGACCAATCAAATACCCCTATGAAAATTGCTTTCGAGGAACAAGGGAGCCCTGTTATGCAACAAGGACCCCCTATAATTGAAATAAAATATAGTAAGGTTTAGGAATCAACCAAAACATCTATGGATACCCAATAAGATGTTCAACTACCAAATGACCAACCAAGAACTGCCCAATGAACTGGGGATTTTGAGGTATAGATGGATGTCACTCAATCCTTTGATGAATTTCCTACTAACCAGTCAAATATAGGGTAGGAGAAAGAACATGAGGTGGACCACCCACATGAATCAATCAATCCCACAAAGGCTATACAATCAATTGGTTAGCCATCAGTTGACCAAAATATGGCTAGTCAGTTTGATGGGCAAACTATGATTGAACCAACTGTGGACATACCAATGGATCAGAATGTGCAATAAATAGAGTCTTTCGAGGTCAAATAAATACCACCTCTACATAAGATAGAGTAATTTGATTCCTCAACACCCACAGATGATGTAGTAGCACCAAAACCAACTAAGAGCTAAGAATTCCATGTTTCAAGAGCTCAATAAGAAGGAGCAGAGGGCTCACAAACGAATGGCCAAAGATCCAAGTATTTATAACAACCCTACCCATCCAAGGAAATTTTGGAATTGTATGGTTCAGTTAATGGTAATCCCTCTCAGATGTGAGAATATTTTCTGAATATATATATATTTGACAAAGAACCGATGATGCCAACACCAGTTCGAGCACCTGAGTCTCTACCACCTGAATATGCAAAGGAAAATAAGGAGAATGACATAGATGATGCAATGCTCAACCTAGAGGTAGAAAAATTTTCAAAGGCCTAGGTACATGATACATCTCACTATCCACCTTGGGACAAGCCTGCTTTCCTTGTTGCAAATCAGCTTCCTCCAAACTATCACTACTGGAAGCAATCTGAACCTGCATTCCATAAGAATACCACCATCTTCACTGGGTTCTATATGGAGGAAGTTGTAGGTAAGAAGGAGTGGAGTAAGAAAAAGTTGGATATTGGGGTAGGGCCTAGCCAAAATTTATGTTTTAGTCAGTGTTAGAAAGAACTTGAGATAGAAGTAGGTCCCACTCAGCCAAAATAGCATGGCAAACAAAAATGTAACAAAGAATGAGACAAAGCCACAACTATGGAAAGAAAACATAAAAATGGGGAATACTGGCAGGTCGTTACTAAAATAGGGGATTATTAGCATCGGGTGCCATGAGGACATAGCAAAAATTAGGTATTGGAGGATGAGCACCAAAAAATGCTCATTTTTTGTATGCTTTAATAAAATAAATATGTAGCGTAATTATAATAGAAATGTATTTTTAATGAGATTTTTGTATACATTTAATAGAAAATAATGTATTATGTCTAATGTGTGTTTTGAGTAGAAATTGTGTGTAGATGCAGTACCTTACGAATTTTTTGCACCTTTTAAGTCGAGGTCCCATGTGGACCTGGCATTCAATAAATTTCATACACGATTAAGGAATGATTGGTGATCAAACGACGATGGTAGCAAGAGAGTAAGGCATTTTGAAATGTTAGGGTACAATGCCTGTCTCCTAGTCACAGGTTGAAAGGTGCCTATATCCTAGAAAAAAGTAAGCATCTATATCCTCATACACAATACTAGTGCCTATCTGAATTAGGGGAAAAATGATGCACCTAAGAGTGTTAAACAATATGCATCTGAATCTGGTGTTTAAACAAGCATTACAAAAGGATAAATTTAAGCAACCATATAAGCCAAATAAGTGCAAGAAAAGGTGTTTCTATTTATTTTATTTGGTAAATCATAACAATGGTTACATATATGTCCCCTTGAGGGCTCTTAATGTGATACAATTGTTTACAAAATGATGAGTTCCCAAGGATAAAATCCTTTCAAAGAAGCTCGTGTGCACTTCCAATGTTCTTCCTCATACCCACAATTGAGGTGGGCAAACCTATGATGTCACTGCTTTGTTCTATGATCTTGTGCTCCTTCCTTGTACATTGTATGACCTGCACCTACACACAAGGAAAACAAAATCATTAAATAGCAAGTTTGTATGGTGAAAACATGCAATCCCCACAGGAAGGGAAAGACTAGGAACCATAAATATGCAAGATGTCTATCTAAATCAACTCCAAATGACTTGAAATTGAAGAGGTATGTAAAATAGATGGTTTTTGGAAGATATCACTAAAAAAGGAACCGAAATTACATATTATGGCATGGTGTAATCGTAGTGCACTTTTCTAACCTGCAAAACCCAAAGCAAACAATTTCTGCCACAAAACATATCCAAAATGCATGAAACATGGAAAAATATATAAAATGACATTTCAAAACAACCCAAGTGGTCATATTTGCAAAATAAATAATAGTTTCATGTGCATCTCCATATGAGATCCATAGACCTACATAAGACCCTATAAAATACTAAAAATGTGATATCTCGCTCAATGTAGCTCCAAAATACTTTGAAATTTGTATAGCATGTTCATATACTAATATAGAATCTGAATAAAAAATAAAAGTAAATAAATCATGCACAAATCTATCCTCATCCTAGGTTAGGATGATCAAGACTTTCACAGAATGGGGACCATCCTGGGGTGGGACGACCACCAATTCTACACTTATTTTGTCACCAATTCCTCTATGAATTGGTACAAAACCCTCCTACTAGTGTTTATATCAAATTTTGTGGTGAAATTCACTCAATTGATCCAGTTTTGTAAACAAATTGCACCTCCTAGATCACTCGCAAACCTCCTTCGCTAAGTAGATATTCCAAGGAAAAAGGGCACAAAAGGTGAGGGGAAATCTTGGCAGCACTTCGTTGCTATGTCTCAAAACTCCTCTCTATATATTTTGTGTGGAAAATAAAAAACTTTATAGCCAAAGGAAGCCTTTGGGCAAGAAGGCATGCGAGGGCATGCAGGGCAAGAGGTGCCATTTGGCCAACAGGGTGGCATGCATTGGAGGGGGAAGATAATCTCCCTATTTGGCTTCCCTCATGTAGTATGTCATAAGGATGTTATGCCCTCTGACTTGCATGCTTGAATAGATGGGGAAAATGGCAGTTTTTGGGTGCCATTTATTTGTATTTTGACTTTTTTGGGGGTCAAAGTTCATGGTCGTCCCACCCAAGAATGGCCACACACAGTCGTCCCTAGGTGGGACAACCATGAACTGTGATCATCTCTCGGTGGTACGGCCATGCCTACATGCCCCAAAACTTCCCAAAAGTGGGGTAAAAGCTCCCAAAAGTGGTTAGGACCACTATTAAACCTCTGAGGGTTACCCAAGGGGGCCATATGGTGTCAATTAACTAATGCTTTCGATTGCCTAATCGTATTGACCAGATTTTAGTGTCTACAGATGCCCCTTTTTTAGATGCATTATGTGCAGCACAATGCTAAGAAAAAATAGATAAATAAAATGTTGAATTATTAGGTTTATTTAATAACCTAACCAAATTTTTATGTCCCAATCGTGAAAAGAGCATGTGTTCTTGAATCCTAACTTCTGATGAGCTAAGGAATTGGCTTCAAGTGCAACCTTGCATTTCAGGTTGGCTTGACCTTGGATATTTTTTAGTCATGAAATGTTTAGGTCATATCCTTCATGATTATAGAATGCCAAGCATTTGTTTGATTTCAATTTATTCTTGTTTGCTGCCCCAAGTAGGGGCATGATTGTCTTTGTCAAAGATTCGTTGAACGAACGCAATTTTCATGATTGAGTGTGTGATTATTGATTGTGATTATAGAATCGCTAAGTATGACTACCCCCTCAAGAAATGAGTCAATGAGGGAATGAAAAATGATAAAATAAATGAGTCACTTGACATATATGACGTTGTTGGGGTTTCCTTTGGTTTTACTCATTGAAAATGGAGCATTTTGGAGAGGATTTTGATGATTTTGTTGATGTTTCATGGAAGAAAGGGGTCAAAAACTTTGTTCCCATGGGGTGGTCCAACCACAATGGCCTTATTAGGGATTAAATTAAGGACTTTTCCATTTCTCCATGAGAAATTGAGGTTCATTTTTTTGCCAATTAAATTTTGACCAAATTTGAGTTATTTTTGGTGGGTTTTGGACCCTTTTTGGTAGTGTGAAATTTGAGGACTCACTTTATTGTATCCTACGGGTATTATGATGTATATTTTTTCCCCATACATATACACATATATATATGAGATTTTTTTTTATCATCATGTGTTTCCTTACTACTTTATGAGATGTATGCAATGTGTTTATTTGCTTTATGATATGATGATGGATGTCTATCATGTATGCATATGTGGTGATTTGATTTGATTTGATGATATGTATTTGTGTGGATGCATATTGAGATGGATTATTGATTGATCTAGATGATGAAATATATATTATATGACATACTATGTTAGCACCATAGACTGTATAGAATTCATCAATTCATGTGTAATTTTGTCATGAGACTATGTAATGGATTTGTAAATAATGTAAACTGACATGTATGTGAGAAAATGGGATGAATGACCGGATATTACAGGATGTCTTTGAGGTTTTCATGAGACTCGGACACTCTAGTCAACTAGTAAAAAATTATATACGAACCATGCAAGAATTTTTGAGGAGGTATGAATCTTCTAGGATGACCAGGATACTCAATATCCCTGTGCATGCAAGTGAGTTCATTTGTGTAATATGCATAAGATTACCCTAGTGCCAAACAGGATTAACACAACCCATCTGTACTAAATATCACCCTATGAGTATCACGATCCTAGGTTTTGTACTTAGTTGGATTAGACCACTAGGTAGTATAGGCTACCAAAATCTAGCTCATCCACATGCAAACATTGGTCTGCACACACGCAAAAAGCTAATGTGACTGGTATATCATCATGCGTAAGTATACCGCCATTGCCATGAAGGCTTGATGCCACAAAACCTATAATGAGGATCACCTAGTGGTTTGTCAAATGTTGAGAATTCTAGGGATTCAAGTTCAATACTCCTTTTCTTTTATTTGAATTCAGGGATATTTGCTCATACTTAGTGATGATAATCACTGTTTATTTTTGTATTTTGTTTTCTTTGAGCAAGGGTTTTGGGGAATGGTGATAACCACTATTTATTTTGATTTTGATAGTGGTGAAAACCACTATTTATTTTGGGGAATTAGGTAAGGAGGAGCTTGTCCTTTTGCCAATTCTCAGCATTCTTGAACCATCCGCACAGGGGGATGAGCAGGATAAACTTTTCACTTAAGGTAACCTAGACCACTTCATAGGTTTCATCTTTCCTTATGCAAAACTTGAATTTATTAGTGTGAAAATGTGTTGGGATTTTGAAATATACAAGGTAAAATCTAAGCAAGACTCTACCTCCTAAAAATTAGGATAGCTTTCTACAAAATCTAAAAAGAAAACTAGAGATGGTTGAGTGACCGAAAACCCTAATAACATTCTAGAACAAATGGCTAGGTGAAGGGAATGGACACAAATATGAGAAGTGGGAAATGTAGGAGGAAATAATAAGTGAAATATGAGATGATGTGGATGATGACTTGAGCAACATGGATTTTGAATGATGACTAGTGTACAGTCTAAGTGCTAGACATGTGTGAGCAATTATAAAATGCAAAGTGCAATTATGAGTATGCCTAATGCAAGTGATGATATAATGTAATGGTATGCCATTTAATGTAATGCAATATTTTTGTATTTTTTATGTTTTGATGATGTTTTTAAATTTTTGATATATATATATATATATATATATATATATGTATGTATGTATGTATGTACAAGGTGACCAATGGGCTTACTAGATGCTATTGGGGCTTTTTGGGGTGACCTAGATGGTCATAGACCACCTAGGGGTATTATGGGTTGACCAAGCGGTATGTAGATACCCTTGGAACATTTTGGGGTGACCTAGATGGTCATAGACTACCTAGGGATATTATGGGTTGACCAAGCAGTATGTAGATACCCTTGGAGCATTTTGGGGTCACCTAGATGATCATAGACCACCTAGGGGTATTATGGGTTGACCAAGCGGTATGTAGATACCCTTGGAGAATTTTTGGGTGACCTAGATTGTCATAGACTACCTAGGGGTATTATGGATTGACCAAGCAGTATGTAGATACCCTTGGAGCATTTTGGGATGACCTATATGGTCATAGACCACCTAGGGGTATCAGGGGTTGACCATGCGGTATGTAGATACCCTTGGAGAATTTTGGGGTGACCTAGATGGTCATAGACTACCTAGGGGTATTATAGGTTGACCAACCGGTATGTAGATACCCTTGGAGCATTTTGGGGTGACCTAGAAGGTCATAGACCACCTAGGGGTATTATGGGTTGACCAAGCAGTATGTAGTACCCTTGGAGAATTTTTGGGTGACCTAGATGATCATAGACCGCCTAGGGGTATTATGGGTTGACCAAGCGGTATGTAGATACCCTTGGAGCATTTTTGGGTGACCTAGATGATCATAGACCACCTAGGGATATTATGGGTTGACCAAGCGGTATGTAGACACCCTTGGAGCATTTTGGGGTGACCTAGATGATAATAGACCACTTAGGGGTATTATGGGTTGACCATACGGTATGTATATACCCTTGGAACATTTTGGGGTGACCTAGATGGTCATAGACCACCTAGTGGTATTATGGGTTGACCAAGAGGTATATAGATACCCTTGGAGTATTTTGGGGTGACCTCGATTGATGCAGGAGCATCCAGCACCATCTGATGCAGAGGCATCCAGTTGCGGGAAAGCCAGTGCTGAAGAATTGGCTAAGGAAGAAGAAGAAGAAGCAGAAAGCAAGGAGGAAGTGCTGAGCAAAAACTGTCATGATTTTGCTACGTCATGAAATTGCGACAGTCAGCAAGAGAGAGAAAAAGTCCTTAAGGAGGTCACGATTTCGCTATAGGTCACGAAATCACGACCGTCGTGAAATCGTGACATGGAAAGCAGCAGCAAAGGGAAGCAGTTGGTTTGTCGTGATTTTAGGACATGTCGCAAAATCGTGACAGTCACGAAATCATGACAGTCGTGAAATCACGGCAGCGAGGAAGCAAGCAGAGCGAGGCAGAAAGTGGTAGCGAAATTGTGACGTCACGATTTCGTGACGTCACAAAATTGCGATGTCAGAGCAAAGACTCAACAGAGGGTGAATGCAGTAGTGAAATCACGACGTTGCGATTTCACGATGTCGTGAAATCATGACGTCAAAATGAAGTTGAGGCAGACTATGGTTTGTCGCGATATCACGACATCACGATATCACAACGTTGTGACATCACGACATCATTTGAAGGTTGAGGCGAGGCGGCAGAATGATCGTGATATTGTGACGTCACGATATCATGACAGATATCAATGCGGAGGAGTGAGCGGCAAAACCATCGTGATATCGCGACGTCGTGATATCACGACATAAATGAAATCAAAGGGCTTTCAGCGGAATTGGTCACGATATCACGACATGTCACGATATCGTGACCAAAAATGAAAAAGAGAGCAAGGAGGCTGAAACGTCACGATATCACGACATGTCGTGATATCACGGTGGAGAGAGAAGAAGACGGAGAAGGAGAAAGAGATGGCAGGAAACCACGACGGGTGGTATTTTCAAGGTTGTTAAGGACGACATGTGGCACAAGGTGCAGTTAAGGCGGGTGATTACCCAGAAGCACAGGAAACGATGAGGATGGGTCACGCAGAGTGATCTTATGGAAGCGGCAGTGACAAAGGCCGTGCGGAGTGGTGCCATAAATCGGGTTGTTGCCAATTTTCACGAGGAATGTTTCATGCAGTTTCCTTTAAATGCATGCTGGAATGGCGGATCGGGGCAGTTGCCATTTATGAAGAGAAATTGAAGACTCGATCATAGGAAGCCGATGTGGCAGGTTTTGATGATGTGTTCTTTCGGAGGGTCATTAATGGCTCAGAGGGTCGGGGCCTCTATAAAAACCCAGTTTTCTGTAATAGTCGATGGGGGGATCATAGAATGCACTTAGAGCGTAGAAGTGAGAAGAGAAGACCATGCCAAGAGCTGGTCATTGTAAAGCCTGTGGGATGTTTATCTGATGTATTTTTCCAGTATATTTTAATGAAAATTAGGGTTTGAAGAAGTGTGTTTTTCGATCCCCTGTCATAGATGGTCATAGACCACATAAGGGTATTATGTGTTGACCAAGTGGTATTTAGATACCCTTAGAGCATATTGGGGTGACCTAGATGGTAATATATTGCTTAGGGGTATTATGGGTTGACCAAGTGGTATTTAGATACCCTTGGAGCATTTTGGAGTCACCCAGATGGTCATAGACCACCTAGGGGTATTTTGGGTTGACCAAGAAGGTTGTAGACACCCTTAGAGAATTTTGGGGTGGGCCAAAGCACTCTGGGCATGGAAATGCCACAAATGAAGGATGCTAATGGGTTCAAGATCCTTGATTCCTTCAAGGTATGCTAGGTGGTAAGTTTTGGGTCTGATATGACTAGTGATGACAAAAGGACCTAACCAGTTTACCGCAAACTTGTCCCACATATGGGGTGACAAATTAGAATTTTGTTGGTTCTCTTTTGAAACAAGGTCACCAACATGAAAGTCTCTAGGATAGACTTTCATATTATAGGCTCTCTTAAGTCACTCTTGATAAACATATAGGTGCTCAAGAGCATTGATGCAATGTTCATCAAGCAATGTAAGCTGATCTAGGTGAGCCTGCCACGCGGTGTCATCATCGATGAACTCCTGCATGGATATGCATAGAAATGGGATTTCCAACTCTAAAGGCATGATCGCCTCTATGCCACACACTAGAAAAAATGGAGTGGCCCCGTGGGTATCCGAATGCTAGTGCGATAAGCCCATAGAGCAAGGGGCATTTGTGTGTGCCAATCGGTGTGATTTTCTTTAACTATTTTCTTCATAATGGCAATCAATGTTTTTTTTTATGCCTCTACTTGCCTATTTTATTGTAGATAATAGGGCATAAAAAGCTTTGCTGGATATTATACTTTGCTTTCAAAGCATGCACTGAAGTAGGGGAAAAATGGTGCACCTAAAAGAGAAACAATATGCATCTGAATTTGGTGTTTAAACAAGCGTTGCAAAAGGACAGATTTACGCAACCATATAAGCCAAAGAAGTGCAAGAAAAGGTGTTTCTTTTTATTTAATTTGTTAAATCATAATAATGGTTACATATATGTCCCCTTGAGGTATCTTAATATGATACAATTTTTTACAAAATGATGGGTGCCCAAGGATCAAGTCCTTTCAAAGAAGCTCATGTGCACTTCCAATGTTCTTCCTCATACCCACAATTGATGTGGGTGAACCTATGATACCACCATTTTGTTCTATTATCTTGTGCTCCTTATTTGTATTATGTATGACCTACACCTACACACAAGAAAACCATAATTATTAAATAACAAGTGTGTATGGTGAAAATATGCAATCCCCACAGGTAGGGAAATACTAGAAAACATGAATATGTAATACGCCTATCTAAATCAACTCCAAATTACTTGAAATTATAGAGGTATGTAAAATAGATGGTTTTGGGAAGATATAACTAAAAAAAAAAAAATTGCATCTGATGGCATGGCGTAATCGTAGTGCACTTTTCCAGCCTACAAAACCTAAAGTAAGCAATTTCTAGCACTAAACATATCCAAAATGCATGAAACTTAGCAAAAATATATAAAATGACATTTCAAAACAACCCATATGGTCATGTTTGAAAAATCAATAATAGTTTCATGTGCATCTCCAGATGAGCTCCATAGACCTGCATAAGACCCTATAAAACACTAAAAATGTGATATCTCACTCAATATAGCTCCAAAATGCATGAAATTTGGATAGCATGTTCATATACTAATCTAGAATCTGAATAAAAAATAATAGTAAATAAATTATCCACATATCTATCCTCATACCAGGGTGGGATGATTAGGACTGTCACAAAATGGGGACTATCCTAGGGTGGGACGACCAGCAATTCTACACTTATTTTGTCACCAATTCCTCTATGAATTGGTCCAAAAACCTTCTACTAGTGTTGTCATAAAAATTGGTGGTGAAATTCACTCAATTGATTCAATTTTGTAAACAAATTACTCCTCCTAGATCACTTGCAAACCTCCTTCGCTAGGTAGAGATTCTGAGGGAAATGGGCACAAAATATGAGGGGAAATATTGGAAACACTTTGTTTCTATGTCTCAAAAGTCCTCTCTATATATTTTGTGTGGAAAATGGATCCACTTTATAGCCAAAGGAAGCCTTTGGGCAAGAAGGCATGTGAGGGCATGTAGGGCAAGAGGTGCCATTTTTCCAACAGGGTGGTATGCATTGAGGAGGAATAGAATCTCCCTATTTGGCCTCCCTCATGTAGTATGTCATAAGGATGTTATGCTCTTTGACTTTCATGCTTGAATAGGTGGGGCAAATGGCAGTTTTTGGGTACCATTTATCCGTATTTTGATTTTTTTGGGGGTCAAAGTTCATGGTCATCCCACCCAAGAACGACCACACATGGTCATCCTTGGGTGGGATGGCCATGAACTATGGTCATCCCTGGGTGGTACGACCATGCCTACATGCCTTAAAACTTCCAAAAAGTGGGCTAAAAGCTCCCAAAAGTGGGGTAAAAGCTCCCAAAAGTGGGTAGGACCACTATTAAACCTCTGAGGGTTGCCCAAGGGGGTCATATGGTGTCAATTAACTAGTGCTTTTGATTTCCTAATCATATTGACCATATTTTAGTTTCTACACTATATCCCAAAAAAAAGGAAGCACTTGTCTCCCAGTACACAAGACTAGCGCCTATCTCCCGGTAAGAGGTTGATGGCACCAATATTTCGAATACAAAACGAGTGCTCATTTTTTGACGATCAAAAAATGATGATCTTCACCGAACGAGAAAAAACTAAATTTGACACCTTTATCCTAGTGATATACTAAAAAGGCACCTATTTTCCAGTGATGAGCCCAAACAGTGCATGTATCTTATGGAATAAAAACAAACATGCAGGTTGACTACAAAATTTGAAGACCATGTATAAAATTAGATGCATATTGTTATGAAAGCATAGGGAGCATTGTGATTATCCCACAAGGATTAATTTTAGCATGAACTCTCTTTTAATAGAAATTTAATTAATTTATTTGCGCCCATCATAGCAAATCGTGTTAGAATAAATAAAATTAGCAGCATCTAAATCGGTAACAAGGGATGGCCACATTCTATATAAAAATGTAGGCCACACCTAAAGAAGGAGATCTTGAACTTGTTTTGTAAATTTTTATTGCATAAATAAATAAAAGCTCGAGTGTTTTGGTTATTTTTCTATGTTTGGAGAGTAATCACATGAATTAACTAGGCAGATGTCTGCAGGAGCCTAGGCCCACTCCAGACAGTATTCCTCCCCTATTTTTTTTTGCTACAAGTGTGTTTTCCTATTTTATTTATTTCTGCACAGTGTGTTTAATTTATGCATTTTTCTACTTTATTCAATTATGCAAGTGTGTTTATTTTCCTACAATTTACTTTCCTATAAATTTCATTTTAGTCACATGTTTGATAGTTTAAATTAGTTTTCCTACAATTTCCTTTAGAGTTTATTTTCCTACAATTTAATTTTACTAGTTTGGCTAAACTCCAATCACACAAACAACCATCCCCCCAAACCAAATTTACACATAGGACTCATCTCTATTTTATTGTAGATACTTTGCACTGGTACTCAACAAGTTTACAAACTCCCAAATTGATAAAATTAAATGGAGGTATAATTAACTATTTTCATAAACATATTTTTAGCTCACCAAAGGCCATTAAGGTTGTTGAGACCATGGGTATTGTGGAGGCACCCATACTTATGCAGCATAAGAAAATTTATTAAAAGAAGCATAAGCATAAAGCATACCTATAGGATATCAACCTTGTATGAATCCCTATAGTGGTTTTTTTTTATCAATGAAGCAAACATCTTCAATTTCCTAAAGTTTAGGTTCCTTCAAAGCTAACTTTACTACAAATAGATGTTGATAACTATCTGTTGAATGCTTTGGGTCACAAATACTATAAATCAAGATCTTATCCAAAGGGCATTCACAAAGTGCATGCTTTTATCCACAACAATGACACTAAATAGCTAGAGGTTCATTCTATGTTATAAGCCTCATCCTTAGTATGTCAGTAAAATTGGAAAATGTTTGAATAATCTTAGTTTTTAGACTATCCAACAAATCTCCCAAATCTCGTCTTATGACTCCTCCATATTTTCTAGTCACTCAATGGTTGTGCAATGTTATCTTTATGTGAGAATAATTAGTATATAGTTCAATAATTCTCTTAATTGATAGGCTATAAATATCTCCTCCTCCCATTAAATTAAGGATATCAAGTGATTATTCTTGTAGTCCTTTTAAAAACATAGTTTTGATCAGACTTTCTTCCAAGTCAATATCTCCTTTTTTCTACAAAAATTTGAACCACTCAATGCAATTCTTTAATGGTTCATCTTCTTTCTATGTCATTTTTAATAGATTTTCCTTTCAGTTATGTACTCTATAGTTATCTTGATATTAGTCAAAAAAATATTTCTTTCATACCCTCATTGCCTTCCCATGAGGTAGTAGAGTCTCTTGGTAAGCCCATAAGCCATCTCATGGAAGTATCCTTTAACATGGATGGGAACAGTTTGAGATTTTGTGCATTTATCATGTAATCATAAGTGCGATAGAGTACTTTAAGCTCAAAAAGGAAAGCATCTAAATCTTCACTTATTATACCATGGAAGGTGGATAGAGCTAAAGGAGAGATATTCTTCATTTACCCATTAGCATTGGCATCACCTCTTGGAAGTCATATTGGAAAACTAAATGTGGTCTATCCTTCCTATTGTTGATCTAGTCCATTAGCCATATTTTTGGTCCATAGAGTCCACCAAGATTTGAATGGCTACATCGTGTCTGATGTTGGTATCAAAGTTGATGAAGATTTAGCTCGATCCTGTGACTTTTTCTCTTATGTTTCAAGAAAATAAAAAAAATTGACTAGTTGTCCCCCTTTATTCTATCCCTCTTCAATCTCAGGAGTAGAGGGATACACAATCCATGGTTGTCTCTCTTCAGTCTTAGGGGTAAACAAACAGTGAATATTCCTAGCTTCTGTAGTTGAATATATAGTTGTATTATGTTGTTCTATTAAAACAATAGTAGTATTAAGTGGTCGATTTTTAGTAGATGTAGAAGTGGGATGTTGTTGATTTATCATGAAAGCACCAATCTCCTCTTCACTAGGTATCCTCTCTTCAAACTAGCTAGTACCCAATTGTTTAGGTTTGGGGTTGAAATTTGTGGTAATAAGTCTACCATAGTTATCCCATTGGTGATTATTTCACTTATATTTTTTCTCTCAAACAAATTATTCTTAAAAAATGAAATACTTTAGATTAAAAAATGTTGAAAATAAATCAGAATTACATAACAAATAATTGTGTAAAACATAAATGAAATAAATCATATTCATAAAAAAAAAAAAAAATTGCTAAAAATAGATTGTCTATAGAACTTGACTTTCAATGTTGCTCCTTATCCTGATAACCGAACAAACCTTCTTAGAAACACAATGCTCATATCATCAATTTGAAGAACCACATAGCCCTTCCAAACATTTCAACACTGAAAATCCTCAACAAATACAATTCCTAACATTATGGCAAATATTTCCCTGATTCTAGCACCAAAAAGTAATGGACCTAGGCTTTCCACTTTAGGTGTCAAACCAGGATTACAAATTTAAAATATATATTTCTCTATATGATCCAATTAAAGGATGTTAGGCAATTGAGCAGTTCTATTTTATACAGCTAAAATCTAGGAATTGGAAATTACTAAAGAAACTTCTACTACATAAAGCAATAAAACCTACCTACAACCTAATTCTTATTTAGAAAGGATAAAAACTCAATATACTTTATTGAAACAAGGTGGATCCTACCTAGACAACCTAGATCTAAATTTGTCCTTGCAACTAATTACTAATTAACTATAAAACTTAATTCAACATAATTATAGGGAATAATAATTTCAACATAAAAATAGAAAGAAAAATTTTAACACTTCATTCATACTATAACTCCTTAGGTAGAAATTCATTATAATGGACAATGTTTGAAAATGAACAGATTAATTCCTTACTTTTATGGTCTAGAAAAGTTCAAACTCTATTACGATCTGGGATGTCTAATTTATAGACAATCCCTTATTTTCACCTTTTATAGCTTCTAACAACCTATACCAAAATAGATTAACTCTAAAAAAAAATCTAAGTTCAACCTTGGAATAGCATTCAACCCTGCTATTTCTTAGGTACAAGAGGGGTTCTAGCAATTATTTCTTCCTCATTTGGCATGATATAATTTTGTCTTATCCTTACAGTATTCATCTCCTACTTGCAAGGGATTAGGTGTGGTTGGCATCCTAGGTTTGAGTTATCTTAACTAGAGTTTCCAAGTCTTCTGTGACAGTTATCAGTCCATCAATTTCCCATTGCCACTCTATCATCTACTAGTTGTCTTACAAAAATTGTTGGCTAGACACAACTGCCTTCTTCTTTAGTAATTGTGCCACCCTTTTGCAATATTTTTTAAAATGTATTTCTATAATATTGGGCAAATACTTAACCAAAAAAGATAGATATGCTTAATATGAAATAAATATTCATTTAGCATATCTCTTTTCTTAATAAAATACATAATTACTCACATTAAAACAAACAAGTAACATCTTATTTCTATTCTTATTCAAATAAATTTTATTTATTCATACATGGGTAAAACATACTTATAAATCCGTAGTAGGCAACAAAAGAAAATCAGTTTGAGGTTAAATTAATACAAAAAGAATATAAATAATTATTAATAGTAAGTCCCATCAGGAAGTCAAATAACTCTTGATTGCATTAGAACAATATAAACGCAAAACCTACATCAAGAAAACCTTAAATTATTTGACCCTCTATAATGAGGAGTATTCCCCTATAGTTTTTGCGTAGTTAGAGATGCAGTTGACTACTATTTACAATCATTACCAAAAATTGATTGGGCATGATCAAGGATGACCTGGAACCACTAAGCATCATCAACACATTTAGCATATCCTCTATCATCCCTCTTACAATTAAGATTTACAAAATATTTAGCTATGCTTTGATGGAGTGGTTGTTGCTTTCATGCTTTGACAACAACAATTATGGCCTAACTACTTTTATTCAAGAGTGTATGGTGCCTTCTTCTTAAAGAAATTTTAATTTGTAAGCATGTCAAATATTTTAGATGTTAATATCATCATTCATGTTGAGAACCTTCCATTTGGGATGCTTCTTTCCTTTGTATTGCCTTTTGGGATGCTTTTCTTGCTCAATGCAAGCATGCCAAATATTTTAAGTGTTAGCATAATTCTCCTTGTTGAGAAACCTCGATCCAAGATGTTTTTTTACTTTTACTTACACTCCAAGATGCTTCTCTTGCTTAATGCAAGCCTTACTAGGTTAAATATTTTGGAAGCTTAGGATGATGTCATTATAAAGAAAAAAATTGGTTTGCTTTCCTTTTGGGCTTTTGTTTGTTGCTTAGAGTGAACACTCTCATCCCACAACTTCTCATCAGATCAAAAAATTTAAAGTTCCTTTCTAATGTCACTACAAAAATGTTTTAGATGTTGATACTTCACAAGTCCAACTCTAAAGAATACGAAGCTCATCTTGAGCAACTTTTAAGCAATTCCAAGCCCAAAATTGCTTCCTTAGGCTCTAAAATAAAGAACTTGAAAGAATGATGAGTATGAAAAGAATAATGAGTCTAAAAAAGCTCTTCAATATTAAAAAATTAAAGAATTTGCATGTTCAGTAATACATGTTTATACTTGTAGATGTTGGCAAAGAATTTTGCTACAACAATCTCCAACTTTAAAGCATAAAATCTCCACAATAATATGTTGTAAATCTAGGATAGTGTTAAATAAATAGATTTTGGATTTTATAGTCTTAACCAACTTTGTAGTATCTTCTCATATTATAATAATATTGATTTAACTCCATGGAATCATTGACAAAGGAATGACCCAAAAGAAAAGTATCATAAAAAACTAAAGATGTTATTTAAAGGGACTATTTATTGTAGGTTGAATTTTTTTATTTTTTCCTCTCATTTTTGCCTTTTAGAAATCTCTCTGCACTACCTTAGCAAAAATAATGAAGAAATAATTGGGAGAGAGTGTGAGTCAAAAGCGAGCCCTGCCAGGTAGCATGGACGAAAATTCATATTTGAAATCTACAATGGGAAGTTAGGACGGCTAGCTAGAAGTCAATATGTCCTAGCTAGAAGTATGGATGCTCAAGTTGTAGATAAGTGGAAGACCAAATATATGGCAAGTTCAATCTAGGTAGTAGATGTTACACAAAAAGTGATTATCAAGGATGAGATGATCAAGCATGATATAATAGTTCTTAAAAGTATAGGGTTAATATGTAAGTTTCATGGATATTGGCTAGGATTTTTAGAGATTTAAAATTGGATCAACAGGAAGTGGGGATTGAATTCAAATTACTCTATAACTTTTCTCTTCAAAGGTTTTTTTTCCTCAGCATCTTTTCTAGTTTAGAAATCAAGTATAAAATAGTAGGTGGTGTCCCATGGTTTAGGAGGAGAGATACCCTTTATTTAAGACCATGGAGTGAACATATTTTATTGAGACAAAAACTATTAAGAAGCTTCTAGTGTGGGTTAGGCTTTTTGGACTTCCATATCAGCTTATCAATAAGGATATTTTGAATAATAATGGAGATGCCCTAGAGGAATTCTTCAAATAGGGACTAATTATTAAGGATTAAAATCATGCTATATATATTTGATTAGGTGTTGTTATGGATATTTTAAAACCTTTGCCATAATCTATTGAGATTAAATTTGAATCGTTAGAATGGGATCAACAAGTGAATTATGAAAATATTGCATTTCAATGCCACAATTGTTATGAGACTAAACACATGGCAAGAGATTACAAAGTGAAAACTATGAACAAAGACATGGAAATTTTTGGACATGAGATAAATTTTAAGACAAATCAAGGAAACCAATTTTAGTAGAAGCTAAAATAGATCAAGGATATTCCACTCCAAAAGAAGAGGCAAAGAAGACCTATCTACAACTTCATATGGCAAAGTCCACCATAGCTCACTTGTATCAATTGTTAGAAGAAAAAAATAAGGACATAAGGGATGAGAAAGTACAATGTGCAAGTTCTAGTTCATAAGGATGTGCAAAGGAAGATGTGGAGGAAAATTTTAATTCAAAGACAACATAAGAGACCAAGTTTATTCTAGGTAAATCATCTTCATTTTCCTCAAATAGTATAAAATCCTCTCTTGATAATAAAATTGAAAGTAGTGTAGAGGTTATCCCTTACATTGTAGGGTTTCAAGAGTCGCATAATATTGAAATAAGAATGGAGGAATTTCATATCAAATTAGGGATTTTAGGGCAATATAAGAAGATAATTGTTATGGAAAAGCATCCTTGAACTTTAGGGTTTCGAAGACAACATAAAGAAGAAAGTTATTTTAAGATTATTCCTTACACTTTGGATCCTTCAAAGAAAGACAAATTTTTAGATGATAAGTCTCACTATGAATAGTGTAAGAAAATTGAAGAGATTAATAAAGATAGAAGTGTTCATGGGAATAAAAAAAAGAGGAATATTCAAGAAGCAAAAACAAAGAGAAAATAAAAATCAAAGGAATATTGATACAAGAAAACAAAAGCAAATATCACAAGTGTTAACAAAGAAGTGGGGTAGACATAATTAGTGTAGTGTGCATGAATAAAGTAGTTGGATCCAATAGTATGTAGGAGCAACCATGGTGATAGTTGAAGATCCATCTACATAATTTTTGTGCATGTGAACAATAGTTTGAAGAAGTTTGTTTGGCTAGAATCATGGAGTGCACGTAGTAAAGCTAGGATTTGCAAAGTGAAGCACAAAGAAAATTAAAAAAAAAACACAAGTGACAGTAATTTATTTTTCTAGAAAAATATTTTATTTGCTAGAGGAGGAACGAATTTGGGGGAAGATAAAAAACCCTAGCATCGATCAATTTTTCTAGAAGAAATCTTGGGTATCAGTTCAGGTAAGATACTTCTTTGGCTTTAGCTTTAAAAATATTTATTGGCTAGGGCTTTAAAAATAGGGACCTCTTCTTTGAGAAGTGATTTATGGTAGTCTATTGGTTGCAATGACGACTGTAGCCTCACTTTTGAAATAAATAGGCAATGAGGCCTTCTCCATGTTTTCACAACAATTTCCCTTTTATGAGGAGAATTTGGATTATATGCATCAGGTGCTTAAAGCAAGGAAAGCACCCCATAAAAAACCACCTACTTGCTCTAATAATGGTACCTTTGTACCAAATTTAGATGATTCTCCTATGATTGAGGTGTCTCTAGCCCGAATCCAACAGCCTTTGTTCATGCTTTCCACCCAAGCCCTTGCATGCAAATTTGTGGGAATATGGCCTAGTCCAATCAAATCCAAAAATGGATTAACACACATTGGGGGGTCAATTCCCCTCTTATGATTTCATGATGATAGGTAAGGGATACCTTGTCATTACATTTACCTCTATAGAGGACAAGATCACTATATTTCATGGATGTCCTTGGTTTCTAGGATCCAGCCCACTCTACATGATCTCGTGAAGCATGGGATTTTATCCTCAATATAAGGAGCTTGAAGAATTTTATGTCTGGATGAGATTTCCATTTATGCCACTGCACCTATGGAACAAACCTTCAGTGGAATTAATAGGGAACGCTATTGGAACGTTCATTGATCAGGCTCCTCCAAAGGCCAATAACTCTATATGTGCACACATCTGTGTGTAAGTCAATCTGAAAAAAGGGTTTGCCCAAGCATATTGGAATAAATGTGTTTAATTGGATACATAACCAAACTTTATACTATGAGCATATACCATGCAAGTGTATAACCTACCATGAGCATGGGCATTTCTCCTAAAACTACCCAATTAAACAAGCATAAAAAACAAAAAAGGAATAACTAGGATTCCAAGAAGTCAAAAGGAGATCACACAAATCAAGAATCAATAACCTCAACCAGAAGATCAAAAAATCTTCTAGAACAAAAATAAATTTGTAAGTCTTAATGAAGGAGAAAATGAAATTACCTCTCTAGGTGTGATGGCTCCTAAATATAAAGAGTACCTACAACTAAAGGTAACAACTCACCAGAGATCTTAGAAGATACACCACATAACACAATAGTTGGAGAAGAAATTGATGAGAACTTAAAGGAAGAGGTAGAAGAAATACAATTGGAGGAAATAATGATTCTCGGGGCTTGTCGACCACATGATCTGTAGCTAAGGGAAGAAAATCGAACCAACAATTCATAAATGAGCAAGCACAAAAGACTTGCAATCCAAAATGCAAGTCAGAATTAAGGAGAACTTCATTAAAAATAATAAGCAATCCAAAAAATATATATTATGTCATGGAACTATAGGGGACTAGGAATTCCTCTAAAAAACTATCTCAAATTTCTAATATAGGAGCAAAAGCCAACAATAGTATGTATTCAGGAAATAAAAATAATAGAGGCAACATTGACTATAGAATGGTAGTATGGGCACAATCATAATTGATAATTGTTGATTCTATGGGAGCTTCAGGGGGACTGGATTTAGCTTGGAATCCACAATAATTAGTTTGTAGATTACAACATAAGCACAATAATTGGATAGATACAAAATTCATCTTACCAAAAGGAACTAGTGTAGCTGTAATAAACTTTTATGGTCCAAATCATCCTATATATAAAGGAGAAGCATGGTAAAACTTAGCACAATGGCTAGACAATGAGAAGTTTGACAACATAATACTAGGAGATTTCAACATGATTCTCTACCATTAGGAGAAGGCTGGGGGAAGTTTAGCAAGGGATCCAAATAGAGATCTACTCAATCAAATTATGGTAGATGAAAGCTTACAAGACATTCGACCGACCAAAGGAAAGTACACTTGGAGCAATAGAAGAGCAAGGACAAACTATATTGCAGAAATATTGGATATATTTTTTATCAATGAAAATATCCTAACACACTTTCCTCTCACTTCCAATCACATCATTCAAAACTCTATCTCAGATCATAAGCTAATTCTCTTGGATAACAGCCAAAGCCTACAAATCCAAAAAAAATCCTTTTATATACAACTTTGAATAGGCAGTAGAATAATATTTCAATGAACTTGTGGAAAGCACTTGGAACCAATAGGTCCAATCCACCAACCCCCAAGAAAAGTGGAAAAGTAACATTCAAAATTAAAGCACGTGATAAAAAATGTTGGTATAAATATAGATTCAAACTAGACAAGAAGTAGTTGATGCAATAACTAGAGTAGCTAGAAACAAAAATTTGGGATCATCCTCCTCAATTGTGGCAAGAAGATGCAAGAAATGACTTGATTCAGAAGCTCAATAAATTAAGCACTAAAGAAGAAACACATTAGAGGCTTAGATCCCAAATGGTTTGGCTAAGAAAGGGGGATAGAAACACCAAATATTTTTATTTTAAAACCATGCAATGCTACCAAAGGAACACAATCAAGGAGATAGAGCATGAAGGAACCACTTATATAGATAGGGAGAAAATTAAGGAACTTGTCAATCAACATTACTCAGCTCTGATCTCCAGAGTAAATGGTAACCCTCATTCCTGAGGAATACTATTGCAACATATACTGACAGTATTTATTTTGGAAGAAAAATAGGATCTTAGTTAGCCAATCACTATGGAGGAACTTGAGGATATTATAGAAACTCTACCAAAGGATAAAGCTTCCAAACCTGATGGATTCACAAATAACTTTTACCAACAATACTTACACATCATCAAAGAATATTTGCTACGCATTATTGAGGATGTTAGGGTGAAATGTAAGCTTCTTGGAGCCATCAACTCCACCTTTCTAGCATTTATTCCTAAAGAAAAACATACCACTACTTTCTCTGGATTCAAAATAATTTCTCTATGTTACTCTTCCTATAAAATTATTACCAAATTGTTGGCCAATAGAATAAATAAGAAACTTGAAAAAATAATATCAAAATAGCAAGGGGGTTTCATGCCTAAAAATATATATATAATAATATCATAACAGTGCATGAAGCCCTCCACAGTAGTAGAAAATGAAAAAAAAAAATTGTTATAAAAATTGATATGGCAAACACCTTTGATCGAGTTAATATACAATTTGTAGAACATGTCCTACAAAAGTTTGGATTCCCACATCAAGTCATCAAGTGGATTAGAACATGCATAAAAATCCCACGGATAGTGCTCTTAATAAATGGATAACCAAAAAAATTATTTTAGGCTACAAGGGGAATTAAATGAGGGTGTCCACTATCACCATACCTTTACATCATTTTAGCTGAGACTATTGGAATATTAATTAACCATATTCGAAGAGAAAGAAAAATAATAGGGATAGAGGTTGTAGCAGGATGAAAAGCTATAACACATGCCCAATTTGCATATGATATAATTCTTCTAGGAAAATCCACCAAGCAAAATGTTAGACAATTCAAGCAATGTCTGGATTGGTTCACACAAGCTATTGGGGCTCATATAAACACTCAAAAGAGTCAATTCTATACACAAAATTTTGCAGCAATAAGAGTCAAACTCTTTTGCACTATCCTAGGGTTTTGGTCTGGCACAAAAAAATACTTTAGATATCTAGGAGTGCTCATGAGCTTCCACCTCAAAGCCTCAGACTGTTGGATCCCAACATTGGAGAAGATGGTTAGGAGGATACAAAGTTATAGTAATAGTTGGCTCAGTCTTGTAGGAAGGGCAGTATTGATCAAATCATATTAGCTTCTCTTCCATTCTACCAACTATTAGTATATCATGATCCCAAGTTTATTTTGTAAAAGATAGATGGAATCATACACAACTTCCTATGGCAAGTAGGTAGACAATCATAAAGAAAAGAGTTCCACTTGGTCAATTGGGAGATGTTCACAAAAATTAAAATTCAAGGAGGACTGGGAATCTAAAAAATAAAGATAGTTTTGAAATAACTAGGAGCAAAACTTCTCTGGAATATGCTTAAACACAACCAAGCATGGCAACACATACTAGTTAGTAAGTATGTAAATAATCAGATAGGTATTCAAATGCTCAAACACAAATAAACTTCCCAAAGCCTCATTGGTTTGGAAACATATAGTGGTTGCAAAGAGCATAATAGAGGATATAATTTATTGGCTACCAGGATATGGTAAGTCAATTAATCTATGGGAGGACCCGATCCTAGGAAATCCACCATTAAGAGAGAGAACTTCAATCAAATTGTAGAATCACTTGGAAAGCCAAAGAATACTCAAATTAGGTGACTTGTTTTATTAGACCTTAGAAACTCTAAATTGGATCTCCCTCCCATTCCATCTTAGCTCCAAGGATATTGGGATTATTTTAAGTCCTACGTGGCGAGCATTAGACCTCCTCATCCCACGATACAAGACAAACTTATTTGGGGTAGCATTAGTAGTAACGAGGAATCCTTAGCACATATAAAAGTCCAACATCAGTAGATTGGACCTGCTAACAAAAAAATATTGATAGTGTGTAAAAATAGAGCACCACATAAACTACAAGTATGCAATTGTCTAGTCTCTCAAAATAAAATATTAACATGTGATAATTTGCAAAAGAGTATAGCAAGGCCACATGTTTGTTATAGGTGTAGGTAGCACAGTGAAATGGTTTTCCATATTTTGTTTGAATACCCAAAGGCAATTTCAATTTGGTTAGGAATAATCAAAATTCTTGGCACTTATTACTCTAGAAGGTTGGCAGGTAACCCCCTCCTAAAATATTTATGGAGCTCTATACTATATTTTTTCATTTGGCACATTTGGTTGGACAGAAACTAGAGGATTTTTTAATGCAAAGGTAAGGACAACAAAACTCTAATACGAAATGATAAAAGAAGAATTAGTCCTAAATGTAAAATCTAATTTTTGTCAACAGTAGTATGAAGAAGATCTATCACCCACAAAAAGAAGAATGATCTACCAACTTAATCTCCAAGATTTCCTGACATAAGGAGGCTGCAAAGCAAACAATTCTTTTCTTAACATATGTTTTTTTATTCTCTTATTTGATGGTGCTTCCAAGTCCAACCCCGATCAAGCAACGGGGATTGATTCTTATAGGACCCTGTGAGATCTACTCAAATATATGATTAGCTTGGAAAAAACATATAACATCGTGGTAGAGGCTATTTGATGTGAAATCAGCTTAAAATTAGTGGTAAAGCAAGAAACCACTTAGGTCATAGTTTACGGGGATTCTAAACTGATAATAACAACTCTTGCCAAAAATAAATATTTTAGATCTTTACAATTGAATATTATTCAAGACAAGATTAGACAACTAGGTAGGATAATTGGTAAAATATCCTATCAACACGTAAGGCGGGAATTCAACAAAGAGGTCGACACACTAGCAAATCAGGCAATAAATATAACCCCTGAATAGTATCGCTAAATCATCAAGAAGAAAAAGGGCAAGGGTAGTATGTGAGGATGACAAGGACTCCAATAATTAGGTCCTTTTTTATCTTCATCTTCTATTTTTTAGAATGCTTTGTTCAATTTGATCTCTCTAATTAAAGAGTTTTGTACCTTTTTGTTAAGTAAATAAATATTTCCCTTTAAAAAAATAAAGTGGGGCTAAACCCACAAATAAAAACAAAAAGTGATGATGAAATTGATATCTTGGAATGTTAGGGGCATGAATAAGACTGTTAAATAAAAGGCATTAGGAAATTGTTAGGTTGTTATAGATAATATATTTATAGATATGAAAACCAAGTAGTAAATATTTTAGCCATTCATGGTGTTGAATTTCATCTTGGCAAATTTCAAATTTCAAAATGCAACTATATGAGTGAGACTATCTTTGAATAAAAATGATATCAAGAATTTGTGGAAACTTAGCAGTTCAAGAAAGATGGTGAATATATTTAATAGAAAGATAAAAGAAGAATATATTTGATAAAAATATAAGTTGGATATGGCTTAATTGACTTGATAGCAATGTAATGTTTTATTATTTAATGGAAGTGGCCCCCAATACAAGACACACAAGTTACTAAAAAAAATAATGATGATAATGAAGAGATAAGGAAATAGTGAGCCACCCTAATAGAGTCCATGGGACGATTTAAAGTATCTATCAAGGGATCTATTAATCAAAATAGTGTATTTTAAAATACTATAATAACATCTAATACATTCATACCAATCTTGATCAAAACTAAATTTCTTGAGAATGTAATGTAAAAAACGTAGAAAACCTTATAGTATTCTTTGTTCATATTTACTTTTACAAGGATATCTAGATTTTTCATGGAACGAAAAGAATATATAGAATCTTGTGCAATTATTATATTATAATAAATTTGTTTACCATAAACAAAACCACATTATTCCTCTAATATAACATGATTTAGAATGTTTTTCAATCTATATGCCATGATTTTGAAATTATCTTATATATCATATTACAAAGGCTTATTGGACAAAATTATCAAAATATTTGACCTTGCCTTTCTTGGGAACTAATGCAATAAGGTGGCATTGATCTCAATTATATATCTTTCTTCTCCTGGCCTCTTTAATATTATCCAACAACTTATGAAATCCTAAAAAATTTAAAAGAAAATTGTAAGAAATCCATTGAGTCTAGGTGTCTTATTATGGCGGAATAAGAAAAATGACCTCTTATAGCTCCTCAAATATCTTTCTCATTAAGCTTTCATTGTGTATTTATGTGATGATTTATGGAATGTTTGAAAGAGCTTACCATGGACCTCTTTATCTTGCCTAACTTTTGATAGAATACTTTTTTCATAGAATCTTCTTATTCTTCAATACTTCTTCCATTTGAAGTTGAAATATTTTTTATTCAACAAAAAGACATATTTTAGTTTTAGTATGAAATTTTTTAATATTTCTATTGCCTTCTTTAAGCCACCTCTCTCTATATGACTCTTATTTTTGTAATACATTATGAATAATAAAGTAACTAAATATTGTAGACCTTCACTGGACATATTTATAAAGCATAAAAGAACTTTGAAATACATTGTACATGTTTTTGAATGATGTTTCAACTCTTTTAAGAACCTTCATCAAATCAAATTGAATAAAGAAGAGTGGATCTTAAATAGATTAGATTGTTGTGAATAAAGAAATAAAGAGACAGTAAACTATATTAAAATATAATTAAATTTTAGTAAAGACACAAAGTACAAAGAATGACAAACCCTAATAAGTCCTAATTAAAAATAAATCAATTTTATAAAGAAAAACATTTATAAAATTTAGAATAAATCCAAATTTAAAATAATTAATGTGCTCCTAACAATAAAAATCAAAAAACATTAATAATGCAAATATAATGACATAAAAAAATATTAGTTCAACCAATTAGATTCCTCAACTTTTAAGGAGGATACATATGTTCGAATATTACCAAGTAATACATGCATAATTACCAAGTTATTATAATACCACTATGTGGTCATGATGTAATACGTATGAGGCCTATTTCAATCCCATATGACCTATTAAAAAAAAAAACTATAAATAAAGGGAGAAAATAAAGTATATTAAATAAAGTAAAATTGAATTAATTAAAAACAATAAAAAAGACTTATATAATTATCCATATAAAATAAAACAAATTGACAATAATTGATAATTGTTTACAAAAAATCATGGTGCTCATCATGGAAAGTCTCAAGTGCAAAAATTGAGGTGTTAGATCTTTGGTTACATTATTTAAATACACATAACAATCATCTACAATAATGGCATTAAAACAAAGGAGCTACTTCAATCTATGGTAAAATGGAAATATCCATAAATTGGGTTTATCAAAATTAATTTTGATGGTGCTTCCAAGAAAATTTAAAAGTCGATATAGGTGGTGTATTTTGAAATAAGGAAGGTAAAATTCTCCTCACTTATTCATAATCTTATGGAACTTCAACTAAAAACTATGTAGATGCTAAGGCACATTTTAGAGGATTGATTTTTTTTAAAATACATAGGGGAATTGGTAACACCATTGGGTGTTGCCACTATAAACCCTAGCCTACTAGGTTAGACAAAATCAACAATAACCCTAACCCTCCATGGCATTGAACTAGGGTAGCTAACTGGTAAACACTTGATCGCTACCATCTATCCTATCCCCTTCTATTACTACCCTGTTTGAATGTGCCTTGCTTGTAAGGTTCATTAGACTTTGGCCAAGTTTGACTACTTTGGAAAAGTGGATATTTTCAGCACGGGGATCTAAGATCTCTAGTTGTGAACTCTTTCTTTGTGCAAGAGGATACTTCATGGTCATCCTAGAATCCAAAGAAGAATGAGATGCTATATTTCAATAAGGGTTATGGTTTATGGGCTCAAGTGCCTTATTTTTTAACTTTTGGACAACCCACTTTGACTCTCAAGCATATATTCCTGAGGAAGTTCTTGTTTGGGTAAGATTATCCTTTCTCCCTCTCCATCTCTGGAATAAATCCTCTTTAAATCTCATTGGAGATAATATTAGCAAGTTTATTGATTGGATTCCTCCCAAAAATTTGAATGCTTCTTGTGCTCGTATTTGTGTTCAAGTTAATTTGAAAAATTGTTTACCTAAAGCTATTGAGATTAAGATTCTATATTGGATCCACACACATGTTTTAGATTATAAGCATTCACATTTTTAATGCCTATCTTACCATGAGTATGGCCACTTTTCTAGAGATTTCTCAATTAGCTAGAAGCCAAAGAATAAGAAGGATCAAGTTGATAATGAAGGCTTTTAGCAAGCACAAACCAAGAAGATGAATAGAAGGGCTAAAATTTGAAAGCCTGAACCTGCTAACTCCAAACCACTTGAGAATTCCAATATGTATGATGCTCTAAACTCAAATAAAGTAAAATATCTCCTAGATAAATATGAACATGAAGAAGGAAACCATGAGCAAGTCTCTCTTGATGCAGGATTGATAGATCGGACTCTACAAGAAAGGACAAGTGAAGAACCTTCTAAGAAAATAGCTAAAGAAAGAAAAATTGAGCTAAGGGATGACATCATACTCCCTGGTTTCTACCCTAAGCTTATTATAACATGATCCTCTTCTAAACCAAGCAAGAAATCCAACCAAGAAATAATAATTGAATAAGCAAAGAAAAATGTTGCAACTAAGACTCAAACTACACTGGAGGATCTCTCCAAAGGTAAGAAACCCACCAAAAAATGATAATGCTCTCATGTAATTGTAGAGGCTTGGGTGGGGCCCTTAAGAAAACCTACCTCAAGGTTTTGATAAAGGACCTTTGCCCTTGTTTAATAAGAATTCAAGAAATAAATATAAAGAGGTACCTTTGAAGCATGGATATCTATTTGGAACAACTCTAAAATTGATGTTATTTGTTTCCAAGGAGCCTCTAGTGGTCTTCTTACAACATGGGACAAAAAATTTTATCCAAAATAGGTGGTAAGCAAAGCAAACACTAGATTTCTCTTATTTTTAATGTTGGAGGTTTATATTTCACCTACTAGAATGAGTATGCCTCTAACTCCCTAATTTACAAGAAGTAATGTTGGCTTTCAATTCTTGCATATATTGAAGAAAGTAAGCCAAGCAATTTGATCATAGATGGAGATTTTAATTTGGTTTTATTCCCCTCCGAAAAAATGTGTGGCACTAGTATTAGAGATTATTGCAGGGAATATGTGAAAGATATTATTTTTCTTACTAGTCTTCAAGACATCAAGCCTTCTAAAGACCTGTATACTTGGACTAATCGAAGGGTAGGAAATTATTTTATTACTAAAATAATTGATAGATTCTTGGTCTAGGAAGATATTCTCACATGTTTTCCTTTAATAACTAGAAAAATCATCCAAATAACATTCTTTAATCATAAACCTATCCTTTTGGATAGTGGCAACAACAAAAATTTAGATCCCATTCCATTCAAATATAACCTAGATAGGATTAACTTGAATGGAATTTCAGAGAAAGTTAAGCATAGTTGGAAAGCTTAGTACCCCTTCCATAATGCTTAAGATAGATGGAAGATCAAAATTTATAGGCTAAAAGTTTATCGTAGAAGTTGGATTAAATTGTATCATAATACTGACAAATCTAAACAACTCCTTCTTCTTAGGCTGGGAGAAATAGAAGAGCTTTTAGAGCTAGCACCTCCTAGTGAAACACTAAAATCTGAGAGAGATTTCATTCTCTCCCAGCTTATGTGAAAGCTAGGCAAGAAGAATAATTTTGGAGACTCAAATCTTGCATGACTCGCTATGGGAAGCAGACTCCAACACTAGGTTCTTTCATCTTAAGGATCATCAAATATATCAAAGGAATATGATTCATAAAATCTATTTGGAAAATGGTAACAATGTCTCCAATTATTTAGAGATCAAAAAATTTACATGTAGCCACTATGAATCCCTTTATCAAATATCAAATGGAAATCATGTTGCTCATGCTATGTTGCTACAAAACGTTCCTAAGGTAATAATTGAGGAAATCAAAAAATCTCTTTGCCAAGCAATCACTCTGGAATAAATTAAGGACATTGTATTTATATCTACGAAGGATAAAGCTCTTGGGCTAAACAGATTCACTAATACCTTTTACACCAATTCTTTTATTTGGTACTTCAGATGATTGAGGATGTTCATAAAAAGGGTAAGTTGATTAGTGCTATTAAGTCTACCTTTTTAGCTTTGATTCCAAAGGAAAAGAATACCTTAACCTTCAATTGATTCAGGCCTATTTTTTTGTGTAATGCTTCATATAAATTTATGACCAAAATCATAGCCACTAGAATAAAAAAGCATCTAGATAAACTTATATTTGATGAGCAAGGAGGTTTCATCCCTGGCAAGCAACTGTATAACAACATTGTGATTGTCCATGAGGCCTTACATACCAATAGAATAAAAAAAAATATCATGGTTAAACATGACATGGCCAATGCCTTTGATAGAGGGGGTCTAGATTTTTTGGCTTAGGTGCTTAGTTCTTTTGGATTTCCTTTATCTCTTTCCAAGTGGATTTTTGGTTGCATCAAAGACCCATGGGTTCCTCCTATTGTTAATGGCTGTTCGACTGGATTCTATAGATATTTTAAATGTTTATGACAAGGATGCCCCCTATCTCCTTATATTTATATCATTTTAGTTAAATATTTGGGTAGATCTATCTATGCTAAAACAAGGGCTAAAAAAATAATTAGAATTAAGATAGTTGCTAGGGTCAAGGAGATTACTCATGCATGGTTTTTGATGATACTATAATGATGGGAGAAGCCTCCAAGTTGAATTTCAAAAGGATTAAAGGTTTTCTAGACCTCTTTCTAAATGCCTCTAGAGCTACTATTAATGCCAACAAGTGCAAGTTTTACACTATCAACACTTCCCCAACTAAAAATAGGAGCTTTGCTCAAATTCTTTAGTTTGCTCATGGTGGAATCGGACCCTTTAAATACTTAGGGATGCCTATGATTTTCAAGCTAAAGAGTTCTAATTGTTGGTCTAATTTGATGGAAAATATTAACAAGAGAATATTAACTTATAGCAATGGATGGCTTAGTCTTATTGGTAGAGTAATTTTGATTAAACCTATCATTGCAAGTTTGCCTATCTACCATATTATGATTTAGCATGCTCCTATATCAATCCCCCAAGAACTTGATGAAAAAAATAGAAACTTTCTTTGGTAAGGAGGAAGGTAATCTCATAGGAAGAAATTTCATCTTGTCAATTAGAGTTAAGTGACAAAAGGAAAATATCAAGGGGGTTTGGGTATCTGATCTTCTTTTATTATAAGCAATGCTCTCAGGGCCAAACTTGTCTAGAACTTAATAAACCCTCCAATAAAACTTTGGAAGTAGGTTCTTGTTCACAAATATGATGAAGATAATCATGGCTTTCTACTACTCAAAGGTATCCATAAAAAACTAGGCATCTCTAAAATTTGGGTATTGATTGTTAAATCGGTCTAGATCATTAAGGATAACATCTCTTGGTTCTTAGGAAATGGTAATAGTATCAAGTGTTGGAATGATTCTATTCATGGTAACAATCCTTTAATTTATTATATTTCTAAGGAGTTTTTTAGTTCATGAGTCAGCTTGGGATAGACAAACTTTCTCATATCATCACTTGGAAAGGCAAAAATGGATTCAACTTCATAGGTTGGATGCAGAAAAATAAAGGGAGTGTTTTCATATCCAAAAGCAAAATTAATTATTTAGGCAACTATTCAGTCAAGGTTGGTGCATATCTCCATAGAAGTGAGTCTTGGGACATAAATTTGAATCACAATTTGTGGTTAAAATATGACCCTAAAAATAAATAAATAAAAATTCAAAGGCTAGTTCAAAAAAATAAAATTCTAACTGGGGAAAACCTTTCTAAAAGAGGTATTTGGGGCCCTCATATTTTTTTAAAATGCTTTAAATACTGTGAAACTCAAGCCCATCTATTTTTTAAATATGAGGTGTTAAGATATATATATCACTTGCTCTTAGCTTTAGAGTTTGCATTAGAAGTAGATAAAATCTTGAGTATTGTACTAAAAGTTCAGACAAAAAAGTACCTGAACTCCTTACAAGGTAAGCCTCTCATAAAAATTGTATGGTCTTCAATTCCTTGTTATTTTATGTAGTACATATAGATGGATAGGAACTGTAGAATATTTGAAGAAAAATAAACTCACAAGGTAGTTTTAATACACAAGATAAAGCATGCTATCATGGAAAATGCCAAAGCCTATATTAAATCTAAGAAATATTAGAGTGCTCTTTATAGAGTTAGCTACATCCTAAAAAATTGGAATATTCAAGATCTAATTAGCACCTTTATTGCCTTCAACACAACTCCTCAATTATGTTTTATTTTTCCAGCTTTATTATTTTATGGGGCTTTGAATTCTAACCCTAGAATAGTTGTTGTTGGAGGAGTTTTATGGTCAAGACCACACTCCAATATTCTTGAATTTTACCTAAATTTAGGACAAACCAACAATAATGTAGCTGATTTGATGGGATGCAAATTTTATCTCACTCTAGTGGAAAGAGAAAATATCAAAACTCTTTTACTTTATGGGGATTCTAAGATGATCATACAGTTCTTTCTAGCAAACAAGAGGTAAATTTTATGTTGCTAAATCAAGTCTATAAGACTCTAGGAAAAATTGAACAGATTAGTCAACATCACATTCCTAGGAAGTGGAACCATTTGGTAGATAAAATGGCCAATGAAGGATTTATTATGCATCCTTCTTCAACTCACACAAAAATTTTAAAACCAAGAATTCAAAGAACTTAAGAGATGACCACACAGACTAAGCACACTGTATTTATTTATTTTATGGACTAAACCAAGGATGCATGTAGCACCTAGCCAACTTGTATTATATGTACCATATTAAATAATATGAGACTTTTCTTTTAAAAATAATAAAATAAAACTAATTAAATGATAATACAAAAACATTCTTAAACAAATATAAATTAAATTCTTAGATGATGAATAAAAGTGTATTAAGTGGCATTAGCTCAATTGGTTATATTCCTCAACTTTTAAGGAGAAGAGCTAGGTTTGAATCTTACCAAGCCATACATGCATGATTGCCAAGCTATTATAAAACCAATATGTGGTAATGATGTAGTATGGGTGGGGCCCATTTCAATCCCATATAGTCAATTAAATAATAATAATAATAATAACATAATATCTATCAAATAATTACAAAATGAGTCAACAACGAGTGCAAGCTGAGAGTGAGTGTGAGTAGGGAGCAAGTGTGAGTCAAAAGCAAGTAGGAGGTATGAGCAAAAAGTAGGAAGCGTGAGTAGGAAGTAGGAAGCAAAGTATAATCAAGGAGAAAGAACCAATTCATGTTCCTAATATTAGGAGAAACTCAAAAACTAAAGAATTCATATGCAGAAGATCTAGGTAACATGTCAAGAAAGTAATTTTTGAAAGTCCTTACTAGAAGGATACCCTAGTTAGTGATAAGAGGAAGAGTGAATCTATGGCAAACCCTATCCAGATAGCGAATACTACACTAGAAGTGGTTATCAAGGATGAGATGATTGAACATAATATAATGGTTCTTAAAACTAGAGGATTAATATATAAGTTCCATTGATAGTAGCTAGGTTTTTCTGAGATTTAAAATTGGATCAAGTGGAAGTGAGGATTGAATTCAAATTACTCCATGACTTTTCTTTTGAAAGGATTTTCCTCATTATCTTCTCCAATTTAAAAATAAGGGATAAAATAATGGATGGAGGCCCTTGGTTTAGGGATAAATATGCATTATATTTAAGACCATGGAGTGAGATTTTTTTGTGGAGACAAAAACTATTAAAAGGTTTGTAGTGGGATTTGGATTTTTAACCTTCCTTATCAACTCATAAATAAGGAGGTTAGTTGTAATTTTACTGCATCGGTAAGGGATTTGGTCTCTCTTTGAGAAGTCCAAGTTTCAAACCCCACTCAGTGTGAGAGGATCAGGATCCCTCATAAAAACCTGTGTAAACTCATTGAAAAAACTCATGAATATGGAGGTTTTGAAGAATATTAGCAATACTCTAGGTAAATTCATCCAAGAGGGACCAACTACTAAGGAGAGAAGACATGTTGTATACAATCAAATATGTGTTGCCATGGATATTTCATAACCTTTACCATAGTCCATTATGATTAAATTTGAATAAAGAGAATAAGATCAACAAGTGGATTATAAAAATATTGCATTCTATTATCATAAATATCATGAAATTGGACAAATGGCAAGAGATTACAAAGTGAAAATGATGGATAAGGAGATGAAAATTTCTAGGCTTGTGGCAAAATTCAATATGAAACAAGGATAATATATCATAGGAGAAACTGGATCAAATCAAGGACATTCACTCCTAAGAAAGTAGCAAGAAAAACCCCTCTACATCATCAAATGAAATAAGACATTTAGTTCAATAGAATCAACCACTAGAAGAAAAAATAACACAAGGGATGAGAAAATACAAAAGGAATTAAACATGTCAAGGAAGATGGGGAGACACATTTTAAAACAAAGAAAAGTAGGGAAGTAAATTTTAAAGCAAGTGAAGTGAAGGAGCTCAAACTTAGTCTAGATAAGTTAACTTTATTTTTTCTCAAATAGGATAAAATCTTATCCTTGCAATAAAAATAAAAGTAGTATTAGAGTGTATTCATTGCACTTTAGGGTTTCAAGAGTAGCACAATAAATAAAAACATATGGAGGATATCTAAGCAAATTAGGGTTTCTAGGGCAACTTAATAAAGTAATGACTCTGGAGGATCATCTGTGCACTTCAAAGTTTTTGGAGAAACATAAAGAAGAAAGTGTTTATGAGGCTATTCCTTACATTTTATATTATTAAGGGCAAAAAAAATCTCTAGAAGGTAAGTCTCATTATAAACAATATGAAAAAATAGATGAGAGTGTTGGTGGGAATAAGAAAAGGAGAGGAAGGCCATCAAAGCATGAACGAAGAGAAAAATAAACTCAAACACACAAATTTAGGAAGCTAAATAAAAATATCACAGGTGTAAAAAATAAATGGGGCTAAGCCCACTAATACAAATAAAAAATGATGATGATGAAAATGATATCATGGAATATTAGGGGCATGAATAATACCCCTTAAAAAAAATTATTAAGGATTTAATAGGTTGTTATAGTCTTGAGTTTATTTTAATATAAGTAATAAAATTAGGTAGTGAGGTATGTAAGGATATTTTAAAAATAATTGGAAGGTGGGTGAATGTCTAGCAATTTCTTCTACAAGATCTTGAGACGATATTTGCAACAACATGGGATAAACATTAATAGGATGAGAAATTATTATAAGCAAAATGTAATTGGGTTGTTGGACTATTTTACAAATAAAGAGGAAAACACCAAAGTTGGTGTTATAAATATATATGCTTCAACTATAATTTACTCCTTCTAAAAGATATTGGAAGGACCTTAGCATATTTTTTTCAAACATAATGATGGTTCACTATGATCTATGGATTCTTGGGGGTGATTTCAGCATTGTTCTATCTCCTTTGTAAAAGAAGGGTGGTACTCCAAGATGGTCTAAATTAATGCAATATTTTGCTTCATTTGTCAATTCAAATGGACTTTGGGATGTTAGTCCTTGAAGTTTTCAAAATACATGGGATAATAGACGCATTGGTAAAACTTGTATAATAGATAGATTAGATAGATTCTTGTTATCCAATAAGTGGTTGCATATAGAGTACACAATCTCTTCAAATATTCTAATGTGAGTAGAATAGGATCACAAACCCATTCTTATGACTTGTGATTTACCAACTAAAGGTCATCCAAATCCATTTTGCTTCTAGTTTATGTGGCTCCAAGACCCTAATTTATTCTAGATTGTTATATTATAGTAGGATGAAGCAAAATTGAAGGAGCATATATTTACAATTTTATTCAAAAGATGAAATATTTTAAGAAGTAAATGAAGATTTGGAATGCCAAATATTTTGGCAACATTTTTAAAAAATAAAAATAAATTAAATCCAAGCTCAAAATTTTATAAGAGATGGCATAAACTAATGGAATGGATCAAGATTTTTATGTGAAAGAAAAATAATTACTTTTTAATTATCATAATGCATTGAAAGAGGAAGAGTCATATTGGTTCCAAAAATCTAGGGAGAAATAGCTCAAATAAAGAGATGAAAATACAAAAAAAAATCATGCTACAACAAAAATAAAATCTTCTTTTTGTCACATTAAAAATATGTTAAATTTATATGGAAGAAATATTGAGGAAGAAGAAGATATAAGGAAGGAAGCAATTAGTTCTTTTTAAAAATATTTTGTTAGATACAAGGCAAGATAAGGAGGCACAAGATAATATTTTGTAAAATATTCCATCAACTATCACACATGAATAAAATGAAATTTTTAAGAAGAAGATATCTATGGAGGAGCTACGTGAAGAAGTTTTCTCTTTTTATCCTAACAAGGCACTTGGATTTCCTATTATTTTATTTTTAAAAAATAAGATTTATTAAAGAGTGATGTGTTAATTGTAGTTGAAGGGGTCGAGAAAAGGAAGTCTATAATAAGTGAGATCAATGTCACTTTTATTAGATTGGTTCCTAAGAAAGACAAGATAAAATATTTTGATAATTTTCATCTAATAAGCCTTTGCAATATGATTTATAAGATCATTATAAAAATTATGGCAAAAAGGCATTTTATATTATGCTATCTCGAAGAAACAAGGTGGTTTTGTTTGTGGTAAACAAATTCTTGATGGTATAATCATTGCATAAGAAGCCATAAATTCTCTTCATTCCATGATAAAACTAAGCATGCTAATGAAATTAGAGATGAACAAAGCATATGATAAGGTTTCTTAGATTTTTCTATTTGATATTCTTAAAACGTTTGGTTTTGATTATAGTTGGTGTGAATGGATTAAATGTTGTTATAGCACTATGAAATATTTTTATTTTGATCAATGGTTCTTCTGTTGGTTACTTCAAGTCATCTTGTAGAATTTGCCAAGGTGATCCACTATCTCCTTATCTATGTTAGAATAGTAAATTATATCCTAAGTTGTTACTAGGATAATCTCTGTGGCTGAGATTAGCTTTATTGGTTATTATCTAATGTATCATATTATATGCCTTTGCTATTTAAACAAGGCTCCTTTCATTCAATAAGATCAAGTATTCCATTTTCTAACATGGTATTAGAGCGGGCCTTCCCTGCCCTGTGAGCCTGAGGAACTTTTCCTCATGGGGGGATTTCCCTCATGGAAATACTCCCTCTCTTTTTTCCCCTAATTTTTTACCGAGGGAGTATGCTCTCCATATTTTAATGGATCAGAAACCAGATGGTTAAAATTTTAGTTTGGGAGTTTTTTTTATGTTTTTTTAGTTTTTTGTGGGTTTGTAGTCTTATTCTATAGATCTGGGTTTGCATAATGGTGCCATCATTGTCGATGGTCCAACAATTGATTCTATGAAGGAATTTATGCCTCTGATTTGAAATTCCATCTCTGGCCTGCTACACAGCTTTTCCTATTTGATGATGAATTTGATCTCCTGCATTTTTCTGGCATGGTGATTTGTATTTTTTCACCACCAGATCTTCTGGCAGAGCCAGATTTGTTTCAAGCTTGGAGGAATGCAGAAATGGTAACCTTTGAAACAAAAAAAAAATTATTTTCATTTCGAGCAAGCGGTCTATGATTGAAATAAAAAATGGGTGGGTCAGCATTGTTCTTGAAAATACTGATTGGCAGATCTTGTCCTATGTATATAGTGTTGCTTATATTCATCATATACACCCTATAGAACATATATTATTCACAAAAATGTTGCCCAGATGTATAGGTCTCGTCGTAGACCACGCAACATGTTTTTTTTCAAGTGGAGCAATGTCAAACTCGGAGGCGACGGTGGAAAACGATAAAGGTTTTTTGGTCTGTGAAGCACCGGTGGTGGTAATTTTTCTGCCCTTGTTTACAAGTTTGATGGTAGTAGAAGTATTTTCGTTCACATGGGCAATGTTATCGAGCAGATGAGACGATGTTGTTACGTTCCATTTTTAGGGACATGGATCGTACCCGTGAAGTTGTTGTCCCACAAATGTCGTCGATCCGCTGTCAAAAGGGCGATAATTCCCTTCATTTAGGAGGTGGCTTTGGGAGAACACAGACAGAGAAATTTTCTTTTCACAAGTCTGAGCGCACTATCCGAAGAGCTATTTATTTGTTATTGACATGAAAAACAAAGTGGTCATGCAGAGATTGTTGAATCATGCAGAGATCATGGAAGGCTGATTTTTCATGGTGATCTATTATTTTAACATTGCAGTGATCTGATATTATGCTGGATGTTTTTTTACTACATTTTGAATGCATGTGGCCATTTTTTTATGTTTGAGTTTGAGATGCAGATCAACAGCGAGTGTTGCCCAGAATACTCGAGACATCATTTGTGGATGCGTATCTTTTTTTGTAGTCTACGTTTATGTCGACAGTTGAATAATACGAAGAGTTCCGATAAAAGGTAGATAGAGCACGGCCCGCGTTGTTGTCAATCAACACTTCTGTAATCTAGGGCGGCAACGGCAGTGGAAACATCAGCGCTCCTTTTTCCAGCCAAATCAAGACTGAGGCAGATGAAACCAGTGCTCGATGGCATAGTTGCACTTGGATGGAACATCGCGCGATAGTTTTATTCACAAGGAGTCTACCTAGTTGCGTATATGTTCCTGGATGTCTTCGATCATAGTTGTTTGAGTTTGAAATTTGGTTGATCGTTGTTTATTTATGCTACGTTATGCACTGGTACTAGAAGAGATAAGACTGTTTATTTTCATCGAAGTTTTTTGGATAGATTATTTCAATGACCATCAACGAGCATCCAAAAGCAATGTGTTATGATGTTGTTATGGCTTAATGCTCCTATATTGATGGTTGTGCATCTCATGAGCCAAGGTGAAGTGGAGGATTTGTTTCCAGCGCCCACATACCATTTGACGGAGAGCGGATGACATACTTGCATTGGTTGTTTATTTCATCTGTGTTGGTATCACTGAGCATTAATGAGAGAAAGAAATTGATAAGGCTATGCAATACCTACCATGTTCAACAAATTTAGGACCGATGGAGTAGCAAACAAATTTTAACAGGTCGTCTTTCAGTGCTTTAATACGATCACCCGTCGCCGCGATGGAGCATGACATTCAGAAGGCTTAAGACGTCGATGTATGTGGCCACCGAGAAGAGTAAGCTTTCACTACTTCGGCCAAAAAAATCATTGGCTCATCCACCAAATAGATGAAACAGGAACAACTCTCCAATCAACATGTCGTATCCCATCGTCATCAGAGAAGCTTTCGATGTTGTATTGTCGTAATGAAGATTGATTTTTTTCTGCGCTCTACTGCAGTTTAAATAGCCAAATTTTTTTATGCAAGGAGATATTTTCAGTGGAAAAAAAACAACGCCCTATTGTTTGCTATTTTTTGGCGGGAAATATTTCGAATCTGCCACGAGGAAATTAATCAAGGATTTTCTTGAGCATTAAGTAGCTAATTTGAACGTGATATGCAGCATTTTTGTGGGATTCGAGATCCGCCCATGGAGGTTGCTACTGTGAGTGTATGCCAAACCTGGTATGTCCACCTACTTATCGAACGTTGCGATGCTGAGGAATGCGGTTCTTTTTTTTGTCATTAAGCCTAGCATAAATTTCCAAGGGAAAGCAACAATAACCATTAACAGGGCCAGTGATTTTTTTTCTTCTTTATCGGGTGTTCGACCTAGGAGTTATTGTGGGGCCTAGAGCAGTGAGAATCTTCCTCCACACCTCCCTTGCTTTCGTTGTCTAGACTGATGGCATTTTTAAAGGTTTTGACCCAAGTTAGTGTCGTTGTGGTGGCACTGACGGCGTTGGGTGTTGCGCCCTATAGGGGTGCATCTGTCCAGCGTGGCTTGAATACCACTCTGTGGGATCCTATTTTTTTGGTGCACATAAAAGTTAACTTATGGGTTCACTTTCCTTATTTATAAAATTTAATAAAGTTTTTTTATAACTTTAAATGAAAACAAATATCATCTGCTGCGAAGGTTTTTTTTAAATCCAAGCTTTATTTTCATGGAAGATGGGTCAGGCTCACGTATGCGCGGTTTTTTTTCTTCCTGGTGTACAGCGGGTGTACGCGCTATCTATTCGAATATCGATGATCGACAAGTTCCGACAGGAATCGCGAAAGCATATAAAAACAATGTTTTTTTAAATGCATTGGCACCTGCAAGGAGTTTCTTCCACCTCGAATTATGTGCCAACAGAACAGTAGAGACGCTGCCAATCCTTTGCTTCAGAAAGGCCAACGACAAAGAGAAGGTCCTTTCTGACAGTGGTGACGATGTTTTTCGGTTCTTCTTCTATCTTGCACCAGTTGGAGTTCCAAAGCTCATGGATGGTTATTCCTTGGAAATGCTGGACTGGGGGGCTAACAATGCTGAGTTCTGAACTGTGGTAGGCCACGAGGTCGTTGGTTTTGCTAGTATCGGTAGCACCAGTAAAAGAGACCCTCTCCAAACTGCTAAAAGCATCCGTGAATTAATTATTAAATTTACTGTCATATATGGAGACTCTAAAATTTATAAAGGGTGAAAAATTATACTGAGGATATTATGCTTTCATAGCATGGGAACTTTGGTGCTATTATTTGGCGCTTAGAACTGTTGTTTTCTAGTTTATTTGATCGTAGTGGAGGACGTGTCCACGTTGGCTCGTGGATGATTACTTGAGCGCGAGCACAACTGGGAAACAGGAGATGTGACGCAGCCATTCGTGCATGAGGGAAATGACGTCAAGATCCAAAGTTTTTTCACGGTGGTTATTTGCTCGAGTTTGAATACATTTTGGGCATAGGGAGCTATTTCTATTTCGATGAGAAGATGCACAACACCCATTTTTTTGGTATTGATGGTGGCAGTTTTAAAAATGTTCCGTGGAGATATTTTGGCCGCTTAAGAGATATTCATGACCGCGTTGAGATCCACCATGACGGAATCAGATGATAGATAATGATAACGACGATGGATCGGGTTCAACAAAGGCTACTAATAATACCAAGGGGTGGTTTAGCGATCCAATGGTATTTTGGTTTTGTCAGGTCAATTTTTGGTCTCATTTTTTTAACTTTGTGGTTAAGTTTTGTCTTCAGGCTTGTTAGCGATGTGATTCTTTGAGAGAATTGTATGTCTGTGCTTCAGGTAAGCAGTTATGTTATTGTTTTTGGTGCAATGATATATGTTTCAAACTGTTATGCTCTATTACCTGTAGACTAATTGTGCCAACATGTGTAAGTTGTCGTCATTGGCGATTCACCATTGTACCTATGTGATGCGGAAAAAAAAATTTGAACCAATTTTAGAATTCGACTACAAATTACAATCGTCGTTGTTAATGGCAACGTTGTTATTCAGTGGCAATGGTGGCACTAGGGAACTCTGGTAGGAAGTGCTTACTATTATTCTATGTTCGGCTTGATGGATGTCGTCGACAACTGATGGGAACGGGTTTCGGTACGAATGGTTGCTACGAAGATCTGCAGGCACGACCGTAACAACTCCACTACGAGTGTATGGATGTGATTGTCGTGTCTTTTGTACTGAATGCTTGCCATATGTGTCAGGCATTGGTGGCCCACTTTATTTTAATTGAAAGGAATTTATAAAGTTTTTAAATGGCTATTTTAAAAAAAAAAAAACATTTTTTGAAATTTTTATTCAAAAAATGGTGGGCCGTTGCGAGAGAAATTTTAAGACCATTTTTTTTCCAATTTTTTGGAATATTTTGTGAAAGAAGAAGAATTTTGTTTTTCTGCAGATGAAGGCCATTTTGTCACCCAAAAATAGGGGTGTTTATAGTCGTCAGAAAGGTTTTTTCGAGTCCAACAAGATGGTGTAGTCCTTTTTTCAGTTTTGAAACTGATTTTCACACTTTTTTGTGGATCAGATTGTTGTATCATGAAGTGCATTCTTGGTTGAACCCGACACTCCCAAACATTTGTTAGAGTGATCATAGTATCTAGTCATCTCCTCTATATCACCTAGCGGTTGCAGTGGCTGGTTACCCATGCATTCCGGTAGGATGAGGAAGTCACCATAAGGACGTGTTCAAAAACTACATTGGTGCCCTTTTTTCCCTTGAAGTAAGCTATTTGTCCACAATTTTTCGATCTTGTTATCAGCCCATTGTGTTCATATAAATGGAAACCACTACTTATGCTTGAGGAGTCAATTTGGACATCCCTTGCGATTCTTGTGGTTCTTTCCACACTATCTTCACACTCTTCTTTTTGTAAAACACTTTGGTTTCAGGGGCTTTTCTTTAGTGATATTTTTTCATGGTTCACAGCACCAGTCTAGGAGTATGATTTCATTTAGTTCAGCGATGAGGCTTCTCTACTTTTTTGAGACATATCATGGGTCCTTTGTAGGCTTCTTGATGGAAGTTGTCCTAGGGGGGTTGAAGAGGACATCTTCCTTCCTCTCCATCCTCCATGCACATATTCCTTATTCTTCTTATATTCTAGTAGGTGGTTTTCTCCCTTGTGTTTTTTTCATCAACTCTCAGCAAATATTTTTGATCACATATTGTACATGAGTACCTTATCAAGTCTTGTTGTCGGGACTCATACTTGTGGATATGCCACTTGTTTTTGGTTTTTTGTTTTTCACTACCTCCTAGTATCACTTAAGGGGGGGTGTTAGTATATCCTAGTACCACTTAAGGGGGGGTGTTAGAATAATAAATTATATCCTAAGTTGTTACTAGGATAATCTGTGTAGCTGAGATTAGCTCAGTTGGTTATGATCCAATGGATCAGATTGTATGCCTTTGTTATTTAAGCAAGGCTCCTTTCATTCAATAAGATCAAGTATTCCATTTTCTAACAATATATTCATTATTCTTATAGAGTCATTAGGGAGATATTTCTCAAAGGTACAAATGGAAGGAAAAATAAAAGATATTTGTGTTGCAAAAAATGGTCCCTTCGAATCTCATCTCCAATATGTTGAGTATAATTTTCTTTTGGACCATCCCTTAATCAATGAGGCTATGGAGTTTAAATCAATATTATCATGCTATGAGAAGGCTATTAGTCAGTGGTTAATACTACAAAATTCAATATTTTTTCATTAACACTGCCTTATATTTACAATGAATTGTTATGGATATTTTAGGGTTTAAAATTAAAAAAATCTCATCAACCTACTTGGGCATTCCTTTATCTCATAAAGTAAATAAAAAGGAGTTTTGGGTCTCTTATTTGGATAGAATGAAATCTTATTTGGTAATTTGGAAAGGTAAGTTCCTAACTATGGTAGGAAGGCTACAACTCAAAAATACTGCATTGCAATCTATCTCTATTTATATGATGTCACTTTCAAGATTGCCAGTAGGTATAGCATCAAAAATTGATAAAATTTAAAGAGATTTTCTTTGGAAATGATGCGAGGAAAAATTTAGGTTTCCTATTTTTAAGTGGGATAGGGTTTGAAAGGAAAGAATGCTAGAGGAGCAGGATTGTGGAGTTATAGACTTCTGAGTTTGGACTTAGGGGCAAAGCTTGGATGGAGATTATTTAGAGATCAAGGCAAGAATTGGGAAAAATTATTACTTTAAAAATATATAGGTTCTCTTGATGCAATTAAATTATTTAGGAAAAGAACCCTACTTAAACAATTGTCAGCATGGAACTTCATATCATATAGTTTAAAATTGATAAAGAAACATATTAGATAATCATTCAATAAGGGGGAATTATGCAATTTTTTGTTTTGATGCTTGGTTGAAGCCTTATACTCTTGACTCAAAATGGCAACCTTTAGATTAAGAATGCCTAGCTTGTAGGTCGAAAGGTCAAAACTATACTCTATAAGAAACAACTCCATATCATAGGTTTCTATTAGTAACCTAGTTAAAGGAGATGAAGTCAAACATATTGCATATAAAATTCAAAATATGCTTCAAGAGTTTTATTCATTGATTTTTCCATGAAAGGATGAGTTTGTATGGAAACTATCAAAAGATGGTGGATACTCTGTTAAGTTGGGGTATAAGGATTTAGAGCAATCAAAATTTCTTACTCCCATACATGTTCCTTAGAAGAATGTTTTTTCACTAGAGGTTCTCCCTAAGGCCTCAACATTCATTTGGTTAACAATTAAAGGTAAGATTCTTATAGAAGAGAGTTTACAAAGAAGAGGATATCATGGGCCTTTCATATATGCTTTGTGTGAGAAAGGATTTAGAAACATTAGACCATTTTATTCTTCATTGTTCCTTTGCTCATACCGTTTGGGCTTTCTTTTCTAAAATATAAAAATATATTGGGTAGTTCCATCAGCATTGAAAGAGTAAATGAAATATTGAATCAATTATTTTAATGCTAAAATATTATGTATTTTGTGGAAGATTGGTCCTACCATTATTTGTTGGAATTTATGGCTTGAAAAGAATAATAGAATTTTTAAATAAATCTCAAAATCATGTCCAAGTTTGGAACTGTATTACTGCCTCTCTTGTAGAATATTTATAGATATGGTGCTCATCATGAGAAGTCTCAAGTGCAAAAAAAAAGGTAGTAACAACTTGGTTATAGGATGTGAATATACATGAAAGAGTCATTTGTGATAATGGCATTAAAACAAAGGATTTACGTTGATCTAGAGTAAAATCAAAATGGCCAAAAAATAGGTTTATAAAAATTAATTTTGATGGTGCTTCTAAAGGAAATTTGGGAAGAGTCGATGGAGGTGGTGTTTTTTGAAATGATGAAGGCAAAATTTTCTTCACTTGCACAAAACCATATGGAAATTCAACCAATAACTATGCAAAGGCCATGGAACTTCTTACAATGATTAAAATTGCAATAGAAAAGGATGGAAATATATTTCAATTTAGCGGGACGGGGATTCACAAATTATCATTAATGCCATCAACAAAAATGGATGTGGAAATTGGATAAAAAATAATATTATTGTTGATTTTCACCATCTATTATTGGAGGTAATATCTTGGAAATGTGAGCATATGTATAGAGAAGGAAATCGGGTAGTAGATAATTTACCCAATCATGGTGTTAATCTTCATCTTGGTGAAATTCAAATTTTAGAAGCCAACTAGCCAACAGAGATTTTATATCTTAACCAAAATAATGTCAAGGAGCTAATTATGAAAATATAGCACTTCGAGGGAGTTTAAGAATAAATTAGATAAAAATAAAATAAAAAATATTTATGATAAAAAGGCATGTTGGATATGGTTTAATTGACCTAACATCAAATGTAATATTTTGGCATTTTGATGAGTGGCCTCAATAAAAACCATATATAACTTATTAAAAAAAATAATGAATTAGAAAATAAACCTTGTCTTAGTGGGGACAATGTAGTGGTTAGGGCTTTGGCTTCTCTTTGGAAGGTCTAAGTTTCAAACCATGAATTGTGTGTGATGGTGAGTGTTATGTGTGTTACACAAAATAAATAAATAAATAAACCTTAAAATTATAAAAATGTTACAAAAATTAAAATTAATATAAAAATAATAGATCTAGCCGATCTTGTCAACTAATGATACAAATCAAATTAAAATATAACTAAAAATATTGAGAGTGATTTGGTAATAAAATAAGATCAAATAATAGAATGCATATTTGTTTTTTTTGATAAAATGGATGAAGGGGTTTTGAAAGGTGCCCCAAACCTTTTACAAAGGTGGATCAACCAACCAACTAGATACAAGGAATATAGAGATCAACATAGAAAACCAAAAAGGATCCATGAAATAGATAAACAACAAAGCTACATAATAGTCGAGCAGGACAAACCCAAACTAAAACCATCAACACACTAGATCTTTTACCATCAACTGCTAGAACCCCAAAAAAGACATCATGTCTCATGTAGGAGACTATACCTATCAAAAAAATAATAGTCAAGCAGAAACCCCCAAAAATGATGTCCAACAACAACAATAGGTCCGAGGTGTTGACCAATTGGTTCATCCAAACCCCATAAGGGGCGGAGGTCCAAGGTTCAAATCTCGGGCCTCGTCAAACTGAACGCTTGTCCCTTTCCTAGTGCTTTCAGCGGTGTAAAAGGTTTAAAATGATTGTGGCATGGTGGTTATAGGGACGGATGTGCGAAGATTTGTGTGGCGGCTTCTAGTGCGGACAGTGCAGAATACTATGGCGGCCATAAAAGCTGGACAGCCTACCCGGATTCGTTGCGGCTACCGATTCCACCATGTAAATTCAAACAAAAAAAAACAACAATTATTTGTGGCACGAATTCTTCTATAATTCAAATTTAAAATTCGACCACTGTTTAGGTACAAACTCTTGCATTCAACAAATTTTCCCAAGGGATCCCTACTATCGCAGATCAGAGCCATTTGAAAACACAAATTATCTCCTCAATATTTCATTGTCTATTTGATTTAATCCATCTGGGAAATCCTCCTACCAAATTGTGCATCTTTCCTGTAGAAGTCCCAAGTTTGCTAAAAAATCTATCGATCTATTTCCCTCCCTGTAAACATGCTTAATCTCAACCACTTCGAGGGTTAAAATCCATCTTTGGGTTTCAACAAGTTCATTCGTGATCATCCAAGAAGGGACATGAACACCTTTGATCATATTAATGATATTGAGGGAATCCCCTTCAATAATTACCTTCCTACCATTCAAAATTTCCAGTTGACAAACCCCTTGAAAGAGAGCTTGTACCTCCACAAAATGACTAGTCTGACGATCTAAATTTTTAGTGAAAGCCAACAAAATCCTCCCATCAGAGTCTCTAACCAATCCCCCTGCACTGGATGGTCCTGGATTCCCTTTAGAAGCTCCATCAAAATTTAGCTTCAACCAGCCAGGAGGAGGAGGTTCCCAAATAGTAGTCTGTCTGGAAGGAGCTTCAAGGTGATGATCGGGAGAATAATCTCTAAATCCAAGAACTGACTCCATCGCCAACTCCCCAATGGAAGTGACCTTATCTAAAGGAATTGCATCCATATTTTCAACAATGGCAATAATAACCCGAAGTGCCACGAACTCAGTTGGATGGGAGATATTTTTAAAGGCTCTAGAATTCCTCTCCTTCCAAATACGCCACCAAACATGAGGTAAACCAAAGGACCAAAAAGCTTGAAGATATGGAGATATAAAGGGAGACCTCCATTGAATGATCAAGTCAAACAACAACTTTAGAAAAACCCAAACCACACCAACGGTCCTCAGGAACTAGGAGAAGATAGACTAAGAAAAGGGACAATCAAACAATAGGTGCACAGGTGATTCTTCAACACTACCACACATGTAGCATCTATTCGGGATAACCAATCCCCTTTTCTACAAATTATCCAATGTAAGGCACTTCCCTTGAGCCACCAACCAAAATAAAATATTAACTTTGGGGGTAAGACCCTTCAACCAGATATTACTAACGGGAAACCAAGGATCAAAGGGAACATCTAATAGTAGGTAGGTTGACTTAATAGAAAATCAATCATCCTTCTCAACCCCCCACACCAATTTGTCTAGCCTATCCTAGTTAGGAATAACCATCCACTTTAGGATGTCCATCAGAGATTTTAATACAATTTCTTCTTCTTGCAAAATCCCTAGAAGAACAAAAGGTTTCCAACATTTTCTATCATTAATAAATATAATGAAGTCACATACCTTCAACCTGAAATCTTGGCTTGTGATTGGTTCCACCAAACTCAGGTGAGGATATGATTCTAATGGTCTATCATCTACCCAAGTGTCTTTCCAAAAATCAATGCTCTACCCATTACCTAACACCCATATTCCCCCCTTTATGATATCAGAGCGGTTGTTAACAATGTTGCGCCAAAATGTTGAGCCAAGGGTAGGACTTGGGTCTGTGAGAAAATTACCAGTGTTACCTAAATATTTGGTTGACAATATTTTAACCCAATTAACATTATCTTTTTGAACCAATATCTAGCCTTGTTTAGCTATTAGTGCTCTATTTAACATTTTCATTCTTCTTAAGCCTAGACCTCCCAAATCTTTCCTACTGCACACCTGATCCCACACCACAAGCAAGAATTTCTTCTTCTCCTCAGAACTAGACCAAAGAAAGGATCACTAAATTTGTTCAATTTTTTGAAGAATCTTTCCTAGAATCTAAAAGAGAGAAAGGAAGTACACTGGTATGCTCTGTAGAGTAGACTTAACTAGCATAATTTTACCTACTTGGCTCAAAAGTGCCCCTTTCCATCCCATCAATTTTCTTTGAACTCTTTCTACAACCGGTTCCCATAGAGAAGTCTTAATCCCCCCTTTGAACATTGGCAATCCTAGATAAATCGAAGGAAGGGATTCAATCTCACATCCCAAGATCTCAACAATTTTCCTCTGCCTATTGGGAGGAGTATTCAGGAAGAACACCTTACTTTTCCTCAAACTCACTTTCTACCCAGCCACTCTTTCATAGTCTTGGAGGATCTCTTTGATAGCTCTGGCCTAAGGGATTGAAGCTAAAAAGGATAATAATGTGTCATCAAAAAATTGATGGTGTGAGATCAGGTCAATGGTAGTTGTAGTTTGATTCCCACCACTATGGGATTCACCTTCAGAGCTCTTCCCAAAGACTCGACCAATAAAATAAATAGATACAGAGACATAGGATCCCCTTGATGAATACCTCTACAACTACTAAAGTAACCAGCTGGTGATCCATTAACTAAGATTGAGAATTTTATTGATGATATACAAGCTCTGACCAATCTAATCTAGCAAGGCTTGAAACCAAATTTCCCTAGAACTCTAAGCAGAAAGCTCCACGAGACCCGATCGTATGCTTTATTCATATCAAGTTTGAGGAAAGTTCTTGGCCTTCTACTTTTGTCTATAGAATGAATCAACTCATGCACTGCAATAACACCATCCAGAATTTGTCTACCTACTACAAATCCACTTTGAGGATGGTCAATAATTGTTGGAAGGTATACTTTGAGCCTGTTCACCATAGTTTTAGTGAGAATTTTAAAAAGTGTATTATAGAGGCTAATGGGCCTAAAATCAAAGTAATCTTTAGCACCCACCGACTTTGGGATAAGAACTATAAATGTTGAGTTTACATCAGCCAAAATTAAATTAGACTCTTGAATTTCCCTCATAGTTGAATAGATGTCACCACCAACGATGTGCTAGAACCTCTAAAAAAAATAGGAGGAAAGTCATCTAGCCCTAGAGCTTTCAGACCACCCATAGAGAAGATAGTGACCCTAATTTCCTCATCCTAAAAGGGAGCACAAAGGTCTTCATTCATATCATCTAAAACTAGGGTGGGGATGTGGTGCAATAACCTCTCTTCAGCTTGAAGATCCCTATCATCCCTAGAGCAGAGGAGGGTTTTGAAAAAATCGATCACTTCTTTCCTGATTTCTATAATATCCTTTGAGATAACACCATCTGATTTCATAATTTCTCTAACTCTATTATTGCTCCTATGCCTTAAGGTGGACGTGTGAAAGAATTTTGTGTTCCTATCACCTTCACGTAGCTAAAGGGATCTTGATTTTTGATACCACAAAATTTCTTCATCTGCCAGCATGTTATGGAAATCTGCTAACAATTTTCTTTCCCTACGTCTATCCCCTTCAGTCACCTCTCCTAACTCCAAATTTAATTCAACTTCCTTTAACTATTCAACCAACTATTTTTTCCTCTGGAACACATTCCCAAAAATGTACTTGTTCCAAACCTTAAGATTAGCTTTAACAAATCTGAGCTTTGAAGCCACTTGAGAAATAAGAGGGCCCAAAAAACCCTGAGACCACCATTCTAAAATTTTGGATTCTAAGCCCTGATGTTGCAGCCACATTACCTCAAACCTGAAGGGTCTAGGAAAAAAACTAGAGTTTGGGACTTTTTCAAACACTAGAGGATTATGATCAGACCCCACTTTGGGGAGAGAGCAAAGGGATGCATCTTCGAACACTAGAAGACCTTCCTTGGAGACTAACACCCTATCCAACCTAATCTGAATATTTTGATTGCCCAGATACCTATTACTCCAAGTGTATTTAGACCCCTTCAAATCCACATCCATCAACTCCTGATTATTAATAAATGTAGAAAAATCCTCCATACTTTTAGAACCAAAATTACTACCACCCTTTTTATCCAAAGGGTATAAGGGGGTATTGAAGTCCCCAATGAGAATCCAAGCTTCCCCCTTGAAAATTTCTCTCATAGAGCTCAGATATTCCCATAGTAGATTCTTGTTAGGGGCCATATTAGGGGTATAAATATTAGACATAATCCATCTCTACCCAGAGTCCTTACTACAAAATAGAATATTAATCACTCTATCAAAAATAAATAGAATGGATCCATCCAGTTTCTCAGGGTCCCATAGACAAAGAAGACCCCTAGAAGCTCCATTGGTAGAATTTGTTGCAAAACCCACCTCCTTCCAAACTAATTTTTTAACTACCTCTACATTAGAACTATCCATCTTAGTTTCTTGAATAAATATAACATCAGGTCTTACCTCTCTCCTGAGTGTCACCAAAATTTGTTGCTTGGAGGGCCCATTCAGGCCTCTGATATTCCATGATAACAACTTCATCTTCGATATTTGGAGCCATTATTCCCACTCGAAGAACTAAGGGAGCTACAAAATGTGTCAAGTTTTAGTTGTTTACCTTTGCTATCCTTCTCTTTCTCAAAATTCAATTGGGATTGGCATTCATCAACAATTTTTGACTCTACCTCATGGATCCTCAATGCTTTGTTAGAGGGTTTCCCTACCTTATGATTACCTTCGACATCCATCTGACCTTTTTGGGTACTTCTAGTTTTGGGTCTAGAATTGGTTATGCCCGAAGAGCCCACCCCTAGGCATGGTGATCATTTCAACTTGAGCAGGGTTGGCGACTCCTGACTAGGAGCCTCACTAGGCTTTTAGGGAGGAGCAGAGTTCTTCTATGACTGGCTCCTCAGTGAGTAAGCTTTGATAGGAGTTATGAAGGAACTCCAAAGGGATTAAAGTCTCCATCACCAAGTCTTCTAGGAGAACCTAGTCTAGACTTCTACCACTGGATGGGTTCATATTCTGGACCATCACTTTGCCAGACTCATTAACATCCACCATAGGGACTTGGTCCATTATCCTTTCCTCTGGTTCAGGCTCTTCCAAAATCAATTCATGTTGGACTAGCTCAGAAGGGGCCCCTTGAGGAGGATCATTGGGTGAAGGGTCTGACATGACTTCTTTACCTTTTGAAATAATAACATGAGGATTCTTGGTAGAAACCATTGAGCTAGCAAGAATTTTTCTTGGGCCACACCATTCTCTTCTAGGGGCTCTAGGGGCCACTTCCTTCTACTTCAAATATGGGCACTAGGGTTTGAGATGACCCTATGTTTTGCATTCTAAAAAAAAATGTGGGTTTATTTTCATACTCAATAACTTGGTGCCTACTACATGAGTCTGAGACTAATTCCATTGAAGTCAGCAACTCAGATTCAATATTGGCCATAATGCACATACATGTGTATATCATTCTTGATCTAGCTTTAGTAGTTGGATCAAAAGTGACCAGGTCTCCAATACCTTGAGCAATACCTCACAACACTTCCTCATGCTAAAAATGACTAGGGAGACCTAGCAATCTCACCTAGATTGTTACGTAGTTGATACTTTAGGTTTTCAGGTCAAAGTCAGTGCCCCACCTTCTTAGGAAAAGGCTTCTCCTACTGTAGAACCATGGCCCCCTACAAGAATATGGCTCATGTTAGAAGGATTGTTTAGTCTGATCTAAAAAAAACTCTAGGGAGGGCTATGAGTTACATATTTCCTTGAGGGAGCCATTTGGAAGTAGCCCACTTTCGAATTGACTCCATGTTAGGATGAGAGCCGATAAACTTGCCAATGAGAGAAAATGATTCCAAGGAGACAAAGGAGTTCATGAGAGACTCTAGAATTTTCAACACTCCTTGGTTCGGGATAAGAGGAGATGAGGCAACCGAGGGGATAGATGAAACAACTAGAGAAGAAAAATCTACATTTTTGTAAACCTTCTCCGCAAAAGAGGGTTTTAGTTATCTAAGAAGTGGGTCAGGATCAAGGTCTGGAGGGCCTAGCTCCATCACCCATGACTCCTACCGATCCTACCACATCATCATCAGAAGTAGGCTTGCATCGATCACCATCACCTTCGTTGGAAAGCAGGTTCTTATCCCCTTCAGATTTAAAATTCTATTGAGCACTATAAATACCATAGATCGCATCCATCACATGTTGTTATTGCTCAACACTACCCTAGCACTTCTCCACTATTGCTCACCTTTGCTACCCTAGCATTGCTCAACACTACCCTAGCACTTCTCCACTATTGCTCGCCTTCACTGCCCTAGCATTGATGCACTCACCTTTGCTGCCCTAACACTGCTCAATATTACACTCACCTTTATTGCCCTAGCACTACTGCACTCAGCTTCGTTGCCCTAGAACTACTACACTCACCTTCACTACCCTAGCACTATTGCACTCGACTTCCTTGCCCTAGCTCTACAATGATGTTTTTTATTTTCAATAAAACTACACTCTACTTTGATGCCCTAGCACTACTGCACTCAGCTTCATTTCCCTAGCACCGTTGCACTCATCTTCGTTACCCTAGCACTACTGCAATCACCTTCGCTACTCTAGCTCTACAATGATGTTTTTTTATTTTTAATAAAACTGCACTCAGCTTCATTGCCCTAGCACTGCTACACTCGACTTCGTTTCCCTAGCACTGCTATGCTCGACTTCACTACCTTAGCACTACTGCACTTGCCTTCACTGCCCTAGCACTGTTACTCTTGGCTTCACTACCCTAGCCTTGCTACACTCACCTTCGCTAATAATAGAATGTATAATTTTATATATAAAAACATTCATATTAGATTATGCAAACAAAAAACTATAGGAAAAAAATAATTTACTTTAAAAGTATAAAATAGAGGCTTGTAAAAGCTATTCATCTTAACAAAAATAAAAAGTATTAACCTAAATAATAAAGTGATAAAGATATAATAAATTACAAAAAACAATTATAAAATTTTGATAAAGCAACAACAAAACCCTATCAAATGGCATTAGCTCAATCGGTTAGATTCCTCCACATTTAAGAGGAGACCCAAGTTCAAATCTTGCCAAGTGATACACGGATAATATCTAAGTTTTAATACCATTGCATAATGATGGTGTAATATGGATGGGGTCCATTTCAATCCCATATAACCAATTGAAAAAATAACAAAATCATAATATCATCAAATGGAATTAGCTCAATCGTTTAGATTCCTCAATATTCAAGGAGGAGGCCCAACTTCAAATTTTGTCAAATAATACATGGATAATATACAAGTTATTGTAATACCACTAAGTAATGATGATGTAATATGGTTGGGGGTCGTTTCAATCCCATATAACCAATTGAAAAGATAAAACCCTATTATCAAAGATCAAGTATAGAAACTACCTTTTTAATTGATAATTCTTCGAATCAACAATTCCCATGTTGTGCTCAACATCAAACCATCATCCCTATTAATATTGTTTCCCTAGCACTGCTACGCTCGACTTCACTACCTTAGCACTACTGCACTTGCCTTCACTGCCCTAGCACTGTTACTCTTGGCTTCACTACCCTAGCCTTGCTACACTCACCTTCGCTAATAATAGAATGTATAATTTTATATATAAAAACATTCATATTAGATTATGCAAACAAAAAACTATAGGAAAAAAATAATTTACTTTAAAAGTATAAAATAGAGGCTTGTAAAAGCTATTCATCTTAACAAAAATAAAAAGTATTAACCTAAATAATAAAGTGATAAAGATATAATAAATTACAAAAAACAATTATAAAATTTTGATAAAGCAACAACAAAACCCTATCAAATGGCATTAGCTTAATCGGTTAGATTCCTCCACATTTAAGAGGAGACCCAAGTTCAAATCTTGCCAAGTGATACACGGATAATATCTAAGTTTTAATACCATTGCATAATGATGGTGTAATATGGATGGGGTCCATTTCAATCCCATATAACCAATTGAAAAAATAACAAAATGATAATATCATCAAATGGAATTAGCTCAATCGTTTAGATTCCTCAATATTCAAGGAGGAGGCCCAACTTCAAATTTTGTCAAATAATACATGGATAATATACAAGTTATTGTAACACCACTAAGTAATGATGATGTAATATGGTTGGGGGTCGTTTTAATCCCATATAACCAATTGAAAAGATAAAACCCTATTATCAAAGATCAAGTATAGAAACTACCTTTTTAATTGATAATTCTTCGAATCAAAAATTCCCATGTTGTGCTCAACATCAAACCATCATCCCTATTAATATTGTGCTCATGTTTTTTTACCTCAATAGTCTTCCTTGCACCTTGGTCCATTATGTTAATTTCTTCTACCTCTTGTGAATTGTTGAGCTTGGATTTGGTTTCCTTATTTATTTTATATATTACCCAAAGATTTGGAATTCCAACTATTTATTTGTCCATTTATATAATTCATCTTTTGAAAAACATGTACAGATATGATTCTTCAAACCTTGATTTATAATTATTGAGCAGATCAAATCTCAATATAATATATTTGATCTAATTATGCCTACAATAAAATGTGTGAAGAGATTATATAATTAGTTTACAACCATGTAGTAGATAGCAAAAATTATGTCCATTTTTTATGTTATATGAGTTTACCCATAATATTTATTATCCTATGTATATTGAAATCTTGAAGGAATATTATTCTAAAGTCCATTTGAATTGACAAAGAAAGAAAAATCCTCCTTTGATTTCGACCATCCAAGAGTACCGCCCTTCTTTTCTTAAGGAAATATAATTGTGTTGAAGTCCCCCTACAAAGAATCCATAAGTCAAAATTATTAATCATCATTGTATTCTACATAAATAAGTTAAGGTCCTTCCAACATCTACCATGAAGAATAATTGTAGTTGAAGCATATACATTTATGATAGCAAAAATATTTAACTTTTTCCTACAAAAAAGAATAGCAACCCAATTACTTCTTGCTTATAGCAAGCATCCCATTTGCAATTGTCTAATACTATTGCAATACCTACTAAAGCAAAAATTGACAGTCAATCCCCCATTTTCCTTTTTTTAAATGCAACCTTACATTTCTCACTACTTGTTTTTTTTGTTGTATTAAAAATAAAGTTAGGACTATAACAACCTATATCCCTTATATCTCTTTTTTAAGGATCTTATTCATATCCCCAATATTCCAAGATACCATTTTCATCATCACTTTTTTATTCTTATTTGTGGGATTAGCCCTAATTTTTGTTAACAATTGCAATATTCGTTTCTAGTTTCCAATATCAATATCCCTCTTATGTTTCCTTTTCTCTTTGTTCTTTCTTTGAGGGTCTTCCTCTCCTTTTTTTATTTTCATAAACTCTTTCGTCCTCATTAATCTCTTTGAAATTTCTAAGCTCTTCATAATGAGACTTATCATCTATAATAATACATTGCCTTGGATAACCTAAGTGCAAGGAACAACCTCAAGAGCACTTTTTTCTTTATGTTGCCTTGAAAACCTGAAACTGCAAGACCATCCTTCACAATACTTACATTCTTATGCTACCCTAAGTTGTCATGGATATTCTCTTACTCCTTTTTGTATTATGTTGCTCTTGAAACCCTAAAATGCAAGGGATAAACTCTATACTATCATTTTATTACAAGGAGAGGATGTTATGATAATTGAGTGATGGCTTTTAAACCAAACTATATCAGGTCCCAATATATTTGATCAAGAGCAAAATTAAATATAAGAGCAATAAAAATATAAAATATTAAGACATAGAATTGCTCAAAATATATTTGGCCAATATAAATTATAATAACATTCAAAATAATATCAAATATGAATGTAAAATGGCCAAAATCATTCATGCAATAACATGAAGAACACTTACAATAGAATTGCTCAAAATATGTATACAAGCTTTAATATTCATGCTTGAATATTTATATACATTTTTATTATTCAATACATGGATCTTTGTCTCTATAATATAGATAAAAAAGGTGACTCTTCAATACTTGACTATTGCACTACTCACATATCCGGGAGTTGCAACATTTCCTATTATTTACATAAGACAAGTTTCTCATGTACTTTGGCTTCTCATTTACCACTTGTATACAAGACTTTTGACTCTCTAATTATTTTCACACTTAACCCTATGACACTTGCACACTTCTATATGACACTTACACTCCTACGTGCACTCCTAATATATGACACTTGTGCACATATTCACATTACATATTTGCATATTTAATTACATGACACTTTCTCTCATTACACACTTGCACTCTTACTTACATGACACTTGTGCATATCCTATACATAGACACTTACATAAAGGGGAAATATAAATCACTCTCCTAAACTATAGACTCAAACCCTAATCTATTACATATTTACATTTGTACCATAAAGGTACCATGGAAGTACATTAACCAAATAATGTAATATTCTCCAATATTGAGAACAATGAAAATAATTTATTTTGATTAAACTTGACCTCTTCTATATTTTTTTTTTAATTTTCCTCCATATATTTCTTCACATGTTTAATTTTGTTTGAATTTGAACTTGTATATCATAACTCATCATGAATTATCCTTTCTTATATCTCCTAATGGCTAATTTGACTGAATCATGGTGGCCTTCTCTATATGATGGTGCAAAGGGGTTTTCTTTACCATACTTTTAGAAGTGGAAAATCCTTTGATCTAAATTCAACTCATATTATAATACGATATCCTTGCCTTGGCTTAAATTTTGTCTCATGACCAAAATTTGCATTTCTTTCTTCAATGTTTTAACTTTGCATCTTTTACCATGTATCTATTCTTATAGCATTTACAAATCAAAATGAAATGTTTTCATACTGCACTTGTTGATCCTATTCTCTTGATTTAGATGTAATATTAATGGATTTTGATAAAGGTTTTGAAATGTTAATGTCAATATATATTTGGGTATACACAACCTCAATTTGCTCCTTAGTAGCTAGTCCTTGGATGAAGTCCTATAGAATATTACCAATATTCTTCAAAACCTTTGCATTGAGAAGTTAATATGAAATTCCAATAGGCCTAACACAAAAAACTTTTTAATAGTTTTTCTCCATAGAATAATTCTCACTCCATGATGTTAGCCATATCTCCCAAAACCATGGACCATCACCCATTATTTTATCTATAATTTTCAAACTAGCGAAGATGTTGAGGAATAATCCTTTTGGAATAAAATTCATAAATTCAATCGCTATCAATTTTGAATCTCTAAAATACATGGTCAATATCTATAGAACTTATATATTAACCCTCTACTTTTAAGAACCATTATATCATTCTTGATCATATCATCCTTGATAATCACTTCTATTGCAACATCTACTAACCATATAGGGATTACTATAGGCTCACTCTTCCTCTTGTCCTTGATCAGGGCATCCATGCTTCCTACTAGAGCATCCTTACTTCTAGTTAGGGATTTCATAAATGACTTTTCTTCCATGCTACCTATATTTTCCTCTTAAGAATTCTTTTATTTTTTAATATTCCCAAATATCTAAAACAAGAAAAGGTGATACTCACTCCTTACTTGCATTTGTTCCTTGCTCTTCCTCGTTTATTTGAAACAATAAAAAGTGAGGCTCATACCTTGCTCACACTCTTTTTTAATTATTATATGGGATTGAAATGGACCCCATCATATTACATTGTGACCACATAGTGATATTATAATAATATTTTTGGCAATTTTGTGTATAGCACATGGTAAATTTCAAACTATAGTCTCCTCCTTCAAACTTGAGGTATTTAATCAATTGCACCCATTACATTTAATATTGTTTGAATATTAGATTCTATAATAACATTTTCTATTATCATAAAAAATGAAACATTAAAATGTTTTTTTAAATAAGCTATGTGTGGCTTCTTTGGGGGCCACTCCCATTACAAAAACAAAACATTACATTGCTCTCAATACACCTCTGACAAGTTAATTAAAGCATATCCAAATTTATCTTTCTATCACATATATTTTTTATTTGCCCTTTTATCAAAGATATTCTTCATCTTCCTCAAACTGCTAAGTTTCCACAATCAACTCCTTTTATATCAAATGCCTTAAAATTTTAAATTCTATCAAGATGATTTTTTTTTTTAATTTAGTGAAAAACCCTTTTTGGGGCTGCATTGGTCTAAGAAACCACGACTAGGGGTTCTACATCGTCAAAATAACCCAAGAGTCACACCCAGCCCTAACCGCACCAACATTATCAACTAGATTTTGGGTACCCAATGTACATTTGGTAGGGTGGAGATTCAAACCAGGGACCTCCCTTGGAGGATTGCCCTACCCTCTCCAACTCACCTACAACACGTGGATCTGTCAAGATGAAATTCAACACTGTAAATGGCTAAAATATTTGTTGTCCAACTTCTATATCTATATCTAAAATATCTTGTCTTTAATAACCTCATAATTTCTTAATACTTTTTTTAGGGTTCTTATTCATTCCCCTAATATTCCAAGATATTAATTTCATTGTCATTTTTATTTTATTTGTGGGTTTAGCTCCACTTCTTGTTAACACTTATGATATTTTCTTTTGTTTTCCCATATCAATATCTCTTTGTGTCTCTTTTTCTCTTTGTTTGAAACATTAAAATATTGTTTATTATATAAATACAAGTTATCTAATCTAACCCTTATAAACAATAATGATATTTTTAAACATTTAAAGAATTGATGACATGTTGGATGAATTATTTCAAAGCTAAAGCATTATGCATTATGTAGAGGATTTGGTTCATTTAAATGTATGACTAGAAAGGAATTACATAACTTTTTAAAAATAAATTTCAAAATCAATGCCCAGGTTTGGAATCACATTATTAACTCTCTTATAGAATGGTTACTGACATGATGCTTGTGTATAAGAAGTATTTCTCAAAAAAAAAGTCTCAAATGTATAAAAAGAGGTGTTATCCTTTTAGTTACAAGATTTGTCTACATACATATATATGTATGTATATGCAATGGTTATTTGTGATAATAGAGTTAACACAATTATTTTTGTCAATTTATAATAAAATGTAAAAGCCTAGAAGTTGGACCCATCAAAATTAATTTGGATGGTGTTTTTAAAGTAAATTCCAAAAAATCAAGTGGCACTAGCTCAATTGGTTAGATTCCTCAATATTTAAAGAGGAGACCAAGGTTTAAATATTTCCAAGTGATATATGGATAATATCCAAGCTTTGTTGTAATACCACTATGTGGTGATGGTGTAATACGAGTAGGGCCCATTTCAATCCCATATAACCAATTGAAAAAAGAAGTAAATCCTAAAAAAACTGATCAAATTGATGAAGGTGGTTTTTTTTCAAAATAATAAAGGCAATATTCTCCTTGTTTACTCATAATCATATATAATTTTCAATTAACAACTATGTAGAGGTTAGGGTACTTCTTATAGAGATCAAGAATGCAATTGAAAAATAATGGAAATATATTCTAATCAAAGAAAATTCACAAATTATTATTAATGTTATTAAAAAAATGAATGCAAATATTGGATTAAAAATTGCATATGGTGTTCATCAACTATTATTGGAGGTTGTATCATTGAAATATTAGAATATCTATGGAGAAGGAAACATGGTTGTAGATAATTTGACCTTTGTGGTATTGATTTATATCTTGGCATAATTATAATTTTAGAAGGCAATTGGGATGAGATTTTATCTCTTAATAAAACTTAAATCAAGGAGTTGATTGTGGAAACATAAGAACTTGAGGAAAATGAAAAACATCTTTAACAAAAACAAACACATGAAGAATATCTTTAATACAAAGACAAACTAAATATTATTTACTTGTTCTAACAATAAACAATAAACGCAATGTTTTGTTATTTTTATAGGAATGACTTTAAAAGAAACCACAAATAATATTTTTAAAGTTATTGTGGCTTCTATCAGGGGCCACTCCAATCAATATAACAAAACACTACATTGCTTTTGTTACATTGTTGTTAGTTTAATTTTTTTTTAATAGGCTATATGTGGCTTCTATTGGGGCCACTCCCATCAAAATACTAAAATATTACATTTGTTGTAGCAAACACTTTTATCACGGTTTTTCTTTTCTTTTTTCTCTTAAATATATTCTTCAACTTCCTCAAAGCACTATGTTTCCACAATCAACTCCTTAACATCATTTTTATTAAGACATAAAATCTCACTTGGTCAGTTGTCTTCTAAAATTTGAATTTCACTAGGATGTAGATCAACACCATAATTTGCTAATTTATCTGTTACTCAATTTCCTTCTCTATAAATATGCTCACAATTTTCAAGAGATTGCCTCTAGTAATAGATGATGAACATCGACAATAATATTATTTATTATCCAGTCTCCATATATATTTTTGTTAATAGCATTGATGATAATTTGTGAGTTCCCCTCAATTGAAATATATTTCCATCCTATTTTTGCTGTAATTTTAATCCCAATAAGAAGTGCCCTAGCCTCCGCATAGTTGTTAGTTGAAGTTCCATATGATTCTGAATAAGTGAGGAGAATTTTGTCTTCAATATTTCTAAAAACATCACCTCCACCAACTTTTTTTGGATTTCCATTAGAAGCACCATCAAAATTAATTTTGATAAACCCAATTTCCGGACATTTCCATTTTACCATAGATCGAAGTAGATCCTTTGTTTTATTTTCGTTGTCACGGATGACTCTTCCATGTATGTTCAAATCCTGTAGCCAAGTTATTAACACTTATTTTTCTACAATTGAGACTTCCCATGATGAGCACCATATTTATAGACATTCTGCAAGAGAGGTGTTGATACAGTTCCAAACTTAGGCATGATTTTGATATTTATTTTTAAAAATTCTATTATTCCTTTCAAGACAAAAATTTCAACAAACAATGGCAAGGCCAATCCTCCAAAGAATACATAATGCTTTAGCTTTGAAATAATTTATCCAATATTTTATCAACCCTTTCAATCTTGATGGAGATACCCAATATAATTTCATATTTTTTAAAAAGTAACCCCAAATGGTGAGAGCAAACAGATAACATTGTTGTTAGTTTAATAAACCCTATGTAACTTATCTTTTTATTAAACATATTATTCATTTGCCTTTCTATTAAAGATGTTCTTCTTCCTCCAACTCTTATGTTTCTATTGTCAATTTCATTAAGAGATAAAATTTCACTCAAATAGTTGCCTTCTAAAATTTAAAAATTTCAAGACAAAGATCAACACCATGAATGGTTAAAATATATGCTACCCTATTTTTATTAAGAGATAAAATCTGATTGGCCACTACCTTCTAAAATTTAAATTATGCCAAGATAAATATCAACACTACAAATGGCTAAATTACTTGCTACTCAATTTCATTCTCTATAAATATGCTAACTATAACGACCTATCTATTCCTTCATAACCTCTTTTTTAGGGGTCTTATTCGTGCCCTTAATATTCCAATATCATTTTGATCATCACTTTTTGTTTTTATTTGTTGCCTTAGCCCCACTTTTTGTTAACACTTACGATAATTTATTTTGTTTTTCATATAAATATCCCTTTGACTTTCTATCTCTTTGTTTTTGTTTCTTAGGTCTTCCTCTTAATTTTTCATTCCCACCAACATTTTCATCTTCATCAATCTCTTCAATTTTATCATACTAATCATAGTAAGATTTACCATCTATAGGTTTGTCTTGCTCTATAGGATATTTAGTGCAAGGATTAACCGCATAATCACTTTCTTGATGGTGTCTTTAAAACCCTAAAGTGCAAGGATGTTACTCCACAGAAATTCCCTTCTTATGCTACCTTTAAAACCCTTAATTGTTATAGATATCCTCCATCCTCATTTATTTATTATGTTGATCTTAAAACCCTAAAGAGCAAGGGATAACCTTTGCACTACTTTCATTTTTAGTGTAAGGAGAGGACTTTAAACTACTTAAGGAAACTGAGGACAATGTATTTAGAAAAAACTTGGCATCTTTGACCTCCTTTATTTTTAATTTTTCTTCCACATCTTCCTTTGCACCTTTAATTCCTTTTGAATTTGAACTTGCACATTGTACTTCCCCATCTCTTGTATCCTTTTTTTTATCTCTTCTCATGGTTGATCTAAATGAACTATGATGGCCTTTGTCATTTGATGTTGTAGATAGGATTTCTTTACATCTTCTTTGGAAATGAAATATTATTCCAACTTCTACTACAATATCATCATCTTGTTTTGTCTTGAAAGTTTTCTCATGACATATTTTTATCTTTTTCCATAGTTTTCATTTTGCAATCTCTTGTTTAGTCTCATAACATTTGCAACATTGAAATTCAATATTTTAAAATTCACTTAAAAATCCATTCTCTTGATTTAGACTAAATCTTAATGGATTGTGGGTAGCGATTTTAAAATATCTATAACAACACATATCCAAATATAAACAACATGAAATCAACATAATTGACAAATATTGTAGTATTTAAATTAAAGTGGCAAGGGGAATGCCATGGTGACGGCGATCGAAGGTCCGCGTAGTAGCAAGCAAAGTCTGCCTCCTGGCAGCTTTCGGCCTTTTCTACGAGGGTTTGGTGTTCGACCATCTGTTTCCCTCCTTTTTCAATTTTTGATTTTGCATTTTTCCTTAGCGGATTGTTTCCTGCCCTTCGCCCATCCTCCCGTCGCTTCCTAGGGCTAGTCGGGCACCTTCCCCGACTCCCAAAATTGAGTCACGCCAATGAAATGATTCTCGTAGGCATCCCCCATGGCGATGCAATTAGATCTTGATGGTTGCAGCAGAGACGTCGAGGGCTCCGTCAGGCCTGGCACCATGGCCAAGCATGGGCCCCATATCCCAGGTGAGGTTCCAACAGTAGGCGGCAAGCCATCCTTTGCTGACTTGCTCCAAAAAAATGAATTCCTATGTCGTTTACGGCCAGTAAATTCATCATGCAAGGGAATAATGTTCTATGCCCTAAATCCCTCATGGAAAACTATGAATCTCGGGATACCAACTCCTTGGTAGACAAATTCATCGACAGGCGACCTAACTTAGATGCTATTCACAAATGGGCGACTTCAAAATGGAAAACCCTAGGCAACTTGGAGATCTCGGCAATGACAAGGGGTTTTTTCATGATTCAACTCAATTCCCATGAAGACGCAGAGCGCATCTTATCTGGAGGGCCCTGGTTCTATGGAAGGCAAAGTCTGTTTCTCAAACAATGGTAACCAAACTTCAACCCCAGCTCCTAGAACATCAATTTCACCCCCATCTAGGTTAGACTTCCAGATCTCCCAGCCCACTTCTTCTATGAAGATGCCTTGCTTTGTCTTTCTAAGGCGATCGACGTGCTCATGGCTATCGACCCAGCCACCTGGGCAAGAACCCGGCTAACCCAGGCCCGCATTTGCGTGAATGTGAACCTGGAATGTCAGCTTCCAGACCACCTAAACCTCATCTATGGTGACTTCAACTAGAAGAAACCACTCTTCTATGAAAACAAGCCAACTTTTTGCCCTGAGTGCCAATCCTAGGGCCATCTTTAGTCGTAGTGCCCCAAAATTCGGATCCCACCACAGTCAAAACTCGTCAGGGATGAGTCAAATAAGATGCAACATCAACCCTCACCTATCTTTTCGATGGCCAGCAAAACTATTTCCAGACCCCCTCCGGGCCCGCTCAATCGTAAGGCAAGTACCTTTGTTCCTCTAATCAATAAATTCAATCCTTTGCATAGTTTTGTTATCAGTGAGGATTATGAGGAAGGCGAGATCTCGACCACCTCTGAACCAATGACCATCCTCTCACTCCCTTGACCTCCCCTGGTCTGACCCCTACCACCCCCATCCATAATCCTCCCCCCATCCTCGGTGCCCCCACTTCCCCGAGAATCCCTCAAGGCCCGCCTCCCCTCTCTCCTCCTTCATCCCCCCGCCCGGGTCCTGAAGACCCAGCCTCTCTTGTGTACTCAAACTCTGTCTCTGTTGATGACAAAGCCAAGGACCAGTCATCCCTTGAGCAAAGTAGTCCCAGGATAACTCGAAGCTCCCAAAAATTCATGATGGATGTAGGAGGGGAAAAAAAAAGAGGAAGACCCTTTGATTCGAACATAAGAAACAAAAATGCGGCTAAAGATATAGCTAATGGAACCCAGAGAACACTATTTTAGGAAACAACAAACACTCCAAATACGAAATTCGAAGATCCAAACCCCCTACTCAGCAAGGAAAAGGGGGCAAGAGAATTTCCAAGAGTTTGAAATGAAATTCCTCTCCTGTAATGCGAGAGGCATCAATGGGGCAGCCAAATAGAGACTGGTTGCAGCCATGAGGAGAGAACATAATCCAACCATTTTTCTCATTCAGGAAACAAAATTGGGTGATCAATGGTCCCCTAACATTGCTAAAAATATTTGGTGAAATTGCGATTTCATTCATTCCCCGGATTCTAGGACGTCGGGAGGGCTCCTATGTCTCTGGAATCCTGCCAAGCTCCAGGGAAACCTTATTTTGGGCCATGATAGGGTAAGCAACAGCCTATTCTAGGATACTAAATCCTAGAATTCTTGGGTGATATCAAATGTCTATGTCCTGAATACCTCTATGGGTAGAGAAGCTCTATGGAAAATGCTCACTTCAATGAGGTAGGTCTTCGAAGGAACTCCCTGGATCCTGGTAGGGGACTTCAATTCTCCTTTGCACCTCAAGGATAAAAAAGGAGGGAACAACATCACTCATAGAGATACTGCAGGCCTAAGAAACTTCATTAATTCCAACGCTCTCATGGATGTCCAGCTTCAGGGGTCCCTCTTCACTTGGAGAAACATAAGGAAGGGCACCAATCTGATCCAAGAGCGCCTAGACAGATTTTTGCTTTCCCAAGAAGTCCTCCCTTGCTTTGGGAATGCCATTTTGTGAGACCTCCCAAAGATAGGCTCTGATCATAGTCCCCTCATATTGGAATTAGATTCTAGACCGCAGTTCAAGACCCCTTCAAGTTTGAAGCAATGTGGATTCACCACAAGGATCTCAATGGCTTGATACAGTCATGGTGGAGTCAGAAATTCCCAGGGTTTGCTATTAATCAGGTAACCCAGAAACTTAGGTTCATAAAAGGGAACTTGAAAAAGTGGAATAAGGAAACCTTCAAAAACATCTTCAAAGACAAACAGCAGGTCAAATCCTGAATCAGCCAGATTGAGGAGTCCTTTTAGAAATGCGAAGGCAGTGACAGTATTAGGTATGAGGAGAGCGCCTTGTTGTCTAAGTACCACAACATTGTCATCAAGGAGGAAAATTTTTGGTGCTAGAATTCAAGACAATTTTGGCTCAAGGAAGGTGATGCCAATACCAAGTTCTTCCACATCTTAACCTTGAGTCATAGGAGTGCCAATAATATCAAAATCCTTGTCTTATAGGATGGAGCAACCATTTCGGATGTCCATGCAATCATAGAAGAAACCATCAATCATTTTAGAAGCCTCCTAAGTTCTAGCCCATCCCAAGCCCCCGAGGCCATGGAATCCCTCTTGGCCATCATCCCCACCATCATCTCCTAGGAATCAAATGATTTTCTCCTCAGCCCCATCTCCTAGGATGAATTTAACTAGGCCATATTTTCCATGAAGCTAGAAAAAGTCCTTGGGCCGGACGGGTTCTCGCCTAGGTTTTTCCAAACCTTTTGGGACATCGTGGGTTAGGATATTTCTAATGCCATTAGGGAAATGCAAATCTCCAGGTCCATTCCCAGAGATGTGAATTCCACCTTCTTGGTTCTCATCCCCAAAGGGTCCAATTCTCGATACCTCTCTGATTATCGGCCCATCAGCCTATGAAATGTCATTTACAAAATCCTCACCAAAGCCCTAGCGTCCAGGCTATCCAACATTCTTTCATCCATCATTGACCCATGTTAGGGGAGCACAGTCAAAGGATGCAATATTCTCGATGGGGTCATCACCATCAATGAATTGATCCATTCAGACCAGGTTTTAAAATCAGCTGCTTTCTTCCTCAAGCTGAACATGAACAAGGACTTTGACAGAATCAATAGGTAATTCCTCAACCAAATCCTTCTCAAGTTTAGGTTCCATGAGTCTTGGGTAAACCTAATCTACAACTACATTTCCTCTTCTTGGTTCTCTGTCATGGTAAATGGTTATGTTGCGGGTTACTTCCCGAGTTCTCGGGGCCTGAGGCAAGGTGACCCTTTGTCCCCCATTTTGTTCATCATCCTGGCAGAGAGTTTGGGGAGAACTATCAAGGAGGTCTGCTCCTACAGTCAACTTTTTGGGATCAAGGCAGCATACGGGCTTCCCCCCACCACTCACCAGCAGTTTGTATATGACATATTGATGGCTACTAAGGCTTTGATAGCAGATGCCAAAGTAATCAAGGATATTCTCAACCGCTTCGAGGAAGTTGTTGGCCAAAAAATAAATTACACTAAAAGCAAGTTGTTCTTCATCTATACCCCGACCAAAATACAGTGCAAGATCGTCATAATCCTGGGATGTTCCATTTCTGAGTTCTCGACAACTTACCTCGGGCTCCCCATGTTCCATGGCAGGGCCCGGCCAACCATGTGGGCAAACATGGTGGACAAGATCCGTAACAAGTTAGTTGGGTGGAAAGGGGCCCTGCTCACCAATGCAAGGAAGGCAACTTTGGTCAAATCCGTCTTGCAGAGCATCCCCACATATTTCATGTCTATGTTCAAAATCCCGCCCTCGATGGAAGAAGCCATTGAAAAAATTCAAAAGCAGTTCTTTTTGTCTGGATTGGAGGCCTCAAGAAAGCTCCACCTAGTATCTTGGGATAAAGTTTGCTCCCCCAAATATCAGGGAGGTCTTGGTCTGCGCCAAATCTCAGTTTCCAACCTAGATCTCCTAGCCAAGCAGGCTTGGAGAGTAGTGACTAAGGCCAATATTGAATGGGTAAACATCGTGAAAAGAAAGTACCTTTAGCACCAGGCCTTCCTCCAAGCGCCTCCCCCACACAACGGTTCCCATTTTTGGAAATCCATCACACATACCCAAAACATCATCCTCGAAGGGTCTTTTTGGAAGCTGGGGAATGGGGACAACATCAACTTTTGGGAAGATACATGGGTCGGGAATTCCCCCCTCATAAGCAATTTGGTTTTGATCCATGCCAAGCATTTGACTGATAGCAGATTCAGGCTCAGGGTTACAGACTTCATTTCCTCCAGCCCGAAAGCCCAGGAGTGGAAGAAGATCAATTTCAGAATAAGAAATGAACCCATCATGGAAGCCGTGAAAGGAATTCAGGAGATCTAGTGATCAACTTTCCTCCCCCATGTCAATAGGAGAGATAAGCAGTGTTGGAAAGGTACCAATGATGGGAATTTCTCTGTCAAGACCGTAGCCCAACTTATTGAGAAGATGGGTTCCCAGGGCACCCCCAGCTGCGAGAAGGTGGTTGCTAACAAGGTGTGGATCAAATCCCTCATTCCCAAAATTGTGCACTTCTATTGGACGACCATCCACAACAAAATCCTTATTGGGGATAATCTCATGCGATGAGGGATCATGGTGTCGAATAGATGTTTCCTATGCCTCCAAGCCTAGGAATCTATTCACCACATCTTGATGGATTGCCCCTACTCCAAAAGTGTTTTCTCCCTAGCCACCCAAAGCTTTCAGGTTAGCTGGACCTGGCCAAACTCTGTCAAAGAGTTCATTTTCCAATGGCCTAAGCCCTTCAAGCATCCCAAGCTAAGATTTTTATGGGAATTCCTCATCCATCACATCTTCTAGCAGCTCTGGTTGGAGCACAACATGCGAGTTTTCAACAAAGGCCCCAGAACCCGCAAAGTCGTAGCTGCTAGAGCCCTTGCTTATGCCACCAAAAATTTTGGACTCATCCCTTGTCAGGCCAGCCCTACTCCGAGGATTGAATAATTGCTCTGTTCCACCCTCAAGATTCCCCAGGATCGCAGTAAGTCTCAGAAACCCATAAAAGACAGATCTCAGGTCACTTGGGTCCCTCCCCCAAGGTTGGCTCAAGGCTAACTTCGATGGTGCCTCCAAAGGGAACCTAGGCAAAGCGGCAGTAGGAGGGGTCTTCAGAGATCATAGTGGCAAAATCCTTAAGGCCTTTGTTGAAAATATGGGGTCCCAAACCAACAACTTCGCGAAATCCAGGGCCCTCTTGAGATGTATTGACATTTCCAAAAACCTGGCAGCCCCTATCATCTACGAAGGGGACTCAGAGATCATTGTCAAACTCATCTAAAGAAATAGCAAGGGTGGGAAAAATATAGAGAATATTATCCAGGAATGCCAGCTAGGCCTTTACAATAGCGAGCAATCCCAGATCAAGCATGTGTTCAGGGAGGCCAATCAAGTGGTCGACACCTTGGCAAATAGAGCAATCAAAGAGAGCTCCCTCACCATTTGGGAAGACAACTTTCCCACGAAAGTCATCAAGAAAGTCAACCTGGATAATGACAAAATATCAAACACTTAGCTCTACCAAAGTAGGAGGGTGCCTCTTCTCTAACGTTGTTAGAATGTTCGCAAAGGCCAATCATTAGTGGCAAAATTTTACCGGTTGTTCAAACCATCTAAAAGGTGTCTCTTCGACACCATCGGTCAGTTTGTTTTGGTTTAGCTCGGCTGTTAGTTTTTTTTTGTTTTCGACTGTGGTGCTGGTGTTTTTTCCCTACATTACGAATGCAGATGAACTATTGTAAAATTAGTGTTTTTGGCCTGCATTTCGAATGCATATGATCTTCTTGTAAATAGGGGCAGGTCCCTTTAACCCATAAGTAAATAAATTTTACTTTACCTACCAAAAAATATATATACAACATGATTTTGCTCCATAGTAGTTGGTCCCTCCTAGATGAATTCCCTTAGGGTATTGCCAATATTTTTTAAAACATCATTTTTGATAAATTGATATGGAAGTCCAAAAATCCTAACCCACACTAAAATATTTTTAATAGCTTTTATCTCGACAAAAAACATATTACTTTATGGTCTTAAATAGGAGGCATCTCCCCCTATAAACCATGGGCTACCACCCATTATTTTATCCATATTTTTTTAACTAAAATGGATATTGAGAAAAACAAAGAAAAGTCATGGAGTAATTTGAATTCAATCCCCACTTTCACTTGATCCAATTTTGAATCTCCAAAAATCCTGACTTGTAACCATGGGACTTCTATATTTACCCTCTACTTTTAACAACCATTATATCATGCTTGATAATCTCATCCTTGGTAATTACTTCTAGTGTAACATATACTTCCTGGATTGAACTTACCATTTATTTTCTCTTCCTCTTGTCTTCAACTTAGGCATCCATACTTATAATTAGGGGTTGTAATATGAATTTACTTCCATATTATATAGCATTTCCTTGTATGATCCTTTATTTTTTGAATTTTTCCAAAGTTTTGGAGCATAAAAAGGTAACACTTGCTCTTGACTTACACTTGTGTCCAATTTACACTTTTTGTCTACTCATCTTCAAGGATATAAAATAAGACAAGGTAAGGCTCTCACTTGCTCTAGATTTAAACTTACTCCCAACACATAGCTTATTAAAAATATGAAATTTTAATTAATTAGATCCACTTTAATACCTAATTCCATAAATATTTTATTATCATTAAAAATAAAACCTTAAAATGTTGGTTACCCTATAAACCATGGGCCACCACCCTTTATTTTATCCTTGATTTCTGAACTAAAAATGATGAGGAGGACAAAAACCTTTAGGCAGAAAAGTCATGGAGTAATTTGAATTCAATCCCCACTTCCACTTGATCCAATTTTAAATCTATAAAAACCCTGGCTAGTAACCTTGGAACTTACATATTAACCTTATACTTTTAACAACCATTATATCATGCTCGATAATCTCATCCTTGATAATTACTTATAGTGTAACATCTACTCCCTAGATTGGACTTTCCATTTATTTGATTTTCCTCTTGTCTTCAACTTGGGAATCCATCCTTCCAATTAAAGGTTTGGAGTATGACTTTCCTTCTATGCTATATAAATTTTCCTCATATGAATTCTTTATTTTTTTATTTTTCCTAAAGATCCAGAGGATAAAAAGGTAATGCTTACTCCTACTCACACTTGCTTCCTATTTACACCCTCTCTTTGTTCTTCTCCAAATATCTAAAACAAGATAAGGTAAGGCTTTCACTCCCTCCTAGCTCAAAGTTATTCCCAGCACAACTTATTAAAAAGTATAAATTTTTAATTAGTTAGATCCACTTGAATACCTAGTTCCATAAGTATTTTATTATAATTAAAAATAAAACCTTAAAATGTTGGTTAACCTATAAACCATGGGCCACCACCCATTATTTTATCCCTAATTTTTGAATTGAAAATGATGACAAGGAAAAAAACCTTTAGGAAGAAAAGTCATGGACTAATTTGAATTTAATCTCCACTTTCAATTGATTCAATTTTGAATCTATGAAAACCTTGTCCAGTGACCATGGAACTTACATATTAACCCTCTACTTTGAAGAACCATCATACCATGCTCAATAATATCATTCTTGATAATTACAACATAAAATGATTATATCATGCTTGATAATATCATCCTTGATAATTACTTCTAGTGTAACATCTACCGTATGGTTTGGACATGTCATATAGATGCTCTTTCTTTTATCTTCAACTTGGGCATCCATACTTCAATTAGGGGTTTGGAATATGATTTTCCTTCCATGTTATGTAGTTTTTTCTCATATGAATCTTTTATTTTTAAATTTACCCAAAGATATAGAGCATAAAAAGGTAAGGCTTGCTCCTTACTTACTTACACTTGCTTCATATTTATGCTCTATGTCTTATTTTCTCTAAAGATCTAAAACAAGACAATGTAAGGTTTTGACTTGCTTCCAACTCAAACTTGCTCCATGGATAATCTCATTCTTGATAATCACTTCTAGTGTAACATATACTCCATGGATTGGACTTGTCATATATTTACTCTTCCTCTTGTCTTCAACTTGAGCATCCATACTTCCAATTAGGGGTTTTGAATATGATATTCCTTCCATGCTATACAACTTTTCCTCATACGAATCCTTTATTTTTTAATTTCCCCAAAGATCTGAAGCATAAAAATGTAAGACTTGCTCCTTACTTACACTTGCATTCTATTTATGCTCTTTGTTTACTCTTCTCTAAAGATCTAAAATAATACAAGATAAGGCTTCACTCACTTCCAGCTCAAACTTGCTCCCAATACATAACATATATATTTTTTAATAAGCTATGCGTGGCTTTCATTGGAATCACTCCCATTACAAAAACAAAACATTACATTGCTCTCATTACATTTCTAACAAGTTGATTAAAGCATATCTAACTTTACCTTTCTATCAAAGATATTCTTCATTTACTATTCTATCAAAAATATATTTCATCTTCCTCAAATTGCTAAGATTCCACAATCAACTTCTTTTTTATCAAATGCCTTTTGAAATTTAAATTCTATCAAGATGAAATTCAACATCGTGCATGGCTAAAATATTTCCATAGAGCTTCTATTTCTATAAATATCTTGTCTATAACAACCTCACAATTTCTTAATACTTTTTTTAGGGTTCTTATTCATTTCCCTAATATTCCAATATATTTTTTTGATAAGAAAAAATTTAAGTTTACACATGTTTTTATGAGGGTTATGGTCCCCTCGTACTAGGGTTAAAACCTAGGTCTCTTGGTTGAAAACCCAAGGACTTACCACTATGATATCCCTCATGTCGCTAATATTCCAAGATATATATATATATATATATATATATATATATATTTTTTTTTTTTTTTATTTGTGGAAAACATCCCAAAAGGGATGCCACTTTCGGGTAAGACCCAAGGAGGCAGGGGTATCCATTCCGCCAAAAATGCCCGGGACTCGGACCTGGCCTACCACCTTTGACATACTCAAGGAGCAAACAAACACACAAAACCAATTTAAAAATAAGTAAATAACAACAAAAATAATAAAATAAAATAAAAAACATGCTCCTTGAGTGTGTCAAAAACAAAAGCACAACCAAACACGCACAATAAGATAAAAGAAACCACAACACAAACCACATAGAAAAACACAAGAACCACATAACAAAACACAAACAAGACAAAAACAACAGAACACTACAAAGACATAACCCAAAAAAAACATGAAAAATAAACACAACCAAAACCTAAAAAATTAAAAAAAATAAAAATAAAAAACAACCAACAACAGACAATAAACAAAAACAAAAAACATAGAAAACACTCACACATAAAAACACGAAATAACACAAACAAAGAGAAACCCAAGAACAAGAACGAAAAAAAACACAAGAACAATAACAAAAAACAAAACAAAAACAACAAAAACACAAGAACAACAAAAAACAACACAAAGAACACAAAAACAAAACAAAACAAAAAAAACCCACCCACCTTAAAAAACTAAAAAACAAAAAAACAAAAAACAAAAAACAAAAATAAAATAAAAAATGAACAAAACAATGACCTATCTAGACCAGAAGACTATTAAGGCAAGAATCAACAGAGGAAACAAAATAAAGAATAGAATGAGCTAGGGAACTAAAAAAAACTGAATGAACCAAAGAGAAGCAAAAAAAAAAAACAAGAAGAAACTAGGTACCTTCAGAACTGGAGCCATCCAAAGAAATGATAGAAAGAAGAGCTTCCCTAATTTGAGAAGCCCACCATATAGGAGGGTGGCCATAACAAGTAAGATCACCTTTGTCCAAAGCCCAATTAGCTAAAGCATCAACACTCTTGTTTTGATCTCTGACCACATGATTGTAATCAACTTTCAAAAATCCCATCTGGATTAATTGAATCTTCTCAATAATTTTTTTTATTCTCCAATCCACCTTATGATTCTTAGAAGGAGTCTTCAAGAGATTAATCATAAGTTGAGAGTCAGACTCAACTAACACCTTTTCCCATCCAACCTTAGTAGCCTCCTGAAGGCCTCTGAGGATACCATACCCCTCAAGCAAGGTTATTGGAAAGAATACCCAAATTCTCAGCAAAAGTAAAAACCAGGGAGCCATCTGAAAGTCTACCAATTCCTCCCACACTGGCTTTTCCAGGGTTCCCTCTAGAGGCTCCATCGGTATTGACTTTTCCAAAATCCTTAGGAGGAGGTTGCCAATTTCTAGTCCTATCCATCTTACTAATACTCACATTCCCTTTAAGTTGGTTGCCCTTAGAAGATTTAATCTTCAATCTTTGCATCACTTGATCCCATCTTTGGTGGGAGTTTTGGGGGTGATTAAGGAGTTGATGGACTGATTCAACTAAGTTGGCTATGGTCTTTTGCCAAATATAGTGAATATCCTTCCTATCTTGATTAAAAATTTGGTTGTTCCTTTCATTCCAAATATTCCAAAGAAGAATGGTAGAACCCATCCAAACTAATCGCCTAATAAAATGATCAACACCCTCTTGATTAGGCCAATCCCTCCAAAGTTGTTCAAAAGTAAAAAAATTGGACCACTTGTAAGCCAAGTAAAGTGGCCATTCTCCTCCATAGCTCGGAGGCTAAAGTACACTCAATAAAAATATGGTTGATATTTTCTACATTCTCTTCACACATTTCACATCTAAAAGGGCCATGAAAACCACGCTTCATAAGTTGCTCACCAGTAAGCACCCTACGATGCAATAAAAGCCAATTAAAGAACCTCACCTTAGGCCAGAGCTTTTGAGCCCACAATCGAGAAAAGATGTCAGAAGAATGGTTGGGATTATTATGGCATAAGGTCAAATAACCTTGAGCAACTGAATACTCACCCTTAGTAGTGTTGTTCCATCCAAAACAATCTTTTTCATGGGACCAAGAGAGGGATCTCATATGAAGGATGCCTTGGATATCTTGTCTTTGCCTTTCTGGGATTTGAATAGGCCGATCCTCAATAGGGATCCAATATCTACCAACCTTTGAATTACGAGTATGGTACCGACAGTAATTAGCCACCTTTATCCAATTAGCTCGGTGAAGCTCCTCCATCCAAGGCCTCCAATCGGGAAACTGAGTTATCAAAGGCTTGTGACCATCCCAAGAATCTGTCCAAAAATTTGCATGTTGACCATTATGAATGATCCAAAATAATTTTTTCTTTATCAAATCCTCACCAGTCTTAAGAACTGCTAAAATGGGAGAACCTTTGGTAGGAAGTTGATAGCGAACAAGGTCTTCAGGACTTTTGTTCTCAGACATATTTAGCACGGAGATTATTGGCCCAAAGAGCATTGGGGTTATGCAACATCCTCCAATATAATTTAGCAGCTAAAGCTTTGTTGTTATTAATTGAAGACCGGAATCCTAACCCCCCTTCACTCTTAGGAAGACATAAAGTATCCCATTTCACCAAGGCCCATTTTCTTTTCTCCTTAGTACCACTCCAAAGGAAACGATGACTGATTTGATCCAATTCTCGAAGAACAACCTTTGGGATATTCAAAATAGAAGAAACATAAATAGGAATAGCTTGAAGGACTGATTTTACCAAGGTGATTCTACCCCCAGAAGAAAGCCACTTGTTGGTCCACTTTCCAATTTTCTTCTTGACTTTGTCCAACAACCAATTCCAATCTTTATTTTTTTGCCTTTGAATATTTATGGGAATACCTAAATAAGTGATTGGAAGAGAGGTCTTCTTATATCTTAATTTATCCAAGACCATGGATTCCTGTCTAGCGGAGCAGTGAAAGAAAATAACTTTAGATTTGTCTTCATTGATCAACCGCCCGATAGCCTTAGAAAAACAGCTAATGATTTGCTTAATATTAGAAGCTTCCTTAACCGTAGCTTTACCTAAAAGAGTAGAGTCATCCACAAATTGAAGATGAGAGATAGGTCTAGCTCCATGAGCAATGGTAACTCCCTCAAGGGTTTTGTTTTCCCTCTTTTTGGTTATAGTCCTACCCAAGCATTCAACAAGAATGATGAATAAATAAGGGGATAGCGGGTCACCTTGCCTAATACCTCTAGAAGGCGGGAAAGACCGAGAAGGCCTGCCATTGATAAGAACTAAGTAGGAAACTGAAGAGATACATCCCATAATCCAATCCATCCAATCCTTAGAGAAACCAAATTGCCTCAAAACTTTGATAAGGAAGTGCCAATCCACTCTGTCATAAGCTTTGGATAAGTCTAACCGAATGAACATGGAAGGAGAATTTTGCATATCCATGGAATGGATGGCTTCCTGAGCAAGAACTATCTCATCTACTATTTGACGTCCTTCCACATAACCCCCTTGCTCTGGGGAAATAATCTTATGCAAAAGAGGCTTCAACCTTTCTGCCATGATTTTAGTAATGATTTTGAGAAGAACATTACATAAAGCAATAGGTCTAAAAGCTGAGATATGATCAACCTCTTGAGCTTTTGGAACAAGAGTAATATAAGTTTTATTGATAACCTTCAAAATTTCTTTGGCTTTCCTGGCTTCTTCCACCACCTCTAATAAATCAACATGAAGGATATCCCAGAACTCTTGGTAGAACTCAATGGGAAAACCATCGGGACCTGGGGTTTTCCCTTTTTGCATTTTAAAAACTACTTGTTGAAGCTCATTGATAGTAATAGGAGCAGTCAAAATAGAGTTCTCCTCGAAGTGATAAGAGAAGGGATTGCTTGAAGAACATTTTGTTGTGAAGGTGAGTCAAGAGGAGTAGCAAGCAAAAATATTGGAAAAGTAATCAACAACAATAGAGTTCATGCCATCCCAAGTATAAACAACATCTCCAGAATCTGATTTTAAGGAAGAAATAAAGTTGTGAGATCTTCGAGCTAGAAGAGATTTGTGGAAGAAATTTGTGTTTCGATCTCCTTCTTTGAGCCATTGAATTCTAGATTTTTGCTTCCATAAGATTTCTTCTCTTTTTTCCCATTCCTCTAACTGAGTTGTGAGTTTAATTTCATCTGCACTTCTCTTCTCTGTGAGGCCATCTAAACGGATTTTCTTATTCAAATTTTCAAGATGAGCAATAACTTCATGTTTTTTTTTATGAACATCCCCAAACTCTTTCTAGTTCCAAGTCTTGATTTTGGATTTAATGTATTGCAGTATTTTGGCAAAACAGAACATCTTAGTCCCATGCCTAGGTTTACCTTCCTTCCACCATTGTTGCACACGAGGTCTGAAGGAAATGTCTCTAAGCCACATTAATTGAAAACGAAAAGGAGAGAAACTCACATTGGTTTTCCACATTTCCACCATGATCGGCCAATGATCCGAACCAGCATTATTAAGAGTCTTCACTTTAGGAATGTGACCATGGATTAAGAAATTTTCAGAGAGCAAAAACCTATCCAATCTCTCCATTATACAAGCTAAGCCTTGCCTTCTGTTAGACCAAGTCATAAGGCCATTATCTGGTTGGATATCCACAAGATGGAGGTTTGCAATATATTCGCTCATGAGGTCAGTGCTTTTGTCCAAATTTCTATTTCCCCCCTTTTCTCATCCAGAGAGAGGATGGTATTGAAATCTCCTCCGATCAAGATCCAAGCTTTAGGAAAATGAGAGATAATATGAGTAATATCCTTCCACTGTCTTCTTTTTTCCTCCAAAGAAGTCGGAGCATAAACAGTAATGCAGAGCATAATCTGGTTGGAATGTCTACTTTGAATAGCTATAGCCAACAAACCCCAACTGCCAACCATATGGTGAATAACTACCTCTTTTGGGTCCCAAAGACAAGCAATGCCACCCGAAGTCCCTTGGGAACCGAGGGAAACCACTTTTCTAGCTGGCCAAATTTTATCGGCAATTGAGTCCATATCCTCCATTGACATCTTTGTTTCTTGAAGGAAAACAAGATGTGGATGATTTATCTGAATCATTCTTCTAATTTCATTTTGTTTTGAAAGACTCCCTTTGAGTCCTCTAATATTCCAAGTGATGATCTTCATTAATACCAGGGCTAAAAAAGTTGGGAAGGGCATTAATCTTACCTTCCTCTACAAGCTTTTCACCTTCTTTTACCATATGATATTGATTGGTCTTGCGACCTACTTTTTGATTAGAATCCATCTTCAATTTTTTTTCCCTGTTTCTTGACTTATTCCAATTGAATCTGAGATGGCTTCTAACCTTGAAGAATGCTCGTACACAGCCAAAATTTTACTAGATGGTTCAACGGAGTCTATATTGGGACCTGCATTATTTGAAGTTTTGACATTTGAAATATTGTTTTTCTTGTGTAAATTTTCTCCTTTTTTTCTGTTGAAAACCTTTGATTTGTTGGTTTGTCTCTGAGTTCTTCCCTTCATATTTAAATTGTGTTTCTAAGATTTCAGTTTCCATTATTTCCTCTTCCTCACTTGGGACATCATTTGTGGAAAGGATTTCAAACATATTAGCGAGATGACTTTGATTGATCCTTCATAACTGGTTTTTTTTTAGTGTTCTTCTTCTTAGGTATTTGGAAACCTGCTTGAGTTTATATCTTCTTTCTTTTGATCGAGAATTTTATTTGGGCAAGCATCGGCCAAATGACCATATTCATGGCAAATTCTACAACGAAAAGGAATGTTCTCATAGTCCACTACTTGCTCCCAAGTGTCTTCCCCAAATTGTAATGTGATCTTTTTAGGTAGGGGTTTGTCAAAATCCATTAAAACACAAATCCGAGCATAAATAATATGTTCAAAATTTTGAGTACAATCAGCGAGTCATCATAAAAGTTCCTAAAGAGTTTCCAATTGAAGAAAAAATAGTAGGATTCCAAAATTCAATAGGGAGGCCAAAGAGTCTAACCCACACGGGAGCTATAGAAGGCATCTCTTCTTCGACTTTAAATTTAGTATGCCAGGGCTTCATGAAAAGCCCTGCCCTTCCAAAAAACCAAGGACCCCCTTGAAAAGTTTTCTCTCTATCTTCATTATTAGCAAATAAAACAAGAAAATAACCATTTGGATAAATAGAGATTTGTAACTCACCTTTAGTTTTCCAGACTTTTTGCAGCCCAGACTTTGAAAGCAGATAGACTCGGACGAAAACCCACGAACCGAAAAATTAGTCCTCTTTTTTCCAAATCTTCAATGCCAGTCTGAATGTTACCCATATCAAGCTTAACAATAGGAGTTCCATCAGTTGCTTTAAGACATCCTGACTCCGTTTTCCTGGGATCAATCTTAGGCATTCTTAGAGGTTTATGGGAAGCCCTAAGATTGATATTAGCATTGGGCTGAGGCTATCCACCATGAAGGGCATCCCTAAAATTCATTTTTGGGATCGAGTCTTCGAAATTCTTACCCTTGACAGGGGTTTTCACAGTAGAATTATTTTGTGGGTGCACCTTAGCACCATATTCACTTGAGATATGAGCCATTTTTTGATCAACTGCTTGAAACTTGTTTCGTGATCTCTTTAATCCTTGCCCTAGATGTCGTGGAAAGGTATGGTTTTCACTTTTCTTTTGTGCAACAAATTGGAAGTCGTTGTCACTCAAGTTCATAGTATGATCTGTTGAAAGATAAATTTCTAACCCATCTTGGATCCCCTACAACATTTCTTGCTAAAATATTGAGCATAAACCACAAAAATATTGGTCGCTAGGGCCCGAAGGCCCTAAAAACCAACCTCTGGAGCTGCTTGCACTCAACCCAGATGAAACCCTCGCATAGCCGCTTGCCAAATATCTCGTTCACACATAGGGATGCGCTAGGATCTGTGTTGCTCCAAATGATATGAAAATTGGTGGAGATGTTCTAGGGTTTTTCAGGCATCTACCCTCAAAATTTTAGCTCAATCCGAGTCCGGATGAGTGAGATATGGCCAAAACGAGTTCGGTAGTTTGGGCAGTCCTGCGAAAAACGTCTAATCAATTTCGCCTCCCTACGCCTCTTTTCATGGTCTTCCTAATATTCCAAGATATTATTTTCATTGTTATTTTTTATTTTTATTTGTGGGTTTAGCCCCACTTCTTGTTAGCACTTGTGATATTTGCTTTTGTTTTCCCATATCAATATCCCTCTTGGTTTCTTTTTCTTTTTTTTTTTCCTTCTTGGGTCTTCCTCTTTTTTTTCATTCCCAACAATACTTTCATCTTCATCAATCTCTTCAATCTTCTCACACTGCTCATAGTAAGACTTATCATCTTTAGGTTTACCTTGTTCTAAAGGATCTGAAGTGCAAGGAATAACCTCAAAAGCACAATCTTCTTTATGTTGCCCTAGAAACCCTAAAGTGCAAGGATGCTCTTCTATAGCAATTACCTTCTTATTCTACCCTAAAAACCCTAAATTGTTATGGGTTTCCTCCATCCTCATTTCTTTATTATGCTTCTCTTGAAACCTTAAAGTGCAAGGGATAACATCTTCACCCCTTTCACTTTTATTACCTAGAGAGGATTCTATACTACTTGAGGAAAATGAAGATGATTTACCTGGAATAAACTTGACCTCTTTTGTCATCTTTGTTTTAGGATTTCTCTCCACATCTTCTTTTGCACCTTTAATTCCTTCTAAACTTGCCAAATGATACTGTAGATAGGCTTTCTTTGCCTCTTCTTTTGGAGTGGAATATCCTTGATCTGATCTAGCTTCTATTATTGTATGATTTCCTTGCTTCGTCTTGAAGTTTATCTCATGGCTAGAATTTTTTCTCTTTCTTCATAGTTTTCACTTTGCAAACTCTTGCCATGTGTCCAATCTCATAATAATTATGGCAACAAAATGCAATATTTTCATAATCTACTTGTTGATCCCATTCTCTTGATTCAGATTTAATCTTAATGGATTGTGGCAAAGGTTTTGAAATATCCATAGCAACACATATTCGAGTATATATAGCATGCTTTCGCTCCTTAGTAGTTAGTCCTTCCTTGATGAATTCCCCTAGGGTATTTCCAATATTCTTCAAAACATCCTTATTTATAAGCTGATATAGAAGTCCAAAAAGCCTAACCCACACTGGAAGCTTCTTAATAGTTTCTATCTCAATAGAAAAAAATTTATTCCATGGTCTCAAATAAAGTGCATCTCTTCCCCTAAACCATGGGCCACCAACCATTATTTTATCCCTAATTTTTGAACTGGAAAATATGATGAGGAAAAAACCTTTAGGAAGAAAAGTCATGGAATAATTTGAATTTAATCCCCACTTCCACTTGATCCAATTTTGAATCTCCAAAAACCTTGGCCATGATCTATGGAACTTACATATTAACCCTCTACTTTTAAGAACCATTATATCATGCTCAATCATCTCATCCTTGATACTTACTTCTAGTGTAACATCTGCTACCTGGATTGAACTTGCCATGTATTTGCTCTTTTACTTATCTCCAACTTGGGCCTCCATACTTCCAACTAGGGCATTTTGATTTCTATCTAGGGCATCCTGACTTCCCATTAGGGCTTTCAAATATGACTTTCCTTCCATACTAGCTAATGGGGCTTGCTCTTGGCTTGCACTCCCTCTTGGCTCGCACTCCCTCTCGGCTTGCACTCACTCCCAACTTGCACTCTCTCCTGCCTCGCACTCGCTCCTGGATTGCACTCCCTCTTGGCTCGCAATAGCCCCTATCTCTTCTTTTTCTCGGCGTTCCTTTGCTTCAACAATTTTTTGGAAACAATGTTCCATGCATTCGTGGTAAGGGTTTGAAGCATTGATGCACTTCGGATGAACCTGTCACTCTTCCGCCATGATTGAATCTTGACTTGCAACCCAATACATAACATATTAGAAAATATGAAATTTTAATTAATTAAATCCACTTTAATACTTAATTCCATAAATATTTTATTATCCTTAAAAATAAAACCTTACCCAGGTGTTGTAGGTGATTTGGTCCCTGGTTCGAATCTCCACCCTACCAAACACACATTGGGTACCCCAAATCCAATTGATAATGTTGGTGCGATCAGGACCGGGTGTGACTCCTGGGTGATTTTGACGGTGTAGAATCCCTTGGTCGCGATTTCTAAAACCAAGGCGTCTCCGCAAGGGGTTTTTTGCTAAATTAAAAAAAAAAACTTAAAATATTGTTTATTCTACACCCTATAAGCATATGATATATATATTTTTTGGTTACATTGGAGAGTTGGTCACAACTACACTATTTTTAGTAATTGACAAGCGTAGGGTTCAAACCACGGGAACTATTTTTAGTAATTGACAAGCGTAGGGTTCAAACCACAGAAGCTGCTCCCACCAAACTTATTCCACCTCATTATTGTTGACTCAACATGAAGGGGACCATCGGTTGCTTAGGATTTGTACCATCATCGTCAATCTGACATGCACTTAGAGGATTCATATCAAACTACTACCTTTGCAAACATGCTACCCCCGAGGTTTGAACTCCCACACAAATAAATAAATAAATATATATATATATATATAGAGAGAGAGAGAGAGAGAGACAGAGAGAGAGAGAGAGAGAGAGAGAGAGAGAGAGAGAGAGAGAGAGAGACCCAGGTGTTGTAGGTGAGTTGGAGAGGAGAGGGAAATCCTCTAAGAGAGGTCTCAGGTTCAAATCTCCACCCTACCAAAAAGCTGAATTGGGTATCCAAAATCCAATTGATAATGTTGGTGCGGGCAGGGTCGGGTGCGACTCCCGGGTGACTTTGACGGTGTAGAACCCCCTGTTCGTGGTCTCTCAAACCAAGGCGGCCCCGCAAGGGGTTTTTTGCTTTATATATATATATATATATAAAAAGAGGTAAATTACATTAGATTGAAATGGGATCACCCTTATTCCTCGTGACCACAAAATATTAGATTAAGAGTTATATCAATTTAAAAGACTTAAGCAAATTCCTTCTTAAAAGTTGATAAATTTAGAAAATTGAAAAATTTAACTAATTAAACTAATGTCATTTGATTAAAATGCTAAGGTTCATCCATGAGATTCAAGCCTTGGTTTATGATATAAACCTCCTCACTTCTAACTAATTGTCCTAAGTTCTATGGGCTAAATGTTAAGGTTTACACATAAACAATTCAAATATTAATTTATGATATAAAACAAAAATGGTAAGGTTTGTGCATAAGATTTGAATCTTAATTTATAATGATTTTTTTAATGATATTATATACACATGTGAAGCCCAAGACTACAAAGAACACTCTCTAAAACTAAAGGAGCTCAAATTCTTTTTTTCGGTTACATAGGGGAGTTGGTCACAAGCACACTATTTTTAGTAATGGACAAGTGCAGGGTTCAAACTACAGAGGTTGCTTCCACTAAACCTATTTCACTTTGTTATTGTTGACCCGACATGAAGGGAATCATTGGTCGCTCATGATTTGTACCGTCATCAGTCTGATGCGCACTCAAAAGATTCATGATTCATATCATCATCAGATGCACATTCAAAATATTCAGATCAGACAAAATACCCCCAAAGTTTGAACCTAAATGTCTTCTTAGTAAATGTCTGACCAAACAAACACTTACCAATTAACCTAGAGCCCTCGAGAGCAAAAAAAAAAAAAAAAACTCAAATTCTTAACCACTTTACATTGAGTACCTACTCACCCTTGCCTAAACTAAAATATAAAACAAAATAATAATAATAATAAATTTTGACATCTGAGAAACCATAGACCATGACTAGGCCACATGAGATGACTTACATACACATGAAACCCAATACAGTAAGGAGCACTCTCTAAAACCAAAGGGACTCTAACCCTTAGCCACTTACCCAAGGGGCTCAAACCCTTAACTACTTATTTAACTCATCTTTGTTGCGATTAAAATATAAAACAAAATCATTATAGATAGGTAAAGTATTTTTTAATATCATAGAGATCATAAACTATGGGTATATGGAACAACGCCTGCTAAAAATATTTATACTTATGGTTATCCAACCATAATTTAATTATAATCTTAATTTTTTTTTTAATAGGTTATATGTGGCTTTTAAAATTTTTTTTCATGGGGATGTAGATCAACATGATGATTCCCTAATTTATCAGCTATTTGATTTCCTTTTTTATAAATATGCTCATACTTTCGTGAGATTGTCTCTAACAATAGATGATGAACATCAACAATAATATTATTTTTAATCCAATCCCCACATTTATTTTTGTAACAGTAATGATAATATATAAGTTCTCCTCAATTGAACTATCAATTTTTTTTGCTACAATTTTAATCCCAATACCTTAATCTTAATCTTTCAACTTAAACTAATCAAATCAAATTATTAGAAAAAAAAATAGTGCCAATGTTCAACCTTAATCATTCATCCAATATCCCAAATTCAAAGCAAGACAATATGTAAATGAAGGTTTTTGTGAGACATGATAGTGATATAATTTTAAGTCTTAATATCAAGATGTGACCAATTTCTAATTTAACCAGTTTTAAATTTTTTATTTTATTTTATTTATTTATATATTTTTATTTTTATTTTTTATTTTTTTAAGTTCCCATAGTCTTAAGTTTTTACGATGTGAATGTTTAAAAAATAAAAAAAATAAAGGCAAAGGCCTGACCGCCGTATAAAGCATAAGTCTAGCTCATTCGCTTGTTTAAAAATCCTTTCCACTCTCACATCTGAGGCAAATTAATTTGCCCTCAGCTGCTTCTAAACGCCGAAGTCCAGAAGATAGCAGTAAAAGAAGAAGAAGAACAAATCAAGGACTGCGCTGGAATCAGCCTTGCAACAATTCATGTAAGGGTTTATTCTCTATTTCCCCTTCTGCATTATTAATTTAAGCTAGGGTTTCGAAAATGCCGGGCATCTCAGAGATCCTGACCCTCCCCGCCCCTCCGCCAGGGGGACTTTCCTCTGAAAACAATAACAATAATAACAGTAGCAACAATGCCGTGGAAAGCAGCGGAACAATCCAAACCCTAAGCAACCTCAGTATCTCTCCGGCGCCTCCGACGTCCGTCGCCACGCACACCAAAACCATTGGAATAATCCACCCGCCGCCGGACATCCGCAACATCGTCGACAAGACCGCTCAGTTTGTCGCCCGGAACGGGCCGGAATTCGAAAAGCGGATCCTTGCCAATGAAAAAAACAACGCAAAGTTCAATTTCCTAAACCCTAGCGACCCCTATCATGCCTACTACCAGCACCGCGTCTCGGAATTCCGGCAGCAGCTGCAGGCCCCGGCTCCGCCGGCGCCTCCACCGGAAACCCCCGCGGCACCGGCCGCCGATGGCGGTGGCGAGCTGGTGAAACCCCCGGAGCCGCCGGTCAAGCCAATGGCCCGGGCGCTGCAACCACCTGAAGCCGAACAGTACACTGTTCGCCTCCCAGAGGGCATCACCGGGGAAGAATTGGACATCATTAAACTGACGGCGCAGTTCGTCGCCAGAAATGGCAAATCTTTTTTAACCGGTCTTACCAGCCGTGAGATCAATAACCCTCAATTTCACTTCTTGAAGCCGACGCACAGCATGTTTACATTTTTTACTGCCCTCACCGATTCATACTCTAAGGTCTTGATGCCGCCCAAGGGTTTGGTGGAGAAATTGAATAAGGATGGGGCCGACATGACTACTGTGTTGGAAAGGTGCCTGCACAGGCTGGAATGGGAGAGGTCGCAGGAGCAGGCGAGACAGAAGGCGGAAGACGAGATCGAGCAGGAGAGATTGCAGATGGCCATGATCGACTGGCACGATTTTGTCGTGGTTGAAACGATAGAGTTTGCTGATGATGAGGATGAAGAGTTGCCTCAGCCGATGACCTTGGAGGAGGTCATAAGACGCAGCAAAGCCCTAGCCATGATGGACGACGAGGAGGAGATTGCAGAGTCCGGGAAGGAAGTGGAGATGGAGATGGATGAAGAGGAGGTGCATCTTGTGGAGGAGAGCCTCAAGGCTAACGGGGAGGAAAATGTGGTAAAATCACAGGAGGCGCAAGCGCCTCCTCAGGAGGATGTGGAGCCGCCTATGCGGGTTGTTAAGAACTGGAAGAGGCCCGAGGATAGGGTTCCGGCGGAGAAGGATCCGACTAAGTTTGTGGTTTCGCCGATTACAGGGGAACTGGTTCCAATCAATGAGATGGCAGAGCACATGAGGATTTCGCTGATAGATCCTAAGTATAAGGAACAGAAAGAAAGAATGATGGCCAAGCTTCGCGAGACAACCCTTGCGCCCGATGATGAGATATCGAGGAACATTGTTGGGTTGGCTCGGACGCGGCCTGATATTTTTGGTACTACTGAGGAGGAAGTTTCGAATGCGGTTAAGGCAGAAATTGAGAAGAAGAAAGAGGAGCCGAAGCAGGTTATTTGGGATGGACACACTGGAAGCATCGGGAGGACTGCGAATCAGGCAATGTCGCAAAATGCCGGTGATGAACAGATGGATCTAGGTAATAACGAGGGGAGAACACTTCCTGGACCTGCTGCCCCTCCGCCAAAAAGTGGTGTGCCCCCTATTAGGCCCCTTCCTCCTCCCCCTGGTCTACAACTTAATATTCCTCGACCTCCAGGCGCAGTACAGTATTCCGCACCGGCTACGTCTGCCCCAGTGATGCCGCCACCCCCAAGGTCTGCTGTTCTTCCTGCACCACCACTTAGACCACCCCCACCTCCTGCTAGCATGCCTCCTGCTCCACCTCAGCTTGTAAACAGGCCACCCCCTCCACTCCCTCCCCCAGGCTCAATGCCGCCTTCAATGGTTACACCGCCTCCGCCAGGTTCTCAATTTCCTCCTATGCCACCTCCTAGACCATTTGGACCTCCACCACCAATTCCTCCACCATCAATGCCTATGATGCCGCCACCGCCTCCACCTCAAGGAATGCCTCCCCCCCCCCCCACCCGAGGAGGCTCCTCCACCATTGCCTGAAGAGCCTGAGCCCAAGAGGCAAAAGATTGATGAGCTTCAACTAATTCCTGAAGATCAATTCTTGGCACAACATCCGGTATGGTTTTACTTTTGTTGGGTCTGTTTTTTAAAACTTCCAAATTAACTGTGCATTTTTTTTATCTGACTGACCTGGTTTTAAGTTAAATTTATATTATTTTAAGCATATTTCATAATCAGGCCACTGCATCATGAAAACATTTGAATACTTGCAAATTCTAGTAACAAATGTCACTGTAAATGAAATGCACCATTGTCAGGTTAGTTGACAATCTAAATATGCTATCGAAATAGGAGACACAAATATTCTTCTGCTGCTGCCTTCTTTAATGTGTATGTTTGTTATATAATAAGTTCCAATATTAAGCATGATAGGAGGAGAGTTGAAAGCCATATAACTTACAGTTTTAGGATCAACAGGACTAGGAAGCCATGATTTTTCATTGTGCTGACTGGCCAATCCAGTAATATTAATGAATTTATATGGAGAAAGTCCCAAGTACTTTTTCCCCATATTTTTAGGTCAGAGCGTGTTTGCAGATTCCAAAATGTGATGAGACATTTTTTTAAACCAGTCAAGCGCATTTAGTTATGTCATCAAGTTTTTTATTCTTTTAATGTAGGCAGTTATATGTATTTGATACTAACTGAATGATCCTTTAACATTCAAAGATCATCATTTTAGTGAAGGCTGCAATCAGTGTGATTGTTGTAAGGGAAGTCATTCTTGTTTTTTTTTATTTGATTCCCAATTTGCCATGAGGCCAAATTGGCATGTGAGACCCTAGCAAGGGGATTTTTTACTTTTCATTATATGTATTTCATTTTTCAAGCTTTCTATCTCTGTGTTTCAACCCTTTGACCAAGTTCATGTTATACGTTGCCTTGTCAATCCATCTAAGCCTGAGGTTTTTCTCACATGTAAAGGTGGATTTTTAGGTGGCATCTTAGCCAGCATGCCTGTACAGCTTATGAGACCCTCATGTAGCCATAATGAAGGGTTTTACTTTACCTTGTATATAAAATTCAAATTTGATACTTTTTTTTTAACTTAAAGCCTATGAGACCCCATGTAGTCATAATGAAGGGTTTTACTTTACCTCATATATAAAATTCAAATTTGACACTTCTTTGTACTTCAATTTTGGTAAATTGGGCATGGTGAATCATTTAAAGCATGAGATACAAACATATAAAGAACAAAGGCAAATTAGCCATATGAGTAAACTATTTAATTATGACGATCACAGGGCACTGGTTACAGTCCCTATAGGAAAGTTTCACCATCAATGTCAAGTAAATTTTTTAAATGAGCCCCTCAAGTGGCTAGTCTCTTTGTTTTCATAAACATAAGTTATTTATGGTATGGTGGAAAAATTCAACCTTAATTCTATATTTGTAGAAAGGCATCTGACTTAATAGCCCTTAAACATACTTTATCCCAAAAAACTATAAATAATGAACTCTAAAGCCCTGCAACCTTACCATTTTTCTTTGAGATTTATAAAATATGAGACTGCGTTCTCTTTTGAAGGTTTTTACAGTGATATGAATCAAAATTAAAAAACAATTTTCACGAGATAAGCATAGTAAAAGCTAACACTAGTAAGACCTAATTGATGTTATTGTGCAGTGCATTGAACATCTTGGGTGAAAAAATTACAAGAGCAGTGTGACCTCTAAAATAATTCATTCTCTGCTGCTTACAGCTTTGGACTATCAATCTTCCAAAATAATACAAGAGATTATTTCTATTGGAATGAGCCATTACTTACATTTAGTAGAACCAAAACGCTTTTAAGTTTGGTTTGGGCCAGCATATGTAATGTATTTGTAAACTCTTAAAGGGAAATGCTTTGGGACTTGAGGGAGATAGGTCAAGTTCACGTTATCTAGGTTCATTGCTTGCAAGACTTCTTAAGAGTTCATCTGTTGTGACTGTCAGCAGCGTGCATAGCCTACATGTTGCATCTAATGCTTTCTGATTATGATGACATGGTTCTTATTTTGCAGTCTTGAAGCAGCAATATAATTGCTTTTGAGTAGCCTGCTTATTGGTTTTTCATATGAGCAACTTACTGTTGATTTTACTGTAATTGTATTTATTATTAGGATCATGGTTTTTCTCAGACATGAAAGTTCTGTATTTGCTTCCCAAAAGTCAAGTGTATTTTTTCTGTATCTGCAGAAGTATAGAGACATGCTAACAAAGTTTCATTCTGAGGATTTGACTTCTTTAGTTCAGCCCTGTTTCCTCTTCAGAAAAAATACAACCATTTGACTTAATCTAGCTTATATTATGTTGTACTTCAGTTTAAGTGGTTAATATGGGTTTATTAGAATACAAATATCCCTTATATTATTGTGTTGGGCGTTAGCATATAAGACACAATAAGAAATGGAAAATACAATTCTAAAATAAAGTGAGAAACAATTATCAACAATAGAAGTGGCAACCCTTTTTGACTGTTTGTTCATACTATTCTAGTATTAAAATGGACATTTTGGAAATGAGGATGTCATTGGTTGACCTTTGAAAGTTCTAGTTTGCAAAATCAATGAATTTGAGAGATATCATTTTGTGTTTAGTAACCGTGGCTTTTCCTCTTTAAATTTTACATGTTTCTTATACATTTAGTTTTAAATTTTGTGCAGGGATCTGTGCGTATTTCTGTCTCTGTCCCTAATGTTGAAGAAGGAAATATGAATGGGCAAATGCTGGAAGTTACTATACAGTCTCTCTCAGAAACCATAGCCACTCTCAAGGAAAAGATTGCAGCAGAGATTGCCCTGCCTGCAAACAAGCAAAAATTAAGTGGACGGGCTGGTTTTCTGAAAGACAATCTGTCACTTGCATATTATAATATTGGGCCTGGAGAAACATTAACGCTGGCACTGAGAGAGCGTGGTGGTAGGAAGAAATAGGCACAAATCCTTTTAACATGTGTTAACAAGCAAAAACTTAGTAGACGGGCTGGTTTTCTGAAAGACAATCTGTCACTTGCATATTATAATATTGGGCCTGGAGAAACATTAACACTGGCACTGAGAGAGCGTGCTGGTAGGAAGAAATAGGCACGAATCCTTTTAACATGTGTTGGAATGATGTTAGTGGAGATGTGTTTATCCTCTTCTCCACATGTACAAGTTTGTACTGAAAGCTATATTCTCTGGTAGCCAAGAAGCTCTATGTCTGTTGAGCTGTTCTAAACAAGATATCTCTGAAAGTCTTTGACAAAGTTTTCTGTAACTATATTCATTTTTGTTATATCATTGATAAAATTTTTAGGAAATTATAGTTTTGTTTTTTGTTTAAGTTTCGTATAAAATAATCCAAGCCACAATTATGTTCTTGATAAAGTTCTTTTGTTTAGATCTGAAATATTTCAACCTTGAATCAGGGTTATTCATGATAAGTGTCCCAGCCAGACATTTTGATCTTCTTGCTGGGATTTTATTGGTTCTTTCATGCGAAATCCCTGTATTTGCCTATATGTCAGTCTGAATGATTCAAGCACCAAACTGGCACAATGAACAAACTGGCACAATGAACAGCCTGTTAGAGCTGGCCACACTGATTGACTATAATATCGGGTATTTACTTCAAAATTAAAGATGTTTACCATTATGTAGCACAGCTGAGACATTGCATTCAGAGTGGAATCAATGGACTTGTCATCTTGAATGAATAGCCATATCAGAGTGCTTAGGTAAATAGAATGGTCTCATGTTTTGATTAACAGTTTTTCCATAAATATCAGTCTTGGCATGTACAAATCTTTTTGGCTGTGACTTCTGGGTTGCTATTTATTTAAGTTTTCTGGGTTCTGTATATACCTGCTACTACTTCAGCCATATTATTATCCTGCTGAATTATCAATATGGAGCATCGAAAATATGTTTTAATGATCAACTGTTCTTCCTATCAAAGAAAGGTGTCAGAGAGCCAGGTTCATATCTATACCACTAGGTAGCCCTTAACATGGAAATTCATAACTGCTGTTGGTTTAGTTTGTTGAGGGATTTTTTTATCTAAGAATGCTGTTATTGCATTTTGAGATTTGATTCTACACTCTGCTATGTGGTATTTTCATACTTCCTATGTTCTCATGCATGGTTTTAACAGTTTCATGGGAATTGAAAGGGGCCCTACCTGTATTATATCATGATGACATAGTGGTATTACAACTTGGCGATAATGCATATATTGCTTGGTAAGATTTGAACTTAGATCTTCTTCTTGAAAGTTGAGGAATATGAGCAGTTGAGCTAAATACT